>OX637506.1:14690874-17447928 GCA_951799955.1 Apamea anceps
TGAGATTTGGGAATCAAATAGTGGGTAATGCTCTGAACTCTAGTATTGTTAGTTTGTTGGAGATTTTATTGTGTTTTTGCCTGTACCAAATGTGGTCAGGAGTGGCCGAGCTATGTGATACTTTGCGGGTATGTTTCTTTACAGATTAGCACACGAGGACGTGTGTATAGCAGGATGGCCGTGTCGGAGTCATTCGTTTGACTATTCGGAACGTTAGCGCCATCTCGTGGCGCTAGACAGAGTCTAACCGGAGTTCGTGCGGGGACAGGAGTAAGATCTACAAAAAGCGGTGTAAGCAGAGCTCTCGAGATGATAGAAACATTGGACATCGTACGAACAACATGTGGATAGAAACTGTCGCGCGTTCCGTATCGTTGAGTTGTGTGTGTGTATGTGATTCGCTAGTGTGACTAACTGGTTCGTAAATTATAATTTGATTTGAACTGTAAACCGTGTTTCTATTGTGTAAAAACCAACACTACCCATAGTACGCCCACAGTAATTAAATTATGCCTGATGTTAAGGAGAGACAGACATACCTTCTCCTACATATATATAAGTAGGAAGAATACTTACCAACAAACACCGCCGTTAGGACCAAAACATGTATTAAAATGTACCGATTCGTCGCCATCACTTATTATAATACTAGCTGCTGCCCGTGACGTCGTCTGCGTGAAGGCTCTACAGCACCAAAAATACCTAAGATGCCAGTGTCGCTATAGCATTTTATGTAAACAACTTTTAAAATAGCATTAAAATATAAGTTTTTTTTGCAAGCAAAGCAAGTGAAGAGAGTTATATGGGAATCCTGCTGCGTTCAGTCATAAGATGTGACTGAAGGAAATAGAGAAAATAATGCAGGAATACATTCCAGGGCACAAAAGAGTACAAATACGTACAAAGGTATCATACCTTACAACATTTCCCTACAAACTACGTTGGTAGTTATGCTGCCAGGAGCTAAAATGTAAAGAGAGTCAGGACTGGTGACGCGAGAGCAAGCGACGTACAGTTGCCCGTGTGAGAAGCAACTCGTCCTGAGGTCGACACCCGCTGCCCTCAGTGTCTGCCCCTGCGACTTATTGATGGTCATCGCGAAGCAAACGCTCACGGGGAACTGTACGCGCTTGAACTGGAACGGGAAGTTATGAGGTATGAGGGGAATGCGTGGTATAAATACTGCCTCGCCGACGCCACCACCCGTAAGAATTTCCGCCTCAATGGTGTGTCTGTGGAGCGAGATGACTTTAAGGCGGGTCCCGTTACACAACTTCGGAGGAGACAGGTTCCGAAGAAGCATAATCGGGACACCGACCTTCAGCTTGATGGTATGCGCTGGAAGTCCACTTGCTGACAGGGAGTTCAGAAATTCCACGGGATAATGTGTGGCGTCATCTTGCTCGACAACAGTGTTTTTCGAGGTGTAGACCACTTCATTTCCCTCAATTTCCGAGAGACTGCATTCGTTAATTGCTGCAGCGTGATCATATTTGGGCGGCAAAATGGCTGAGAATGGCTCACACACCCAAGAATTCTGCTGGTGCGGTATACGACTGATGTCCCCGTACACACAGCGAATGAGTTCTTCTAAGCTGGATACCACTCTACCGAGAGACTCTGGAAGCATCACCTGTCCATCTCTCTCTTCTGGTAGAGTGCCTTCGCCAAGACTTAGAAGGACATCGGAGAATTCTTGAGCATGTGCATTGCCGCCGAGCCGAGCTCTCATATTAATGGTCAAGCGCAGCGTACCAACTCGTGACCACAACGAAGATCGTTTCAACGAAGCATTCACCTCGTCAGACCTCGATCCCCGCGTCACCACGGGAAGCGTTTCCCGTTTACCGGAAATCGCCACTGAACAGAACTGTGACACCACCCATCAAATGTTCGTTCCTGCGGATGTCCTGCAGGGTTCTGTCCAAGGAGCATCCAAGGAAAACCCTGGTTTTGCCCAACGCGAACAAAAGTATGAATAGTCAATGTGTATTTTGTACTAACAACATGAAATTGATGAAGAAATGATCATCATCAATGAACTACTTAACACCGCATTTTTTTAAATTGTCTTCCTCAACTCTGCTCAAGATTTTGTGGGTTTTGTTGGAACTTGAATTTGTCAAAATGAACTATACGATACAACTTTTATGAAGAAAATGCACATTGCCATCTATGAATTTTAAGAATAACTAACTACTAACCTCGCCAACATGATCAAATTTAAATTATTAATTTCCAAAAACTGTTAACATGTAAGTTGATTTGATTTTTATGAAATCTCATAGATGGCGCTGCTTTAAAGTTGTATTTATACTACTAACATTCATTAAACTATGTTTCTCTGCCCAAGTTACTTAAATGGCGTAGTTTTTATAGTGTAAAGCTAGATAATAGCATGGCTTACACAAAAACAACATTTAAATATGCGTCATTAGATTACACGCTGTCACAGAATGCGTAAGAAAAATAAAGATTCACAGCTCCTCCCTCGTAGGTGATAGCGTGATAATATGTAGCCTATATGTTGACCCGACCTCTTAGTAATATTCATGCAAAATTTGAAGTAAATCCATGCAGTAATTTTTGAGTTTATCCCGGACATACATACAGACAAACAGACAAAAATTCTAAAAACTATATTTTTGGCTTTGATATCGATTGTAGATCACGCCCCAAGTATTCTTTTTAAAAAATATTCAATGTACAGTTTTGACTTTCCTACGATTTTATTATAATTATGTATAGATAAGTCTTACGCACAGAAAAAGCCCAAGCTGTAGATATAATTGTCTCTTAGTATTTTATTTCATAGGTATTTTTTCGAAATGTGCCATGGTCACTGTTGCTACCAACATTTGATTTCATTGCTGAAAAAAGAATTAGCCGCGTACGTACGAGATTTTTTTTCCCTGCGGCTTAACTAATATTGGTAAATACCGAACACCTAGGCTGGTACTCAGTACTTAAATGTCGACCTTATGTGTATACTAGTAGGGTTGACGATCTGAATAAAACAACCAAACTATACTGTTCTATAGCTGATATATACTCGTACTTGCTAAAATTCACACGAATCTAACCAAATCGTTGTCACACAACGCTCGCGAGATCTAGCTCTAGGCCAACGCCATCTAGGTACGTCTTCTTCAACTCTTGATAAATACACTTTATTATCTTTGCCAATAATTGCCCCTCTAATTAAAACTTGTGTGTGAGTTATGGATTGACTCAATTAAGTAAGAAATATTAAAATAACAAAGCGGAGTTATCGTTACAAAGCGTGTATAGGAATAGGTAGTGCCTATTTGCCTAAACTTCGAAGAACAGAGACAAGAAACGGAGACTTCCTTAGGACTAAATTTTTTCCGGGACATCTGTCCCGAAATTCGGGACAGCACTTATGTTATTTGGAATAAGTAATTCGTCTATATTTACCTAAAGTTTGCGACTAGACATAACATTTATAATTTGTAACTCCATAATAATAACTTATTCTCTATGGGCTCTAAAGGAAAAATAAAACACATTGAATATTGTTGTAAGTTACAACAATATTCTATGTGTTTTTTTCGGGACAGATGTCCCGGAAAAAATTTAGTCCTAAGGAAGTCTCCGTTTCTGGTATCTGTTCTTCGAAGTTTAGGCAAATAGGCACTACCTATTCCTATCACTGATTATTACAAAGCGATTCCAAACAATGATGTCAGAATAGTCAAGTGACGTCGATTCTGAAATCAACAAACATTAGGATGTGTTGTGTGTAGGGTCCAGAAAATTTATTTGTTTAACTTTCTTGGCTTTCATGTGATTCTCATCATAAGTAACGTCAAGTCCTTAGCGTGAGCGGAAAACGCTTGCACGGAAAACGCTTGGTTTTTGTCTAGGCCCCAAGGAACAGTCATACTGGTGATCATTGTACCTCGCTCTAGTCGATATATGTATATCATCTCAATGACAGCTGTCTCCTTTAGCTGTTATTCCACCAGCCGATCTATTCTGTAGAAGTCTCACTGTGAACACTAAGGTGAAGTGAGCTGGTAATAGTGTCAATCCCTAGCATCAGGTGGGTGATAGCTCACTTCAAACTCGCTTCACCTAAGTTTTCACGGGGAGATTTATACAGAATAGCATTACTGCCGCTCGATTCTGTAAAAATCTCACCGTGAAAACTTAGGTGAAGTGAGCTTAGAGTCAATATGACGGCACGGTTGGCGCAGTGGTTAAGCGATTGACTGCTGCGCGGCGTGTCGCAGGTTCGATTCCCGCACGGAACAAATATTTGTATGGCCTACAAGTAGTTGTTCCGAGTCCGGCTGTTTGTGTATGTGAGTTTAAATGTTTTTAAACGCACCCACAACACAGGAGCAATTTCAAGTGTGGGGCAACGTTTTAAAAAAAAAAAAAGTGCCAATCTCTAGCATTAGTTGGAATGACAGCTCACTCCACGCTCACTTCACCTAAGTTTTCACGGTGAGATGGTTACAGAATCGCACTGCTGATACTATTGACAGCTCACATCACTTAGGTAAGTTTTGACGGTGAGATTTTTACAGAATAGACCGGCGGTTTATTGACAACAATAGTCCGTCTGTCAGTGACTAGTTGCCTAAACCGACCCCAGTACGAATGCTTTATCCACTAGCAGGAATAGCGCCAACAATAGTTCTCAGAGCGGTGGCAAGCTCCAGCGAAAAAGCCAAAATTGTCTCTGACACACGACACCCTTTGCACGACAATATCCTTGTGCTACAAAGGCTGAAAAGCCGAAACAGTTTTATAAAGTGTATCTATGTGTATCCTACTCACTGGCGAACGATTAACAGAAATACTAAAGCTGTGGCGAGACAGTGCTTCCTTACCCAAACTATTCGTTCCACCCGCTGAAGATCTTCCACCTGGACATGTGTAACACATGTCCATGTCCTTGGGTAACCTGGAATTCTGTAGACTCCGCTTTGGAGTGTAAATATTTATTTATTCATTATGGCACTCCAACTCCAAAAAATTAACATAGAGCTTAGTCTCACTTTATAAAGTTCTACAGTGAACTTATCACTTAGAGACAATGTGATGCTAATCCACAAACGATGGTACACTTAATATCATGTCCTACGTGTCTTTCCAGCTGCACGTTACAGGAACTGATGTAAGCATCTATTGATGGCGCCAAACACAAAGCCGAATTCTGGACCGAGTCCATTTAGATTGCCATTGACACGCTAAAAAGAAAAAGAAGTGTCGATAGATTGATCCTAAAAAATGTGACGTAACAACTTTCTAGAAGTGGTTTGGGCACGTGTAGTTTTAAATTTATTAGTCACTCGAATTTATGAATAATAAATACGTTATTCATACAAATCGTTATAATATTATATTGGTTAAAAAGTCACGAAGTCATAAAAATAAATTCATAAAAAAAGAATACATGATACGCCTATAAATCGCTACCCTATATAACCGTAATTTTATAACATTTTACTATTAGTTAACGAACTAATCTATACATATAATAAAATCGTAGGAAAGTCAAAACTGTACATTGAATATTTTTTAAAAAGAATACTTGGGGCGTGATCTACAATCGATATCAAAGCCAAAAATATAGTTTTTAGAATTTTTGTCTGTTTGTCTGTATGTATGTCCGGGATAAACTCAAAAATTACTGCATGGATTTACTTCAAATTTTGCATGAATATTACTAAGAGGTCGGGTCAACATATAGGCTACATATTATCACGCTATCACCTACGGGGGAGGAGCTGTGAAGATAGATAAAGATAAAGATATATTTATTGCATAACTGTGTACATTAAGTTCTTATTTGATAAACATTACATTTTAGTTCCAACAGTCTACCCAAGTCGGACATGCAATAGTATTTTGAGACATTAGGTACATACAAATATTATTTTTTATCAAAAAACTCATTCATATTATAAAATACATTATCAATTAACATTTTTTTCAATTTATTTTTAAACATATTTCCATTTAATTGCTTAATTGCTGGCGGTAACTTATTGTACACCCGAATAGCAGTAACATAGGTACTTTTATAATACATCATATTGTTGATAATTGGTAAATTGATGTCAAATTTATATTGTGTCCGAATGATTCTTTTAGAATTTGATTTGAAATTGAAAAATTGCATATTGTTTTTAACAAATAAACATAATTCGAGTATATAAATACCAGTCAGTGTCAGGAAACCCTCCGTTCTGAAGACGTCTCTTAATGATTCGGTACTATACATGTTATATATTGTCTTAAGACATTTCTTCTGGAGAATGAATGTGGATTGTACGTTTGTCGAGTTCCCCCAATATATGACACCATAAGTTAACAGTGGGTACACATTTCCAAAATAAGCATTCCTAGTAACACTTGGATTTGTAGTTTCTGCCAGAACTGACAATGCGTAGCAAGCACTGGATATTTTTTTATTAATCTTTTCAATATGTGCCTTCCAGTTTAAATGTTGATCTATCGCCACTCCTAAGAAATTTGTGTCTTTTACTTCTTCAATCGCTGTATCAGACATGATTACTTTCAATTTAGTCGGTTTACTTTTATAATTTCTAAATTGAATCAATTTGGTTTTTGAGACATTGACTTTTAAATTTATTGACTGCAACCAATCTGTTACAGTTATTAGTGTTCTATTAATTTCACTTTCGTAAATAAGGTCATTGGAATATTCATTTGAAATAAATATAGTTGCGTCATCAGCATACATTACGCAAAGATGGTTAATTATATTTGGAAGCTCGTTAATATACAATAAGAACAAGAGAGGTCCCAATATGCTGCCTTGCGGTACGCCTAGTACTACAGATTCTAATTTAGATTGCACTGCCTCCACCATTTTTGTACGTTCATTATATTCTTCAATAACAGTGCTCTGCATTCTATTATTTAAATAATTCTCAATTAATTTAAGTGCTATACCTCTCATTCCTATACCTTCTAATTTATCAAGCAAAATGTCATACTTTACACAGTCAAATGCTTTTGACATATCAATGAAAAGAGCAGCACATTGTTTTTTATCATTGATTTTTTCCCAAATGGTATTGAATAATTTATATATTGCCAATGCTGTAGTTTTATTCTTTTGGAATCCAAATTGGTTAACATTTAAAATATTATTTATATTTAAAAACTTTGTGATTCTTGCGTAGACCACCTTTTCGAATATCTTCGAGAAAGTTGGCAACAGTGCAATTGGTCTGTAGTTATTAATGTCGTGTCGTGATCCTTTTTTATATAATGGCTTTATGAGAGCTATTTTTAGGGTATCGGGAAATCTTCCCGTTTCTAACATAAGATTTAGAATATGTACTAGTGGATCAACAATAAATGGGATGCTTTCCTTAATAACTCTAATGGGTATATTATCGTGTCCGCAACTAGTTTTATTTTTTAATTTTAGAACTATATCTATTATTTCACTTCTGTCTACCGGGCAGAAGAAAATACTGTTTGAGTTAGAAGTTGATTGTGATTTGTAACTGTTTTTGTCCGCTGTCGTAGTGTTGAGATTTTGGTTAATGTAGAAATTGTTAAAAATATTAGCTAATTTTTCAGGAGATTTTATTACATTGTTATTGTGCAGGATGTAGTCTATTGTGGGACGAAGAACATTTGTACTTTGGGTTTGTCGTTTTATTAATTCCCATGTGGCCTTGGTTTTATTGGTACTGCATGAGATGAATTTCGCGTTAGAAATTTTTCTTGATTGTTTTATTACACGCTTTAAGATTTTACAACAGCGAACATATTTTATTTTATGTTCTTGAGACGTACTACTTTTTGTTTGTAGATACATTTTTCGTTTATTTTTACTAGATATTATGATGCCTTTAGTTTTCCATGATTTATCTTTTTTGTAGTGCATTTTAACCTTTTCAACTGGAATACAAATATCGAATATTAATTTAAATAAGCTAATAAATTCTTCGTAAGCTGTGTTTGCATCCAAATGATGATACACATCTGAAAATTTTATTTGAGAAATGTATCTCAGAAATACGTCGATGTAAAAATTTATATTACGTCGCATTTTGAACCAGTATTTTTCTCTGAAACTTAAATTACACGGTATCTTTATTATTTGACATGTATGGTCCGATATTCCTAGATCCCATATTTCTGCTTTGGATTTATAATTATTTGTGATTATGTTATCTATACACGTTGCAGAATGTGATGTTAATCGGGTTGGTCGGTTTAGGGTCAGGTGCAAATTGAATTTTTTTAAAGTATTTTTGAATAAAGTACTTTTGAATCTTTATTTTTCTTACGCATTCTGTGACAGCGTGTAATCTAATGACGCATATTTAAATGTTGTTTTTGTGTAAGCCATGCTATTATCTAGCTTTACACTATAAAAACTACGCCATTTAAGTAACTTGGGCAGAGAAACATAGTTTAATGAATGTTAGTAGTATAAATACAACTTTAAAGCAGCGCCATCTATGAGATTTCATAAAAATCAAATCAACTTACATGTTAACAGTTTTTGGAAATTAATCATTTAAATTTGATCATGTTGGCGAGGTTAGTAGTTAGTTATTCTTAAAATTCATAGATGGCAATGTGCATTTTCTTCATAAAAGTTGTATCGTATAGTTCATTTTGACAAATTCAAGTTCCAACAAAACCCACAAAATCTTGAGCAGAGTTGAGGAAGACAATTTAAAAAAATGCGGTGTTAAGTAGTTCATTGATGATGATCATTTCTTCATCAATTTCATGTTGTTAGTACAAAATAAACATTGACTATTCATACTTTTGTTCGCGTTGGGCAAAACCAGGGTTTTCCTTGGATGCTCCTGGTGGAACAGGAAAAACATTTGTTACCACTGGCATACTTGCAGAGGTCAGGATGCAAGGCAAAATTGCTATTGCTGTAGCATCGTCGGGAATCGCTGCCACACTGCTTCCGGGTGGCCAGACAGCACATGCCATGTTTAAAATTCCCATCGATTTAGAGAGCGCCGAAACGCCTGTTTGTGGTGTGTCACGTAACAGCGATAAGGGACACGTGCTCAAGGATTGCGCTCTGATCGTAAGGGATGAGTGTACGATGGCCAATAGGAAGGCAGTTGAGGCCGTGGACAGAACCCTGCAGGACATCCGCAGGAACGAACATTTGATGGGTGGTGTTACAGTTCTGTTCAGTGGCGATTTCCGGTAAACGGGAAACGCTTCCCGTGGTGACGCGGGGATCGAGGTCTGACGAGGTGAATGCTTCGTTGAAACGATCTTCGTTGTGGTCACGAGTTGGTACGCTGCGCTTGACCATTAATATGAGAGCTCGGCTCGGCGGCAATGCACATGCTCAAGAATTCTTCGATGTCCTTCTAAGTCTTGGCGAAGGCACTCTACCAGAAGAGAGAGATGGACAGGTGATGCTTCCAGAGTCTCTCGGTAGAGTGGTATCCAGCTTAGAAGAACTCATTCGCTGTGTGTACGGGGACATCAGTCGTATACCGCACCAGCAGAATTCTTGGGTGTGTGAGCCATTCTCAGCCATTTTGCCGCCCAAATATGATCACGCTGCAGCAATTAACGAATGCAGTCTCTCGGAAATTGAGGGAAATGAAGTGGTCTACACCTCGAAAAACACTGTTGTCGAGCAAGATGACGCCACACATTATTCCGTGGAATTTCTGAACTCCCTGTCAGCAAGTGGACTTCCAGCGCATACCATCAAGCTGAAGGTTGGTGTCCCGATTATGCTTCTTCGGAACCTGTCTCCTCCGAAGTTGTGTAACGGGACCCGCCTTAAAGTCATCTCGCTCCACAGACACACCATTGAGGCGGAAATTCTTACGGGTGGTGGCGTCGGCGAGGCAGTATTTATACCACGCATTCCCCTCATACCTCATAACTTCCCGTTCCAGTTTAAGCGCGTACAGTTCCCTGTAGCGTTTGCTTCGCGATGACCATTAATAAGTCGCAGGGGCAGACACTGAGGGCAGCGGGTTTCGACCTCAGGACGAGTTGCTTCTCACACGGGCAACTGTACGTCGCTTGCTCTCGCGTCACCAGTCCTGACTCTCTTTACATTTTGGCTCCTGGCAGCATAAGTACCAACGTAGTTTATAGGGAAGTGTTGTAAGGTATGATACCTTTGTACGTATTTGTACTCTTTTGTGCCCTGGAATGTATTCCTGCATTATTTTCTCTATTTCCTTCAGTCACATCTTATGACTGAACGCAGCAGGATTCCCATATAACTCTCTTCACTTGCTTTGCTTGCAAAAAAAACTTATATTTTAATGCTATTTTAAAAGTTGTTTACATAAAATGCTATAGCGACACTGGCATCTTAGGTATTTTTGGTGCTGTAGAGCCTTCACGCAGACGACGTCGTGGGCAGCAGCTAGTTCCATATAAAATGATTAGTACTTCTTAAAACTATGTTAGTACCTTAAAAAAAAACTATGTTAGTATAGCGGAATGATAATCATTTAAAAGGTGATTGAAGATTTTTATATCTAAACTAGCGAACCCGGCAGACGTCGTGCTGCCCGAAAAAGCAGCACCACCTAGCGGGTCCAATTGTGTATACAAACCTTGTCCTGACAATAACAAACACAAAAAAGAATTATCCAATTTGGTGCAGTCGATCGGAAGTTATGCGCGTACATACACATTTCGGTTTGTATAGACAGATATGTCGTGGATAAATGGCGCCGCAGTACAACGGACAGCGCCATCTAACAATTTGATGGGTAAACGAATAATCATTTGGAGACGGAAGCGCAAGCCCTACCGCTTGGACACGATCGTCGGTGGAGGGGATGCTGCGAGGACTGGCGGAGAGACCGAGTATTGCGACAGTCTAGAGTGGACAGTCGAGCTCGGACAGTTTTGGCAAACGCTCGGTACCGAACGCACGTTTTTGTTTCCGACGCACGTGTGTGTTTCTTGATCTTGATTGATAATCGCTAGCCTATTAAAGTTACTTTAAATTCAAATTATCTTTTCGTTCAAGTACCCCACTACAGTGCCCACACCTACCTAAACCATGTCGGATCATGAAGAAGACCCGATGTTTCGCATCTCGGCCACCCCGGCAATTCTCGAAATTTTAAGAACGTTCACAATCTGATCTGTCTCAATCTGTCAAAAAATACCTCTAATTTCCCGACATTTTGACAAGTTTTTGACATTTGTTTGTCGCCGAGATGAGACTGCGACTAGATTTTGAACGTTTTAAATTACGAGAATTAGCCTTCAGAAGTGCACACTCGAGCTGAAGAAATCATGGAGAATTGGGCGATGATGTCACGGTGTAAATTTCTTTGCCTGAATTTGACCTGGATAAGAACGTGCACATGGGAGGACACTACAGCAGGCCGGTGCTTATCGGAAGGTTAGCTTCTAGGTAGTGCACTGATGATAACCTTGGGCTAGGCATTGGGCTTTTTTTCGTAAAGTTAGAAAGGTAGATCATAGAAAACTAAATAAAGAATTTAGATTTCTGTGAGATATAGTTTTATGAATAGTTAACTTGATCGGAATGACCGTTATCGTTTGGTGGTATTTGTTGGTTAGTGACGTGTGATTTGATAGATAGCGATATTGTATTTATTCTCAAAGTGCAGGCAAATATTAATATTGAGGCGCGGGCGACTTTTATTGCGCTGCAAAAAGTGGTCTTAATAGAACAGAAATATCTGATTAAACCGGACTGAATGTGAGTATTATATTTATGAATTGTAACTTAAACTTGTTTTTGAAATTTTACCTATGATTATTTGGATTAAATCTTTTTATTGTTTTTTAAATCCATCATGAGGCCTAACAGATAAATAATTAGTGTTTATTATTGGATTTATAAGTGCAGAGTTTTAATATTATATTAATTAAATACTTATTATTATATTATGTAAAAATTAAGTCACTTTAGTATTTTATTATAGGTCCCTAATATCCCTTTTTTTACTACTGAATACTGACTGAATACTTTTTGAATACTGTAAGTCGCTGGATCCTCTTGATCCAGCGACTTACAGTGTTCCTCTATGAGGAAGAGATTAGGCTTGCTAGTCGACAGGGAAGTGGAAGGCCGTCGCTTATTAGCGAGGCGCAGCGACGACATATTATGGTGGGCGAGTATGAAACAAATGGTTTCACACCAACCAGACAGCTTGCGGTATTATTCGACACTTCATTCAAACTGTTCGCCGTGCCCTCCACGCTGAAGGCTTGCATCACAGAAGACCAGCTAAAAAGCCCTTCTTGACAGAAATACATAAACAAGACAATTGTTCTTGTTTATGTCTTTCTGTCAAGAAGGGGTTTTCGTTTCGCAATTGATTATTTAGATTTTGACTGGAACACTACCATATTTTCAGATGAAAAGGCATTCAAATCTAGTCGAAAGGGTAGGCTTCATTTATGGCGCAAGGATAACACTCGCTGGTGTGATAAAAACGTAATCTCTAATACAGACTCAGGTCGAATTACAATTAATATGTGGGGATGGATGAGTGCAGCAGGGCCAGGAGAGAGGATGAGTGCAACAGGGCTTTTATTCCTCCTCGCGCCAACAGTTCTACTTTTGTAGAAGTATTAGACAATGCCATGTTAACATTTATAGCGCAACATTTATCCAGCTGATGAGTTGACACAAATAACATTTGTCCAGGAAAATTCTCCTATTCACCAAATATCCTATAACCTATATCTAAATATTCTATACCCAAATAACCTATTTAGATGTATTGGTTTTAATAATTAGACGGTGCAACTAAATATATAGTAATACCTATTGATATATCCGTAATTATGTAATGATCTTAAATTGAGGTTTAGTTTCAATCTTAAACACTTAAGCTATAACCTCAATACATTCATTGTGATTTTAAATAAAAAAAAACATGTTCGTAAAGTCTAAATCATATTTTTTTATTTAACCATTTATGTAAACACACATTGAAAAACAGAACAGAAAAAAATAGGTACAGAGGAATATTAGTTTTCAATAAACTCTGCTGAATACCGATATCTGTAATAAGCGGGTATCAACAATTATATTTGTGTTATTATAATATCCTTTCCTTGTTATGTTATTGTGGGTATACAACAAAAAGTCCTTATGAATGGAAAACAAGAGAGAAAACCGAAAAGATAAATTAAATACATAAATATGTAGTTAAGTAATATTACTATAATTAATATTTTACTTCTTATAAATAAATAATAAGCATAAATTACTACTACTACGACTACTTACACGATAAGAATAGTTGGTCGCCCTAATTGACTCAAGACAATGTTCATGTTCTTTCTCCAGAATTAGCTTACTGACAGGTTACTGTTATTAGTATTAACTCATTTATTTATTTTAGTTCGATGGTCCTAGTTCATCATCTGAAAACTGAAAAACAAAAAATAATAAACCTTTTTTATTTAACCTTAATGACTGACTCAAAATACCTAAATAATTTTGTGATCTTTGTTTATTGATTGTTTGGCGCCGACTCAAAATTACTTCGGTGTACTTACATTAGCTTAAGAACTTAGTTATTAAGGTTAATTAAAAAAGGTTTATTATTTTGTGCTTTTCAGTTTTTTCGGCGGTTTAATTTTTTTGTTAAAAAGTTTCTTTACGGGAGTAATGTTATCCAAGAAGTATTAAAAAGTGAAGTAACGTTATAAGGGAATGTATCCAATAAGACAAAAATAATGCTTGCTTCAATTTATTGTGATTAAATAGGTTCCCATTACCATGAATAATTATAGTAATAATTATTTATAATTATACAATATTAAAAAAAATTGCGGGTCCATTTTCATGCAGCGGCCATCTTATTACGTCTTTGGTTTTATTCGTCTTCTTCTTCTTATTCTAATAACCGAAACAATAAGGAGTTGGTTAGATTACGATTCGGATTTCCATTTTTATAAATGTTTTTTCCACTAGACTACCTTAGTGTTAGTGGTATTTCATCTTTGTATTGTGCAAAGTCATACTTCGATAGATGTTTTGTAAAAATTCATAGATTATTGTAGGAGTTTTCTTCAACAATCTACATATTTGGTGGCCAAAATTGTTTATGTTTTTAGACATTTCTGGGACAACAGTGCAAAACCAAAGGCTCAAAAGTAAATTAAAGATACAATTACTGTTAAGACAATTTTCTGTCTTTGGAAGTTTAGAATGGACTGAACTCTTATACTGTCTCACTCAGACTAACTGTAAAATAATAGGAGAAATAAGCATTTAAATAAAAATATGTTTTTACCTCTAGTTATAATTGGGTACTTCATACTTTTTCATCATACATTGCAGACGCACAGTCTCCTCCTGTGTTTACGCTGTAGTGGCGATTTGAATCTACTGCCTGCACGATCTCGAGCTGCATAAAAAACATGTTCTGAATATAAAAGTGGTCAAGGAATTTGTTTTAATTAGTATTTATTTTTCGTGGCTTCTAAATTTTCACAGATTTAACTACTCAATATGCACAGTATTTTTTTTAAAGAGTTAATACTTATTTGTCAATGTCTTTTTATCTATTTTGTTGATAAAAGTAAATATTTTGTGTAACAATATAATTTTATTAGTTTCAAAGAATCTTGTTTATATGTTTGGTATGTTAAGTAAATAATGAGAGGGTGTAACTTACCGCGCGAGATGCGACTGAGCTCAAACGGAAACCCTGGGTAGAACTCTTTAATAACGATGCCTGAAGGTATACGTCTGCATCTCCTTGGCTTGTGTGTTTTACCCGATTGACCAGGTTTGGAAGGTTTCGTACCCTCTTCTTCTGGTTCAGTTGACTTTTCTGTTGGTTCCGTTGTTTGTTCTCCTGAATCCCATGGTTCTTCTCCTAGTTCAGTTTTCTCTTCATATGTTCGCGTTAGCAATTCTACTGGTAGATATAATCTTTCTACTTCACTGGGCCCTTCTTCTAGGAAATTAGAAATGAAAAGTAATTGTTAGAAATTGCCCCATATTCACGGCCTTGTGTGCCAACGGGCTAGTTTTACGGTTTGTCAGAGCGAAAACCACATATCTTTTTGTGATGTAATAAATACATAGTACATGGCACATCCAGTTGAAAAAAATGTTTTGCTTTCTAGAGCGTCGCATCGGCTGTGACTGTAACTTATGACCCTGAGTGACATTGGCGCCGATTCCCTTGTTCACACCCTAAACTAAATTTAAGTTCAGTGCATCTTTTTCTTTCTATTTCTTTAAGAAAAGGACAGAAGATAAATATTACTTTAGTCCTGTCAAAAAAAGATACTCCATAGACAAGTAAGACGTGATTAAAAAATTGGCTACTAAATACGTCAATTTACATCAGGCACTGACTAATTCGACAGGACTTTCCACCTTTCGTTCTAAATTTTAAATGTGCTTTTACGTATAAAGACTTTGGTAATTATACCAAACTATTGAACATTACCATCTTTCATTTTTTATCTCATAAGTACCCACTTCACCCCATTAAAGCGAATAAATATCTTGCTCATTACATATAATGTCTACACTTTGGTATCGCTCTAGATGCGGATCCGGGCGGATAAATTTTGGTTAGCACTAATCCGTTCGTAAACTGTGATTCTTTTCAAACAATGAACAGCCTATCGCAGTCCACTGCTGGACATAGGCCTCTCCCAGGCTACGCCACAACACCCTGTCCTCCGCCTTCCGCATCCAGTCCGTCCCAGCAACCTTCTTAAGGTCGTCCGTCCATGTAGCAGGGAGGCGTCCCACACTATGCGTGCTATGCTCCACCTGCTGCTGTGATTCTTTAACGCGAACCATATAAGAAATTGTAACATATGTAAAAATATGATGCAAAAAATTCTTTACCTGTTTCATCTTCGTTATCTGGGTCAGCGATGTCTTCCTGTCCTGACTCCGTTTCATCTGTTATTCCATTTTTTATTTTACCATTTATGTACACACATATAAAACATACAAAAAAAAACAAGACAGAAAAATAGGCACAGAAGTGAAGCTTATCCCTCTGTACCTAAGTTTCCAGATTTTGTGTCTTTTTAAAAACGCAATATGCAGGACTACAAAATACGCTCGGCTTCGTTAAGCATCTTTTAGTAACCGTTGCGTATTGCACAACGTGACGCTCAAGTTAACGTTGTTTAATAAACAGCTTTGCAGATGGTTTCCAAATAATTATGTTATTGTGCGTGTGAGCCTCTGACAAAGAAACTATTTTTTTTATAGAGATGACATAGGAGCACGGAAATAGAGTAAAGTACTCCAGTGCTCCTAAAACTTTAAAATAAAATAAAGTCCAAATTGCTTTTTAAACTTAAAAGTTATTTCGACTACATTTTATGAAGATAACACTCATTTATTCTGTAAATATACATGAAAGTATAACTACATATTTACCTGTAGATGATTCCGCTGTGTTTGCTGCTCCACCTGGGCTCGAATTAGCAACTTGAAATTAAATAATCAAATATTATTTGGATATCAGCAGGAAAAAACTATAACAACTAATTGTTGTATCTGCTAGCTAGGCATCAGTTAAGCAGGTGTACGGCACGGGTTACAAAATTACAAGCTTAACAAATTAATCGATCTCTGATATTCTGCGATAACAATTTGAATTGAATCAAAATACTGGGTGTACCGTTTATGTGTAAAAAATGGACAACCATCCAAGACCTGACCCAGGGTAAACGCTTCTTAATCTCGTCAATGGATATGGTCTACTCTCGGAACGTTCATATTTGTAAAAAATGTGAAATGGTATAAAACGAAACTTGTATGTCGGTCACATTCATACGTACCACTTTGAGATCCAGTTGTACTGGCACACGTGGTTACTGGGGGTTTACTAGTTCCCTTATCTGGTTGGCTAGGTTCATCAGGGGACGTTTCTGGCTCCTTATCTGCTGATTTGATAGGTTCCGTAGGGGGCTTCTTATCTGACTGACAAGGTTTCTTAGGAGGTTTTTGTGGTACTTTATCTGGTTGGCTAGGTTCTTCAGGGGACGTTTCTGGCTGCTTATCTACTGGTTTGTTAGGTTCCTTAGGGCGTTTTTCTGGTTCTTTAGTTTCCTTAGAGGGATTTTCTTGTTTTTCATCTGGATGCAAATAGAAAGATTTGTGTTATGAAGAACTTGCACTCCATTAATATCACAAAACATTAACATTACTAATAATATGACATTGTTCAGTATTCATTAGCAGAGAGTAAACGACTCAGATGCGAATCATAACGGCAAAGATAATTACTAAAAATAGTACCTTCAGAGGCTCCGCCAGCCGTAGAGCTCGATTTGCTATGGCCTGTGGTGGATGCTGTAAAAACAGTGAATATTTACAGTTACCACTAACATAAGCTAACCTAAAGTTTTGTAGCATATTTTAAGCAGGATTATGATTATATATATAGGTGTATTATAATAAAATTCAAATATTGTTAAAAGCCTGATATTGATACTTTTGTTTAAAACTCCATCATTGTGTTATTTATGTTTTAAGTACCTGTGGTTGTATTCGTCGTGGTCGTCGTCTGGGTTGTTTCCGTTGCATTTTCTTTTTCGTTCTTGGCTGTAAACAAATTATTTCTCCGGATTAATGTTTCCACAATATGACACAAATAATTATTTTAATAAAATATACAAGTTGTAGAAAGACCCTATAACATAGCCGTTATCTATGCATTGGTATAAAACGACACTTGTATGTCGGTCAAATTCATACGTACTACTAGGAGATCCAGTTGTACTGGTACCCGTAGTTACTGGGGGTTTACTAGATCCCTTATCTGGTTGGCTAGGTTCATCAGGGGACGTTTCTGGCTCTGCTGGTTTGATAGGTTCCGTAGGGGGCTTCTTATCTGACTGACAAGGTTTCTTAGGAGGTTTTTGTGATACTTTATCTGGTTGGCTAGGTTCTTCAGGGGAAGTTTCTGGCTGTTTATCTACTGGTTTGTTAGGTTCCTTAGGGGGTTTTTCTGGTTCTTTAGTTGCCTTAGAGGGATTTTCTTGTTTTTCATCTGGATGCAAATAGAAAGATTTGTGTTAAGAAGAACTTGCACTCCATTAACATCACAAAACATTAACGTTACTAATAATATGACATTGTTCAGTATTCATTAGCACAAGGTAAGCGACTCAGATGCGAATCATAACGGCAAATATAATTACTAAAAATAGTACCTTCGGAGGCTCCGCCAGCCATAGAGCTGGATTTGCTATGGCTTGTGGTGGATGCTGTAAAAACACTGAATATTTAAAGTTGCCACTAACATAAGGTAACCTAAAGCTTTGGAGTATACTTTAAACATGATTATAATTATTATAGAATATTATAGGTATATTATAATAGAAAACTAATATTGATAAAAGCGTGATATTGTTACTTTTTAACCCCCGACGCAAAAACGACGGGGTGTTATATGTTTGACGTGTCCCTGTGTGTGTGTGTGTGTGTGTGTGTGTGTGTGCATATGTCTGGCTGTGGCATTGTAGCTCCCGAACGGATGAACCGATTTTGATTTTGTTTGAAAAGTAAATTTGTCGGGAGTGTTTTTAGCTATGTTTGATGAAAATCGGTCTAAGATGGCTGCCGCCACAAAATGGCGGATTACCTACATATTTTTTCACAACTCCCTCAATATGGGTATCAAATGAAAGGGCTTGACTAATACAATACTATACACTATAATGAATTTCAAATCCAAGACGGCCGCCACCACAAAATGGAGAATTAGTAGTAGTATAAATAAATAAATATGCGGAATAGGCTCGATGTAGTATCTGAATGGAGTTCAGCTTGAATACGCACAAACGGTTAAAAACCTCGGGGTGACCATGGACTCCTACCTGTCGTGGACTGCTCATGTTGCTCAAGTCAGTCGCAAAGTGCACTATACTTTCCATTCCCTGAAATGTCTCCAGGGCTTCTTGCCCTTGAACACCAAAATCTCTCTTGCTCAAACCCTCATTCAGCCTATTATTGATTGCGCCGATGCCAGTTACTTGGATACCACGGAGGAGCTTTTAAATAAACTTGAGCGTTTACAAAATATCTGTATTCGTTTTGTTTTTAACCTTAAAAAGTTTGATCATGTCTCCAACTTTCGCAAGATACTCAAATGGCTCCCCATTCGACTTCGCAGGAACTCTCGAATATTGTGTCTGCTATTCAATCTCCTTCACAACCCTAAAACAGCATCCTACCTGCGGGAGCGTTTTTCCTACGCCCGTCTTTCAGATGCACCTTGCAGGTCGCATCTTAAAAACCTTCTCAAGTCCCCTCGCCATTCCACCGACTTCTACTCCTACTCCTTCACAGTGCACGCGGTGCGATTGTGGAATTCACTACCGCCCGACATTAGGGACTGCCAAACTATTGCAGTTTTCAAAAGAAGAGTGAAAGAACACTATCTGTCCACTTCATCATAGTTATGTATATATTTATTTTTTTGAGTATGATTAATTATTACCATTCTAGTAATATTTATTTTAGAAGTATTTATGTATGTTTATTTGTATGTATGTTAGTATATTCTCGTAATTTTTGTTTAGTTTTTAAGTGAATTGTTTTTTTTTATTCTATTTTTTGTCTCCTTTGCTCTATCACACACTGTCTACATCTCTGTATGTATTGTCCTATCTCAGGTATGCTGGAAGAGATTTCTTATGAAATAAGCATCACCTCTGTACCTATCTTTTTATGTTCTGTTTTTCAATTTCTGTTTATATATGTGTGTACATAAATGGTAAAATAAATAAATAAATAGAATTACAAAAAACCTGAATAAACACACGTAATTTCATACGTACTTACATAGGGTCATAATTTCAAGGTTATTTTTTTCTTTTAATAGGGTTTCACGTTTATACCTTTTTGTTCTACTTGTGGCTATTTTTTCAATAGTTTTTTTTTTTTTAAATTGTTGTAGGCTTTTTACATTCATACTATTTATTTTATTATTTTTGTTTAAAACTCTATCATTGTGTTATTTATGTTTTAAGTACCTGTGGTTGTAGTCGTCGTAGTCGTCTGGGTTGTTTCCGTTGCATTTTTTTCTTCATTCTTGGCTGTAAACAAATTATTTCTCCGGATTAATGTTTCCACAATATGACATAAATAATTATTTTAATAAAGTATATAAGTTGTAGAAAGACCATATAACATAGCCGTTATCTATGCATTGGTATAAAACGACACTTGTATGTCGGTTAAATTCATACGTACCACTAGGAGATCCAGTTGTACTGGTACCCGTAGTTACTGGGGGTTTACTAGATCCCTTAGCTGGTTGGCTAGGTTCATCAGGGGACGTTTCTGCCTGCCTATCTTCTGGTTTAATAGGTTCCCCAGGGGGCTTCTTATCTGACTGGCAAGGTTTCTTCGGAGGTTTTTCTGGTACTTTATCTGGTTGGCTAGGTTCATCAGGGGATGTTTCTGGCTGCTTATCTGCTGGTTTGATAGGCTCTTCAGGGGGCTTCTTATCTGCCTGGCAAGGTTTCATCGGAGGTTTTTCTGGTACTTTATCTGGTTGGCTAGGTTCATCAGGGGACGTTTCTGGCTGCTTATCTGCTGGTTTGATAGGTTTCTCAGGGGGCTTCTTATTTGACTGGCAAGGTTTCTTCGGAGGTTTTTCTGGTATTTTATCTGGTTGGCTAGGTTCTTCAGGGGACGTTTCTGGCTCTGCTGGTTTGATAGGTTCCGTAGGGGGCTTTTTATCTGACTGACAAGGTTTCTTAGGAGGTTTTTGTGGTACTTTATCAGGTTGGCTAGGTTCTTCAGGGGACGTTTCTGGCTGCTTATCTACTGGTTTGTTAGGTTCCTTAGGGGGTTTTTCTGGTTCTTTAGTTTCCTTAGAGGGATTTTCTTGTTTTTCATCTGGATGCAAATAGAAAGATTTGTGTTAAGAAGAACTTGCACTCCATTAACATCACAAAACATTAACGTTACTAATAATAATATGACATTGTTCAGTATTCATTAGCACAGGGTAAACGACTCGGATGCGAATCATAACGGCAAAGATAATTACTAAAAAATAGTACCATCAGAGGCTCCGCCAGCCGTAGAGCTGGATTTGCTATGCCCTGTGGTGGATGCTGTAAAAACAGCTAACATAAGCTAACCTAAAGTTTTGTAGCATATTTTAAACAGGATTGTGATTATATAAATAGGTATATTATAATGAAATTCAAATATTGATAAAAACCTGATATTGTTACTTTTGTTTAAAACTCTATCATTGTGTTATTTATGTTTTAAGTACCTGTGGTTGTAGTCGTCTTAGTTGTCGTCTGGGTTGTTTCTGTTGCATTTTTTTCTTCGTTCTTGGCTGTAAACAAATTATTTCTCCGGATTAATGTTTCCACAATAAGACACAAATAATTATTATAATAAAATATACAAGTTGTAGAAAGACCCTATAACATAGCCGTTATTTATGACATGTTTATAATGCATGGGAAGACAAATGCGATGCCTTGGGCATCTTTTGTGATTTGTCCAAGGCATTCGATTGCGTTTTTCACGAAACTTTAATCAGGAAACTCCGCCACTAAGGGATCCGGAACGCTGCTCTGGATCTTCTTACTTCATACTTGAGTAAGGGGATTCTGAGCGTTGATGTTAATGGAAAAAGATCTCCCGGATCTTTAGTAACAATGGGAGTCCCACAGGGCTCAATTCTTGGTCCTTTCTTGTTTCTTATACAGGGTGGCGATTAGGTTATCACATTAATTGAAACCACGTACTCTATATTAGGTATTTTATCATATTCAATTAAAATAATTTAATAATAAACAATATTATAGCCGCAGGAGCCTTTTTTTCATTTTAATATTTCACAACATCATGTATTGCATAAACATAATCAGCTGACCAATAAAAGTAGGTCAAAGACCCGTGGCCGGTGAAGATAGTTCAAAACTTCAAACGTTGCCATTCCGAATTACCTACAAGCACTACTAAACTACCATTTTACAAACTATTATTACAAGAAACGTAAACAATTCAAGCGAAAAATGTCCTTACCTCCTTCTTACGGCTAATAGTTGAAGGCGTTTTTTGTGCGCAAAATTAAAAGATGAAAAGGGACCGCATGAGAGGTATGAAAAAAATATGCAAAAATATTCTTACGGTTGACGACTTAAGGTATAAATTTCTATGCGCGAAATGCTACGGGGTACGGGGGTGTGCTTGTAGGCATTTCTTTGGCGCGTGCGACGAATGAGTCACATAGTCCGCCGCCAAAATCCTTGAGGAATAGTTGACGATTGGCGCACGCGCCCTTCGTAGTATTGTTATTGTTTTTATTTTGTGGACATTGTTTTGTGTTAACTTTATTTTAGTAATAGGAATAGGGTAGGTTAGTGAAGGTGGTGTGTGTGACAGTTTATGCGAAATCAAACGCTTAAATAATAATTATTGTTAGGTAGCTATTTTCATTGTGTTATTGTTTCCAACAAAATGCCTCGAATCAATTTCGCATCGCCGGAGTACACCGATATGATTTGGAGTTCGGGCAATGGACATTTAAAGAATGAGGTATACGCTACTGAAGTGACGACTATGGACAATTTAAAATCTCGAATAATTCGGGCCTTCGACAATTTAAAAATTTTAGCCGCGAAGCCTACTCAGGCTACTCTGAAGAGTCCGAAATAATATCGTAAGACGATGTCATTTGTGTGTACAGAAGCACGGTGGACATTTTGAAAACGTAAAAATTAAAATACGTAATAATTGAGCATTTAATTGGAGATTTTTAAAGTTAATTTGTGATTATTTCATAAAACAATATCGTAAGTATGTTGTGAAAATGTTGAATTACTGTCGCACGCACCACGCGCGCGTGCCTGCATCCACAAGTAGGTACTCGTAGTACTCGTACCTCGCGTAGGTACGGCGCGTGCTCCGCCGGCGCGACGCTGCGGCGTTGCCGCTTTTACAGGTCAGTAAACTAATATTATAAAGGATGATTTATTTTTTACCAACTATAACGCCATTTATTTTGTTTGAAAAATGCATTTTCTTAATTTTAGTAAAATTATTTATTTTATTATTTTAACGGACTGATAACAACTTGTAATACCTGCTGTACAATTTAATGTGATAACCTAATCGCCACCCTGTATATCCTCATAAAGGATAATCATGATATAGTGTTGTTTGCAGATGACACTTCACTTTTGTTTAAACTTAAACGTCAGCAGCAGGTTACTGACGATGTAAATAGCGCGATCTCTAAAGTAGTCCACTGGTTCAATGTTAATAATTTGATTCTAAACGAGAAAAAAACCAAATGCATTAAGTTTACGTTACCTCACGTTAGACAGGTGAAACTAATGTGTTGATAAAGGGCGAAGAATTGAATCCTGAAGACAGCACAGTATTCTTGGGCATAACTTTGGATGCTAAGCTACAGTGGGGTCCACATATATAAACAAATTGTCAAAAAAGCTAAGTTCCGCAGCATACGCTGTTAGAAAAATTTCTAATTTAACTGATATAGAGACAGCCCGTTTAGTGTACTTTAGCTATTTTCATAGTGTAATGTCGTACAGTATTCTATTGTGGGGAAATGCCGCTGATATTCAGACTATCTTTGTTTTGCAGAAGCGAGCTGTTCGATCAATTTATAAATTAAGTCCGAGACACACGCTCAGAGACAAATTTAAAGAAATTAATGTTATGACTGTGCCTTCTCAGTATATTTATGAAAATCTTTTATATGCCCATAAAAATATAAAATTGTTTAAAAAATACAGTGATATCCATGATATAAATACTAGGAACAAACAAAAATTTGTTGTACCTACAACAAGGCTCAAGAAAATAGGTGGCTCGTTCAGATGCCAATGTATACGCTTCTACAATAAAGTTCCAAGCCTAGTTCAAGATCTAAGCCTTAATAAATTCAAATCATTCATTAAACGTAAGTTGTGCCAGAAAGCCTTTTAATACCGTTAAGGCTTATATCAGGGAAAAAAAGTTTGGGATTAAGCTGCTTTCAATTTTTGCATATTGAATGTTTTTGTTTTTTTGTTTTGTTGTTGTTTTTTTTTTATATACACTTTGACATTAATGAATTTGATCTATGACATTTGCTTACTTTGTAATGTATTCTATTATTTTAATTATTGTGAATGTGAAGACTATGTGGTTCATTTTATTTTTCATTTTTCTCTCTGTTCTGTTAGTTTTTGTCATGGTCTGGCAGTTTGAGTAATTAATGTGGCCTACCCAAATGTCCTTTCTTTGGTATTGTTCGTCGAATCGTTGAACTCCTTAAGTTTTGAGTTGAGCTGCACGATTTCTGACATATGCCTGCACTGACTGGACAGGTCCTCTCAATCTGTGTGGTTCTTTCCTCAAAAGACCATCTCAGACATCGACCTACATGGTCTTCATATGATTTGACCAAGATTAAGTCTGGACTTTAAAAGAGACTGTGACGTCTGAGTTTGTTTCGGCCTTTCTTCTCAGACTAGTCAGATAGAAAACGCCGACCTCATCTAGTATTAAAATATGATTGACGTGTAAAAGTGTTTGTACAAACCTACTTACAAAATAAAATCATTTATCATTTATGCATTGGTATAAAACGACACTTGTATGTCGGTCAAATTCATACGTACCACTAGGAGATCCAGTTGTACTGGTACCCATAGTTACTGGGGGTTTACTAGATCCCTTATCTGGTTGGCTAGGTTCATCAGGGGACGTTTCTGGCTCTGCTGGTTTGATAGGTTCCGTAGGGGGCTTCTTATCTGACTGACAAGGTTTCTTAGGAGGTTTTTGTGGTACTTTATCTGGTTGGCTAGGTTCTTCAGAGGACGTTTCTGGCTGCTTATCTACTGGTTTGTTAGGTTGCTTAGGGGGTTTTTCTGGTTCTTTAGTTTCCTTAGAAGGATTTTCTTGTTTTTCATCTGGATGCAATTAGAAAGATTTGTGTTAAGAAGAACTTGCACTCCATTAACGTCACAAAATATTAACGTTACTAATAAATAATATGACATTGTTCAGTATTCATTAGCACAGAGTAAACGACTCAGATGTGAATCATAACGGCAACGATAATTACTAAGAATCAGAGGGTCCGCCAGCCGTAGAGCTGGATTTGCTATGGCCTGTGGTGGATGCTGTAAAACAGTGAATATTTACAGTTACCACTAACATAAGCTAACCTAAAGTTTAAAACATTTATTATATACAAGATAACACTAAAGTAACAAAATAATACCCTAAATTAAATAAAACTATTTACAAACTAAAATATAGCGTCGAAAAATTCATCGCCATCGCTGTCGACTGGTAAAGTACCCAAGACACTGGCGGCATTGCCACGTTGTATGGCAATGCTTAGCCTCTGGCCAAGGTAAAAGCCAGCCCTTGGGTCATGGCAAGTGTCAACCAGTCTTTTTGAAATTTCCTTAAAAAGACCATGCGCACTTGGACCCCACGGCCCGAGGGTTTCAACCCCAAACGGCTCGAAAATATAATTATTAATGAGGTTATTATATTTACGCCGCTTGAGGTTTTCTGCAGCCGCAGCAGCAGCACCAGCGCAACACGCTGACCCTGGAAGATGGGATGGCGCAAGAGTATCGACACAAGTTGCATCCCACACTAAAGGCCTACCTACCTTCCATGGAAATAAAGACATGCCGTCCGGACTCTTGCCATCGTCGCGTGCCAATCCATTGGGTTCTAATACAGCTGGAACGCCGACGGTGACAAGAGCTCGTCGAATGATGTCGTTAATGTTTGCGTGCCGCGCTAAGCGACCCGCACTTCGGCTGCAAGACAGGCCGTGGTGTCCGAGGCTGTTGACAACTTCGCCACAGTGACAGCGATGGGGAGAACCACATGGTGCTCCTAGTCGTAAGGAAGCAGCGAGGCGGAAAGTATTGTGGTCGAGCAAAATGCCTATGTTCGACGACGGAAGTGCATGAAGCCACAGACCCGACTCCCATTTACCCACAGCCAGCAGGCGCGCACGCTCTGCAGTAGTAACAGACGTGTTAAGTAAATTATCCTGAACTACATTGCAGAGCGGCTCATCCCACCGTCTCTGGGAAAATGGATTATCGGGTAGATCTGAGTTCGGGCAAGCGAGTCTCCAGGCATCCATAGCCTCGGTGAAGCAGGGCACATCAAAATTAATCAGTGTGGAGGCTAGGATTTTCCTGATTAATTTCTCAGTGCCGTGGACCGAGGATATGAAAGCCGGTAAACTAATACTAGAAATTTTGCGGACGCCGAGGCCTCCCAAACGAATGGGAAGAGTAGCTTGTGCCCAAGCTCGGTCGTCCAAGGCCACATTTAAAATCGAAGTTAATGTATGCCTGATAATTTGGTCCATTTTGTCTAAAAGGTGAGTATGATTCCATAAATGGGAAGCGCGAAGAAAATAAGTTAATTTAGGGCCGAAACAGCAGTCACGAATTAAGGTGATGGCCGAATGTATATTAATTTGGAACAATCTTTCCGAAACGTCGTTGAAATTTTGTATTTTTTCCTCAATAAATTTGGAAAAGGAATTTTCAAAGATTGGAGCCCCTAGGAGACGAAGAGAGCTTTTTCCAACAATTTTAATATTTGGAGCTATTGCGTTAAATTTGGGAAGTGTCAGTTGTCTGTCAGTACTGTCCGCTAAATATAGTTCACATTTCGAAAGGTTGAGATCAAGGCCAATGGAATGTAGTTCATTTTTTAGGAAACTAAGGTCGTTTAAAACAGTTTCTACTTCGCCACCCAAGGTGCCATCGTCTAGATACCAAACATTAAATTTGGAATTTA
The DNA here is from genome assembly GCA_951799955.1 of Apamea anceps. NCBI lineage: Eukaryota > Metazoa > Arthropoda > Insecta > Lepidoptera > Noctuidae > Apamea > Apamea anceps. The sequence continues at coordinate 14,717,669 of OX637506.1, forward strand.
GCTGTCGAATAATTGGGTGAATGGCTAAACTAAAAATCACTGGCCCGAGAGGGTCACCTTGTTGACAGCCAACAGCAGAATCCAGAAGGTTGTCCCGGTACAGTAATTTAGATGGGTGTCTGTAACATTGCCAAAGGAAACTATAAATTTGGGGTATTTCTTTTTTAGTTTCTGCCAGCAAGGTGTCCCTATTAACAGAATTAAAGGCATAAAGTTAAATATATATACATTATATATATTTATATATTATACCTAAAGTTTTGTAGCATATTTTAAACAGGATTGTGATTATATAAATAGGTATATTATAATAAAATTCAAATATTGATAAAAGCCTGATATTGTTACTTTGGTTTAAAACTCTATCATTGTGTTATTTATGTTTTAAGTAAGTACCTGTGGTTGTAGTCATCTTAGTCGTCGTCTGGGTTGTTTCCGTTGCATTTTTTTCTTCGTTCTTGGCTGTAAACAAATTATTTCTCCGGATTAATGTTTCCACAATATGATACAAATAATTATTTTAATAAAATATACAAGTTGTAGAAAGACCCTATAACACAGCCGTTATCTATGCATTGGTATAAGACGACACTTGTATGTCGGTCAAATTCATACGTACCACTAGGAGATCCAGTTGTACTGGTACCCATAGTTACTGGGGGTTTACTAGATCCCTTATCTGGTTGGCTAGGTTCATCAGGGGACGTTTCTGGCTCTGCTGGTTTGTTAGGTTCCTTAGGGGGTTTTTCTGGTTCTTTATTTTCCTTAGAAGGATTTTCTTGTTTTTCATCTGGATGCAAATAGAAAGATTTATGTTAAGAAGAACTTGCACTCCATTAACATCACAAAACATTAACGTTACTAATAATAATATGACATTGTTCAGTATTCATTAGCACAGAGTAAACGACTCAGATGTGAATCATAACGGCAAAGGTAATTACTAAGAATAGTACCATCAGAGGCTCCGCCAGCCGTAGAGCTGGATTTGCTATGGCCTGTGGTGGATGCTGTAAAAACAGTGAATATTTACAGTTACCACTAACATAAGCTAACCTAAAGTTTTGGAGCATATTTTAAACAGGATTGTGATTATATAAATAAGTATATTATAATAAAATTCAAATATTGATAAAAGCCTGATATTGTTACTTTTGTTTAAAACTCTATCATTGTGTTATTTATGTTTTAAGTACCTGTGGTTGTTTTCGTCTTAGTCGTCGTCTGGGTTGTTTCCGTTGCATTTTTTTCTTCGTTCTTGGCTGCAAACAAATTATTTCTCCGGATTAATGTTTCCACAATATGACACAAATAATTATTTTAATAAAATATACAAGTTGTAGAAAGACCCTTTAACATAGCCGTTATCTATGCATTGGTATAAAACGACACTTGTATGTCGGTCAAATTCATACGTACCACTAGGAGATCCAGTTGTACTGGTACCCGTGGTTACTGGGGGTTTACTAGATCCCTTATCTGGTTGGCTAGGTTCATCAGGGGACGTTTCTGGCTCTGCTGGTTTGATAGGTTCCGTAGGGGGCTTCTTATCTGACTGACAAGGTTTCTTAGGAGGTTTTTGTGGTACTTTATCTGGTTGGCTAGGTTCTTCAGGGGACGTTTCTGGCTGTTTATCTACTGGTTTGTTAGGTTCCTTAGGGGGTTTTTCTGGTTCTTTATTTTCCTTAGAAGGATTTTCTTGTTTTTCATCTGGATGCAAATAGAAAGATTCATGTTAAGAAGAACTTGCACTCCATTAACATTACAATACATTAACGATATTGTTCAGTATTTATTAGCACAAGTTAAGCGACTCAGATGGGAATCGCAACGGCAAAGATAATTACTAAAAATAGTACCATCAGAGACTCCGCCAGCCGTAGAGCTGGATTTGCTATGCTCTGTGGTGGATGCTGTAAAAAAAGTCAATACTTACAGTTACCACTAACAAAAGCTAACCTAAAGCTTTGGAGCATATTTTAAACAGGATTGTAATTATATATGGGTATATTATAATAAAATTCAAATATTTATAAAATCAAAGATTATTAACAAAAAAGCCGTATTAACTGCCTATTACGGGTTTATCGCACCTATCCTAAGATACTGTGTAATATTTTGGGGTAACGTGTTCGATAAAGAAATTGTCTTTTGTAGCATATTTTAAACAGCATTGTGATTATATAAATAGGTATATTATAATAAAATTCAAATATTGATAAAAGCCTGATATTGCTACTTTGGTTTAAAACTCTATCATTGTGTTATTTATGTTTTAAGTACCTGTGGTTGTATTCGTCTTAGTCGTCGTCTGGGTTGTTTCCGTTGCAGTTTTTTCTTCGTTCTTGGCTGTAAACAAATTATTTCTCCGGACTAATGTTTCCACAATATGACACAAATAATTATTTTAATAAAATATACAAGTTGTAGAAAGACCCTATAACATAGCCGTTATCTATGCATTGGTATAAAACGACACTTGTATGTCGGTCAAATTCATACGTACCACTAGGAGATCCAGTTGTACTGGTACCCGTGGTTACTGGGGGTTTACTAGATCCCTTATCTGGTTGGCTAGGTTCATCAGGGGACGTTTCTGGCTCTGCTGGTTTGATAGGTTCCGTAGGGGGCTTCTTATCTGACTGACAAGGTTTCTTAGGAGGTTTTTGTGGTACTTTATCTGGTTGGCTAGGTTCTTCAGGGGACGTTTCTGGCTGTTTATCTACTGGTTTGTTAGGTTCCTTAGGGGGTTTTTCTGGTTCTTTATTTTCCTTAGAAGGATTTTCTTGTTTTTCATCTGGATGCAAATAGAAAGATTTATGTTAAGAAGAACTTGCACTCCATTAACATTACAATACACTAACGATATTGTTCAGTATTTATTAGCACAAGTTAAGCGACTCAGATGGGAATCGCAACGGCAAAGATAATTACTAAAAATAGTACCATCAGAGACTCCGCCAGCCGTAGAGCTGGATTTGCTATGCTCTGTGGTGGATGCTGTAAAAAAAGTCAATACTTACAGTTACCACTAACAAAAGCTAACCTAAAGCTTTGGAGCATATTTTAAACAGGATTGTAATTATATATGGGTATATTATAATAAAATTCAAATATTTATAAAATCAAAGATTATTAACAAAAAAGCCGTATTAACTGCCTATTACGGGTTTATCGCACCTATCCTAAGATACTGTGTAATATTTTGGGGTAACGTGTTCGATAAAGAAATTGTCTTTTGTAGCATATTTTAAACAGCATTGTGATTATATAAATAGGTATATTATAATAAAATTCAAATATTGATAAAAGCCTGATATTGCTACTTTGGTTTAAAACTCTATCATTGTGTTATTTATGTTTTAAGTACCTGTGGTTGTATTCGTCTTAGTCGTCGTCTGGGTTGTTTCCGTTGCAGTTTTTTCTTCGTTCTTGGCTGTAAACAAATTATTTCTCCGGACTAATGTTTCCACAATATGACACAAATAATTATTTTAATAAAATATACAAGTTGTAGAAAGACCCTATAACATAGCCGTTATCTATGCATTGGTATAAAACGACACTTGTATGTCGGTCAAATTCATACGTACCACTAGGAGATCCAGTTGTACTGGTACCCGTGGTTACTGGGGGTTTACTAGATCCCTTATCTGGTTGGCTAGGTTCATCAGGGGACGTTTCTGGCTCTGCTGGTTTGATAGGTTCCGTAGGGGGCTTCTTATCTGACTGACAAGGTTTCTTAGGAGGTTTTTGTGGTACTTTATCTGGTTGGCTAGGTTCTTCAGGGGACGTTTCTGGCTGTTTATCTACTGGTTTGTTAGGTTCCTTAGGGGGTTTTTCTGGTTCTTTATTTTCCTTAGAAGGATTTTCTTGTTTTTCATCTGGATGCAAATAGAAAGATTTATGTTAAGAAGAACTTGCACTCCATTAACATTACAATACATTAACGATATTGTTCAGTATTTATTAGCACAAGTTAAGCGACTCAGATGGGAATCGCAACGGCAAAGATAATTACTAAAAATAGTACCATCAGAGACTCCGCCAGCCGTAGAGCTGGATTTGCTATGCTCTGTGGTGGATGCTGTAAAAAAAGTCAATACTTACAGTTACCACTAACAAAAGCTAACCTAAAGCTTTGGAGCATATTTTAAACAGGATTGTAATTATATATGGGTATATTATAATAAAATTCAAATATTTATAAAATCAAAGATTATTAACAAAAAAGCCGTATTAACTGCCTATTACGGGTTTATCGCACCTATCCTAAGATACTGTGTAATATTTTGGGGTAACGTGTTCGATAAAGAAATTGTCTTTTGTAGCATATTTTAAACAGCATTGTGATTATATAAATAGGTATATTATAATAAAATTCAAATATTGATAAAAGCCTGATATTGCTACTTTGGTTTAAAACTCTATCATTGTGTTATTTATGTTTTAAGTACCTGTGGTTGTATTCGTCTTAGTCGTCGTCTGGGTTGTTTCCGTTGCAGTTTTTTCTTCGTTCTTGGCTGTAAACAAATTATTTCTCCGGACTAATGTTTCCACAATATGACACAAATAATTATTTTAATAAAATATACAAGTTGTAGAAAGACCCTATAACATAGCCGTTATCTATGCATTGGTATAAAACGACACTTGTATGTCGGTCAAAATCATACGTACCACTAGGAGATCCAGTTGTACTGGTACCCGTGGTTACTGGGGGTTTACTAGATCCCTTATCTGGTTGGCTAGGTTCATCAGGGGACGTTTCTGGCTCTGCTGGTTTGATAGGTTCCGTAGGGGGCTTCTTATCTGACTGACAAGGTTTCTTAGGAGGTTTTTGTGGTACTTTATCTGGTTGGCTAGGTTCTTCAGGGGACGTTTCTGGCTGTTTATCTACTGGTTTGTTAGGTTCCTTAGGGGGTTTTTCTGGTTCTTTATTTTCCTTAGAAGGATTTTCTTGTTTTTCATCTGGATGCAAATAGAAAGATTTATGTTAAGAAGAACTTGCACTCCATTAACATTACAATACATTAACGATATTGTTCAGTATTTATTAGCACAAGTTAAGCGACTCAGATGGGAATCGCAACGGCAAAGATAATTACTAAAAATAGTACCATCAGAGACTCCGCCAGCCGTAGAGCTGGATTTGCTATGCTCTGTGGTGGATGCTGTAAAAAAAGTCAATACTTACAGTTACCACTAACAAAAGCTAACCTAAAGCTTTGGAGCATATTTTAAACAGGATTGTAATTATATATGGGTATATTATAATAAAATTCAAATATTTATAAAATCAAAGATTATTAACAAAAAAGCCGTATTAACTGCCTATTACGGGTTTATCGCACCTATCCTAAGATACTGTGTAATATTTTGGGGTAACGTGTTCGATAAAGAAATTGTCTTTTGTAGCGTATTTTAAACAGCATTGTGATTATATAAATAGGTATATTATAATAAAATTCAAATATTGATAAAAGCCTGATATTGCTACTTTGGTTTAAAACTCTATCATTGTGTTATTTATGTTTTAAGTACCTGTGGTTGTATTCGTCTTAGTCGTCATCTGGGTTGTTTCCGTTGCAGTTTTTTCTTCGTTCTTGGCTGTAAACAAATTATTTCTCCGGACTAATGTTTCCACAATATGACACAAATAATTATTTTAATAAAATATACAAGTTGTAGAAAGACCCTATAACATAGCCGTTATCTATGCATTGGTATATAACGACACTTGTATGTCGGTCAAATTCATACGTACCACTAGGAGATCCAGTTGTACTGGTACCCGTGGTTACTGGGGGTTTACTAGATCCCTTATCTGGTTGGCTAGGTTCATCAGGGGACGTTTCTGGCTCTGCTGGTTTGATAGGTTCCGTAGGGGGCTTCTTATCTGACTGACAAGGTTTCTTAGGAGGTTTTTGTGGTACTTTATCTGGTTGGCTAGGTTCTTCAGGGGACGTTTCTGGCTGTTTATCTACTGGTTTGTTAGGTTCCTTAGGGGGTTTTTCTGGTTCTTTATTTTCCTTAGAAGGATTTTCTTGTTTTTCATCTGGATGCAAATAGAAAGATTTATGTTAAGAAGAACTTGCACTCCATTAACATTACAATACATTAACCATATTGTTCAGTATTTATTAGCACAAGTTAAGCGACTCAGATGGGAATCGCAACGGCAAAGATAATTACTAAAAATAGTACCATCAGAGACTCCGCCAGCCGTAGAGCTGGATTTGCTATGCTCTGTGGTGGATGCTGTAAAAAAAGTCAATACTTACAGTTACCACTAACAAAAGCTAACCTAAAGCTTTGGAGCATATTTTAAACAGAATTGTAATTATATATGGGTATATTATAATAAAATTCAAATATTTATAAAATCAAAGATTATTAACAAAAAAGCCGTATTAACTGCCTATTACGGGTTTATCGCACCTATCCTAAGATACTGTGTAATATTTTGGGGTAACGTGTTCGATAAAGAAATTGTCTTTTGTAGCATATTTTAAACAGCATTGTGATTATATAAATAGGTATATTATAATAAAATTCAAATATTAATAAAAGCCTGATATTGCTACTTTGGTTTAAAACTCTATCACTGTGTTATTTATGTTTTAAGTACCTGTGGTTGTATTCGTCTTAGTCGTCGTCTGGGTTGTTTCCGTTGCAGTTTTTTCTTCGTTCTTGGCTGTAAACAAATTATTTCTCCGGACTAATGTTTCCACAATATGACACAAATAATTATTTTAATAAAATATACAAGTTGTAGAAAGACCCTATAACATAGCCGTTATCTATGCATTGGTATAAAACGACACTTGTATGTCGGTCAAATTCATACGTACCACTAGGAGATCCAGTTGTACTGGTACCCGTGGTTACTGGGGGTTTACTAGATCCCTTATCTGGTTGGCTAGGTTCATCAGGGGACGTTTCTGGCTCTGCTGGTTTGATAGGTTCCGTAGGGGGCTTCTTATCTGACTGACATGGTTTCTTAGGAGGTTTTTGTGGTGCTTTATCTGGTTGGCTAGGTTCTTCAGGGGACGTTTCTGGCTGCTTATCTACTGGTTTGTTAGGTTCCTTAGGGGGTTTTTCTGGTTCTTTAGTTTCGTTAGGGGGATTTTCTTTTTTTTCATCTGGATGCAAATAGAAAGATTTGTGTTAAGAAGAACTTGCACTCCATTAACATCACAAAACATTAACGTTACTAATAATAATATGACATTGTTCAGTATTCATTAGCACAGAGTAAACGACTCAGATGTGAATCATAACGGCAAAGGTAATTACTAAGAATAGTACCATCAGAGGCTCCGCCAGCCGTAGAGCTGGATTTGCTATGGCCTGTGGTGGATGCTGTAAAAACAGTGAATATTTACAGTTACCACTAACATAAGCTAACCTAAAGTTTTGGAGCATATTTTAAACAGGATTGTGATTATATAAATAGGTATATTATAATAAAATTCAAATATTGATAAAAGCCTGATATTGTTACTTTTGTTTAAAACTCTATCACTGTGTTATTTATGTTTTAAGTACCTGTGGTTGTAGTCGTCTTAGTCGTCGTCTGGGTTGTTTCCGTTGCATTTTTTTCTTCGTTCTTGGCTGTAAACAAATTATTTCTCCGGATTAATGTTTCCACAATATGACACAAATAATTATTTTAATAAAATATACAAGTTGTAGAAAGACCCTATAACATAGCCGTTATCTATGCATTGGTATAAAACGACACTTGTATGTCGGTCAAATTCATACGTACCACTAGGAGATCCAGTTGTACTGGTACCCGTGGTTACTGGAGGTTTACTAGATCCCTTATCTGGTTGGCTAGGTACATCAGGGGACGTTTCTGGCTCTGCTGGTTTGATAGGTTCCGTAGGGGGCTTCTTATCTGACTGACAAGGTTTCTTAGGAGGTTTTTGTGGTACTTTATCTGGTTGGCTAGGTTCTTCAGGGGACGTTTCTGGCTGCTTATCTACTGGTTTGTTAGGTTCCTTAGGGGGATTTTCTGGTCCTTTAGTTTCGTTAGAGGGATTTTCTTGTTTTTCATCTGGATGCAAATAGAAAGATTTGTGTTAAGAAGAACTTGCGCTCCATTAACATTACAATACATTAACGATATTGTTCGGTATTCATTAGCACAAGTTAAGCGACTCAGATGGGAATCGCAACGGCAAAGATAATTACTAAAAATAGTACCTTCAGAGACTCCGCCAGCCGTAGAGCTGGATTTGCTATGCTCTCTGGTGGATGCTGTAAAAAAAGTCAATATTGTTACGCGCCAAAATTAATGCCTGATACACGGTGACATTAGTTACCACTGGCGACATCTATTGTGGATTGGCAGAACTAACTGGCGCCATCTATTATGGAATAGTAGAACTAATAGTCACGCCATCCGTCAGCGCCATCTATTGACGAGTAGATATGACGAAGCTAGAACTTACTAGAACTATCGACATGTAGTCAGTCGGGGCCGGTATGTACTCGAACATTCTAGACGGTTCTACAATAGAAGGTTCTGGAACTATCTGCGGCACTATATAAGGCCGGGAATAGCCGCGAGCAATCAGACTTGGTTTTGCGACACGAGTGAATACATCGAAAGCGATCTTCAAGTGCGACTTAAGAGCGATTGTGTTTTATAATTAGTGTGTTTTGAATTGTTGTTAGTGTTGATTAATTAAAGTGTAACTTTTGGGTGATTTTTATCGGCATTTTTATTGTCACGAACCCGAAGCTCGTAACAATTGGTGTCAGAAGCAAGGATTAATCATGCCGATTTTACCTAAAGACGACACGGAGGGTATCCGTACCCGGAGTCAACGCCAACAGGAGACGGACCAGAGACGTTTTGGTGGAGCTATGCCGCAGAGGTCGGAGGGCCAGCTACCAACCACGGAGGCCGACCCGCCCGCAGCAGCTCCAGCATCAGCAGCACCAGACCTTGCTGCCCTGATGATGATGCTGCAGGAACAGGCCCGCCGACAGGAGGAACAGGCTCGTCGGTTGGAAGAACAGCTCCAGCGGGACAAGGAGGAACAGGCTCGCCGACAAGAGGAACAGGCTCGCCGACAAGAGGAACAGGCTCGCCGACAAGAGGAACAGGCTCGCCGACAGGAGGAACAGGCTCGTCGGTTGGAAGAACAGCTCCAGCGGGACAAGGAGGAACAGGCCCGTCGGTTTGAAGAACAGCTGCTGCGTGACAGGGAGGAACAGGCTCGCCGACAGGAGGAACAGGCTCGCCGACAGGAGGAACAGGCTCGCCGGTTGGAAGAACAGCTCCAACGTGATAAGGAGGAGCAAGCGCGCCGCCAGGAAGAGCAGATGCTCCTTATGAAGGACCTTCACGCTACCTTAGGGAAGGACATGAAGGAGGTGAAGGATAAGGTTGCTCAACATGACGACCGCCTGTCGGAAGCTGAAATCCGGATCGACCAAGTGAGTAATCGGGTTGACAACGTGGTGGCTGACGTGAAGAAAACCGTGATGGCTGACGTAAAGAAAACGCTGGATTATCTTAATCTTGGGGATGGAATCGCAGCTCCCGTAGCTACAACACCTTCGCTACGTGGATTCAAAGTGCCACCGTTCGACGGAACTTCTTCCTGGTCGGCCTACAAAATTCAGTTTGAGGCTGTCATGAAGGCGAACGCTTGGAATAAAAGTCAGGCCATGACTGCCCTCACCCTAGGCCTGCGCGACCAGGCCCTAACCGTTCTGGAAGCTCTCGGAAAGGAAGTGACTTACGAGCAACTCCTTGAGGCATTGGAGGCTCGGTATGGCGACGCTCACCTGGAACACGTGTTTCGTGCGCAGCTCAAGGATCGCGTGCAACGCAGCAATGAAAACCTGCAGCAGTGGGCCCTTGAAGTGGAGAAGCTGGTGCGTAAAGCATATCAGTCCGTACCTGCGCTTATTGATGGGAACCTGGTGCAGGCATTCATCGACGGCATCCGTGACCTTGAAGTTAGAGCTGCTGTGAGACTCGGGCACCACGGGACGCTTAAGGACGCCTTGGCCCATGCACTGGAGGTGGAAGCCGTGCGACAGGATCATCGTTCCCATCGCGTCAGGGAGGTTGCAGCGGCTACAGTTCGCGACCGCAATAAAGGACACAGCCCTAGGTGCTACGGCTGTGGGGAAAGGGGCCACCTTCGATCCAGTTGCCCCAAGCGAACTGCTGAAAGAGAAGACGGCCGATCTCCAGAGGGCAGTGCAGCTAACAGCACCGCCCAGCAGCAGAAGCAGGGAAACGAGTAATAGCCAGGACTGCGGGGCGGGTGCTGGCTGATGTTCAAAGAGCCCCAAGGGTTTCGATCACACAAACCCAAGACGGGAACAGCCTAATCATCAAGGGCGAGGTCAACGGAACGCCGTGTAAGCTGACCATAGACACTGGAGCCACTCGCACGGTTGTCAGTTTCCAACTCATAAGACGGTCCCTTGGGGACTCCGCATACAACCGAGAACACATTAATTTGGTAACAGCCACCGGGCAGCGCATACCCGTCTATGGAGAGAAGAAGATAGGGTTGAAGCTAGGCAACAGAATCTACCTGCATAATGTCATCGTGGCTGATATAATGGACGATTGCATCCTGGGCCTTGACTTTATGAGGAAGAATTGTTGCGAAATTGACGTCAAGCAAGGTGTTTTGAAATGTGGACAAGAGGAACTTTTCGTGGAAGGGGCATTACCAGGGAACGTGTACAGCCTTAAGAAGATTGTTCTTCCGCCGAGATCGGAAACGATTGTGCCGGTTAGTCTTCCTCGGAATCCTGGGAAAACTCAACGTTGTGTACTCGTGGAAAGGGTAGACGATGACCTTCCATGGAAAGTGGCACGAACTTTGGTCAGAGCCACCGACATCTCAGGGGTACGTGTGCTGAACCTTTGTGATCAGGAACAGATTATAGAAAAAGGCACACTAGTTGGTACTTGCGAGGAAGTGGATTGGTTGCATCGATGCCAACATCTATCGACTGGGACCCTCAGCAAGGATGCACAAACAAGAGTGACCACACTTTTAGAAGACTGCCGCAGCGCTCTGTCCCAAAATGAAATGGTCAAGGCGAAGAAAATGTTACTCAAGTATGCCGATGTTTTCTCGTCAAACGATGCTGACATCGGCAGGACTGGCTTAGTTCAACACAAAATAAACACAGGAGATGAATTGCCTATCCGTCAGCGGCCAAGGAGATTGCCGGTTGCACGTGAAAAGGAAGTGGAAACCATGATTGAGGGGATGGTGAAGGATGGTGTTATTGAACCTTCATCTAGTCCATGGTGTTCACCTGTAGTGCTGGTAAGAAAGAAGGACGGCAGCATGAGGTTTTGTGTTGACTATCGTCGTTTGAACGACGTCACCAAGAAGGACAGCTATCCTTTGCCAAGAATCGATGACACGCTGGACATGCTTACTGGCGTAAAGTGGTTTAGCACGCTGGACCTGAAAAGTGGCTACTGGCAAGTTGAAATTGATCCTAAGGACAAGGAGAAAACTGCATTCTCGACAGGAAAGGGTCTGTGGCAATTTAAAGTTATGCCGTTTGGATTGTGCAATGCTCCGGCAACGTTTGAAAGGTTGATGGAACTTGTACTTACCGGGCTAATTGGCGATGCCTGTCTGGTCTACTTGGATGACATCATCATCGTAGGCCGTACGTTTGAAGAACATCTTCAAAACCTGGAACGCGTGCTCATGAAGATCCAGAGTGCCAACCTCAAGTTAAGTCCAAAGAAGTGTTCACTATTCAAACGGCAAGTTAGCTTTTTGGGATATGTAGTGTCTGAAGAAGGTATCCGCACGGATCCGGAGAAAATCGCCGCTGTCAAGGATTGGCCAATTCCAAAAGACAAGACGCAGGTCAGAGCATTTCTGGGTTTGTGCTCCTACTATCGGCGATTTGTCAAGAACTTTGCAGATATAGCCAAACCCCTGCATAAGCTAACCGAGGAAAAGCGACATTTCAGCTGGGATGGAAGTTGCGACATCGCATTCCAGGAGCTAAAGGACCGTCTGTGCAAAACACCTATTTTGGGGTACCCTGATGCGGGCAAGGAATTTATAGTTGACACAGACGCAAGCGACATAGGACTTGGCGGTGTGTTGTCCCAGCGGAATGGCGATCAAGAATTTGTGATAGCGTACTTCAGCAAGTCATTGTCGAAACCTGAAAGGAACTATTGTGTTACGAGACGAGAACTGCTTGCTGTAGTAAAGTCATTGCAGCACTTTAGCAAATATCTTCTGGGTCGGAAATTCCAGTTACGAACCGACCATGCTGCTCTGAAATGGCTATTGCAGTTCAAAAAGCCAGAAGGACAAGTTGCGAGATGGATTGAACTTCTGCAGGAATACGACTTCGTGGTCGAACATCGCAGCGGAAAATCTCATGGCAACGCAGATGCATTGTCAAGAAGACCTTGTCCTGAAGACTGCAAGCATTGTACTAGGCAAGAGAGTAAAGAAGTCGTACCTGTGAGGATGCTCAAGACAGACCTCAGCATCGAGTGGAAGGACAGCCTACAACGTGCACAGCAGGAAGATTCAGACATCAAGCCGATTCTGGAGTGGATGAAGGCCAGAGCTCCTAAGCCCAAGTGGAGCGACGTCTCAGCGATGAGTTCGATCACGAAAAGCTATTGGGCCCAATGGGACAGCTTGGTGATTCAGGATGGAGTCCTGTGCCGAAAATGGGAAAATGCTCGGGGAGATAGCTGTCATTTGCAAATGGTTGTCCCTAAAGCTCAAGTACCGGATGTTCTACAGCTGTACCATAATGGATGTTCAGGAGGTCATCTGGGAGTAAAACGGACTCTACTGAAGATACGAGAACGGTTTTACTGGGTCCACTGTCGGGACGATGTTGAGGACTGGTGTCGTAAATGTACAAGTTGTGCAGCTGTAAAGGGACCTCAGACTCGTAGTAGAGGTGCATTGAAATTGTACAATGTTGGCGCACCATGGGAGAGGATAGCCCTCGACGTTGCGGGGCCGTTTCCGGAAAGTGAAAGTGGCAACAAGTATTTCATGGTTGTGATGGATTACTTCACTAAGTGGCCGGAAGTCTTCGCCATTCCAAACCAAGAAGCTTCGACAGTTGCAGATAAATTAGTTTATGAAGTCTTCTGTCGTTTTGGAGTTCCACTAGAGATTCACAGTGATCAAGGAAGGAATTTTGAGTCCCAAATATTCCAGGAAACTTGTCGAGTTATGGGTACTCATAAAACAAGAACAACTTCTTACCACCCACAATCGGATGGAATGGTGGAACGATTTAATCAGACACTGGAGAGGTACCTAGCAAAAGTTGTGGAAAATCGACAACGAGATTGGGACAAGCACATACAACCGTTTTTGTTGTCATATCGAAGCGCTGTTCACGAAAGTACATCGGTGACACCAGCCTTCGCAAACTTTGGAAGAGAATTACGGCTGCCTGCAGACCTGATCACCGGAATACCACCTGATGCCCCATGCAGTATAACGGATTATGCGAATAACTTGCGGAATAAAATGAATGACATTTGTGAGCACGTCAGACAATCGGGCCAGCAAATGTCTGAGAAGATGAAAACCCGTTATGACCGCAAAATGAACAGTAAAGGGTTCGACGAAGGTTCACTAGTGTGGTTGCACAATCCAGTGCGCAGCAAAGGGAAATCTCCTAAGCTTCAAGCTAAATGGGATGGACCGTACCGGATTGTGACAAAGATCAATGACGTAACCTACCGGATACGGAAAGGTGCAAGAGGTACTCCTAAGATCGTCCATGTGGATCGATTGGCGCGTTATTATGGAGCCGATAATGCTCGGGACGAGCATGTCTTAGGAGGGGGCAGTGTTACGCGCCAAAATTAATGCCTGATACACGGTGACATTAGTTACCACTGGCGACATCTATTGTGGATTGGCAGAACTAACTGGCGCCATCTATTATGGAATAGTAGAACTATTAGTCACGCCATCCGTCAGCGCCATCTATTGACGAGTAGATATGACGAAGCTAGAACTTACTAGAACTATCGACATGTAGTCAGTCGGGGCCGGTATGTACTCGAACATTCTAGACGGTTCTACAATAGAAGGTTCTGGAACTATCTGCGGCACTATATAAGGCCGGGAATAGCCGCGAGCAATCAGACTTGGTTTTGCGACACGAGTGAATACATCGAAAGCGATCTTCAAGTGCGACTTAAGAGCGATTGTGTTTTATAATTAGTGTGTTTTGAATTGTTGTTAGTGTTGATTAATTAAAGTGTAACTTTTGGGTGATTTTTATCGGCATTTTTATTGTCACGAACCCGAAGCTCGTAACAATATTTACAGTTACCACTAACAAAAGCTAACCTAAAGCTTTGGAGCATATTTTGAACAGGATTGTAATTATATATGGGTATATTATAATAAAATTCAAATATTTATAAAATCAAAGATTATTAACAAAAAAGCCGTATTAACTGCCTATTACGGGTTTATCGCACCAATCCTAAGATACTGTGTAATATTTTGGGGTAAAGCGTTCGATAAAGAAATTGTCTTTTGTAGCATATTTTAAACAGGATTGTGATTATATAAATAAGTATATTATAATAAAATTCAAATATTGATAAAAGCCTGATATTGTTACTTTTGTTTTAAACTCTATCATTGTGTTATTTATGTTTTAAGTAAGTACCTGTGGTTGTAGTCGTCTTAGTCGTCGTCTGGGTTGTTTCCGTTGCATTTTTTTCTTCGTTCTTGACTGTAAACAAATTATTTCTCCAGATTAATGTTTCCACAATATGACACAAATAATTATTTTAATAAAATATACAAGTTATAGAAATACCCTATAACATAGCCGTTATCTATGCATTGGTATAAAACGACACTTGTATGTCGGTCAAATTCATACGTACCACTAGGAGATCCAGTTGTACTGGTACCCGTGGTTACTGGGGGTTTACTAGATCCCTTATCTGGTTGGCTAGGTTCATCAGGGGACGTTTCTGGCTCTGCTGGTTTGATAGGTTCCGTAGGGGGCTTCTTATCTGACTGACAAGGTTTCTTAGGAGGTTTTTGTGGTACTTTATCTGGTTGGCTAGGTTCTTCAGGGGACGTTTCTGGCTGCTTATCTACTGGTTTGTTAAGTTCCTTAGGGGGTTTTTCTGGTTCTTTAGTTTCGTTAGGGGGATTTTCTTGTTTTTCATCTGGATGCAAATAGAAAGATTTGTGTTAAGAAGAACTTGCACTCCATTAACATCACAAAACATTAACGTTACTAATAATAATATGACATTGTTCAGTATTCATTGGCACAGAGTAAACGACTCAGATGTGAATCATAACGGCAAAGGTAATTACTAAGAATAGTACCATCAGAGGCTCCGCCAGCCGTGGAGCTGGATTTGCTATGGCCTGTGGTGGATGCTGTAAAAACAGTGAATATTTACAGTTACCACTAACATAAGCTAACCTAAAGTTTTGGAGCATATTTTAAACAGGATTGTGATTATATAAATAGGTATATTATAATAAAATTCAAATATTGATAAAAGCCTGATATTGTTACTTTTGTTTAAAACTCTATCATTGTGTTATTTATGTTTTAAGTACCTGTGGTTGTATTCGTCTTAGTCGTCGTCTGGGTTGTTTCCGTTGCAGTTTTTTCTTCGTTCTTGGCTGTAAACAAATTATTTCTCCAGATTAATGTTTCCACAATATGACACAAATAATTATTTTAATAAAATATACAAGTTATAGAAATACCCTATAACATAGCCGTTATCTATGCATTGGTATAAAACGACACTTGTATGTCGGTCAAATTCATACGTACAGTCAACAGCAAAAGTAGATGATCAAAATCAGAAATTCAATCCTAATGTACGGAGTTCGCAGCTAAATGGCAGCTGTACTAGTGGTAAATATTTGGTCTAATTTACAATCACATACTTTTGAATCACTTCGACGCCACACAGTTCTGACGCGAACTCCGTTCATCAGTATTGAATTTCTGATTTTGATCATCTACTTTTGCTGTTGACTGTACCACTAGGAGATTCAGTTGTACTGGTACCCGTGGTTACTGGGGGTTTACTAGATCCCTTATCTGGTTGGCTAGGTTCATCAGGGGACGTTTCTGGCTCTGCTGGTTTGATAGGTTCCGTAGGGGGCTTCTTATCTGACTGAGAAGGTTTCTTAGGAGGTTTTTGTGGTACTTTGTCTGGTTGGCTAGGTTCTTCAGGGGACGTTTCTGGCTGCTTATCTACTGGTTTGTTAGGTTCCTTAGGGGGTTTTTCTGGTTCTTTAGTTTCGTTAGGGGGATTTTCTTGTTTTTCATCTGGATGCAAATAGAAAGATTTGTGTTAAGAAGAACTTGCACTCCATTAACATCACAAAATATTAACGTTACTAATAATAATATGACATTGTTCAGTATTCATTGGCACAGAGTAAACGACTCAGATGTGAATCATAACGGCAAAGGTAATTACTAAGAATAGTACCATCAGAGGCTCCGCCAGCCGTAGAGCTGGATTTGCTATGGCCTGTGGTGGATGCTGTAAAAACAGTGAATATTTACAGTTACCACTAACATAAGCTAACCTAAAGTTTTGGAGCATATTTTAAACAGGATTGTGATTATATAAATAGGTATATTATAATAAAATTCAAATATTGATAAAAGCCTGATATTGTTACTTTTGTTTAAAACTCTATCATTGTGTTATTTATGTTTTAAGTACCTGTGGTTGTATTCGTCTTAGTCGTCGTCTGGGTTGTTTCCGTTGCATTTTTTTCTTCGTTCTTGGCTGTAAACAAATTATTTCTCCGGATTAATGTTTCCACAATATGATACAAATAATTATTTTAATAAAATATACAAGTTGTAGAAAGACCCTATAACACAGCCGTTATCTATGCATTGGTATAAGACGACACTTGTATGTCGGTCAAATTCATACGTACCACTAGGAGATCCAGTTGTACTGGTACCCGTGGTTACTGGGGGTTTACTAGATCCCTTATCTGGTTGGCTAGGTTCATCAGGGGACGTTTCTGGCTCTGCTGGTTTGATAGGTTCCGTAGGGGGCTTCTTATCTGACTGAGAAGGTTTCTTAGGAGGTTTTTGTGGTACTTTGTCTGGTTGGCTAGGTTCTTCAGGGGACGTTTCTGGCTGCTTATCTACTGGTTTGTTAGGTTCCTTAGGGGGTTTTTCTGGTTCTTTAGTTTCGTTAGGGGGATTTTCTTGTTTTTCATCTGGATGCAAATAGAAAGATTTGTGTTAAGAAGAACTTGCACTCCATTAACATCACAAAATATTAACGTTACTAATAATAATATGACACTGTTCAGTATTCATTGGCACAGAGTAAACGACTCAGATGTGAATCATAACGGCAAAGGTAATTACTAAGAATAGTACCATCAGAGGCTCCGCCAGCCGTAGAGCTGGATTTGCTATGGCCTGTGGTGGATGCTGTAAAAACAGTGAATATTTACAGTTACCACTAACATAAGCTAACCTAAAGTTTTGGAGCATATTTTAAACAGGATTGTGATTATATAAATAGGTATATTATAATAAAATTCAAATATTGATAAAAGCCTGATATTGTTACTTTTGTTTAAAACTCTATCATTGTGTTATTTATGTTTTAAGTACCTGTGGTTGTATTCGTCTTAGTCGTCGTCTGGGTTGTTTCCGTTGCAGTTTTTTCTTCGTTCTTGGCTGTAAACAAATTATTTCTCCGGATTAATTTTTCCACAATTTGACACAAATAATTATTTTAATAAAATATACAAGTTGTAGAAAGACCCTATAGCATAGCCGTTATCTATGCATTGGTATAAAACGACACTTGTATGTCGGTCAAATTCATACGTACCACTAGGAGATCCAGTTGTACTGGTACCCGTGGTTACTGGGGGTTTACTAGATCCCTTATCTGGTTGGCTAGGTTCATCAGGGGACGTTTCTGGCTCTGCTGGTTTGATAGGTTCCGTAGGGGGCTTCTTATCTGACTGAGAAGGTTTCTTAGGAGGTTTTTGTGGTACTTTGTCTGGTTGGCTAGGTTCTTCAGGGGACGTTTCTGGCTGCTTATCTACTGGTTTGTTAGGTTCCTTAGGGGGTTTTTCTGGTTCTTTAGTTTCGTTAGGGGGATTTTCTTGTTTTTCATCTGGATGCAAATAGAAAGATTTGTGTTAAGAAGAACTTGCACTCCATTAACATCACAAAATATTAACGTTACTAATAATAATATGACATTGTTCAGTATTCATTGGCACAGAGTAAACGACTCAGATGTGAATCATAACGGCAAAGGTAATTACTAAGAATAGTACCATCAGAGGCTCCGCCAGCCGTAGAGCTGGATTTGCTATGGCCTGTGGTGGATGCTGTAAAAACAGTGAATATTTACAGTTACCACTAACATAAGCTAACCTAAAGTTTTGGAGCATATTTTAAACAGGATTGTGATTATATAAATAGGTATATTATAATAAAATTCAAATATTGATAAAAGCCTGATATTGTTACTTTTGTTTAAAACTCTATCATTGTGTTATTTATGTTTTAAGTACCTGTGGTTGTATTCGTCTTAGTCGTCGTCTGGGTTGTTTCCGTTGCAGTTTTTTCTTCGTTCTTGGCTGTAAGCAAATTATTTCTCCGGATTAATTTTTCCACAATTTGACACAAATAATTATTTTAATAAAATATACAAGTTGTAGAAAGACCCTATAGCATAGCCGTTATCTATGCATTGGTATAAAACGACACTTGTATGTCGGTCAAATTCATACGTACCACTAGGAGATCTAGTTGTACTGGTACCCGTAGTTACTGGGGGTTTACTAGATCCCTTATCTGGTTGGCTAGGTTCATCAGGAGATGTTTCTGGCTGCTTATCTGCTGGTTTGATAGGTTCCTCACGGGGCTTCTTATTTGACTGGCAAGATTTCTTCGGAGGTTTTTCTGGTACTTTATCTGGTTGGCTAGGTTCTTCAGGGGACGTTTCTGGCTGTTTATCTACTGGTTTGATAGATGCCTTAGGGGGTTTTTCTGGTTCTTCATTTTCCTTAGAGGGATTATCTTGTTTTTCATCTGGATGCAAATAGAAAGATTTATGTTAAGAAGAACTTGCACTCCATTAACATCACAATACATTAACGATATTGTTCAGTATTCATTAGCACAAGTTAAGCGACTCAGATGGGAATCGCAACGGTAAAGATAATCACTAAAAATAGTACCTTCAGAGACTCCGCCAGCCGTAGAGCTGGATTTGCTATGCTCTGTCGTGGATGCTGTAAAAATAGTCAATATTTACAGTTACCACTAACAAAAGCTAACCTAAAGCTTTGGAGCATATTTTAAACAAGATTGTTATTATATATACTTAGGTATATTATAATAAAATTCAAATATTTATAAAATCGAAGATTATTATCAAAGAAGCCGTATTAACTGCCTATTACGGGTTTGTCGCACCTATCCTAAGATACGGTGTAATAGTTTGGGGTAACTCGTTCGATAAAGAAATTTTCTTTAAAGCCCAAAAGAAGTGCATCAGAGCAAACCACAACCAACCAACCAACCTAGATAGCACTACCAGATGTAAACCTCACTTTAAAAATTTAAAAATTCTGACATTGCCTTCATTATATATTTATGAACGTTTATTTGTAAAATCCAATCCAGAATATCATATGACTATGTTTAAAAGTGAATATAGACAATTACGTAGTACTTCTTTTTTTCTTTCTCTTTTTTTTTTACGATATTTTGATGTTGACTTGACAGAGCTCGGCAGTTAAGAATATGTCATGCTCACTTAAATGTCTCACTGGTGGTGGCGCGTGTGTTGGATCATTCGGTTCCAACGGTCGGTGGATCATTCGGTTGAGACTGGTCATCTCTTAACTGCCAGGGCTTATTTTTGAATTTTATATTTTAAATTGTTTAGTTTTTTTTACATTGTTCTCACATATAGAAGCAATAAAAATAATGTACCCAGGATTTTGTAATAATATCTTGATTTAAAAGAGTGTCCGTGGAGTTTCTTGCCCGTTCTTCTCCACAGAGATCTACGTTTTGGAATGGGCAACTAGCTTCAATTTTCTGACTAACTGACCGACAATTTAATTTTGACAATTCAAAAGTGCCTGAAAGGGTTTAATTGAAATAAATGATTTGAGTTTGAGTTTGAGTTTGAGTTACGTGACAAAAAAAAGTAAGAAATAGAAATACCGTACGGAAAAACAGCACTATTTAACAAAAGTGTTCTTAGTATGGTATCGTCGGTGTACAACAAACTACCCGATGATATAAAAAAAAATATCTATTCCGCAGTTCATGTCTAAACTACACAAGTTTCTAGTTCATAAATGTTATTATAATGTTATAGAATATTTAGGAGATAAACATATTGCAATTTAACAATATTATTATCTATATGTATCAAATAAAAATTTCAATGAGTGACATGAACATGATTATCGTAATTCAGTAACATGAGTTTTATTGACATTTTATAATTTTTGACATTGTTTACCTTCTGTTATTATTATTATTTTTATTTGTAACCGGGTTTCAAAGAATTACTGCTAACTTAACTATAATATTGTAATTAGTAGATATTAGGCAGATTTGCACGCTTCTTTAGGTTATAATGCAGTGGACCTTCTATGCTTATATAAAAAACCTTACAAACATGTATTATGCATATAAAAGATTTTGATTTGATTTCATTTCATTTGTGATATTGTTACTTTTGTTTAAAATTTTATCATTGTATTATTTATAAAATAAATAAATAAAAATCGTTTATTTGTGTACACACAAAAACCAAAATAGTACAAGGAAAAGTCTTAGGATTAAGTTGTACAACAGTGACACAGTTTAAGGTCACATCAGGTCAGGTTTACATCTGACTCCTAAACTAGGTAAGTAGCCTGTATCTTAGAAGCCGAAGTTCCCCCAGATTTCATTGACATACAACAATATAAACATTGATCGTTGTACAAGTACATCTTGTTTGAGAAAATTAGCAAAATAATAAAAAATAGAGACTAAAACATTAAGAAAGGAAAAAATAACACGTATAATATGATTAGGATATCACAGTATTTTTAAGACATAACCCTGAGTAAATTTTCAGTTTCATCATATGATAACTCTTGCAACCGGTTGGTAAGTATATTTTTCACCTCATATTTTGTAGAAGAAAGAAAGAAAATACATTTATTTGGCACAAACTAAAAGACACAGGATACACCTGATACATACATCAGACAAAACAAACAAAAAATAAATAAAAGATTAAATAAAAAGTGTGAAGTCTGATGTAAGAAATTAGCAGGAAAGTGTGCCTCACGGCTGCGCTAAAAAGGCCCAGTTCAGCAAAAATGCCAGACAACTAGTTTTTACGTAGTGCCTGACGCTGGTTTTCAACTGGACCTGATGTGTGAGGTGACGGATGTAATCATTGTACTCGTATATTGACAGTACTTTATTTATTTTATTATTTAGACGAGAGCTCATGGCAAGAAACTGTCGACCGGCAAATGCGGAACGACACCTCACTGGATCACAGACAGTAATTCCTTTTTGCGTCTCAACAGGATTTTTGGGTCTAAACGTAACATGGAGTGTCTTCGCAGAACGGCTAAACGGCTAAACAGCTGTCTGATTGACAGCACATAGAGTAGAGCACATAGAGTTCGGCAGTGGGGAAGTCTCTGGGCTTGAAATGCATTTTTTTTAGGATTGCCCTTTGAGCTCGTTCTGCAAAAATTTGGGAAGTTTTATAGGTTTCACCCCAAGCACGGACGCAATAGGTGATAATAGACTCACAAAGACTCCGGTAAACCATTAGCGCTGTTTCAGAAACAGTAGTGTCTGAGCTCTTTAAAGATTTAAATTAGCTTCCTGATCCGGGTTTATAGGGCTTCAATATGAGGTTGCCAGCTTAGCTTATGATCAATGTAGACCCTTAGATATTTTAAGTCTGGAACCAGAGCCAGGAGTGGGCAATTGCAGGCAGGGTTGTTTCCTAGGCAAGTATGGGCTTTGACTAGTCCTGACTCTTGAGGTGGAGGGGTGATGTTAGGTAAGGAGAATCGAATAATTTTTGATTTTGCTACATTTAGTGTCAGGAAATTTTCAGAGAGCCATTACATTACCAACCAAAGCACGCGTTTTGCTCTTTGTTTTGCTTTTGTCCAGTTAGTGTCATAGACTATCAACGCGGTGTCATCGGCGTATGTAAATATGTCACAATTCGGTACCTGGTCCTGGTACAGATCATTAATATACAGAAGTAAGAGTGTAGGCCCAAGGATGCTTCCTTGAGGGACTCCAAAATTGATAGTCTTATGATTACTGATCAAAGAGTCGATCTTCACACACTGCGTACGATTGGGTAAATAGTCTTTGAAGATATTCAGTACCAGGCCACGCACCCCAGCGTGCTCAATTTTTGCGATGAGAGGGGAAATAGATACCTTGTCGAATGCTTTCGATAAATCGTGGAATACGCCATAGCATTTCATCTTTTGGTCCAACTTATGAAACAATATTTTGGCGACATCCACGACAGTATCCTCCATCGATACACCAGATCTAAAACCATACTGGTTTTGCGCAATTATCCGTTTATTTAATAAAGGACATGGCCAAATGACTGCCCCAAGCATGAATAGTAACCTCACATTAACTCGTAATATTTAAATATTCGTTCATGAATTATGAAGCGTTTAATAATTTCCTAGAACTTTCGTGAACTGTTAGACATAAAAAAGTATCTTAGTTGCTTTTTTTGATTGACATGACAAGTTCAAAGAGAATAATAATACAGTACTACAAACTAGGGACGGGTCATGTCGCTTTTCTAGAATGTCAAATCAAAACTATACTTATATCGATTTTTGATAACAGGTATCAAAACAATTTATTTTCTGAAACTAAGACGTGGTTGCTTGCAGACTGGTTGCTTTATTTATTATAAATAATTCATGTGGGTACTAAGGTAATTAAGTTTGTTGTAGGTTCCAAGGAATGCCAACATTTGTCATCCTTGTTATGAACTGCTGAATTCAGAAGCAACTAGTGATGTACGTTTATTTGGCCATACAATGGTGCGCATAACTTGTGGCCGTTCTGTGAGAATTAAACAATGTAGTGGAAAGAAACGATTCAATGTTACAGAATTTACCAACGTCACATCCAGCTTTCCATCAAGTAAATAAATTGTTTTTTTAAATACAGTGTGTTCTTTTATATTTACATGCCCATCCGGTAGCATTATGGATCATCTTCCTTTTCAGATATTCAGTTTCTCGGCCTATAAATCGTCAGAACTACTGTCCCTGACCTCTCTCTCTCTGGTTGTGTTAATGGGCTAGCATCCAATCTGAATGATTTGATCAAACGGATAGATAACCTAAACTAACTTTTTTAGATAATGTTCTTATAAGATTCACAGAATAAATAAATAAATCGTATTTTTGTTGTTTTATTTCAATATCTTTTATGTCCTCCCAGGATTTAACAATCACCACATACTAATTAAACTAAGTCTCCCAGGTGCATTTGTTGGTCAGTCTGTCTGTACGGATGTATTGACAAACAGATTTTAATGGGGTTGTCACTAGTAGGTAGATTGGTTCTTCCGGAAGGTTTAGGTATACATTCGTGTAGGTTGTATTGACCAATGTAATTCAAGTCAGAAAAATCCTGCCGCCTGAGTGTTATTCTTGCGCTCGTTGCCCCAATCAGCGCCCAGAATCCGCCTCTCGAGTCCATTTATTTTCAGTTAATATTAATCCTTATTTTTAAATACTTTCATCATTTCAACCACTACTTATATTGTCTGTGAAAACTGTCTTTATTTCAACTCATTTGAATAAGTAGTTTAGGATTTATAAGAGTTTAATACTTATATACACGCGGGCGGGGAGTGATTTTTACGCGGATTGTAGAATGCTCGTTGTATCACGGTTTTTGGTGCAATTACCCTTTTGTAGATATTTACTCAAGTACCACCGTGCGAAATCGGGGTGGGTCGTTAGGCAAAAATACAATTATCAATATTATCGCAGATACATCTAAACGCCTAGGTAAAAGTTCATAGCAATATCTTTTATTTGCAGTTTTTGTATGCCTATTGACGTAGGAGTTACACGATTTAATTTTCAGGAATAAAAAGATACTAAAAGTTCCTGAAACTTTTTTTATATGAAATACTAATATCCAGCTATTCAGAATTACATGTTGCTAGGTACCATGTTTATTCATTGTTGAAAAGTCGTCCATACTTCTATTTAGCCATCTCCTTTACAGGACAATTGTTAAGTATACTTTCCAGGATCTTCGATAACGCGCTTGACACAGAAATGGGTCGGTAGTTAGTGAAACTCGTCTTATCTTATAAGCAGTTATGCATCCCATTTTCATACACTTTTGAAAATGGGATGCACAACTGCTTTTTTGAAAGAGTCGGGAAAAATGCCAAATGCAATAGCTTGGTTGCAGATGTGTGCAATGGGAGCAGCCAAAATGGATCTAGACTGCTTAAGTACCTTAGCTGGTATATTGTCGTAGCCTGTGGCACAGTCGCTACATAAGGAGTCATGAGCCTTTCTATATAAGCTTCATCTACTGGCAGGATTACGAGTGAGTCACCACAGGGTGGGAGCACTATTTTTACTTTGCAGATAGAAGATCTACTAAGGGATGAGACCTTGAAGGCCAACATTTGCCCTATGTTGACGAAAAACTATTTACTTCGTTTATTGAAGTCTCCAGATCAGCGGTAATTTGAAGTAGTTGTTTCGGGGACTGCGGTTGAGAACCAGTGTCTGTAATTTGTTTTGTTTTATTTTAATTTGTTTTACATCAGGTTCAGTTGAAAACCAGCGTCAGGCACTATTGTCTGGCATTTTTGCTGAACTGGGCCTTTTTGGTGCAGCCGTGAGGCACACTTTCCTGCTAATTTCTTACATCGGTCTATAAACTGTTTTCTATTTGTTCTTTTATTTGTGTTATCTGATGTAATGTATCTGGTGTATTGTGTGTCTTTTGGTCTGTGCTAAATAAATGTTTTTTCTTTCTTTCTTTCTATTGCCGTCCATGTAGCTTTTAAATTATTCTTTGCCTTAATTAGCTCGTTTCTATCATGGGTGTATTTAAGTTTTTTTAGTAACGAATTTAGGAAATTACTATAAATGTAGGTAACCTTAAGGATGTCACTGTGTGGATTATTCGTTACTTTTTTATGCATCATGTCCCGGTTCTGTATGCAACGAACTAAACCTAGTGTCATCCAAGGTTTGATAAGATGGACCTTTCTTTTGATTGTTATACATTGTGAATGTTTTATAGTGATTTCTTGGACCATAGTAATTAACAATTCGGCAGTTTCACCTGGATCCGACTTTTCCAATATCGAGTTATAATCTATGCTATCTATTTCATTTTTTATTGCTGCATAATTATATCTATAGGATGGGCTGGCACTGTGTTTCATGGTAATTCCTTTTATCTTTAGATATAGAATGATAGGCAGGTGGTCAGTGATGAGAGAGTCAAGCAATACAACGCACGCTGTTCCCTTTGTTTTTAAAAGAATATGGTCAAAACAGTTCCCTAATCTTGTGGGTTGCAAATGAGTCGGTAGTAAACCAAGAGAAGCAGTAACAGTGAGATAATCGTTTGCATGCCGGTCATTGTTATACGGTTTTATGTCAACATTCTGGTCACCAATGAGAACTATATTGTTTACGTGTTTTGGATTTGTTATAAGGCAGCACCCTAATTGCGTAACAGACGATCAATCATAATCTGAATAATTTTGAAGCAAATTGCTAATCCATTGCTTCATAAGTTCGAAAAATTTGTCTGCTCAACACGTAAATAACGCGTTGAATGTTGTTGAACTGTCAAAATGAAACCGATTCCGATTGATCGTGTGTTACGCAATTAGATCCAAAATTGATCCAAGTTTTGATATGAGGAAGAGCGGTATACCTATACATATGATGGCTGATGCAGACTGCCTCGTTTGGACTGTCGACAGCTCCACAGTCCAAACGAGGCAGTCTGCATCAAGAAACGGTGCGCGGCGGTTCATGTATCGCACACGCTATGGAAGCTTTAGAGTATATTACAACTCTGTCATTCTGTACCTTATTGTTAACAGTGACATAGACGTTGTATCCCTGGATAACCGGTAAAGGCCCGGATACTTCAAGCAGCACTCAGTGAACACAACAATATCGAATTCGATTTTCGTAGTTACGTTATGTTTTAAGTACCTGTGGTTGTAGTCGTCTTAGTCGTCGTCTGGGTTGTTTCCGTTGCATTTTTTTCTTCGTTCTTGGCTGTAAACAAATTATTTCTCCGGATTAATGTTTCCACAATATGATATAAATAATTATTTAAATAAAATATACAGGTTGTAGAAATACCCATAACATAGCCGTTATCTATGCATTGGTATAAAACTAATCTTGTATGTCAGTCAAATTCATACAAACCACTTTGAGATCCAGTTGTGCTGGTACCCGTAGTTACTGGGGGTTTACTAGGTCCCTTATCTGGTTGGCTAGGTTCTTCAGGGGACGTTTCTGGCTGCTTTTCTGCTGGTTTGATAAGTTCCTTATGGGGGTTTTTCTGGTTCTTTATTTGGTTTGCTGGGTTTCTTAGGGGACTTTTTGGTTCTTTATCTGGTTTGCTGGGTTTTTTAGCAGGTTTTTCTGGTGCTTTATCTGGTTGGCTAGGTTCTTCAGGGGACGTTTCTGGCTGCTTATCTGTTTCTGGTTCCTTAGGGGGTTTTTCTGGTTCTTTAGTTTCCTTAGAGGGATTTCTTTGTTTTTTATCTGGATGCAAATAGAAAGATTTGTGTTAAGAAGAACCTGCACTCCATTAACATTAACATTAGGTACTAATAATATGACATTGTTTAGTTTTCATTAACACAGGGTAAGCGAGCAGTGGTGGCCCAGTGGCAGTGGCGTGCGTTTCATAAAGATAGAAAGACACTGCCTACCCTACCTAACTCAGTATAATCTTGTTCTGATATCTATTATTATTTTATCTACGAGTACCTATTTATTAACAATAAACAAAAAAATCATAAACAGTCGCTCTAAGCAAGCTCGTTCTGTATTGTGGCATTGCGTGGCACTAGCGCCGCTACGCTGTGTACCAGGAGTGCCTCGGGAAAGATACAGACTATTCGGTTATAAATGTTTATATTTGTGCTCTCGTGGTCATGCGGATTGAATGGGTGTGCGTTCCTATAAATACGTGACACACAATGTGAGAATAACGCACACAACCGTACAGAATAGACAGTGTCTTTTTTACAACACGACAAATAACAAAATTATCCGATGTTTTCCGAACCAAAATTAGCTATACTACTATTTTAAAAAGTAGCATTGTTTCATTTATATTGTATCATAACTTACACTATTTCTTTTTTGTCGTATTATTTCTTGCACTGTCTCCGAGTTTGTGACTTAATCGCCATATTGTTTGTTTGATTTGTTTTGTGAGCCATATTATTTGGTATTTAAGAGTTTAACGTCGATAATAGTGTGAAAACTGGATAATATTCGCTGTGAAAGTTGTGCAGGTGGTGTGTGTATAGAGAAAATAAAAAATGATGCGTTTTCAAAACTATCATTCGGTGATAAAAAACAAGTGATTGCAAAAGGTCGTTGTACACCGGATTTGCAATTAATACAAACTAAAGGTAATCGTAAATTCAATACAAAATAATATGATTAAATATTCACTCCTATTACATAATTTTACAAATACTGAATATGAAATAAACGCGCCGAAAGGCCACTTCGAATATCCGTAAATTGATATGTCTGTAAAATCAGTCAATCTATGGATATTTGAGGTGGCTATTACCTACATCATTATTAAATCGACAAGATGACGAACTAAAACCAACATGCAGTACCTAAGTATTTTTGGCTTTTAAAATTTTCTGCCTACCCTGTCTAGAAAACTCTGTGCACGCCACTGCCCAGTGGTAATGGACCCGACTTACGAGTTGTAGGTCGTGGGTTCGAACCCAGGCAGGCACTTTGCTTTGTATAAATTATTTCGTCTCCACTGCTCTCAAAACGGTAAAGGGAAACATCGTGAGGAAACCGGCATGTCCTAGAACTACAAATTCGAAGACATGTGACATCCATCAACCCGCACTGTGCCCGTGTCGTGTATTATGGCCCACTTCCTCTCACAGAGAGGAGGCCTGTGTCCCAGCAGTTACATTATAGGCTGATTATGTAAGCGACTCAGATGGGAATCGTAACTGCAAAAAAACGAAACTTGTATGTCGGTCAAATTCATACGTACTACTTTGATATGCAGTTGTACTGGTACCTTTAGTTACTGGGGGTTTACTACCCTTAACTGGTTGGCTAGGTTCTTCAGGGGACGTTTCTGGCTGCTTATCTGCTGGTTTAGGGGGCTTCTTATCTGACTGACGAGGTTTCTTAGGGGGTTTTTCTGGTACTTTATCTGGATTCCTGGGTTTCTCAGGGGATTTTTCTGGTACCTTATCTGGTTTACTGGGTTTCTTAGGGGGTTTTTCTGGTACCTTATCTGGTTTGCTGGGTTTCTTACGGGGTTTTTCTGGTTCTTTATCTGATTTGTTGGGTTTCTTATTGGGTTTTTCTGGTACTTTATCTGGTTTGCTGGGTTTCTTAGGGAGTTTATCCGGTACGTTATTTTGTTTGACTGGTTTCGGTTTGCTAGCTTGTTTACTACCAGTATAAGTACTAGCTCCTGAAAAAAGAAGAAGCTTTAGTTTTTTCTGAATAAGAAGAACTGTAACTTCGTTGTAAGAGAACAATTCTTCGTCCTGCAGGGGGAAAATGATGTATTAACCGTGTTGCCAGTGGTTTCTTACTGAGGAAACAAAGGATTGTGGTGAAAATAAAAATAGTTTTCTAAATATTGGTGTAAAGTTTTCTTCTACGAATGAAGCAACCACGTTAATAAAACAGCAATTTTTTAAATAGTTTATTTTGATGTTGCATGCTCAAAACATTGATTAATTGCTTTAAATTGTTAGACTCATTGCGAGCCAGATTATTACTACATTAGTTTTAGGCATTGTGTTTTTATTGGGGTTTCAGTGCGAGGTTAAAATAATGGGTGTAAAAGACACTTAACGAAGCCGAGAATCACTTGCACTCGCCGTCATTGTGATATTTTTTTATACTGTATCATATCCGGGAGTCATCGGGTCACGGTGAAATTGAAGGTCAAAATTTCAAATTTTTCTGATGTTTTTATGAAAACCAGTTTTTAATGTTAGAACTACCCCTGTACCGTTGCGTGCACCCATAATCACCGTGTTTTGCGGGCGCTACATTGCGCAATCAAACAGCAAATTTTCACACTAAATAATTAAAAGTCGTTTCCCAGCAATTATTTTTGTGCAATGTTACTTTTTTTGATGTATTGAATGCGGTTGACGGCTATGTATGTTATTACAGTCTGGTAGCAGCTGGATGAGAGTTGCCGAAAATCGACTTGAATGGCGTGCAATAGGAGAGGCGTATGTCCAGCAGTGGACTGCTATAAGCTGGTGATGATGATAAGTACCTATTACTGTAATCTTATTGTTTTTCAGCCATAAGTTTTCCTTTCTTTTTAGGTAGGTAATACCTGCAGTAGCTGGAGATAACTGGCCACCTATTCGGCCTGGGTTTGGAAAAGCTGAAATATGACAAAAAAAATTACTTATTTACATACATAAATTCACGGCTTCTTCCTATGGGGGTAGGCATTACCGTATACATATTATTTTGCTTCGTTTACGTTCATACATCTGCAACAAGATTCTGTAACCATCTCACCGGTGATGTGAGCGTGGAGTGAGCTGTCATTCCAACTAATGCTAGGGATTGACACTATTGACAGCTCACTCTAAGCGTACTTCACCTAACTTTTCACGGTGAGATTTTTATAGAATCGATCGGCTGGTCATACACGCACGGCGATTGCGAGTACTATACACAAGCACCCTAATTGCGTAACACACGATCAATCGGAATCGGTTTCATTTTGCCAGTTCAACAACATTTTTTGAACTGTCATTGCGTTATTTACGTGTTGAGCAATGAATTTTTCGAACTTATGAAGCAATGGATTAGCAATTTGCTTCAAAATGATTTAGATTGATCGTGTGCTACGCAATTAGGGTACAGGTTAGTGTACCTATGTCTTTCTAGGGTGTTTGCTCCCGGCGCATCCACTCACCACACCTTGTAAATATCGTATTTATTTATTTTATTATCTCTCTTTTATTTATTTTAGGGTCTTTAGTTGGACGACTTTCACTCATCCTTACTGTTATATTATTTTTACTGACAATTCTATCGCCAGTCTTTTGGACACGCTAACTGTCGACAGCGATGAGGAGGAATATTTCGACGCCATCTTGTAGTTAAAGGTCTCTGCACACAGCTACGGGACGGCGACGTGGCGCTGGCGCGGCGGCAGTGTTCACACTGTGGGCGCGATAACGTCCCGTCCCACCGCGCCTTTCTTTCATTAAAAAAGATGTTGAGCGATTCAGACATGGAAACGCTATTGCTCATTATCATCGCTAGCTAAGAAAAAACAACGTAAACGGAAATGGGTGCATGAAATGTCTTTTGTAACTGTCTTTTTTAATTTCATACTTTAACCCCTATTATTTAAATATAGCAGCCGCAGATGTGGCTCTCATCAAGAAAAAAAGCTTGCTAACTCAATCAGTGACCACTTTTTAATAATATATTTAATAAGTTATCTCACCATGGCTGAAAGTTATTCCTTTTGAGTGATCATCATGTTCATCTTCTTCGTCATCACCTGTATCATCACAAAAAAAAATATCTTTATTAGTCTGAGTTTAGTAAAAAAAATAACGAGTTTAAAAGGCGCTTCAATTATTTTTGTGTTATGTTACTTAGTTTTGCTGGAGGCTCGTGGCCAAATAATAACATCTGCACGATTTGATCAAGCTATGCGTGTGGTTGACGCGCTTGCCGCGGTCGGTTCGTGGATGGGTAACCGTTGTGAGTGAAATAAAGTACCGAGTGTTTATTTTTTTAATTCTTGGTTGATTCGATTCCCGGTTTAGGTAAGTTTGTCAAGAAATCTGTGAATGCAGTTTTGTTTCTTCTTAATAATAAAGGAATGTTTCCATTGAGTAAAATAATCTATCTTAAGGATTTAAAGTGGTTTCCCTTCAGGCCTATTTTTTCCATCCTGTATATGTAATTATGTTGGTAGTAAATATATAGCATCAAATCAAATCAAAACATTTATTTGCATATCACAAGTTCACAGGATGTTACGAAAGATTCATAAGGTACACTATATTATAACCATGTGAGGTGTGCAAATATTAGGAACATTATAACACAATGCATATACCTCGTGTTCCGGACGATACGAGTATACATAAACTTAGACCAGGTGTTCAGACCATGGAAATAAGCATTTTTCATTATGGACATATTAATGAATTCATATTTTTTGTTTTTTGATAATTTTTAACCCCCGACGCAAAAACGACGGGGTGTTATAAGTTTGACGTGTCTCTGTGTGTGTATGTCTGTCTGTGGCATCGTAGCTCCCGAACGGATGAACCGATTTTAATTTTGTTTTTTTTGTTTGAAAGGTGAATTTGTCGGGAGTGTTCTTAGCTATGTTTGATGAAAATCGGTTCCAGATGGCCGCCGCTACAAAATGGCGGATTACATTTTTTTTTACAACTCCCTCAATATGGGTATCAAATGAAAGGGCTTGACTAGTAGAATACTATACACTATGACAAATTTCAAATCCAAGATGGCCACCACCACAAAATGGCGAATTACAAAAAACCTGATTAAATACCAAATTACCTGAATCTTAAAACGCAAGAAAATAAAAGAAAAGAAATAATAAGGAGTCCCTACAAAAAACATGAAATAAAAAATTAAATTAAAAATTTAAAAAACCCCCGACTACGTGAAACCCTATAAAAAGAAAAAAATATCCTTGAAATTATGACCCTACGTAAATAAGTATGAAATTTTTTGATTAAATATTGTCCTGTCGGGGGACCGCTACTATTTTAAACTTTAACAGAACGTTAGGCTAATAATTAGAGCGGTCACACATTAAACCTCTACTGTATGAATTATTAAGGAAGACCAAAAAAAATTCACTGAAATGTGCTTTAATAGGATATTACTAGTGATACTGAGTGATCAAATTATTCTAGCACAGTTGCTCATTGTCAATTGGAAGATGAGCGATCTGAGGGGCAATTCTCGTAATTTTAAGACCGTTCACAGTCTGATCTCAGTCTCAATCTGTCAAAAAATACTTCTAATTTCCCTACATTTTGACAAGTGTTTTGACATTTGTTTGTCGCCGAGATGAGACTGCGACTAGATTTTGAACGTTTTAAATTACGAGAATTGGCCTTCTGGTCTACTCGGACGGATTCCAAGGGCAGTTCTTGAGTTTTTGCTGGTGCTTTTCTGCCTGTTTTTGGAGCTGGAGATCTATTTCGAACTGTAGGCGTCCCTACTCTACTCGATGTTTGATTGGTTTGGTTGGAGTACCTGTGCTAGGACGGCCACGTTTTTTTTGGTAAACATTTACCTGCCTTGCAAAAGTGTTCTGATATAGCCAATTTGAAGTCGTATAAAGACACATAAATTACTGGTCGTTTGGGGCTTTTAGATGAGCGCAAGTTGGAAAGTGAAACTCTAACTCTGATAAAGACAACCTCCTGTCATCATCAGAGTTAGAGTTGGAATCGTCGTTACTGTGAGACCCACCACCAGGAATAGACTTCAGTTTAGATCCTACTATAATAATTATTAATAATATTATAAACTAGCTTCTGCCCGCGGCTTCGCCCGCGTGGATGTCGGAAATTATCCCACGGGAACGTGATAACAGGATAAAATGTACCTATGTGCTTCCCCAGACTGCCATCTATCTCACGGGCCCTTTGTGTCTCATTAGTGGTGATTAAGAGGGTACCTATATGACATATAAAAAAAAAAAAAACTCAATAACAGAAAATTAAATACCTACCTACCTAAATAAACCTATTTCTGATGATAACGAATGACTAATCCTACCTAACAGTATTATAAAATAACCTACGGTCACTGCGTACACTATCAAATATACTACCTATACTTTAAAATTAAAATCTATACCTACGACTTATATAAAAATAAACCTAAATAACTCTAAAAACTAAAAGGAATAAAAATGAACTCCATTGCGGGTGACTTAACCTACGACAAACTTATTATTTGCGGTTGGTGCAGTAATCGGGTATAGGGATCGAACCGCAAAATTAAGTTTGTTTTTTATTGTATACATATACTTTTCCGGGATAAAAAGTACCCAGTGTGGTGCCCAGGATATTAAAGAATAATTATACCAAGTTTCATTGTAATCGAACCGGTAGTTTTTGCGTGATGCCTGAACAAACAGACAGACAGACAGACAGACAAAAATTTTTTTAATCACATTTTTGGGTTCGGTGTCGGTCTAGTAACACACCCTGCCATTTTTTTTAATATTATAAATGTGAAAGTTTGTATGGATGGATGGATGGATGTTTGTTACTCTTTCACGCAAAAACTACTGAACGGATTTGGATGAAATTTGGCACACAGATGGTTTATAACTAGGATTAACATATAGAATACTTTTTATTCCGATATTCCCACGGGATCGAAACTTATGCGGGTGAAACCGCGGGGCGCAGCTAATAAGCCATAAAAGCGCGAAGGAAGCATGACTGAAAAGAAAAAAAAGGTGCTTGCGGAGCCATTCATATTCACACCGTAAATGCATGGGGACCATTTTTGGAAAGTCGTATTTACACTGTACATGCAGACGAAGCCAAAAATGGCTTCCGGGTACAGGGTGGCAGGGACATCGACGCGCAAACTGTAACCATGGATTCAGCACATGAGTTTAGACCCCATAGCGTCGAAATTTATCGTCGGTTAGTAAAAAAAATATATTGCTGTTCCATACATTTTGACCGCGTAGATACTGCACTTTTCTATGAAACAGAAGAATTTTTTTTTGATAACCGACGAAATTTTTCGACGTTATGGGGTCTTAACTCATGTGCTGAATCCATGGTTACTGTTTGCGCGTCGATGTCCCTGCCACTCTGTATAAACATTGGAAATAAAAGGAAATTGAACGTAAAATTATATGCAATATGTTGTACACGATAATAGAAGCCCTGAGTAACATGAAACATATTTTAAATAATTATTTTCTTCCCTTTACCCATCCCAAAAACATAAATCAAAATTTCTAATTATTGAAATCACTCCGGCACACTGTGTGGGTACACAAAAGTGATATAGGACGCGTTCACATATACGTACGTTTTTACAGGATCCTTTTTAACGGATCCGTCGCTACTGGAGATAGTATTCACACAGGACTGATTTTAAGAGATCGGATCAGTATACTGGATCCGAAATACTGTATTATGTGTGAACTGGCTCATACAACTACATACGCTAATAACACATACGTTTAAACGGACCTGTAAAAAGGATGTTAAATGTGAACGCGCCCTTACGTTTCATGTCCGATATTTCCCAATGACAAAATAAATACGGTTCGATACACGAAGAACTGAGACATCATTTTGAAAGAAAAATTAACCATATTACAAAAATAGGAGGTAGATAAAAAATGATAAAATTTAGAAGGCAGAAATGGATTCGTATGCGGTATAGGGTAAATGAAATCATAAATATCTTTGTAACGATCTTTGTTATAAGTACTATTTCCTTTGTTAGATTTGATTTGTAAAAGCTATAGAAGCGTTGGCCAGAGTTTAAGGAAAACGTGAAGAACACGGTGTATTTTTTTTTTCATTGTATCCGAAAGGTATGGTTTAATTTAAGGGTGTGGCTCAGACCATCAAACTGAACTACTTTCTCCATTGAACCAACATTGTTATTGAGAAAAAAATGTCAGCTGGCCCATACATTTGGGTTAAGTAGGTATTGAATTTTTTTATGGGATAGTTGATATTTTTAAAGACAAGCAATGAAAAAGTAATCATTACCATTCTACGCAATACTTCTAGTCTTTTGGACACGCTAACTTTCGACAGCAATGCGGAGAATTATTTCCGCGCCATCTTGTAGTTAATATTTAATGTTAAACAAATAGCATAATCTATTGTTTTTTATTTTGCTGGTATTATTATTGAATTTCATTATATCGACTCGTTTATCCTTCATGATTCCAAAAAACACTACTGAAATGTAGACTTTTGGGTTTTCTATTAGAAATTTCTTGAAGCCTTGGATTAGAACCCACGGCTGAAGGCTGACCTCTAAAATACAGGTCCAGGGCTAGTTTGGCGTTTAGGGACAAATTTGTGACAATACACTCGTGTTCTTTCTTATTGTGACTGGCTTGTAACATGTATTTTTAAGTGTAATTTTTTTTTTATTATTATAAAGGAAGATAGGTAACCCATTGTTTTTCAGTTCTTGTATTTAAATATAGCTGCCGCAGATGTGGCTCTCATCAATGAAAAAGCTATTTAACTTAATCAGTGACAACTTTTTAATAATACATTTAATTAATTATCTTACCTTCTCTGTAAGGGTCTCCTATATCCGCTGAGTCATCATGACCTTCATAATCTGTATCATCAATATATCTTTATTAGTCCGAGTTCGGTACAAAAATATGCTGGCCTCTTATTATACGGAAATTCATAATAATTATATCGGCTGACTTTTTTAAAAAGTCGTCTGGACAAAAACAAGTTAATTAAGGTGAATGGAGTAAAAGACACACGCACAGAAATAAGTTTTTTTTTTAAAAAAGATATACACCGTGTTCTGGACGATATACATAACTTCGACCAGACCATGGAAATAAGCATTTGTCACTATGGACATATTAATGAATTCTTATTTTTTGTTAATTTTCATACAAACAAAATGGCTTGACGTAAGTCACCCGATATGCATGCCTCTTTATCCGTAGCATTTGATAGATTTATCATTTTAGTTGCACTAAGTGGCAACAACATAGGCCAAATTAAGACCTTTTCTTACTGCAGAGCTCAATTCAATTTCATTAAATGAAATTACAAATATCTTTGTAACGAAGCCTTTTTAGGTACAACTTCCTTTATTAAGTTTGATTTGTAAACGCTATAGAAGCGTTTGTCAAAGTTTATGGATAACGTGAAAAACACGGTGTATATTATATATGTAGGATCAGGAGTGCCCAGCGGTATATCGTTAGGGTTTGGAGTTCCCATGTTATTGGGATAAACAAGACGGTATAAACAGTTACAGGGAACTGTAGTAAAAATACACTACACAAAAAATACACTATACAAAAGACACAATAATGGGTAAATATTAAAAACAGTTAATCGAACAAACCCTTTAGGTCACAGTTCGTATAGCGGCCAAGCCACCCAACACAAAGTGTATGTACTCGCTATTTGGCAAGCCAACACAGCTATGTAAATATACAGCAGCGCTGTACCAGGTAAACCGACAGTTTTGTCGGGAGCAGATGCTCTGTATTGAGTCGAATCCAAAGACTGACTGACGAGCGTTCGTGATCGTCTCTGCGCCCCCGAAGGGGGCGCGAGGGGTCGGTGTTGGGGCTCCTTTCGGCCCCTTTACCGAGGCGTGTGTCTCTCGGTTCCCAAAATTGGGAACCCGTCGTTAGGTTCTCCCCCCCTCCCGTGGGAGAGGTGGGAGCTCTTCGCACACCTATCACCCCCGGGGGGTATGCCTGACTGACGAGCAAAACGAGTGCACGCTGTTTTATAGAATGATGCCACCTTGCAATCCCTCCACAACAACTCTGTCCAATGATGCACGTCAAGTGTTTACTTGATACAAAACACTAAAATACATTAAATCTAATAAGACTTAAAAAGTTAGTTAACTTAATCAATGACCACTTTTTAATCATATATTTAATACACTAGCTGCGCCACGCGGTTTCACCCGCATAAGTTTCGATCCTTTGGGAATATTGGGATAAAACGTATCCTATATGTTAATCCTGGTTATAAACCATCTATGTATGTGCCAAAATTCGCTTAGTAGTTTTTGCGTGAAAGAGTAACAAACATCCATCCCTCTATCCATACAAACTTTCACGTTTATAATATTATTAGTAGGATTATCTTACCATTGATTTCATTAGTTTTGGCATCTGAGTCATCATTATCGTAGGCTTTTCCGTCAGTGGCTATATCATAACAAAGTATCTTTATTAGTCTGAGTTTCGTACGAAAATAACGGATGTAAAATGACGCTTCAATTATTTTTGTGATATGTTACTTAGTTTGTTGGGGCTCGTGGCCAAATGATAACAGCCGCACGGGTAAGTTATTTTAAGTAGGTAGGTAAGTTATGTTTGCCGCGGTCAGTTCGTAGATGGGTGACTATTCATAGCATAATATCGAGACCCCTCCCAGCCTCGGAAACAAAGAATATACCTACTGTCCACCGAGAGCTCGGAAAAAAATCAATAGAAACCATTAGTCAATATTTTTTTTCAAAAAAGTAGTTCGACTCCTATGTCCCGAACATTTATCTATACCTACATACTAATACTAAGGCTGACCAATTTGTTTGTTTGTTTGAACGCGCTCATCTCTGGAACTAGGTACCAGTCAAATAAAAAAATAAAAAACGGTTTTGTATTTGATAGCCTAATGCTTGAGAAAGGCTGTAGGCTATTTAACATCACGCTAGGACCGTTAAGAGCCGGCCGAAAAGATACAAATTCAGAAAGAACGCTAAGCGAACACGAAGTAAAAGTGCGGGTAGGCAGACGATACTACGGGATGGGTTGGGGGAACCAGAAATTTCATGCGGACGAAGTCACGGGCTTAAGCTAGTATATAATATTCTGATCCTAGGATCACACTTTTTTTGTTTTATATTTTCTGGTGTACAATAAAGTACTATATAGGGTGGCAGGGACATCGACACGCAAACTGTAACCATGGATTCAGCACATGAGTTTAGACCCCATAGCGTCGAAATTTTTCGTCGGTTATTAAAAAAAAATATTGCTGTTCCATACGTTTTGACCGCGTAGGTATTACACTTTTCTATGAAACAGAAGACTTTTGTTTTTGATAACCGACGAAAAATTATTACGCATCTAAACTCATGTGCTGAATCCATGGTTACAGTTTGCGCGTCGATGTCCCTGCCACCCTGTATAATATATTTTATTTTTTTTTCGAATATATTTTCTTTTCATATATGAAATCAAAACTCACCTGCACGTGTCTCTAGTAAGCCTAAAAGCAAAATAAACAAAACGAAGTAAGCCCAACGTTGGCTACCCATTTTCCAACGTGCTATCAGACTGACGATAGCCAACAAAACCCAGGTATTTTAACGAAGCGAAAGGCAATTAAAATGAACTTATCATAATATTCGTGAGTAAATTTAATAGTTGTTTTATTTCTATGAAATGAAAATGACATAATTCACTTCATTTATTGTGATCGTAATCCATATGAGATAAGAATTTTCACTATAACATTTTTTTTTATTAGCCATTAACTGTCCTCTTTCAAAAAAAATTAAGGACTAGAAGCAATAGCAAGCATAGGTATACTAAGAAATTGAAAATGTTTACAAAACGAAACTTACTTTGAACACACTCTAGCTGTAACAGTACACACCTTGTCCTCCTCTAACCAATATTCACTTCTTTGCCCTTAATAAAATTGGAACTAGTCTCCGATCTTAATGCCATTTCTTTTAAATACAATTAAATTATTCAAAAGTTTTCGCGCGCTTGACAGTAACATTATCAAATTCATTGACATATACGAGTATAACCATGACTTTACCGCGTCAAAACTATAGACAGTAAATTCGTTTTCCGTACGTAGTAATGTCTAACGGACTCGTCCGTGTGAGTAGCACCACCCTACTTCCGCGTCTCAGAAACTAAAATTGACACACTGTTGCAAATGTTCGTCGTGTTGTTTTGGTGATTTAGGTCTAAATCGTGGAATAAGACTTTTTTGTGTATTTTGCGTACTTTTATAATATAGATCAGTGGCTGAATGTCATTCTGCGGTATTGACATTAAGACGCAATATTTGTAACGCTGAGTCGTTAAAGCAGATTCTATGCCCTTAATTTGACAAACATATTTTGGATGCGACTGTACAATAACATAGGTAGATACCAAAAGTGAATGAAATTATAATAATATATATATTTGCTCAGAACTTTCATCTAAATAAACCAATTACGCTTTTATTTCCGAAATAAAACGGCTCAACATAGGGTGCAAATAATATGCAGTGGGACAATACTGTCTCAATATGCCTATTTTTCACGAAGTCTCTGGATATGAATGTGGACATCTTGCTTTTATGACGTTGTTGAGTCACAAAATAGAGAGGTACAGAAGGTCGGCTCCATACGGTGATCGAAAACACACGCACACATAGACACGTTTCACGTTCACCGAGTGTAAACGCAGTCGTGACTGGCATTCCACCGAGACGGACGTCTACACGCGCCTGGGGTTTACTCCCTAAACATGAAATCCGTAGTTTCGGTCGAAATGCCGTTTCCTAATCCGTATTAGTTACGGACATGAGATCAGTTCGGGGCCCGAACTAAGAATGAATGAAAACACAATTTGACAGTTGTCTCTTATTCCGATGTGTTATAGGCCGTCCGATTTTTTGGAACGAAGTTCCTTATCGCGCGTTGCGAAAGGGGGCTAGACGGAAAAAATTAAGACCAAAAATTGGAACGACACTTTTTGCTATAGTTGTAAGCCGTGCGGCGTGCGCGTGTTTCTCTGTCTCTCTCTCTCTCTCTCTCTCTTATAGAAAGCAAGCCAGTTTTTTTTTGTCTGTGTTTTTTTATTTGTTAACAATAAAAAAATATTATTATAACTTAAAAAATAACATTTTATTACAGTTCCTTCACTAATTAATCGAAAGGAACTTCGTTCCATCCGGGTGTCCTTTGACACCTCTCAAGTTTTTTTTTATATGTCACTTGTTTTGACGGATCAGCTACTTTCGGATGGGCTCGTGGCTTCGTTGATGGACTTAGAGTGCCCTGGCATTCGACCGAGACAGACTAACGTTGCAATCAACGCGCGCCAGTTTTCGATTGTTGAGTGGAGCCGGCCTTCTTTAGATACTACTCTGTGGTTGAGTGGAGCCGATTTCAATATACGGACAAAGCCATTGCCGGTTCACGTTCAGTTTTCTACGTTTTCGCCGTCGTATGCACACCGTTATTTTGTGAAATCTCCTCACAAATATTCATATTATGTTTGGCTTTACATGGATATTTTAGTATAGGTAGGTGTCTGGATCTTTGTGGTATTGAATATTGATGTAACTGATGCTGAAATCTTTTATCAGTTTTGTTTTTCTCAACCATAGAAACATTAGAGTTGCAATTATCCAGAAGAGATAAAGCTGCAGTACCTTTATCTAAATAAACATAACACAACGCTGTGTTTCCTCGTAGGGTTAGGCAGAGATGTCGTTATATTAGGTACACCCACATTTCGCCAGTTATATTAAAGCCCCATGTAATAGAGGTGAATCTTTTGCCATCAATCAGGCACAAATCCAGACTACAGCCTGCTACAGGGAGATAGCAGATAAAAAAAAAAACAAAAACATTTTGTCCTACCTAGGAATCGAACCCAGGACCTTATGATCAGCAGTAGCGTTTGCGACCACTAGGCCAGCGAGACAGTCTACGAGTATCTAATTAAAATTGAATAGGGTAGTTTCCTTGGTAAAAAAATAATGATTATATTTAGTGCGTCAGTTAGATTACCGAAAAATAATGGACATGTATTTTTTCTTTTATCAATCAAACAAAAAATGACAAAGATAAAGCGCGTCAAAATTTGGTCGGGACGTCACGCCATGCTAAAGAGTGTAACAAGGCGTGACGTCACGCGGAACTTTAACGGGCGATATCTTCATCATTTTTTATATAATTGACAAAAGAAAAAATACTGGTCCAATATTTTTTGATAATCTAACTGACGGACTAATTAGACTTTTTTAAGAAACTAGCCTATTGATATACATCTTTATATCTACTCCGTGAGTACCTTTACGCATCTTACTTTAGTTATAGCCTCTACTCTAACTGACGGACTAATTAGACTTTTTTATGAAACTAGCCTATTGATATACATCTTTATATCTACTCCGTGAGTACCTTTACGCATCTTACTTTAGTTATAGCCTCTACTCTAAATGACACTAGGCTGATAAAATTTTCGTTTTTTCTAATTTAATGTTTAGGTCGGTTTCCTAATGGGTTCTAGGAGATTGAAAATGCAAATAAAACGACACAGTTCAGTGCTTCTACAGAAATTTAATGCGTGCAATTTTACAATTAGATTGATATTATTATTAATTATATAGATTTTAATACAAGTAATCCTTGTTAAGTAATCCTCAATAGTCTAAATAAGGCATAGACTGTATTAATTGTCATGATTACATAAAATATACGCAAAGGAGACAGGATAAAGAGACAAATGAAAATAACAAAAAATAAAAAAAAATAACATCTCATTCCGAATATGCGGTGCGAAGCAAATTGAAGAACTGGTAGGATAAACTACAGATCTGAAAAATAATTAATTAAAATCAATAAAATATACAATTAAACATTCAGGGACTAACACTTACGATTTTGTATGGAGATGCGTACGCATCTGTAAAGCTGAACGGATGCGGACGCATCTCCATACAAAATCGTTTTTTTCTATGGAAAAAACAAAGCTGAATAAGTGTGGTTTGTCCCTTAGGCGGTATTATTGTCTCCATTTGACAGACATTGTGTGGTTGAACACAATGTCTAGGTTTAGTAGATCATCACTTTTTAGACAATTATGATAATATATATTGCCGAAGCCACTTCAAATAGCTTTGTATGAGCTGCTGAATTGGTTGCACACACCTTTTTTTGTTTGGTTGGGAAATCATCAAATGACTTCTCCCGCTCTGGGCGGAGCGGTAGGGCGTGTCAGACTTTTACTGACTAAAACCCACCCGTGTTCCTTCAGTTGCATAGGCAACTTGACTTGGCATAGGCCAGGGGCCACGGTATCTCTTTCGAACAACCCGCGGCCCTGGTAGCCATCGGCCCTAGCAGACCCCGTCTTTGTGCTGACATCTCTTTGAGGCGCGCGTGGAACACAACGCGCCGTCGACCCGGGCCAGCCGGTCGATTCTGTAAAAATCTC
Organism: Apamea anceps; assembly: GCA_951799955.1. Classification (NCBI taxonomy): domain Eukaryota; kingdom Metazoa; phylum Arthropoda; class Insecta; order Lepidoptera; family Noctuidae; genus Apamea; species Apamea anceps. The sequence continues at coordinate 14,760,023 of OX637506.1, forward strand.
AACAAGAAAACTTAGGTGAAGTGAGCTATCATCCATCTGATGCTAGGGATTGACACCTTTGACAGCTCACTTAAAGCTCACTTCACCTGGGTTTTCACGGTGAGATCGTTACAGAATAGCTCGGCTGGTCCTTACCCGGCGGCGAGCTACCCATTGCTCGCCGCCCGCAAGCCCGCGCCTGCGGTGGCCGGGAATCGGCTGTTGATTCCCGACGTCCAGGGCGTCTCCTGCGGCGACTAGGGGCGTGAGGGCGCAGAGATTGCTTCACCCTCACTCACATTACTGTATCGCAGAAGGCACACCTTGGTTGTTAGTTTGAATAATAAGTCAAGGATAGCCAAAGATCCGCGGGTTATTCGAAAGAGATATCGTGGCCCCTGGCCTATGCCAAGTCAAGTCAAGTTGCCTATGCAACTGAAGGAACACGGTTGGGTTTTAGTCAGTAAAAGTCTGACACCGCGCTACTCTCGCTCCGCTCCGCCCAGAGCGGGAAATGTCATTTGACGATTTCCCACCCAAAAAAAAGGATAGCCAAAAATGATAGTTTATTGAATGTATTTTACTACCACGTAACTAATGATATATGAATGTTTTGTGAATGTGTACAGCTGACTATGAACGCTGATTGTGTACTGTCGTGTTACAGTATAATTTGTGCAAGGCGACGGAAAAGAGCTGATATATGCAATGTGCGCGCGCCAACGTACGATACATGACTCGTACAAGCTTAATTTTTTTATATTTCTTAATCAAACCATGTAGGTATCATGATGTGTACATACCCCACTGAAAGTATCTAAATTCATAGTCAAGTAACCTTTGGCACTAAATTCAAAAGGTTTTTGAGAACGCATCAAGAAAATTTGCACCATCTTCTTTGTATCAGAATCGGCGTATACCCAGTCTGCGAAATATATGGCTGTTTCAAACTTATTACTCTGGAAAAACAAGTCCACATTTCAGCGATTTACTTTTTTTTATTTTTTTTTTCTTCTTTGGCAACTGAGCGCTTTCCTTGTATTTTAGTAGTACCTTCAGTCAACCGCACATCAGTCGTAATAATTGGACATTGACACGGTTTTATGTCGTAGACAGTAAGGGCGATTTCCGTAGTGCAAGTGTTACCCCTGATGTGTGACTAGTGTGAACTATGTAGTTACGATGCCAAAAGGATGGTTTGATAGCATTGATGGCGGTCAAAAAAGAAAGAGAAAGTTTTTATTGGGACTCGCACAAGAATATTATAAACTAAAGAAAATCATAAAAATATCAAAATTATATAATAAGAAAATAAAAACATAAAGTTCTGTTCAAGGTCAAAAGGCTCTTATCTCAGTGTGATGCTGCGACAGTTAAAAATAAGGGTCTCAGCGCTGGTATCTAATAGGGCCCACTATGATGTCACGGGCAGATACATAAATAATCAATAAAATAGATATGAAAAATACAAAAAAAAAACTGATTTAATTCGCGTGTCAGTGCCCGACGTAGCCTCATTGCTTCTCTGCCTTAACTGTCTGTGGTACTCTGTGCCATCACTGTGACGAGCAAAGAGACGCAGGCGCCACCGACACATTGGCAAAAATAATTGTCCATCTAGTAGCAGGGGATGAAAACTATTTGACAACAATCTAAAAGCACCAAAGATTTGGTTAATCAAGTTAATATATATTTTCATTGGAATGAGAGAATCTTAAGAGCTGGAGTGACAAAATAAAATATCATACATGATCAATGAGGAGTTGTCCCATTATGCACTGAAAGAATACCTCCACGAGCAAAGAACAGAAGAAAGAAAAGTAGCGCATGGATTTGTACAGATCATCAACCACCTAGAAAATAAAAAGTCATTACTTAGATTGTAAAACCTTCAACAATTGTCAAAAAAAGGTCAAAGGAAAGAGTTACCGTTGCTGTAAATGCTGTAAGGCATATAAATACGGATCCAAAGACATATGTAAGGAACATTCCATCTCCCAATACAATATCTAGCTCTGATGTGATTCTGCAATCAAAAGAGATATTTCATTATTTTGCTAGATGATTAAAAAACATAATTTAACAATCACATAAGTTGTTTTTTTACTTAGCCAAAAACTGGTGCTTGAAAATTATAAGTTTCAATTTGTTTCTAATATTGTAATGAGTTTTTTCAATCTCTCTTCCTTCCTTAATTTTAACCACGTCCTCATCACTAATGAGCCCTTCCATGGTACTCCCGAGGATTTTCAATTCCATACAAATATATCGGGTAAAAGAAATATGAAGCATATTGACAAAAACGTAGATAAAAATGACGACTGTAGTCATAAAGCTTTCCCAGATATATGCAGCGTTATACCACTGTTTCTTGTCGAAGGGGTACCAGCCATCAAATGGGTATAAATACTGCTTTTCTTTACCAAGAATGTCGTTTTGGTAAAACATAATGATTCTAGGAAATAAATCAACAATCACAGCCAGTCCAATGGTGTAATAGAATTCAAATCTCAATATCAGCCTTGTAGTCTGCGTGTATCGATTCAAAATCTTCTTGTGTTCTACTGTATCAGACACTGCTTCCCATAGGTCGAACCGAAAATGTTTAAATATTTCGTCGTACAATTCTTTATTGTCATGTATTTTTCTATATTTAATCAGGATCATGAGACAGACTCCGATGTTGGGAGCGACGTTGATGATCTCGAACCAGTCGAAGTCGTTGATGCAAATGAAGCAAAGAGTGACGAGTAACTGCGTTGTTGTGAAAAATAGGAGACCATAAGTGAAGTAGTAACAGTTTGTTATGAGATTGGATCGGCCAATGAAAGGATAAATAAAAAACTTGACGCCGATGTTACTGATGAAATCCATTTCACCCAAAAAATCTTGCTTCAGAGTATCGTACGTTTTGTATGCTTGACTCATGATTGTAAGACAAAAGTGCTTTCTTACTGATTGTTCGAATAGAAGTATAGTAACAACTTTATTATTTCTAATCAATATATACTCGTACATTAAATTATCTAAGTAGACATTGTTGCAGATTCATCCATTTAGGACATTCGATATTTGTGAAATTAGTAAAGTCCTAAGCAAGTTTTAGGATACAATTAATTACACCAGAAATGTTATTACGTTTTTAACAATTTTAACGTTAAAAATACATTTTGTTTGCCATATTGCTAATTTTGTTTAAGAATATAATTTAGTGTTGATAGCTTGCTGCTACTAAATTGTTATTTCGAATACTTATATTTTTAGTTTACAAATAAACAAATGCACAAATAAGAACTTTGACTTTATATCAATCACACCAGCCTATAATGTTCCCACTGCTGGGACACAGCCCTTCTCTCTGTGAGAGGGAGTGGGCCATAATCCACCACGCGGGCCCAGTGCGGGTTGGTAGATGTCAGATGTCTTGGAATTTATGGTTCTAGGACATGCCGGTTTCCTCACGATGTTGACTTTACATAGTACGGTATAAAATCGTATTGTGTAAAGGAGCTTTTAATTCAATGACAATGTAATAAATTACTGGTTGTTTTCTTTGATCAAAGGGATCACATATAAGCTACCGTTAGTGCTTATTATGCGGCTCTTTAATGATTCTAAATTCAAGGTAATGGGCATTGATCAAATAACTTATCGATCGATTAAAGCCCACTTGTCCCACAAATTGCTAAATGAATTCAAACATCGATCCATTCCTGTAAATCGTTTAAAAATGACAGAGTCGGAAAAATGTTTTAATTAATATATTTAGCGCTAAACACATTTAGTGAACTGTTGTGCAAGAGGGCCTAAGTGTTAGGATGTTTACTTGATTGCTTTACTAACAAAAATAATGCAAATATCATCAGTATAAATAATAATGAAATGCTGTTTGTTGGTAAGCACAGAACTTAAGGATGGCTAGACCGATTTGGCTAATTTTTGAAATTAAATGTCCGTAATAGTTCGAATTAGGTTTTTATGAAAAGATAAATTGGCAAATTACAGATACCGAATTTGAAATTTCCCAATTTTTCCCCTTTTTTCTATGAGATTTTTGTATGAGTTATTGTAATTTGTTCAGGACAATGTTTTTATATTTCAGAAGAATTTATTTTTGTATTTCTTGACTGATTATATTTCAGAAGAACTCGGCATAGGAAACCAGACCCTGAGAGTCTTTCTCGATTCAGTCAAGACCTTCGACACGATGTCTGTTTCTGTCCTTCTGAACAAAATAGAGACCATAGGAATAAGAGGAACACCGCTGACTCTTTTTGCTGATTATTTACACGGACGGTACTAATGTGAGTGCGCAAACTAATTAAAAAAAATAGCGTTTTAAAAAAAATGCGAACATTAGCAGATTGTAATTTTTTTTTATTTTTTGTTTTTGTAATTTTTACACAAGTTTGTTTAGCCCTATGTCAATCTATAACTCACATCTTGGGGTGGCGCACCAGAGAGCAATTTAAAGGTAGCAAACTTCCATGCAACGTACTAAACACCAGTTTGCCAGATTTTCTTTATGTAGGTACTTACATAGTATTTAAACAGCACACCACGCTTGCCTACAATGCTAATAACACTAACAAGAGACGGATCCAGTATGCGGTTGCATTAGATATGCATACTAGATCATTCATGTTTATTTATTTATTTCTTTGGGAAAACAAACAATTACACAAAGTTTCCTAATTAATAAAACCTTAGTATCTAATGTTAGTAGTTTATGTGTAACTCACAACGTTATCCACATGTTACCTATTTAATATTTTTTATAAGAACTAAATAGGCATGCGAGTGAATTTACATAACCTTATATAATTTATTAACAATACAGTTAATAAATAAATTTAATTTGTTAACTTTTTGATTACATTGTTTCGAAATTTGTTAGGTGTTAATGTAAATAGGTCTATGTCCGAAAAAATTGTGTTATGATTATTTGCCATGCGACGTAGAGGTGCGCGAACTAAAAAGTCTTTCTACAAAGACATGACTTGAAAACAATGTATTTGTAGAAAGATTTTTAACATTCTCAGGCCCATTCCTGTACAAAAGAATAATTGCTAACATGCTATGTCGTGTAGCGACAAGAAAAGCTTGAGTATAAAGACAAAGGTAAAATTAAATTAAAGAAAGGGAGATAGAAAACAATTGAAGATATAATTTACAAGAAACGATGGAGATGGAATGGCAGTGGTGTTTATAATGTGGAGGTGGGGTATATGGGTGACGATGCGCGATAGGTGGGCTGAGGAGGCTGAGGTGGAGATACAGCTGGAGCTGAGGAGGTAGACGCGAGGCAGGTGCTGGCGACAGGGGCAGGTACAGATGCAGGTCCAGGTGCAGGTGCAGGTACAGGTGCAGGTGCAGGTGCAGGTGCAGGTACAGGTACGATACGGTTAAGATATTTATTGTAAATGTGTCCCTTTTATAAATAAACGATTTTATTATTATTTATTGTCTTTGACATATCTCGGAAACGTACCAGGGGCCGAAACCAGCTCGCATAGGCCCTTAGACAATTTTAAATTATCAATAAAACGACTTTGTTAAGTGTGTATCTTGAGTAAACGCTACGTTTGCTAATATTATTTGTCTTCCTTATATCTGAGTTATTGTGCGTGTGGTAACATTGTATGTTGATAGGTAAGTTATGATCTAGGGTGTTTTTTTTGCAATCTTTATTATATTTTATAATCTCAGGATACTTTAAAGTAATAGGGAAGGGGATAGTTAAAAAAAAAAAAACAGTATAGAATGTGCCAAAATTGTATTTATAAAAATAAAACATAGATATTCATTAACTTTTTGGAAAATATGGATGTATTAAATATATTATATTAGTAAATATGTCGGAAATGTGTTTTACATAGGGTTTGTCCAAAATGGATGGATGAGCAGACCACTGCCTGTAAAACATAAATTTACACTGTGATTATAGGTTAAAATTATTTAGATGGGCTTTCTTATATTTGAATTATTATCATTTTTTTTTTCATAAATTTAATGTTATGTTTAGTACGACGCTTTGATGCATATAAATTATTACATTGTTTAAAGTAGATCGAAGTTTAAGGATGTAAAATTTAGTAGCCCATTGGCGTAATGGACCACTGATTTTTACATCCTTTATATAATAAAACATACTTATTACGTTTTTCGGGTAGTGTTTACCTTTTCAAGTAGCTTGAGCAGCCTGCCTGCCTGATGTTTAACCTGTTTGAATAAAAGTTATGTAAGTAACATATGAAAAGGGACGTATTTATTGCTGTCTCTTAAATTATAATCGAGTGACCTGGGCAAGCGTATGCTGTTATAAATTAACCACACGGACTCCCCATGCCTCATGCCAGGACACGATGGGATGAACTATATAAAGGACTAGATTCAGATAGCAGTAACGTGTGTAGATGGAGCTAAAAGTAAAGAAAGAAGAACGGTTTTTGTACTGCAGTGAGACACTAAAGGATACGACGTCAGTCGGAAAGGGCTATCTTAGCACAAAAGAGTGATAGTTGACAATAATGTGATAGTTTTTTTTTTTTTTTGAGGATAGGAAATCATTAAATGACCCCTCCCGCTCTGGGTGGAGCGGAAGGGAGTGTCAGACTCTTACTGACTAAAACCCACCCGTGTTCCTTCCTTAGCCCTTTATGTTCCAGGGCAGCCGTAACCCTTTCGGACGATCCCGCTACCCTGGCATCATGTGATAGTTTAACACCCAGAATGTAAAAATGAGTTAAAATTCTGTTAATTTTGTTTACTAGATCGTAATTTTATAGTGTAATTCATATATGCGCCAGTCTTGTGCAATTGACTCTAGATATTCTGTTTTAGTTACTCAATAATGTTTTAATATAATTTATAATTTTCCCTTCAGTTAAACAAATATCAACTAACACTAATATATACTATATGCAATTATATACAAGTCTAAAATACGAAAAAATATAGAAAAACGCACGAGCTCATTGGGCATCAAAAAATTTGTCCGCATCACTGAGTTATCATCCCTTCAGTTAGATATGATCTCTAAACTGCAGTGTGTTTGTAATAAAGGCACCTTACCTAATGGGGAACCGCCGGGAATGCCATTGCCATTGGTGATAGATCCTGGACCTGCGGTCATAATGTAACAACTTGCATGAACATCTGTAATGTTGGATTCTTACGTTTTGTAAACAACTACTAGGTACACAGATTTAAGTACTTCCATGCATAAATGAATTTATATTATAAATTGAATTATTTCATTAGTGGTTTATAATGTAATTCATAAATGGCGCGATTTAATTTAGGAAATATTTTAACTCTCATAATGTAGTTGATTATTTTCGTATTAATGCTAAAAAATAATGTAGTAATAAATGAAAAGTGTAGTATTTATTGCTGTCTTATATGCTTGGTACACAGGGATTTAATTTAAGCTAGGTCATATAGAAGTGACCTCGGCATGCGTAGCTTACCCTTCGTTCGACTTGTACGACTGTTATATTTAACTTAACCACAAGGACCCTCCATCATGCCTCATGGCAAGACACGATGAGATCAGAAGGACTAGATTCAGACAGCAGGCCACTGCTGTTTGAATCCTGTTTTTTATTTAGCATTTATCTGCTGTGTGTCGATGGAGCTAAGAGTAAAGTACGAAGAACGGCTTTTGTACTGCAGTGAGACACTAAAGGATATGATGTAAGTCGGAAAAGGGTAACTTAGCGCACGAGAGTGATAGACGATTATCAAATTATAGTTAAAATATATGAACATGCAACATGAGAGTATAAATAAATAATTAAATTCCTTTTAATTTTATTAAATAAATGGTATATTTATATTGTAATTCATAGATGCAAGTCTTGTGTAATTGACTCTATTCTATTTTAGTTGCTCAATAATAAAATTATTATAATACTCGTACTACTTACTACTAATATTATAAACGTGTGAGTTTGTATGGATGGATGGATGGATGGATGGTTGTTACTCTTTCAGCAAAAACTACTGAACTTATTTGGATGAAATTTGGCATACAGATAGTTTATAGCCAGGATTAATACATAGGATACTTTTTATCCCGATATTCCAACAGGATCGATACTTATGCAAGTAAAACCGCGGGGCGCAGCTAGTATAATTAATAATTTTATCTCTTAACTGCAGTGTGTTTGTAATAAAAGTGCCATAAGGACCTGGTTGAGGGTTAGCATCAGATGTTGGAGCAGTTGGGATGGGGCAACTCGCGCTAGGTCCTGGGGTTCCTCCATTGCCACCTGCGGTCATAATGTAAAACCACTTTTGTAAACATCTGTTTGATTCTTACGTTTTGTAAAGTCCAACCTAGTAACTACGAGTATGTACTAGGACTCTAATTAATGCAATAGGACACGATAACTCACGATTCAGAATTTTATTCAACTCTAACCAACCCCCGCTCTATTTTGTCTCTCTTTCTCTCTTTTTTCTCTCTGTCTCTAAAAGAAAAGAGAGAGAATAAAACAAAAGTATTTTATTCTCTCGCTTTTCTTTTCTTCTCTCTTTCTCTCTATGTTCTCTCTTTATTCTCTCTCTTTTCCCTCTCTTTCTCTCTTTTTTTTCTATGCTGTAACGTAAATCTTTGGGCTCTTTAAATGTTAAAGGTGCTTTACTATTTGCATTACTTTCAATTTCTGGTTGACTACCGTCTCATCTGATGGTGAGTAAGCAATTTCAGTCATCAAGTATGTCATAGGACGTACACTTATGACATATGGTCAATGATCGACATTGTTTTAAGCCCTAATGGCGTCGCAATAACTGGTCCTATGCTTTTCGTATCCAGCAGGTTCCCGCGACCTTTCATCAGTTCATTGGTCCATCTCGTGAGAGCCTACACATGTCGTGAGACTACTGTGATTTTCTGTGACATTTCCTCATATGATATTTTTCATAACTAGGGCTAGCGTCTATACAAAAGCTGGCCACGTCTTTGTCAAGTTAAGCATGAAGCCAAAAAACTATCCCAGGTTGGGCTGATTTTTCCAACGTCAGATCATTTTATCGGAGGAATAATTTTGAATTTTTGTCCATATAAAATCTGTCAGACGTCAATTTTATTCCTCGAATAAAAATTATCTGTTGATTGTAATATCAGCCCTTAGTGTATTATTCTATGGTTACTACGAAGAACGGCTTTTGTACTGCAGCGAGACACTAGAGGATGTGATGTAAGTCGGAAAGGGGTAACTTAGCGCACGAGAGTGATAGATGATTATCAAATTATAGTTAAAATATATGAACATGAACATGAGAGTATAAACAAATTATTAAATTCCTTTTAATTTTATTAAATAAATGGTATATTTATATTGTAATTCATAGATGCAAGTCTTGTGCAGTTGACTCTATTCTATTTTAATAACTCAATAATAAAATTATTATAATACTACTTACTACTAATATTATAAACGTGTGAGTTTGTATGGATGGATGGTTGTTACTCTTTCACGCAAAAACTACTGAACTCATTTAGATGAAATTTGGCATACAGATAGTTTATAGCCAGGATTAATACATAGGATACTTTTTATCCCGATATTCCAACAGGATCGAAACTTATGCGAGTAAAACCGCTGGGCGCAGCTAGTATAATTAATAATTTTATCTCTTAACTGCAGTGTGTTTGTAATAAAAGTGCCATAAGGACCTGGTTGAGGGTTAGCATCAGATGTTGGAGCAGTTGGGATGGGGCAACTCGCGCTAGGTCCTGGGGTTCCTTCATTGCCACCTGCGGTCATAATGTAAAACCACTTTTGTAAACATCTGTTTGATTCTTACGTTTTGTAAAGTCCAACCTAGTAACTACGAGTATGTAATAGGACTCTAATTAATGCAATAGGACACGATAACTCATGATTCAGAATTTTATTCAACTCTAACCAACCCCCGCTCTATTTTCTCTCTTTCTCTCTTTTTTCTCTCTGTCTCTAAAAGAAAAGAGAGAGAATAAAACAAAAGTATTTTATTCTCTCGCTTTTCTTTTCTTCTCTCTTTCTCTCTATGTTCTCTCTTTATTCTCTCTCTTTTCCCTCTCTTTCTCTCTTTTTTTCCTATGCTGTAAGGTAAATCTTTGGGCTCTTTAAATGTTAAAGGTGCCTAACTATTTGCATTACTTTCTATTTCTGGTTAACTACCGTCTCACCTGATGGTGAGTAAACAATTTCAGTCATCAAGTATGTCATAGGACGTACACTTATGACATATGGTCAATGATCGACATTGTTTTAAGCCCTAATGGCGTCGCAATAACTGGTCCTATGCTTTTCGTATCCAGCAGGTTCCCGCGACCTTTCATCAGTTCATTGGTCCATCTCGTGAGAGCCTACACATGTCGTGAGACTACTGTGATTTTCTGTGACATTTCCTCATATGATATTTTTCATAACTAGGGCTAGCGTCTATACAAAAGCTGGCCACGTCTTTGTCAAGTTAAGCATGAAGCCAAAAAACTATCCCAGGTTGGGCTGATTTTTCCAACGTCAGATCATTTTATCGGAGGAATAATTTTGAATTTTTGTCCATATAAAATCTGTCAGACGTCAATTTTATTCCTCGAATAAAAATTATCTGTTGATTGTAATATCAGCCCTTAGTGTATTATTCTGTGGTTAGCTGGGCTGTTTGTATTAGGACTAGGTACGCATCCATTATTACCTGGAACTGAAATTTAATTATTATATTTAACTAACTTAATTTTATGGTAGGTATTTTTCAAAGAATAGTTCATCAAAACTGTGTTTATGAAAAAGTAGTGAAAACATTTGCGAGATCTGTTAAGAGCCAAAATAACAAAACCGAAATGGATCATATTATGTTCGCGTCTAAAGTTTAACTATCTGAGGCTTAAAATGCCTGAATGCATGAATTCTTGGTTCTAGAACATGCCGGTTTCCTCAAGATGTTTTCCTTCACCGTTTTAAGAGCAGTGGTGTTGAAATATCCATGAAATAGGCACATCACCACCCTTGCTCAAGAAGGTTGGGGTCAGACTTATGTATATCAACTATAAGTCCAGGTTTCCTCGTAATGTTTCTTTTTCATCGATGTCAGTAATTTCCAAGGTAAATTCAGAAAGTTCATACAAATTTTGAAAATGTCACATTCGTATTTGGCCGGATTTGAACCATCAACCTCGTGTATGAGAGGCGAGGCCTTAACCACGGCCATCACGATATAATTATTTCAATAATAGTAATAAATTTTACTGAGTACTTTAGAAAGATTAAGGGCTGATTTTTCCAACGCCATTTTATTTCACGAATAAAAATTATCTGTCCATTGAAAAATCTGCTAAGTAATTATTAAGCTAAGTAATTATTAAACAATAAAATATAAAAGCTGTGGCTTGGGAACCGACAGTTGCCTCGCCTAGCCTACCATACCTTGATTTACAGTTTTTGTCGACTCCGCTGAAAAAAAAAACGTAAAAGGTAAGTCAAGATCTTGGTATACATAACATAACACCTATATTCCTTGAAAGGTTTGCAGAGTTGTACGAAATGGCGAAATGTGGGTGTAACACGAGTATAGATGTCGTAGCTAGATCTTAGAATTGATCATTTCATGAAGTGTTCGGTCATTTCATGACTAAAATAGACCATATTTATTTGTTAAAACATCATCGTTTGATGATATGTCAGTTGACGTTTGGAAATATCATGAATGTAGGGTATCCGTGGTTTGACGTGCAGTCAAAATCCTACTATCCTACTTATATATAAACGTGAAAGTTTGTGTGGTTAGATGGATGGATGTTTGTTACTCTTTCACGTAAAAACTACTGAACGGATTTGGATGAAATTTGGCACACAGATGGTTTATAACCAGGTTTAACATATAGAATACTTTTTATCCCGATATTCCCACGGGTTCGAAACTTATGCGGGTGAAATCGCGGGGCGCAGCTAGTTACAAATAAAATTCACTTACTCTTAATCGGTATCGCTTCCAACGGGCCCAAGGTGAACCACGATGCCGACGCTAGGGATTTGAAAAAAAAAAAACAACTTAAAGGTGAAGCGAGCAAGATGGGTTGTGCTTGGACTCCGGTGGGGAATTACTCGTACATATGGCTACATCATCGCGATAACGCGAACTACACTTCGCGCGCTCTCTCTCGCATATCGCTCGACGTCTCGCTATACAACAGAGAGCGCGTGAAGTGTACAATGTAGCCGTAGCATAACACTCATAAAGAGGCAGTTGACCGTAATAACTTTAATTCGCTCATTGCGTTATTTACGTTTTTCAGCATGTGGATTTTTAAAATGTATAATGGATAAGGAATTTTCTTCAAAATCCTCGGGTTGTGATTGAAAAACTGTTACGCCCTTAGGGTGCTGGTAGCACTGGTATTAAAAAAGGAATGAACTACCCAAATGTCCTTCCTTTGGTTTTGTTCGTCGATTCCTTAAGCTCCTTAAGTTTTGAGTTGAGTAACACGATTACTGACAAATGCTTGCACCGACTGGATTGGTCCACTCAAATCTGTGTGGCACTTTCTTCAAAAGACCATTTCAGACCTCAATCTACATGCTCTTCACATGATCTGACCAAGATTATGTCTGGACTTTAAAGGAGACTGTGACTTCTGGGTTTGTTTCGGCCTTTCTTCTCAGAGTAGTCAGATAGGAAACGCCGACTTTATCTAGCTTATTTTTTTATTTTATTTTAAGTATGACGTGTAAAAGTGATTCCGATATCCTATTTAAAAAAACCGGCTAAGTGCGAGTTGGAGTCGCATGCTAAGAATTCCGCACCACAAGGCAAAAAACGCCGAAAAAAAAACAAGATCCTTGTATCGCGTTTTTCAAATTTTATTTTACAAAGCCTGCAAGTGCCTGTGATTGGTTTATTTGAAGTAAACGCTTCGAGTTTGAGTTTATTTTCATTATTTATTATTATAGCGGAAATAGAAATATACACTGTGAAAATTTCAACTGTCTACTGTTACGGTTCATGAGATAGGTACAGCGCTCTGACAGACAGACGGACGGATGGACAGCGCAGGCTTAATAGGGTTCCATTGGCATCGTTTCGGCACGGACCCTAAAAACGAATTGAAAAATCGCAACTAGGACATAGCGAGTAAAGCAGAGCCATTGACGCGGAAAAAATCGTAAAAATAAACGAGACTCGTGAAAGAACATTACTTGTTGTTGTGATCTTGTTTTCTGTAATAATATCTTGGTTTAAAAGAGTGTCCGTGGAGTTTCTTGCCCGTTCTTCTCCACAGAGATCTACGTTTTGGAATGGGCATCTAGCTTCAACTTTCTGACTTACTGACCGACTATTTAATTTTGACAATTCAAAAGTGCCCGTAAATGGTTTAATTGAAATAAATTATTTGAGTGTGAGTTTGAGTTTCGTAACTGCAATATATGTATCTATTATAGTATATTATTTTGCAACGCTGACAACCCCATTTTCTAGTCACTGTCCATTCCAAGGTTGTCTGGAAGAGATCGCAGAAAGCGATAAAGCCGCTCATTGTATTTATTGTTTTAAAATTTGTATTTTTTTTCGTTATGTATTTTCTGGTGTACAATAAAGTATATATAAATCAATAAATAAATGAAAAACACTTACCACTTTTAGTCTCAGTGGTACCATCCCCTGATATAAAAGGGACAAGAAGTAATATCAGACATGTCGCTACCAAAAATTTGCCTTCCATCTTGATGATGATCAAAGGGAATGTACTGACGGTTAGAACATTACAGGAGCTTATAAATGTCAAAAAACATAAAAAAAATATAGCTCATAAATATAGTTCATGAATATTAAAATTGTATAAGCGTGTATTTCAAGGTTTTAGATCTAAATCGTGACTGTAATAAAAATAATAAAAAAAAGTTTTACAGTCTGCTGATGACTTATTTACATGTGTAATAAAACGTGTCATAAATATTGAGTTATTTATTTAATGTCTTTGTCTTTGTTCGAAAGGCTCACAGGTAAGTAAATAGCGACAAAACAGAGTAGAAAATCCTTATTTTATAATTACCTACCTAAAATTAAAAATTCACACCTTATTGACATGGCACTAAAAGCCATTCGAAATCCCTCAATTGAATTGCTTCACTTCAAAAGCCTTTTTATACCTTAACCTGTCTTCCCAAAGTACAATTTCCCTTACATTACAGCTCTGTAATTCGTTATTAGGTCAAGGAGCTCTCATACGTAGGGTTCTCTCATAATTCCCATTGTTCAAATCACAGCCGAACCCCATACCGTTTGGAGTCTTTGATGCATGTCAAATATAGATTAATTCGTCGAGTGTATGTCATATACTTCATGCTAATGCCGCACGAGTATGGCTTTCTACGGCTTAGCAATTCCCTTAGGTTATTTGCTGAGCAAAATATTACAATTTGATGAGCATTTCAAGTGGTTTTTGTTATTGTTGGAATTAATTTGCATTGTAAGTACGAAGAAGTGTTGGTATTAAAGCGGTATCATATATTTAGCAGAGCAACAGAGCTAGAGCAGTGGTGGCCCAGTGGTAACGGCCGCGTCTTACGATTTTGTAGGTCGTAGGTTCGAATTCAGACAGGCGTTTTACTTTGTGTAAATCATTTCATCACTACTGCTCTCAAAACGGTGAAGGAAAAATGTTCTAAAATCAAGAATTCGAGGACATGTGACATCTACACGCCCGCACCGGGCCCGCGTGGTGGGTTACGGCCCGCTCCCTCTCACAGAGAGGAGGCCTGTGTCCCAGCAGTGGGAACATTATAGGCTGATTGTGATGTATTTAACTTGTTGAATAGAGTTTAGATATACAATTATTCCGTCAGTTCAAATCCTCATGGTTATTAGTAAAAGTTGTCTTTAAAAGATCGCTTTTAGTGATAAGACCGCCCGTTGTGTCACTCCTTGTCTACATTTAAATCAGTAATTTTTATGGTGTATATAAAAGAAGGATTCTATTTATCTAGAACAGTCTACGGTAAAAGTTGAGTAAAGTTATGACAAGATGTAGTGACACATGTAGCGATCCCATCAGAAGGTCAATTCTCACAATTAAAAACGTTCAAAATCTTGTCGAAATTACATCTCAGCAACAATTAAAAACTTGACAAAAATGTAGGGAAATTAGAGGTATTTTTGACACATTAAGACTGAGATTAGAATGCGAACGTTCCTAAAAATACGACAATTACCCCTTGGATCACAGCAGATAAAAAACAAATGAATGACTGACAATGTCTACGTTTTCTGGCTCTACGGCCAAACACACGTCACGCTTAAGTTAAGCTTGAGGAATAAGCTATCAAATGAAAATGCCTGAAGCAAGTAACATACATATTCTTTCATCTGCATAAATGATTTAGTTGTCATCCTTTGTGTCTTCCCCAAACATTGGGCCGAGAAAATATGACATCATTACGGTCGAATCGAGCGCCGAACGTTCATTCAAATTGAGAAACCAAAAACGCATTCGTCTTTAAATTGTGTTCATTTGCGGAATGCGTTCGGAATCTTTATAAATGCGAACTTACACGCCTTGCGATCATCTTCAAAAACGACCGGTGTTACTTGAGCTTCCCTTCGTCCCGTATTTCTGAAAGAATGGGAGAAAAAGGGCTCTTGAAACGAATTTGCGAGGGCCATTTGATATCGGTCGTGTAATACACGTGGGTCGTATAGAGCACTTTACGTGTATTCTTATTCACACGCAATGGGCTACGTTTTCATATCTTAGATGAAAATATCGTTTGAGTTGCTAATACCACTTTCTGTGTAATTTAGAGATTGTTAGCTGGAATTCTTTGTTAAAATCCACACAACTAAGGATGTAAGTTTTTTAATTCTGATTTAAAACGCGTACCTTCTATGAACTATTACAATAAAAATATGTAACAATAAATGGCAGGCGGCAAAAATTGAAAACCACAGTGACATAGTCAATGACAGTCGTAATTTGATGCCCAATTATACTCATTGGTGAAATTAGTGTATTCAATTCAGGTACTGCGCGTACTGGGTACTAGGTACTGCGTGATGACGGGGCCCGACAGGGCCGAAGCCTGCCAGGGTAGCGGGGTCGTCCGAAAGGGTTACCGCTGCCCTGGAATATAAAGGGCTAAGGAAGGAACACGGGTGGGTTTTAGTCAGTAAGAGTCTGACACTCCCTTCCGCTCCACCCCGGAGCGGGAGGGGTCATGTGATTTCCCATACTCAAAAAAAAAAAGGTACTAACGCGTATAATACGTTCTTTAATCCAGTCTGACCACAAGATAGAACTCCATTCATAATAACCAAAACCACATATCAAACCAAACACGTAATTTATTTTCACCGGTATTAATGTCTCTATACAACACCCCCTTTTCCACCAAAATGAAGAAATCACAAGGAATAATAAGGTGCCCCGATGGTTATGAGATATATATGTTCCACCTTTCAGCCCTACACAAAAGATCCTCTTGAACGCTTTATTTGAACCGGTAAAGGTCTCACACGTCAAATTTCACATCCTGAATAGAACTCCCCTCACCACGGAATCCGGAATCTTTATAAATAGTTTTGCGAAGACGGTGTTTAATTTAATGGAAATCCGGATCTCAAAGTTGGATGCCGTGAAGTCAAAGGATTGTTCTCAGTTCCTGAATTCGTGTTTGATTTAATTACGACGCATTTGATTACGGTTGGGAATGATTGAGTGTTCAGTAGGCTTTTGGTTGGTTCTTATAACCATGCTTAGGAAAGTATCTATGGCCATCTTGTACGAGAAGAAGTCCCTAGAGGATTAAAACTAAAGTATAGGTAAAGAATGGTATGTTTTTTATAAAAACGTAATATATGGTAATCTATCTACATATATCTATACTAATAATAAAGCCGAAGAGTTTGTTTACTTGAACGCCATAATCTCTGGAACTACCAGTCGGATTAAAATAAATATTTTTTGCATTTGATAGCCCAATTCTTGAGGAAGGCTGTAGGCTATTTAACATCACGCTTGAACAATTAGGAGCTGAGCCAAAAAAAAAATCGGAAAGAACGCTAACCAAAAACGATGTAATAGCATGGGGAGGCGATGCGATGGGTCACCCCGTTGGGCGAACAAGAAGTTCACGCCAGTAAGTAGTAGCAGAAGCTAGTACTAATAATAAAGCTTAAGAGTATGTTTGTTTGAACGTCTTAATCTCTGGAACTGCCAATCGGATTAAAATACCCATCACATCTGCGGGGTTTAGCTAGCCAATTTAAAATAACCCTATATATGAACTGACACAATAGTCGACACCGGCTCAATTTTTAAGAAGAAAAAACAAAAACGAACGAAGTAGAAAAATACTTTGTGTAAATAAAACACATATTTATTTTCTTTCATGCTGAGCTGCTATCTACGTTTACATCAGCATCAAACGTATTTATTTTTATAGCAGACAGTTTCTCTTTCTGTAGTCGCCAATTAGTTCTTTTACAAACAACATACTGAGAGCAGTTCTTTACATTTTTCACGAGCACAAAATTACTGTTGAACAAAATGTAAACAAAGAACTGTTTAAGTGGATCGTACTGTAAGGCACTTATTTTGAGCTTGAACGAACGATAAGTATGCACATTGTACTAATTAAAATAGTCTCTACCGAAGACTGGGGAGGTATTACACAAAAGTACACTTTTACAGTAAATAAAGTTGCAAATTAGTATCTTTGTGGGAGGGTACTTCAGTATTTTTGTTGAGTAAGATTTCTTCATATTTAATGAGCCCGTTATTTCAGAGCGCCCGTCTGTCGTCTGATCTTCTCATCTAATGGAAATAAAATATCCAAGAGTTCTGAATAAGTCTAACAATACGTCCTGTTTTATTATTTACCTGAGATCTTGACTGGTAAAAATAGGAGGGTTTATACGTCTGAGTTTTTAAAATGCTAAGGATAAATAAGCTCCAATTACTTATAAAGGTAACGATACAGTCTTTATTCTTCATATTTATTGAATGACTGTTTGTAGTCCAGACGTTGCTTAGCCTTATGTCGTAGCCAACGTGACGTAGAAAAGCCTGTTGCATCCTGTCCACGTCATCCTGATAATATACAGATTTAGAATTCAACTCAGCCTATTGCAGTCCACTGCTGGACATAGGCCTCTCCCAGGCTGCGCCACAACTCCCAGTCCTCCGCCTTCCGCATCCAGTCCGACCCAGCCACTTTCTTTAGAGATCGTCCGTCCATCTTGTTGGGGGGTGTCCCACACTACGCTTACCGATACGCGGTCTCCACTCCAGTAGGACTCGTCTGCATCGGTCCTTCTACGAACTCAAAGATTCAGAATGTTGTAATCATTTATATTAACTACCAAGATGGACGGATGATATTTTTATTTCGACATTTAATGGCGAATAGCTGAATTAATGATACATGAACAAAATATTCAGATTGATTCAGCAATTTACAAACGCTAACATCAAAACCTAAAATAAAAACAGTACGGTATTTTCTACGTAACAACAAAATTAAAAAGGCACAAAATAAACAGAGTCGTGAGCATTCTTATAACATTACAATTTAATTGTTGGTACTTTCTCGCAAACTATGAAACACGAACAATTTCATTACTTATTTTAATAGCCAATAAAGTTCACGAAATTTATAGCGACTATTACGTGTGGGGAATCAACTGCGACCGTATCCTACCGTATACTGTATCCTACAGTTTACCGTATCCTACTCATGAATAATGGGGCAGACCTTTAAACTTTAATAAGGTCCTCGTGTGCAGTACTATATGAGTAACGATCTCAATTTTACAATTTTCCCTTAGTTTGCCTCGTAGATATATTGGGCGGACGAGGAGCGAATTAAGCAGTTTTGAACTTACGATGTGTATTGGAAGATGGTTTGGGTATATAATATGTAGATAGATGACTGTACGATGTTTTCGTGTGTAAATTGCCTAAATTGTTATGGTTGTTTTATTGCTGTTCCGTATCAAAATTGGTGTAGTTTGTGGAGCATTAATAGGGTTTAACTTACAGTTAAATTCTAGTAGATTTATAAATCAGCTTTTAGTTGTTTTTGGAAATTAATATACAGCGTGGCACTTCGATGGCGACATTAATTTAACACACAAAAGTATACGGTTTCGGGTTTTCATTTTATGAACGTATTTAAATCTCATTAAAGGTTTTTATTTGTTTATTTAGTTTCAATTTTATTAAAATAGCATCGTGGAGCAGCCTGTACTTAAGGAACTGTAGCGCAGGGGTAATTTGTTGGGGTCACGGATCATAACATTGCATCAATGAAATTATAACGAATAATGTGCACACAGTTTAGGAGAATTGAAGGAAAGAGAGAGAGCACTATGTCGGCGAGCGGCGCAGGCGGTAGTTGTCAAATTACGAATTATTTTATGTTGTTATAATTTTTATGATTACTGACCACTAGCCCTACCCGTGTGTTAAAAGAATGTCGCCATTTTAGATGTAAGTTGTATGTACCTATTAGTATTCAAGACTTTTGAATGAATAATATTCTATAAATGCAAGGGGGCTTCTTTACAAGTGTGGGTAGCATGTGAGTCAAGGTTAAATAATTTTTAGAAGTTGAAATTATGCAGGGGTTGGTATAAGCAGGGGTCACGGCAAATAATTTGATGAATACTTTCATTATGATGTTTTCTGATAAACGCAAAACATGAATAACATTTTTAAAAGATTTTTTATAACCTAGTCAAACATCAAACTTAACAGAAGTTATTCATACAGAGTTGGTGTTACCAATTAAAATATGTGCATAATCAGACTATAGTATTCCCACTGCTGGGACACTGGCCTCCTCTCGATGAGAGGGAGTGGGCCGTAATCCACCACGCGAGCCCAGTGCGGGTTGGTAGATGTCACATGTCTTCGAATTTTTTGTTCTAGGACATGCCGGTTTCCTCACAATGTTTTCCTTCGCCATTTTAAGAGCAGTGGTCATGAAATTGTTTACACAAAGTAAAAGCACCTGCCTGGGTTCCGAACCCACATCCTACAAGTCGTAAGTCGGGGCCATTACCACTGGGCCACCAGTACTCCTAAAGTATGTGCACTGTCATTACTGTCAAATTCATCACTGTCACAAAAAAAAAAAAAACAATGACGCCTATAAGTTTTTTCATGCCATTTATTAATAAATATTTTAATAATAAGATATTTCAGTGTCTGTAAGTTTATGAAACATCATTTCCACATCTTTCCTGTTATTGTTTTTTCCACTTCTAATTTACAGCGAAGCTCATCACAGATAAAATATAGCCTCATAAATCCGCCAAATTGATCGCGTCAATCCATATCTTCCTTGTGAACTGCTAAAAAAACTATTTCTACCACAATAACAATAAAGAAGCCAACAAAATCGCCATTATAGCTCATAGGGAGCTTATAACGTGGTCTGAGTTATATTGCTCGACGAACGACAGATTGCTCACATTACGGTAACGAATTGCACCAGACTGGCCTGGAGGTGGATGAACTTATAATATTGTTCAACTATGGTAATACACGGTAATCTGTTTACAATTTTGCTGTGGTTTTTAGCAGGACCGTTTTTTGTAGGTAAACTATGTCTGTTTTATTTAGAACTAGCTTCTGCTCAAGTTCGCCCGCATGGATGATGGAAATTAGTAATTTATTTTGTTTTTTTTTTTATCCAATGTATGTACCATTTCACTGAATTGAAGAAATTGATTTGTTTTATAATACAAAACAATTTAGATCAAAGTTCAAAGTTTCAAGTTCATAAGTTCAAAATTATAATCTATAAAAAAAAATATGCTTTTCACTGGTAAGCGCTGGCTGGGCCGATTTGGCTGGCTTGTTTTAAAAATGTTCGTATGTCCGAATAAGATTTTCAAAGAATCCATTTTGGAAAAGATTCCCGGAAAACACTGAAATTTCTTTTGTTTCTATGGCAGTTTTGTATTTACTATTGTTTGGACAGGATCAGCTGGTTTCATAATACAAAGGACATAATTTTATACACTATATTAACATTAAACAATACAGCATTCTCTATGAAACCGCATCCCTCACTGAAACTCGCTGTTCATTACAAAATCAAAACAGCATAGAATACCAACTAAATAACAGAGGACACAATAAAGAAACTATTCGACGAATTCAGCCCAAAAGGCAATATAATAATTAATAGCTTGCGTCCACTAGCCTACTTCCACTTTAATATAGTATACAATAGGCAGTAGATCAACTACGAACCGAAATACCCGAATCCGACCTACATGAAAGTGGTGCAATGCAGTTTATCTGTGGCTGTAGGTGGAAAAGTGTATATTAAATTAGACAGTCAATCAGGTAGGTATCAGTTCATCCTGTAACTGTGTATGGTACTATACAGGCTGCCAGGGATATCGACGCGCAAACTATAACCATGGATTCAGCACATGAGGCTAGACCCCATAGCGTCGAAATTTATCGTCGGTTATTAAAAAAAAAAATATTGCTGTTCCATACATTTTGACCGCGTAGGTATTGTACCTACTTTTCTATTAAACACAAGATTTTTTTTTTTTTGATAACCGACGAAAAATTCCGACGCTATGGGGTCTAAACTCATGTGCTGAATCCGTGGTTACAGTTTGCGCGTCGATGTCCCTGCCACCCTGTAATATAAGATACGTCTAATATAAATTGATCGATTTCTACTAGATTTACGCAAATATACCGATAGTTATTTTGATCTGTGTTCAATCTCAATCAGATTGAAAACGGGTTTACCTAAACCATCTAATGCCAGATTGATCGTCGAACGGTCATCTAATAATTTGTGTAGATTCATTAGAATGATTGGTATCCCAAAAGCCCCGATGGATAAATCGTTTTATTTTTAATCACAACTATAATAACTCAGCTGAGCTACTGTTTCACATTCCTACTGTGGCTATAGTACGAGATACGGTCACCGGTAGAATTTATAAAGGAATTATTATTGAAAGCTCCCTTGGTTTTGGACAAATTGTCGAGCGTAGCGAGGCAACGGCGACCATCGTGTGGGGTTTATTGTTTATTGTGATGATTTTGTTAGAGGTAACGTAGGTGTATTGTGATCTAGAGGGTGTCTTAATTAGTAGATTTTAATTTGGTGAACAGAAATTGTTTGAATTTATTGGAGTCAGAACATGCTTGGGTTGAAACAAGATTCTAACCGAGTGTGAGATTTAATAGTTTGTAATCATGCTTTGGCATGCGAGTCGATGCATGCGAGCAATCTTTTAGTTCGTTACCTTTCGCTTCCAGCCAGTACTTTTACGAAAGATTATGAACAATGATTGTAACATTGTATGTGTATATTATATGTCTTGTTTTTTTTTTTTAATTGTAATGTGCGTTTTGTTTGTGCAGAGTAAACAATTTATCTTTCTTTTTTTTCTTTCTTTTGATTACAAAAACAAATATAATCATAACCATACCATACCCTACAAGGCTAAAAGTTCAATACAAGTGTTCTTTTTTCAATCTGCCTAGTCTTTTCCCAACTATGTTGGGGTCGGCTTCCAGTCTAACCGCGTGACCTCTACAACCCAGTGACTGGGCAACACGATACCCCTTGCAAAGACTGGTTGTCAGACTTTTGGGCTTCTGACGACCCGTAACGACTGTCAAAGATGCAAGAAAGAGCCGGGACCAACGGCTTAACGTGCTTTCCGAGGCCCGGTATGTAAAGATGGTCACCCATCCATGGACCGACCGCGGTGAACGATCGAGCCGCAAGCTGTATCAGCATGCAGTGCATGGCAGTGTATAATTTTATACCTGCTTGATTAAATTTTTTTTTCAGTAACCAAATGATGTTCTATCGCAAAAAAAATCTATATCTGACCACCGTAAGGAGTATTCCTGCTTGCAGCGCATATTATTAGTCGACCTAAAAAGGATCCTCTTTTGTTTTACTTACGGACGCAGCTGTTGTCATTATGTGCACGGGATTTTGTTAGGCGTTTGACGATAGTACATTTTCAATACCTTTATTCCTTACTAGCTGCGCTCTGCGGTTTCACCCGCATAAGTTTCCCGTGGGAATATCTGGATAAAAAGTATCCTGGTTATAAACTATCTATGTGCCAAATTCGTTCAGTTTTTTTTGCGTGAAAGAGTAACAAACATCCATCCATCCACCCATACAAACTTTCCCGTTTATAATATTAGTAGGATAAGAGTTATAACTTCAGTCATTTCCAGTTCAACGTGAAAACAAAACTGTTGTGCTGTTGTAACATTGTTTGATTTCAAACATAACAGCCAAGCTTACAGAGCGCTTTTAAGATACTGTCATGTTTCGTGGAAGGAACGATTCGCTTTGTGTCTGTTCTTGTTGCTTGCCGTGGAACATGATGATTTAATGTTTTACTTTAAGTATAGGGCGAGACGGGAATAAGCTACAATATAAGGTCGTTCTGAAAACAATGTGATACTTTTGTTTGTGATACTTTGGTTGTGAGTGGTTCAATGTTAAATACTTATCTATAATAATAATAATTTATTTTGAACCAAATACGCACGTATACATTTTATAAACCTGCCAAACTGCGTGACAGTTTGTCACGCAGTTGGTTGTTTGATCTACATAACGCTTAACTCAAAAAAGACGATTTTTGGGAAATTGCAAAAGAAGATCTTGCTATGAGGACTTATCCTACTTGTTGATGCATAAAAATAAAACTGATTTATATTAATAATGAATGCTTGTGTTTTGAACGTCTATATGATTAACTATTGATGAGATCTGAGTAAAAAAAAACGGAAATCACATCTGACCTATCTACTAATGGGTCAGTGTTCCATTAAGCGTGCGATAATAATTTGTGAAAAAAAAATTTGCTTAAATGTAAGTACGCATGGCTACACATCTAGCTATACATAACCAGTATAAGCTGACTTGTGATTGTACGAAAAACTTATAGAATGCGAGGTCAGCTAAAACTGGCAATGCATAGCTTGATGTGTAGCCGTGTGTACAGACGCCAGCACATCAAGCTACTACAATCTGCCAAATTAATTAATAGATTTTCAACTTTATCTCGTAAGCATTAAGGTTCAAGATCGATTGGGAAAATATGACAGTTTCGGGTAGCTTGACCTGCTGGCGTCTGTACATAATCAAGGCTTAGTTTTTTTTTTACTTTTAACTTTAATGAAATTGTTTAAGATGCTTAATTTAATCTTAATTATTTTCTTTAAAAGTTCGCTTCTAAAGATAAGACCGGCCACTGTGTCACCTTACGTTAAATTTCTACATTTACATCTGATTCTGTAATTCTTATGGTGTACTTACATAACAAAGAGCATTCTATTCTAACTCAAGAGAGAGAGAGTAAGAGAGAGTATTCTTTATTCTGTTCTATTCTAACAATTTATTCATACGCATATTTTTTTATCTTAGCCTAACGACAAACTAAAATATGGAATATTGGTTTCCTTATATATTACTACTGATTAACTGAAATGTCCAAAAGGACATTTATTTCCCCCTAATCATTTACATAAACAAGACTCCTTTATCAACCGTCCATCAAAGTTTCAATTAGATAAAATATGAGCACCGTACACCCCAACATCATTATAAATCATACATATTCGATATACCTGCTACATACTACAATGTTCACCCTAATCAATGTTCCGAGGGAACAATAACGTGTGGTCATCCTCCTTTGGACGAAATTCAATAAATTCGGACAGCTAGGGTGCTCACAGACTTATATTGGCTAGACGACGCAAGTGTATGTACTTCGCGTGTAAAAAGGGAGTAAAATTTACTTCCTTTATGGCCATATCCATTCAGTCCGCGCTCGAACGTTCTTGATGCCAGACGTCAAACAAAAACTGAAAAATGCCAAATTGTGCGGTATTGAGATGTAAAAACTACACAAAAAAAAGTGGGACGAGATAATGGAAACATTTCCTTTCATCGGTAAGTCATTTTGTTATTAAATTATGTGTTATTTATTGCAAAATCAATTATTTTGTGTTCATCGTGGTCGTACAATGAACATTATGCAACTGAGTGTGTATCGAATAATTCATGATACATTGCCGTTTTTAGTTACAAGGTAGTATATAGGACTTATCTGTTAAAACACGCAATGAAAATCAAAATGATCGATATTTTCACTTATCGCTCAGCTTCGTGGTACAGTAGCTATTCTCATTTTTCTGTCAAATAAAGCAAATAGTGTTGTACACACAGTTTGTTCTCGATTCTAATCGATTTTGGAAACAGAGGAATGATAATGTTTGCGTTGGGTATTTTGTGACATGTAATTTTTTTTACTGCAATGTTTCAATTTAGTGATTTTGTTTAGAATATTATTAATTATATTTACAGATTTCCAAGTGATCCCAAAGTTAAATTATCACTGTTATCTTGCAAAAATCGATTAGTAGGTACTCGTTTCATTCTAAATGTAACGGGTCGGAAAATGTGGACGACTTGACGCTGATATTAGGATTATTTAATAGTTAATTTCGTGTTACAGGACATTCACCAGCCGTCTACGTCAAATGAGGATACATCGTGTAACTTGAAGAGCGGCGAACTTAAACAATAACATGCAAGCGGAGGGGTGCGCGCACGCGACCTCTCGATCCAAAGAGTACTGGCGGACGAGCGAGGCGAAAAGCGGATCGTTTTGAATCGTTTACTCGCGGACAGGGAGTTCCCATCACTAAATCGCTCATGTGACGTCACAGTAGGTAGAAAAATAATGGCACGCTTGGTTTCTATACAGACGATGAGACTTGCGTTATCTAGTCAATATAAGTCTGTGAGGGTGCTCCATCGCCGTCAACTGGAAACTTTTGAATCGCCGACAGCGACCATACAATGAGGGACAGCCTTTTGTCCGTGAAATTGCCTTATTTCGTGGTGCACCTAATAAGGGTTTTCTGAAACTATCAATTGAAGATTGTAATTGAATCTCTTTGTAGACTTTGATGTCGTCTGCATAGTAGGAAGGTCCTGTTTGATTTACTTTCTGCTTTGTTTAATACACAACAACTGTTTTCTTTCCGATAAACATAAAATGTCAATTTATTTTGAAGGAATAAGTGGTTATACTATTTGTTGGTTATTGGATATTGCAAACGAAGGAGGTTATGTAAATTTGATGCGATTGGAATATTTATTGGATACATCGAATTTGTAATTAGACATCTTCATCTTGTCGAGCTGGTCCACTGGGAAATCGTATCGGGTCGAAGAGACGTCGGTCGTGACGCCGCATGAATTAGGAAAGATAAGGTTGACATCTTGATTTACTTATTAACTAACAAAGCTTGTGAATATATGATCAAAGGTGACTAGCTTTTGTTGAGGATCCTTTGGCTAGTTTAAAGTTATAGTGCGGTCAGGAAGATTTACTTAATTTCATCCAGTGTTTTACTCAATACCTTTTAAAGATACTGGCAGGTAGGTACGGAATATATACTGTAAATAAAATGTTTTATATTTAATTATTAGACAGAATGAAGAAAGAAAAATGATGTAATTGTCATAGACACGTACATACAAAAAAAAAAAAAAAAATATTATCTCGATAATAAGAAAAATAAAAACAAAATAGTTCTATGACGAATATTTATATTAAAGACACTAAAACTGATTTCAAGGTCGCAGGGACATCGACACTCAGCCTGTTTCCCTGATTCAGTACCTAGATGATTTTGAACTGCGTTGATTTATCGTCGGTTATTAAAAAAAAAATAGGGTGTTCCATATATGTATTTTAACTTCGCAGGTATTGCACTTTTCTATAAAACAGTATTTTTCTTAATAATCGACAAAAAATATCTACGCGATCTTGAATCATGTGCTCTCCTGTATAGTAATCATTCTAGAATGCGGATGTTAGTCATACAAAAACCTGATGCCAATTAATTTCATCAGGTACAAGTCCAAAGGGCCACCCTTTCAAATTAAAAACGCAATCACTAGTTACCTACTCACATCTATATCTCGTCATCTGGATGTTATGACTCTTCATACCCGATACAAAGCTTTCAAAAGATACACTCGCCAATTAGTGTAACTACAAAATGTGTATATTAATTGGGTGTGTAAGGGTGCAGTCCGGCCTAATTAGGGATTGGTACACGACTCGACTTTATTGTAACTGACCGTATGTTACACACAGGTGGTATAAGTTGCTAGCAATTAATTATCATTTGTTAAATGCTGCGTTCGCGAGGCTCTTTACTACCATACTTTAGAATATAAATGGAATGGGTGGTGGTTTCTACTGAATATGCTTTTTTTTACTTTGTCGGATTCTTATTTTGCCGTACAAAGTAAGGTGCAGAGAATAAATTCAAAATCGTTACAGACATTGTGAACATTTTTTAAATTATGATGAATGATAAATGATTTTATTTCTGTAAATAGGTTTGTACAAACATTTTTACATGTCAATCATATTTTTAAATAGATGAAGTCGGCGGTATTCATTTTTGATCATGAAAGTAGTATTAACTAATTTTACAAGTGAGTCAATAACAGATAACAAAAATATCAGTCATAACTACAATGTATCTATCAAAACTATCAATCCGTGTGTATCAATAGACAAATTGCAAAGCGAGCATCAGTGAGGCGGTCCAAGTGGTCGACTGTTCGTCAGGGATTTAGAGCCGATATAATCTGAGATGAGAGGGACTGAGGGACTGTGGGAGTGACGCCGCGCCCGACAAATCTATTGTTAATGAAAGAGGGACTGTCGATGATGCGGCTTGCGTTACGGTGAGATAGTCGTGATTAGGTGGGTCATTTAATTTTTATATCATTTTTTTTTTCGAATATTAAATGGTGGGATGGTATTTAATTTTGATGCGGGGTATTGTAATACCCAGTAACTGGGTTGTGGAGGTCAGATAGGCAGTCACTCCGTGTTCACATGGAGTGACTGCCTATACTGGTACTCAGCTATATCCGGATAGACTGTAAGCCGATACCAACATAGTTGGGAAAAAGCTAGGCAGATGATGCTAGTATTTAATTTTGAGTTGATATTTATTAATAACTAGATAAATTAATAGTAAATTAAAATTAAGGATAAGTACGTTGTACTCTTCCACAGTGTTTGGAAGATTAGTACAAAAAAAGCAAAAAGCAAGTTAAGAAGTAGTCGAGAGGAACGTTTGAAAGTTTTTGAGTTGCCAGACAAAAAGTTTGAGAAAAATAATCTGTTAGTCTGTTTATCAAAGTAAAGAATACAAAAACAGAAAAACACCTGATAAAATCACCTTCCTTTTTATTCAGCCAAGATAGTGTTAAGTCCATAAAACAAATTCATACAAAACGACGAAGCTCACAACAAATTGTTGTCACGTGAAAAATGTTCGCGGTCCCTGGCTAATCTTTATTCTGGCACGGTCAATCCGGCACGGCACCGACTATTTTTCAAAACCCGCCTCGTTTGTTCGGATATTCGTAAATATTTCAAGCTTTATTGCCACCATCAACATAATGTTATGGGGTGAAATTTTACAAAACGGAAACAAAAGATATAAAGGAACGACGTGGCGCTGAATCTTATTCTGTATTAATGCTGTGTTGAATTGTATCGGTCGGTTTGTTTTGAATTCGATAGGTTTGGGTTGTTGCAAATGATAGGGGTCTTATAAATTCTTGAGTGTCTATTCATCTTCAATAGCCACATTTTATTTCAAATCTAGAGGGGCTTGCCTTTCAAAATTACCTTATATATTTTTACCTTAAAAAAAAAAAACTAATTGAATGGACACAAAAGATGCTCACAAATAATTTCTCTTAAAAAAAAAAAACAATTTACTGTTTACATATCACTCAGTCTTAGACAACCGTTAATTTATTTTTCTATCGTTTTTAGGGCTGATTTTTCAATTGACCGATCATTTTAATCCGTGAAATAAAATTGACGTCTGACAGTTTTTGTATGAGAGAACTGTCAAAAATTCAAAATTATCCCTCCGATAAAGTTATCTGGCGTTGGAAAAATCAGCTCTTAATTCAAAAAATATGAAAACAAGCCATTTACTGCGAAAAAAATAATGAAACAAAAAACAGACAGCCAAATCGTTTTTAAAGTGCACTGGCGGAGTGAAAAAGATACCTATGCGATAAAAATGCACGTGTAATCTAAAACGAATTGCTGCAAGTGTAAATGGAGCGTGGTGCATTATTGCGTCGCCAGCGCGGGATGAACAACTCCAAATTGTTCCGATACGACACCTGCGCTGACTAGTGATGTGCTCAGCTGAAATGAAGATGATAACACTATTTTATATTTGCTGCACAAATGCAATGTAGAATGGGAAATATTGACGGTTAGTTGGTGTTATGTCAGAAAAAAATAAAATCTATTTATTTAGCACAGACTAAAAAAATGTGTTCTTCACGGCTGCGCGAAAAAGGCCCAGTTCATGTCATGACAGACAACTGGTGGCTGACGTTGGTTTTCAACTGGAAAAAACTGAGAGGCATATACACAAAATAAGCGTGTAGTCAAATAATAAGTTCAGTTGCTGATGATCGCTCCGAAACTATGCAGCAGCGTTAGTGCGGCTTTTACGGCCAAGTACGGTGCCTACGCAGCGCCAGACAACGCAGGGGTCTACGCAGAGGTCTACGTAGTGCCTATGCAGGGGTCTACGCAGCGCCTATGCAGGGGTCCACGCAGCGCCTACGCATGGGTCTACGCAGCGCGTATGGAGGGGACTACGCAGCGCCTAAGCAGCGGTCTACGCAACGTCTACGGAGCTACTGGACTGGACAATGGCGCCGATTCTTTTGTTCACAAACTAAACTAAATTTAAGTTCAGTGCATCTTTTTCTTTCTATTCCATTAAGAAAAGGATAGAAGATAAATATTAGTTTAGTCCTGTCAAATTAGTTAGCGCCTGACGTAAATTGACGTATTTTTAGTAGCCATGTTTTTAATCACGTCTAATTTGTCTATAGAGTATCTTAATTTGACAGGACTAAATTAATATTTATCTTCTGTCCTTTTCTTAATTAAATAGAAAGAAAAAGATGCACTGAACTTAAATTTAGTTATGTTTGTGAACAATGGAATCGGCGCCATTGCATCTAGAAAAGACATTCTCTAAAACTAAAAACTGCTGAATCGACTGTGTCCTATTTAAAAGTAAACAAAACATCCTAAAGTTTAATTTTCAAGTAACAGTTTTATTTCTACACTGTAAATCACTGCACTGTCATAGTATTAATTTTGAAAGCATGCTCGGGACATGTCTAGGCGACATCCCCGACTATCCACTACAGCTTTATAAATAAATGATCGTGCCGTCCCTTGCATTGTCTATGTTCTTCTAAATTGCATCGGAAAGATTGAGCGAGAACCTTTCCTCAAATATTTTAGAGAAAATGGGAATTACGATGTTTAATGGATATTTAAGTGGAAAAAGGTGTTTGTTTGGGCTCTGGACATAGCTGTAAGTGTTTTTAGAAATATTTTCTTTAATGTTAAGCCAATTTATTAGATTGAATATCGTTGAAGTATGAGCATCGTTGAGGCAAGTACTTAAGACTTGGGTACATAAATCAAAACAAAATAATACAATTGAAGTGTCTGTTTGTAATTTCAAAATAACAGCCTTTTACTAAATGCATAAGAACGTATACGGTACATATAACAAAACAACAATTGTTAAAATTTTTGTCTCTCTGTTTATTTCGACTAATCTCCGAAAAGGAATACTTCGAACCGTGGGGAAGGACATAGGCTACTTTTTATCGACATACCACACGGGCGGAAGCTATAATAATAAATAAACATATCAATGTGGTTATGTCATTGGATAAAACTCCTTTGTTAGTAATACATTTAGTTCATTGTGAATTATAGAAAATGTAATAAAACCATATTGTAACGGTATCTACAATGCGAACAACGCGTCATACTGACGTCACGCAAATCCTGCATCTCGCAAGCAGAGTTTACCGCGCAATTAGCATATATACAATTACCCAACATCAATCGTTGGGCAATTGCCCGCCGAACACAACACCCGTCTGGTCGGATCTTTAACTTTACACCCTGTTCCTCATTCCTCTATAATATTAATACATTATTTTAAGGATCATTCAGCTCTGGGATCATATCATTTAGCTCTGGGCCCCAATTCTGCACTGTATGGTAATTATTATTTCCCGCGTAATCTTATTATGTGCAAACCACGTACTTATGGTTGTCAAGCGTCGTATTTTGACAGTTCAAACCACGCCAACCTCGCGTTTTTTCGCGCAGTTTTATTAATTGTATGATATCATTAGACTAGAATACGTTAATAGCAGATGTCGTGATTAATTAAGGAATTGACGTGGTTTCGATGTAAGGAATCGTCAGTGGCCATATTGAATTAGGGCCCTGTTTGAATAATATATTATTGACTTTCAAATATAATATAAAATAAAATTTGAAAGAAAAAACATCTAAAGTAATTCATGTTACAGCTGGCAAAGTAACTCCTACTTCTTTTTTTTTTTTTTTTGAATAAACAATAGACCGCCTTAATTGTACTTCCCCACATCACATAACTTAGACACCCACTTGTTCTCGTAAACCCGAAGCGAATTATGTTTAAAAATAAACACAAGAGACTCAACGTTTAGCGTAATGAAAATAACCGTAAACATAGAACCGCAAGCCCGGCTCCCGGGCTTTGCAAAACCCTTACCCCGAGGCAAGAATTCACGCGGGTCAGACCAAATTAGACATTATTGAGTCAGTTATTTCATACCACAGGGTACACGTGCATTTTTGGGTTATTATTATTATTATTGGGGGTTGCATAAGCCTCGTAATCCAATGAACTCTCATTACACCGCGTTTTGAGCATAACTTTATTTGCTCTCGCGGTTTTTGCCCAAGCCTCTTGATACCCCTAACGGCACGCCACTGATAGACGTTTTTGCTTCAAACGGTAACATAACGTAATTATTAAAAATTGCCTTTATTTACAGGGAAATGGTTTTTATTAGAATACATTTTTCAAAGCGGAGTTAATTTTGTGGAAAATTTTGCGTTTTGCTTTTGTTTTTATTGCGTTGTTTCATCTTAATGCTTGTTAAAGGAGGCTGTGTTTACGTGGTGAATTTAATTTAAATTAAAGTGATCCACTTTAGGCCGTTTGTTTGTCATTTTTTTTTAAATAATTAACAGAATTATTCTGATTTGTGCCACATGTATTCTTAAAATTTTGGTGTTCAACTACTTAAGTCAAATGAATTGCAGATCTGTGCGGTAATTGCATGACACACATACATTCTGTGACGGGGCTCCACACTCACACTGTGTTACATAACGCTTCCTGCTACGATCAAGTCCGACCAGTACCAAACCGGCATCTTAAAACTCCTCAGAAATCCCATTTTGACAGTTCACCAACATTCATTGCGTTATTTACGTTGTTTAGCAGACAATTTTTTTCGAACATATGAAGCAATGGATTAGCAATATCCTTCATAATATAAATAATTCAGGTTGTGGTTGAAAGTGTGTTACGCAATTAGGGTGCTGCGTTGAATTCAAACAACTTGAAACACAAATAAGTAAAAACTGATAACTAGATAATTATGGGCCTACAATTTAGGAAGTAGGAACAAACAGACAGACAATCCGTATACAAGCTTTATAGCAAGCAGTACCTACCTACATTATAATTATAAACGACTCTATAACATCTTTCCTTTTGCGTGAATCCTTATTTTTTATCAAAGCCCTATTCCCTTAAAAGATAAACTCATTTTAAAAATTAAAACTCTAATTTAAACCGGTTAATGGACAGGGAAGCTCAACATTTTCTCCCGCATAGACCCGCGCTAAAGACTGAAATAAAATTGAACTTTAGACGTTAAAGCCCGACTGAGGGGGGCGAAGGGGGTGGGGGACAGACGCTGCCCGCTAACCATCATGTTTATGACTTCTATAGGGAAATACAATGCGATGTACCCACTAGATGGGAAAAACTTTTATCCCAACACATGTACGGTACATTAGGTATATTTTTCATATTTTTCCCGATGAGTTTTTTATGTTTATGCCCTCGTAAAGTTTCTAGTCGTTTAGTTTGCGACAGTGTTCGCTCCTGTTTATGTTCCGTGTATGAAATTTTCAGTGTTACGGGCACTGAGCGAGTATTTATTACTGAGGCATGATACGGTGTTGATAACGCCCTTTAATGTTGTGTTTTCTCCATTTCTTATATCTCTTTTATGTGGTGATGATGTGCCTTCCTTATGGTTTATTTTAGAAACTATTTTTTTCAGCGTATTTTTTTAAATGTCTAGACACTGGACAGTATTCTCTCTTTTTTTATTATTGCTTCAATAAATCCCTTCGGCAGTCCCTCCCAAGAGTGTCGGTACACAACAGATATGTCATGGCTCCCTAAAAGTTATGACCAAACAAAATGAATATTTACGCCCACAAATCATACCATTGTTCTCAAAGTCTACCCAAATGAAAACCACAAATAATTACTCCTCAAAACTTTGTCACTGGATTTCGATTTCACCCCATACAATACGACATAGGCCCCCACGGGAGCTCTATTGACACGCGTACACGACCCGCCATGATGGCACTTGGCAACAAACACGATTTTAATCAATACATCAAACAAAACTTAGCCACTACCAATAATAATTAAAAGCGAATCATTATATGGAATATTTGTACAGGACCAAAGGGATGTTTGGCCGCGGGCGAGGCGGCTATTGCATAGGTAAGACATAGTTGGACGCAGGGTTGTCTCACTAACGAACTGCCTAGCACCAAAATGTCACGTTTTTTTAAGAAATCATATGAATTTTATTGAAATTAAAAACTCAACTAAATAAGTTTTAATTTCAAATGGCCGAAAAAATAGTTTACTTTTAATTCAAGAGAAAATAATGGTTTTTTCCGACGACCTTGTTAAAGCCGCAGGAACCCGTTGAATGCGAGAAGCACGGAACCGGTCGAAGTGGAGGTGCTTGGGGGAGGACTATGTCCAGCAGTGGACGTCTTTCGGCTGAAATGATGATGACGATGAATGGTCTTTACCTCCAATATAAAATGTCACACCTATCTTCTGTGAAAAGGGAAAAGAACCTTAGCCTACGTAAGTCTTGCAGACCGCGGGTAGAAAATACTATTATTTTCTACGTGCCGAACACTGAAAAATAGAATTGTCCCTTTTTTCCCTGCGTTTGCACCTTTTATGGCTTATTATTATTTCCTCTGAGTGGTGGACGATGTCGAAATCCAGTGTTGGACAGCCCTGTCCAATAATCCTATGCCCTCATGTAATCCTGGTCCGCAAGATGATGATTGCGACCCATTTTAGTTTACAAAAGGTAATCCTTTAAGAGGAACTATTGGGGAATTTTGATAACAGTTAGTGTTTACGATGTAAATTCTACTGTAATATCATAAACCTCTTTGATTGGTACCTTCAACTTTGAAAGGGATGAAGAGTTTGCATACTGAAGATTATTACGCAGATGTAACTTTATTTATGCGTGGTCGAACTATGTTTGAAGTTGTACCTTATCTTATCTACGTCTGATTATTATGTAAAATGTTTTGCGTCCCTTAATTGGACGAGGATAGTTCGTAAATAGGTACTGTAGAAACTATAGCCTATTTGGTGCCAACATGCAACCTCCACGAGTTTGTTATAAAGTGATTGGTATAAAAGACGAGACAAACATACAGATTTAAGTTAGAAGAGATTAAGCTGACAAGCAAATGGATTAAGATGTAAAATACGTAATATTTTTTATTTAGGAATAATTATTGAAGATTACGTGTTAAACCGAAGTTTGATTATTCCTTCCGGTACCTCGGAGGATTAGTTGTAGATTAGTAAAATATAGGTACCTACAGTCCATTTACCTTTTTCTTTTCATTTTCCTTTCCTGTCCTTTTTTAACCTTTTGTATCACTATCCAAATCACAGTGACCTTTATTCTCATGCTTATAAGGTTGCTGTTGGGTTGCTGCCACTGACAAGTATGTCAATATCATTGTGATCTTTATTCTCGTTATAATAAGGTTGCTGTTACGTTGCGGCTGTCAGAGGTAAAATAGTCCGTTCACAAAACGGACTGTACTACTCATAGTAAGTACTAGACAATCATTTCAATTAGGTTTTAATAAGTTTTTTTTTATATTTTGTTTATCTTTTTAAAGATTATTTTATAGGTATTTTGTAAATGTGAGGACTTTGTAGGCCTTAGACTTTATTTTATTAAGTATCAGGTACTTTTGATAGGCCTACGCTGTCCTCTAATTTGAAAACATGGTAAAAGCCAATTTTTTTTAAAAGAGTAACCGTGAGTTTCTTACCGGCTCTTCTTCATAGGAAACGACCAATTGGAACCGTGCACCTAGCTTCTGACGTTTCATAAGTGCCCTTGTAGGTTTATGTGACATCTTGATTTGATTTGATACTTCAATTTGGTACTTCTATTCAAAGGTATTTTTTGCTGACTTCTCAGAGATTGAGAACCTTTTCGGTGCTACCTTCTGTACTGTAATAGCCCTTTGATGTTAGGTCCTTATAATTTGTAAATAAGTTTTGGAGAAAAATAATTTCTTACGTTTCCCTTTTTCCACGAGTCCATTATTTATCGTGGAAAAAGGGAAAACGTAAGAAATTTACAAAAAAAAAAAATACCAATAAACCCAAACTAAACGTATTTACTTACCATGGATTCGTGAAAAAAATGAACAATTATGAAAAAAAAGCAATAATGTACAAACAAAACGTATTTACTTACCAAAAACATTACGTAACAGTAATCACCAAACATACTTACACATCTACCCCTTCTAAGTTACAAAGCAACCCAAAAAAGGACCATCCAAAAAAAAAAATCCCCGCACCACAAATTGCGCGGAACCTCTTGGCTTTCATACGAAACCCTCATCAAAAAGCGTTATATTATCAAAACGCACATTGTTTAAGACTACGAGTATCTGTTTCTGCAGGCTCGTGTTTTCGACGCCATTATTCGTACGTCTCTTGACGAATAAAAGAGCATTTCATAGAACGTTTCGTATGCTGAAAGGGTGGTTCACAAAAGCCTTTTTATAATACTTTCGGCAGGCATGTGCATAATCAACCCCTCCCGCTGTTCTTAATAAATACGAGTACCTGTACTGAGTAATTATTTGGACCCTTGTTTTGTTTATTAGGTTGTTTAAATGCATGGTTGCGTATTAATTGTTTGGATTTTGGTTTAGGATTTTCTTGGTACTATTTACTTGGAGTATAAGGGTGTTAGATATTGCAGTATGTTTTTTTTATCAACAGACCCGACCCTCGATACGAAGTGCGATAAGTATGACTCAGGACATTTAAGCGCAAAACCAAATGGGTATGGATACTAGTATGTACAAGTTGATGAAAAACAACTTTTTCACACTGCGCCTGAAAAAAACACAAATCTATTTATATGTAACCCACTGATATTGAATATACTCGTAAAAACTACATATTTTTGTTAATATGACAAAAAAATCTTTACTAATATTTTAAAGAAGTAAAATTTGTTTTTTATTTGTATGTATGTAGGGGGTAATCTCTGGAACTTCCAGTCGGATTTAAATAATTATTTTTGCATTTCATAGCCCAAATCATAATAAAAATTATAGGCTATTTTAACATCACGCTAATATCCTTAGGAGCTGTGCAAAAAGAAAAAAATCACGCGGACGTCGACGGTGGTCGCGGCAGAAGCTAGTATTTAATATAACAAAAAAAAAAAAAACTGGGATATATCTCTTTCGTGTCGAGCCTGGGAAACATTTGTATGAACCGTGACCATTCTTTCACCAGTCAACGCACTTATCAAGAACGCGATCAACACATTTAAAGAGCGTCCATTTCAATATTCCACAACAATGATAATATTGACAGCTCTTGAACGCAGTTTAGATGTGCTGATCGCGTTCAGTTTTATTGGTGAAATCCACTCGTAATGTATAGAATCATCAATAGTCGTACTTAAGTGTTTTTTGTACCTATTAGCTAGTTTATCAATAGGTAAGAGATTACAAGTGACTATCTAACTAAATCCGCGCCCACAGCAGTTAGCCTCCCTACCAACCTCACTGGCTCTAATCTTTTCATTGCGGTAGATTTTCCTTACGTATATGATTCATGACTTTATTTCTCTAACTTGGACACGTCAAAAATCAATGACGCTTTAAAACTAGATTAGTTCGGTGTTCCGGTCTCGGTTTTGTGAGAAGAAACCAAAACAAACTGAGCGGTCACAGTCTCTTTTAAAGTTAATACTTAATTTTGGTCAGCTCAGTTGAGGACCATGTAGATTAATGTCTGAAATGGTCTTGAAATTCAATGAGGAAAGAACCGCACTTAAGAGGGACTGTCCAGTCGGGCCGCTCATTTGTTAGTAATCGCGTAGCTTTACTCAGGTAGGTAACTGTAGGTAGGTACCTACTTATACCCCATGGCGACATAAACTCAAACTCGAAGCATTAATTTCAAATAAACCAATTACAGGCACTTTTGAATTGTCAAGTGGTGGGTCAGACAGAAAGCTTAGTAGGTAATATGGAGTTGAACGGGTAAACAACTTTATTTATTTATAAGCTTAGATGAACTAGGTCTAAAGATCTTCTAATCTTATATCGTCAAAATGCCATGCCATTTTGACGATATACGCAACACCGTCAAACAACATTACTTTTCTCCATCCACGAATCGCAACCCGATATTCGATATCCACAAAATATTCTTCCATCCTACGGGAGCCAGCCAAAATTAATGTAAACAAAACGTAAATACAGCATAATAGTATCAAGTCTACAATATTTCGATAAACAGGAAGGTACTTTACATGGCTAGGAAGCGCGGTAATATCCCAGGGGAGGGAACTGCAATTTCACTGCTATCTAGCAACTATATTTACACGAAAGTATTACAAGACGGGGGATGAAAAACTTGTCTTATTGGCAACTGTTTTTTTTTTTTTTCTAGAAAATTTATGCAAGATTTCTGTTTATATTTCATCATCATCTTCTGCCTCGCACAGCGGGGCTCGTGGTTATAATAGTAACAGCTGCAAGGGACAATCTTTAAGGTTAAGTAACGCTTACCGAGGTCAGTCCGTGGCTAGGTGACCATCCATAACATACCGAGACCAGTCCGTGCCGTTAAAGCCGGGTACTCATTAGCGAGCTGTGACCGTAACCGTTGCATGCATTGTAACCAAAAACCATAGTGTGTACGTGGTTAGCGAGCCTGCAACGAACGCTGCACGAGCGACTCGCAGCGAGTCGACGATTGCCGGTTTTTGACGCGAATCAAAGGGCGCCCGCAGTGCGCTCGTGGACGTCAAGAGGAGAGGTTGCTAGCCGCTGCGAACCAGCTAACCAGCTGTATGTTTGGTTACAGTTCTCAAAATGAGTACGCTCGGTGAAAGCGTTCCGGCGACGTCGTCGCGTACACACTAGAACCTCGTACTGTATCACGCATGTTACGGTTACAGCTCGCTAATGAGTACCCGGCTTAAGCCGTTGGTCCTAGTAGTCGATGACAGTCAAACTTGGTACATAATCCTACTAATATTGTAAACGTGAAACTTTGTATGGATGGATGGACGGAAAGATGGATGGATTAATATTTGTTACTCTTTCACGCAAAAACTACTGAACGGATTTGGATTAAATGGCACACAGATGTTTTATAACCAGGATTAACATATAGGATACGTTTTATCCCGATATTCCCACGGGATCGAAACTTATGTGGGTAAACCGCGGCGCGCAACTAGTATATTATAAGGCAGAGGTGACACGAGCGTCATCATCATCGTAGTTACAGCCGAATGAGCGAAAGACGTTCATTGCCTTTCCCGTGGATTACCATCGGCAAGAGGTTGTACCCGGGATTCTTCTTCTTCTTAGCGTGTCGATAGCAATCTTAATGAACACGCGGCCCAGAATTCGGCTACGTGTTTGGCGCCATCACTAGCA
The DNA here is from genome assembly GCA_951799955.1 of Apamea anceps. Classification (NCBI taxonomy): domain Eukaryota; kingdom Metazoa; phylum Arthropoda; class Insecta; order Lepidoptera; family Noctuidae; genus Apamea; species Apamea anceps. Next base: position 14,799,047 of record OX637506.1, read on the forward strand.
TCCCTCAGTTCCTGTAACTAGTACCCAAGCTGGCAGGCGGGCATGACACAGCATTATTTTGGTCAATTAAAATGAATCGCCAAATTCAGTAAGATTCGATTTTATGCCGTTTAAAAAATACGCTCGAAAAATGAGCCCCATAGAACGTAAATTCCCCAACTCATTTTGAGCGACTCAAAATATGCTCATCTTGTCCCTATATTAATAATAAAGCACAGTGCACAAGCCTCAGGCACCACTTATAACAGTTTACGGTAAATAGCGCCATAACAATTTAATGCTGGCTCGAATAGCTCGGTTATGTGCTTGTAGCAATAGCTTTAGAAACTCGTAAGCTGGATAAAGAGCCCAAGATACCTTTATCTCGTATGAGCTTCTGATTTTATTAGAAAGTACTTACCTGAGTTTTATTTAATACTAGCAGTGTCCCGCGGTTTCACCCGCACAAGTGTCGAACCCGCGGGAATATCGGGATAAAAAGTATCCTATGTGTTAATCCTGGTTATAAACTATCTGTGTGCCAAATTTCATTCAAATCCGTGCAGTTTTTGCAGGAAAGGGTAACAAACATCCATCCATTCACACAAACTTTCACGTTTATTATATTAGTAGGAAGTATCATAAGCATTGTAGAATCACCATATTGTATACTAGCGATCAGCGACGACTTCTCACGGTTTTTACTACTTATCACATTGAGATTTCTTTATTAATGTAAGTTTAATATTAACATATACATAATAGAAACCGTCCGGAACACATTTCCTATATCATGGTGAAAAGCAGATCAAAATCCGTTGCGTAGTTTAGAAGAACAATGCGGTCACACAGAGAGACACGAAAACCAACCTTATTTTTTAATAAGTATAGATATTGCTATATATTGTATATTGCTATAAGTACTCGTAAGTACTTATAGCAATATACAATATGCAATATACCTATATAAGTAGAAAAAATTGCTTCCTTGAAATTTGTTTTTCCTCTAAATCGACTTAGAGAAGCAGGTTTTCGCAAAATTAGACCACATCAGTGAATCATGAATGCTAATGCTTATTAGAAAAAAAAAAAACAGAAAAAAATCTCTCTTAAATCACTAAGTTAATTAACATAACATCACGCCTATAATGGTTTGGCAGAAACACACCTACAGTACACCCCCATTACGCCAGTTATGGTTTAAGTCCCTCCAGACCGCTGCGCTGCTACTGCGAAATTTCTGATAAAAAACCCAAAATCAGTAATTTCCTATGTTGATTTATGTTTGCTGCGATTCACGCGAATTTACATTTAAACAGGAACATACGCTAAAAGACAATTGTGAATCGAAATACCCAATAACTGAGCACATTACACTAACACACCGTACTAACCATTGAACCAAAACAAAACAGCATTTGTACAATCAAGTACAGTCACCGTCATCCGCACCTCATCAAAATATCACATTACAGAATCACAAATTCATTCCGGGCCGCCAATTATCCGTGAGCGTTCATTTTCCGACTCATTCCCCGGTGTAATGATCACGTGGTGATTTTGACAGTTGCCTCGGATTTGCCCGTTGTCATTTACGTTGACGTTTTGGGGGAGCGAATGTTCGTTCGGTGCTCGTGTGTGTTATTAGCTTTATTTAAATAATTTTACCGATAGAGAGATTGAACGATGAACGATGGATAGACTATGGGAATGATGATTTGGTAAGAAAGGGGGGGTGACTGCCGAGATGACGACTAATAGAGAAGTATGGAAGAAAAATACATGTTGCGCCGACCTCAATTAAATTATGATAAGGGAGAATGATGATGAGAATTATTCATGGAAATATATATATATATAATAGGGAATCCTTTTAGCATTCTTCGGTTTCGATGGCATTCTTTTTAAATAATCTGCAAAATCCAGAAACAATCGCTTACAATTCGTCGGTACGACAAGAAATGGAAAAATTATGTTAAAGAATCTAGTTCCAATAGTTTTTTACGATAGTCTGATTGTTAATGTATCCACCACACCAAACTACACATCAATTAAAAAAGTCACTAAAGCTTAGGTTTCTAAGTAAGCGGTGAATGTTCACACAATAGCGACTGTTAACGTAACGTAATTTAAAACGTTCAAAATCTAGTCGAAGTCTCATCTCGGTGACAAAACAAATGTCAAGGAAATTTAAAAAATGTAGCCAAATTAGAAGTATTTTTGACAGATAGAGTCAGTCTCAATCTGTCAAAAATACTTCTAAGAGAGGGATCAGACTGTGAACGTTCATAAAATTACGAGAATTGCCCCAATTGAATTACATTATTATCAAATAATGGTGAAAGTGACAGATTTTTATGACGGCCGTTGTGGTATGATGGAACCGCCCGGAAACTGTAGCTTTACACCCAAGCACCTTACGAACAAAACGTTTCTTCGTTCTAATTCTTCGGCTCGCTCAGTGAAACCACCCCTTACGGCTTGAACCGGGATCCAAATGCAAATGTCAGTCGTTAACATGCATGGCGTGAAGTCGGCCGTCTAATTAGGAGAACTACTTTGACAAGGACTGCAGATATCATTTTGTGAAATGGCTATGAAAATTTCTAGATATTACCTCTTGAGTGAGTGTTTATGTCGAGCCGTTTGTTATAATATTGCGGGTTGGGTACTCTGATGATACGATTACTACTTGTACCCTTTATGTGGTGTTATACCGTGGTAATCCTAGGGATTATTTATAAAGTATAGTATAGTTCTAGGGATTACGTATTAAGCTGTAGTACGTACATGTTCTGTTAGAAACCTAATTCCGTCGGTAAGGTGTATGATAACCATTTTCTCTTCTACCACTAGAGGTTAAATTATCTCTTACGTTATCAGCAGGAAATAATGAACATGGACCCATTAGTCTAGTGGTTGGTTACCTAATTGATCTTGTTGGCCAAGCGCTACTGCTGAGCATGAGGTCCTGGGTTCAATTCCCAGGTCGAGAGAAAGAAGAAGATATTCCTACTGAAAAAAAACACTTTGCCCGACTCGGGAATCGAACCCAGGACCTCACGTTCAGCAGTCGCGCTTGCGACCACGAGCCCAACGGGGCAGTTAATAGCACGTGTACCTACATATCGTATAACATACACGGTTAAAAAGATCATTTCCAAAATCCAAAACTCTCGATCCGAATATGCTGCTTTTTTTTAAAACTTTCGCGAAGGTCGTTGTGAATTCAAAAAGATTGGAACTTGGTAAAAATATATATCTAGTTTAGAATTTATTGAAGTGGCAGTTAGGGGACGCAGTTAAATTAGTTCTTCAAGCTTCTGGATTCGACGGAGCAAGTTTCTCCCCCCCTTCTCCCACCACAGGATCTCCCCATTCACGGGCGAAACGGGCATACATTAAAAGTTTACCGGCAAAATATAAACATACTGTAAGAAAAAGGATATTTTAAAGTTTTCTATTTTATATGAAACTGTGGGCTGTATATCAAAAGAAGTTTTGTTTGTAACTGTTATTGTTCGAGAATTGTGGCCAAGTTTGTAGTGATGTGTTGACTGCCGAGCTCTGCAGACAAAACTTAGAAAAACTGAATGCATTTCGCCAACCTGCATATTTTTCAATGCTTTCAGTTTTCTTCTGGAATTAATTTGATCAAATCACGATTTCTTTTTAAGAAAATTATAAGATACTAGTTGCGCCCCGCGGGTTCACCCGCATAAGTCTCGATCCCGTGGGAATGGCAGAATGTATGTTCTAATCCAGGTTTTCCATCCAGGTTCAAATTGCATCCAAATCCGTTTAGCCATTTTAGCGTAAAAGCGTAACAAACAAACACAAAAAATCAAATCTTTTCTCTTTATAATATTATTTGAAATACATACCACATTAAACATTGAGTAGCTTTCACTATTTTTCTGAAGCGATGCAAAAAGGGTATCTTTTGTGTTTAGTTATTTGTATAGACATAAGTACCTGATAATTCAACCACGTTTTACGAGTACCATTATAGTTGACTGTATGTTTAACTATTTACATTTGTTTTATCAGATTTTAGAGTCATTACCCGAACATCAACATTCTCCTATCAAATTCCGAGCATCTAAAACCCTTGAAAATTCGATTTCTCGTCAAAGACTCCATCATATTGGCAATTTCGCGAATTTATTAGTTTACATAATGGCACAATTGCTCTTCAACTAACATACTACGTATTCGAACTATGTTCAAGTAATTGACTTTCCTCTCCGTTGTATTATAAGAGGCAATAGCTAATCTACATTCTCAAATATACATCAGCATTACGTAAGTAAGCCGGCCAGTTTTATTGACCCCCGTGCGAGTTCAATGTTTTGTTAACCTCGTGTGCTCTTCCCGTATAGTTCTGCTTCTAGGGGTCTGGTAATTCTGGTCGGCGGCGGCGGTGTAATATGGTGCTCGTCTGTCAGTGTGAGTAATTAAGTTACGTAGTATAAATGAAGGGTCTCATACTATCTAGAACAGGTAATTAGTTTATGCGTCAATTGAGCCCCTCATTGTAATTTGTACTCGCGAAGGAAATGGAAATTTTATAAGCTTTATAGAGGTATATATTTTTTAAATCTGGATATGCATATTGTTTGATGCGATGAAGTTTGCATATGTCATGTAGGCCATACTTTTGTGTGATCTTTAATGGCTAATGGGTGTCAGTGGTTTAACCCAAAATTAAAAATTAGTGTACAAAATTATGAAAAAAAAAGAAAAAATTTAGTCAACTTTAAGCTGCAATCTTTCATCACAGACATACATTTCTGGCCAATTTTCATTTTTACTTAGAATTGCTTAATCTGTGATACTTAACAAACAGGTACATACAATTTCATGCAATTCAATTACAAAATATCCCACCTAAACATCTCCCCTAGCCAAAAAACCGACACACACACACACACACCCAAATATGAATTTTATTTAAAAGATAAATCGCCCCGACAGTTCGTTAGCACAAAGTGGCTATTCAATATAACGCACGTGGTGGACCCTTTTACCAATTATTATAATTAACTATAAGAGGAAGTGACCTCTTGGGCTTTGAGGGACGCAACTTTGTAATGCGGCGGCCATTTTAGCAGATTGATGGCAACAAGACAACGAACTTAAGTCAATGTTGCGTTGTTGAGAAGTTTGTGTTGCCTTGTTTATACCGGGCAACGGTAAGGGGCAGTTATGGGTATTAGGTATTTTGGTTGTATCAGTTTTGAATATGAACAATGAACAAGGCAACTTAAATTAAAACCTTGTAATAGTTTTAGTTAGGTTAGGTTATTATACATATTTTTATTTGAATAGTTTGTTAGTTAATTAAGGGCTGATTTTTCCAACCCTAGATAATTTTATCGGAGGAATAATTTTGACTTTTTTGACAGTTCTTCCATACAAAATCTTCCAGACGTCAATTTTATTCCACGAATAAAATTTATTTGTCGATTGAAAAATCAGCCCTTAGTACAACAAGGTTATATAAACCTTGTAGGTAGGTATTTTAAAGCATTTGCTTTATAGAGTAGCTTTGGAATGTTGAAAGTTCAGCGTGATAGGATGGACACGATAAGAAGAAGAAGCGTGACAGGAAAAACTGTCAAAATTAAATATTTTTTATTTTCTTTACTCTAATTTAATTTTTTCACGTTGCTTGATTTGTCACGAGAAGGTATCTATAAAATTTTGGTTTTGTTCAATTCAATATTGTTTTAGTATGACTCATCCTGCTAATATCGTAAACGTGAAAGTTGGTATGGATGGATGGATGGATGGCTGGATGTTTGTTACTCTTTCACGCAAAAATTACTGAATGGATTTGGATGAAATTTGGCACGCAGGTGGTTTATAACTAGGATTAAAATATAGGATACTTTTTATCCCGATATTGCCACGGAATCGAAACTTATGCGGGTGAAACCGCGGGGCGCAGCTAGTGATTTTATAAAAATGTTGACCAAACCTGGGTAGTGTTTTGTTTTTCTTTTCATAAATTCCAATATAGTTTGTTGCCTTCTAGTCTGACTTTTACATTTTTCAGATAATTCATTAAACCAACAGAGTTATAAAACCTCCAATGCAGTAAAAATGCAAATAATAATAAAACCTTAACATAAAAATTAGCCGTAACAGCGAATTCGAACACAGAGAAAAGTTTCGCAAAGTTGGCACAGCTTCTTGATCATTATTTCTTCTGTTGGCAGACGAGAAAATATTTGCAAGATGAACTTGCTTCATTATAGTTTTTATTTTCTCTTTTATTATGTTGAATGTGATTGAGTCTAAACAAGAGGAATGAGTGAATGAATGCTGAGTGAACGAAGTCGAACAACCACAAATAAAACAGGATTCCGATCAATGTTGGTTATGCTTGCTGCTTGAGTGGTTAAATGTTGGTCTAGACGGGTTATTAAAAATGTACATTTACTTCGTAGATTTTGGTGAATGTATTGGCTTTGTTTGTATTTGCATAGCATTCATATTTTGCTTGATAATGTTTGATGCTTACACAGATTATTTTGTTTTTTATTTGCTGTGAAAGTTAAAATGTTTGGGCAAGTTGCTTATTTTCAAACTTTAATCGGCTGAATAAAATCTTTTTATTTGCTGCAAAGTTTGTCTAAACTTAGAATGTTAGAAAACTTTAAAGACGTTATATTTCGAATTTTATTTAAATGACTTGTTGAAAGTTGGGCACGTAAATTTAAAAACGTGTTACAAGTCTATCGATGTAGTTTTTATTTTAAAAGTTGCTAAGTTAAAGAAAAGCAAAAGTATGTGACTATGAGATTGCATTGTCGCTCGACTTTTATACCATTAAGGTTCAGACTGACCGTTCTCAGAAGCTGTTCAGAAATCTCAATGAAACAAGAAATACGTCTTTAACATATAATATATTAGGATAAATAGGCCCATAAATAATTTAAGAACAGAACAATAAACTATTTGTCTAGCTACGAAGCTCTGTTTCACATTTAGTATTTATCGAGCCACTAAATCATCGATTTATGGTAATGCAAAAACAGTATAAGCTTGTATTAAAATAGTTTGTTACGAAAGCACTTTGTTAGTGGGATCACAATGACATATTAATTTAACTTCTAACATTAATGTTGAGAATCTTTCCAATTTATGTTGCTTTATTACATAATTCTTACTTCAAAAGGATTTATGTAACTGGATTAATACAACATTTCAATTTCATTAATCCGAAGTTAGGAAACTCAACTCACATCGCATAGTTCAGTATCGCGGTCATAGATGGCGCTGCCTGTAACGTTCAGCGCAAAACTAGGAAAAAGATGAAAGTGCTTGACGGTGACATTTCCCAAGGAAATTGAAAGTTTTTCTATGACTCAATTTGACTAAGTTACGCATAATATGATAATCTTTATGAAGTGTACCGTAGTTTTTACATCTATTGTTTTTTTTTGTAATTTATTAGCATTTTTGAAATGCTTTTAGATAAAAATTGCACAGCACATATTATCACGTTTACTACCTATAATTATATAATCTACTGAAAGATAGCATTTATAGAACGAATCCAATATGTACCTTTTCTCAATCAATTGCAGAAACATTAAACAATAGCTCAACTCCAAAATTAACGCAAATAAAATAAAACAATCAATCAATTGCCATAAAACAAATTGACTTTACAATCATAATCAAAAGCGATTTAATTATTAACACGCAATCTAATAATAGGAATATTATTAATTATTATTCGCCAAACGAACTTCGAACTCGTCGTCTAAGAGGTCACTCCTGTGGTTGGAGCAATTACTATAATGAAATACATACATTAGTTAAGAAGAAGGGTTGAGGCGTTATACCTCCTTTGTCTTAATCTCTCTCGTTAATACGTATTTATAGGGACATTCCAAGTTATTTATGGCTCTTTTTGGCATTATTCAGGGAAAATATTAGATTGGTGATGTTAATGACGTGATTAAGATGTTAAGGAGTGATTATCTATTGGGAAATTAATTGTCTGGTGATAGCGTTAAACGTGAGAAGGGTTTTAAGACAGATGCTGGCGTGTTGCTTTTTATGTTCAGGATTACCTACCAAACCTTCAGGCAAGTCTGGTGATTGCGTAATTAAACTAGGTAGTTTCTTTTTTTGTCTTATTTTGTTTTCGGTTGTCATAAAAAAAAATGTTTGACTAAAAATACACTAGTGCGCAGCGCAGGAGTCCGATAATTCCATGGTTTGTGCACCTACCTACATCTTATTCTATGTCAGTAAATAATTTTACTATTTATTTATTATCTATTTTTAATTAAACTATTGTAATAAAAGCCAGTTTATGTTGAAGTTATTTAGACCGGTAACTGGACTGGATTTTTTTACTTCGACCTTACCTTACCAGAAACTGCTTTGCTACTGCTGAGCTGAACACAGCACACATAACATCACGCTTGTTTTTTATAGTAGGTAGGTACCTGTACATTTGGCCAGTTATATTTATGTCCCATGTAAAAAGGGTCGAGCCTATTGCTATTAACCGGGCACAAACCGACTCTGGACTGCTGCTGAGAAATTCCTGATAAAAAAACCTAATAACACTGCCCGACGAGGGAGTCGAACCCAGGACCTCATGCCCAGCAGCACTACTTGATTGGTAGACAGTGAACAATTCGGAATAAAAAGGCAAAATACCCAATTGCTACCCAAGATTCCTTAAAACTATTCCATATGCCTTCAACTTACTTATTCGATTTTCTTTTGTTTACCTTAACCAACTTGTATCAAAAAATCAAAGGGAAATTCGATTTGTTGTCCCTTTACGTCAACCTGTGACGAATAAACAATGCGAATGGGATTTTAGTTCGAAAACTGTGCATGGTAACATATGCAGTGCAGGTATGGGTCGGATCTAACGAAGACCGTTCGTTCGAAGAATACTTGATGTCACCGAGAATTTTTAGTTTGTTTTTTTCGGACTGAAGATGCGCTTGAATAGGAATCTTGGAGCAATGTTTGAATATACAATGTAGATTGTTTGTTGTTGGTTTATGTGCAAAGCAGACGAATAGAATAATCTTTATTACGTAAACCATATAGATTACAGATTAAAATGTAGTGTGTATGCAAAGGGGAGTTTTATCGCTAAACGGATGTTTTAAAGACAAACTTTGGATGTTATTACATTTGTTTAACTACTTATGTGGAAAATTTTGAGTATGAATGTCGGTGGCTATAAGAAGATAGAAGATGATCAAAACGGATGGACTGTGTGAATGATGATGTATTTAGAAAGAGATGGACTACCGAGATGACGACAATAGAGAGGTATGGAAGAAAAAGACATGTTGTGCCGACCCTATATAAGTTGGGATGGGCAAGAGAATGGTGATGATGATGTGAAAAATCAATTAAATTATTACCCTACATCAGTGTTTTTCAACCTTTTTCATGGCGCGACCCCCTTAACATGTAAAAATATTTCCCTCCACTGTTTCCAACTTGTCACTTTGGGTACCTTTTGGTTGAACAGAAAAACATAATTCCCACAATCAACCACTCAAGCTATGAAACGTTTTATTCCATGTGGAGTGTGGTGTGGTGTGGTGTGTGGTGTGTGTGTGTGTGTGGGTTGTGCGAGTTGACGTTTTCGTCGATGGCTCCAATAAAAGTTAGACAGAGAAAACGCCTAAATTAAGAAAATGGTTAATCCTATGTAGCAAAAACCGATCCGCGATGGGAAAAATTGGTTAACGAGAAACAGGCGCAACCATCACATTAATGTAAATATGTGCACCTGTTCTTCCTCACATTAATGATTCATGTGACTTGTAGGTATTTTTTTATTTGTGTTAACATAAGCCTTTTTTTTTCCTTAATAAATATAGCATTTTGAACTAGTATGATTTTATATTTATGAGCTTTAACTTTTAAAGTAACGGCGACCCCCTTTAAGAGACTTGGCGACCCCCTAGTGGGTCGCGACCCACACGTTGAAAAACACTGTCCTACATGATCCATAGGTATTCTACACCATCTGTAAGAAGCTAAGAATTAGAAAATTATATTTTTTTAGAGCCCTAAATGTATTTCAGCAGTACAAGGGGGGATAAGGGGTATGGCAGTAGGTATTTTATATACAAAGTAGAAATGACAGTACAACAACAAATTAAAATTAGTATCACGTTGCCAGACTGCTCACCATCTGCTCACAAAAAATCTGTCAAATATATATACAATAGTTTAGTCACTAAATCTAGTCAAAGATTGGAAAAATCCATAGTCCGTCACTACTATTTAATTTGTTTGAAAAAAAACACTTTATATTTCGCAATTATAATTTATTCGATAGTTAAAAATATTCCTATACATTAGTATTACCAGTGTTTTCATTTACTGTCGTATTGTGGTAACCACATTGTATATATTCTTTATTTTGGACTACAAGTACTCACAATCCATATAATAATAATAATCTCCCTGGACATTTCACACAGCGCCATCTAGTCCCAAGCTAAGCAACCTAATGCTTGTGTTATGGTAACAAGATGGCTGATAAACTACTTATATACATTTTTTTTTTTGTAAATACATACATATTATAGATAGAAAAACACCCAGACTCGGAACAAATACATGTAGGTCATACAAATATTTATTCCGTGCGGGAATCGAACCCGCGACACGCAGCGCAGCAGTCAATCGCTTAACCACTGCGCCAACCGTGCCGTCAACAACAACAAAAAAACGTCATAATACCATAACGTCATAATATCAGTAACAATGACTAAAACTATGTTAGTCATCTTTTACAAACTAACTAACGATGATGACGTGGCCTAACACACGTTGACACGTGCCTCCGCACGCCTTATAAAGGGACTGTCCACTTTGTATAATTCAGTTTCAGGATACTGTTGGAGCTTTCACGCAACCTGCCCATTATTGACGCTTTTATCTTCCTCATAATGCCATGAAAATCGTCATTTTATGTTTATCAATAAGTTATGTAGAAAATGTCCCTAACCGCTCGTGTTGAAGGTCTCGTATACAAAGTATGTACGTGAACTTGGTCGTTAGATCATCTTTTTGTAATGTATGTCTATTCTATGTCATATTTTGATTGCTGTTTTTATTTATGGCTAATCGTATGCTGCACTGGTTGAGATCATCACGTCAACGCCGGCTGTCACTGAAAACCAGCGCTGGGGCTCTGTCTCGTATAGGTTCTTAGCATTATCCTGAGTGTAGGCCGTTTTGCGTGGATGTGACGCATGTTAACCCCCAACTTGTTATTTTTTTTTGTGTTTGTGTTCTTTTTATGCGTCATGTTTGCTGCAAATAAATGTAATTTCTTTCTTTTCTCTTTCTTTCTTGATCAATACAAAAGTTCTTCCCAAAACAATGTAAGTACAAGGGATTATTTGAACTGCATTAACAGACATAAATATTAAACACAGCTAACAGCTCATTGAAGCTTGTCATTACTCCACTCAACCATTTTAAGGATCTAAAAAAGAATCCTCCTAAACATCAAATAGAGGTAGACATTTTGAAGAGAAGTGCCCTCAAACGATCCCCAGATTTGCATGTAATTATCATTTTTGATTCTCTCTTCTTTTGTGTAAATACTCTTCTAAAAGGTAACGCCGTAAATGACATAATGCGCAGAAAGATATGCTGAATTATTTATATGATAATACGTTCCTGTGAGCCTTGGCTTTTTAGTGAGGGGCGAGAAAGTGGTGCATTTTACGAGTGTTAGTTAACTAGTTTCACTAATAAATAAATGATGCATTTTCTACTAGACATTTTGCAGTAGGTATGACCTAATGAAAATGAATTTATCACAGCATTTTCTTTTATAAAATTACTGTGTTATTTAAAATAGGTAGTAAGATTTTAGTGTTCAATATAAATCTCATCTCTCTCTCGTGATTTTAATTTTGATGTTGGTATAGCATAATCTTCACTGTATTAGTCCCATAATTATGTATGATCAATAAATCAATTTTGACGATCAGATAATCGACAGTCAATATAGTCTTAAATATCCCTACAAAACGCCTGGGAAGAGGAAGACTCCCCGCTACGTGGTGGTCCAGTATCGAGAGGGAGATGATAGCGCAGAACCTAACTCCTATGATAATCCAGGATTGATCGTCCTGGCGCCGTTGTACAAAAAGCCCGACCCCAAAATACGACATCGTAGTCACAATTTATCGTATCCCCTCATCACTATTCCTCATCTCCGCTTCAGGGTTAAATACGCTTCAATGGATATTACTTTTGGGGATTTTTGTTGCTTAAATAAATTATTACATTTGACTAAGAACAGGTTTTAATGAATTTCAAGTGGGACCGTCGTAGACTAATATGATTTCCCATTTCACTCCTGTTGCTTTAACGAGATGAAAGGGAATTCATTTGGGGTTTGTCAACGTGTCGATATTCGGAATTGAATAATAAATAGGTAGGTGTAGGTTGTTCATGCATACCAAAACGAGTGTTGCGGTTTTTGCCCTTCTGTGGCAAAACCAAGAATCAAGCGCAGAAATTTTAGAAAATATATTACTTTTAAAAGCTAAAATTAAATTAAAATATTGTTCTACAATAAAAGTAGCCTATATTACTCCTTATAAAATCAGCTATCAGCCAATGAAAGTCCCGTCAAAGTTGGTCCAGACGTTTCGGAGATTAGTTGGAACAAACAGACAGACAGCAAGACAAGAAGACAGACAGATAATTTTATGTATCCTATGCATTAAAAAGCTGTTTGATTGATTTTGATAATACAAACAGTCACTTCAAATTTATTTATTTGTATAGATTTTTGGTCAACTTTAATCATATTATTTTATTATTCAAAAGTAAGAAGCAATTTTTCTGAGCAATGAAAAATAATATAAAACAAACGACATTTTAAACGATTATTATTCACCTCCTAACCGCAAAATCAAATCAACCACCGAAAAACGTAACAATACATTTTTTCAATAAACCGAACCCATACAGAACCCAATTTACAAGCAATAAGAAAAAATCTGATTACAATTTTACTGCAATATGAAATATCCAAGTGTAATCGTTGCAGTTTGACGTTTCACTCCGCCATCTTTGTTGGCGCCCAAACGTTGTGTTTGACATAAACATTATTCGTTCGGATACAACACGAAAACAACTTAAAATTGACTTGTTTGCGAGTGAGGGCTAATAAAAAATTGGGAAAGCAAAACGAAATTGGAGTGTCGACGACGGCAAATTGTGAAATATTTTTGTACGTTTTTTTAAGCTTTCATGGCATGATGGGTCTGTTAACTTGTATTGAGCAGGTACCTAAGTGACGTATTATTTCACTTAATGATATTGGTTAAGAATATTATGATTTCATTATATTTAATAGTTACAATTAGAATAGTTTATTTGCTTTAAGTCAGAAGTGTTAGAACACTGCTTCCTGTTCTAATTCAAGAGAAAAAAAAAATTGGGGGGCAAATTAAAGTTCAGATAGGTTCTCAACTTTATTTTGCCCACTTTAAGGGTTTTTTTTTTACTTATCATCTCGGAAATCTGATACAGCTATTGCCACGATTATATTTAAACGTATAATAATAATAAATAATTTCCATAATTTTCTCTGGTTCTTCTACTTCCCAGAAAGTCTCAAACGCCCACGAGGGGGCGTTATCGCTCACGTGGAGAACCTAAGTTCTAAAGCATTAAAAAGGTCAGAATGGAACAAAATAAAACCAATATATAATTGGCAACTTTGTCGGTAAAGTTCCAGACAAATTAATTCGCAATTTTTAATGAAACTTCAATTACAATATGTTTAAGACGCGACTCAGGCACCACCTCTGCAATAATTAGTTCTTTGATTAAATTTTTTAAGAGAAAAATCTCATATCTGCATATGAAAATCGAATTTTTGAAGTTCATTTACAAATTCAGACGTTCAAAAGATTCTAATTTAATAAGAAATATTAAAAATATAATATTTGAAGACAAAAGAGAATTGTTTCTAACGAACATTAAATATTCAAATACTATAATGATTGTTTGCAATAATATTAAAATATAATTCAACGAGATATACTAATGATTTCTTTGTTTCTGCTTGTTTTATAAATATATCAAATTGAATTAGTTCTGTCGCCAGATTCGTTAATCATATTTATTTAATTAATTGTGCGTCAAATTCGTCTTCTTTCAGCTAATTAATTAGTTATCTACTTGGAAGCTTTCGAATGGAATGGATTTTTCTTGGAATATTTGTAAGATTTGTATATTTTCATCATTATTAGGTTTTCATGAGAATGCTTTAAAGAGGAGCAAAATAAACTTTTAACAATATTTGTTCCTGACCAAATTACTACAATCATTTTCTTAGTAGTCTACCATCTCTATGTTATTTTAACTTAATTGGTTTATTTGCAAATCTAATAATGTATACCGAACTAATACTTAATAAGGACAACATGTTCAAATGCTATCAACTGCGTATTTCTTTATTGAAACTTCATGCACAGAAGTGTTATAAAGGCGGACTTTATGCCACAAAGCATTCTCTACCTGGCAAGCTATTATACATAAGAATTGATATGATCAATGTTATTCAAGATTTATTTTCCTTCAAACAAGATCTAGACATTCAAAGACATGCAGTCAGGTATAAAAATAAAGAATTCTCTCTATGGTAATATCAGAGACAAGATCCGTCGCTCGACGGGCGACGGCGGCGACGTAGAAAAACTTATTTTACGATAGTTTACGATTTCCGTTCCTATAACTACTATCGAACTGTTAACGCGTAAAATTTATTATTTATTACGTTTGTTGCTAGTTTTTTGTGAAACTGCAGACATAGGGACGTTAGCGCTTTATGTGTTTTCGCTGAATAATAAAAGAAAATCGCCCCTTGATGGAGAGCCTCGGTCACTACCGGACTAAAAATATGAGAAGATGTCTGGAATGTTTATATAGGTAGGAATATATAAACCAGAGTGAGTTAACCACAGTGTACAGTTAAACACCGACCACACAAGATTAAAAAATGTTTTTTAAACAGTTCACAAAACTATATATTCAAAACTAGTTTGCCGGTTAGAACCCACATCTATATCTATACTTATAATAAATTTGTAGAAGTGAAAATTCTGTACATTGAAAATATCAAAAAAATAAATGGCAGGGGGTGTTACTAGACCGACACCGAACCCAAAAATGTGATTAAAAAAATTTTTGTCTGTCTGTCTGTCTGTCTATCTGTCTGTCTGTCTGTCTGTTTGTTCAGGCATCACGCAAAAACTACCGGTTCGATTACGATGAAACTTGGTATAATTATTCTTTAATATCCTGGGCACCACACTGGGTACTTTTTATCCCGGAAAAGTATATACAATAAAAAACAAACTTAATTTTGCGGTTCGATCCCTAGATCCGATTACTGTACCAACCGCAAATAATAAGTTTGTCGTAGGTTAGGTCACACGCAGTGGAGTTCATTTTTATTCCTTTTACTTTTTAGAGTTATTTAGGTTTATTTTTATATAAGTCGTAGGTATAGATTTTAATTTTAAAGTATAGGTAGTATATTTGATAGTGTACGTAGTGACCGTAGGTTATTTTATAATACTGTTAGGTAGGATAGTCATTCGTATAGATATTAGTTTTTAGAGATTTTGCTTATTTATTGAGTTTAGATTGAGGGGCCCGTGGCTAAATAATAACAGCCGCACAGGTCGATCGGTCAGGTTAAGCTACGCTTGCCGCGGTCGGTCTGTGGATGGGTGACCATCTTTACATACCGAGACACCTCCGTGCCTCGGAAAGCACGTTAAGCCGTTGGTCCCGGCTGTCATTCGTGGATCTTTGACAGTCGTTACGGGTAGTCAGAAGCCCGAAAGTCTGACAATCAGTCGTACCAAGGGTATCGTATTATCCAATAACTGGGTTGTGGAGGTCAGATAGGCAGTCGCTCCATGTAAAATACTGGTATTCAGCTGCATCCGGTTAGACTAGAAGCCGGCCCTGAATATAGTTGGGAAAAGGCTAGGCAGATGATGATTGAGTTTAGATTAGTTATCGTCATAAATAGGTTTATTTAGGTAGGTAGGTATTTTATTTTCTGTTATCGAGTTTATTTATTTTCTTAATTAGGTAGGTACTTAGCTAAAGATATCATATAGGTACCCTCTTAATCACCATTAATGAGACACAATTGGTTTTCTATTGTAATTAGCCACAAAGGGCCCGCGAGATAGATGGCATCCTGGTGCACATACATTTTATCCTGTTAGCACGTTCCCGTGGGATAATTTCCGACATCCACGCGGGCGAAGCCGCGGGCAGAAGCTAGTTCTAAATAAAATGTAAGCAAACCCACTCATACTTTTTTACTTATGCTATAAGGTGAACATGAAAAAGTTATCAAACTTCAAAGCTTTATAGGCATAGATACTAAATTTATCAAAGATAAATCTCAATTCAATTCCTTGAGCCCATCCCTCAACATCACGTAAACATAACTGGGCTTTCAGCAGCAAATTTCACACACGATAGCCCCCCCTGACATACTACGTGTTACTTTTAACAAAGGATAAATCCTCATGAAATGACATAGGCTGACAGTATCCACCGACGTCGAACATTATCGCAAAATACCCTTAACTCGATTCGTTCATATAATATTCATGACAGGGCCCAATCTTTCAAAAATTGACACCTTTTTACCGGGGTTACCCTCTCCCGGGATGGACAAGTTTTCTGTGTTGCCAACGGTGAATAAATTACTGGACACAATGGGGTTTTTGGTTTACGACTGCGTTTAATTTAGTGTGGGGAAAGTAATGAAATATATTAATGGTTTATTTATTGATGTGATTATAATATCAATGATCTGTCGGATGTTGGTACGATATATTGAAATTTAAGTATGAATTTGTTTGAATAATGTAGCGGGTTCTCTGATACAAAAATTATTAACGAATTCACATTAAGAATATACATATTTGGCAGAAGTATAGTATACGTTAGCACATGCGCTATTGACTGACCATTTTCCCCTCAGATGATCCGGTGGATGTTAAGATCTGAAAGGAAAACAACATTTAGAAATGGACATTCAAATACTCCTATTCCCCTAATGTTCCCCTAATGTCCCCTATTCCTGGGAAATAGTTTTTTAATACAATTAATTATACAGGAACCAAAGTCAAATTACAATTTAAATTGAATAAATATCAAAAGCTCTGTCAATATCAACAACTCCACAAACAAAATTAAAATACGCATACCCAACCTCCATTAACCATATTGGTCAACATCTCCAGAAAAATTTTAGAGGGTTGACCTATGCACACATTACTTAGCAATAAAGCTTTAAAACAAATAGGTACCAGGCTCCCAGGAGACTGAAGAGTAGATCAAATAAATGGTATGTGAGGACCCTACGTCACTGGGACCACAGTAACTAAAGTTGATTGTTTGTTCAACGAACATAGATTTTTCCACTTGATTGTCTGATTTGATTTTCTTGAGGGCCTCCTCTTAGGTTGCTGAGCAAATAGATTGTCTGAAATAATCCTCTTCGGACAAGTCCGGGGTTTCCATTTACCTTTTCTAAAAGAGTTTGTTTTCGTTTTTCGTTTATTTTGGGTCTGGTTCGATGTTGATTGCATGTGAGTTATTCGTGAGTTGAGTTTTCATGCATTTATTTCTTTTGGCATTTTTAACGGCAAATAGTTTACTTTTCCAGAGCCTAATAATTTAAATTCATGGCCTGAACTTGCTGGTTGCAACTTTAACGTTAACTTCGATTTGAATCAGGTAAATGTTCGAAAAGTATTTATTATATTAAAAGTATTTATTATTTTAATTTTATAGATACCTTCTCGTGACATAAACCAAGCAACGCGAAAAAATAAAATTAGAGTAGAGAAAATAAAAAAATATCAAATTTTGACAGTTTTTCCTGTCACACTTCTTCTTCTTATCGTGTCCATTCTATCACGCTGAACTTTCAACACTCCAAAGCTCGTATATTTACATCATCAGCGCTACTCTATAAAGCAAATGCTTTAAAATACCTATCTACAAGGTTTATATAAACTTATTGTACTAAAGGCTGATTCTTCAATCCACAGATAAATTTTATTCGTGGAATAAAATTGACGTCTGGAATATTTTGTATGGAAGAACTGTCAAAAATTCAAATTTATTCCTCCGATAAAATTATCTGGGGTTGGAAAAATCAGCCACATTAGAAAAAATAAGTTTACACGCTGGTTCCTACGTAGGTAGTAAAATTAATATTTTTTCTGTTAATAATATATTATTAACACCATCCTAAATATTATACAAACAAAACAGTGTTAAGCAATTTAAATATTATAAATACCTCGACCCATTCCAGCGTAACAAAAAAAAAAAAAATACTTATGACAACTATCAACAAAAACAACAACAATCACTTGTCATAAAAACAATTCCTTTTATTTTCCCTTTGTTAAAAAAGAAACAAGGTTTCTATTAAGGATTATATAAACTTGTCGCAGTCCCCTGTTCCGCAACGTTTCCTGACAATCTCGCGGCGACAAGCGTCTCGAATCTCCTTCATTGTCCACTTGTCATTAAGTTTTTGTCTTTCCCCCTTCTAACACTGGGATGTTAGGCTTATGGTTGGCTGAATATGGGGAGCAAAAGTGGCCAACATGTACACAAATGTTGGTCTCAATTTAGTTGGGGCTTTAATTTAGACTACAGACGACTAGAAAGAAAAAGCGCTTCACCAGCCTTATATAAATTGGGATAAGTGGCGAACTGTCTACACATTTTCCTGCAATCTGAAACAAACAACTAGATTTATTGTCTACGATTAAAAGTGTATACCTTGAGAAGAAAACCAGTCAAAATTTCCGTTTGTTCTCATTAGTTCGATCCTCGAACTAGTGAGAATTTTTTTTCACAGTTGTTCGACCGTCGAACTGCAGAGATTTTTTTTCTCATTTGTTCGATCGCCGAATTTATTTGGCTTTGACTTTCATATATGAAAGTCAAAGATTAAATTGGAAACTTGGATTTTTTCGAGTATCATTAAATGTTCTTTCGCCAACATAATAATAACCCAATAGCTATAAACAAATGCTCATTTCTACGTATATTATGTATATCCCGAACCGATTTCCGACGAATAAAACACACGTCTCTCTCGATTCCTTTACACAAATTTGAAGACGGTTCAAACTTCGTTCCAAATGTTAACCAACCATTCGACCTGTGGGTCACTCCCAAAGATTTAACGAGGACAAATGGCCACGGATTGACGTTACATTTGTTCCACTGACATCTAATGTTATTGTGCAGATTTATTTGTTTCCGACGGCTTCGGGATATGCCATTATAATGGATACGCGTTTTGACAGGCTTGCTAATTTGTCATTTGAGTGCTGCGTAGTCTATGGGACTATTAGTGGTATATATTCTCCGTGTAGGCACAACATCATGTATGTCATCTTCAGTAATAAATGTGACTGTGGAAGCAATTGGATTTCTTATTTCTATTCAGTGAGTCATCATTGCCCGCCTGTTCCATAACATGTTATGATTATTAGCCTAATCTGTTCCCCACTATGTTAGGGTGTGCTTGTTATCATGCTCTAAGATTCTTCCTACACTAGGAATTACTCCTGTATCGCGGGTGCGTTTACAAACATTTAAACTCACATACACAAACAGCAGACCCGGAAAAACTACCTGTAGGCAATACAAATATTTGTTCCGTGCGGCAATCAAACCCGCGACACGCAGCGCAGCAGTCGATCGCTCAGCCACTGCGCCAACCGTATTATATAAGTTGGTATAAGCTTAGTAGTAGTCTTAGTTGTGAAAACACGTGAAAACATAACCTTAATTCAACCTCAACATTAAAAAAAATCTAAGAAATTAAAACGAGTCGTCCGCCAACCGTGTCGTTATTCCATAGTCGTAGGTTAGTCAATAGGTTTGACTACTTGAGATTGTCCAATTATTGTTAACACTGCAGTAAACCACAGTAGTGAGCAGTAGTGGCCCAGTGGTAACGGCCGCAACTTGTGCGTCGTAGGTTCGAACCCTGACAGGCGGTTTACTTTGTGTAAATTATTTCATGACCACTGCTCTCAAAAGGGTGAAAGAAAACATCGTGGCGAAACCGGCATGTCCTAGAACCAAAAATTTTAAAACTACCTCTATCTATCTCGACATCTACCAACCCGCACTGGGCTTGCGTGGTGAACGGCCCAATCTCTCTCACCGAGAGGAGGCCTGTGTCCCAGCAGTGGGAACATTATTACATTATGTTTGCCTTACTGCATAAAAATCTATTTCCACATGCGAGCGATTTCTCAAACACCACGTTGTAACCAAATAAATTGCGCAAGAAATGAACACGTAATTCGGTACAATGTTCCTCAATTGGAAAAATTAAATGACGGAATCCGTATCATGTGTGGTAACAAGTTTATACGGGCGAACCGTTCGGAAGGCGATCGGAATTATCCTGCATTCGGCAAAACTGCTGACGCGGTATGAAGACATTACTACAACGTTGTATTTAGGACTGGATATGGCAAAGATGGTGATATCAATACTTCTAGGCGTGAATGGGTTCAAGAACTCCTTCGTTTGACATTTTTTCTTCTATAAAAGGACATCATCGAAAATAAAAGATACCTTACAGTTATTTGGGATCACTTTTAGGTATCTCTTCCGTCGTCTATTCTCATCTAATAAAGGTTGGTAACCTAGCTTTGTAACCTCTCTTATTGTAACAAGCCCGTTCACTGCTTAGAAAATACTTCTCTGTTTTCTTAATATCAGTGCCCATTGTACGCTTCTACTCTTGTGTACAAAATGTTATGAATTTTCCACCTTCCTCTAGGTACCTACTATAGCAAGAAAAGTTTAGACTTCAACCGTGCAAGTTCTGTATCCACCATACTACCTGTATAAAAGCTTCTCGTTTTGCAACTCGCTGCAACGGACAGTGACGTGTCTGAGTTTGTCACTGATAGATCCCAAATCCAATATGTCGTTCCAATATTGACATGGACACATCCAGTCACTCTATTTCCACGTCTCTCGTACGTGGTCGCGCGCACCGCTGTAATGAGCGACGCCGAGCGACCGTACTAACTAGATTACCTGACACGGGTCTAGCATTGTAATCTCACAGACACTACTATTTTTTCCACATTATTAGATGATGTTGTGTGGCCCTCGTAGTGACTCAAATGTCTTTGTAAGTGAATTTGGAATATTCATTAGTGACTTATTTAGTATGTTTTTGTGAAAATTGATATTTGGTAATGAATACATGTGACTTTTTGTTGTAGAATATAAAGGCATGCTACAGCAGTTGATGAACGCTACTGAAGGTGTCAAGCTCGTAGCCAAATTCTGGGCTGACCGAAAGGAGCATGCCATCGACACGCTAAGAAGAAAAAAAAAAATTAAAAAGTGTTTATTCACGGAAATAACGTTAAACTGAAAAATATTACCTCTGCCAAACTACAAAGCAGTTTGTTTGTGTTTGTTTGTTAGAAGAAGAGTGCTTGACCACTTCATCATCTGTGGTACTAGAGGACAGTCTTGAAGGCTACAGTGTTGGTTTCTTACACTACAAAAGAACTCGACATAAATAAACTACTTTGAAGTATAGGCTGTTGAGTGGAGGTGCTTGGTTGACGTCTATGTCCAGCTGTGGACGTCTTTCTGCTGAAATGATAGGCTGTTCGTACCTACCTACAAATGCCAACATTGCATCGGTTTTCATGCTGATGCACCACAAAAAGGACAAGCTACTGCTATTAAAAAAAGTTTCACAGTAAAAACAGTAAAGAAAATTGATGCATTATGAATATTATAATATTTTTGTGATTCAAATTATACCTTAACGTTGCTTAAACCTAGCCAAAATACTAGACTGAAGCAATTTGAAATAGAAAATTGAATCCAAGAAAATACCGCAGGGTTATCCAATCACAAGGAAAGTCGAATAAGTTGATGTAACATCGCACGATCGATAGCCATAAATAACACGCCATATTGCTAGTTACCATGCAAAAATACCGATCGACAAAACGGAAAACTTTCGATAACATTGCATGAATGAAAACTCGGAAAACAGTTGAAAATTACGTTATTGTTTCCATTATAAATGAACACAAATAAAAAGTTGAAATAAATTCATTGAATGCATTTTGTGTGTGTATTTATCCACAGTCATTGAAAATGCAAATTGAAAACATTTCAGTGCGCTGTGTTAAAAAAAGAATGTGTTATTTGGATCATGATTCATGATACTGATGAAAATATTGATCATGGGTGAATTTGAAAGAATAGCTACCTATAGAATATGTTATGTCCAAGCATTGGAACTATTTGATTTTTAAGTGTACAATATCGCATTGGCCTAGCCTGTAAGGATATTTGTATGTTTGGAGTGAAAAAATACATAAATGAATCATGATAAAATTGACACTGAACGGCACCCTAATTGCGTAACACCAATCAATAGTAATCTGAATCATTTTGAAGCAAATTGCTAATCCATTGCTTCATAAGTTCGAAAAATTTGTCTGCTGAACACGTAAATAACGCAATGAATGTTGTTGAACTGTCAAAATGAAACTGATTCCGATTAATTGTGTGTTACGCAATTAAGGTGCGGGTCCATATTGGCTTAGGATCAAGATGAATGGAAAAAGGAAAGGAAGGCCTTTATTTCATGTATTTGTGTTCATGGATCTTGTTGTGATGCCAAAAAAATTAAGATATATTTGATGGTAACTACTAATGTGATCTACCATGGAGTATAATATGTTTTTATAAGTCATAGCACATGAGTGTGTTCATAAGTGCATAGTACTTGTAAACACAGAAAATCTTCGTCATATTTCTTTTATCCAATTTATTAGTAATTACTCTAATTATCACTATTCAATCGTGAAATAGCTTGCAGAGTACACTGAAGTGGCAATGGGCTGGCCATGTTTGTCGAAGCACCGAAGTTTGGTGGAGCAAACAAGTCCTAGAGTGGAGACCGCGTATCGGCAGGCGTAGTGTGGGACGCCCGCCTGCTATATGGACCGATGACCTTAAGAAGGTGGCTGGGACAGACTGGATGCAGAAGCTCCGTCTTCCAGGGTGTTGTCGCGCAGTCTGGAAGAGGCCTATGAACTGCAATAGGCTGAGTTCATTGATTGACTGAACCGTGAAAAACCTTTCTAACCCTCCATTTCCATCAAAAATCAAGTGAAATGCTCTCCCAACCTCCTCTATGGTTTATGTCGAACAAGCTCTTTTTCTCCACCATAAACCACAACAGAATAATACATATCGTGCAATAAAACCTTTATTAAAATAGTACAAGCCGTCGATTAGTGCGCTCAGATAGCGACAGTTAAAGTACAGTGATGGCGCTCTTAATGGTTTCTACGCGTATTTCACCCTTATTATCTATTTACAACCCGCATTTTATTATTGGGGTTAAGACGAACAGGGCATAAAGCGCTGGCACATAGCATGGGCGGGGTTAAGGATGGTTGCGCAAATGAGCGGGGCGAGTAAGCGGAGAGTGAGGCAATGTCGCGGCCTGTTTACGGAAGTGGAGCGGTGCCAGAGCGATACGGCGTTCGAAGCAATGATGGGATGTGGTGGCGGTGACGACTAACCTTATCAAGAGAGCGTCGGTTTGATTTCCATTAAGAAACTTGTAATATGAACGGATTAAGCTCAGCATATGCCCGCCGATGATAATTAATCTCCACTCCGCTATAATGCCTATAACGTAAGTAGGTATTGTAGGACATGTGTGGGTTCACTTTTAACCTATCGTTCTTCAAAGCAAGACTGAGCAGGCATCTTCTAGGCACGCTTGTTCCATCATAGATCTCTTTCATCGCTTTCCATCAGGCGTGATCGAGGTCAAGCAATATTAAAAAAGCGGAGCGGAGCAGAGTCGTGAATTTTTTGGAACTCTATTGGATCATATTAATTTAGCTCAGCACCGCTCCGCTCATATCTGCTCCTCTCCACGCCTCTCCGCTCGCAGCCCAAAGGGCGAGTGAGATCGGACGACCGTTAAGGGATGTTTTTACGACTATCAAACGATACTTTGAGAGATGGCGTCCGGTAGTTGCGTCGTAACTGAACATTTCGTAGTAGTTCAGATGGATTTTAGTTTAATTTAAAAGGTTTTTTTTCTGTTGATTCAAGTGTTTGAGTGTTTTATGTGTCTAAAGTGCTTTTGCTTAATCGGCGTCTTTTTCAGAATAGCTGTAGAACAGCTATTCTGAAAAAGACGTCGAAGCAATTTGGTAAATTGAATGGGTGTTTATTTAAAAAAACGCTTAAAAATAAAACAGAAATTTCTACTAGACAATAGTACTTAGGTACTTAGTGCTTTTCTGTAAATTCACTTCAAATGTCACTCTATGACAAGTGACTGCACGCAGAGAAAATGAAACTCAAAAACAAACATTTAGTGAATCATAGTGTCAAAGTCAAATAATTTATTTCAATAAATTACTCCCAAGTCACAGAAGGAGGAGTTTGGGAGCCAGGGGACTATGTTTGAGATTCTACTTTGTATGTTGTAAATGTATCTAATATCTGTACTTAACCATGTTGTCACTTTTATGAAATGAAGAAATTTTTTATTATTAATTTATTATTATTATTATAATTAGGCACATAAAAGTCACTCCCGAACGTGAAAATTTACAAAAAAAAAAATGGTTCTAGTTGCTTCCAATAATAATAATATTATTTCGTATGGGGAAAAATAAATTGGCAAAGAAATCCACCGTTACTCTTTTAAAATATTTTACATACATTAATGAAATTATGATATGTGAAGACAATGCATCTAAAATAAAATTACTATACCACTATAGGTAAAAATAATTAAAAATAAAGCGATGACAGGTAAATAAAATAGATACACGTGCTCACATATTTACAAATATTGTAAAAGTAGATAATATTCCTAAAATTTTAACAAGAAATAATTTTGTGTGTGAGTTAAAGTAATCACAAAATGAATTTATTATCAATGTCATACAAAATATAAATTATATAATTAAATTAGCAACCAGTTTGATTTTGCCTAGTGAATCCGACATTGGAGTTTCAATGTAATTGACAGAAAATAGCACTTTGGTATAAAAACAAAACTCATACGCTAATTACTTTAATACTTCTACTGCAACAAATTATTCCAAAGGAAACTTCTCAAGAATATTTTCTCATACAATTTGTTAGCCGGCGGCAGCTGCTGAAATCTGTTTTGTACGTGATCGAGCCGCGGGCGGTTTAGTGTTAATGAACAAGTACACTTTGAGCCATAAGAAACGGTTGAAACAAACCTTTTTACTAAGTGACGCGTCTAACAGACTTTATAGTTTAAATACAGATAAGTGCGAGTTAGTTTTCTTTGAGTAAGTATTTGGAGTTTTTGTTTAGTATAAAAAGCTCTCAACATTCAACATTGTTTTGTTTAAAAACACGAGTAAACACTTCTTTCTTTTCACATGCTTTTTTTTCTGTTTCAGTATTTGGAAAAAAAAAACATGGTTGAATGATCAGGCTTTAAAGTTCCGTCTTGGCCACTGTATCTTTTGAGGCATAAGAAGCTATCAGCTATCTGATTTGTTTTGGGTTAATTCTACCCTCCCTAGAACAGCGGGGTAGTTGCGTAACACGCTAACAGTAGGAATGGTTTTCGTTTTGGACAGTTCAACAACATTCATTGCGTTATTTACGTTTTTGAGCAGACAAGTTTTTCGATCATATAAAGCAATGGATTAGCAATATCCTTCAAAATCATTCAGATTGCGATTGAAAGCAGATTGATTTAAGCAATTAGGGTACCTACGAAAACTGGAATCGGAACTCCGTGATAGGTACTACGAGGAACAAAATGGAACAAGATCTTACTTTGCCATAAAACGCTATATTCATCAATAACAGCTCCATCTACGGGGTGTCAACGCCACCCCACTTAGCATCTAACACACCCCAGATAAAACAACAGCTTGCAAAAAGCTGTCCATTTATGACTTTCAGTAAAAGCGATACTCACCCCAAAATATTTTCTCACAAAATTCCTAAGTCAATTACGTAACATAAGTTGTCAAGATCACTAAAGTAATCTTGAATAACGATAAGTGATTCGGGCGGACATACGACGATCACCATAAATATCTTCGCAATGGTTGGGGAAGCTGCAATCGCATGACATTTACCAGCCCGCTACCACTTCGGCTGAAGTTATAGTTGAGGGTAGTTTACATCGTTTTTCTTGACGAAAATCTTTGCTTTTAGGTACTGATTGGTAAGGGTTAACATGATTGCAGTGGTAATGGCTTAATGGTCACAAATATCCTGTTAAAATGGGTTTCAAACGGAAAAAGTGATGCTGACAACGAATACACTTATAAGATTATTTTGACGCGTGGCCAAATTTGGAACTAACGCCGCTGTCGCCATCTTGGTTTTTGCAATGCATTTCACAAACATTTAACAATAGCGCAACCCTGTCAACGCCATTCAAGCGCCAAAAGCGTTATAGCATGTTACTGCCATGCCATCTCTACCTTACCTTACGATATCCATCGTATAAGGTCAGTAACTAACCCTCACATTCTCAAACGACATTGGTTACTTTGTCAAAACTCTTTTTATCGCTAGTAAACGTTGAACTGCCAGTGACAACATGAGACACACCACGGTGACTTGAAGTTGAGTTAAGTTTGACAATGCGGCCGTAAATGTTCATACACACGAACGGCACGCGTCAACGGCAGAGGTAAGTGCAGCCGTCGACGCGACAGCGGCTGTCGTCGACGCTTGTAAGGGCCGACATACACGGACTGCTTGAAGCAGTCAGGATGGACTGCATCAAGCTGCGACTGCATAGTGAACTACAGTCTTCTACGTACACACATACACGAAACCGCTCGAGCAGTTGCAACTGCTTCGGGCGGTCGTGCGGTCAAGCAGCCGCCAGGCATATACTGACTGCTCGAGCTGTCGACTGCTCAGGCGCAGATTTGAATGACGAGCAGTTGGTATCAACTGCTCCAGCAGTTATCAATGGCAGCTTCAAGCTGTTGACTATGACTGCAAGAGCGGTCCATCTATGTTAATCAATTGCTAACTGCTCGAGCAGTCCGTGTATGTCGGCCCTAAGACTCAAAGATATGCAATAAGGATCCCTATCCTTGGTACCGCGGTTTTCCTTAACACAGCACAAAGCCCTTTCCATATTTAAAAGGCAAGCTATTGCATTTTTACCTTTTGCAGGTAAAATGCATACAAAATAATGCAAATAGGGGAGCACCATCTAACTCTACTTGATGAATAATTGAAACTTCGACATACGCGGTGCTGTGTTTACATAATGCCACCACTAAACATACCGGTGCTTACATAATAGTAAGTTAGCATGCAAATCGACACTTAAGGTTAGTTAGGTGTTTTATAATGAAAAAATATCACGCCATATTGTGATAGGTTTGTAAGGGTTTTTATGCACTAAGCTACTTTTTGTTGCATTAGAGATGCAATACACTTGAGGGGCTCGTGACTAAATAATAACAGCCGCACGGGTCGATCTTCAAGGCAAAGTTATGCTTGCCGAGGTCGGTTCGTAGATGGGCGACCATGCATTACATACTGACACACCTTTGTGCTTCGAAAGGCACGTTAAGCAGTTAGTCTCGGCTGTCATTCGTAGATCTTTAACAGTCGTTCCGGGTAGTCAGAAGCCCGAAATTCTGTGAACCAGTCCTGCTAAGGGGGCATCGTGTTACCCAGTAACTGGGTTTTGGAGTAAAATACTGAATTTAGCTGCAACACTGAAAGATGACCCTAAAACGAGTTGCGATACACTTGCGCTCTAAGAAGCTAATAACCGATAGTAATACTGTCTAAATATCATAGCATGTAGATTATACGAGTACTGAGTAGGTTCCTACATCAAATTGATTTACTTGCCATACCATTGCATCGAGTTGCTTTGTATGCAGCAGACCTAAGATTTCAGGAATCCTTCAGCGCGATTTTTTCCAATGATATCACGTTAAGAAATTGATATTGCAATTTTATTTCAATACCAGCTTAGGTATGCTACAATTTTGGATATTTTGATAAATATTGCGATTTATAGATATCAGAATCTCGCCTACGACATACGTATTATTATTATTTTTTTTATAGTATTGGTAACGTCTATATCTTTTTTTCACTGACAAATCAAATACGTGAGTAAAATATTTTTGCTTGCTTAGTGAGAAAGATATTTGGTAAAGAATTGAATACTCAGCCTGTTAGGGTATAAGATTTATATTTGGTGTAATTTATTTTAGAAATGACAAATTTGAGTGTTTCAAGTCAAGTAATTTAAAATACGTCAGTCAATCTGTTTAACCTTATCCCAACCATGTTGGGCTCAGCTTCTAGTCTAACCGAATGCAGCTGAATGCCAGTATTTTAAATGGAGTGACTGCCTATCTGACCTCACAACAATCTAGGTACTGGGTAATATGATACCCCTTGGTAAAGGTGGTAGCCAGACTTTTGGGCTTCTGATCCGTAACGACTGTCAAAGATCTATGAATGACAGCCAGGACCAAGGGCCTAACGTGCTTTCCGAATCACAGAGGGGTCTCGATATATAAAGGGTGGTTACCCATCCACATCAATCGACACGTGCGGCTGTTATTATTCAGCCATGAGCCCCTCTAATTTACAAAAAATTTTTTTTTTTTTCTAAATAAGTTTCATCAAGGTTAAATTCAGTTTATTTTCAATTTACAGTTTTTACAATATTTACCACAACTAACTGTTTTTACTAGGTACTAAATTATTCTTGTAATAGGTTTCAAATAATCGAAAACCAAAACTAAATTAACTATTCAAATAACTCATTCCCGAAACTAAAGTTATCACCTTAAACATAAAATGAAGCTATAAAAGATCATTTAATAACGTTCATACACGATATAAATAATGTCGCGATGAAAACATATTAAAATATTAAAACCATCTTGATTATTCAGGGGACGTATTTAATTAAAGAAAGTTCTGACGCAACATAAAATTTTACAACCCTTTAAGAAGACATAAAAGTGGTGTTAAGTGTAGTTTTAGTGGCGCATATTAATTATTATCGGCGCCACAAGATATTTTTCAGTATAATTAAATGGGTTTATTATTATGGAGATTTTGAAGACGGTCTCTGGTTGTGGAACAAGAGAATTGAATTGTAAATGAGAACTGAAGAAGTAAAAGTGGGTGGTGAATTTAAAAATTTAGTGATAAGCATTTGCGAATAATTGATGACTGATTGATTGTTTTTTTTTTTTTTTAGATGTAGGTAGGTCTAATTACTGTTACTGATAATTAATGTCGAAAAGAGAAAGAAATAAAAGTAGAAATGAACAATGTTACTTAGAAAGTATAAAATACTAGCGGACCCGACAGACGTTGTCCTGCCCGAACAGTGCTACCTACTGGGTCCTATTTAGGATCTAAACCATCCAGGAACACAAACACAAAAAATATCATCAAAATCGGTCCAACCGTTTAGGAGGAGTTCAGCGACATACACACGTACAGTAAAATTATATATTTAAAGATGGCCAGTCATGGGGACTGCCGACAGAAGTGGAATCTCTAAACTATGAAATAACAGCGGCCACCCTTATAGCTACAGATATACTGTTAACATTAACATGTCAATGATACGAACCCAGATTTGCCCCTACCAATAATCCCTCACCCCCCCCCTTAAGAAGTGTTGACTTCAAACTCATTATGGTAGAAAGTGTAAAAAAGCTAAGCACTGCCAGCTATGATATTTATTACCTATAATCTCCTTTTTTTTCGTTAGCCTACTTTGTGTCCCACTGCTGGGCAAAGCCCCCCCTTTTTTCTTCCAAACCTTCCTGTCTTGAGCGATCTCTGGCCATGTTGGCTATGTTAGCATAATCTTCTATAGATATAAATAAAACAAAGTCGGGTTAGTTACACCATTTACACAGCTGGACCGACTTTTATGATCTTTGATTTACTGGATTTGTCTCCGCCAGATTTGGATTTGTTGGATGTTAAATCCGCTGGATTTGTCTGGCAGAATAATTATTAAAACATGGGAAAAATTCATGAACAAAAAATTTATGAAGATAATCAGAGACAGTAATTTCTTGTTAGCTTTAGATTTAATATTATGAAGTCAATAAGTCGTAAACAAAACAAAAAACAAACGTCATAAATATATTTTCTTTCTTGTTTCTTTTTATCTTTCTTTGTGAAGTACTGACTGTCCACTCGACTGCGTTCTGCAACTGCACCACTTCTTAAAGATCAAACACTACACTGTATTCCTACCTAACTAAAATATAAGAAGATACATAGTTTTTCTGTCACCCCCACTAAAAAGGTCTGTAACTTTGGCAGTAAAATCAACGAACCGTAACAGATAAACATTAGAAGTCGCCGTACCGACACAGACTTTGAAATACTGTGCGAAGACATTTTAGGGTGAGGACACATTAGAGCATTTACCTACTTGTACAGAAGATCGAACCGCTCTGTGGCGAACCGAACATTCAGTAAAACGGTCGATGTTTTCTTACAACGCCACGCCGAACTCATCTAGTTTTAAAATATGATTGACGTGTAAAAGTGTTTGTACAAACCTACTTACAAAATAAAATCATTTATCATTTAACGTACCATCCACACTTGGTTGATATCCCGACCAGCCGTACTCAGCGCTTCTTTTCCACATTTATTATGCACACAGCCTAAGTGTAGAACTTTCTGCCAGCGACTGTGTTCCCTTCCACATTTAACCCGTCTGCCTTCAAAGCAAGAGTGAACAGGCATCTTCTGGGTACGCTCGTTCCACCGTAGACCATCCATCACTTTCCACCTGGCGTGATCGAAGTAAAGAGCAGGCCCACTTAGCAATAAAAAATTAAATTAAAAAGCCTTGTTTTTACAAACTATGAGCTTTTTTTCATCGAGCATGGACGAAAAGGACGATACAGTGGGGAATGAAAAATAGAAAGGAACGTTACAAGTAAATGTTTACTCGCTGAAAGCTTTGCGTTTAGCATTCGCTGATGAAACTTTATATTACTTACTATTCACGGGTGTTAATGTCATCATCATATTGTCGAGGTTTAGGAAGCGAATATTACACACCTATAGCGATAATCTAAACTAATATTATAAATTCAACATTTGATTATTTTGCATGTCTGTTTGTTACGCTTTAACTTTTTACGGCTGAATGGATTTAGATGAAATTTGGCACATGGGTAGATCATGACCATGATTAGGACAGAATACTTTTTATTCCGATATTCCTAGAATGCTATAGTGTGTCGTCACCTTAATGTGTACTTGCTTTGTATTTAACTTTGTGTTTTATTTTAATCGTAAATAAGAAAGAGGGATTGGTGAGGTGATTTACATTCTGAGTTCAGCAATAAAATCTAAAGATTCGACCTTTCATACGTCTTTGTAAGTAGTTCATCTGTAATGTGATCTTCGAACTTGACCTATTACCTACGTAAAATGGTTACTCATTTATCTTGGAGGGGTATTAATCTTTTACGATATTGGGGTGTTCATTGGTTTGGTTATTTTACCCATTTCAAATAATAGAAATAAAAGAAAGAAAACTTGTTTTTTGTGCACAAATAAGCCACTCATTAAAAAACAAAAACTAACGAGTATTCTTGGGCACTAACATAATGGCTTAAGTTAATCTTCGGGAACATGTGCAGTCGCCAAAGGAGATAAGTAACCAGTTTCGTTGGATGTAGTTGAAGTTCAGTAAGAATCCGATGGATTTTTTCGAATGAAATTTAATTTGATAAATGAACTGCCTGTTTTCTATTATTAAAAAGAAATTGCATTAGAAAACATCCATCGGTTTCTTACAAAACTTCAACTATATCCGACGGCCCTGGTTACTTATCTCCTTTGGTGACTGTACATCTTTGCACTTCTATTTTCCTGGTAATTTTTTCATCATGTTAAATTCTTCTAAAAACATTAATTTAGCATAACATCACGCCTCTATTCACCGAAGGGTTAGGCAGAGCTGTAGGTCCCTAGAGTGCACCCACATTTCGCCAGTTTTAAGTCCCATGTTTTAGGGGGCGAGCCTATTGCCAAAAACCGGGTAAAAATCCGCCTTTGTACCTTTTTGTGCGAAAAGTTTAAATAAATAAATAAAAATAAACGTCTTTAATCTTGAATGTTTTCAAGTTTCACGACATTATCTGTATTTATAAATGCGACGGCAGAAAAACAGGAAGTTACGGCAAGTCCTAGAACCAAACATTCGCAGACATGTGACATATACCAACACGCACTGGGCCCGCCTGGTGGATTACGGCCCACTCCCTCTTACCGAGAGGAGGCATGTGTCCCAGCAGTGGGAACATTATATGCTGATATTATGCTGACAAATGCGACAAAAGCAGATATTACATGAAAAAAATAAACATTACAAATAAGTTTAGGAAGCTTTCATCTCTCATACAACCTTAAAATAATAGAAACAAATCACGAAAACAAGTAAAGCGACTAGAAATAATTTAAAAGCACTAATTAGTAACAATCTGCGAAACGTGGGACGAAACTAATGATGTCCTATTTGTCAAAGTTAGTCCAAACGTCTAGTTTTGGAACCATTTATTTTAAACTAACATTTTGTCATATTATAAGTTAGTATTTACGTTAAATTTTAGGTACAAGAAAGAAATTATTCTCGCTTAATTCTATTCTAATATTATAAACAGATGTGAGTTTGTATGTAGGGGGCGAGTAATCTTCGGAACTCCTGAACCGATTTCAAAATTCTTTCACTATTGGAAAGCTCATTGCCGAGTGTCATACAATATATTATGTTTAAAAACTTTTTTGCAAAAAAAAAAACAACCGACTTCCAAAAACGACACTACAAAGTGAAAAATTACTTTAATTTCGGAAGTCGGTGTCGTTGGGTTCGCGTTTTCGTTGTTTGCCACCGACTTCCGAAATTAAAGTTATTTTTCACTTTGTAGTGTCGTTTTTGGAAATCGTTTGTTTTTATTTTGCAAAAAAGTTTTCAGTTGTAAGTTCACTTTTAAGTTGTAATTTTACTAGTAATTTTGGTTTAAAAATCAAAATACTGAACCGTTTTTTCTATGTATGTTCTATTAGACCATTTGGGAAGTATCTTTCCAACAAAAAAAGAATTTTTCTGATCGGCGGAAAATCGGTTGGCAAGCGACAGAGTTATGCGCGAACAAACATAAAAAAAAAATTTAAAAAACCCCCGACTACGTGAAACGCTATAAAAAGAAAAAAATAACCTTGAAATTATGACCCTACGTAAGTACGTATGAAATTTTTTGATTAAATATTGTCCCATCGGGGGACCGCTCTAATTATTAGCCTACGTTATGTTAAAGTTTAAAATAGTAGCGGTCCCCCGACAGGACAATATTTAATCAAAAAATTTCATACGTACTTATAATTTCAAGGTTATTTTTTTCTTTTTATAGCGTTTCACGTAGTCGGGGGTTTTTTAAATTTTTAATTTAATTTTTATTTCATGCTTTTTGTAGGGACTCCTTATTATTTCTTTTCTTTTATTTTCTTGCGTTTTAAGATTCAGATGATTTGGTATTTAATCAGGTTTTTTGTAATTCGCCATTTTGTGGTGGCCATCTTGGATTTGAAATTTGTCATAGTGTATTCTACTAGTGAAGCCCTTTCATTTGATACCCATATTGAGGGAGTTGTGAAAAAAAAAATGTATTTTGCCATTTTGTGGTGGCGGCCATCTTGGATCGGAAATTCATCATAGTGTATAGTATTCTACTAGTCAAGCCCTTTCATTTGATACCCATATTGAGGAAGTGGTGAAAAAATATGTAATCCGCCATTTTGTAGCGGCGGCCATCTTGGACCGATTTTCATCAAACATAGCTAAGAACACTCTCGACAAATTCACCTTTCAAACAAAAAAAACAAAATTAAAATCGGTTCATCCGTTCGGGAGCTACGATGCCACAGACAGACATACACACACACACACACACACACACACACACACACACACACACACACACACACACACAGACACGTCAAACTTATAACACCCCGTCGTTTTTGCGTCGGGGGTTAAAAAAATACAAATATCCGAATTGAGAACCTCCTCCTTTTTTAGAATTCGGTTAAAAGTCAAGACATTTCACACGGACGAAGTCGCGGGTAAAAGCTAGAAAGAAAGAAAGAAAAATGCGTTTATTGGCATTACACAAAATGAATATACACCTTAAAACTATAAGCTAGTGTCTTATATGTTTATTATTTTGTTAATCTAGAACCACTAACCTGTTTTGAGGTACGGTCTATATTGTGCTATAAATCCAATGTTTTATTTTAAAATTTACCATCTATTCAACGTATAATCCACCTCCACTTTTTACGGTCGAAACTATTAAATCCAGACCTAAAACTTTACAGCCCACCCCTAACAAATACTTTATCCAATAAACTTTTAGCTCAACACATTAATATTTTTTCTCCAAAGCGCGTTAGTTAATTTTCACTTTCATTTTTAGCACTGTGCTATAATTCAATGGAAGACATAAATTTTTCGTACGGCACTTTTCGACGGCGTGCTATAGAGAGGCAAATTAATTTGTTTTTCTTACAATGGGTCGTCTAGACAAACGCGTATATTTCAACTTTCACTTAGTCCTTCGGAGACACTAATGGCCGAAAGCCGAGGCGTATATTAAGACAACAACGCTTTACATCATTTTAGAGCTGGATTATAAAATGTACAATCCTATTCGGTTGGTGTTAACCCTATAGCGATTGCTAAAATTATGTTCGAATAGGTACTATGTCTGTGTTTCATTTTTCGAAGCTAACTTCGTCACACAAATGGCTGGTGTCTGGATTATGCAAAACGCTAGATAAAAAAAGTATAAAAAGTACAAAGTAAAGTACCTACAACTTGACATACCTAAACGGTACCTACGGGTACCTTTTCTTTCATTATACACTATACTGTAGTTATACTACTAAAAACTACACTGAAAGTAAACATAAAAAATTTAAACACCTTTTACAAATATTTTCTGTTTTACGACCCTCGACTTAAAATATCTGCGGTTATAACTGAATTACATTTAGAAGGTAACGTATTTCGAACTAAGCTATAAACTATCCTAAGTACTAAATCTAGAAGCCCTGCCAGTGAAACGAAAACCGAGTCCAGTTTTATTCCCTATAGTTTTTCACAGAATTTTAACGGTCACTCTCATCTAAAAGCGGCTATCATTCTTTTATACATAACTACATTCAAATTTAATCTAACTGAGTGGCGTCGGATTGGAAATGCGGTCTTTTTGGTGGACGGTGGGCTTGCAGTATTTATTATCGGTCCCCAAACGACCGAAAAGTACCACTTCAGTCTGTCCCTTTTGTTTTAGAATAGAATCTGTAATAGATATCGTCCAATATCGTTCTGTTAATTGATATTGATGGTCTTTTATGTAAATTATGTATGTGTTTTGGTTTGTTCTTTATTCTTATGTCCGCGGGGTAGTTGCGTAACACACTATGAGTAGCAATGAGTTCAACACCATTCATTGCGTTTTTTACGTTGTTGAGTAGACATATTTTTCGAACATATGCAGAGCAATGTATTAGCAATATTCTTCAAAATATGTTACGCAATTAGGGTGCAGGTCAGATAGGATGTCGCTCCATGTAAAATATTGGTATTCAGCTGCATCCAGTTAGATTGGAAGCCAACCCCAACCTAGTTGGGAAAAGAAGATTGGCTTCTTCTTATTTTCACTAGTCAAATTAACACTGGCAAAACATTGTTGATTTTGTAAACGCTGTTTTAACTTTTCAGCTGAGTACCTCGGAGAAAAAACATTTACCTAACGACAGCGGACAACTACTTATATAAAAATTGGACTCCAACATGGAAATCCTATACCAATTGTCCCAGCACACAGCATTGACAGATACACATAGACATCCCCTATTACTCTAACTTCAACACCTACACCCAACTCTTTATTTATCGGATGGGAAACCCTTTTGTGCCATACGAGTCCACTTTCCTAATGGCCATGTTTTGGTCTGCGTCTACGGACGGACGCGATTTTAATTATTTTCGTTCAATTTACGAGTGGCCATTAAAGAAGAGGTCCCTTGTGACCCATTAGAGGTCCCGTTTATATTTTGTGAGGTCCCAGTCTTGTTGATAACTTTACACCGTAGTATTTTATTCGGGGTGAGAATTAGTGTTAATCAGAACGTTGTGTGGAATAATAGGAACGGGAACCCTGATGCATGCGATATGTAGGAATATTTAATGCTATCGCAATTAGCGGGAGGCAAATAATTTAACAACGCTGTTTCATGTTGGTAGTGTGAACGAAGCTGTATTTATTTGTAGTTTGTTGTTTTTCGTCTTTTGTTTTATATTTTTGCCGTGCGGTTTTTGGAAGGGTTGGCTGTGTTGCCTGCAAACTTTTTATAATACTTAGACCACTACGGTATTTTTCCGGGCGATAGATTTTTAGACGTATATTCCTACTGGAAATATATACTATTTCCAATTAAGAAAAAAAAGGCATACATATTCAGCCTATAATGTTCCCACTGCTGGGAAACAAGAGGCCTCTGGACTGTTATCTACCACGCGGGCCATTGGGGGTTGGTAGATTTCACACGTCTTCGAATTTTTGATTCTAGGACACGCCGGTTTCCTCACGACGTTTTCCTTCACCGTTTTGAGAGAAGTGGTGATGAAATTATTTACACAACGTAAAGCGTCTGCCTGGGTTCGAACCATCGACCTACAACCCGTAATTTGGGGCCGTTACCACTGGACTACCACAATTCTAAAAAAAAAGCATACTCCACCCAACTTATTTCAAGTATAATATGGGTCAAGGCTTGAGAACCTTCCAAAGTTCCGCTCGTGTTATTATTAACGCGTCTTATCTTTCAAGGCACCCCTCTTCTGAATCGCCCCTATTGAGTGCAACCCCAAAAAATGTAGCTTAGCTTAGCTTATAATCGTCTTACTCCTCGGCAATCAACGGACATTGCATTATTATTTTGATAAATTAGAACCAATTACTTCACATTTTCTCAAATTATAGTGTATAAAAACCCTGTTAACCCTCAGGTTTTGCCTACCATGGGGGTCATTGATCATTTATTTTGTACACACGGCTACACATCAAGCTATGCAATGAACGGTCAACCAATACTGGTTGTATTGGCTGACCGTTCATTGTGAGAAAATATCATACAAAGTGAGGCCAAGACAAACTGGTTTTGTATAGCTTGACGTGTAGCCGTGCGTACCAGGCTATTTGCATGCTTAAATTAAGTGTCACTCTGTATCTGTGTACATATTTATGTCAAATAAAAATATTATTAATATTATAGATAGACAACTGACCGCCCATTGTTTCACCCTTTTTAAAACTTATATATTTATGTCTGTAGTTTATATAGTGTACATAATAAAGAGTATCCTATTCTATTCTATATACCGTCAAGTGTGAAGAAGGCAAGTAAATTATTATTTTAATAAAAACAATAGAAATGTTACACATGATTCCGCACTTCTTCAACTGTGGTTGATTAACTTATTCCTTGAATTAGTTTAAGCAGCTTCTTGTTGAATCAAATTTGCCAATAATAACTTACATACTTTCCGTTTTAAATTGGCCAGCCATTTTTCTTTTCAGTACAGTTCGTGCGTTATATTGGATACACTATCGTTTATGGATATTTATCGACCCTAGAACCCATCAGAGTCTAGCTTTATTTTTCTTGCAAACCCTTTTCTTTTCACGACTGGCACAGAATGACAATCAACTTTCACGAAGCGTATTATTTTTGTTCCATTCCTTCTTCATCAGGGGAAGCATACCTATATTTTATATTAATTGTGTTAAGCCAACTCAATCGAATAACGTAGATTACAGATTCTCATCTTGTGTAAGAAAGAGACAATGGCGTAAAGAAGCTGTTGCTCCTGGTTAATACGATATTCATTTGATTACAATAAATTGTAGAAAAATTATAAATAACTTCCAGGTACTGCTCGTTCTTGATAAAATAGTTAAACGAAAACACATTTATAAATTAAAAGTATATTTAGTACTGGGTAGGTACTGATTTTATAGCTACGATATCTAAACTTAATTAAAACTTCCCTCTAAGCTTAATTTAAAAAACTCAAGGTAAAAGGAATAGCTAATAGATTTATTTTATTAGGAACCCTTCTTTAACAACTCAAGTTTCTGCTTCTAGCACATCAAGCTACTACAATATGTCAAATTTCTTTAATAGATTTTCAACTTTATTGCTAAAGCATTGAGGTTCAAGGTTGATTGGCCAAATTTTATAGTTTCGGGTAGCTTGACCTGCTGGCGTCTGTACAAATTATAGAAATTTTAATGAATGAAACTTTAATGTTTGCTGGTTTCAAGGCGTATGTTTGGATACCTACCTGGATGTTTCTTGTGTTAATTAAATTGCTGTTACTACAGCGTTTCAGATAGTTTTAAGTTTTTTAAACTTAAGAACTTAACTATTTTGTAAGAAGAAGCTAAAATTAAAAAAAAAAACTTAACTGCTTTTTGTGAACCACTCACGGATACTATTAAAGTCGATTAAACTCTCCGTCCTTAAAATATCAGTAGATAAGGTTTTAACAAAAACTATATTTTGACTACTCACTCCCTTTCACAGAATGGGAATTAATGCTCTAGTAGTGGGAACGAATAGGCTGCTTTTTTTAACCGGTAGAAATAAAAAAACTGAAAGTCGTTTGCCAAACACGCCATATTACGACACGGAAATCGCACAAACACGGCAATTTAAAAAATCCAACCAATTTTAATACACATCTCTTCAAACAAATTGCAACAAACGACCCCTCATATCTAAAAAGAATCAAAAATCGAGATAATCCGAGACGAGAACAGGTAAATAGCTATTACTCGCTCCGTTGGACGAGACAAGATAAGATTTGACAAGCTCAGAACCCGTCGTCTGATGGATGGCTCTGCCGAACCCCTGACGGCTTCATTTCATGGCTTTTTACTAAATAAAGCCATGCATGATAACAGAGTGATACCGATGATTGATTGCGCTGAGGTCTTGAGTAGCTCTCTTACACCTTATAATAAAAATGACTGAGCTTTTCCATTTAGCATACTGTATAGACGAGTTAAGAATTGTCGTAGCGTGTGTGTTGGATCGTTAAGTTCCCTTCAAAATGGTTGAACCTACCTGAAATAGGCAAGGCTTCATCTTCCTGACTGATTGACTCCTTGACAATTCAAAAGTACCTGTAATTGGTTTATTTGAAATAAATGATTTCCATCTTTTTACAAAACAAAATCTAACTTTACTTTTAGCCTAAACCTTTGACCCAGTATTTGTATTTTTAACTCTATTTCGATTTAGGCAAAATTCTTAATACTAAAATGACAACTTAGCACCGAACTAAGTTGTCATTTTTGTATAAAGAACTGCATTTCTATAACACTTACATAGGTACTTAATTCAATAACTGGCTCGGTGGCTTAAACCAGATCCAAAGTAAATCCTTGTTTTGTAATAAGGAGGTTCGAGTTTGAGTTTAGCTAAGTATCGTCTATCTTTGTCGTTTTCGTCTTGGCTAGACATTGGCGCCGATTCCCTTGTTCACAAACTAAACTAAATTTAAGTTCAGTGCATCTTTTTCTTTCTATTTCATTAAGAAAAGGACAAAAGATAAATTTTAGTTTAGTCCTGTCAAATTAAGACGCTCCATAGATAGTTTAGAAGTGATTAAAAACATGGCTACTAAAAATACGTAAATTTACGTCTGTCGGTGACTAATTTGACAGGACTAAACTAATATTTTATCTTCTGTCCTTTTCTTAATGAAATAGAAAGAAAAAGATGCACTGAACTTATATTTAGTTTAGTTTGTGAACAAGGGAATCGTCGCCATTGTCAGCCTCTTCCCTACCATGTGCCTAGAGACTTAAGCCACTGATTTCATACTCAGCGGTTTAAGTCATACACACATGTCATAATACACAGCATGTTCATATATGCTGTGATAAACCGTCAAGCTACTGTCTTGGTAAATAAATTCTGATAGTTTTCTTAAAGCATAGATCTGTAAAAGTAATAATGCGAGCGGTATGTAAAGAAAGGACGAGGTGGTAAACTTCATAAGAAAATCAACGTCATTACCATCCCTTATTATTATTTATGCAGGATCTTGTTTATAAGCAAAATAATTGAGCCCATTGAGCAAAACGGTTACGTTATTTGAAACTAGCTTCTGCCCGCGGCTTCGCCCGCGTGGATGTCGGAAATTATCCCACGGGAACGTGCTAACAGGATAAAATGTACCTATGTGCTTCCCCAGAATGCCATCTATCTCGCGGGCCCTTTGTGGCTAATTACAATAGAAAACTAATTGTGTCTCATTAGTGGTGATTAAGAGGGTACCTATATGATATCTTTACCTAAGTACCTACCTAATTAAAAAAAAAAAACTCAATAACAGAAAATTAAATACCTACCTACCTAAATAAACCTATTTCTGATGATAACTAATCTAAACTCAATAAATAAGCAAAATCCCTAAAAACTAATATCTATACGAATGACTAATCCTACCTAACAGTATTATAAAATAACCTACGGTCACTACGTACACTATCAAATATACTACCTATACTTTAAAATTAAAATCTATACCTACGACTTATAAAATTAAACCTAAATAACTCTAAACACTAAAAGGAATAAAAAGGTCGCACAGATAATACTGCGGGTGAAGTAACCTTCGACAAACTTATTATTTGCGGTTGGTACAGTAATCGGTCTAGGGATCGAACCGCAAAATTAAGTTTGTTTTTTATTGTATATACTTTTCCGGGATAAAAAGTACCCAGTGTGGTGCCCAGGATATTAAAGAATAATTATACCAAGTTTCAACGTAATCGAACCGGTAGTTTTTGCGTGATGCCTGAACAAACAGACAGACAGACAGACAGACAGACAAAAATTTTTTTAATCACATTTTTGGGCTCGGTGTCGGTCTATTAACACCCCGTGCCATTTATTTTTTTGATATTTTCAATGTACAGAATTTTCACTTCTACAGATTTATTATAAGTATATAGATATAGATTATCCAGGGAAAAACGACGTAGAAGAAGTCTTCTACCATAACTTTATTATTATGTCGCTTACTTAAACAACTACCTCCATGAAAGAAACTTACAACACATACTTTAAGCAACATATTCCTGTTATATACCAATATAAGAACGTTGTACATGCCCCTCGCGCTATTTTCCTTTATGCTACAGAGGAAATTCGATGCTGTAACGACATGAAATGTATTGGTACCGCCACGATAAGGTACTTTTGATTTCCTGACGAGGTATAATATTTTTATTTTTGTAGTGTGTGTACGAAGTCTGTAAATGCAGACAGAAGAAACTGAATCAGCTTCAATATCCTGTTCATATTGAAGTTTTAAATTGACTGTGAATATTAAAGAAAATGGTAGGTAAAAATCTTTTACTGAATTCAGGAAAGATCACGAAAAGTACCCAGTATTAGCTGCCTATTATAGCATCAGAATTATAATAGGTTGAATTCAGAAAAGTTGAGGTCTCTTTACTCAAAGGAGCTTGAGGCTCGGGATATTCATATATCCCATATTATATATTAGGAAGAAGATGATGATGATCTTTGCACGATATCTTTAACTATTCATAAGATATGTTAGGCAGACTCTATTACTGATAGTTTCATTGAATAACTACTTATTATCATTTTACTAATTGGCAATAATTAAAACAAATGTATTCAAATTACAAGCGTAAATTGGATGAACCGTGAATAGATTGCAGATTGCCAACTTCAAATACTATAATAAGATGAAATAAAATACTTAAGTGGAGACAAATGACAAAGAGTACTTTCATTGGATAAGTTCGCTACGACGGAATGTCTGCCTGAAGCACAGCCTTATTAAATCAGATTTTCATAACATCGCGTTAGTATCAAATACATTGAGTAGCAAATTGTAAAGCCCTAAAGAAATTCCTCAAGCGAAATAATTTAACTTCAGAACGAGACTTCTTTGGAAAAAAATTAAAATACGTCCCGTCTCCTCGAAAATTTTATCCTCGCCGGCGCCGAGTCGAACTCCCCATTGAAATCGGAACATTATTCATTAAATGATACTTTAAGCGGCTCGCAATTACGCAGGACCTACTCCGAACTTTATTCACAATTGGTAAATAATTATAATTATCACTGTGGCTCCCTTTGGTGATTCCACAAAAAGGCAAAGTGTAAAACTTCTTGTGACGCCCTCTTGGTTATTAAAATTTTCTCCACACAAATTCGTCTAAACATCACGCTTGCACAATTTTCCACCGTATTCCGCTCACGCTAAAGTAAATATTCGAAGCTATAATTTTTCAAAATAACGATCAAAGGGAAGTTTGATTTTGCGGTGATAATTGTGGTGAATCCTTAATTATTTTGAGGGTAAACTTTCTCCCAAGTTAATTTGAGGTGGATGTTAGATTCCTTTTAATGGACACTCTTTTAGGTGACTTCCAATTTATTTGGTTGACTGGAATATTCATTAAAACGGAGCATTGACTTGATATCCTTTTAACGACGGACCAAAAATGCTTTGATGAATTTCCCGTCTGTCTTTGATTCAAACTGTACCTTAAAAGGTAAACAGATTTAATCCCGTGCTCGTGAAGTATCGGATATCGTGTATATCATGCAAAGTATTTGTTTAAAATACAAGGCAGACTCGCTGTATCGCGCTCCCCTGCGCACAAACATGTACACTATAACTTTGATACGAATTTATATCACACGGCACTCGCACCCTTTTAGCATTCCCCTCGCAAATCCCGTCGAGCACCCAAATGTAGATATAACTAGACTCAGTCGGTACCTAGGTATTATGGTTTGGGTAAGGGGCGAGGGAAAGGGGAAGTAATTACTGGGGGGAAACATCAAGTGTGTCACAGGGAGACTGTGTTGTAAGGACAAAAATGTGAGGGCTGACTGCATAGAAGGTAAGTGTGTCGCCACGCATCAGTTCACTGTGTCACTGCTGATCTTTTGAAGATGTTTCGTATAACTTTAAACATGCACATAGATGCAGTTTTTGGGGGACGGGAATTCGTGCGAGCCGCGCGGCGTCAACAGAAAAATATTTCTGCATACACGAACTGCTTTGTGAAATGGTTTTAATCACGTGCGTGTGTGTGAATATTAATGAAACATTGTTCTTTGCATGAACCATTGTTTATAGCATGGGGCAAATATTTATATTACTTGATACTGCATGAATTGGTTTCTGATGAAATAATAAAGAACGAAACCAATTATGGTGTAACAATTTAATTGCCCACCATTCA
The DNA here is from genome assembly GCA_951799955.1 of Apamea anceps. Lineage (NCBI taxonomy): Eukaryota > Metazoa > Arthropoda > Insecta > Lepidoptera > Noctuidae > Apamea > Apamea anceps. Next base: position 14,842,597 of record OX637506.1, read on the forward strand.
CTTATAAACTTCGAATAGTGGGCAATTATAAGATTTTTGAAACAGAGTATGTTTTTCAAAAAGCTAATGAAATAGCAGATGCAGCAGAAGTAAACGTTAAGGTGGATGCTCCAAGGTATCCCGCGAAATTCAAATTTTCTTACGTTTTTTGCAATTTGCTGGTCAGTACTAAGTTGTACGTTGATTACAATATGATTCGCGGTCGTAACAAATATGTATTTACAGAATTATAATCATTAAAGTCATCAACACAACTCTCTAAGGTCAAGTAATCCTACTGAATGACTATTTCATGAAATCTTGACATTTTAGGATTATGCTAACTTAACAAGTTGATTTAACTGATTCTAATGATTATAATTCTGTAAATACATATTTGTTACGGCCGCGAATCATATTTTAATTACCGTACAACTTAGTACTGACCAGCAAATTGCAAAAAAGGTAAGAAAATTTGAATTTCGCGGGCTACCTTGGAGCATCCACCTTAAGTACACTTAGCTACTATCATACCATCAATAAAAACAACATCTGAGAGTTGCTTGACAAACAGCGAACAAACAACATGGCAAACGAGCAAAATCGACTCAAAAGAAATAAACTACTACATACTTTCAATGTATAATAGTTTATTTTATAATCTCTTTGCCCTCCAACGACAATCAATCTTTAATATCAAACTTTCTGAACGCCAACTTTTCCGCCTTGCACTCTCCCAATAACATTTCCGTCAAATTTTTCTCATCTCAATTCCATCAGTTGCAGAGGTCTGTACCAAACATCAATACAGGTTGATATAGTGTTGAAAGTATTCATCAGTTTGATTGTGGCCCGGGAGGGTTGGGTGTGGCACAACCCTGTTGCCAAGCGGGGGGTTAGCTGACGCATGTACAGGGAATACCTATGAAGCAGTTGCGGATGGACATGACGGACTTGAAGCTATTATTTTTGAATTCTTAGAATATGTTGTCAATATTACCTTCAGTCGAATTGTTTGTGTGATTGATTGAGTAGTGCAATGTGAAGGCTGATACTGGTGAATTAGGATTTAGGAGTTGAAGATGTTTGTGTCAAGAAATGAAGGTGGAAACTTCGACATGAACATTCGTACTTTGACATGAATTGCCGACGGTGCCACGTAATATTTGAATCATAAATGAAGTGCTTTATAAATGTAATAATTCATCAATGGGTTTAACAAATATAGTAATAAAGGCTCTATTCTGAAGCAAATTCGGGTCGGACATTTGAAACATGAACAAAAATACAATGTTTCTGTTACCCAACATCAAAACGACTTAATTGTTGATAGTTTAATTAAAATCACAACCGTTTTAAACAAAAAATGAGCGCACGCCGAAAACACCAACATTTCTAACTTCACAAACATCAGATATAGGAACCCTATAGGTATGATTATCTGCAGATTAGACCCTCCTAGGGGGCCCAAGTACAATACTGGCGTTGCTAGGTTACCAGACTTCCCCAAGGTCAGAATGCTTCATAAGCGCATGTATAGACTATCAAATTATACGAGGGGTGGCGTGTACTTGCGTTGCAATCGATTCATTTTATACTTGTGTTATTAGGACAAATATTTTGTAGCCTTTGAAGTCCCTTCTGGGTTTTTCATTGGTTGTTTTTACTTTGTTTATAATTACGGATATGTACGTTGAGGGATGAGTGAGCTCTTTTGTTTTGTTTATGTTTTCATCTGGCTCTCCTGTTTTTGTTTCTTTTTGGTCATCTTTATGAATGTCGGAGTATTGTGATATATTAATGGCATAACTACGTAAATGTCTATTAACTGCTCTCAAATTACGATGTTTATTTATTTTTTACATACTTCTTTGACATAATCTTTTTACAAGCTTTTATTTAACTTGCGATGTATGTATGTATGTTTGTTCGGGTGGACTCTTGCAACTCAATTTTGAAGCAGATATCTTCAACCGATTGAGCTGAATTTTTTTATTATTTGTAATTATATACAGACAATTCTAGTTTCAACTTTATTAGTGGTTGTAATGGCAGTCATGTCACTTGGTTTTAATAGGTTTTTATATTTTATCTGTCCTTTTGATGGATTCTTCTATATTTTGTAAATGTGAGGATTTTGTAGGCCTTGTAGACTTTAGATCTGTAGACCATTTTTGTTTTTGTAGGTATTTAGTGCTAAATCAATTTCAGTGCTGTTTTCAGTTTCCTTTGATTTATGATTTTGAAGTCTTCTTTTTTTAATGACGATTCGAAGGTTAATTTTCTTACATGTGATTATTGTCATTGTGATTTGTATTTATCATTATTTTTTGTTTAATTGCAGATCATTTCAAAGTTAATGGTGTGTCCCAATATAAGTTCTTACTTTTTATAAATAGCAATGCACATCTAAGCTTAGGTACATGTATTTGCAGCGGTATCTACAACGCCACATGCGGCCAACCCGTCATACTGACGTCACGCAAATCCTGCATCTTACAAGCAGAGTTTACCGAGTAATAAAACTGCCCAACGATTGATGCTGGGAAGTTTGTATATATGCAAACTTCCCAACATCAATCGTTGGGCAGTTGCCCGCCAGACATAACACCCGTCTGGTCGGAGGATCCTCCCTTTTCTAGGGAGGATGAGTGAACTTTACACCCTGTTCTCATGCCTTCTATACTGGTGACCCTGAACATGAACGTCAGCGCAGCCTTCGTGTAAATACTTCAGCGTGACGTCATCATCATCACTCCCGCAAGCTTTAGCGGCGAGTCACCCAGCCAGCCAGCATCCACGGCTTCAACGGGTATCCTGACCACCAGCATGCAGCGTCCACGCATACCTGGTCATCACCCTCAGCCTCATCAGCAACCTTGGCACAGCACACTGCACTTTCAGCTGGTCAACAGGCAGAGCATCCTCTCCTGGTCGACGCAGCAGCCAGACTCAACCCGACGCTGTACCTACGACATCCGACGCACTGGAGTATTACGCAGCGCCACCCCGACTCACTGGGGACATCTCCGCAGACAGTTCCGACTCACCGTGAACTATGCGGCAGCCGGTTCTGACTCACTGGAACCTCAGTTGGCCTGGCAAGCATCGCAAGATACAAGACTCAGCCCACTATCGACCTCCGGTCTCCGGAGGGGAGTGATGCAGCGGTATTTACAACGCCACATGCGACCAACCCGTCATACTGACGTCACGCAAATCCTGCATCTCACAAGCAGAGTTTAACGCGTAATTAGCTTATATACAAACTTCCCAACAGCAATCGTTGGGCAGTTGCCCGCCAGACACAACACCCGTCTGGTCGGAGGATCCTCCCTTTTCTATGGAGGATGAGTGAACTTTAAACCCTGTTCCTCATGCCTCTATATATTCAACAACCTTCAATAAAACTTTGTAACATTGAGAATTTTATATTTTGGACATGAACTCTGCATTAGCTATCGGTCTCTTGTGGCAGAGAACCGTTTGATACTGAAAATAGTAAAAAAACTTGTATCGAATTCTCAATATATTTCTACTGAGAAGTCAGACCACATATTTGTGAAGTCAACTGGGAGGCAGATAAGCAAAATGGTATAAATAAATGAGCTTGCTTTTAAATAAATACATAGACAAGTAAATAAATGTAGTCTCTGTCGTACTGTAGGGACGTTTGTTTGATTGATTTGATTAGTTGCAGATATTGCATTGAAAACCGAAAAATATGAGATGCTTTTAAGTTAAATGAAGATGTCTGGCCCAAGTTTAGATTGATGCATAAGTGAATGAGTTTTACTTTATATGAACTGAAATAGGTATACTTCTGTCTCTAATACACATTGTATAAGACAGAAGTATATTTACAACGAATGGTATTTCTGGCTTGCAAGGCAGGATTTGTATAGAAAATAGAAATTATTTTTTTGTCCAGGTGTGGGGCGGCTCCAACAGTGTCCTAAGCATGATTGCGAGTCGCCTAGACTGTGTGTACGTGGGTCACTGTTGTGTCGTCTCTCATGGGATGTCGCAACTGTGACCGTTAATTTTATAGTGTCTGTATTTTACTAACATAGTCGTAAGTTTTTTTTACTAACAAGTGAGTCTTTGTAGCTTGAATAAATAAAAATTATTATTATTATTATTAATACAGTTAGCAGATAACGGTGAAGGAAAACATTATGGGGAAACCGACATGTCCTAGAACCAAAAATTCGAAGACATGTGACATCTACCAACCCGCACTGGGCCCGCGTGTGGGATTACGGCCCAGTCCCTCACACCGAGAGGAGGCCTGTGTCTCAGCAGTGGGAACATTATAGGCTGCATACATACAGTAAGCAGGTTAACAGCAAGTTGAGACAACATGAGTAGCTTGAGATACTATATATAATAATTATATTATTTGCCAGCCCCAAACTAGACAGTGAGCAGTGGTGGCCCGTGGTAATGGACCCGACTTACGACTTGTAGGTCGTGAGTTCGAGCCCAGACAGGCACTTTACTCTGTGTAAATTATTTCATCACCACTGCTCTCAAAACGGTGAAGGAAAACATCGTGAGGAAATCGGCATGTCCTAGAACCACAAATTCGAAGACAAGTGACATCCAGCAACCCGCCGCATTGGGCCCACGTGGTGGATTATGGCCCACTCACTCTCACAGAGAGGAGGCCTGTGTCCCAGCAGTGGGAACATTATAGGCTGATATGTAAACTAGACAGTCCGTATCTTGGGGCACGGGGTAATATAAATGCAATACAATCCCGCTTTTTTTATTAAAATTGTAAGAGTACCTCGGCATGTAAAATTAATAACCCAATTCGTAACATGTGGATGCAATCCAGACATACCATTCATTCCACTGGCAGGACATGGTGAAAGTCAATCAAAGGATAGAATCTCATGGAATGCGCACAAAAGCTAATGAACATAAATATTTCGATACTCATATTATTTAGTATTTTTGCACTCCGTACGATATTAATGACGATTTCGCGCATGGACGAGCTCGATCGGAATGGCAACCGTTTGTATTCGAGTAGAGACCGCGGGGTGGCTCCGATTTCATTATGTGATTTATTTTTTTCATCTCCCCTTTCCAATAAATCCCAACGCGGCGATGGCGGGTTAATTAATAATTTAAGGGAATGGAAACCATGCTAGATTTTCTGGCTAATGGAAAAGAGGTGACAATTTAATTTTAAATATTTGAACTTCCAATTGCGTAGTTGTTAGTTCGCGGTACGTTGTTACTGAAGTTTCAAACTGAAGCTACTATCGTATTCTGTTCATACTGTATCCGATCAAACCGAGTTGATTGGATTGAAATTGTTTTTACCACCACTACTGTTTTAAATTGTATGAAAACTTTTTCATAAAATTTATCCTTAAATTCATGTTCCTTTTTATTTATTCGCGTAAACATGAAACGGTACAATTAATTATCACCCAACTTTTTTACGGGAACATTAAAATAATTGTACCTACAGTCCTCGGACCAATTTAATCTTTTTTTTTCCAAATTACATCTCTGACAGTGCACTCGGGCAATTGTACGAGTTATTTACGACTTCAATAAAGTGAACCTTAAAATTGTTAATGAAATGGTATTAAAACACAACGGACCCCTCGTAAATTACCCGGTGACAGTCCAGCGGAAAGAAAAATTCACTTGGATTTGAACAAATTGTACCGACCGTAACGTTATGGTGTAAGTAGATTGGTGCTATACGTTAACCCGATGGTGTCCATCCTTCTCATGCTAAATACCGGTCGCATTGGTAGGGTTAATTTCGTACTAACTGAGTGACATTATTCATGTGAAAAGATTGTTAATGGGAGAGTAATGGTTAGATAAAACATTGTTTTGATTGAATTAGAAATTATGAACATTTTAAATTGATATTTTAATGGATGGATATAAAAAATCAACATCATTAAAAATTATAGTTCCCAGTACTATAGTCGGTAGTCCTAGCAGTTTTAGTTTCATATTTATCGTGCTATTGTAGGTACCTACTTCGGTACCCATGTTTTTACGCCGATCCGGTAATCGTTTCAATCAATTACATGACTTTTTAAATTAAGCCGAATTAAAATCTCCTCTTTCTGCTAAATAACCTCACTTAAAAACAAAATTGAAATTCAAACTACAGCACAATGCATCTACATTGGTAGAAGGAGACATAATAAAATTGATGGCTTCATTTTTATAGATCTGATTTCTACCTTTGACTAAGTCTAGTGCTTTCAATGTCCGATACAGAAGTCAATCCTTTTAAGATTCAATTAGATTAGACAGACGGATCTTGAAATTTCTCTTTTGATTCAGAGATAGCAGCCATTTTATTTTCGCCATTACTAGCCATTTGGTTTATTAATGTGATTATGTTGGGTAAATTGTTTATGATTTTGACATTAATAAAATGTGAATAATATTTCATATTGTTTAAGTAAAAGAAAACAGGTTTAGACGATATTGTTTTTTTTCTAAACATAAAAATGATGCAGCTGTCTTGAAGATTTCCAAATAGGTATGCTTCTTAACTCTCCTTTGAATGAACAAGAAAACATTGCCACAGTTTATTTAGGTATATAGGTACAGATGCCAGCACATTAAGCTACCTGAAACTGTCAAATTTTCCAGATCAACCTTGAACCTAATGCTTTAGTGAAAAAGTTGAAAATCTATTAAAGAAATTTGACAGATTGTAGTAGCTTGATGTGCTGGCGTCCATACATAGAAAATAAGCAGTATACTTAATATTTGTTACCATTAGGTTTATTTCTTTTATTAACCCAATATTTATAACCCATCCCTCACACGTTCGCACATCTGCGTCATACCCTAAAGGCTACCTCACTATGAATATTAAACTCCATATAATATTGATTATTGACCTTTTCGTGATTCAATTTGACCAAACCGATTCATACAATTAATCGAACAATTCTCGGACTTACTCGTATAATTGAAAGATTTGTATTCGAAATTGGCAAGTTATTAACCCCCAAATAATGCCAAGTTTAGGATTTTTATCAAAGTTTTCAATTATTCGTGAACTTTGAAAGGCCGTGAACTTTGATGACGTATGCGAACTGACTAACTGTTTCTCATATATTAAGGAGTAACTTTCGCCCGCGGCTTCGCCCGCGGTGTGGTCGGATATTATCCCATGGGAACATACTACCCGGTCAAAAACTATCCTATCTGTTAATCCAGATTATAAACACTATCTGTGTGCCAAATGTGCCGTTTTTGCATGATTAAGTAAAAGCATCCAAACTTCCGCATTTATAATAATATATATAGTTTAGATTTAAATTTTATCATGACTTTTTGCTTAACATCTCATATTAATTAATTTATTAGGTAATGAAAGATGAAAAACACGTCTAAAAGTTACATGGCAATATAAAAAAAATGCGGAGTAGGTATAAAGCTAAAACAGGTAGCAATAATATAAATCCTTCAATAATATCACCCATCTGATCAGACAAAAAGTTAGTATACCTATCTAGATACCTCCTTTAAATTGACAACAAAGTTAAGAAACACTCCAGACAATTTATCCGAAATAAAATTCCATTTTTCCAGAATTTATATCCTAGTGACGCTTTTAAATTGTAGGGACACTAATCGAAATCTTATTTCATATGGCAAATGTACCGTGAAAAGAAAGCCTCAATGTCTCACAAAAGATACTAGAGTTTGGTCACATATATGTATGGCCGCACGGATGAACACGTTTTCAATAATATACACCGTAGTTCGGGAATAAAGGAGGAATTGTCGGGGAAAGGGATTTATTTACGCCTAGGAGACGATATCTATTGGGCAGTTCTTTAGAAAATATTAGTTTTTAGTGACCCTGGTTGTAAACCTTCACCTTCTTTGTCTCGTCTTTTATGTTTGTATGATATTGGCAGTATCTCTTACACTTCATTAAACAGAATTTATTGACGAACTGCGTTATTTCTTTAACATAGGTAGGTACATTAAATAAAAATTTAATATCCTAGTCTAACTAAAATTATTAAAAAAACTAATATGGCGTCGAAATATTCCTCCGCATACATGAATGAAAATCAAATATGCGACATAATTACGTTGCTTTTTGCGTTGCGCCGTAATTTATAGATACCTTGCCTATGTTTGAGCGAATTATAGTTACTACAAAATAAGTTAATTTATTCTTGAACAAGCCTATTCTAACCAAGGGCTATCGTGTTACCCAATAACTCGGTTGTGGAAAGCAGATAGGTAGTCGCTCCATGTTAAATACTGTTAATCAGCATCCGGTTACACTGGAAGCCGACCCTAACATAGTTGGGAAAAGACTAGGCCGATTGCTTTTTTTTTTCCTAATTTCCTTAACACATATCCTATGTGTAGGTATGAGTACATAGTTATGTTTTTTTTTTGCGACTCGACTCTTTGTCTTTAGTGATTTCATTTTGTTTCATTATTACAAGTTGACTCAATATTTGATCAAGGCAGAATTATTGTTTCTTGAACAAGCGGAAAGTACATACAGAATGATTTGATTTTTTTTTCTTAAGCAGTTTTCGCACTGAAACTACTTCCGCAGTTATACTTCCGAGCCACCATCCAACTTACAAAAAACTATTATCGAAGTACACGCTAAATCGCACAGCTCCACAATCCAGTATCTCCTCTTTAATATATTCCGTGTCCATTCGTCCATGCAGTCCGTCGGCCATTTTGTTCCTCATTCCTCTCACGTTTGCGTTTCTTTTTTAACAGGCAACAGAATGTGCCCTGACTAAAATTACAGTGTTTTTCGACGACATCCACGATGTTTTGATTCCTCTATTGTGGATGTATTGATTCGAGTCTTTTGTCGGTATTTCTCTGATGTGAATGTTTGATTATACGCTGCTTTGTATATTTTTACTATTTTGAGGTTGGTTGTCGCAATTGTGTTCAGTCGAAATTGGAAAGGTTTTTTTTTTGTAATGGTTTGTAACTAGAAGGTCAAATCCCGTAATTAAATACGTTCAAAATCTAGTCGCAATCTCATCTCAGCGACAATCATTGTCAAAAACTTGTCAAAAATGTAGAGAAATAAGAGGTTGACAGATTGAGACTGAGCTCGAACTGTGAAAGTTCTTAAAATTACAAGAATTGCCCCTCAGGATAATGTGGATAATTTTCTTTAAAACCTAACTTTTTTTAAAGAAACAAAGGTGCCTAATAACAGGTTTGGATAAACTGAAGTCTTGCACCTACAAGCACGTACTTTAATTGAATGACCATTCTGGGAAAATTCAATAAAATATTCAAACGTTGATAGGCGTTAAATGATTTAGTGACCGCGCTAGTCCAATAGCGAAACACTAAAAACACCAGACCAAAAACTAGAATAATTTAAAGGATCAACATCAACAGTTTGCCAACTATCACAGCGTCATTACACCAACAGACCAACATAAACACACAATGAAATACTATGGCAACAAAACAGTTACAAACTAGTAAAATCAACATAAACGCAAACCAGACAGTCTAAGTAACTTATTTTAATAAAACATTACATTTTACGTTCACGTTTATTGAAACTACTTTAGAAATTCGATTTTAAAACCGCTCCGTGGTTCAAACACAAACAAATCGTAAAGCTGGCGTCATAAACAGCAAACACCTTGGTTGATACAAAAGGAAATTGCTTATTTTACGTCAATGTGTCGGGTAGTTTCGCCTGGTCTTATTATATAGTCCAGCGTAACTTGAAACACGTACAAAACGAAACTAAGTCCAAATGTACTGGATTTGACGTTTCGTTTGACGTTTGTCTTAACAATCAGCGCTGGTGTGAGGGTTCAAGATATACTGGGCGTCTTGAATGTTTGAAAATAAATACTTTTATGATGTTAGATGGCACAATGACTGTCTGGCTGTATGACGTATGATTTTGGATACGAATAGATCAGGTTACGATTCCCAGGAGTGTCGTAAGAGCCAAGGGGTTGTCCAGTCATCAAGTTTGAAGGCTGTCAAGAGATGGAAGGACCTTTTTTCGTTTACTTACTTCCTATGTCCAGCAGTAGAGGTCTTTCGGCAGATTTGATAACGATGAAAAATCAACATGATGCGTGAATAAGTTGAAATGATTTTAGTCAATAACGACCACAGGTGTTTCTAACAAGTGTTAGTTTTGAAAAAGGAAATTGATTGATTGCCAGCTAAAATTCTCCATATAATCAACTGCCATTCTTCTTCAGTTATAGGTTGTAGGACTCGGTAAATGGACGAAGTGTGTAAATTTTTATAAAATATTAATTTCCCAAACTGTTCTTGATAACTTGATATTTAAATACAGGATAAACCTTTCGTTTTCCCAACCCCAGAGCATACCTGCACACTAATGAATCCAAAAACAAAATTGTCTATAGTTAAGTTTATGCAGAACAATCGTTGAAATACTAGTTACAATACAGCATTTTAAGTACTGAGAGATGTAAAGAAAACTTAAGAATCCTCCTACTCTCTTGTCATGGGCACAGTGGGAACAAACAGGTGTAGTCTGGTCACAATCCCGCTCACTTATAACTTGTTACATTTTGTGTTAGAACTTTATTTTCGAGGTATATTATTCCACTTAAGCACAGTCGACTAATACGATGTGTGAGGGTGTAGCGTAGCTGTAGTGTTTTATTTTATACTTTGAAAAGAGAATTGGACGATCTTATTTATGGAATTAAAAAAAAATACTGGGTTTTACTGGCTGAAAACAATTTCGGGAATTGATAAACATGAAGGTAATTTAAGACAGTGACGGGGCCCAATAGGGCCGAAGCCTGCCAGGGTAGCGGGATCGTCCGAAAGGGTTACCGCTGCCCTGGAACATAAAGGGCTAAGGAAGGAACACGGGTGGGTTTTAATCAGTAAGAGTCTGACACTCCCTCCTGCTCCACCCAGAGCGGGAGGAGTCATTTGATGATTTCCGATCCTCAAAAAAAAAAGGTAATTTAAGACAAAATTAAATGTGAAAAAATTAAATTGCTGTTACACCTACAGTTTCTAATGGAGTAAGGGTGCACGAGTAGCTACGCTGTATTCAAAAGATTTCCATGGAATTTTTCAGTAATAGCGTCAGCAACAGAAGCCTGAATTTGTGTCCGGTTGATGACAATAGACTCGCCCTCTATTACATGGAACTTAAACATAACTGGTGCAATGTGCCCAATTCCGGAACCCCCCCTGCGCAACGCATGTAAGGCACATCCCTGGAGAGATGAGTCCTATTATATGTAGGTACAACATCGCAGTGATGACAGGTGGAGTGTGGCAGTGACCGAGTGGCGTCCAAGGACTGGTAGACGAAGTTTCGATCGTCTGGCGGCGAGATGGACGAACGACATTATTACCATCGCGGGTAAAGCCTGGATGAGGCTGGCACAGGGGCGTGGGGATTGGCACAAGAAAAGAGAGGCCTATGTTCAGCAGTGGGTGAAATCGGGCTGTGGATGATGCTGTTGAGGTACACCTCTGCCGAACCCATCAGGATACACAGGTGTGATGTAATGTTATGTGCTCCAAGCTATATTTATTATTTATTAAAATTGGTTACAGTTTTAACTAAGTTTTAAAATCAACTTGGCCTTTTATGTAGCTTTTACACTTACCCTGACAAAAGAACTGAAGGAGAATGGAAGCCAAAATAAATGACCGACAACGTAAAAATTATTCTAAAATAACATCGTCGAGAAAATATAAGGTAAAAACAACTCGACTACAACCAGTAGACTAATTTGCTACCGCCATTGTATTTTTAATTGAACAAGCAAAAGATTCATTACTTGCAAAAAAAACAAGTGAGTAGGTATGTACCTTGTTCCTTTATTGTACAGTCACGTGCATAAATATCTTAATATTTCGCAAAATTGAAAAGAGTGTTTTCGTGAAATAAAAATTGCAGCTTTGAAAAAAGACCTATTTTATTTAAATACTAGCTTCTGCCCGCGGCTTCGCCCGCGTGGATGTCGGAAATTATCCCACGGGAACGTGCTAACAGGATAAAATGTACCTATGTGCTTCCCCAGAATGCCATCTATCTCGCGGGCCCTTTGTGGCTAATTACAATAGAAAACCAATTGTGTCTCATTAGTGGTGATTAAGAGGGTACCTATATGATATCTTTACCTAAGTACCTACCTAATTAAAAAAAAAAAAACTCAATAACAGAAAATTGAATACCTACCTACCTAAATAAACCTATTTCTGATGATAACTAATCTAAACTCAATAAATAAGCAAAATCCCTAAAAACTAATATCTATACGAATGACTAATCCTACCTAACAGTATAAAATAACCTACGGTCACTACGTACACTATCAAATATACTACCTATACTTTAAAATTAAAATCTATACCTACGACTTACATAAAAATAAACCTAAATAACTCTAAAAACTAAAAGGAATAAAAATGAACTCCATTGCGGGTGACTTAACCTACGACAAACTTATTATTTGCGGTTGGTGCAGTAATCGGGTCTAGGGATCGAACCGCAAAATTAAGTTTGTTTTTTATTGTATATACTTTTCCGGGATAAAAAGTACCCAGTGTGGTGCCCAGGATATTAAAGAATAATTATACCAAGTTTCAACGTAATCGAACCGGTAGTTTTTGCGTGATGCCTGAACAAACAGACAGACAGACAGACAGACAGACCGACAGACAGACAGACAGACAGACAAAAATTTTTTTAATCACATTTTTGGGTTCGGTGTCGGTCTAGTAACACCCCCTGCCATTTATTTTTTTAATATTTTCAATGTACAGAATTTTCACTTCTACAGATTTATTATAAGTATAGATATAGATATTAATGTATGTGGTTTCCATCATCCTATCTTTGTAACACCATAAGAAATCTTTCAATATTTTAGGAGAAAATCGCTTTTGAATCTTACGTGTAATGTAAGATATACAACGTGCCGTTACAATGGCGACATTAATTTAACATACAGGTACGGCTAGTGGCCAGTAATCATAAAAATTATAACAACATAAAATAATTCGTAATTTGACAACTACCGCCTGCGCCGCTCGCCGACATAGGGCTCTCTCTCTCTTTCCTTCAATTGGCCTACTCTTGGCACGTAATTCGTTTTAGTTTCATTGATGCGATCATATGATCCGTGACCCGGCAAATGACTCCTGCACTACAGTTCTTTAAGTACAGGTTGCTCAAAGATGGTATTTTAGAAAATAGAAAATAAATAATAATGTTTACTAAAACTAAAATATGTAACGCGAAACCGCACGGTGTATATGCTCGTGAACGAACGAGCATATACACCGTGCCGCTTTAATGGCTATATTAATTTAACAGACATAAAGTTTCGCGTTACATATTTTAATTTTAGTAAACATTACTCGTATTATTTATTTTTTATTTTCTAAAATACCATCTTGGAACAACCTGTTTGCTTGTTTAACAGAAACAATAGGTGATGTACAGACATCGTCTATTATTTCTTTTAAAAATAACTTATACATCATTTATAAGTTGCTGTTCTCCACAGATTAAATAAACAATGGCTGACAATCTATCTACAGGAACAAAACAAAAGCTAATCGTGACACGATCTTCGTGAAGTGGAACGTTTTATATTATATTTATCTTTAATTACTACACGACTTTCAATAAAAGCGAAAAAGCGGCCAAGTGCGAGTCGGACTCGCGCTCAAAGTGTTCCGTCCCACCGTACAATATTTAACATTGCATAATTTTTGACAGCGGAAACTTGGAAATAGGGTCACATTTTTAACCCGTTAAAAATGTGAAGATAAGAATTTTTTTTTTCGTTGCCCCACATTAGGAATTTCCCTGTATCGTGGATGCGTTTACAAGCATTTAAACTCACATACACAAACAGCCAGACCCGGAACAGCTACTTCTAGGCCATACAAATATTTCTTCCGTGCGGGAATCGAACCCGCGACACGCAGCGCAGCAGCACTGCGCCAACCGTGCCGTCAAGAATTGTTTCGTGACTTTGAAGGTTGTTTAAGATTAAAATCATTTTGGTGTTAGTTTAGCATGTTTGTGTTTATGGAGACTATTATTTCATAAACTTTTGTCGTTCGTTCATTTACTCTGTGTTTTGAAATTAATTATTTGACATAACACTTATCTAATATTTGTCCGCCACAAGTTAAACCGTATCTCATTGCGTACTGTGTAAACTCTTGGTTGAAAATAATAAATACGAGTATATTAACTTTGTGTTTTACATATTTGCATTGTAATGGGTTTCCCTAATGACATATACATAAGTATAAGTGGTAGATAAGATGGACGCGCTCCGCAAAGAGCACGTTAAAACTGAGCTACTTGGCCTTACATAGTATATCTTGGCCTATTCAGTACAATCTCAAATTAAAAACTTAGGGGAAGTGAGCTTTAAGTGAGCCCTCTTTACACCTGACGCTAGGGATTGATACTATTGACAGCTCACTATAATCTTACTTCACCTAAGTTTTCACGGTGAGTTTTTTCAGAATAGACCGGCTGAACTCAGTTTCGGGCCATTGCCAACAGAACTAGCATAATATGGTTGTCTCTTTTCCTCTTCCTATAATTACGATATGCCGTCTTACTTCCACTTGTTATATATAGTGTGACATACACAATATTAAATTATTTATGTAAGTGCCATTTTTGAAGATCGAATATTGGGTAGATAATCTATCTAACTCTTTCTACTTAAACATCATTGGGCACTGCCGTAAGCCTTTCGATTTTCATTTTTGGCAACATTATACGTAGGTATTCGCATGTATAACGCACAACGCTAACGACTCTTCTGAAGTGGATAATACCCAAACTCCATACGGAACCCAAAAAAGAATAAAACCCTCGATCCATAGAATAATGACGTGCTCCGCCGCTAGGGAAGGAGAAATACGGAAAACAAATAGCGATTTTCTTTTGTTAGCTTATTATTCTCAGGAGCATTCATTACTCGGCCCACTGTGTACCACTGTGTACACACGGTTACGTTGCCGTGTTTCTAATGTGTTAGTATTGTATTAGAATTATATACGGCCGGGAGTATTTTCTTTGATTGCAGGAAGACCACTCGACTAAGTAGGTTTTCCTTGTAGGAGCAAATAGAAATTATTGTGGGCATTAGTGAAGGCTGGATATATGTATATGGACGAACCTGCGTATATGTTTAAGAGGCTTAGGATTTACGGTGGCTACACTTGCTGAAACCTGGAGTAGGTACAAATCCTAATACCCTTTCTGTAGATAAGTAGGTTTTCTACCTAGCTTGGATTTTGTTTTGGGAACATGGCGTTGCTGCCGGCACCGCCAATTCTTCAGCAAATATACATTGAAGGATGAACATTTTTAAAGAGTCTTTCTTAAACATTTCAAAATACTCTTAGCCTAAACGAATATTATAAAGAGAACGCTTTCACGCTAAACAGTTGAACGGATTTGGATGAAATTTGACACATGGGTAGACTACGATCTGGACATAGGATACCTTATATCCCGATATTCCTACTGGATCCATACTTATGAAGGTATACCCGCGGGGCGCAGCTAGTGAGACCTCTCCATGCTTTGGAAAGCACGTTAAGCCGTTGGTCCCAGCTGTCATTCGCAGATCTTTGACAGTCGTTACGGGTAATTAGAAACCCAAAAGTCTGACAACCAATCTTACCAAGGGGAATCGTGTTACCCAGTAAATGTTTGTGGAGGTCAGATAGGCACTCGCTTCATGTAAAATACTGGAAGCCGACCCCAACATAGTTGGGAAAAGACATATTGATATTGTTGAATTTGAAAAGAGCCAGATTGATATTGTTGAATAAATAAATTTTGAATTCTAAAAAGATTGCTACATCAACTCAGACCAACATTGATCATTCCGAACAGTCAAATACAGGGTGGCAGGGACATCGACGCGTAACCTGTTACCATGGATTCAGCACATGATTCTAAACACCCTCACGTCGATAGATTTCATCGGTTATTAAAAAAAAAGTTAGTTGTTCTATACGTTTCTTTGCATTTTTTGTTAACCGACACAATTTCTACACTAGGGGTATAAAATTATGTGCTTAATTCATGGTTACAGGTTGCGCGTCGATGTCCCTGCCACCCTGTATGTATGTACAGACGCCAGCACATCAAGCTACTACAATCTGTCAATTTTTTTAAATAGATTTCCAAGTTTATCGCGAAAGCATTGGGTTCAAAGTTGATTGGGAAAATTTTACAGTTTCGGGTAACTTGATGTGCTGGCGTCTGTACAACCCCCTCAACGGCCATCCAAATATATCTTCCAACACTAACTCCAACATCAATAAACAGTCTAAAACTCTAAAGGGTCGTTAAAATTTTACGATCTCGTGCGAAATTTAATTAGAGACGTGTCACAACTGTGATGCGGTATTTTAATAATGTCCTGCTGTCCCTCGAGGCGATTTATGACTCTTAAGGATGCTTGACATCGTTAAACTATGAATGCGAATTAAAGTTTTATATTGCTTGGTGTCTGAGAGATGTTAATTGAAAATTATAATATGGGATTGGATGAGATCAACAGTCACTGTCCTTCTTCGTGTCACTGGCAAGAGTTTTCTCAGATCTTGTTGGCCCAAAACTTCTACGGTGTCGCAGAGGTAAATTTAACTGCAAGTTTTGGGACACGAAAGGCAGGATAGGAGGTGGAGCATTGCTTGCGACATAACTCCATATTTGCCGTTCTGAGCTCACTTTGGAAGAGAAGTCTTATAGGTAGTTGAAAAGAATGGTCTCAGCAGAACGGTCAAGTTCGACAAACGTTTCAAACATTCCGTTTTTAATAAAGGTAGCAAAAGTAAAAATAAAACGCTGAAGGATGTCAAAGCCACTTTTCATCTCGTTCTGATTGTGGCGGCATCTACATCGCCCCATGGGAACTATGCATCATACTGACGTCACGCAAAATCCTGCATCGCGCAAGCAGAGTTTACAGTATACAATATCCCGACAACAACCCTTTTACATGGAGGAAAAGTGAACTATACACCCTGTTCCTCATACCTCTACAGACTTAAACCCAAAAATGCCAGCTAAACACTCTAAACTCAAAAACCAGCCCAACCAACCACTGGCCAATCGTGTTGATTATAGATATATTACGTACTAGCTTCTGCCCGCGGCTTCGCCCGCGTGGATGTCGGAAATTATTCCACGGGAACGTGCTAACAGGATAAAATGTATGTGCTTCCCCAGGATGCCATCCATCTTGCGGGCCCTTTGTGGCTAATTACAATAGAAAATCAATTGTGTCTCATTAGTGGTGATTAAGAGGGTACCTATATCTTTACCTAAGTACCTACCTAATTTAAAAAAAATAACCTACCTAAATAAACCTATTTCTGATGATAACTAATCTAAACTCAATAAATAAGCAAAATCTCTAAAAACTAATATCTATACGAATGACTAATCCTACCTAACAGTATTATAAAATAACCTACGGTCACTACGTACACTAACAAATATACTACCTATGCTATAAAATTAAAATCTATACCTACGACTTATAAAATTAAACCTAAATAACTCTAAACACTAAAAGGAATAAAAAGGTCGCACAGATAATACTGCCGGTGACGTAACCTTCGACAAACTTATTATTTGCGGTTGGTACAGTAATCGGTCTAGGGATCGAACCGCAAAATTAAGTTTGTTTTTTATTGTATATACTTTTCCGGGATAAAAAGTACCCAGTGTGGTGCCCAGGATATTAAAGAATAATTATACCAAGTTTCATCGTAATCGAACCGGTAGTTTTTGCGTGATGTCTGAACAAAAAGACAGACAGACAGACAGACAAAAATTTTTGTAATCACATTTTTGGGTTCGGTGTCGGTCTAGTAACACCCCCTGCCATTTATTTTTTTGATATTTTCAATGTACAGAATTTTCACTTCTACAGATTTATTATAAGTACTAGCTTCTGTCCGCGGCTTCGCCCGCGTGGATGTCGGAAATTATCCCACGGGAACGTGCTAACAGGATAAAATGTATGTGCTTCCCCAGGATGCCATCTATCTCGCGGGCCCTTTGTGGCTAATTACAATAGAAAACCAATTGTGTCTCATTAGTGGTGATTAAGAGGGTACCTATATGATATCCTTACCTAAGTACCTACATAATAAAAAAAAAACTCAATAACAGAAAATAATATACCTACCTACCTAAATAAACCTATTTCTGATGATAACTAAACTCAATAAATAAACAAAATCCCTAAAAACTATTATCTATACGAATGACTAATCTTACCTAACAGTATTATAAAATAACCTACGGTCACTACGTACACTATCAAATATACTACCTATACTTTAAAATTAAAATCTATACCTACGACTTATAAAAATAAACCTAAATAACTCTAAAAACTAATAGAAATAAAAAAGGTCGCACTGAAAAACACGGTTTAGAATTGCAAGTAGCAGTTAAAATAAGAACGAACGCTCGCCACTCAACACGTCCGTTCAAATCAAAGTTCAAAAAATATCCTTATATACGGTAGCGATCCGTGGCGGCCGCGCGCTACGCGTGTGCTGCGAACGGTGCAAGCCAAATTCAACCTTCAGCACTACATTTAGAGCATAACTTTAGTGAACTCCACTGCGGGTAACGTAACCTACGACAAACTTATTATTTGCGGTTGGTACAGTAATCGGGTCTAGGGATCGAACCGCAAAATTAAGTTTGTTTTTTATTGTATATACTTTTCCGGGATAAAAAGTACCCAGTGTGGTGCCCAGGATATTAAAGAATAATTATACCAAGTTTCATCGTAATCGAACCGGTAGTTTTTGCGTGATGCCTGAACAAACAGACAGACAGACAGACAGACAGACAGACAGACAAAATTTTTTTTAATCACACTTTTGGGTTCGGTGTCGGTCTAGTAACACCCCCTGCCATTTATTTTTTTTGATATTTTCAATGTACAGAATTTTCACTTCTACAGATTTATTATAAGTATAGATAGATAGATTACGTTATTACGGAGAATATTCATAGAAATATACTATACCAGGCCCTTGAATAGTGAGATGACGAGATGAGGTAACTTAAATACAACTTCTAACTAGCATTACTTATCTCAAACGTGCATTCAAGAAGTTTCTGATACTAATTGCAATTTGCTCCGTTATATGAAAGGTACAATGTACGACCAACATAAGAACTTGGATACAAAGTTTATTCCAGATACTCATATGTAATATTAAGATGTCCAACTTTATAATTAAGTTACGTGACTTTATAACCATGGCTTGAAGCAAGTTTTGTAATTTGTGTTAAAACTTACTATACTTCTGCCCTTATCCAATTTGTAAGAGATCGATGTTATGCATCTTTATAAGTAAACTTTTACACAATCCATCCATAGTTTTTTTGCTTTCTCTTATTGCAAATGCAATTTTATTTCAACCAGCGACGCAAACCGCTTTGCAAGTTTTTTACCATTTGATTAATCATCACGATTTCTTTATAATATATTAGTTAATATACCCATACACCTTCTGGAATAAATTCTCTAAATGATGATGAAAATTGCATCCGTTGCGTTGTTCAGAATAACAACGCAGTCACACATGAAAACCGACTTTGATTTATAATATTCTTATAGCATAATCAATCTATAACGTTCCCTCCGGTTCTCTGTGAGAGGGAGCGGGCCGTAATCCACCATGCGGGTCCAGTGCGGATTGGTAAATATCACATGTCTTCGATTTCTTAGTTCAAGGACATGCTGGTTTCCCCACGTTTCCTTTACCGTTTTGAGAGCAGTGGTGATGAAATAAAATTACCCAAAGTAAAGCGCCTGCCTGTGTTCGAACCCACGACCTAAAATTCGTAAGTCGGAGCTGTTACCAATGCGCCACCACTGATCTTTAATATGTACAGAAGATAATAATATATATTTTATATAAAATGGATGTACTAACATAGGATAAGATTATTGTTACTAACCCAATGGGATCTTTGTTGTCCTGAAAATAAAAATAAATATTATTATTATAAAATAAAGTCTCTTCTATAGATATAAATTTAAGCCAAATCATAAACCTATTTCGTTATTTCATATTAGGTGGTGGTAAGGTTTACCTAAACAAAAACAAAGTTTATTCCTACTTATAACATAACAGGCTCCTAACGCAACGTTTTCTGCAAAGCTCCTGATTATTACCAACCTCCGTCTGGCTATTGTGCCGCATATTTTCATTAGGAAGGCAGATAGTACTCTGTTATCTCCAACATACATACGTACGGTACGGAACGGAACGTTTATCGCACGAGCGGCGTTCTCGCTTCCGTCGTACGCACCGCAACTTGTTAAGGCAGGGTTTACACACACAAGTGATTATTATTTTACCAGAAAAATAAATTGTTAGAAAATAGTACGCATTGTTCATGTAAAAAATACAGTATGATTCTTCATACTGTATTTTTTACATGAACAATTCGTTAGAAATAATAATAATAATAAATTTAGGAGTACATTTAGCCTTCATAGCCTTCTGGCTATGAAGGATAAATGTACTCCTAAATTTCTTATGTGTGTAATATAAAGTAATATTATGGAATTTTCGGATTTTGGTCAGCAATAATTTTCATAAAGGTCTAAACAACTATTTAGAGAAATATTCTCTGCCAATTATTATTAGGTTTATCCTGAGCTTCCACTCATCTGTATGTATACAGGGTAGTTCTACACTAAGGTGTCTAAAATCATGGTTACAAGTTGCGCGTCGATGTCCCTGCCACCCCGTATCAATGCTAACACCATTATAAAATAGGAAAACTTGAAAAAAAAAAAGAAATACTTCATTTATTCTCTTTGTCTCCAACTAGCGTCTGCCCGCGACTTCTTCTTCTTCCGCGTAAACTTTCTTGGTTTAACATAAAGTGGTTTATGATACGCAATACTGTAGCTTCCCATTAGTGAAAGAATTTTTTGGATCAGATCAGCGGTTCCGATGATTACACCCTATATACAAACTCACCAATTTTACCTCTTTATAATATATTAATACCAATAGATCAAGCACTTGAAAAAAATACTGCTTTCATTCAATTCATCTCCAATAAATGGTCACGTGGTAACCCTGCCCTTAATACGCAAACTGTCACGCACAATATTACTCCAAAACTACGAAATTCTCCGAGATTGGGATTATTGAAGCTTATATGCTCTTTGCAGAGATTTTTCACGCTTCACTTGTCAAATATGAATACAGTTGGAATAAGATTTCCATTTCGTCAAATCAAATTGTAGTTTCTATATTAGAAATGAAGGATTGTACGTGTAAAATGTAGCTATATACTTACATGTTTGATTAATATTTGTTTAGGATTTTTGAGTACCTAGAAAGTCTATTTTGTACTCTAAAAAAAGGTGTATTTTTTCAGCAAAAGTGTAATTTTAATTCAATGATGATATTTTTACAAGGATAAACCCATTACATAACATCACGCCTGTAATTCCCGAAGGACCTAGAGAGGTGTTCCTAGTACACCCACATTTCGCCTATTAGCATCAACCGGGAACAATTCCAGGCTCCGGATTGGTACTGAGAATTTCTGACGGGAAAACCCAATAACACTTTGCCCGACCTGGGATTCGAACTCAGGACCTCATGGTCGGCAGCAGCGGTTGCGACCACTAAACCAACAAGGCAGTTGCAAACTCATTACAATACCCTTAAAATCGAGCGAGCTATGCTCGGAGTTTCTTTGAAGGATAAAATCAGGAATTAAATTATCCGGAAAAGAACCGGAGTTACCGACATGGCTTGCAGAGTAAGCAAACTGAAGTGGCAGTGGGCTGGCCATGTTTGTCGAAGGACCGATGGCCGGTGGAGCAGACGAGTCCTGGAGTGGAGACCGCGTGTCGGCAAGCGTAGTGTGGGATGCCCCCAGCTAGATTGACGGACGACCTAAAGAAGGTGGCTGGGACAAACTGGATGCGGATGGCGGAGGATAGGGTGTTGTGGCGCAGCCTGGGAGAGGCCTATGTCCAGCAGTGGACTGCAATAGGCTGAGTTGATAGAGATTAGATAAATGATATAGCAAGTGCCTTGTCTCTACAAACTTTAAGAAAGATCAAGCGTAAAGAACATAAAAACGAAGTTTTTGTAATTTAGAAGTATTCGTTCAACTAAAAAGCTTCAAGATTTTATCGAAACGATTTAAGATAAATGTTCGGACCAACTACAAACTGCTTTGATAGAAAACATTCCTAAAATAAATTAAAAGGTTGTTTCAGTAACAATTTACTGAAACAATCCTTTCTGTAAACCGATTCCGAAGTTACAGAATTCAAGCGTATTAATTTTGAATTGTATAAATAACTATCACTCGATGTATTAACATAATTTTAAAAAGTATTTGCATCTCCTAAGATTGTTTAGATAGATTCTTAACGAAAAACTTTCAAAGGACCACTGTTGAACAAGAAGAACCATTGCAAATAACCACGACAGTACCTTTAAACGGTGTCTATACGGAAACTACTTATCATATTAGTCAACACGCTTGACGCATATATTGATTATTGCACTTTGTTAGACAAACGTCGTTAAGCTCCTTAAGTTCTAAGTGGAGTTGCACCATTACTGACAAATACTCGCACTGACTGGACAATACAACTCAAATCTGTGTGTCTTTCCTCAAAAGACTATTTCAGACACTAATCTACATGGTCCTCACATGATCTGACCAAGATTATGTCTGGACTTTAAAAGGGACCTCTGATTTCGTTTCAGCCTTTCTTTTCAGTGTCGGATAAGAAACGCCGACCTAATCTAGTTTTTTTTTTAATATGATTGACGTGTAAAAGTGCTTGTAAAAACTACTTACAGAAATAAAACCATTAATTATTTATCACAATCAGACTATACCCATACCTTAAGGTACCAGTATCAAGAAAATACTAGAACAATTTCCTCCTCTTTAACAGAATCCTTAATAAAATACATACTCAGACCAAAACTTCTAAAATATAATTACACAAGGAACAAACTAGGATCGCGTCTAAAACTCTCGGCAGCTAAATTCTGCCGTCATAATAACGTATAGTATATTCCAAAAGTATGTAATAAAAGTGTAAACAAACCCTGTTTACTTTACATTCGTTTGCCATCATTGACTAAAAGGAATAAGTATCACACTCATTATTAAATTGCAATTTCAAAATCAACGACGGAAACTTCAATTAGACTTCAGTTGTCAAATAAAATCTGTCATTAAAATGTCGGGTTTAAGTATTAAACTAATCAAATCAAAGCATTCAAGTTTTAACTGGTACTACAAATTGGCATACAAAGGAACTTTTTCTGATCCATTTGTTTACATTTTGATCAGATACTTTTCGAACAGACCATAACGTAAACGAAGCGTTACACGTTAGTATGTGGTTTCATTAAAGCCTTAGGAAAATGTCTGGCGAGACTACATCCCGAATTTTGATAATGAAAGGTTTTGGGATATCAGGTTTAACATCAGATTATATTTAACGTTAAAACTGTATTGATGGTAAGGTGAATGAAGCAAGCTACTAAGAAGTTGTTGTATAGAACGAAGGTTGTGCTGTTAATTTATTTTCTAATAATAAATAATTTGAGATTAGACATCATCATCATTTCAGCCAAAATACGTCCACTGCTGGACAAAGGCCTCCCCCACGCACCTCCACTTCGACCGGTTCTGTGCTTCTCGCATCCAACGGGTTCCTGCGGCCTTCACAAGGTCATTGGTCTACCTTGTGGGAGGCCTTCCAACGCTACGTACGCGGTCTCCACTCCAGAACCTTTCGGCCTCATCGGCCATCAGTTCTGCGAGCAATGTGCTCTGCCCACAGATACTTAAGTTTGGCAATTTTACAAGACATATCTTATAAATAAGCCAGGCCGAAGTGATAAATATTTTGTTTTGTTTGTTGTTTTGTATGTGTTTTTTGTTTGGTTTTGTGTTTTGTTTTGTTGTTTTTTGTGTTGTTTTGTTTTAGATATGTTATCTATGTGTTTAAAATATGCCTGGCTTATTTTAGGACTTTCAATCACTTTATGGATTTATGGCTCTCGTGGCTAAATAATAACTGCCGCACGGGTAAATCGATCAAGTTAAGCTACGCTTGCCGCGGTTGGTCTGTGGACAGTTGACCACCTTTACATACCGATACCCCTCCGTGTCTTAGAAAGCACGTTAAGCTGTTGATCATGCCTGTCATTTGCGCATGTTTGACAGTCATCAGAAGCCCGAAAGTCTGCCAACCAATCTTTCCGTGGGGTATCGTGTTACCCAGTAACTGGGTTGTAGAGGTCAAATAGGTAGTCTCTCCACGTCAAATACTGGTTTTCAGCTGGAACCGGTTACATTGGAAGCCGGCCCAAAAAATAGTTGATGATAATGAATCTCTTTATGCATTATTTAACTTCTAAGCTAATGAAATGACAAATTGAAATTGTGTAATCTTAGTTCTGCCCTTTGAAAGATAGTTGGTGTTGATTTAACATCCTCAATACAACACCACCATTTCAGCTGAAACACGTGCACTGCTCCAGCACACATACAGTGAAATGATGGCCTTTGTCCACATAGGCCTCCCAAGGCTTCAAAATACATAATGCTCATTAAGACCACATTCCTTTTATATAAGTTTTGTTGTCAAAAACGTAGGAGTGCCTTGGTTACCTTTGACTATCTCACATCATGACGATGTGGTCAGTTCGAACCCGAGCAGTCACTTTACTTTGTGTAAATAATTTCATCACCACTGCTCTCAAAACGGCGAAAGAAAACATCGTGAGAAAACCGGCCTTTGCTAGAACCAAAAATTCAAAGACGTGTGACATTTACCAACTCGCACTGGGCTCGCGGGGTAGATTGCAGTCCACTCCCTCTCGAAGAGAGGAGGCCTGTGTCCCAGCAGTGGGAACATTATAGGCTGATTATGTATGCAATAAGCTGTGGGCCAAAATAACCCCACGTGGAGCCTTGACACAGCTAGAAGGCGTCGCGGCAGACCCCGTAGAAGATGGTGGGATGAGCTGGACAAAACAAACGACCAGTGGTCTACTTTAGCCCTGGATCGAAAGAGCTGGAAGTCATGGGGAGAGGCCTTTGCCCAACAGTGGGATGATGCAGGCTAACAGTAACAGTATATATGTTGTATCTCACCTCATAAAGGTGACGAAGCACGTGACTAGTGTGACTACGTTTTATATTTATATTATATTTATATTTTATACATATTTTTATTAAAACATTAAAATTTTAATAAAAATATGTAAAGCACACGAGAACACTTCATAAACATTAATTAAACTGAAGTCCCGTTTATTAAAAAGTAGTTGCGATATTATTTCTGAGAATAATTGTCTTAAGACCTTTTAATATACGTATTTCTGCTATAAAAGGTAAGAAATATAATGCTGAAGATGTGTATTTTTAAATATTCTATTTTTGCCTATATTCTTATTTTTACTAAAGGCTTTCTTTTAGTGCGATTACCTCATAACGAGATGCGACTGACTTTATATTAAGCACAATTCTTTTAATAAAAGAGTGCTTAACGTTTTTTATTCGATTCATTTTTTTTTTACCTACATAATTTTTATTTAACTTCTTTTTTGGGCCCTATCAGAATACTAGCGCTGCGGTATTTGTTTCTTTTTTTTTAAATATCGTAGCATCATGTTGAGATACCTTTGCCTTTAAGATGCCTTTTTGGCCTCGCAGAAGTCTATCTTTTTATTGTCACTATTTTGTTAGTTTTAATCTTAGATTTAAACTAACTTAAAAGTACTTACAAGATACTTACGCTTAAAAGTTTTAATCTTCTTTTTTAATTTTATTGTTTTCATGATTTTGTTCGAATTAGGGCTGATTTTTCCAACGCCAGATAATTTTATTCCAGGAATAATTTTTAATTTGTGACATTTCTTCCATGCAAAATCTATCAGACGTCCATTTTATTCCACGAATAATAGTTTTTTCTTCACTCATTCTTAAAGTATAAAGTATCCCATACGTCTTTGTCCTCTTGTCTTGTCAGCATAAAGTCTCCTGGTCACCTCGAAGAACTTAGCTAGAGCATAAGAATAGCATAATCAGCCTATAATATTCCCACTGCTGGGACACAGGCCCCCTTTCAGTGAGAGGGAGTAGGCTGTAATCCTCCACGCGGGCCCAGTGCGGGTTGGTAAAGGTCACATGTCATCGAAATTTTTCGGTTCTAGGATATGCCGGTTTCCTCATTATGTTTTCCTTCGCCGTTCTGAGAGCAGTGGTGAAGAAATAATTTCCACAAAGTAAAGTGTCTGACTGGATTCGAATCGACGACCTTCTACTATAGTCGCGGCCGTCACCATTGGGTCGCCACTGTTCTTATAATAAGAATTATATAATTTAGTAAGTGGAGCTTGAAGTGGCGGTGCTTGGGGAAGCCTATGTCCAGCAGTGGACATTTTTCGGTTTAAATTATGATGATGATGACGAATTTAGAAAGAATATGACGACCTAATCAAGATGCCTCATTAAAAAACTTAAAAAGGAACTTTCAAAACTTAAAGGCTCGACTGCCCGAAAATAAAACTGAACTTTCAAGAACCCTCAGTTCTAGTACTATGCAAAGTCTAATAGGAACGTCATAAATATACAGTACTGTACAGTGTACAGACCCTATATTCGGATGTCTAGCCGAGGTACACCGCAATTGTGAAAAGCCAAATTGTCGGGTTCGAGAGCATAAGAGGTAGTCTCGTAAAATTAATATGTAGGGAGTGCTTCTTGCTAAATGTGGGCAGTATTAAAACGGAGTACTAATGGGGGGGGAGGGGTACCCTCACAACCGCAGACTTTATGTCCTCAGACCGGTCTAGAATTATTAATTAACCGAATGGTGATTGCATTCCTTGGTCGCGGTCTCCATAGTTATTTGAGTTCATAAATTAGTAATGGTTCAAGATGACAGCTTGCTGGCTTCGAGGTGGAGCGGAATGGAGTTCGGTTTTTAATTTAGAAGATTGATATTTATTTGTATGAATTTGCAGAAACTTGCAACTTATTCTCTTAAAACTTTAACTTTGCAACAGTGTTGCTGTTGCTAATGCTTAGTTTTAAATTCAGTTTCCTCATTAACACTATAAACTGGTCGCATTTTTGGTTTGAATTGTTATTAGTATCACAGTAGTTCAAAGGACAGGAAAGCCGTGATTATAAGACAAAATAAATTTAGATACTTAAATAAATCAGGAGGATTCTGGTTAAGTAATAACGCCGCACGGGTCGATCGATGAGGTTAAGCTACGCTTGCCACGGTTGTTCCGTAGATGGGTGACCATCTTTACATACCAAGACTCCTCCGTGCCTCAAAAAGCACGTTAAGCCGTTGGTTCCGGCTGTCATTCGTGGATCTTTGACGGTCGTTACGGGTCGTCGGAAGGCCAAAAGTCTGACAACTGGTCTTACCAAGGGATATGTATTCCCCAGTCACTTGTTTGTGGGGTTGTAGAGCTCAGATAGGCAGTCGCTTCATATAAAATACTGGTATTCAGCTAAATAAATAATAAATGATTTTAAGTAGATTTGTACAAACACTTTTACACGTCAATCATATTTTAAAACTAGATGACTAACTGCATCCGATAATACTAGAAGCCGATCCCAATATGGTTGGGAAAAAATATGTTTTTTTCTAAAAAAAAACATATTTTTCAAGAGAAATAAAATTTTGAAGGTACCGTCGGAAATGAAAGCCTTTCCACGAGTGTACGTCTAACAAGCTTGTCATTTTCTTAGAGAAAATTAATTTCTAATCCTCTAATTTAATACACACGAAAAGTAACCTATGAATGTATTAATACCCTCAGTCTCAATAGAATTCTAAGCAACCAATCCAAGAACGAACAAAGAACAACAATCGCATTCATTTGACGTCTAATTTACATAAATATGAGATTTTCGCGAATAATCATACTTAAACACCGTTGATTCGGAATTGTAGCACAATGAAGATTGCTTCCGACCCGTCGAGCAATATGTTTAAAGAGAAAATTTGAATATAAGTTACGCCGCGTATCTTGTTAAAATTAAGGATTTAAATTTAAATTTTGTGAAGCGTCCTGGGGCGAATAGGTGAAAGGAAATAAATATGAATATGAATGGGGAATCAGACAAGTACACGAACGAGTTTCGAATTATTAACTTTTCGAGTGCACTCGGTTTTGAAGGTACCGTCGGAAATGAAAGCCTTTCCACGAGTGTACGTCTAACAAGCTTGTCATTTTCTAAACGTCAAATCTTTACTGTTGAAACGTATGTGCTTTATGTTAAGTTAAGTAGGCATTTTATATGTGAACGTAGTCGGATTATTTCTTGTTGGTATACAATTCGCTATAAGAATCGTATACCAACAAGAAATAATCCACGATCCCTGTCAAGTTTGACGGAGTTATAAAATCTATCGACCTCATTATTTTGGGTTGTTATTGTCATCTGGTTCACTGCGGCTGCGAGCCGCACACTACCTGAACGCAAAAGGTGGTAGCCATAAGGCTAATCCGGGGCTACCGCACGATCTCGGGCGAGGCAGCAAGCCTCCTTGCCGGACTGCCGCCATGGGATCTGGAGGCGATAGTGCTCGCGCGCCTGTATGATTGGCGCGCGGAGGCACTACGCCGGGGGGAAACTCCGCATCCGCGGCAAACCGCGGCGGAGCGGACGAACCTCCGGCGCGATCTCATGGCGGCATGGAAGGAGCGACTATCGAAACCCAGCGCAGGGCACGCCACGATAGCGGCGGTAAGACCCCTCTTTGAGGAGTGGCTAGAGAGACGTCACGGCGCTCTCACCTACCGCCTGACGCAGGTCCTCTCCGGACACGGATGTTTCGGGAGGTTCCTGCACATAATCAGGCGGGAGGAGACGCCCGGGTGTCACCACTGTCAGGATTGCCCAGAGGACACGGTGGAGCATACGGTGGAGGTCTGCCCTGCTTGGGCAGAGCACCGCCGTGTCCTCGTAGAGGCGATCGGCAGCAGCGGCGACCTCTCGCGTCCGGCCCTGGTTCAAGCCATGGTCCGGGGCGAGAGGGAGTGGGAGGCAGTCACCTCCTTCTGCGAAGCAGTCATGCTAGCGAAGGAGGTGGCGGGGTGGGCGAGAGAACGCGCCTTGCGCACCTCACGCCTCAGCCGCCGCGGGAGACGCTCCGGGCGTCGGGAGCCGCGTGACGACTCCCGGCCACCGTAGGCGCGGGCCTGCGGGCGGTGAGTAATGGGTAACTCACCGTCCGATCAGGACCAGGCCCGTGCCGGACGGCGTGTTGTGTTCCACGCGCGCCTCAAAGAGATGTCAGCATGAGTGACGGGGCCCCATAGGGCCGAAGCCTGCCAGGGTAGCGGGATCGTCCGAAAGGGTTACCGCTGCCCTGGAACATAAAGGGCTAAGGAAGGAACACGGGTGGGTTTTAGTCAGTAAGAGTCTGACACTCCCTCCTGCTCCACCCAGAGCGGGAGGAGTCATTTGATGATTTCCGATCCTCAAAAAAAAAAAAAAAAAAAGGGTTAATTGCGTAACACACTAACAAAATAGCAATGGCTTTCATTTTGACAGTTCAAGAACATTCACTGCGATAGTTAGGTTGTTGAGCAGACATATTTATCGAACAATGTTTTAGAAATATCCTTTATAATGATTCAGAATATGATTGATAGTGTGTTATGCAATTAAGGTGCAGGTCAAAAGTTAAGCAGGTTCAATTAATAAGTTAAGCAGGTTCAATTAATAAGTTAAGCAGGTTTAATTAATAAGTTAAGCGGGTTCAATTAATAATAAACCATTTGAACGCTCTAAGCACAAACGCAAGAATATTTCAGATGTCAGAGTTCCCGTGGCAAACATTTTCGTCTCGACTATGCAGACGGTACGCAGACATCTCAAAATCAAGCAGATAGGCCAACGGAGACAATTTAGTCGCAACGTATAATTTGGGGTTCGGCTAAGGACCGGAGCTGACCGACCGCGCGCCGAATTTCAAGAGCCCCTTTACCCGACTAGTGGCGGAAACTAAAGGTGGAGCCGGAGACCCTTTTGTTTTTTGTTAAAGTTTCTTTTGCCACTATTGAGTTTGACGGTACTTATTTTTTGTTAAGTGTACTTCAAAAAGTGTTACTACTTAGATCTTAGTTACTTTGGTTATCATGTCATATGATCGATAGATTTTTGAAGACTTGTATCGAATCACAACTACTACTACAACTTTTTATATCATTTTGTTTTTTTTTTTTAATATTTTTATGCTAGAATTTAGTTTAGTTTGTACTATAAATTGCACAATAAGTACTTTATCTTAGAAGCACAGTACCGGTAGAAGTGGAGGTGCTTGGGGGAGGCCTACATATGTCCAGCAGTGGACGTCTTTCGGCTGAAATGATAAATACTTTATCTTTATTTCAGTATTTCTTTAACTTAGCCAATAATATTATGACCTGTTCTTTACTGTTAGATATTTCAGTAGTTAGAAGCATAGTTAGCGAAAAACACTGAAAAACAGTTATAAGATATTATTTGTCCCAAAGTATTATTTTTTCAAATACATAGTTTCATCCATTGCAGTCGGTACCTACTGCATAGCATTCCCGAATATTTTCATAGCCAAAACATTCAGTATTCACCCCAGCACTCACCTAAAAAAAGAAATAAAACAAAGCAAAATCACTATGAAATTCACCAAACATTTTAAAAGGCATATTGAAGCTTTTACAATTCCGCCATTTTTTATATTCCTGTTTTAATTGCTGTCGGTAACAAAGGAAGATCGAATGACGTAAATTAAGGGAAAAGTCTGCTTTTTAGGATCTATTCACGCATTGTTTGAATAGTGAGTGTTTTGTTTTAATTAATTTCGCTTATTAGGAGTTTTTGTTTGCGTTCGTTGACGAGGGCTCGTGGCTAAATAATCACAGCCGCACGGGTCGATCGAAGGTATTAAACTGAAATTATGTAAGTTTTGCAAGCATTTTTTTTTAATGATCACGCTTTTTTCTTCTTTCAGAAAAGTAGCAATTAAATGTATGGAGTGGAGTAGTGTTTCTCATAATAAATTGTTTTTGGTAACAAGTCAGAAAATTTCAAAAAAATCGAAGAACCGACACAGCTCGGTAACCATCCAGTTTTGAACCCTAGTTAACTGGCATACATTTGTTGCTAATTACCTCTAGTAAAACGCCTTTCAAGGAATACGTCGAATTTTCCTGTTACCCTGTAGAATCTAACGACGTGGAACGTATCTAGGTACGTATTTTTGAAAATATACGTAGTGATGTGTTCGGCATTCGGAATAAACCGATAGTTCATTGCAGGTGGTGCCCTATCGCTCTTTACAGTGCACTGCACACGTTGGATTTTGCTGTAAGCGTTCTAGTTTTCTTACAATGTTTTTATTCAGCGTTGTAGTCTACGATCTTACAGAGTAAAAATACCGTGTTTAGATTTACTGATTAGGTAAAGTGGCCGTAATTATCGATCATTTTCATTTTAGTTGTAGTTTATAAGTTTGAGTCGGAAGCGCACATGAAAGGGTAGGTACCCTAAAAATAATTATTTAGGGTACCTGCCCTACATCTAAAGTGGGGATGATAATTTTTTTTCGTCCTTCCCATAGTGTGGGATATCGTTGGATAGGTCATTCAAAAATATTAGGAGTTTAAAAATAGTAGACCGTTTTTTGATTAAATAAAACGTTCGTGACTTATTAAGCTTTAAAGTACCAATTTTCGTTAGAGTCAAGTGTCCCCCCCTCTACCAACTAAACGGTTGTAGTTAGAAATTCAAATTTCACGGCAGTAGTACTTATATATAACGAAGTTTAAAGGAAAACTATCACACTTAAGTGGGCTTTACAAGTTTATGAGTAATAGTCGACCAATTGTACTAGACTCGAAAATTTCGAACAACTCCATAGAAATGTCGATAGATGGCGCTAAGTTTGTATCGCGCTATTGTTTCATTCCTAAATAAGTTTTATGACAAGTCTTACCCAAATCTCAATCAGATGATCAGATGAGGATTTGTATAGGAAGTCAAATTAGGTAGGTAGTCATGTTTAGCTTTTAATTAGAGCATGGTACAAAACTATCATTCAGTGAATACGACCCGCACTTGGCTGTTATAAAAACTACGGAACCCTACACTGCGCGTGGCCCGACACGCACTTGACCGGTTTATTATTGATTTTGTTTTATTTTTATCATTTGTTGTTATAGCGGCAGTAGAAATACAAACTCTGTGGAACTTTTAACTGTCTACCTACTACGGTTCATGAGATACAGCCCGCTAACAGACATGACTGTGGAAGCTTAGTAATAGGGTGCTGTTTGCACCTTTGGGTACGGAAACCTAAAATTGGGGTTGGTCTTTTTACGTTTTAAACACAAAAATCGTGCTAAAACGTTTCCCTTACAGCAGTCCTTTATTACCTTCAAAATACAGTAGAAATGCACAAAATTTATACTAAACCGGCACGTATGCACGACATCGTTGCACCAAATATACCAGGCGCCCATAACCAAGAAGGCATTAGCCAGCAACAGCTGTTCAGCTTTCCGTACGTGAACTGAAGTTAATTAGAAGCCTTTGCGAACCGCGGTCCGGCTGCGGTTTTAATAATTCCCACCGTCCAGCGTAAGAGAATTGATATAAATGATTTTGTTGGACCCCACACTAATTTGAGCCCGAACTTTCGCCCGTACTTGGGATTAATGACTGTCTGTATAGTAACATGAGCTTAGTTTTGCAGTAACTCATTTTGTTGTCGAACGGGCGTTCACTTTGAACTTCAAACAAATATTTGGAAGCACGTAATCGTGTGTTTAAATGAAGGAAACTCTTATTTGTTATTTTTGTTTACTTGTTAGGATTGAAAGGCGTGCTGCACTGAATGTTTTGTTAGATCAAATTGTTGTTTAGTCAAATAGAAGTATTGTACAGTCTGGTTATTTAGAAGTGAATGCTTAAACTGACTAGTTAATCAAATTGTTCCATTTAATTCAAGAGATAATTGCCATTAATTCATTATGACAGTTCTACAAAATTCATTGCGTTATTTACGTTGTTGAGCTGACCGTTTTTTCGAACATATGAAGCAATAGATTCAGAATATCCTTCAAAATGATTCAAATTCTAAATAGTGTGTTACGCAATTAGGGTGCCGCCTAGCCTATATACAAACAAAAATCAACGTTTATTTTTTAAACGAACCGTTAAGAAATCGTTATCCTCATTAATAACAATAAACCATCCTTCGACCCATACATAAAACCCAATTAAATGGACTTATCCTACTGCAATATAACGATGCGGGTTTTATTAGGTGCGAGAAATACATTTTGTGAAAATAAACACAAGGAAAAGCTCATTAAAAATACGCAAGAGCAGAGTCTGTCACGGTTTACGACAGTTCGCTTCACGTCTGCGTTGCATGCGCGTCAAAGTTATCCACAGTTATTAACTGGCATGTCAGTTTCTAATTACTCGATCCAGTTATCACCTGCTACTGACGGTTACATTTCTACCCTGTCTGCACCACTCTTAACAGACACGCCGTCTCGACAGCAAAGTACGAAACAAAAAGGTCACGTTGTTAAAATAAGGGGTCTGGAAAAAGTGGTTCTTCGAGCCGGCTCCGAAGCAACGTGAAGTCGCGAAATATGTTCAGATGACAGCTCCATTATAGTAATGTGTCAAACAAGGGGTTTAAGGTATTATTAATGGTGGGAAAGGTAATAATTTTCTTTGTTTGCTCGCGTTGGGGCTTTTGTTTCAACTTGTTAATGTGCCGCGGCAGACAATGGTGTGCGGGCTATTAGAATATATGTAGTTGACAGTGGTGATCTCTTAACAATATTCTTATTTTTGAACTGTGATTGCATTAAAAAAGTCAGTCATCAGCCCATTAAGAGTGATTACGTAAGTTATGTGGTTCAGCCGTATAATAAATTACCTAAAAAAGTCAGAGAGTGTACAAGCATACCAACATTTAAAAAATGCCTAAAGAATCATTTTTTAGACATAAGATTAGTTCTTATTTTTTATTAGACATAAGTTTAGCATGATCTGCTTTGTATTTAAGTTATACCTGACAACATACTTGCTTTTTTATTAAAGATAATATTAATATGGTGCTGTTTATTGGATGGCTCGATGTCTTAATGTAACCATAAGTGAACTGTATGTTCTTTGAGAAAATAAATGTCTTTAAACCGATGTGACGTCCAAACGTCAAAAATGGATGGTTAAACAGTCACTACTTAACTTTAAGCAACGTTTATGAATCTTTATTCATAAACGTTGCTTTAAACCCCTTTGGGGTTAGAGTAATAATAAAACAAGACGTCTATGTCGATTTCTTTCGGTTTTTGTATAGCCGGAGTCACACGTAATACAAGGTGTCGTTTTGCATCCTCGTCAAATTCAAGGAGGTAACTATGCTACTGATTCTCGACAAGAATCAATAATAAAATAAGTAGGTATTTTTTTTTTCTAATTTTCGGAAATGTGTGGCATGTGTGGGACACGCAATCTATAACGTGGCCTGTGTGAGACCATAGTATAAAGAGAGGAAGTAGGCTATCTCCGGCACAATCCGCGACATAATTGCCTACTGTCTTAGGGTTGTCACTTTTTGTTAAATTTTAATTCAGTGCCAATAAATGGGCAAGGGTCGGGATGTTGTATTTTTTACTTGTATTGTCTGGGTACCTAAACGATGATGAAACCTTTCACGATGAAAGAAAGAGCGACGGGCCAGCAGACGGGCGGCGCGGGGCGGTGATGAGCACGAGTAAACGGTAGGTTACTGATAGTACTGTCACCAATTCATTAGTTTAAAGCCCGGCCCTTGCCAAAGATAAGATATCTCTGTATAACTAATTCAGTGATCATTAGTCAATAAAGTTCAACAATGGTTTTCCTAACAAACACAGAAATTTATTCAAGATTCATAGCAGTATTATTTATAAAAAAAAAAAACATCGTAAAACAACATAAAAAAACTAACGCCTGTCTCTTAGACTATAATCAAATTTTTATTCTGCTGTTATGATTCGAACTTTGCTCTATTTATCTGATTCACAATTAGTCAATTACTTATTTTTTTAAGTACGATTTTATAACTGTAAGTAGGTACTTAGTTACTATACCTACAATAGGTACTGAGAAATCGGCATGACTAAACATAAACAAAGCAATAGCGGCAAATCAATGGACAGATCAAAAGTACCTAGTACATTCTAGTGGGAAATTAGGCCTACCTACTTCCTCTGTCTGATAGAAAACTAATACAACAAAAAATAAGTAAGTAGGTAGGTATCTCATCATCAAGTAAAAATGATATGCTAGAAAAAGTGACTTCCTTACCTTTCCTGTTCAATAGGTAATTTGAACAGAGACAATTCTGGAATCGATGAATTATTAAGACACCCAAACACACAGCAATACGTTCTCCTGCGATTATCACACATTTTTCATTCATTTAGCGGTGCCGAAAAGCCGTGACGCGCGAACCTCGTGCGATGTTAGCCCCGTCTGGCGCGCTGCGAAACCCGCCGAGATTTGTGTAAGTGTGCGTGCGGCGACGCATAGATACTTTGGCGCACACATACAAGCCGTGCGCGGTGCGTTTGTATGAAGATAACGTACTTCCTCTCTTTATACTATGGTGAGACCGCACTGTAACTGCCCTTAACACACACATAAAAACGCGACCGCTTATACGATACCATAACGCGATTCTGTTCTTTGAAAGCGGTGTATTCTGAAATACTGTCAAACTTAAATAACAAAAAAAAAACTATGTATTCATTATTTACCAGGGATCGTAATTTTATTTGATTATTTATGTCTTACATAACAGCCTCCTGAAATTTTACGAGGATGCAAAACAACAGTTTGTATATACAATTTATGCCTTAATTGCAGAAAGTGCCTTGATAGTCCGTAGTCGGATAAAAACTTGCAAAACAGCCGAGCAATAAGCTGATAAAACGCTAAGACGAAATAAAGAAGATAATACTTTATCCAATAAACAAAGTATTTATTAAGGGCCCTATTTAAGATGAGCCCAATAGAACGATATGCTTCACTGGTCCTTAGATGCGCCTCATCCAATTTCACGGTTGGTCCCTATTCGCCTTTGTTAATTGTTAATTTGTATTAAGAAATTTTCGAGATTATTGATTAAGCTTATTAATTTTTCGATTGAATAATTTTATTTATAATTATTTAAAAACGTACCATGTATTTATTTAACCGAAAAATGAGACCTAAAAAATTTACAATAAAGCGCGTACTGCACATTATTTATTTATTTGTGTAAATAATAAAACATTTAATAGAGAAAGAAAGATACATAGAATTCTCTTTATTATATATACACCGTAATGAAAAAATATATGAAAAAACACATAAGACATGATACATACAATTAAGTAGATAAACATAGATGAGCATAGAGATAGATAGGTATTGCTCATTTCATTTGAAATTTCTTCCAGCACACCTGCGACGGGAGAGTTGGATGAGAGACGTTGGTAGACACAATACAGGAAAACGACTCTTCACGTGACCAGAAGGCTGACCTATTTTTTGGCCATACAACGTGGCAATGCTGCCAGCCTCTTGGGCACTTTTCCTGTTGACAGCGATTTTTTTGATGCCCTATGATTCTTTTCCTTCTTTTTTTATAAACATGTACATATTACTAATATTGCTTTTTAAGTCTATTAGCTTTATTATGTAAATACTTTCTTGTTTAAAAATTTAAAAAAATCAAATAGTAAAATTTTAAATCAATTTGAACATCATATAACAATGTCTATCATTGATAACAAAAATGTAAGAATGTTTTCTATTTTGAATCTTGTTGAAGCATGTTACTTGGAATTGAAATCACCAAATGAGACTGATTTGGTGATTTCAATTCCAAAGTAACATGCTTCAACAAGATTCAAAATATTTTCAATACTCACGTCAAACAAGCTATAACTCTCCCCATATACATACAGGCTGCGTCCATAACTCGTCCCCTCGCCACGGCCATACACCACCGTTTTAAACTCCACCCTGTGTACAGAAACATTCAAACTTTGCAGACAAATTCGATCTGTGCGGGGCGATTCGGACCATGCATACTTATTGTAGCTGTGTTTACGCAATAACAACCTTTATTAAAATGCGATACGGAACATAATTGTGTATTCCGTATGCACCGAATATGGTATCATGAAGTCCTGTTTCATACAGCGGCGTTTACATAACTTTGGTACCTATGTAGTAGATACGTATGTTAGTAGGTAGGTAAAAGCTTTGTGAGGTAAGTCTGTGCAATTTCAATTGAAACTTCGGATTAAATCCGGCGAACAGAGTTTTTATCAAAGGAAATGGCAGTTTAATTAAGTTTGTGTATCCATTGATTCTGGTAGTAACATACGCGTTAACGTAATATGTAGGTACACACGGCTACACGTCAAGCTATACAAAACCAGTTTGTCTTGGTCTCACTTTGTATGATATTTTCTCACAGTGAACGGTCAGCTAATACTGGTTTTGCATAGCTTGATGTGTAGCCATGTGTACACGGAAATGTATTTTTACGAGCGTAAGGCGGAAAGCATATAACATA
Organism: Apamea anceps; assembly: GCA_951799955.1. Taxonomy (NCBI): domain Eukaryota; kingdom Metazoa; phylum Arthropoda; class Insecta; order Lepidoptera; family Noctuidae; genus Apamea; species Apamea anceps. The sequence continues at coordinate 14,880,318 of OX637506.1, forward strand.
AAAAATTAAATTAAAAATTTAAAAAACCCCCGACCACGTGAAACCCTATAAAAAGAAAAAAATAACCTTGAAATTATGACCCTACGTACGTAAAAATTTCATACGTACTTACGTATGAAATTTTTTGATTAAATGTTGTCCCGTCGGGGGACCGCTCTAATTATTAGCCTAAAATTCTGTTAAAGTTTAAAATAGTAGCGGTCCCCCGACAGGACAATATTTAATCAAAAAATTTCATACGTACTTACGTAGGGTCATAATTTCAAGGTTATTTTTTTCTTTTTATAGGGTTTCACGTGGTCGGGGATTTTTTAAATTTTTAATTTAATTTTTTATTTCATGCTTTTTGTAGGGACTCCTTATTATTTCTTTTCTTTTATTTTCTTGCGTTTTAAGATTCAGGTAATTTGGTATTTAATCAGGTTTTTTGTAATTCACGATTTTGTGGTGGTGGCCATCTTGGATTTGAAATTTGTCATAGTGTATAGTATTCTACTAGTCAAGCCCTTTCATTTGATAAACATATGGAGGGAGTTGTGAAAAAAAAAAATGTAATTTGCCATTTTGTGGTGGCGGCCATCTTGGATTTGAAATTTATCATAGTGTATAGTATTTTACTAGTCAAGCCCTTTCATTTGATACCCATATTGAGGGAGTTGTGAAAAAATATGTAATCCGCCATTTTGTAGCGGCGGCCATCTTGGACCGATTTTCATCAAACATAGCTAAGAACACTCCCGACAAATTCACCTTTCAAACAAAAAAAACAAAATTAAAATCGGTTCATCCGTTCGGGAGCTACGATGCCACAGACAGACATACACACACACACACCCCGACACGTCAAACTTATAACACCCCGTCGTTTTTGCGTCGGGGGTTAAAAACGGTTCCTGTGTGAGTAAATATTCTTACTTTTATTCTATTACACGTCATAATAATCCATTTATTATTCATTCCATATATTTTGACAGCGTAGGTACCTATTGGACTTTTCTATGAAACAGCAGACTTATTTTTTTGGTAACTGACAAAAAAATTCTACGTTCCCCGGTTTCGATCAATAATTTACCTAAGGGGTCTATCAATTCATGGTTACAGTGTACGCGTCGATGTCCCCGCCACCTTGTATATAAAATACAAGAAGAGAACAGTAAAATACGCACAAAGGTGATGCTTATTTCCAAAAAAATATCTTCCATTATACCTGCGATAGGAAAATAAATAAAAAGAGATGTTAACACCGTCCGTATGTAACCTATTTTTCTACGTTTCCTATGTTTCAAAACAACACAAATTACAAGTAGGCATCCACATACTGGTATTATTGACATCAACTACCCCCCTTCTCCCACACACAACAAAAAATCCATCGTGTCTTATTCTTACAACAAATATTTCACACTTCCTTGATTTCTTTATACCTACGTGAGAGTCCAACAATAGCTATTTAATATCTAATAATTCCCCATCTATTGTAAGGAACTGGGGTGGGCAGAGAGGGTAGTGAACCAGTCTTGGCCCCTTATAATCCTTCACACTCCACTTCCTTCGTTATTCCAAGAATTTTATTGTTGATAATTAAGGATCTGGAGATAAAGAGATTATCTCACGAATTTTAATTGGAAGATTGGCTTTTGGATGGTTTTTATTAAAATTTATATTTGTAATTTTCATATTGGTTCCGGATGAAGAAACCTTGTGTAAAGATCATAATAAATAGTCTTTTATACCAAATCACTTTAATCAAAGGATTTTGACACGAAAAGCAGTCCCAACTCCCACAAGAAGGCCAATTCTCGTAATTAAAAACATTCAAAATCTAGTCGCAATCTCATCTCAGCGACAATCAATGTCAAAAACTTGACAAAATTATAGGGAAACTAGAGGTATTTTTGACAGATTGAGACTAAGATCAGACTGTGAACGTTCATAAAATAACGAGAATTGCCCCTTTGGTTGCAAATAACATACACACATAACTTTATTAGTCGTAGGTATAGTATGGTATTAGGGCAATTAGCAGTACCTTGACTGCTACCAGTATTGCATGAATATAGTCAATGGGGGTCAATAGGCCCAGTGGTAACAGCCGCGATTTACGAGTTGTAAGTCGTAGGTTCGAACCCTGGCAGGCGCTTTACTTTGTGTAAATTATTACGTCACTATTGCTCTCAAAACGGTGAAGGAAAACATCGTGAGGAAACCGGCCTGTAATAAAACAAAAAATCGAAGACATGTGACATCTATCACCCCGCAGTAAGCCCGAGTGGTGGATTACGGCCCACTCCCTTGCACTGAGAGGAGGCCTGTGTCCCAGCAGTGGGCACACTATAGGCTGATTATTCAAGATTCCAATGATGTGGAAAATACTTAATGAGATAGAGGAAATTGAAGAGTAGTGACTAATATTTTCGGGAGGCTGAATAAGGTCAGGTCAGGTCATATGAACTAGGTAACAAGTTGACCTTTCGAAAATATATCAAAGTAGATAAAAGAAGAGAGGGAGAGAGAGAGATGAAAGGTCTTCTTTTGTAGCTTGTTAAGGAACGCGGCGCTGTCTTCGCGAAGCCTTTTTTTTTTTTTGAGGATGGGAAATCATCAAATGACCCCTCCCGCTCTGGGTGGAGCAGAAGGGAGTGTCAGACTCTTACTGACTAAAACCCACCCGTGTTCCTTCCTTAGCCCTTTACGTTCCAGGGCAGCGGTAACCCTTTCGGACGATCCCGCTACCCTGGCAGGCTTCTGCCCTATCGGGCCCCGTCACTTCTGCTGACATCTCTTTGAGGCGCGCGTGGAACACATACACGCCGTCCAGCACGGGCCTGGTCCTGATCGGACGGTGAGTTACCCATTACTCACCGCCCGCAGGCCCGCTTCGCAAAGCCTTTAGATGATCTTTGTAGTACGCTTATATTTGGTTCATACTTGGCAGACTTCGTTCTGCTGTCCTTATTTTTGCCTTAAGGTCCAAATCTACCCAAAGATTGATCCCAGAAATTATTTGTAGCTAAATGTGCCTAGAGATCTGTGTCACGTAGATACTAGTACCTAGATAGATTGATGTATAATCCTGCGCAAAATGTATCGATATTTCAAAGGCAATATAGAAAGATATTTTGATTGATGCTTAACGTTCAGATAAACTCTTGAAATGCAGATTTTGGGAGACTATAGACGACTTTGCCCTGCTTTTTTTTATTTTGGCAGGTATATTTGATGGTAGAAAGCAACAAAAAGGACATAAATCATCCTGATAAGCTAATTAACAAGTAGGAAGGAGAGGTGATATGCAAGAAGAGCGAGTATTGATTCACTTTCGCTATCGGTCGAGGTCAGTTGCGCGCGGCTGCACTGGGCTACTGGAGCACGCAGCAGTGTAGTCCAAGCCTTGAAACCTAGTGCATCTCAACGACGTGTTCCTGAAAAACTAACACCCTTTTTCAACAAATGTTCCTAAGAACAATTAAAAATTACTCAGTGACAAAGAAAAACTGTGAAAAGTGCGCGGTTTTGTGTTTCGGAAAAACTGTGGTCCACAAATATGTAGGTCGCGGAACAAAGGAGCAACAGGACTATCGAAGGACCATTAAATTTTGAGTAGTGATTGTGAAGGGTGTGATAACGTGTTCTTAGATACAAAAGTTCAGTGCGTTTATCAATTTTTATCCCAGATTTCATTTTTCGGACCACACCTGCCCCCCTCCCCTTTCATCCCCCTTCCTTCCCATGGCTTATCGGATCATTTTGCTTGCCGACACACAATCTCCTAGACATTTCTTTGAGGCGTAAATACGACTCGCTGTACTGGATCCAATGAAAAGTAGAAAAAGATTAGAAAAGTGCTACTTGCTGGGTGAGGTGCCAAATATAGCGGGGATTATGGGCGTATTCTTTGAAGAATAAGAGTGGAGGATTTACGCCTGACGGAGCGTCGCACGTCGGGACCGATCAGCATAGACAAAGCGTAAAGTATAAAACTAAAAAAGGTTATAAAAATAAAAAAAAAAACTTTATTTATCTCCACAAATTACATATCAACGTGAACGTGAGTCACAGTTAGACACAGACATTTTGGCAAAGTGTGTAATTTGTGGGAGATCTGGAGTCTAAACTAAGCCTAGGCCTGTATTTTAGACCTCCAGGCCCCCCATTAAATTATGTTGCTCAAACTATCGACGTCGTGGGTAAGCAGATATGTGAGTGGATGAATGAGCTAAATGTGCAAGCTTGCGCACATGTGTGCTTATGCGTGTGTATGTGCATGAGTGTACGTGTATGTTTGTGTATACGTGTGTGTATGTACGTGTGTCAGTTTGAAATACATCACCACATTATACTTATATATATATATATAAATGTTATGTATCTGATGTGTGTTATTGTCCATATTGTCTAGCTGTTTTATACTAAAAGAAATCTTAGCAGCTGCTCGCGTAATCAGCCATCTTTTCTGGGCATTAAGCTTTGCTGTTCTCGCCCCCCCCCCCCCCCCCTTCAATCGCTCGAGGTGATCTTTACAGCTAGCCGAGGGAAAAACAAGTAGGTAAACCCGCGCACGCGTCCCGCGGGTGTGCCGTCCTTTCGGGGTTGCTCGGGTCCGTTCGGCAAGACGAATCAATCAGGTATTTGCCTAGGAACAGTAAATTATGCGCGCGCATCCATCCGGGGCAGTGGTGGTCTAGTGGTGTCGACCCGACTTTCATATTGTAGGTCGTGAGTTCGAACCCAGTTAGGCAATTTACTTTGTGTATTTCATTTAATCACCACTCCTCTCAAAACGGTGAAGGAAAACATCGTGAGGAAACTGGCATGTCCTAAAACCAAGAATTCGAGGGCATGTGACATCTACCAACCCGCTCTGGGCCCGCGTAGTAAATTATAGCGCTCGAAGAGAGGTGACCCAGGTCCCAGCAGTGGAAACATTATTGCATTGATGGAAAAAAGGAGGGAACGGGCTTGTTACAATAATAGGAGATACAACGGCATGTCCTAAAACCAACAGTTCGAAGACATGTGACACCTAACCTAACCGGCACTAGGCCCGCGTGGTGGATTATGGCCCAGACCCTCTCACAGAGAGAACACCTGTGACCCAGTAGTGGAAACAACATAGGCTCATCATGCATCCATCCGGGCGTCGCGCGTCGGCTATCTAACCAGCCTCACTCGGGCTTCACCGATTGATGGAGCGAATTCCCTAGAATATTGGTGACAACGCGCGCTCGCGCCGCGCTTAATTTTGATTAAATCCTCTATACAAACTTTGTGTGCGGATATTGGTCACCACAGTAACCTAGAAGTGAGTTTAGTGATTTCTCGGTGAAGTGTTTTGTTTCGAAAGCAAACGATGCAAACTCTAAGCCGCAGTAGTAAGAGCTATTAATGCAGCCCGAATCTGTCTGAATATACCTGGATCGAAACGATATCAATTCCTCCGGTATCTAGTTTAATGCGATGTCCACGGTATGACTAAGCGAGGGAAGCGTATATCTTGCTAATACATAATATTTCAAATTGTATTTTATGACTAGCTTCTGCCCGCGGCTTCGCCCGCGTGGATGTCGGAAATTATCCCACGGGAACGTGCTAACAGGATAAAATGTATGTGCACCAGGATGCCATCTATCTCGCGGGCCCTTTGTGGCTAATTACAATAGAAAACCAATTGTGTCTCATTAATGGTGATTAAGAGGGTACCTATATGATATCTTTACCTAAGTACCTACCTAATTAAAAAAATAAATAAACTCAATAACAGAAAATAAAATACCTACCTACCTAAATAAACCTATTTATGACGATAACTAATCTAAACTCAATCATCATCTGCCTAGCCTTTTCCCAACTATGTTCAGGGCCGGCTTCCAGTCTAACCGGATGCAGCTGATACCAGTATTTTACATGGAGCGACTGCCTATCTGACCTCCACAACCCAGTTATTGGGTAATACGATACCCTTGGTACGACTGGTTGTCAGACTTTCGGGCTTCTGACTACCCGTAACGACTGTCAAAGATCCACGAATGACAGCCGGGACCAACGGCTTAACGTGCTTTCCGAGGCACGGAGGTGTCTCGGTATGTAAAGATGGTCACCCATCCACAGACCGACCGCGGCAAGCGTAGCTTAACCTGACCGATCGACCTGTGCGGCTGTTATTATTTAGCCACGGGCCCCTCAATCTAAACTCAATAAATAAGCAAAATCTCTAAAAACTAATATCTATACGAATGACTATCCTACCTAACAGTATTACAAAATAACCTACGGTCACTACGTACACTATCAAATATACTACCTATACTTTAAAATTAAAATCTATACCTACGACTTATATAAAAATAAACCTAAATAACTCTAAAAAGTAAAAGGAATAAAAATGAACTCCACTGCGTGTGACCTAACCTACGACAAACTTATTATTTGCGGTTGGTACAGTAATCGGATCTAGGGATCGAACCGCAAAATTAAGTTTGTTTTTTATTGTATATACTTTTCCGGGATAAAAAGTACCCAGTGTGGTGCCCAGGATATTAAAGAATAATTATACCAAGTTTCATCGTAATCGAACCGGTAGTTTTTGCGTGATGCCTGAACAAACAGACAGACAGACAGACAGACAGACAGACAGACAGACAGACAGACCGACAGACAGACAAAAATTTTTTTAATCACATTTTTGGGTTCGGTGTCGGTCTAGTAACACCCCCTGCCATTTATTTTTTTGATATTTTCAATGTACAGAATTTTCACTTCTACAGATTTATTATAAGTATAGATATAGATAAATCAACGCCCCATACTGCAGCATAAACAAACGAAATGTAATGAACCAATGAACAAATGAACTGCGAAAAACGGCAATAAAACAATTTTTGTTTAACTACATATATTATTGAATATCTCAGAGTGGCAATTCTTGTAATTTTAAGAACGTCCACAGTCTGTTCTCAGTCTCAATCTGTCAAAAATATCTTTAATTTCCCTACATTTTTGACAAGTTTTTGACATTTGTCGTCGAGATGAGACTGCGACTAGATTTTGAACAATTTAAATTACGAGAAATAGCCTTCAGGTCCAAACAAAGTGATCCGCGTTCCGCTAACAGTGACACCTAAACTTAATCACCGCCAACTCGAAGGTTTAAGAATTGGCACGTTCGCCTTATTCAGATTCTCAGAAGGGTTAAGCCTTTTGTAGTGACGAGTATATTAGTGGAAAAGTGACATATAAGAAATCCCATGCGTTAGATTGGTAGGGACCCCTGCCAGGCTTATCCCGTAATAATGTTTATTTTCCATCAAGAGAGACGCCTGAACGCATGACACGTATAGGGATTTTAAAATAATTTTGAATCGTAAGCTTCTTTGTAATGTGATTTGAAGGTAAAACCTTTAACTTTGTAGCATGTGTTAAGAGCTTGGTAGCGAGTTGATTTCATGACGTAGTATATGAAGGGTTGATTCCTATGCTTTATTTTATTCCTTCACCTTTTCTTGGTTTCCGTTGCTTAAATCTGAGTGACCACATAAATCCTTGGCTATTTTATTTTATTTTTTATATATAAGGCTTGACTACATAAAATGACACGGATATTTCTAGCAGTTATGCGATATTAGACTATAAAGCTTTTCGTGCAAACTTAATCATTTTATTAACTTTAAAAAAGCTTGCGATTTGCTAGTGTCACTCAATCAACAACATAAAGCGAATGGTGTACTCGTAATTAACTATCCTGCCGAACTTTCCAGACAATCAATGTCAAATATGTTTGTATACAGGGTGGCAAAAAAAATCTTCTGTTTCATAGAAAAGTGCAATACCTACGCGATCAAAATGTATGGAACAGCAATATTTTTTTTTAATAACCGACGAAAAATTTCGACGCTATGGGGTCTAAACTCATGTGCTGAATCCATGGTTACAGTTTGCGCGTCGGTGTCCCAACCACCCCGTATTAGTGGTATTTTTGGCACACTGTGACAGATTAGAATATTATTGGAAATTCTCAAAAATTCAGGAATTGTATTTCTGTAATCTTGTTCAGAATCTTTAAATTACGTTACAAAAACAACACTCGCGTTGCCGCGTCCAAGACACAAGATTTGGCGTTGGTCGCCTGCTTGTGTATAACCTAAAGAGCGCATAGCAGATCACAGTCACCGGTCACTTTTATCCGGATTGAAATTCCGTTCACATACGAATTAGGAAACTCATTATAAAATGAGGAAGAGCTGTGGTGACCCAGTGGTAACGGTCGCGACATACGAGTTGTAGGTCGTAGGTTCGAACCCAGCCGGGCGCTTTACTTTGTCATGACCACTGCTCTCAAAACGGTGAAGGAAAACATCGTGAGGAAACCGGCATATCCTAGAACCAAAAATTTGAAGACATGTGACATCTACCAACCCGCACTGGGCCCGCGTGGTGTATTACGGCCCACTCCCTCTCACCGAAAGGAGGCCTGTTTCCCAGCAATGGGAACATTATAGGCTGACTATGTATTAGGAAATTCATAAAAGTAATTCTGTTTAATTTCCAAGATTTACCTACAGAAATCTAACTTAAACCAAAATGCGTTTTCATAGCTCTACCATTAGGTAATTAGATTACCTTATATTAAAGTTAAATAGAACATTTATCACAGCAGCTCTCTATGTAGAAACTATTGCCATTTTACGACTATAAACCTCACTAGATACAAAACTTCTACCCCATCTTGCTAAACAATAATTAGCTCAATTGCAAACTACCCGTTGGGACTAATATCGCTCCATCTACGTCGTCTGGTCTCTACTATATTTCTAATTAAATAACTAACCACCTTAATAAATCTGTTTCAAAAGAGTTGCATATACATCTAAATCTGTTTAATTTTACTGATAGGTTGGAGTTTAATATCTTAAAAACAATCTATCATTTATGATTAACTATGCACCCCAATGCTTGACAGAAAGTAGGCAATCCATATAGGTAGGTAACACAAGGACCCATATTTTATTGTTTTTTTTTTCCAAAACTTGCTTAAACCATTAATTGTTTCTTCAACTTGTGTGTTATTAAAACAACAAATTATAATTTGTTTATAAGCAAAGTACGTTTATTTTAAGTTTCCCTTTACAAAGAAAAACAGTCCGTGCCGTATTTTCCAGTTCAAACTTTAGATATAAAAACTCGTTTTAAGAGCATCCATAAAACCCTAGATACCTATCTACATCATGTTTATATCCAGTCTTTGTGCAGTTTGCATGCAACTATACATCAAAGCTACACAAACACTCTCTGATCTTATAAATAGCGATGTAAATGCAAGTTCACATCGTAAATCACCGGAGATTATCTCTCGCGTCTTCATGCATCTTTTGGGCTTGCATGCATAATTTATTTCACACTTATCGCTTGAGTCGTGTATCACATACCTAGTTTATTTTGTAAAAACTTGTGTGTTATTTATTTTTCTAGAGATTGCGTTATTAGCATTGGTATAGTTATTTATGCAATGTGGACACGACAATATGATATTAAATTAAAATACTGGCAATAACTAGTGCATAGAAGTATTTTAAATCTATAAGATAAATCTTAACATCGAATAATAAAAAAAAGTTATTTTCAAACAAACTAAATACTAAGTAGTGATGGGGCGATTATGCGTTTTGCTATTCTTTGACTAGTTAGTAAAATTATTGAATATATTTGGTTAAATTCTTGCACATACACTGGGAACGGCATTACATATACTTACGAAATTTAATTTATCATCCCCTTTACCTTGTATAAAAGAAAAAGAAACCGACAATGCGCTCCTTTTTATTTATTTCTAAATAAAAAAAAGCTCTTCTTGATTGATAATGACTGTTATTAAATGTAATAAACTTAACGGCGCAGGATACCCTTTACCAGAACTGGTCATCGTAATAGTGGTTCAGCTTCAATATCATCAGGATTGTGCCGGCTCCCCAGACATCACTCAACTCAATGCATCAATCACTCTGCTAGGGTGACAGTAATCAGCCAGTGTCACTCTTATCCGACCTCTTCAGTGGTTTTTCTTCTTATTAACTTCGTAACCAAACTGGACGGGGTCACTTGCTGCGCCATCAAACTAATTTTTCCCTTTCCTTTCAAATCACTGCATACTTGAATAATGTAACAAATATTGATACAGAGTTAACTCTCTGTAAAATGGTTTACACTAAAAGTAGCAATGGCTTTCATGTTGACAGTTCAACAACATTCATTGTGTTCTTAACGTTGTTGAGCAGACATATTTTTCGAACATATGAAGCAGTGGATTAGCAATATCCTTCAAAATGGTTCAGATTGTGAGTGATAGTGTATCATGCATTTAGGGTGCTGTTGTTTCTAAATGCCAGACTAGGATTTCCAATATTACAGTCTGCTCTTTCGCGTCCAGGCTTTACCAAAACAATATGCGATCATATTTTTTTTCTAAAACACGAAAGTTGACCTCTTTGTCTGATAGACTTCTTTATTATTTTCAGACGTAACGTGTAAGTGGAAAATCTAATAATATTTTCTTATTATATAAAAGTCCAATTTAGAAAATAATCCGAATTGGATTCGTAGCTTACGTATAAAAAGAATTACATCATTTATTATTCATTTTTAATGGAATTAGTAAGCATTGTGAGACTACACCAAATTTGTATTGTAATTGAAATTCAGTTACTCATTTGGATCAAAAACACACACACACACATTTAGAAGTTTATTATTGTATTTCAAACAAACCATAAAGTTTAATATGACTATGTATGTAGACCCACCTCTGCTTCGTAGGTGTGAAGGCAGCCTGTCAAAACATCAAGATTTCTGTGCTAAATTTTAGGTAAATATGAATAAATAAACACACATACATCTGCCGGAATAAATCCTCTAAATGATAGTGAAAACCGTATCAATATCCATTGTGTAGTTTAAAAGATCTGAGCGGTCCCACAGAGTGACAGATAGACAGACACAAAAAGCGACTTTGTTTTATACTATGTAGCCATGCATATATGTATATAAAAATATATGGAGCCCTTAAATTAAAAGATTATGACGTGTGGGAGATTTATCTCGGCTCCGGCTGGACGTTACCTACACGATTCTTAAACATTGCACCTATTATTAAAAAACTAAAGTTCTATTAATGTTATCTTTATTCAATGAATAAATCCCCAGACAATCGCAGTCTACTGCTTAAGTGTTGTGGTGTAACTTAGCTCAGCCAAGGCTTTCCTCTAATTTTGCAATAAATAAACAGATATTTTCATTTTCATCCTATATTTTTATCTTCAAATCTGAACACTGTGCTGCCGGCCGGCAGCCGCTTGCTCCAATAGCGATTCCAGCTTGTAATCCCAAATTTATGGACACCGACAAGCTGATAAAAATTGTATCTCCACCCTTATTTATCGGGTTTCGTATAAATGACTTTTGAATGTTTATTTGCATGTGTTGTTGTTTGGGTTTATTTTGTGCTGTTGCTAAAGAAACTTTAATATTTTATATCTAACCTCAAATAAGAACTACAGTTATCACGGTAATAGGCACTGAGCTTGTGTAGTTATAATAATCAATGCATAATCATTTACATTTATTAAGTACTAGCGGACCCGGCAGACGTTGTCCTGCCCGAAAAAGCAGCTCCACCCACCGGGTCCAATTGTGCATAAAAACCTAGTCCTGACAATAACAAACACAACAAAAAAGAATTATCCAATTTGGTACAGTCGATCGGAAGTTATGCGAGTACATACGAGTACATTTCGGTGATTCATTTTTATTTATAACTAGCTTCTGCCCGCGACTTCGTCCGCGTAAAGCAACTTTCTTAATTTTTTTTTCCGTAAGAACCTTCTTTCTACAAAGTAAGTATTAGAAAACTTAAAAAAAAAAGATGGATGAAATCGGTAAAGTCGTTCTCAAGTTATGGCGTGACCAAGGGAAATAGGGATTCATTTATATATATATATATATATATATATATATATAGATAAGATAAGATAAGCCACACGGCTGGAAGATTTTTTCTATCGGCAAAAATCATGAGTTTCATACAAACTTTCATCCCCTATTAACCCCTTGAGGGGATGACAATTCCAAGAAAAATCCTTCGTGCTTACGTTCGTTACAAAAGGAACTCTTGTGCAATTTCACAAGCTTCTAGACCCAGCGGTTTAGTCTGTAAGTTGCCTGTCAGTGAGTTCTTTATGATTTTATTACATAATGAATAGTCCTGATTACCTGACAAACCTTGAACAACCTGCAAACCACCAAACTACAATTACAATACAAAAAATACAAAATAGTTTATTTCTTTAACAAGCTTTGTACTATAGTTTGACCAAAACCGCTGTACCGCGCCTTCGGTATGTGCGCGGCGAGACGGGGGGCAGTGCAGGCCGCTCATTCGCCATCGCTCACGGCGTCCCGCCCCCCGCCTCGCCGCGCATTCCTAAGGCGCGGTACAGCAGTTTCGGTCAAACTATACATAGCAGTGTCCTTTTAAGCAATCAAATGCCTGGACACTTCTAAAATAATATTATTAAACTAAAGCTGCTCCGTCTACCAAACCTATGTCATATACCTCTATTATACGTACTTAAGCTATGTATATCTATAACGCTACCAAATTCCATCCACTAATTCATATCCATTTAACAGAAATAAATCCCTCAAAGCTGAAGGAATCCGTGCAGATTTCCAGAGGGTTTCGAGCTCGAGAATTAATTACAGCCAAAATTACAGGTATCTCGTTGGTGCACAAGTTTCGGGAACATTTTCACGTTTTCTAGGGATTTTCATGGCGGGCTCAGTCTGTGGCTAGGTACGATTGAAATTTTTCATGTGGAAGCTAAAAGGCTAACCCGACACTTAGATGTAGGAGTTCTGGAAGTGGTAAGGTGATAGGACCTATTTTTAATTGACTGTATAATATGTTGTTGCCTCTCTCTATCTATATAAATGGGTGAGTAATTACTACTTAGGGCTGATTTTGACCAAAGTCCTTTTATCCGTGGAATAAAATTGACGTTTGATAGTTCTAGTACGGAAAAACTGTCAAAAATTCAAAATTTATTCTCAAAATAAGACTTATTCTAAGTAACATTTTATGGTGAAATGTGCTCTTATTATTATAAATGCGGAGGTGGATTTTTAGGCAACTCTTTTTTCTCGCGACAGCGGCAATAAAGTCATTCATTTTATCCCTGAAATAACGTGGTTTCTGTGGGAATCTCCGTGCCAGAAAAAAACACAGTTCCCCTTTAGCTAACTTTGTTATTCGAATCATTCATTTTAATACAATTTCGTCAATATCACGATAAAAACTAACAATAAATGTCGCAAACCAGTCAAACTTTAAAAAAAATATGAACATCGCCAGCTCACCGACATATCCAGTAACACAGCTTCCACATAACAGCAGTACTTTGTAGTCCACAATAAATAAAGTGGTGAGACCCGCCACCGCTGTCTGCAGTACAGCCAATTGAAATTTTATCCCGGCTTTATGCCCATCGGTACCGATAAAATGGAGTAAAATAAACAAAATATCACCTCACATGGCCGGTGATTTTAAATCATAACCTTTGGAAGATATTGGTGTATTGAATTTGAACGGTATATCATTATGAAGGTGGATTTATTTGGTATCGCTTGGCTTATTGGGTAAAATATTTTCTATCTATCGGCTTTGAAAGTAAATTATTTTTAAGATATACATATATCTCTTTGGAGCAAAACATTTCGGTTACTTATGGATTAAAGTTCAACGGAAATCACTTTAAAAAACGTTTGTGAATGTTAGGTTTTTGCTCATAAAATTAGAAGTTGTATTGAGAACCGCGAAAACGATAGTTTTAAATATGTTAGTCCTTCATACGTTTTTTACGGCTCAAAAAAAACCACAGATACAATAGGCTAGTTGACAGTTTTTGAGCAATCAATTAGTAATGTTCATTGTAGTATATTTACCTCAAAATATGAATCATCATTATTCTCCTGCAATCATCACAATTTATTTGCGGTCGGCGCAACATGTCTTTTTCTTCCATACTTCTCTATTAGTCGTCATCTCGGTAGTCACCCCCTTTCTAACCATATCATCAGTCACACAGTCCATCCATCGTTGCTTTGGTCTTCCCCGACTCTTATAGCCATCGACATTCACACTCAAAACATGAATATTTCAGCGAAATATTAACTAACTTTTCATTTTTGTAACGTAATTTAATTTTGATTGTCGAAACGGGGCATTCTGTCATGGCGGCTCGATTGACTTCAATACTTTCATTCTGTCTAATGTCCGAGTTTTTTTGTTGTCAACTAGCCTATTAGACAAGGAGGCAAATTCCGGTAATTTTAAGAACATTCACATCGAAGTCACAGTCTGTCAAAAATATCTCTAATGTCCCAACATTTTTGACAAGTTTGTGACCTTGATTGTCACTGACATGTGATTGCGACTAGATTTTGAACGTTTTTAATTACGGGAATTAGCCTTCAGGTTAATAACAAACTTATGTTTTACACTTTATTTCGAAAGTATTTAAATAATTCGCCTTTTAACATTTATATTAAGTCCACGCATTCAAACTAAGCTCGCTTCAGAATTCGGTTTAAAGGGAACCCTATTTAAAAACTTTGAATGAAATGAGCAAATATTGTAATCCAAAAATATAAAGTTCAGTTGAATCAGCTGACCTTTTGGTACGAATTCTGTTTATGAATTAATTTGTTAAATAAACTAATTTAAGTACACACTGGATTCGTAAGTTTTTCAAGTTCAATAAAGTTTAAAAAATAAAGCTAACATGTCGAACTTAATTAAAGAAAAATTAAAAAACAAAAAAATTATTTAAAAAAATAATAATAAATAACTTTTAAATTTAAAGCATAAATATAACATCATGCCTGTAATCTCCGAAGGGTTGGGCAGATGTGTACCTAAAGTACATCCACATTTCGCCAGTTATGTTGAAGTCTCATTTAATAAGGGGCGAGCCTATTGTCATCAACCGGACGCAATACCAGACTCCGGGCTGATACTGAGGAATTCAAGATGGAAGAACCCAAAACCACTTTCCCCGACCCTGAAATCGAACCCAGGACCTCATACTCAGCAGTAGCGTTTGCGACCACTAGACCTGCACCCTAATTGCGTTACACACGACCAATAGGAATCTGAATTATTTTGAATTTCATCCATTGCTTCATAAGTTCGAAAAATTTGTCTGCTCAATTCGTAAATAACGCAATGAATGTTGTTGAACTGTCAAAACGAAACCGATTCCGATGATCGTGTGTTACGCAATTAAAGTCCTGATTCAATTTCCTAAACTTGAAGCAATAATACATTTAAATGAATAATAATCCACATGGGACATGAATTTTTAAAGACTGCTACATAAGCCACTCTCCACTTCATCATAATTGTGTATGTATTTATTATTATGAGTATGATATAATTATCATCATCCTAGTAATATTTATTTTAGAAGTATTTATGTATGTTTATTTATTTATATGCATGTCAGTATATTCTCGTAATTTTTGTTTGGTTTTTAAGTGATTTTTTTTGATTCTATGTATTATTTTTTGTCTCCTTTGCTCTATCACACGCTGTCTACATCTCTGTATCTATTGTTAGGACAATAGGACAACAGGACAACAGGTCCCAGGCATGCTGGAAGAGATTTCTTATGAATTATGCATCACCTCTGTACCTATTTTTTCTGTTCTGTTTTTCATTGTTTGTTTATATATGTGTATACTTAAATGGTAAAATAAATAAAAATAAAGCCAGTAGCCGATTTTTTTCATAAGTAATTACAACTCTTCGTAAACAAAGTGGGAGCCACATAGGTATCTCATAAAGAGAAAGAAGCACTCTATATATTCAGGGCAGATTCTCCCTATTATTTACGATACAATATCTTACACGAACTCACACCCCTGAGGTTTAAAATCAACAGTTACTCTTTCCCATAAACCACATGTGGGTTTAAAAAATATCGGTTACCGGTTACCATCGCACTCCAATATCCATTAGGAAGGACTCAATATCGGTATAGGGTCGGCTCTCTAGCTGAATACAAACTGCGGCAATGCCCCATTCATGCTACGTAATACCTCATTTGAAAAGCCTTTGCGGCCGCGCCGATGTTATCACTCAATAGTGTTTGGCTTTTCAAAAACGTGCCCTTTTTATTTTATGACTTAATTTGAGAGAGTTTTTGCAGGGGACATTATTTTGCAAAGGTTTCATTACTTTGGTTGCATGGGAAGTGGAATCTCGTTTCATCTTTTAGAACAGAAATACATTCGATTATGGCACGTTTTTAATTAAAACAATGAGTTTTCTAGATGTTTTCTTATCACAAAATAATATTTCAGACTAACAAACGGATTTTTAAGATAGTTACTGTTGTGAAACTAAGAGAAAAGATGATTTTTGCTACGACTTCTACTTCGGCTCTTCGGTAAATTGGCGTAGCAACGCTACGAAGCTACGAGAAATGTGTAGGTGCTACGACATTCACTCACAAACGCAAATGATGATTTTACTCAAAACTCATACAATTTATTATATTTTTATATGAAGATAAAAATATGACTTCAACATTTTTGATAATATACTAAGGTTTCATTATTTTCATCCAAGTCGACGACTCGAAAAATTATTCCGTCGTCCTTATGTCTGCTTCAATTGTTACTCAGCATTTTTAAAACATTTTCTTACAACTTTAGCTATTTTTATTGCTGTCTTCATAAATTCGCACACGTATAACTGTCGTGAACAAGTCTAAACAAGCTTCTAAGACGTGGCACTTAAGGTGAGGAGTTGACTCCACATAAATCATAACACATTATCTTGAAAATGACAGAGGGACGACTGATGTATGAATTATTTAGTAGCATGACGCAGTTTTTTATCCTGAAATATGTAAGTTAGATAGTTTTGAGAAGAGTAATAGATATATGGTGATATGAAAATAAGTGACACTTAGGGTGGTACTTGCTTAGTTATTTGGCACTAGCACGTGTAACACAAAAGGTGCGAAACGTTCTATCGACGAATTTCTCAAAAATTTTGTTGTGTCTTTGTCTCTTAAGATACAGGTTCCTCCCTAGTTTAAGAGACAGGGTTCATTATTCTTGTATGCTTATTCTATTGTATTGATTTGCTCTGAACTGTGTCTGTGTGTATTTATATATTTTGGAAATAAAATAAATTTATTTAAAAAAAAAAAAAACAACGAAACGTCCTATCGGTGATCAGTCCAAAGGAGAAACGACTGTCGGAGAACGCTTGCAGAATCAAGGACTATGTTTTGCCTAACGAGCGTTAGGTAGGTACGGTAAGCTGCAAGATAGTGGTAACAAAATTTGTATAAACTGGCCTCCTATTCTATTGAAACTCTGTGCTGCACTTTGCCAACTCAAGGTCGCATTGTTTTTTTTATTGCATCATTAACGAGCAACCTGATGTCCACAGTGTGTCCATGGTATCTGCGCTGCAGTATTTATTTTTTAAATATTGGAGAATTCTTTTATTGTGTTTGGGGTGGCGTTAGCTGTAAGCCATCCCAAACACAATAAAAGAATTCTCCAATATTTAAAAAATACCAAAGTATTAGTGAGGTAATTCACGACAAGCCATTAATAAGCCTCCATAGTCTGCAATAGAGTATTGTTTTACAAGTTTAGCAACTAAGTATAGCATTCAATTAACATAAAATTCTCTGCAGTTCTTAACTATCCTATCTCATGATAGGATAGTTAAGAACTAATGATTATCCTGATATCGGAACATTTTGGCCTTGTACGTGTTTTTTTTTTTGTCAATCCGAAAATAATAATGTTCGTTTTGTTAGTAATAAATGTTCCTCTTTTTTACTGTTTATATTTCCTGTGCGTGTCCCAATTAAAATATGTTCATTTCTTTCTTCTTTACAGTACAACGGTCGTTTACACGCCACTCGTAGCCAAAGCCATAGCTTATTCATTACTCCATCATACCTCAGAACGTGTTAAATGCTTACATGTCACAAGATTTTTTAAATGTTTACCAACTTTATTTGCTTACGGGTATAGAATTCAAGATAAAAATGCTGACAAAACGCTATCTATTCTCATTATTGAATTCCCTTTTCTCAGAACTTATCCAGAGTCAAATAAAAAAGCCTAGAAACTTCTCACAAATAAAGAACCAAACAGTTTTCCTTTGATCGATTATTACTATCAAACCAAATTACCTAGTTCAGTCAATTTTATTGAAGCTACCGATATCGACGCTAAAATTTGTCTGTCGTACAGAAAGAATCTTTTTCGGTAGATTCCAAGAAATCACATTTGTCATGATTCATTGACCTACTTTTGGATCATAATAATGATACTCCGTCATACTTATTCGTATAAATTGGAGGGAAAGGTTTTTTTTCTTTCCTTTTTTTATTGATGACAGTACTTATGAAATAATAGAAGGTAGTTTAAGAAACTCTTGCAAATCAGGGGTTATTTAACCACGAGTGTTTTAATACCTAGTTATATGCTGTTTCAACCACTATTTTATCTAAACGGATACAAGCGTCTTCGAAGTTTTGCTTTTTGGTCTCCTCACCATGTTTTCTTTCACCATTTTGAGAGCAGCGGTGATGAAATTATCTACACAAAGTAAAGCACCTGACTGGGTTTCAACCCACGACCTACAACTCGTAAGTACCACCGTTACCACTGGGCCACCAGTACTCTCAACACTGGGATTTATATATAATATTAATTCAGTGTATAAAACTTAAGTTTGCATTAGGTATCATGCTGAAACGGGAATATGGTAAAAAATCTTCAATAAATCATAAAAACAAAAAAAAAATGTTTACTCAACCTAAACAACCATAAAGTATAAACTAAACGCGATTCGTCATCCATTCGTAATCAAATTTTCTGCTACCTACACAGTCGAACGATTGCAATACATTATTCAGATGAAAATAAACAATAATATATAAATCAAGAGATGGTATCGGCAAGTAATCGCATTTTTTACTCTTCAATAACATTAACAGTTGAGCACGCATTCATAGAGAAATTGCTTACTTATTACGAATCATGAATATTCAATACTAAATTGGATATTGATAGAAAATCCATTAAATTTTTGTAAAAGAGCTTTTCTGCACTAATGAGGTGGTTCGGCTTTTTTTTATTTAAGTTTCTTTGAATTCTGATTGCTGAATGCCTATTAGCTGTATTTTAATTTGCGTTGAACAAGTATGTTTTGATCTCATTTTTGTTGTTAAATTATAAATGATTTTATTTTTAACCGACTTCTAAAAAAGGAGGAGGTTCTCAATTCAGATGTTTGTATTTTTTTTTTTCATGTTTGTTCGCACATAACTCCGTCGCTTGCCAAACGATTTGAACAAAAACTTTTTTTGTTGGAAAGTCCATTTACAATAGCATTAGAAAGAAGTTAAAAAAGGTTATTTTTAATGCACACTTTGTAACAAAAATACAATAAACATTGTTACATTATGATAGACGCCGAATTTATTATGATCTATTTTTACAGCAGCTGTCACACTTAATTGTAACCATTTTAACTATTTATCTTATAAAATTATGTGGCTTTAATTTATTTATATTATATAACTCCAATTTAAAATTACAGTGTCAATGCTAAAAACCTAAAAGAAGCAGGGATGAACAATACTTGGAACGTTATTCGTTTCACTATAATTCTACCGAATTTTATTTTAATTAAGGTGGATGCGCTGCAGTAGCCCGCAAAATCAGACGAATTCGGAGCAATTCTAATTTAAAGGGATGTATTGATGATTTTTAAGGGTAAAATTGTATTATTGCCTACATATTTCTTATTGTTGCGCATCATATTATTTTTATTAAGATACAACCTTACACTGACCTGCAAATTGCAAAAAACGCAAGAAAATTAGAATTTAAGCATCTCCCTTAAAATTGTTTTATCATAACTTTGAAATAAAATGTTTTGCATTCCTGCTTCTACGAGCCTCTTTTTTCTAATGCTATTATAAATGGACTATAGGTACTCTGAGAAAAAAGGCCGAAACAAACTCAGAGGTCACCAGTCTCTTTTACAGTCCAGATTGATGATAATGACATAGATTGATGTGTCAAACGGCCTTTGTGGAAAGAACAACACAGATTGAGTGGTCCTGTCAGCTCAACTGTGAGCTCAACTATTTAGGTTAGTGTTAGTGGTTAGGTTAATTATATATATTGTGTCTTACTGGCAAAGGCCTACCCTTTTTCCTTCCAAACTTCTCTGTCTTATGCGATCTCTAGCCATGTTGGCCCTATAAACCGTATCAGATCGTCACAGTTCCTGCCCCATAGTCTACTTCAACGTCGATGTCTCCTCCCTCAGGCGTCCAGTGAGATTACAAAAAGTGAATATTATTAAACCTGATCTGCGAAAATATTTGATGGGTTGAACCACAACAAAAGTGATGTGCCATGTGAAAAAAATATTGACAAAAAGTGCGAAAAACGTGATTTATCGCTCAAAAATGTTATTACACGCGGGAAGCGAAAAGCGGATGAATTTCCATATTAAAATCGCTATCGCGCCACTCTATTACTGCACTATTGTGCACATGATGTATGTTTTCCTAAAATCACGCGCGCGATTTCGTTTCTGACGGGCGGACGCCGAAAGAATGCCGAAGGGAGAGCGAAGCCAAAAATGGAGGGGACTGCGAAAGTGGAGGGGAGTGCGAAAATGAACGAGTTGACGAGAAGGGCGCGTACTGTTCGGAGCTCAGGTGAGTGAGATTGATGGTTCTTATTTTGTTAACTTTTTTTTAGTTGTTGATGATATTCTTTTTATAAGGTATGTTTTTTAAAAAATATGAACAACAGTTCTCCTCTAGAATGCAATTTTATTATTTCCAGGTTTCCTTGGCATGACAATGTTTTAGATTGTAGGTAACATATCTTAAAAAAAATGTGCCCACCTTTGCCGTTTCTCTAATGAAACTAATTTGTAGTTTTAAAGAGGGATTTGGAAATAATAATTAATTATGATCACAACCTACCTACTTTGAATCAAGATATTAAATAACCCAATCAGATGTAAACACACATAGGTAATTAAATAAGTTTAACACATTGTTCTACTAGCGACCCGTCTCTACTTCACATGGTTTTTACGACTTCACAAAAATCTAATTATAAGTATTTAAGTTTAATATTAATGTAATACACATAAACCTTCCGGAAAATAACTAAATGGTGGTGAAAACCACATCAGAATCCGTTGCGTAGTTTAGAAGAACAACGCGATCACACAGATAGACAAGAAAAGCGACTTTTATTATAATATGTACAGATTGTCCGTCCAATCGGATAGGAACGAGTCCAAATCGTCACGCCAGCGTCTCTTAGGCCTGCCTCTGTGACGACCTATTCAGGCACCCATTGAAACAGCACAAAGAAAAATGAAACAATATTGGTGAGACCCTTTGCCCAGCAGTGGGCCAATGTAAGTAAACTGAAAAAAAAAAATAATGTATAGATTCGCATTCGCGTAAAAGACAAACTTAACACCTTAGAAACTAGAAGGTGCTACAACCATTTACAACAATCTCGCCGGAAAAACACGGATATTAACATCCATCATATTATTATATTATAACTAACTGTTATTTTACGAGCATCTAATGGCCCGATAAGGGTGTTTTATTATTCCCTAATGGCTTATACCTGTCTTAAAGCGTTATACGAACGATGCGTTATGACCATACATTGTGGCGCCAATTTCGCATAATGGATCCAACTTTATTGTCTTTGGAATGGTATTAGAAGGCTATATAATGATAGTTTGGATTTTATGGGATTTTGTTTTGAAGGTGTGAATTTTAATGGGAAAGATGTTACCGTTATGTTGTGTCAGTGAGGAGACAAACTTACAATTTCGTGACATAGACAGACGTAAAAAAAAAAATCAATTGGTAATTATGTGATTTGGGAGTCTACTCTTTGTATCCGTCAACGAAAATACGGGGCCGTTTGAAAGTAGTTGATCTATCAAAACATGTGTCAAGTTAAATTTTTCGGATGGACAAATACCTACATTTCGGGAGTAGGGACAACTGTCAAATCATGTTGTCATTTATTTGTTCGGGCCCCGAACTAGTAATATGTCCATAAGTGATAAGGAAAAGGAAACGCCTGTTACTTCGGCCCAAACTACGGTATGTGTTGCTTATGGAGTAGACCGCTGAAGACATAGCTGGGTGGCAACGTTTATTTATTCAATCAAAGGATTATAAGAGAAATATATACCCCACTAAAATCAACATAGTTTAAAATAAATATAGAAATAGCCACATAATACATATATAAAAAATCATACACAATATAATATAGATTATAGATAGTGAACCCCATTACATTATTCCGAAATATTAACATTTTCACTTAAACGCAAAATATAAAAACTATAAAAATAAAATAAATACAACGATTTTCACTGTTGCCTGTCTAGAGCAACCCTTCTTACACATAAGTACATGCTTATAACTCTATCTATGGGTACCATGGGCTCACAAATATTTTCTACGCAACAAAATGACCTACATAATCTGCCCTCCAAAAACCAAACCCATTCTAAGTAAAGAATCAGTCTCCATTGAAGGAATATTAAGTTTCTCACAAAGCTTCATTTAATTTCACAGTTGTTGACGTGGAAACAGAATCCATTATAACTTAGTACTAACAATTTAAAGTTTTAAGTAACCAGTCTTTAGTCTTCCTCTATTGAAATAATTAAGTAAGAATCATAACTATTCAGTAAACTAGTAAACTTAACTAACTCAGCTCTAAACTTAGATGCATTTTTTTTTTAATTTTGCAAGCAAACATTTTTAAATGTACCATGGATCCGTTTATTATGTTAAGATGTATGTTGACTTGAAAGAGCATAGCAGTTGAGAGAATGTCATGCTTACTTATATGTCTCACTTAATGGTGACGCGTATGTTGTATCATTCGGTTCGCTACGAAATGTTTGAGCTGGATGGTGCTGATCTACGCGTCATGTTCATGAACGGGCGCCGTCTGTTGAGACCGGTAATGTTTTGAATAAGATCGACCGTGAAAATACTTAGCCCAAGGCGATGGCCCGCCGCATGAAGATCAATATTTTGATGCAAAATGTACTAGTCACCTGGTATTTTTATCGACCTGTGTAAATGGGGTGGCGATTCGGCTTGTGAAGCGATCTTGCAAGCGACCAGCTGCACGGCGAAAATCGATCTAGTATAAATCCCCCATTACACTGAGATAAACTTATAACTGTCAACCCTAATTCGTTAAGATCTACACCGGTTTCAAGCTTCTTTCAAGCGGACTTTCAAGCTTCTCAAAAAACTACTGTGTCAGATATTGTGTGCAGTCTCCATTTACCCACAAACGTGCAATCATTTGAACTTAACCTTGCAAAAATATCTGCGTGCGTTTTAACCATTTCATTTTCCCCTTGACTCAAAAAATCAATATTGTTACTACCCAAAACTTTAGTTGTTAAGCAGAATCCCTACAAAAAACCGTACAATTTGAATGAAACGAAACCCTCTGTGAAGGTTAATAGTGTCCAGATTATTTTAATATAGCAGCTAGCTAGGGGATGGATACCGGAGGGTCAGTTTGTATTTTTATAAATCTGTCTATAGATGCATTCAATCACATACATACTTACTACTACAGATGCATTTTGCGAGTGTAGTGTTACCTATTGAATCGTCAAAGGATTAAAATGCTATACTTAGGGACTGCAACTCGTTTTTGTTCTGAACATGTTTATAATCGTAGCTGTTAAAGGACTTCTGATTGATTCATGCGTGCAGACTCATCGACAATGGTTTTTTGATGGCTTTTATAGCGAAAATGAAAAAAAAAAATGTTATAGAAGAATACAGGGTGGCAGGGACATCCACGCGCAAACTGTAACCATACATTCAGCACATGATTTTTAGACAAGCGTAGACATTTTTCGTCGGTTATCAAAAAAAAAAAACAGCTGTTTCATAGCAAAGTGCGATACCTACGTGGTCCTTATGGAACAGCCTTTTTTTATTAAAAAATGGACGCAGGGCATTCAGGGGGTTCAGAATCATGAACTGAATCTATGGTAACAGGAGATGTCCCTGCCACCCTGTATAGTTAACATCTGCAGTATTTCGCTGTATCCACGGGTTTGCGACACTAGCTCAAAATATGGAAAAAGTTTGGCCAAACTAAAGGGGGTTTATTTATAAAAGATGATTAAAATTAAATGACGTTCAAACTTCAAATATGTATGGTTAAACAGTGCTTAACTTTAAGCAACGTTTATGAATAAAGGGGCATGTTGTTAGGGACTTTTTAATGAGTACCTACTATATTATTGCTATACTTAATCACAATATTTGTGATCCTAATCTATCTATGTATGTAAATAAAATGAAATGCTGTTCATTGGTAAGTGCATCACTAGAGAACGGCTGGACCGGTTTAGCTATTTTCTGTTAAAAATGTTCGTAATAGTCCGAATCAGGTTTATATGAATAGAAAATGTAAAAATTCGGAAAAAACTGAAAGTTCTTTTTTCCATTGGATTTTTGTATTGTAATTTGGACTGGACAGCGTCTGTCGGTCAGCTGATCTTAAACATATATTAGACATAATATGATTCTGTTATATTTTCATAATACAGTAGGTACCTACACTAAAGACCAACATTACACGTCAAAAAGGTTTACCTTAAAATTATACCTTTATTTGCACAAAACCAACGATTTATTTTGCATATAAGACTATATTTGTATAACAATAGAGTACACCATGCATAGCTAACTAGGGTCATGTGTGTAGTCCAAATTAAAAGTAAAAAGTTTATGTTCTGCACATAGATATTATAGCCGTAATTTTTCTAAGGTTTTGGTAAGAGTTAAATGTTTTCCATTTCAAGCCTTATTATGCCTGTCTCAAGATCTATCATCTCTTAACAAAGCATTTTGCTAACTAGCGCGAAAGTCTGCCAGAAACTGGCTTTTTTCTCTCTCTTTATTAAGGAGCTTGGCACAATACTGACTATGTCGCTCCATCATAGAATCTGGGTTAAATAAGCAGTCACTCCATGTCAAATACTGCATCCGGTTAGACTAGAAGTCGACACTAACATGGTTTGGAAAACGCTAGATGCAGACGCAGATGATGTGATTACCAGAGAGCTAATCCTACTTCCTATTATAAACGTGAAAGTTTGTATGGATGGATGGATGGATGTTTGTTGCTCTTTCACGCAAAAACTACTAAACGGATTTGGATGAAATTTGGCACACAGATGGCTTATAATCAGGATTAACATATACTTTTTATCTCGATATTACCACGGGATCGAAATTTATGCGGGTGAAACCGCGGGGCGCAGCTAGTCAAACATAAAAAACATCTCATTCAAATTAAAATAAACGAATACTTTGCACAAAAATACTCAAATAGCTATTTTATTTAAATTAGCCTGTGGAAGCAAATTAAGAAATAGTGGAATTATAAAGGAGTTTATCTCAAGTGTGCGATTTCTTACTAACTAACTATCGTCTGGGGATGTTTTATACTGAAACTGCGCTTCAGTAAAATATTATTACACGTTTCATGATATCGGTGAAGATCTTCTGAAAAGAATGAACGACCGAAAAAGGTTTAATCGGCACTTTTCTTTAACCTTACCTTACAACAGCGGTAATTTTGAAAATAACATTGTTTTAGCTGCAATAACTAAGCTTAATGTATTTAATAGTCTGAAACTGAAAATACCACGGCGAATTTAATGTCTAACACCTCACATAACCTTAGAGCTTTTCATGTTTAAAAACCATAAACACGAATATTATGATTTTTACTCATTATAGCCAAAAATACAGGATAGCATAAAATTACGTGGACGCACAAACTGTAACCATGCATTCAGCTAATGATTATAAATGAGAGGTCTAGAATCATGTGCTGAATTTATGATTAGAAATATTTAGCCGGTTATCAAAAAAAAAAAATCTACCTTTTCATAGAAAAATGCAATATCTACGCGGTAAAAATTAACAGCAATAATTGTTTTAAATAACCATGGGGTCCACAATTATGTACTGAATCTATTGTAATAATGGTTTGCGCGTTGAGGTCCCTGCCGCTATTTATAGCACCTAACTACCAAAGTACGAAGTAGTCTTAATAACAGTAGATTATAAAAATTATTTTGCTATAAAATAAAGAATGTAAGAAACTAAGGAAATCAGGCGAGCTTTCTCTATATTTGTCGCTACTACAACACTATTTTTCAATCTCCCCTTTCCAAAATACCTTCTCGTGTTGCCACTATTTTTGTCTACGTGGAAGTTAAAAGAGAGTATCACACACAAAGTAACGTTCCGGCTCGGTCACGGTCTGTGTACGGTACATAAATATTACGAAGCAATCACTGTAAATACTGCTATACAAACAGGTACATCTGCCGGTCGTCTGACGCGAATGTATATGGGAAATTATCCGAACGTTTTGTGTTGCAAGTACCTGATACTAGGTGATAGGAAAATTACGCTTTAATTTAACATAGAATTCAA
The DNA here is from genome assembly GCA_951799955.1 of Apamea anceps. NCBI lineage: Eukaryota > Metazoa > Arthropoda > Insecta > Lepidoptera > Noctuidae > Apamea > Apamea anceps. The sequence continues at coordinate 14,906,975 of OX637506.1, forward strand.
TAAAGGAGTTGGACCCTATACTGTTATGTATGCGTGTATCATCCCTCTGCTGGACAAAGGCCGCTCCTTATGACTGCCAGTGCTTGCTTTCCAGGGCTAATGTGGACCACTGGTCGTTTTTTTTTCATCCAGTTTTGTGGACCAAGTTATAACATCCAAAACATACGAACCTTAAAAGTGCTTGTAAGTCTGATAATAAAACTTCCAAAAGTCAAAAAGCCATCTAAATGAGTGAACTTAGATTTCATAAAATATCTTCATTTTTTATCTAAAAATAAGAATAGAATTTTTCATTGAATGAAGCCAAAAATTCCATTCAGTGAAAAGATAAAGTTTGCAATTATCTTTATAATCTTTTCACCTTTGATATCATTAGGGTACATTTTAAATGGGCTTTTAGTACCTACATATTTAATACTAAAACGACTTGAACTTGCTTATATCTTAAACTCATCAGGGGTGCACTCTCGTCCGTAGTAGGTGCCATTAAACGAGTTTTCCGCAATGCGCCGTATCCTATTATTTTGCATATACGTTCATGCAGACGCTATTGATTTTGTCTGTGTTAGGGGGACAGTCTGATAATCATATTATATTGTGTTTTAAATATATTTGCCTGGGGTTCGGCGCAGTACACACATCTACATTCGTATAAGTGTGTTGGTACATTTTGACCTTGAAGCGAGTTCCCCTCGCGAATATCCCCTCTGTAACCCTTTATAACGTTTCATTATTTGCGTAATGCAGGTCTTTGTGTGTTGTAATGGTTCTTTATTATTACTCTGACATTGAAATGGAGTGTTTGAATATCGACCAACCGCTTTCCCATAGGGTGTGTGCTGACAGGTATTTTGTTTATCTCAAACTGTATACCTCTGGGAATGTTTTTTCTGTGACATGCTACAGCTATCTGCGGAAAAATAAAAATTATTTATTGGGTTTTAGACCATGGGCGAATACATCATTCGGCGGTCACAGAATTCCTTGTCAAACGCGATGATAGTGTCCTTATCCCCCCAAAATCATGCATTGAAACGGTCAATTGGGGAGTCTCCGATTCAGTAGTCAAATGTACGAGTTGATAATGCCATGAATGTCAAAAAAAAAAAACGGAATCAAAATAGTGGTTCCCTTTTAAAACAAGCATATTAAAAATTAACCCTCAACTAAATGCTCGTAACTGTAACAAACGCTATAGACCTGTCGAAGCGCGAAATTCTCCTTGAGATAAAAACTTGGGAGCTCTCTAAAGACGCTTTTCTAAGTGGCTGCTAAACCCGTAACAAGTACTCTGAGTACTTTTAGTTACCCCTGCACCATGCATTTTGTATAAGACGGGAACATTTTAGATTAACTTGCTTTAATTATAGTCTAGGTAAACACGGTAACGCGACGCGTGTGTAATCACGATTAGTAATTAGGGATATAGCGAGGAGGGATTCTATTTTGGGGTAGGGACACAGTGGGAACGGGGAGCGATTTTTTTCTTATTTTTTTTTTTTTGCGAATGTGTCCTCAATTTGCCTTAATGTTTTTGGGTTTTTATATTAGGTTTTCTCTGATGATATTGTTAGAAAAGGGGTGACTATCGAGATGACGACTACTAGAGAGGTATGGAAGAAAAGGACATGTTTCGCCGATCCCAAATAAACTGGGACAAGAGCAGGAGAACGATGATAATATTAGGTTTTCTCTGTATCAGACCGGAGTTTGGATTGTCGCTCTTATGATGACAATAGGCTCGCCTTTGGTTATGTGGACCTACATAAGTAGATACATTATCGGTTGATGTGGCGACGCCTAAAGGGGATTATGTCGAGCAGTGGACGTCTTTCGGCTGAAATGATGCTGATGACATCAAACTCAAACCATTTATTTCAACTAAACCAATTACAGGCACTTTTGAATTGTCAAAGAGTCGGTCTGTCAGAAAGATGAAGCTAGTTGCCCATTCCAAAGCGTAGGTACCTATGGAGAAGAACGGGCAAGAAACTCCATGGACACTCTTTTAAATCATAATTTTTTTATGATATACATCATCACACATACATAACTGACGTTTGTATGTACTCCTCTCGAAGTAAACAGGCATTATGAAGTTTCAATAGGATTGAAAATGCTCTGTACCTAGTTTTACGACCAAACAAAAAGCTGGAACACTCAATGATATTGAGATTCAACCAGCACAATCAGCAAACTGAACAGGCTGTGGGGAGGCAATATGTCTAGAACCAATGGTCGTTGAAACTGACGCGTCCTCGAGTGGTGACGGCGAATTGGCAAACGTAGGAGTTATATGGACGTATTCAAATAGACTGACAATGTTCCGTGGTAGATGGTTGAATTGGATACGGAAGGAGGAATTCATTAAGTATGTGTCTAATAGTAAAGGACTATGATACGGAAATAATTGATACCACTGTATGAGCATGTGAATGTGTAGTTTAGTTGTTGTATCGGCACGACAGTTTATTTGTTGACCCAAAACTTCATCAGTTCCACGGCGTCGTCGATGGCAGCACAGGTCACTTTGGCTGATTTTTTTGGGGTCACAGAGGGCAGTATAGGAGGTGAAACATAGTTTGCGACATAGCTCCACATCGACACACTGCTGCCGTGCCGTCAGGATCTACTTACTCATTGAAACACATCAACTTACCCCCACTAATCCGCATGATAACCCTTGGCACACACCTTGATTTTCTTAATTATTTTTATATGTGATTGTTTGTGCAGCATGGTCTGAAAGCATTAAATAAAATATCATATTACAGCCGGCTGTCTTACGTCTTTACTAAGTATTTGTAGTTAAATTAACCGCTAGCACTGCACCCACGCATAACTCTGTTAAATCACTGCGTGCGAGTCAAGAACACATGTTTAAGAAACTTTGTTAATATTTAATGTATATGTGAAAACGGTGTTGATTTGTAGGCACTTTGCGAATAATTTCGACGCTGGGTAGCCGCTAATTCCATAATTTGACAAGCGTGCCGCAGACGCGTTTGCTAAGCAAAAGGTTGATAACATATTTAATGTTGTGTGTTTAAACATTGATGTTGAAAGCATATTGTGTGTTGTGGCTTTGAATTTGATTAATTTCATGGAGATCATAAATTAGTGAGACTTCGAAACGTAAAGAATATCCTTGTAAATGTTATTTTGTTGGTTCCAAGCATAGCTTATTGTTTATGCTTATTTTGTAAAATGGCTCCATTCAGAGAAAGTCGGAAGGGTTTAAAATGAAAAGGGTATATAAGACAGGTTAAGAAATACTCCGTACGGATAAAAAGGTTTGAACGACGTCTTTGGATTTAACTGCATTCTGCTTGTATCTTACACTCAAACTCAAATCATTTATTTCAATTAAACCATTTACAGTTAGTCAGAAAGTTGAAGCTAGTTGCCCATTCCAAAACGTAGATCTCTATGGAGAAGAACGGGCAAGAAACTCCAAGGACACTCTTTTAAATCAAGATATTATTAACTTAACTCTCAAGATTTAATAACTTTTTTAACAAGTTTTAATAACTTTTACGTGAAGAAATGGCAACAAGCTAGTAGGTACCCTTACACGTTATGGATAACAAGTCTGAAATATAAGACTTGAATTGTAGGTATCACTAAATACAACCTATTGTAACTTTGACTTACCTACTACTATAAACCAGTAGACAGAACTTACATTTTATTTAACCAATGCGCAAGCAGCATCCTAATTACGTAACACACTATTAATCACAATCTATGTCATTTTGAAGAATATTGCTAATCCATTGCTTTATATGTTCGAAAAATTTGTCTGTTCAATTACGTAAATAACGCAATGGATGTTGTTTGAACTGTCAAAATAAAAGCAATTGCTACTGTTAGTGTATTACACAATTACCTCGCTGGTACTGTACTGTGAGATGCTAGACGAGCCCTTCAAGGTTCTGGAAGGAATAATCAAACTACGGTTTATGTCGTAATGTTCAATAATTATTCCTATAAAGTATATTACGTATTTTACATCATAATCCTTCTGCTTGTAAGTCAACCTTAAACCTTGGTCTTTTAAACCAATCACTTTTGTGTTTTTCTATCTATAATAAGTATGTATTGTTACGCGCCCCAATTAATGCCTGATACACGGTGACATTAGTTACCACTGGCGACATCTATTGTGGATTGGCAGAACTAACTGGCGCCATCTATTATGGAATAGTAGAACTAATAGTCACGCCATCCGTCAGCGCCATCTATTGACGAGTAGATATGTCGAAGCTAGAACTTACTAGAACTATCGACATCTAGTCAGTCGGGGCCGGTATGTACTCGAACATTCTAGACGGTTCTACAATAGAAGGTTCTGGAACTATCTGCGGCACTATATAAGGCCGGGAATAGCCGCGAGCAATCAGACTTGGTTTTGCGACACGAGTGAATACATCGAAAGCGATCTTCAAGTGCGACTTAAGAGCGATTGTGTTTTATAATTAGTGTTTTGAATTGTTGTTAGTGTTGATTAATTAAAGTGTAACTTTTGGTAATTTTTATCGGCATTTTTAATTGTCACGAACCCGAAGCTCGTAACAATTGGTGTCAGAAGTGGGATTAATCATGCCGATTTTACCTAAAGACGACACGGAGGGTATCCGTACCCGGAGTCAACGCCAACAGGAGACGGACCAGAGACGTTTTGGTGGAGCTATGCCGCAGAGGTCGGAGGGCCAGCTACCAACCACGGAGGCCGACCCGCTCGCAGCAGCTTCAGCATCAGCAGCACCAGACCTTGCTGCCCTGATGATGATGCTACAGGAACAGGCTCGCCGACAGGAGGAACAGGCTCGTCGGTTGGAAGAACAGCTCCAGCGGGACAAGGAGGAACAGGCTCGCCGACAGGAGGAACAGGCTCGCCGACAGGAGGAACAGGCTCGCCGACAGGAGGAACAGGCTCGCCGACAGGAGGAACAGGCTCGCCGGTTGGAAGAACAGCTCCAACGTGATAAGGAGGAGCAAGCGCGCCGCCAGGAAGAGCAGATGCTCCTTATGAAGGACCTTCACGCTACCTTAGGGAAAGACATGAAGGAGGTGAAGAATAAGGTTGCTCAACATGACGACCGCCTGTCGGAAGCTGAAATCCGGATCGACCAAGTGAGTAATCGGGTTGACAACGTGGTGGCTGACGTGAAGAAAACCGTGATGGCTGACGTAAAGAAAACGCTGGATTACCTTAAACTTGGGGATGGAATCGCAGCTCCCGTAGCTACAACACCTTCGCTACGTGGATTCAAAGTGCCACCATTCGACGGAACTTCTTCCTGGTCGGCCTACAAAATCCAATTTGAGGCTGTCATGAAGGCGAATGGTTGGAATAATAGTCAGGCCATGACTGCCCTCACCCTAGGCCTGCGCGACCAGGCCTTAACTGTCCTGGAAGCTCTCGGTAAGGAAGTGACTTACGAGCAGCTCCTTGAGGCATTGGAGGCTCGGTATGGCGACGCCCACCTGGAACACGTGTTTCGTGCGCAGCTCAAGGATCGCGTGCAACGAAGTAATGAAAACCTGCAGCAGTGGGCCCTTGAAGTGGAGAAGCTGGTGCGTAAAGCATACCAGTCCGTACCTGCGCTTATTGATGGGAACCTGGTGCAGGCATTCATCGACGGCATCCGTGATCTTGAAGTTAGAGCTACTGTGAGGCTCGGGCACCACGGGACGCTTAAGGACGCCTTGGCCCATGCACTGGAGGTGGAAGCCGTGCGGCAGGATCATCGTTCCCATCGCGTCAGGGAGGTTGCAGCGGCTACAGTTCGCGACCGCAATAAAGGATACAGCCCTAGGTGCTACGGTTGTGGGGAAAAGGGCCACCTTCGATCCAGTTGCCCCAAGCGAACTGCAGAAAGGGAAGACGGCCGATCTCCAGAGGGCAGTGCAGCTAACAGCACCACCCAGGACTTTCAGCACCAACAGAAGGCGTTGCTTATGGCTCACCAGGAACAGCAAGCCCTTCTAGAACGTTTAGAAGAATTGAAGCGCGCGGTTGACATGGAACAGAAAAAGTTGGAGCGAGTGCGACGCGAAGCGCATGCGCGGTCCGAACAGGATCGTACTTATGTCAACCAGCGGAAGGATGAGACGGCCGCCTTGAAGACTAGGCAAGAGAGTAAAGAAGTTGTACCTGTGAGGATGCTCAAGACAGACCTCAGCAACGAGTGGAAGGAAAGCGTACAACGTGCACAGCAGGAAGATTCGGACATCAAGCCGATTCTGAAGTGGATGAAGGCCAGAGCTCCTAAGCCCAGGTGGAGCGACGTCTCAGCGATGAGTTCGATCACAAAAAGCTATTGGGCCCAATGGGACAGCTTGGTGATTCAGGATGGAGTCCTGTGCCGTAAATGGGAAAATGCTCGGGGAGACAACTGTCATCTGCAAATGGTTGTCCCTAAAGCTCAAGTACCGGAGGTGCTACAGCTGTACCATAATGGTTGTTCAGGAGGTCATCTGGGAGTAAAACGGACTCTACTGAAGATACGAGAACGGTTTTACTGGATCCACTGTCGGGACGATGTCAAGGACTGGTGTCGCAAATGTACAAGTTGTGCAGCTGTAAAGGGACCTCAGACTCGTAGTAGAGGTGCAAGAGGTACTCCTAAGATCGTCCATGTGGATCGACTGGCGCGTTATTATGGAGCCGATAATGCTCGGGACGAGCATGTCTTAGGAGGGGGCAGTGTTACGCGCCCCAATTAATGCCTGATACACGGTGACATTAGTTACCACTGGCGACATCTATTGTGGATTGGCAGAACTAACTGGCGCCATCTATTATGGAATAGTAGAACTAATAGTCACGCCATCCGTCAGCGCCATCTATTGACGAGTAGATATGTCGAAGCTAGAACTTACTAGAACTATCGACATCTAGTCAGTCGGGGCCGGTATGTACTCGAACATTCTAGACGGTTCTACAATAGAAGGTTCTGGAACTATCTGCGGCACTATATAAGGCCGGGAATAGCCGCGAGCAATCAGACTTGGTTTTGCGACACGAGTGAATACATCGAAAGCGATCTTCAAGTGCGACTTAAGAGCGATTGTGTTTTATAATTAGTGTTTTGAATTGTTGTTAGTGTTGATTAATTAAAGTGTAACTTTTGGTAATTTTTATCGGCATTTTTAATTGTCACGAACCCGAAGCTCGTAACAGTATTTACAAAAAAAAAGTATATAAGTAGTTTATCAGCCATCTTGTTACCATAACACAAGCATTAGGTTGCTTAGCTTGGGACTAGATGGCGCTGTGTGAAATGTCCAGGGATATTATTATTATTATTAATAAATTCGCGGAGGTTACATGTTAGCACCAAATAAGCTATAGTCTCTACAGTAGATACAAGACAAAACACAACTATCCAACATACCAAACACGTTTTAATCATCAATACCCACCAAAATCATTCGAGCCTGAAACAACAGATTTATAAACCGCAGACAACAATTATCTCGCGTGACAGATTGTGCCTTAAACGTAATTAAAGGACGAAAACGTAGATACAAAATTAAATTAAAGTAAATCACATCACCTCGAGATTTACTGCGATAACTATGAGCGTTCAACGTGAAATCGAATCAGTGTTTCGCTTCGGCGGTTTTCTCTGAGGGAGCTATCGGTTGATATATGTATCTATAAGCACTCGCAAGCCGTGGCGTTTGGACTAATGTGCTTGTGACAAGAATAATTATATCTAAGATATGTATTTCTCTTCTTTACTAATACAGCTTGCCGCGATCGGTCTGTGGATGGGTGATCTTTACATACCAAGACCCCTCCGTGCCTCGGAAAGCAAACGTGCTTTCCGAGGCACGGGGGGGTCTCGGCTTAACGAAGCCGTTGGTCCCGGCTGTCATTCGTGGATCTTTGACAGTCGTTACGGGTCGTCAGTAGCCCGAAAGTCTGACAACGTGTGAGTCAAATAGGCAGTCGCTGCATGTAAAATACTGGTATCTAGCTGCATCCGGTCAGACTGGAAGCCGACCCCAACATAGTTGGGAAAAGGCTAGGCAGATGATGATGAGTTTGTTTGTTTGACCACGCTTATCTCTGGAAGTACCAGTCGGATTTGAAAAATTCTTTGTTGGCCAATACTTGAGGAAGGCTAGGCTATTTTACGTCACGCTAGGACCCCTGGGAGCCAAGCAAAATAACAGAAAGACCGCTAAGCGAAAACCAATAGCGCGGGCAGGTGATGTGACGGGATGGGTCGGACAGGTGATGTGATGTGACGGGATGGGTCGGACAGGTGATGTGATGTGACGGGATGGGTCGGACAGGTGATGTGATGTAACGGGATGGGTCGGACAGGTGATGTGATGTGACGGGTTGGGTCGGACAGGTGATGTGATATGACGGGATGGGTCGGACAGGTGATGTGATGTGACGGGATGGGTCGGACAGGTGATGTGATATGACGGGATGGGTCGGAGGAACATGAAATTTCACGCAAACGAAGTCCCGGGCAGAACCTAGTACTTATATATAACTAACTATTCGTAAACCATAAGTTATGAATCGCTTTTTATTAATGTGATTAACTCTTTAGAGATGTACAGACGCCAGCAGGTCAAGGTACCCGAAACTGTCAAATTTTCCCAATCAACCTCAAGAACCTTAATGCTTTATCGATAAAGTTGAAAATCTATTAAAGAAATTTGACAGATTGTAGTAGCTTGATGTGCTGGCGTCTGTACATATCTCTCTATAGTTTAATAAATTCTTCGAATAGTGTGACGTATGTAATAGCAGAGAACAGTTTTCACGCACGTTTAAAAAGCTTTTATCATAATCAGCCCATATTGTTCCCACTGCTGGGACACAGGCCTCCTGTGTGTGACAGGGTGTCGTAAACCACTACGCGGGCCCAGTGCGTGTTGGTAGATGGCACAAATCTTCGAAAAAAAATGCTTTTATAGGCATTAAAAAAGTGTATACTTTTTTTTTATTGTTTTGTATTTACATAATATATATGCTAACGGACTTAAAATAATATTAATATTTTAAAAAAAGAAGGAAAATCATCATAGGGCATCAAAAAATTTATCCGCTTGGCTGTCAACAGGAAAAGTTCCCAAAATGCAGGCAGCATATCAGTTTTTTTTTTCAAAAACATATTTTTGTGATACAAGTTAGTAATTACACATGTTCCAATTACAACAGTATGCGATGCGGACGAGTACTTCGACGGCTAACTGTCCTTTTGTTTGTGTGTTTACTTGTAATTTAGTACCTAGTGTAAACCGTGTTAAATAATATAAATTAAATATAATGTCTAAATGTCTAAGTTAGGTTCATATTCTACTCTATATTATTATTATATATATTATATTCTAATATCATAGATGCGAAAGTTTGTAAGGGTGGATGGATGGAGGTTTGTCACTCTTTCACGCAAAAACCACTGAACGGATTTGGATGAAATTTGGCACACAGGTGGTTTATAACCAGGATTAATATATAGGATACTTTTTATCCCGATATTCCTACGGGATCGAAACGTATACGGGTGGAACCGCGGAGCGCAGCTAGTTTAAAAGAAAATAATGTTGAATAAAATCTTGACTTGGCTGTGCTTCCACACCATTTCAATATAATATTTGACGAAAATTCTCTGTAGTACTTAGGTAATACTTACCTACACTGAATTTTCTTTTGGAATAGGTACTTACTTACGTCTACTTAACTTATTTCTACTCAATCCTATGCCTAAAAGTAAATCTATTAAAGTAAACCTACAGATAAGTACATTATTTTACAAGTTATTCAAAGTTGTTTTTTTTTTAAACCCAAATTCACGCTACATTGCTCATAGAATGTAATTTATTTGTCTTCATTTTATGAATAAAAAAAATATAGATACGCATTTTCTACCAATTTACAATACACATTTAAACACAAGTAAAAGGAGATTTAAGGCAAAAAAAAAATAAGTACAATATATAATAAAAACATTTTGTTATCAACAGTCTGGCGGTTCCAGAGGTAAAATACACAAAAATTGCTACGCAAATAAAATTTGAAGAGGTTTGAAAGTTCTGTATTATTAGAAGAAAGTCTTCAGAATATTCTTCCAAGTTTGACACTTGGGTTAAGTGGCGCAGTCACCGGTAAATTGGCGAAGATTTGATAAAACCAATGTTTTCTATTTTCCAAGACAGTTTTCAATTTCTCGCGCAGAATTTTATTTTAACATGATTTTTCGTGTGTGTAGTTTATTTGTTGAGATATTTTTAATGATTCTTAGGGGTGATTTTCAATCGACAGATAATTTTTATTTGTGGAATAAAATTGTCGTGTGACAGATTTTGCATGGATAAACTGTCAAAAATTCAAAATTTTGGAGAAATCGGCCCTCAGGCGAAAACTTTTAAACAGGCAGATATAGAAGTTCATTTAGATTGAACTTTTTGAATTGACTATACAGGTTGGCAGGAACATGAAAGCGCATCCTGTTACCATGGATTCCGGACAACCCAGCGTTGAAATATATCGTTGGTTATAAAAAAAAATCTACTGAATCATAGAAAAGTGCAATACCTACGCGGTCAAAATGCATGGAACACCTGAAGGCCAATTCCCGTAACTAACGTTTAAAATCTAGTCGCAATCTCATCTCAGTGTCAAAAATGTAGAGATTTTAGAGGTATTTTTAACAGATTGAGCCTGAGATCAGACGTGAGCGTTCTTAAAATTACTAGAATTGCCCCTCTGTTTTTTTTTTGTATCCCGGCCACCCTGTATACGACAGTAAGTTTTAATATTTTTTTATATTAATGCCTATAGTCACTATCAACATCAATTTTGGAATCAAATTACAATATCATCAACAAAAAATCCATACACAAATCCCAACGGATTTCAAAGCCAACTAAAAGAAAACTCAGCGAAACACCGCTAAAAGATTGAAAATGGTTTCCATTAATTTTTTCATAATTAAATTTTCTCATTCGCAAGAACTAATTGAAAATGCGGCACGAAGCGTTTGAAGCCTGATTTCATATTTTCGCAGTCCGACGGCTTTATGTAACAAGTGCGAAAATAAATGTGAAAATCTCGTAAACGTCTTAATTTCCTGCTGCGGACTCCGGGATTAAGATCTTGAATCGCCGTTATCCGCTGATATAAATCTTTTAACACTCATTCGGGGTTTAACAGATCTGGCGTGAGTCTCGCTAACTCCAACAACTGCAATTAGCTTCAGTTGCCAAAGTCCCGGTAATCTCGAAAACTGGGCGTTTATAATTTAAATACGCAAATGGGTGTAACGCTTTAAAGAAATGTCTTTTCTTTTTATACCGTTTTATCTTCTCGACGTTACTTTTAATGCAATATTAATTTTCTCCAGGCCATTTTTTCTACGTATGAAATTAAGGTTTAGTAAAAATCCGCAAGGAGAAAAGTTTAAATCAAGCTATTATTTCAGAAATTAAAATTCAACTTTTACCAAGTCCTTGAATAATAAATTAAAAGTATAAATCAAAGTTTTATGTTGAATTCGAATTATAATTTAAAAATAGCTCAACTAGGTATATGCAGTTAGATTAATACTAAATGAATAGCGGTCAGGTCGTTTACTTTTACGTAAATTTTATTCATCGATGCGTTACCAAGTTAAGATCTAAGTTCATTATTCAAAATTAATAATCCGCTAAATTAATTTAAATCTAAACTTTCTCAAGCCGCCTTTAGTATGCAGGTACCCTCGTTTTTACAGGGTGTTTACTTTCTCAATTTCATAGAATTAATTTTCTACACGAATTTGGTTCGCCTCGTATAAGTTTGAAATAATGATAACTTTTCAATGTTACATTTTTAATGTTACACGCTAACTTGAGTTTCGTGGGAATTCCTTAAAATATCACACTTGTATTTTTAAGTAAAAGTTATGTTCAGTTTAGCATGAATTTTGTAAGTCTGGTTTTAGTGAACTGATTTTAAAATTACAATGTGTTGGAATAATTTAGCTTGACGTTTTGATTTACTGTGTAAGTACACATACAGGTTTATTTATTTAATTTTTTTGCACAAAAGGGTACAAAGACGGACTTAATGCTATAAAAAAAAAAAAACAATTCAAACTAGGTTTAGATTCTTAAAGGTATTTGTTTAAGTGCAGTGTTTTTAAATAATTTAGATTTTGGTTTATACAATAGTGAAAATTTATTTTCTTTATTGAATAATATTATTGTAACGGTTATTCTATAAATTTCAATAAATTAGCTTGATTTTTATTTTTAGTATGGTTTAGTATCTTAAAATATTTAAGCTTACAGCTTGTTTTCAGAAAAAACATAACTCACACCTGCCGATCAATTTTGTAAAAATCTCACCGTGAAAGCTTAGGCGAAGTGAGCTGTTTGTGTTGCTGAATTGTGTCAATCCCTACCATCAAGTGAGATTTTTTGCAGAATAGATTCGCTGTATTCTTCAATTTTTAGACAGCGTTCATTAGTACCGATAGTTCACCCACATTTCACCAGTCATGTTTAAGTCCTTCAAGCCATGTAACAGGGGGAGAGCCTAAAAATACTTGAACTTAATTCGGACGGTTTCTCATTCCCATAAGAGAACATCCTTTACATATCTCCAAAGGAAGAACAAAGTGCACAGTCAACACAACTCTACCCCTTGACTTAAAACAGATAAATCACCTCTATAACAGCGGTTATAAATAACAGTTATAACGTTATAACAACCACATTTTAAACTATAACAGAATTTAATAAATGAAGACACGCATCGATTGTTTAATGACATTTATAATTAAATTGTTGTCGACGACGTAGGCATTAAAGGGTTGAAAGATTTAGTTAGCGTACGGGTGAAGGCTGTAGGGATTAATGTTTATGTTGTGTATTTAGGGTTATTGTTTAGTGTAGAGGTTTTAATTATTTTGTATATGTAGTATTGTTTTTTTTTTGCACTTATTTTTTATCAATAATTTTTCACAACGATAAAATATTAACCGTTAAATATTAACTTTATCTCAGGTAAGTTTAGTACAATTTCGCCTTAGGGCCAGTTGTTTCAAACGACTGGTTAACGTAACATACGTACGTCAAATAATAACGATTACGTACTCGTTATTATTTGACGTATGTCAAGGCCATAATTTTATAATTGTAATTTGAAACCACGCTTTTTTTGGTTTGACGATAGTTAGCGCCATTTTTGACGTAAACGCGTGCGTCAAGTGAACGTGAAACAACCAGATTTTAAACCTAAGATAAAGGCTAATAAATTTTGTCCTGTTATTTTCAAAATCTTAACTTACTGTTATACACTCGTACCGTGTCAGGGAAATCCCTCTGGCGAGTTAAAATACACAATAAAATATCGACTCCAGACAACTATAAAAAGAGAATAACAGACAACTACAGACATTCTTTAATTACCCCCCTCACAACATAACAAAAAGCGAAAATAAACAAAATCAAAATCTCCCAGCAGAACTCAAGTAAATTAAGTTTACATAAAAAATCATATCACGCTCTAATTGCCGCCAAGAGATAGCAGAGAGCGGAGTTTTGTCCCCTAAAACAATATTGACACTACTACGGTCCCTTTACATCTTGTCTGTTGTTCAAAGCAGATTAATGTTTGTGCCTGCTTATTTGCCCGGTTCTTCATAAAAATGCCCGAACAGTAGCGGATAAACAAGGGCAACCTTTAATAACATTCCACGGCGGATTCTATGATGTTATCGGTTGTAATCCTTTCTGTGGTTTGTATAACAGGATTGCCTGTAATTTATTGGTATTTTTGTTTGAAAACGTTGTGAGTTTTGAATTGTTTTTGTTTTGCTGTACTCCAATACTGGGATCATAAATCCTGATGACTACGTATACCTGCCGATGCTTTCTGTAAAAATCTCACAGTGAAAATTTTGGTGAAGTGAGCTCGAAGTGAGCTGTCACTCTGCCTAATGCTAGGAATTGACACTATGTAGGTATTGACAGCTCACTTCACCTAAGTTTTCACAGTGGGGTTTAAGCAGAATAGACCGGCTGGCTGACGACTTGACGAGAAAAAATTGATATGAGAACAAGTTGTAGCTTAAAACTAAAAATCTAAATCATCTAAATGTCCAAAAGTAAATCTTATAAGTAGTAAAAGTCCTTCATTAGTATCTCATATCATTTTATTCTAATCGACCTTCTATAAAATATACTCAACAGTCATATTAAAAGTGTGTGCATTAAACGAAAAACAATTTCAATTTAAACTGCTATTGAAAAACCCACAATTTTCTTACTGAACAGACAATTTTTCCTTTAATATATTTGCACGGAACCAGCTAACAATATTGGAAATACCAGGAAATCATAAGAGATTTGGAGTGGTCGGGAGCAAACACTCGAGAGACATGGGAGCCGTAATCTCCGCGTCTGAGGATTTTAATTACTTATTGGAAACTTGTGGCCGGCGGCTGTATGGGATCGTCTCAGCGCTTTATTGCGAGATTTCGAAACTTGACATCAGATGACGTACTAATGTTTCTCGATTTGACGAAAAAAACTCATGTGACACTGACATAATATACTTAGTACCTAATACGGTTCATGATTTTTATGTTACAAGGATATGTGATTTTTTTGAAGGTCCGTGGCGTACCTACTGTCCGCCAGATTGCTTTTTTTTTTTTCGAAATGGCGGCCTCGCACGAAACCTTACAAAACCCGATTTATATAGAATTATGCGCGGCCGTCATTTTGAAAAAAAAACAAAATGGCGGATTGTATTTATGCCAGGCTACATATCAAATCTTCAATCCACTTTAAAAGCTTATCTTGTATGAGCTAGAATCATCACGTTATTGACATTTTAACATTTTTAGATTATATTTTAGTAGATACGCTGGAATGATCTGCAAACTGTTTTGGACCTCAAGGTACCAATATCAGCCGATCGATTCGGTACTCACCGTGAAAACTTAGGAAAAGTGAGCTGTCATTCCACCTAATGCAAGGGATCTATACTATTGACAGCTCACTTCACCAAAGTTTTCACGGTGAGATTTTACAGAATAGACCGACAGTTTAGTGAGTGAGTGATTTGAGTGATCTCGAAAGACAGTTGTGAGACGAGTCCTCGAACCAATAGTGAGGCCTCTTTTGTCAATATCATACCGGATGTGATTTCGACGGTGGCACGCGTCAACTTACTATGCTTAGTTTTAGAGTGGATTCTCTGACATCAAAGTGATAGGTGGTAACTATTTGTATCTATGTGGAAGAAAATAGGAGGTACCGGTGGGAGATCTCATGTAACCAAAACTCCATTCTGATGAATTTTCACTTAAATGCAACAAAAAAGTAGCATTTAAAGTTATACCAAACGAAAAAACAATTGAAAAAGTGAAATATTCAAATTCAAACAACGAATTTTAATTTTACTTTCGCACCTTGTTTATTGTGTGTTGCATTGATATTTAATTTACTTACATGAATTCTTTATGACAACGCTAGCTTGTGTCAAATTGTACACAGCGTAGCGCTTTAATGGCGACATTAATACATGTATACGGTTTTCGTTTTATGAACATTTTTTTTATTTTTTTCTTTAAACGCTATTATTTCCTTTCAATTTTCTAAAAAAAAACATCTTGGAGCAACCTATAGTAGGCGAATTGAAGGAAAGAGAGAGCTCAAAGACTACAATAGTATACTGTCTATAGACAGTCAACTCTACCTTATTTTTTAATATTAGGAAGTGGTCGAACTCAGCGCCATCTAGTTTTTCGTTAGGGGAACTAATTTATATAAGTAAATGTATAGGTTGGTAGGTGTATACAGCTTCTGTCCGATCCTCTAGGAGGACACACTAATCTCTCTACATAATATCCTAGAGTCTAGGATATTATGTAGAGAGATTAGTGTGTCCGCTATATACTACAAGCATACGTACTACGTAAAGGAATAAAACAACAGAATTGAATATTATATTTTATTTTATCAACATCACACATTTAAAATACAATTTTGTGTTCGCCTTTTTTGTCCTTTATGATTAAGGTAGTGCCGATTAGCCTTTTCTTTCATTGGATCGTTAATATCCCAAAAGGTTATTTTGCCAGTGAAAACATTATTGATATCTTTGCACCAGTTATTTATAAAAACCATTGTGCTTTTATTTATTAAATCATTTCACAAATTTATCTGCGTGATCTGCACAATTAATAAACGAAACACTTACATTAATATTTATAATAAATTTTATATAATAGTATACTGAAACATTTTTTTCATTGCAGTGCTCTTTTAAAATTTTTATACATATACTTTACACAAAGAAATCAAATAAAGCTCTTGTAGGATAGCATAACCACTTTTTGTTGCCAAATTCTTACATTTTTATCTACTCATGAAACTGTGGAATCAAAATCAAGTCATTTATACAAATTAGGCTGAGAATCAGCACTTTTCGAACGTCAAAAACAAAGCTTGTCGTGGCTCTTCTGCTTCCATAGAGTTTCTGCAGGCCACAAAATTTTTATAAATGTTCTTTTTGGCAAGTTGTGCCATCCACCCACTGCAATACCCTATTGCTGCGCTTCTTTCAATAAGCATTGAAGTTTGGCTCTGTATTAGGTCTTCTGTATTTCGCATTGACATATCTAAATGATGAATATCTGTTAATTTTATTTTCGAATTCAATTATGTGTGTGTTCACTGGATTATTTAAAAAATATTTAAGTGATTGAAGGCAAACACTATCATCTTTATCACAATTTGACCCAACAGAATGTGAAAATGAAATATTATTAAAGAGTAAAGTTTTGAAGGCTCCTTCAAATGCAGACGACGTAGGCATGATGTTGCTGTAGCCATGAGCTCTAATTGCCCCAAAAAAGTTTTCGAATGCCTCTTGATTGAAATTACGCAGCAATAAAGAATTAATCCCTTTGGAATTTAAATAGAATACAAATAGTTTAAAACCTTCTATGATCCAACTTGACAATGAAGGCACTACTCCTTGGTTATTGGCGTTACAAAATTTCATAGATTTCAGAATCGGTAGACTATAATTCCACAATTTGTGATAAGGTGAGCTTGGGGTCACTGCAGTCCTGTAAATTTTTCCTCCTCTTATGGTGCTAAAACTACCATCGACGCTGTCGAATAAAACATGAGATCTGCTGTGTCCGTACTGTCCTTTTCAGACTCCACATCCTGCAAATGAAAAAAATATATATTAACAAAACTATTGTAGTGTAGTTTTCGACAATAAAGTCACCATTTAGGAGTTAGGGATTGTGTAGAAGACGGACAACAGCATCCTTGCTTGCTCCTTGTGATAAGAACATATTGCAATCAGCAATATGCCTGTCAAGTGTAGTGTATACTAACTGACTGTTATTGTCATAATCCTAACATTAAAGGCTGATAACAAATGAAAAAAAAAAAAACTAGCTGTGCGAGTCGGACTCGAATGCAAAGGGTTCCAAACGAATTTTATATTTTATAACATATTATATAATACTGAAGACTTCTTACAGGCTTTTCTTATTTATTTTCATTTTAACATATTTTTTTTTTGGAATAATAGATAAATACCTGATGTGTTAGAACCACATTTTTGTAACTGACTTCTTTGGGATGTATCAGACTCTGACATAACCATTGCTTCACCAAGTGATTGAGCTTGCGGATCTAGAATATTATAAAAATATTGTATGTTTTCATTATTTGTTTCAACAAAATAAATGCATTGACGAATATTATATTGCTACTAAATAGTAGTATTACCTGGGATATGTATTGTTGGAATTGCCAATTTAGACAGTCTACCACTTGGATATTTATGAATATGTTCAAAATGTCTATGACAGACACGTCTGTTGTGAAATATAACTTGATGATCCAATTTAGCTATTTCACCACCAATATTTAAGATCCATATTTTAGATTTCTCTTCACTTGTCTCTGGATCCGGGAATCAGTGTAGAGGCACACCTGGAAACATGAATGATTATACTGTTAAGTGTGATACATTGTACAACCCTAGACCTCTAAGTTTCATCGTGTGATCAAAACGGCGATGGGGTGCTATGCCAGCTCCCATAGAAAAATCCACTTGACTTACCAAGCAAGAATTTTGAGACATGGTTGAAGTTCACTGTTTGCAATTACAGGTCCAAACTATAAAGAGTGAATAAGCAAGTCCACAACTCCACAGTAACTTCACAAGTTCTCCATGATGAGCATACACAACTCAACACGAACGTACGAACGAATTGTAACGCGGCTCAACAACATAGAGGAACGAGAACTCAACTCAACATGCAGATGCATTAGCGAAACAAAAAGAACTTTATTGTTATTGCAAAAGGAAAATAAATGCGCACGAGTAGTTACTTTCTCACGCAGCCATTTGCAATTCAAGTGTGGCCATAAAAAAACAAACTTTTGTACGTTTAAATACCAAAATATAACTTTTCCACTATTAAGCTCATAATAAAAACCTAATTATGTACTGATTTATATATTCTATTATTTTTATTTAAGAAGATCATGAAATTGTATTTTTTTTCTTGATTAATATTATAAAGTAACTCCCAGCAAAAAATAAAATATTTTACCGTAGCAATACCTTAATTTGTTTCCCCTATTGATTTGATAGATGGCGCTGTTTTCAATAAAAAAAATGGAATTTTAGTTTTGTTCTAAGTTGCCATAGCATGAGAGAGCTCTATGTCGACGAACGATGCAGGCGGTAGTTTTCAAATTACGAATTATTTTGCTATAATTTTTATGATTATTGGCCACTAGCCCAACCCGTGTGTTAAATTAATGTCGCCATTGCTGTATTGTAGTGACACGTTGTATACCTACAGAGTGTGCCAATAAGTTTCCATGTGTGTGTTTGTGTGCGTTTCTCAGTGCCAATGACTTCTTTCAATACACGTTTGCAAATATTAACATTGGGCGCTTTGATCTTAAGCAGTCGACGCTCATTTAGTTACAAACGTGTGCTCTTAATTAAGTTCAAACAAGACGTGCTAATCGAACCGAGTATGTCGCAGGTATTTTCCGAACTTGGAGTTTAAGGGAGTCTACTGCATCAATTAATGTTCGCAAATAACCAAATAGGTAACTTTTAAATTGGGTTTGACTTAAGAGCTGTCGTTAATTTAATGAACATTCAATTTATATTGGTTGAAAAAATTATTAAATAAGAAAAATACAATGACAGTTATGTATAATTAAGTTAGTATGATAAGTATCTTTGCTTTAACACACGTATGCAACCTCTAAATGCATTGCGTAAGTTTTCTGGAAGTTGCGTAAAAATACGTATCTATAAGTTGCGTAAAAACTTTCTGACAAACTCGGCGGTGTCAAAGTCTTCGTATTTACATTATTATAAAATTCTGTTTTAGACAAGATCGAAATTAAAACTTTTCTTACTCAGCTGTAACATTAGCTGATAGGTTACCTCAGTTTATTTACACCAAAGGACGCAAGGTAATATTGGCAAACACGCAGAGGTATCGCTTACAAACTTAATTAAACGTTCATTTTCAATGTCTACATCATTTAGAACCATCTGCTCTCCAAATATTATAATGTAAAATATTATCACGGTTCGACCACAGGCTACGTAAATAGATTTTGCACAACTTGCTAGACTTTTAGTGATACTATTTAGTATTTGGATATTTATTTATTTTTTTCTTTATTTGACTAAAAGTGTATGTGCAAAAATAAAGCCAGGCCAGTAAAGTCAATAAAGCCACCCAGCCAGCCAGGAGAATGAGAACATTAAAATTAATCACACAACATAATAATAACATCACGCCTAGCTGTGTCCCTGAAGCTAACCCTTCAGGGATACAGGCGTGATTTTTATTTATCTAAAGTAATACATAGACACAGATTCAACACAGTGATAGACATACAATAAACATGAATGACTGTTTATACATAAGTGTAAGGTTACAAAAGTCTTTAAATGTATAGACAAAAAATGAAACCCTGCCTCTCAAACTAGGAGACCTGTATCTTGAGAGACAGTGTTCGGCAATACGTACGTAAATTCAGTTGTACCTTAAAGAGTGAAGGGGCGTCGATCTACCATTACATATAGTGAACTGAACATTATGTGTGTACTTATAGTACGAGACAACGCACATATTTTTTTTTTTATTGGTTCACCAAAAAATGATTACACCGATTCTATGCTAAATGTAACATGCAAATTCCGCATGCATAAAGACGTTGTGCAAAAAAATAATATTATTAATCTAAATAGCGGCGCCCCGCGGTTTCACCCGCATAAGTTTCGATCCCGTGAGAATATCGGGATAAAAAGTATCCTATATGTTAATCCTGGTTATAAACCATCTGTGTGCCAAATTTCATGCAAATCCGTTCAGTAATTTTTGCGTGAAAGAGTAACAAACATCCATTTATCCATCCATCCATCCATCCATACAAACTTTTACGTTTAATAATATTAGAAGGATTTAATGTAAAGTAACTTAAGTACCTATCTAAAAGTGCAGATGATGACAATAATGATATAATTTAAAAATGCTAGAAAAAAATAAAAAAGGTAGGTACTATTTTATCTAAACACACATCTATTTAGGAAGGTATTTAAGAAGTTTGGCTTTCAATTTGCCCAAACCTTCGAACTGCGCATCGATTCGATCACTGCAGCTTTATGACCCCGCATAACCTTGCATAGGGGTAATTGGCGCCTGGAACTGTTCTTCTCTGTAGTGGGCAGAGTGGCGTTATGGGACTGCGAGGAATTCCTGAGGGAGCACGGAAATTAAAGGTGTGCAATATTTAAAGAGCAATCAATTTTATGGTTCATCACTTTGCAGACAAACATTGCGTCATTAATATGTCGGCGATTATCTAGCGAAACCATTTTGAAGTGTTTCTGTCTGTTATGTTTATGTCCCATGCAATAGCATGCATGACGGCGCGGTTGGCGCAGTGGTTAAGCGATTGACTGCTGCGCTGCGTGTCGTGGGTTCGATTCCCGCACGGAACAAATATTTGTAAGACCTACATGTATTTGTTCCGAGTCTGGGTGTTTTTCTATCTACAATATGTATGTATTTACAAAAAAAAAATGTATATAAGTAGTTTATCAGCCATCTTGTTACCATAACACAAGCATTAGGTTGCTTAGCTTGGGACTAGATGGCGCTGTGTAAAATGTCCAGGGATATTATTATTATTAATAGAGGGTGAGCCTATTGCCTTCCCGGGCACAAATCCAGACTCCAGGTTGCTACTGATTAATTTCTGAAAAAAGCCCAATAACACTTTGCCCGACCTGGAAATCGAACCCAGGCCCTCATGCTCAGCTGCAGCGCTTGCAACCACTAGACCAACGACGCAGTCCAAAATGGCATCACTCTGCACTTAAACCTCAAACAACATAGACGAATACTAAAATACGCCATTGCGGTATTAGCATTTACTGCAAATAGCACGCACAAATTACCCCAACAGCCATCAAACAAATCTAAACAGCAGTCAATCAATAATAGCTACTCAATCAACTCGTGATCCCAGGCCAGGGGTAGCCAACCGTCTGATTGCCAATTAGACAGCCTGCCCAGGTGTCTGCAACCTGAGCTCAGAATCCTCTTTGTCCAATGCAATGCCCCATCAGCATTTACTAAGCAGCTCCCGGCTACAATCGAAATCTAAAAGTAGATAGGTTTCTGTTTTTTCGTGGTCCCTAATAGAGATGCACCGAATGTTCGGTCAAATATTCGATATGTTCGACATATTTTTTTATGTTCGTATTCGGCCGAATATTCGGTTAGTTTGCCAAATAAATACCGAATATTCAAAAAGTGTTACTATTTTAAGATGTATATCTTATAGATAGGCTTTATTATAAGAACCATATTTATTATTTGTAAATGAAACAAGCACTACCTTCATTTATTCGCAATAAAAAAATCGGCATAATACAAAATTCAAGTTTTAATTGAATAAACAGTTTTTTTTTCTAACAAACGACATATTTGGCTAAATAAAATTTACTGCTTTATGAAATGAACAATTTAAGTATGCAAACGGTGATAAGTATAACTAATCACCGCATAAAAATGAACCGAATAATTCGGCCGAATACTCGGTGAAGTACATTTTGGACCGAACATTCGGCCGAATATTCGTATTTTGCTGAACCAATTTTCAGCGCATCTCTAAACCCTAAGTACCTACCCACCATTACAAAGAATGAAAGAACTCAATTTATCGAGAATTAACACAAAACGCGAACCAAGCAAAAAAAACCAGATTCGAAATGTATAAATAAACAGATCTTCATAATTTGTTTTTAACTCTAGACATGTAAAAACGATTTGTAAACTTCATGCGAAATTAGGAACAATTTTCAGTGTAGCTTTAAATGGATTTGTGAAAGTTAGAATAATATTCTGCTGAATGATGAATATTTCGTTTGCACGAATAAATTAATATTACAATTTAAATGGAGATACGGTAAGGTAGGTAGGTATTAAATTATCCTGAGAACATCAAAGGTATTAAAACTAACTTTAGTGCTTATTTTTTAGACTGTCAAAGGACTCTTAATGAGGAAGACCGAATTGATTTTAAGGAGGTCGATCACTCATAAACTTACGCCTTCTTTTCATGGGGGTTGGCAGAAACTACAGAACGTCACCTGCATTCATCCTTACATCCTTTTTTTGCTCCGTTCACATTCCCTTTGTCTTTTTACATTTATATCTGTATTTTATATGGTGTACATAATAAAGAGTATACTATTCTATGCTTTTCTACGTTCATACATCTGAAGGCCAATTCTCGTAATTTAAAACGTTCAAAATCTAGTCGCAGTCTCATCTCGGCGACAAACAAATGTCAAAAACTTGCCAAAATGTAGGGAAGTTAGAAGTATTTTTTGACAGATTGGTACTGAAATCAGACTGTGAACGTTCTTAAAATTACGAGAATTGCCCCTCTGTTCATACATGCACGCTAGTTACGTACGAGTACTACGCACCTGAACTTTTTGATGAACATCACCAATAAGGTCACTAATAAGTCCTTCTTGGACGACCACTCGGGGATTTCCACTCACATCTGCCTTGTATATGCTAGCTTATTTTGAATTTTATATTTTAAATTGTTTTTTTTTTTTTTTTACATTGTTCTCGTATATAGAAGCAATAAGAATAATGTACCCAGGATTTTGTAATAATATCTTGATTTAAAAGAGTGCCCGTGGAGTTTCTTGCCCGTTCTTCTCCACAGAGATCTGCGTTTTGGAATGGGCAACTAGCTTCAACTTTCTAACTGACCGACAATTTAATTTTAACAATTCAAAAGTGCCTGAAATGGTTTAATTGAAATAAATGATTTGAGTTTGAGAGTTTATGTATAACTTTTATTACCATTAACACATAGCCTATAATGTTCCCACTGCTGGGACACAGGCCTCCTCTCTGTGAGAGGGAGAGGAAGTTTTCTCACGATGTTTTCCGTCACCGTTTTGGGAGCAGTAGTGATGAAATAATTACACAAAATAAAGTGCCTCTCTGGGTTCGAACCTACGACCTACAACTCGTAAGTCACGGCCGTTACCACTTGGCCACCACTGTACCATTGAACTCATAATATTTTTTTTTCTACACCGAATTTATTCCGCAACTTAAATCAGTGACTCCACCAAACTATAATGCAAATTATAGCCCCAAAACATGATTAATTCTCCTTATATTGCTCCACTTATTTCCGTACATATGTACGTGTGTACTTCCTAAGCCTTTGTTCGATAAGATTTCAGGCAATTATCTTAATCGGATTACGTTCATTGGGTACAGTGACGTCACTAGGCAACAACCACTAAAGTAATCCCACTGTAGTTAATTGCCCCCATTTCAAGGTATGCCCCAATAAATGTGGAGGTAGAAGGTATGTTATTATTGACCCAAAAGGGAAATTCGGCAGATTCGGTGACGCGTCTCGGGTTCTCGGTTTAGTGATGTCATCTTTCACGTTTGTGGGGATGAGTCATTTTGGTTTGCAGTTTTTCTTATTGGAATTTACGTTAGTCTTGTCTTTCAGAGTCATCATCATTCTCCAGTCATTACCCCAATTTATTTGGGGTCGGCGCAACATATATATTTCTTCAATACTTCTCTATTAGTCTTCATCTCGGTATTCACCCATTTTCTAACCATATCATCATTCACACAGGAACTTCTTGTCTTTTAGAGTACTTTTTACAAAAAAGAAATTATTGAAGCCACACTTCAGTGTGCAGTGGGAATAATAATTACACAGGGTGGCAGGGACATCGATGCACTAACTGTTACTTACCATGAATTTAGCACATGATTCTAAACACCCTAGCGTAGAAATTAAACGGCGGCTATCAAAAAAAAAATATGTTGTTTCATTGAAAAGTGCAATACCTACGCGGTAAAAATGTATCGACCAGCAAATTTTTATTTAATAACCGACAAAAAATATCAACGCAATCATGTACCTACTGATTCCACGTTGGTTACGCGTGGATGTCCCTGCCACCCTATATAGAGTGATGAGTACTTTTTTTCTTTTCGTTTAGTTTAACCAAACGAACCAAAAAAAAAATCTTGTAAATAATAGAACTGTTTAACTACAACCGAAGCAATTTAAGCATCTACACAAAGTCCCTTTTTATAAACGTAAGTACCTCTAAAATGGAAATTATCATTTTCAAAAGCCGAGGATTTTTTGGCGTGAGTGCACTCAAAAAGTCCCCAGCTTTTAAAATCGTGGAAAATATAATTTATCAATTTACTGAATATCTTTTACTCGAAAGAACCGATATTTTTTAAACCCTGCCAACTTAATTACCTACCTTGAACATAACCTTCTAAAAGGGCACAGGTCGTAGATGTTGACATGTCGTTGACATCGAAGCGAATGCCATGAGCTTATCCAGATGCAATGTTTTCAATATGCGAAATAATCCTTTGATCAGTCCTAGAATGTTTGTTATTATTATCCTTGAAGAGGCAGAGGTAGATAATGCCAGGTTATTTTGGATATATGCTGTCGAAATACGCGTTTGTGATCCTAGCTTTACGATTTGCGAAAGGTGCATGTTGCTCAGAATAAAATTCGTTATTACAATTTCAATTTCAGTATATAAGGTATATTCATACACGAAATATTTTAAGACAAACAACTACATTGCAACGAAAAAAAAAAATTTATGTTTTTTTTACGTAGGTAATTATTATAATTTTTAAATTCCATGAGACATTTTGCTTAACCCTTTAATCCACTTCAATGACAGTAAATACTACGAAAAAACTATCGTAAAGGATGTGAACAAAATAAAAAGGAGCCAGTATTTATTATGTGTGTCAAGTAAATTTTAATTATTTTTTTTTTGAATAAAGTTCTTATTTTTTTTTTGTTTATATGGTTTTTTTACCACCCTTACCTTATCTATCGAACGAAGTATTGAAAATTTAAACATAAATGAAAAACTGAGTTGCTGGAATTGACTTAAATCTTTTCGTTTAACTGAGTGAAAGGGAAAGGCGTGATAATACTGTCTAAAAATATTTAAAAAATAACTGTAAACATAAAATTATCAAAAAATATCTCAAGCAAGAGTAACGTCACAAATGACAACAGGTTGACAGTATCAACGAATTCTCTATTCAACTCTCCAAAAGCAGCTCCGAGATCGTTATCAAACATTCACAAAACTTGCTGATATGTTGACAACACAAAGACTATTCAGACGTAAAACATGGCCGAACGACCCCGAAGTGACTCGAATTACCCCGAACGCAACAGATGAAGCCTATATTGATAAAATGACAAAACCAAACGCGTAAAGACTTAACCCTCGGCTCGCGAGCGTAGAATTAGACTCGGTTCATTGGTTTCTCAAGAGGTGATGGAACTGATTGGCCGGCTCTGCTTAACAATACACCCTGTAGACGTCGAACAAGATTATAACCTCGGAACTCCCCAATGAAAATTACACCTTAACTTACCCTTATAAAGTTGATTTTTATTTGGTGTGTGGTGATTTTTATTTGGACGATTGACGAAGAATCATCGCATCTGCTTATCCGGATTTTATGTTTCATTGATTGGCATTGTTAAGTCCACGTAACGGTAATACGACCATCTCGAATGTTTATCAGAAGATTTTGGGTAAATAGACACAATTATTTGATAAGGCTCATTTTTTGACAAGGGTTCGGTTGAAGTACCTCTTCGAATGTACTTTAAAAATAAAAGTAGGATTGTTGTATCCAATACCGTATTTCATTTGTTATTCGGTGGCTTAACATAAGCCTTGCTTGTTAGGTAAAATCAATCTCAAACAAAATCTAGCTACATAAAAAAAAAAATAGTCTGTATTTTTCCAAAGGGTTCGCCAGGGGTGTTACTATAATAATCCCACATTTCGCCAGTTATGTTTAATTCCCATGTAATAGGGGGGCGAGCCTATTGCTATCAATCAACGTACAAGGCAAAAGATTTGAATTTATTAAAAAAAAAAAAAACTTTTAGCATTACAATTCCGTTCCATGGAAAACCTGTATCTTTTATAGTTTATTTCTTTTATCCCGTATCCTCCAAAGGATTGGCCAGAGTCGAAACGTGATGGTGCTATGTTTAAGAAAAACACAAAAATGTCATGTTAAAAACAACTAATTTAAACTCTAAACCCATGAAAGACATTAATAAAATCAAAAGCGGATGTTTTGGCCGAAGCTCGCAGGCAGGCCGGGTGATTTGACATTCGATGGACATTCGCTGTCCGTTGCAGCTTCCTGTTCCCCTCCCTATTAGTTATGAATGCCTGGTACATATCGCGTTGTATTTACATTTGCAGTGGTTAGTTTGTAATTAATTTATGGTTTTGGGTGAAATGTAATGGTATACTTACTCGTAAGTTTTATGTAAGTATAGTTATGTTTTTACGGGAAAATAAAACTTGGCTTTGTTTATGTAAATAGATAACTGGTAGTCATTTAAGCTGGTCTAGTCGCTCCATTAATAAAATTATTTACTTAGTGAAAAAATACGGTGGGCAAAGAAAATGATTCAAAAATTCTTATGTAAGTAGAAGTAGAATCAAACAAGAACTAATAAAAAGTATTAAATATCATCTATCTAGCGATCCACCTAGCTTATTTTTTTAATAATGTAAAAGTGGTTCCGTTAACCTTTTTACAGAATAAACAGTTTCATTTCATTGTCCATATTACCCGGTTAGAAAGAGGTACACCTATAGTTACACCCATCATTTCGCCAGTTCGACGGCACGGTTGGCGCAGTGGTTAAGCGATTGACTGCTGCGCTGCGTGTCGCGGGTTCGATTCTCGCACGGAACAAATATTTGTATGACCTACAAGTATTTGTTCCGGGTCTGGCTGTTTGTGTATGTGAGTTTAAATGTTTGTTAACGCACCCACGATACAGGAGAAATTCCTAGTGTGGGGCAATGTTTTTTAAAAAAAAGAAAAAAAACAGTTATGTTTAAGTCCCATGTATTATGTATTGAATAATTAATAATTACGGACTCTACCTACTCATATTAAACAGGGCTAATAAAATGCCGGGGAACAATAACGAACAATAATAACTTCCACAATAGTAATACAGAAACATGAT
The DNA here is from genome assembly GCA_951799955.1 of Apamea anceps. Lineage (NCBI taxonomy): Eukaryota > Metazoa > Arthropoda > Insecta > Lepidoptera > Noctuidae > Apamea > Apamea anceps. The sequence goes on from OX637506.1 coordinate 14,934,650, forward strand.
GCTTACAAGTATTGCATGATACGACATAAGTATGTGTACAATCGTGCGGAAAAGCATAATAACAATGCCCTTTCTCCTGTATTTAATAGACGCAGAAATAATGCACAATGCGCTTATTATATCGTCTCATGAGGGGAATTAATATTGTACCTACGTACGTATTTTGTTTATGACTGTACTTGTGTGTGAGAGAAATTGGATACTTAAAGGGGAGCGAAACTGGTCGAAAGATTAATATGTATACTGACCAGTTATTTTGTATTCAAAACTGAACCCTAAACAATGGAAGGAGAGATTTATAAAAGATTAAACTTGGACCGAACGTACTAATTTGAATTCTTTTTTTGTTGTAGGTAGGTACTATACAATGGACACAAATAATAAAATACACCGTCGAGAAACATGACCCCTCCCGATTGCCACAAGTTGTCAAGTTTTAAGAAGTCAAATCAAGAATCTCGTTGAGCTCAGTATACACCATGACTGTGTGCTACATCATGAAAGGACAAAAAAGTTACATGTTGTTATTAGATTTAATCAGCAGCTGTAAGTAACATGGTGTTGATTTATTCAGCTTTATTCTTTAAACCAAATTCACACTCACATCACTTCACTCTGGCACCATGTTCACCTTAGTAGGAAATAGAGATAGACAAGCTAAATAAGTAGGTTACCTACACGTTGGATTATCTTTCGCAAGTACATCACCTTTCATCTCACCTACCTACTCACATATTTTCACTAGAAAAGCTCTGCAGCGTCTGAGTAACAGCCTGAGGAAGAATTCCCGTTTTTTTTTAAGAACGGTCGGCATCTAATCTGTCTCAAACTGTCAAAAATACCTGTAATTTACCTACATAAATGTTTGATACTTCTAACTTAAAAGACAGCTGTGCTGTTGGGGAGTTTTTGCGTCATTTTTCCCAGCTAAAGCACTAGAAAGCGGTGAAGGGTGGGCGTTTTGAGGGAATGTCTTATGTAATTTTGAAATTCAAAAAGTGCCGATTCTCAAATTAATTGAATAAATGACTTTTGATTTTGACAAGTTTTTGACACTCATTGTCGCTGAGATGACATTTCGACTAGATTTTAAATAATTAACCTTCTGGTATTTTAACTGAGAACCTTTTGCAAGTGAACCCACCACACAAAAACCACCAACCACTCTCCGCTAACTCAATGATGCTCCCATTGCAGACTTTCAAAAGACTAATAGCTTCCTTTCAAAGCCAATTTCGTCCAAAATCATATACGAACGTTGTGCAAACTAAGCTAATTACCCCATAATTATGGACAAACGTTATTGATGACCAACCATGGGCATTAATTGTGTACAAAGTTACCTTTGTTGTAGCGAGCAATATAATTACGGGCAATAAGCCTCGTAGCCCGGTAGACGAGGCATCTAATGCACACCCTGTGTAAATTTGGCAGATGGGCTATTTGTTATCAAAGTGTAAGTGGCAGATTATGTGGACGTATTTTAGAGAGGACGACGAACAGACTGTTATGACAGAGGATAGTGATTTTATTATTTACACTTTTGTTTTTGATTGTACTTTTTGTCGAAAATTTACCTACTATCAAAAAAGAAAGAAAATACCTACATTTATTTATCACAGACTAAAAGTCACTATTGGAAACGGTTATTGCTTTTAAAGTAATTTTTTCATGAAAAGTATGCATTTTATTCGTGTTTATACCTGCGTATTTTTTTAGACGCACTTTCATCATTGTTTTTTAATTATTATCCAACATACCCCATGTTTTTCTTTCTCTAAGCACCTAGATTAAGATGACCTTATTTAAAAAAAAAAACAATTTTAAGCTTTCGAGATCGTCGATACTTCGACAGTTGCCCCTTAGTTGCGCAACTGTCGCTCTCCCATAATACTGCCACGGCCAAATGGCACGGTGTTTACCAAACACAATTATTGCCCGCGTCCATTTTGCAATATGAGATTTAAGGCTCAAATTAAGTGAATTAGAAACCGGAGAGGCCCTTTGCACTCTGATAGGCAGATTTGATTCCTGTACCGCCTTCCAAACCATTTGCAAGTAATTCGAGTGGGGGCTGAATACTGGTGAGCGATAATTCGATCGACGTAGGGAGACTATAAGGTAATTATTCAAAAACATACAATGGAGTGGCCATTTTGTAGAGCTATGTGCTGGCAGGGATAATGAAGTTTCAGATTCTATTACACTGGATTAGTTCCTGGTACTGACTAACGGCCTTGAACCTAGACAGGCGCTTTACTTTGTGTAAACTATTTCATCACTATTGCCCTCAAAACGGTGAAGGAAAACATCATGAAGAAACTATGTTCTAGAACCAAAAATTCTAAGACAACATCTACCAACCCACACCGGCCCGCGTGGTGGATCAATTATTATAGGCTGAAAATAGACTATGTGGGTGATTATTATAGGCAGAAAGGTTTTTCAAATAATAATGTAAGATTTTTTCAAATTGTGTAGCACAAAAGGTCCTCATAGATTTTCAGTTTACTCAATACTCAATCATTTATTGCATTCCACAATGTATATGCTTAGGTGGTAAGAAAACATTTGCTGTGACAAACGTGGACCCTGTCGGGCACAGCAAAAAAAAATTTTGAAGGAAGAGGATTATATTTTGAAAATTGTCTAATATTTCAATATGTGAAAAGGTTTACCTGACGCTTCCCTAGATGGCGTTGGGATCGAAATACATCTCGCTATGGTTTCGTTACCGAGCAAACTATATATAGTTTTGGTTTTTTTTTTGTAAGGTTCCTTGTGAATAAGATATTCCTAATTGAAACAGTTCGTGCGTTTCATTGGGTGTTCTCGCCTTCGGACCTTTTTTTTTTTTTTTTTTTTTTGAGGATGGGAAATCATCAAATGACTCCTCCCGCTCTGGGTGGAGCAGGAGGGAGTGTCAGACTCTTACTGACTAAAACCCACCCGTGTTCCTTCCTTAGCCCTTTATGTTCCAGGGCAGCGGTAACCCTTTCGGACAATCCCGCTACCCTGGCAGGCTACGGCCCTATGGGGCCCCGTCTCTCATGCTGACATCTCTTTGAGGCGCGCGTGGAACACAACACGCCGTCCGGCACGGGCCTGGTCCTGATCGGACGGTGAGTTACCCATTACTCACCGCCCGCAGGCCCGCGCCTACGGTGGCCGGGAGTCGTCACGCGGCTCCCGACGCCCGGAGCGTCTCCCGCGGCGGCTGAGGCGTGAGGTGCGCAAGGCGCGTTCTCTCGCCCACCCCGCCACCTCCTTCGCTAGCATGACTGCTTCGCAGAAGGAGGTGACTGCCTCCCACTCCCTCTCGCCCCGGACCATGGCTTGAACCAGGGCCGGACGCGAGAGGTCGCCGCCGCTGCCGATCGCCTCTACGAGGACACGGCGGTGCTCTGCCCAAGCAGGGCAGACCTCCACCGTATGCTCCACCGTGTCCTCTGGGCGATCCTGACAGTGGTGACACCTGATAACCCGTTCAAAAACTAACTAACCTACTCCAGATATTTATCTATTCCTGTGACAAATAAACCTATATTTCTCTTCTCTTTCTTACCTACTCCATTCGATAACATATCGCACACTCGCTGAAAAAACATGACCTAGTTCAAACCTTACAAAAAAAAAAACTAGCATAGGGTAGAAAATTATTGCCAGTGCAGTAATTGGAACCCTATAGTTGCTTGTCTCTTATCTCTACTCAAACATGAAAACCCCTAATTTCCTCCAAAATTAGAAACAAGATTAGGGGTCCGAAATCTCAAGTATAAATGACAATGGGACAAATCAACTATTAACTAGCCGTTTACGAACAATTTAGGATGTACTCGGTCAGTTGGCGAGCGAAACCGTGGGGCGTAACAATAGTGTCCCCAACAGATCCCGGAGACGATTTAAACAAGGGTTTTTGCCCCAATTACTTACGGATGCGTAATTATTTCCACCAAGAAATAGAATACATGGAGAGAGAATTTTGAGAATTTTGGGTGGGATAGATGTGGAAACACATTGTTGTCTGTTCGTAAATTTTTTATTCGGTTATTTTATATTTACTATGAGAGGGGTTTGTTTGTAAAAGCCGCATGGGTCGAGTGATCAGGTTAAGCTGCGCTTGCCGCTGTTAAGCCGTTGGTCCCGGCTGTCATTCGCTGATCTTTGACAGTCGGGTCGTCAGAAGTTATAAAGTCTGCCAACCAGTCTTACCAAGGGGTTTCGTTTTATCCAGTAACTGGGTTGTGGAGGTACTGGTACTCAGCTGCATCTGGTTAGAATGGAAGCCGACCCCAACATAGTTGTGAAAAGGCTAGGTAGAGAATTTTAGATTTTCTGTGAAAAATATCGCCAGTGAGTCTTGTTGTATTGTATGGCAATTTTTGCCAAGCCTTTCCAATATGGAAACTAAAAATTTTGGCTCGTAACTATAAATGTGACTGAACACAAAAAAAAAAATATTTTCACACTGGCACCGACTGTACTTTTCCACACATGGAGTATTAATGATCTATTCAGGTATCCATTTTTCCTATTTTAGAATCTAAAACGCCAAATGAAATCACACATAACAAACAAAATTCAAAACCCACTTCACAGCTTCCGATCAACTCAATCTAAACCGCCGCTAACCAGGTATTAAACCCCCATACTGAAAGTTAAACCACCGTTAGAGATTGCCTCTTCACAACTTCGCGTTCCATAACTACGCTGGTAAACATTAATCACTGGTTTAATAGAACCTTTACCGCTTGGAAAACTCGTGCTTTTCACAAATGCTACCAATCAGCCAGTGGCCTTTCATTCCCAACAATGGCGCCGGATAAAATGCGAAATAAGATCCTTAATGAAAACTATCGTCTGTTGAAACTACCCTCGTATTAATCTATTATCGTTAAATCGGGTGCAGACGCTATTAACGGTATAACGATATAATTTTGACTGTAGTTTAGAGCTATTTCGAGATATTTTTTAATCTCGTGATTAAGTTCGTGTAATTACTTTTTTGGATTAACGTTACCAATTTAGCTGAGTTTTGGTGTTTGGTTAGTACCTACTTAATACATTTTATGGTATGTTTTCAAATACCAATGTAAAACATTTGTACTTATTTGTATTTGCATTTGTATTACTATTTCTACTATGTACTATTTCTGTTAAATTGTATTATTGATGTGAAACATCTAATGGTGCACCATGGGGGCAAGACTGACTCGTATGTCATGAGTACATCTTTTTAGTAAAAGAGGTGAAAGACACAATTATATCACTAGAAATAGGGAGCAATTAGTTCAACCAGGTTTCAGGCTGGCTAAAGTAGATTCATCTTTCATGGGGTACTGTTTAAAATGTTACAATAAAATACCTCCCCACATAATAGAACAGAATGAAACGAAATTTAAATCATGTATAAAACGCACACTATGCAGCCAGGCATATTATAAATTGGGGGATTACATCGCTGATAAAAATGCTTGGCTAAACGCTGGTCCTGCTCCATAAGGACGCATAAATAAATTGATTAGCATTTGAAAATACTGTTGGAGCTGCTGAAGATTTTAAAATACTTTTTTTTGCATTATATAAACTCAATCTCCTAGTATTGTATAATTGTATAGCACATGTGTGAGTACTTTGTACATACTATAAAGCTACCATTTACTGGGTACGTCTTTCATTGACTTGAATGTGCCCTGGCAGCAGAGAGTATGTCATGCTCACTCAAATGTCTCGCTGACGGTGGCGCATGTGTTGGATCATTTGGCTCCCTTCAAAATGGTTGAGCTGAATGGTGCTAATCCATGCGTCATGTTCGTGAACGGGCGCCGTCAGTAGGGACTGGTCATCTTTTTGCTGCCATGGCTTATTTTAATTTAATTTAATATTTGAATTGTTCTTATTTTTATTTTCCTAAACTTTTCATTACGGACGCTTTTAACGTTCTGCATCGTTCTCACATGCATAATTTCTAACATGAATGATGTAACCAATACTTTGTAACCATATTATATTGATTTAAAAGAGTGTCCATGGAGTTTCTTGCCCGTTCTTCTCCATAGGTACCTACGCTTTGGAATGGGCAACTAGCTTCATTTTTCTGACTGACCGACCCCTTGACAATTCAAAAGTGCCTGTAATGGTTTAATTGAAATAAATATTTTGAGTTTGAGTTTGAGTTTATGCCGTGGCGGCAAACGGCATGATGCTCACTTATGCCGTCATGCCCCCTCTCTTCCCAATGTTTCACATCTACTGGGCGTACCGTGAATGCCATATCTTTATATTTTAAAACAGAAACCATAGGTACCTACATTTTCCGGGATGAAATAAAATATATAATGGATCGGATACTAACACCTTGTATGTGTTTATTTATTTGTTTTTAAAAAGTATGTTAACTTAACTTATTGAACGTAGGTTTGAGATAATTCTAACAGGCTTTTCTGAGGCGGTTGTGAAATCGAAGCAATCTACGGCGCTCTTGCCTAGTACTTATCTGAAAACATATATTAGAAAATAAACGAATGCCTCATATGTAAATTTTAGATAGTTTTTCTTACAGTTTCTAACAGTAAAATGGCAATATTCCTCATTTTTATAACCATACTGCCGGGACATCGCATTACTATTTATTTATATATTTAAACTTTTCGCACAAAAAGGTACAAAGACGGACTTAATGCCTTAGGCATTCTCTACCAGTCAACCAAGGGTGGTGAAGAGATTGGATGGCAGGTGCTTTGGTTGAGAGGGACAATAATAATAACAAAACTCTTAAAACTAGGTACACAAATACATAAATAGGTTATATACACATACATATTATTACTCTAATATATACTTATAATATATATATAAACAAAATCAAGTGAGAGATGTATTGAGATGACTCTACGCTATTTTTTTTTTAATTTGTTTTGACAATAACTCTGCAATTTCCGCTTAAATGCATGCCGACTGGTGGCCATCCTGATATCAAGAGGAAGCTTACTATACTCTCTTCCTTTTCTTAGAAAGAGCTACGTCGTAGTTAGTATTATAATCCCAACCTATACCTCTGAAAACCATATTTTATTTGCCTCACAAATCCCTGCTGTTCCACCTTGTCTTTTATTAAATGAAATCCTGACGGTTAAGAACTTGAGACAATATCATACATTTTTAAAGATATGTGAAGCAGGTTTTTCTCTCACTGGATTATTTTAGCAGGTACTTAATTAGGATTTTTAACCAAGCTGTTCACTACAGCTGTGTAAAGCGCTTTAACATTTATTTAGGTATAAGACTTTTTCATATGCTTTTCATGTAGGTATACATTTTCATGTGCTCATCGCATAAAGAGGTATGCACCTAATGTAATGTATTGAAATTTGACTGTGAAATTAACGATTGTGAAAGAAAAGAAGTCTGTCTTCTTATCTACGTGGAGACCGTCTATCAGCAAGCGTAGGGTGAGCCACCCCCAGCTAGATGAATGGCTGGGACAGACTGGATACGGAAGGCGGAGGACAAGGTGTTGTGGCGCAGCCTGGGAGAGGCCTATGTCCAGCAGTGGACTGCGATAGGCTGAGTTGATTGATTGATTAACCTACCTTCCAGATTTTTTTTTTTTGTTAAAGTTGTGTTTGCATATTTGTGTAGCAGTTTGTTGTGACGTAGTTTGGACAACCCAACCAATGTCTACAGTTGAAAAACATTAACACTATTTTTAGAATGTTCCACACAGTTACAATTACTGTTTATTCTATTGATTTCCTTCTATAAGTAACTAATTTTCCTCCCTTTAGTTATGTTTAATATTTCCATATTTTTTTCTTCACAAATATGACCATACCAGTCAAAAATAACAAAAGCATACCGTATTGTATGATAACATAAAACTTTTCCGAGGCTTTGACGGCTTGCGGCCGGAAATGGAAGGGACAAGGGCAGCCGGATCCGGCCCCGGAGGGTCGACTGTGACAACTAAGTAAAAACAATCTAACAGGCCATATTGAAAGGAAATTAACGTACGTAAATCATGATAGTGGGGATACATGTTGACGATAACTTGCTTACCTTTGTAGTAACGTTTCTGTATTTTTTACCCGACTATAAAGAGTTTGTCTTTATTTATGAGAACCTGCAGAGCCCGTGACTTACGAATTGTAGGTCGTAGATCCAGACAGGCGCTTTACTTTGTGTAAATTATATCATCACTACTGCTCTCAAAACGGCGAAGGAAAATATTGTTAGGAAACTGGCATGCCTTAGAACCAAATAATCGAAAAAATGTGACATCTACTAACCCGCACTGGGCCCGCGTGGCGGATTACAGCCCACTCCCTTTCACAGAGAGGAGGCCTGCGTCCCAGCAGTGGGAATATTTATTTATTTATTGATTTATTTCAGGCGACGCAGGCCCATAGATATATACCTTAACCTAAACATACATATTTTACTATAAAATAGTACTTCACTAGCTAAGCAGTTCTTGTGCTGTTCTGTGGTACTTGTCCGCGGAAGCGACGGAACACCACATCCTGCGGCCAGAAGTCTTCATCCATGACGACGGGCAGATAACAATTCAGTACACGCACCACAAACGCCTTGAAGTTGACGTTGCAGTGCGACTCCAGTAACTGCACCCTCGGCGAGTACCTCGTTTTCTGGCGCACGTACTCCACGATGTCCTCCGCCTTAGTGGTGTAGTGTAGGCGGGAGATGTACACCGGTGTGTTCGGCTTTGCGGCACGCAAACTGACTTCAGGCTCCGTAGGAGCTTTGCCGCAGCGGTTCTTGATCATTCGCGATCGGCGCTTCCTCCTATTATAGGCTGATTATGGTTATGCTATCAGATCTTCTTAGGGATATAGAAAAACGCATCTCATCCATAATAAAAAAATTAATCAATGGTAAATGAAATGAGTGGCCTTTAAAAATGAAATTACACAGATTTTCTCTAAAATCCCAAGTCCACTAACCAAATATAACCCACCCTTTAATTCACTGAAGGAAGCGAGACACAGATGTTTACATAAAAAATATTATTACAGGAGAAATCCTTTAAGCGCCCCCACTACACTACCTTCGCTTTCAAATAGCAAATGACGCCATCGAGTAAATCTTCAGATCTGAACAAATAATGTCCGCCATACATCTCTGGCTACAACTTAATACACTGGACGGATCAAAGGACCACATACGGAAACGCTGCAAGCTTAGAATAAACCAATTATGAGTGAAATATTAGGGATCAGTCCGCCCCATGAAAGCCTTTGATCACACGTCGCTAACTGCTTATATTTCTTTCCGGCCTCAAGCGAGAAAGGAGAAGCCACCAAAGACCGGTCAAAATAAAGCGAAACTCTTAATAAATTACAGAAATTGGTGGCCACGAGACTAATACCCCCGGAATGGGGAATAAGCCGGTCATAACGTCGGTTAACTGCGCGTGCCGAGTAATCATTTTCGGACAGGATATTTACTTCCGTCTGTTCTCCTGATATACGACAACTGCTCCGTTTATTAAAAGGACCCGCGTTGAGAAAATAGTCGCGCTACTGTAAATAAAGAGCTCCTAAATCATATTGTATACGTAATGAAGTTGAGCGCGGCAAGTAACCGGAATTCGAGTGTAAATAAATTAAATGCGATCAGTATGATGACGGCCATCGCTCCATTTTCAATTAGAGTGAAAGCTGGGGACGATATGGATATTTTACGAAATGGGAAAATAATCGAATTTCGACTGAATAATGAGAGGACCCTCAGCGTACGTCGATGAATGGCGACCAGGAGAGCATGCGACACAAAGGGTATTTAACTCGTACTTAGTACTTTTTGTCCGCCACCCCCCGCCGCGCCCGTCCGTCCCCAATGCGATTATATTGTCGTTATCGCCCTATAACGTATGCAGAATAAAACATGTATTATCTATATTGCCAGCATCCATTTACCCGGTTTCGTTCGCTGCTAATCCTTTGATTTATAATAGACCGTTGAAATATAGCCGTTGGCCGCAATATATTTAAATTATTCGTGCAGTCAATTAACGAGATGGCTTTTGGTCCGATGTAGGTCGCAATGTGTTCATCGGGACGTAACAACCAACTGAATTTGTACACAAAGTTATTAAACACGAATTTGTGGTTGACTGCACCGTATGAAACAATTTCGGGTGTAGGTTATTAAATAAAACCTCGTGTATGCGTAAAAGTTGGAGGAATATCGGCGTATCTGCACCCGTGCTTATTAGTGAAGTCAAACACACCTTTTTAAACTAGGCCCCCCCGGTATTGCGGCGTATATTTGAACAAGCAAATTCCTTACAAACATTCTATTGATACAAATAATTCTCGCGAGGGTGGTCTATATTTCACCAGTGGTTTTTGTTGAGTTAACGCGGGCAGGAAAGTTAGTTAACTAACTTTTTCGCGTTACGTTAAAAAGCGGCGAGGATTAATGCGGGCGTCGGCCGTAATACTTATTTACAATAATCCGACTTGTGGGAGAGCTCCGCATGAATTGTTAGAATAAATTTTGTTTTCAGACGTGTTCTCCACTAGGGTTGGATTACGGTTGCACGATTTATCGATATTTATTTGCTCAAGACTTTTTTCTTAAGATGTACGTTCGTTACAAGTGCCCACTTGTTTTAAATTTCTTGGGTTTTGTTTTAAGTTTTTTCAATTTAAAAATATGTGTCTTTATTTACGAGTTCATGTTTAGTTTTGAAAGTTTGGAGTTTTAGAAAATTAATTAGGTAATTTATTTAGCTTTGTTCAAGATTTAAGTAATTTAATCAACCATTAAATGGGTTATAACTAAGTATTAGAAAATAACAGCATGTTTATTCTGTAAAAATCTCACCATTAAAATTTAGGTTAAGGGAGCTTGAAGTGAGCTATCATTTAACCTGATACTCCCTAGTATCAGGTTAAATGAAAGCTCACTTTAATTTGGCACTTTACCTAGTTTCCTCGGTTAAATTTTTACATAGTAGATGGGCAGATCATTTCTTCACAGAATAAAGTCCAAAATATCATTCCCTAAAAATTAGAATTAATAATGAAATTATCTCAGATCCAAACCATATTTCTAATTCATTTAACGATTATTTTATTGACAATATTCAACCCTCGATGAATTCAGGGCATAGAGTAACAAAAAATATTCTGAACAGAAAGGATTCTATGTTTATCGCTCCAAGTTTTCCGAATGACATATCGAAAATCATTCTAGCGTTAAACAATACAAATAGTGTGGGTTATGACGGGATCAGTACAAAAATACTAAAAACAGTAGCTGATGAAATAAGTTACCCGCTCTGTCATATTATAAACTTGTGTATAAGTGAAGGTATTTTTCCAGACGCATTAAAAATATCGGTAATAAAGCCATTGTTTAAAAAACAAGACAGGGAACTAATGGAATGTTACAGGCCGATTGCATTAATACCGATGTTCTCAAAAGTAATTGAATACTATATTTATAATCAACTTAGTTTTTATTTAGAAGCGAACAATATACTCTGTAACGAACAAAAAGGATTTAGGAAAAAGAAAACAATAAATATGGCAGTTTATGACTTTTTGCACTCGATTATATCAAATATGGATAAAAATACTCCAGTCTGTGCTATATTTTGTGACATGACTCAGGCATTTGATTATGTCCAACATGATATTTTATTAAAAAAACTTGATGCGTACGGTGTTAGAGGGAATGTTTTTGAACTTATAAAATCATATTTGCACGACAGAAAATAAATAACCGAAATAAGTAGGCTAAACACTAAAACCAAACATGAAGAAAACATTCCATCGGAGGAACGAACCGTTACCTACGGAGTACCACAAGGAAGTGTTTTAGGACCTTCTCTTTTTACACTTTACATAAATGACTTTCCAAAGTCAATTGACCATCCTGTAACACTTTTCGCGGACGACAGTACTATAACTATACCCTGTAATAATAAAGACCTATATAAATATGACATTACTAATACATTGATCAATACTATACAATGGTTAGACAATAATAATTTAAAAATTAATTATAGTAAGACAGTAATTATGCATTTTAGCCAGCGTTTATTGACATTTTCCAATCTTGACATTACATATAATGATATAACAATTGATATAGTTAATTCAACTAAGTTTCTGGGACTAATTATTGACCGACATTTAAATTGGAAGGATCACATAGATTCTCTGAGTAAAAGAATTAGTAGTAGTGCCTATGCATTGTACTTGCTGTCACGAAATGTCAATAGGGAGGCGATATTAACAGCTTACTACGGTCTGGCTGAATCCATTCTCAGATATGGTGTTATCTTTTGGGGTAACTCGACTAATAGAGAAGTAGCATTTAAAGCACAGAAGAGATGCCTTAGGGCAATGTTTCATTTGAAAACCACGGACAGCTGCAAACCCTATTTTATAATGCATACAATTTTAACATTGGCATCTATATATATTCTTGAAACCGTTATGTTTGTCAGGAACAATCCTAAATTATTTCCACGCATAGCAGATCAATTTCCTAGGAACAGGCGTGACCAAACCCAACTACGTGTACCTCCCTGTAGGACTGCACTTATGCGCAAAAGTGTTTTTCATATGGCTCCAATTGTTTACAATAAGTTGCCTAAAAGTTGGAAGGAGCTTAATAATGTACACTTGAAAAGAAATCTTAAGACGTATTTAGTAAATAAAGCATACTATAACATTAACGAGTTCCTAGAGGAAAGATTTGTATTGACATAGTAGCATATTTGATAAAATGATTAAATTATTGTGTTTCTTAATTTTCAATGGAATAGTTTCATTATTTTTGTATCTTTATTTTTATTGTTGACATGACTATTCAATAACAGTAATAATAACTTATTTTTGATTTTAATGTTCTGTTTGATCTTTGTTCTTTTAAATTTATTACAATATTATTATTCTTTAATTACTTCATTTATTGTTATTCTGAGAGAATGTTATAATTAGTAATATTACTTGACATTTGCACGTCACATCATGTGGCAAACATGCCTGTACCTAATAATGTTGCTACCATCTTGCATGCATGTATTTTCTTGTATGTATGACACATGTTTAAGCAAATAAATATTATCTTATCTTATCTTATCTAAATTCAAACTATCGACCGCTCCAAACTATACCATCACATCACTACACAGTCACATACGTATGCAGATCGTAAAACCACGCTTAAAAATTAGAAACGTGCTCAATGCTCGGAGCCCTTTTTATAATCCCTAAGAATTCTCCATAATGATGAGTCCATTTGTATGGATATTTGCTTTATCTTTACCTCCGGAGCCTCGAATCAGAGGGCTTAATTAAAGGTCTTCGGAAAATATGGTTCTTGCCCACCTTTTTTGCATTTGTATAATTAATTGGTATGCTTATTTTCTGGAGAATCCTGTGTTTATTGTGTTACTTGCGTAGGCTTAACACCTGTGTCTTGCGTGATAATTTCTATATCCCTCGTTAAAATAAGAGCCCTGTTATAAACATATGCCTCTCGGACACGTCATATTCTTTTCGTTTTGACGGTATAGCTCGATTCAAACTTTATGGCGGCTCGGAACATGAGACGAATCGCTTCGCAGTAACCAATTCATGTGCCATCGCGGGTGACGGGTGAGGTACTGCGCAGCGGGTGGCGGACTTCAGAGCCGCCATAAAGTTTGAATCGAGCTGTATATCTATGTTGCTTACATTGTTTGAGGCCCAGTAAATGACCACGTTTGGAGCCCTGTGGTATCTAGGTAGATACTTGTAATAGCGAGAGATCTCCCTGTTGACGCGTGTTCGTAGCAGCACCAATATAGTATTCAGTGTGTTCGCAGATCGGTGCGATTGCGCGATGTTGCGGAGGTGGATGCAGCTCCACGCTGAGTTTTAATTGTATATCTGTGTCTGTAACCTACTAACACTAGAAGTTAAGCAAAATTGTTACTAACCCTATGGACTATACTGTCTGAAATAAAAGTTTTCTATTCTATTCTAATAGACTTATTACGTTTAAGGGTCGACGGTTTTGTCATGAAGTGTAACACATACCTAATGAGTTTCTTAAGTTCTAAGTTGAGCTGCACGATTAGTGACAAATGCGGCAACTGACTGAACAGGTCCACTCAATCTGTGCGGTTCTTTCCTCAAAAGACCGTTTCATGGTCTTCACATGATCTGACCAAGATTATGTTTGGACTTTAAAAGATACTGTGACCTCTGAGTTTGTTTCGGCCTTTCTTATCAAAGTAGTCAGATAGGAAACGCCGACCTCCTCTAGTTTTTTTTTTTTAAATATGAATGAAGTGTTTGTAGGTACAGGTTACTCACAGAAATAAATTCATTTATCATTTAATCTTCTGGAGGGGCTTGTGGCTAAGTAATAACAGCCGCACGGATCGATCGATCAGGTTAAGCTACGCTTGTCGCGGTTGGTCCGTGTATGGGTGACCATCTTTGCATACCAAGACTTCGAAAAGCACGTTAAGCCGTTGTTCCCGGCTTTTATTCGTGGATCTGACAGTCGTTACGGGTCGTCAGAAGTCCGAAAGTCTGACAATCAGTCTCACCAAGGGATATCGTATTACCCAGTAACTGCGTTGTGGAGGTCAGATAGGGAAAAGGTTAGACAGATGATGATGAGCTCTCCTCTCACAAAAAGGACACGGTGTTAAAAAAAAGACACTTCATCAGAGCATGTTGATTCATTTGAGCACCACGTTAGAAAGCCAGCCATGTCTTAAATAAAAACTGAATCAACGTTAAAAAGCAAAATAAAAAACCTTGTATACATATACGAAGCCCCACTCATATAAATAGATGCGATATTACCATATTACGGCCAATCACGAACGGGGTGGATACTATAACATTAGCATACTGCGACGGGAAATCTCATGATTAACATTTTTATTAAACAAGGATTAGCTATAATCCTTTTTTATTCGACAATTAGCACCGTTATCATGGTGGGCGATGTCGTAAAGAGTTGAAATTGCCACCTATCGCCTAAGCAATTAGCCAAATTGCTGTAACGCCAGAGATAACCAACCTTTAATTACAGTTTGGCTTTTTTTCACGATTTTCCGTCAGCTTTATAAAGTGCTAATTGAGCCACGGATTTGAACGGAGAAAGTTTATAACTGTTGTA
This sequence comes from Apamea anceps, assembly GCA_951799955.1. Lineage (NCBI taxonomy): Eukaryota > Metazoa > Arthropoda > Insecta > Lepidoptera > Noctuidae > Apamea > Apamea anceps. Next base: position 14,949,815 of record OX637506.1, read on the forward strand.
CGAAAACAGCGTTTTATAGACTTCAATAATTTCGTGAATAAAAATACGTAAAAGTTTCAGCCGATTCTAACTTTTATAAAGTTAATTTTGATTTTTGCAAGTAAATTGACTGCTTTTTGCTTCAGCGCCATATTTTCTTTGTCTTTCAGAATTTTACAGGCTAACTTCTTTTTAAAACGGTTTTGGTAAACTTGAATAAATACATGACAATCAATGTTATTATACAAGGTGTCGTTTTGCATCCTCGTCAAATTCAAGGAGGTAAGCTACTGATTCTCGACACGAATCAATAATAAAATAAGTAGTTTTTTTTTTATTTTTGGAAATCGGCATGTGTGGGACACCCATTTTAAAACCCGGCCTGTGTGAGACCGCACTGTAACTGCCCTTTTACACAAATAAAAACGCTTAGGTATACGATACCATAACGCGATTCTGTTCTTTGAAAGTGGTGTATTTCTGAAATACTGTCAAACTTAAATAACTAAAAAAAAAACAACTATGTATTCATTATTTACCAGGGATCGTAATTTTATTTGATTATTTATGTCCTTCATAACAGCCTCCTGAAATTTGACGAGGATGCAAAACAGCGTATATGTAAAGAATCAGAATATTTATTTGTGAAAAATATGTAGGTATTTACATAAAGGTCTCAGGTTAATTATATGGGCGCTATGTTTTACCGTGAAGGCGTACAAATATTGTAGAAAATAAAAGCAAACAATAAAACAAAACAAAAAAAAACTAAGAGAAAAAAAAAAACAAAATTAAATACTTGCAAGAGAAAAACAACTATTTTAAATTTAATTAAAATATCTTCATAAAATCTACAATTAAAGATAACCTAAAACGAGAAACAGATTGCTTAAAAATATTTTAAAAAATTACATAAAATTTTTATTGCACACGAAATATTAAAAATTATCATTTATAAATTCTTCTACAGAATAGGGTAATAAATTGTAAAATTGGTTCAATTTTTTACTTAGCCTGCACTGTGTCACTGCTGAAAAAAACCCACCCCATAATCCTTCCAGGCTTTCTTTTCTAGACCCACCTCGATCCAACCCTTGCGGTATTTCATTTTGGTACCAACTACTAAATACCTATATAAAATAAAGACATGTTACATACACCTCAACAACTCACTATCCATTAGAACGTAAACCAACACCGCAAAACTTTAAAACGAAACCCAATAAACTTTACTTTCAAAGAAAGCACTTGAAACTGTATTCCTTCAATAAGTATTAAGTCTCACTCATTCATGGAGCGACATCGTAAAGACGTTATTTTATCAATTCCGTTTTGCCAGTTTCCTCTGTGCGACTTGTCGCTGCGTATAATCGCTGCGATTAGACGTAGAGTTGTCGTTAGCATCTGCGTCTTGTCGCTTCGACTAGATGCAGAGTTATCGCATGCGTCTGTGACTAGTTTTTACGACAGACGTCGTGCAGGAAGCGAATTCTTTTGAGTATTCGAGAGAAATACTGTTGTCTTGTTGTTCCTCTAGTGTGCATACACGCGTGCTTATCACGAGCTAGTGCTTATCATGCGAAGATGAAGACGCAATACAAACAAACGTGCACTTTTGTCAACGCTCACAGCAAGACTCTCGCATGTGACTGTCGTGGGATGTGCGCGTGCACCGTGCATCTAGACGCTGCGACAACTAGCAAGAGTGTCACTAGCTTGTCGTTGCGACTCTGCAACTTGACGCCAAGTGTGCTTTGAACAAAATATATATAGATATTTTCAGCTGCAGCCTGTCGTTGCGTTTAGTCGCCGAGCTGTTGCAGTCACAGGTCGCATAGTATCCGCCATGTTTTATTTTACCAATTCTACGAAATTATCACCTATAAAGTCTGAGTTTTCCTCCTGGAAAGGTAATAAACCATTGGTTTACGACATAATACGTATAATATTTGAATGGTCAAATGGCAGCGCGACGTGACCAAAACTTTAAATACACTCTCGTTTATTAAATTTAACTGAGAATCAAGTAGTAAAATGTTACTTTATAACGAAATGTTGCGGTTTTGAACGCGTGGTGTAAGTATTTCATGTATTAAATTTGTTAATTTATAGCTTAATTAATTCATATTTCAAATACTCTTGAAGTGTTGTGTGTTATTTTCGGAGCTTAAATCTTTATCGGTGTTAGGTATTTTAGGTTCAAAATTCTCAAATCAAAATTAATTTATTAAAACACACATTTAAGTAAGCTAAGGCTTACCGCACTCCACGAAATATAAAGGTCGCGGAAAATAATCGCTAATCTCTGAACAATAGGTATAGGTACCAATATACTAGAGCCCGTGCACTGCGGTAAATAATATAATCGCTTGAAAAATTATATTAGCGTCTGCGATTTTAAATCGCATGAAATGATGCGATTAAAAAAATCGCATCGCTGTCTGCGCTTAGCCTAACAAATCAAAATGATAAATTAATATTGATGAAGTCTCAGCTAAGGATCTAATAACGATGCATGTCTATACATTTTTCTATTGAACTTCGAAAAATACTGTAAACTTTTCAAATACGTTTTCCGCCTCAAGACACCCACAAAGTTGCACATCGCAATGCAATAAGCCTTAAACACGATATGACGTTACGTATCTCAAGAAATCCTTCAAAGAATTGTTTTATTTTCACATTTCAAAGAGCCTTTAGATATAAAATTCTTCTAGAAGTGTCGATAACCTTATAGACGCGTCTGATTTATTCGAACCGCACACCTGCACGTGTCCTGGGGAAGGCGTACAACTTCTTTCTATCAAAAGTTATACACAACTCGCAGCCGATTTGCTTAGATACGACAGGTTAGGGAGAGAAGATTAAATCGGTTTTAACCGTATAGTTCGGAAGCGTCCCGATTGGACCCGAATACATGAACTTCCGCCGGCTCGGTACTGGGTCCATTGGACCTGGGAATGGCGTATGTCAACACCCTTAAAATGGATATCAATTCCTAAAGGCCAATGATTCCCGTAATTAAAACATTCCAAATCTAGTCGTTAGCTCATCTTAGCGACAAACTCGAAAACTGTTCAAAAATGAAGGATTGTGATTATAATGCGAACATTGTTAAAAACATGGGAATTGTCCCTCAGTAGTGTTGGTACCACCTATAGTTACCTAAGTTGGCAAGAGATTTTGTAGTGGGGGAAGTTCGCGCATGTAAAAATGTATGAAATTGTGCGTGCGCGAACTTCCTCCACTACAAAATCTCTTGCCAACTTACTTGCCGGTAACTATAATTTAGAGCTGAGTCTTCGTTTGTCTTGTCGGCACGAGCTTTACGAGAACTTCGGTTCAAATAACATCACGACTGTTTTCTCTGAAGTGTTAGGCAGAGGTGCGCCCATGATTCTCCAGTTATGTTTAAGTTCCTATGACCCATTTTTGCAGTATTTTTCGCAAAAACTTATTAGTACCTTATCTGCTACCAACAATTTTAATGTAACTCAAAAACTCAAATCACTAGGTACAGACGCCAGCACATCAAGCTACCCGAAACTGTCAAATTTTCCCAATTAACCTTGAACCTTAATGCTGTAGCGATAAAGTTGAAAATCTATTAAAGAAATTTGTCAGATTGACTTAAACAGAACTGGCGAATTGTAACTGGTGTATGTACTGTACTCCGTGTATGTGCGTGTATGTGCTCAATGTCATTCCGTGTCCGTGCGCAGTGTAGAGCGCGCTAAGTTACGCCGCGCCGCCATTATCGACGATTTGCGCGGGAGTGTCGCAGATGCTCATTGTTCATCACACCATCACACATTTCATCGGCCGTGCTAATTGGCACCCCGGACCCCAATCGAATAAAAACAGGCGTATTGATACTTCTGCCGTTCCCCTGTCTCGCCCTATTTCCATCGCGCACAATCTCCTGGGGCGTAACTCGTTTAACGTCGGGACAAACAACTATTCACGAACACAGAAGACAATACCGTATGAGAACTCAAGTTTATTACACGACGCGACAAAGGAGGGCGAAATGTAGCGTTTTGTGGATGTATTAGCCTGTAATCCACTGCAGTGTATGGATATTCACTGCAACCAGAAACCTGTGCACATAGCCGATTCAGAGGTTTACTACGTCACTGCTTCAGAGACCACTATAATGTGATAGATTCATCATGTTTGGAAAAAGCATTGTGATATAGATACCCTATGTTTCTGTTAATGCAGACAAGCATACTGCTAGCAGCTATCGTTCCTGGCCTATTTTTCACTGGAACTAAGATATTTATGTAGACAAGGTTGTCATTGACTTCCACTACCTCAGGTAACTACACAGCTAAAGACAACATAAGGCCAAGAATTATCACCGTATGAAGAAAGAACAGCAATGTACATGAGACATTTCAATGTTATCTCTATGGTAGGCATCGTCAAATCCCTATAGCACTGGTGCATAACTGGGAATATATCTATGGGCCATTGTAGCCTGAAATAAATGTTATTTTAGTATTATTTTATAAATATCTTTGACTTACCTCGGTCCTGGAATATGTCCTCTCTATGAGCCTCCTCATCATTTAACCCTGCGTAAGCCGGGAACGTGGATCCACGCGAGACAGAGAGAGGCTTTTTAATTGTTTCTGTAATTACGGCTTTCAACCGGTTAAAATTGTCTGTGTATGCACTATGCAAGTGCACCCCATGACAACCCCCGGCTGGTGCAGGACTATTGCATAACATGGTAACAAAACATATTGGGCTATGGGTTTGGGTGGCTATAGAGGGTACCTTGAACTATGGAAGAACTATGTCGCCTGTCTGACCAATGTTATATGTACATATAATATACACGGATAAAATGGCAGGGGGTGACTTGCACACTATAATTATGCAAGTAGTCCGCTAAGAGCTTGTTTTCCAACTTTGAAAAGAAATGCATTTCAAGTACTATTCTCTTTTTCGATTTTAATAACAACTAAAATCGAAAGAGAGAGAGACATAATTTATAGTTCGGTCCCCAATTAATCTCGTTGGTGGGGTCGTATATCAAAAGTTTGCCATTTTTGTTGGCCGCCACTGCAATCACTATAAATTCGTGAGTTATGAGCCCCGCCTTACACTGTAAGTCACACTAAGTTCGTTGGTTAGAGAGTGTAAAAAGTGTCATTTTATTTTATAGATAGGTGAAAATACTTCATTGGAGTATTTTAAGGATAGTTGTTTTGATCTGTTCTTATTATTTTAGGCCTCGTGGCTAAGTAATGACAACCGCATGGGTCTTACCGCGGTTACTCCGTGGATGTGTGACCATCTTTACATACCGAGACCCCTCCGTGTCTCGGAAAGCATATTAAGCTATTGGTCCCGGCTGTCATTCGTGGATTTTTGACAGTCGTTATGAGTCGTCAGAATCCTGAAAGTCTGACAACCAGTCTTACCAAGGGTATCGTGTTACCCAGTAACTGGGTTGTGGAGGTCAGACAAGCAGGCAAAAAAAAAAAGATAGGCAGTCGCTTCATGTAAAATACTGGTATTCAGCTGCATCCGGTTAGATTGGAGGCCGACCCCAAAAATTGTTGGGAAAAGGCTAAACACATGATGAGTAGGTATTATTTACTAGCTAACCCGACAAACGTTGACCTAGCCCAATTTTAGAACAAAGCACTTTCAGTTTTTCTCGAATCTTCCGATTTTCTGGAGGAGCTTTTCCAATTGTCTTTCCTTATAATCTTATTCATACAATAACGAAAATTAAAAAAAAAACAGAATCGGTTCAGCCGTACTCAAGTGATGCACTTATCAACGATCAGTTTTAATATTTATAAGTTCTAGCTGCGCCCCGCGGTTTCACCCGCATAAGTTTCGATCCCGTGGGAACATCGGATAAAAAATATCCTATGTGTTAATCCTGGTTATAAACCATCTGTGGGCCAAATTTCATCCAAATCCGTTCTGTAGTTTTGGCGTGAAAGAGTAACAAACATCCATCCATCCATCCATCCATCCCTCAATCCATCCATACAAACTTTCACATATAATATTAGTAGAATATATTCTATTTGGTTTTACGTTTTTACTGTTATAACATCACGCCTCTCGTTAGGCAGATGTGTACCTATAGTACATCAACACTGCACCAGTTATGTTTAAGTCCCATGAAATAGAGAGCGAGCCTATTGCCGTCAACCGGGAACAAAACCCAGACTCCAGGCTGTTACTAGGAAATTCCCGATGGAAAAATCCAATAAACCCAGGACCTCATGCTCATTAGTAGCGTTTGCGACCGCTAGACCAAAGTGGTACCAAAATGGTAGTCATGCTGTCATCAAACTTTTACTAGGTATGTTAAAATCATTCTTTAGTTACCATTCGAATGGTCTCGTATAAGGTCTTAGCATTATGCTGAACGATGGCCGTTTTGCGTGGATGTAACGTATGTTTTGCCCAACTTGATTTTTTAAAAATTTTTTGTTTGTTCTCTTTTGCGTCATGTTTACTGCAAATAAACGTATTTTCTTTATTTCTTTCTTCTTTTAGCAACCAAAGGTAGGCAGCTTGCTGCTTTATTAGATGTATACTGATAAAAATGATTTTTTAATTTATTTAATCGTAGAAAATCGAAAATTGTTGGCTTTTACAAGATTTTCAGGTCGTCAGTGAACCCTGAAAATCTTGTTTTTACAAGATTTTCAGGGTTCACTGACGACCTGAAAATCTTTATAATAATAATAATAAATTTATTTGTTAGAATATTGTTGTTAAATAGGTGTTACACATAATATGATGTCCATAATATTCTGCTGTTTCCAGCGTACAAATATTTCAAAGAATTAAAATTAATAATAAACCATACAATGTCGGGAATACTATCAAATACAATGTCAGGGGTTATCAATTATAATGTCAAGAATTATTAAATACAATGTCAGGGGTTATTAATTATAATGTCAAAACAAAACGACGACGATGTGTTTTGAAATACAATGAAAAAAAAAAGTTTTTATACAATGTCATAGAAATGAAATTCCAGTCAATTATTAGGAGGTGGGTCGTCGTCTAATTTAAATTTTGAATCAAATTTTTCATTTACAAATTCATTCGTTGAGTAGTAACATTTTTGCAATAGAAAGTTAAATAGTTTCTTTTTAAATGTCATGAGATTAAGACTTTTAAAAACATTAGGCAATTTATTATAAATTTGAATTGCCATACAGTAAACATTATTCGAAAATAGTTTAATTCTTTGTTGGGGTGCACATAATTTGTGGATATTACGACTTTTCCTTATAACAACATCATTGTGTACTTGAAATAAAGCTAAGTTTTTACGCACAAAGATACAGAGTTCGAATATATATAAAGATGGGAGTGGTAATATTTTTAATTGTTTAAAGATTGGGACACAGCTTTGTAATGGTTGGGCTTTAGTCATTGATCGAATACATTTCTTTTGGGCTCGGAATGCTTTAATAGTATCAACAGAATTTCCCCACATAATGATGCCGTAGCGGAGAATTGATGCTACGTAACCATGATAAGCACAAAGTGCTGCATTGATACCAGCTACGCGAGTTATTCGGTTTAAAACAAATACAAATCTTTGCAGCTTAGTGCATAATTTGTCAATGTGTACTTTCCAGTTGCAGTATTTATCTAATGTTATCCCCAAAAAAGTAGCACTTTCGACCTCTTCTACAGCGTTATTTGCATATCTAATTTCTAATTGGTGACGTTTGCTATTGTAAGTTTGGAACTGTATAAGTTTGGTTTTACTAATATTGACATGTAGATTGTTGTCTTTTAGCCATTCTATTATTTCGTTTAACGTTTGGCACCAGACGACCAGAAAATCGAAAATTGTTGGCTTTTGCCAACAATTTTCAATTTTCTTCAATACAGAATATAGAAACCACGTTTTATTTTTATGTTCTACAAATAAAGGCTTCGTTTTCTTACGAAAATCCATTTTCCATTACAAAGTGTTTGCAGAATTCAATTTTCCGAAGTTTTCAATAACATAGACTAGGTAGATACTTGTTAAACACGTTTATTCATGTTATTTTATAACTACTTCTTAATAATCCCCTCGAAGCCGCATTTATGGAGATAAATGTTATATTCTTGTTTTTACTGACAGATTTTATAAATCTTTAGACGTATAACGCACATTAAGCCCTCCTTAGGACAATTAATTTGTATAATACGGCAATTTCAAACGCAAATCTCCATGAAGTTCTAAATGAATTATGTTTGTTCTTAAAGAGTTACCATCCTCCTAATTATCACAGCAATAAAATTAAGAAACTTTGAGTTTAATGTGGCAACACTAAATTATACTTAAAGAATTGTGTAAAATTTTATTATTGTACTTTAATGCGATTCAGGGTAACGTTCCCGAAGGACACACCCACTCTCTTTCGCGGCGAGACAATAAGTTTTTACGAGCTGAATAGAGGCGAAGATTGGAAAAAATTCAAAGCACTTTTTGTCGAAATTCGTAAAAAAATGTTTTGTATTGTGAGTGGCACACAATGGTGGATGGAGGAAATGAGAGTCTGGGCGTAGCGGTGCTCAATTTAACTGGTACCCGCTCTGCCGCCCGCCCAGGCCCCCGCCCGCCCTCGCGCCCCCCGCCCGCCTCCCGCTTGCATATTGTGTATATGCACGCAGTGAACAATCACGCTGGAGATGTGACACTTCATTACAAAACGCTCACTTTAATACTAATTGGGAGATTTAGAAAATATGAAGCGCGCTTAATTAAAGAGAAACTATGTTTTAACTTCAATTACTCACTAATTCTAAGTTCTTAACTAAATTAACTTGAGCTCAATCTTTTAGACTCTCCGAATCATCATTTATGGACAATCTTCTCATAAACTATCACGTTGCATTTCACATTAATTCCACTAATAGCTAATTCAGTTGAGTACTAAGTGCATTACATTTCCAACTATAAATTTCAGATACCAGGATATCAGACATGTAAAGGAAGTTGGTTTAAATTTTCCAAAACAAAACACGGTCGCTAATCTAATCTACGTGCATAACGCAACGCGGCCGGCCGACGTTGCTTTGTGCCACACGCTCCGCTGAAATTTAATGTTTCGCCCGTGTACCAGACCCTTTGAAGGCTCCCATATTAGCCGCTGCCTATTAGCATAAAACCCATGATGGCACCACCTAAGCTTTTAATTAATTACTGGCCAGATACAGGGAAGTTTCAACGGCATATGAACAAAACTCTCTCGTCGTCTTTTTATACGATTTGCATATTACAAGCAACACAAAAATAACATACGAACCGAACGTTGTAATTAAACAATTCCTGGGTGAAAGAACTCTCCCTTATATTTTGTGGTTGTTAGTTTTTCCACTATTAAAATGTAACAGCAACACAAAATGTTTAAGCAACGACTCCGACGGTGAAAAACTCATAAATGTTAACGTAAAAATAATAAAAAGCATCGACTGAACAAACAATCTCCGGAAAAACTAATTTATGCGGCGCATTCGTTGGGGCTGGAGTAAGATGTTCACGGAAATCTCTCTTTTATGTTTTGGCAAAGGTTTAATATAAAAATTACTTTTCGCATTATCATGTGTGCCTGGTAGGCGCCGGGAGATCACATGCCGAAGTCGCAATTCGCTGAGGGCGCGCTTTCCGCTTCTCTGTGGATTATCTCATGCGTGACAGCTGTTTCAGTCTCTGCGGCCCTGGTACTTAAACAACGGGAACAGGTAGGGTATTGAGTGTATTATTTTGATAAAACGGATTTTTTTTTGTACCTAACAGGATTTACCATCATATTAATTACCATCATATTAATGGTTGGATCGTAATAAGTGCATCATTAAATATTATTACAAGCCACACATAATAATAAAATTATAATTATTTGTAATGTAATGATACTCTTGTTTCATACTAATTAACCGTGCACATGATACACCGTAAGTAGGTCAATTTATTTATGTTCCGCCAATGGTTTTAATTGAATAATTAAAAATGAACAGCTAGCTTACATTCATAAAATTAAAAATAATATCATCACCTTCACTACGAATAATGACCAAAAACCTTCGAGTTACCTTAGTTTAAAAACCACTGTTAATATCTTAAACTCAAACGGAATATACGTAAATAAAAAGCACAACCCTACAACCCCGATCTTCAAATCTTACTTCTTTATCGCTCCATATGTAGACGTTTGATTCCTGATCCCCTCATATTCCTTTGATTATTGTATTACGAAAAACGAGGGCAAGAAAAAACCTCGTGTTGTGCACTTTTTGACGTCACATAATCTATTTATTGTCAGCGCGTAATGAATGATGTTTGCATGGATGCCGACGCGAGTGTTTTCTGCTTGTTAAAAAGCACCCCGGATATGACGTTGCTTTCATGTGAGTAAGCAATCAAAAATGAATTTGTGTTAAGAGATCTTATTTGGGAATTTATTGAGTTAGATACCGATGTTTTGCGTTTTATTTTGTGGTTTGGCTTGATGAATGAGCTATGAGCTAGCTCAATCATGAGACCTTTTATAATATTATCCCATATATTTTTATCAAAGGTTCTATAAATATATAAAGGTTTATAAAGAAAATATGTTTATTTGCTGTAAACATGGCGCATAAAAAGAACACAACACACACGGTAAAACATGCGTCACATGTACGCAAAACGGCCATCGCACAGCATAATGCTAAGGCCATATGCGAGACTAAGCCCAGCGCAGCAGATACCACTAAAAACACTTTTTGACCACCAAAGCAGCATTGGAAAGAAGAATATTGTAGAAGTAAATAAATTACCAGCTACGAAAATAAACAGCCCTTTGACATACAGAATATACAATCCAAAGTCTTATTCAAAAACCCAAAACCAAAAGCAAATAAACTTATCCATCACAAGATCTACGAGTATATCGAGAGAAAATCAAACAATCCTAGAGAGATAAATATCTAAACTTATTCAAAAACACATCACTCAAAGATGCGCAATAAACAACAAAAAAATGATCAATTTCGCCGTGAGCTAAAAACAAATAAACGTTGATGCTTAAGAACAAATCTGTGTTGGAAGCATCCACGCACATGTATATATGAAGGGGGCTGTACAAAGGAAAGCAATTTAACAAAATAAAAAATGCTATATTGGAATCCAGGAAGAAACAAATGATACGGGAAATACTTAAATCACGGGCATTGATGCGAAATTGGAAATGGTAAATTACGTATTCTGAATATTGTATACGAATGGGGTTGGCTTTCCCGTTCATAACTCTATTACGGTTGATTTAAGGGTCACATTTGGTGCTCAGGATATAGTCGTACTTAATGAGAATTCAGTGAAAATGTAAACAGTCAATATTAAAGTTTTCTGTAGTGAGGAAAACGCCGCTTTTGGCGAATCTGAAAATTTCGAAAGCGACATCGCTGGTGTGGTCTTCAACGATGGGATATTTTTTAGATAAAAGACATTCTAAAAATGTAATATAATATCTACATATATAGTGTGTAGTACATCCCTGTCCTGTAAAAAGGATCAACTTCTTGTTAGTGTCCTTTACCAATAAATGCTGGTTTTTATTTGAACTTTGGTGTACCTACATACTTAATTTGTACCCGATTGTATAGCATTGTGTCTGCTTGAGCATTACACAGACTCCAGAGCACAAAACGTTAAAGTTTAATAAAAATACAGAAATAATCACTATTCATTTTATTGGGCTCATAAATCGGTATAGCGTGAACGATTCACATATCATAATATTTATTAGAATGCTTCGCTATATGAAAACTATAGAGCTGATTTTAGCCGTTACATAAATATTATAACATTTGCATGCACCGCTATAGCTACACGCTAAATCACAAATATGTAAATAAATTGAAAAGGCTCGACATTAAATAACTTGAAATAATATATCGGTTCGTGTGCGGGGGCGTACTCGGCTGCCATTGACAAACGGCTCTGCAAATATAAGCCGAATTATGGAAATTCCATTCAAGAATCGAGAAATTATAGCTTTTGTTCGTATTTTATCTCGCTTAAGTCACATTACTGTGCACTATCGAAATTGGTTTCGATAAAATTTGCGTAACATCATCCAACTGAAAATAAATTCATAATAATTGCGCGCTTAATGTGGCATTTGCTCGACAGTGTACATTTTTATTTCAGATAATTTTTGCGCCAGTTCATTGCTTGTTTATTCTATCACATCTATTACATTTTATTAGGCTGCCACTGACGTGTGACAAAAGGACTGCTCAAAAACGGCTTCATCACGGGGAGAAAGTTCTCGCATCGCTAGACAAAACTAAAGTCATAAAGTTTATGCAGTGACAACATATTTCAGAAACGTCGGGGCCTTTTATTAGACGGAGCCAGATGATCGTTGAATCCCCTCTTTCCGCGAGAGTTTAAACTTGAGCCGTTCACGGTATTGCGAAAGTTTTCAGCTCAACGAAAATACACCGGAACGCTTTCAAAAGAGTAATAGTAGTGAGTGATTTTTTCCGCCGGATCGGAACCGGATTAGGTTCACACACGGGGCGCCAATCAGAAACCTTTGAACTACTCTGCAGGGATGAAAGGTCTACCTCTGCGAAGTTTGATTAATTCTTAGGTACGTGGAAAACTTTGAATGTGTCTACAGTCTGATCGATTCGCACGTATATGTACTCGTATATCATCATCAGTTTATGCCAAATTTCAAGTACTTAACAAACATACAAAAAATCTAGTCTTTTCTGTTTATAATATTAGTTTAGATTTAGAACTAGCGTAAGCATAGCATAATCAACCCATAATGTTCTAAATGCTGGGACAAAGGCCACCTCTCTGTGAGAGGGAGTGTGCCATAATCCACCACGCGTGCCCAGGGGTGCGGGTTGGTAGACGTCACATGTCCTTGAATTTTTTTATTCTAGGACATGACCGGCACCCTAATTGCGTAACACACGATCAATCGGAATCGGTTTCATTTTGACAGTTCAACAACATTCATTGCGTTATTTACGTGTTGAGCAGACAAATTTTTCGAACTTATGAAGCAATGGATTAGCAATTTGCTTCAAAAGGATTCAGATTCCGATTGATTGTGTGTTACGCAATTAGGGTGCAGATCCCTGACGATGTTTTCCTTCACCGTATTTAGAGCAGTGGCGATGAAATTTAATACACAAAGTAAACGGCCTGGGTTCGAACTCACGACCTAAGTACTCGTATAACTCGTAAATCGGGGCCGATACCACTGTGCCACCACTGCTCAGAACTATACGTTGAAAATCATTTCACTCAACCCCAGATTGTATCATACCTAATTGAGATCAGGCATGGTTACATACAACATATGAACATATAAAACAGCCGCTTATTTGAACTGAGAGGCGAGCCGGGATAATTAATCAAGCGTCAGCGTTGTGGCGAATGCTTGGCATACGATGTATCAACGTTGCGTACCTACTGTGTAACGTGACGGGAGCGTGAATATCCCTGTATAAATAGTAACAGTTGAAGATTTTATTTTTTGGAAAGAAGTTATTTTAACAGATTCTCTGTTCTTTTTTTTTTACGGCTTGCAGTAGGAGGAAACTGATAGAAAACGTCATGTACGCAAATGCGTTATGCGTCCCGTGCGATTTTCTCTCAGAGAGATAGTTTTAGGTTTTCGAGGATGTTAAAGCCAAATTTCAAATGTTTCGTCACGGATGTCATTTTCAAGGATTTGTAGGTCACTGATAATTAAAATAAGGTTTAAATAAAAAAAAGACTAATCTCTGATTCTCTTATCAAGGAGATTCGTTCCTGCCGGGGGTCCCCCGACCGCACACCGTTTTTTTTTTCTCATTAAGCTTATGGTTTAAAGAATGGGTCCTAGGAAAAGGGTGGATGCAATGATGGCAGAATATTTTGATCTTACCTAAGTAGGTAGTTTTCCAAAGAACTAAGTGGTAGTAATGATGCTTTGTTTATTATCATCGTTAGTTAGTAGGCAAAAGCGAATTCACGCGTAGCGTAATTAATCGTGATTATTCAAGATATATCGTCTATGTTTTTAGTGCTCCGTCGTATTAAAATGCTCACGATAGTGATAAATGGCAGGTTTGTTAAAAAAGAGGTCAAACTATTTAAACAAAGTCACGATAGCGATGCTGGATGTGTGGGGGAATATGAATTCACAGACTGATAGGTTAGGCGTCAGAGCTTTATCTTTAGAATATTGTGTAAAAAAATATTTATTTATACTTTACTAGCTGCGCCCCGCGATTTCACCCGCAAAAGTGTTGATCCCGTTGGAATATCGGGATAAAAAGTATCCTATGTGTTTTTAATGATAAATGATAAATGATTTTATTTTTGTAAGTAGGTTTGTACAAACACTTTTACACGTCAATCATATTTTAAAACTAGATGAAGTCGGCGTTTCCTATCTGACTAGTCTGAGAAGAAAGGCCGAAACAAACTCAGACGTCACAGTCTCTTTTAAAGTCCAGACATAATCTTGGTCAGATCATATGAAGACCATGTAGGTCGATATCTGAGATGGTCTTTTGAGGAAAGAACCACACAGATTGAGAGGACCTGTCCAGTCAGTGCACGCATATGTCAGAAATCGTGCAGCTCAACTCAAAACTTAAGGAGCTCAACGGTTCGACGAACAATACCAAAGAAAGGACATTTGGGTAGGCCACATTAATTACTCAAACTGCCAGACCATGACAAAACTAACAGAACAGAGCGAAAAATAAAAAATAAAATGACCCACATAGTCTTCACATTCACAATAATTAAAATAATAGAATACTTTACAAAGTAAGCAAATGTCATAGTATATAGTATATATCAAATTCATTAATGTCAAAATGTATATAAAAAAAAAAAAACAACAAAACAAAACAAAAACATTCAATATATTGTAAAGATTGGAAGCAGCTTAATCCCAAGCCTTTTTGTCCTCGATATAAGCCTTAACGGTATAAAAGGCTTTCTGGCACAACTTACGTTTAATGAATGATTTAAATTTATTAAGGCTTAGATCTTGATATTCTGATGTATAAGTTATATTAATATAAAGTTTCATCAAAATCCGTTTTGTAGTTTTTGCGTGAAAGAGTAACAAACATTCATCCATCCATCCTCATAAACTTTCGCGTTTATAATATTAGTAGGATACATACGTTATTGTACATAAACCAGAAAATACGTAACAAAAAATACATTTAATACTACACACAACATACAATTATTAATTACACCACAATATGATAAACTCCATGTGAATCTAAAGAAAAAAACAGCATAAAAAGCTCCATTCTTCTTTGAACTTCAAAGGCTTTGTTTTGGACACTCCTACACATTCATTAAGTGGCTCTTTACAATATTTCTCTCTTGTTTATATAAAAAGCAGTAGTTTACGTTCTTTGCAGCTGAAGTTAGAATGTATAAATCTTTTCTTTTGAAGTAATTTAAAAAGTTTTTACCAACTTCTAGTTTATTTCCTCTGTTTTATGTTACTCTATACAATTTCAAAGAACACGTAGTTTTTCTCAATTGTATTTTGGATTAAAAACTTTACTTAGCATAAGTTTTATAAAATTCACCGTAGACTGTTCTTAGTTTTAGATTAATTAGCTCTTCTTTAATATAATTCAAAGGATGGAAGGATGTTGGAGAAAAAATTGCAAGGCTGAAGTGGGAGTGGGCCGAACACGTCGCTTGGATCCACTCAGAGAGATGGGCAAACATCGTCACTCACTGGACGCCTGATGGAGGACATCGCCGTCGAGATAGACCACTGCGAAGGTGGTGTGACGATCTAACGAGGTTTGTAGGGCCAACATGGCAAGAGATCGCGCAGGAAACGCGGAGGTTTGGAAGGAAGAAGGGGACGCCTTGCATGCTGAGATAGGAGCCTTTTGGCCTCGTATAGGACTTTTTTTTTTCCTTTTGTTACTTTTCTATACAATTTGTTTTATTTTTAACTGTGTTTAGTTTAGTTTATGATCCTGTACGAGTCGCAATAAATACTTTTTCTTTCTTTCTTTCTTTCCTTTACCCAGCAGTGGGACACAAATAGGCTAAAGAAAAAAAAATAGGTAGGCGTTTCATATTTATAATGAGAATATGTCATGCTCACTTAAATGTCTCACTGGTGGTGGCGCGTGTGTTGGATCATTCGGTTCCCTACAAAATGGTTGAGCTGGGTGGTGCTGATCCACGCGTCATGTTCGTAAACGGGCGCCGTCGGTTGAGACTGGTCATCTCTTAACTGCCAGGGCTTATTTTTAATTTTATATTTTTTCTTTTTTACATTGTTCTCACATATAGACGCAATAAGAATATTGTACCCAGGATTTTTAATAATATCTTGATTTAAAAGAGTGTCCTTGGAGTTTCTTGCCCGTTCTTCTCCATAGAGATCTACGTTTTGAAATAGGCAACAAGCTTCAACTTTCTGACTAACTGACCGACTATTTAATTTTGACAATTCAAAAGTGCCTGAAATGGTTTAATTGAAATAAATGATTTTAGTTTGAGTTATAAAGGTGTCTATTTCTAAAATACTTACGAAACTCCTGAAGGTGTTATTATAGACAACTTATATTGCTCTGGCTATCTATTTGAAAACAATAACAGCCGCTCAGGTCGATCGATCAGGTTAAACTACATTTTCCGCGGTTGGTCCGTGGATGGGGGACAGTCTTCACATATCAAGACCCCTCCGTGCCTCGGAAAGCACGTTAAGCTGTTCGCCCCAGCTGTCATTCGTGGATCTTTGAGAGCCGTTACGGATCGTCAGAAGCCCGAAAGTCTGACAACCAGTCTTACCAAGATAGGGTATTTACCCAGTAATACCCAGGGGTCTGGGTTGTAGACGTTGGATAGGCAGTCGCTCCATATAATATACGTACTGGTATTCAACTGCATCCGGTTAGACTGGAAGATGACACTAAAAATAGTTTTGAAAAAGCTAGTCAAATAATAAATAGAGCTGTTTGTTAAAGTAGGTACATACCACCATATCTTTTCCTGTCGCCAACCATATTTGCTGCTTTCCTGCACGCCGTCAATTCACAATAATGAAACATTCCAACTTTGCCAAACCCACTGGGGTTACTGGTGTCTTAAAATAAATAAAAATCATTGTCTAAACAATAATAATTAAGTTAAAAGCTTAGCTTAGCGAAATCCCAACATAAATCTTGAGGCAATCTGTTTCACCACTAAATTACCTACCTCTACAACAATAGTACCGCAATCTCGATAAATTCTCAACATTTGTCTCTGAACTAACGACATTGTTTTACCTTTCACGTCATGAAACACAAACACAAAGTTAAGTAAAGCAATATTTATTTACGGTGAACAAAATGGCTGCGTACAGACAGAGTCAGAAATATGTACACATAATAACATAATCAGCCTATAATGTTCCCAATGCTGGGACAAAGGCCTCCTCTCTTGGAGAGGGAGTGGGCTAACAAAACACCACGCGGGCTGAATAACCAAAATTCGAAGACATGTGACATCTACCAACCTGCACTGGGTTGGTAGATTTTATGTCTTCGAATTATGGTTCTAGGATGTGCCAGTTTTCTCACGATGTTTTCTTTCACCGTTTTGAGAGCAGTGGTGGTGAAATTATTTAACAAAGTAAAGCGCTTGTCTGGGTTCGCACCCACGACTCTTAAGACCACTATGGTCACCACACACTCAAAAATATGTATACCTCGACAAGAATAGTAGTAGAAGTAGTTTATCAGCCATCTTGTTACCATAACACAAGCATTAGGTTGCTTAGCTTGGGACTAGATGGCGCTGTGTGAAATGTCCAGGGATATTATTATTATTAATTCAATCGTTTGGCTACGGTCTGTGTTCCATAATATTATATCGATGTAAAAGCCGCAGAAATTCGCTGGATGCGAGAGAGAACCTTTTTGATATTGACTGTACCATGTTAGCATTTTACGATTCTAGCTTTCTAGGCAAACAATTTGTATTCGCGTCCAGTATAGGTCGTAAAAGTTGGCTTCTTCAGGTGAAGACAGACTTTTGTCCAGGTGCAATCTGATAAGCAGACAGCGACGCCTAATCACGGATTTCTTTGTTCCATTTAAAAAGTTTGGAGTTCAACAACCTCTACTTTTTTGTGCGGTCATTTTGATTTGTCTTTTTCGTGGTATCGCTTTAAATTGATAGTCCGCTTCAATATTTATTGGTTGTAGTGTTTTTGTTATTTCGAAATAATGTTCAAGATCGTGGGTAGATATTTAATTTAATTATTCAATTAATGATAGCCATTTTGTATTCATCGGACATCTTGTCATTAGAAGTTAATGAAATGAAATGATTTTTATTTCTGTACGTAGATATTTGCCTGTGATGTGTGACAGTGGCTGACGCCGAGGTCGGCCCAGAAAGCGGTGGCGAGATGACCTAAAGGCCAATTCTCCTACTGATTCTCCTGTTGATGACTTGTCAAAAACTTATGTAAATTCATTGTATTTTCGAAAGACTGAGTCTGAGATTAGAATGCGAACAATTTTAAGAAATCGGGAACTACCCCTCTAGACGCGTACCGCGCTCTGCTTCGAGATGGCGCGGGAAAAGAGTTTTTGGAAGGACTTGGGGGAGGACTTTGCCCAGTGGGACAGAATAGGCTAAACCAAAAAAAATAATTAGATATTTTAAGTCACACATCAATTTTTTGGTCAATATTTAAAAGTAGTTGGCACCGGTATTTCCTAAGCTGACTGATCCCTGAGAAAAAACGCCGAAACAAACTCAGAGGTCTTTATAATTAAATATGGTAGCGTTCCATTAAGCGTATCAATTTACTGGACTCTTAGTATTATATTCATATTTGAAAGTCTATCAATATGATTGATCGTTTTCCAATAAAGCGTTTACAAAGCAATTATTATAGGGACTTAATAATTTATTGGCTTTCTCGAACGAACTTTCACCTCATAAGAACAATGACTCTGGCAATTCAATAAGAAATAACTTGTGATTTTAGCTATATTAAATTACTGTCATTAAATTAGCTAAAGTTACAAGTTAAAACTTTTTCTAGTTTTGTCAACACGCTGGCTTTCCTGGGAAAGCAGTGAATAGTCGCGTTTCTGTTTTGTTTAGATACCTCTGACACTACAATGTCGCAGTGACTTGACTTAGTTGTCATGGAACCGCTATATAGGTACATATAATAATGTGTGAGCTCCCTCTTCTCAGTAGGGACACTTTTTAGCGTGACTAAGTTCGGTGCAGGCAAATGTAACGATTTAAATCTTTGGGCAGCAGGATTTGACTTTACGATGTCAAAAACACTCTCTCGGAAAACACACTAACTTACTTTTATAAGTAAAGTGACTTCATTTACCGGTAAATTGCGGACTCTATTTGGGGTCACCGCTCTTCTAGGAAACCATAGCTTAACAGTCACAAAACTTAAGTTAAGCAATACGGTGGCTAATAGGTAGCATATAGAATAAATTATTAACTAAAGAGTTTCGGCGGACTACCATTGAGCTAATGTGAACTAAGCAAGACAATTGTCAAAATGTCGTTAGATAAAATGTGATTTGATGAACGTCATCGGAATGACATTTCAAAAATGAATGCACAATAACTTTATCTTCAGATTTTCTACTCAAAGACTGCAGACCATACATACATACATTCAAAACATCATGACTGTATTCTAAAAAAGGGATAGGCAGAGTTTTTGTTAGCACCTCTGCCTATCCCTGAAACCTGAACCTCTGAAATTTGTGCGTAGGTACTATTACCTATACCCAAATTTCGCCAATTATGTTTAAGTTCCATGTAACAGATCATCCCCCTGTCTACCAATTAGAAGTTATACAAAGTAAGCTCAAAATAATGAATTTCAGCAAACTTCCGAAACCACTTAAATCTATTAATACTGAACTGGGCAGATTCGATCCTAGGGTAACTTCGAACTGGACTTATAATTGGCCTTTATGAACTTCCTAACTTAAAGTGTATGTAGGAACTGACTGTAGGAGTTAACTCTGGCTCATTGTAGGTGTAGGAAATGAATCCTATCCTAATAATATTAGAAGCGAGAAAGTTTGTATGGATGGATGGATGTTTGTTACTCTTTCAAGCCAAAACCACTGAACGGATTTGGATGAAATTTGGCACACAAATAGTTTATAACCAGGATTAACACATAAGATACTTTTATCCCGATATTCCCACGGGATCAATACTTATGCGGGTGAAACCGCGGGGTGCCGCTAGTAAGTGATATTAGCTAGTTGCAGATACGCAATTGTAAGGTAAATTGAGTTAGAATGTAATATGTAAAGTGGGCGGTTTGTTGCATTGTATTGTTCGTTAGCAGATGGGAAATAGCTTCCATTTTGTACCGGAGGAAGTAGCCTGAGTTATTGGTTTATGGTTATTTCGGCTTACATGTTGATTAGAGAAGCTTGTGGCTAAGTAATAGCAGCCGCACGGGTCGATCGATCAGGTTAAGCTACGCTTGCCGCGGTTAGTCCGTAGGTGGGTGACCATCTTTACATACCAAGACCCCTCCGTTAAGCCGTTGGTCCCGGCTGTCATTCGTGGATCTTTGACAGTCGTTACGGGTCGTCAGAAGCCCGAAATTCTGACAACCACTCTTACCAAGGTTTCATATTACACAGTCACTGGGTTGTGAAGGTTAGATAGGCGGTCGCTCCATGTAAAATACTGGTACTCAGGTGCATCCGGTTAGGCTAGAAGCTGACCCCAACATAGTTGGGAAAAAGCAAGGCATTATTTAGAGAAAATCAATCTTACGTATTTTTACCTCATGGTGTCACCATGACACCATGAGGTTGGTGGGTTGGGTGTGGTTGTGTGGGTCCACAATGATCTCAAATTATGTATATTTTATAATGTACCTACCACCTAAGTTCACATTGTGGAATGCAAATAAATATATTGAGTATTGAGTAATCTACAGATATGGATTCTGAATTTGTTTAATTGATTACTGGAAAATTTAAGACACCGAAACACCTACACGTAGAATCTTATAATAACTGATCGATATTACTGTCTAGCGACCCGCCCCTGCTTTTTACGACTTGACAAAGCATATATTTTATTATTATGTACACACACAATACACTTACTTATACTTATAATATCTTATACCTGTACCTACCAAATAAAGTTCTAATTCTGATACATTTAAATCATGTCCTGGCCTGTCCAGGCCTGTCCATCTGCCAACCCAGTGTGGGTAGATGTTACATGTGTTCGTATTTTGGCTATTGTGTCCCCGTAGTAGATTATTAGCCCACTCCCTCTCACCGAGAGGAGGCCTGTGTCCCAGCAGTGGGAACATTATAGGCTGATTATGTATTTAAACCTTCCGAAATAAATTCTGTAATTGATGGTTAAAAACCGCATTAAGTCCGTTGCGTAGTTTAGAAGAATAACGTATGAATACATACATCACACCATTCTAATAAATATAATACAACAACCTTATTCCACTTTTCATCTCTCAAAGTTTCCCCTTACAAATCAAGATACGAAAGACCTATCAATTCAAAAAACCAAAGAAACAACAACACAAAACGAATAGCAACATTCGCAACTCTCTTCGAAATACTTAGCTCAGCTAGGCACTGGTTACAGCAATTGCAGCTACGTCTCACTAATTGTGAATAAGAACACTCGCCACCGTTCCCTTTTGTTAACTAAATTAAATTAATTGCGAGGAAATATTTAAATAGAGGAGTGCTTGAGTCTCTGCGGCGCAATTGGCAGCAAACCTTACAACTTACTTTGTCTAGACATTCGACGAGACGATTGTTTAAAACGTACTCTTGTTGTGTAATGAGATCATATTTCGGTGTTGTATTGCTTCTGATTTCGCTTTTTAGTTTGTTACGTAAACTTTTTGTGGTCTATTTTACTTTTATCTATATATATATCGGAGATGGTACGCCTGTCTCTCGTTAGCATCAGGCATATTTTAATTACTGTGGGCGTACTATGGGTAGTGTTGGTTATTACACAATAGAGAAAACGGTTTGCACTTCAAATCAGATTATAATTTACGAACAAGTTAGTCACACTAGCGAATCACGCACTATAGGTACACATTTAACGATACGGAACGCTGACAGTTTCTGAGCACATGTTGTTCGTACGATGTCCAATGATTCGATGATCTCGAGAGCTCTGCTCACACCGTTAGCTGTAGCTCTCCGTCCATCCCCACGAACTCAGGCTAGACTCTGTCTAGCGCCACAAGATGGCGCTAGCGTACCGAATAGTCAAACGAATGACTCCGACATATATATGTCGGAGAAGGTATATGGAAGGAATAGTCAAACGAATGACTCCGACATATATAAAAATGAATCCCTATTTCCCTTGGTCACACCATAATTTTAGAACGACTTTACAGATTTCATCCATCTTTTTTTTTAAGATTTCTAATACTTTGTAGAAGCTTCTTACGGAAAAAAAATAAGAAAGTAGCGCAGAAACTTAAAAAAATTAAGAATTACGCTTTCACGCTACAATTGCTGAAGCGATTTAGATTAAATATGACACATGGGTAGACCATGATCCGGAGAAGGACATAGGCTACTTTTCATCCTGGATCGCAGACGAAGTCGCGGGCAACAGCTAGTTATTAATTAAAGTGCAGTGGTAATGGCCCGGACTTACGAATGTAAGTCGTAGGTTCGAACCCTTGGGTAAATAATTTCAACACCACTGCTTTCAACACAGTGAAGGAAAACATCATGAGGAAACCGGCATGTCCTAGAACCAAAAATTTGAAGACATATGACATCTACCAACCCGCACTGGGACCATGTGAAAGATTACAGCCCATTCCCTCTCGAAGAGAGGAAGCCTGTGTCCCAGCAGTGGGAACATTATAGGGAACATACATAAAAAAGGACCCGTTGAGTCCAGCTCATCCCGTCATCTCCGTCTGGGCCTGCCGCAAAGTCAATTTGTTTTAGTAGTTTTCAAACGGAACTTAGAAAGGACTCTTCAGTGTGTTTTCCGTATATTGAAGTTTCCTTTCTTAACCTGCACTTATTGTATAAATACACTTTCTGCGAATGTTGTCAATAGATCCAAACAAATCCAATCCAATATCGCAAAATGTAACGATTTATTGTTATAGTAACTGTGTAGGTATAAGGTAGCTAGTAGAAGCTTCAATCTGAGTTCATTTATAACCATTCACTACTTACACCTTCATTTGTTTAAAGAGTGGCGAAACTTTATGGTATTAATTACCAAATAATCACAAATTAAATTGAATGTTGTTCAATATTATACTAAAACGAAACAAACAGTCCCACGGCTAGAATGTCAATTGACATTATTTTGAATTGTGTATGTTTAAAATACGTAATGTAAAATACATGGTTTCAATTAATGTGATAACCTAATCGCCACTCTGTATATATTTTAAACGTATTGCGGATTTGTTCTTTCATACAACTATGTCGGTCGCTCTTCCAAAATGAAGAGTCTAACGTAATAGATATTTCAAAGACAGCTCATAAAAATTTGATAATCCAACGGTTTCTCCACCACATTGTAAGCATAGCCAGTGTCATATACATGGCGTATAACCGCCCTAGGCGTTGAGAGATATCGCCAGATTTACAGTGCAGTAGGCCGTAAATACATCGGCCGAGCCAACGGCCACCATTGATCTCCCATAGCCATAGCCCCTTTGTTTTCGCTACAATTACGACCGAGCTGGAAAGTCTGATAAAGATTTTTTTGTCATTTTGTGTTTTTACACCCTGATTGGGGGTTTTATGAAGTCTTTTTGTGGTCAGTGGGTATATAGCAGGCTATTATTTGAAGCCGTTGTAAAAGGCTACTTCGGAATTATATGTGTACAGTCACGAGCAAAAGTATGTATACACTCGGCTTTATTCAAAAGCTATTTACTCCTTTATTTTTGAATGAAATTTTATGTTGTTACGAACATAGCATTTTCGAACCCATAGGTTTATGTAATGTGTCGTATTCAACGTTGCATTCGTTATTTCACGAAAAAACTGCAATTGAAAGTTGCCAAGTGTTGACATATTGGTGCTCGTGACTGTACTTGTTTTGACCGCGGTTTCGCCCGTGTGGAGGTCGGAAATCATTCCACGGGAACGTGTTTCAGTGATAAAACGTATCATATGTCTACGCGGGTCATGGTCTATCCGTGTGCAAAATTTCATCCAAATCCGTTCAGTCGTTAAGGCGCGTAAAGTAACAGACACATAGAGTTACGTTCGCATTTAAATACACTAGCAGCGCCCCGCGGTTTCACCCGCGTAAGTGTCGAGCCCGTGCGAATACCGGGATAAAAAATATTCTACGTGTTAATCCTGGTTATATACTATCTGTGTGCCATCCGTTTAGTAGCTTTTGCATGAAAGAGTAACAAACATCCATCGTCACAAACTTTCGCGTGTATAATATTAATAGTAGGATATTAAATAGGTAGGTACCTACCTCGGATGGAAACGGCTGGTAGCAGCACTTTAAATGCTTTTACTGACTACTCGATCATTATCGAGTGGTCTGATCATTAGGTAGTGATCATTCATCATTGAAGTGATCATTAGATATTCCCAAGGGAAAATAAAAGTAGTGTGTAGTTTTAAAAAGAACATTTCAGTCAGAATTGACCTACAGTCCGACCGTCGAGGGAATACGTTCCTGACACCCCGTCAATACCCCAATTCTAGTAGTAATAAAGATCAAATTCGCAAAACACGTATTCGTTAGTACGAAACTGGCAGTAACGCATTCACTATTCGGTCGCACTGTAAACACAAGTAAGATCTCTTGATGCACTTGTTGTAGGTACTTATGCACTTATTAAAACTCCATCAAGTATTCCGTAAGTTTAAAAGTTTATCGTGAAGCAAACAAAGCACTTAGGTAAGCAGGGCTTGTCTAGATGCAACGTCGACGTCGCTCTTAGTCGCACTCAAATATTAAGCACTCTAAAATCAATGTAATCCTCCCATCGATTCTGTTATTTTTAGTAAGAAATAAACAAAGAGAGGACTAAAATTGCTACTCAAGTTTTTTAAATAGTTTAAAATAGCCAAAAATTCGAAAACATGTGACATCTACCAACGCGCACTGTGTCGCGTGGTGGATTCGTTCAATTTCAAAGAGAAGAGGCCTGTGACCCAGTAATAAGAACATTATAGGCTGATTATGTATTTTTAAGGCAGCAATCAGTGTAGCACAAATATATTTCTGCAAAATCTTCCTTTCTTCGTCTTCTTCAATCAGCTGATCAAGTTCTCGAATTCGCACGATTTTAATTCCGGACCCGAAAGATATCGTGAATTATTAAATAATACTTAATAATAAAACGTTTATTTAAGATAACTAGGATCCCGTGTGTTAGTAGTACAATAACTTATAACTAGTGTTAGTAATTATATTATTTTCTTGTGTTCATATTGGCGTATAAACCAGAGATGTGCTAACAAGTTTTACTATATTATATTAACAAGCACAACTGTCAGTGGATTATAATTTCTTATCGACATACCATGACCTCAAGTTCCCAGAAGAAAACTCAGTCCCTTGAGCGAAGCCACGGGCACAACAGCTGACTCTTACTTCTTCGTTCTTTCAATTAATCGCGTTTGAACCTTTAATTTCACTAAAAGAAGGATGTGTGAAATTACATTTTCTTCTGGACCTAAATACACTAACTGCCGAACCCAATAACCAATGGTAGATGGTAGCCAGTATAATTACCTATAACTACCAGTATAATATAATCATACAGATCGCTACTGATAATATGTAGATTATTGGGACGTTAAAACCAGAGACAGATAGGTTTTTCCTCTAATATGCCAAAACGGGTGATAGCTAGGTAATTATAAGATTAAACGAACTTACCTGAAGTGAAGTTCTATCTTAATTATACGAAGCTCTTTGTCCGAGACGGGTTTTACGAGTAGTAGCGGTGATTTACTCAGCGCATGTCACAATTTTTAAAGCCTAAAAATAAAAGTAAATCTTTTTAGTGTGGCAACTCTGTTTACATGTCATTACGTTTAAAGTCAGGCTTTATGAACAATCCCTGTACTGGGATTATACTTGATAAGTATAAGTGGGAGGGTTTTTAGGGACTGTCGCCGTCTCGGACAAAGAGCTTCGTATAATTAAGATAGAACTTCACTTCAGGTAAGTTCGTTTAATCTTATAATTATACTCACTCTTTGTCCGAGACGGGTTTTACGAGTAGATGTTTAAAGTAGGATTGTGAATAAACACCAATTTGTTAAATAGGCATGAGAAAAAAAATATTTAATAAATCAACTTCCATAATAATAATAATAATTTATAAAGAACAATCAACTTTTTTATAAAAACATAACAAAATCGGCATTAAACATCTGTTGCAGTATTGCATATTGCACTACCAAATTGGGTTGAATCTGGGTTTATGGGTCTATTGTAATGTCTGGCAAACATGGCAGAATTTTGAGACCACCCAGCAGCCTTCCTTATGACATCAATGCTAATTCCAGATCTATTGGCAGCAGATGTTGATGCATGTCTGGTACTATGAGCAGAGAAGATGGTGACATCTATTCCAGCTTCCTTCAATGTTAGCTTGATCCAGCGACTTATAGTCTGAGTTGATGCATTCTTGTGTGGTTTCTTGAATGTGAGAATTAATTTGTCAATATTATTTCTTATAGAATCCGTTTTATTTATATAAGATTTGATAGTGCTGACAGGGCAGATCTCCTTCTTGTCAGGGAATGTTTTCAAATGGAACATTGGTTGTATACCACCTCTTCTAGAGGTTTTAATTATATCAGGTATATATACTTCTAAACCAATATCAGTAAATTTCATATTAGGAATTGTTATCATAGACAAAGTCTGTACTCGATGACCAGTTGTTAATGCGAGTATGGTGACTAACTTTTTGGTTAATTGTTCCAATGATATATCTTCATTTGGGTAATATCCAGCTAGATGATTAAGTACCAATCCTGGATCCCATGTAGTATTATATTTTGGCATTGGTGGTCTTGATCGGAAGATTCCCTTTGTGAACCTCTTTAGTCTATCGTCAGATCCAACCTTAGGTCCCATCAGAAGTGATAATGCTGACCGAGCAGTATTGATGGTACCATAAGATGCCCCATTTTCATAGCATTGTGATAAGAATTTTAATATATAAGGAATAGATGCTTGGTATGTGTCTATACTGTGCTGGCCACAAAACTTCCACCATAATTTTAGAGATGAATCATATTGCTTCATTGTGTTAAATGAAAGCGAGTTCAGCATTATAGTTAAGGCCGAGTTTGGTGTTCCTCGTCTTATAAATGCTTGGCTGACAGCAGCCCTGCAGCCAGGGTAAGCTGGTGATGTAGCGGATGATATTCTCTGAAAGGAGAGGATAATAGGTCTTTGTTAGGTTCAAATATGATGAAGTCTCCAGTTGACAATGATTTAATTAGAGGGAACCATGGTTGTGATGGCCAGTAAGGGAAAACCACAATTCCAGTAGCACCATCCCTTTGAATTTTATATAAACATTTTAACACTAGTGAAAAAGGTGGGAATGCATAGAAAAATATGTTGTTCCAACTGAGAGTAAAGGCATCCACGGCAAATGCTTCTGGGTCACGTTTCCAAGAGACAAACTTTTTACATTTTTTATTAGTTCTAGAGGCAAATAAATCTATTTCCGGAATACCAAAACGTCTAGTTATTTCGACGTATACTCTTGGGGAAAGTTCCCATTCAATATTAATTTTTCTTGATTCTCTATCAGCTTCGAAATTATCTTTTGTATTTATATACGAAGCATAGATCCAAATATTTCTATTCTCACACCATTGCCAAATATCTCTTGTGATATCATTTAGGTGGGGAAACTGTACCCCCCCCATTTTGTTTATGTATGCTACAGCAGTGGTGTTATCTATTCTCAATAAGATTTCACAATGCGAAGTTTCATTTGTGAAACATTTCAGCCCTAAAAGGGCAGCTTTTAGTTCCAAATAATTAATATGATGTTTTTGTTCTGAACGTGACCATGACCCAGAAGCTTTCTTGTGATTGCATACAGCTCCCCAGCCTGTGGTAGAGGCATCACTGTGTATTTCTAAGTGGAAATTATATTGTTTTATTGGATTACTTCTATGTATATTATTTCGCCACCATGTTAACTCCGATTGGATTTTGTGACAAATAGGCATGTATGCTTCATAGCTTTCATTTGATTTTAACAGGGCTAAGTACTTCTGTCTTTCTAATATTTTAGTGTATAGCCAAGCATATGGGAGTGCTGGACAAATTGAATTCAATGTTCCCATCAATTGGGAAAATTGTCTTATTTTACAAGAACTGTTATGTTTAAAAGATCTTATTTTTTCCAGTATTGCTATTTGTTTCTGATGTGGGAGTGACAAGGAGAGATCTGATGAATTTAAAGTAAAACCTAGATATTTACATATTTGATTAGGTGTAGTAACACTTTTTTCAAAATTAATAATAAATCCTAAGCTTTGCAGGAGATTGCATGCAACATCAATATCCTTTTTGCACTTAATTTGTGATTTATTGAAATATAAACTGTCATCTAGATAGCATGTTAATAAAATGTCTTGCTTTCTTAGGTAAGTGCATACTGGTTTGAGGAGTTTTGTGAAAACAAAAGGGGCTGAACAGAGGCCATATGGTAGGGCATTAAACTCGTATAATATTCCATCATATTTGAATCTGAGAAACTTTCTGTTATTCTCACCTATTGGTACAGAAAAGTAGGCTTCTTTTAAGTCTATTGAAGCCATGTAACAATTTTTGGACATTAACTTACATGCTGTCCTGATATCCTCCAATTTAAAATGTTCTGTGTTGACATACTGATTTAATTTCTTTAAATTTAGAATAAATCTATAGGACCCATTGGGTTTTGGCACTACAAATATGGGGGAAGTAAATTGGTCATCACAGTATGAGCATTCAGAAATTGCCCCTAAATGTAAAAGCTTTTTTATCTCAGAATCTATGATTTGTTTTTCATTATTTGACCAGTGTTGTGGCTGTGTATTATACGGCGGTGGTACTTTGGTGAATGGGATTTCATACCCTTGTACCCATTTTAATACCACTGGGTCATCAGTGATTTCAAGCCACTTTTTAACAAAATGTTTAAGTTTGCCAGCATGTACCTGCATGTTTCCTATCGGTAGTGTTTGGTTCTGGCTGGAGGGTGTTTCCGCTCTGGTTGGCGTCTGGTGTTCGAGAAGCGAGGCTGTCTCTTGTACATCTGTTGTTGTTGATGTTGCCCACCGCGAACTTGTTGATGCTGTTGACGGTTCTGCGGTGGGCCCCTCCAGTTTAACTGTTTCTTGTTTGCGGGTTTCTGCTTCTTCGCACCTTCAGATATTGTAGCACTGGTTCGTTGAATTGACTGGGCTGCTCTGATCTTGTCAGCACAATCAGCACCAAATAAATATGCATCCACTTTTGAGTTTTTTACAGCCTCTTGAATTATCTTGCTGGCCCCTGATAGGCCAAAAAATTTTCTAGAAGAGGAATCCTGGAAATGTATTTCTGCTGCAATCTTTGCAGCGTCATTGACTTCTTCAATTAGGGCTTTGCTATTTATATTTCCTTTTAAAATACTGGTCAATGATCGTCCCAGACAGGTCATTAAAGTACCTGTGAGGTTTTGTCTGGCAATAATCCTCCTATCTCTCTTGACAGAGGGTTCAGAGAGTGTGGCCATTATTTCTGGGTTCATTATAGGAGCAACAGCATTTTGGAAATTCGAGGGAGTAGAGTATTTCTTAATAATGCCATCTTTGGCTTCCTTTCCCAATCCATCAGACATTATTTTTGCCCAACGCAGGGCCAATTCTGATCTAATAGGCTCACCAAACTCTGTTTCTTCTTCTCCCTCCTTCCCAAGGGCCAGTAGAAACTCCTCTGGGAGTAGATCATTTTCTGGAAAAGGATTTATTTGATTTAAAACCCTGTATTTTTTAAATGGTACACATCCTATCCACTCTGTGATAGCACTTAAGCTGACATAACCAGTGCCAAGGTTTATCTAGGGGCTTGTATATCCGCATGGTGATAGCGCTAGCCCTTTTGTAAAGTTAAAATGGGTACATAGTGTCTGTCTATCCGCAAGGTGATAGCTCTTTTGTAACTTTTAATGTCTACCCGCAAGGTGATAGCTCTTTTGTAAATTTGAAACATAATGCCTGTCTATCCGCAAGGTGATAGCGCTAGCTGATAATTAATGTGGGTTATATTTTGTTTAAATGCATTGTAAGTAAATACAACCCCAGCGTTTAAAGATTCTATTCAGTGGTTAAAAATTATCTATATTTTGAATAGATTACTACACACCTGTAGTAGTCTCTTCTATCGCCTCAGGTTCTTCGATCTGCGTCGGCGACTTCGGTGAGCAGAGCCGGGCTGGAGTTGTTGAGACTTCCTGAGAATCTTGTCTAGTTGGCGACAGTTTTCTTAGCTTTCGTTCTAATTTCCTGATCTTCTTTCGTATATGTTCTTCGTCAATATTTTTTCTTTTTCCCATAATTGCAGATGCCGATTACCACCACTCGTAATGATTTTCAAGTGAAATTCGATTTAATTCAATTCGAAAGATACTTTGGAAAAGACCGTTGGACGAAAAAAGAAAAAACGTAGTCGATCATAGGTGCCAACTTACAGGAGGCAACCGAAAAAACCGGAAGAATAACAAAACGACGCAACATTATTTTGTACTAGTAAGATATTTACCGGAAAATATTTAGACCGGAAGTGGGTCTGCACTAACCAATAAACTTATCTTGTTCTAATTCTAGGTTATAAATCCATAACTCGATCTTAACATGAAAATCTTTACTATTGTAAAATAATTTGAATGGGTTCAAACATACCTGTAATTCGGAATCCAATTAGGATTGAATTAATTGTTTACAACAACAAACCTTGACCTTGACTACGTAGCTCTTCACTTGTTAGTTTTTTCACGAATATACCGCATTCACAACATTGTAAATACTAAAAACACTAATGACTCCATAATAATACCGTTGAAATAAGTTTAAACCTAAAAATATCGTCGTTAATATTGATTTTGGACATTTTTCCACGAGAAGTATGTGACTGCGCCGCGCACAAAAAACCGTAATGACATGTAAACAGAGTTGCCACACTAAAAAGATTTACTTTTATTTTTAGGCTTTAAAAATTGTGACATGCGCTGAGTAAATCACCGCTACTACTCGTAAAACCCGTCTCGGACAAAGAGTGAGTATAATTGGGTTCGGCTGTAATTAGACTATTTAACAACCAAATCAAAATCGATTCATCCGTTCGGGACCTACGATGCCACAGACAGACACACACACACAAACATGTCAAACTTATAACACCCCGTCGTTTTTGCGTCGGGGGTTAAAAATTGATTCTAAAACAGGCAAATTCAGATAACCCCACGTTAATTTTTAATGTCAAAAGAATACGAAGACGCGGGCACAGCTAGTTCTTACTATTTAAAGATTCCCAAGAATGTTGTCTCATCGATAAATGTCTTGAACAGTATTTTAAAAGCAAAAATAAATGTTTTTTACATCGAGACCATCAATCATGACTAAAGGAGTTGCTAAAGTTTGTCGAGTTCAACAACTTTGTGAAGATAATGTTGTATATTGATATACCTATCTGGGATCGCTAACTATTCTGTTTTAAAATAAAACAAGCTTATTTAAATTTTGAATAAAGATTCTCGAGTTGTTTGTTGATCAACATGATTGAAAATAGCAAATACTTGCCAGAATTTCGAAGGTTAGGAATCTTGCCAGACAATAATAGTTTAACATAGAAAATTAATAAATATTTCGTCCGGTGGAAGCCAGCCCGGGTTCTATGTACACATTTATGTTCTGTTTCATTCCTGCATTTTCCGTATCGGTGTATTTCGCTTTTTGATTCCATTCGCTCTTTTCTTTTGTGCACTCTTGTTCATGTCCAAACTGTCTGACTTTTTCAAACGTTTTTTGGAAATCTGAGCTTTGTCGAAACTCTCCATGTTTGTTATGCCGCCGACATTTCATCCAGTTTTGTGCAATATATCAATCTGCCTCGGCTTCCAGTCTAACTGATTGCAGCTGAATACCAATATTTTACATGGAGCGCCTGCCTATCTGACCTCTACAACCCAATAATTTGGTAACAAGATACGCGCTGGTAAGCTCGGCTGTCGGGCTCTAACTACCTGTAACGACTGTAGATCTACGAATGACAACCGGGACCAAGGGCTAAACGTGTATGTAATGGATGGTCACCCATCCACGTATCGACCTCGGCATGCGTTGCTTAAAGTTATTATTTAGCCACGAGCCCCTAGAGAATAACAACTAATTGATTAAACTATCTCCAAACAAAAAAAAAAAAAACTCCCCACAAACAATCGTCCCTTTTCTAATACGAATTTTATTGTACCGTCATAAACACCGGTGCTTATTATTTTCCTGTCGTAAAACAACAAAATAATACTGTAACAATAATGGGAGCACCCTCTAATCTCGACGCGACGGATTCTCTTCGCGGCAGTTTTATTATAGAAGCATTGTGAATCATTTTATTATATACATGCGGTTGTTTTATTGCTAAATGAAAATGATACGAGGAATGTAATATGATGTCATGTTTTATGTAGTTTATACATTGTTGCTTGAATACTTGCATTTTTTATGCTAAAGAAGTTTCACTCCGGAAAGTGCGTTAAAAAAGTTAAATTGAACAAAATGTTTTTGTTTTCATTTTATTTTATTTTACGTGACAAACATTTTCTTTCTCTGAAACAGTCACAATTTCAGAAATAAAATACGTTTGTTTACGCCAAGGCTGCCTCTATCAAAGGTAAACGAATCTTAAAGAAATATTGAAAATGGTAAATTTTAGAGAATTTTAGACTTTTATTTCTGTAAGTAGGCTTATACAAACACTTTGACACGTCAATCATATTTTTAAAAACTAAATGAGGTTAGCGTTTCCTATCTGACTACTCTGAGAAGAAAGGCCAAAACAATCTCAGAGGTCACAGTCTCTTTTAAAGTCCAGACATAATCTTGCTCAGTTCATGTGAAGACCATGTAGATTGGTTTCTGAAATGGTCTTTTGAGGAAACAGCCACACACATTGAGTAAAAGAACCAAAACCACCAACCAGCAACCAAAAGCCATCCAACCAACCACCGCCAACCACCACAACCATAGCAAAAATATTTCTTTCAAAATTTAATTACTTATCAAATGTTTTCTCCAGCAAAAATGTTTCTTTCAAAATCTAATTACTTGTCAAATGTTTTTTCCACTCCTCGTGAAAGGATAAGGCAATAGAAGCAAACCAATAACATTTTCATGAAAAACCCTGAGTTTTCCGAGTACTCGTAAAAGTTAATTTTCTGTCTCTTTATAAATAGATGCATACATACAAATGTGTCGTATGAGAAGAGATAACATTAAAAGTAATTAGGTGTGTCGGCATACAACTTTCAGCTTTACTGGTGTAGGAATAAGAATCTAAGCTGGGTGTACAGGGGGATTTGGGGTGCAATATTATCTTCACATCCAAATAAATGAGAAAAAACTGGGGTCCGGCGGACGAACTTTTTAATTCGTAATTACAGGACAGCGGCCAAGCTTTAAGCACCATTAACTTTTTTCCTAAATGTCTATGTCGTATGGGGTTCCGTACATAAATGTAATTGGACATTTTATTGTCCGAATTCAAATTAGTTTCGACTGCATGTATTGGGGAAAATCTCTTTGGAAAGCACATAGAAAAAGTTTCATCAATGGAATAGAACAGCTAAGTAATTGCATAACCATAACTTACCAGTAGGAAAAGCTTTTATTTTGACAGTTCAACAACATTCATTGCGTTATTTACGTTGTTGAGCAGATACATTTTTCGAACATTTGAAGCAATGGATTTGCAATATCCATCAAAATGATTCAATATGAATGATGAATGATTTGACATTATTTATCTGTTTTTATTATTATTTCGTGTAGGTTTGCAATACGTTTTGTGTAAACAAACAAAATCTAATATCACCAAGTTTCCACGAAAGTATCTATTTTCTACGAACTTTACCTTTGTAATATTCTGTAGGTAAATATTTGCTTTTTAAATATTTGACAAGACTGAAAATGAACAAACTAAGCATTTAAATCTTTTAAGACCGTTGTTGTTATTGCCAAAGACGATGATGTTCTTTTAGACGTGAATAAACAACATTGAGAAGAAACAAATCACGTTATAATTAAAATCAATTAGTTTACTATATTCAAGTAAATTAAGTACATACCTTAATTATACATTCAAAGCTCAAAACTCAAGGCTTGCCAACGTGCAATAGAGGGCGTTGAATTGACAGTCTATATTAGCAACACCACACTGCTCTCCAAATACAGATTACTGACGTTGCTCAAAAAGCCGCTAAGCTAAAATGGGACTGGGCTGTCCATGTCTGCTGTATGCCTAATGAGCTGTGGGCCAAAATAATTACTACGTGGAGCCCTAACACAGCCAGATGGCGTCGCGGTAGACCCCGTAGAAGATGGCGGGACGAACTGGAGAAAACCAGACCAGTGGTCCAATTTAACCCTGCATCGAAAAGGCTAGAAGTCATAGGAAGAGGCCTTTGCGCAGCAGTTGGATGATGCAAGTTAACAGTAACTTTCATTATTTATGACTTTGCAGATTAATTGGAAATAAAGTAAATTTTCGTTAACACGATATTCGATAAAGAAAAAAAAATATTTCGAAAGTCTGCACCACGAGACATCATTCTGTCAAAAATCTTTTTGTTGTTAAAAAATCAACTTCGTTGCAAAAAAGTGTCTATGAGAAAAAACCGTGACTTAATATCACCCAAATCCGCTCCATAATGCGGTGTTTATCTCAATTCGGGGCTCAGAAGCTGCGTCGTTAGCAGATCTCGACTTGACAATTTTATTGCAGACTCCGGCGTATTATTGAAAGAGTATGAGGGTCCTTGTCATCCCCTTCACGCTAGTTATCACGTTTTTTTTTATGTGCACGCCTCTTTTGGGACATTTCACGCGTTCTTCACTTCGTTCTTTTTGGTGTTTACCAACTGTCATATTGGTTGTGGTCGAATAGGGTGTGCTGAATTTTGCTATTTTTAGTTGTTTTATTTTGCTAGTTTTTTGTGAAGTGGAGGGTACAGTTTTTATTGAGTTAATTTCGGTTATGCAAGTCCTAAAAATGTTTGGTTGGTGATCCATTTTGCTTACCATAATCAGCCTTCTCTCTGTGACATCGAGCGGGCTGTAATACACCACCCGAGCCCAGTGATCTATATAGATATAAATGGATTGGCGGATCTAAATAGATATAAATAACAGACTTTTTTGGTCACAGAACTTGCATTTTAGAATAGTTACCTAAACACTTATAGAGCTATAATTATGTACCATCCTAAACTGAAAAGTGACTTTTACATTAATAAAAATAAGTATCAACATTTAAAACCAAACCATCTCCAATAAAAATTGTTACCTACCTACACTCGAAAGAAAATTGCGGTCCGATTTTCAGAAATCAACGTCAGGGACCGACACACTCGACACGTGTCCTCAAGAGTTGTCCCCACCCAAGTACATCTAACTGTCCTCAAGTGGCCGCTTTGATTTTCCTCACTCCTCTATTTCGAGGGCCGCAACGGAGGACACGCTTTTTCAATTTAGTAAATAGTTCGCAAACACGATTCTTTAACAACGGACGCATTAAGCCGAGGTACTCTCGCTGAGAAACTTGTCAAAGACTTAAAGTATCAAAAATGTTGAGATGAGATATTAATTTGATGTTCTTTTATGAATAGGATGAGTAATTAGAATCGGTGGACTGATGAATGAAATGTAATTTTGTATTTTATAATATGTTTAACTGATAAGAGCCTTTTGAGAAGAAACTAAATATTAATATCATTATCATAATTTTATGACAGTATTGTATGAGATAATTTTATCTTAATTTAAAATATTTTTCACGTAACTAAAGATAGGGTTTACAAATGAGCACCGTAAAGTGCTACCATAGTCCATAACCCACCATCATCTTTTAAATTAGCTAAATATCAAAAACCTTTAGCCCGCGTGGAGATCGGAAATTATCTGAATACTGCATACCGGGATGAAAAGAATCCTATGTCCTAACACCTGGGTCAGGACATAGGATTTTTTTCGCTAAGTAAGTTAAGTTTCGCATACGGATAGGTTGTAACCTGTCATGGCCTATCTGTGTGCGAAACTTCATCCAAATCCGTTCAGCCGTTTAGGCGTAAAAAGACAACAGACAGACAGAGTTACTTTCTCATTTCTAATTATTAATTGTCTAGTATAGATTTAACAATGTCATCACATCAAAATGAACACAGCTACGAAGTTTAAAACTAATTCGTCCCTGAGCCTTGTTCGCAAATTAAAGCATTTCCTTTTTGTCAAGGCTTTAGAAAACATCACAGACTTTGTTCTCATCGCAGTCATTAACTTGGAATTGGTGTTCAACGTCACTGTCTTGTCAACTGCGGCTTTTATTTCAAGTTTAGTTAATTTTGTTTTAAAAAAAATCGAATATTTTCACTGGTTATTTTTAAAGAAAACAAATCTATCTTTTTTCTTTAGCCTGTACTTTCCCACTGCTGGGCAATCGCATCCCCCAACTCCTTCCAGGAACTCTTTTCCCGTGTCATCTCGAACCAGCCCTCAAAATAATTTAAAATTTTATTTTTTAATTAAAAAAAAAGGAGGGCCTCAGGTGTCGTTCTATAGTTTCTACCAACCCCAA
This sequence comes from Apamea anceps, assembly GCA_951799955.1. NCBI lineage: Eukaryota > Metazoa > Arthropoda > Insecta > Lepidoptera > Noctuidae > Apamea > Apamea anceps. The sequence continues at coordinate 14,986,716 of OX637506.1, forward strand.
TGAGAAAAGGCGTGAATATGTAGTATACAAATAAGGTTCTACTTAGTATTACCAACGTCCACAGCTGGCCATAGGGACTGTCCAATCACACGCCATTTAACTCGATGCTAAGCTCCAAGATCCAGCTGCTACCAGTCACCCTGAGAAGATCTTCACTCCACCTAGCCCGAGGGCGATTACTGGGACAATAAAGGTAAGTTAAAAAGGACATTCTAATTTTACTTTTACAAAAGTAAACTAATAACAAAAACCTTTTCATCAGTCGCCTTATACACTTCAGTTCATATATATAGTAGATAGTATATTTAAAGACGACAAGATCATTTGATTGTCAAAACCTTTGAACTCCACGTCGACGATAAACTAATTTAAGTCGTGTTTGCCTGCTGATTTCAACTTAAAACACCCTCTAGAATAGTTTCTTTTCAAATAAAATTCTTCAAATTACTCGAACAAAGAAAATATCGTACACAGTTCGTTAAAATAAGCCCGTTGTAGACAAAATTAAAGTCAACTTCAATTACATGGCTAATCACGACTCTATTTCGAATAAATTGTAAATATACGTGAAATTTTCAGATAAAAAATGTAATAAGAAATATCATAAGTTTGACTCATAATTAAATTCTTAATACCGTCTGTACATAAATCTGTATGACGTATAAATGTGTTATTTGAATAATATTACAATTTGGAATCGCTGAAACGTCGACTGAGGCGGGGCCCACATTTGCATATGGATAGGATTGAGCCACTAAATCAGCGATACCACACCTTTACTGCAATATACCTAAGTAGGTACGTAGTGAACGTTACCTTTTCATTTATGTCTGTGTCAGTCATCACCCTTTTTCGCCATTTTTGAAGTAAAAAACTTCTTTGTCCGTTCACAGTTAGTTTACCTATGACCCAAGCATCCAACAGTATTTAACAGAAGCCATCTAACAGTAAGTAACCTTATTGTAACGAAAATAAAGATCATAATGATTTTGACAAAGTTGTCAATGTCAGCAACCTTATAAGAATGACAATAAAGATCACTCAGATTTGACCAGTGATGCCAAATCAGAGGTAAAACAACTTTAAGCGCGTTCAGCGATTTTTGATAAAGGAAAATCTTATGGGAATTTTGACTTTTGATACTTACTACAAATAATTTGAAAATTAAAAAACACCATCGTTGACAGTTTTAAGTTTTCTGTTGGCACTCGCCATGGCTGCCATCAAGCCATGTTATTAAATATTTTATAGTATATGTGGCGGCCACCGCTCTTCTACGCAACTGTACGAGTAGCTTAACTCTCAATTTTGTTGTAAGAATCAACAAGAACTTTCACTTATATCTGTAACTTTCCCCCGCTGTCTTCAGGGCTCACAACCAAACAGCTAGTGACCCACGAAGCTCTTCATAATGCAGTTTTCACGTATGTTTTTCTAAGTTTATGAACGTTAGAGGGAAAATTTACAGCGAATACTCGAGCTAAATCTTTAGTTTTGAATAATGCTCGTTTTTTTTGCAAGATTAGCATTATGGGTAAGCTGGTCTCAGACTGATAACGCCATCTTGGTACTGAATCAGACTTTAAAATGTTTGAGAGTTGCTTTTCTATTCATATCACGATAAATGGGAAAATAAAAACATGTGGTGCGTTTATGCTATTGCATTTTAAGATGGCAGGTTCTTTGTAAGCTTTGCAAGATCAAAGTTTCTCTCGTGGTTTTCTCTTTTCGAGATGAACAAACAGTATTCTGATTAGTCCTCTGTTATTGTAAAACTTGATCAAATATATCAATGGTCTGTAACAACAACAAACTATCGAAAATTCGCTTTTATTAAAATTGTTTATTAATATTGTCGACATAATACCTGCCTATTATTCCACCACGCGGGCCCAGTGCGGGTTGGTGGATGTCACATGTGTTCGAATTTTTGGTTCTAGGACATGCCAGTTTCCTTACGATGTTGTCCTTCATCGTTTTAAGGGCAATGGTGATGAAGTAATTTACACCAAGTAAACCGCATGTCTGAGTTCAAACCTACACACTCATAAGTCGCGACAGTTACCACTGGGCCACCAACGCTCTCAACAGAATAAATTGTGGAGCTCACTTTTTAGACAGCTGTAAGCCACTATTTCAAAAATTTAAAATTCTACCACTGCCATGTTTATATATTTTTGAAATATGTATATTTGTTGAGAGAAACTACAATTTATTTGAAACCAACACTGACAGGCCAAATAGCCGAACACGGTATAAAGATAGACTTCGGCTGGCACCAATAAAACTAAAATTATTTAAGAAAAATGTATACTGCATGTCAATTATTATTTACAATAATTTACCAAATGGTTTTCAAGACTGCTGACCAAGTTTAAAAAAATACTTTTCAAACTATTAATACGTAATAAAAACTTTTTTGCAAAAAAAAACAACCAACTTCCAAAAACGACACTACAAAGTGAAAAATAACTTTAATTTCGGAAGACGGTGTCGTCGGGTTCGCATTTTCGTAGTTTGCCACCGACTTCCGAAATTAAAGTTATTTTTCACTTTGTAGTGTCGTTTTTGGAAGTCGGTGGTTTTTTTTTGCAAAAAAGTTTTTATTAAAATGGCTTCCCTCCATGTTAACGAGTATTTCAGCGATGCCTCTGAATTTATACAGAAATACCAGGAGTTCATAAAATTAATGAGGGTTGAACAGTTTTTAGGCTGACCAAAGGACGAGAGGCATTCACGGCGCGACGGGTACCTACAGGAAAAAGTTAATAACGCCTGAAGTTGGCCTCCCCCGGCAATTATAAATTTATTCGTCTGCACTCTCCTTACTTTATTTATTTTTCTAATTATTGGGTATAACACAATCGCTTGCGAGCTCCAGCGTAGTCTGGATACTTTTAATTTGTATTCCCTTTGGATGGCGATTATAGAGTTTAAAATTAAGATCGAATAAGGACTTTAGAAATGATGTGAGCTTTTTCTAGTAGGTGTAACAATCATTAGTGACTAGGTTTTTTTTTTAATATCACGGTTATTAACAAGTTGGCAATACCTTCAATAAATGTCATAGCAATGAGGAATCGTATTGAATTCATTCTCATTTTTAACCGACTTCAGAAATAAGAGCAGTCGGACGGAAGTCGTTGACAAAAAGCGTAAACCAAAACCAGACACCGACTTCCGAAGGTAAAATAATTTTTCGCTTTGTAGTGTTTTTTATTTTTGGCCGTTTGTTTTTTTTTTTTTTTTTGTAAATTGTATTTTTGTGTTCAGAGCAATTCCATCCTCTAATTTCATACACTTCGTAAGCCTTATAATAGCATCATCATCTTTTTAAGATAGGAATTAGTTCTTATCAGAAGCTGATAGAATCATCATCTGCCTAGCCTTTTCCCAACTATGTTGGGGTCGGCTTCCAGTCTAACCAGATGCAGCCAAATACCAGTATTTTGCATGAAGCGACTGCCTATGTGATCTCAAAACTCAGAAGCTGATAGAATCTGAACCAATATTAATGTGACAAAAAGATTTTGTTACAGCGATTTTTTTTAGAATTACTTATAATTTAATTATTTTTACTTTACTTTGTTTTTACTTTTATTTAATTTTTTTCTTTCAATTTTCTTATTTTTTAATTTTATTTAGTCTAAGCCTTCTTATGCTGATCCATGTAAAGTATCCTCGACCCTTGTCATACAGAATGTCCTAGTTTAGGGTGTCGAGACCTCATTGATGCAACCTGTACTCAAGTTTTGGAAACTGATTACTATTACTATAAAGAAGAAACATAATTTTAAACTAAAATCCATTTATTATACACCAATCATTCTTATTCATCGTCATCGTTCTCTTCCACGATACAAAGTTCAATGACATGACATGATATTTTGTCAGCAACATCCATGAAAGACATCTGTATCCGGTACTCCCCAATGAAGTCGTGGCACATGACGTCCTTCATTGAGTCTAAGGATACTGTCAGGCCTTGAACCTCGAAGGTGCTCTGGAAAACCAAATATGGTAGATGAATGTGTAGTCAGGTAAAACTCAAGGCTTGTTCAATGATATCTCCAAACGGCTGGTTGACACTTCCCGTGACCCAAGGGCTGGCTTTTACCTTGACCAGAGGCTATTTATTGCCATACAACAGTTTAATAGTTTTACGCCGTATAATGCCCTTACGCCTTACCAATAACGAACTTCCACTAAAATATGTTTAGTAATGTATGTTAACTAAATGAATGAATAAATTCTACATACAACAGGAACGGGGCAGCCACTGATGTTCAACTTCTCGATGATGGGTGCCCAGGGTGCGTCAGTATTCTCCAAACTACTGCAGAAGTTTACTCGTGTGTTGTACATGTACTCGTCAGCCAAGTCCAACATTTTCCATATGTCTATTTCAACCTGAAAACAATTGTTTCAGCCTATAATGTTCCCACTGCTGGGACACAGGCCTCTTCTCTATAAGAGGGAGTGGGCCGTAATCCACCACGCGAGCCCAGTGCGGGTTGGTAGATGTCATATGTCTTCGAATTTTTGGTTCTAGGACATGCCGGTTTCCTCACGATGTTTCCCTTCACCGTTTTGAGAGCAGTGGAGATGAAATAATTTACACAAAGTAAAGCGCCTGTCTGGGTTCGAACCTACGACCTACAATTCGTAAGTCGTGGCGTGTCATAAATTAACAAGTGAGTGTCATTTAGCATTAATAAAGTTTGCTTATGACTTTCAAACGAAGTTTTTGAGCTGTAAACTGACAAGCGGCAATCTTTCCAGTCTCATGCATATTTTAATAAAAATACATCGAATTATCAGTTATATTAAATAGGGCCCTGTTTTTATACATATTTACCTCACAAGCGCTACGCGTTAACACCCCTAACACAGCGATTACAGATCAAGATTTTTACTTACATCATAGTCTGAAAGAATATCCTGAGACGTTTTAATCTCCCCGCTTAGTTTAGCTGCATCATCACCTTCGTCTCCTTTCATGGAGCCAAGCGACAGGCCATCACAGTTTAGGAATTCATTGTTGAAGTCATCACAACTAAACACTTTGTCCGTGATTTTTGGTACGTAGTATACCTTTAGAGGCAAAGAAAAGGAAATTAGTTATCCGCTTGTTTCATCTCTTAAGTGTCAATTAAAATGGATTAAAAATCCCAGCAACAATCAACTTGACAAAAATGTAAAGAAATCAGAGGTATTTTTGACAGATTGAGACGGATTAGAATGTGAACAATCTATCTATATAAATAAAACAAAATAAGGTTAGTTACACCATTTATAACTAAGGAACTGCTGAACCGATTTTTATGATCTTTAATTTGTTGGATTAGTCTCCACCCCAAATAACTATAACAAAAATCGGAAAACATCCAAAACAAAATTATGGAGTTAATTCAGTTTCTCATACATTCGTTCTTTAATTCTGACGCGGCACGAAGTTCGCTAGTTCTTAATGAAAATACGACATCGGCCCTTCATATGTTTTGATTTCTCTTTAAATGCTGATTAAATTGTGTTTGTAGATTGACTGAGATGATTATTTATTTGACTAGATGACGTATGTGATCGTTTTGAGATTCTGCTCTCAAACACCATGCTAAAGTAGCCATGGTTAAAAATAGCCTTGTTGACAGAAAATCTGTCAACATTTATTTCAACCCACATCCTAATTGGAAAGAATCAAGTTCGTTTCAGAGAGGATAGCATTTTGTACCAGGAACCCATAACTAGACATGTAGCTACAAAATTTTATACTCACATCGCCATTCGTCCCCAAAAACACGGAACTGAACAAGAATAATATTGGAATTTTCATTACCACAGTACCATAACTCATTGTCGATTGAAATCGCAGCACAGCAAAAATGAATAAGCGTCATTACGTGTCGGTATAGTTTTTATATTAACTCCGATAGTAATCACTATTGTTGCGGAACATAGCTGATGGCAATGATAATCGCTATCTGTTGTACTAGGATCGCATGTATTGTAAACAGGTATGTCGCATGCTGTTAACTTGTTAACCATTGTCAAGGACGCTTGATACTTTCTGATTGTTTGATGGGTTACTTTTCCGTAATTTATTATATTGTTTTGTTGCTATTAAATTAGGACAAGAAATTATTTTTAGTATTCTGTAAACATCGTTCCTAACATCATGCTCGGTTCTTACAAACAAAAACGAATCGTTTTGCTTATCAATGGTAGCATTTTTTGTAACCAAATTTGGTATAAAAATAGATTCGTAAGCTACTTTTAGCCTGTGATAGCTACTACCATATGGGAGGGTCTACTATGCAAAGCTATGAGGTATTTGCTTCATTATTGGTAAAGATAAAAGTCTTAATTTTAACCATTATCGCTCCGCAAATTATAGTAATCGGTCATTAATAGTCATTGCTCTTTATAATATGACAGGCGCCAAAAATTTAAATTTCCACAGCGTTTTGATGCATATCTCCTTCTTTGACATAGATAATCTCATCCTCTTCTTTGTCAAGTCTACTTCTGAGATACTCTGAGATTTAGGTAAGTATATTGTTATAATGCTATGGCCATAACAAAGCTATTTGCCGTCCGTTCTCTTTCTGGAAATGTCTCCGGACCTCGGCAATTGCTGGAAGCAGCTGTGTCGTGTTTGTCATCAGTAATTTCTAGAATTTTGAGCGTGAACACTGCTTTCCCAGTATTGAGATGAATGACAAATAGTTAAATGCGTAATACTTAGCCTTGAGATTAAACCAAACACGTGTTGAGAATTAACTTAGAACCTCTTTTCCTGGATCCAACCCAACCATTGATTTTATACTAGGTATTATTACATATACAGAATATATAGCTTTTGTGTAAACAGTAACACCCGAGGATAATACCGGGAATGACTTTGACTAAACCATATAGTAACACACTATCAGTAGAAGTGGCTTAGATTTTGACAGTTCAACAACATTCATTGCGTTATTCACGTTGTTGAGCAGACAAATTTTTCGAACATATGAAGCAATGGATTAGCAATATCCTTCAAAATGATTCAGATTATGATTTTTACGCAATTCGGGTGCAGGTTTTTTATTTTATAGTTACTCTAACTGTAGATTTTGACCGACGAATTTTTAAAACGGTGGCTGGGACAGGCTGGGTGTGGAAGGCGGAGGACAGGTGCAGCCTGAGAGAGGCCTATGTCCAGCAGTGGACTGGGATAGGCTGAGTTGATTGATTGAAATACTCTCTCATCATCATCTTCCTGCCCTTATCCCAAGTTACTTGTGGTCGGCGCAACACGTTTCCTTCTTCCATTCTCCCCTGTCAACCGTCACGCTATCATTCACTCCCTTCTCTTTCATATCATTTCTCACACAATCCATCCATCTTTTCTTCGGCCTTCCTCTCCCTCTCCATCCTTCAACATGTATATTCATCACTTTTTTAGTCACATGCGTTTCGTCCCTTCTCATCACATGCCCATACCAAGCCAAACGATTTCCTTTCAACTTTTCTGTCACTGGCGCCTCTTTCAAACTTCCCCTTATATACTTATTTCTTACTTTATCCATTCTCGTCACTCCACACATCCATCTCAACATTCTCATCTCCGCTGCATGCAATCTTTTTTCATCCGTCTTCTTCACAGCCCAGCATTCAGATCTATAAAGTACGACAGGTCTTAGGCCTTAGGCCCTGTATCTCTTAGAAATCTATCATCAAAACCCCTTTTTTTTTGTTTTGGAAATCATCAAATAACTTCTCCCGGCTCTGGGCGGAGCAGGAGGGCGTGCCACCCATCCGTGTTTCTTCAGTTGCCTGTGCCAGGGGTCACAGTCACTCTATCGAACAACCCGCGACCCTGGCAGATCGTCAAACCCCTTAGGGTTGAAGATTCTATGTCTCAAACATCTTGTAGTTTGAGACAGAGTCATCCAAAATAATTTTATGTTTAGCCTTAAAAGAAACAAAACGAATATTCTACAAAAGTATCTGAACACAACAAATTCTAGAGAGAGCGTCATAAAAAGACTACAAACAACAAAGGTCCAGAAAGAAATGTACTAGAAACATTCACAGACAATTTCTTACTTTTTGCGTTATTTGTATTTACTCGCATCGCTCACGAGAGTGTACTATACTTAACATTATCTCAATGAAGACATTATTTGATTCCTTTGTCTTGTCTGCGTCGTCTTGGAAGTTTTTCTGACAGTTTTCCAAGGTCTGATCATTCACGATAGTGTGCGCGCCGATCTTTTTTTGTTTTACACATCGATTAGCTGTCTTTTCGTAACAATTAGCTTCGTCGTTGTTTTTTGATTGAGGTTGCTACCAATCAGCTTCATATCACTCTTTTACTACGGAATCATCATTCAACATCATTATTTCAGCCGAAAGACGTCCACTGCTGGACATAGGCATTTTTTTTTATGCCTCCCCCAAACACCGCCACTTCGACCGATCCGAGAGGATTCCTGCGGCCTTCATAAGGTCTTCGGAATACGGAACTATGGAATATTTGAATATAACATAACATCACGCCTGTCTTCCCCGAAGGGTCTGGCAGAGGTGTACCTACATATAGTACACACATTTCTCCAGTTGTGTGCAAGTCCCATGTAATAGGGAAAGAGCCTATTGCCATCAAACGGGCCCAAATCCAGACTCCAGACAGAGAAACTCCAGATGAAAGGGCCCAATAACACTTTCCCCGACCCGGGAATTGAACCCAGGGACTTATGATTAGCAGTAACGCTTGCGTCCACTACATACTAGAAAATAACTGTGGAAATATAAATCAAATCAGTTTTAGTTTCAGATAAATATCCTTAGGTAAATTTAACACTTATAGTTGAAAGTACAACATAAAATAAATAAAATAAAATGACACACTTATAAATTCAAACTCAAAATTAAACATTTAAATTTAAAATCAAACTGAATACACATATTGCATTAAATAATAATCGCAGGCGCTGGCATGCAGCCACCTACGCAAAAAAGGCAAATCCCACTGCTCGATCAATACCCTCAGGAGCCCGTACGACCCGCAACGACCACGGCGCAGAAGCGACGCACTCCTTTTTCTAATGACACCGTGGACATCATCGGTTCTAGCCTCAGCGAACATCGCTGACGCGCTACAAAACCGTAGCAACCCCAACAGAATCCTACACGCGTACTGGACATGTAGAGCGTTGTATGCCCGCTGAGTGAAGTTGGTCTTCAGAATATAGAATGCGTGTTGGTTGTAACGGATAAAACAATTTAGATAAAACTCGACGATAGATCGAATGTATCCTGTATTAGCATACGGCAGTTTTTACAATCTACAAAAAGTGTTTTGTAGAGTTGCCATATTCATCCAGGATTGAAACAAACACCCAATCAATCAACTAAACCCATCGCTGTCTATGCTGGACATCGACAAACAATAAAACATTCATTTCATTCGATACTGTTAGTTACAAAGAATGTTTTGTTGTATTAAAATCTGAGTTGTTTGAACAATGTTACTGAGGTATAATTATATATAATGTCTATTTTTTCTTAACGTTTCCAACTTGGTAAACAAAAATGGCGGCTGACAATTGAATTCAATATAAAAAAAAACATTTCCAGAATATTTACATGTTTTTCGAAGCAGTGTTTGATAGAACCCATGTCGTATACGACATGTTGACATGCATGTTTTGTCGTACACGACATCGGTTCTATCAAACAACATGATCCACCTAACCACTTAACTGTATGTCTGTGATAGATGCGGAATTATCACATCGTGTTTGTTTACCAAATAAAAAGTCCTGCAAACCTAATTTCGGCCATGGCAACCAATCTCAGCGGAGACTAGCCTTCGGCGCGGAAAATATGTACAGAACACAAGTATGTCCAGTCACAGGTGCACTCTCTCTTCCCACACTTTCTTTGTCTAATGGGACGGCAATCCAACACGATCGGAGAGAGAACAGGCCAACGGCCAACAGCTTAACGTGCTTCCTAGCTCCGAGCTGTAACTAAGAAATTCTCAATGGAAAAACCCACCCCACACTTTGCCCGACCCGGGAATCAAACCCAGGACCCCATACTCAGCAATCGCGCTTGCGACTACGAACCAACGGGGCAGAAATACCATATAATACACCTAAATAAAAACACACTAAAATTACACCAGCATCCAAAACACATTTATATTTCATGAGAAAAGCAAATGGGGCGGTCTACACATTGTATATCATTTCCAATATAGTAGTTTTATGTAAATGGCGCCTACTTTTAAACTGTCGTAATTTTTATATTCCGATTGGAGTTCCCCCTCAGAGTGTTTGTTATCTAACCGAGAAATGAATGAATGTATTCACAATTTTGATTTACTACGCATTTTCATGCAACTTTGTGTTTTTTATCATTGTTACTTTCTGTTTTTGTTCGGAATTTTTTATCGATAAATCTGTTTGTGCGTTTACATTACATAGCTCTTATAGGGTCGTCTATATACATACAATGAATATAATATAGCATCTAGCCATAATTTAACAAATTGTTTGAAACTTGATTCGCAATTTTTGCCGTAGCATAATCAGCCTATAACTTTCCCACTGCTGGGGCACAGAGGCCTCCTCTCTGGGAAGGCATGGGCCGTAATCCACCACGCGGACCCAGTGCGGGTATGTAGATGTCACATGTCTTAAAATTTTTGGTTCTAAGATATGCCGGTTTCCTCTCGATGTTTTCCTTCACCGTTTTGAGACCGGTGGTGAAGAAATGAAATACACAAAGTGAGTCAGTCAGCTCGTAAGTCGGGTCTGAGACGACTGACCACCACTGCTCTCGCTTATCAATTTTTGCCATAAGTACTAAGAGAAAACTGTGAACTACTAAATAACCGATTCGAAGACAGCTCTAGCATCAGAATCAGAAGTTGCAATTCGGCATGAATTGATGAATAGGTTATCTACCTAGCCTTTTCCCAACTATGTTGAGGTCGGCTAGTGTAACCGAATGCAGCTGAATACTAGTATTTTCCATAGAGCGACTGCCTATCTGACGTTCACAGCCCAGTGACTGGGTAACACGATGCCCCGGTAAGGCTGGTTGTCAGGGTAACTCACCGTCCGATCAGGACCAGGCCCGTGACGGACGGCGCGTATGTGTCCCACGCGCGCCTCAAAGAGATGTCAGCACGAGTGACGGGCCCGATAGGGCCGAAGCCTGCCAGGGTAGCGGGATCGTCCGAAAGGGTTACCGCTGCCCTGGGACATAAAGGGCTAAGGAAGGAACACGGGTGGGTTTTATTCAGTAAGAGTCTGACACTCCCTTCTGCTTCACCCAGAGCGGGAGGGGTCATTTGATGATTTCCCATCCTGAAAAAAAAAAGGCTGGTTGTCAGACCTTTGGACTTTTAGACTGTAAGTGTACCTACTGTGTACGTGTTTATTGGGTATTGTGAGTCATGTAAATAAAACAACTGTTTCCGGCGAGCGCTAGTACATACATGACTGAAATGTATAATTATTTATTTCACTATTATAATATTTGACCTACATACAAATGTTTGTTGACGATGCACCACAAGACTTTTGAAACAAAGAATCTTGAGAAGAAAATTTAAATACTATACGCACTTTAAGCGATTTTCGCGGTCATAAGCACTACGTATGTAAAAATGAATACATTTCTTTACACACATGTAACAGGAAGAAATTATTCATATTCGCTTCAAGCATTCCCAGCGGGACAACCGGGCTGAGATCTCGCGTGAAACTGAACGTCTTGTAGAAATTCATATTGCATGCTTCTCAAGCATAAAAATATACACTCGCCTTTTTGTGAATGGGGAAAACGGACGGTTTGTTATGAAGGTTTTTCTTAGAGCATACTAGGTCTAATTTACGAGTAGAACATTGGATTAAAAATACGTGTAGGTTCCTTTTGTAAGAAAAAGAAAAATATTAAAAAAGGAGCATTTAAAACTAACAAAGTAACCTTTAAAAAAAAAACAAAAAAAATACCTGTGCGAGGCAAAAACGGCTGCTAACTCAGCATAATGCTCTGATATTGAAAAAATAAACAACGCTGTGTTGGTATTCTGATAGGGCCCGCTGTGATGCCACGGACACACCTACGGACATCTATAAATCCCACTATGGATTAAAATGTATGGAATGCTTGTAAATATGTGAGCACCATGTATCTACCATTTGTATTTACCACATAGTTAATTTATATGTCATGGTTTCATTAATCCATTTTAATTCTTTTACCTATTGTGGTATAGTAATTTTATTTCTAGGTGCATCGTCTTCACATATAATTATATAATTAATGTACGCAAATATTGTAAAACATTTTAAAAGAGTAACGGTGGAGTTTCTTTCCCATTCTTCTCCATGCGAAAACAACCTTTAGGAAGGGGCGACTAGAATCAATTTTATTTTTATTTCATTTTGACGTTCAAAAGTGCCTTTTATGTGCCTATTTGAAATAAATGATTTGACTTTGACTTTGAAAAAATAAGTATACATTGTAATATGTAGTTAAGAAAAAAACTAAAATAAATATTATGATCGACCCATGACCGCGACGGGCCGAACGCTCCAACATCACTTGTCTATGCTAAACAACTTACGTAAAACCAATCGGCTAAAACCAATAGCGTGACGTCAACATTTTTGGATCCTCTTTTCCGAAGCACGTAAGGGGTCTCTACATATATGTAATGGATGATCACCCATCGAAGACAAGCGTAGCGACCCGTGTTCCTGTTATCATTTAGTCACAAGCACAATAAATGTTACCTACATAAAATAAAGTTTTCAGCATCATTCAACAGCACTCTGTCACTTTTAATATTATATTGTCACCTTACTTGTTAATTAAAATAACACCAACTCATAATGAAACTGTTAAAGGACAATAGTGTTCAAAAGTGTGAATTATTGGGTCTGCGGTCCTGCGGTTTTGAAACTACATTTCATGTAGGTATAACTAACGAACTTGTTAATATTTAATTAATATTAATAAGTTCTAGTCTATAAAGTTAATAATTTCTAGTTAATAATTTAAATATTTATATACAATATAAATATATATTTATTTATATATATTTTATATATATATTTATATATATTTATATTTTAATATTTTTATTTTATATATTTTTATAATAATAAGTTAATGACCTAGCTTATTAACTTATAATAATAAGTTAATAAGCTAGGTCATTTTGTATATAAATATTTAAATTAATTTAATGCTGGGAAGTAATAGAGTAATAGCATCTATTTTTAGAAACATATTTTAAGTAATGTACATTTGTTAGTCTTACCACGGGGTATCGTGTTACTCAGTATCTGGGTAGTAAAGGTCAGATAGGTAGTAGCTCCATGTAATATACTGGTATTCAGCTGCATCTGGTTAGACTGGAAGCCGACCCCAACAGAGTTGGGAAAAGTGGACGACATTTGGACAAAGTTATCACTACTTTGCTAAATGTGACAAATCCATAAGTGTTGGGCATTTAGCTTTTCAACATTAATTACTAAGTAAACTGACGTTGAACATACTCAGAAAGATTACCCATAGACCCGAAAAAGTAAAGTAAAGTAGGTATGCTGGAAGAGATTTCTTATGAAATAAGCATCACCTTTGTACCTATTTCTCTGTTCTGTTGTTATTCTTGTCTGTTTATACATACAATATGTGTGTACATAAATGGTTAAATAAATAAATAAAACCACAGTGTAGTAGAACTTAGCACTTTACTTACACATATCTAATTAAGAACTTTTTTACCGTATTTCCACACTTCCACAGTATTCTAAAAAAAAAACTTCGGTTCCAAGTACATTCTGCTGTTCTGTTGTCAAGGTCTGCACTGAGCCCCAAATTATGATAAACTTGAAGAACATTTTCGAATAAAAGTCTAATAGGTATCTCTTCTCTCATCTCTTTGTTTATTTGTTCAACTTGAGGTTCGTTTCTCCATGATTAAAAACCAAATCCTTTAACAATTCCTGGAGTTCCTGATTCTCCGAAGTTAAGACCTGACGAGATCCTTGTGTAAATAAAATATACCAATTATCACCTACCTAACAAGTACTATAATGAACAGAAACAATAGAAAACTGTTCTACAGTGTCGTCAGTGTATTCACACTGATGGACCGGAATAAATCGATGTATTGACATCGATTTATTCCGGTCGGATCCGCTGATCTGATCAAGGGATCAGATCAGCGGATAGTTTTAGTATATTATATTGTATAACTTACGACTTCTATGCGAATGAAGTCGCGGTCAGAAGTGAGTTGTAAATGAGTACTTCCTAATGACTGGTCTTTCCGTGTTATAGTGTCATTACGTATTATCACTATTATGAGTCATTGTAATGGAATAGATACTTTTTAAAACTCGAAGATGTTTGTGTACTCTCGTTTGTTAGGAACAAACGGGTATTAATTGACTGAAAGAGACACTATATGTATTTATAAAGATCACGCTACCAGCCTTTATAAAAAGAAAGAAGCAAAAGAGGGTAACTTATGTGTGTGATTCAGCGTCACCAATCCGAGCGTGACTATTCAGTTTCGTTCACTGTTCAGAACGAGAGCAAAGTGCGCCTAAAGATGTTTTCACTTCAAAAAGATCACATGCTAAATCTCCCGGGAATTAGCACGCGAAATGCGCGTGATTGATTTTAAATAAAACGCTGACAATTGCTACTATTTTAAAAAATATCGTCCTCTTATTCAATATTGCCACAGAGTTATTAAATATTCTTGTTGTGACTGATTTCATTTATTGATTCTGAGGCGGTACGAAGTTGACAGGGTCAGCTAGTCTTAGATAAATGAAAACGTGAGCTCAGCCTTAAGTATGCAGGGTCGTCTGATATAGTTGAAGTTTAGTAAGAAACGGATTGATGTTTTCGGATAAAATTTTATTTAATTAATAGAAAACAAACAGTTCATTTATCAAACTAAATTTCATTCGAAAACATCCATCGGTTCCTTACTAAACTTCAACTATATCCGAAGACCCTGCACACTAATCTCTTTTGTTGGCTATACATTTCATTTTTCCTCAATTATACATGTAATGTTAAATCCTAATATTGGCGCCGATTCCCTTGTTCACAAACTAAACTAAATTTAAGTTCTGTGCATCTTTTTCTTTCTATTTCATTAAGAAAAGGACAGAAGATAAAATATTAGTTTACTCCTGTCAAATTAAGATACTCCATAGACAGATTAGATGTGATTAAAAACATGCCTGCTAAAAATACGTCAATTTACGTCAGGCACTGACTAGTTTGATAGGACTAAACTAATATTTATCTTCTTTCCTTTTCTAAATTAAATAGAAATAAAAAGATGCATTGAACTTAAATTTAGTTTAGTTTGTGAACAAGGGAATCGGCGCCATTATCTATTTATTTTGCGTAATGCAGGTATTGATTTTTCGTCTATCTGGGGACTCCCAAAATGAAATTACGGGTAAAAATATGTAACTAGAATTCTACATTAGGTACCTACCACTTATGATTTTCTTATGAAGTCAACGATCGATCAAAGTCAATTAAATGTGACCCAAGTCGAATGTAAATAAACAATTTTTATTTATTTTTATTTAATTAAATTATTCACACCTCGAGTTTTTTTTTTATGAATATTTAGCTCCATGGTATTTTCAAAATTGATTAATGAAGTAAAAAAAAAATACGTGATTGAAAAAGGTTTGTCCAACACAATCCGCATCGTCCAATGACGTTCTCGTCGTCAGTTTCATAGATAATATATAAATGTCAAACTCTGGTTAATTAATTTAAATTATAATCGTAAAATATACTCTACCAACAGAAAAATCGACCAAAAAACTAAAAAAATCAATTTTATCGTCGACAAAAATTTGCATACAACCCCTTCGGGACCAGGAGCGCATAACTTTGAAAAGGGTAAATGATTTAATTATGCGAGCCAAAGTGTTAGCGCGCCACTTAATTTGATAGCTAGCGACACCTATATGCAAATGATACGTTACGACTAATTGAATATCTTTGTTCCAGAATGTTTGGGGACTCCTCGATGACTTTTGGACCCCTGCTATGTTGGCTAAAACATTCAAATGTAATCTAACTTGCTTATTTGACGTCAGTCGGTTAAGTTCTATATGTGGAGGCGGATGTATGCCGTCATTTTGTTATCTCCTGAGAATAAGAATTGATGTGTGTAGCTAAGTAAACTGTGACATCATGCCAAACCACATAAAAACGTGCAGCGGGTTTAAATACATTAGTATGCCTTTAGAACTCTTGTAGCAGTAGAAAATAAACGCAATAGATTCCTTTAGACCTGTTTGTAAGAGCTTGTTTGGGAATGTAGATAGTACCACCACACTTGTGTATAGGTATATCTACCACTAAGCAAGCTAAAGCTACGGTTTCCTTAAAGAGCGGTAGCCGCCATATAACGGCCGCAGGGACGATGACGAAAATGGTGACAGCAGGAGCGGGACAACTTACTTTCATAGAAAAATTATGAAGAAACAGAAAAACTACTTGTTGTCCCAAAAAAGCCAATCTAAAACATTATATTCCCCCCCACACACCCTACCCTCACACATACACCCTACTCATTCACTAAATACACAATCATACAAATACCTACTAAACATACTAGCACCAAGCATCACTAATTGCAACTAATTTCCTTTTCTCTTTATTTTTATTTTTACTACTACTACTATACTACCCATGGGTTGGAGACCTGAGGGGCAATTCTCGTAATTTTAAGACCGTTCACAGTCTGATCTCAGTCTCAATCTGTCAAAAAATACTTCTAATTTCCCTACATTTTGACAAGTTTTTGACATTTGTTTGTCGCTGAGATGAGACTGCGACTAGATTTTGAACGTTTTAAATAACGAGAATTGACCTTCTGGTGACCTGAAATACAGACCTCACGTCTAATTTAGGCACCAGTCTCTCACAGTATAATTAAGACCAGGCACTCTAAAATAATTTCCACGCAAGCTCCGCCCCATGCGCCCCGCCACTCCGCGCTTCAATTCCCGCGAGCGAGCCGAAGGTCGCCGTGTCGACGCAAAATTCTAACTTTACGTATTTTGATTTTAGAATAACGAACATAGATGGAATAGAAACACCTTTATATTATTATATATATTTTATTTTATGAAATATAATAGTTTATTTAATACTAACTACTACATTACTCAAAACACGGTCAAATTAAATTAGCTAGAGAAACTCCGCAGTCTAAAATCGACAAATTAAAAAGATTGGAATTGATGATTGTTTGTTTTTTGGAGTCAATGAACGCTGGTGGTGTTACTTGAAGTATGAGTTGAGAAATCTGTTTTTTTTATCGTTTTTAGATATCAATATCCATCACGTCTGTTAAACAACACAAAACCAAATGTTTTTTAAACTGGTACAAAAACAACATTTCCAATAATAAAAGTAACGAGGTAAGAATAAGGCTCATATTTGATACAGAAGTATTCGTTGCCAGCTCGAGATGCTTAAAGTCAAAAACAGCTTATCGGAATAGTTCAGATATCTACTTACTTTTACATTTATGGCTGAAACTTCATTTCTTTTCAACTGGAAGACGTATTATTGATATACGATTTTTTATGATAAGTTGCAAGTGGTTGCTGATCATAAATCTCTTTTTTAACTGGGGATTAAACTCGATTCAATTGGTTTCTGAACACCAAAATTTGACTTTTTTCTCGGCTAAATTTGCAGTGCATGATGTGCAATAAGAAATTCAAAAGAGGCATCGGAACAGAACATCAATAAAGACGCTGTAACTGGAATACAAGCAAGTGGTGGTAGTCATGCTCAGTTGAAACAATTTAGTAAAAAAAACCGGCCAAGTGCGAGTCGGACTCGCCCATGAAGGGTTCCGTTACGTTACGATTTATGACGTATTAAAAAAAAACTACTCACTAGATCTCGTTCAAACCAATTTTCGGTGGAAGTTTATATGGTAATGTACATCATATATTTTTTTTAGTTTTATCATTCTCTTATTTTAGAAGTTACAGGGGGGGGGGACACACACATTTTACCACTTTGGAAGTGTCTCTCGCGCAAACTATTCAGTTTAGAAAAAAATGATATTAGAAACCTCAATATCATTTTTAAAGACCTATCCATAGATTCCCCACACGTATGGGTTTGATGAAAAAGAAAATTTTGAGTTTCAGTTCTAAGTATGGGGACTCCCAAAATTTATTGTTTTTTTTCTATTTTTGTGTGAAAATCTTAATGCGGTTCACAGAATACATCTACTTACCAAGTTTCAACAGTATAGCTCTTATAGTTTCGGAAAAAAGCGGCTGTGACATACGGACGGACAGACAGACAGACAGACATGACGAATCCATAAGGGTTCCGTTGCCATTTGGCTACGGAACCCTAAAAAGTATTGATGCATTTGTCAAAAAAGTGGAAATGCTATAAAAGACCATATACGAGGGTGACACTGAAAATTCTTAGAAAATAAAAAATTGAACAAACTAGCAAGTTATTAGTGTTATTATATCTTTTCAAAATAGTGTCCAATTACATCAATACATCGCTGCATCCGATGGAACCACTGAGAAAAGCAATTTGCCCACTCGTCCGTAGGGGTCTCTTCGACGGCATTTTGAAATGCAGCCACTGCTTCCTCGGCGTCCATAAAACGTTTTCCTCGAAGTTTTTCTTTTATTTTCGGAAATAATTATGAGGTATCCACCGGGCACAAAGCTTTCTGGCCGCTAAATGTTCATGGATGATGTTGTGCACTTGACTCATACCGATGCCTAAGCTTGTCCGAATCTGCTGATAAGTCACTCTTTTGTCAGTCTCTATCATACGCCGCACAAAACTGATGTTATCTTCAGTCGTCACCGTAAAAGGCCGTCCCTCACGCAGATCATCGGTGAGATTAGTGCGACCACGTTTAAACGCATTAAACAAGTTGTAAACAGTGTCGCGAGATGGCATTTCATCGTAAAAGGCCAATCGAAGTCAATCATAACTTTCTTGTTGACTTAAATGACATTGAAAGTCGTAAAAAATCATTGTACGAAATTTTTCTCGCGTTAAATTCATGCTGACGTGACGCAGACAATTTTCAATTTGCCGCCAAATCGTAAACAAATGACAAATGAATAAAATTCTGTCTGTAAATTGTATGTAAGTCCAATGCATCCTCTAAATATTTCTTTGTAAACAGATTTTATACATTTTTAGGTCCATTTCTATACAATAAATTAAATAGGAAAAAAAGTATTTATAAATTAAATAATTGCGACTGTAAAAAGGTTATTCTGCAATTTTTACTTAGCATATCATACAGTGAGACAGAGGATTTACTCGTTGTCTGTAAATAAAACATGTTAGTCTTTTTAAGGTAATATTAATTTTTAATTAGTTTTCTCAGTTGTTATTTTTTTTTGCACCTTTCTAGCCTGAAACAGGTTCCACCTAGTTCAGGCAAATGAGCAACTGTGTCCTCTATATTTTTTTTAAGATAAGTTATAGTAAATCTGCAGCATGTTTATAAATAAACGTTGTTATTATTATTATATAAAATACATACACAATAATATTGGCAGAGTTCCATTTTCAAAATTTGAACTTATTTTTTTATTATATCCTTTACAAGTGGCCGGTTCTAAAAACTTTCAGTGTCGCCCTCGTATGTTACAAAAATTACGACGTCCCATCTACAGGCATGGAAGCAACAATCATAGCAGAAGGTTTAAAAAAATCGATTGAAATGCACAACATTATTTATGGACGATTTATAGCAGATGGCGATAGCAGTACCTACACAAAAATTATTGAGTCACGGCCCTACGCAAACATTACAGTCGAAAAGATTAACTGTAGAAATCATATTTTGCGCCGATTTTGTAATAACATGCAGAAACTCATGACCGACACACGTTACCCTATAAAAGACAGAAAGCTTTTTTGTAAAATAAAAATTTTATCAGCTCGCAAATACATCTGTGACGCCATCAGAATTAACAAGCCAGACAAAAACTGCAACAACTTGCATCATGATTTCGCAGGAACAGAAACTAAATTATGCAACTGAGAAGGCGTCTCCAATAAGTTTCCTTGTTCCGGATGACATTCAAATTCGGGAAATTTGCCTTAATTTTTTTTTCCTAAGAGAGTATATACTTATTAGTCATTATTCGGATAAAACATCTTCAACAATTTATATATAAGCATAAACAACATAATTGTTATACTACTTATAATATTGTTATATAGGTACTTAATACAATCAAATCGCCTCCATAGCTTCCTATGTTCTCACAATCTCCAACACAACTGTAACAATCTGGCCTTGAACCCACGCGCTAGGTTGTAGTTGCATGCAATAATAATTATTAGCAGTAGTTATGATATAGGGCGGCTGCAATCAAATCAAATTTATCTGATCATCATAGAGATATCTATATTTAAATTTTATTTGTTTCAAATTGACGTTATTTCAAGTTAAAGGAATATCAACTTTATTGTAATGGTAATTAAGTTCATTTCAGAGTGACTAGCACTATTTAAAAAGTTATAAAAATGTGTGAAGTTGTAGCGTAAACTAAACTTTATTGTGTAGAAATTAAAATTATTTTTCCATAAACTCATATTTGTTTACATTTTTGGCGAAGTTCAGACAGCGGAAAAATCTTCGCGGAATTTACTGGCTCCATTGAAAATAGGACCGTATTACCATAGCCTAAAGTATAAAATTGTATGAATATCGATCGACTGTCATACAATTTTATACTTTAGATTAGACGTTTCGTCAAAATAATATATACGTATTTAAAAAAAAAAATGCTAATAAAAAAATACTGCTTTGCTTCTCATGATTCTTGCAATATTTTACACAATAAAAGACGTCATGAACAGAAGAGAAAAAAAGACGAAAGCTTAACTTTCGTCTTTTTTTCTCTTCTGTTCATGACGTCTTTTATTGTGTTTGTTTCCCATTGTATAGGTAGCGTTTTAATGTGAATTTTATTAAAATAACTGCTAAGTAAAATACGTATTGAACGCGCGCGCGAGCGATACACCCTCTCACGATGGCGCACAGCGCGGCACTGACGAACCGGCTGGCCGTTAGGCGGGTTAGGCCGCTAACACATCAGTAATAAAGTTGAATACCGCGTGCACTCCTTGATCGCGTTGGAGCTCGAAACTAAATGTCGTAAGTCTCAATTCTTATTTCGTTTATAACTAAAGTAATAATTGATCTAGAGAAAAAATGTCTTATGGGTCGATAGTAAAGTATATTTTCTTACTGTGAACATTTATTTTAGACATAAAGGCTGAGCCATCTTGAAAAAAAATGCAATAATCCTTAAAAAACACATGATTTTCGAATAAATAATGAATCGGGCGAAAATGTTACAATTACGTTTCTGTCTTATACATGCAAAGATAAAAGATCCATTATATCATCTAACAAAGTTCAATTTTGATTGCATGTCTGACTGTCCCAGAATGTTAGTTCAAATTTACATGAAATTTAGGGAGCCTCCTCTTAATGCTGTTACGTATTTTGTATTGATACCTCTTTAACTAATGTACATAATTATATTGTGGTGAGAAAATAAATTATTATTATTATACGACTAAGTAACGTTTTAGTGACGTTATTCCCCGGTAAATTGCAGACGTTACGTAGTGGCCACCGCAGTCTAAGGTACAAACATACTAATGTACAGACGCCAGCACATCAAGCTACTACAATCAGTCAAATTTCTTTAATAGATTTTCAACTTTATCGCTAAAGCATTAAGGTTCAAGGTTGATTGGGAAAATTTGACAGTTTAGGGTAGCTTGACCTGCTGGCGTCTGTACGTAATGACTACCCATTCTCTGAAAAAAGAAAAGCCAGTCGTTCAGCCTCTGCGCCAAACAAGCCGCCAGAATAATAATAAAACTTCCATTTATCTATATACTTATAATAAATCTGTAGAAGTGAAAATTCTGTACATTGAAAATATCAAAAAAATAAATAGCAGGGGGTGTTACTAGACCGACACCGAACCCAAAAATGTGATTAAAAAAATTTTTGTCTGTCTGTCTGTCTGTTTGTTCAGGCATCACGCAAAAACTACCGGTTCGATTACGTTGAAACTTGGTATAATTATTCTTTAATATCCTGGGCACCACACTGGGTACTTTTTATCCCGGAAAAGTATATACAATAAAAAACAAACTTAATTTTGCGGTTCGATCCCTAGACTCGATTACTGCACCAACCGCAAATAATAAGTTTGTCGTAGGTTAAGTCACCCGCAATGGAGTTCATTTTTATTCCTTTTAGTTTTTAGAGTTATTTAGGTTTATTTTTATATAAGTCGTAGGTAGGTATACATTTTAATTTTAAAGTATAGGTAGTATATTTGATAGTGTACGTAGTGACCGTAGGTTATTTTATAATACTGTTAGGTAGGATTAGTCATTCGTATAGATATTAGTTTTTAGGGATTTTGCTTATTTATTGAGTTTAGATTAGTTATCATCAGAAATAGGTTTATTTAGGTAGGTAGGTATTTAATTTTCTGTTATTGAGTTTTTTTTTTTTAATTAGGTTGGTACTTAGGTAAAGGTATCATATAGGTACCCTCTTAATCACCACTAATGAGACAATTGGTTTTCTATTGTAATTAGCCACAAAGGGCCCGCGAGATGGATGGCATTCTGGGGAAGCACATGGGTACATTTTATCCTGTTGGCACGTTCCCGTGGGATAATTTCCGACATCCACGCGGGCGAAGCCGCGGGCAGAAGCTAGTTTGACATATAAGTATCCATCAGGGTCGCAAGTTCAAACTCCAATTCGTTGAACTATTGCGGTGAACCCATCCGAAGAGTACGGTCGGCTTAATTGCAGAGACTGACAGAAACATTACAAATGCATTACTAATTGCTGGCATTATTATAAAAGAATAAAACTATTTTCTACCTCAGCCAACTTTTTTTTTTGTTTTGTTTCGAGGGCAAGGGAGAAGTTTTTAATTGATGGCAACACTGATGGCGTTGACATGTTGACGTCACACGGAAAAGTTTGTTGTGAGTTTTTCAGATTGGGATTGATTGGGGTGGATTGAGTTTTAATTTGGAGTTTAAGTTACTACGAACAGTTGGTACTGGTGAAATAAAAAATACAGATCAACTTATTAACGTCAGTTCCGTTTCTAATTATGTACTGCAAAGTCGCATGTACCCTATACCCTACCCCCTGATCATAATAATAATCCCCTGACCGATTTCGGTAATGGTCGCCAATCTCAACGAAGATTAGCCAGGATTGCAGGAGATATTATAGTGCACAAGTGTGTGCGTGAACACAGGTGCACTCTCTGTTCCTTTACTCTCATAGTCCGATGGGATGGCAATCCGACATGACCGGGGAGAGATCAGGCGCAGGGCCAACGGCTTCACGTGCTTTCCGTGGCACGGGGGCTGCACACCACCAACTTCCAAACTCCAGGCTGCTACTAAGAAAGTAATTTGGGAATCGAACCCAGAACCCAGCACAGCAGTCGCAACTTTTTTTCTTTCTTTCTTTCTTTCAGTCGCGCTTGCGACCACTAGACCAATATACTGGCACAATGAGTATAATTGGAAACCTATGGAAAAACCCGAAAGGAAAACAAATCAAACCAAACATTATCTTAAAAAATAAATGTATTTAACTTAAATTAAAAACGAAATTGGACATCACATGTGAGCAAAACGCTGGATCACCAGAACTCCTTCATATGAGTGAGAAGTCAAAAGAATCCTGGACTATCCTTTGAAGACTAGTAATATGGCATTAAACATTTGAGGTTTCAAGAGTAGTTCTTATCCAGTCCGAGTATTTGGCAACTGAGGTGTAGACTCCTGGCCATCCATCTCTGCCGCAACCGTAACCGAAGGACACTACTCCAACTGCCTCCCAGATGCCTTCAGGCCTCCTCTTCATTAAAGGTCCACCTGAGTCTCCTCTACAAGCATCCTCAGCGAAAACACCTCCAGCACAGAGCTGGTTTTCTCCCAGGTTTGCTCCAAGAGTCTGGTATTTGCTTACGCAGTCGGCCTTGTCGAAGATCGGGAGACCAAGCTTCAGTTTGATAGGGCTGTTCTTTCCTGCAAATTAAATGTTTGATTGAATTTAGAATGAATAGACAGATATAATACTCTCTCTGAGGGGCTTGTGGCTAAGTAATAACAACCGCACGATCGATCGATCAGGTTAAGGTCCGTGGATGGGTGGCCATCTTTACATACCAAGACCATCTGTGTCTTGGAATGCACGTTAAGCCGTAGGTCTTGGGTGTCATTCGTAGATCTTTGACAATCGTTACGGGTCGTCAGAAGCCCGAAAGTCCGACAACCAGTCTTACCAAGGGGTATCGCATTACCCAGTAACTGGGTTGTGGAGGTCAGATAGGAAAAGCGTAAGCAGATGAAAATGCATACCATATAAATAACAGATAGTAAAGTAATGTAGAAAGTTTACAGTTTCTTTTTTTTTAGGTGACACAATGTGCGGTCTTATCGCTAAAAGTGATATTTTAAAGACAACCTTAGAATAGATTATTAGAATAGTTTGATTAATTGTTTATTGACATCATTTAAGTAATTAATAGAAAGATTATCGTTGTTTTGACACGTGTAAGTATGTATTTCTAATAATGAGAAATTGACTTTATGACATCAATGCCATGCGTATTGCATCATTTTATTTCACTAAGTACAGTATCATTTCCTTCAGGCGGGATAGCAGTGAAGCACTAGTTTATATCATTAAAAAAAAAAGTGTCAATGTAGCAGTCAAATCTGTCTAACCTTTACCCAACTATGCTGGGGTCGGCTTCCAGTCTAACCGGATGCAGCTTAACGCCAGTATTTTACATGGAGCGACTGCCTATCTGTCCTCCACAACCCAGTTACTGGGTAATACGATATCCCTTGATAAGACTGGTTGTCAGAATTTCGGGCTTCTGACTACCCGTAACGACTGTCGAAGATCCACGAATGACAGCCGAGACCAACGGCTTAACATGCTTTTGGACGCACGGAGGGGTCTCGGTATGTAAAGATGGTCACCCATCCACTGACCAACCGCGGCAAGCATAGCTGTGCAAATGTAGCAAAGTATATGTAAATTTTGTGGTTTCCACAGTGTGATCTTATATGGAGCTCTCGTTGCTTGCCAACATTTGATATGCAAAACGATATTCCATTGTACATTCATCTCCATACATTTCTAACACAATCAGGTTTGAATTAATGAATTATTTATATATACAATGACTCCAACCGATGAGACCTCTAACCTCGATTCTATAATATACACGTGACTGATAAGAGAAGACTACAGAGAAAACCTTGTTTACTACGTTTTCCCATATTATTACTTAGAACCCCCGCGTGTATCCCCAAGGGTTAGGCAGGGGTTCAACTATAGTCCTTATGTCCCATATCATAGGGGGCAAGTCTATAGCCATCAACCGGGCACAAATGCAGACTCTGGGTTGTTACTGAGAAATTCCAGGTGGAAAATCCCAATAACTCTTAGCCTGAGCTGGGAATCGAACCCAGGAACCCATGTTCAGCTGTGGCTGAGCATGCTGCAAATACAGGGTGGCAGGGACATCGACGCGCAAACTGTAACCATGGATTTAGCACATGAGTTTAGACCCCATAGCGTAAAAATTTTTCGCCGGTTTTCAAAAAAAAATCTTCTGTTTCATAGAAAAGTGCAATACCTACGCGGTCAAAATGTATGGAACAGTAATATTTTTTTTTTATAACCGACAAAAAATTTCGACGCTATGGGGTCTAAACTCATGTGCTGAATCCATGGTTACAGTTTGCGCGTCGATGTCCCTGCCACCCTGTATAAGTATATATTATAATTAAATAACAAAAACAAACAAGAATAAACACAAAAACAATGTACCTATTATAATTTACAGTATTCCCTCAGCTGATATTTAGCAGGTTTTTCCAATGACAAATTAGGTTAATCAATAGGCAATGAATTTCCATCATCAGGCTCAATTTTAAAGTCCCGAGCTGTTTTTTCATCAGAAAATCTCTGAATCACTTTGTCTGACCCAGGAATCGAACCTTGCAAATGACGTTAAGCTACTGTTCTAATGAATAACATACTAAAAATAGTTCCATTAATCACAACACATTTATTATGTCTAATATAAAGCCACCGCACATTACTGTATCGTGTTGTGTCGTGACGTGGGACACCAATCAAACTAATCTGTTCAGGACCACGTCAAATCACAATGAGTTTTGATTGGATAACACTGCGTCATAAGGCGTCACGACACGACACAACACAGCAAAGTGAATCCGGCTTAAGGCTTAAGGCTATGAATTTTTAATCATATTATTTTGTTTTAATTTTACATAACATACATACATAGTCAGGCTATAACGTTCCCACTACTGGGACACAGGCCTCCCCTCAGTGAGGGAGTGGGCCGTAATCTACCACGCGGGCCCAATGCGTGTTAGTAGATGTCACATGTCTTGGAATTTTTGGTCCTAGGGCATGCCAGTTTCCTCACGTTTTTAATTTATAACAATAAAAAAGAAACCAAACCACAAGATCATAATACAGTGCTCAATTATTCATATTCATAAAAACGAAAAACCTAAAAAAAACCTTCAATATTGAATTGACCTTGCGTTTAAATTAAGCGTAAAACCCGACTCTGGCACAATTGATCGAAAACACCGCATTCGTAGAAACAGTCAGAGTACGCAAGGTACTAAAATCGATAGTAATTGTGTACGAACCGTTTAGGGTTTTTCCCCAGCCAGCTACGTAGACATCGTTGCCGGTATCCAAACGGTCTCTGTTGTCTACTAGGCAGATGGGCTGGACGTAATCTGCGAAAAAAAAAACATGATTGTAGAATTTTTATACATATTATAATACTAGCAGCACCCCACGGTTTCACCTGCATAAGTATGGACCCCGTGGGACTATCGGGATAAAAAGTATCCTGTGTTATTCTGATGAATAAGCTATATTACTGTAAAGTTTCATCAATATCCGTTCAGTAGTGTTTGCGTGAAAGAGTAAAATATTTGCTTATAAGATTTTTATAGTACATACTAGTAGTTTTTTTTTATAGTACTTACTATTTACCGAAGTGGCGATATGTTGTCCACACATCGAAATATTGTGTTATATCTAACTTAAATATTAATTTATTATACAAGGTGGAGACGACAATACGACAATAAATAAAACTGCGTATATCTAATGCCCCTCCCAGTCTGCATACGAAAATTCAATCAAATACTGCCGATCGATTCTGTAAAAATCTCACCGTGAAAAGTTAGGTGAAGTGAGCTTAGAGTGAGCTGTAAATAGTGTCAATCCTTAGCATTAGTTGGAATGATAGCTCACTCCACGCTCAATTCACCTAAGTTTTCACGGTGAGATGGTTACAGAATCGAACTGCAGGATGGCAGGGACATCACCGCGCAAACTGCAACCATGGATTCAGTACATGAGTTTAGACCCCATAGCGTCATTTAGCGTAAATTCTTTATTGTCGTATTGTTTTCTTCTCAGTGTACACATAGACCATCCGCAATGAATTCTCTAAATCATGATGAAAACCGCTTCAAAATCCATTGTGTATCAGAAGATCTAAACGGACACGCAGACACTAAAAGTGACTTTGTATAGTTACAGATTTCAGACTTTGGCACAGCTTTCTTTTGAGTTCAATTTGCTCGGTAAAAGCAGCATATATAAAGTACTGGTTTTTCTCAAGCTAAACCAGTTGCTCCTGGCGTACAGTCACGAGCACCAATATGTCAACACTTGGCAACTTTCAATTGCGATTTTTTCGTGAAATAACGAATGCAACGTTCAAATACGACACATTACATAAACATATGGGTACGAAAATGCTATGTTTGTAACAACATAAAATTTCATTAAAAAATAAAGGAGTAAATCGCTTTTGAATAAAGCCGAGTGTATACATACTTTTGCTCGTGACTGTACATATGAAACAAGTTTGACCTAGGATAGTCTAATTTATTCAGAATTCGTCGATAACATTGATATATGTAAACACACTTTGTGAATATAAATAGATTGGCTGTTCATATGAGGTAAAATGTTCTAGAAGATGAGGGAGTCTTCGCAAGTCGATTGTTTTTTGAAACTTGTGCTACAGGATCTGCGTTTCTACAGAAACTTATCGTATAATTTCCAAATTCGTCAAAAGAAAAACTAATGTAAAACCGCAAATGCACAAATTAATTAATCCAAAGAACCATACATTACGTTAATCTAATTTTCACTCTCAGAACGTTGAAATTTTTAGTCAGTTATTAATAAAAAAATTTGGTACTGCCATACATTTTGACTGCGAGGTATTGCAGTTTTGTATGAAACAGCAGATTTTTTTTTTACCAACGATAACTTTATACCCTAGGGGACCTAGAATCATGTGCTTGTTTCAATTTGCGCGTTGATATCTTTTGCCACCCTGTATACGAGGTCGTGGCGACGATTTTGAGCTGCGTTGTCACTTTATTTAATCAAAAGACTAATACATAATTACTTACAAGTATAAGCAGCCCTGTTCGCCATCCGCACGATACCGATATCGTCTTTCCTGTTCTTGTTCTTATCGGAGTACCCAGGGTGAGGGTAGGCAGACGCCACCGGGATGTCCTGAGGACGATCTGCGCAGACGCTGTCAACGCAGTCAACATCCTGCTGGGTGTCGTACTCTCCTAGGCGGACTGTTATTCTAGAAAGGATAGGAAAAAAAATGATTTTAGTGTTGTAAGTAGGATTGTACCAACACTTTTACACGTCAATCATATTAAAAAACTAGATGAATATGAGGAGCGGTGGCCCAGTCGTAACAGCCGCGACTTACGAGCCGACCGCCGACGCCGCCGCCGCCGCCGACTTACGAGTGGTTCTGAACCCTGACAAGCGCTTTACTTTGTGTAAATTATTTCATAACCACTGCTCTCAAAACGGTGAAGGAAAACATCGTGAGGAAACCGACATGTCCCAGAACCGAAAATTCGAAGACATGTGACATCTACCAACCCGCACTGGGTCCGCGTGGTGGATTACGGCTGACTCCCTCTCACTGAGAGGAGGCCTGTGTCCCAGCAGTGGGAACATTATAGGCTGATTATGTTCTATGTTATATAACTTCTAACGTGCACCGTACTGTACCCACTGTTTATGCGTAAAGCAAATTATTCGAGCACTTCAAAATTGTATTGGTATACATTGGTAACATCCTTTGTATTATTAGAATGTTACTTCCTCTTAGATACTATAAATATCCTCTGGCCCACGCAAATATATAAACAACCAGATGGTTCTATGGTTTTCCTTAATACATTACTGTTTTTTTTTTTCATGAAGGTATAATCAAATCAGTGTTAATAACTTTAGCTTATTTTGTGGTGTGCGTCATTGTTTTTTTACGTGAGTCTACAGGATAAATTTTTATTCAGTGCGTAAATTTTCACAGGGTGTTCTACCCATGAATATGAACAACTTTCACTATGGGACCATCTCTGAAATCACAAAAAAAAAAATCAGCTGTTTCTTATAAAAGTTCAATACCTACTCGGCCAAAATGTATGAATCTGCTGATTTTTTTTTCGTGATTTCAGAGATGGTCCCATAGTGAATGTTGTTCATATTCATGGGTAGAACACCCTGTAAAAATTTACGCACTGAATAAAAAATTATCCTGTATAATTGGAATCAAGCAATCATATACAGGGTGGCAGGGACATCGACGCGCAAACTGTAACCATTGATTCAGCGCATGAGTTTAGACCCCATAGCGTAGAAATTTTTCGTCGGTTATTAAAAAAAAATATTGCTGTTTCATACATTTTGACCGCGTAGGTATTGCACTTTTCTATGAAACAGATGGTTTTTTTTTTTGATAACCGACAAAAAATTACGACGCTATGTGGTCTAAACTCATGTGCTGAATCCCCGTTCTCTGCCGGATCACCTCTGATGGGATCGGTTCTGCTGATTTGGTCAGGAGTACCGCATTAGCATTGTGTCGGTTGTGTCAATAATGTCTCATTTAGCTAGATTATGCTTGCAGCGGCCTACTTGGGTCGATTGGTTTCTATATGCTGGATGCTTGGATGACCTGAATACTACCCGAGTCTTTCGGCTCTTTAGTCTGCCCGGGGTTGTTGGATGTTCGTAAAGGGGATATCGGGAATTTATGGTCACTTTAAATAGGCGAATCATTACGAGTCAGCTAAAGGCTTGCTGAAATAAAAAGAAATAAACTACTTACAAAGTTCCCACTTCCTTTTCAATAGCTCCTGTGATGCAGTGAGCAGCAGTCAGAATATAACGATGGTTGATCAGCACACCACCACACTGGTATGAAGTCGTTCCTTTGCCTGCACAGAAAAAAATAATATCACTTACGAATACTAGTTGAATTGTCAAGGGATTGGTCCATAGATATAAGACATTCTATATTTCTATAGGTTGTTCAGTCAGAAAGATGAAGCTAGTTGCCCACTACACTCTTTGAAATCATAATATGTTTACAAGTTATTGTTTATATTACATATTGGTAACTCCTATTAAGTCTTGTACCTAGTCAACTATCTTCTTTAACGCCATGTATTTAAAGTTGTTTGTTGAGTGACCATTTGTAATAGTCTTTTTTGCTGCAATGGAATTTGAACTTTTTCATTTAT
This sequence comes from Apamea anceps, assembly GCA_951799955.1. Taxonomy (NCBI): domain Eukaryota; kingdom Metazoa; phylum Arthropoda; class Insecta; order Lepidoptera; family Noctuidae; genus Apamea; species Apamea anceps. Next base: position 15,017,520 of record OX637506.1, read on the forward strand.
GCCATTGGGTGTGTTCTTTCAAAACTTGATAATTATCTCAGATTCTGATTTCAAATATAGGCATATAGATTATGCAACTCACTCGACCACCCCTTAGAGTGCATACACACGAGCAACACGCGTCAACAGATGCGTACGCGGCTGAAGTAGCCTCGTGTGTACTTAGGTTAACTTCAATAGAATGGGCATAAATATCCACTTATGCGATAATGACAACTATATCTTTTTCTGTTGATATTTCCTCAAGACCTTTCACTGTATTTAATTATCTATTACAGAGCTCAAGTTCATCAATGTCAATATAAATAACACGCAAAGTCTGCGTTTAGGTAGATGCAAGATAATAATATATTGGTCCCGCGTGGTGGATTACAACCCACTCCCACTCGAAGAGAGGAAGCCTGTGTCCCAGTATTGGGAACATTATAAGCTGATTATGCTTATGCTAAGATATATCTTCCCTGTAAAATATATTGTACAGGGAAGATATATCTTAGCATAAGATAGCACAGCATAGCATCTTAGGGACTTCGACGCGCAAAATGTTCCTAATGTTGCTGCTGTTTCCTGCAAAATGTATCAATTTGTCTTTTAATAGGCGACGAAATATTTTAACGGGTTCAGAATCATGTACTGAATCCATGGTAACAGGTTGTACGTTGATGTTCCTGCCACCCTGTATACTTTCGTTGCTACATTTTAAAAACCGTTTCAGTTTAGCACTAAATTCTAATTCTGAGTTCTGTGTTCTTCCACTACAACTAATAAAGTTTATATTTCATTGAACCTTTATGTTGTCAAAGGTTAACTACCACGCTATATTAATAGCATACAAATTGCTATAATTATATTCTTCAGATGTTCTCGAGAATGATCATCTTTAACAGTTACTAGCAACTACATAAGTAATTACATTTCATTTATAAAACGCATTGAACAGGTTTTAATAGTTGAAATGGCACAAGGTCTTCGAGGAGACAGCATCGATTACTCAAATGGCTCTTTTGGGAATACTTGTTCCATCGAGGCATTGACTGTCTGAACAAGAGGTTCTTGATGTATGACAAAAAGTTTTGTCCTTGAGAACAAAGTAATTCTACCTATACATTCTTTTTTTTTACCTTTCCTAATCACGAAATCCGCAGTTTCGTCCGAAGTTAGACATACTTGTCAGGTTAGTTCGAGCCAGACCTAAGAATGGCAACATGATTGGACAGTTGTTCCTAATCGCGATGCGTTTTTGCTCATTCCAAAAATTAAATTTGTGACTTGTTTTGACAAATCAACTGCTTTCAGATGGGCCCGTATCTTTGTTGACGGACTTGGAGAGTAGTGCCCAGCTGATTTATAAAACCAAACTCAATAAACAACCTGCATAGATACTTTTGTTAATCCATGACTAACATACCGAATCTACTGACCGACTATCCTTACTCAACAGATCAACGAATCCATCTAAGCAATCCCCAAGCCATGTATTAAGATTCCCACCGGTTTCTTCTAAGCACGGTAAGTAGGTTAAACTTCTTTTTGGAGCATGGCAAATTGCGATCAGTTAATTCGTTTGGGGAACTACGGACCTCACAGTTGCATCTGGGTGTAAAAGAAGCAAAAAAAAAGTACAATAAAAACAAAAATATCCGACTGCATAACCACCACACAGCCTAGACGAGTCGATACACCTCATGTTTCAAAATCAATCCATCCAGCCATTACGATGATTCAAGGGAAAATGCCATCCCGCGACAAACATAACCCTGTCTTTGGTGCCGCACAGTCGAGTTAAAAGACAAAAACAAAACAGTACTCACGAGTCCTATATCCCAACAGTGCCATCCAGGGGAATTCATCCAAGTCTGTGAAGGTTCCTCCATAAACCCTGTCTCCATTGGTATCCACACCACACTGGTTCCTCGGTGCTGGTGAAGAGTCTTCCTGGGAGTACCCACTGCTGCCTTGGGTTGGGGCCTGGGTTGGTTGTTGCTGTTGGATTTTTATAAGATTAGTAAAAATTTGAAAGAAGTAGAAGCACTGTATGAAAAGTTAGTAGGTCAAACACGCTGAAGTTGCAAATTATGTGCAACTTGGGTCTGTTTGGATTATTACTGGTCACATTCCGTATCAAAGAATTATATTGCCTTTGAAAAAAAAAGAAATAATATGATTGAAACGTTTGTACCCAACAAACGTTTCAATCATATTATTTCTTTTTTTTTGCAAAAAATTTGCATCAGATAAAAAATTTCCTAGAGGCCTGCAAATATGTAGCCAACAAGTTTAAACCAGTTTTTTAAAGACTATTTGTAAACATTGGATCATCTGTATGAACGTAAACGAGGCAAAAGGAGTAAGTATGTAAGGATAGTAGCATACGGCGTTCCGTAGTTTCTGCTGAACCCTATAGGAAGAAGGCATGAGTTTATGTATGTATGGATCATCTGTTTCATCAAACTTACATCATATTCACTCAAGCAAGTTTCAGTAAGAGAGGGCGCCCATGAGCAACTTCATTGCCCAGAACCTTTTTGTGTCACTTTTATGTGGCACACGGAAGCGACAACAACGCTACTTTTTTGTTAAAATTTCGGCTGTGCGCCAACTGGCTAGCCAGCAACTTTTTTGTCGCCGTGCGCGCACTCGCATTGCAACCAATAGACGGGCGACAGTTGCGTCCAAACCCGGACAAATATGTCTCCCAGCTGTCGCGTCGTTACATGCGCGCACTTTCAAACAAACCCGTAGACTTGATGTGAGAGACAAACTATTTGCGGAGACAAAAATTGCTCGTGGGCTCTCCACCATGCTCGGCTCTGCTCGGCTAGGGACGAGCTCGGCTCGTGCCCGGCTCGTCCCTAATACCATGGAGTTTCTTGCAGACTCATGCACCTAGCTTCTGATGTTTCATAAGTTGCCATGTAGATTTATGTATGTAGTTTGTGCGTAACAAAATATTTGAATTTGGAATAAGTACAAAAGTGGTAAAAGACAAAGCCCACCTTTATAGTCAAGTTAATTATTTTCCCACACCTTGCTACTTTTTTCCTTTATCGTAAAGTATGCTCGAAATGTGTTCAAGTATAATGTATCATAATGTCAAAGCTAATCGCTAATTCCGGTTCCGCCGCTCGTAGCAACAGGATTAAGAGTTATGAACGCCTTTTAAGGTAAAGGTCGCCAGGCTTATTATCTCGACGTTATTTCCTTCTGATGAAATGTGGAGGATATTACTTAGGATTTCTGTCAGCTGTTCATAGTTATTACATTAGGCATTTTTCTTTGACACATTATCCAGTAACTGTGGTAAAATGACATAAAAGTGATGGTCAGATGGACGATTTGTTTGAAAATGGGACAATCCAAAATTCCATGGACAAGGTTCTCACCCTTCTTAGTCTCATAATTACTTATACAGATTGGCCAAAGACCCTAAAGATATATGTATATCACTTTTCTCAACGCCTTAATTGATTGAATTATCTGGCGTTCTTATTTTAGTCAACCAATGAAGACAGCGAGCATCAAAGTATATTGTAAATAAAGGCTTATATTTCGGTGGAACGGAATGGAAGCGATTTTTTTTGTGCAAAGCATAATGAACTTTATGTCAATAGAGTAACGCACAAATTAGATACACAAATACGCACAGGTCGTGCATCGTAACAAGCTCGTATCTAGTTTTTATGTTAGTCAATTGACATAAAGTTAATTTTGCTACGTACAATATCGTTACAAAAACTCGCTTTCACTCCGTTCCGCGGCAATGTAAATTGAGCCTTACAGACTTATAAAATGGGGGTCTATTTATCTGATCAGGTATTCGGAAATAGATGATCTATAAAGTATTGTCTCAAACTCTAAGCAGTTATTTTAATTCAACCAATTACAAATACTTTTGTATTGTCAAAAAGTTGGTCAGTCAGAAAAATGAGGGTTGTAATGGGCTACAACCCTCATTTTTCTGACTGACCAACTACAAAGCATAAACGTTCCTATAGAGAAAAACGGGCAAGAATCCCCGCAAACTCTTTTAAATCAAAATTGTCTCTTACCGTAGGCCTTGGCGTTTGCTGTTCTTGCTGGCCTGTCGGCAGTGGGCCACAGCACACCCTGGGTACATATCCTTCGAAGCCGCATTGTGCTTTCCTCAAGTGGCTGACCACACTGTTAGGCAGTGGCCGCCGTTCAAAGGCGGCCACGAGGGGCGGGCATTCATATAGAGAGACGCAGGTACTTTGGTCTCCGAGGGGGGTTATGCAGCTCTCTGACTGACTGACTGTTGAAAAACGAAATGTCATTAATTAGGTTTACGAGGTTGTAGTAAAGATGCTATTGTTTTGCATTTATGGAAGTAAAGCTGATCATGTAAATATTCATTCGAACTCGGATATCTATGATTCGGACACTGAATTATGATTGGAAGATCTAAACTGCTCTGCGGGGTAATAGCGTAACACAGTACAGTAGCAATGGCTTTTATTTTGACAGTTCAACAACATTCATTGCGTTATTTACATAGTTGAGCAGACGAATTTTCCGAACATGTGAAGCAATGGATTAGCATTATCCTTCAAAATGATTGAGATTGATAGTGTATTGGCAGCAATAAGGGTACTGGGGCCGTGTTTTAAAAATCATGACATTCATCTAAATGAATACCATGATTTTTGCAAACCATATTCTCCTCAATTTCATCAGAATCGATTCCATGACCACCGACATGACTGACCATATTATGTATAGGAATGAGGATAGCCGTGAAACCACAACAAAACTAAAAAAACTAACTGCCATCCGAATACGTTTGGAGTCAGCTTGCTAATTGTCTTTTTCTGTAAAATAGCTACGCTTCTACAGTAAAATTGTACGCGAGTTTTTATGCGCTCCGGAAAAAAGGGCGGCGAAAAATTTTTGTTTTGACCAACTTTTTTCCAACCGTCTGACAGGATCCTGCCGCCGGAAAATCAAACGCAAAAGTAGTCAGATAGAAAATTGAAGAAAAATCCTTGCTATTGGGGTATTGAATGATCGAAAACGGGAAATTTCATTACTTTGTGCTGCTTTTTATGATTTTGCTGTATTATTTATATATATATATTCTGGTAATACTGGTATTCAGCTGCATCCGGTTAGACTGGAAGCCGACCCCAACATAGTTGGGAAAAGGCTAGGTAGATGATTTATATGGATTCTGTTGAATTTTATTTTTATATATTTGTGTGCTTTACGCTCTGTGCCGTTTGGGAACTGTAAACAATATTGATAAACTGTTCCTCCGAACCGCCCGTTACGAAATTTTGTTTCAGTGCGGTTAATAGAAGTACTCGAGTGCGGTTCGGGGAAGTGCTGTTGAAATCAGTGCTCTAAGTGGAATACCTCTACTTTGTTACCTACTACTAAGACTAACATAGTTTTTAAGTTACTTATAATACTAATAACACGCTAGGGCTTACGATGCCTGTCAATAAAAGATTTGTATTTTATTTATTTATTTAATAACAGAATATTTTTTAATGATGTTGTTATTAAAAACAGATTGTATTTTTAATAATTTGACTTACATTTCGTAACTTCAATTGAACTGATAACCTTAGTATCATAAAGTCATAGGGAAACGTGTCTGTTATGATTACTTTATCTAAATACGAATAAACGATTCATGGGTACGTCTTTATTTTTACTGTTCAAGTTTAAATCACTAGGATATTCATTTTATTGATTAAATTATTTTAAAACTTATTTCATTTCGAATCACATTTAAGATTCGTCTGTGGGGTAATATTGTAACACTCTAACAGTAGCAATGGCTTTTATTTTGACAGTTCAACAACATTCATTGCGTTATTTACGTTATTGAGCAGACATTTTTTTCGAATATACTAAGCAATGGATGAGCAATATCCTTCAAAATGATTTAGATTGTGATTGATAGTGTATTATGCAATAATTAAGATGCTGATTGGGCAATGGTTGGAATCTAGAGGAATTAAGACACAGGTAGGTACTGTAAAAGACCTACAGAAGATCGCGGGAAAGACCTTGATGTGACTCGCACAGACCAGGGAAGCATAGCACAAAAGGGAGGAGCAGTCAGTGGTAGAAGTGGGTGGAACCAGTTTGGCAGTTCAACAACGTTCATTGCGTTAATTACGTGTTTAGCAGACAATTTTTTCGAACTTATGAAGCAATGGATTAGCAATTTGCTTCAAAATGATTCAGATTAATCGTGTGTTACGAAATTATGGTGCTGGCTGCCAACAATGATGATGGTGATGATGAGGTACTGGTAACTATCAGAAGTGATACCTACTAAACCGAGCGGTATATTTAATGAACTGTTTAAGCCTAAAACTACTTCATAGGGTTAAACAGAATCTGAATGAATGAAGGCGAATCTCCAATTGTGAGTTTATTTCCTTCCATCTACATTTTAAATAAACTAAACTGTAGTTATGTATTATATCGTATTTATCACCACACTTTTTTTTTGTTTTCTGTTTCTGCGCATTCACTTGTGCACTATAATATCTCCTGCGTCGATGGCGAGTCTCCGCTAAGATGGGCCGCCATGATCGAAATTAAAAAATAATAATAATATTAATTTTTTTTATTTTATTAAAAAAAAAAATCGATCCTGGGGTCATAATAATGTTGTGACAATAGTATCACAATATTTTTAGTCTAGATCTCCACTACTTCAATAATTTTATTCATCTTACAATAGATATTATTGCATTAGACAAATTGGCGCCTGTCATTTACTGAATTGTGCATTGCGTTAATAACAAAATAGCTTGCGTTATTAATCATTCTGGTGTATGTTATTATCATATTTATCTCGTGTCATAGTAGGTATATTAGATTTTACACGTGTACTTAAAAGTAGGTAGTTAGAACTTGGGATTTCCGTGTGAACTTTTCTTTCAAAGTCGGTTCACAGTCATTTTACCTCTGTCATCAACAACCTTATAGTAACGAGACTAAAGATCACAATGATTTTGACCTACTTGTCAGTGGCAGCAATCCAACAGAACCTTATAAGAATGAAAATAAAGATCACTGTGACTTGGACAGTGATGCAGTTAGAAGTAAAAGAACTGTAGTGACATTCTTAGGAAAAAAATAACTATCGGCGGCGAAGCCCAAAAGGAAGGTAATGATTTTATTACTATTTCCAACCATCTTAGTTGTAAAATTTATTCATAATTTAATGGTAGAAGAGATTTCTAATTCCATAGATCTATAGGCCAACCGCTTAACTGAGACGTTGCCTGAGGTAGCAGCGCGGTGCGGGAGAGGTGTGGTCGTGATACGAGAGCTCAGTGATTCGTCAACTTGTGACAACTATCACCCCTCCCGCACCGCGCAGCTACCTCAGGGCGGTCGGCCTATAATTAGATTTCTGCTCGTAGTCAAAGTAAAATTTGCTTAGTACATCAAAACGAGTTGATAAGAATTGAACTTATAATCGAAACGGATAAACTTTTGAAAAAACAAACGGCTGACCTATTTTTAAGTTAAAGAATCAGCATTGCCATCCAACGTGGCAACGCTGCCAGTCTTCTGGGCACTTTTCCCACTGACAGCGATGCGGACGAATTTTTTGATGCCTAATCAGCTCGCCCCTTTTTCTTTCCTTTACATACTTATATATAATATACATATATTATATTATTTTAGTGTTAAATTGTATTTATGATTTTTTAATAAGCATGTAAATAATGTAACGAACGTCTTATTAACGGCAGATTGAATGTTTAAAAAACCATTAGCGGGGTAACTACGTAAGACACTATAAATAGCAACCGCTTTTTTTTTAGCTGTAATCTGCAATAAATATGAAACCGAATTACGCGCGTGTCGCGGGATCGATTTCCGCACGGAACAAAATTAAATATTTGTATAACCTACAAGTAAGTAATTGTCCCGGGTCTGGCTGTTTGTGTATGTGAGTTTAAATTTTTGTAAACGCACCCACGATACAGGAGAAATTCCTAGTGTGGGGCAAAGTTTTTTTTTTATAAAAAGAAAGAAAGAACAAAAGAATTCATAAAAGAGAAGTACCTACTTACGGCGAAAAAGCTAAATTATCTAGACTAGAAAGAAGATTATGGAAATCTTTATAAAATAATAAACTACGTACAAAACAATAAAATTCATGTCTTCAAAATGTTGCAAACAAACCAATAATCATTAAATATGATTAGATTCACATAAAACAAGTTTCAACAATGTAAAAAATTCTGTAATTTACCACAGACTTGTTCAGAACAGTACCTAAACTAAGGCAAGGCAAAAAATAACAGAGGAGTTAAATACTGGTTGGTTTATAGGTTATTGACGTATGATATAAACTGGTAATGGAAGATTGCGCTTGGAAGATATCTGAGTTTTACTTAGGTCTTAATTTATACCTATTAGTACGCAGAAGGGCTTGTGGCTAAGTAACTGTGGGGTCGGCTTCCAGACTAACTGGTTACAGCAGAGTACCAGTATTTTACATGGACCGACTGCCTATCTGACCTCCACAACCCAGTTACTGGGTAATACGATGTTATTTATTTGTCAAAATATGGTACATTAATAAGTCAATGGTATCATCACATTCTGCCAAGTGTTCTGGAAACAAAACACCATCTATTAGTTTTTACCAAGTTATGGGTTTAAATTGCATTGTGGTCGTGAGAAAGAAGATTCTGTACACAAAGTACTTTCATTTGTATTCCTACAGCCAACTCAATCTACCTTCTACTAAGCATAACAATAAGGATGCCTGCTATCGATTTTGGTTCGGGACGTGATCTAACAGTGCAAGGATTTCTCAATAATAATAGGAATAAGGTAAAATCAATAGAAGAATTTATACTGACAATGTTAATAACTAAATTGTTATTGTAAACAATTGATTCTAATAATAAGTTTGACCAGGATAATGCTACAAATAATCAAATTTTAATAGAATAAGCACCTACATAATCAGTCTTTAATGTTCCCACTGCTGGGACACAGGCCTCCTCTCTGTGAGAGGGAGTGGGTCATAATCCACCACGCGGGCCCAGTGCGGGTTGGGGAATGTCACAAAATAATAATAAAAATGTGAATAAGCAACTACCTACTTTAAACAGTGAACTATTTATTTAATTATACTTTATTGTACACCTACTAATTATTGGATACTTACTAGGTATATTGAACAAACAAGTTTGATTTGGTCTGCCAAATGGCCTGAATTTCAAAAACGAGTTATTCAAAACGTAAATATGAACAACAACTGCTACAAAATACTTCAATTAAAAACTGTTTTTGTTTTAAGACAATAAAAAACAACAAAACGTCTTGCGGCAGATTTTACTTCCTCATTTTCCTCATACCAATAGTAGATGATTCTTTTAAAGAAGCTAGTTAATTTGCTTCGCATAATCACACATAATTAAATGTAATCAATCTGTCTCACTATCACGTCGTAGATAGATCATAATAATGTTCATTTTCCATCTTAAAATCACGTTAAAAACAACGTGACTTGATCAGGTTGTTTAATTCTAGTTGCACTCAAAATGTTGATCAGTATATTAGTTATGAATTCCAACATAATATATGACAATATAACCTTTGCACAGCAAGTTTAAGGTCTAAATTCCCGTGTAAATTCTCAGTCAGATGAACAGATACTTACGGGCAGAACTCCATATTAAAGTAGACACAAAAAACACACAACTTTTCCACATTTTTTAAAATAAATTAATACTTTTTTATTATAAACAAAACACGGTCATCACTTAGAACGTGATTTTAAATAAAGAAATTTGTTTTAATAAATATTATGTTCGTTTCTTTTAAATAAATAAATATGAAATAGTGTTGCGACCAGATCGCGTTGGTCGACTTTAGATACTGGCTGGTGGAGGTCAAGTCCGTACGTTAAATACTAACGAATACGTAGTTTTGTTGTTCCTTGTACCGTTCGCATCGTAAAATATTGATCATTCATTTTAGTATTAATATTAATTATTGTTTACGTCACTCGAGTAATTAAATGACGACGTTGATGCAGTGTTACCTGGATTTTTGTTGGATTTCGGGTATTTTTCTCAGGGCAGGATATTTATTTATTATGTATTTATATATACTTTATTGTATACCACAAAAATACATAGCATAAAAAATACATGAAACACCACAAAATATACAATGGGCGGTATTTTTTTATTTTTTATTCTGGTATTTTTTGCGGGTTTCATAGTTTTGACATCTATGCGGAAATCCCAACTTATCACTAAAATCTTTCTTTTTCCTTGATAACACTAAACGATCCTGTGGAAATCCCACCGGATAAGATCATTGGTGCAATTAAAATTATATTGATTTATTTGATTGCCCACTTAGTCCAAATTGAATAAAACATGATTTTGTTATTTTGCATTTGCATTATAAAAGTCTGTTGACCCTCCATGTTTTAAAGTCTTAGGTCAAAAAAATCAACCTTTAATGTCATTATATTTTAATATCTAGTTTTCAATACCCCCTTAATCTTTCGGGAATCACATAGATATGTAAATATAACATAAATCATGACGTTTATTAAGTGTTAACCAACTTTACACAAAACCTACATCAGCCATACATTAACACATGTCTTGCTATCTCTACACACATAACTGGATATACTTGTTCACAAGTACATAACACACATAGATACGAACATTTCTCAAGATCCGATAGTCAGGCATGACTCGCGGATTTACCCGTGCCTTAAAAATAATATATAATTGTACCTGCGGACGCTAAAGTATTAAAAGACGCAAAAAAAACTTGTAGTAGTCAGGTTCTTTTCTGTTCACAGTTTTTTATATGAGTAACCATTAAATATTATGATGAAAACGGCTATATTGAAAGGTTTCAACTTTTTTGTGTTCTTGCTATATTTGACTCGCATCCTGCGCAAGCGCATATTATTACATACATGGCAGGACTACATCTTGATGTATTAGCATTACCCTGACCCTGTTGGAACAAGTTATTTTCTTCCATACGGCTATCAGCCGCATCTCAGAGTTCACTACCTTCCAATTCACTTCATCTTTCACGTTCAGCTCCATAAATTTTGAGTTGAGCTGCACGACTACTGACAAATGCGTGTAATAATTGAACAGGTCCACTCAATCTGTGTGGTTCTTTCCTCAAAAGACCATTTCAGACATCAATCTACATGGTATTACCAAGATTATATCTCGACTTTAAAAGAGACTGTGGCCTCTGAATTGGTTTCGCCCTTTCCTTTTAGAGTAGTCAAATAGGAAACGCCGACCTCATCTAGTTTTTAAAATATGATTGACTTGTAAAAGACTTTATACAGACCTACACACCGAAATAAAATCATTTAATATTTAACCATCCCGATGATTGATGATTTTATGATTTTCTTTGGTCAGCCTCCTTTTAATAGCCATTCCGATTTATACCCAACACTGGATGGATTGTGTGAAGAAGGTTTTCGCCAGAAAGGGAAGGATCTACTGAAATAACGGCTAAAGAAGATGTATGGATGAAAAAGACATGCTGTGCTGGCCCCAAATGAATTGGGGTAAAGCCACGGATGATTCAAAGTTAACAGTAACCTGACGTAAAGGATAAGAAGACTGAAATTAGGTATACCGTCGCCATATTAAATGGAAATGTTGGTTAAAAATGAATTATGGAAATTCCAATTAGAAAGAGCGAAAAGGAGGCATGATACTTATCACATACACAACCAAGAGGAAAGAGCAACTACTTGTGAATAAAATAAGATTTTAACTTGAGAACCTAATATCTCAAGTTAAAATCTTATTTTATTCTCAAGTAGTTGCTCTTTCCTCTTAGGTGTATAACCAAAAGACGTGGCGGCATCTACATCGCCACATGCAAATTATGCATCACAGTGACGTCAGGCAAAATCCTGCATCGCGCAAGCAGGGTTCATCGCGCAACTAATATATAAACAACGTCCAATCGTCGGGCAGCAGCATACCAGACACGACACCTGTCTTGTCGGAGGATCCTCCCTTTTCTATTTAGGATGGGTGGACTTTACACCCTGTTCCTCATTCCTCTATAACGTCAAATGCTGGACGCTCAGCTAAAACTTTAAACAAACAACAAATTCTTTCATATTCGTGGAAGAAGAAAAACAAAACGATATTATTCTATATAAATATATTTAAATCCATAAATGTATCAATTTGATTCACCTCACTTTCTTGTATCGATAGGATTCTTATCGCCGACACATGCATCATCAGTTCCGCTCTAAATGTGTACACCACAAATAAAATTGATACATGGCTTTAGTACACTGGAAACAAAACATTACCTAAGTATTGTTTTGTGTCGAAGGTCACGACGGAAAGTTCAATCAACCCAGCCTATTGCAGTCCACTGCTGGACATAGGCCTCTCCCAGGCTGCGCCTCAACACCCTGTCCTCCGCCTTCCACATCCAGTCTGTCCCAGCCACCTTCTTTAGGTCGTCCATCCATCTAGCTGAGGGGCGTCTCACACTACGCCGATACGCGGTCTCCACTCTAGGACTCATCTGCTCCACCGGACATCGGTTCTTCTTCAAACATCGTGATATATGGTGCCGAAACGTGGACACTGATGACCGGGCAGGTCCACAAATTCAAGTTCGCTCAGCGCGCTATGGAGCGAGTTATGCTCGGAGTCTCTTTGATGGATAAAATCAGGAATTAAATTATCCGGAAAAGAGCCGGAGTTACCGACATAGCTTGCAGAGTAAGCAAACTGAAGTGGCACTGGGCTGGACATGTATGTCGAAGGAAAGTTACAAGATTTTGAATTACTTCCGACCACCTACATCCGTTTCATCGGTTTCATCGACGCATTTTTGAATGGCGTCGTTTATTCCCTACGTTATATTAGCCTTAATTCCTCTCCATCTAAGAAAAATATATACCTCTGCAGGACCTCTAACCCAGTGCCCAATCAACCAAATTCTATCCCAAGTGGGGCGCAATTTCCTCCTTGCAATTCGCTTAGCTATTAACAGTATTAACTTTCTGGTCTCGTCTGCTAATCGCGTTGGGTCCCCAGTTCCGTTCTCCAGCATTTGATTATACCCCTGTAAGTCGGCGAAATAGTTCATTATCTATTTGCTAAATGTAGGTTATGTTGGCAAGATTTGATTCGAATGATGATTGGGTAACTCCAACTGGCGGAATAAAATAGGATTTTAATGGTGGAATTCAAAAACTTTATTCAAAATAGCAATTCTTACGTTCAAGTACCAAAATAATTGCGTTTTCAACTGCAAATGAATTTGTAATGATTCCATTTTTTAAGAATGTTTTTTTAAAGATGTCGTTGATTAAGTTTTTAAATTGATAAAAATGCATGCATGTATGTTTCTCTAAATATTCTGCAATCACCAATACCGCCTACCAGTGACCACAACTTTTGAATGTATTTAAGAAGCTTTTTTCTTGCACCTGATTACCTAAAGTCATACAAATGTGGTTGGTTATGTACAAAAAGATAAAATTCATTAAATAAAAAAAAGAAGGCGTCTGCTTATGACCACACGATAAAAGTGAAAATTTACGACTGGACCCGAGTATACCCGATTCAGCGTCCCCGACCCGAGCGTGGCGGTTCAGTTTCGCTCACTGTTCAGGGGCCATTACGAAGTATTAATGCCATCATGATACCAGTGCAAAAAAGGAATGGTGCTATCGGTCATGTATAGCTCGGTCTCTCTCTTAGAGCGGTTCTGCACTGCATCCTATCCGAATCCGAGAAATGACGGCCGAAGTAGCCATAGTACTATTTGTATGAGGGGTTGCGCACTGAACTGAACTTAGTCCAAATTTAGAACATTCCCAATTCGGTTTGAACTCCGATCTTGAATTCGGATTCGGATCGGATGTAGTGCAGAATTATACTGAAATCATGATGACATTAAACCGTCATAATACGGCACCTAAAAGAGCCTAGAGAAGTTTTCACCTAAAAAAAGAACGTTGTTTTTGACCAACAAAAACTTTTTCGTATACAATATTAAAATGCAGCCCATGATTGAAATACGTAACAAATGTTTATATACATATAGTGGACAGCAAATCGTGGTGTTGTAAATGAGGCACGTTTTCAATCGAACGTCCGGAGTTTCGGACGAAGCGCAGTCGACCGGGGTGTATCCTCGAATCACGTGCAGCATATATTTTTGGTCTCTCATTTATATTTATAGCTGGTTTATGAATAATATTTTTGGGGATATTTCTTTGGTAAATTATTTTTAATCTGACGTTATAGGAGATTGGGGAAATTGTAATTAGAATAGGGAAATATACCAATAGTTAAATGGAGGGAGTTTTTTTGCGCCATTTCTTCTTCCCAGCTAAGCTAAGCTAAGCTAAGGCGGGCGTTTTGGAATACAGTCTTGTCTTGATTTTGACGTTCAAACAGTGCTGATGCTCAGCCTAGTTTGAATAAATGACTTTTGATTTGAATGGTGTTGCTATTCGTCGTTACGTGCTAAGGTAGAAAAAATCTTTTATTGACATAAAGCAGGTATTACATTATCAATTGACTCCTGACGAGGAACATAAAAAAATGTCTGCAAAATTCATCGTCATCATTTCAGCCGAAAGACGTCCACTACTGGACATAGGCCTACCCCAAACGCAATAAAATTAAAAATAAAGTAAAATGAAGAGAATGTACCCTTCTACTTCGAAAAAAAACCTGATACAGATAGGTATATCATACGTAACCTCTTTGATTAAAAACTTAGGTACATAAATGTTAAGTGGTTGAGCAAGTCCACCAATTCAATTAACGACATGTTTAGGAAACTAAACATGAAACACACACATGACACTTACTGAAAGCTAGTGGAAACACTAGCTTTCAGTAAGCAAAGTACTTACCTCTCTAGCAACTCACTTAAAACAAAATCACATTAAAAGCTTTAAGGCCAGGTGTTCCCGTTTTTGCCTGTTTTAGAATTCATTTTTGATAGGCAAATTGTAACATTTAGAATCTTAAATAAATATATATTTTAGATACATTCTTTCTCCTTAACATGTACCCGTTCAATACACGATACAATACAATTTTCTCGATAGAAAAAAATACCGAACTAACTTCGATTTGCAGTTTTTTTACAAGCAAAATTTCATTTTACACAAGTACTAATACTCCTTTTTTTCTATAATTAATATCAATTTATAGGTAATTCATTTTGGAATCGAATCTACCCGATCGTTTTTTTTTATTACATTTATAAAAAAAATTATCGATTATTCAAGTGATTTTCGATCTGCGCGTCGCTTGCCAGTGTCCCGCGGGACGTTACCGAGGTGAGACCTGTGCCAAATTTTTGCGCGCGCGCTTCTCATCTGCTCCGTAAATAATATTAATAGGAAATAAAATAAATTGTAAATAATTATTGTACTTATACAGGATAATTTTTTATTCAGTGCGTAAATTTTTACAGGGTGTTCTACCCATGAATATGAACAACATTCACTATGGGACCATCTCTGAAATCACGAAAAAAAAATCAGCAGATTCATACATTTTGGTCGAGTAGGTATTGAACTTTTATAAGAAACAGCTGATTTTTTTTTTGTGATTTCAGTGATGGTCCCATAGTGAAAGTTGTTCATATTCATGGGTAGAACACCCTGTGAAAATTTACGCACTGAATAAAAATTTATCCTGTATAGACCATAGTTAAGATTTTGTTGATGTGTTTATTTATCATTGTGTAAATATTTTGTATACAACTTTTAAGACAATATACCTACTTATTTGTGATTGTTTTGTGAAAATGGCAAATAAAAGAAATAAAATTAGGACTAAATCACGGTTGAAGGCAAAAAAAATCGCGAAAGAAATATGGTAAGTTATATTTTTTATTAATTTATTCCTATTGACCACAGTCACAGTATTATAAATTTATTATTTCCCTACAGTAGGGAAACGCCTTTGATGTCGGGCAACGCCGCCCGCGCCGCGCCGCCCGTGTACTAACGCTTACGTACAGTTTAGTCCCCAATCTTTTTTAATACCATAACATATTTTATTGTTTCAGTTCAAAAATGAATCGAAATAAAAAAGGCTTATTTGTTCGAAAAAACAGCAGAGAAGAACAGTAAGTACTTTCTTTGATTTCTTGATAATCGGAATCCTTACCGCAGAATACATTGTAAAATGTATCTACTATACAGCTAGCGTACAGAAAACTCACTCCGAACAAAAGATTATGTGGTCATTGTAATTGTATGTTTTTTTATTATTATTTTGTCATTTTGTGCCTATTGGTGCTCCCACACTGCTGTTATAAAATGTTTACTAACATTACCTAACATGAAAACCTTTCTAAAAAAAATGTTAGAAAATGTTTGTAAACGTGTTATAACAGCTGTGTGGGAGCAATATATGATCCTTTGTTGGTTGAAATAAACGTTTTATTATTATTGATAGTCAGTTTAGGTATAAAAATTTGTAAATCGCCGACCTATTTTATTCTTGCAACTGTTCACATTTCATTGGGTACCTATTATTGTCTCCAAACCGGTCTAACGGCCTGACCACTGAAAATTCACTCCGCACGAATAATAGAAAAAACCGACCTAGTGCGTGTTGAACCACGCACAATGAAGGGTTCCGTAGTTGGGATGAATTTATCACAAGAACAAAATAAATTTACATTGTAGTTGAAAAACATATATTCCAACTGCAAATATAAGTTTGTACGCACAATATTGAGAGATTTACCATGTCATTTTTAAGACCATAGACTTCTTATAGGCTTTCCTGTAATCTATTTGTATAAATAAATAAATAGAACTATTTTCTGTATTTGAGACCCTCACAGTAAGCCTTTTCATTTGATATCATACGGTACAAATTTGCGCGTCGTGGCCAGCTCTCGACTATCTGTCTATCTACCACATGGTGCTGCAATAATGTCTTAGATTTAGTCAATTTAGTATTATAATAGTATTTTTTTTTTTTCAGAAAACCTTGTAATGATACGTCTAATAAGAGTCATGCATCTTATATTACATTAGAGCCTGTGGATTTGCAACCCTCTGCTACTAAGTAAGTTTTTTTTTTTTGTTGTCGTTCAGAGGCATACAAATATAAAATATGTTTTATAAACACAGTTTTTTTTAAACATTAATGTAAAATAAATAATTATTATTTCAGGACATCGACATCACCGAATAATGATACTTTACAAGATGTACCACTACCAAAGTCTTCGTTATCTGCGCCAGAACCAGTTGTTGATTCTGAAACTACTCAGTAAGTCATCAGAACTAACACATGTCACAACTGATCAACCTGTATAACCTCTATCTTGTATTACTTGTATATTTAAAATTGGGTTTTTTATTCTGAATTAGAATAAGGACCGAAACCTATAAGTGCATAACACTTTTATTAACATTTTTTTCATCATCAGATTTTTAGATTCCACGTTATACTGTCTCCATATCGTATTTTATGTTGTTACAGAGAAAATGATGGAAGTGAAAACGCGCTTATTACTGAAATGGATAACAAGGAAAACCATTTCCAACCCATATTAGGACGGCGAATAATTGATATCAATTACTTTTTACAAGAACTTCAAGAAAAAGCACACCACAATGATTTATTTGATTGTAAATCAAGCAACTTCTGCTTAGTTGGTGAAAGAAGACATGGACTTATTTCGATCTTTAAATTTAAATTTTCCATGGAAACAGAGATTTCCAATTATCTTTTTTAAATATTATAATAATTTCTAAAATGTTCTTTACTAACTTTTTTTTTTATTTACCGTAGTAGTTTTAGTGTTTTTGTTATATTTTAAAATTTGTATTTTGTTTTCTTTTATAAAATTAGAAAGTCCTTTTTTGTGTGCTGTAATTGGACAATTGACTTCGACTATTGTTTCTCCTCCAATTAAGCCGGCAGGCGTGGCCCCTATAAAAGGGTAGTCTTTATCAATAAATAAACCGCAGGGTACAATGATAACATTTTCCTGCTGCTGCAACTGCTGCAAAGCTTGCTGCTCAAGCTCAACTCCATGTGCGATGGATGTGACGTGGGCCAATTTTTTTTTATATAATATGTTTTTAACGAGGGGAGGATATTAGTTTTTAGGGATTTTGCTTATTTATTGAGTTTAGATTAGTTATCATCAGAAATAGGTTTATTTAGGTAGGTAGATATTTAATTTTCTGTTATTGTTTTTTTTTTTTTAATTAGTTAGGTACTTAGGTAAAGATATCATATAGGTACCCTCTTAATCACCACTAATGAGACACAATTGGTTTTCTATTGTAATTAGCCACAAAGGACCCGCGACATAGATGGCATTCTGGGGAAGCACATACATTTTATCCTGTTAGCACGTTCCCGTGGGTAAATTTCCGACATCCACGCGGGCGAAGCCGCGGGCAGAAGCTAGTATATATATATGTATACTTTAATTACTCATGTATACTTTCAACTGTTTCATAGAAGTAAAAAAAAAAATAATCAATAATAAACCTATAATTTTTGTGACAAAATTATGGCACATAAATCTTTTATTTCTCACAATTGTATTATTTTTAACTACTTATCCCTATTTTTTTCGAGACAACTTTGACATAAGTAGCTTAAAATTTTAAAATAATTAATAAAATAAGTTGACCTGCTGCCTACTTACCTATAATGTGACACTTCCCTCGGGTTTGGGTTCATATAAGTTCACGCCAGCGACGTAAGCGCACGGCTCGCTTCGCGGGAATCGCGGGCAACTTTTGGTTGCGTTAAATGCCTATTTCGTTTGGTCTACCCGCCCTTAAAACCCCCTTTTCCAATATCTCGTCTCACATATATAAGAACACGAAATAACACTCAAAAGGAACAAACAGAAATTGCAGAATAAGAATTGAAAACGCAAAAATTTTAAGAATATCCCTCCGGCTTCGAAGTTCAAAGATGCAATGATAAATTGGCGATCGTGGCTCGTGCCTCGTGGTTCCAAAGATTGTAGCCTCTTGGACTGTCTCAAAAGCTTAGGTAAATAATTCTGTAGACTAGACTGGTAGTCTTAGCGATATCGTTTCTACTACCACTGTAAGCTGGGATATTTGCTGTTTGTGCGAAAAATTGTGCTGCGTGTTTTTGGCGTTTGTTTTAAAATATGAGTGTCAATTGTTTTTTTTTTCTGTGTATAGGTAACGTTGGCTTTAATTTTGGAAGATGTAGGTTCTGTAAAGTTTGTCTGTAAAAGTCGATCTTAAAGACAATTCCGGTAATTAAAAACTTTTTGCAAAAAAAACAACCGACTTCCAAAAACGACACTACAAAGAGAAAAATAACTTTAATTTCGGAAGTCGGTGTCGTTGAGTTCGCATTTTGGTTGTTTGCCACCGACTTCCGAAATTAAAGTTATTTTTCTCTTTGTAGTGTCGTTTTTGGAAGTCGGTTGTTTTTTTTGCAAAAAAGTTTTTATTTTTCACTTTTTAGTTGTAATTTTTACCAGTAATTTTGGTTTAAAAACCAAAGTACGGAACCGTTTTTGATGAAATTTCTATGGGACCATTTGGGAAGTATACCCTTTCCAACAAAAAAAGAATTTTTCAAATCGGTTGGCAAGCGACGGAGTAATGCGCGAACAAACATAAAAAAAAAAAAAAATACAAACATCCGAATTGAGAACCTCCTCCTTTTTTAGAAGTCGGTTAAAAACGTTCAAAATCTAGTCGCAATCTCATCTCAGCGACAATCAATGTCAAAAACTTGTCAAAAGTGTAGGGAAATTAGAGGTATTTTTGACAGATTTAGACTGAGATCAGACTGTGTTCGTACGAGAATTCTTATGTTGTGCAGGCTGGCAGCAAAATAACTGTAGTTGCATTCGATCATTCAAGTAAATTTTTAAAGAGCTTTCATATTATTTCTATTTGTTTTTGTCTCGAAAAAACCCTATGAATAAGAAGACTATTAGGTTACATAACATGACATAGACACACAACCGGCAGAGGTGTAGGTACCTATAGTTCGTAACACTTCGCTAGTTATACAGGGTGGCAGGGACATCGACGCACAAACTGTAACCATGGATTCAGCACATGAGTTTAGACCCCATAGCGTCGAAATATTTCGTCGGTTATCAAAAAAAAGAAATCTTCTGTTTCATAGAAAAGTGCAATACCTACGCGGTCAAAATGTATGGAACAGCAATATTTTTTTTTAATAACCGACGATGTATGTTGACGCTATGGGGTCTAAACTCATGTGCTGAATACATGGTTATAGTTTGCGCGTCGATGCCCCTGCCATCCTGTATTTAAATCCCATGTAATAGGGAGTGAACCTATTGTCATCGACTGGGCACACATCCAAACTCCGGGCTGTTACTGAGAAATTCCTGATGTACAAACGCCAGCAGGTCAAGCTACCCGAAACTGTCAAATTTTCCCCATCAACCTTGAACCTTAATGCTTTAACGATAAAGTTGAAAATCTATTAAAGAAACTTGACAGATTGTAGTAGCTTGATGTGCTGGCGTCTGTACAAATGCCAGCAGGTCAAGCTACCCAAAACTGTAAAAATTTTCCAATCAATCTTGAATCTTAATGCTCTAGCGATAAAGTTAGAAATATATTAAAGAAATTTGACAGATTGTAGTAGCTTGACGTGCTGGCGTTTGTACATACCCTAACACTTCTCCCAACCTGGAAATCGAACCCGATTAGCCAAGCGACGTCAAGTAGCATGATTTATGGAAGATGACTGTTTAAAATTTTTTGCTGGTAAAACTTGCAATCAGACTTACCATGAATGTTTACACAGTAAGTTGGTTCAAGTTGCATAAATGAACTTGCGAAATAAACCTTGGTAATTGCCATCGAACATTACGACTAACTATGACGTCACTTAAAAAGGATTGTCACCATAATTTTGAGAAGTGATTGGATTGCATTCGTCGTCATAACTCAAGGGTATCAGCAGTGATGACGAATTGGTGCAAAAACAATGATTATGAAACAGGTACTCACAATGCAATTATTACTGTTATTTCCCTTATTCCGTCAATTTTAATTATTCATAGCATCTAACGTACTGACATTGCATCAATAATGTAATTTTCCTGCAGTTATTATTGTGATTAGATAGACTAATAGGTATTGTGGTGATTTCTATAATTTGGTAGATATTTTTTGCTAACCGACTTCAAAAAAGGAGGAGGTTCTCAATTCAGATGTTGTTTAACTTTAATTTCGGAAGTCGGTGTCAAAAAACGAAAATGCGGAACCAACGACATCGACTTCCGAAATTAAAGTTATTTTTTACTTTGTAGTGTTTTTTTTTTTTTTGAAGGCCGGTTGTTTTTTTTTTTAGATAAGTCTTTATTTGCCTTAAACATGGTATAATGGTTTAACATAAGCACAATCAGTCTATAATATTCTGAGACAAAGGCCTTCTCTCTGTCACAGGGAGTCAGCCGCAATCCACCATGCGGGTCCTGTGCGGGTTGGTTGGTGGATGACACGTGCCTTCGCAATTTTCGTTTTCTTCTCCGTTTTCAGAGCAACGGTGTTGAAATAATTTACACAAAGTAAAGTGTTGGTCGCAGGTTTGAACTAAGGCAGGCGCCTTAGTTCAAACCTACGACCAACAATTTGTTTGCTCCGTTTTTGTTTATGAAATACCCAATACGTTCTTCAAAAAATAAGTTTTGGGAAAAAGATATTGCTGCCAAACCTTTACTAGGAGCTTCGAACTGTTGATCAAAAATGCCTATGAAAATTAACACTACTTATGAGTGTTAAATTTCATAGGCATTTTTGATCCTATTTAATTTTTCCGCTGTATATAATGCAATGTTTCTTGCTTATTCTATTTGTTTAATATACTTTACGTCCTCTACATATATTACCTAAGTAAAGAGGATAATTAGAAAAAAACAATAGTTGGCCTTTTTCGTCAAATTAAAAACAAAAAAAAGTTTAATTTAAAAATTGTTTATTTTATGGTTTTTATTGATATAAAAAGTTAGTCTTAGCCTTATTTTTACAAAATAGTTGTTTGTTTAGTCCGCGCTTCGGGTTTTTCATAATGATTATTACCTTTTGAGTTAGTGTAGTGTAAAAAGTGTAGAAATAATAGTGCCAATGACACACATAATAACACATGAACAAAGTGCTTATATCATCATATCAGACTCTAAGAAAGTGGAACGGACTTGTGTAAAGTACAATAAACACTATTCTAAGTTTTAAAATAATTATCACGTAATAAATTAAGTTAGATTAAAAATTGCTTATTAGTCTTATAGGCTAGATTGTAATTAATTATTAAGAACCTGGTTCTTTTTAATAAAGGATAAAAAAAAAATGATTATAAACTCCATCATGTCTGCCTTTACAAATAGGTAAATAACTGCTATGTTATTTTTGCCCAGTAATAATTCTAGTCTTGTCATTGATATAAAATATGGAGCCTAATTCCAAAAATCATACTATTCTTAAACAATGACTAGAAGGGTAGGTCCACGGTTCGAGTCGGGTCGAGATCCTTACACAAACATGTACGTCAAAGTTGCCAAATCCGATAAGCCTTGCTTTCCTCATAGAGAAAATATTGAAATGCATATATGTACAAAGAGATTGCGGCCATACCTCAACGGCCACTGTCAGACAAGTTATCGATGGCTCCTAAATATTATTTATGGTTGTCTCAGCCGCCTTCGATCCTAGTACTAACGCTCCTTCTATATTTGCGCAAACACTTACGGCTATCTTTGATTTATAGCGCCCTGGTAGTTTTTGTGAAGATTCTCTACAGTTTTTGAACAACGTAGATGAACTTTTCTTGTTTTACAGTTCCCCCACTTCCTTTTATAAAGAATCTAAGTACCTATGTAGATAGGAAAGTACGGTACGTAAGTCACACTTTCCTTAAAATCCTTACAATTATTAACCTTCAAGTAGCCAGTTATACCAATTTAATCACGAACTAAGTAACAGATTCCTAGATTCCCATAATCATTATCATCGTCATTGTCGGGTTTGCCAGCCAAAAAAGGAACAAAGGGGGATGAAACAAGGGTTTGTTGCATCCATTGCTGAATATGCCCTGGTCTGTGCGAATTTCATCCAGCCGATCTATTCTGTTAAAATCTGACCGTAAAAACTTAAGTGAAGTGAACTGGAAGTGAGCTGTCATTCCACCCGATGGTAGGAATTGACACTTTGACAACTCACTGCAAGATCTCTTCACATAGGTTTTCATGGTGAGATTATTACAGAATAGACAAACTGGCCTTCAGTCTGTAAATCCCTATAATAGCAACAAAATAATTACAAAAATGTTTACCGAAAAACCAATAAACAAAATTGCACTTTCATCTTATTACTGCTAAAAAATCCACAAAATTTCACGAACCACACAAACTTTTGAATCACGACACAACTCTAAACTGTCATTAGAACTTTTCATCGAAACATTCATTATTACTACGTTTACTTTGAATAACATTTTCGTTAAAAGCTTTTTTCTCCACATTGATATAAATGGGAGTCGTCTGTGCATCGAGAGCTGTACATAAATCAAGGGCGGGAATGGGATGTATCGTTTGTTGAACGTCCAGTCTAATAAACGATGGATTGCTGATTGTTGGTCATCTCGATCAAGTCCATCTGGGACGAGGGAATAGAGGGAACGGTATTAGTATTGTTTTGTTTAACAACAGTAACGTAGAGGCTATTGATGTATATCTTTATTTGCTGATGAAGATACTTTTAATGGTGTACTAGAGATCATACTTTTTGGCTTCGTATATAGTTTTTTTTGGTTAGTATTTTTTTATTGTTTCCAATGTTGTTAGTTATCAACGCTCCTATCTCTTAGCTATTTTTACTATTTGTATTTCCTGTGTGTGTCCCCCAAGTAAAATATTATTCTTTTTTTATATTTTTTACAATTTTACAATTTTACACTATACATTATATAAATTACAGATTTTAATGTAGTTTTACGGGTAAGGTTGGTGGTGACACAATGGGCGGTCTTATCGCTAAGAGCGATCTCTTAAAGACAATCTTTGGATGGATTAAAAAGGGGGAATGATAGACAATACTTTAGGTATACCATTTAAATAATACAATAAATAAATACATACATAAAGCATATCATTCCGCTTTGCCCCAACAATCTGTGCCACCAGCGCACAGGACAAATTGGAATGTGCACAATTTTGTCTTCCATTGTGTTTCACTAAGATTTTGGTGGGCAAACTACACTCGCATAAACTCCTCTAAATTGCCTATGTTTTTTTGGGACTAAGATTAACGTAGTCTCTAGGAGCTAAACTAGATGAGTTCAGCGTTTCCTATATGACTACTCTGAGAAGAAAGGCCGAAACAAACTTAGGGCACAGTCTCTTCAAAAGTCGAGACATAATCTTGGTCAGATTATGTAGATTGATGTTTGAAATGGTCTTTGGAGGAAAGAACCACACAGATTGAGTGGCCCTTACCAGTCAGTGCACGTATTTGTCAAAAATCGTGTAGCTCAACTCAGAACTTGAGTAGCTCAACGATTAATTCTTCTTGTTCTGGCCCAGCACCCTAATTGCGTAACACCATAGGAATTTAAAAAACATATCTATGCATAACACACTATGAATCTCAATCTGAATCATTTTGAAGGATATTGCTAATCCATTGCTTCATATGTTCGAAAAATGTGTCTGCTCAACAACGTCAATAACGCAATTAATGTTGTTGAACTGTCAAAGCCATTGCTATTGTTAGTGATCACAGGACCCGTGTTACTTTAGGCTGGTGCAATATGTTTCTCCCAATTCATTATTTACTGTCAGCCTTCACCGTGTACTCACCGGTACATAAATCATTTTATATTAATATAACTAAACACGATGCATAAATATGACGTAGTCATCCTTAATTGTCAAACCGACACCTTGAATAAACGTCCACTTGTATGACTGCATTATTTGCCAAAGGTCTAAATCAGACGAGATATAACAGAGGTCAGGTACAGGAAAATACCTGCCATGGGCAATACCCCGGTTAACTTCGCGTTCAACGACCGTGATAATAATCATTTAGTTGTGGAATTCGACAGACCGTGAACGCTTATTACGCATATTCTCAGAAAATTTACTGAGTACGCGAGAAACGAGCCCTGATTTTGTTGTTATAGGGAGTTTCTTGTACCCAACATCTTTTATGAACATGTCATAATTGGTATAACTATGCAGTGCTAAACCCGTTCTGGTAAAGTGCTATAACTGGTTGGAAACTAGCCAATTAAAAAAAAGATGAGTAGGTACAGTGGCTTGCAAAAGTTAGTTGACATTTTTTCACTTTAGCTTTGATATTATGATTTACATTTTGACATTATGATTTACATTTTGACATTATGATTTAAAATTAACTGCTATAACGTTTTCATTGACTATTCCAACTACCTTTGACTTATCATTAAAACAATCAAGTAATCCCTTAGGATACCCTTAGGTACCTGATTATTTTTTTATTTAAAATCATGATGTGGCACAGTTGAAATGGAAAAATGTCAACTGGAGGCCACTGTATATTTTCGACGTGATGACATTTGCAGGGCCAACATGGCCTTCGCCCAACATTGGGACACAATATAGTAAAGGATAACAAAAAAAAAGTTTACTTTTATTTTTCTGTCTTTCATCGACTATAGTCTTCATCATCATCATTATCATTTCAGCCATAAGATGTCCACTGCTGGACATATGACTAAAATCACCTCCACTTCGACTGATTCTGTGCTTCCCGCATCCAGCGGATTCCTGCGGCCTTCACAAGGCAATCGGTCCACCTTGTAGCCTTCCAACGCTACGTCTTCCGGTAAACAATCGCCATTCCAGAACCCTTCGGCCCCATTGGCCATCTGTTCGGCAAGCAATGTGCCCTGCCCACTGCCACTTAAGTTTGGCAATTCTTCAGGTTATATCGGTTACCTCAGTTCACTCACAGGACGTTATCAAAAACAAAAATTTCAAGACATTTATCTGCACAACTTCTAAACCCAGACGAGAAGCCAGTATTTTGACTGGCTTCTCCAAACTCAATTATATATTTCCAATAAAAAAAAAACTCAGCAAAAATAAAATAAAACATTACCATCTACAAACTGCGTCTTGAATCACTTAACTCCGTGTGTCTCGAAGCAACGGCACCAAAGGAAATAGGAATCATTATTTAACGTCAATGTTTAACTAGATTGCCTCCCGCAAATGGCTCGGTAATGATTCTCGCCGATTGCGGCCCGCAATGTAAAGCTAACAAGTAAATTAACTTCGAGGGCTATTCGATTTTAACGGCGAACTTTTTTTATTATTTTTTTAAAGGAATTTGTGAAAAACTTGGTACCTAGTAAGAAGGACGACTAATTGAGTTTTTTATTTTACTAGCGATCCGCCCCAGCTTCGCTCGGGTACAGTGGCGATATGTCAAAACATCGAAATTTGTCTGTGGTATATCTAAGTTAAATATGAATGTGTATTATACACATAAAACTTCCAGAATAAATGCTTTAAAATGATGGTGAAAACCGCATGAAAATCCATTTAAAAGTTTAGAAGATCTAAGCGTTAACACAGATAGACAGGAAAAGTTACTTTGTTTTTTATTTTTTATAGAAATAATATTGTTTTGTTTAGACAGATTTTATTTTATTTTATTATAATTCAATTAGACTTTCAAGAAACAGACGTACTAAAGCGTCTTGTTCTAAGTTAATCTTTGTTCACTAACTTACAGTAAAGAAAAACATCTTAGTAAAAAAGCCTCTCGACTTGTAAAGGTCTGAAATCGTCTACCCGCACGGAGCAGAAGTGGTGATCACTCACTGCGTCAAAATATATCCTAAGTAATATAATAAATTATAAATGCGAAAGGGAGTTTGTTTGTTTGTTACGCTTTCACGCTTAAACGGCTGAACGGATTTGGATGAAATTTGGCACATGGCTAGGACCATGACCTGGGTTAGGATATAGGGTACTTTTTATCCCGGTAGTACGTTCCAACCTCCACGCGGGCGAATCCACGAACAAAAGCTGGTAGGTAAATAAATGAAACAAATCATTTTTTTCGGGTCAAAAAGAAATAAAATGCGGGGTGAACAAGGAATATCATAATGCGGGGGCGAAGCTTGTGAGGCGAATGTGGAACACATCTTAACTCAAAAACAAACAACGATACTTCCCTTTCACAGTTACACCCTTTATTAATAACCAATAAAATCCGAACACAGAAAATATTCAGTCGCACAAAGCGAATACCACAATACACACCACAATACATTTTCACTTGCAAAATATCAATTTAAAGTTATCAAATCATTCATTAATAATCCCATATTGCATTTCCAATGGCAACTAATGAGAATTCCAACCGCTTTCACTGATCAAAATCTATCAATTTAGGTACGTATGTATGTGTATCTGTATACGTACATAAATATGTGTGCATTTAGCAAAGTTGCAGTCGTTATTTCAGGCGAAAATGGCTTTTGAATTTGGCTAAGTGTGTAACATATTGATGCTCGTGACTGTACAGTACGAGGGTAATTTGTCGATGTGGAATCTCCGTAGCCAATAAAAACGTTATGTCTGTCTGAACCTTTATGACCCATGAACGGTTGCTATATTATGTAGATTTCTGTATTATGGGAATTATACTTACACACGTTTGATTTTTTGTGGTGGAATATAAGTTTTTTTTTATCCTTTACTAAAAAGAACCAGGTTCTTTATAATTAATTACAATCTAGCCTATAAGACTAATAAGCAATTTTAATCTAACTTAATTTATTACGTGATAATTATTTTAAAACTTAGAATAGTGTTTATTGTACTTTACACAAGTCCGTTTCACTTTCTTAGAGCCTGATATGATGATATAAGCACTTTGTTCATGTGTTATTATGTGTGTCATTGGCACTATTATTTCTACACTTTTTACACTACACTAACTCAAAAGGTTTTGTCCGTTTTAGTCTTCACACTATATTTGTTTGGTCTAACAGCTGAATTGCCTCGATGTTCACATGTCGGTGGAGTCGGTGTTCATGGGCCTCAGCAAATTTTTGGATTATTTCGGTGACCGGTTCCATTTTTAAGTCACGATGGAGGTCGTCATTTCTTATGTACCTACCAGGGAATATAAGTTGTAGTAGGCGTTTATTACTTCTGTAAGGCTACGGTTTATACTGCATAGATGGATATACATTAGAATAAGCATAATCAGCCTAGTTCCCACTGCTGGGACACACTGCCTCCTCTCTGTGAGAGGCAGTGGGCGTAATTCACCACGCGGGCAAAGTGCGGGTTGGTAGATGTCACTTGTCTTTGAGTTTTTGGTTCTAAGACATGCCGGTTTCCTCACTATGTTTTCTTTCACCGGTTTGAGAGCAGATATGCATACACACATATACATAGATACCTACATACATTACATGAATAAAATTGACGTCCGTCAGTATGGAAAAACTGTTAAAAATTCAAAATTAATTCTCAGTATAAGATTTATTCTTGGTATAAAAGTTTAGTGAAATTCGCCCCTTAGAGTGTATGTCAATAGTGTCTTCAAAACGTTTTTTTTTTTGGAACCTCGTCCTTTTCATTTTCTTAATATTAATGTAATTATTCAATTGTGTTTTTGTGTGCACTGAATAAACGATTTATCTATTTATTTATACGGCTTATACTGCAAAAAGATGTCAAAATATGGAGGCAGGATTTTATATGCCACAGAGCACGAAAACGGACGCCTCGTCGCGCGTCGGCCGCCGCTAAAGACGGTACTGTCAACACTTCCCATACAAACCACAAGCGTGTTAGTGAACGTCACCGTTTACTCATAGAAACTGACGTCCCGTGACAATTCTAACGTGACAGCTAGCTTGCGCTCAGTGGCGCCAAATCCGGTCACGACTATTATTCGTAAAAGCGTCTCATTTCCGCGCGTACATTTCGCGTGCTCTGTGGAATAAACCTTTTCAAACTGTTTGTAGCTGGGCTTTAGATGATATTATATCTACATAGACTCGATAAAATATAAGTGGCTATTAAACATTACCACCATCAATGAGTGAGATAATCGCACATATCTAGGTAGGTATACTACTAGTACGAACTGCCTCGTTGCTCTAGTGGTCGCATGCGCTCTGCTGAGCAAAAGGTTCTCAATTTGATTCTCGGGTCGAGCAAAGTTATTGGATTGTTCCATCTGGAATTTTTCAGTAACAGCCAGGAGTCTGGGTTTGTTCCCGGGTGATGGCAATAGGCTCGCTCCCAATTACACGGGGCTTAAAAATAACTGAAGAAATGTGCGTGTACTATAGGTACACCTCTGCCCAACCCTTCGAGGTATACAGGCGTGAAGACGATATCTACTACTAGTTAGAAAGTAAGAAAGAAAAAGTATGAATTGCGACTCGTACCTACAGTCAACAGCAAAAGTAGATGATCAAAATCAGAAATTCAATACTAATGAACGGAGTTTGCAGCTATATGGCAGCTGTACTATAGTTTGACCAAAACCGCTGTACCGCGCCTTCGGCATATGCGCGGCGAGACGGGGGGGCAGTGCAGGCCGCTCATTCGTCATCGCTCACGGCGTCCTGCCCCCCGCCTCGCCGCGCATTCCTCCCGCCTCACCGCGGCGCGGTACAGCAGTTTCGGTCAAACTATAGTAGTAAATGTTTGGTATAATTTACAATTACATACTTTTGAATCACTTCGAAGCCACACAGTTCTGACGCAAACTCCGTTCATTAGTATTGAATTTCTGATTTTGATCATCTACTTTTGCTGTTGACTGTACAGTCACAAGCACCAATATGTCAACAGTTGACAACTTCCAATTGGGATTTTTTCGTAAAATAATGAATGCAACGTTGAAATACGACACATTTCATAAACCTATGGGTTCGAAAATGCTATGTTCGTAACAACATAAAATTTCATTAAAAAATAAAGGAGTAAATCGCTTTTGAATAAAGCCGAGTGTATACATACTTTTGCTCGTGACTGTACACGAAGATCATAAAACTAAACTAAAGTGAACACAATCAAAAATAAAAGTAACAAAAATAAAACTGAAACAGAAAGTCCTATACGAGGCCAAAAGGCTCCTATCTCAGCAAGATGCTACGACATTTAAAAAAATAAATGTCGCAGCGCTGGTATTCAGCTACTGTACCTATTGACACACTTATGTTGACAATATGGAAGGTTTATTATTACTTACCTATAATCACAATGCTTCACTCGTGTTAATAGGCTACCTACTACAATGCCTCACTCATGTAAAAGTCCAACTAGAAAAACCACGAAGCCCTAGTGGTGAAATTATATAAAATATTGCATTGCATTACATTTTCCGGTAAATCATATGCAGATGACACGAGAAGACAGGAAAGAACGTCATAAAAAAAGTCCCAAGACCGCATACATATATGGATAATTTATTATACCTACCTACATCATTTCAATAGGTATATGAGAATGTTTAAACGTTCATTTGAAACTTGTCAAAAAGATTTTGTTACCGATCTAGCTCAATGAATCCGGAAACTGACATGTCCTAGAACCAAAAATTCGAAGACGTGACATCCAACCCACTGTTCCTGCGTGGTGGATTACGGCCCACTCTCTCCAGAGGAGGCCTGTGTCCACAGATATCTATGCCTATGTCCCAGCAGTGTGAACATTAAAGGCTGATTATGCTAAGCTCAATCAAACTGCCTAGCCTTTTCACAACTATGTTGGGGTCGGCTTCCAGTCTAACCAGACGTAGCTGAATTCCAGTATTTTACTTGGAGCGACTGTTTATCTGACCTCCACAACCCAGTTACTGGGTGACACTATACACCTTGGTAAGTCTGGTTATCAGACTTTTTGAGCTTCTGACGACCCGTAACGACTGTCAAAGATCTGCGCATGACAGCCGGGATCAACGTCTTAACGTGTTTTCCAAGGGCAGTCACTCATCCACAAACCAACCGCGACCAGCGTAGCATAACCTTCGATCGCGCGGCTATTATCACTTAGCCACGAGCCCCTTGATGCCGATCTAGCTTTTCATTACAATCAAGTATTGAAATAGGATAATTCTAAGTTACAGAATAAGATGACGAATTGACTAAAACCAATTAATCTCTAGCAGCCTTATGCAAAGTGATCAATAAATTGAAATCAAATATCTTTATCCCCGACTGGTTGTCTGCGGTTTAAATTACAGTTGAATTGAGTTATCTGAAGTCAATTAATTCTAGATTGTTATTCTTATCTATTATTTTGTAACTTATTGGAGAAGCCTTTTCGTGCAGTGTTTGTAACAGAATCTAAAGGAGTGGATAATTGAACAGGTATTGGCGCCGATTCCCTAGTTCACAAACTAAACTAAATTTAAGTTCAGTGCATCTTTTTCATTCTATTTCATTAAGAAAAGGACAGAAGATAAATATTAGCTTAGTCCTGTCAAATTAGTCCGCGCCTGACGTAAATTTACGTATTTTTAGTAGCCATGTTATTAATCACGTCTAACTTGTCTATGGAGTATCATAATTTGACAGGACTAAACTAATATTTATCTTCTGTCCTTTTTAATGATGATGATGTTTGGTGATAATCTAGCATATCTAGGGACCTTAGGGGCATTTTTCGAAATTTTCAGAACGGTCTCAGTCTCAATCCGTCAAAAATATCTCTTATTTCCGCACATTTTTGACAAGTCAAAATTAAAGACATTGATTGTCGCTGAGATAAGATTGCGACTAGATTTCGAACGTTTTTAACTACGGGAATTGATCTTCAGTTTAATATATCCGAATGTATTACAAGTTGTGTTTTTTATAGTTTTAATAATTATTTAATTAATCAAGATTTTTAAACAGCACCTGTCGTGAAAATGTCGTATAAATTTTGTAATTTTTTGACAAATATATGTTGCATTGTTTGGTATATTAGATAGGCCCCAGGCGGAGTTAGTCCCACGCGTTTTTCTTACTACCTAAAACTACGGTTTATTCGCCGTGTGTAGGCACGGTCGTCAGTATTGTATGGTTATAGAACCGTGTCGTGTATAAAGGGCCTTACTTGTAGAATACGTACTTGTTTAGTCCTACTGTGTTATCCCTAAGACACATATCACCACCTAATCTCAAAAACAGACAGAAAATATATTCCAAAAACAACCGCCCCCCAATTACTGACAGCCTCAGGTGGCAACTCGTGAGCAATTAAAACAAAATATCACATTCAGGGGTCGCTTTTACCACTTTCCACCTTCTACCACCTCAATCTTCTTTACTTTATTGCTGCATAAAGAAACTTAACGTTCTAAATGCAACGTAAATCGTTTATACGATCGTGTGTGCTTCCAGACATAAAGGGGAATTAATAAGGCTATCTCAGAGCGCGATTCGGCAGACAGATATCCAATCTCATAGTGGAATAAAGCTCCAAAGATATATACGGAGATATTGAAAGTTATCGATTTTAAAACTCCGGTTTTGTGTAGTTGTAAGTTTTATTGAAAATAGAATTGAATGGAAGCTGTTTTATTTTTCAGTGCTTAGATGTAAATAGGAATTTATATGGTTTTATACTCGCGATTCTACCATATATGTACCTAGTTGGATCGTGTCGTAAGGTTTACATTTGGTAACATTCGTTTTTATAAATTGCTAAATTAGTGGGTAACTTATATTATATCATTAGATATATTCCATTACTTTAAAAGCTGAAAGATTTGAAAATGGAGCTGAAAAAGCTTGCGTTAGCACACAGGTTGGTATAACTCAGCAGTAAGCACAGATTATTATAAAACACATTGAAGACTGCAAGCATCCGTTCACAATGTAATTATAAAATACTCGTACTAGCCTCTTGCCGCTACTTCATCCGCGTGAAATTTCTTGCTGAACCAACCCATCCCGTCGCAACGCATCACCAGCCCGCACTATTACTTTATTTTCGCTTAACGTTTTTCTAACTTTTTATCTTTTGTACTCAACTCCTAATAATAAATAGCCTATAACCTTTCTCAAAAATTAGCTAATAAATGCAAAAATATTTTTTCAAATCCGACTGGTAGTTCCAGAGATTAACGCGTTCAAACAAACAAACCAACCCTTCAGCTTTATTATTATAGATATAAACAGGTACGAAAAATTAGGACCTAGGGAGGTGCCCAAATCTCTTAGTAAATCAAAACAATCTCATCGAGATAAATATTAAATTATTTTGTAAACAAACGTTCAACAATCTTCAAAGTTCAATAATCCCTCACTTTGACTGCACCTGGAAAATCAACGAAAACGCTTATTAGGATCAAAATATTAACAAACGCAGCACCTGCCAAACCAATTTACTAGCTGTAAACTGTAGACTCATTGCTAAATTAAATTGTACGGCGCTATCTCAGATCCAAGGTGAAACAGTTCTTAATAACCATCATATTGTAATTAACCTATAATGTTCCCACTGCTGGGACACAAGTCTCCTCTTAGTGAGAGGGAGCCACCACGCGGGCCTCGCAATGTTTTCCTTCACCGTTTTGAGAGCAGTGGTGATGAAATAATTTACACAAAGCAACTGCCTGTCTAGGTCCGAACCTACGAACTTCAACTCGTAAGTCGCGGTTGTTACCACTGGGCCACCACTGCTTACAGAAAGGAGGAGGCGAAAATGTTCTTAGTAAGGCGAAATTCAAATGTGGCGTTTTATTGGCACTAACTATAAAATGAAAGTAAAAGTAAAAATCCACCCTCTCGGAGCTCAGTAAATACGGACACTTAGATTTGCCCATCAAAGTTTCGGGTACTCAAAAATCCATTTGAAAAATACACGTTTTATAACGTAGGGCTTTGGCACATTGTTTTGCTTCAGATGGTGGACGTGACGCGGAAGAAGTTTTGATTTCGTCTTTTTCTGCTGTTTGTTTGCTTTGAAACGGTGCAGTACATGCTATAACTAATAGGTGTAGATGACCAGCGGGGTAATTGTAACATATGAAGCAATGGATTAGCAATATCCTACAAAATGATTCAGATTGAAATTATAGTGTGTAACACAATTAGGGTGCTTTCAGGCCTATTCAACATTCATGATTAGTTTTGTTCCCCGTAACTGTCGATACATAATGCTGTAGGCACCTACCTACACAGTTACTGGTATGATTTACTAGATACAACCTTATTATCACTTATTGTGGTCGCTATTCAACTAACTAACATGAAAATCCTGAAAAGATTTTCTATCAGGTTATCAACACAACACGACACAGCTACCTAAACACGCGCACACATGATAATGACCATGTGTAATATCACATATTAACTGCACGCAATTTTACCTCCACCAAACATACTGTATACCTACCTACCGGATCAACATGTAACCAGACGAAATTGCATTACGTGAACGTTGTAGGCAGAACACTGCGCTTTGTCGCACATTGTGTCCACGCCCTTACCGTCTGCACAAGTACCTACATAGGAGAATTGGCCATTCTAAAAAGGGTGCGTTTATACGAGAGTCATCAGCGGATAGCTTTTATCGTAGTTAAAATCTAAGGTGGCATTAGAATTACGATTTTACGACTCAGGGTTCAGAACTTCGAATAATAATGTAAGTAGCTTCTCGTTCGTTCTACCTAGTTTTTTTTTACTAGTCTTATTATGTAAACAAATACGTATGGTGTACTGAGATTAATATTTTGAGAAAATTAATGGTTATTTGGTTAACTAGTAGCAGTTTTTTATGCAATTTAGGGCTCATTTTTCCAACGCCAGATAATTTTTACGGGGGAATAATTTTCAATTTTTGACAGTTCTCCATAAAAAAAAACTGTCAGATGTCAATTTTAATCCATGAATGAAAATTATCTGTCGATTGAAAAATCAGCCAGTAAATGTGTTTCTTTTATTTTCAATTAATACTAACTAAAAGTGTGTCATTATTGTGAAACCTCTTGTGATTTTAAAACCTGCACCCTAATTGCGTAACACACGATCAATCGGAATCGGTTTCATTTTGACAGTTCAACAACATTCATTGCGTTATTTACGTGTTGAGCAGACAAATATTTTCGAACTTATGCAGCAATGGATTAGCAATTTCCTTCAAAATGATTCAGTTTCCGATTGATCGCGTGTTACGCAATTAGGGTGCAGCACCCTAATTGCGTAACACACTATCAATCTCAAACTGAATAATGTTGAAGGATATTGTTAATCCATTGCTTCATATGTCCGAAAAAATTGTCCACTCAACAACGGAAATAACGCAATGAATGTTGTTGAACTGTGAAAATGAAAGTCATTGCTACTGATAGAAACAAAGAAAGAATAAAGTTTATCTGGACACAGTTCGTGAAACAAAATTAACAAAATACTAAAAATAATGTTTCAAACAACAGTAGTGTATGTCTCACGGCTGCGCCAAAAAGGTTTATCGGGATAATGTATTACGTAATTACCCCGCGTGTTTGTTTACTAATTCAGACAAGTAAAAGAAAACACACTATACTCCTAATATCAACATTACAACTAGGATATTAGCTATAAAGCTGTGTTATTGTATAATGTATGTAATTCTCATATTCCTCATATCTCTGGGGTTAGTTTTAATCGCAAGTCGTAACCGTTTACAGAAGCAATAATAATTTCATTTTGGTTATGTTCGCGACGGGGATCAAAACATGGAATTAATGTTCTGCGTGAAATCTTGTTTGCATTCACGTTAAATGTGTTTGTTAACTATGTTATGCTGTTTTTGTGATAAAATCTAGCTAAAGTTAAGCTTCTAAAGTACTAAACTTACTGTTTTGATTTTATGTTTGGATAATAAAGACTTTAGATAGGTACCTACCTTGTCATTGATATATCCGTTGGTATATTATATCACGTAAAAATCTCACCGTGAAAACCTAGCTGGAGTTCCATCAGACACCTGAGAATGACACTTCACCAAAATTTTCACAGCGAGATTTTTACATAATACATCTTTAGATCTAACTGTGTTTGTGTAAATAATAAACACACAGAGAGAGATGTAAATAGATCATAATTCAAACCTAAATTAGAGACGGTCTCGGTGCAAGTCAGCAAGTGTATTAAA
Organism: Apamea anceps; assembly: GCA_951799955.1. Taxonomy (NCBI): domain Eukaryota; kingdom Metazoa; phylum Arthropoda; class Insecta; order Lepidoptera; family Noctuidae; genus Apamea; species Apamea anceps. The sequence goes on from OX637506.1 coordinate 15,053,706, forward strand.
AAAGCTGTCACACTTTCTTAAATGAAGAATTCAAAGACCACTACGCATCATCCATCGGTATTCCTAAGAAATTAACCTATTCATCAATTCAAAATCCATAACATTTCAGGGTACTAACTATATCTACTAGCCCCACAAGCCTTGAACCAAGTCCATAATGAATCAAAGTAACAATTTAAAACGTAATTGAATACGGAAATTCTATTTGTCTTACAAAATGTAGTAATTTGGTTGCGCCTGCCAGATATTGCGTAGCAAGCAGTAGCAATGCGTCGGATGATGTCATCCTGCAGGGGTTGTGAGATGACGTCATTTTTATCCCCTGCTAGGAGGGTAGTAAGCTATCGGGTCACGCCCTACTAATAATTAAAGTATTTTGTTACGAAATTGTTACGTAACTGCCAGAAATGTTGTAGTGCGAGTTTAATATAAGTTTTTGTTTTTGGGTTGTTTTTAGTTTCATCTTTATTAAAAAGAACCTACATGAGCATTTATAATATTATTATTATGTATTTGTTACTTTACTTGGTTTATACCAAGTAACGTTGTCGAATCGAAATAAAACGTAATTGAACGAGCAAAAGTACCTAAGTGGTAAAAGTAGTAGTCCTAAGTTTGAAATCTTGTTTAAAGTGTCATTCAAGTGCTATTTATTGAAATATTATAACTTTTTCATTAGCGCTGAACTGATGAAAACCGACGCTATCTGCGAATCTCAGCTTTATTTTTCAAAATAATAAGCATCTTTAAACATAATGTTTTATCTTTCTATTATGCTCTTATACAAAGCAACTGAAAAAGCCTTTAAAAATCCATTCAATAGATCAATAGATTGCGCCTACAAAAGTTACACGTTGTAAAAATAAAATTCTGCTATAATAAAAACCAAAGGCGTTGGAGACTCATAGAAAAAGTACCTCGAGTGTGGGGTTGGAGGGGGGACTCAATCAGACAGATTAAAGGTTCTTTGTGAGCATCTGATAAGCTTGCCATTACCATTAAACAACTATTCATACTTGTAAATGTATGTACTGATCTGGGGGCCTACTCCGAAGTGCAAAGTGCGAATGTTCGTATCGGACCGACACATGGCCGAACCGAATATTATTGAAAAATGCGAAAAAAGTTCGGATCGGCTCAGTTGGGTCGGGACCATAGTCAATATTCGAAAAAATGGATTTAGTAATAATATCTTGATTTAAAAGTGTCCGTGGAGTTTCTTGCCCGTTCTTCTCCACAGAGATTTACGTTTTGGAATGGGCAACTAGCTTCAACTTTCTGACTAACTGACCGACAATTTAATTTTGACAATTCAGAAGTGCCTGAAATGGTTTAATTGAAATAAATGATTTGAGTTTGAGTTTGAGTTTGAAAAGAATGTAGGAGTGTAGGATCGGAACCGACCGAACCAAATAGTAACTTCATAGCAGGAAACGGCCGAACATTCGGCCGATACTACTTCGGAGTAGACCCTCTGTTTGTGTCGATTTGTGCAACTAGCTTCATCTTTCTGACTGACATTTCAACAGCCTATATTAAGTTCAATTGAAATAAATTCTTTGAGTGTGAGTTTTTTTTCTATTTATTTCAGAGGGTTTCTACTGTAGAGTTTTGGCATTTTTTTTTTACAATGTGTTTAAAACGATCGGGGTCCAGACGATCAATGGGCCAAACATACGACCCAATGGGTCCTGTTTAATGGCAAACGACATCGCGGCAAACCCATACGGATATGATGGGATGAGCTGGACTACTTTCATAAAGATTGGTCCTTGGCAGCTCTGGACAGAGAGAGGTGGAAACAGAGTAGGGAGGCCTTTGTCCAGCAGTGGGACAGTAACGGCTAATAAAAAAAAATCTTAATAACTTAGTTGGAATTTCTCGAGTTGTTGGTGAATTAAATTCACATTTTGTATGCGTATGTGAGGTAGGTATAGAAAAAGTAGTTCATGTTAAGCTCACGATAAGGCAGCCCGTGAAATTCAAATGTCCATATGGCCCACATTGTATGTTATTTCCCGTAACAAATATGTATTTAAAAATTGCAACACGTGATGTAACCATAAGAATCAATATTAACAATGACAATTCTCTGAAGTTACAATTGGCCATTAGTAATTCAATCGGGTAATTTGAACTTAGTGTTTATGATTTTAAAGATTATAATTCTGTAAATAATACTTCTTTGTTATGGGCGCGTCTAACTTTTTTATTATCATACAACCTGATACTGAGCTGCAAATTGCAAAAAAGTAAGAAAATTTGATTTTCCCTAACGTTTTCTAGTACCTAGGTACCTACTTTTTAACCAAGTGATTCCTGAAATAACTAGATATTACAGGAGTCTTGGCACTTCTATATTGGGTATTTTATTATACCTAATAACGTAGCAACTTAATAGCATATGTATACGATCAGTAATTTATGTTCGACTTTGATAATAAATCAACTATATTATGGTCTGACGCAAAATGTGTTTTCATGGCATATATAATAAATCGATAAATATTGAACTAGAATAATAATCTGTTGAAATTATATTTATATCCGGTTTGTAAAATGATTTATTTTTCTTCTTCAATTTCTGAATGCCATACATATTCATCATCATCCATCATTCTCTTTCCTTTATCCCAGTTTATTTGGGTTCGACGCAATATTTCTCTTTCTAGAATGACAAATTCTTTTTATTTTTTTACTTAATAAAGGTCTCCCCATAATTTTTCACTTTTCTTTGTGTTGTGCCCTCTCCGAGCACGCGGTTAGGAACATCCAATCGGCTAGGACCATCTGGATGCATCCTATATGGGTAACCAGCCAAGTACGACTTCGGCCTCGCAGACTTATCACCAACATTGCCGATACCTATTTTTTTTATGTTTTTTTTTTTTTTAATAATGGAAATAAAGACAATTGACGACACTGGGCTATTGGACAGTCGGATTAATATCACTAATCCGACTGCCCAATATTGACTGCATTGTGTTGTCATAGAAGAAAGAAGGCTACTGCCTATTCCACTGTAGATGTGTGTGTGACGCATCGACCACTACATTATTAGTGATCTATGGTGTGAAGCGACTAAATATTATAAATAATTAATGTTACCCCAGGCGATTTGGCAAAATACAATCGATTTTAATTAATGCAACCGGCAGTCGAAATAATATTAAGATACTAAATGATAGCATAGTATAAAATAAAAAAGCTGTGTGCCCGATGGGACAGGATTACCCATCCCATCAGTCATCCCAAAATGATAAACTTTCATCCCCATATTTAACCGCTTTAGAGGATGAATTTTCAAAAATACTTCCTTGATGTAATACCTTCGTTATTAAAGGAACTTTTGTTCAAAATTTCATGCTTTTAGACCCAGCTTTTGAGAGCAGTGGTGTCCCAGTGGTAAAGGCTGCGAGTTGTAGGTCGTGACTTCCAACTTCCAACCCAAGCCGGCACTTTAGTTTGTGTAAATTTTATTCCATCACCACTGCTTTGCAAAACGGTGAAGGGAAACATCGTGAGGAAACCGGCATGTCCTGCAACCGAAAATTCGAAGACAGGTCTCATCCGCCAACCCGCACTGGACCTGCGTGGTGGATTATGACCCGATCCCTGTCACAGAGAAGAGGTCTGTGTGTCCCAGCACATTATGAGCTGATTATTCGTAGGTTATACCGTTAGAGGTACCTGCATTAATCATAAAAATGTCGTATTATTGCAAAATGTTATGGATACGACAAACTGAGATTAGAAATTGATTCAGTAGTTCGCTAGTGTGCAGTGGCATTGACGTTATGTAACACCATCGTACCTACGCTACGTCGTCAAGCTCATTGAGTCTAGGTAAACATCTATACCTAACTCTCAATTGTATATGCCTACGATAACGTTTATTGCGTTGAGGTAGGTAAGTATTGCCAACTACGTCGTTACGTAAAAATAGTAGATCGTAAATGTACCTATAATAACCCGTGGCGATACTGCGCCGTATGTTTTTAATAGGAGTATGTGGGAGCCGGGAGCCATGCAATTCTTACAGTCATGCAGCTGAGTCTAGAATTGTCTATGAAAATAATCTTGTGCGAATCTGTTAGGATAGGTTGTGTTTGCGGACGTGGGATCGGCCGCAGTTGGTGATGGGGTGCTAGGCATGGCGGGCTGATACCAGTCGGGGGTGCGGCGAATGTACAATGTCTCAATCTCCCGGGCCCCCAACTAATGGTACAAGGAACAGTGAGGTGTTAGTCCAACATAACCCTCCGTTCTTCCCAGACGGAGGGTATCCACGAAGATATCCAAAAAAAAATGGATAGGCTATGTTAATGATCATGCATGATCAAGCCCCTCATCAGTTCAACAATATAAAGTGTATTTATCGCAAGCGTTGTGTGACAACGATTTGGTTCGGTTCGTGTGAATTTTGGCAATTTTGATCAGCTATAGAACAGTATACAGTTTAGTTGTTTTATTCAGACCTTCAACCCTGCTAGTATACACATAAGATCAACATTTAAGTACTGTATACCATAGTGTTCGGTATTTAACATGTATTATAGTAATCCCACATTAATAATAGGGGGGCGAGTCTATTGCCGTCAACCGGGACTCCGGGCTGCTACAGAGAAATTCCAGATAGAAAAACTTAATAACACTTTGCCCGACCTGGGAATGAACCCAGGACCTCAGTAGGGCTTGCGACCACTAGACATTACACAACATTTATTTATTTAATTCCAACCAAATTATTCTTAAAAAGATGAGAGAACAACGTGAAACTAAAACGTTTTCCTAACTTTCTTAGGTAGGTAATACCGCCGAGTTTCCTATTTCAGTTTCAGCTCTTTAATTTCAGTAAGATCTTCTAGTATATTTGCCTTTCTGTCTAGCTTTACCTTCGTAGGTAATTCCGGCAAATAGGATAGCGCACGTCGAAACTTATTTCCCGGTACGAAGGTATGAAAGTAGTTTTCTTTTTATTCTTGTATCGAGCTTGGGATAATGTTTTTTGAAAAATCTTTTTTGAGTCGTTGCCCGGAATGTTACCACCTCATAAATTGCATGTTTATACCAACTTTCAGAACTAGGTAATGTATGTTTATTTCTTATTTTTAACCGACTTCTAAAAAAGGAGGAGGTTCTCAATTCGGATGTTTGTATTTTTTTTTTATGTTTGTTCGCGCATAACTCCGTCGCTTGCCAACCATTTGAAAATTTCTTTTTTTGTTGAAAAGGGTATACTTCCCAAATGGTCACATAGAAATTTCATCAAAAACAGTTCAGTAGTTTAGTTTTTAAACCAAAATTACTGGTAAAAATTACAACTTAAAAGTGAAAAATAAAAACTTTTTTGAAAAAAAAAAAGAAACAACCGACTTCTAAAAACGACACTACAAAGTGAAAAATACTTTAATTTCGGAAGTTGGTGGCAAACAACGAACATGCGAACCCAACGACACCGACTTCCGAAATTAAAGTTATTTTTCACTTTGTAGTGTCGTTTTCGGTTCGTGAAGTCGGTTGTTTTTTTTTTCAAAAAAGTTTTTGCTTCATCATCTGCCTAGCCTTTTCCTAACTATGTTGGGGGCGGCTTCCAGCCTAACCGGATCCAGCTGAATACCAGTATTTTACAAGGAGCGACTGCCTATCTGACCTCCACAACCCAATTACTGAGTAATACGAAACCCCTTAGTTAGACTGATTTATTTCTTGTTTTGATTATTATTTATGTCTAATCGTATGCTGCACCGGTTGACATCATCACGTCAACGCCGGCTGTCGCTGAAAACCAGCGCTGGGGCTCTGTATCGCATGGTCTTAGCATTATGCTGAGCGATGGCCGTTTTGCGTGGATGTGATCCTTTTTCCCCCCAACTTGTTAATTTATTAGTTTGTGTTCTTTTTACTCGTCATGTTTACCGCAAATAAACGTATTTTCATTATTTCTTTCATTCAATAAAAATAATTAAAAAATAAATAAATTACGCATTGTTCTTATTCATGTGATCATCATGTCAATTTAAAATAATGGTGTACTTTTGATATTGGCCACCTTTACTTTTCTCTAACCTCACATTTGATAAGGGTGGATTTCACCTATGAAACTGAACGCGATTTACTTAAATCTTGTTCAAGGGCTGTCAGTGTCATCATTATCCGTATATTCAAATCACAACTGTCGTCCTTTGACAGTAGTATGAAATGGCTAGATATAACATGACGTAGGGTGTCGTGTCGATTTGCTTTTCAATTAATTTCCCTGACTGTAGTGACTGTCATGGGCGTAGCTAGGGGGGCAACGGTGGGCAATGCCTACCCTAAAAACTTCTTTGCCCACCCTAGAAAATCGTCAGTATTGGAGAATAATGTTTAATTGCGTTTTATTAGGGTTTTTATTAGAGCCGTACATTTTGACCAAGATGTCAGGTTTGGAGAGTTAGGGGCTTGGCTCTACATTAGATCTGATAACTTTTAACAGTGAAAGCGTTATTTAAGTCTCACCTACTTCACGTGAAATGTTTTTGGTGGGTTTATTTTTTACGTGGCGTTATTTATGATCTCTCATTAGATGATTATTAGCCGTAACAAATATGTGTTTATAATTCTGTAAACACATATTTGTTACGGCCGCGAATCATATAATCAACGTACAACTTAGTACTGACCAGAAAATTGCAAAAAACGTAAGAAAATTTGAATTTCGCGGGCTACCTTGGAGCATCCATCTTAACTGAGACGTTGCCTGAGGTAGCTGCGCAGTGCGGGAGGGGTGATAGTTGTCACAAGTTGACGAATCACTGAGCTCTCGCATCAAGTCGCCACACCTCTCCCGCACCGCGCTGCTACCTCAGGCCACGTCTCAGTTAAACGGTTGGCCTATAGTTCAGCTGGACGTATGCCCCCCTAGACAAAATCCCTAGCTACGCCAGTGGTGATACTGTACAAGTCGTGTTTAATCGAACAACTTTATTTCAGCGGATACGTCTACATCAACGGACAGAGATAGTGTTCACTCTTTTCTTGCCACTTTTGTGTTAACTATTACCAAGGCGGTGGGAAAAGACGAAACAATATTGCTACAATCAGCGGACGTGTGAACCCATCGAGGAAGCACAGAAGCTGCGGTGTCCTAGAAGTCCGGTGGCCGTCAAATAGTGTCCGTGTAGCGATATCTACAGCGCCACGTGCAAACTACGCGTTATACTGACGTCATGCTAAATCTTGCATCTCGCAAACAGAGTTTATCGCGCAACTAGCAAATATACCACGGCCCGTCATGAATCATCGGGCAGTTGCCCGCCAGACACGACACCCGACCCGTCTGGTCGGAGGATCCTCCCTTTTCTATGGAGGATGAGTGAACTTTACACCCAGTTCCTCATACCTCTATATCCGCAGTGTACCGGCGAATGACTTTACTGAAACATTGTTTATGAAAGTTAGTGTGTTTTCCTTTCCCGCTGCCATCATTCTCATGACGGACGTCAGTGCGGCCGTTATGTGGTGGCGACCTCGCTTCGCAACAAACACAACACTTTATGTTTCAGAAATTGAATTTAACTTGCAATGTACATTCTAGGAAATTCATTGTTCAGCGAATAGATACCATGCCATGTTATAGACATTTCGTACATCGTCAAAGAATGACATAAAATATATTCTATTGAGGCATAAGCATAATCAGCCTGTATCGTTTCCACTTCTAGGACACAGGCCTCCTCTCAGTGAGAGGGAGTGGGCCGTAATACACCACGCGAGCCCAGTGCGTGTTGCACATGTCTTCGAATGTCTGGTTCTAGGACATGCCGGTTTCCTCACGGATTCTATTGAAGTTGGTAGTTATTTGCTTAACAGTTCATTTCCCTGGCTTGGTGTTTTGTGTAACAGTTTAGCGGATTCGACACTGCAGCAGATCAGCAGTATGGTTTACTTTTTACTTACCATTTGTGTGTGCGCACTACACCCAAATGGCAAGAAAAGACAAAACAATATTGCTACAGTCAACGGCCGTGTCAACATCAACATCATCTGCCTAGCCTTTTCCCAACTATGTTGGGGTCAGCTTCCAGTCTAACCGGATGCAGCTGAATACCAGTATTTTACATGAAGCGACTGCCTATCTGACCTTCACAATCCAGTTACTGGGTAATACGATACCCCTTGGTACGACTGGTTGTCAGACTGTCGGGCTTCTGACGACCGGTAAAGTGGTTACAGGTCGTCGGAAGCCCGAAAGTCTGACAACCGTAACGACTGCCAAAGATCCACGATTGACAGCCCGGCCCGATAGCTTAACGTGTTTTCCGCGGCACGGAGGGGTCTTGATATGTAAAGATGGTCAACTATCCACGGACCAACCGCGGCAACCGTAGCTTAACCTGATCGATCGCCCCGCGCGGCTGTTGTTACGTAGCCACCACAGAAATCTTAATAATAAGGCAATAGAAGTCGCATAGACGCGTGACCTTGTCGCCGCGCTTATGTGTTGGAGGACACAAGTGCACGCGGAGCGTTTGTTGCGGTTTCTTGTGTTATTTGAGACGCGGAGAGGTAAACATGGTGTTTTGCAGCATATCCAACTGCGGAAACTCGTCCAAAACTTGTAACTTAACAAATAAAGGAATAACATTTCATATGTAAGTACTTAATTTTTGAAATATTGTCGTTTTTTAGCAAATATAGACGAATCAAATATTTTCACTATCACTACTACGATTTATCACAAAAAACGATTTTTTTGTCAAATCAATAACCATTACCGCTTAAGCTTATTCATGTCTACTATTACTACTGCTAAAAGCAGCAATGAAATTATAGTCATTCGCAATAAACAAAAATCGCCGTTTGCGTAAATTCTAGGTACAAGCCGCATGAGTTGGCCGCAATTTAGTGACGTGCTACTACTATTCTGTATCGATAATTATTTACGTTCAGCTTAATACTTCGTTTTACCAAATTGGAATGTATCATGTTTTTTTTTTAATATTTAAATATGAGATGTACCTTAATCATTTTCAGTTTTCACTGTTTGTTTTCTTTCTATCTATGGTGCGTTTGTTTAGGTGATTAAAAAAAGGTAAACAATCTTGGTATGTCTTTTTATCTAAAAGTTGTTTAAAAATTGTATCTAAAAATGTTTACAATTAGGTATTTACCTAAATTAATGTTAGGTAATAAACTAAATTTAATTATCCTTCGTATGTATTTTATACGACTACTTTAATATAAAAAGACATACCAAGATTGTTTACCTTTTTTTAGTCACCTAAACAAACCATAAATAGTTTACAAACCAATTTTTGTAACGATTAACTATTAATACGTATTTTTAAACTACTTTCTCATTCAGACAATTAATAGGAGGAAGGCTTAATAATGTTATGTACGTGGGTAAGTTAAAAAGCAGTCTGCGTTGAGTATCCTTTTATATAATACAAGGACGTTTTCAAGATTTATCAAATGCTTTTTTCATGTCAAAATAATTAAGTATACAAAGTTTTATATTGTAAAGATAATCATTACAGAATTTACATAATTTGTATGCATCTGTTTACTTTATTCAATGCTTTTATTACAGGTTCCCAAAAGATCCAGATATTAAAGACAAATGGATATCTGCTACTGGAAAAAGAAATTGGTTCCCGACAAACAATAGCAGAATTTGTTCTGTTCATTTCATAAATGAACAATTTAACTCGTCGACAAAAAGACGGACTTTGGTTAAATAAGCTGTACCAACAGTTGACGTATGGCAATTCATTGTTTATTATATACAAACACTTATTGTTTTATTGTATTCCATTTCCTCATAAATAAATCGTCTAAAAGGGCGTTGACGAAAGAAATACTTTCAATAAAATTAATTATGTATTGTTGCTGGACTCCTTGGAGATTATTAACACTCAACGGAAAAATATAATTTATCGATATCAGCTCGTAATAGTTTGCACTGCACTATTCTTAAGTGAGAGTGAGCACGCAATATCATTTTATGCTTTTCGCACACGGTTCTTATTGGCTGCAGGAGTCGCGCCCCCTGACATTATGCGTTTATCAAAAATATTGCGTAATGTCATCGAATAAAGTTTTATTTTGTAGCAACAATGCAAAGTGCATTTGTAGGTGTAATTGTGTATCTATTTTGTGTTTATGTAGTAGTAGCTGTGACCCGGCGACACTCGTCCCGATATAAAATTTAGTACTATAGCATTTCTATTGCCTTATTATTAAGATTTCTGTGGTAGCCACAAACCCCTGCGTGTCAACATCAACAGACAAAGTGAAAATCCTGTGTTATGTTGTATAATATGTGTGTGTATGGTGTTTAATCTTTTGACGTAATTTAAGCGGATACCTGCATTTCAATAGTGACTATCTTCTATATATATAGTAAAAATAAAGCTAAAGAGAGTCGGATTGGAAATATTATTTATTTATTTTCTTTTTGCAATTGATAGCCTAATTCGTGAACAAGGCGATCAAGCGCGCAGCAACCCTGTTGCACAGAGTGCGTGGCAGCTCCAACAGTCTCCTGGTTGTCATTGCTGGCAAACTGAAATACCCTATCCTTCACGTCATGAGCCAGCTGCATGTACCTGCTAATAGGAATAGGCTGGTTATAATATTTATGTACTCGTAAATATTACTAAGATAGCTTGTAAGTGAATTGTTACTAATGTTATGAGTTCATGTTGCTCGGAAATAAATGTTTATTATTATATATTATAGGCTATTAAAATATATCACTATTGGAATTTTAGGAGGAAATAAAGTAAAAAATAACACGAAGCAATAGCGATGCGGTGAATGTGAAGGCCGCAGGAACCCGCTGCAAGCGGGAAGCACAGAACTGGTCGAAGTGGAGGTGCTTGGTGGAGGGCCATGTCGAGCTAAGGACGTATTTCGGCTGAAATCATGATGATGATGATTCTATTGTAACTGAAAACCGAAACTTTATTTTTGTGCACATGTTTATCATAAGTTTATGTGTAACAATTTAGGGGTTGCCTGCACTTTATCTACGCTTCTACGGTCTAGAATCATGTGCTGAATTCATATTGTCAGCTTGCGCGTCGATTTCCCTGCCACCCTGTTTATCAAAAAACATAGTGATTGTGTTCTGTCTCTTGCCTTTATTTAAGCGGATACTTTTTTTTGTACAATAAAGTTCCTTAGTATCGCTCGTCTAAAATTATCTCTTAAAACATTTTCGAATACGGGGTTGAATGTTCTGTCACTTTAATGACAGAAAAATAAAGTTTCAATTTTCAGTTACAAAAGAATCATCACCATCATCATTTCAGCCGAAAGAAGTACTCAGCTCGACACGGCCCTCCGCCAAGCACCTCCACTTCGACCGGTTCTGTGCTTCCTGCCTCCAGCGGATTCCTGCGGCACAAGATCATCGGTCCACCTTGTAGGAGACTTTCCAACGCCAATGCCGATTGACAAGAAAAAAAACATATTGCAAGAATCAACGGCCGTATCAACGGCGCAGGTGCCCACGGAATGCTTTTTGTGCTTACAAATAGCATTCCGCAGACACCCGCACCGTCTCTCCGCATTCTGCAGCCACTCGTTCCAGCATCGTACCTACAATACTTGAAAGCCAATTGGTAAGTATGCCTGCACTTCAATGGTCAACACTAGAGTTTACTTTTCTTCCATTTGTGTTTCAGTGCACACACACACACAAACAACATTAAATTGTAGAGAAGTTCCCACATTATTAATTTTGTGTGTAATATTTCAAAGGAAGTCTGCACTTCAACAGACAACATAGTTTTTTTTTTTCAGCCATTTCTGTCCCACTGCTGGGCAAAGGCCTCCCTTCCCTCCTTCCACTTATCCCTATCCAGTGCTGTTAAACGCCAATCCTTGTGGAAACAGTCAAGCTCGTCCCGCCATCTCATTCTGAGTCTGCCGCGTTGTCGTTTGCTGCTGTTTGGGACCCATTGTGTGGTTACATAGTAGTTTTTAGGGTTCCGTAGCCAAATGGCAACGGAACCGTTATGGATTCGTCATGTCTGTCTGTCTGTCTGTCCGTCCGTATGTCACAGCCGCTTTTTTCCGAAACTATAAGAGCTATACTGTTGAAACTTGGTAAGTAGATGTATTCTGTGAGCCGCATTAAGATTTTCACACAAAAATAGAAAAAAAACAATAAATTTTGGGGGTCCCCATACTTAGAACTGAAACTCAAAATTTTTTTTTTCATCAAACCCATACGTGTGGGGTATCTATGGATAGGTCTTCAAAAATGATATTGAAGTTTCTAATATCATTTTTTTCTAAACTGAATAGTTTGCGCGAGAGACACTTCCAAAGTGGTAAAATGTGTGTCCCCCCCCCCCCCCTGTAACTTCTAAAATAAGAGAATGATAAAACTAAAAAAAATATATGATGTACATTACCATATAAACTTCCACCGAAAATTGGTTTGAACGAGATCTAGTGAGTAGTTTTTTTTTAATACGTCATAAATCGTAACGTAACGGAACCCTTCATGGGCGAGTCCGACTCGCACTTGGCCGGTTTTTTTTAATAATAAGGTAGATTTATTTAGTTGTAGGTATAATAAATGTTGTTATTGTTGTGTTTTCATTACTTCCCAGAATTTGATCCTTATTAGGGACACTATCAAATGGTGTAATAATACAGTGTACTTATTTATTTTATCAAAATCAACGGGTTGGATTCCTGGCCAGAAATATTGATTTTTCAAAAATCCAATGATGCAGTTTTAGTTTTCATCAAAATCAATCAATTCTTTAGCGGCGTTGTGCATTTTTTTGTGATGGGTAAAAAATGTTAAACTCGCGTCAGGACACGTGACCTGATCGAAAATTCGTAAGACGGAGCTCGCGTCAGGACACGTGACCTGATCGAAAATTCGTAAGACGAAGGGAGAGTAGACCGCATTCCAAAATATCAAAAATGCACAACGTTAATATTCAAGTTTTCACTCCCGAAGTGCAACCCGTTTTTTTTTTTTAATAATACGGTACTTAGATTTATTTAGTTGTATAATAAATAATGTTGTTATTGTTGTGTTTTTATTACTTCCCAGAATTTGATACTTATTAGGGACACTATCGAATGGTGTAATAATACAGTGTGTGTTTATTTTATCAAAATCAACGGGTTCGATTCCTGGCCAGAATATTGATTTTTCAAAAATCTAATGATGCAGTTTTAGTTTTCATCAAAATCGAGCCCGAGGCACCTTTGAGTACCCCCTTTGAGTACTCCTTTGAGTACCAGTCGCTCACAAAGGTGGAATACAGCTAAGACATTCTTGTACACATTAACTTTATGTCAGCTTTGTGAAGAGAGAATAAATGATAAATTATTAGTACTTTTCGCTATTTCTCGTAGTTTCAGATATGGCCATCCATCATTTTATGTCCGGCAAATCACTGTCCATTCCACTGAACATTCCAAGGTTCAACCTTGGAAGGTTCAAGCGATTACTTCCAGGCAACCTTGAAGGCTGCCTGGAAGAGATCGCAGAAAGCGATAAAGCCGCCCATTGTATATTTTTAGTGATCGATCAATTTTTTTGGTATTTATTTTTGTGGTGTACAGACGCCAGCAGGTCAAGCTAGCCGAAGTTGTCAAATTTTCCCAATCAACCTAATGCTCTAGCGATAAAGTTGAAAATCTATTAAAGAAATTTGACCGATTGTAGTAGCTTGATGTGCTGGCGTATGTACAATAAATTATAAATAAACTATCTGACCCGGCAAACGTTGATATCTGTGCCTGGTCTAACGTTTACATGAAAATGAATTTCCTTGCAGAGATACGTTTTGAAGGCAGCAACAACGACAGATTTACATTTTTTTGTATATGGCCTACGCAAATGTTCTACAGATCTGGTAGCGTCGTGTGACGGGTTGTTGAGCTCCCTAAAACAGGGTTAAGCTGTGAGCTACACGATGCCTGACGCATGCATACCGTCTGTTGGGACCTCAAAGCTGAAATGGTTCTTTCTTCAAAAGGCCCTTTCAGAGATGGTCCTGCATCGTTAGTCTCACATAAAATCCTAATATAATGTTTGGACTTTAAAAGAGACTATGACCTCTGAGTTTGTTTCGGCATTTCTATTCAGAGATCATTCAGCTAGGAAAAACGCTAGTTTTAAAATATTGACGTGTAAAAGTGTCTTAAAAGATCTATTTACAGAAATAAATATTAAATTTAATTAACCAAAAGTTCAGTTCAACCTCTAAGTATTGAACCATCCACCTAATGAGTTAACGTAATGATTCTGAACTGCTTTTATTCCTTCATTGATTTTATTTCTAAAATCTGCCGATCTTTTTTTTTATTAAAAACGTTGGACCACCCTAGGAATTATTCCTGTATCGTGGGTGCGCTTACAAACATTTAAAGTCACATACACAAACAGCCAGACCCGGAACAACTACCTGTAGGCACTACAAATATTTGTTCCGTGCGAGAATCGAACCCGCGACACGCAGCGCAGCAGTCGATCGCTCAGCCACTGCGCCAACCGTATCGTCAATTGTCGATCTATTCTGTAAAAAAACTCACCGTGAAAACTTAGGTGAAGTGAACTTGAAGTGAGCTATCATTCCATGATAGCTCACTTCTTTTTCTTGATGCTAGTGATTGACACAATTGACAGCTCACTTCAAGCTTACTTCACGTATGTTTTCAGGGTGAGATTTTTACAGAATAGCACTGTAGATCAATAATTAAATTTAACGTGCGCATAGGCATGAGGCCTAAGTTTCTCTCCATCTGAGATTAGCATAAGCTCATTATGATGTTGATTATGACCTATTAGGTATAATGACTGTTAAGACGGACAAATTAATTGTAACATGTTTGATTTCCTGTTTGCATTTGGACTTAGGCCTGTTTACATTTGAATTAGTGTAAGTTATTAGTAGATATCGGATTTAATATCTGTGTTTACACACTTACCTACCTTATCTATTATATTATTATACTAGCTTCTGCCCGCGGCTTCGTCCGCGTGGATGTCGGAAATTATCCCACGGGAACGTGCTAACAGGATAAAATGTATGTGCTTCCCCAGGATGCCATCTATCTCGCGGGCCCTTTGTGGCTAATTACAATAGAAAACCAATTGTGTCTCATTAGTGGTGATTAAGAGGGTACCTATATGATATCCTTACCTAAGTACCTACATAATAAAAAAAAAACTCAATAACAGAAAATAAAATACCTACCTACCTAAATAAACCTATTTCTGATGATAACTAAACTCAATAAATAAGCAAAATCCCTAAAAACTAATATCTATACGAATGACTAATCTTACCTAACAGTATTATAAAATAACCTACGGTCACTACGTACACTATCAAATATACTACCTATACTTTAAAATTAAAATCTATACCTACGACTTATAAAAATAAGCCTAAATAACTCTAAAAACTAATAGAAATAAAAAAGGTCGCACTGAAAAACACGGTTTAGAATTGCAAGTAGCAGTTAAAATAAGAACGAACGCTCGCCACTCAACACGTCCGTTCAAATCAAAGTTCAAAAAATATCCTTATATACGGTAGCGATCCGTGGCGGCCGCGCGCCACGCGTGTGCTGCGAACGGTGCAAGCCAAATTCAACCTTCAGCACTACATTTAGAGCATAACTTTAGTGAACTCCACTGCGGGTAACGTAACCTACGACAAACTTATTATTTGCGGTTGGTACAGTAATCGGGTCTAGGGATCGAACCGCAAAATTAAGTTTGTTTTTTATTGTATATACTTTTCCGGGATAAAAAGTACCCAGTGTGGTGCCCAGGATATTAAAGAATAATTATACCAAGTTTCATCGTAATCGAACCGGTAGTTTTTGCGTGATGCCTGAACAAACAGACAGACAGACAGACAGACAGATAGACAGACAGACAGACAAAAATTTTTTTAATCACATTTTTGGGTTCGGTGTCGGTCTAGTAACACCCCCTGCCATTTATTTTTTTGATATTTTCAATGTACAGAATTTTCACTTCTACAGATTTATTATAAGTATAGATATCATACTTAATATTATAAACGTGAAAGTTTGTATGGATGGATGAATAAATGTTTGTTACTCTTTCACGCAAAAACTACTGAACGGATTTGAATGAAATTTGGCACACAGATGGTTTATAATCAGGATTAACATATAGGATACTTTTATCCCGGTATTCTTACGGGATCGAAACTTATGCGCGTGAAACCGCGGGGCGCAGCTAGTACTATATAATATTAATGATCTATATCCCTAAATAGAACCCATGGCTGAACGCTGACCCCTAAAATATAGGTCCGGGCCTAGTTTGGAGGTTAGAATCAGATTTGTGGCAATACACCCGTGTACTTTCTTGGGTCGTGGGGTTAATGTGATTGGCTTGTAACATGTATCTTTAAGTGTCAAATAAATATAATAATATAAATATTTTTTATATCCGCGTTTCCCATTTGGTGGGTCGAAACCCACGAATGCGCCGCAAATTCCTAGTCGAATTTGAAAAAAATCTTTTTGTATTCGGCAGACCAATTCTTGAGGAAGGTTATAAGCTTATTTAACATCACATTACGATCCTAAGGAGCCGAGCAAAAAGAAAAAAAAGTAAAAAAGAACGCTCGAACGAACGAAATGTGGCTGTTATTTTAGTAGTTGTATTTATACATAGCACTAATGTTAGTGTTAATGATCCCAAGTTTAGAAATGTTTAGTGATTCTTATTATATTTAGGTTTATAATTAGTTGCTAATCACTTTTTAATGGCATCCGAGTTTTCCATAAGTGATTTTGAAGTACCTACCTAATTACGAGTAATCTTAGAAAATGAATCAGCCTTGACTTAGCCTTGCATTTTTTTTTCTTAGCCAACTATCAGAGGGGCAATTCTCGTAATTTTAAGAACGTTCACAGTATGATCTCAGTCTCAATCTGTCAAAAAATACTTTTAATTTCCCTACATTTTGACAAGTTTTTGACATTTGTTTGTCGCCGAGATGAGACTGCGACTAGATTTTGAACGTTTTAAATTACGAGAATTGACCTTCTGTTCACTTGATGATAACTCGTCACCGTCACCTACAATAACAGAGGCATTATGGTTGCATTACCTACTTTCTTACGTATTGAACTGAACAGACAGCTGTGCTGCTGGAGAGTTTGTTGCGCCACTTCTTCCCAGCGATAGCACTAGGAAGTAGTGAAGGCCGCGCGTTTTTGGGGGACTGTCTTTTGTAATTTTGACGTTCGAAAAGTGCTGATTCTCAGCCTAATTTGAATAATGACTCTTGATTTTGGTTTTCTTTCCTCTAGTCTGATGTAATAGGGGCGAGCCTATAGCCATCAGCCGGGCACAAATCCAGGGGGTCTACTCCGAAGTGGTAAATGTATCATATCGGCCGAATGTTCGGCCGTTTCCTGCTACGAAGTTATTATTTGGTTCGGTCCGTCCCGATCCTACACCCCTATACTCTTTCGAATATTGACTATGGTCCCGACCCAACTGAGCCGATGCGAACTTTTTTCGCATTTTTCAATAATATTCGGTTCGGCCATGTGTCGGTCCGATCCGAACATTCGAATGTGTCACTTCGGAGTAGACCTCCAGACTCTGGGCTGCTACTGAGATATATCTGAGTGAAATACCCAATAACGCTTTGTCCGACCTGGGAATTGAACCCAGGACCCCATGCTTAGCAGCAGCGCTTGCGACCACAGGATCAATGAGGCAGTCAAAATATCAAAAATACCTCAATATTCAGAAAATAAGGTATAGAAACTACATTAAAAGCAATCCAAAGTGCAAATAGGTAGTTTTCTCAAGCAGTGTGTGAACACGTATCTAAAAGTTGGTAACTGGAGATTTCCACGTCCACTCCAACTGACAAACGTTTGAGAATCCGAGAAACTTGTTAGAAAACTAAAAAGAACTCGTTGCGAAGATGTTAAGAGAGTCCGGGGACAGGGAAATGTGTTACGCAGAAAACCCGAGCGGATTTGTCCGTGAAAACTATTGTTTAGGCTGTCTGTCTCGTCGGATTGTAGAATAATACAATCCTACAAGGAAGACCAGGCCCATCGTGACATCCTATGTACAAATTATATCTATTAATTTATAGAGGGTTATTTTAAATTGGCTAGCTAAACTCTGCAAATGCGTTGGGTATCGATATTAAGAGCGTTTACAACGTACGGCATTTCATACAAACTTTCAAATCCTTGTTTTTCGAAATGCATGAATCGATTTTAATGAAACTTCATACCCATAAGCAGGATATATAGGTCTAAGAAGTTAGTAAGAAAATTTTCGAAATGTCTTATTTAAAAAAAAGATAATTGGAAATCTCTGTTTCTATGTCTCTGTTTGTTTCTGTTTCAATTTGTATGGTGTACAATAAAGAGTATTCTATTCTACTCTATGGAAAATTTAAAATCGATTGAAGCTGTAACACTATTTTTCGAAAATGTTCTCAATTAACTTTTTAGACATATATCCTGCTTATGCGTAGGAAGTTTCATTAAAATCGGTTTATACATTTCAAAAAACAAGAACTTGAAAGTTTGTGTGAAATGCCGTACGTTGTAAACGCTCTTAAAACACGATAAAATAAAAAGAATTAATGTTCTTTTTTGGGAGGTCAAAGACCGCTATTAGTGTTATTACGTGAAGTATGAGTTGAGAAAAACTATTTCGTTACTAATCCGAATTAATCAATTACGTATTCATTATAAAACAATTATTTTTTCATCATCTACCAAGATCTATTCAATTGAATCACCATACGGCCATCATCCATTAAAGAATCATTGATCTAAAAAAGAATCATTGATCTAAAACTAATTAGTTAAATCAACATCAAGATCAATTTAAATCATCAACCCTATCATTACAAAAAATAAGGATTTCTTTCTGCCTAAAGACTGTTTAGATAAAAAATATATTTCACTACTCCATTAGGTAACTACCGAACTATTACAATAATTAGCATATTGCTGATGATTAAAAGATATGGACTGGTATAAAAAAATATGCATGTAATGTATGTTCTCGTAAATACATATTAGTATTTAAACGTGAACTGGTCTAGCCATAGCTTGTTAGACTAAGCTGGTTTTATGACTGAGATTAACTAGGTGGTCTCAATTGTAATTATCTTTACTTCTATACTATCTATACTAATATTATAAAGAGGAAAGATTTGTATTTTTGTGTGTATGTTTGTAATGAATAAAATGAAAAATTCTTTTTGCATATTTATGATAACCTAATTCTTGAGGAGGGTCAAAGGCTATTTAAGGCTATTTTATTTTGCTCTTGCTCGGGCAAGAGGGGTCGGAAAGAACGCTAAGCGAAAATGAAGTATTAGTAGCACAGGCGAGCGATGGGATGTAACGCGATGGGTGGCAGGCCGAAATTTGCGCGCCGCGAGGGTCGCGGGCAGAAGCTAGACATTTATAAGTGTTTTGTATTTTAGAAATTCGGTCTCTGTCTTCTTGAGGGGCCCGTGGCTAAATAATTACAGCCGCACAGGTCGATCGGTCAGGTTAAGCTACGCTTGCCGCGGTTGGTCTGTGGATGGGTGACCATCTTTACATACCGAGACCCCTCCGTGCCTCGGAAAGCACGTTAAGCCGTTGGTCCCGGCTGTCATTCGTGGATCTTTGACAGTCGTTACGGGTAGTCGGAAGCCCGAAAGTCTGACAACCAGTCTTACCAAGGGGTATCGTATTAACCAGTAACTGGATTGTGGAGGAGGTCCGATAGGCAGTCGCTCCATGTAAAATACTGGTATTCAGCTGCATCCGGTTAGACTGGAAGCCGACCCCAACATAGTTGGGAGAAGGCTAAGCAGATGATGATGATGATGGTCTCTGTCTTCTTTAGTCAACTCAGCAGTCATTGCAGTCGGCTCTTGAACATAGGTTCTCAACTAAGTCGCTCTACAAAACGGTTCTCCGGCTTCCGCACCCAGGCGGACAAAGGGGTCTGTCAGATTTTAATGACTAAAAAACTGGGTGTTCCCTTCCCACACTTGGACCGGGGATCGTTAACTTGTGCGATTCCACACCTTGCCTGTCTCAACCGCAATTTTAGGATCATAACTTCATGAATTCTTTTCTTACTGTATAGCGTGTGTCATATAGCCCCCTTCCCCGTTCTATGAGGAAAAAAGTCTGCTTTTCTCATTTCATTACCTAGAAAGTCTCGAAATCCACCTAACAATAGATTCACACGACTCAATAATTTTCGCACCTGTAAAGTTGAACTTCTGTCGAGTCAGTGGCCGGCCGAAAACCGAGCCATGCGACAGCCACTCGATTTAATTTACATCTCCGCACCAATTGTTCCCAACTCCAGAGAGTTCGATGAACGAGAAGGCGCCGCCTCTGATTTATTTTCCTCAACATCCCTTAAACGGATTTTAGTTCCTTAATATCAGAACTTTACATAGTAGTTAGCGTTCAGAGGTATTAATTTATTATGCTGTTCGAAGTAAGTTTGACAAGTCTGATAGTGTATTAAGGTAGAAAGCACTTAGAAGTGTTTTATAGATACTTAGCATTTTATGGTAGGTGTGGTTTTAGAAATGTTTTTACTTTGAAGACATGGGTCGCTATATAGCATGATCAGTCTATAATGTTCCCACTGCTGAGACACAGGCCTCCTCTCTGTGAGAGGGAGTGGGCCGTAATCCACCACGCGGGCCCAGTGCGGGTTGGCGAATGTCACATATCTTCGAATGTTTGGTTCTAGGACATGCCGGATTTATCACGATATTTTCCTTCACCGATTTGACCTCCACAACCCAGTTACTGGGTAATACGATACCCCTTGGTAAGACTGGTTGTCGGCTTAACGTGCTTTCCGAGGCACGGAGGAGTCTTGGTATGTAAAGATGGTCACCCATCCACAGACCAACCGCGGCAAGTGTAGGTTAACCTGATCAATCGACCTGTGTGGCTGTTATTATTTAGCCACGGGCCCCGCCAAACATTTAAACAAAAATTTATATAATTGAAGTAATTAATTGAGGATGATGATAATTGGGGAATTAAACGATCAGATCTCGTTGGCCACCTCTGCCATAAAAGAGCATTGCCGCCATAACATTTGATTCAATGCAAAAAAAAGAAAAAATATTAAAAACTATTCAAATTAAATTACGTTCTTACCTCAAAAACCGAAATCGCTTTAAATCCTTTTGAAAAAATTTCGTTGCCTGGCGGCAGGGTTCTGTGTACCCAAATCGGATAAACGTACAAAATCATAAACCCCAGCTTTAAACTTAAGTCAAATTAACGTCTAGACATCGCAAAAGCATTGAAAGGTATTAATCTATTAGTAGATATTTGTATTGGTTGTGTAAAAGGAACTGAAGTCGGGATAAGCAAATTAAGTGAAATTGCGAATGACGTGAAAGATTTTAAACATGGTCGTTGCTTCTCGACAAATGGAAGCTATCGTTTTTTGTTGAACGATGTAAGGCTTAGGCTACTTCAATGAGAAAAAATGGAAAGGACTGTTATAGAGGCATTCGTTGTTGACATTAATACGGCAAAAAGAAATATTAACACTATTGCGATCTGTAACGACCAGTCAATCAGCGGGGTAATTGCGTAACAGTTATTTTTTTAAAGGATATTGCTAATCCATTGTTTCATATGTTCGAACAGTTTGTCTGCTCAACAACGTAAATAACGTAATGAATGTTGTTGAACTGTCAAAATGGAAGCCATTGCTACTGTTAGTGTGCTACGCAATTACACCGCAGTATCCTGTAGCAGTCTAAAACGACACAATAGGAGACAGCTTAGAAATCCGCAATATTTTATGTAAGGTAAGACACACTTACATGAAAATATTGCGCTACTGTATCACGCATAAGCTGTGCTATATATTTTCCCTGTTCTTTATCTTTTATTTTGCTGTTTTGTTTGGTTCAAGTTTCTATACTATTGAAAGTAGTCGCTTTTATCGTCGACTCAGAACCATTACTAGTATGCTATCTGAAGAGAGACCTACATTGCGTATTACTCTCCATTCTTCAAGTAGGTGCATGGTGTGTGTTTCATTTCCTGTTGCTGTCATTCAATCAAAGCTTTCTTATCATATTAATCGATCCATCTACGAACAATCATGTCGATTAACACTCAACTGATACATAAACATCATACCTTGTCACCGATGGTTTAATCTGAACCACTCGTGTCACTGAATTGTCATTTTTAATACCCAACACACGATTTCGGCCTCACAATCTTGATTCATCGCACAAAGCTGTAACTACGGATTTCCCTGCACGATCTCAACTTACAGATAAAAAAGATAATGCTGGACTTGCTACAAATCTTATACAGGATGAAATTCAATAGGTGCGCCAAATTAACACATCTAATTCAATGGTTTATGTAAATTTAGAGCATGTCATTAAGGAAAGGGATGCACATACGTATGTATGTGCATCCCTTTCGTGCGCGTAGGGAAGGGAATTGGCAACGTCGTCGCGTCATCACGCGCCCTTTTTTTCGTAGGAAGTGTCAAAAAATACCGCTAGTTCAACGCATTGCACACTTGCTTCATGTTGTGAACTCCGCGATGAATGGATTCCTTATCGGGTAGGTTCATACGTGCTAAAATTGACATATTGATTTTCTTATTTGTTTGATAGATTATAATATTTTTTTTTTTTACTAGAACGACGATAATTGCTATTTGAAGGCAATAACTTACTTTGCTCTACCTAAGACGATAATAAGGTTCACGAGCTTTTTCAAGAATTTAGATTTGGGTAATGACAATTTATAACAAGTATGTAACAGTTACTGCACCTCCTATTTTGTGGCGCAAGTTTTCAATTTCATCTTGTATGTTAAACTTTGTCACTACGATTTGTTGATAGAACAACGTACTATCAAGCCTGTTACATTGTGAATATTGTCTAGACAAGCTCCACTCCGAAGGTAATTTGCGTTTTAGATTTTGAAAGTACCTCATTTATAAATGTTTGCCTCCCTGTTCGAGGATTATACGCGTGGGCGTTGTGAACGCTTTCATGTAACTTGTTCTATTCATCTTAGATATTTCCCAATAAAGTTCAGCTCAGACTACGAGTATATAGAAACTCTCTTTTTTTCTTAGTTTTTCGTCGGAGGCTTTCAATTCTTTATATGGATCCTTTAGTTCTGAAATAAACTATAAGATAGATAAGGACTATAGATCTCAGTGGTACAAAGTAATCCTCACAACAATGCAAATAAAAATATCTAGATAGATAGTAGAAATAAGATACAAAGGATCACAAAATAGAAAGGTGCGCTCTCTTAACGAGCTATGCCTTTGAATTGATTTCACGAACTTTACCTCCTCGTAATAAATTCTGAACAAAACAAAGAATTGGTTCTTAGTTCGACTTTGGTTTGCAGCGTTCACAATAAACAACGGCCCATAAACTACGCTGGCTGACACGCATATTTCTTATTTTTCTTTGAAACATCTCGGATTGATATTACCCTAGCGAGCCGTAAAAGCCGGTCTATTAATTAGAGGCAGCGGCTAAGGCGGTTCTTGAACGTATGACATCATGCTCCCGCGAGTTTCAACAAGACTCCTTTGTCTCCAAACCTGACAGATTCGACGTAAATCACGTCGGTGACAGCCGCGGTAACACAAATCTGAGAAAATATTATTTTTTCAAGTTGGTGTTACTCTTTGTCCTCAAGGAGCGTGCGGTTGCGTCAGAGCCCATCTCGCATGCCGCTGACGACAATGTGCTGAATGATGAAATGGTTTCACGGCTACATTTGTTTGTACAGACTAAAGATAAATATCCACTCGTGAGAGCCGCTCGAAAGGCGGTTTGATTAAAAGGAACATAAATGTTGATCGCTCGCTTGTAATGATATTTACAGCTATTGAAATTCATCGTCATTCAACATAATTACAGTGAAATATGAGTCGATTGTTACAACGAAGTATGGGGATCATATTTCAAATCCAGTCAAGAGGAGAGAAATCAAAACTGTGAACGGCAACAAAAAACAACACACTCTGTTTCTGTCATGTTTATATTATAAATTCAGGTTTAAATTTTAACGCTCTAACTAATCGAGACGATGACGTTAAAGTACAAGTGGAAATAATTACAACGCGTTGCGTTGTCTGTAACAAAGACGCGTCGTGTCCTGGGGCGGTGGTGTCAGGAACAGGAATAGAACGAGAGGAGCCCCCGACTGAGCGTGAAGCCGAGGTGTTTCCAATTTACAGACGACGACGTCTCTAATACGCGACAAGATTTACAATCGGTACTAATTTAAAAACATCTCTGATGACGTAACGAGCTATATTTGAAGATCTCATTTGAATCCCCTCGATACCACCACGTGAATGCAATATGTTTATGTCATGCACTTTTTGCTTGCTGAAAACTGAAGTGGCGAAACTTTTGCTGCGGTGAGGCCCTAAAAAAACGGCGTAAGAAACATTATTCACCGCGGCCAGACGAATCACGTATCCGAACCATGAAGACGTTTAATTAGCACCAAACACGCGATCTTTGAGGTCTCAGAATACTGTTACTCGGTTATAAAAGAAGAGTGGCTCCCATCACCGATGCTCGTAAAGTGGCTGCAATGAAAAAACCGTAAAACAAGGGAGAGTGCTGAGGCGAAAATATGATTTTGGTGGGTTCCTCCAAAATAATGTCTGCATGTAAAAAATACACCTCTGGCTTTGTGTAGCTTGGTGCTTAAAGAAAAAATGGAATGCATTTAAATTGCACAATGAAAAACGTCTTGCAAAAATTTTAGAGTAAAAAGCGAATAGCGGTTTTAAATATGGACAAGTACTTGTCGAAAATTACAAAGAGACATTCATCTCAAAAGGCTTTGATAATATATAATATTAACCTAATTTCTCTGAGTTCGAAAAGTTCACTAAGTCCGATATTGGCTTCTCCTTTTAAGGACCTTTTTGATGTGACATCAAAAGGAAAACTGATCCCTTTTCCGGTTCGATACCTGCCGTCATTGTCAACGCTGAGATCATCGTATACTTCGACTTCCTCATTGTGATCTACCCTCATAACTTTTATGAATGAACAGATCTCTTTATTACACACGAATTCTTTTTCTAATTCAATCTCGTGATCCTTCAGTTCATTTATTTATTCGTTTCAAAGTAATTCGCTCGGGAACCAATGGGTTTTTTTTCTTATTAAAATAGTCAAAGAGGGAAGCCTCAAGGGACCTCATCGTATTCTTAGTCCACCTGTATTTCCTTTAGCTAAGTTCAAAATAAGTAAATCTTATTATGTTTTTCAATGGGCATCTGGTTACTTGAGGGACGGAGTTCATTTTATATTTATGACTGTAATACAATGGCTTTTTTGAGATTTTGTTCGTTCCATGCCAGCTCTATGTTGTTGCTTTAAAGCGTAAATAACGCGTTTTTGAAACTACGCAGTTGCTATTTTTTTATTATTTAGTCTTTACCATAAATAGTCGGCCTATAATGTTTCCACTGCTGGCACTGATGTGGGTGTGCTAATCTACCACGCGGGCCCAGCGCGGGTTGGTAGATGTCACATGTTTTCGTTTTTTTTGGTTCTAGTACATGCCGTTTTCTCACGATGTTTTCCTTCACCGTTTTTAGAGCAGTGGTGATGAAATTATTTACACAAAGTGAAGCGCCTGTCTAAGTTCGAACCCACGACCTACATACAACTCGTAAGTCGGGGCCGTTACAATTGGGCCATCACTGCTCTATCTTAACCATGCTCATTTTTAAATGCATAATGAAACGACTTCGTGATCAATCAATTTTAATAGCTTTACGATTTGATTTGATTTATATTATAATCGTGGTCCCAGCGGAAGTTACGCACAAATCACAAATCCATCAGTTTCTTTCTGATTGCACACAGCGAAACCGACCGGTTGTTGAACGATTCAAGTTATTTTTATGGGTACTGTTGAAAGGCCTGGTTAAATCCATAACATATTATATAGATATTAAAATGTGGAAACATCGTAAACGTTGACTGTTCGCGAACTGATTACGAGTCCGTCCCCTCGCATGCTCGCATAGATTTTTAAACACAGCCGTATTGAAGGGGCCCTTTTATTCTTCCTGTTAAGTACACGTTTACGACAAACTCGTAAAACACGGATCACTGAAAATTTTTGATATGTAACTCTCCTATTCAAATGCGTTTTACGAGGCGGCCCATTATAATTTTACTGATGTCATATTTTTTCCCGTCATAGTGATTCTGATTATGCTCGGTGGATCAAAGGGATTTTTAATAAAAAAATGTTATATCTTTTTAATCACTTCCTATTTTTATTGCTCTACTTGAGATACCTTTAATATTATTCACCGTAGCGCTATAAAAATCTCATTTACATTATGAAACTGCCTATGTTGATTTCGGCAAGGATATTTAGTAGACATTTTTATGTCCTTATTCGCGCACAAGTAGCCTGTATTACTTTTTTATCCGGCCATATACATCGAGTGACATTTAAAGCGTTGAAATAGTAGTCTTGTTTACTCTGAGCAGAAATTTAACATCGTAAAACGACTGCACTCGTTACAACAGATGACTGTAATGAGTTTAAAAAACAAAATAAACAAATCCAATTTTATTGCCAACACGAGTTGATTCAAAAATTGCTCCAATTTATAGTCACATGATGTCATAAGGAGGACTGTCAAATAAGAACAAAAATATACGCAATGAAAAACATGTGGCTGTGTACCGTGAGAATATTAAACCCAATCCGATAAAAGAGGAGGACAAAGAAGCTTTATTTCTTTGATATTTTGTACCAATTATGATACTACGTTGATAAACATGTCCAATAACAAAGCAGAATGGTCTAATCTTGTGAACACGGGTTAGAATTTAGGAATAACAAAACTTTATTTAAATTTAAGTCTTTTGCATGAATAAATAAATGCTTATGCGTATGTTTGCTTTAAATTACTAGTAATAACTAGAAATAAATGGCAAAAGAAGAAGAATTGAACGAAGGCTCAGATTGGTTAGGTGTGGGTTTAAACAGAAGTCCGGAAACAATACTTTCGTTCAAAAGGTAAGATGATAGCTACTTAGTTAGACTTATTTAATCTGTTGCAATCACAATCTGAATCATTTTGAAGGATATTGCTAATCCATTGCTTCATATGTTCGAAAAATTTGTCTGCTCAACAACGTAAATAACGCAATGAATGTTGTTGAGCTGTCAAAATAAAATCCATTACTATCGTTATTGTATCTATGCAATTACCCCGCTGATCTTGGCATGTGCTACTTCTTAAATAGAAGAAGGCAAAAGAATATGAATTCAAAACTTCCACACGATAGGATACACACATAACGGACAGCTCCCTGTGCAGGGCTTGCATGGAGGCTGATGAGACCGTCGCGCATGTGCTCTTTGAGTGCACAGGCGTCACCCAGATTAGGTCGGAAAACCTCGGGATACCCAGATCTTACACAGATATTCTCAACAGACCAGGAGACTTAATAAGCTTCTGGAGGGAGGTGTGCTGGTTGAAATAACCACCGACGACCGCCATGGCCCACGCACAAAGGTCCACCTGGAGGACTAAGTACGGAAACCAAACCCGTAACATAGAACATAGAAGAAGATGAATTTGACAAAAGGTTAGGTGTGGGTTTAAAGAGTATTCCGGAAACAACACTTTCACACAGTAGGTAAGGATAGCTACTTAGCTATACTTATGCCAGAATAAGCAAACCTACGCCCCTGCGCATATACCAAAAACACTGAATCACTACCAAACCAACTCAGTATGGACTCTTGCCATCTAATTGGAAATCATAAAGTGCATGTATTTTGTCGGTAATTTCACAAAAGCCAGTGGCAAATCTTTTGGTCCTTCGGAACGGACATATAATTCCATGTTTATCTTTGCTCGTCCAACTCCGTCCGTAATAATGAAAGATTAAATATTGGTTCGTTCCAGTTTTCACGAAGAGTTTCTTAAGGTCTTAAGGTCTCGGCAAATACAGACTCCCATTCGTAAACAGTGTAACTTTAACGCTACTGTTATTATCAAAAGTTGGTATTTAAAATCTTGAACAGGTGCAAACGTACCAACTCAATAATTTCGAGGAAACGTCTCCGTAAACTTTAAGGAATCCTTATTTATAAAATCAGCAAGTCAACTTTAATTAAATAACGTTAATAAAATAAAACAAATTGGTTTTTCGATGCAATCGATAACATGTTTCTGCTAACAGCTTTGACTTTATTGACCTTGTTGTCGATATAACTGGACCTACATTTGTTGTACAGACGCCAGCACATCAAGCTACTACAATCTGTCAAATTTCTTTAATAGATTTTCAAATTTATTCCTAAAGCATTAGGTTCAAGGTTGATTGGGAAAATATGACAGTTTCGGGTAGCTTGACCTGCTGGCGTCTGTACCTACTCTTTTCTAAATTCAAATAATAAAGCTGAAGAGTTTGTTTGTTTGAACCCGCTAATCTCTAGAATCACCAGCCGGATTTGAACAATTATTTTTGCATTTGATAGCCGAATACTTGAGGAAGGAATAGGCTATTTAACGTCACGCTAGGACCAATAAGAGCCGAACTAAAGTAAGAAAGAACGTTAAGCGAATACGAAGTGATAGTGCAGACAGGTGATGTGATGCGACAAGTCAGGGGAACAAGAAATTTTACGCGGACAAAGTTCCGGGCAGAAGTTAGGCTCAATTTCCACTGCTGCGGAACGGAGTGGAAGCGATTTTTTTTTTGTACAAAGCATTATGAACTTTATGTCAAAAGTGTAACGCACATATTAGATACACAAATACGCACAGGTCGCGCATCTTCAGGAGAATTATAGCGCATTCTCGGAAATTCGAGCAGTAATAAGCTCGTATCTAGTTTGTACGTTAGACAATTGTTATTGACTTATAGTTCATTTTGCTATGCACAAAAACTCGCTTCCACTCCGTTCCGCGGCGGTGTAAATTGAGCCTTAGTTGTCGATATGAACCTACGTTTGTTGTACTCTTTTTTAAAATAAAGTACATGGCGCGAACACTTGTCTTTATCGAGCGCATAAAAAATGCCGATACAGTATCGTATCGATGGCGATCAGCATGCCACGCACGTCGTACATATGGCACCTAATTTGCTACACATATTTTACACGCCACGACACTGTTTTTATTATTTTTCTGCCCGATACTCCTTTGTTGATAACTTTTTTTTTTTTTGTTTTGCTTATGCTATCCCACAGCTGGGCAAAAGCCTCCTCCAAGTCCTTCCAGGAAACCTTTTCCCGCGCTACTTCGAACCATCCCTCGCAATGCACGTCCAGGTCAACTCGCCACTGCACCGCTTTCGGGGCCGACCATGGCGGCGCCGTCCATCTTCAGGCAAAACAAATTAGGTATAAGTAACTACGATAACTTATAAATTTAAAAAATAACTACCAATAAGGCAATAAAGAGATAACTAAATAGTTCTCTCGTTTCGTTGAAATATATTAAGGTCAGGTCAATAATCGTCTACAATATGTCTTTGTTAGACCCACGGTTATGCAACCGCGTTGAAACTTTAGCAGGGAGATTGTTCCGAGAAACGTGCTTTGTAGAAAAACATCGGAGGTTTTATTGATTCGAACACGATATGGGAAACATAGCCGGGATTCGGAGCATAGCTTTCGAAGTTTAGAGGATTTAATTCGCTGATTAATCTCGATTATAATTTGCTTTTGCATTCCGAGGGTTTATTGACATTGGTGGAGCTACGCTTTCCATTCGGATTGATACAATAGATGAATCACGCACATGATTAACATTTAACTTATTGTGTTAGTTGAGTTGTAAGTGCTTTTGATAGTTCTATTATTATAGAGGACAAATTAATCATGCTATTGACAATGACTTGACTAAACTGTTACATTCGCTTTGTTCAGTTCATAAGGAACCGTTTCGTAACCTGGATATATGCCATCATTCATAACGCGGCATCGAAATACGAAACCGTTTTATTATTTTATTTTTATTTATTTAAAAACGCAACATGCAGATGGTCGTTGCAAGATGCAACTATACAATGTGCAAGCATTTATAAAATAATAAAACAATTATACTCGTATCCAGTTTCTTTGCAAAGTGACCAGCAAGAATGATACAACGTATGTATTAAGAGAAACAAGTTATACAGGTTCAGGTATTACCGAAGTATCTTTTTGATATGGTAGGTATCCAATTTCTTTCAGTGAACAAACAACACATTAAAATAGGGGGAACGGGGATGCATGCTGCCGTGGTAATGGCGGAGAGTTAACGCATTGCGAACACACAAAGGCACAAACACATCTCAATTGTGCTCATAGCTGCATGTAGTGGCGTGAGCACTGAACTGTAACAACTTTCTGGGTGACCGAAAACGAACGACGATTACATATTTTCGAAAACACCGCAGCTGTAGCCAATATTCCGCGGCGAACTCGAACGCCCATTATTCCGCACCGTAAATAATCCACTACACAAAAACGCTAACCCTTCATTGCCTCTTCCTTTAACGATTCA
Organism: Apamea anceps; assembly: GCA_951799955.1. Lineage (NCBI taxonomy): Eukaryota > Metazoa > Arthropoda > Insecta > Lepidoptera > Noctuidae > Apamea > Apamea anceps. The sequence goes on from OX637506.1 coordinate 15,084,304, forward strand.
AAGAAAAGAAATAAAATATGTGAGAGCCAAAACAAAGGGTATAAAACCGAAATGACAGGGCCACACGCTTTTCAAGGAGACGCTATACAAAAAGAAAAGACTATAATTTCGCATTATGTAATACTCGGAAGGAGTCGTTCGACGGGATTCGCATGCAGCGAGCGTGGTTTAAAAATAACTCAAGGTTAGCTCGCAGATCGAGGGTCCCTTTGTGATATCAAGGTCTACCGGTTGTGCAGGATGCCTATAACCAACATATTTGTGTATGGACAGCATAGGTTGTGTTCATCCGAGAAATTCTCTCGCACACAATGTTGTTTAATATTTAAATACGCGACCAAAAAGGAGTGTTTTTTAATTGTCGATGTAGTGTATCAAATGGTATGACTTTGAATGAAATTAATTTATTAATTGAACAGTAAATTGTTGGTAGGTAATTAGTTTATGTCGGTCTCTTGTTTATGACTTTATTTCTTGTAAGAAGTTTTCAGTTACAGCTATGAGCTACTTATTGCATGCAAACATTTTGCGTGGATGTGGTGGTAAGGTACAGAAAAAGTACAGAAAAGATATAGAAAAGTATAGAAGATACTTTCTTCTTATTTTTACTTTTTCAATTCATTTGTACTTTCTGAGTTTATCTTGGACATTACAGACGTCGGTGAAGGAAAACATCGTGACAAAACCAGCAGTGCGATTCTGTCACCATCTCACCGTGAAAGCTCAGGTGAAGTGAGCGTGGAGTGAGTTGTCATTCCAACTAATGCTAGGGATTAACACTATTGACAGCTCACTCTTAGCTCACTTCACCTAACTTTTCACGGTGAGAATTTTACAGAATCGATCAGCTAGACTTGTAGTTAATACAAGACTGAAATCGCCAAGTTTCCCGCAAGTTGGCGATTTCAGATAATTGCGTAACACACGAACAGTAGCAATGTCTTTCATTTTGACAGTTCAACAACATTCATTGCGTTATTACGTTGTTGAGCAGACATATTGTTGGGACATATAAAGCAATGGATTAGCAATAAGTCCTTCAAAATTTTTCAGATTATGATTGAAAGTGTGTTACGCAGTTCGGGTGCCATCTTGAGCAAGCGTGGTGATCAATGCTCGTGCCTTTGCCCTGAAGTGGGAAATTAATAGGCTGGTTAAAATTAAATTTTTTTCGGAAAATAGCCTATTATAATAATTTATAATAGGCTTTTTTCCGAAAAAATATTAATTAGTCCGTCAGATTTTCAAAAAATATTGAACCCGTATTTTTTCTTTTGTCAATTATATAAAAAATTATGAAAATAACGCACTTTAAAGTTCCGCGTGACGTCACTTGCTTGCGACACTTTTGCAACCAAGTGACGTCACGACCCACTCTCAAATTTTGACGCGCTTTATCTTTGTCATTTTTTGTTTGATTGACAAAATTTCCATTGTCCATTATTTTTCGATAATCTAACTGACAGAATAAATATAATTATTATTTTTTTACCCAGGCAACAACCCTATTTCTTACTTTTTTATACAGACTAGCACATCAAGCTACTATCTTTAATAAATTTTTCACCTTTATCGCTAAAGCATTAGGTTCAAGGTTGATTGGGAAAATTTGACAGTTTCGGGTAGCTTGACCTGCTGGCGTCTGTACTATTTACTATATTTTGGCAACGTTCTTGCGACTGTTCTCAAAGAGTTTTGCAAAATACAAAAATCATTTCGTAATCTCAAATTACTGTTTCCTGCATCCTGTCTGCTTTACTATTTCGCATACTTAAATAATTTGATAAGGTTTTCAAAGAATTCAGTCAGTTTCGAAGTATAGGTACTACTCGTATCGTGTCGTATTTACGATAATCTATTCCGGACATATGTTGATTTGCATATAGCGAGGTAGTTTCTTTGTTATTTTGTGGCAGACACTAACATTTTTAAGTTCTGTTTATGTACTGAATAATTTATCGGAAAACATACATACTCTTCATATTTACATACAACATTTTAGGTAGGTATCATCGCCAAAACCTATATCTGACACTGACCGCACTGAGCACTTCCACTAACCGCATTGAAACAAAATTTCGTAACGTGCGGTTCAGAGGAATAGTTTATCAATATTGTTTTCAGTTCCCGAACAGCACCTGCATACAGTTTGTAATGATGGGACGTATGTAGTCTTTGTTCAGTACATTACCAACGTATCGATACGGCAAGTGCGTGTAGAACTGCGCACAGTAAAGGGCTCCGTTGTCGTTATGAATGCAGTTAAATGTTTACGAATGTAATTTGATTAACATTGGATTCAAAGCGCGTAATTTAATGTCACTTGAAACATACGTCTGTAAAGGCTTTAGCACCGTAGACCACATACATACGCTACGACAGATTATACAGAAGACCGAAGAGCTTGCCTCTCGGCTTAGCGTTTGTGGACTACTTACGAGAAAGCCTTTGATTCGATCGAGACATGGGCTGTACTGCAGTCTTGACTATCGGTACATCGAGATGCTGAAGTGTCTGTACAAAAACGCCACTATGTCAGTTCGACTCCAGGATCAGACCTCGAAACCTATCCTTCTGCAGCGAGGTGTAAGACAGGGCGACATTATCTCTCCGAAACTGTTGACCGCTGCACTGGAGGATGTCATCTTGCAAAAATGGCAAACGAGTCTATAGTTCTCATATCGTACAAAGCATATGTTACATCTACATTACGTTTTGGAATTAAATTTTGGGGAAATTCCACAGAGAGGTTAATTGTGTTCAAAGCTCAAAAGAGATGTGTGCGTTCGACGGCTATATCCCATATTTAAAAAACATTAAACTCCAAAACACTTCCTTGTATGTACATTTTTGAAACAGCAGTATTTGTCAAATCCAACTTTCATTATATTTAAAACACTAAAGTCTAAACGTCGGAACAGAGAGATATGTACCATTCCACACAAAACTGCATTATTTTCGAAAAGTCTACTTGGAATGGCACCTAAAATCTACAATAAGCTTCCTATTGAAATCAAAGAATTAAGTGAAATACTCGATTTCAAAAAAGCTTCATCAAAACTATTATATAAGAAGGTATATTACTCTGTTAATGAGTACCTAGATGACAGATTTTCATTTATTGAATTCATTCCATAATCGTTATTAGTTCCAGTTTTTATATACATATAACATTTTGTTTTTGTTAAATAGCTGCTAGTAATCAAATCACTATATTAAATATTATTAAATTATTGCCTATTGTTTTAAATATTAACAAATTATTGACTACTATACCAATTACTATTAAATTATTGACTCTTTTTAAATTATTGATTATTATATTAATTAACTTTAAATTATTGACTAGGTACTACTGTAATTTTGCAAAAGTCTTTAAATTATTGTATTGTATGCCTAAAGGCGGGTCATAGATGTACTTCACTTTATAAACTGTAACACCATATTTTTACCTGTGTACCACAATAAACAATTTGAATTTAAACGTCTTCAAGGTTCTGGACTGGATCGGGTCTGGCATTAACATCAATGGCGAGTACATAACTCACCTTCGGTTTGCCGACGATATCGTAGTCATGGCTGAGACTATGGGGGACCTCAGTACAATGCTCGATGACATCAGTAGAGCCTCCGAAAGAGTGGGGTCTTAAAATGAACATGGAAAAAACGAAGGTCATGTCAAATGCCCATGTAACACCCACTCTCACGAAGATCGGAGACGCTACACTCGAATTCGTGCTGGTGGTGTTGGCGTCTGTACAGACAACATCATTAGTATATTAACACAACAGAATTAATTGACATAGGAAATTATAAATTACAATTAATTCAGTACTTAGTACTTACCTGCTTTACTACTTGTCAAATTTATTGTTAGTAGTCAACCCATTCAAAGTAGGTACATAGGCATAGACGCTAGCACATCCAGCTACTACAATCTGTCAAATTTCTTTAATAGATTTTCAACTTTATCGCTAAAGGATTAGGTTCAAAGTTGATTGGGAAAATTTGACAGTTTCGGGTAGCTTGATGCGCTGGCGTCTGTACCTAGGTACTTGACTCTCATATTTTTATACTAAGCAACAATGAGACGTGTTTCCTCACAACTGAGGAAACGGCATATGTCCTAGAACCAAAAATACGAAGACATGTGACATACACCAACCCGCATTGGGCCCAAGTAGTGGATTACGGCCCACTCATAGAGAGAAGGCCAGTGTCCCAGCAGTGGGAACATTATAGACTGCATTAGATATGATACTCACAACAAAAATCAATCTCATTTTTTTTTGTACAAAAATACTGCTTTACTTTTCATGCTGATCCTACTTTTGCAAAGTCAGTATATAAGTTAGTAAGTATGTATGTAAGTACTTAAGACGCATTTTGCCAAGACCTTGAACCGCCCTGCAGGTGCATCCATCCGTGCACCTGCTAGCATTATGCAGTGACCTATAAAGGCAATAATTAAATAATTTATTCCCGACAATTATCCCTTAGATGTGGGTCAAATAAAAAGGGACGTTTTAAGGGTCCGTGGGATAAAACAATAGGTTTTAATTATTTTAAGCTTAGGATATTTTATGTGATCGTAGTTGATGAATTAAATGGAGTGCAATATGAGAGGTCTATGTCCAGCAGTGGACTGCTATAGGCTGATGATGATGTTCTTTTAGTTTACTAAGGAAGAAATCGATCAATCTTTGCGCACCAATAACCCCTTAATTTCAGCCATAGGCAAAAGTAGATCTAATAACTTATCGTATTTAACAATATTATAATCGATATCGTTTACCACATCATTATTTTTTGAGTGAACAACAATATTCTACCTACCACCGGACCGACCGTACTGCCCTCACCCGGTCGCAGTAAGCAAACTCGGCGAAAAGTTACGCAAATTACCCTCAGTTTAGAATTATCATATTTTGTTTAGACTCATCGATGATAAATGTTAAAATATTATTATAATATTATTGTATTGTGTTGATGACCCTGTGATCCAAATAGTCAGTCAGTGCATTACCTTTAGTAGGTAAACAGTAGTATGCGGTTGAAGTCAGTGCTACGACTTTTGTGCTTTTTTGAATATTACTGTTTTTGTGGACTTACTATAAAATGTCTAAAAAATAGTAAACTCAGTGTAAAATGGATGGGTAAGTTAGCCTAAGAACTTGTTATGTTTAAGGTACACAGTTAGAATAAGATCTTTGTGTTATGAACATAATGATGTTGATAATAAAGACTTTTAAAATTTAAAAGATTTTAAAACTCTAGTGACTTTTATGACTTTGAAATAAGAGTCATTTTCTTACGATTCATCTGCCTTCGTGAGATGAAACTACTATACTAACATCGATGAAGGAGGAAAGGAAAACATCATGTTGGAAAGCACCAACCTGTCTTGAGCAAGCGTGGCGATCAATGTTCGTGCCTTCTCTGTATGAGAAGTATTGAGAAGAGGCGTTTGCCGTACAGCGGGACAACTATACGCTGAAATTATTATTATTACCTACTGAGATTGTTCTAAGGTACTTAAAAAAACAATAATATTACTTAAACTGACTCCTCATGATCTTAAAAGCTCCCTTTCATGATTCCAAGACTCCAATCTATTCTTATTTATTTATTTATTAGGCTTTTCAACAATGAGTACACTGTTACTTTTATAATTTGTACATTGCAAACTTAAATCTAAGCGCCTCATCACTTATAGAAAAGCACAGCATGCACTACATTATGCGCAGACAATAACACATTTATTTAAATAAAACAATTACCTAATAACAAAAGTTTGAATAAAATAATAAAAAAATAAACTGTTAAAGAAACAAACAAACGAAAAAACAGGAAAGAAAACCAAAATAAACTGTTGAAAGAACTGTGGAAGGAATAAACTGTTGTTGTGTTTTTAATAATAATAAAAAATAAATTATTAAAGCTTTTAGCTTTAACAGTTTATCCACCCCTAAGATGACCCACTGACCGTTTATTGTTTTTATACAGTGAAATAAATAATATAGTAATAAATGATTACAATGAAATAAATATGACATATCTTTGACTATGTGCTTGAAACTGGTTGTCTCTTCTGCTCCTTCAATACTCAAAGTATAGGCAGGTGTTGTCAAAATCTTAAAATCAACATCACTAGGCCACACCTGCCAAAAATAAGACCAATTTTGCAGACTTGTGAAGGTCACCCTGCAGTAATATAAAAAAAAAAAAATGAATCACAAACAAAGCAGCTACCTAACCGGAGCAAGTTAATAAAAAGCTTTTTGAAACTAGTTTTAATACTATCAATGGGGTGAGATATGAAGTGGATATGAACCAGTCCCTCAAGAAAGAGAACTAGCTACTCCTAACTTCCTTTATGAAGTGACTAGGTCAAGAATTTATTTTAGGGGGATCGGCTGAGGTAGCCCCCGAAATTATTGATTTATTAAATGCTAGTTAACAAATCAGGTAGGTGTGCAACCACCACCCTTACTAAGTTATAAAATTACTTGTATTAATTCGATTTTCTTTACATTTTATGCAATCTCCAGGTCAGTGTCAGGTTGTATTTTGATTAAAATATGATTCGCGACCGTACTACATATTACTTTTCAGAATTATTATCATCAATACAGCCCTCTAAGTTAAAAGTTTCGTGTGAATTTCGTGAATTCCTGGTGCTTCCCCCTTAAAAGATACACGAAGATTTGACCGAAAGTAGTCAGCAGTTTAACCGTCACTATACCTACAGCAAATTACCTTTTAAAAAAGTTCTTAGTGCCTATCATAAAGAAAATATTTGTACGGAACCCAGCTCCCTAAAGCAACGATGTAAGTAAGTACTTGACCAACATACCCACGTATTTTTTATGTTCCACTGCACGTCCGCTTCACTGCACGAAAGGAAATGGGGGCTCTATGTAAAATTTTACAACTGTCGTTTTTACACCTACATACGTATTAGTACGTATTCAAACTTTGTTTTTATGCATCTTTAACACAAACACACCTTTATAACGTAAAGGTCAATATTTATTACAACCGATATCAACATTATGCATTTAATCATTCCGTAGGTACCTACATTATTTTAATCGAGTTTGCCAATGAAATACGTTTATTGTTGCCAGCAATCATTTCTTTGTAAATTCGAAATTATTGTTATGGTAACATTAATTTATTTACCAGTGCAAACATCACGGTGCTCGCTATTTGATTTTTTATGACGCACACTGCAAGACTTTGCAATACTGTAGATAATAATATTTTATTTTATTTTGCTAATAAATTTTAGATGCAAAAAATGTCCATTCAGACGCAAAAGAATTTCGATATTGGTTTTTTATTTGGCATTTTTCTGGTAAAATATTGTGGTATGTGGTTCATAATTAGAATGCATGCAAGTAGATAGCGTCCATTCAGAGTATAAAAAGCCAGATGCACGGTACTTATCCTTATTTACGTACTTATTTGTGAATAAATAATATTGAATGGCTATTCAGAGGTCACACAGATGGCGGTCTTACAGACAAAAGCTTCGTAATAATATTGCTGAAACCCGTTTGTTTGCGACGTAGTTCCTTTGCCAATATATTAATTCTTATAAGAACAATTGTTTATGGTCCTTATTTGGTGGAGATAAGGTTTCTATTCCCGATTAACTTATGTTATAGCACGCAAATGTATGTTAGCAAGGGAATAATTCGGCTGGTGTTCGGATACACGTGTTCCTGCGTGTTCCCCTCCAAGTGAAATGCACCTATCACCTGGTTCTAAGGAACGTAGTTGGAATAAAATTGGGTCACACGTTACGCCACTAGTTTTTTTATTCCCTCTGAGGCACTCGGGCCCTCAGCCTTGGACCGGTTTGGTGGAACAAGGCGATTTTGTCCCTTTGGCCCTTTCATACGCGTCCCCTATTAAACACGTGCGCGCTTCATGAATCGTCACTTAGATTCACGGTTTCTGATTCTTAGAGCGCTTAGTTTTTTAGATTCTTTAGAATATTTTATAATAACACTGTGAATTAGGGTGATAACAATGAGCGTTTATTTACAAATTATTTCTTTGGTACTATGTTTACGTTTTCCGAACACGTGTTTTTGGCTGGAGAACATAGTTTTTTACCTACTCTGTATTAACTCCGAAAAAGTGGAAGTGGACTCCAGCACATTTATTTACAAAGAGTATTTTCACCGTATGCCCGTACTATTTTTTCATGCCAAGACTGGGGCCAAAAAGGGACACCTGCGGGGGTAATTATGCACAAAGCAATGGCTTTCATTTTGACAATTCAACAATATTCATTGCGCTGTTTACGTTGGTGAGCAGACAAATTTTCGAGCATATGAAGCAATGGATTAGCAATATCCTTCAAAATGTTTCAGATTCAGATTGATAGTGTGCTGTGTTACAGCTTCTGCCACAGTAGGTTTTCCCGGAAACAATTTGACGTAGGTAAAAACCTACTTAATTACATACTTAAATATTATCGACGCGACGACGTCCCAAATAATTATTTGATACGCCGTCGCGTCGATAATATTTATTTAGCTTGGTAATCACCAAACTGTTTCCTTTTTAGGGTTCCGTACCCAAACAGTAAAAACGGGACCCTATTACTAAGACTTCGCTGTCTGTCCGTCCGTCTGTCTGTCACCAGGCTGTATCTCAAGAACCGCGATGGCTAGACAGTTGAAATTTTCCCAAATTATGTATTTCTGTTCTCGCTATAACAACAAATACTAAAAACAAAATAAAATTAATATTTAAGGAGGTCCATACAACAAACACGATTTTTTTGCCCTTTTTTGCTCGATATCAATAATGGCAACAGGTAGGCACTTGAAATATTCACAAAATACTCAGTTGTATTTTTACTTTAATAATAAATAATAAAATTCAAATAAAATAAATATTTAAGGGGGGCTCCCATACAACAGACGTGATTTTTATAGATAATGGTACGGAACCCTTCGTACGCGAGTCCGACTCGCACTTGGCCGGTTTTTTTTCTATCAATTTCACCAATCGCCAGATCATTTTTTTTATTTTTTATTATTAATATTTTATTAACTTGAACAATGGATGAACTCGTCAAATAATTAAATGATGTATTATTCACTGCCCCTATGGTGGAGTTTGGATATTTTTTTATGTTTTTTAGCCAACAAAACGGCATTTGTCTCATTTACAGACTTAAATTTAATAAAGGTAAATAACTTGCGCCCTAAATTAAATACTTGTACATAGTTTTTTATGCACATTCATAAGATTTTATATGTAGCATAATAAATATTTACATAATCATCAATGTCCAATGGGACCCTGTACCGAGCCGACGGAAGTTCGTATGTTCTGCAGTGCGATTCTGTAACCATCTCACCGTGAAAACTTAGGTGAAGTGAACGTGTAGTGAGCTGTCATTCCAACTAATGCTAGGGATTGACACTATTGACAGCTCACTCTAAGCCACTTCACTTAACTTTTTACGGTGAGATTTTTACAGAATCGATCGACAGGTCCAATCGGGGGCGCTTCCAAACTAAGTATACGGTTAACTAAATAGGTACCTTTTTTTACAAATTATTAAATCCTGATCGAAGGTAAGAGGAAACTCTTCCTATTTTTTCGACTTTTACCGTTATGATTGAGTTGGGGTTGTGGTTGAGGTTTACCCTGGGACAAAAAGACTCCGGAGGTCTCCCAAATACAATTGAAATGAAATTAGAGCAAAATGTGGGGAAGACTAGGCAGATGTCCGCCCTTACTCACAAATGGTGGTCCAGTGGTACGTACGACTTGCACATGGCTGATTTCTCGATTTCACTTCATAAGGATCGTACAATTAAGTACTCCAAAATTGTCTTAACTTTAACAAATGCATTGTCCCGATAGCCCGCAAAATTCAAATTAGTTGTAGGATTGTAGGCATCTTGATCTAAACTAAATATGATTCACAGTCTGTTGTATCAAATATTTATTTATAGAATTATTGTCATAAATATCATCAATACAAGAAACAAATACACAAATCTAAATTCGAAATCAATTTGAATTTGGAATTTCTAACCAAACGTCAGATATTTGAGATCAGTGGCCAGTTCGACAAAACGCCAATTTTAGGTATATTATGTAAAGAACTAACAATGAAGTAGGCTTGATTAATTAAAAGTTATATTATTAGGTAATATTACTTGTAATTAATCAAGTCTACTTCATTGTTAGTTTTAATTTCTTTTTGTTTTATTATTTCCTTGAAATAGTATGAAAGCAACCAAACAGTCCAAACAGAACAGACACTTCTCTCTCTATGGTAGACCAAAACAAACACAAACAAATGTTTATAATTGAATTAAGAATTTGAGACAATTTTCAACTTATGGAACAACAAACTGAAAGTCATCCTAACAAAGTTCAAATTCCATTGCAACACCAAAAACTTATAAGGAACAACAACTTATAACTTTTGTTACGAATGGTCACTCAAAAATCAACTTAGAATACATTTCACTAAAGTAGATACCTAACTAATTAAGTGGCGATGGAATGTAAATTATCTGAGATTATGAACACTGCTATAGGTGTGAGAGATTATAGAAGTCTATGTATATCTATGATCATCCAGTATGTACATCAAATATCTATTAATGTTTATATTATCATAACTATCCGTATCTAAGTAAACAACTCCTCAATGTGGTTTATATTAGACTTGAGTGAACTCGGATGTACTGGGACTGCGGAAACCACACTGTTTGTCACCATACACGCTCAACAAACGGATAAATAGGTACTTAGGTTCTAGTCTAAGTAAATGCATAAATGGATACAAAATGCACTGCGTTTCAACATTTCATACCCTACTAATATAAATGTGAAAGTTTGTATGGATAGATGGATGGATGGATGTTTGTTCCTCTTTCACGCAAAAACTACTGAACGGATCTGTATGAAATTTGGCATACAGATGGATTATAACCTGGATTAACATATAGGATACTTTTTATCCCGATATTCCCACGGGATCAAAACTTATGCGGGTGAAACCGCGGGGCGCAGCTAGTAGATAATATTGCTAAAAGTTTAATTTTATATTTTAACTTTATATCCGTTCAGTTTTTTATGAATATTTATATTGCTCAATAATAAATCAGATTAAAAAAAACTGAAGTGTTATTTAATCGAATTTTATTGCTGACCCTACTAGTTAAATAAATGACAATTGTTTTCTTTGTAATGACAGCTGTGTTATACCTATAATGGCGGACCAACTTTCTATCACTGTGGCGCTTAATGGAAAATATTATTTAATTTTTTATCAGTAAGTTTGTCAGAACCGGGAATTGACCCAGCTTAACTGAGAAAATATCCAGGATAAACTGAGCTGTTTAGTGTTGTCATACATTCAACATTTCACACAACAGCCATGTCAACAAACAAACAGCTCTGACCGGAGGGTAGGGCTGCAATGCTGCATAGTGCATTGGCAACAGCAACACCGATGGACGAGAGGATGCGACACCCGCTCCCGCTCCCGCGCCCGCCACCCGCTACCGCGCGAAAGTGAAAATTCGCTCGGCACTTTCTCCCCACCGCCGCGTCGCATCGGCCCGCCCCTCGCTGCACCGCGCGCCCCTCCGCGGCGCAAGGTCAGCCCCGCGTGCAGGCGGGTGGCGCGGCGGCGCGGCGACGCGCTGCGCTCTTGAAATTTCGCTTTCGTTCACTCGCGGTTATTAGTCGGCCGCGCGCGCTCCGGCAAGCATGTGTCTCGCGTGACACGCTCCACTACTTCTACGCGCCACGTTCGATTTCGTTGGCATGGCCCCGCGACGGCAAGGCGCCACCGGCGAGCGCGAAGCGGAGGAGGCTCGCGGGTGCTGCGTCCCCGGCGAGTGCCTGCGCCCCCGGGAACCCGTGCGCATCGAGGATGCGGTGCGCGTGCTATGCAACAACGACACGTGCGCCGCCGGCCGGTACATGCACCGAGAGTGCTTCGAGCAATGGGAAGGAGGAGTTCTCGCTTATCTCAAATCCTGCGGTCGAGCTCGCTCCTGGTCTGAACGCCAAAGGCATCAGAATTTATGGACCAAGAAAGGGTACGATCTGGCGTTCAAGGCTTGCGGCTGCCGGTGCGGGAGAGGGCATTTGAAGAAAGATCTGGACTGGGCGCCTCCGGGTGCTGCGATTCGCGCTGAGGAGGAGAAGAAGCGTCGCCGGCGCACGCGGTCAGGACGCACGCCGGCGGCTCCGGACGGCCGCTCGCGCGCCTTCAGCCTGTCCAGCTCCGGCTCCTGCTCGCCGCCCTGGGCCCCATCCGAGCCCTCAGCTAGTCCCACTCACGCTCCAACGCACGGCATTATGCCCGCTAAGAAGATATCCAAACCAGAAATTATTTCCGACAGGATCAGGTAAGAAACTTTATCAAGTGGTTTTTTTTATAAGTTTCTTATTGGTTAATTGTAGGTTTTAACTTACAATAATTAACCAATAAGACATTACAAGGATTACGAAATATCTGCAGCTATGCACAAACAACTTGAGTAACCACCGTCTAAAGGTAAGCTGGTAAAAACTTCACACGAGAGAAATATAAATAGTTTCTTACTTGTTAGACAAACATCGTAATGCCATGACGTTACAAATTATAAACACTTAAAATAAGCCTACGGATTCCCGAGTGCATTGAATTTTATTTGTGTAGGTTGGTACACCTACATCGTAGTGTGTACGTATTGAATGCATTACTTGTCGGTTGTTTATATCGTATCGAATAGCAGCCCCACATAATTGGCGTGGAACTGGTTGTGCCGGTGGAGGCGGCCGAACGCGGCGCGGAACCGGCCGGCTCGGCCACGGCGGCCGCCCGGCGGCCCTACGCCCCGCTATTGAATTTAGATAAGATGCAAGTTGCACTCCATGCACCTTCCTACCCATGTTTGGTTAACCCTACGGTGTTTTAGGTGATAAAAACTCCTTACGAGCTCAACTTTGAAAGGTAAGTTTGTGAATACAAATCATAGAATTATTAGCGATTTTATAAGTTTAGCACCTATTTTAGCAATAGAAAGCTTGTGTTTAGATAACAGGAAATTTAAAGCTTGAAAACTAGATGAAACATGAAGGTTACTCGGGTATTCAGCCTAATTGTTACTTTATAAAACCTATCTTTAAGTTCCAACAAACTGCTATCTGTATGGATAAAACTAAAAGAAAGTGGGTATCTCAAACAATCTGAAGGTATCTTTACATGTCGATTTATTTTAAAAGCGAAATATATATCATAAGTCATTGATAAAAACTCTATTAGTAAACAAACTAATAATATATTTGGTAAGTTTTTATCTTAAAACGCATAAAACAGTCATTCACTTCCTGATCCCCATGATTGATATTTGTGTGCTATTGTTATTAAACAACCTTGTGCAGTTTTTATGTGTGAGTAATGCACAAAAATACCCTTGTAATATAACAATAGATAAATAAACTCACAAAAAAGTCGAACTGTTAATCCTATATTTTAAATTAAGGCCACATTTAAATAAAACGAGTTTGAAATTAGAACGTATCAATAACCTGAATCGTGTTGCGAAATTATTTTTTAATTGTCATTGTCATATTTTAGGAAGCGATTGAAAAAAAAGACATGCAAGGGCGACATTCTGCCGCACGCAATTTGCGAACAACAATTTGTTAAAGTGAGCTTTCAACTGTCACAACAGTTTTTTGTGAATACTCGTAACGTCGAGTTTTAATTCGCACCCAAATTGGTGGAGCCTTAAAAATGCAATTTCGTCGGCTTAATACATTAACCGCGGTTCGCTGCACAGCTGGTTTCCGTTTCCTGGCAAAAGTGCGTTTTTCCCGAAATTACGGCAGCTGTACCTTCCCCAAATTGTTGTTCCCCTGTTGTCTTCGCTAAAAAAGGAAACACCTGACGCTGCCAGTCATTACGCCGCTGCAACGCTTACCGCAGCAAAAAAAAAAACATGTAACACACATTATTTACAGAGGTACCTACATGATTACGAGCAACATGATTTTCAAATTCGCAAAATGTTTATTTCTGTTAAATCTATGAAGTATTATCAAAACTATTTTTAGTGTAATGACGATGAGTTTTGATAATGTTATCAAATAAAAACAAGTTATTTTATTGTGCATTATTTAATTATTTTTTATTTCTGTTTCAAAAATCATCTTTTTAATTATAAACACGTTATCAAAATATAATTCCATTCCAAATAACAGTACAGTCAGTCGCATACAAAAATATTTCTATGTTGCGAGCACACATAATTGTTTTAACCATTATCTAGCCGATATAATGTAGAACCGTCGTCATTATCCTTACTCGTAAGTATTAGTCTATATATGAATGAATAAACAACATTATCCTGTGTTGACATTAGAGTTTAGATGAATAGAACTCCGTTATACTAAATAACCGGTTTATTTATTTACGCAACAATACTTTATTTTACACAAGAAAATACTTAACAAAAACTAATATTTACATAATTTAAAAGCTAACAGTTAAAAAAAAATAACACGTATGGAAATGCTGATTCTTTGGCCAACAAATAGGCCAGCCCTCTGGCACGTGAATAGTTGACTAACCGCTTGGCGATGTCTCGAAAAACTAAATGGGTACCTACTTAATTTTGAAAATCCTCTTTTTAGACGTTGACAGATTATGCATTGATAAAAGTAATATGAGTGTCATGGTGGTAATCTTATCACGCTTATCTTGTTTTGTCTGTTGATATAAGTAACATAACACTGATAACCATTAAAAATTTAGGACACAACATTTTTATATAACACTAGTCTGTTGTTTTCGTACCAAAATTGGCAAAACAGAACGTTGCAACATTTATTTTGAAACCGTTTTTTTTGCATTTATCTACCGAGATTTTTAATGTAATTTAATAACAGAGGCTTTGTTATTATGTTATTATGATTGTGTATGCAGAGCCATCCAAAGGATAAATTCATTTAATTTTTTTACCCAGAAAATTGTACATTTTTATTAATTGAATGTGAATTAAATTGGACACTGCAATTTCCGCACAACTTCTTCATTTTACGATTTTATTTTTAGATTCAATGAAAAGGAAGGAATTAGGGAATATAAAATATTTATGATGTCACTAAATCAATAGAAGTATACATGCGGTTAATTATAATCTGGTCCCAAAATGAGTGATATAACTTATTTAAAGTATTTAATTTAAACAAAACATAGTCCGGCAGTTTTTTTTTTAATCAGTCAGAAAGTGATTGATATGCAAAAGTAAAAAAAAATACCAAAAGATTAATTATCCATTTGTCGCGTGCGCATCAACGTGTGCCTCTTCTATTTAATCGAGTGTAGGTGATCGTGGGTATATTTCCTTTATTAAATCGTGGGCGAACTCCGGCGCATCCAACAAACAATACAAGCACTCTTTATTCATTCGTTATTTTAACTTGACCTAATAAAGATGGTCGTAATAACCTCGGTGATTTTATACGCGTCATTAGACGCGCCGTTAAAAAACCGTATTAAGTAGTTATTGAATAGTTTTAGTTAAGTATATAGTTTTCAGATATTATCAAACGACTGATTCGGCAGGTACTCGAATTCTCTTTTAAATGATTTTAATACCCGATGCATACTAACTAATAAAATACATCTAAAATAATTAAACAAGAGAAAAACCAGCTCAGAAATAACTTTTATTTTATCTGTTTTTACTCGTTCTTACTTCTTCAGACAAGTTTACTTTAACTTCATCAATTTAAACAAAAAAAAAAGAGGAAAACATTCGGATAACCATCATAATAAATCTTACGTCATTAGGCGAGGCACCAATTATCTAGGTATGAGATTTCTCAAATCGATTCCAAACAGAACAAATGAAGCAGTTAGTATGCACCGGCGCATCGTTTTGTTTTCAATTATGTTACTAACGCATAAATACAGTCTATTTATGTCTCAAGTCTTTATATCGCACATCAATTTTATATTTTATATATAAAAATATCTTTTTTATGCGGGTCAGATGAAGGTTTATTTAAAAACCGAATACAAAATCTTGGTAACCGATTTATGTAAATTTTGTGTTTATTGTAAGTAAAATTATAGAAAAACAAAATAAAACCTAAAAGTTGTATTAGCGTTTCAGTAAAAAGTTGTAACTTTCTCTATAACAGCTTGCCACCAAAGTAAGTACATACTTACTTGCTTGACAATATACTCGTCAGAATTTCACGAAGATCTGAGCAACTATGTAAAAATCATTGTGTATGACTTACATCGTATTCCTGTTGCTATATAAAACTGTAGGAAATTACCTGTTTAAAATAAAGCCATTTTGCATTCCGCGTCCGTCTGAGGTGCGTCGCATAATATTGTGTTGTGTACACATACTTAAGACATTTTGCGTGAATTTATTGAGTAAGAAGTACAGCTGTCATTTTGCTGCTATTTACTTTAGTCGTCTAGAGTTTTTTGTTGTTTTAAAACTAGCAATGCTTACTTTGCATTCCAAGCAATTTAGGGTTAAATACTTAAGTTGCTCGTTACCTAGGTTAGTGACCTGTAACTGGTTGTGCAGCTATGGTTCTATGTTTTCCGTTTCAGCATTTTGTGCAACCAAAGATTGGTAGTCTAAAAATTAAGCAAATTGCTTCCGTAGTAAAAACAATGGACTCGTAAAAAATGGCAGAGATGTTATGAGTACAAAAACCTTTTTTGTCTATTGAGAGGATACACCTTAGTTTCAAGCTCACAAAAAAGATAACTATATATTATGTACTTACTAAATGAGAGCAGCTACGTAGCTGAGTCTGAGTCATACATAAACATAATATAAAAGAAACAGTGCAAAAAATATTAATTATGAAAATCTTTAGCAGCACGATATTCATACGTACAATTATTGTGTTTAGTAGACGCTATAATTTTAGCATTAATTACTACTGTTTAAAATATAATTATAGTGAACATTGGCGGTAAGACCGGCTGCGCTAACCGCCCATAATAACAAAAAAGAATAATACAAAATGTATAAAAAGTAACCTTTAACTTTTAATCTAAATCATTGTCTTTATATTTTTGTTCTAATTTTATAACCAAGAACACGCGAGTAACGATATTTTTATGTTACAATCTTTATTATTACCTTGAGAAACTAAAATGATGCTAATTACTTTAATATCCTTATAGACCTAATTAATAAAAATTAAATACATACCTGTTCTAGTTCTTATAAAAATAATATGCAGTTTACATTGATCGAGAACATTTTTATGATAAAGCTGTTTCGGAAAACCGGTTATTTTTTTTATTAATGAGTGGGCGTGACTGTTTTGGTAAAAACACTCAGTTGTTTAGATTTTTGGCAGCGTGTTATTAAGTTTTTAAAGTATGTATAATGTAAGTAGTTATTATACTTATTATTTAAGGATCACGTAATATTATGTGTGAAGTAACATTTATGAAATGTATAATTGTGGTGTTATGGTTATGAATGAAGTGTAGTATTTTTTGTGAGAATTTTGCGGTAAGAAGTATTTTTTAACCGACTTCTAAAAAAGGAGGAGGTTCTCAATTCGGATGTTTGTATTTTTTTTTATGTTCGCGCATAACTCCGTCGCTTGCCAACCGATTTGAAAAGTTCTTTTTTTGTTGGAAAGGGTATTTATACTTCCCAAATGGTCCCATAGAAATTTCATCAAAAACGGTTTAGTAGTTTGGTTTTTAAACCAAAATTACTGGTAAAAATTACAACTAAAAAAGGAAAAATAAAAACTTTTTTGCAAAAGTCGGTGGCAAACGACGAAAATGCGAACCCAACGACACCGACTTCCGAAATTAAAGTTATTTTTCACTTTGTAGTGTCGTTTTTGGAAGTCGGTTGTTATTTTTTTGCAAAAAAGTTTTTATTAAAGACAAGCTACATTATGCATTAGGTATTATAAATATTGCGGTTTGATGAATCTCTTGATACGTTGTTATTCTAATTAAAATGTCAATTCAATATAATTTTATACTTCCTTTACGTTCATTCATTTCGTAAAGTAGTCCCGAATACATATATATTATATAATTATTACTGCGATGAATAATCTCATGAATATTTATTTAATCAATATCACGATATGTTTTAGTTACATAAAAAGCATTGGTTAGAATCACGTATTGGCCTTGAGCCGAGCCCGACGTAAACATGAGTTTTAAGACCTTGCTAGTATTGCGAATCGTAAATTTTCATTCATATTTGTAAATGCTATGGGATTTTCCATATTTTCGTTACCAAATTAATTCTCGATTGGTAACCCAATAGCACACTACACTCGGCTTCTTTTTTATTTCATTATTCCTGAACATTTATGAAAATGGCTTTGCTGACTTCCAGATTGCCCAATAAAAACTACTTAGTTAATAATTTATCTGTTTGTAAGTATATCTTTCAATACCATTATCGGTGGCCAAACAGAAAAATAACTACCGGATTTAAAAATCTAGTTACGATAAAATTCCGATTTCGGACACTAAAATCGATATAATTAGCAATGTAAATGGCAAACATTGGTTAATGCTTGTCAAACTTCGAAGTAAACCTGATGTGTACTCTGAGTACTTATTTAAATTACATTTAAGTGCAGTACATAGTATGTCTGAGGCGCGACCAATGTGAGTCAGTCGCCAGTCGGGCGTGAAGCAAACTTGAGGAGGGGGAGGCCTCTAAAGGATATCACTGCACCACATTGAACACGTCTTAAAGTGTGTGTCAGGTTTTATTGAAACTCCTCCATCCAATTTAAATACGTCTTTAAAGGCGTTTGACTTAAAATTAAATTAATAGCGTGATAAAACTATTTAACTTCAAAACAGTAAATATTTCTAAGAACAATGTGGGACTGACTGTACGCATTGATGGAATGACATTTAAAAATAGAATCCATGGAAACTGGCGCCAGAATAAAATAATTGTGGTCAATTTTTAGGGTTCCGTACCCAAAGGGTAAAAACAGGACCCTATTACTAAGACTTCGCTGTCTGTCCGTCCGTCCGTTTGTCTGTCTGTCACCAGGCTGTATCTCAAGAACCGCGACAGCTAGACAGTTGAAATTTTCACAAATTATGTATTTCTGTTGCCGCTATAACAACAAATACTAAAAACAAAATAAAATAAATATTTAATGGGGGCTCCCATACAACAGATGTGATTTTTATAGATAATGGTACGGAACCCTTCGCGCGCGAGTCCGGCTCGCACTTGGCTTTATTGGAATTCTAAAGTTAAATTAATACAAATAAAAAATAAATAAACACAAAGCTGAATAAAACATTTGCATTATACACACAACTAACCTCATTGTTTTATGAATTGCAGTTTTAAATTGCATTTGTCTAATGTAATGAGTCAATGCATTCTCGACACACTTGTGGTTATTTCAAGCTGGTTCTAACATAAATGCGCATGATTTGCAACGCCGCAATGAATAAATAATACTTTTTTATGAATTGTGAAAGCAGTTATTGTTTCACAGAGAACATAATTTTCTAATGCATTACTATTCGTTACTCACTAATCTATTGTGAATTTTCCGTGGAAAATATAAACACAGATTCGCAGTTTTTATGTGTTCCATTTTCAAACCATCGAATGTCCCGAAGTAATATTGTAATGTAAAGCATTCACTTTGTAATGGTCCAATTTGTTACCAACCAGTAACAACCGTGCGTTCGCCGTAATTTTCTTAGATTAAACAATGTTTTTCTGTTGTTCGTCGTCGTGGTCAATTGTCTGAAGTGAGTCTGGATTTCCCGCCAGTGTGATTTCCGTTCCCATGCCGGCGGCGGCGGCGCGCGCTGCGCCGGTAGCCGGCACGGCTCGTTAGCGCCGTTTTTAGGGCGTGATCGACGCAACGGCGCATGCCTGCATAAATTGCATCCAAATACGCAGCCCACTCGAACCCCTTTTGCGTGCATCTCTAATATTCCACTCTGTCACGCATCCATTGCGGTCGACCTTGTATCGAATTTTTGGAACACGATACTCACCTTTGCCGACCGAAACTCGGTTTAGCCGAGACAATGCTGGTTTTTACATTTGCAAAGCTTAAAAAGTGCCGTGTCTCGTCATTTTACTTGCAAATTAACGTGATTATGCATAGTGGAGTCGGGCGAAGATGTATTTACGTGTGCATTGTATGCATTGTGTGGTGTGGGCACGCACCGATGTCCCACTCCACGCGACAACGTACATACACGGGCGTAAGTTCCCCTCTGCGTTCTGTTCACACACAGTCTAGAGTCAAATGATCGATGCTACCCTAGAATGCACTTTGCAGCTCGAAAATTATTAATGGCTCCTAAAGTGTAGCGTGTTTGCCGTTTTAAGTCGTCCTGTTTTCTACTTCATCCTATTTAACAATTTATTTAAATTGAAGCGAGGCGCGACGCTTTCGTCCCGAGCGTTCATTACCAATTTGTACTCTACGACTGGTTTCTGCTTCGATTTCATTGGAAAATGTTTATGAAATGTGGTATTTTATCGACGCGCCACGTACATGGTCAGTACTGCAGTTAAGTTCATCACGCAGTCGAGCGTACTCGCGACAATTCAGAGCGAACTATGCATAATTTATCCATTAATTCTCAAAATGACTCTTGGAAGTTCTGCTCTTGCCAGACCATGATGACCATCTTCGACGTAATGTAAGCGACAGTTTTGCATGAAACTTAAAAACTTCCTACCGATTCGGATTGTGAGTGCAATAAAAATAATTCGAGAACAAAATGTAGCTTGGCGGAGGAATAAGACAAGAGTGGGTTGTTCGTTGTCCCTTTCTTGTAGTGCTTCGGTGCATTTAGTAGGATAGTTGTACACTGTGCAAGTCTGAGCGTTTAAAAACAAACTAACAAATATTTTCACAGCGGTCTCTTGCAGCGAGCGGGAGAAAGTTCGGGTAGGTTCAGGGACGAGTTTGGCTATTTGCGTCTCGTGGCGGGCGATCGTCGATGCAATTAATTTTGTAAACGAAGCTTTATGTTCCCGGGGCTAAATATAAGAGGATCGCGCGACGTTGCCGTGCCGACCGACTGGGAAGGCAATCACTTTCATTGCATTCCCGCCTCGGAGACCCTGCGTCCAATTGTTCCTTGACTTCGCAGCTCGCTTTGTGAGCAGTTTCCGCCATTTAGTTTGGCTAAACACACAACAGCATAAGTAAAAATATTTAAATACGTATTGTTTTCACAGAAAATGCATTTTCATTTAAATGAACTTGAAACAAAAGAAGTTGGCAAAATTGCTTTTGAAAATCGAATGTCGCATTTTCCAATGACTGGCGTTTAGGGAACTCATTGAAAGGCGATTTATATTTCGATGATTTAATTTAAGTAGGTAGTTAATTTAAATATTTAAATATGAAACTAAATTGAAATTGCTACTGTAGGTATACAAGAGAATGTCATTAAAGAGGAGCGTGAGTTGGATGGAGCAATCGGCGGCAGTAAGCAAAGTTCAGTAGTTCAATGCGCTCGAACACCTATCGCGTTCATTGTCCCTTCGCAAAGGTCAAATCTACTGTTGCATTCGCCTATCTTGTGTGCCTTGAGCTTTACAAATATAACAATACGCGGGTTAGGCTAGCTTACGTGCTTTTAAAATTAGAACTGGAAAACAAAGGAAAGTCAAAATGGTTGATAAGTTTTGGCGCGTTTTGAAAAGGGCTGATGTCAAAACGAAAAAAAGCATTGATTTATTTGACACAGAAACACGTGCATACAAAAAGATAACTCACAAAGAAAAAGGATAACTCAAATAAAAAAACTTACTGTAGGTAACTGTATATCCCCGAAGGGTTATGCAATAATAATTTGAAGTATTGTGTGGTTAAAAGATCGATACACAATTTCCAATTGAAAATCAAATTGTCCACGATGTCTTTTTTTTCTTAAGTTATAAAAACCTAATGAACTGATGAAGTGAACAAAAACATCATCTGGAGTGCAGCTGATGATTTCTATTTACATAATTATGTACTCAATTTATTATTTCCTCCATTTAATTACCAGATGAGCGGGCAAACAAAAACGTTACAGAATAATAATATGTAACACAATTCAACCTCATTAAAATGCTAATTTTATTTTATAATTTATGCTTTTATTAATACAAAAAGCATTAATTTATCATTTTTATTTTTATTTATATGGAAATTCAACTCACTAATGAATTTAGAACACAAATCAGTTCCATTCTATTTGTTTACTACCCAGTTAGGTATTTTTTATTTTCGAATCTGGAAGTTATTTTAACAAGACATTATGTATGTTTAGGGCTGTCATCCATCCATGTTTTTACGGATTTGTCCTAGTTTAGAGGCAGTCCGGGGAGCGTACGGGCGGGGTTTTTAGTGTAACACTTTCTGTGTTAGGGCAAATCCGACTGAATGATTTGCAATAAATTAAAGTATAAATAATAGTTAAAAATTCGCCGCGCAGCAAATATACCCGTGCGTTCGTGACAATTCGTAGTTGGCTTTTGATTGACAATTTTTTTTTTTCAATTTTCATTGTTGCCAAGAAGAGCGTTCCTAATTATTTTTGTTACCAGAATACCTCTCACATGCAGAAGAGTGTATAATTGATTAGCAAATGAAGCATTTCATTTGTATTGTCGAGGTTTAAGTTGATTTTCTGTACATAAATATGAAAAAAACAATGTTTTTTTTTTCGAGGGTGTTTGGGGATTTTTTTTATTTCACCTAAATGTCCAGGATTTTTGGAATTTTTATCCGGGGTCTATAATTTAGGTGATGGCAACCCTATGGATGTTACTAAATATATTTTTTTTATATTTATATGAGCGTAAATTGCGGATGTTTTAATTATAATTATGTTAATGTTTTTATGTAAAAATAGGGTCTGCAATTTAATTGTTTTTCTAACTAAGCTACTTTACTTGTAGCTAAGCTACTTTCCAAGTATACGGATTCTTGTTTTACGTTTAGTTTAATTGCCCCCGGAGAGATTGTAGTAAAGTAATATTTCATCCACCTTTGCGATCCCTGTCTGACTTTTGACTGTGAAAGTAGCTTTGTTATACCATAATTACGAACGTAGATAATATTAACTACAGCAATGTCTTGTAAAACTTAATTACGTAACGGTGAATCTGATGGATATCGCTCTATCAAAAACTTGTGCACATTAATAATAGTATACAGTTTCCCTTTTACATGATGTTATAATTTACTTATGCAGTCATAAATAATATTATAATGAATATTACTATTTTGAACTGGTATCTTGAACATAAACTATTCAAACTTGTTGGACACAGCGATTATTAATTTATGAATAAAATAATGTGTTAGCTAAATACATAATATAACCCAGCATTATTTATTTTCAAGTACACTGTAAAAGCAACCGCAAATAAACGCTATCTTTTTTCTTTTCTTTTAGCAATAAATAAAAAAGTACCATCCATAAAATTTAATAAAAAAATAATGTGCTAAAAAATACAGGATTTTCAGTAAGAGAAGGGGCGTGATACACACATGTAATACTGAATGACAAACGCAACGTGCAATAAATTCTAAGTTTGTCCCCTGTCTCATTGCCTAGTCAGTTGGTCCTGCCATGATTGTTTGCAATATATTCGCTGCAAATTGCTCGCTGCACCACGAGAATGACGTTCACAGCAGATTTATAGTTGCGTCGACTCGTTAACTTGATATCGTATCAAGTATTACACAGCTATTATTAACAGCCGACTGTTTGTATTAAGTGCAATCGAATAGTCTGGGTATTTGTTTCACCAGACATTTTAATATTATTATCATTGTATTCAATTCATTTGATATCTGTTTAAAAATGCGTTGCAGGTTGCCAAGTTTGTGTGCATAAATTGTTGCCGAAGTATCGTGTTGATGCAAAATCACGAAATTACTCTAGAATAAAATAAAGTCCAGACATTTTAATACCCTACCATGAAATTAAATGCACTTAAATTTTCATGAAGGGATTGGTCACTTTATAATTATTACGATGCTATGTGGCATTAAGTACCTACGTGTAGTTTTCAAGAATATTTTTGAATATATTTCAACGCGGTCCGCTGCAGTGCGGTTGCCAAGGGTAGTAATTATCATAAAATATATAAAATTCTTCAGGCAACAAGAACGTAAATATGCCAATACTTCGAATAAACCACGGCGCAGTTTACAGCGCGTTTGTAATGCAATAAAATTGTATTTTATGTATGTCAACACTAACCATACCCAACAAATACATAGTTAGGAAGGTCAATGTGTTACACATAAAGCATTTGTTCACAACAATTGTCGCTACATAGTAGTAACAGTACACTCTTATTTCCTGCCATAAACATGATTATGTAGGAGCAGAAATATAATATTATGTGGTTGCCGCTGACGATGAGTAATGTGTACTGAAGTATATTTTCAAGTAAATCTACATACAATCTTACTCATGGGTTGCAAGTTGTTGATTGCGATTTTGACAGCTGTCATACCCGATATTTGGCTATGTCACTCGAATTTTTGGCGCTGTTATTGGACAGGAAAATAATCAAAACAAATTCAAAGGATGCAATTTAATTCGTGTTTTAAGAACTAGTTATTCCAAAAATCAAGTTGGACCTCGTTATTTTTCACGACCAGACCTATTATTTTAAATCTGCGCTATCAAGTTGAATCTTTGAAATCTATAAACGGATCGTGACCATCACATTTACATGTTATTTGCTCCATTTTCTGACCGTCTCCTGGCAGTTACCGATGTTCTAAAGACATTTGCAAAAATTCATCTTGATTAAAAAAATATGAGTAATCATAATAAAGAGATACTTATCTGCTTGTTCTTTCATCATTTATTAAATTATAAAAAGGTAAATTAGTCTGAACAAGAAACAATATGTATGGACATGCCAGCTCAACGGCGCAAAAACGGATAATTTTTTTGTTCGTCATAAAATTAAGTCATTTAACCCTCATCGCGTCTTGATAAACTCATCATACTTGAAACTGAAACCAGTATGTCCGTGCCAGTGTGACTGATCCCTGAGTGAAATAGTGCATAAGTTGGTAGTTTTTAAGTTTAGTTTTTTTACTATAATATGTGTATGTACTCGTAACAGGCGCTTCTCGCCATCAAACTCGAAAGTTTGGCGAGTAAAATTGTAAAAACAACAAAATAATGTATTTTTCAGAATAATAAATAAAATAAAAAATATATATTTTGGTAATCTTAATTCAAAGCCCACAGTGCAATTTTATTTTAGGACTCATTTTTAGTCCAAGTTTGCCTCGTTGGTCTAGTGGTCGCAGGCGCTACTGCTGAGCATGAGGTTCTGTGTTCTATTCCCAGGTCGAGCAGTGTTAATAGGGTTTCTCATCAGGAATTTGTCAGTAGCAGCCCGGAGCCTGGATCTGTGTCCGGTTGATGGCAATAGGTTCGGGCCCTTGGGTCTTAAATATGTATAACTGGCGAAATGTGGCTGCACCTCTGCCTACCCCTTCGAGGAAACAGGCGTGATCATGTTACAATGTTTATTTTTAATCTACATGATCACATTTATTACTTACCGCATTAATGTTCTATAATTGTATCGCTTTACTACATGTCTGTTGTTGCAATAAAACTTTATAAGTTCATGCTGTTATGATTAATTTCTCAATTTCTTGTTTTACGCTTTATGTGCTGATGTGAACGATTAAATTATTATAAAACTCCGATAGCAGAAAAAAGACGTGATTCCAACTGCTGCTCAATATTGAAACAGAATAAGTGTGTTTTAAGAAAAAACTTGAATACCAAGGATACATAATATGTTGCACAAACCGGTTCATTCGGAAACCAGCTAAGTTCCTTAACAGCTTAGGGCTTAGATGAAGTTAACGGCGACGATTGCCGTTGCATGTAATTTGTAATCAATAATAATTACGCTTATACTCAGTAATTGCCAGTAAACTTAATAATATGACTTTCTGTAACGGCACGGCAGGGATTACAGACTAGAAAACACCAGTATTCCTATTTAAATGTACAAACGCCAGCAGGTCAAGCTACCCGAAACTGTCAAATCTTCCCAATCAACCTTGAACCTAATGCTTTAGCGATAAAGTTGAAAATCTATTAAAGAAATTTGACAGATTGTAGTAGCTTGATGTGCTGGCGTCTGTACTTTATTTTTCGTCTTCCGTTAGGATTTTTTTCCTTTGTAAATCCTACTAAGGCTCAATTTACACTGCCGCGGGACGGAGTGGAAGCGAGTTTTGGTAGCGATATTATACATAGCAAAATGAACTTTATGTCAATTGCCTAACGTACAAACTAGATGTAACGAGCTTATTACTATTCCCGAGAATGCGCGATAATTCTCCAGAAGATGCGCAACCTGTGCATATGTATCTAATTTGTGCGTTACTCTTTTGACATAAAGTTCATTATGCTTTGTACAAAAAACAGCGCTTCCACTCCGTTCCACGGCAGTGTAAATTGAGCCTAAAATTATAAATGTGAAAGTTTGTATGCTGGATGTTTGTTCCTCAATCACGTAAAAACGGGTAACCGGATTTGCATGAAATTTGGCTAACAGATAGTTTATAACTTGGATTAACACATAGGATACTTTTTATCCCGGCTAACCGACATCCGCGCGGGCAAAGTCGCGGCCGAAAGCTAGTAGAAGAATGAAGCTCACAAAAATCGGCCATCTAAAACTTTTTATATATTATTCGCTGCACTCACATGAAAATTTAAAGCAAAATTCCCAACTGTGAATAACAATTGCTTTCAATTTATCATTTTCACATTCGACTGCACAATCTGAATACGACTAATCGGACTTGATGGATATGACTCTGCCGATTCCTTCGTAGTTTCGCTACGATGCTTCGGATCTATTGATGTTTAGTCCAACTTCGGATACCTGAATCTAATGCGAGACTTTACACACCATTGACTGACAAAAGCGCTAATTTAAGTAACAGAAGCTCTTATAAAGAAGCTATTATGTAAAAATTTCGCTGTGAAAACTTAATTGAAGTGAGCTGTCATTCCACTTGATGCCAGGGAAACTATTGACAGCTCACTTCACCTAAATTTTTATAGAATACTGGCAGAATGAAACTTTAAAATTTCTATTCAAAGCTATAATTTTAGGTTCCAGTAAAGAACAAAAACATGTTGTATTAGGTAATATAATTCGTCCGTGCTACGTCAGGCATAAACATTCGCAATGACCGTGATTATGAGAAAGAAATGTAATGAACCCACTGTTACATTCGTGCTGTGTCGCGATAATTACGTAACGTTTCCCACACTGTAACAGGTTTTGTGATTTAAACGTTTGCGTTTGCGCACTCGTAATATGAAAATTATTATTGTTGATTTGTATCTTGCTCGCTAATAGAATAACTTAAGTGGCTGTTTGTTTACATCTTAATGTAACTTGGGATACTAATTTAAATATATTTAAAATGTATGTAGATTGGCTTGCGCGTTCACTTGTTTGTTAACTCCCCTATTGGTGGTATCGTTTAAGGAAAACCTTATAAAAAAGATCTATATTTAATTTCGACTAGCTGTCCCCGCGACTTCGCTATTTCATAGGTTAGGTTTTAATTTTTTGCGCTAAAGTCTAATTATTTTTCTAAATTAAAAGTAGCCTAAGTTACTCCTTATAATATCAGTTAGTCCAGCCTTTAGATTAGCCGGAACAGACAAACAGACAGAGAACACAATTTAAAAAAAAAACTTGTTACATGTAGCGTATGCTAGCGTATGTTATAGCTAAAAACATATGGAAGTACCATATGTTTTTAGTAAAAAGCTGTTATTTTGACATTACAAACAGATATTTTATTTATTTGTATAGATTTAAAAATAAACGAAGCACCAGACAGAAGCTTACTTTTATATATTTAAAAATAAAGTTGTCGCAGCCCAAAGGGCGAGGCGGTGTGATTATTTACAAGCTACAAGAATTTAAATAAAATATTCGCAGAAAAATCGAAACAAAAAAAAAAAATACTTGTTCCATCTTACCTACACAATTATTACAACCTTCGTAGTTTTCCATATAAATAAACTTTTATCTGATAATGTTGGCACTCTGGTCGAACCTTTGGCATTTTGGGATTCACTAACGAGGTACCCATTACAGTAGGTATTAACTCTGTTGTTGTCGAGAATATTTCCCATATCCTTATTATTATGACATTTAACTTGAAGTAGACTGACTATAATATCTTTGTCGCAGATAGATTGTAGAGTCCGCTGTTAAAAACCGCTAGTTGTTTTACAAAACAACTCCGTTATGTAAAACAGCTAAACAACGTTCAGCGGTTTTCCATAATCACTGAACTTGGACACGCAGAATTGCATAAAAATTTTGCATTAATTTTTTTTTAAAATGTTATAAACTAGCGCTTGACTGCGATCTGCGATCCCGCCTAATAATGCAGCGGGTCAACAATTAGCGGTTTTGTAAAACAGCGTGAAATGAAACGACAAAATTCGTTTCGCTCGTGGCTCTGTGTGTCGTATCAACAATAATGGCGTCCGTAACAGAAATAAATAATACGAGTAAAAATGACCTTATCTCAAGTGACAACAGTGATTTTGAGATGAGAATTTCCTGTAACATTAGAGAAGCATTTAATAATTTTTATAAATTCAAAACACCTAATAATTTATTATATCTCATCTTCTATTTATATCTGTCTATACTAATAATAAAGCTGAAGAATTTGTTGTTTTAAACGCGCTAATCTCTGAAAAATTCTTTTTGCATTTGATAGCCTAATTCTTGAGAAAGGCTACTTATTATCACCCTACTTTTTTTCTTTCACTAAATGTCTGACACGCCGCGGGAGGGCGTGGCAGACTTTTAGTGACTAAAACCCACCCGTGTTCCTTCAGTTGCCTGTGCCAGGGGCCACGGTATCTCTTTCGAACAACCCGCAGCCCTGGCAGGCATCGGCCCTAACGGACCCCGTCAGTTCGTGCTCACATCTCTTTGATGCGCGCGTGGAACAACGCGCCGTCGACCCGGGCCTGGTCCTTCCCGGGCGGCGAGCTGCCCATTGCTCGCCGCCCGCAAGCCCGCGCCTACGGTGGCCGGGAGTCGGCTGTTGATTCCCTTCCAGGGCGTCTCCTGCAGCGACTAGGGGCGTGAGGGCGCAGAGATTGCCTCTCCCTCACGCGCTCCGCCTCCTCCTTCGCGAGCATTACTGCTTCGCAGAAGGAGGTAACGGCCTCCCATGCACTCTCCTCCGTACCCTGGCCTGAACCAGGGCCGGACGCGAGAGATCGCCACCGCCGATCGTCGCCACGAGGACACGGCGGTGCCCAAGCCGGGCAGACCTCCACCGTATGCTCCACCGTGTCCTCCGGGCGATCCACACAGTGGTGACACCCTGGCGTTTCCTCCCACTTTATCCTGAACAGGAACCTCCCGAAACAACCGTGTTCGGTGAGGACCTGTGTCAGGCGGAAGCTGAGGGCGCCGTGGCGCCTCTCTAGCCACTCCTCAAAGAGGGGACTTGCCCAGCACTGGATTGCGACAGTCGCACTCTCCATGCCGCTATGAGATCCCGCCGGAGCTCTGTCCACTGTACCGTGATTTCTCGCGGCAGTGGAGTTACGCCCCGGCGTTTTGCCTCCTCTTGCTACTCCCATATGTGGGCGAGGACTTTGGCCTCCAGTTCCCATGGCGGCAATCCGGCAAGGAGGCTCGCCGCCACAGCGAAGACCGTGCGGTATCCTCGGATCAGCCGGACAGCCATGACCCTTTGGGACGCGTTCAACCGGCGGACTGGTTGCCGCCTCAGAGAACGCGCCCATACCGGTGCCCCGTAAAGGGCTATGGACCGCACGACCCCCGCATAGAGCCTCCGGCGGGAGGCGTTTGGTCCCCCTAGATTGGGCAAGAGCCGTCTCAAGGCAGCCCCGGTCTGCTCCAGTCTGGGAGCCAACCGTCGGAAGTGCTCCACGAAGTTCCATCGGCTGTCGAGGACGAGTCCCAGGTACTTCATCGTCAGCTCGACGCCGATGTGAACCCCTCCCGCCGGTATTTGTGAACCCGACGGTGGCGCGTCGCGAAGACCATGAAAACACATGGCCTCAGACTTGTGCGACGATTGTCGCAACCCCGCGTGTCGCTGCTTCGGCCGCCGCCTGGTGCGACCTCCCCTGCGCCAGGACCAGCGTGTCGTCAGCGTACCCTACGACCTTTAGGAGCCGAGCAAAACGAAAAAAAGTTAGAAAGAACGCTAAACAAAATCGAAATTATAGCGCGGGCGATGCGATGCGACACGGTCTGTCGGAGGAACAAGTCGTGGGCTGAAGCTAGTAGGCTATATGAAGATGCCTGCTACCTGTCCCGAATCAGTAAGGATTTCTCGACGTTTTCGAATAATTCGAATAAAATATTCATGCAATCATTGTTTCTCGTAGATTTTTTTGACATCCAACAAAATGGTTGTAAACACGACTTCTGAATATAAAAACTGTGTTTTTATGCAAAAAGTTAATTATATTCCTTTGTTAGCTGAGAATAAAGGCGATGAATTTAAATATTGGCAAAGTATTTGTAGGTATAAGATTAAGTTTATAGCTACGAATAATAAAAGCGTTTATAAAGTAGCCATATTTTTTGTGTGGATTCACTGGCGCGGACCGCGACTTAGGTAGTTCGCGTGAAATTTCTTGTTTCAACATAAAATATATCCTATGACATCCGGCAGTAAATTATGCAGACAAGAGTCAGGATACTACAACAAGCACATCCACCATCTCCGAACTCGTCGGTCAGCTCCGCCTCACAACCGCCATTACGCGCGTCAACCGTGACCGCCGGTTTTGCTCGGCTCCTAAGGGTCTTAGCGTGATGCTCAGTGGCCTATAGACTTCCTCAAGTATTGGGCTATCAAATGCAAAAATATTTTTTCCAATCCGACTGGTAGTTTCAGAGATTAGCGTGTTCAAACAAACAAACTCTGCAGCTTTATTATTAGTGTAGATTATTATTAGTATAGGTTTATATAGATTAGTACAGAAATAACTATCAAAATAATACGTAGGTATTATCGCCAAAACCTATATCCGATCATTTTGAAAAGAAAATCCCGATCAAAATAATACGTAGGTATTATCGCCAAAACCTATCCGATCATTTTGAAAAGAAAATCCCGATCAAAATAATACGTAGTATCGCCAAAACCTATATCCGATCATTTTGAAAACAAAATCCCGATCAAAATAATACGTAGGTATTATCGCCAAAACCTATATCCGATCATTTTGAAAACAAAATCCCGTGCACATGATGACCATAGCAGCTGCGTCTGTAATTAAAACAAAATAGGATCCTTTTTAGGTCGACTAATAAAATGCGCTGCAAGCAGGAATAGTCCTTATGGGTTGGTCAGATATAGATTTTGGCGATACTACATAAGCAAAATATAATCATCAATTAATAGAGACAGGACAGTTCTTAAAAGCATAGCGACATTGATAAATCTACTACCGATCATAAATTTTCCAAATACATAATTTTACCAGAACTAGGATTGGGCAACAATAATAAAACTGGTCTGAAATAATGTCATTAAACTGTTGCGAAATATTTATTATAGTCGCGTTTTGGAGGCACCACCGGCTTAAAATTAGAAGCTTTATAAAGATAAGAACGTCTATTTTTGTTTAATAAAACGTATGAAACACGATTTTCCTGTAAACGTGTCATACGCCATCATTAAAACAACATCACGCCATGTTTCCCCTATAAACAAAGCAAAAGATTTTTTTTTAAATATTTCTTGGGGCAGAAGTGTATCTAGTAAGTAGTAGTAGTGTTTACATGTTGATGGATGGAAAGGGAGAGGAAGGCCGAAGAAAAGATGGATGGATTGTGTGAGGAATGATATGAAAGAGAAGGGAGTGAATGATAGCGCGACGGTAGACAGGGGAGAATGGAAGAAGATAACGTGCTGCGCCGACCACAAGTGACATAGAATAAGGGCAGAAAGATGATGATGGGCAGAAGTGTATCTTTAGTACACACACATTTCGCTAATTATGTTGTAAGTTTCACGTAATAGGGGGCGAGCCTATTGCCATCAGCCGGGCACAAATCCAGACTCTTAACTGCTACTGAGAAATTCCTGTTGGAAAACAATGACACTACCAGACCTGGACCTATGCTTAGCAACAGCGGTAGCGCTTGCGTCGACAAGACCAAAGAGGCCGTCATAAATGTGTAAATCCTGGTTATAAACTATTTGAGTGCCAAATTTCATCCAAATCCGTTCAGTGATTTTGGCTTGAAGAAGTAACAAACCTACAAAAACACACACTCGGTCAAAAACTTTCGCCTTTATAATATTAATGTGATAGGATCATATGCTGGACAAAACGAACGACCAGTGGTCCACTTTAGCCCTGGATCGAAAGAGCTGGAAGTCATGGGGAGAGGCGTTTGCCCAGCTGTGGGATGATGCAGGCTAACAGTAACAGGATTAAAATATGCGGTTTAGAAATCTGATGTTTTATTAATTCATAAAATTTATCAGATTTCCCTGTAATCGTGTCATACGCTAACTTATAACAATATCATGATTGATCACTATAAACAGGTTTTGTCATTATAAAAACTAATAGCAAACACTGAATATAAAGTAGTTATTAGTTAAAAAGTAAATGGTAAATAAATGTTAATTCTTTATGTAAACTACCTAAGTATCTACTGTAGTAATTTGTACGTCACATGCAATAAAATTATGATGTACAGACGCCAGCACATCAAGCTACTACTATCTGTCAGATTTCTTTAATAGATTTTCAACTTTATCAGTAAAGCATTACGGTTCAAGTTTGATTGGGAAAATTTGACAGTTTCGGGTAGCTTGACCTGCTGGCGTCTGTACAAATTATGATCTATACCGGGTGGTAAGGACATCGACGCGCAACCACGTCTAAAATCACGTGCTGAATCCATGAATTCAGCACATGATTTTAGACCCCTCAGTGAAGAAATTTAATGTCGATAATCAAAAAAAAAAAAACTGCTGTTTTACAGGGAAAGTGCAATACCTACGCGGTCAAAATACATAGAAAAGCTAACTTTTTTTTGTTTGACGTGGGGGTATTTAGAATCTTTTGCTGAATCCATGGTAAGAGGTTGCGCTTCGATGTCCCTGCCACCCTGTATTTGGAGTTTGAATATCTTTAGCAGGATCGGATTGTTTTTTTTTAATGATAATGAGAATGACATCAAAATTTAAATTAGAACATTTTAATTATAGACTTCATTAACGTATAATGTACTAGCTTCTGCCCTGGCTTCTGCTTCTGGGATTATGTACAGACGCCAGCAGGTCAAGCTACCCGAAACTGTCAAATTTTCCCAATCAACCTTGAACCGTAATGCTTTAGCGATAAAGTTGAAAATCTATTAAAGAAATTTGACAGATTGTAGTAGCTTGATGTGCTGGCGTCTGTACATCGTTTTGCCTCAGCGGTCTTTCTTACATTTTACCTTCCTCAAGAATTTGACTAACAAATGCGCAAACAAATTTCAAATCCGACCGGTAGTTTCAGAGATTAATAATATAATAATAATAATAAATCATTTATTTAAAAAAAGGGAACACGTTTTACATTAACCTTAAAAATTAAAAATAGCGCACAGTTGCTAATTTGCCTGAACTAGGTTGAACCTGTGCTTCAGGCTAAGAAGTGCATACATACTTAATATAATAAATTAACAATGCGTATAACGTAAAAACTAAATTAAAACTTAGGTACTTAAATAAAAATAAAATAGCGTGTTAGCAGTTTTATTTGCAGACAATAAGTAGGTCTTCTGTCTGTGCATAAATGGTTGGTTAGTAAATAATTAAGTATAATTTTTTTACAGCTATAGTAATTTAGTTTATAGATACTTAGTTTTCTATTTAATCTATTGTACAGGAATGGACCTAAGAATGTTATAAATCTTTCTACAAATACATGTTTTGAGGCTGCATTAGACATGCATACCAGATCATTCCGTCTCTTGTTAGTGTTGTCGGCATTGCAGGCAAGCATGGTGTGCTGTTTTAATACTAAGTACATAATGAAAAGCTGGCGAACCGTAACTACATTGCAGGATTTATAGGCACCACATGTGACTGTTCCTAAATTACCCTAGACTGATAAAATTTTCGTTTTTCCTAATCATATGGAATATTACGGTTAAGATCAGCAGCCTTTCTGTATAGCAGATCTGTGGGAAAAAAGAAGGGATGGAAGTTTGCTACCTTCAAAATTGCTCTCTGAGCTCTTTCAAGAGGAAGCAAATTAGTTTTCGGTGGTGATTAGCGCGTTCAAACAAACAAACTCTTCGGCTTTATATCAGTATAGTTTAATTAGAACATTTCAATTCTAGACTTAATTAACTCGTAAAATACTACATCCTCAAAACAGTTTTCTAATGAACTCTTTGAAACGTAAACATCTATAAATAAAATGGAAGTCTAGATAACATGGCGGACAAAAATGAGTAAACATTGCCAATATATTCCGTTCCATTATAATATCTGCCTATTATTGTCCCACTTTAAGGCAAATTACTCTTCTCGCATAGAGAAGGCACGAGAATTGATCAGCACGCTTGCTGAAGACGAGGTGGCGAATTCAGATTTATATCTATCAGCAGGTCAAGCTACCGGAAACTGTCAAAACTTCCCAATAAACCTTGAACCTTAATGTTCTAGCGATAAAGTTGAAAATCTATTACCTCAAGAAATTTGACAGATTGTAGTAGCTTGATGTGCTGGCGTCTGTACTTTTACATATCTCGGGACCCTGGGCCTTTGGAAGAAGTACCAGGGGCCGAAACCAAGCTGAGGAGTTAGGTTTTATTTTTTTGTTTGAACGCGCTAATCTCTGGAAAACTACCAGTCAGATTACAACAAATATTTTTGCATTTGATAGCCTCATTCTTGAGGATGTCTCTAACATCATACTTGGACCCAGAGGAGCCAAAAAAGTCAGAAATAACGCTAACCGAAAACGAAGTAATAGCGCGGGCAGACGATGCGATACGATGGGGTGGTAGAAGGTAGTAACACCAGTCTATCATTGTCTCGGTGCAGGGCAAAGGCCTCTTCTCGTATAAAGAAGGCACGAGCATTGGTCACTCACCACGCTTCAAACTCAAACTCAAATCAATTATTAAAAATTAGCGCAGTGGTTAAGCGATTGACGGCTGCGCTGCGTCGCGGGTTCGATTCTCGCACGGAACAAATATTTGTATGGCCTACAAGTAGTTGTTTCGGGTCTGGCTGTTTGTGTAAGTATGTGTTTAAATGTTTGTAAACGCATCTACGATACAGGAGAAATTCATAGTGTGGGGCAACGTTTTTATTTAAAAAATAGACCCCCCCCCCCTTTCGAGCCTCACGTGATTAATGGACAGCCCTTTAGTCAGAAAGTTGAAGCTAGTTGCCCATTCCAAAACGTAGATCTTTATGATCTCTAGAGAAGAACGGGCAAGAACAAGCTTTGTCGTATTTATTTTTATTTGCAAAATGAATCAAACAGGCCAAAAATACACTGTTGTTCATCGTTACGCCCGACTGCATGAGTCATGTAATTTTTTTACATACTGTAAGTGTAAGCACGTGTAACAGTATGCTGATCTCCATTGCACTGGAAATTGTTTCACGTTATTTCTCTGCGTGGTAATTACGTAAAAAGCTATCAGCAAGTCAACTTTTTGACAGTTCAACAACATTCATTGCGTTATTTACACTGTTGAACAGACACATTTTTCGAACATATAGATCAATGGATTAGCAATATACTTCAAAATGATTCAGATGGAGATTAATAGTGTCTTACGCAATTAGGATGCTGTTTACAATTGAATGAAATTGAAACGATTTGTTATTTTTATTAATACTGCTGGACTTGTGTGATTCTTTACTTGAGTCATCTGTCTAGCCTTTTCCCAACTATATTGGGTTCGGCTTCCAGTCTAACCGGATGCAGCTAAATACCAGTTTTATACATGGAGCGACTGAATATCTGACCTCCACAACCTGGTTACTGGGTAACACGATACCCCTTGGTAAGACTGGTAGCAGTGGCGTGCATTGCCTCCTCCCGTACTATTGGCAGGTGGCACAACCCATTTAACGCTGTTAAATGAAACAAAAATGCTAACAAACTCATTTCAAAATCTATTATGTAGATTTGATACCGTTTACGGCACAGTTATAGTATATGTATTTTATAATCATTGTATATTTTTATGTGCTTAAATTAACCTACAAAAATAAGAACTTAGCTACATAATTTAATGTGAAAATAATATATAATCTCAACTCAACTCAAAAGCATTTATTTCATTTAACCATTTACAGGCACTTTTGAATTGTCAAGGATTCAGTCAATCAGAAAAATAAATTATTTCTAAGATTTTTCTGTTAATATTTTACCAATTTTAATTTTGAATAAAATATTTATTATCTTATTTATTATACCTAATTTATGTGTGAGATGAGAATGTAAAATAACATCAGGCAGCCCTGCACATAATGAAGATAGCCGTAGATCGATCGCCCCGCCCCCGCGTACATTTGAACTAATAGCCTAATTATTTTTATTGCTCGTTTGTTTGGCCCAGCACATCTCTCATCCAATTTTTCAATTTAACTCTAACGTTTAAAAACGTTCGACGTTCGAAATATAAATGGTAGAATAATTCCCAATTCAGGCTATTGACCGATAAACATTCTATTCGTTAGTCAATTAGGGACCATTCTTTGTTCAAATTCTTCAACTGCCGAATTTCCACCTTTTTTGGAGATATTTTAAATTTAATTGGAATCTCGTAAGTAGGTACTATTAAGAAACATTATCTTTGTTCGTAAACGGAATGTTTCCTGGAATTATAATTATTGACATAAATGAAAGTTATAAAATCGATATACATATTGATATACCAGCTTCTGTCCGTGAGTTCGTTTGCGTTAAGGCGGGTACTCACTAGCGAGCTGTAACTGTAACCGTTGCACGTTACAGTTACCAAAAATCATATTGTATACGCAGTACGCGAGAGACACGTCGTCCGACTTCATGGCGTTACATATCAACACTGCGGATAGATCCGGCTTGTCGTAACGGTTACAGTGAAGTGGACTTTTCGTACACACTAGAACCTCGTTACTGTATCTGTTTTCTTTTTTTTCTTTATTTATTTAAAGAGGGTTTTAATCTAGACAGATTATGCCACCCTCATCGTTACAAATCGACTTTACACAACTAAAAATTATCTTAGTCTACCTCTGCGACGAATACCAACATTTACGAGCCTGTACAGCATACTGTATCTGTTACAGTTCGCTTGATGAGTACGCTCGGTGAGGGCGCTCGATGGATGTCGCGAGTGAAGATCGTTTCACGCGTACACACTAGAACCTCGTAACGTGTTCGGTTACAGTTACAGCTCGCTAGGGAGAACCCGCCTTTACTGCCCGCGACGGCCGCGAACTCGTCCGCGTGAAATTTCTTGCTCCCCAGCCCACCTCGTCGCTTCGTCGTTCTTTCTAACTCGACATTTAGTTTTTGCAGGGCTCCTAAGAGTCTTAGCGTGATATTAGGTAGCCTATAGCCAACCTCAAGAATTCGGCTACAAAATGCGAAAAAAAAATCTAATCCGACTGGTAGATTCAGAGATTATCGCGTTCAAACGAATTCTTCAGCTTTATTACAATTAGTACCTATAGATATTTAAATATTCTCGAAAGATTTTTTTTTTTAAAGCCATTCGATAACCTACAAAACAAACAATACATCGATCAGCCGTACAGACTATTATCATTATCTATCATACATTTCTCAACGCTTGTTCAAGCAACCTTGTTTTCTATTACATAAAATCGTGCTCACATTTTTATATTTAGCATTTTTTGCAAACACAACTTAAAACTTTTTGTTTGCGTAAAATCGCTACGTTAAATAATTATGGCGCCAAAAGCGCGGCGTAGTTTGCTTTTATGGCAAAAATCGTGAGCGAAGTAGCCGAGACTGTTAGGTAATCGAATTTAGTGGGGCCGTCGGGTCCTATTGTTCGTCGAGGCCAAGGTCTGTGTTGTTTACATCGCACGTTTCGATGATGATGCATCATTATGACCGCTAAAACTCGCACCTAATGTTATGTTACGTTTGAGACGTTGTGTCAATACGGAGTAGCCTGTGTGGCTTTTGAGGTTATGTTACAGAACAAACGTTTTAAATTGATTTTTTATGCTCGTTCAAATGCAAATCTGGGATGGGAAAAATATTTGTTTCGAAAAGTGAATGGCACTTTACACGTGTCTGTACTGTTAATTTTATTAGTCCGAAATTTGCCTAATATAATTTGCCTTGTATAACAGGCCTTGACTGGCTTGTTGATGTAGTGGTCGCGTGAAATAGGTACTGGTTTTAGGGCTGCCATCACCTAAATAACGGATCCCGGATAAAAACTTCAAACACCCCGGATATTTGGGTGAAATAAAGATTTTTCAAGGATTTTTCTTAGAACACCATCGAAAAAAAAATACAATAAAATAAAAACATCGTAAAGCGTCATATTTTATTAGTATCATAGTGTGGCTTTTTAGGCTAGGTTACAGGACAAACAACGTTTTAATTTTAATTGTTATGCTCGTTAGGCCTAGCGCATACATACAACTTCTTAGTCGAGTTGTGTATTTCTCGTCAATTCCACACAGCTAAACTATTTAGGCGATGGAGGTGCGCATACAATTGATTAGTCGATCATCGATTTTTTTTATCCCCAAACATACCTACCAGTCTTCTTTCGGCAACGTTCAACACAAGGTGCTACATACAATGTCCATTAACAAGAAAGTTCTTGTTTGTGCTTTGCTTTATAGAAATTTTAAAAGTGATAAGAAAAGGAGATACTGTGTGCATTCTATACTCAGTGACAGATTATCTGGTGGAATATTTCATACGTTACATTCTAAGCTAAAAGAGCACCCGGATAAGTTTTATAAATATTATAGAATGAGTGAAGAAAGTTAAGCTAATGTGAGACTGCCAGTCGCGGATCGACTATTTAGTCGATGTTATGCGCACATTAATACACTGCAATACAAATCAAGCGTTTGATCGATAGTTGTCCAACTTTTTAATCAAAAGCAAATCGATTGGGCTTTTAGATTTTTTTGTCGAACAACTGTGTTGACTGACAGTTTGCGCCAGTTCTATGATCGCAGTACAGACGCCAGCACATCAAGCTACTACAATCTGTCAAATTTCTTTAATAGATTTTCAACTTTATTGTTAAAGCATTAAGGTTCAAGATTGATTGGGAAAATTTGACAGTTTCGGGTAGCTTGACCTGCTGGCGTCTGTACATTCCTATAAACTTATGAAACACGACAAAATAGTTGTTCAACTAAAAATTGTATGTATGTGGTAGCCCTTAAAGTCTGTGATGGGAAAAATATTTGTTTTGAAAAGTGAATGGAACTTTACACGTGGCTGTCTTTATTGTTCATTTTATTAGTCCGAAATTTGCTTAATACCTATAACTTAACGGACTTTGACTGGTTCGTTGAGCCTTCGAGCAGGTAGTTTGAATTTTTGACC
The DNA here is from genome assembly GCA_951799955.1 of Apamea anceps. Classification (NCBI taxonomy): domain Eukaryota; kingdom Metazoa; phylum Arthropoda; class Insecta; order Lepidoptera; family Noctuidae; genus Apamea; species Apamea anceps. The sequence goes on from OX637506.1 coordinate 15,123,989, forward strand.
GATTGTTTACCGGAACTTGAACATAACTGGCGAAATGTGGGTGTTACTATAGGTAAACCTCTACCTTACCCTTCGGGGAAACACGTCGTGATGTTATGTTATTTGTAACCTGACAGGTTCATATTAGAAACGTAAACGGGGCAAAAGGAGTATGAAAGGATCGTCAGGTAGCGTTCTGTAGTTACTGTCTGTCCCCATGGAAAGAAGGCGTGGTTTATATATTTCTTTACAATAATAGAGGTAGCCCAGTAGTAGTGGCCGCGACTCATGAGTTGTAGGTCGTAGGTTCGAAACTACAGAAGTAGATAGGCGCTTTACTTTGTGTAAATTATTTCATCACCACTGCTCTCAAAACGGTGATGGAAACTATTGTGAGGAAACCGGCATGTCCTAGAACCAAAAATTCGAAGACGTGACATCTACCAATCCGCACTGGGCCCGCGTGGTAGGTTACGGCCCACTCCTCACCGAGAGGAGGCCTATGTCCTAGCAGTGGAAACTTTATAGCTGATTATGATTACAAAAACACTACGGAAACAAGTATTAGGTAATCTAGATGTTGTGTTAGGTATTGCCATTGACCTTGGTAAGCGAATTCATAATAACAATTGTTCGAAGCAGCCGTAAAACTCATTATGTTACTGTACACAGCTGTAAAACGCGATTACGATCTCTTATTTACACCGTTTTACATTTTAACACAATGTTATTGTTGTGGAGCTTGTTAATAAATGTTGCTATAAAATTAATTTACCATTTTGTTAATTTAATTAATATTAAAGTGCTTTTTTTAAAAATACTCAACATAGCATACATAACCAGTCTATAACGCCGTCCCACTGCTGGGACACAGGCCTCCTTTCTGTGACAGGGAGTGGGCCGTAACGTAATCCACCACGCGGGCCCAGTACGGGTTGGTAGATGCTACATGTCTTCGAATTTTTGGTTCTAACATGCCGGTTTCCTCACGATGTTTTCCTTCACCGTTTTGAGAGCAGTATTGATGAAATTATTTACACAAAGTAAAGCGCCTGCCATTCGAACCTACGATCTACAAGTCGTAAGTCGCGGCCGTTACCATTTGGCCGCCACTGCTCTTATGTTAAATGGTGTAACGTATTATGGAAATAACTCCCACGTCCTAAGCTCAAGATTAATAATAAGTTGTTGTTACGTAGATATGTAAACTGATGTATTACGTTCCTAGCGCGGGGGCGAAGGCCTATTGATATACACATAAAGCATTGTAATGTCCATGTTCCACTACGAGATACAACCACGATTTGGTCGGATAGTTTGTCAGTCCGTCCGCGTCTGTGCGGCGTCTCGTCGGGTCGTGAGTGGTCGCAGTAGCCGGCCCACGCCCGGGCATAGTCGCAACTTCGCAAGCGTCTTATTGGTTACCAGCGAGTAAACAAGCACTTATTGCAACCACAGTGAATCTATACGGGTTCCGAACATAAAAAGAAAAAAACGGAACGGTTGTACCTCTAATCAAATACCTACGTAGGTCTACGGTCCCTTGAAGATCCAAAAAAAAATCAAGGTCAACTCAATAAAAACATGCGGCCATTTATGCGACATATTTTGATACTAGCAAATTAAATCATAACCTCTTTATGGTCCTTTCCTTTGAAGAAATCTTTTTGTGTTTGTTAGCACATTTCTGAAGGAAGTTTATAGGCTATTTAGCATCACGCTACAACACTTGGGAGCCGTACAAAATGAAAAAAAGCCAGAAAGAATGCTAAACAAAAACGAAGCAAAGGGGTACAGATATGGCAGAAATATTTAAAACAAGAAATTTCACTAGTCCAATAAAGCCCTAAGCGGGAAGCGCCAAAGAAGCCCGCGAAATTCAAATGTTCGTACGCTTTACCTGCAAATTGCAAAAAACGTAAGAAAAAATTGAATTTCGCGGAGATGCGTTCAAATATTTCTTTAACGTTAAATACTGGTTGACGGAGAGCATGTCTGTCCGCTGAGCAACCGCCAATAAATCAATATGGTCTACGTACTTGCTTGCACATTGCATGCTGAACAACCAATATAGGTACCAATAATTACGTAAGCGACGGCCATCATAAGAAATTTCGAGGCACGTTCGCTTCACGCATGTTTGAATGGCGCCCAATGGCACCTTGGAGCGTCTTTGTTTTTGTTTTTAAGCGTCAGTTTCCTTTGACATACTGTTAGTTAATTACACCGTCTCAAGGTCTGTGGGAGTCCGTTTAGGGTGAAAAGATCTGGACCGTGACCAAAATAAATGCGTTTCAATGGATCGCTGGTACAGTCAACAGCAAAAGTAGATGATCAAAATCAGAAATACAATACTAAAGAACGGAGTTCGCGTCAGAACTGTGTGGCGTCGAAGTGATTCAAAAGTATGTGATTTTAAATAAGACCAAACATTTATCACTAGTACAGCTGCCATATAGCTGCGAACTCCGTTCATTAGTATTGAATTTCTGATTTTGATCATCTACTTTTGCTGTTGACTGTACACGCATGGTTTAATTTAAATTAATGTTAGTAAATATTTTGTACAGTGTGAGAATACGAACATATTAAAAATGCTCCGCCATTGTTGGTGGACAGAATTAGCATATCAACATTCTGATTCAGTACTTCTAGAGGTCGTCTAATATATACAGGATAATTTTTTATTCAGTGCGTAAATTTTTACAGGGTGTTCTACCCATGAATATGAACAACATTCACTATGGGACCATCTCTGAAATCACGAAAAAAAAATCAGCAGATTCATACATTTTGGTCGAGTAGGTATTGAACTTTTATAAGAAACAGCTGATTTTTTTTTTGTGATTTCAGAGATGGTCCCATAGTGAAAGTTGTTCATATTCATGGGTAGAACACCCTGTGAAAATTTACGCACTGAATAAAAAATTATCCTGTATAGTAGCGCTCCACCATATAAACTATTTGATTGTATCAGATGGAGCACAATGCTCAATTTGTGTCACAATTTAAAGCCCAATATGCGTTGGAATGTACTATTTATTTAATGTAGTTTTTATTTAAATTAGGAGCTGTGTAGCGCCAAATAAACGTGTGATTCAAATAATGCCAATTCTGGTAAATAAAACGATCAATATCTAGTCGCAATCTCATCTCAGCGACAATCACTGTCAAGGGTATTTTTGACTGATTGAGACCGAGATCAGACTGAGAACGTTCTTAAAATTACGAGAATTGCCCCTCTGAAGAACTTAGCATTTGCAAGGAGTTTAAAATAAAACTTCGATTTTTAAAATAGTTGCTGGCTGGCTGCTGATAGTGATTCAAAAAATTAAAATTCCAATTCTGTTTATGATATCCAGCCAGTTCTTTGTTACACTTTTTATGGCCCAGTATTGGCAGCTTCGCAGGGTTAAATCATTGTGTTACTTGATGCACGTACAAAAAACTTCATGGTGAGGCACATCAATTTGCAGCAGACAATGCTAGCTCATACTTACGTGATTCTAATCTAATAATAAGGTGGGTTGTACAAGAAAATGTTTCATTACATTTTGGTTCGTGTCAGTAAAGCCGGTCGGTACACTCGGTACTCGCTGTACGTGGGCCGCATGAATGAGAAAGTCTTGAACCGGTTCGCTGCCAGCTTCCACTCAGGCTGAGGTGTCTACTTTCAAATCACAATAGACATTCGACTTATCTAAGCACTAAACCGAACAAACAGCTTCTGTACCATAAAACTAGCGTTAGTGCCTCAAAATACCACCGGTATTATAAATTGAGTACAATTAGATGGAGTGAGGTTATGAAAATTGTTTTAATTAATTTGATCGTCTTAATCGTGGCCACACAATAAACAATTGAATATCTGTTTTTAAGTAGGAAGTGCCAGTAGCCGGGAAAAAACCCTATTCATAGATATTTTATGAAACAGTCATTCAATATGGTTTTATGAACTCAGGGTTGTATTGGTGACTAGCAGCGCCTCGCGGTTTCACCCGCATAAGATTCGATCCCATGGGAATATCGGGATAAAAGTATCCTGTGTGGTAATCCCGGTTATAAACTATCTGCGTGCCAAATTTCATCTAAATCCGTTCAGTAGCTTTTGCGTGAAAGAGTAACAAACATCCATCCATCCTTAAAAACTTTCTCGTTTATAATATTAGAAGGACAGTAGGATTTTAATGATTATAATTCTGTTAAAACACACTTGTTACTGTCGCAAATCATATTTTGTTCAACATACAATTTGCCACAGACCTGCAAATTGCAAAACACGTAAGAAAATTTGAATGCGCTGACTACGCTGACTATCCTGACGCTTCCCCCTTAATCAGTTAGCTAATGGCTGTCCTCTCAAGTTTTTCGCAACAAATGATAATGAATAACAAAACACCGAATATATTTGTGTACCTATTAGCCTTGCGATGGCATTATTTGTCAAACACAAATGTTAATTTAAAACGTCTTGATAAACAAAACAACGTCTTAAATAGTGTTTGGACAACACTGCTAGTGCTAAAAGCGCTTGACTTATAGTCCGACTAAAACTAAAATTGTCTATGTAATTATCGTCAACACCGTTGCCTTTTAAGACTAGATCCTAACATTATCCTAAGTAAACAGTGACTTGTGTATGTAGGTGCGCGAGCGCAAGCGTGTCGAGTATTTTGGTCGAATGCACACACACGGAGCCGCGTCCGCCCGCACTTCTGATATAAAATCAACTCGACAAAAACATCGCTATTTTTATTTAACAACCAAGGCCACAACGCCATATTGCATTCGCTGTTTATCACGACAATGTTGGTCCTGTAAACAAGTTCTTTTATATGATTTGATTATCCTCCGAAGTTAAGATGGTTACTTCTGTTTACACATGGAACAGAACTATAAATGTAGAACACTTTTTTAAATTAATGAACCTCAAAAACTTTTTGCGCGTCTAATGATGAACGCCTTTAAAATAATTGAGCCTCTTCTTTACTTTCTGGCCTTTTCTCATACAGCTGATCGGATTAACTTAACTAAGTTAGGATAGATACTCCGGCGGTTAAAACTTTGACCAACCGCTGTGCTACATCTGCCTCTAAGTTGGTCGCAGTTACTTGACTCATTTAGTTTTTTTTTTGAGGTTCACAAAAATAGGCGCAATCATTATATTAGATGTTCTACAATATTTTTAGGAGAGCAAAATAGGAATTATTAGAGGTTCGATTAAATACATGGCTTTGTTTTTACAAAGAATTCGTTACACCACCAGTCATCAACGGAATATTAATTTGTTATTCACTTAATTTAAAAAATGTACAGTGTAGAGCAAAAATATAAACACAGATCGTAAATAAGGCAAGTTTTTATTTATTTTGCCTTCGAAAACATCATTATGCGACGCCAAATCTAATCGGATTCACGTTGGTAAACGCGTGTTGTGAGTGGCGAGCGAAATACGTGAAATACATGTTTTGCTATAATCATGCAGATTTAAGGTCGTTGTTGACCCATCTGTTCCATGAATTTGGGAAGTCTTGTAAAAGACGTCACAAGGACTTTCCGTTCTGATGAAAGATTTCATCAAGATATAAAGGTACCGTCTTAAGTAGTACACCTGGCGTTTCTTAGGCCTACCTCGTGAGACAAAGCTGTCTTCTGGCACCCTGAAGACGACCTTCGGCCCTTTAGCTACATATTTGGCACAGTCTGCAATTCTGGCTTGATCGTTGCTAGTATTTTCTATTGGCTTCTCTCAACAACTTCCGTTGCCTTTCAAGCATCTTGTTTATTGTTTAATGTTCCTATCGATAGTTGGATACACAAAGCTTCCCCTGAAGTGTCAAGAGCAATTCGCAACTGCATCAACATTGCAAAAAAAAGTTAAAGACTTCTACAAATAAGCCGCAGGTAAAGACTCACCCATTTATTGTTTTTTTTTATATATCTAAGGGCTCACCGTTATCAGCCGAATAGTTCAGCGTTTCCCGTTGCTGTTTACAATTTCGGAACGCCTTAGGGGGCGTCCATTAATTACGTGAGGTGTTCTAGGGGGGGAGGGGGTCAAGACGAATCTTATCTAATCTTACTTTGGGGAGGGAGGGGGTCTCGGCGAATATCACGTATTTTTTTTCCTCAAGAAACAGTAAAACTGCGAGAAATGGGTTAAATGAAGTAAAACATATTCTTTCACTAAAATATGGCCAAATCTTACATAATGATAATATAGATTATTGTTTTTTTTTTTTTTTGTTGAGAATAAATCCAACGCATTTACACTATAAATTCACATTTTGAAAATCTCACGTGTGATTAGGGAGGGGGGGAGGGGGTCGAGCTAAATCTCACATCTCACCAAGGGGGGGGGGGGGAGGGGTTTGGAAAATCGCACAAAATACCTCACGTAATTAATGGACGCCCCCTTATCATTATACTATGTCCTAACAAGCACAAGCATTAAGAGGCACTAAAGCACTCGTGTTACGTAACTGGGCCAGCGTCTGCTGTCGGCTTTTTTGTTCATGAAATTAAACAAACCTATTGTACGTCCAAGGTCACCCATATTAAGTCGAGCGCACATCCGTTCAGACAAGTCCACTCGATTGCTAACTTCGTCTTTGAATCAAAATGCCTACAGTATACAATATTTAAAATGCATCGCGCACGGTCTTCGCCGGTACTTACGAAAATAAAAATAAATACTTTGAAGGCTTTAGTCATTATTACACCTCGTGACTGTTAAGCGACACTGATTACATTAGTATTCAGTCGGTTAGTCAGAATAATCGATTAATCATTCGAATTTGATGTAATGTAAAAATGTAATGCTCCGATAGTCTAAAATGTCTGCCAAAAGAATTACAAAACAACAGCGTCAACATTATAATCGCCGGTTTTTTTTATCTATACCCGAATGTAAACATAGTTAGTATTGACACGCCCCGCCGAGATACGAAAGCCGGTATCTAATTCTGTTGGCCTTGGCAGTGAAAAACAAGTTTTTTCGCGCAACCTTGGAAACTGTTTTTTGCTTGACGTGTATCGCAAAAAAACGATGCATACTGTGCTAGTTAACAGTTTATTAACTCGGACGCTGAATACTTTTTACGTTTTTATTTAATTGTTTTATATATTACGGGCCTGATCTAAAGGTTCTTATGCAGATTTTTACATACTTGTAATATCTTGATGGTATTATAAAAATGTTAAGTGGTTTAAGCGCCAAACGAGTTGTGTATTTTTTGTTTGTCTTTGTTGTTCACGATTTCCTTCATAAAGATGTCGTTTTTTATGGTAATGTTTGTTTCAAGGGCTTCCTATTTACGAATGCAAAATGCCCTTCTCGATTGGACTAAAAATAAAATGAGGATAAAACGTCATTTGATTAAAAATGGCGCTTGCACTCCGTCTGCTTTAAATCCGCAAGTCTGCGTGTTCGCTGTAAATCCGTGTAAGGCGATTAGGCATTAAACCATTTCAATACTGACGGCACGAAATGTGGTCGTCGCAAAGGGCAGTACCTACCTACACAGAAAATTGGATTTCGATTCATCACCGCAGTGAAAGGGTTAAAAGTTGGAAGACTTCGGGATCGGAGAGGAAACGATATTAGTTGCTCATACAGCATCTCGGAATGGACTAAACGTGATGTCTGGCGTTGTAATATCCGAGATTACATTTTGTTAAGAACGGTAATGGCTTTACCTCGGGCTACATTGAAATATTTTACAGAAAGATTCACAGATGCAACTCCTTGGGGCTTTTTTTTCTAATTTACTTTTTTTTTTGCAGAGCTGGTGCTGGCGCTAACGGCATATTCTCCCGAAGACTGGACTTTTCTACTTTCAACCTTCTACCGAAGCACAAGGTCAACTCATATCAAATCAAGGTATGTACCGCTATGCTATTAAAACTAGTAACTATTTAAAATTTAAAGTCAAGTTATTTATTTCAAAACAATATACATTGTGTAGAAATTTTACTACAGATAAGATGTCATTTAATAATCTATATGAGTAATACAATAATAAAAACAAAACGACATGATAAAAAATAAAAACAACAATAGGAATTAAGTGTAAAAATTTGAAAATAATAATAGTCAACCATGCCATTTAAAATTAATTCCATTCAATAAATTAATTTCCAGAACGATAATACTATGGTTGTCGCTTATCATCTAAAGACCTAAAGATGTTATTAATTGTATCGACAACAACGCATACATATTATAAAATGCTTCATTGTATAATTCGATATTAAGATACGAGTCATGATAGCACAAGTTTAAACCTTAGTAGTTTTTGGTTGCTATTTAATATGAATAAGCCTGTATTCTTTTGTATAAATGATAAATAAATAAAAATAAAAAACTTAAAGAATCTGAATTAGCAACAGAAAACAGAACATAACAATTTAACGACAGGATCGATTCCTTCGGGAGCTCTAACGTCTAGCGTAAACACTTAAACGGTCCTTTCAAATAGGATTTTAATGTAATTTCCAACGTATTAAACCGAACATGAAACTACTGTTAACAGTGAAAAGCGATTAAGTGGTAACTAGTTCTAAAAAAGAGCGATAAGTTTCACACATCATAATGGATTCATTGAACAAAAAAAAAACGTATTGCACTCCGGGAGTGCCGGCAGAAATGAAAACTTGAATATTAACGTTGTGCATTTTTGATATTTTTGAATGCGGTCCACTCTCCCTCCGTCTTACGAATTTTCGATCAGGTCACGTGTCCTGACGCGAGTTTAACATTTTTTACCCATCACAAAAAACTCCCTCCGCCTTACGAATTTTCGATCAGGTCACGTTTCCTGACGCGAGCTCCGTCTTACGAATTTTCGATCAGGTCACGTGTCCTGACGCGAGTTTAACATTTTTTACCCATCACAAAAATTCGCTAAAGAAGTTTTCACTTCAAAAACTAATTCGCAGCCAAGTACGATTGACGTCAAACATTGCACCGAAGATATGTGAGAAATTCTATAATTGTCGGATTTGTTTACGAACTCTAGCTTCTACGTGCATAAGGCATCCTCTCGGTGAGAGAGAGTGGGCTGTAATCTACCACGCGGGCCGTTTGCGGGTTGGTAGATGTCACATCTTTTATGTGGTTATTTGAAATAAATGCTTTGACGTTGTAGAATATAGCTTCTACGTAATTAATCTTTTTCCCAGCGAGATCTATTCGTATGAAAGCAAGTATCTACCTTTCAACTGGCCGCAGGTCGTAGAGGTGCCCAATAAAATATTTTTATTGCACAAAAGCTTCGCGGAGGTGAAAGTTTGCTTTTGTTGTCGGCGCCATAAAAACACAGGGTGACACTTTTCGCGATAAAACGCTGTCGCGGGTGGCGCCGAGGGTGGTCGGTACATTTTCTACCGAATAATCGTAACTTTTCTGTAATTTAATCGTACCACAGGGTTGGTTTATGCCGTTATGCGACGCTTCTCAAACCGCCGGACGAAAGTAAAACGTCGCCTTTTTAGTGTTTTAAATAAACGTTATTTCGGTTTAATGTGGCTTTATAACAGGAGCACCTGTGGGAAGAAAAGGTGTTTTATATGGACATTTTATTAAACACTTTGAAATTAATTGAATATTCAACTATTTTTTTTATACGTCTTTGGAAGATTTTTTCAATGTCTAGCCAGCAACTACAACGTTCCCATAAAAAAAATATTTATTTACTTTTATTTTATGGCATCGTTTCAAACAAAATAAAATTCGCTACCATATTTCGAGTTCGCATAACTTTGCACCTACTCAAGCAACTGTTTGAAATTAATTAAATTATTATGAGCGCTTGTTTACTAATGTATGGCATAAACCCGTATAATAACAACATAATGTTGATAAATTTTGTTACTAACTTTTAGTGAAATATTCATTAGAACATTACTGAATCGGAACGGATTCGATTAGCAGTTAACACGCCCACAAAAATATAATTGATGACTTTTCAATACGTATGCGAAAAGGCTTCCGCAGACGGGCGCAACTCGACTCCGGTACTTCCATAAAGTTTTCAAAGAAATTGTCAAACAGAGTCGCGTCGCGCCTGTCTGCCGGAGCGTTAAAGTGGATAAGTAGATTTGATAAAAAAAAACTTTCAAAATGCTTTTGAATTTGCAGATTCCTTCGAGTTTGAACGTTAGTTGAATTACTAAGATCGACGAATTATTTGTTCGGAATCGATCGATTCAATAATATTGGCACTTGATATGCATACCTAGTGCGTTTTGTCAACGAATATGTTTAATTTAGTTTAGATAGCTGTAATTACATGCATTTTAAATGTATTATCTTCATCAAAAATCCCACTAATTAAGGCACGATATCTGCCTAACAAGCCAAACAAATTAATGCATCTAATATCATCGCGCTATCAATTTTAATGTCTTATTGTATAGAGCACTGTATACATTTCTAATTAATACTAACTGATGGCAATTTCTCACAATATATCAGTAAACGCTAACGCTACGTTCATCTTTTTTTTTTTTTTCATACAATTCTGATTCAAAGAAAGAGATAAAAAACGTGAAGTACCAATTCAATGCCGTGTTTCAGTTTGTAGTAGTCAGGATAGAGAAATTGATGTTCATGTAATGGGGACTTTACTACCTGTCCTGTCAGTGCTTACACATATAAATCTAAGTAGCTGACTGCTAGTGAATGCAGGTAAAGGTCTAATGAATGTATGGCTGCTGTATTAATTCTTAACGCAGTTGAAGCCATTACTTTATATTGATTGAGACCGTTTATTGGTTACCCCAGTTAAGCTGACGAATAGTGGCATAGATTGGAAGTTTTTGTGAGAAAAGCCAGTTCAATAAGTGCGAAAATTATAAACACTAAAATTACCATGATTAGAAAGGGAAGCCAAAAGGACCAGGAGTGCCAAAGTGTGACCCTTCGCCACTGCAGGCAAACTTGCAAAGGTTGTTGAAGACATAATCTGCTTCATCTCATCATCATCGCCATTTCAGCCAAGATACGACCACGCCGGACAAAGCCCTCTTCCAAGCATCGTCACTTCGACCGGTTGCGTGCTTCTCGCATACAGCGGGTTCCTGCAGTCTTCACAAGGTCCACCTTGTGGGAGGCCTTCCAACGCTACGTCTTCCGGTACGCGGTCGCCACTCCAGAACCTTTCGGCTCCATTAGCCACCTGTTCTGCGAGGAATATGCTGCATCTCGTTAGAATTGAGAATAGAGAGATTTGTTAAGACGCAATTCTGGGCCCGTTCCAATCAATCAGGGTGAAAGACCAAAAGAGCCTTTTAGAGGCGTTCTTTCTCGGAGTGCTGAATGCTAATGTAGTTTTAGAATTAACCTTAACATTCATTTATTCGTAAGCGAGGACTTTGTTCGGTATTACGTAATGCAATTATTTTATACTTTGCTTCTATTTTACTCTTTTAATCTCATTGCCCTGAGCACATTCTTGTACATAATAGTATCTAAAAATACTTTGTCTTTCTTACTGAAAGTATTTATTTGCTCAAAAATCAGATTTTACATATATTTGTTTTTTTTCGTCATATGATAAACATTTAGTCAGTATGAGTATGATAATTGTACGAGTATTAGGTAATTACCATGTCTCATGTTAAGAAAGCACTTTTGCAGGCGTCATCTCTAAAACATGGTCTCCTCCTGAGAACTCCTTCAAAAAATAGGAAAACTTTCTGCACAAAAAATTGCACCCAAAAGCCCTTTGGCAAATCATGAACTTTAGCCTCACTGAATTCAGTCAGTCAGTCGTCATGTGTATTTGTTATGCGGCTTTGGTATCTAATCTCAGTTTTCTATTAAGGAATTCGACCTAAAAATTGCCAAAAACACTTTTCTCTCCAAAAAAGGCCTTTCTTCGACAGATTGCTCAAAAATCCCCAATTCATCCATTTTAGCTCACCAATCTTCGCTGAATTTTTCTTGCTACGGATTATTTTGCAAATCTATATTTGTTATGCGGCTCTGATATCTAATCTCTTGTCTCTACAGTCTTCTACTGAGAATTTGGTTCAAAAATTGACAAAAACACTTTCTCACCAAAAAAATGGCATCCCTACGACAGATTGCTCAAAAATCCGCAAATCATCAACTTTAGCTCACCCATTCTACTGAATTGTTCTCGCCACGGATTATTTTGCAATTGTCAGTCATTATGTGTATTTGTTATGCGGCTCTGGTATCTAATCTCTACAGGCCTTGAGCCAGTTGTGTGTCAACCAACGGTCATTCCCCTGTCCGTAGTGCTCGCTGCTATTTTTGCCCGACGACGTTTGTTTGTTATTTATTACAACACTCAACACATACGCTTGACTGTACGCAGTCACTGAGTTATATTAGGTTTGTGGCTGCATATAGTTGGGTGCAGTTTGTCTAGCTAGATCTAGATATGTTTAACTATCCGTCGCGTTTTCGTTTCTGGGCCTTTTTACCGCAGCCAGGCACAAATTCCTGCTAATTTCTTACATCGGACTTCACACTTTTTTATTTGTTTTTATCTGATGTGTCTTTGGTGTACTGTGTCTTTTAGTTTGTTCTAAATAAATGTATTTTCTTTTCTTCTGCCTTGATGGGGTCCCGATCCGATAATGCTTCTTGGAAGATAGTCTGCTTAGGCTAATTGGGTAGTTCAACAATATTCATTGCGTTATTTACGTTGTTGAGCAGACGAATTTTTCAAACATTTGAAGCAATGGGTTAGCAATATCTTTCAAAAATGATTCATATTGTGATTGATTCATAGTGTGTTACGCAATAAGGATGTATTCGGTAGAATTGTTTGATTGGCATTTTGAAGTAATATGCAGTTTAAAGTATTAACTACTTCTGTATGTAATGAGTTCAGTCTATCCATCGAAAACTTACAATATTGGGCACTGGTTGGTACAATTATACTACAATTTCTGTCGCACTGTATCCAATGCTAATATCTTTTAGCTGTTTATGGCTACGATTTGCTCTTTCCTTCAGCTAGTCTATGAGTGAAATTCACATAATACATACTATGCTCATGAAAATAAGTAAAGGCTCTATGTCAGTATTATTAGCAATTAGCTTTGAATGTTGATATCACGACTCACGAGTTTCATAGTTTTCAGTCAATCTTGTCAGCTCTTGTTGTTAAGTAGTCAGAGTTTCTCCAGGTGATTAGGCAGGTAAACCTAGACATATTAGCTGGGAGCTTATTCATGCCTCTAGCATTTTATGAGTCCATAATCGCCCGATAAACAAGCAAGAACGGTAGAGAAAGCATTTACTAAGCAAACATCTTATTTAGCAATTTGCTTGTTTCTGATGAGAATGTAGTTAAATGAACGTAAAATTGATATCAAAATTAACATTAATTGAATTCAATTAACCAGCCAGTTGACCAATTAAGTATTCACTGTCGACATAAAGATTTTTTTTAAAAAAAGAGTCGATTCCACCTGTCTTTAGTCACGATTCTCGTACCCCACCAGACAGATATTCAAAGTAATTTAGATAGTATTTTAACATAGATAATCAGCGACGGTAATTTAAATGCTATTTCGTGCTATTCTGACGCGCGAAGTGCTACTATTGTGGCTGCTAACGTCCGCTCGTGCACCGACCGAAGCACGCGAGATAATTTAAAACATTTTCTTCACTTATCTATCGCGTAAATAACGCGACCGGTGTTGTCTTGTAGCCGACTCGTTTCGCGTGAGAACGCCCCGTTTACTCGACAGGGGAAACTTCATAATTCTCCGCACCCCTGTATCACCCTCAGTGTACCTAAAGCAGCATTCAACAACACCGTTTACATGATCTTTTACTTATCTCGAACTGGTTCAGTTCGGTCTCTAAAAAATAAATCACGTCCGTTCGAGTCCAGCAATAAAATTCAATAGGCACGCTATAAAATAAATATCGGTTTCTTCCTACTGGAATCTAATAACCAAGTGAAACGATACGGAGATACTGGGACTGAGCTGTAAGCATGATTGATAACGGAGACAAGCGAGGCACGTTTTCGCGAAGCGGCATCATTAAATCCCAGTCCACTTCTTCTATTTATGGTGGCCCGCTGTCTGCCCGCATATTGATTGCGGCGACCGGTTGCACTGCTCGTAAGACCTAAAGCCGAGTTTATGAATTTATCGCAGCGGTAATTTTCACGTCCACCGTGCATATACGTACTTATATCGCATCTCGTGATCAAACATGGCCTAATGAGCTGAACGAATTCATAAAATATTTTGCAGGTTTTCGCTTGCTTGCTTGCGACTCCTCAAGTGTGATAGATCGCCTGTATCGCTAAGATCATAGGGGAGCTTTAAATTTCGGACGAACCGAACAGCTATAAGGAGTGATGTGTGTTATTCGCAGAGCACGTAGGAAGATGTGGCGGGCGCGCGGTCGTCCATGTAACTGAAGTCGACGGAGCCGCGGCCGCAACCCGACACCGCGCTCAAGGCTTCCCATGTGGATTAACACTGTGTTTTTCTTTAAATCGTCTTGCTCAGCGAGCGCAACAGTCGCTTAACCTTTTTTGCCTGTCGGTTTTTTGTCTAACTATTGTAAGACAAATGCTCCTATAGCCTTTGAAAAATAATTTATACGCCTCACGATAAATGACTCAGCCCGACCGTGAGTGGGACTAAGTTATGCTGTCATTCCGACTCTTCATCATGCGCTGATATACTGCAAAATGCATCTCGATTTTCTCAACGGACCGTAAATGGCAAGAAATGAGAAAGTAGCCGGTTAATAGATACAATAGGGCTGGATAGGTCTCGCTGTGCAACTTTCCTTCGTTGCAAAAAGTTGTAGAATTTTAGTACGACGTGCAATAAGTTCTTACTAGTTCAGATATCGGTCGTTTCGTAAGAACTCGATAAACGTAATTACTCCATTACACAGATGCTTGATAAATTATTGCTATTTAAGTATGACGAACGAATCTCTTTAAATCAGTAGGAATTTCCGAACATGCAGTGATGGTATGGTGCAACAGATAGTGTATCTTGCATTTTCTTGGTGTTTAGCTTTCGACACAGCTGGAATAGGCTAGCAGACCTATAAAAGGTAGCAACCGTGCGAACTTTAGCCAACCCGCGGCTTGCAAGACCGTTTCGTGTGGTTGTGATCAAGTTTTTATAAAGTTATCGCAAGTATCCACATGCAGGACACTATTGCCATACATGGTAGGGCTTTGAAGCCGGTTTCTGTTGGCATCGTACTGTTGGATTCAATCTTGATAAACATGCACCTTGTTTACGTACATTTAGGAGTCGTTTGGTTTAATATTTCGCAGTAGCACCCACAATACAGATCTAAGTTGCAACATCGTGTTTTACCGAAACTTTCATGGCTTCGTAATTGATTTCTTTACCGGTAGAATGTTATACGAATGAGATGCGTGAGTAATCTGATGGGTAGTAAATAGTATGCGTATCGTCAAGAGCTGAATATCTGTGGATAATGCACCGCACGTAGCCCACGCGGTTGCGCGGGCGCGGCGTGTCTCGCTTCGCTGTCGCCCGCTGCGCCCACGTCGAGCGCGTCGCAAATTCGACGCGTGCGCCAGATATGACAGATTGAATGAACTACACGCCTTTTATCAACAAAACTTCCTTTAATTAATTTCTAATTTCAGTACGTACGTACGTACTTTGTTTCTTTTGTTATCATGTTTGTTGAAATAATAACCTTATTTGATTATAATTCAGGTCGAGTTTACTTTTATTTCAAACAAATCTAAATTTAAATTTATAACAAGTTGTACTACTAAACTATGAAAATAAATATTGGCGAGTATGTTTCGTTGTAGGAATGATCGCCCATTTATTTTTAATGGTGAAGTTCTTTTTGTATAAACTAAGGATTATTATGAGCTCATTTAGTTTACGTAACCATCAATCAGTTCGTTTTTCACAATATTCTTAGTAATACAGTATTCGTGCACACATCCCTAGAATCGTCTGAATTATTCATCTGGTTTTTTTCTCATAATCCTAAAGACTAACAGTAAAGTTCGCTGTAAAAATAAAAATAGCGTTATTCTGATCCCAGAAGAAAATGCGAGTCGAAAAACAAGTAAAGAAAATTAATCAAACAGTATACCGGGTATATAAAATTGTTCTTTAATTGAGTAATAAAAGTTAAATACGTCCATGGTTTTTTTTTAAGAATGAAAATTTCTTAAATTGCACATTTTCCGCCCGATGTGTACAAAATTTAAACATTTCAGCGTATGAAATTCATAGAAACAAAGTTGTGACGCTAGTTGTATGTAACTAGAATAGAACTAGGGCGGTCAATGAACCCGCGCTGCTATTATTATCGCGATAACTACGGCAATAATGTTTGGAAAACATGAGCATGATTTCAGGCCAAAATTGCTAACTTATTAGCGAAATAATAATATCAAAATATCGTAGAATTTACAAGCGCGTAGATAAGTTACATAACGTGCATTACCAGGCGCACAGAGATCGGTGACAAGTCGTTTAAGATCGTGAGTAGGTTGGCTCCGTCAACGTTCAGACCCAGGACTCTTAATTAAGTTCTGACAGTAATATTTGTACCGCCTTCTGTTCTTGGCGATTTAATGTTGATTTAACCGAGACTTATGCGTACCACATTGAAGTAATATATTCTGTTCGATTGATTTAACTATTGATACAACCGCAATTACAAAATCTATAGTGTTGTTTGCACTTTAAAAGTTCAAAATGTCAGATAAAAACATTGAAATAAAACATCGATCTAATGCGCCTGATTTCAGTGATTCATCAGCTTCCGCTGCATCGATTAATTCGTCATAATAAATGGTTCTAGATTAATAATAAATTATTCTTAATCGTATGCATTTATCTTCGGAAAATACCTAAATTAAATATAGCATTGTTGTTGTAAATTATGGTAAACTATCCTGAAAAATAAAAACCCGGTTTTTAGACAAAAGATGAAGCGTTGTTTAATTTATGGGTTCTTTAACCTTATCCATTGTTATTAGCATGCCCCAAAAGATTTATGCTCCTTCGAATGCGAGGAGCCGTGTGTTTCCATGTAGAATTTCTTGAAGAATTTTCTGCTTCAAACTGCTGTTCTTCCAGGCTAGAATTTGAAACGTAGGCTCACTTCTAATCAAAAAAAAAAGTAATTTATTCAAATTAGGCGGAGAATCGGTACTTTTCGAACGTCAAAATTACATTAGACAATTCCCCAAAATGCCTGCCTTTCACCACTTCCTAGTGCTTTCGCTGGGAAGAAGTGGCGCAACAAACTCCCCAGCAGTACAACAATCCCTGTTTTGACTTGTGTCTATCTGTCCATTTTCGTGTAGAGACACAAGGACTTCACAGTATCTTCTTACCTCTTGCGTGTTTTCAACCTCAGGTTATTAAAGCACTAAGATTTTTATCCCTGCACAGCGGGCAACTGTGGCAACCCTACTTACAAGCACTTGGCTTCGCGTTAACCCTGAAGTCGGGCGTGGGGTCAACGCACGCGCACGACCTACTTACAGTGCACGTCGCCGCGCCGCTTGCAAATCTCTAGCGCATAGAATCGCAACGACTAATGCCGCCGTATTGTGTGATTTGATTTGTTAGGGCTACAGCAGACATGGTACTTTTAGCTATGACCATCGGCGATTTAGCAACTGGATCAATGAGTGTTCGATGCGGCCATCTATCGCGTTTTGAGGACTCTGCATTCGGTCTGGGTAAAGAAATCAGCAGCAAATCGTTTTCCGCAGATTGTGCAACAGCCTCTAAATTTCTGCTCCTGGAATCTAACGTTTAATCGCTGTATCATGCTTCCGAAAAGTGACTAAATCGCTTATCGCAGATTCTAAAAGTCTTGTGACTACTGTGGCTCTAGTACTGCCTCTTGCTGTGTGATTTGATTTGCTACGCGTACCTGTTGGCTACGGTTCAAATGCTTTTGTTTTCGCCAGCCTCTATCCAAATCATGAGATCCTGGTAATGCGTTGATAAATTGGGCGCCAATTTCCATTATGATTTGACACTTCATTAGCCATTTGTTTTAATTAACAACAGCTGGTAGCAATGACTATTGTGGATTCATTATTTAATGTTAATAATAATTAAAAATAATGACATCCAATAAACTTACCGATTTATTAATGTATTGGAAGACTCGCAATTATTAAAAGCCCATTGGTTACATAATGATGATGACAGACACCTATTATAATCAAGACCAATATTTATAAATTAACTGCAGTTGTAAGTTACTGGACGCTACTCCGTCTTACAGCTACTCCTAGGCTTTGATAAATAAGTTAGTGAGTCCTTTCCTAATCCCAAACAGGCCAAACTGCTTACTTGAGTCAATTGTCATCTTTTAACCCAAATCCATTCGACAAATGGGTATTTTAGTACAGAAGTTTATTGTTTAAGGCTTCTAAGTTCTGACCCTAACCACGACCTACCGCGAACCATAGAACCATTTGTGTTTACATATATCCTAACTACGATCTTATGCGTCCATGACCTCTTAAGGACATGGTCTACCCGTCCACGAGACAAACTACTAATAATAGACCCACATTAAGATTCAAGATTCGTTTCATAACGTGAGCTCCTAACATCAACGACGTATTTATCTCCGAGTTTCCTTATAAAGAATGTTTTATGTGTTACTTTAATAACTCCGCCACATAAGCTATTCACATAATCAAGACCTAATTGCAAGGTGTGGTCTGGATACGTTATTGCTCCAACTAATTATTATAACTCGTGAGTCGAGATTAACTTGCGTGATCGCGCCGACTGCGAGCGTCCACACTCGACCAACCACAATCTTATGATACAAGTTTTATGGATAAAGTGATTGCCAGACATACGGACTAGCGATTTATAGTGCGATAATGTTCTTAGTTTCACGAAGCTCGTGTGGAAAAGTGGAGCAATTGGCCCTTACCCGCTGGCCTTTCGAAAGTACATTTTCGGAATATTTTGGTGCTAATCGACGCCTTTGGTGCTTTATATCGGAGCATTTGCGCAACAAAGGTTTTTCGGATACCAGTTTTCTTGCGACAAAACGTTTACCTGCTCCTATAAATTAGTCTAAATTGCACGGCTATGTTGTATAATCGTGTCTCTTAATCTCCGATCACCGTCTACTAAATGTTCTATAATTATAGTCTTATTTAAATTGAGAGGCGCTTGATTTAATCGCGCTGTTATTTGATTATGGCTGCTCCCGCCCACGTCAATGTAATGCCAGCCAAATATAGACGTTTCTCCTAATAATGCACTACGACTTTTGAATAATTTAACCTCGAAAATAATAACAACTTGATAATTTATACAGACCTATTAAAATAAAATAATACAAATCAATATTTTAATGTCGAACTCAGACGTCACATAACTCCTAACTTCATTACTATAGAGTATAGTTTATCCTTGCGTTAACCTTAATAAATAAAATAATGCGACTGCATGATGTTGCTACGCATAAAAAAGAGAACAACAACAAAAATGGAACTCTATGTTTGTTATCAGCAACTTTGTGCATATCTATTAATACAGGCCGTTTATAGAGCATAACAAAAAAAAACAAATGAAACATCAATGGCTTACGTGACCTAGGAACACGTCGCCCGAGATATGACAGTTTTCCATGCCTTAGGTCACGATTCACTTCTACGAATATATAATACGTAGTACAGCTGCTATCTACGACACGAAACAATATCTAAAACAGTAATTATACACGATAATTACCATGACTAACTACTGCAGCGATTACAATGTTACGTTGTTAGTCAACAATGCAATATAATTGACGCTGCCCCATTAAATACCAGAGATAATTCATGCAAAGAATATTAAGCTCACAGAACAGGACATTCAGACTATCAAAATAAGTAAGTTGCAATTGCCAGGGATTTGTTGCGAAGGGAGATATTCGAGTAGAAGCGGGAATTGAGAGGATCGCGCCAGGACCATTAGCCGTATTGTTATTGCCAACATTCCCAGTAATGAACCGCTCGTTTTCGTCCTTTAATATCACCGCTTTTGCTCCCCTTACTCACTGTAATAGTCCTTCAGCTTGATTTCACTTCATCTCATCGGTTCTGTATCCCTGTAATTAATTCCTTTATTTTCTGAGCGCACCGTTTTTTTTGCCAGATTTCAATTTACAATCCTTAATATTACGAGTTTCAGTTGTGTCTGTATGCATGCTGATGAGGTATAAAGCTCGGCGATATTGGCTTTTCGAGTGCCTTTACAGTCTAGGTAGAGAAATTCACCGCAGTTGTTTTTCCAATTCGAGCTCCCTGTGACATTTTTCCAGCGGTTTCCTCGCGCCATCCACGCCAGTAGGTACTCGACGAAGGGCGATTTACATGGAAACTTAGTAAAATATTCACATCAGTTGCCGATTGTCACGTTATATTGAGATATTCAAACTTTCTCTCCATCGGGATTGTGCATCTCATCTGCATAATGAGATGCCCGGCATTGTGTTACAGCTGCAGCGGCTTATCATCGCTGCGATTGAGATTATTCATTTCAGACAAGGGAAAAGTACGCTCCTTGATATAGGTGTACAAAACACGGCCGCCCTCGTGACGTAACGAAAGATATTTCTACACTTTCGCCCACGAATCTCGACGGCGGCGGCCGAGGTGAAGTTCAAGACTATTTATAAAACGAGCCGAGCCTTACTTGGCGCCTATTGATCGTGCAGAGAGCACGCACCCCGTATTACGGTAGGTTAGTAAGCCCGCGGCTAGCGTCGTTCGTAGCTCCCGGAACGCGCCGAGGCTAGCCGAAATTTTACATCCCCGGCCGTATTGATCGGACTTGACATTGAAATCGTAATAGACGCAAACAGCTGGGAAGTGAGGGTGCGTGCCGGGACGCCGGGTCCCCGGGCCCTCCTCACGCAAGCCTGTCTTGCCTCCCGCGTTCCGCCCAACCGACCTTTTCCGATATAGATTTTCTCGTTTTTTCGGTAAACAAAAAGCAAACTCCCTCGAGTCGCTCTTCAAGTTCGCCGTCTAGATTGAATTGTCCATTAAAGTTATTCATCGGCGTTCTGATGTAGTTGAACGTTTGTAACGTCTAGTAATTATGCACGAGAGCCTTAAGACGGGCGCTGCGGCGTTCTAAAATCTCATTTATATTCAGTGCGGTCGGAGTTTGAATGTTATCTAAAATCCGTGTTTAGGTGTTGGTCGGGATTGCTCTAATCTGGAAACTAAACACATTGTTGAGTTAGCCGGAGCTTTGTTCTCCGACGGCTCTGGGATGCTGTAGTTATTCGTACGCAAAATGAATCCTCGAACTTGGTCGAGAATTCGAGACAGCGAAGTTTGCGAAGATTTCTGTCGCACAAGTTATTTTATATTGTTTGCGTCTCCGTTGTAGAGGAAAGTAAATAGTGCATGTTTTATTATGAGTTTATTAAATGCACGACCATGTTTGTTAACAATTGGCTGGATAAGATTAAACGTACCTTTGGCGTTATCGTTAGGTATTTTGTCACGTAGTTTTCCATTACAATGTGTCTAAACATAGCTTTATCGTTTGTAATACATAAAAATATGTCTACTGTAACTCGTGTGTTATCCACGGGTTTCTTATCACTCACATAATATGTTGAGGCACTTCCTGGGTGACGGCGACAAGTTCCACAGCTTGCCTTCGTTTCCTGCAACCAGCTATCTTGCTAAGCAACACTTATGCAGTCGTTGACAGCGACATTAAACTTTCTTTTCTGATAACAAGCTAATTGTGAGTTTTTCCTAGTTTCTAAGTAATTACCACCGTAGGTCTGGGTACCCGTTTTCACTGATAGAAATTTTAATAGACTTTTGCCCAGGTCTCTATCTCTATCTATAGGAAGGTTAGATCTTTTATCAAAGAGTCAGACACTATTGTTCCTCTAAATTCAATGGACCGTTACAAATTCGAGAATTCTGTAAGTCACAGCCAATTTCTTTGAAAGCCTAAGAGCTTTGGCAAAAATGAAAAACGAAACTAGCTGATCCCGCTATTGAAATAGAGACTATAGGAGTGAATGAGTTTAGAAAATTAAAAAGAGAGATGATAAAGTAATACGGGATCCGCCTTTGATTCTAGGTCTTCCAATTTGTTCTGAGGGAGCGATAATTTGAAATTCAATCTAGTTCTAATCTGCGGAACGGTCTGCAAAGCCGATCGCGGCGCGGAAAGTTGAAGACACACCGAGATGTTTTTGCTGAATACAGATCAGTTCCATCGAAATTATTCCATTACCGCAGCTGTTCCAATAGAAAATTTCATAAATAAAAAATGCGAGCGGTGTCTGCTCCGGTGCGATTCTATGGAATCACGGCACCTCCAAGTTAAATAAGTGATCACCGGTCGGCGACGACGTGAGCTGAACCCCGATGGCTTTGTACCTAAGTTTAGATTATATTAGTAATAGATTTGCATGGATGGCTTAGGTACTATTTTTTCTTTCTATTTCGTTTTCCATGAATTGCACAGAATTTTTATCCTTCACAAAATAAATCAAAGCTGTGCAGAATGACAAATGTGGCCTTGTATTTGGTTTCCATATATTTGGCGCCCAGTCAGCCAGTATAAACAGACAAAACCTATCAATCATGACGGAAACAGGAGCGGCGGCTAAATAATTAATGCTTATTTGATTATCAATTATGATCGATACAATTTGGCAGTTCACAAATTTAAAATAGAACATAAAGTTCGATAGATTGGCTGTGGCGGAGCGGGCGGGCGGCTCGGCCGCTAATCGATCGATGTCTGTGTGCACTGCTTCTGGCTGCTGCACCCGCGGCCGATCATTTGTCTCGCTCCATTCCGCGACCTTTCCCGATACACCATCCTTGTCGCTTCGTTATTCATCGTCCCTAACCACCCGGTAGTCGGCTGCCTCCCGGTGTTCTCCCGTATTTAGACACTGCACTAGGTATCTAATTTATGTTTTAAATTGTCCGCTTTTAAGTCCTTCGGGTAAACTACGGTAACGACTATATCTATGGTTATCGTTATGACTTTGCGAGAGGTAATGGGGCTATATCATTATAAATTTGTCTGGCTTCTAAGTTTTATTCAGTTCAGACGGCACCTGTTATGAATGTGGCGCAATTTTGCCCTTTAACGTTTCGACCTTTAATTTTGTATATTATTTGTTTTCTATCGATTATTTTGTTTCTATTACTCCAATATTGTTTCGAAAGGTTAAGTATTGGACATCTACTTTCAATTGTAGCGGGGCCTTGGCACGAGCTCGCCGCTAGTCGGCCAGCATAGGAATAGCGCTCTGGCATTTGGTATCACAAGCGTGCGCCTGCGGTGCAGGCCGCTTACATAACGCACCTGCCATATCGGGCCGAGCACCGCACCTCACGTTCACTCGCTCATTCTATGAATTACTTATAGGTCATAGACCTCATCCATTATTTAATTCTGCCCTGCACACTATCGTATCGATCAATGATTTGTATTTCTGCCACCGAGTGCAACGTAATTTTGTAAACCACTCGACATCTTGTTCAAATCCTTTGAACCACTCGCTTCATTCGAGTTTGTAAGACAAAATAAATAGTGTATGAGAGGATGTTATCTGCGCTGAAATCGCTCGGAGGAAATCTTGGCCTTTCTTTCGTAGTCCCAAGTTTTAGTTCCTTTTTTTGTTCGTCTGTAAATGCGCCAAATCCTTCAGCATCCCCGAGGAGTTGGCGGCTGCGGATAAAACGGGAATCGACTGCTTAAACACTGCGAGGGCTCTCGTGAACAATGTGCCAAAACCCTAGGATTAAATTTTAAACTGGGTTAGCTCTTTAACTACTTCTACGTTAACATCTTTTAGTGCGTCATTTACAGTTTAGTGCAGGATTTAGCAGTTTGGGTACGTCTCGGGTGTCGTCTGTCGTGACATTTACAGGCGGAGGATAATTCATGTGTTCACGTTACATAATTCAAGCTACGTGACTGGTTTCGTACAAAGTATTACAGTAATACATCATGAGTTGTAGAAAAATACAAAACGAGCTATCAGGTTGCGAGGTACAACAGTGTTAGTTGTTAGTTGGCCCCGCCTAGTCGTGGCCCGAGACGATAAATTGTGGCGGGTCGGTGCCTCCGGTTAATACTTGGGATTAAGAGCGTCGAGCATCGCCGTAAACTGAGATATACATCATCCCGGTACACGCTTCGCCTCCACCACACCTACATTACGTTAATAGTTTGAATTAATAACTGCGAATCCAATTCTAAAGTTAATGACAGGTTTATAGTTGTATTGGAAGCCCTTATTTCCTTTCCACGGTATACTTAAACTTATTTCGAATTGATTTGTTATGGTCTGCAGTAATACGCATTACCTGTTTTACGACTAGATCTGAAGCGCAGACCTTTCCATCGGCTCTAATTTATCCGGTGTATAAATTCTAGTAATTTCTACATCAAAGTTGATTTTATGAATGAAGTGGTTTCTCTTTATTTTTTAGTCATCTGGCGATATCTGCATTTATTATTGTATAGGTAGGTACTGCGTCGGTGGATTCCAAATGCGGTCGCATCATGAAATATTATTCGATAAACATACTGTGACCTTCCAGTTGTTGTTGCAAGTTAATATATTTTTATCGCATTGTGTATGATAAAAGCATAAAAGTATTTGTAGTTGTGTAAAGTATACATTGGTTGTTTTATTTATAATAAATAAAAACCGTGTGGGAGAGTAAATCTATTGAGATTCCATTTACGTATGTATGTAATGAACTAATGACTAAGGAGTCACTGATAGCTATGAAGGTTAAAAAAAATAAATAAAAGAAGCGTATTTCCAACTACTTGTATATTACCATTCCTGCGCATACGACGATAACTCTATTAAATTGTATCCTAAATCCTTTAGGAGCACAATTTGTTGCATCTATTTGCATATCAATGTAATAATGGATTCATTATTATGGGAACGGAATGCTAATATTCTCTCTAATTCGAAGGCGAACTGCTTCAGGATAAATGTGTTTTAGAATAGATGTTTATACCATCGTTTAGACTAGTTTAGAGTATTATTTTAATGGTTTTTTTTCAACATAATGTACCATAACATCACACCTTGTTTTTCCGAATGGTTGGGTAGCGGTGTACCTATAGCTGTAGACAGTGTACAGTCCCGAGCACTAATATGTCAACACTTGGCAATAGCGATTTGTGCGTGAAATAACGAAAACAACAATGAAATACGACACATTGCAAAAACCTATGAGTTCAAAAATACTATGTTCGTAGCAATATAAAATTTCATTAAAAAATAAAGAAGTAAATCTCTTTTGAACAAAATCAAGTATACATATTTTTGCTCGGGTCTGTACACCCACATTCACCGTGTTAAGTTCATTTTTTTTGTTTCTGATAAATTAAGACAAAGAGATAGAGAAGAGAGTAGAGTATTCTATTCTGTTTCTAAGACAGCAAATAAACGCTAGAAGAGTATACTGAGGCATTCACAATGTGACGCATCAGTAAACAATTCGTTATCATCAATGGAATGAATAAAAAACAAACATGTTTACGAGAAGTAAAATAAAAAAATATATATAAATTTGTTGGCAGATAAACAGAGTTATGAGGTTAATTAGTGGCCAAGCATTATCGGGGCCACATTTGGCATCAATGTGGTAAACTAAAAATTGGTGGAATTGCAATATTGTGAAACTCACTGTAATCCTATTTTTTATTCTATTTATTTTTGTAACAGTGTGTAATAGGCTAACAAATAACAGCGGCACGGGTCCATCGATCAGGTTAAGCTACGCTTGCCGTGGTAAGTCCATGTATGGGTGACCATCTTTACATATCATCTATGCGGCTCTGAAAGTGCGTTAAGCCGTTGTTGGTCGTTAACCCGTTGGTCCCGGCTGTCATCTTTGACTGTCGTTACGGGTCGTCAGAAGCCCGAAAGTCTGACACCCAGACTTACCAAGGGGTGTCGTATTTCGTATTACCCAGTGACTTGGTTGTGAAGGGCAGTCGTTCCATGTAAAATACTGGTATTCCGCTGTCTCCGGTTAGACTGAAAGCCGATCCCAACAGAGCTGGGAAAAGGCTAGGCAGATGATGGGTAATCGGTACAGGACACTAACGTGGGATGCATAGAAAACAATAGACATTCTATATTTACTTTTCCGGCAAGATGATCGAAGACTCGCTATACTTATCTATACTTTGTTGTGGTAGATAAAACCAAACGGCGCGTGGGCAACGACTGATATCATTGTTCGCGATTGTTCCACCTTTATTATCTATTAATAACGTAATAGTAATTGATAAGTATGCCACTAATACTCAAATGAATAGCCATTAATCTGATATCACGAAATAAAAATTTTGAAGAGTCCTTTAGATTAGTTTAGATAATATCTATACTAATATAAAGCTGCATAATAAAGCTGAAGAGTGTGTTTGGTTGTTTGTTTGATTGAACGCGCTAATCTCTGGAACTACCAGTCGGATTTTTAACATCACGCTATGAGTCTTAGGAGCCGAGTAAAAGGAATAAAAGTCAGAAATAGCGCTTTACGAAACTGAAGTAATAGCACAGTCGGGGGACCAAGAAATGTCACGCAGACGAAGTCGCGGGCTGAAGCTTGCCATTTTGACAAGTGCTTCAGATAATGTAAAGTTACATAAGAGCTGTAGGTACAGTGACCGATAGACTGGTTGTCTATTACCTTGTAACATGTGTTGACTAGTCTACTTATAGTACTGAATGATATTATTTTGTTATTAAGGTCGCCGGATGCATGTATGCTAAGTGGAACTCGTTTGAATGGTCGGATTGAGGTGTCGGACCTTTTAAATGGGTTTGTATGCTCAATTTAGTCTTAATGTTACACATTTAAATGAAATTGGACTGTGTGCTTATCCAAATAAGATAGTTAATTAAAGTTTACGCTGCAAAAGAGGCGTGCCAAATAAGACAATATACAACTTGGTACACGAAGCTGTAAATGTCTTTCTTAATAATTTCAAATTAGCTTTAAATGACGGTTAATAAGGTTTAAAATGGCGGTAATTGCTTAATCTGTTTTCAATGCATATGTGGTTTAAAACGGTCATGTACTCGTATTAAAGTTTACTGTCCCTAATTACACATAAAAACTTGGTGCAGTTACCGTCCTTTAAGTAATCCATATTTTCTTTTACATCATCATCATCATTGGTAACCTTGTTCCACCCACTACTGAGTTTAGGCTTCCTCCCTTTTGTGGCACGCTTCCCTGGTCTGTGCGAGTCTCATCCAGGTCTTCCCCGCGATCTTCTGTAGGTCGTCCACCCCACATGGCTATTTTCCCTTTAATCTAAACAAAAAAAAATAAATCTCATCTACATTTTCTTCGCAAGACTGAAATAGCATAAGGGCTCCCACAGACAGACGCGACGCGACGGTGTGTTGCAACTCTCGTGGAACAATTTCCATGATACTTCATGGAAATTGTTTTACTGGAGTCGCGTCGCGCCTGTATGCGGGGAACCTTAAGTTCAAATGCCGCTATCGCCCGGTTCCCATCACTCAAGCCTCACTCAATCACTTCGCCGTAACAATGTAGACAATTTGTAGTTGGCTAACGTAGTACAACGTTTAGCATGTTATGTAAGGGTCGAACGGACATGTTTATTGTTGGTATACGTTCGCCTTGGCGCGGGCGTTATCCTCTGCGACCGCGATACTAGGCCGCGGCTTATCGCGATGCAATAGGTATGTACGACACGCATAGCTCGGAGTGTGGTATGGAAATACGCGTCTTTGTCAGCGGTTTTAAGACGCTTATGAGTTATTGTTATTCTGTATTCTGTAATAGTAAAGTTTGTGAGGATGAATGGATGGATGTTTGGTACTCTTTCACGCAAAAGCTACTGAACGGATTTTGGTGAAACTTTACAGTAATAGAATATAATAGAACACTCTTTATTATGTACATCATATACATAACAGACAAATATAAAAATTTTAAAAATAATATGAATAGCCAATGAATAACTTATACATGGAATATAACACATAGGATACTTTTTATCCCGATATTCCCATGTGATCGACACTTATGCGGGTGAAACCGCGGGGCGCTGCTACTTAAATACAATAAACAAACTATAACACTAAAATATATTTAAATGTACCTACAAGTATAAAGGGAAGAGCACATTGGGCATTAAAAAATTGGTCCGCATCGCTGTCAATGGGAAAAGTGTCTAAAGCTGGCTAAATTCTAGACAAAGATATTCATTCATACATAGAGTTCGACGCCTGTTATCAGTAGATAAGATTTCTTATGAATCAGACAACCTATTTTGGTCCAGACAAACATTATTTAACAGATTAAAAGCTGTTATAACAAAATACATGTAGATAAAATTACAATAATTATCTAGGAATTATCATTCTGAACTATGAGATAGTAATTATCTCATAATAGTAATAACATATAGTAAATAGTATCTTCTTCGTCGTGGTAGACGACGGCGAAGGTCGTGCGACATTTGCATCCAACATGGCCAGAGATTGCACAAGACAGGGAGGTTTGGAAGAAACAAGGGGATGGCTTTGCTCAGCAGTGGGATACAAAGTAGGCTAAAAGAAAAAATAATCTTCTTGTATTAAGTAACATAGGTTTATCTTGACACTTTTATTTATAAAAAAAAAACGGACTATCTTTTATACACACTGGCCGGGGCCGAACGGAACGCTTATCAGCCTAGTGTGCTCATAGCCTTACACTTGTTTACTTTAAATGTATTTGTGTGCATTCGATACTTGCGATAAAAAGCCTATTTCAAACGCTTGACGCATACTGTTTCATTTTTATCGGAGTCAAAAGCGGTTTCTAGAATTTACCAAGTACGTACTTAAGTTGGCGCTTAAATAATTTTATTTATTTATATTTTCTTAGTTTCACCAACAATTTATTACACTGATAAATACACAAACATAATATGTACATTAATTTCCAAAAGTAAAATTACAGTGTATCATTTACTTAATGTTAAAATTAGCTTATTTCTCTGTTAGTACTTAATAAGCGCTAATATTGAAAAATTGGTGACGTCGGTAAAAAGGTACATTTAAATGAAATTTAAATTGATGAAATTCTGGTTAAAAATGATAAAATGATGAAGGTGAAATTGGTTGTTCATTGAAATTAATAAATAAATATAAATACACACCACATGTTACTACATACACACCTATGTTACATGTTATTGCAGACCACATGAGCCATAAAAACACAATTAAAAAATAAGTAAATAATAAATTAAACAAACCCACACCTTTCTTCTCTTGCATATTAGAATAATAACATTATAATTATGTAATAACATATAGTATTAAAATAACATTAGTAAAATTGATAAGAACAAAATGAAAATAAATAAACATATTTATATGTACATAGGTACCTAATTTGTTCAAGAACACGTTTTTTAAAAGTTATTTTGCGGTGTTTATGTTAACCGCGATTATGTAACGAGGTTAGTGTTATTTAATATTTTTTTCCTTAAAGAAAATTGTGTAACGAACAATTTAATTATTATGTATTAACAACACAATTATGTAGTAGTCATTACCACAATAAAGTGACGGTAAGTTATGCATGATACACGTACCTACCTACCTTTTACAATGTATAAGTTTAGTACTTGTCTACATACATAATATTATTATGTAGTAGATACCTGTATAAAATAATAATAATAGCATAAGCATAATCAGTCTATAACGTTCCCACTGCTGGGACATAGGCCTCCTCTCTGTGAGAGGGAGTGGGCCGTGATCTATTAGGGCCGGCGCCCATTGGCGGCACGGCATGTCAAATGATTTTTATTCGACGAATAGAAATATAACTTATATGTATGACAATAAAATTTAAATTTCAATGGCGGTGCCAAAAGACATCGCAGCATGCCTAAGGATACTGCGGCGTCGTTGCCGATGAAATATCATTTTTATTGTCATACTTTTAAGTTATATTTTCTATTCGTCACATAAACATCCCTTGTCGTACCATGTCGCCACTGGGCGCTGGCCCTTACGCGGGCACAGTGCGGGTTGGTAGATGTCACATGTCTTCGATTTTTTGGTTCTAGGACATGCCGGTTTTCTCACGATGCATACGACCAGTGGTGATGAAATAATTTACACAAACTAAAGCGCGTGCCTGTGTTCGTGTTCGCCCACGATCTACAACTCGTAAAACAGCACCCTAATTGTGTAACACACGATCAATCGGAATCTGAATCATTTTGAAGCAAATTGCTAATCCATTGCTTCATAAGTTCGAAAAATTTGTCTGCTCAAAGTGCTCAACACGTAAATAACGCAATGAATGTTGTTGAATTGTCAAAATGAAACCGATTCCGATTGATTGTGTGTTACGCAATAAGGGGGCGGGGCTACCACTGCTCAAATATAATACGGGGGGGTATTATTATTATTTCATAAGAGCAAAGGCTTCTTCTGATACTAAAATTACTGACGAGCATTCGGAGTATTCATCACCACGCTTTCTCAAGAAGGGTTGGCAATGTCGTACATTCCCAAATTTTCTCACGATGTTTTCCCAATTATATCCAAGATAAACTTAGAAAGTACATACGTAGGTACCTACCTACCTATAATAGAGCGGAACTTACCTACTATTCATTTATAAATATTGTTAATATAAATATTAACGTTTTTTTCCCAACAAAGCCGTTTTATTAATTTTTTTGATAACAACGCCACTTTTGTTCCTTTTTAATGATTAGGTAATTACCTATATTATTTTAATAACGCATTGTTTGCATTGAACTTGTAATTACGTTACGTGTGACGCGACGCTAATTTAATTGGGAACTATAATTAGATAATTCTCAAGATATTTGATCGATTTTAATTGCTGTATTGTAACATTGTTCAATGTGCATTCTGAGGATGACTAAGCGAAAGACACTGTGGGGCTCGTGGCTAAGTAATAACAGCCGCACGGGTCGATCGATCAGGTTACGCTACACTTGCCGCGGTTGCTTGGGATGGGTGGCCATCTTTATTTACCATGACCAAGGGGCCTTGAACGGTCCCTGCTGTCATTCGTGGATCTTTGACACTGATTACGGGTTGTCAGAAGCACGTAAGTCTGACAACCAGTCGTATTAACTGAGTTATAGAGGTCAGATAGGCAGTCGCTCCATGTAAAATACTGGTATAGGTCTGGTATATAGAGCATTGTTGATGAAATAATTTACACAAAGCAAAGCGCCTGTCTGGGTTCGTCCCTACAACTCGGTAAGTCGCAGCTTGCCAAATGTCCTGCCCACATACATCCATTTCAAACCCCTACCCGTAGTCCAATTTACATACAGCTAAACAATTACATTTAATTATGTATCAATAAAACAACTCGTATATTAAAATAGAACCAATTGTTTATAATCTCGCAGCAGAGAAATTTAATTTATCATGTGCCAGTCTTATCGTCGTTGTAAAGGCTGTGTCCGACGGTTCTACAAATTCCAGTAAAACTGATAAGATTTGGTTCAGGCGATGCGATGCAAATAGGGACGCGTGACGTGACGCTTGCAGTTGTTTCTTCTTTCTTTGAGTTAGCTTCGTTGAACTCACGAATAAAGTTAGCCGGGCAAGCTTAATGTTGGTTTTCTTTTTGTTTTACTGACATTTTCTCTAAAATAAAATATCAAATAAGAACATAAAAGGCATCTTTAAACGTCAAAATTTACAAGGTAGGTAAGGCACAATTGATTCTAATCGCCCCTTTCAAAAGGTAGTTTCGTATAGAGAAGAATGGACAAGAAACTCCACCGTTACTCTTTTTTTTTTGCCGGTTCTATGGAAAAAGTTGTACAGTATTTTATTTTTAAATTTACATATGGGTAAAAAGTTATTGTTTAAAATTTTGTGTTAAGGCAAGAGTTTATTACATCAGTCGGTCATCTTAGGATAACAGGGTGAACCAACGGGAAGTCAGTTCTAAGGATTTCAATAATAAGTTTACTATCCTTTTATTTACATATTGGAATTGGAGTGTGTTTTACTAATAACATTACATGAGACGTGTGATCAGCAAGGCTAAAAGTATACAGTCACAATGAGAAAGTAAGGATTTCAGCCAAGTGTTAAGAGCGGACTCGGAATAAAAAAAAATGTGTTAGAATAAGAAATTCGTTTTTTTTTAAGCTATACTCTTAATCATAATAATCATCAATGGTTATTAAAATAAAATATACCATAAACCATAAGTATCACATAGTTATACTTGTAGCATTTTATATTATGGCAAATTCCGGTAAATCGCGCCATAAACATGCAACGGCTTTTGAATACAACAATGATACGTAATTAAATTCAAACGGTGGTTATGATAAATTCCATTATAATACCTACCTACCAACCATGTCGCAGTCATGGGAATGACTAATGTCACCTGATATATTTATCTCAATTATCATAAAGATAAAGCTATTAAATTCAACTTAACATCCCACTAATATTATAAACGCGAAAGTTTGTATGGATTGATGGATGTATGTTTGTTACTCTTTCACGCAAAAACTACTACTTACACGAATTTGGGTGAAATTTGGCACACAGATAGTTTATAACCAGGATTAACACATACGATACTTTTTATCCCGATTTTCCCACGGGATCGAAACGTGCGGGTAAAACAGCGGGGCGCAGCTAGTTAATACATAATTAAGTTAAATTACTAAGTATCATGTAGGTTCGAACCCAGACAGGCACTTTACTTTGTGTACCTAAATAGTTTCATCACCACTGCTCTCAAAAACGGTGAAGGCAAACATCGTGAGGAAGCCGGCATGTCTTAGAACCAAAAAAATTAAGACCTGTGACATCTGCCAACCCGCACACTCTCACAGAGAGGAGGCCTTCAAGCATGATCAAGATCAAGAGCAGGTCCATTTAGGAATTAAAAAAAAGAGGCCTGTGTCCCAGCTGAACATTATAAACTGATTATATTGTGTATCATACATGTACAAAATGGATAATAACATGAGTAAATTCATTAAGTTTAAATATAGATAGTACTATTTATTTTGGATAATAACATGAGTAAATTCATTAATTTTAAATATAGATATTACTATTTATTTTGGATAATTATAGTAAATTCATTAAAATTAAATATTGATATTACTGTTTATTTTGGATAATAATAGTAACTACGCATTTTTCCTGTTTAAATAACAATGTAAACATTTACAAATGGATGTTATATTAATTTGAACGGGAACATATCGTCGATACAAATTAAATAATTAATGTTAATGTCCCTTTGTACACACACGTTTTCCTGGCCGTGAAAAACTACGGTTTATTCGCCGTGTGTAGGCACGGTCGTCAGTGTTGTGTCTGTATGGATCATCAGTTCATCACTATGGAAGCTTGTTAAGCGACACATTTTATCTACGGAGCGGTTTATACGCACAAACGTCTACACAAAATCAAACTGGTTGCTAATTTAACTGTATTTTTTTATGACATTGATTTTCCATTCTGTGATTAGTGATTATGTAGGTAGGTACTTTAACTCACACAAAAAAAATATTACTTGTTAAAATTTTAGAAAAAACATCTACTTTTACAATATTTGTAAATATGTGAGCACCAAGTATCTATCATTTAATTCATTTAGCTGTCATTGCTTTTTTTTTAATTCTATTTATCTATTGTGGTAAAGTAATTTTATTCTAGATGCATCGTCTTCACATATAATTAATGTACAGACGCCAGCACATCAAGCTACTACAATCTGTCAAATTTCTCTAATAGGTTTTCAACTTTATCGCTAAACTGTCAAATTTTTCCAATCAACATTGAACCTTCATGGTTCAATGTTGATTGGAAAAAATTGACAGTTTCGGGTAGCTTGACCTGCTGGCGTCTGTACACGAAATATTTTAAAAGAGTAACGGTGGAGTTTCTTGCCCATTTTTCTCCATGCGAAACTTTTGGAAGGGGCTATTTCTATTTTTTTGCTTTTTATGTCCCTATTTGGCTAAATAAATAATTTGACTTTGTACTGTAAAGAAACCGTGCGGTGTACAATGTGCCGAACCGTGTACTCGACCCTAACATCTCATATTTACGACTTTCTCAGCTCCATATCAGTGAAATGGTAATTTGGTTGAGTTATTTATTAATTTTCACTTTATCTATATTATTGTCACTCTTATTCTCGTTATGAGATAACGCTTACAAGGCTGTTGTTGGCAACTTTGCAAAACAGATAAGTTTTGCCCTGAGGTGACATAGTACTAAGTGCAGGGTTATCAGTGCAAGCCAAATGGTTGGTTATACTCGTATCATACAGCTGATAGTGTAATCGTCGTTTGTTTTTGTTCGGGTAGGAATGTATTTATAATACCTTCTTGTTGTACAGACGCCAGCACATCAAGCTACTACAATCTGTCAAATTTCTTTAATAGATTTTCAACTTTATCGCTAAAGCATTAAGGTTCAAGGTTGATTGGGAAAATTTGACAGTTTCGGGTAGCTTGACCTGCTGGCGTCTGTACAAGTGTATCAGTTACAAAGGAGATATTTCAAAATGTATGGAGCCCCGGCCAAGTCTTTGTACACCATACTAAAAAATGGGGAAACATAATTAAAACAGTTTTCAATCATCCAATTACTAGAAATTGGCTTTGTTTGGTAGTAAAGCACAAGAATGTACACTTGAAATTGCAACACACAAC
The DNA here is from genome assembly GCA_951799955.1 of Apamea anceps. Lineage (NCBI taxonomy): Eukaryota > Metazoa > Arthropoda > Insecta > Lepidoptera > Noctuidae > Apamea > Apamea anceps. The sequence goes on from OX637506.1 coordinate 15,158,738, forward strand.
AAAAACCCGCCATGGCGGTAAGCTGTCATATTGATTGATTATTGACGTTTGATATGTTTATTTCTGTCATATTACATTGTCAAAGAGAATTCACTACGTTACCGTACTTTTGGTCTGACAAGATGTGACAGTAGACTGTTCACGATCTATGATCAATGCTCGATCTATGGTATACTGTCATTGTTTTTTAACCACAGAGTACCTAATTTGGCAAGACGCCATATTGAAAGTCGATAAAAATAATTGATAAATATGAAATGATTACAAGAAAAATATGCACTTATGCAATTTATCTGTATTTTTCCCGAATTCCAGGGATTTTTCTCGATTTTTCGAGATACTGTACATATACTGGGCCTGTTTTGAAACATCTCCTTTAGCTCAGGTTGCGCGGTTGCGTTTTTCCCGCGTCGATTTTTCAGATTTTCTACGCACTGTATAGGGTTGACAATTGAAAATCCAACAGTGTTTTTTGACGCGCTGTGATGCACTCTGTTGGATACTCAATGCTGGGCTCAACACCGAGAGTTCAAAATCCAGTGCGCGATATTTTTACGTCGGTACAAACGTGGGCTTACAAGATGTATGCTTTGTTTGCTGGTGGTTCTTATCCGACATTGTGTAGTAGGTTGGGATTGCCGTGTCTGTACCTACCAGTGTGTACTGCACTTATCAGGTTTTGACTGATTTCTAAGAAGAAGCTGATACAATTCATAACAATCAAAGACTGACTAGACAAAACATTGGGTCATATCTATTCGGGCGTTGACCAATAGCTAAAAAAAAAATCCACAAAAAGTCGCTGCGGTCTCCTAAAAACATGTTCTCTCCTGAAAGTATGCGCACAGCGAAAGTGTAAAACTTTGCCAGCGTCTGTTTCCCTTCCACCTTTAACTCGTCTGCCTTCAAAGCAAGAGTGAACAGGCATCTTCTGGGCACGCTCGTTCCATCATGGACCTCATCCATCGCTTTCCATCAGGCGCGATCGAGGTCAAGAGCGGTTATAAAATAGGTAATACGGGCTGGTGTCCAACTCCACGTCAATGCGCGTATTTTTACAGGAACAGGCCCATTCACCAAAAAAATCTTAAACCTTTTATGATAAATAAAAGAATGTTCAGAGCACAAAATAGGACCCGAAACTGAAGGAATCACAACCATTTTCTCTTCATTCCCATTATCCACGATCCCTAAGCTAAACCACTTAAACGTTCGGGTTCCTTACGTATTTATAAGTATTGCGTCGCCACATTATCTTGTTGCTCGACTCTTGAGTTTAACAAATCCTTTGTTATTGCCTTATCAAATGCATAGTAGCCATAGTAAGTTCCACTTGATTCTTGTGATAATAATAGACTTGACGCAAGCCGGTCTAAAGCATTCCCAGACGGTATTATGTATTGTTTACCTAATTCTATAGCCGTATTGCAATGCCTTAAAGTTGTAAAAAATAAAAGGCTCGTTTTGACATTGACAGTTCTAGTGGTTAATAAAGGTCAAATTCGCAAAACACGTATTCGTTTTTATGAAACTGACAGTTGTCAAGAACGCATTCTCAAATGTTTGTTTGACAACTTTAGTTACTAGACTGGGGTAAGTTTTTGTCATCATGTTCAAGCTACTTCTAGACGTTTTGCGCCGACTCCAAGTAACATGGGATAGCAGGAAGATGATGAAGTTTTAGACAAGCTTATGCTCGCGGCTTCGTCCGTGTAAAGCTTCTTGCTTCTCTACCCACCGCATCCCATCCTCCGGCCGCCCGCGCTATTACCAATTACTTCTTGATCTTATTTCTTTTTGATCGGCTTCTAAGGATCATAGCGTGATGTTTTATAACCTTCCTCAAGAATTGTGCTATCAAATGCAAATACATTTTTTCCGTTCGGTAATTCCGGAGATTAGCGCGTTCCAAAAACATTTAAGTTAGTACCATTTTTTTTCTTAATTGGTTCTAGCATCGTTTTGAATTTCAAACACAGAGCTATGCACTGTTTTCCATAAAAAAGGTCAAGTGGCCAGTGACCAGCATATTTTCAAACAACAAATCAAAGAAATAACCCACCTGCTTGAACTTCGATGACGTCATCAGCCGCGTCTTTCGAAGTACATTGAGGCAGGCTTCCACTTGTAACCAGATGCGGATCAATATCGACATTACTGACGCGTTTATATTTCCTTTATACATATTAAGCGCGATGATAAATTATATTATTATGCTGCGATACCTAAACAACCGGCTGCAGTAATTCTGGACCAATCTTAGATATAAAACAGTTCCCTGACTCCTGAATAACTGAGAACGCACAGCCTCTGAAGACAGACACATAAAAATAATGTTTTTGTAATGCTCAAAAAATATGGCAGTGCACCAATAACAAAGTAAAGAAAGGTGAAGGAAAACATTGTGAGGAAACCGGCATGTCCTAGAACCAAAAATTCGAAGATATGTGACATCTACCAACCCGCACTGGACCCGCGTGGTAGATTACGGCCCGCTCCCTCTCGAAGAGAGGAGGCCTATGTCCCAGCAGTGGGAAGATTATGGACTAATAAAAGACTCGAGAATTGAAAGGCCATGTTTATATTAGAAATCTACGAAAAAAAAAATCACAGTAAAATCTAGTGTTTTACAGAAATGAAATGTTGTAGCGATAATGTATATCCCGTGTCCAAGAAAACGAGCTGCAGTTTTATACTATATACCAAGTAACAGCAGCAGAAAAAAAAATTACAGCGCCGTAAGTAGAACCGTTAGCAAGAACCTTCACTCCGTGCAGTGGCGCTAGCGTCTAGCCTATATAGAATTATATCTATGGTCTAGTCTGGCCTATAGGAATGTTCTGTTCACAACAATTAAGTATTCATACAACAAATACGAATAGGTAGGTACTTATCTAGTTTGATTTATGGCACTATAAAGTATAAACAACGGTTTATGATGACAATCACTGCGAAATATTTACAAGTTGAGTGTTATACGGACTACGGTGTTATTATGTGGAATAGTTCGGTTAATATGGTATTGTAAATAGTTTAGTAAGGCCGTTTAGTTGTTAGTATCTGCTAGAATGTGACAGTTCTTCGGGGTAATAGCATTATCTGTAACCATGGCTTTCATTTTGACAGTTCAACCACATTCATTACGTTATTTACGTTGTTGAGCAGATTTTTTTCGAACATATAAAGCAATGGATTAGCAACATCCTACATTGTAATTGAATGTGTGTTACGCAATTAGGGTGCTGGTCTTTATTCTGTCATCATCATAATCAGCCTATAATGTTCCCACTGCTGGGACACAGGCTTCCCCTCGGTGAGAGGGAGTGGGCTGTAATCCACCACGCGGGCCCAGTGCAGGTTGAGCGATGTCTTTGAATTTTTGGTTCTAGGACATGCCGGTTTCCTCACGATGTTTTTCTTCACCGTTTTGAGAGCAATGGTTATGAAATATTTTCTTTATTCTGTGTGCAAAAGCATAGAGTCTCAAATTACATGTCTTCTTCAATATTCACTGTAAGTTTTTAAAATTTATTATCAACTAAGCTAACTGGCATTCTGTAGCTAGGTCAGGTCACCATTCCAAGGCAGTGACTGTATGATTCACTGCTGAACATTGAACATCATCATCCCAATTAATTTGACGGCACGGTTGGCGCAGTAGTTAAGCGATTGACTGCTGCGCTGCGTGTCGCGGGTTCGATTCCTGCACGGAACAAATATTTGTATGGCCTACAAGTAGTTGTTCCGGGTCTGGCTGTTTGTGTGAGTTTAAATGTTTGTAAACGCACCCACGATACAGGAGATATTCCAAGTGTGGGACAAAGTTTTGTTTAAAAAAAAAATTGGGTCGCTGTTCTACCCTTATCCCAATGAATTTGAAGCTAACTCAAAACCGCTTTCTCTTCAAAGTCAAACAAATCATTTATTTCAAATAGGCACATAATAGGCGCTTTTGAACGTCAAACATTATATTAAAATAAAATTGATTCTAGTCGCCCCTTCCAAAAGGTAGTTTTCGTATGGAGAAGAATAGGCAAGAAACTCCGTCGTTACTCTTTTAAAATGTTTTCCAATATTTTGCATAAGTACATTAATTATGTAATTATATGTGAGGACGATGCACCTAAAATAAAATTACTATACCACAATAGGTGAAAGAATTAAAATGGATTAATGAAACCTATATATATGTCATCATATAAAGTAACTATGTGATAGATACATGGTGCTCAAATAATTATTTACAAACATTCCAAAAGTAGACGATTTTCATAATAAAAGTAAAGAGTAATAGTAAGTCCGGGTGTGACTAAGTAATTACAGAATGTAAATCAATGTAAAAAAAGTAAAAATTATAAAACTTAATAAATTATACTTTTGAAACCATCCTTACTAGTTGAACATGTCCTCTCAATATTTCCCACTCGCTTTTGGTAGAGGTTGGAAATTGCCCCACGGGAATGCACTACCGGGATTAAAAGTTTCCTACGTCCCAAGGCAGTTGATGGTCTACATGTGTGCCAAATTTCATCGTTATCCGTTAAAGGATGAAAAGGTGACAGGCAGACAGACAGAGTTACTTTAGCATTTCTAATATTAGTATGAAAGTATTCCTGTAATATGCTACACATATACTACGATGTCTGCCAACCTGTGAATATCAGTGCTATTGTGACGTTTGAATCCAACATGTTATTGCCGCACGAACAACTTTACATCCCTTTGAGCACTGCCGATCTCTTTGAAGCCTTTCTCGTAAAAATGAACATGAATATTCGCATCTATGAAGGTACCAAGCATTGAAATAAGAAGATTTAATTACACAGTATTTATAGGTAGGTCTGTGTTGTACGCACGGCTACACATCAAGTTATACATAACCAATATAAACTGACTTCTGATTATACTAAAAACCTATACAATGCGAGGTCAGCTAAAACTGGAAATGTATAGCTTGATGTGTAGCCGTGTGTACTGTCAAGTTTTACCTAAATATTCCTTGAAGGTCTGTTAATCATCACCATAAAATTTTATGAACTTGGACAACATTCAACCTTACATTCATTTGCCTAACCTTTTCCCAACTATGTTCGGATCGGCTTCCAGTCTAACCGGATGCAGCTGAATACCAGTTTTTCACATGAAGCGACCAAACTAACTAAACAAAAATCTAACCAAAGTTAGTAAAATTGGTTGAACTGTGTACAATTGCCTTTACTAAATTGGTGCAGTTTTTCTATAGCACATAAAATTCAGAAGAGTTATTTGATGCGTAATGGAGCAACAAAACACTCAATAAAACAAATGCTTCTAAGAATTACTTTATTCGTTTGGACACCTACCAAAACTCACCAATAATATCCTTTTTCTAAATCGCTGCAAATTTATTGTTGGAGAAGCAGTAAACGAGACGATTTTAGTGTTTGTTATGATTTTAGATATGTAAAGTAAAAGCTGCCGATACTTTCAGCAGTCATATAAACTCATAATATTTTAGCAAGAAGTATAAAATTTTAAACGATGTCAAATAAATTTTTGCTTTGATACAATTTGGCAGGATGAATCAAATATTTCGTTACACAGCTTTGGACTATTTTTCTTCGTCTGATTACTGTTCGGGCGACCGTCAGAACATGAGTCAGACCCTAAAACATGTCGTAAAAATACAATTTACGGGTAATACGATTGCAGTTGGAAATAATAAAGCTGTTTACTTGCAGCTAACGATTCATACTAGTTATATATCGTATTTGTTTGGCTAGTTTTCTAGAGTTGGACATTAGTTTCAAGATTTATAGATGAACCAATACTTTTGTCGAAAACTTCATTTTTAAAAGCATGGAGACCCAAATATCACTCATTTATTTCCTAAATTAGAGTATTAAGCTAATGTGTCAGCTCTAACAACTGTTTTCACTAACACTACGCCACACCTACCTATGTAAATTCGAAAGTAACTCTGTCTGTATGTTACTTTTTCACGCCGAAACCACTGAATGAAATTTGATAAAACTGGCAAGGAGATAGATAGGATCCTGGGGAAGGACGTAGGCTACTTTTTGTCACGGTAGCATGTTCCCGTGTGATATTTTCCGACATTCACGCGGGCGAAGCCGATTTTCTACTCTTGTAATGAAAACGGGCATAAGTATGCAAAATCTGCATAATTTTATTTAAGTCAAATTTCGGGTTGTTAGCCTCAAACGCAAATTGGGTGCAAGAAGAGTGCTCAATCACATCAAACAACGACGTTCATTGTAGCTATTTCAGGCAGCAAATATTCAAGATAAGGTCAGATTTCACTACACCATATACAGATACACCAACGTTCAGCCATTTCTACATACACATGAATGTGTTGACTCAGCTGTCTGCGCAGGCGCACGTGGCCGACCACGTTGACAGAATTATCGCAACAACACTTATAACTCATCTCAATGTAAATATTTTCTTACGGGGCGAAACGATTCCGATTATCGATTTCTTTTTCATAATTTTTTCTTGTTTGTGTATGAATATTCGGCAGCTGACGATAAAGGTCTATGGAGGTTTGATAGCACCTTGACTGAACAGGGATAAAGGACTAAGGAGGGAACAGATAATTTAGATTGTTGGTATGAAAATGGGAGCAGTTCAGTGGTAACGGCCCCGACTTACGAGTTGTAGGTCCAAACCCTGACAGACGCTTTACTTTTTGTAAATAATTTTATCGCAACTGCTTTCAAAACGGTGAAGGAAAACATCGTGAGGAAACCGGCATGTCCTAGAACAAAAAATTCGAAGATGTGACATCTACCAACCCGCACTGGACCCGCGTGGTAGATTACGGCCCGCTCCCTCTCGAAGAGAGGAGGCCTATGTCCCAGCAGTGGGAACATTATAGGCTGATTATGCTTGTATGAAAATGAAGCATAAATATTTACTGCTTAAAGGACCAAAGTTAGCTTCAATATTGAAGCAAATTTTTTGGTCCTGTTGGTTCTCCAGAGAATTCGATGGCTTCATTTTAGAGGCAGCTAGACAGTTTTTTTTTTGTTCGTTGAACATAGATATGATGCATCTTCATGGAGTATTCATGAGCATTGCATGTTAACGTATGTACGAACAAACTAGCAGAGTAAACGCTCCGCTGATGTTTGCTAAGCGAATGAGTTTGGCAACTCGAAATACCTAAACTGATGGGTAGTGGTGGAAGCACGAATGTTTGTGCAAATTGAAAATGGAAAGCTTATTTTTCCAGGCTTTTCCACGTTTGTGTTCAAAGTTTTTTTCTGATAGCGAACATCAGGCATTGAATTTTATGTTTTGGAATTATTTTTTTACCGATACAATAGGGAAAGTTGACGTAGCGGTTAGCTTTTTTTTTTGGACGCATCAATTGGTCTTCATTACTTCCCAAACGTGTCTTTCTGGTTAAATTTGTTCCCATGAGATACGTCCTTACAATTTTATTAAAGAAACGAAAACATTGAGCAACAGATCACATCACATCCACAATCTGATGTAGAAACACTGCATGAATTTTAGTATCCCTATATTAATTGCACACACAGATCACAGATCGCTAATTAACATAGAATTACAAATAAGATAATTAACAAACACATCTCTGTAGGAGGCAAGAAATATTGAATGAGGATCTAGAATTTCATACATTTGTAGGCAATTAGATATCTCAGATTCCAATGAGGACTAACTCCGGATAGACAGTGGAAAACAAAGGTCGCGAAAAACAATTGAAACGCGTTATTTTATTTATAAAACGGCTAACTATAAAACACAAGGGCACATTATCTACGTGGCTCTAATGACGCGTTCTTTGAATGGGCAGTTACTGACGTAACAATCCGGCTAACGATAAAACGAAGTTAGGATAAGTAGTTTTCCATGTAGCGAGAACGAACGTCTCGTCTGCGGCTGTGCACACAACGCAACATTCGCTACGTTCCCATTCTTTCAGCAATATCGCGTTTTTTCATTCCGATTGCACCATCCAAACATGTCGACGAATTCGGACAGGGCCGCAATCAATTACCCCCGACGAATTTACGACATCTCGTTCATCGAACATCGTTTTATTGTCAGGCAACATTTTAATAAAAATGTCACCGTTCAGTCTCGGACGACATCCGACGGGGAACCTCATCAAAATCGCATCAAAACACCCCGAACACCCACTCGGTTCGTTCGAACATTTTTAACACCCATTTGAATCTAAATTTTACTTAACTTCGAGACGCGGTCCTTCAGACACTTCATATCCCCCGGAGACGAAGCAATAAAATAATAACGACTTTGTTGCATAGTTCAACTTTAAGATCTCTTAAGATATATGTACTGCACGTAGGAGTTTTCTCGATGCCAGTTAGCGTCGTATTAAGATGCCTTTTGTCACTCGACAATATCTCGGCATTCATATCGCGCATCACCGCGTAATGTGGAATGTCGGGACGCGACTAATTCACGCGTGAAAATATCTTTCAAGACATTTGAATTTTTGCGAAATATTTATACTTATAACGCATGTATAGTCGGCATTTCTCGAGTACACGAGATGCCTTCAATAAGGGCGCTCACGTTCCGCTTTGAGGTATTTCTCTTTGCGAAGATTAACAAATTGTTCGCTTCATGAATTCCCCGCTCGCCTCGGGTATCGACGTTTACAGAGTTGCAACCGTAATAAATGCTCGAGATTTACATAAACCGCTGCGTCCTTTGACAGTCGAATACTGATGAGTAGGCAAGTTACGCTTGAGAATAACCAGCGTGATGGAATAAAACCATAATTTCCTTTAGAAAGTTGTAATCTGTGTTGCCCTGTGCACCGGGCTAGGTAACTGTCAGTGATTCAGATAGCATTCACTGTGTTATTCTCATTTATCTTGGAGATAAGACTTTCTGTACTGCCAACATTGAATACACCTAGTTTGTGATTTGACTGTTGGTACTTACATTTTATAAACAAAGCTCAAACAAAAACGTAGTCGTAACCTCCAGGAAAGTTGTACAAAATACTGCAATTGCATTACTATAGAATGCATTTTCTGATACAAAGAGAAAAGTATTAACGTGAAGCTCTCAGACAATGGCAAACACGAAACGGAACGCAACGCAGCCGTCACGATAAATGTATCGAGACCACAAATACCATCCGCCACCCGCTCCCAGACTTATTGTTTGAGATGGCACTGGTGAAAAATTGCATCCCCCTTCCACCATCACCTCAAATATTGCAACGTCTGAATAGCTTCTTCATTCACAAATCGAAACCATCATCCGTTATTGCCAAGAATCGAGCCATTTAAAATTAAATGAAATAATTTTACTGCTATCAGATCCATAGTATTGGATATCTTGTTGCTGCTAATTGGATTGCGGCGGGTTTCACATTTTTCCTCGGCCTTTCAGCACTCTCTCGCGTTTCGCTTTGTATTTAATTTTTATCTTTACTGTATTTAAGTGTTCAGTGCCGACGACGGCGAAATATAATAGGAAAAGTTTCATTTGGCTAATTAAAAATAAGCCACCCCTGGGTACTATCCAGATTTATCGTCGTTATTCAACCTAAGGTCGGCTATGTCTGCCGTTTTATAATAAAAGCTTGTTTGCGAACGTTTTACTGAGTACATAGATACTAAGAACAATGGGAAACATTGTTGACAATGTAGCGTGAATACCTTTGCAACTGTTTATTAAGAGAAAATACAAATGAAAGGCGAATCCACTTTGTTCTCTATTTTTATTTTACTTTTCAGCAAATATGGAGGACATTTTGTTGATATTCGATGGCAACATTTTGAAGTTGAGGGCGTTTGTTGGTTTTTAACACGATCTGTCATTGTTGTAGTGCCAGAAATGTAATTGAAGTAATGTTTATCTGATACTGTTCTTTTCCATTTCCTAGTGCGATAAAAGCGCTCTGCGTGGGGTGGCACCCCGTACGGCACTTTAATTATTGCGTCACCTCCAATTCGGAAAGTTTTAATGTGTGTACATTCGTTCTGCGGGACGTGGAGTACTAACGACGCTCGAGCACTCTCCATAGCTCTCGTCTCCTCGTTGAAACGAGCTCTTCTCGCTCTTGTTGTTTGAACATCGAAACAAACGAACAGAACCACGATTAAATTTGTACGACAACGATTCCCAACTTTACGCATTATTCCAGCATTGTTAAATTCTTTGTTTCAGTTTTAATTTTATTTGAAAACTGCTCTGTTACGGAAGTCTCTCCGAGGATATGGGGGTCGGGATCGGGACGTTTCGACACCATTGAAACCGCAAAGTTTACTGGCTGCCAAGTTTCTCCGCACTATGTAAATTCAGTAGACGTAATTAGAGGAAGCTACGATCGTCTACGACAGTGGAATGGCTCGGGCCGCTCTTGTTAACTGACTCCATACTAGACCAAATCGCTTTCTGCTCTATCCGTATATTTGCGGTCGCGACGACTGGTTTTACCTACCTAGGAGACATGCACTTACCTAAACTCGGCTGAAAGTTTTATGTGCCGGTTTACTGCCACGCCGAGTCATCGTAGACAACTATAAAAGGCGACGATTGCGAGACAAAGCGTGATCGGATTGAGTAAATAAATAGTCTGCGTCGGAGTGCTCATCAATCTTGCAGAACAAAAGTAAATTGTGCAAGTTTTCAGCACTCACCGCGGGTTCGTCGGCCGAGACCTGCAACCTCACTAAACTGTCGTGTGCGCGACACTTAACAATTTAATTGTCAGTCATTAGTCCTAAGGCGTCGAGTCTAGCGCTGTTTTAATTAACACAGTAATTCATAGACGTTTCATTAGCCACTCTCGCGTCTCTCCCACCAACAAAGTGGTCCTGCGATTCAGTGTTATCAATCATAAGGTAGCTATGTGTCGTGTGAGCAGCTGCTCGGTTGAATCAATCACGCGAGTCCCGCGCAGGCGGCACTCGCGGCCAGTTATTTATCACGCTCAGACGACTGACGACAACACGAGTCTGACGATTGCAATTTACAAATGGAGAGGAGCATTAGCATTCGGTGGCGAATGTTATGATCATCGGTTAAATAACGAAATGTTCGACACGACCGGAATAGACGCCGCTCATGTCGGAGTTGGGTAGCGAGATATCGTGGCGGTGTTTGCTATGCCGGATGGCCCGCCCCCGCCCGCTCGTCTCTTGGCAAACTGCACTGCACTATACTGCAAATCATACTGAGTTTGTTTGCGTAGGTCAACGCTCTCGCCGGGTACGTTTTATGTGTTCCTGGTGTCACGACGTCACTCTAATAATAGATAGGAATGCTTAGCATCAATAAATGCACACTGGAATGTAAGAAGAGTTCCTTACTTATGCGTCTCGCATTCTGTTTCATGTGAAGTCGGCGTGTAGACAATTAACTGCCCGCTGATATTAATTTCAGATGTTGAACGAGTCTGGTTGACTAATACCAGACTTGCTTGTACCCAAACGAGGAACAATGGTTTGTTAATCAATACGTCGGGTAGAAAATGGGTTTGGACGTATTAAGCATTGACAGCTCATAATATTATGTTTAATTAAGGCGTACCGCGTTGCCTACGCTGCAACAGTAACTCGTTAAACTTTCATTATTATTCGCTCTCACAAATTGTTCGTACGTGAACGAATTGTGCTTCACAATCGATCTCCGTGGCTGGTGAGCCTTTGTTTGACTTCGACTCCGAATTCAGCGTAATTGCCTTTCAGCCTTTCATTATTCAACTTTATGCAGTCATTTACTTGTGTTATTACGAAGGGAGAGTTGCTGCGGTAAGTGTCGTGGGTGGATGCATTAATCGTAATATGTAAATGTGGGGATATGAAATATTGAAATTGCGGGCGTGGATTTACAATAACGTCTGCGCTCTGGGCGAATAGGGACGTGCTTGTCTATTGTTTTTGGTTGAATATTACGGTTATTAGCGGGTTTATCGCTTGAGGGTGTTATTTATGCTTGCAAGAAAAGTTTCTTGTCAAACTTCTCACATATACAGACGTTGTTATTAGAGATTTCGATCAGTCTTACTCCACTATTGTCTTTTACTCACCTGTCAATTATTTTGTTATAGATCGAGGACGAGGGTAACCATGGCAACGACGACACGCGACTCTTCATCCTGTCGACGCTGGCGGGTCAGCACAAGCCGAAGGTATCTTGCGCACTCTGCAAGGACACCCTGGACGTCTTCGACCGATATCCGCTTGTTGACGGCACTTTCTTCTTGAGCCCGCGTCAACACAATACTGGGGCTGTCGAGGTAAAAATCTGCTTTAATATTGCTTATACTTTGAAAATCCCCTCTTTTTGGATGGGATCTTGAACTGAGGAGGTCGGAAAACCAATTGGTCCTTAAGGTTGTATTTGATGAGTAACGCTATCACAGAGGTAAATTGATAAAAAAAACCACTGCGTTTTCGTACTGAGAAAACCTTAACTGATCACTATCGTTTGAAAATGAAGTCGTAAGTCTATGGGCTGATTTATCCACGTCAGATAATTTTATCCGAAGAATAATTTTGAATTTTTGACAGTTCTTCCATACAAAATCCCATCATCATTGGCAGTCCACTGCTGGACACAGGCCTCTCCTACTGCACGCCATTCAACTCGATTTTCGGCAACTCTCATCCAGCTGCTACCAGCCATCCTGCGAAGATCGTCGCTCCACCTAGCCCGAGGGCGTCCCACCTTACGTTTATCGAAAAATCAGTACAAAATCTGTCAGATGTCAATTTTATTCCACGAATAAAAATTATCTATCGATTGAAAAATCAGCCCTGAACTGAATTCGATATTAGAAAACTTCATGCAATCAAAGTTTAAGTTATCGACACTGACATTGCAGACGTAACTTAGCAACATTTAAATAAAAAAAACTTTTTTGCAAAAAAAAAAAAATACAACCGACTTCCAAAAAATACTACAAAGTGTAAAATAACCTTAATTTCGGAAGCCGGCGTCGCTGGGTTCGCGTTTTCGTTGTTTGCCACCGACTTCCGAAGTGTTATTTTTCACTTTTTAGTGTCTTTTATAGAAGTCTGTTGTTATTTTATTGCAAAAAAGTTTTTTTTCTCTTTTAAGTTGTAATTTTTACCAGTAATTTTGATTTAAAAACCAAACTACTGAACCGTTTTCATGAAATTTCTATGGGACCAATCTGAAAGTATATCTTTGCAAATAAAAAAATAATTTTGCAAATCGGCTTAGTTCTGAGGTAACAAACATAAAAAAACCGGCCAAGTGCGAGTCGGACTCGCCCATGAAGGGTTCCGTTACGTTACGATTTATGACGTATTAAAAAAAAACTACTCACTAGATCTCGTTCAAACCAATTTTCGGTGGAAGTTTATATGGTAATGTACATCATATATTTTTTTTAGTTTTATCATTCTCTTATTTTAGAAGTTACAGGGGGGGGGGACACACATTTTACCACTTTGGAAGTGTCTCTCGCGCAAACTATTCAGTTTAGAAAAAAATGATATTAGAAACCTCAATATCATTTTTAAAGACCTATCTATAGATACCCCACACGTAAGGGTTTGAAGAAAAAAAAAATTTTGAGTTTCAGTTCTAAGTATGGGGACCCCCAAAATTTATTGTTTTTTTTCTATTTTTGTGTGAAAATCTTAATGCGGTTCACAGAATACATCTACTTACCAAGTTTCAACAGTATAGCTCTTATAGTTTCGGAAAAAAGCGGCTGTGACATACGGACGGACAGACAGACAGACAGACAGACAGACAGACGGACAGACAGACAGACAGACAGACAGACAGACAGACATGACGAATCCATAAGGGTTCCGTTGCCATTTGGCTACGGAACCCTAAAACAGTCGAATTGAGAACCTCCTCCTTTTTTGAAGTCGGTTAAAAATAGCAATAAGCCAGCCGTTTTAGGTACGAATACGAAACAGAAAACTTAAATAAGATTTTGAGTTTGTTTTAGAGACAAACATTGATTTAGAGTCATACAAAACTTGTCGAGTTGTTTGTTCGTCGGATTAGAGACGAGTCGCCTTCTCGCTTTTGTTTGGCGTAAGAATTAGCATGGAACCTCCCGATAGTCTGTGTTTCTGCACCATTCATACGTAGCTTTTAGAATTATTTATTGTTGTCGGATTTTCGTTTTAAAAAATCAAAAGTCATTTATTCAAATTAGGCGAAGAATCAGCACTTTTTCAACGTCAAAATTAAAAAGACAGTCCCCAAAACGCCCGCCTTTCACCACTTCGTAGTGCTTTTTGGTCCAAACTTTTCAGTTGTAAGGACCAGATTTAATCATAATACCAGCCTATTAATGTTCCACTACAGGGGAAAGGCTCATAAAAAGAAGACATGAGCATTGAACACCACGCTTGCTCACGACGGGTTGGCGATTTCAGACCTAATAGTAGAAAGTTTCCTCACGACGTTTTTCCTTCAACGATGTCAGTAATGTCTAAGATTTGGTAAGGTATCATTAAAAGGCTGATATACTTATATATATATTATATATATATATATAGCTGCGGGGTAATTGCGTAACACACATAAAAAGGCAATCAATTGTAATTCGTTTCATTTTGACAGTACAGCTACGTTCATTGCGTTATTTACGTTGTCGAGCAGACGAACTTTTCCAACCTATGAAACAATGGATTAGGTATTTACTTCAAAATCCTCGGATTATATTTGAATAATGTTACGAAATTAGGGAGCTGATTTATTTTATATCAAGTATTATAATGTTCTATGCGGTTGAATAATGTTTGCCCAATGAATGTAAATACTTACATCAACTTACGCAAGAAATACAAAAATATTTACATTTCTACCTATCTCCATGCATAGCTTTATTGAATAATTCTTACATAATTTGCTCATTAGCGCATTTGTAGGTAAATTACTGATAACTCAACTACGCAATGAGAAAATGGAAACAAATAAAGATAACGCATCTCACCTCACAACAGGTTCATCTTTTATCTTAAGTCTTGAAACCGTCATGGGTAAACAGGATGTATAGAAAAAACACTTTATCAAAACAGGGGTACCTGATTGACGCTGACATTTTTTTGATCAGAGTTCGCTGGTATAAGTATTCAGATCATAGTGACGAAGGTCTGGGCACAATCCCAAGTCACGGGCGGTGTTCAACTGAATTTAAAAAAAAGGCATTTTTCGCAACCTGGTGCTTGATCCCTTATTTTTGCCAACTAACGACCCCTGATAGTTTTGAGGATTTTTTTAAACTTCGAACGTGAGCATTCAATACTCTTTTGTCCACAGGTGAAAGTGGAAGGCCGCACGCAATTCCTGACGTGCGTGTGCATGGGCTGCCTGGAGCGATATGACGCAGAGCGCACCATCCGCTGCCGATTCTGTGGACAGAAGTGGGACGGCTCGTCACTCGTGCTCGGTACCATGTACTCTTATGACATCTTCATGGCCACGCCGTGCTGCGCTGAGAGACTGAAGGTGAGGATTAATCCGTGCTAAGAACATTCGGACTCTTAGTGTAAAATGATATTGAAACTTATTTCTTCGTTCATGCCAATACTAAAGCTGTATCTCCATTGTCAACAGTGCAACAACTGCTTTAAGGCACTGCTCCACCCGCAGCAGCGGCTAAACTACTCTGATTACTCGCACCCGGTGTCGTGCCCACACTGCCGCGTGCTCGACACACATTTCGTGAAGCCGCTGAGCTACTGCTTCACCAAGAGGACGTTTCCGCTGTTCCAGCAGTGGCCATAACAGTCGGCGGTGCCGGGAGGCTCTCCCGGCACCCCCCCTGCTTCCGATTCATGGGGACTTGCGCCGTCGCCTCCGCGCCGCGCTTCACCCCCTGCGCTGCGTCCCGTCATCAACACCAGCATGGCTTCCCGCTCACTAGACCCACCCGCTGAAGAACCCGCTACCAAGTACCTCGCACCTACCCTCGCGAGCCTTACTGAATCGTTGTCTCTGTTCGGAGTCAGCCCTGAGTCGCTGGCTATGAGTTTGGGCGAGTCCCTAGCTGATCGCTACCTGGCCTCGCTGCGAACCAGGCCCGTGGAGAGGGTTGAGCGTCCCGTGGAGCACACTATTGAACGCCCCATGGAGCGCCTGGGTGGCGGCTGCAGCAACTCGCGCTACACGCCTATTGACGAGCCCGCTCTGCAGCTCTTCTCCAACGACTTCATCGACTACTTGAACCAGATCGCATAATCTCGCGGTCTCGCGGAGTGAAGTGGACGTGACGGATATGATGCGGCGACGATTGGACTCCTCTGTGTTGCGATGTTTGTTTCTTGAACTTTAATTGCGTCTGAGTACGCTAGAAATAATTTCTGTTAAATTAAGTTGGTATTATTGAAAATAATTTTATGTGTCAGTTTAGATCGTACTATTGATTTTATTTTAATTTTATTCTGCACTTGGTTGATTAGGAGTTGATTTTTATCGAAAAGTAATAATTAGAGGTGTAGTGATGCCAGAAATTGCATTTTATGTTTCGGATCAATCTTAAATTGGGAAGTATTTTCCTTTTGAAGGAATTAATGGAGTGAGTTTTAAATTATTGATTACCTTATATTTCAGTGATACTGATGCCCCATCTGATAGGGTCGTTCGAGTGGAGTGTTGTTTAGTTCAATTTAGTTTATTAGTTATGTTTTATTTTAGCAAAATTTTAAACCTAACTTAAGTGTTATACAATATTTTCTTAGGTTTATTGTGAACTTTTATTTCCTCCCACCAAATGGCACTTTAATAGTGTAAGGGATAAGTCTACTTCTACTGAAGATGCCATGTTAGGTTATCGTGTTTGATATCAGTTCATTTACTTATTCTGTTTTCACATACATACCTTATTTAAACAGTAATGGTAGAGGATTTTAATTGTAAGTAACTAATTGCTGTGTCACCAATAAAATGATTAGCCTGTCTATATCTATTACGTACATTTATTGTAGAGTTATGTAATGTCGAATTGTTGTTTTACTTATGTATTCAAATATTTATATCTCAGTGATTAACGGACTGCATGGAGAATTATAAAAAAAATAAACAATTATAAACTTTTTGGAATAGTGCCATATCAGTTGAAAAAAGGTGAAATACTCCTTGAAATAAAAATAAAAAAAATTAAAAAGTGAATGCCGCTAATCATTGAGAAGATAAATGTTTAATTTTTTAAAGAATTAAAGTTTTTTTTTTCAAATATTATCGTCTATATACGTTTGACTATCTGGATAGTTTAGATTTAAGGGTTTTTTCTTATTATCATGGATGTCTATTTATTTGTAAGTGATCTTCGACATTTACTAAGCGTAAAAGTGATGTGCGGATTTACTCAGTAATTACTGTTTAACGTTAATGTTTTAGGTAAGGTTTTTATACATTTGATACTTATTACTCGCAAAGTGATTACAAGTGATAATTCTTAGTAATAGTGCGTGTTTAGTGATTAATGAAAATAATAACAACTAAATAAAGTGGTGCGGATAGTTAGGCGATAGGGGTGTTTACAGAAAAAGTGATAATATCCGCGGGATATCCGCAATGTTAGGCAATAATGTAATAAAGACTTGACACTTTTATAGGTAAAAAATTTTTGCATTCTTCTTAAATTGATACTGCCATTTACATTTTACTAATCTAATCGAGCCATTGTCTGGTTCTATTTCGATTTTTTACCCTGAATTTTAGTGGTCTGACAACCGGTGATTGCGTCATTACATATTTTGATTAATTTGTTTTACATAATATTTAGGTATTATTATAAAGGGCAATCGTCAACCAATATTTTAAAATTAATACAAAAAATCTAAAAATATTTCAGCCAAAAGCGTTAAGTAAGACCTTATTGAATCGGATTTCCTATTTTTTTTTTTTAATTAACATAAAGTAAGTTGATTATTCCAAGTATCAACTTGTTTTAGTCGGCACATACCATTTGTCAGACCAAATAAAGGTTAGCGCACATGATCGAAACAGGCCAGATAACATTATCTGGCCTGTTTCGATCGTCGGAGTCGTAGTCTGACTACGACTAGTTGGTACTGTTGCGTAGTTATAGGTCACCTTCATAGCACATCACGCCATCATCCGCATCACTGCACCTCATACGTCATCGTCATCACGGCACGGTTTGAGTGGACGGCAGACTGGCCTCTATGTCCTCAGAAATAAGACACAGATTCGAACAGCACGAACCATCCGCTTAAGTATTTGTTGAAAGCTTTAGATAAGACACTAGTAGCTTATAATTACTGTTAGCATTTATTCTGTAGTTTTTTGTAATTTAGAGACTGGTCGAGATCCAAAGATAGCTAAAATATATTGAGCTTCCATCACCTAAGCCCCTAAGGGAATCTCAACCGTAGAATCAAACTCGCATTTAAAGGAACTCGCTGAAACAAATTTGGCAGCTGCTTTTACGCTTAAAAACATGTCCGACCATAAGTAATAACTTACTAACACGCCGACAGAAAATAATAAGTCTGACAGTAATTCGAGCTTTCATAAAATATTTAACGATGCGATGTTGTTATTGAAGCGTCGCCTGCGCACATCCCGTCGGACTATAGTTGCCAGTCGCCTTGTGTGGTTGTAATACCTCTTAAATATTTTTAAATTAGTATCCTCTGCTTAAAGTTACTCTAAGATCTAAAATATTATATCTGAGACAGGACATTTATCACAGCATGGCGTAATATTTGTAAATATGCCGTTTATTCTACTACACGCAGATGCTTAACAAAAAGTATTTAATGAGATATTATTGCATAATTCTAGTTTAGCAGTAAATCTATAGTACATAATTTCAATAATATCAAAGATCCTTAATTATTTTAAAAAGCGTACCGGACGCGAAACGATCACACTTCATACATATGTTAATCAGTTTTAATTTTATCGAAGTTTGCTCGTTCGAATATAGAATTATATTTAAAAGTTTAATATACATTTAAATAAATGTATGTATCCAATAAAGTATTTGAAAAAAAAAATTAAAGCGAGCTGTTGTTGGTATATTTAGGAAAATATTAAAAAAATGAACCAGATCATCTGATGGTGAGCATGTACAAAAATAAGTGAAGTGTGTTCGAGTCGCGGCTCGCATAGTGGCGACACAAAATATGAAATCATATTGTTTAATAGTCAAATACAGAGCCATCTATGTAGATGTATAATCATAGTAGGTACATGTTTACGATGACTCATCTAATGTATCAAGTCATTGACCCTATCCACACGTACAAAATGAAAGTATTTTGAAACGCTATATTGAAAAACAAAATCCAATAAGACGTTTATTATATCAAAGTCCTCTGATTCAATAATAAGGCTGTTCGTTTCATATTTTATAGATATTTCAATATTGATCTTCGACAAACATTACCTCTTTAGATACAAACAAAAAAAAAAATAGTAAATTATAGTGTCAACCAGAGTGGCTCCAGAAATTGAATTGTGTTAAGAGAATATTTACAGTTATGAGTCGTGGGGTACACACGGTGACAAAGTTGTGTATTCTAGACTGCGAAAATATACAAACCAGAGTAAATGTTTATCGTAGCCACTGAAGAAAAATATCCTGGGATTCAACTATGTCGTGTCCCATTAAGGGGAATAGTCGAACTTTTTACAGTATTTGTCCCATTTTATTTAAAATGTATCTTCATTTTAAAGCTCCTCTACAAATCGAGCTCTTTTAGAGTATGTTTATTATTTTGAAGATTTTATTGACACTTCAAAGGTTGTATAGATAATTTAATAGCCAACGGATGTATGTAGTGCATCTGTACAATAGTTCGGTTCTCCCAACTCTAGTACACAAACGGTACATTATCTGAAAATGTGTTTGATTATTCATATTTTAGACACTTGGTTACTTGTTCAGTTTTAATTATAAATCTAATTAACACAAACGTTGCCAACTTTCTTAGTTTATTTGCACATATTTGTTAAATTTTGTAATTAATGACAATTTATTTAGACACCGATTCGAGTTTCTTCATGTTGAATTTTGATGTGGTGTAATTTAGTGAATTGCTTAAAAGTACAAAGAAACAATTTGTTACTTTTGCAAATTTTATAAAGTAAATCAAATACATATTAAAAGTATCCCTCACTTAGGTAATCTTTATGAAATAGTTGCTGTAATCCTAATATAACTGCAATTGTTTTGTTTTCAGAATTATGTACCTAATATTAACAGTTTTATTGGTTTTATAATAAAAAGTATTTTGTTTTACGTTCGTTAAAATTTAGGAGCAAAATTGTTACTTATTTATTATTAAAAAAAAAAAATATATGTCTTATATTACTTACTTTGATCTACATTACTTAATGACACGTATTTTATCGAATGCTGTATTAGAAATCGTACATCGTACCTCTAGCACTTTGTAAGTAGGACTACGTCATCGGCATAATATTCGTTGATCTATAGGTATTATGTCTCGCTTTTGAATATAGATTAATCAAATCTTATTTCCACTGTAGTTCTTATTTAGACTCTTAGGGTTTCCTTTAGTAATAACTTGTGTGAATGTGGATGTAAGTATGTGGTCACAATTAACATTACTTAATTTTAGTCATCCTCTCGTTCTATTCTTTATAATGATTATCGGTAATGGTAATCTCGTGCCAAGCGAGTATTGTTATTATGAATGGTGTACATTCTGGTCATAGGCGGTGCGCTCGCGCCACGCTAAGTATGTGAAATTAACCTTAAAATCTTCCCGTGATATGTAACGTAGTTTTACGCACTCGATGTAATGCCTGCCTTTGTCACTGCCGGCTTTTGACATTAAATGTTTAACGGTAGACCGACGTCGCGTGTCCACTGCATCATGTTCTGTTCTAACGAACCAAGTAAAACTGAAGTTAAGGGGAAAGCGATTGAAATTTTCTTACGTTTTTTTTTTTTTTTTTGCAATTTGCAGGTCAGTGTCATGTTGAATGTTGGTTAAAATATGATTCGTGAGCGTAACAAATATAATCACCATCAATCATCATTAAAATCTTCAACACACATCATACAAGATCATATAATCCTATTTAATGACTATTTCATATGAATCAATAGGATTATATATTATGAATTTAGTATGCGGTGTGTTGATGTTTTTAATGATTGTAATTCTGTTAATACATACTTGTTACGCTCGCGAATTTATTTGGCGCAACATGTCTTTTTTCCATACCAAAGGCAAAACGTGAGCACATGCCCCTTAAATTATAAATTCGTTGATGGCATGTTTATGTCTCTATAATTCCAATAATAAATGTTGTTCCAAATCATTCGTTGCCCCATAAAACAGAAAAGGTTATGACTTTAACAACGAAAAGTCTGTTTATGTTAATCACAGTAATTTTCAACAGGACTTTATGAGTGAACGCACATTGATATTTTTATAGGATGTCGCTTTAATATCACGCGTTACGTGGAGCTGTAGGCGGATCCAGGTCCGAGGCAGGTTATCAATGTGACATTCAGCATCCAAATGATACCCGGCGTCCATAAGCTCAAAATTTCCCAAAACGCATTGGCTGATTCTAGTATACGGCTGTTCTTGGTTAGTGAAAAGATGCAAATCAAAAACATGTTAATTATATTTTGATACTCGATGTTTTCTACACTATGTAGTAAGTTCGTATTAATCTTTGTATTAACTTGTATAGGTAGGGTTAGCGTCGCGCTCGTTACGCATTTAGTAGTTTAGACGGACCAGTAAGTGGTAATCTTTGCAGTTCATCTTGAGGTTTAGACTGAAGCGCACCATCAGATAAAGCTAATAAGCTCTCAAACTATCAAATGCGCTACGATTGTGAAAGGTGATATTACATTACAGTCATTAGCTGCAGTCGTGGTCAACCCCGACGGGCAGAGGAAATGGATACAAGTTAAGCTCCGGATTCCTGGAAGAGCGTTCCCGTCATGTTTATAACGGACGTCATAAAAATCTAACATATTGACCAGCATTTGAGATTAAGGTGTCAAACACGCTCTGTTTTTGGACAACACGGTCGCATATGGCGGTCACCGCTCTTCTAGTAAAACGTAGCTTTAGTGTTCTCAAGTCTCGTGAATCGGACTCCGACGTAAAAGCCGATACATTTTGTACGCACGTTTATAAAATTGGTGATAATCTGACGAATTGGGTAATGATAATAACTAAGTTATTACGTAGCGATTAGACTAACGATATACTACGTAATGCGCGGGGTGCATCAGGGTATGAGTGTCATAATTTGTAATAACTTAACTTTTGTACTTTCGTAAAGGTAACAAGTAATTTAGTGATAAAACTTTTTCTATTAATGTGTATAATGCATAAATTAAACATCAAGTAATATACCTTTTTTTACTGGAATTGTAGATGTAGTATTTTTGTAAGACAAACGAGACTCGGATCTCGTACGTGTATCACAGCGATAATAGTTATTGTGTAAGACCGATTGTGTGTCCAAGTTAAGAAGTAATCTTGACCGAACGTCTTCGATATTTTTGAAGGATTTCTCCGAAATCGATGTTCAGGGTTGCTTGTTAACTGTCGACGTGCAACGCTAAGGTCATCGTGTAATTAGGCTAGTATGTCTTTTTAACTATTTGTGCATTTCTATTTGATTGGATGCTTTGTAAAAGTCACTAATTGGAGATACATTTTCGTTTCTCAGAATGCAAAAACGACAGCATGAAATCGATGCATTTTAACGTAACCGCAAGCTATTCGCTTCGTTGATCCTGGTTACGGAGAAATGTAAGTGAAATATTTGAGGCGTGATGCCGTATTAAAGTAATTACCCCAGTGAATGATCGATCGCTTGTCTCAGGCAAAAAATATAGTAGCGCTACGTCGCGGCCAGACTGAATGGTATACTGTACCAGACCTGTCTTTTGAAAGCATCTCAACATTAATGAAGCATTTTTTCATAACTATGTATATCGATAAAGTATGTCTGAATGAATGGATAACTTCCTTTTGTAATATTTCCGTTGTCCTGTGTAGGTACAATGGATATCTTCGTAATATTTACTAATATTGAGTGTGGTCATGTGTTATGTAAGCGTTCTTTTCTATAATGATCTCTTGTTTACTTACAATTAACTGAAATAAGGTTGGAGAGTCGTGGAACGATGCTGGGATGCTCAGATGGAAAACGCCAATTGATTAATTTTAAGTAAAGTATAAGTGCTTGAATTTATTGTAAGGATCGTTTTAAAAATATACTATAAAACACATCTATACCAATGAAAATTGATATTATTGAAATCTTCGATACGTCTCAACGTATATTTTTGTATATTCGAAGTCGATGCGTAAGGAATTGGCACAAAAAAAAAAGTATAAGATTATTCTGATTAAAGTTAAGATGAAAAAGTTCCATTTGTAACGATTTAAAAGATGAAAAGCTATTAATTTTTGTAACGATAGTGAGCGTTGTATTGTGTTTATTGTAACGTTGGGAAAGCGAGAAGTTAGAAGGTAAGGTTGTTTCAGAAAATTGTAATAAAATTGGAGAGGCGAAAAAAAAAACATGTTATATTTTATACGGATCCGATATTTGCGCCATTTGGGCGGACTTTGTGTTACTTTACGAACATAGATGTAAGTTTACTCTTTAAAAGAGTTTTTGAGGTAGTAGGGTTAGTATGCTTAGTGTTTTTATACGGCTTGATGTTGTGAAATTTTTTTAATATGATATTGATAAACGCAGTATGTACTACCGAACAAGCCAACACTGATCAATAGCAGAATGTGTAGTGGGCTCTACTCGGTACTCGGGATGCATTATGTTGTTTTCCTTTTTGTGGGTGACGAGCGGGCAGCATCCCTGCATGTGATCTTACCAATACCAAAGTGTTGCTGTTCGCAAGCATATCATTTTAATACGACGCTAGATACATTTTCGGTACAAAATCTTAGTGAAAGTTTTAATTCTATTCGATTTATGATATTGTTAGACAATTCTGTATTGACAGTGGTGTATTGGAGGCCCTTGCGGATCGCGCGATCTCTTCGAAAGCCGTTTCTAGTCGGTACCGTCGGCTTTACCATCATTACTTGCCCGCGGTCCAACTACCCCCTCGCAAGCCACTCCAGCGCACATTGGAGATGATCCTGAATTATTTCAGTTATTTAGCAGAATTATATTATTGTCTAGTATTCCGATTATGTTACGTTTTATATTGCTTATATTATATATTATGGATACAATGTTTATTAAGTATTTAATATTCATTTTGATGAGGACCTAGTCGATTCTCTATATATCACATCTCCCAAAGTACAAATTCCTTGTTGTTTAGTCCAATTTTGTTTGACTGTTATTGAATGGAAATTATGTTAGCGAGCGTTCGTTGGCAGAGCGTCGTCGGGCTTGCCGACACGTAGGGCGCGGCTGGCGTCTCCTCATTCTCTAAAGCAGTACATTCACGATCAAATATGAATGTCGTAAAACCATTACTAAGTAACCGTTATCTCATTGTAACAAAAAAGAAATTAAAATTATTGCCGTAACTTTGATGAAACTTTCTGCAATCTTTCTAATTTATACCTTACGTTACCGGGATAAGAGTTAAATTGCAATGATTTGCTAATGGTTTTACGTCGATCGTGAATGTCCTACCTAAATTAACCCTGTCTGCTTCTTGGTCGTACGTACCATACTTAAATGGCAACCTAACGAGTCTGCAGACATTATATTATTAGAGCCAGCAAAGGGCGTAAATGTTGTAGTAAACATAAACAAAACTAGTTGAAATAAATCCATAATCAAATCGTTTATTTACCGCGCCTAAATAAATGAAATTTATCGTTTATTTGGGCAGGTTATTACAATTTATGTTTAGCAGCTTTTAACTTAAGTTAGAATAATTTTTAATAATTTACCTATTTTAGTTAATGCACAATTTAATAACCCAATAAGTTACTTTCATTTCATTTCTACTAATTGTACTGTAGACTTTCAGTGAATTTATAAGCCATGTAAGCTTCAAGTCTTCTTTTTAATAATTTACCATTGTTTTTAGTTTATACGTAATTGCCTACTACACATTATCGATTGGACAGCTGATTTAGCTATGAAATATTCAAATGACACTATACCTACGATAAATACAATGAAACCTTTATAAAAATAAAATCTATAAAAAATATATTTTGCGTTTTATTTGAACTTTATTGTCCCTATTTTATTTTATACCTGGTAAAATGTTGGATAAGCATAGAGATCATAAAAAAAGAGTACCCCAAACATACTATATAACATATTACCGAGTGTTTTACACGTGCACACTCGTGCAGTATACTCAGCGGGCTATCAGCGCCCTACGAGTCCAATATAATAACGGGTTCAAGAGGTTGATGGGGCTGCCCCGTTTCTGCAGTGCATCAGGTACCGTATATTTGCACAAGCATACGTCGATGGCTTCCATGAGTTCCACGCCATCGTCAGACAGAAATCTGCCTCTGCTCTGCAGAGTGAGGGAAAGCTCCAAATCCATCCTGAATGGGACAATCAAATACCTACGCGACAAATTTTGGACGACAGTACGATAATTATATCGACCATCAGTGGTGCGACTCATTGCCACTATACAGGGTCAAATTAAATCTGCTAGCGAAACTGCAGATATGATGGGTATTGAATCTAAATACGATAAAATTAAAATGACGATGAACCCTCAAAAAAAAAAATTCTTTTGTTTAATTATGTTTAGATATCCCCATCACGCCTGTGGAGTTTCGCTAGCTTATTAAATTTGACTTTAGATTATCGTACAGCGTTAAAAAACTGAGACCTGTCTGGTCCATTCGTATCTACAATGCTGGAGATGATTAAAAAGTTTTCACACTAAGGAAGTTGTTGCACTTGGAAAATTGAAGATCTTCTAATCTGTCGTCAGAGTGTGGTCAGTATCAGAAGCCGAGCAGTGTCTGGAACATTAATTCGGAGGTAGTAATTATAGTAACGTATCAGACTCTCGCCCTCTGGTCCAGATCAATGACATTGATATAATGGATTACATAAGCATAGGTACACATAACCAGCCTAAAATGTTCCCATAGCTGGGACACAGACCTCCTCTCTGAGAGGGAGTGGGCCGTATTGATCACCACCCTTGCTCTAGACGGAGATTTCAATCTGAGGTATACTTAGAATAATAATCTGAAGCACAACATTAGCTTCGCCCTCGACTGCCTGATACTGATCTTCATATGGATGCAATGAGAGTCTATGAAACACCTGTTTCTTTATGAGGCAACCTTGCAAAAGTGACACCAACAAAAGTAAGTAAATCTGCTAAGTAAATGCTGTATCATATTGCTATCGAGTTATATCAGAAAGAATTGGAAGGGGTCATCCACATTCATAGTGAGCTACCTACAAATATAGTTACGTACGTGCCAAATACCCAAATACCTTTTAGCTAGAGGGTCAAATCTGGTTAAAATTACGCCAACCTAATACATGACCTTACTGTAGAAATTGGCTTCATAAACAAGACCCGGCAACGGCTGAAGAGTGCCTCGGAAAGCAGGCTAAGCAGCCGGGACGAACGTCTGATTCTTGTATCTTTGACAGACGTTAAGGGTTGTCTGAAGCCCGAAAGTCTGACAACCAGTCTTACCAAGGGGTATCGGGTTGTCTGAAGCCCGAAAGTCTGACAAACAGTCTTACCAAGGGGTATCGTGTTACAAAGTGATTGGGTTGTGGAGGTCAGATAAGTACCTAGTAGCTCTATGAAAATTACTGTTATTGTTATTCAGCTGCATTCGGTTCGGACTGGAAGCCGACCCCAAGGCAACATATGTAGTTGGGAAAAGGTTCGGCAGATGATGATGAAACTAGGTAAAAATTCTAAGTAGGTACTATCGCCAAAATCTATATTTGACCACCCGTAAGGACTAGGTATTCCTGCTTGCAGCGCAGTCGCGGTCGACTAAAAAGGATCCTCTTTTGTTTTACTTACGGACGCAGCTGGGGTCATCATCATGTGCACGAGATTTTGTTTTCTAAATGGTCAGATATAGGTTTTGGCGATAGTACATAGTACTTTAAAAAGTCAGTAGATCTCCCTTTGGTACCTGCTTATCTACTTTTTATGCGACTCATAAATCTTCCAACATATTATCTCGTAAAACATTATCTTACTAAAGCATCACCTCTACTAATCTCTCGGAGTAACTACAGCTAGTTTATGTCCTCTTGGTCAATAAATATCCACCTCTCAGCAAGCTAAATAACGGGCCAAAAACACCATAGCAATATCTCACACACCCTCGTAAAGGATTAAGAGGAATCGTTTCAAGCATCAGCCTTTCGGTACTGCTAATCCACCGGTACTCATTTTAAGATAACAGTAGATACCTACTGAGTTACTTGCAAACATGCGTTACTGCCGGTAGGTATTAAGCTTTGACTACACTGAGGCAAATGCGGGATCCGCGCGGGATGAGGGACGCGACTACGCGCGTCTATTGTTTTAATGATATAAGCGTGCATTCTAAAAGTTGACAACGTCGCAAATAGGTGTCAAATATTTACCTGTTTTTATTTATTTGTTAATATTACTGTAGGTAAATATAAAATATCGCTCTATAGTGCTCTAAAATATGATTTAAGTACTAGCTTCTGCTCTAGATATTGGAAATTATTCTAAGGGAACGTGCTGGGACGCTGGGAGCAAAAGTAGCCTATATTCTTCCCTAGGATGGCATCTATCTTCTTGCCAAATTTTATCAACATCTGTTCAGTAGTTTAGGTGTGAAAAGGTAACATACGGATAGAAATACTTTCGAATTTATTAGTTTGGATAAATTGACAACTTACGGAATACACAGCTTTAAAAGAGGTCACGCGACTGTTCGGAGCAGTTTGAACACCTCCATAAAAGTTACTTAACACAAACGTCTTGAGTAAATTTCATCCCGCGCGGGCTTCGCCTTAGTTTGGCCAGACCTTTAAGGTGATTTAATTTGCATCTAAGTGTAAAATGTACGGATTTTGGGTAAGCTGGTAATCACTTGATGAGACAGACTATCTGATTGGAGGTATCGCTGGAGTTTGCATAAACAATGGATTTATATCAGAAGCAAGCTTAAACCGAATTTGTATACGAAGTACGAACCTATCTACCTACTCCTTAGTAGTGACTTTAATTACAAGATAAAGATAATTTTACACATGAGATGTAAGTTGTTACATAATGGATGTTGTTATGTAATGTCTATAACGCGTCCGCTCCTGCAAACTTATCTTCAGGGGAAAACTGCGATTGCCATAAGTGTTAGTGTTTGAGTTCTTCAAATATGTCTGAATTGCCATTAACTTTTTTTTATAAAGTGCTTCTTCTTCTTCAATATCTTCGAATCCGACTCAAGGACATTGATGACTGTATTATTAAGATTCTCATAAAGGAATTACGTAATCTATATACTTTTCATAAACTTACAGCACCTGCGGTTATTATCTCTCCGTCTCTCCTTTAATTCGATCCAAGGGTTGTCTTTATCTTTTAAAGATCGCTTTTAGCGACGAGGCCCAGATGGAGATGGCCGGATGAGCTGGACTTCTTCGACTTCGGCCTTTGCCCTACAGTGGGACATCATAGGCTTTTTATAATTTAATAATAATTTTATAATAATTTTATAATTTAATAATAATTTTATAATTTAATAATAATTTTATAATTTAATAATAATTTTATAATTTCATAATAATTTTATAATTTCATAATAATTTTAGCGACAAGGTCGTCCAATGTGTCAAGGGTCAATGGCCTTGTCACTAAAAGCGATCTAGAATTTTTAAATCATAATCTGCCTAGCCTTTTCCCTTTGTTGGGGTCGGCTTCCAGTCTAACCGGATGCAGCTGAATACCAGTATTTTACATGGAGCGACTGCCTATCGACCTCCACAACCCAGTTACTGGGTAATACGATACCCCTTGGTAAGACTGGTTGTCAGACTTTCGGGCTTCTGACTACCCGTAACGACTGTAAAAGATCCACGAATGACAGCCGGGACCAACGGCTTAACGTGCTTTCCGAGGCACGGAGGGGTCTCGGTATGTAAAGATGGTCACCCATCCACAGACCGATCCGACCGATCGACCTGTGCGGCTGTTATTATGATCTAGAATGTTTAAATAGGAATATTAAAAAAAACCAACATTTATATCTATAATTTGTATGGTGTAAGTACCTACTGTAAAGGTTGTTCACGTTTTTTTTTTTTTCAGGATGGGAAATCATCAAATGTCTCCTCCCGCTCTGGGTGGAGCGGAGGGAGTGTCAGACTCTTGCTGACTAAAACCCACCCGTGTTCCTTCCTTAGCCCTTTATGTTCCAGGGCAGCGGTAACCCTTTCGGACGATCCCGCTACCCAAGGTTGTCCACTAAAGTCAACCTTATACGATTAAAGTGCTAGTTTAGTCAGCAATATGTAAAGACGTTCTGCCAATATAAACTTTTATCCTGTTGACAGCGATGCGGACGAATTTTTTGATGCCCTATGATTCTTTTTTTTTTTTTTTCATTAGAAGCTAGAATAGGAACTTAGGTAAAGAAATCGTATCGTTGTTTGATTCCTTCCGGTATCTTGAAGGGCTCATCAGCCCTTTATTTATTTATTATTTATTTATTTAAGCCTTTTATTTCCCAAATCTTTTAAAATTAATTAAGTACAATGTTATCATAAAATAATCAAATCTCATTCCTAATTAAAACATGAATAATAATTGAATCATGTATTTTAACAAACACTCGTAAATAAATAATAATTGATATTATAAATTGAATAATAAAAAATAAATATAATAAAATAATATTATAAGATCTTGATTCTTGATTCTATTCTATAATATAATTCTTGTTCAATTAGTATTGGGTGCCCTTTTAAGGGTGAAGGCCTCCTCCATCATTTGCAATTCCTCTCTGTCTTGAGCCATTCTAGTCCAGGTGGGGCCGGCCTGCCATCAGCCCTTTAAAGTACACAATACAGAGTAATCTATACTATCCTATGCACCAAATGGGCTAATGTCTCAGATGGCCAACTCATTACTAATTTTACGTCTTAATAACAACGGACAAGTTATAGTAATCTTAAATGGCTCTAATAAATCCCATAGGCTATCTCACTGACCCATAGTCCCGTACCGGTCGGATCGAACGTGATAAATGTTGTCCTTGATAATCTGTTTATGGCTACTTACGTGTACTAAGAGAGCTTAGTGTTCGAGTAAACTGGGCTCTTTAAGTCTGTATTTTATGTATAAACTAGCGACTTGTCCCGGTTTCGGACGGCATTTACGACATGATAACACATTGAGATTTCTTTATTATAAGTAAGTTAAAAATTAATCTATACTAATAATAAATAATCTATAAAAAAATAGGGCAATACATATTCTTTGTCATCCTGACTGATTTTAAGCGGAATAAGTTGTAGATATGTTAAAATGTATTAGCTCAACTGCTTCTTCTTCCTGCCCTTATCCCATGTTACTTGACCCCAAGTACATTTTAACATATCTATCTATCTATACAAATAATAATGCTGAAGAGTTTGTTTGTTTGAACGCGCTAATCTCTAGAACTATCGGTCGGATTTGAAAACTCTTTTTGCATTTGATACCCCAATTATTGAGAAAGGGTATAGGCTATTTACCATCACGCTGTGTCCCTTAAGAGCCGAGCACAAAGAAGAAAAGTCAGAACGAACGTTAAGCGAAAACGAAGTGATAGCGCGGGCAGGGATGCGATGCGGGGGGTGCGACGGGGTGGGTCAGGGGAACAAGAAATTTCACGCGGACGAATTTGCGGGAAAAAGCTAGTGGATTATAGACATAAACCTTCCGGATCTCTAAATGATGGTGAAAACCGCATCAAAATTCGTTGTGTAGTTTAGAAGAACAATGCGGTAACACAGACGGACGAAAGGTGACTTTAATTATAAAATACAAGCGACCGCCCCTGATTCACGCGGTTTAACCGACTAGATTAAAACATCGCAATTTCGTTATTTTAAGTAAGTTTATTTAAAAAAAAATAACTTTATTTCAGACCTTGATCCATATGATTAGTAATGTAATAAACATATAAACCTTCCGGAACTCTTTAAATGATAGTGAAAACCGCATCAAAATCCGTTGCGCAATTTAAAAGAACTACGCGGTCACACAGACAGACACGAAAAGTGACTTTAGTTGATAACTATTTATACATTAGAGCACGGTTATCTACGATTACAATTAGCAAATATGTTGCGATTCTCGTTCGGAATTAAGTGGAGGCAGAGGACGTTTGAATAGATATAATAAATTTACTTAAGTTAAATGCTTGTGATATTTAAATTCATTATTCGTATTATGTTCGTAGGTGTATATTTATTTATAAAGGTCAACCAACCGCTTGTGCATACAATATACCTACTTTAATAATTATACAGCTTAATAACCAGCATTCTCAAAAATCAGTGTTAACATAAAAATAAAACTATTTAACTAGGTGTTAACATAAAAATAAAACTATTTAACTGAAATTTAGGTAAAGGTTAGATTAGGTTAAATAAAGGAGAATTTGTATACAACTGAGTTTTGCTTTTTACCTTTTGAAAGCTAAAAACTGTTACAAAAAAGAAAAGAAGTAGGTAAGGAGTAAAAAGAGCCATTACAAAAAGGAAAAAGAAATACCTACTTACATAATTGCCGAAGGTAAATTACGCTGTAAAACAAAATGTCATATTGTTACATTTGTTATTTAGTTATAACAAGCGAATATCCAACTACAATACTAAAACACTGTGTAGTTAGCACCCCTCGTTGATAATCTTGATACTTTTTTTTTTGTTTTCACTTGTAAGGGGTGCATAACTACCTACATTTTCCTCGTAAAGGAATATTGTGCGTGTGTGACAAGGGTGCCTGGTGGTCAGTCATTACTTCTATGTAAAGATAAGTTTACCACAAGTTTACAGAAATTTGATGGTCATAAAGTGTTGGGCAGTAAACTGGGCTCTGGCATAGAATAATATTGTAGAGAAGCGAAACTCCCTCACAAAACGGGAGCTGAAGAAAGGAACAGAAATTGTTGAAGCGTCAGGTTGGTAAAATCAGATAGGAGTTACCTAAATGGCGTTTTATCTATGCTGGACAGAAGCCTGGTTTCTGGTCTCTGGTTTCTGTCCAGCAGGGCAGAAGTGGATTATGGTTATGAGGACCGGTCAACGCATTCAGGATTGTAACCTTGCTTGCGTTTCGTCGAGCTAAAATTAAGCCTTACTACATGCGCTGTCGTGTAGCGAAAAGAAAATCCTAACTTTGACTTTAAATTAAACTAAAGTTGAAAGTTAAGTTAAAGGTAATTAAATTAAAGATAGGAAAGTTGAAGTCAGTTAAAGTTTTATTTACAAGATATAAAAGGATAGAGATGTACTGGACAGTGGTGTGTAGAATGTGGAGGTGTGGTATGAATGACGATGCGTGATAGGTAACTGAGGCGGAGTTGAAGATGGAGGCCGAAGAGAGGCAGGTGAATTCGACAGCCAAACGCGGAGTAGAGCGCGCGTGCGGCACAGAGGGCTTCCGTAGAGGGCCCACCCAAGAGCTGGATGGAGGCTGCAGTCAGGCTACGCTGGCCGGTCGACAGGCACGGCGGGCTTCTGCAGGGACGCTGTCAGCCCGCCAGTTGAGGCGGCCCTCATCGGCCCAACAGGTAAGTACAGGAGGGGCGCTCGGGGTCTTCCGAATCCTCCGGCGAGGCGCGCCCGCGGGCCGACAGAAGCCTTTAGCAGAGGCACGCTGAAGAGTGTTCCCAGGATAGGTGGCCCTGGAGTATCAGACCTATTTACAGTGTTCCCTTTAGCGGCCAAGCAGGAACTGACCCGGGTGAATTTATAATGTGAACTCGTAAAATAATATCATGTCGAAATTATGAATTTAAGATATGATAGTGGCCATGTTTAATTTTAAAGAAGTATGAACGTATAATCAGCTAAAAAATAACTGGCCATCAAGAATTTGAAAGAAAAGTTGTCATGGCAACGTAGTATACAGCGTTGTCAAAACTGTCATCTATACTTCTAATAAATCTGTAGAAGTGAAAATTCTGTACATTGAAAATATCAAAAAAATAAATGGCAGGGGGTGTTACTAGACCGACACCGAACCCAAAAATGTGATTAAAAAAATTTTTGTCTGTCTGTCTGTCGGTCTGTCTGTCTGTCTGTCTGTCTGTCTGTCTGTTTGTTCAGGCATCACGCAAAAACTACCGGTACGATTACGCTGAAACTTGGTATAATTATTCTTTAATATCCTGGGCACCATACTGGGTACTTTTTATCCCGGAAAAGTATATACAATAAAAAACAAACTTAATTTTGCGGTTCGATCCCTATACCCGATTACTGCACCAACCGCAAATAATAAGTTTGTCGTAGGTTGTCACCCGCAATGGAGTTCATTTTTATTCCTTTTAGTTTTTAGAGTTATTTAGGTTTATTTTTATAAGTCGTAGGTATAGATTTTAATTTTAAAGTATAGGTAGTATATTTGATAGTGTACGTAGTGACCGTAGGTTATTTCATAATACTGTTAGGTAGGATTAGTCATTCGTATAGATATTAGTTTTTAGGGATTTTGCTTATTTATTGAGTTTAGATTAGTTATCATCAGAAATAGGTTTATTTAGGTAGGTAGGTATTTAATTTTCTGTTATTGAGGTAAAGATATCATATAGATACCCTCTTAATCACCACTAATGATACACAATTGGTTTTCTATTGTAATTAGCCACAAAGGGCCCGCGAGATAGATGGCATTCTGGGGAAGCACATAGGTACATTTTATCCTGTTAGCACGTTCCCGTGGGATAATTTCCGACATCCACGCGGGCGAAGCCGCGGGCAGAAGCTAGTGATATAATAAAATTATATTAATAAAATACAATAAAATCTAACGTAATATTATGTTTAATGGTGTGGTGATATCAACCATTAGAGGCGAAATTCCCAGCCTTTTGATGTCACTAAATCGTCGAGATTTTATGTTAAAAGTTGAGGGTTGTATCTGTGTACCGATTATGGATAAATAGCGTGGCCTGGTGTCGTGAGGGACAATCAGAATAGTGCCTAACAGTAACGGAATGCTTGTTCTGACCTGGAGGAATGAATGAAAATAAATGTGAGTAAATTATGTTACAGCGCCTTTTAGAAGGTTAGTAAAGCAATCACCTTAATTTAAGGAAACTACTTTCTAAGCAAATAAAATATTATGATTAAGGCTGTTTTTAGATAGATATGGTCAGATGGATCAATCTGTTTTAGTTCAGTTGAGCGGCGGTCATTGGGAAACGGTTGTTGGAAGCGGGGAGGTGGTATTATTTTGGCAAAATCGACGCAGCGACGTAGACAAGAGGAAGTAGGAAGGTACCATAAATGAGTTTCACTTCTATACGGTTTTTTTTATTCTATGGCTTCGGGCAAGACCTCAGGGTGTTTTCCTGGCTTACATGAAACATAAAGTTTTTATAGCATTTTGCGTGTTGCGTCCATGTAATACATTTTTATGTTCAATATAATCTAGTTAGGTTGCATTTCCTCTATGTTTTACTTATTCAGTATCTATCGGCTCTAAAGAGTTTCCTTTTACTTACATTAATAGAGATTAAAGTTACGTTGCCTGTCGATAACTTGTGTTACGAAATAGATAAGATAGAAATAATCTTTACAACTTTTTCATTTTATTTTATAAGTAACTATTAGTGTACCACTATTATTTAATAGGCCTTGGTTTCTTGTTGTTACCATTTCACGGTTTACGGTCTTTGGTTATTGCATGCTTTATTTAGTCCTGTGATAAATCCTGTCATGATATTGTTTCTGTATGAGCGATCCATCTCTTTCTAGTTATGTTAGTTCCTCTTTCTTTAAAAGTGTCATTGAAATTTTATAATTAGGTGATCAAGGAACGTTACAAAATGGAACAAAAACAGTTACCTAGGTACGAACATAAAACTGCATTGACTTCCTACCATTTGTCAATTTACCCGAAAAATCCCCACGCTCCTTTGTAAAATCATATAGAAACTGAGTAATTGATACCAAAAATAAGGGTCCTAATTTATTTTATTTTCCCTGCACTATTTTGATCAGCTTTCAGACTAAAATGACATAAACTCGTATAACAGTAACATATGCTTTCTAGCATTTCTATCGCAAATCTCATAAACATTTTATACATATAGATGTCCACCCCCCGCTTTCCTCTGTGTACAGACTTGATTGGATTCGTGCCTTTTTTATTTACTTAAAGCATAGTTGTTTTTAACTGAATAGAATAGTACGGAGTTGTTCGTGCGACTGCTATTAACAATATATCGTATGAAACATAATGTAGGTATTAGTGCGATCGTGCATGAACTAAATTGTTGAACGATTTTAAAGCTCGCTTAGGTTTTAAGTAGGAACGTCTATTGAGGAGAGATTCCGAAACGTTTGAGAATCTTGGTAATTGGATTTGGTTGTGATTTGCTTAAAGATGCCATTTAAAAAATGTTCTTAAATGGGATTGGGTGGTAATTAAATGACCTCGCAAAAAGTCGTGCTAGTGGAACAATTTCTATGAAAACTTCAAGGAAATTGTTTTACAAGAGTCGCGTCGTGGCTGTCTGCGGGAGCTTTAAGCTGCTGGCCCAGCTGATGGTAAGTGGTGACAGGGCCTTTGGTCATTTACAATACCAGTTCTGTGGCATGTCAGCGTAGTTGTCACAATACACAGCTGAAATAAAGAAAAAGTGCCTATAATTACTCTGGTACCCAAAAAACACGGCAACTCTGCTTGGCCGCAGGAAAAAAAAGGTTAATTAAAAAAAGATGAAAAGGTATGGCTTCCTCGGACGAGCGCCTTAAGAAATAGCTTCAGAAATGCTACTACTACTGAAATGTTTAGCGCACATGTGCATTATTATTGTGAATATAGTTATACCTAATAGCTATCAATTTGGCATTATTTTTTATTTTCCACTACTTAAACAATATTAATCATTTGAAAAATCTTAAAAACAATATACAATCTAACACTAAAATATATATGTATATTATGTACAAGTTATATCTAAAGGAAAAGAAAGAAAAAAAGGAAGAGCATATTGGGCATCAACAAATCGTCCGCATTAATAAATTAAATGTTTTAATTTTAAAATCAAATTATTAAAGTCAATTTGATATGTTCGAGTAATTATATTAAATTCTAGCTTCTGCCCCTTAATTTGTTTCCGTGGAAGTCATATGACAATATGCTAATTATCGCTTACATTTCCCGCCCGCGCTTTTACTTCGCTTTCGGTAAGCGCTCTATCTGACTTTTACTCTTTTTTGCGTGATGTTATTTACTTAAGAATTGAGCTGTCAAATGCAAAAACAAGTTTTTAAATCCTACTGGCAGTTCCAGAGATTAGCGCGTTCAAACAAACAAAATCTTTAGCTTTATCATTAGAGTAGAAGATTTATTTTCAGTTTTGAACATGGATCTTAAATCCTGTCCATTGGGTTAATCGTTTTTTGACAGCTGTCTTAGAACATACATATTCCAGATTACGTAAAAGTTAACTTTAAAATGCGTAATAAAATAAATATATAAACTGCCTTATCTTATTGAATTATCTTATATAAGCCTTCTTACAGACATGCCGTACGTGTATCAATCAACGTATTGTGTGTGGCTGCAATCACTAGTTCCATCTGTCAAAAAACGGTTTACCTAATGGACAGGTATAGTCAATGTACAATGGTCCAACAATTCTTAAGTGAGTATGTAATTCCTCACAATACAAAGTGAAGCTCCTATGTCATATTTTACATAACTTAGAGGCAACATGTTTGCACTAAATAACACGTTAAGTTAACGAGTAGTTTCAGTTTTACGATTTGTCTGCATAAGTCTGACTTGCTACACGTTATGCGAACTGCTTACTGCTCGTAAAATGGTTTAGTTTTAAAGGAAATTGGTATGGTTTAGAAAATAACCAGCCATGCATTTTTATTGTGGAAATGATTATGGTAATGCTTTGTTTGGACTGAGGCGGTGGCGGGTAGGATGAACCTTTTTGACGCAGCCGTAAGGCACACACTATTGTTGTTTTAAACATTACCTTCACTGTTTTATTTTGTTTCGTGTTTCATGAACATTTTAATTTTCTGTATTCTCTTTGATTAATCAAGATAATATTTAAAATAATTATATGTAGGTACATGTATATGAAAAAAGGAGCAAAAGAATCAAACAATTCGTCCGCTGCCAACAGGAATAGTGCCCAGCAGGCTGGCAGCATTCATGAACCGTGTCCAAATAAACTTTATTCTTTCTTTCTTTAGATGTAGGTAATGTGTACTGCGTGTGTTTAAATAGTACCATATCAGATACATAGTAGGTACTACCAGGAAAAAAAAAGAAATGAGGTTTATTGCAGAAACTTTTACAACTTTTACAGTAAATAAATTGTTAAGCTAATTGACAAACTCCGTCAATTTGCCGTCATAGAATGAAAGTTGTGATTTGAATATACGGACTATTTAAGTTGGAAATTAATTTGCTTTATAATTAATTTCCTATACTTTTCATTACAAATTACTACTGTCGGCCGCCGCGCCCGCCACCGCAGGCCGCCTCTACTTATGTACCTACTAGCTGCGCCCCGCGGATTCACCCGCATAAGTTACGATCCCGTAGAAAAAAAAAGTATCCTATGTGTTAATCCTGGTTATAAACCATCTGTGTGCCAAATTTCATCCAAATCCGTCCCGTAGCTTTTGCGTGAAAGAGTAACAAACATCCATCCATACATACATCCATTTCACGCTTATAATATTAGTAGGATATGAATAACGACGCAAAGCCCAACTTGCGTAGGTATTGTTTTTTGGTAGATACCTAATTAGGTGTCTTCATATGTCAGGGACATGCTCACCGACTTTATTCGCCGGCAACTCGCTGGCGATTTCAAAATCTTACGTTCACACACAGATTTTGACATCCCTAGCGTCAAATCAGCTGCCAACAACATGTGTTGGATAGACGTGAGATTTTAAAATTGCCTGCATAGAAATAAAAAGTAGCAACAAAGTCCACATCATAGATCCACATAGTCCTAACCTGCAACAAAGTAATAACGTCACCTACTATCCTATTAAAGGACTTTTATTGCTCCCATCAAGAAAAAAATACATTCAGCCTACATTATCTGTAACCGCCACCTCTTGTTTATGGTCCGTAACAAGCAATAAAAATTGGGTCTATGGTACCCTTATCGTTTTGCAATCTCCCCGTCGTCGACCCACCGCGCCTTGATGAACTCCCTAAGACTTTATATTTGTCTATAAAATGTTTTTATGTCGCACACACGTCGAACAGGCTATGTTTTTAGTGAAAACGAGAGTTGAGCGATAAAATATAGCTTGCAATATAAAAGTCTGTAATCTACTTAGTTTAGGATTGTAGTATCTAACAGTAAAATAATGTCTACAAAAGAATACATTTGTAAACTTCTGTGCAAAAACTCATGATTGGATTACTCTTGTACTTCTATCTATTTTGTCAATTTCAGTGGCAAAACTAAGTCTTGAGGGGCTTTGATTAGCTGTTCAATTGATTAGCTTAAGCTATGCTTGGTCCGTGGATGGGTGACCATCTTTACAAACCAAGACGAACGGACGTGCCTCGGAAAGCAAGTTTTAAGCCGTTGGTCCCGGCTGTCATTGTAGATCTTTGGCAGTCGTTACTGGTCGTCAGAAGCCTGAAAATCTGACAACAAGTCTTACCAAGGTGTATCATCATATTACCCAGTTACTGGCTTGTGGAGGTCAGATAGGTTGTCGCTCCATGTAACATACTAGTATTCAGCCGCATCCGGTAAGACTGGAAGTCGACCCCAACGTATTTGGGAAAAAGGCTAGGGAGATGAGATGAATTTACAAAAGGGAACTTGGTACCCATAAGTTTTTGTAGCGACTCTAGACGTACCCACACTACACGTCATATAATAAACCACACGAAAAAAAAAAACTAAATTACCTCAGATTAGTGATGCATACATTTTCACTTCACCATATAAATCCGTCACTTGACCTTTATAGCGTAGCATCGCGTCAGACAGTGTATACTTACTTAGACACAACTTTGATCGTCACGTCCGCTCGCCCGGTCAGCGAAAGTAATGACTCGTAAAGCTACTGAGCGGTGTAAAATAGATGGGCACAGGTAAAGGACCTTTGTATGCTATACATATAGTGTCGTTCTAGTATAGCTTTGTGTGGGACAGTAGGCTGTAGTTATGAGGTATGGTCGAATTGTGGGGGTTTCATTTTCATCTACCTCGTGAAACATCGAAATATGTAGATGTTTTCAAGCAATGGCGTTGGATTGGCTTGCTAAATGCTGAACCACCACAAAACATCACGCCCTGAAAGGTAAGGCAGAGGTGTGCCTATAATATCTGCACCCACATGTGATCGGTAATTGGTCTGTCAGGAAGTTCTAGTCTGGAAATTCAACCGTGCCTTAAGGTTCGTAGCTTGGTTACTATAACTCGTCCTACACACGTCTATTTAAACTTTTTTTGTAATTTAATTATTATACTACCAAAGTATTGTTTTCCCCGCTAGTGTTTCAAAAGAATTGACTCAATGCAAATAGGGTAGGTACTGTAAAGGTTGTCCGCCGAAGGCAACCTTACGTAGTGCAGGCCGGTTATAAATTAGCGCGGGTTCCGTTTGAAAATTCAAGCAAGTTTAGAATCATCATCTGCCTAGCCTTTTCTCAACTATGTTGGGGTCGGCTCCCAGTCTAACCGGATGCAGCTGAATACCAGTATTTTACATGGAGCGACTGCCTATCTGACCTCCACAACCCAGTGACTGGGTAATACGATACCCCTTGGTAAGACTGGTGGTCAGACTTTCGGGCCACTGACGACCCGTAACGACTGTCAAAGATGCACGAATGACAGCCGGGATCAACGGCTTAACGTGCTTTCCGAGGCATGGAGGGGTCTTGGTTTGTGAAAATGGTCACCCATCCACGGACCAACCGTGGCAAGCGTAGCTTAACCTGATCGAACGACCCGTGCGGCTGTTATTACTTAGCCATGAGCCCCTCCAAGCTAGCTTAGAATGAGAACTTTTTTTTCAAGCGATTTGAGAATAAGGTGTCAAATGCTTAATTCGGAATTTTGTTTAGGAAAAGTCAGTGCTAGTTTAGTCAACAATATGTAAAGACGTTCTGTCAATGTAAACTTAAAGGAATCATATCGTTATTTGTTTCCTCGGTACCTTGAAGGGCTCGTCTAGCCCCTCACAGTACACTCTACCCCATTCGTCTAAAATATTTAATAACTCGAACTGAATTCTAAACACTTTACAATTTACCTTTATCAAAACAGAATTAGCCAAGTGAATTAGGGACGAAAGTTTCTTTCTTTGCGAATCTTTTAAAAAATCTCTTTTCTATGACAAAGGGTCAGATTTAGATTAGGGGGTGTGTCAAACCCCCGTTGCGCGGCAAAATTAGGCAAGTCAGGGGCAAATTAAAAAAGAAATCAGGCGCAAGTTAATTCCGAAAGTTTTAATTACGTTTATTTTAGTCATCGGGCAATTCTACGTTAATTAATTTGGGAAGGAAGTAATGTTTTTTTTGTGCGTAGTAAGGAATATTGTCCTTTTCAATTTATTGTTTGAATGTAGAACAATGTTAAGTCGGCCATTTGTAAACCGTTTTTTTCTTTTTTAGCTTAATAAAATGTTTGCCTTAAGATAAATAATTTTTACATGCTTTTCAGAGATAATGTTTTCATGAAAAGGGCTTGTTTTATATATCCCCTGTATAGAAACTACCTTCTTACTTATTTCTAATGATAGCAAAAAAAAAATCGGAATGTAAATTAATAACATAGGTATTAAGATACTCTGTGTGATTAATTAACAAGATTCTTATGCTGTGTTTGTATAAACGTATATTCTTCCGCTATCGCTTGGATACTGTGCTTGAGATACAAGTAGACATCTATTACAACTGCACCGAGTTTTATTCAAGTAAACACGCCGGAACGCGCCTAAAACTTTTTAAATAGGTACCTACTTACTTTAGTTAACAACATTATCTTTGACAAGTTAATTAGCACTAAATCCAGCACCCTTATTGCACAACACACTATCATTCCCAATCTGAATCATTTTTAAGGATATTGCTAACCCATTGCTGTTCATGTTCGAAAAATTTGTCTGCTCAACATCGTAAAATGATGTTGAACTGTCAAAATGAAAGCCATTGCTATGGATAGTGTGTAACGCAATTACCCCGCGGGTTAAGAAAAGCTACTTAACCGCCTTCATTTTTATTTAAACGTAGATAAAAATCAGAGGCACCCTTCCACAACAACCAATGTGTTTACTATTCGCGATCTTAATGAGGGACGCGTTAAAAACAGAGCGAGATGAGAGCTAAGATAACTTGAGTCTGCTAAGTGTGGAGAGTCCTTAATTGCGCCTTTTACACCTTGTTCGCTTGTACCGAGCGTCGAGTGCTT
This sequence comes from Apamea anceps, assembly GCA_951799955.1. NCBI lineage: Eukaryota > Metazoa > Arthropoda > Insecta > Lepidoptera > Noctuidae > Apamea > Apamea anceps. Next base: position 15,200,305 of record OX637506.1, read on the forward strand.
CCACTTTCTCGCGTACTAGTCGAAAACGCCTTAACTTGTGCAGGATTTTGCGAAAGTTTTCGAGTTTTCTTTCGTATGTTAAGCTCAGACTTGAAACATTTTGATATAACATCTGACTTTAATTAACTCCGTATCTAATAAGTATATTTGTACTCACCTTTATAAAAAACAATGTAGGTATTTCTATCAAATAAACGTTTGATATGATATAGAAGGTTGAGACGACAATACAATAATAAATTAAACTGCGTTTAACTAATGATGTTCCCAGTCTGTATACAAAAATTCAAATATTTCCAATAGTTTATTCACTATAGCTAATCAAAGATTAGCAAACACATAATCGGCCCATCCACGCTTTAGTTTGTTTGAAAACATCACTTTTTAGGGTTCCGTACCCAAAGGGTAAAAACGGGACCCTGTTACTTAGAGTTCGCTGTCTGTCTGTCTGTCTGTCTGTCACCAGGTTGTATCTCATGAACCGCGATAGCTAGACAGTTGAAATTTTCACAAATTATGTATTTCTGTTGCCGCTATAACAACAAGTACTAAAAACAAAATAAAATAAATATTTAAGGGGGACTCCCATACAACAGCCGCGATTTTATTGCCCTTTTTTGCTCGATATCAATAATGGCAACAGGTAGGCACTTGAAATATTCACAAAATACTCAGTTGCATTTTTACTTTAATAATAAAGAATAAAATTAAAATAAAATAAATATATAAGGGGGGCTCCCATACAACAGACGTGATTTTTATAGATAATGTACGGAACCCTTTGTGCGCGAGTCCGACTCGCACTTGGCCGGTTTTTTAATTTCGTAGCTAGGATTTATTTGATAGTTCCAAAATACTTTTAGGCATCAGTAGTGCCGTGTTTTCATTTATTGTCGTACTTTTGTCCGCACATTGTATAATTATTGGTCTTAACAAAAAAACTTTACAATCTCTCATCATTTGTCATTTAGGTAGACATTTCTCCAAAAAAAAGTTCCGTAGTCACTTGCCAACTTTCGTAGCAACGTAGCGCGTAGCCTACGATTCTGTTCTCGTAGCATTTCAGAGATCGTAGTGGAATAATATTACATTGTGAAAACTTAGTAGCTAGGCACATAGTCATATATTTTCCATTAAAAAAAAAAACATCTGTCTTTATTATAATTTCGGAAAAATTGCCGATCGCATGACCACACTCGCGGTTACACAATACCAAAACAAATGCGCATCTAACCCAGAACTATCGAGTCGTAAGTTAGCCAGCATTTTAAATAAAAGACAGTCGGTTTCCTATATGATTTAGAGCTCATATTCTGTAGTTTGAAGCAAAGACGATTTTTTAAATTCAGTGAACGCTGTAATAATATATCATTTTTACGAGCGAACGCGTCTGGTGATGCGTTTACGCTCCACCCTGGAAATTGTTGTAATGGCCGCATTATCTGTCGCCATCTTTCGGAGAAATAGTTCGCATGCAGTCGCCACAATGTATTAGTCTTTGTTAAATGTTAGTTTTACTTAGAATGTTGAGAAAGTGGGAACAAAAACTTTACAACTTAACTTGAAACAGGATGTGGAGTGCTACGGATGGATGATCCTAATAAAATGTTTCAAGTAAGCTTAAATGTGCTGCTGGTACGAGTAGAATAAAATAACTCGAATACTTATTATATCTTTTACGAGATCCAGAAGAGATACTATCTATAAATCTTCAACTTATTAAGGTAGGAAAAAAAGTTAATCACAACTAATTATAAAAAAAAAACTTGAAGAGCGCTGGCTCTTTTTAAAAAGCTACACCATCCCAAAGAGGCGAGCCCGAGCGAAACACTAAAACCTCCCTTCAATTAAACGTATAATTAGAATACTAATAATTAAATTCATAGAGCGTAATTACGGAAGACGTAATAAAATAAAAGTGCAAAAAATGTTCGTCATTTTATACATTTTCATGAATGCACAACACTTGGGGTAACAGGGTAACAGTCTCGGGTACATCAATTAAACCCCGCATTCCGTCCAGAGATGTAAAAAAAGGTCATAACATAAACTTTTTCAATTTTCACGTGGAATATGGCCCTGTAAAGTTGAAAGCGGCCTTTCAGTTTCACAAGTAAATGTTTCTAGAAGGTTGACGACGCCGGCGGCGCAAACGTTGGGACTTGATAAGGGCTCCCGCGGTATAAAATGTATGTAAACACCTCCTTTGGCGAGTGCTTGGGGACCGAAAGCTGTCGACTGCTCTCTTCACAAATTTAGACGTAGGTACTGGCATCGCGTTATGACGACTCTGAATTGAAAATTGTAATTTTATTTCGGTACGTTGTATATAAATGTGCTAGGAACGTTTGCGTTTCGTTTGTCGCTGAAATTGCTTGCGTTTATGTAAAAGACTAGTGCTTGCGATATAACTGGCTTAGAATTGCGGTTTTTGATATTTAAATGTTGACTGCAGAATGCAATCTTATTACCATATTCAATTCCACTTTTAATTAAGGAACCTTGAATAATAATACATTCAATGCCGATTTCGGCTACGGTGACTGTTTTTGTTTCCGACAACTATAGGTGACGGGCGTGTGATCAGCACCCTAATTGCGTAACACACTATCAATCTCAAATGATTAATTAATGATGAATTGAAATGAAAAAAAAAAAAATCGAAAAATGTGCTGGCTCAACAACGTAAGTAACGCAATGAATGTTGTTGAACTGTCAAAATGAAAGCCATTGCTATTGTTGTGTGTTACGCAATTACCCCGCTGATGTGTCTAATATAGCCTATACCTATAGTCAAGCCATAGTCAACCATTAGCCAAGTGAATAGTGCGGACATGTCAGAATGCTATTGTGGTAATGATATTGTATGTTGGAGGGGTGGCTTAAGGAACTTTGATACTAGGTATAATGTGACGCAGAAATCTAAATAATCGATGCATCGACAAACGAAAATGAAAAAGAATTTATTTTATTCTTCACATAATCAGCCTTTAATGTTCCCACTGCTGGGACACAGGCCTCCTCTCTTCGAGAGGGAGTGGGCTATAATCCACCACGCGGGCCCAGTGCGGGTTGGTAGATGTCACGTCTTCGAATGTTTGGTTCTAGGACACGCCGGCTTACTCACGATGTTTTCCTTCACCGTTTTGAGAGCATTTTATTCTTACCAGTTATGACTGCAGCAGCTATAAAATTGAATATCATTATCATTTCAATAGATTGAATAACAATAGTTCTAGATATTCGGTTGCTTGCCAAATACCTATTCCTGTTTCATCATAGTTGCTTTATTGTACCCTGATAACGACCCGCTCCTGCTTCGCACTGTTGTACTACTTTTACAAAACATTGAGATTTCTTTATTATTTCTAATTTTAAACTTAATTATAGGTACAAATAAACAATCCGGAATATTTATTTCGGAAAAACAACGTCAACAATTGCTTTTTATGTCTGTCAGTGGGACAATATTGTTTCAATTTAGACTAAAATTCGGATTTTAGCGACTTCTAGAGATCATTTATTTCATCAAATTAAAGATTGCAAGGGACAAAATACAGATGTGAAATGACAGATTGTTCCCATAGAAGAAAGACGGCTCGTACCCTAGACATCCTGCTTTTAATCTCATTATATTTTTCAGTATTTTTTTTTTTTTTGCAAAATTACTCAACTCACACTATTATGTACATATTCGTTACTATTTTTTATCTGAGCCATATTTATCTTATTTAAGTATGCATACACACGTCGCGTTGCAGTGTAAAACTGATTTACATCCGTCAGTTCACACATCAGGTCCAGTTGAAAACCAGCGTCAGGCACTATTGTCTGGCATTTTTGCTGAACTGGGCCTTTCTGGTGCAGCCGTGAGGCACATTTTCCTGCTATTTTCTTACATCGGTCTTTATACTTTCTATTTTGTTTTTTATTTGTTGCTATCAGAAGGCCAATTCTCGTAATTTAAAACGTTCGAAATCTGGTCGCTGTCTCATCTCGGCGACAGACAAATCGCATGCTTAATCGAACATTGACCCATTATTAGATATGTCAGAAATGGTTTCCGTTTTTTAGTCAGATCTCATCAATAGTGAATCAAAGAGTTCAAAATACAAGCATTCATGATTAATATAAATCAGTTTTATTTTTATGCATCAACAAGTAGGATAAGTCCTCATAGCAAGGTCTTATTTGTGATTTTCCAAAAATCGTCTTTTTTGAGTTAAGTCAGTATTCCATTAAGCATGCGTTCACAGTCTGATCTCAGTCTCAATCTGTCAAAAAATACTTGTAGTTTCCCTACGTTTTGACAAATTTTTGACATTTGCTTGTCGCTGAGATGAGACTGCGACTAGATTTTGAATGTTTTAAATTATGAGAATTGGCCATAAATCTATTTTCTTTCTTTCTTTTAGTTAAATAAACTGACAGTCACGAAAAGCGAATTTAATTTATAATATTATGTCCAGAAGATATAGATGATAGTTGTAGATTATATACCGCGTAACTAAAATATTCAACAAAAAAGATAAAACACTTAAAATATCCATCCCTACCATTCGTGCTACCCACTAGTAGTGACGGACGCCAGACATCTAACTTAGTTACAGCCAACCAAACATGTCTATGAGTCGTATATAAAATTCAATCTGTTAAGAGCGCCTGTAGCGCCTGTTATACTTCAGTTTGCATCAGCGTCCGTCCGCTGGGCCAGCAATCATTCTAATGGGCCCGCCCGGATCAACTTGCAGACCGAATTAGTTCTTTTCAAACAACCCTCCATCATTGAATTGAAAATGTCCAGACGGTTCTATATTAACTACTAGTTGGATGTGTAGTTTTTTGGCTGTAACTTAGGTCTGTATGATGTTATAGTTTTGTTTTATAGCAAATATTATACGTTATGATTGTAGATATTAGAAGTCAGATTGAATGGTGAAAACGGAACCCGACCGGAATGGAAATGGGCCGGTTTCTCGAACGCAAATCAATGAAGTGTCAACACTAATGTCAAGTGATCCAATTCACTCCACCAATCATACGTTCATTTGAGCTGAACGACATCCACTGCTGGACATAGGCTTCCCCCAAGCACCGCCACTTCGACCGGTTTATTGTTTCCCGCATCCAGCAATTTTCTGCGGTGTACACTAGGTCATCGGTCCACCTTGTGGGAGGCCTTCCAATGCTACGTCTTCCGGTACGCGGTCGCCACTTCAAAACCTTTTGGTCCCATCAGCCCTCTGTTCTGCGAACTTGAGTTTGGCAATTCTTCGTGCTACATCGGTTACCTTGGTTCTCCTGAGGATCTCTGCATTTCTGATTCGATCACGTAAGGAAACTCCAACCACGACAACCTATAATGGCAATTTAACTAATGTGAGCTAATTTTTACGTAGATTTTCGTTCCAGAAACCGATCGTAAGTATGTTATCAGCTCAGCCTATCGCAGTCCACTGCTGGGCGTAGACCTCTCCCAGGTTGCGCCATAATTGGTATTATGGCGCAACCTGGGAGAGGTCTACGCGGAAGTCTACGCGGTCTACGCAACGCGGAAGTCGGAGGACCTGGTGGTCCTCCGACTTCCGCATTCAGTTTGTCCCAGCTATCTTTTTAAGATCGTCGGTCCATCTAGATGAAGGGCGGTCTACTCTACAGGCCATCGGTTTTACGACAAACATGGACAGCCCAATACCACTTCTGCTTGCTTAGGCCCTTTGTAAACGGTACGGTTTCTTTACGGTACGGCCGTAGAAAAAACGCATCTGTCAATAAGCCTCCAAAGCAATTCATACAACACTGACGATCGTGCCTACACACAGGTGGTTTATTATCAATTAATTAACATTATCAGAATCACTTTAATTTTCACATAAACGTCCCTTAACAGCAAACAGCGTATAATCAGAGTCAATGAACCAAGTGATTTTGATTTCCTTAATAGCACTTTTAACTTGAAATAACTTAGTCTAATCATAAAGCACAATCCTTACGTGTGGATGAACCGATAAAAACTTGCTAGACGCTTCGGGGTATTCATTAAGAGGTAATAATTTACGACTGGAGCGATATGTGTAAGATAAGAGATATAGGTACATGTATATATGAAGGTAATTTTAACACGCCTTTGAAATAGCTCATGTAGACCAGCACCCTAATTACGTAACACGATCTGAATGATTTTGAAGGATATTGCTAATCCATTGCTTCATATGTTCGGAAAATTTGTCTGCTCAACAATGTAAATACGGCAATGAATATTTTTGAACTTTCAGAATGAATGATGTTTTATGCAGTTATCCCGCAAGTGCAGAAGGCGAGGGGTGGTTTGTGGGTTCTGTAGGTACCAGTTTTTAGTCATTCAAGTGGTGGTTTTTTCAATGTGAAAGTTTGTATGGATGGATGGATGGATGTTTGTTACTCGTTCACGCAAAAACTACTGAACGGATTTGAATGAAATTCGGCACACAAATGGTTTATAGCCAGGATTAACATCAATGATACTTTTTATCCCGATATTCCCACAGGATCGAAACATATGCGGGTGAAACCGCGGGGTGCAGCTAGTAAGTAATATTTATTACTAAACAAACATCCATCCATCCATGAAACTTTCGCATTTATAATTTTCGTAGGATTCAAGAAGTTATGCTTAGGTATACGGTAAAAAAGCCTAGTCATTCATATTTGTTTCTGCTGTAGGTTGGTATGTGTCCTTGTGATTCTTTATCATTTTTTTTTAAATCGTTAATAAAAGCGATTGCCTTAGTCTATTAGACAGATCAATTCGCACGAGAACCCAATTTTAAATATGAACACTAAAAAACCCGGCCACGAAAACCAACCTTCGTTTAACAGCTATAATTACTGTGTCGTAAACTAGTTTTAGTTAATGATAGGTTAACTACAGACAGACTGCTGAGTGACGGGTTCAAGGGTAACTCATGATTCATAGTTAATTTGTTTTGTTATGTAAGGTTATTAGAAGTGGAACGTTTTTTCGGTGTTAACATTAGCCAAAATTACGTCGGGGTAAAAAAATGATGATGATGGATGATTGATGTAACACAAAAAGGTTCGTGACCTTGTCTATGGTAATGTTCAATGACTTTTGTTGTTTATTTGATTATTTTTTTAAGAAGGAATTCAGGCCATGTTACACTGTACAGGGTTAAATTAAATTATCTAGCGAAACTCCACAGACGTTATGGGTATCGATATCTAAACATGATAGAGAAAAATAAATTAATCTGATGGTTTTTTTTTGTGGGGTTATCAACCGCAGTTAGTGTAGTCACTTGAAATACAACAACATACACACACTTGAAATACACACAAATAATACAACAACAAGTTTTTTGTGTACAGAAAGAAAGAAAATACTTTTATTTGCGGCAAACATGACGCGTAAAAAAGAACATGAACACACAAAAAAATAATAATAACAACACACACAGGCGCACACACACGCGCACACGCAAGCGCAGGCGTACACTTACAGGCGCGATGGATTTAGATATGTCATAACTATACGATACATACGATAAAACGAAAGAAAACAAATCTCAACTCAAACTTCACTTATCAAAAGTACTAGTGCTCGTTGACCCCTAAAAAAACATTTAATCATTTTTGTTATTTTTATTTTATCATGTTTACATAGATATCGATAGGTACTCATAACGTCTGCAGAGTTTCGCTAACTAATTTTATTTGACCCTGTAATTTACCCATGAAGGCGACAAATGGAATACAGATTTTTTTACCAACGAGTGCACGGCTAAGGGCCGATTTTTTGATCCGTAAACTCGACCAATTGTTAAAAATAGTAACTAATGGTTAATTTTTTGCAAAAAGTGTTTTTTTGACAAATTTTTAGTTTATTTTATGATATAATGGCACCGATTCCCTTGTTCACAAACTAAACTATTTAAGTTAAAAGATAAATTTTAGTTTAGTCCTGTCAAACTAGTCAGCGCCTGACGTAAATTGACGTATTTTTAGCAGCCATAATATGTTTTTAATCACGTCTAATCTGTCTATGGAGTATCTTAATTTGACAGGAGTAAACTAATTTTGTATCTTCTGTCCTTTTCTTAATGAAATAGAAAGGAAAAGATGTACAGAACTTAAATTTAGTTTAGTTTGTGAACAAGGGAATCAGGGCCAATATCATTGCTAATGGTCAAATAATTAACTAGTAGTTAAAAAATAACCGTTAGATAAACTGACTGATGCGGCGGCTTATAGCCTTGGGGCGAAAATCGAAATTTTCGTTAGTGGACTGTATCAGGGGCGGTTCGATGATGCAGGTAGGTGCTGGTGATGTGGGAAAATGACAATGGTACCTGCCTGGCGAGCTATGGTGGAGACTCGATGAGACTGGCTCCTTAGCCACGTGGCGGCGGCGCGTCCAGGATGTCACGTACGATAGATCGGCACTTTTCACACCACACAAAGCGCGCACTTGCACAGTTTAATGATGATCTTCGTCCTTCGCGGTGAATTTGAGTTCTTTTCGACTTTGGGTTTATTTATGACCCGCAAGCGTCGATAGCGGTTGAGAAACTGTCTGTTTGATTTATAGCGGCCATATTCGCGCATTTCGAATCTTCTTTCTCGCTCTCGCTCAGGCATTATAAGGGTTGCGGAAGGGAGAGGGAAAGCGGAAGGGATTTCGTGTCGCACAGATACTAATAATGAGAGTTGCCAGTAATTAGGCATGAAATATGATGAACCATAAATAAATATATTATGGCATAAACACTGACCATACCCCTGCCTCCGTTACCATAACATGAATCTTCAGAATTAAAAAAACGGAAGTTAAAATAATAATTATATATTGTTACCTTCACAATATTTTTTAAACCAAACAATGATTTCTATCTCTTAAGATACAGGCCTCCTAGTTTAAGAGACAGGGTTTATATTTTATTAATTTATTTTAGGATCTCCAACAAAAGATATACACTAAACATTACATATACATATTATATGTTAATGGACGACAAAGTATTTGGTAGGTGTGTACTCCTTCAATTACAGGAGATCACAGCATGCACAATAAAATGAACTACTAAGCTAACAAATTAAATACTTACCTGATACAAAATAAAAGATTTTTTTTAAAGATTCTATCTATCTATATAGATTTTTTTAGCTCGAAAATCTGACAACCAATCTTACCAAGGGGTATCGTATTACCCAGTAACTGGGTTATGGAGGTGAGATAGGCAGTCGCTCCATGTAAAATACTGGTATTCAGCAGTGGCGTGCATTGGTTTTCAGAACAGGTAGGTAGGTACTTTATTTATTTATTTATTTTATTATTTATGTACACACAGAAAAATACATATTGATATGACATAAACATAATATGAGTACAAAGGTAAAAAGTAAAAAGTAATTGATTTTCTTGGTATAAAAAAGACGTGTGGTCGGGGGACCCCCGGCAGGAATGAAGTTTAAAATGAAAATGCAAGATGGCAACTGTAAAACCTTGAAATCCATAAAAACGAACCAATTATGAAAAAAAATACAGCCGCCATCTTGGATTTTCATTTTGACTTTATAATCGGCTCCAGCACCCTTCAAAACCATGAAAACATGATAAAATTTAATTGACAGGCTTATGGTGATTTATCGAGGTAGGCACTGCTTATATGCCTTTATGCAATGCACGCCACTGGTATTCAGCTGCATTCGGTTAGACTGGAAGCCGACCCCAGCATAGTTGGGAAAAGGACTAGACAGATGATAATAATTATTACAGATTTTTATAGCTTTTAACTTTCGACAAAAGTAAATACATATTTGCGGACGCCATCTTGGACCAAAGTTCCAAAACGGAACATGCTATTTGGCTAAACGAGCTTTAATACTGGCGTATGGTGTCTCGGTATTCGGATTCGCTGTAATTAGATCTCAAGAATTGTTGTTATTGCAGCGATTATCTCGGCACTGCACTCTTGTCACGGAGTAGAAAGAAATGAAGTGAATATTTTGGCAAACGGTGCGATTCAAACTCAAACTCAGAGCATTCATTTCAATTAAACCATTTACAGGCACTTTTGAATTGTCAAAATTAAACAGTCGTGATGCATTCGATTTGCAGTCAGCAGCTTACGGACCCAGATCGAACTCGACGCCCTGGATAGGAATCCAGGGCGTCGAGTTCGGTCTGAGTCCATTTGAGTATGCCGAAAGAGTACATCAAAACCGGCATGACCCAACTGTTGAAGGCGCGCACCTTGTTTCCGCCTGATAAAATACTATTAAATACTTTTCTAGGGCGGCCAAAGAAACGCTTAAAAACGGTCAAAATCTAGTCGCAATCTCATCTCAGCGACAATCATTGCCAAAAACTTGTTTAATATGTAGGGAAATTAGAAATATTTTTGACAGATTGAGACTGAGATCAGACTGTGAACGTTCTTAAAATTACGAGAATTGCCCCTCTATGCTTAGCCCACACAGACAAGACGAGATCGCGTGACATAGAAGTTTTTTGTACGCTTAATTGATACCACTAGATTTGTGTCTGGTTACTAGATAACAAACAATGGTCATGCTATATGTGAGAAAATTTATTCAAAATCAACGATTAAAGTCTCCATGACCTCTCTACTCTATGACATAAGTGCAGCCGCTCGCGTATGCAGTCTTATGGCGCTTGAGGCGACTCCGACACGATATTATTCCTTTAATTACAGTTTCATTGCGCCAGTAAGCCAGACTACCGAATTAAATTGAAACAAAGGCTTCTGATTTTACTGGATGTTCCTGCTTTTATTTGGGTAGTTTTGTGTTTTGAAATGCTGGTCTAAGTTTGTATAAAATGCGTAACACAAGAAGCCCAGAAAACGACAAAATAAAAATATTTTTGGAAAAAAAAACATGTATGGGTGGCAGGGGGAGATCGACGCGCAAACTGAAACCATAAATTCGGTACATGATTCTGTACCACCGAGAGTAGAAATTTTTCGTAGGCTATCAAAAAAGAAAACAGCTGTTACAAACAAAAGTGCAATACCTACGCGATCAAAATGTATGGAATGGAATTTCAAACTTCAGTTACAATCCAAACCAAATGCATGGTGAGGTGACAAAGGACACCTAACACAATGAAACTCACAGTAATCTCCCTTAGATAACAATAAAATAAAACCCAATCACTCAAGTAACGTCTTACGCCCATTTAACAACAAAAACGTGTCGCAATCAGTTAGATACTCATGTCCGTTTAGAGATGACCATTCTAATTATCGTTAAACTTTATCTACGGGCTACGGTGCTACGACGCTACGAGGTGACAGACGTGGTACGAGATATCGGTGACCAAAGCCTACGCGAGGCGTAGATAGTGACAATAAAATGTGGAGAAAAGGAAAATTAAGGTTTTTTCTTGCGACTGGCCTCTACATTTATGGTCGATGGGGCCGAGAGGTTAGTTATAGATATGCTAATTTCTGCTATTAGGAGCGGAGACAAATCCAACAAATGAAGGATTATAAAAATCGGTTCAGCGGTTCTTGAGTTATAAATGGTGTAACTAACCCGATTTTAATTTGCTTATATACATAGATTGTGTTGTATTTAGATTGGATTAGCCAATTGGCTTATTGGTCGATTGAATTGTATACAATAAAGTATAGAAAAAAAGACATTAGCGCACAGAAGTGATAAGAGTTAAATAATACAAAACGTGTACTTTTTCCTAACTTCATTACATACAATTCAAAATACGCCAATTGCCTAATATGTACTTATTTCTGGAGTTCTCGACTCGCCACAAATAAATTAATTTCGTGCGAGTCGCACATAAAAAACAAGTGACGATTCGCCCGTTTCGGGCGAGTAAATTCGTGCGGATCGACTAGAGCCAGCCAATTATTATATTGATCAAATATCCAATTTTCCATTTACGTCATAGTTAACAGCGCTTATTTAGCTGTGGTATATAAATAATAATTTAATTTAGACGGCACGGTTGGCGCACTGGTTAAGCGATTGACTGCTGCGCTGCGCGTCGCGGGCTCGATTCCCGCACGGAACAAATATTTGTATGGCCTACAAGTAGTCGTTCCGGGTCTGGCTGTTTGTGTATGTGAGTTTAAATGTTTGTAAACGCACCCACGATACAGGAGAAATTCATAGTGTGGGGCAACGTTTAAAAAAAATGGACAGAACACACTCATAATACTAGTATATGTTAGTCCCAGCTGTTATAAACTTATTAACACAGTTTACGACAGTGTTGTGTTTTAGTTTACTCGCCCGTAGTTTACACCTGGGATAAGGGACGATTAAAATATTTTAATATTATGCTGTAAACTGTAAACAAAGTTGTGGCTCTATTTGCAGATGCACTAAGTATTAACATGGTAGGTTTATTAAGCTTGTATAGAACCCCAATAAAAATTGATTAGAAAAAGGCTTTTGTTTATTATAAGGGCTTCGCGCCATTATATTACCTACCCCTACTACTGTTTTTTTCTGTTCAATGAAATGAAAGACGTATTTTACGTGGAGGTCGGTAATTATCCCACGGAAACGTACTACCGGGATAAAAAGTATCCTATGTGTTAATCCAGGTGATATAATAAACTATCTGTGTGTAAAATTTCATCCAAATCCTAATAAAAGCTTAATACTAATGATTGAAATTCTATCGTGAATTCATGCAAGCGTAGTAATTTTTGTTAAAATAATGCTCAGAAAGTCGGGTCATATTTGAATATTGATTCGAAAGACACGTAGCGCCATCTAACATCCTAAATGACCGTAGAAAGTTATTCCTCGGGAACAGTATTTTTTGAAGTGAAAACTTCTTTAGCAGTGTTGTGCATTTTTTGGTGATTGGTAAAAAATTTTAAACTTGCGTCAGGACACGTGACCTGATTGAAAATTCGTAAGACGGAGCTCGCGTCAGGACATGTGACCTGATCGAAAATTCGTAAGACGAGCTCGCGTCAGGACACGTGACGTGAAAATATCAAAAATGCACAACGTTAATATTCAAGTTTTCACTTCTGCCGGCACTCCCGGAGTGCAACCCGTTTTTTTTCTGGATAAAAGGTACCCTATATCCGTTTCTATCCTCTGACATCGTAAATGCAAAATTGTTATGATGATCGGTTCAGTCGATTAGGCGTGAAACGGTAACAAACAAACTTACTTTTGCACTTATAATACTAGTTAGGATAGGATAACTCATAAGCATATAAATATAAAAAAGCATTCTTATATCTATGCGCATAAGTATTCCTAGACTTGGAAGTATATCTTTTATAAATGATGACGCGTACTGTCAGCTCTTCAAGCAGAGTCTCTTAGTAATGGTCATTTAGTTAGTGATTTTGTCTACCCCAGGGAAGACGGTGGCACAGTGGTCACGTGCTGCCGTGCATAGCGAGGCTCAGGTAAGGCCCCTTTACAGTCTCCCCAGGGATGTGACTTACAAGCGTTGCACAGGGCGGGTTCCGGAATTGGTCTTTTAAGAGGAACCGGGACCACCCCTTGGTGCTGATGGTGATCACCGGGGTGGTTTTAGTGAGGTAAAAATCCCACACTCCCTGAACTCCCTCCCCGGAGGTCCGGTACCTTTTGAAGGTTTCCCCTCGAAAACAAAAAAAAGGGATTTTGTCTAGAGGGTGCAGCCTTCCAGCTGAACTAACTAGTCATTTAATGAGAGATCTTATATGACGCCTAGTAATAAATGACAGAATGACAGACAAAATGGTGTCTGTACTGAGTGATCCAATGATACTGTCCAAAGATAGCCGAAAGAAGCTTAAAATGCCTTGATGTTCTTAAAAAATGTTGTGACAAATTCTTTACAAATTTTTAAGATATAAATTTAGTCAGTAGAGTAAGTTTTTGTTGAGATTTGGCTCATAGTCGTTTTTGCAAAATGTCTGAATTGAGTGATCCACATTTTCGGCAATAACTGAAGACCCTTGAGAGTGACAAATTTTTTACTTTGGGCTATGAGTTTTGACTATTTTTGACTAAATGTACAATCACATTTTGTCACGAAATAAAAAAAGATCACTCAATCCAAATGCATATCAAAGTTCATCATGTTTTTTTAGAATTCCTTACGTAATTAATTTTAATTTTATACCTCCATGCGTTCTTGAGAAAAAGAGTCTTGACTAACAGACAGACTGACGGACAACGAAGTGATCCTATAAGGAGGAGCTAGTAACTCTTAGCGTTAGTAACTCTTCAGTACTGTCGATTTTTCTAGGGTGGGCAAAGAAGATACTAGAGAGGGCATTGCCGAACCTACGCTACCTACGCTACCCTACGCTACCCCAGTTACGTCCAGGGTAATGGTAGAGAGATAATGATGATTTTAAAAACATTTGCTTCTAAACATTACACTAATTATGTTGGAAAAGGGTAATTGAGGTGATGGTATGGTAAACTGCTTTCTGTAGCCTCAAAAGACCTTCTTGTAGATCAGTAAAAGATAATAAGAAAAAAAAAACTGTACAGAACATAAAAAAAGTTCTTCGAACTCTTATCTTAAACGTAACGTTCTACGGCAAGTATAATCGGATTTCGTTTTGTGTCATGCTTGACATAAATTCATTATGATATGAATCATCGCTGACTCACTACGTACATGACGCAATCAGCTCAAATATTCAGTTCAGCGATAAGTTCAAATATAAGGTGAAAAAAATAATGCTAATATTTTTAGGACGTACCTATTTATTTATGTCAGACAGGTAGATAGATCATATATCCAAGACAAAATCGTATCCTTATCTTCATAACTGAAAAGCTCAAAGATTTAGGTACGGTCAGCAACAAAAGTCGGTTAACACTTCAGTTCTTTAAATCTTAATTATTAAGCAAAATATTCTTAAAAACATGTAGTAATAGAATATTTAAGAATAATTAACTCTTTGCTAGTACAGACGCCAGCAGGTCAAGCTACCCGAAACTGTCATATTTTCCCAATCAATCTTGAACCTTGATACTTTAGCGATAAAGTTCAAAATCTATTAAAGAAATCTGACAGATTGTAGTAGCTTGATGTTCTGGCGTCTGTACATGAAATGCTGAAAACCAATGTATCGCATCATTTTGTATCAATTTAGATGATTTGTAAAAGTAACAGAGTTAATTGACTTTTATTGCTGACTGTACCTACCCAAGCCTAGTTAAAACTAAACAAACCTAAAACAAGCCCTGACAGGAGGCCTGCGTTCAGGCAGTGGGAACTTATGGGCTGATTATGATAAGTAATTAATTAAAACTTAAACTACTTATACAGGATGGCAGGGACATCGACGAGCAAACTGTAACCATGGATTCAGCACATGAGTTTAGACCCCATAGCGTCGAAATTTTTCGTCGGTTATAAATAAAAAAATTGCTGTTCCATACATTTTGACCGCGTAGGTATTGCACTTTTCTACGAAACAGAAGATTTTTATTTGATAACCGACGAAAAATTTCGACGCTATGTGGTCTAAACTCATGTGCTGAATCCATGGTTACAGTTTGCGCGTCGATGTCCCTGCCACCCTGTATAGAATTTTGTTATGGGCAGATTACCAATTATCATGAACCACGCTTGCCATTGTTTATTCTTAATAAAAACTAGCTTCTTCGTCCGCGTGAAATTTCTTATTCCCCGAGCCGCGTCGCATCGCATCGCATCACCTGCTAGCACTTCGTTTTCGCTTAGCATTCTTTTTGACTTGTTTTGTTTTTGCTCGGCTCCTTAGGGTTATAGCGTGGTGTTAAATGCCTATAGCTTTCCTCAGAATTGGGCTATCAAATGCAAAAATTACTTTTCAAATCCGACTGGTAATTCCAGAGATTAGCGAGTTCAAAAAAACAAAAAAGGTCTTCAGATTTATTATGAGTATATATAGATACACTTAGTTACCTACCAATACAATTTCTAATCGTGAAACCAACCCTTATAATATTTCACACTATTTTTGTTCACAAAAATACCACGAACACAACCAATATTCATAAATAAAATCTTAAAAGTGTCTGTTTCATTCTATGACAGCATTAAAAACATTATAAATAGTGCGGGGAATCTGCGCTTGGTGCTAGATCGCGTCTCGCGGGTAGTCGTAAAAATAATTTAGTGCGAGCGACGTCATTAGCGTTAGTCGGCGGCAGCGCCATCTGCCGGCGACGGTCTCTAATGCACTCTAAACACACGCTAAGTTTTGATATAGTTTGTGATTATTATTAAAAGGAAGTTATATCTTGGGAGTTTGTAGGTAGGTTATGTTTTTAAGAAAGCTATTTAGTTTTGAAATTGTTCGAATAGGTACGACAAAAATTAAACTTCATAATATATCTAATAAAATCCCCACCCACATGCTTAGGTGCGGTTCAGGCAAGTGCTGTTGAAATCGGTGCTCTTGAGTGGAATACCTCCCATGGCCCATTACTACTATTTCGTTTTTTTTTAATTTTGATGTTTGGAATTATCTGATTTTAAAATACTCTTTGGTACCAGTATTGCCAGTATTTTCATTTGTTGTCGCATTGTCGTCTCCACCTGGTATAGACTGATAGCTCACCTTTTTGAATATATCAGTGTACCCGTAAATACTAGCACGTTTGGCGGTGTTGCAATTTATCGGGCTCGATCTAATACTGCGAACTGGCATTTAGAATTTCCTAATTGAATAACCCAATAGGTACAGGAATCCAACCAAAAATATCATGTTCAGATAGAGCGTCTGAACATCTTGTTCTTGTCAAAAAACTACTACGCTTTTCTATACAGATCATTTCCCTAAGTTATTCATGTTCTTTTCAAACCTGCCGCTTGTTATCTAAATGACAAAGTAGATAGGCTTAATTGTGCGCCAGACGTTTGTGAATTACAGTCCTACAGTTTGACGGGCTTGTTGTACAGTCCGCGGCGCAAAACATATCCGTGAGCGAGTGGCATAATCGAGAGAATGCGTTCCTGACAGCTGTCAGTGCGACAATAGGCTATTTTCCTAGAAAATTCTAATTAGTCCGTCAGTTAGATTCTCAAAAAATATTGAACCGTAATTTCTTTTGTCAATTATATAAAAAACCGGCCAAGTGCGAGTCGGACTCGCCCATGAAGGGTTCCGTTACGTTACGATTTATGACGTATTAAAAAAAAACTACTCACTAGATCTCGTTCAAACCAATTTTCGGTGGAAGTTTATATGGTAATGTACATCATATATTTTTTTTAGTTTTATCATTCTCTTATTTTAGAAGTTACAGGGGGGGGGACACACATTTTACCACTTTGGAAGTGTCTCTCGCGCAAACTATTCAGTTTAGAAAAAAATGATATTAGAAACCTCAATATCATTTTTGAAGACCTATCCATAGATACCCCACACGTACGGGTTTGATGAAAAAAAAATTTTTGAGTTTCAGTTCTAAGTATGGGGACCCCCAAAATTTATTGTTTTTTTTCTATTTTTGTGTGAAAATCTTAATGCGGTTCACAGAATACATCTACTTACCAAGTTTCAACAGTATAGCTCTTATAGTTTCGGAAAAAAGCGGCTGTGACATACGGACGGACAGACAGACAGACAGACAGACAGACAGACATGGCGAATCCATAAGGGTTCCGTTGCCATTTGGCTACGGAACCCTAAAAATGATGAAGATATCGCCCGTTAAAGTTCCGCGTGACGTCACTTGCTTGCGACACTTTTGCAAGCAAGTGACGTCACGACCCCACTCCCAAATTTTGACGCGCTTTATCTGTCATTTTTTTATTTATTTATTTTTTATTAGGTCTACCAACAATTGTTCACACTGGATACAGCAACATAATTCATTCTTAAAATTAAGTTACAGCGCAACAATTACTTATAGGTAGACACCACATGCACAAAACAATAACTTCGTAAATCTAGCTTACTAAGTACTAAGCGCAAATATTCAACTAAATAAAATTAAAATTGGAAATAGTGAAACACAGAATTATGACAAAATCGATAAAAAATAAATTGAGTAATTTTTGGCAATGACAACATTGGTACAATAAAGTTAAAATTATATTACATTAGTGAATTGATAAATTATAAATAAAAATCGACATAAAGTTAAAATTCATTGAATAAAATTAAATAAAATAAAATTCATTGAATAAAATTGATAAATTGTTAAATTAATAAGAGAAAAAACTATAAAATGAATAACAGCGATAAAATAGACACATAAATAATTGAATATGACTAGGGATTGCTTGGTAAACGACTAAGGATGGCTTTTAGTTTAGCAAGAGAGTCAAAGTGGGGATCGATAACATCACTGTAGCCATTTACTGCCTTACACATTCTTGAAACAGGTGAATTGGCACCCAAAACTGTTCTTCTAAATGGCGTACAAAGAGGTGTAATAGCACTACGCGGGATTCTAGAGGGCGCACGAAAACTAAACAGGGCAAGCAAGCTGAGACTGTCTATTTTATGCTTAAAAATTTTGTAGGCAAACATGGTGTCCATTAGGTGTCTACGTCTGTCTAGTGAGGTCATGTTGAAATGTTTCAGTCTTTTATTGTAAGAATGTATTTTTTTGGCGATACCATTGGAAAATGCGAGGTGCCAAACGAAGCGTTTCTGGACACGTTCCAGTCTCAATGAATGTGTCGCGTAATGTGGACGCCAAACCACACTACCATACTCCAGGATGCTACGAATAAGACTGTTATACAGCAGTATTTTGGTTCTATTATGACGAAAGGTTTTACAATTTCTTAGGACAAACCCTAACATTTTAGAAGCTCTTTTTATAATACTATCGAGATGTGATGTGAAAGTTAACTTTTTGTCAAACAGTATACCGAGGTCCTTTATTGTTTCAACTTCCTTAATTTCAGTTCCGGATATGTGGTAACTACTACGTATTGGGACGTTCCTTCTCGTGAATGTAACATGGTAACATTTTTTGGTATTCAGTTCTATTTTGTTACTGTTGCACCATTGAACGAGACGATTTAGGTCACTTTGAAGTAGTAATGGATCATCTTCAGACTTAATGATTCTCAAAAACTTTAAATTTTTTGTTTGATTGACAAAAGAAAAAATACGTGTCCATTATTTTTCGATAATCTAACTGACGGACTAAATATAATTATTATTTTTTTTTACCCAGGCAACTACCCTATTCTAGTAGCTATTATAGATCTAATTCGCAAAACACGTATTCGTTTATATGAAACTGGCAGGTGTCCAGAACGCATTCTCTCGTCGGCCGCACTGTAGCAATTGTTACCTTCCCTTTCAAAATGATATTGAACCATCATCCTGCTGCCTTTGTCCCATGTTACTTAGTGTCTGCACAACACGTTTTTCTTATCTTCTTCCATCCTCTCCTGTCAATCGTCACGCTATCATTCACTCCCTTCTCTTTCCTCACACTATCCATGATGATGATAACAATACTAAATCCAATTACCTTGATAACATAACATAACATTACGCCCATAATTCCCGAAGGGTAAGGCAGTAGTCTACCTATAGTACACAGTAACAGTGACATTTCGCCAGTCCCGCCACCAGCTTGATGTGTTACGCAAATTTCAAACACCACTTTTACAATTCGTATGAAAGCTCTTGTCAAGTCCTACGCGTATCCGACATGTACGAAAAAGCGGTCTCCTAAAAGTTGCCGATAGGTATGTACCCGAAAATAGCCTTTCCAATACAGTCAGGTAAAAAAACAGATACATATTACAAACTACGTTTGTTTTGACTGTTCCGTACAATATTCGGTGTTACGTACTTAACTGAAAAATTGAAAACTGGTCGTGGTTGGTGCTTTCGGTTCTGCCTGCAACATTTTTTTTTTTTGTGTGAAAGATATCGGACGCCAGAAACCCATTTTTTTGGTTTTTACCGGTTCCTTCGCCATTCATAATATAATGTATAATTTTAATCATCATTATCAGACGATGATTATTAAAACTATAACCGACTCGCTATAGCTGCTTCCAGTCTAATCGGATGCAGCTGAATACCAGTATTAAGGGATATCGTATTACCCAGTAACGGGGTTGTGGACCACCCAGTTACTGGGTAATACGATACCCCTTGGTGAGACTGGTTGTGGCTGGTTGTATAGTTTTAATATAAGTCTTAAATCGCCAACCCGCCTTGAGCAAGCGCGGTGATCAATGTTCGTGCCTTCTCTGTATGAGAGCCTCCTCTCATATCCTATCTTTGCCCTACAATTGGACAAAAATAGGCTATTATTATTATACGTTTCATTTTGAGAGTATTTGTGGCCCAGTGGTATCGCCCCCGACTTATGAACTAGTTATTTAATTTTCATCACCACTGCTCTCAAAACGGTGAAGGAAAACATTGTGAGGAAACTTCGAAGAAAAGAAAAGAAAAATTCGAAGATATGTGACATCCACCAACCCGCACTGGGCCCGCGTGGTGGATTATGGCTCACATAGCCCACTCCCTTTCATAGAGAATAGTCCTGTGTCCCAGCAGTGGGAACATTATAGGCTGATTATTATTTATTATTTTTGAGAAAAGTTGTAATGTTATTACTTCTGTACCTACCTATTTATTCAAGTCACAAAACCCCTATTTTCATTATTTGTACAATGCATGGCCAGTTACCTATTTTACATCCTAATACAAGCACACTCACGTACCATGGAACTCTAAAAATAACTTTTTTTGCCGCAATATTCGCAGCAGGGATAACAAAAAGGTGTGTCTAAACCAACAGGGTTCCGTACGTTGCCAGCCACAAAAAAACATAGACTAACTGAAAATACCTCCACGGTCGCCCGTGTGTCCATTCTGGACATGTTTATATTGTAGCTGTGACCCCTAGGATGTTGTTATCGGGTTGTACGTGCTGTGTGACAGTGGAAACTAAGGTTTTTTGGAGGGAAAATGCTGAGTAATAAACGAAAAAAGTTGACGGAAAAATAAACAAATGAACTTGTAGGTCTTTATACTTACTTCTTACTTTGTTAGATTTGTATCTTTTTATAATTAAACATTGACAAAGATAAAATAAACCTGTGAGTTATTTTATTGAAAAGTTCTGGGGGCTTACACCAGCTCTTATAGCCGGGCAGAAGTTGAACTGCGCTGTTTTTTTATTATACAGGATAAACTTTTATTCAGTGCGTAAATTTTCACAGGGTGTTCTACCCATGAATATGAACCACTATGGGACCATCTCTGAAATCACAAAAAAAAAATCAGCTGTTTCTTATAAAAGTTCAATACCTACTCGACCAAAATGTATGAATCTGCTGATTTTTTTTTCGTGATTTCAGAGATGGTCCCATAGTGAATGTTGTTCATATTCATGGGTAGAACACCCTGTAAAAATTTACGCACTGAATAAAAAATTATCCTGTATGACTAAGTATAAAAAAGCAGTACAGTTCAACTCCTGCCCTGCCATAAGAACTGCAGTGCGATTCTGTAACCATCTCACCATGAAAACTTAGGTGAAGTGAGCGTGGAGTGAGCTGTCATTCCAACTAATGAAAGGGATTGACACTATTGACAGCTCATTCTAAGCTCACTTCACCTAACTTTTCACGGTGAGATTTTTACAGAATCGATCGGCTGGTGGTAAGCCCTCTGACCGTCATGTCAGAATTTTTCAGTAAAATTCATAAATCAAAGTCAAAATCAGATCCAATAATCTCGAAACAAAACGATACGAGCACTGATTATGGCTATGCTTTCTTTTGGTTGACATTTAAAATTGGACCCTTCAATGGTTTCAATAATTTGATAGGATTCATTTTGAATATAAAATGACAACAACTTATCATTTAACTCTCACAATTAAACCACAAACGTATCCTAACAGCCGATATATTCTGTAAAAATCTCACCGCGAAAACGTATGTAAAGTGAGCTGAATAGATTAGAATATTTATTTGCTTTAAAACATGGTATATTAAGGTATTATAAATAAAGTTATGATCTTACATGTTTCGCCATGGACTGGCATACAAATATTTTAACATGTTTAATGTAACAAATTTAACACATTAATTTATTAAAATTAAAATTATAAAATTTCTAATAACATTATTAAGGTTATTAGGGTTTTGTATCTATTTGAACGCTCAATAGTATCAATCCTTAACATCAGATGAAATGACAGCCGGTCTATTCTCTAAAAATCTCACCGTGAAAACATAGGTTAAGAGAGCTGTCAATTCCTAGCATTAGGTGGAATGACAGCTCTTCACTTAAGTTTTAACGGTGAGATTTTTACAGAATAGATTGGCACCCGATCGATTCTGTAAAAATCTCACCGTGAAAAGTTAGGTGAAGTGAGCTTAGAGTGAGCTGTCAATAGTGTCAATCCCTAGCATTAGTTGGAATGACAGCTCACTCCACGCTCACTTCACCTAAGTTTTCACGGCGAGTTGGTTACAGAATCGCACTGCTGGTCATTTTAAGCTCACTTCACTTAAATTTTCACAGTGAAATTTTTACAACCGACAAACCTAACTTAAAGAAAAGAAAGAGAGAAAAAAAGGTTTATTCTGCAAATTTAAGACCCCATCCAACACTGACACCAAAAACTAATACCACTGCGATTCATCACTGTAACTTTTATTTTTGTTCCTCTATTGCTATTTGCTAGTCACGAAGAACTCATTAATATCTTCGTAAGTTGACCATTACACAACTAAAGCTTGCAAAGCCTTTTTGCCCGGATTGAGAGGTTCTGTTTCACGATCCCCCTAAGAGCAATAATCATTCTATGATCTTGTTTGAAAGTGTTATGGACGAAACAAAGTACGAGGAGTTAGTGGAGTTTAGTTTTTGATTTGAGTTTAGCTTTTAGTATCTACGTTACAGATACTTAGTTTTAGTGTATGATTTGAATAAAATGTTTGTTGCAGTTATTATTGATTGTCTGGACATGAGTCGCTCCATGTAAAACACTGGTATTCAGCTGCATCTGGTTAGACTGGAAACCGACCCCAACTTAGTTGGAAAAGGGTTGGCACATGATAATGATGTCTGGACATGTAATGAAATCAAAAAAGGCAGTTTATTAATAAGTAGGTACTTAATTTGTTTGAGCATTTGACTGCCTCGTTGGACTAGTGGTTACAAGTGCTCCTCCTGACCATGAGGGCTGAGTTCGATTCTCAGTTCGGGAAAAGTGCTATTTCATTTCCATTAGGAATTTCGTACTCGGGCAATAGAGCCGACCCCTATTACATGGAACATAAACAAAAATGGCGAAATGTGGGTATACAAAGGTATCTTCTACATTCTCTACAGTTCTGTCTTACCCGTTGGGAATAGGGTAGTTGCCTGGATAAAAAAATAATAATTATATTTAGTTCGTCAGTTAGATTATCGAAAAATAATGGCCTTGTATTTTTTCTTTTGTCAATCAAACAGAAGATTACAGAGATAAAGCGCGTCAAAATTTGGGAGTGGGGGGTCGTGACGTCACTTGCTTGCAAAAATGTCGCAAGTAAGTGACGTCACGCGGAACTTTAACGGGCGCTATCTTCATCATTTTTTATATAATTGACAAAAGAAAAAATACGGGTTCAATATTTTTTGATAGTCTAACTGACGGACTAATTAGATTTTTTTAGGAAAATAGCCTATTACAGTTGTCTTGTTATGTTATTCATGTTGTGTTTCAACAACAAGTATCTACTTGAAGTGTTTGATTTTAATAAAATGACTGATGCAGTTATTACTGATTGCCTGAACACCCGGATGGAACGAAGTTGTTGTTGCACGGCTTACAACTATAGCAAAAAGTGTCGTTACAACTTTTGGTCTTAATTTTTTCCGTCTAGCCCCTTTTTACAACGCGCAATAAGGAACTTCGTTCCAATAAATCATAGGGCATCAAAAACTTCGTCCGCATCGCTGTCAACACGATAAGTGCCGCAAAAGCTGGCCGCATTGCCGCGTCGTAGTATGGCAATGCTAATTCTTTGGCCAATTAATATTAAAGTTCTACAACCACTTCGCATATCATCATCTGCCTAGCCTTTTCCCAACTATGTTGGGGTCAGCTTCCAATCTAACCGGATGTAGCTGAATACCAGTATTTTACATGAAGCAACTGCATATCTGATCTTCACAACCCAGTTATTGGGTAATACGGTTTCGGTCTTCTGACGATCCGTAACGACTGCCAAAGATTCACGATTCACAGTCGGGACCATCAGCTTAACGTGCTTTCCGAGGCACGGATGGGTCTTGATATGTAAAGATGGTCACCCATCCACGGACCAACTGCAGCAAGCGTAGCTTAACCCATGCGGCGGTTATTACTAAGCCACAAGCCCATCATGCCACTTCGCATATCTTTTCTCAATAATTTCATTCAGACACTTCATGTGATATGTCTTATATCTACTCGTACCTCCGTCTGAGCAGCTCAGCTCATTGAATAGTTAACTCGTCTAGTACATTCATTAATATTCATGAGACAGGAAAATCGTTTCAACCCTTATCTGTATAACTTCCATTTCTCCGTATCAGATGTCAAATGAAATTAATCCCCGTCACAATTTGCAAAGAAATTATAATAACTAAGTTGGAAAGCGCTTTCTTTTGAAATGTAACTATTTTAGGTTACTTTGCTCGCACAGAACAGATGGCCGATGAGGCTGAAAGGTTCTGGAGTGGCGACCGCATACCGGAGGGTGCAGCACCCTAATTGCGTAACACAATCAATAGTAATCTGAATCATTTTGAAGCAAATTGCTAATCCATTGCTTCATAAGTTCGAAAAATTTGTCTGCTCAACACGTAAATAACGCAATGAATGTTGTTGAACTGTCAAAATGAAACCGATTCCGATTAATTGTGTGTTACGCCATTAGGGTGCAGGTCGTAGTGGAGGTGCTTGAGCGAGGCTATGTCCACCAGTGGACGTATTTCGGCTGAAATGATGATTCAAGGTTAAGTTAGTATCTATGAGCAAAAGAAAAAGCATAAATACGTGAGATTAGACCTCATGTGGTGCATTAAAGAAGTTGGCAGCTCATCTATGGTCTCTTTTAAGAACGAATGAGTTGTGTGTGTCCATTGTATGACGACCATAATGTATTCCTTTGGTTTTTGGTAGAATAAGCGTTTTAAAATACAAAAGCGTAAGTAATATTCAATGTTATTGGTCGGTCTAGGTATGTACACACGGCTACACATCAAGCTATGGAATACCAGTATTGGCTGACCGTTTATTGTGAGAAAATATCATACGAAGTGAGGCCAAGACAAACTGGTTTTGTATAGCTTGACGTGTAGCCGTGTGTACTACAATTTTCTCATTTGTTTACTTAATCAAGATAATATTTACATAATATAAGCTAACATTTAAAATAATAATATGTACATGTACTTACATGAAAAATTAAGCGCAAAAATCATAGGGCATCAAAAAATTCGTCCGCTTCGCTGTCAATAGGAATGGCTATTAATATTGTTATCGGGAGATTATTGATCTAACTAAAGTAAGTGAGTAGATATTTAAGTAAAGTTAAACTTAGATTGACATTATTTTCTCAGAGAAACTGTAGGCTAGCTGTCAATAGTTATACAATGATTTTATTTTTTCACGAAAAATGTGTCTTCAAGGAGGAATAAATTACCGGTCTAAGTATTTTGGTTTAATATTTTTTCATTTTCATAGTACTGTCTCTACAGGACTAGAAGAGCCCTCCGAGGTAACGGGAGGAATCAAACACTATACGACTCCTTTTATATTATATATTATGTATTCTGTAGAAACTCTCTACATATTTCTGTCTAAATTATCACTGCTTATTCTAAATCCAAAATCCTAACTAAATATATTTGACGCTAGCTTGAACGTTCGAATGTCATCCGTCCTAAATTATATCCAGCCTGCAACATATGAGGTTGCCTTCGGCAGACAAGCCTCTACAGTACTTAGTGTTACGGGTCGTCAGTAGCCCGAAAAATCTGTCCGAAAAGTCTGACAACCAGTCTTACCAAGGGGTATCGTATTACCCAGTAACTGAGTCGTGGAGGTCAGATAGGCAGTCGCTCCATGTAAAATACTGGTATTCAGCTGCACCGGGTAAAACTGGAAGCCGACCCCAACATAGTTGGGAAAAGGCTAGGCAGATGATGATTTATGGGACATTTCCAAAATGAAAAACGAACACGTAGGGTAATTAGTCACAATGGAAACGCGCACCAAGGCTCTTATTCGTTAATAACACGGTTTACGACAGAGTGACGTTCACTATTAGTTTTATGTTCTACGTTTAACGTTTATTAGTGGGTGTACAATTCGCCAGGTTATTTCACACATGGCCACGTCTAGACGCTGCCAATGTATTAAGAAATCTCACGTTTACTCGCAAAAAATAAACAAACACAAGGTAAAAATTCGCCGAGCGGCCATTTTGACATGAAATTGTTTTCATAAAAACATCCTTATTATACTCTAAAACCCCCTACCTGTTCTTTTGACTAACAAGCCTTAATAAAAGAAGTTTATGCCGAACAATAACCAATTTTGGTAAGAAAACACCGCTTCGGAAACGGCCCATTGACATAAATAAATCATTATATTTTCTCCCGCGTACCTTATAGCGTTATATTCGAATTTCAAAACGAATTTTCATTGTAATGTTGCCACAAAAGAAAAACGCGAGATCCGTGCTTTGTTAAAAATTAATTTGATACCTTTATCTCGAATTTCTTGAGGATATTTTTTGAGGAAGTCAGTTCGGAGCTACTTGTGTTAGTAGATTTTTTATCCTTGCTTATTAATTTGGATTTTATTTTACCTTGTTAACGTAGCTTAGGTAGGAGACAATACATTGAGCTTTCAAAGAAGACTTCAATAAGATAATTAGTTTATTGCGACATAAAGATCAATGGCACTCTATTTCTTTATCACTTTTTATTTATCTGGTAAACTGGCTAGAAAAGCTGGCGTGTCGATTTGAACTCGTTCCTGGGGGTTTACTCCCTTACCACGATATCCGTATTCTACCAAGGTTACGGGCGTTTCTCAGCCGAAGTTACGGGCTTTTCCTAATCGGTATTACTTACGGATATATGACCAGTACGGGGCCCGAACTAAGAATGAATGACAACACGATTTGACATTTGTCCCTACACCCGATATGTATTTGCCCGTTTGAAAAATTTTATTTGACACTTGTTTTGGCGGGTCAACTACTTTCGGACGGGCCCGTATCTTTGTTGACGGACTTAGAGACTCTTTAAGACCGTCAACGACTACGGAGCTGTCTTATTACTCTCTTATTGAGAGTAGACCCCTGACCGATTGGCCTGAGAAGACAAAACTCAAAGAAAATTAGAAAACTATGGGGGAGACTAACTAACTAACTATGGGGGAAACTATGGGAATGGTCAACATGGGATAATACAAAAAACTGGCTAGCAGATATACCTACCCACGAAAACTGGCTCGAAACGATTGTCGAGACGACTTCACGATTGTGGACATGGGATATTCGGAATTTTTTGTAAAATCTAATAACCAATTTACAAGAAATCAAGGAACACGCCCACTAACAAAATCAGTTACTTAAACAACGAACCAATTCCCGCTATCTAAGTACAA
Organism: Apamea anceps; assembly: GCA_951799955.1. Lineage (NCBI taxonomy): Eukaryota > Metazoa > Arthropoda > Insecta > Lepidoptera > Noctuidae > Apamea > Apamea anceps. The sequence continues at coordinate 15,227,914 of OX637506.1, forward strand.
CATCATGATTGCAATTACTTTCAACTTTCAAGCCACCATAACTGCTCTCACTCCGTTTTCCAAGGAGTTTGAAATTCATTTGGAAATTATCCCATCGATGCAACCTCGCGATAAAGTCAGGGAAACTTCTAAGTAATAATTTCTACTTGCACGGTGCAATATAATGAAAACTACGTGACTTCAAATTACGGCGAAAAGTTCAGTTTTAATGTTGTTAAGTTGGCAGTTTTACGGTGTCCTGATGTTGGTATAATTTAGAGCGTGCATTTAATCAATTTTCCATTCTTTCGATCATTTTTCGTAGAACATCAAACTTCTTAGATTTTCTATGAAATATGGTGGTAAAAATGGATTAAGCCATGTCTGCTCATGGCTTAACCCTTCACCTTTAACGTGGATCCACGTGAGGCACAATGACTTTTTAATTGTTTCTGTAATTATGGCATTGAACCGGTTAATCCAATGATATTGAAATTACAAAGTGATTTGATAGTCATGTTATGAAAATGACGAAAGGCTACGACTAAGCGCATCTAATATTCTACTCAGTTCCTACCATTTTTCGCAGAGTATGTAACATGGTTTAATCCTATGATATTGAAATTCGACTACGAAGTGATTTCGATAGTCATATTATGAACATGACAAAGGGATGCGACATACTTCTAGGTTTTTTTACCAAAGCACATCTAATATGCTTGCTCATTCATCATAAAGCATGTCTACGGTTTCTATGATTAAAATAAAAATGGCCAAATCGAGTACACGGAAGAACCACAGACCACTCCAGACGGAACCATACTACGGAAAGATACTACGGGAAAAAAATTGAAACTGTAACCATGAATTCAGCAAATGATTCTAGACCCAACAGCGTAAAAAAATTTCGTGGGTTATAGAAAAAAAAAAAGTAGTGGTTTCAACATTTTGTCCGCGTAAGTGTTGCACTTTTCTATACAACAGCAGATTTTCTTTTTGATAACCGACGAAAAATTTCTAAAAGATCTAGAATCATAATGCTGAATTCATGTTTACAGATTGCATACTGGTTAATTTTTTTTTCCTGTAAAAGTGAGTTACATTATTATTATTATGTAAATTAATAACTAACTTATTACTTAAATTCATTACTAACTTCTCTACTTAACCAAAAAATCTCAGTCTCTACCTAATTATAATTCAAAAGGAAATACGTGGACAGCATTTTGACTAAAATGTTTCATAATATAAATCAGCGTTTTTCATAAAAATGTTCGTAAATTATCTTTACCATTTTTCACCAGACATCGTCTTTTGCCGCCGGCGCCCCGCTGCGTCCCCGCGGCGTCCACGCAGCCGCAGCTAGGGTTCCCGCGCACCGCCACAGGTGCAACTGTCAGCTGTCCGGAAACTCGATGTGTTGCTAATTATTATTTTTTTTAGAGAGGAGAAAGGGTTCGTGTATTAATCTGGTGCGAATTTTTTTCGTCGATTTTAGGGTTGTGTGTTTTGAGTTTGCTGTATTTTTTGTTAAGTATTTAAAGCATGCAAACTTTCAGAATTTAAAAAGTAAAAGAGAAAGAAAATACTTTTTTTGCGGAGAAAAACACAAAGAAGAAAATATGCGTACCATGCATAACGGTCATCGCTCAGCATAATGCTGTGACTCTGTGCAAGACAGAGTCACACCCATAGAAATAAACAAATAAAATACTTCTTTCTTATATCTATAGCTACAGTGCTGATTTTTAGCGACAGCCGAAAAGAAGACATTTTACGATACATCTCGCTAAGTAGCGTTGATAATTTCAAATTCGATAAAAGAAGGACAACGCCCATTACTTTTCGTACAAAAAAAATCACTTCGAATTTCAACCGAATCAGTTTCAAAAGCAGATACAGCCGATCGATTCTGTAAAAATCTCACCGTGAAAAGTTAGGTGAAGTGAGCTTAGAGTGAGCTGTCAATAGTGTCAATCCCTAGCATTAGTTGGAATGACAGCTCACTCCACGCTCACTTCACCTAAGTTTTCACGGTGAGATGGTTACAGAATCACACTGCTGTTTCATAAATGTTTTATCTTGCTTCATACATAACAGTAAAAAGCTTGGGTGAGTTATGTAACGTGAAATGGATGATCGATATACCATAGGGCGCGCACACGGTTTTGTTTGGATATGTGCTTATTTCCTTGTTTTTTCGCTTCAAATTCTACATTTTTTTATTTCATCTACATGGGCACTTATGAAACGTTAATAGTTTAGTTATTCCTATGGAGAAGAGCCGGAAAGAAACTCCCCGGTTTAAAAATAAATGGCTTTTCCGTAAAGCTGAACGGATGCGTACGCATTTCATACAAAATCGTTGTTTTCTATAGACAAAAGCTAAACAGAGCTGTATAAGTGTGGTTAGTCCCTAACGTATGAGAGGACAGTGTAGGCCTGTCAACAAGTACCATCATGGTACTTGCTGGCAGGTTAAGTACAGACGCCAGCAGGTCAAGCTACCCGAAACTGTCAAATTTTCCCAATCAACCTTGAACCTTAATGTTTTAGCGATAAAGTTGAAAATCGATTAAAGAAATTTGACAGATTGTAGTAGCTTGATGTGCTGGCGTCTGTACATGGTACTACATGTACGTAACAAAAATGTAAAACCAGATAGAAAATGGTCAACATATCGAAGCATCTGAGCGTCTAGTAAACAGGTCGAATAATAAATAAATAAAATGAACAAACTCTAGGGTTTTCAAAATAATCTGGAATAATGTAGAACAAACAAGACTAGATTTCGACAAGGGCCCCAAATGTATGCTGATCTCTCTAGAATCCAATCAGACAATGATTACGTTAACTAAACACTAAGTATATTTTATTACCGTTAACAAAGTCAAAAGGCCTCACTATATTGCATTCTAAAACACCAGTTTTCAGGCAATCCTGAAATCAACCGTAATGGTGATTTCACGAATGGTCGAAAAATTGCAGTATAAATTCACTGCAACTTTTTTACCACGGTTTGTTCAAGCCCTACGGCCCTTCGAACTCTCCGATCGTAGTTCTTTTGTTCGAAACTGCCACAGTATAAATAAATATTGCAGTAGTGACAGATTGATCAACATTGCAGTCATGTACTACTTCTTACTCCGCTAAGTGTACTGACCTCTTTTCGTCAATCAAATGCATTATTTACAAGACAAATGTGCAGTTGACGGTACTTTTCTTCACTTAGTGCTTACTTTAAAAATGCTTTGTTAAAAGTTCTGGACTTGCAACATTCGTGCATATAAGTAGGTACCTACTCGCATATGAAGATGGTTTTTAAGGGCTTATTAGTCGAATTTACTCGCCTAATTAATTTGTGGGGGAATCGAACACCAGAAATATGTACTTATTAGGCAATTGGCACATTTTGAATTTTATGCCTAATACATATTTCTGGTGTTCTATTCGCCCACAAATTAACTTCGTACGAGTCGCCTATAGAACCTATAATATTATTTAAAAGGGTCGATTCACCCGTTTCTGGCGAGTAAATTCGTGCAAATCGACTAATAATCCGGTTTAAGATATAATTCTTTTGTAACAATAATTGTACAGAATTTTAAAGGCTGGGGGTCTTGATGATTCATAAATGAACGTGGCATGAACAAAGTAACGGACACAGTATGTCCTGTAAGTATAACATTTGTCCTTCTTTGTTTTTTGTGGTGAATAATAAAGTGTTTTATAAATAAATAATAAGTCATAACAAGTTTTTTGAGAGCATGTTTTTGCAGCGATTCATGGCACAAACATCACAAAACTACTATTATATCTATACTAATATACTAATCTATTTATCTATGTATATCTTATATCTATCTATAATATTCATCATCATCATCATTTCAGCCGAAAGATGTCCACTGCTGGACATAGGCCTCCTCCAAGCACCTCCACTTCTGTGCTTCTCGCATCCAACGGGTTCCTGTGGCCTTTACAAGGACGTCATAGCCCGAAGAATTGTCAAACTTAAGTGGCAATGGGCAGGGCACACTGCTTGCAGAACAGATGGTCGATGGGGCCGAAAGGTTCTGGAGTGGCGACCTCGTACCGGAAGAAGTAGCGTTGGAAGGCCTCTATAATCCTACTAATATTATAAACGTGAAAGTTTGTATGGGTGGATGGATGGATGGATGGATGGATGTTTGTTACTCTTGCACGTAAAAACTAATGAACGGATTTGGATGAAATTTGGCACACATATGGTTTATCACCAGGATTAACATATAGGATACTTTTTATGCCGATATTCCCACGGGATCGAAACTTAAGCGGGTGAAACTGCGGGGGCAGCTGGTAATATTATAAAGAGGTAAAATTTGTTTGTAAGTATGGGGTAATCTCCGGATCTGTCAATCGGATTTGAAAAATTCTTTTGTATTTGTTAGCTCAATTATTAAGGAAGGCTATAGGCTATAAATCTCACAGAACGGAAGCGAAAACGAAGTAATAGTGCGGGCGGGCGATGCGATGCGATGGGGTGGGTCGGGGGAACCAGAAATTTCACGCAGACAAAGTCGCGGCAGAAGCTAGTTAACTTATAATTATGCATCCAAATATTTAGAGCCAATATTGATAGAATTATTCTATGAATTTGCAAACTCAAAGACATCTTATGTTAATATTTACGAGTTAGACTGCCATTATTATAAACAATATAATGTATGCAGTATTAAACTATTCGATTAATGCAGTATCACGTAGATATTGAAGGTAAATTATTTTATTAGGCGCATTACTGACTTTCGGTTCATGATTAAAACAAGCCTATTTCTAATGTCTTATATCGATAGCTAAAAGGCGAAAAGTCAATCTACCAACCCACACTGGGCCTGCCAGTGGCGTGCATTGGTTTTCAGAATAAGCAGACACTTAGGCAGGTATTTAATTTCCTCGTATTAACTTGAACGAGTAAAGACTAATGACAATGTGCGAATAACACGGGAGCCGAGTAGGCCATCTGGTGACTGCCTACTGCCGCGCCTGTTTGTATGAAGAGTTTGTTTTTTGTTAGGTATGATAATTTAGTGAGTTTCTTAATTGTGGGGCACACACACTAAAATGTAATTGACAGGCTATATGCAATGCACGCCACTGGGGCCTGCATTGTGGCTTACAGCCTCTCACCGTGAGGAAGCCTGTGTCCCAGCAGTGGGAACATTTTAGGCTGATTATGCTATGCCAAGTTTACCACTTAGGTAATTATGCTAATGGAATAAAGGCTTATGGGGGCTTGGCGCTTAGGTTTGATTTTGCCGTGCGGCTGGTCGCTTACCAAATCGCCTCACAAGCGGAATCGCCACCCTATTTACACAGGTCGATCAAATTCGCAGGTGACAAGTTCATTTTGCATGAAAATGTCGACCATGCGGCGGGCGATCGCCTGGGACGGAGTATTTTCACGGTCGATTTTAGCCACCCGCCAGCAAAAGTCGAAACCTACTCTAATTTGGAACTTGTGATTTTAGTGGCTTGCGGCCTAGTCGAATTGCTATTTAGAAAGTAGATTTTCGTACCTGTGTAGATCCCGCATGAACCGTCCAATACCAGCGCAGTAAACCAAAGAGACAGGACAACAAACGCACGTTTTCATAAAAATATGACGGCCAGACGGTTCATAAAGGGATTTCGTCAGACAATGTCCGTAGGTACGTCAGCTACGCGTATGTAGCGAGTAGCGCTTAAGTGATATTAGCAGATAGTCGGACGGCCGGACAATGGTCTGCGCCACCAGAGCAAACACAATATGCGATGTATGACGATAGGCGCGGAGTGTGACTGAATGGAGTGCTAGCTGAATTTGTAAGGTATGTAGTAAGGTAGAATTAAACGTGGAACGATGTTGTTATTTGGATGATTTTAAGTTTGGGTATATTTATAAACGTTGCTAAAGTTAAGAGACTTTAAAACGTCAAAAGTATATGGTTAAACAGTCGCTAACTTTAACCAACGTTTATAAATAAAATCTACGTAAAACAGTCTATTAACTTTGTTGGTATCCAGCAAAGGTAACTCGCCGTCTTGCTTCGGGTGACAGAACAGCTGGCTACAGCATTGCGTTGTGCACTGCAGTGTGTTTGAGCAAAGTCTTAAAAGCGGAATTTTTTTTCAGTATGACGTGCTTTTTTATCAGTCAAAGAATACCTTATTTTCACAAGCGACACTTACAAAAATTTCCCATTTCAAAGATGGAGCTAATTGTCGGCTAAGTATCGTATTTTTGTCCGCTTTTGTCATATTAGCAACTCCATGTCCTTCCTACTCCGTGGTATCCGATGTATGACGCCAGATTACAGCCGCTAGTTTGAAGCGATGTATTGCAATGATATTGCGACGTGGGGTACTGTGGAAGCCCAGCATTATATTTTGGGAACAATGGACGCGTCATGGATAGTTGTATTCTTTTATCGTGCTTGATGATTTTCAATTTCGGTTTGAGTGGAATTCAATTTGATACAAGACAAGCGGGAAATTATGACTAAGCATCTCAACGGATTCTCCACGGTCCACGGTGCCTATGGAGAAGAACGGGCAAGAAACTCCTTGGACACTCTTTTAAATCAAAAAGTCTGTTTTTGGACGCAACACTCATAAGAATTCTTAGTAAAGTTGTTACTAAAATCCTTTTTTCAATGTACCTACCTATAGAGCTACCCAGGCATGAAGGTTCACGACATGCTTCTAAGGTCCTTGGTGCACGTTTTTCTTGCCGTGAAAAACTATGGTTTATTCGCCGTTTGTAAGCATGGTCGTCAGTGTTGTATGGATCACTATCGAAGCTTGTACAGACGCCAGCAGGTCAAGCTACCCGAAACTGTCAAATTTTCCCAATCAACTTTGGACCTAATATTTTAGCGATAAAGTTGAAACTCTATTAAGGAAATTTGATAGATCGTAGTAGCTTGATGTGCTGGCGTCTGTACACAGACACATTTTTTCTATGGCACGGTTTATACGCCATGAAACTGTGTCGTGTACAAAGGCCCTAACAGTCTACACGATATTCGGCTCCGAAACGTCCTAACACCGGTGTATCAACTGTCATTGTTGTGGCGGTTCCGTACCAAACGTATCTGACAGGTAGCGGCGCCGCGCGCCGGAGAGAGGGTCTATTAGCGAAGCGTTCGATATGTGCTTCGTTTAGTTCGGTTGAGATATTTTGGCGTTCTATTTTGAGTTTTTTTTTTTACTGATAATTATTTATATTTTGTTATGTTTTACTTTGAATCAAGTTACTTAGGAGTGGGATAAAATAAAAGTGGGATAGTCGTACATTATAATAATCTCCATTAAGTAATGAAAATTGGGCAAATCCTGGCCAGTTATGTTACACCGACTGTACTGACTGACCAATCTTCTATTTACTAATACCTACCCTAAGCTGTCGCGCGTCTCAAGTAATTGTGGTTGTTTCTGATAACCAACGCCACTTAAGAGTTCAAATAAAAAAACATGAATGCAAGGCTTTAATCGCAGCAACTATACCCTGTCCATAAGGTTAACCGTTTTTTGACAGCTGTCTTAGAATAGAACGTACGTATTCCAGATTACGTAAAAATTAACTTTGAAATGCGTAATAAAATAAATATACGTATAAACTGCCTTATCTTATTGAATTATTTTATTTATGGCTTCTTACAGACATTATAATACCGACCGTGTATCAATCAATGTATTGTGTGTTGCTGCAATCAGTAGTTCCATTTATGACAAAAAACGGTTTACCTAATGAACAGGGTATAGGAGCTAGTTTCTCGAGCGAAAGTTATCGCAAGATTAATGTGACAAATTTTCAAGTGCGCGTAAACTACTGCAATAGGGTAGTTGCCTGGGTAAAAACAAAAATAATTATATTTAGTTCGTCAGTTAGATTATCGAAAAATAATGGACACGTATTTTTTCTTTTGTCAATCAAACAAAAAATGACAAAAATAAAGCGCGTCAAAATTTGGGATGGGGGTCGAGACGTCACTTGCTTGCAAAATTGTCGCAAAAAAAAAGCAAATGATGTCACAAGGAACTTTAACGGGCGATATCTTCATCATTTTTATATAATAAATTGACAAAAGAAAAAGTACGGGTTCAATATTTTTTGATAATCTAACTGACGGACTAATTAGATTTTTTTAGGAAAATAGCCTATTGGTTGAACGCGAACATTTTTTTTTCTAAAAATTGACCCTTAGAGTTGTTAATAATCATCCTTGCATAACAGTACCTTATATGTTCCATTTAACTGCAGTAAGTATAACCAACATCTATCATTTTGTTTTAGTTCTAAAATTACGGAAGATGGCGTCTAATGCACCAACTTTTAATCGTGATTAATGCCTGCAAAGTTTATAGCTTTATGACACGAACACAGTTAAGCCAATTAGAAGCAGGAAACAAAGTTACCTAATAAGTTAGATTCTAGTTGTCCGAAAGGTATAACTTAGTTTACTATAAAAAATGATGTATTAGTAACTCAATTTCTTAATAAACGAAAGATTTTAATATATTATTTAACGCCAAAAATACTAATTCCCACTTTCACTCACTCTAGACGACTGGTAAAAGAAAGCCTATATAAAAAGCATTGAATTTTCAACTTTTGACGCTGAGCCGAGCGTTAAAAATCCAACAGCGCGCTTTTCCAACAGCGCGTTCAATTTCCTGCTCTGCTTATAGGTTTTTTTAGGAAGCATTACTTCGAGCAGCATTAGTTCCTTCTCGAAACTGAGCTACGATGTTCTGAGTTCTAAAATCTTCAGCAGGTAATAACCCCACCATACCACTAACCAGCTATCTAACCAGGGCAATCAACCAAATAGTATAGCAATGCCTTGATAACTAACGCTATTTTTGTTACTGTCACATTACACTTACTGCTGGGCAAAATCTTCCCACTTCTGGACAAAAGATCCCCCAGAGATTAATAGCAACTGTCTAAGACCTAACAGTTCATCTACTTCCACAAATTTTAGTTCTCACCACTATTTTCATGCGACAGTATTCGAAAATTCAAATATGATAATTCGAATGTTAAAATAGCCACTCGTGTTTCGTTTTCGACACGGAAATTGAGCGGTGGCGGTCGAGCATTGGTTCGCTGAGCCGTCGGCTGCACGAACGACCGAGTCGGAGTTATATCGAATCGATTCATAGAGTGACATGATAAAGGGTAGCGACTGATACTGTGAGTGCACTCTTTAAAAGAATATTCGTATTTATAAATGCGGTTGGTTTAAAAAAAAATCGGTTGTCTGTAAAGTCGGTTTACTGACGATAGTTGAACGTGACAACGTAAGAAAATACTGATGGAATGGTTTCATTTTTCAAAAGAAAATTTTAATGGAACGCCTCAGAGAGGTAACGCCGCATGCGTCATGTTTTTTCGTGCGTGCAGCCGGCTCCATCGAATTATAAGACGTTGTCACGTCAAGACGTTGTCTGAGGGGCCCGTGGCTAAATAATAACAGCCGCACAGGTCGATCGGTCAGGTTAAGCTACGCTTGCCGCGGTTGGTCTGTGGATGGGTGACCATCTTTACATACCGAGACCCCTCCGTGCCTCGGAAAGCACGTTAAGTCGTTGGTCCCGGCTGTCATTCGTGGATCTTTGATAGTTGTTACGGGTAGCCAGAAGCCCGAAAGTCTGACAACCAGTCTTACCAAGGGGTATCGTATTACCCAGTAACTGGATTGTGGAGGTCAGATAGGCAGTCGCTCCATGTAAAATACTGGTATTCAGCTGTATCCGGTTAGACTGGAAGCCGACCCCAACTTAGTTGGGAAAAGGCCAGGCATATGATGTCACGTCAAAAAAACTTGCATATTGTGATGTCGGTATTAATTTTTTTATTCGTGGTGAAGAAGGGATTTATTCTTAAAACATTGAAATGCAGTCGTTTAGAAATATCAGCCCTTAGGGTTACGGGCTACGATTATTACGGGCTGATTTTTCAATAATCAGATAACTTTTATAGGAAGTTTGACAGCTTTTGTATGGAAAATATGTCAGTGTCATATTTATTCTTCAGATTAAAATTATCCGACTATTGAGAAATCAGCTCTAAGTTAAATAAACCGGTTACATTACAAGAAATTTTAAAAATAGGTGCAACATCAAGTGTAATTAAGAAACGTCGTGAAGGTTCGAGGGGTCATTCAAAACATTATGAGCATAACAGCTGAACTCGTATTTAAGGTCAATAAAATGCGCTGAAGTCCATAAAATAGGATAAATAGCATGTTTCCTTCAGTTAAATCCACACAGACGGACCGTGGGACGTTATGACAGACAGTTTGAGAGATGTCCACCATTTCAGATACTTTAATAAATGTCTTAGCACACGATATTATTTGTCCCGCTTATTATTCTCGAGAAAAAATATTAAAATAAATGACAGCCAATACACTGCTTATAACAGAAAGGGCCTTAGAATTTTATTTTTTTAAACTTTATGCACTAGTAAAAAAAATGTACAAAGGCGGACCTAGCCTGAGGCATTTTCTACCAGTCGACCTTAGAGTGATGCAGAGACAAAACATGGCAAGTGCAACATACGGGATAAATATCTAGGAAATGACTATAAAATACAAGAATAAATACTAATACATACGTACGTACATACATAATATAAACAAAATGAACTTACAGGAGAAAAAATTATCGGTAGAGAAGAAAATGAATCCAGCAAATCAGCGCTGGCATGTTACGGCCAACTTCTGGCGGATTTGTACACGTGCCTTCACTTCATAATTTAGCGAGCTATTTACAAACTACATCTAAGACTTGATCTAAGAAATAAATATTGAGCGTCTTTCACAACTTTTCAGTACATAAAAAATAAAAATCAACTGCCGCCGCTAGTTGAGACCGACACCTGATCCGTCATATTATTTTTTCTCGAGAATTCATTTCGTATCCAACTATAAAACTCTAATTCCGATGTCGTACCGTAATGGATAGTCGGGGAGCTCGAAGCAAAATTTAATATTATGTTCGGCGATATCTTATGAAGGTAGGAGGGTAGGGGCAGAGGCTTCAGTGCAGGTATGATTGTCGTGGGATTGCGAATTGTGAAAAAGTCACGAATCTTTGTCTAGACTCGGATGACGAGAGCCGTGTAGGGTTACCAAACAAATATGACATAAACTGATAAAAAACATGGATTTTCTGTGAGGATATGAAGGAAAGAAGAAAGAAAGAAAATACATTTATTTGCGGCAAAGAACACAAACACAAAAAAATAACAAGTTGGGAGTAAAAATGCCTCACATCCACGCAAAATGGCCATCGCTCAGCATAATGCTACGACCATATACGAGACAGAGCCCCAGAGCACTGGTTACCCACAGCAAAGTTATCGACATAGCCCGAAGATTTCCCCAACTTAAGTGGCAATGGGCAGGGCACATTGCTCGGAGAACAGATGGCTGATGGGGTCGAAAGGTTACCTATTTATGTATTAGTGTACCTAGTTTTAAGAGTTTTTTTTTATCATTCCCTCTCAATTAAAGCACCTGCCATCTAATCTCTTCACCACCCTTGGTTGACTGGTAGAGAATGCCTAAGGCATTAAGTCCGCCTTTGTACCTTTTTGTGCGAAAAGTTTAAATAAATAAATAAAGGTTCTGGAGTAGCGACCGCGTACCGGAAGACGTAGCGTTGGAAGGCCTCATACAAGGTTGACTGATGACCTGGTGAACGCCGCAGGAACCCACTGGATGCGAGAAGCACAGAGCCAATCGAGCAGAAGTGGCGGTATTTGAGGGAGGCCAATGAAACCTTGTCTTCAAAATATTATTCAAGGGCAGAGAGGTCACGGTCTCAATTGACCGCCTTAAGCCAGCTTACATTTTGGCAGAGAAAGCTGACCCAGAAGAAGTCACTCCACCTAGCAGTAGCAAACAGTACACCACTCGCTCTGGTCGTCATGTCAGGTTTCCTGATTTTTATCGCCCTTGACGGTCTCTGGAGGGGGAGAAGGGGGGTGCTGATGTAGAGTTCACTCCTACCACATACTTAGTTCAGAATATGCCACGAGTAACGCTGCTGAGTTGACAACCTTCCGTCATGGTTGAGACATACGTCCGACAGTTTTATTGTATTTCATTTTATTTTCATTTCTTGTTAGCTTGTTCATTTTCTACACGAGCTAAAGAGATGATGATGGTGATGATATTTCATTTATTTAAAAATCAGGAACTACTGAACACTAGTTTGAACTATCTGACTAATTGACGGCCTACCATTTCCTTCACGATTTAAAAGCTGTAGATGGTTCTATAGAACCTATGAGATTATTGTCTCTTAAAACAATGTCACTCTTCATTAAATTATTTAAAGCTTTTCATAATTTTGTAGAGTATTTCAAAAATGTTGCCAAACTAAAATTCTGCCTGAATTTCTCGAAATTCCAGCCGTGCCGGGAAAATTCCCGTCTTCTGGTAACCCTAGCCTTGAGTCCCATCCTCGGAGACACTAAGCCCGTGTTATTAGATTTTGATGAGTTGTTGACGACCATTTTAAAAGTTTATATGTACGTTTTTTATTCAGCGGCGCCACTTCCAAGTTTTACAATCAGTTTTACATTTTATTTGCGAGAGTACGTGGTGATAGGTCTACTGAGTTTGCAGTAAAATTGACATTTATATGTTATTGATTTGTTTACCGCTGTTCCGGTACTAAAAACTTGATATAGACTCTGTAAAAAGTGGAGTTTTTACTTCTCAGAAACATATAAATAAGTGCTCACTTGTGTAGAGCATAATCAGCCTATAATGTTCCCACTGCTGGGGCACAGGCCTCCCCTCGGTAAGAGGAACTGGGCCGTAATACACCACGCGGGCCTAGTGCGGGTTGGTAGATGTCACATGTCTTCGATTTTTTATTTGGTTCTAGGACATGCCGGTTTCCTCACGATTTTTCCTTTACCGTTTAGAAAGCTGTGGTGATGCAATAATTTACACAAAGTAAAGCGTCCATCTGGGTTCGAACCTACGACCTACAACTCGAAAGTTGCGGCCGTTACCACTGGGCCGCCACTGCTCTCACTTGTAAAAAAATCTTATATACTCGTAATATATAATTAATTTAGGTATATAAAGGTTTTATAGTATATGAGGGACTTATTAAGTATGCAATATTCTTACCTAATGTATATTTAGGAGAGACAGTTTCGACTCTCAATTTGAGTCATCATCATTCACCCCAATGATCCCAATTTATTTGGGGTCGGCGCAACATGTCTTTTTCTTCCATACTTCTTTAGTAGTCGTCATTTCAGTAGTCACCCCATTTCTAACCATATCATCATTCACACAGTCCATCCATCGTTTCTTTGCTCTTCCCCTAACTCCCAATTATAAATAAAACGCGCTTATGAAAATTCATAAATAAAACAAAGGGGTTCGAAATTGGAGATGAAAATGGTTTCGTCTCAAAACTTCACGATTCAGGTTTCAACTTAAAGCCAAGTATAAATAACTCCAACAAAACATCGCAGGTGATTGCCCACATAATCTACGAATCGATTTTACAATAAACCCTTGTTTTACTAGCACATCTGTGTAAAGCAGTCATAAAACTAATCCATCAGTTTCAATCAATCGGGCGGGTATAATAACTCACACACACAGGGACAAATCATATCAAAGTAAAAGCGCTGCAGCGGATTAGCTGACTATATGACAAGGATACGGGACCGCGAAACCATAAAACTTTCCCTTGTCCATGAAAAGTGAGCTCAGTCACGCAAGGGTCATTAATTCTACGTAAACCTGGCCAACGTTATACTAAGTAATACTTCAGCTTGTAAGCCAGTAATCGGTCAGACGCGACTGAATTTCATAAAAAGCCTTTACAGAAACCAATTCCGATGTCGTGCAACAAAGTATTATCAAAATAACGGCTTTATTGAAATGATTTGAAACGCGTCTAAGAGCTAGTGAACACGGAATAAGTTCCAGTTTTTTAGCGCTAAATATCTAGTTTGACAACTTGAACGATAACTTTCAGTTCGAAAGAATGAAATACAGTTGTTTTGGATTTTTCTTTTACGGACCGTTGCGCTATCTCTACGACTTTGTCAAAGAATATTATAGTAACTGTACCTTTGGAAATACGAAATGGAACGGAATGTACTTTATTTGCAGCAAATATTTTTCTGGATGGAAATAGATTGGGTGCTTTTTATTTTTTATAAAGTTAGCTACACTATTTCCAATAACAAATATCTATATAATAATATAGTCATAAGATCACCCAAAGAAGAGTTTTAAAAACCTTAGCATAATCAGCCTTATGTTCCCGCTGCTGGGACACAGACCTCCTATCGATGAGGGAGTGGGCCATAAGTTTCGATCCCGTGGAAATATCGGAATAAAAAATATCCTATGTGTTATCCCTGGTTATAAACTATCTGTGTGCCAAATTTCATCAAAATCCGTTCAGTACTTTTTGCGTGAAAGAGTAACAAACATCCACCCATCCATCCATCCATCCATCCATCCATCCATCCATCAATCCATCCATCCATCCATCCATCAATCCATCCATCCATCCATCCATCAATCCATCCATCCTTACAAACTTTCGCATTTATAATATTGTAAAAAGTAATTGTTACTATAATTTCAATACGTAGGTACGTGAATCACCTAACGATATAGGTATGAACTTTATTCTCCTGAATTAAGCCTGAAACTAATATTGAAAGCCTGTTTCAACACACCTGAGCGTACATTTAACCCTTCCAAACATATCAAACAGTTTACAAACAAAATAAACTCTTCACTTTCATATATTCGTCTCTCAAAGCAAGCGGAGTACGATTAACAAAATTCTGAAAATTCGTTGTTTATCGGAGTGCAGCTAGACGACGCGAAACAAAAACAGAGTAAACCTACCATCTGACGTTTTCTCCGATTGTAGTCGCAAAAACAGCCACGTCTGGCTACCCCAAAGCCCCGAATATATGCGGAATAAAATAAACAGAAAGCGTACTATCCGTACTAATATGCAAGTCGTAGGTGCGCTACCAGCTACCACTGACAAGTTTTTGAACGTTTATGAATAAATAAGTAGCCCCCGTCTGCCGCATCAATACCGCGGTGGCTGAATGCCAAATGCCATTCGTGACACTTTCCACTTTCGCTCTTTTTCCATCCCCACACGTTGAATATTTCGTCCGGCTAATTTTCCGTACGGTTTTTTTTCCGAAAACGTTTTTGAAACTGTCGGCGGCTTTGCTGCTGTTCAACGGCGCTGTTTGACGGCTGCAACTTTAATGGCTGAACTAAAAACGTTTCCAAGTACCGAAGTGTACCTAATTTGGATTAACGTTGAGCTTTCGTTTCGGGGTTTAATCACGTCACCTTTTATATAAATAACGAGATAAAGAGCATGCAGTTTCAACACAGCATATACAGTATTTATTTATATATACTTTATTGTACACCACAAAAATACGTAACAAAAAATAGATCCAACACTACAAAATATACAATGGGCGACCATATTGCTTTCTGCAATCTCTTCCGGAAATAAAATGGGGTTGTCTTGTAATAATAAATTTACAATATACTAAAATAATAATACATTTAATAATAATACATTTATTTATTTTCTCCCACAAGTTACAGTTTACATTGCTTACAAACTATTACATGGTAGGAGACAGGAGCCCAAACTAAGTACTTAAAACATGTGCTATGGGTCTCCTGGTCTCCGTTTCTCGAAAGCATTTAGGATCAGATAAGGACAATGGTTACAGTGCCAGGGAGTGCCTTTTTAAATTTATGTACTTATATAATATGTGAAATTGGTTGTATAGTTAGTTTTTTTGTCTCTGGGTGTGTGCGAATTCTAGTATTTGAATATGTGTGTGAGAGTGTAGTGTGCATGATTGAAATAGATACACAAATATATGTATAAATATTCTAAATAATCCTACTAATAAATTATGAACGCGAAAGTTTGTATGGATGGATGGATGTTTGTTTCTCTTTTACGCAAAAACTACTGAACGGATTTCAATGAAATTTGGCACACAAATAGTTTATAACCAGGATTAATACATAGGATACTTTTTATCCCGATATTACCACGGGATCAAAACTTATGCGGGTGAAACCGCGTGACGCAGCTAGTACGTAGATAGATATACCTACTGTATAGATAAACTTTATCAACCACCTAACAAAATTCTATTTACATAAAGACAGGCCACAGATAAATCCAACCAAAAGGAATTGACTAGCGAAATTCAAGCGCATCCGATGCCCTTTTTAGCCACAAAAAGTATACAGTTTGACATTTAACGGGCTACCTAACGTGTTTGGGCAAGTAAGCGGTGCAAAGGTGTCGGGGCCATTACCCAGGGAGGCAGAAGTGGCTGACTTACTAGCCTCCCCACTGCCAGTCGTCTGCAGGTCGAACCATTATAGCGATCTAAATAGACTCAAATGTTACATATGGCGAGAATTCTTAGGAAAACAACTTTTAAAAGATGTTTTCGCAGTGTTCGAAATAGGCAAGCCGTATGAATGAAAGGCGATGCGGCCTTTTTAGTTGGCACAATGTGGAAAATGTATGTACGTATATTTTTTATTTACACAATGTTTGGAGTGGAGTGGAAATGGTTATGTGTTTAGTTATTTGATGCGCTTTATGTGAAAGAATGATGTGTCCTATATACATGTATCTTTTTTGCTTTTGAATTTGAATGGAATCAAGATGACACTTGAACTTGAAACCGGAAAAGTATGGCAGTAATGCTACTGAAACAGCAAGTACACCAATTTTCCTAGTAAAGATAGAAACGGGAAATAAAATCGCCAAACACACTTTTTGAAACGACGGGGTAATACGGTGGACTGCAAACATAAGAATTCTATGCTGCAAAGACGATAAATTCAAAATAGATCTTATGTGAATGATGATATGGCTGGAAAGGGAGTAACTTTTGAGCTGACGATTAAGGCCCTGTGTACACACACGTTTTTCTTGCCGTGAAAAACTACGGTTTATTCGTCGTGTGAAGGCACGGTTCGTCAGTGTTGTATCATTATGGAAGCTTGTTGACGGACACGTTTTTTATACGGAGTGGTTTATTAAATACGCCGTACCGTAAATAACGTGCACAAAGGGCGAAATAGAGAAGTATGGAAGAAAAAGACATGTTGCGCCGACCTCAAATAAATTGCGATGACGGCAGCAAAATGATGATGATGACGAAAGTCGATAAATTCAAAATTTACGCAACGATTTGTTAGAATCAACCCTCGCTATTGTGCTTCGTAGAGCATGCAAAATTTCAATCAAAGGTCAAAATGACCATCAACCATTCGAAGGCCACTTCGGACCCACGAGAGTGACAGACTATGGTTCGTTTGTGTAATTTCAATTTCGCAAACCCAATTATAAAGGGATTGAAATCTAATAGAATTCGATTTCAATTTTGAGGTTTAAAAACTATGGGACGAGGGGCAAGATTTAATATTGCACGCGAAATTAACTTCGTGTGTTTAGAAATTTTGAATTGTTTTTAGAATTATGTGGCATTGTGGTCTGATTGAAATATAAATTACAGTATTGTTGGCCAGCTCACTAAATTAAAAAAAAAAAATGCTGGATTGCATCATTTTTATACTTTATTTGAACTATAGGATTTAATACTAGTTTTTTTGACCGCATTTTTAATTCAATTTTGTATTTTTTTTTGTTTTTCTTTTTATGTACTTTGCATGCCTGATGGAAAGCAACGGATGAGGTTTATGATGGAACGAGCGTGCCCAGACATGCCTGTTCATTCTTGCTTTGAAGGCAGACGGGTCAAATGTGGATACCCCCTCTCTAAAGTGCGAGCAATTCGACACAACTGAGCAACTTTGGGTTTTCGTAAAGGGGTTTGCTAGAAGAATCGTTCATTCTGCTAAAAACAGGGTAGAATGCTGTAATTTTGTTTCCAAGAATGGTGATAAAATAACGAGCACTGGTGGCCCATTGGTAACAGCCACGAGGGCCCAGTGCGGGTTGGTAGAAGTCACATGTCTTCGACATTTTTGCTAGAACCAAAATGTCGAAGACATGTGACTTCTGACAAGCCGGTTCCCTCACGATGTTTTCCTTCACCGTCTTGAGAGCAGTGGTAATAAAATAATTTACATTAAGTAAAGCGCCTGTTTGTTAATTTGTGCTAGCAAAAGTTTAAATACAGATTCTAAAAAGCTCGTAAAACAACCATCTCTACATTCTACTGCAATTTTCCCAATTTCTAGTTAAGATGGAGTTACAAAGTGGATCACAATAGACGACAGGCTTTGCCAAGGTACCGACGAGTTACAATGTCGGGAACAAACGTCCGCTTTGTACGCCATGTTTATAGACGGTTTTGTGTAAGAACGGTACTGACAAGCTGTTTTAGTGTAAGAACGTAGGAGTTTACTTGAAATGTTTTAGAAGTTGGGTTTTATGGATAATGGGTTCTTATGGGTTATTTATTTATTTATTTTATTTTATTATTTATGTACACACAGTAAAATACATAGGGATAATTTGAGTACAAAGGTACTGCTTATTTCTTAAGAAATTTCTTCCAGCAGACCTGCGAAAGGAGAAGAAAAAACTAAATGTAGACAATAGTGTGTGAGAACAAAAAGAGAAAAATATGAATGTGTGAAGTGTAAAACTAAAATATTAAATTATTATATTAAATTGTTTTCTTGATAAGTAGGTTGCAGAAATTATTATGAATCTTTACATTACAGTAAAACACTATCGTGTACAATAATATCAGTGATTCTAAGGCCCGGATTCCTCTGTCGCTGACGTCGGTCGCGTACCGTCAGTCGCGTAGCGCGCTGACCATCAGCGCCAATGAAAACATCCGTAGTGCGATACTGACCGCTCCACGGTACAGGCGTCTCCAAGTGGATTTGTTGTGGATTTGTGAAGCGGAGTTTGAATTTGGGATATTATTATGAACCCGTTTATAAAATGTTTAGTTGCTGCAGCATACTTACGCAAGCGGAGACGGCGTCAATATAGTTTTTGCTCTGGCATCGCGATCTTTGTAAAGTTCATTCGATAAATCCCACAAGGCAGGACGTTGGCGCACCTCGGCAATCACACGTTCGGTATCAATGTTCATGGTGGCGGGCGACTGTACGCGCGCGTGCCGACGGTCGGGAACAGAGTGAGGACGCTCATAGCGTTCTATAGCGCGTCAGTCAACCGACGAACGCGGCGCTGACGAGCGAGACCGACGCGCGTCATCAGCGGCGCGTAGCAACTCGCGCGCCGCTGATGTCAGCTTTACAGTGTGGTGCTTCATAGAACACAACGTATATTCGTACGCGCGACCGACATCAGCGACCGACATCAGCGACAGAGGAATTCGGGCCTTAGGCCACGTGGGTCTAGTGGTCGCAAGCGCTGCTGGAGTCAGGTTGATTCCCAGGTCAGGTCTTGTTATTGGGTTTTTCCAGCAAGAATTTCTCAGTCGCAGCCCGGAGTTTGGTTATGTACCCAGTGGATGACAATAGGCTCGCTATGGACATTGCATGGGACTTGGACATACCTGGCTAAATGTGCATATGTTACTATAGATATATCTCTGCCTAATCCTTCGGGTCCAAGCGTGATGTTATGAGTCTAAAGACTAGTTCCACAAACATATTAAGTCGACGGCACGGTTGGCGCAGTGGTTAAGCGCTGCGCTGTGTGTCGCGGGTTCGATTCCCGCACGGAACAAATATTTGTATGACCTACAAGTAGTTGTTCCGGGTCTGGCTGTTTGTGTATGTGAGTTTAAATGTTCGCAAACGCACCCACGGTACAGGAGAAATTCCTAATGGGGCCAAGTTTTTTTTT
Source organism: Apamea anceps (assembly GCA_951799955.1). Classification (NCBI taxonomy): domain Eukaryota; kingdom Metazoa; phylum Arthropoda; class Insecta; order Lepidoptera; family Noctuidae; genus Apamea; species Apamea anceps. The sequence continues at coordinate 15,247,798 of OX637506.1, forward strand.
TTTAAAGTCCTCGTTTAATGACATTGTGAAAAATTCTATTATAAATAATATTCGATATTCGTATTGATAACAGCAGCAGTGCATCGAAGCAGTGGTGGCCTAGTAGTAATGGCCCCGACTTACGGGTTGCAGGTCGTGGGTTTGAACCCAGGCAGGCGCTGTACTTTGTGTAAATTATTTCATCACCACTGCTCTCTAAACGGTGAAGGAAAACATCTTGAAGAAACCGGCATGTCCTAAATCTAAAAATTCGAAGACATGTGACATCTACCAACCCGCACTGGGCCCGCGTGGTGGATTACAGCCCACTCGAAGAGAGGAGGCCTGTGTTCCAGCTGTGGGAACATTATAGGCTGCTTATGTATTGATTACACACATGATTGAGTTTTGGATACTTTTATACCTACCAACAAAACTTTATAAAAATCAGAAGCTGAAAACAGATTTATTGAAAAAAAAAACCGAAAGACTAAACATTAAAAAACCTCGAATAATTTGCGTAGGAAGTCAAGATTTTCAAAGTTGATGAATAAATAAGAATTGCTCAGTCTGGCGGTGGAATCGATAAACGCTAAGCTCTACATGAAAATATCCTTTGCTTTGCCAATAAAGAAAGATGGCAGCGTACCTACAAGTTACTTGTGAAGTTGTGAACGATACAAAGCGATGTCGCTTGCAAAGCCTTGTGAAGTAAAGTATCAAAAACCCATAATAGGTTTCAAAGAAAAATGTTTTTTATTGAAAGAACCTATTATTATAATGTATGTGTCTGTTAGCGGATGGAAATAGATTTTTCAGGTAGGTGAAAGAATTGGTGATGTTCTTCAGAAAGGTCAGGTGCGTAGTATTCGCAGCCGGAGTGCGTGTATGACCAGGGGGGAATTCTCGTAATTCACACGTTCACAGTCTGATCTCAGTCCCAATCTGTCAAAAATACCTCTAATTTCCCTAATTTTTTTTTAAATTGAATTTTGCTGAGATGAGATTGCGACTACATTTTGAACGTTTTTATTTACGGGAGTTGGTCCTTAAAATCCAGGACTATAATACATAATCAGCCTATAATTACCCCACTGCTGGGAGACAGGCCTCCTCTCTGTGAGAGAGAATGCCCTGAGAGGGAATGGCCTTAATTCACCACGCGGGCCTGGTGCGGGTTGGTAGATGTCACATGTCTTCGAATTTTTTGCTTCTACGACATGGTTGGTACGACACGGTTTCCTCACGATGTTTTCCTTCACTATTTAGAGAGCAGTGGTCATGAAATAATTTACACAAAGTAGAGCGCCTGTCTGGGTTCGAACCTAAGAACTACTACCCGTAAGTCGCGGCTGTTACCACTGGGCCACCACTGCTCTCCTGCTCTCTCACCAGCAGCACTATTAGACAGGGTGGCAGGGACATCGACCCGCAAACTGTAACGTCTGTAACCGTGCATTCAGCACATGAGCTTAGACCCCATAGCGTCGAAATTTTTCGTCGGTTATTAAAAAAAAATACCGTCGTTCCATACGTTTTGACCACGTAGGTATTGCACTTTTCTATGAAACAGATTTTTTTATTTTTATTACCGACGATAAATTTCGACGCTATGGGGTCTAAATTCATGCTGAATTCATGGCTAATGTTTGCGTGTCGATGTCCCTGCCACCCTGTATAATGAAGCTGCATATTTTTTTCTACTGTTTTAAATTGGCCACTCACGTTTTAACGAAATTAATTTGAACTATACTACTTTTTCGTGCCGCTGCGCTGGCACGACTGTATTTCAGATCTTGTTGGCCCAAAGCTTCGCCACTTCTACGGCTTCGTCGGTGAAAGCGCAGAGGTCACTTTGACTGCATGTTTTAAGACACAGAAAGCAGGATAGGAGGTGGAGCATACTTTGCAACATAGTTCCACATACACACCCTACTGCCGTTCCATCGAAATAGCCCGACTTTACTTGAACTAATTAGCAATTAAGTTTAATGTTCTTTATAGCTATTAAATAACTTAATACCTAGTACGAATATAATTCCATTACCTACTTCAAAGTATCAAAGGTTCGTGATGGCGTCGTGTAAAAACGACGAAACAAAACGTGGTGCAAAATAATTTTTAGTTCCATTTTAGCAGCATTTCGTGGCGTTCGCTAGACTTTCGTGGAACATATTACTTTACATGGCTTAATTTTTAGAACAACACTTACTTTTTGACGTTTCTTCTACTTATGAACTATAGTAATACAAATTTATTCCCTTTATACAGCATGTATAAATAAATAAACTTTTCACGCTTTCTTCCATGAAGGCCAATTCCCGTAGGTAATTAAAAACGTTCGAAATCTAGTCGCAATCTCATCTTGGCGACAAACAAATATCAAAAACTTTTCAAAAATGTTGAAAAATTGAAGGTATTTTTGACAGATTAAGACTGAAATCAGACTGTAAACGTTCTTAAAATTACAAGAATTGCCCCTCTGGTCATAGACCCACGCCGGTGGCGAGTACTACGCACCTGACCTTTCTGAAGAACATCACCTATAAGGTCACTATATGTCCTCCCAGGGCGTCCCCTCCCGGCGTTTCCACTCACATCTGTGTTGTACCAATTACCTTTAGAAAATTATCAACTGTCAAATACAAAACTTCAATACCTACTCGACCCAAATGCATAGAGACGGCTGATATGTTTTTGGGGATAACCATCTTGATTTAGAGAAAGTTGTTCAGCTTGATGGTTGTACCATACCCTTAAATTTGACCACAGCTGTCTGATACATGCTGCATAGTACGCACGGCTACACATCAACCTAGATATAACAAGTGTAAGCTGACTTCTGATTGTACGAAGACCCTATACAATTCGAGTTTAGCTAAAACTGGAAAGTATAGCTTGATGTGTTACCGTGTGTACATACCTTCAATAGTAATTTATTCCCTCTATATTATAATTGGAAAAGTTTAAGCGTTCACTAGTATTGTGTCTCGTTCTAGTTTCGAGAATAAAAATAATGGTTGCTCACAATTCTCATGAATTCTCTTGATCAGTTTTTATTTGGGCGTCAAGGAATATTTAATTGTATTTTAATATTTTGCTAACAAAAATGTGGCCAACCATTTACTGTACGAATTTCCGTCATTTTTTTTAACTAGCGTGCGCTGGCCCGCACCTGGGCAAAGGCTTCCATCCACGCCTATTATCAATTGTGAGCCCGCGCGTGGAGGACGCGCGGGCTCGTGAAAGTCCAGTCCAGTTCCAGTTTTGACAGAACCAATCCAGATCGTCACGTCATCAAATTAATTTAAATAAATTGCGTGTTTCACATTAATAGCCGTAGATTGCCCTAAACATGTAATTTTTCTTTAAAGGATCCTACTAATATTATAAACGCGAAAGTTTGTTAGGATGGATGGATGAATGGATGTTTGTCACTCTTTCAAGCCAAAACTACTCAACGAATTTGGACGAAATTCGGCACACAGATAATTTAAATAACCAGGATTAACACATAAGATATTTTTTATCCCGATATTCCCATGGGTTCGAAACTTATGCGGGTGAAACCGCGGGGCGCTGTTAGTATTAATATAATGCGCACAGTTGGATACCATATTTTGTTCGCTGAAAGCATCGCCTCTCCCTTCAATTTATTCTAAGGAGTATTAAACCAACCAAACCCACTATAAATATTTTTCTCCATTCCCAAGAGAAGCAAGCAGAAGAAAAGGAGTGTAATTGAAAAGCTCTAAATCTTAATAATTTTAGGTATATCTTCACAAACAAACTGAGCATTCATCATCGCTTCAGAGCTAAAAGTTTCCACGTTTTAAAGTATCTTTTTTCGAATTCAAATATTTTTCTTTTAGCCAGGATCTTGTTAACGAGTGGCTAATGGCGGTCGTTATGTTGGCCGTCTGTTTTTGACACGGAATACTGAGTACATGGAGAACCAATAGTACGTTTAAAGCCCGGGGTTCTGCTTGTATCGCGCTGCTACGGAGATCCCTACATCGTAGCGAGTACAGAGTCAGCCAATTCAGGTTGAGCTATTTGAAATGCGGAAATTCTCAAAACGATGAAGAAAAACATTGCATCGAGAGGAGACCGACATATCCTAGAACCACCAATTCGAAGACATGTGACATCTACCAACCCGCACTGGGCCCGCGTGGTGGACTACGACCCACTCCCTCGCACAAAAAGGAGGCCTGTGTCCCAACAGTGCCTTTGTTCTCATATTATTACATTCGCAAAATATTATATTCGCAAAATATTATATTCTCGAATTATTACATTATCAAAATATTACACAAAGAACAATCACAGCGAAAAATGTTTTTAATTTGAGGGAAACAATAATAAACATATTCATCACATATATTTGTCTCGGATGGGAATCAAACCTACAACCCCTTTTTCCTACCTTCTGTAAAATAAATCTAACTAATGATTTTATATCACCCAGTAGTAGGTAATCCTGAAGATATGCATTAATATAATATTATGTGCATTTATATTGAAGTTTTAAACAAGTTATAAACTCTTTGCTAGTAGTTCCTGTCAGATTACAATGAAAAACCTATGTTTGTACTAGTGTCAGTTTTTATTTATCAATTGTTTTTGATGTATAGTGTGACATTGTGAAAAATATTTACTGGGAATAAATTTTGCATTCTGATAAATAAATATTAAAATAAAAATGTCTGAAGATAGTGAAGCCAAGTTTATAACGAGTCAAAAAGGCAAGTCTGTTTTTTTATATAACGGTTACAAATACAACTTCTTCATGAAAAATAAAAATGGTACAACCAACTGGAGATGTTGCAACCAAAGGGAGTGCAAGACTTCGATTACATTAAGTTTGGATAAGAAAGTCGTTAGACAGCCCAAACATAGTTGCAGCGTTGATTTTGAAAGAAATATAATTGATATGGCAATGGAGGAGTGCAAAAAAGAAGTGTGCGAAAATTTTGAACCCATTCCAAAAATATTTGAAAAGCACTTCTTGGGAAAACAAATTTTTCAAAATAAAGAGTATCTGATCCCATCATTTACGTCCAAAAAGGATACGCTGTACGGGAAACGAAATAATTTTTTGAATGTCGGTACATCAAAGACTACAAGTAATGTGAGATTGCCACACCACATTGTGCAAGACTTTTTTTATTTGATGATTATAATGGTAAAACGGACGATAGAATTATAATATTTTCGATGTTACCAGCTCAAAAGCTACGAGAATTATTCCAGACAATTGATATTGTATACGGAGATGGTACATTCAAGGTGACACCGTCGCCTTTTTACCAATTGTACACCTTACATATTGATATCGCACGAGACCAAAACACAATTAGTTTTGTACCTATTGTCTATGGCTTATTACCAAATAAGAACACAAATACATACAAAAGGTTCTTTTCTGTACTTAGAAATCAATTTCGTATGAATATTAGTTCATACAAATGCGATTACGAAATTGCTGCAATTAATGCTATACGTGAGGTATATCCAGAAATAAAAGTAAAAGGCTGTTATTACCATTTTTTAAATGCTGTGTTTAGAATGAGTAAAAAATTTAATTTCAACAAAACTCACTTAGGTCGCAAAATCACACAGTTGTGCACAAGTTTGGCTCTGTTACCACCCAATCTAATTCCAGAAGCATATCTTGCTATATATGAAATCGCACCAGAGACGGAAGTTTCACAGAAATTTCTAGACTATTTTAATAACCAGTGGATACAAACCATTACCAAAGATATTTTTAGCTGTTATGGTGAAAAGAACCGCACTACGAATGCAGTGGAAGGATGGCACAGAAGAATTAACTCTCGAATTCCATCTCGACCAACCATTTTCCAATTTTTAGTAGCATTAAAAGTAGAAGCTCAAATTCAAAATAAAAGATTGCTAAAAAGTGCTTTCCACTGCCCTGATAAAAAAAGATCTTTAAAATACATTGAAAATGATAGAAAAATTAATTGCATTATCACAGACTGTTTATCCAACTAACAACAAGAATGCTTAACTATGTTAGCAGCGTTGAGTAAGCTCCCATAAATTTTCCATGATGTATAAACTTTTGCAATTTTTATTGCAGAGCGGCTGTACCAATCGTCGTGCTTGGAAAATGCCACTTGTGAAAGCTTGTATTATGCACTTGATCACTCGGGATTTGTTTAGTTTCAGTTATTATTAATTATCTATATTTTATTAATGATAAATGCAAATAATTTTGCAATACTGTATGATACTGCAATTAATTTTTATTTTAATATTGTATTACCTACGTTCGAAAGTGTTTCCATGATGCCTAGGTATTGGAATAAAGAGATTTTGATTTAAATAAATTCATTTTTATTTTTCACTGTGTTTGATTGTACTTCTAATATTTTGAGAATATAATAATTCGAGAATATAATATTTTGCGAATATAATATTTTGCGAATGTAATAATATGAGAACAAAGGACGTTATAGGCTGATTATGTATTTGAAATGCAGAGTTTGTATTCAAAACCATAGAATAAGTAAAACCTCCGCGGGTGACGACGATAGGTACTTACGTGCGTCAAAGGCACTCTGGGCCTTATCTTATCGGAGTCCCTATTTTTTTTTTTCACGGCATTACTGATGTAACAGAAGAAGAAGAAGAAGAGCAGAAGAGCTGAATTATTAGATTAACTTTGCGATAGAACAATAAAAATTTATTATTGAAAGACTATCCTTCCTCCTTTATAATCCATCCAAAGGTTGTCTTCAAAAGATCATTCTTGGCGATAAGACCGCCCATTGTGTCACCCTTTGTAAAATTTACATATTTATTTATATGGTGTACATAATAAAGAGTATTCTATTCTCGTTCGGGGCGTCCATGTCGCGCCATTTACCTCCTCATTAGTCCTCCATTTCCTCATCACTCTGTTTGTCAAAATTATGCACTCGCAGCCGACGTCCTGATGGAGTGGCTTTCGTGTTTCAGTTTTGGCCTCGTTATGTCGCTGAATACTTTCGGGAAGATTTCAGTATCAGTTTGGGTAATACGACAGAGCTCTTGGATTGTTGACGGTTGGCGCTCGTTTATTAGACAAGAGTTAAATATTTATTTCTTGTAGGCCTTCATTTGTTTTTGTGGTTTTACATCTGGCATTAATTTAAAACATTAGTAAAGTATGATAAAAGTATTTTACTCTGGGTATTTTTTTTGCAATTCAATATGGGATGTCATCAAAGAAGTAGGAGCTTTTCCTCCTTAAGCTACGGTTTCCTAGAGCGGTGACCGCTTCAGGCTGTCATGTCCAAATACAGAGCGTTTGACCACCTTAATGTCAAATACGGTGAAAGCAAAACATCGTGAGGAAACCGGCATGTCCTAGAACCAAAAATTTAAAGATATGTGACATCTACCAACCCGCACTGGTGGATTACGGTCTACTCCCTCTCGCTGAGAGGAGGCCTGTGTCCCAGCAGTGGGAACATTATAGGCTGAATTATGAATGTCAAATACTGGTGAAAATTACAGATTTTCAGACCATCCGATATAAATATGACGCTCTTCTTTCCTAGAAGCCGTAGCTTAATAATAATAAATTTCTTCATTTTAGTAACAAGAACTATTGTGTTAGTAAACATAAGAACTATGTTAGTTTATTGTATTTAAAATTATTTCATCCCATGAGAGATGACACTGCAGTGATTGATGTACATGCAATCGAGCCTGCTAGCGATCATTTTAAGGATATTGTTGGAGCTGGCCCGTACTCAAGTACAGTAAGTCTTACAAAAATCATCTTTACCATTTTTTTTATGAAATGAATATTCTTTCACCCACTAACGTAACACGTTACGCACCGTTCGTAATATTTACATAAATAATCACGTCCTACAAGTCGGACGGCATGCTCAAGCCCTTATCGAGGTGGTGTTAATGGAGTGTGATTTTTGAGAGTAATTTCTCTTTTATGTAAAATATCACGTGACAAGAACCGTAATGTTTGCTGTCGGGCTCGGCACCCTTAAATTAGGTCCCGACATTTTCAAGGGATTTTCAAGAGACGAGAGACATTTTTAAGGGATTCTCGAGCTTCTTCAAATACTACTAGGGTCCTAATTTAGGAGGTCATTCTCATTTTTAAGGGTTTGTCCTTTGATGAACTTTTTGGGAATTTTGTTTTTCTTGAAGAAAATGTTAATTGGTCTAATGGCTCTAAGGTATTTAAAACTTTGTGCACGAAGTGTCTTAGTTTGATGTTATGAATGCGTTGATAACTGTTTCGAGATAAAGTTACTAGCGTACACTGACTTCTGCCTCTCAAAGATCTAACCAGCCTCTTGCTGAGCCTGTCTTGGCAAGCCTTCCTGTGTCCCGTGAAACCAAGGACAGTACCTACCCTTCTTAACTTAAAGTGTGGTAGTGTTCAGAACAGAGGATCAGAGTGACCTCACCCGCGACCTAATAACATGTAATAGTGCCTCAGATAAGTTTTTTTTTTCTCTAAACTTTAAGGTCGTCCGCTAAACCAAAGGCCGGAGCATGGAGCGGGTCTCCGACGTAGGCGCCCGGTGTGAACACCCGTCACACACGCCTGCACCCGTGTAGCGCTGCTCATAATATTTTTCAAAACAGATACGCGAGCGTGCATCCGCGAGCCGTTACAATAACTGATATAAAGGTCTTTTTAACCTACAGTCTGTGGGTAAGACACAGGGTATACCAATGAATGTGAGGGTCACAGATTCATTGATATAGGTAGGGGGCGTTCTTTACAAAACGTTCGTTTACCAACCAACCCTTCTCCACTCCGAACAACTTAAATACAAATCACAATTTTAACTAAACCAAACTCGCGACAACTACAACAAATAGATAATAAAATACAAACATGACATCAGAACGTTGAAGATAAGAGCCAGACGATGTATTCCGACAAATATACCAACAGACGTACCTACCTATGTAAGTAACTAGGTACATAGGAAAATGATAAAAGTAACTCATGTTAGCAGACATTATTTCAATGTGCGTCCATTTTTCTTTCCGTAAGATGAGAAAATGTTAAGAATATGTTCGTAGGAGAGTTCATATTTACGAAAAAAGTTTGTTTTGATGAATATTTTTAGGTGTTTTTGTGGGAGGGGAATTGTTTCTTTATTATATTATTACAAAAACATTATATGTCATTACTGATAGTAGGTAACTGTTACTGAAAGAAGGCAATTAATTAATCAATAAGAACTATTTGAAATTAACTGCTGTGAAATAAAGGGGCTACTTTGTAAATATGTATATTGAAGAATGAAATGACGAATATATAATTACTAGCAGCGCCCCGCGGTTTCACCCGCATAAGTTTCGATCCCGTGGGAATATTGGGATAAACTATATGTGTGCCAAATTTCATCCAAATCCGTTCAGTAGTTTTGGCATGAAAGAGTAACAAACATCCATCCTAGTAAACTAGGTATAAAATAATGAATAATAAATTTTTGTCATTATTTCAAGACTTCATGTTAAATATTGTTAAGAATTTCATTGTCCTACAATTACCATAAAGTATGCACATGCCGCCTGTGATACAGGTTTATCCTAGTACAGGCATCTAATATTATTATACCTTTGTAAGTTATTTTTAAGACAAGTAAATATTTTACCAATTTAATACTGAATGAAATATTATTATTATTATTATTATCCATCCATCCATCCATCCATACATACAAACTTTCGCTTATATAATGTTAGTAGGATAGGATTTCCACTTTTTCACCCTAGGAAAAGTCATTTCCACGGAAATGCCGAAATCATAGAGTGAATTCAATCTGTGTCGGGGTATTAGTTGGTAGGTGCATTTCACCCTATGGTTTCGACATTAAAATTGAATTGGTAGCTTAAAGCTATATTTACAAACAAAAAAATTGTGAGAGACAGAGAGAGTTATATCTTTCTTCTCTCTCATGTAACGAAATGTGCCTAAACGTGACGCGTCCTTAAAACCCTCAATTCTCGTCCAATAAATCAAATTGACTTCAAAAACAAAAAATATCTTAAAATCCTCTACTGAAAATACAAAGATTTTCGTGTTCACAGGTATTTGCGAATGCCGTCAAGAAATTTGCGGGTAGGTAGACGGGGAACGAAGGTAGTGCCCGCAGACGGGCGTCGGGAATTGAACAGTCGGTATGTCAAGCAGTTAGACAAGATTTCAGACGCATTGTTTAAGTTATTCTGGGCATCCGCCTGTTCGTTTCAACCTGAAAACTAAGGGTAGGGTTGGCAGTTTTCGAGTAAGTAGTAGATATTCATTTATTTGTTGGTTTATTTACATATTACATAATATATTTATGTACCTTTGATTATGGAATGTATCATCGTCTTATAGAATGATGTTAATAGTCCATTTTTTTGTATGTTTGTTAAGGGCAATCTCTGGAAATACTACGGGAATCAGTCACGTCAGTAAGATTTACTGTCATTAGACAATGACAATACATCTAATACACAGAAACTGATAGAAAGCTATAGTCTGTTCCAAAAGAAGCTGATGAAAATGTAAACAAATGCATCAGAAAAAGTACAGTCACGAGCACCAATATATCAACACTTGGCCACTTTCAATTGCGATTTTTTCGTAAAATAACGAATGCAACGTTAAAATACGACACATTACATAAACCTATGGGTTCGAAAATGCTATGATCGTAACAACATAAAATTTCATTCAAAAATAATGGAGTGAATCGGTTTTGAACAAAGCCGAGTGTATACATACTTTTGCTCGTGACTGTATCTGTGGATGCCAAGTGCCACTTACAAAAGTAAACCCGAAGTTCTAATACTTTTCAGATGTTTTTTATTTAATTATTGAGGTTAATATTAGATACTAGCTGCTGCCCGCGACGTCGTCTGCGTGAAGGCTCTACAACGCCAAAAATACCTAAGATGCCAGTGTCGTTATAGCATTTTATGTAAACAACTATTAAAACAGCATTAAAATATAATTTTTTTTTGCAAGCAAAGCAAGTGAAGAGTGTTATATGAGAATCCTACTGCGTTCAGTCATAAGATGTGACTGAAGGAAATAGAGAAAATAATGCAGGAATACATTCCAGGGCACAAAAGAGTACAAATACGTACAAAGGTATCATACCTTACAACACTTCCCTATAAACTACGTTGGTAGTTATGCTGCCAGTAGCCAAAATGTAAAGACAGTCAGGACTGGTGACGCGGGAGCAAGCGACGTACAGTTGCCCGTGTGAGAAGCAACTCGTCCTGAGGTCGACACCCGTTGCCCTCAGTGTCTGCCCCTGCGTCTTATTGATGGTCATCGCGAAGCAAACACTCACGGGGAACTGTACGCGCTTGAACTGGAACGGGAAGTTATGAGGTATGAGGGGAATGTGTGGTATAAATAGTGCCTCGCCGACGCCACAACCCGTAAGAATTTCCGCCTCAATTGTGTGTCTGTGGAGCGAGATGACTGTAAGGCGGGTCCCGTTACACAATCTCGGGGGAGATAGGTTCCGAAGAAGCATAATCGGCGCATACCATCAAGCTGAAGGTAGGTGACCTTCAGCTTGATGGTATGCGCTGGAAGTCCACTTGCTGACAGGGAGTTCAGAAATTCCATGGGATAATGTGTGGCGTCATCTTCCTCGCCAACAGTGTTTATCGAGGTGTAGACCAATTCATTCCCCTCAATTTCCGAGAGAATGCATTCGTTAATTGCTGCAGCCTGATCATTTTTGGGCGTCAAAATGCCCCGCTCACACACCCAAGAATTCTGCTGGTGCGGTATACGACTGATGTCCCCGTACACACAGCGAATGTTCTTCTAAGCTGGATACCACTCTACCGAGAGACTCTGGAAGCACCACCTGTCCATCTTTCTCTTCTGGTAGAGTGCCTTCGCCAAGACTTAGAAGGACATCGGAGAATTCTTGAGCAGGTGCATTGCCGCCGAGCCGAGCTCTCATATTAATGGTCAAGCGCAGCGTACGAACTCGTGACCACAATGAAGATCGTTTTAACGAAGTATTCACCTCAGCTCTCGATCCCCGCGTCACCACGGTAAGCGTTTGCCGGAAATCGCCACAGAAACAGAACTTTGACATCACCCATCAAATGTTCGTTCCTGCGTATGTCCTGCAGGGTTCTGTCCACGGCCTCAACTACCTTCCTATTGGTCATCGTATACTCATCCCATTCGATCAGAGAGCAATCCTTGAGCACGTGTCCCTTATCGCTGTTACGTGACACACCACAAACAGGCGTTTCGGCGCTCTCTAAATCAATGGGAATTTTAAACATGGCATGTGCTGTCTGGCCACCCGGAAGCAGTGTGGCAGCGATTCCCGACGACGCTACAACAATAGCAATTTTGCCTTGCATCCTGACCTCTGCAAGTATGCCAGTGGTAACAAATGTTTTTCCTGTTCCACCAGGAGCATCCAAGAAAAACCCTGGTTTTGCCCAACGCGAACAAAAGTATTAATAGTCAATGTTTATTTTGTACTAACAACATGAAATTGATGAAGAAATGATCATCATCAATGAACTACTTACCACCGCATTTTTTTAAATTGTGTTCCTCAACTCTGCTCAAGATTTTGAGGGTTTTGTTGGAACTTGAATTTGTAAAAATGAACTATACGATGCAACTTTTATGAAGAAAATGCACATTGCCATCTATGAATTTTAAGAATAACTAACTACTAACCTCGCCAACATGATCAAATTTAAATTATTAATTTCCAAAAAGTGTTAACATGTAACTTGATTTGATTTTTATGAAATCTCATAGATGGCGCTGCTTTAAAGTTGTATTTATACTACTAACATTCATTAAACTATGTTTCTCTGCCCAAGTTAATCAATGGCGTACCTAGTTTTTATAGTGTAAAGCTTGATAATAGCATGGCTTACTCAAAAACAACATTTAAATATGCGTCGTTAGATTACACGCTGTCACAGAATGCGTAAGAAAAATAAAGATTCACAGCTCCTCCCCCGTAGGTGATAGCGTGATAATATGTAGCCTATGTGTTGACCCGACCTCTTAGTAATATTCATGCAAAATTTGAAGTAAATCCATGCAGTACTTTTTGAGATTACCCCGGACATACATACAGACAAACAGATAAAAATTCTAAAAACTATATTTTTGGCTTCGATATCGATTGTAGATCACGCCCGAAGTATTCTTTTTAAAAAATATTCAATGTACAGTTTTGACTTTCCTACGATTTTATTATATGTATAGATTATAATAACGACTATGATTTTACAATTTAATAATTCCTGGAAAAAGTGGTGAGAGGTTCCAACCTTTTAAATATAGATGAATGTGCCACTGATTTCCTGTAGTGAGCGACGCGTAAGATCTTCAACAAGTGTAAACAAACCCTGTGCAGGTTAAGGTGGCTGCTCCAAGGTCAATAAAAAAAAAGGTAGCCCACGAAATTCAAATTTTCTTACGTTTTTTGCAGTTTGCTGGTCAGTACTAAGTTGTACGTTGATTAAAATATGATTCGCGGCCGTAACAAATATATATTTACAGAATTATAATCATTAAAGTCATCAACACAACTCTCTAAGATCAAGTAATCCTACTGAACGACTATTTCATGAAATCTTGACATTTTAGGATTATGCTAACTTAACAAGTTGTATTTACTGATTCTAATGATTATAATTCTGTAAATACATATTTGTTACGGCCGCGAATCATATTTTAATTAATGTACAACTTAGTACTGACCAGCAAATTGCAAAAAACGTAAGAAAATTTGAATTTCGCGGACTACGTTTGTTTCCACTTGTTGAGGTAGGTACTTTTGGAACAGACCATACACAATTCCTGAGTGACATAAGATACTTTTTATGCCAGAAAGTACAGTTCGTGTCGGTAAAACCGCGGGGTGCAACTAGGTTTAATACTTATAAAAATTATATCATTTCAGCGCAAGTAACCCGAAAAGTATTGCAAACAATAAACAAACAATCAATCATTCAGTCGAACATAAATATCTCTGACAAGTGCACGAATACGACAAAGGTATATATACAAATAATAAAGACAAAAAAACGCAATAGTTAGTATAAGTGAGCGTAACGTATTGCATGTGTTTATTTTTGTAATACATCGGTGAGTCAATGTGGCCTGTAACAGTTGACCTCGGAAAGTTAACAGCGATGACTCATGCGACTGAATCATCCTCTGTAAAAGAAACTTTGAATTTATATTTTTTCACTATTTTCTTTTGTTTTTATTTCATCACCACTGTTCTCAAAACGGTGAAGGAATGAATCCAGTCCGTCAGACTCAAAGCATTTATTTCAAATAAACCAATTACATTACAGGCACTTTGTGTAGGGGTCAGAAAGCGTAATAGGTACCTGCTACTAGGTAACCCAAAATAGTGTCACAGTAGTGACATCTTTTTGATTTATTATACTTGAAAATGATATTTTTTAATGATTCATGGTGAATACATAATACATCATCATCAGCCTATGGCAGTCTACTGCTGGATATAGGCCTCTTGCACGCCATTCAACTCAATTTTAGGCAACTCTCAACCAGTTGCTACCGGCCATCCTGCGAAGATCGTGGCTCCACCTAGCCTGACGGCGTCCTAACTTATACATATGTATAACTCAGTGTTATTTTTTATGCTTTATAAACACAGGAGACGAAATTCTTAAGTTTTTTCCTCCTGAAATGGCTCTTTGAAAATTACTGAAATAGTGAAGATTTATGTTCAATTTTTGTTATAGTAACTGAAAATCTACTCATCGTTTTTTACAGTTTGCTAAAACAAACGCATAATGAAACACTCATACCAATAGTTCTCATGCAACATGATAGATGGCGTTGTATATCATGTGAAAATAACAGGTTATGATAATACGTAAAATTCCACTAAAACAATATCAGTATTTGATAAGATATCAACTAATAAAAATATATGTGCATCACCTACCTTTTTTCACCTAGTTTTGTTTATCAATACACGCTTTGCATATTAAATCGAACAGTCATTCATAATGTCAGGGTTTTTCCCCCGTCAGTATTGCCAGTTTCAGTGTAACAAGTCATAATTTAAAAAAATTAATAATGAAATAATGATTGTAGTTCATACTTAATCTAATTAATGTAGCCCAAGGGTTTTAAAGTGCAGATGGGTATTGAAAAATTCGTAAGTATAATTTCCTCATCCGTTGCATCATTGATATGATACCAAGAAGACATGGCTAGCATTATCATGAAATACAACAATAACTTAGCTAGCGGGTTGATAATGATATTAATTGCTTTTGTAATCTTCCGTAAAAGCGTCAGGGTAACATGCGAAATTGAAAATTTCTTGCGTGTTTTTGCAATTTTCATGGCAGTATCAGGTTGTATGTTGATCTAAATATGATTTGCAGCCATAACAAATATTTATTTATAAAATAATAATCAAATCATAAAAATAATCATTTATTGCCGCTTTGGGCCTTCGTGATCTAAAAATAAAAAGTTTTAATTTTTATGATTTATTTATAACTAGCTTCGCCCCGTGGTTTCACCCGCATAAGTTTCCCGGAATATCAGGATTAAAAGCATCCCATGTGTTAATCCTGGTTATATGTAAACTATCTGTGTGCCAAATTGCATCAAAATTGGTCCAGCCGTTTGAGCGTGAAGAAGTAACAAACATACAAACATACACACACACTCACTCACAAACTTTCGCCTTTTTAATATTAGTGATAGGAATACTTACTACTAATGTGTGAATCACATTACAATACAATAACATAAGTACATTTAATCAATACCTACCGTATTGAAAATAAGGTATTTTATTTAAGTACCATATTGTATAACAAAAAATCATCTGCACAAAACATTCTTTTTTTTTCATTTGCATCAGTATTGCCAGCCCTAGATTCTATGGATCGTTATGCAGCCTGTGTTACTTGTACTGTTGTGCTTCAAACAATCGGCCAGCTAAAGAGTCCCCCGCGACCCTATGATTGCAACAAAATTTAATTTGACACCTACCCGCATTTCATTCGATTTTAATGCTGATTTATGTCTGGGTTTTATTTAGCATTGATTTTAAGCTTTATACTATATACACGAGCAAGGCTGAATGGATAACCAAGGCTTCAATAGGTTTCCTAATACAACTAGAATTAAGAGCACTGACCAAAAAAATATATTTAAGAACCGTTATGAACACATATCGTTACTTAAGTTCTAACACCACGTATGTCAAAAATTTAAACTTTTCAGGAGAGTGACAAAATGGCATCATTTTACATAATTCATGATACATCATCATGATGCTCATTTTACATATTTAATAGATCCAATTAAGAAGTATACACAAACTATAAAATAGTATTGTCCTGATATCTTATGTAGGTAAAATTATGCAGTGGTTTCACTCTACTGTAAAGTTGTTATTTCTGACTTACGTGGTGCTAGAACTTAAGCGACGATATGTGATGTCTTAAAAATTGGAACTGCCAGTTTAAAACGAAACGTATTAATTTGTTATGTGTACTATTATGTTGTATTTAATCACAATTAGCCTTTGATGTTCCCACTGCTAGGACATAGCCCTCCTCTCTATGAGAGGGAGTGGGCCATAATCCACCACACGGGCCCAATACGGGTTGGTAGATGTCACATGTTTTCGAATCTTTTGGTGATGAAATTATATTGGGTTCAGATTCACGTAAGTCGGGAACGATACCACTAGGCCACCATTGCTCTCAAATGTGAATGCTTATTTAAATCATTAATTCATCATTAAATCGTTTTAATGACATAGATAAAAAATAAAATAAAAATATTAGAGAAAATTATTGATTTATCTCAAATAATTTTAACTGCTTGTAATTTTTACTTATTTTTTTTATTATTTATTTACACTACTTGAGGTTTTGTGGTACACCCTCAGGCTAGGTGGAACGACGATCTTCGCAGAATGGCTGGTAGCCATAATCATAGCTACCTATGATTCAAAATTAAACGTTTACCCTTTTTCACACAGGTTATGTAGATAAGTAGATTCAACGATAAGTAGTCAACATTTAGGTGAGATCTAGGTACAACAAGTACTGAATCTTTAAAAGTAATTTTTTCTCTGAAACAGCGTAAATACATAGCGACAAACTCCATCACTTAATAAAGGACACTCCACACGGTCCAGACACAAACGCACGACCCATAACACATTACCAAGTCACATGAACGCTAGGGATCATAAGTGCAATACCGCATGGGACGTCGCTTTCATGCGCCGTATTAACGTTATAAATTAGGACGTACACGCCCACTCAAATAACCGTAAACACGCCGTAGTGGCCATTCGCAGCACTTGTGCCAGCGGCCTTATGTCCCTACGTTGTCTCATTCATTTTTCTTTGTCTGCGATGTGAACATGCCTTTATGTTTGGTTGTATGGGTGTGCACTGAAATTTAATTTGGTCAGGATTGCTCCTTAGTACGAAATGAAAATAAAAACTGAAATAAAAATAACAATGGTTTTCCATTTTCTTGTAAGGACGTTTTTTTATGGACTAGTGAAGTTCCCAGCAGAATAGAGACTCTTTTATAGGTAGGTACAGGTAAGTCGAAAAAAATATGTGAAAGAGATTACCTACGTCAAAGAGATGGCCAGTTGTGTTGTGTAGACCCCTACGTGCTTTTCGAGGCACGGAGGGGTCTCAGTATGTAATGGATGGTAACGCATCCTCGGACCGACCTCGGCAAGCGTTGCTTAACTTTGAAGATCGACCCGTGCAGCTGTTATTAATTAGCCACAAGCCCCTCGAGTACCTATACGTACCAAGTTAATCAAAAGTTCATTAGGTACATCTAGTTGGCGCGAACATCCATGGATTCTTTATTTTTTTATTATTGTTCTCTCTAGTGACAATTATGAAAGAAAGAAAGAAAAATGCGTTTACTGGCATTACAGCAAAATAAATACACCTATAAACTATAAAAACAGAAAACAAAGATTATAATGCCAAATGGGCCTCAGCTCAGCATAATGTCAGATGACAACACAAGTGTACCACCTGACGCTGATTTTCAGCTGCAACCCACGAGTGCCATACGCTGGAATAACAAACACATAGGGAAGTGTGTGTCCGTCATGCTTAAACTTGTATTTTGCTAATAAACATATTATTATTATTCTATGCAACCTACCTAAGACTCCGGGTAGACCGACCATACTTTTCAATTTAAACATAGGATACAACACTTCAATATCAATAAACATACAAAAACCACTCAGAGTAGCAATCGAAACAAGTGCTATATACTAAGCGCATCGTTCCGAGGGCTTTCTTAGAACTTCATTATCGTATATACTATATACGGAATCCGAGCTAGTCCCATTCAATATCTATTTACTTATATTGGTATGACCCGACGTGTGGATTCCATGAAAACATACAGAGTTAAGGTGTGGACAGATGTTACCTGCTACAGCCAGTTGTTAAAAAGAAAAAGAAAGAAAATACATTTATTTGCAGTAAACATGACGTTGATAATAAACACGATTTTTTTTTTACAAAAAAACAACATACAACGACGAAGTTGGTTGTTTTTTTTTTTTTGTAAATAAGTTTTCTGGTTTCACTTTTTAGTTGTACTTACCCCACACAAAATCATATAACACTACTTGCTATTTAAATATCAGTGACAGGAAGTTAATAAAACATCATCAATATAAACTAAGTGGAAAAAATCGTATTATTGAAGCTAACTCAAAAATTATCCAAGCAAAGTTAATATTTATATGGGACCACAAAATTCATTTTTTTGTTAAAAAAATAATTTTGTAAATACGTTTTTGAAACTCCTCCTTTTTTAAAGTCAGTTAAAAAGAACAAGTGGTTGTTAGGGTAATATTGCAATACATATTTGCAATTCGTAAAACGGCTCCTGGCTAAATAATAAGTAAACAGCCGCACGGGTCGATCAGAGATTTTACGTTTGTCGTGGTAGGTTGGTGGATGGATTCATTCATTCATTATATATACAGACCCCTCTGTGCCTCGGAAAGCACGTTAAGCGGTTGGTCCCGGCTGTCATTTTTAGGTACTTAGTCCGAAAGTATGACAACCGGTCTTACCAAGGGGCCATCGCGGCGTATTACAATGTGACTGGGTTGCGAAAGTCAGATAGGTAGTTGCTCTATTTAAACTACTGGTATTCAGCTGCATCTGATAAGACTGGACACCATCATCATTAGGAAAAAAATGCAGGTGATGTAAAAAGGCTGTATTAAAAGAGTCTCCGTGAGTGACGTCATTCATCCAGGTCATTCTAGGCAGGCAGCCCAAACTATCCTAGATGACTGCTCTCTTAGGTGTAATCGAATATGAGCTAATCAAGTATGGCTGGACAATAGACAAGAAATGAGTAAAAATAATATATCATCATCATTGTCAGCCTTGTTCCACTGTTGAGTGCTGGCCACCTTCCTTTTGTGTCATGCTTCCCTGGTTTGTGTAATCGACTCAAAATATGTCTGAATTCTGAAATTCAAAAATATACATGGTAAGTACTGAAGTTTCCGTATTTCAATATGATGCCGTGCAGTCTCAGGATCGAAATAATATAGTCTTTGAGGCTCATTTTCTTGAATCTGTTTTCTAAATGCAGCTCGGTGTTCATGAATGTCTTCCTTTAGTCCTTTTCCCTGTAGTAATTTCTATAGGCCATGTTCATGTGCGGAAATAGCAACTCCATAGATATCTATAGCAGGAACGTAGTCCAGCACCCTGACTGCGAATATCAATCTGAGCACACCAACAGCACAGTCACTTAAAATTCAAATTAAATATCATCTAAAATTGGCATTTCAGTAACCATGCAAATAACAGGTATGCATGACATTTATCTTAAAAATACTATTATATGCTAATCCATTGATTTAAATATTCGAAAAAATTGTCTGCTCCACAACGTAAATAATTGAGCAGACAATTTTTTCAACAACATTAATTCAATTAATGTTGTTGAACTGTCAAATTGAAAGCCATTATTACTGTTAGTGTGTAACGAAATTACCCCGATCCTTAGCAACTGAGCCAGCCAACCGTACTGGTAACTTCTGGCAGTTTATTAAGGTTCCTCACTCAGCGTTTGGATGTCCAAGCTCATATGCATGTAGCTTTATCCCTCAACGTAAGCGCAGTACTAATGGTATTGAGTCTACGAGCGCACTCGGGGCCAGACATCTCTGCAGCCATCAGCCACAGCCAGGCCATGTGATGCATACTTATAGCTCGATTTTCCACCGAGCAGTTTCAATTGTACCATCCCATTAGTGGCATTCGATTGCCAACGTTGAAATAAATAGAAAATTTCTTGTGTGTAGATGTCGTTGATGTTGAACTTAGTTGCAATTGGGTGTAACAGTGTCTGAATATTTGATTAGGCAGATAAACGTTTCTTTTTTTAGTAAAAACCCGCACTCGAGAAGGTATTTTGTTCGAGTTATCGAATAAAAAAGATTACTAATACTTGCATTTACACATCCTATGTCATTGAACGCGTACACGCCTGTACAGGGTCAAACTAAATAAGCTAGCGAAACTTTGCAGATGTGATGGATATCAATATCTAAACACGACATAACAAAAAAGTAATTAATTTGATGTTTTTTTTTTTGTGGGGTCATCGATCGCAGTTAGTGTAGTCACTTGAAATATCAGTTTAAAAACTCTGTTTTTTTGTGAAAACTTTACAAAAGAAAACAGAGTTGTACAACTCAAACCCCCGACCGACTTAAAGTAACAAAACAACCAGCGGTCGTTGACCTCCAAAAAAAACATCAAATCATTTAAAATGTTTTATTTTATCGTGTTTAGCTATCGATAGTTTCGCTAGCTAATTTAATTTGACCCTGTATTTACGGACGCGATAGTAAAAACTTCTATTAAATAAATATTTGTCGTTGTGTGTTGCAAAATATTAAAGGCCAATTAATTAGGTATGTACAAAAAGTCATCATTAGTAGTAAAATAAATAAATGACGTCATAACGAATCAACAAGACAAGCCCAAAAAGCAGCTTCATTAAAATAAAACAAATAACTAATTCGTAAAGTACATAATTGTAAAGGATTTCGTTTCCTAATTGAGTGGCGACAGGCTTCGTTACGACACAAAATTCTATAACCAAATATTTATTTCAATTATAGGATCCCCCTACCCCTTGCAATTGACACGAAAAGAAACTGACATCTAAGAAAAAGGGTTGTTTGTCAAAGGAAACGGTTTGATTGAGAGGATACTTAGAACCCTACTTAGCCTTTTAAAGCCGGTTCTAATTAACACCGTAAAAGCGGTAATTGGTTATGTATTCAAGACTACAATATAATATAACGAACCCTTGCGTCAATTGTTTACAAAGACGTAAATATTTTAAAACGAATTTATAAGCTTCGACGTTGCTGAAATGAAAAAAGTAATTTTAAATGTTTATAGTGACTAACACTATAAACATTTAAAATTACTCACCTGCAAAAGACGTCTACTGAAAAATTAAAAAAAAAAGTCCTCCAGGCCGAATTTCGGCCCTAGCAACCAATCTCAGCAGAGACGAAGCCTTCGGCGCGGGAGATAGTTTAGTGCCCAAGACAAGTGTGTGCGCAGACACAGGTGCCCTCTCACTTCCCTCACTCTCATAGTCCGATGGCATGGCAATCTGACACGACCGGAGAAAGATAAGCCGTAACGTGCTTTCCGAGATAAAGGGGTATCACACGGCCATCTTCCAAACTCCTGGCTATTACTGAGGAATTCCCAATTATAAAACCCAATAATAATTAGCTCGACCCGGGGACCCAGCAACGCCACAGTTAGTTAATCTAGTCATTTAAAAATCAACCTAAAAGTACTTGGCAACGAAAAATATGACCATAGCCACCATGGCACCATCTGGCCACCATAGAGACTGTTAACAAAGACATTGCGTACATAACATTTTAATATAACCAGTAGTAATTTACGATCACAATTTAGGATTCACACAGAGCCCGTCAGCTATCGAAAATTTTATATATATCTGACCATTTTAGAATATTTATGGTACGTGCACTACTAGTTTTATTGATAAAAGTATCATAAAATTGTGTTACCCCAAGCGACGGTCACTGAAAAAGAGGGAGAAAAGGCAATAAAGGATATGTAATACATTTTCTTTGTGGATTTTACTCTTGACCGCACATGGAATATTTAAAAATGGCTTCGGTCTATGCTTCGATCTATTCCGATGGAATTGGACAGCCACCCGCGTGAATACGGTTTGGGTGTGTTTGCATATATTTATGTGAATATTATAGGTAATACATTGAACCCGAACGCGCCGCGGGTTTCAGGAATGCTAGAGTATGTGGAGAGGTGTAGACGCACCGCCAAGAGGAATAATGTGTGAACTATCGAGACGAACGAATATTGTAGTGTGATTTTACGTTTTGTATACAGGGTTATTTTTCAAAGACCAGCCAAATTTAAGGATGTGGTACAGACCATCAAACTGAACAACTTTCTCCATGGGACCAACATCGTAATCGCGAATAAAAATTCTGCCGCCCCATACACTTAGGTCGAGTAGGTATTGAAGTTTCCTATGGGACAGTTGATAAAATTTTCGCGATTACGCTATTTGTCCCATGGAGAAAGTTGTTCAGTTTGATGGTCTGTACCACATCCTTAAATTTGGCTGGTCTTTGAAATATAACCCTGTATAAAGCGTAATTATAAACGCGAAAGTTTGTATGGATGGATGGATGGATGTTTGTTACTCTTTCACGCAAAAAATACTGAACGGATTTGGATATAATTTGGCACAACAGATGGTTTATAACCAGGATTAACACACAAGATACTTTTTATCCCGAAATTCCCACGGAATCGAAACTTACGCGGATGAAACCGCGGGGCGGAACTAGTCGATTTATGTTTCCGAAATTGTTTTTTTAAACGTGTTTTCAAAACAGATTCAAAGAAGATATGGACCTCGTTTTCTAAGTTCCACATTCATTCAGAAATCTCCAAGATAATCCTAACTTCTCCTAACAAAATCTCACGCTTCCCTCACATTGCTTGCAAACAAGTGAATAAAAAACCTTGCAAAAGAAACGCAAATGTTAGCTACTAATTAGCAACAGTTGACGTTCTCCATTTCATGACAAAAAAGCGACATCTCTGAGGTACTGACCACAGGATAGATAGATACAGAAGGTCAGGTTTATCTACGTACAGCGATCTCAATCTACAGCACCTTAATTGACACATTTAGGGTTACCGTATCTCAGGAGTTGTCCTGAGATTTCAGGATTTTTAGGCTGCTAACAGGATTGCGGGCGGAATTTGGAAATCTCAGGATTTTTCGATTTTCAATTAAATACAGCAGTTTTTAATTTTTTTTTAATTAGCAAGAAACAACTTATAGTAAAACATGTAATTGTTTCTTCTTTGGATATATACGCAAACATCAACACATTTTTAGAGTTAGATTAGAATCAAGTTATGTGCACAAACCCCTAATCATAAGTGCGCTTATACTCACTGTACGTAAAGTACCTATGTATACTGGGTCAAATTAAATTAGCTAGCGAAACTACACAAAATAAAAATTGATGGTTTTTTTTGGGGTCAACGACTCCTGGTGATTTTGTTTGAAGTATGAGTTCAGAAAATCTGTATTGTTTTTGTTTAATCGTGTTTAGATATTCATACCCAGCAGGTCTGTGAAGTTTACACAAAGATAACTGATTTTTTACACAGATATTTGAAGTGATTAAAATACCTGCGATTGGTCCCAAAAAAAACTCATCAAGTCTATCCATTTTTGTTTGGTCGATACCCATCCCGTGTACGAAGTTTCACTAGCTAATTCAATTTCACCCTGAATGTGCGTTCGTTTTTTCAAAGGAAAAATAATAAAATTAATTATTTAGTCAACTCATCCCGCGGGATAAGTTCAAGCGGCCTCAGTTGACTAAAGAGCCGACTAAAGAGCCGTTTTTTCGTTCGTGTTCTCATTGTAAGGAGACCTTCTGTGTCTATCTCTTTTGTGTCTAAGGGATGGTCGGGTTGCACCGATTAAGGATTCAAGAGGCCGTCTCGCGCCTCCTGCCTTGCCTCGTCTAATTACCATGGCCGTCACTCCCGGTCTGTTTACTCACACTTAAGAAGAAATTACGTCAAGAATCTCTTTGCCTCGAATAAAACGAAAAACCAAAAGATGTTTAAGAAAGTATTTAAACCTTAATCATCGGATTAAGGTTTAAATACTTTCTTAAACATCTTTTGGTATATTGTAGAGTCTTTAAAGGTACAGACGCCAGCAGGTCAAGCTACCCGAAACTGTCAAATTTTTCCAATCAACCTTGAAACTTAATACATTAGCGATAAAGTTGAAAATCTATTAAAGAAATTTGACAGATTGTAGTAGCTTGATGTGCTGGCGTTTGGACAACTGAACTAAGATATTTTTGGCGCATGGCAAAAATCTAAACTAACACCGCCATCTTAGTGTGGTGGTGGGCGCCCCCCAGCTAGATGGACGGACCACCTAAAGGAGGTGGCTGGAACAGACGGGATGCGGAAGGCGGAGGACAGGGTGTTGTGGCGCAGCCTGGGAGAGGCCTATGTCCAGCAGTGGACTGCAATAGGCTGCCATCTTGATGTTACAATAGAATTTCACAAATGTATATCAACAATACCCCCCTGTCAATATCATTCAGGAACCGTAAGATCCTAGTAGCACTGTAATGATTGAATCAGTTCATTTATTTTATTATTATTAGCCGTTAATCTCCCACTGCTGGACAAAGCTACTCTGTTTCCACCTCTCTCTGTCCAGAGCTGCCAAGGACTAATCTTTATGAAAGGAGTCCAGCTCATCCCGCCATCTCCATCTGGGCCTGCCGCGAAGTCGTTTGCCATAAAGTGGGACCCACTGGGTGGTAAGTTTGGCCCATTGATCATTGACATAACCATTCCATTTAAGCGCGGCAGCTTTCCTAGCGACATCAGTTATTTTAGTGATGGAACGGATTGTTTATTCTTAACCCGGCCCACAAGTTTTATACCCAGAATACTCCGTTCCACAGCACTCTGGCAAACCTCGAATCAGTTTCTATTTGACTTTGAAAAATGTATTTTTGGTATGTATTGACACTAATATTAATAATTAAATAGTCCTCCAGACCTCTTCTCAACGGGGGGACTAGCCTGTGGCGCGGGAGATATTATAGTGCACAAGACTTGCCGCACTCTCTCTTTTCTCGCTCTTGTAGTTCGATGAGACGGCAATCCGACGCGACCAGAGAGAGATCAGGCGCAGGACCAACGCACGGCTTGACGTGCTTTCCGAGGCACGGGGGCTGCACACCGCCAATTTCCAATCTCCGGGCTGTTACTAAGGAATTCGTAATGAAAGAACTCGATTACACTTTGCCCGACCTGGGAATCCAAACCAGGCCTCACGCTCAGCAGTCGTGCTTACGAAAACGAGGCCATTGGGGTAGTCAACCGAACTAACATTACTAAGCCTTTAAAATAACGCCATATTTGGAAAGGCGTCAGGGTATTTAAGTTTAATATGAAAGGGTTGGAGGGCACAGCGCAGGGATTAGGCAGTTAGTCAGTTGGCGAACTGCCATGTCACTCTGTGGCTTACAATTCAGAGAAATTGGCACCATTCGTGCAGCCCGTAAAGGTTTCAACGGCAATGCAATTTGCAACATATGACGTGTGTAATGTTGGGTTAGCAGGAATTTAAGAAAAGACAAATGATTTATGAATTATTTTGAAGGATACCTATTGCTAATCCATTGCTTTATAAATATGTTCGAAAAAATTGTCTACTCGGTAACGTAAATAACGCAATGAATGTTGTTGAACTGTCAATATGAAAGCCATTGCTACTGTAAGTTAGTGTGTTACGCAAATACCCCTGTGGTCGGAGTTTGAGATTTAAACTTGTGACCGAGACACTTATTCAATTAGCATAATTATCAAGATATTTCTTCTTTCTGTACGAGTATCATTAATATCAGCCTACTGCAATAGGCTAGATGCCTAAAAAAATCTAATTAGTCCGTCAGTTAGATTATCAAAAAATATTGGATCCGTATTTTTTCTTTTGTCAATTATAAAAAAAATGATGAAGATATCGCCCGTTAAAGTTCCGCGTGACGTCACGCCTTGCTACACTTTTTAACAAGGCGTGACGTCACGACCCCCTACTCCCAAATTTTGACGCGCTTTATCTTTGTCATTTTTTGTTTGATTAACAAAAGTAAAAATACGTGTCCATTATTTTTCGATAATCTAACTGACGGACTAAATATAATAATCATTTTTTTACCCAGGCATGTATTGCCTTTGGTGATCATTATCACCAAAAGCAATAGGGTACATGCCTGGGTAAAAAAATGAAAAAAGAAAATAGATAAGCATGCATAAATATTTAGATAAGCATGTCATTACATGCTTATCTAAATATTTATGTTTTCATAAAAAATATTGATATGCAGTATCAGCATATAATGTTCCTACTGCTAGGACACAGGCTTCGTCTTTCATGCGAGGGCGCGGGCCATTATCCAACACGAGGGCCCAGTGCGTGGTGGATGTCATATTATGTCTTCGAACGTTTAGTTTTAAGACATGACGGTTTCCGCACGATGTTTTCCTTCACCATTTTGAAAGTAGAGTAGTAAAAAAAAAAATTAATAATAAAATAATAATAATTATTGCAATACACCAACCTGTATTGCAATAACCTGCCACTTGCACCAACCGGGGGTTGTCCTTGGGTGCACTTGCTTGGCGCATACAGGGATAATCCTCGGTTGGTGCCTCCTCATCATTTAGAATTGTGTAAAGGGCCTCTGCGAGTTGGCTTCGGCCCCTAGTACGCCTTTCAAAGGTCTGGGGCCCCAGGGTCCCGAGATATGTCAAAGACGTTTTAAAATAATAATAATTATTAATTCGATTAAATACACAAAGTAAAGTTGCTGCCTAGGTTTGAACTCACGACCTTCAACTCGTAAGTCGGGGCCGACACCACTAAGCCACCACTACGCTGCACCACTGGGACAAGACTGCTCTGCATACAGCATAACCCTTTTTATATACATGGGACTGAAACATAACCTATGAAATGCGGGTGTACCCAAATATACTCCTACTTACCCCTTCGGAAAATACAGGTGTATGTTATGCTACAACTTCAAGAACTTACTATAGCCATATAACTTGTGCTTCAAAGACAACTTAACATAAATTGCAAGTATCTAAGCTTTCAATATCACTGAAATCCTTGGAGACAGTCAAGTGTTTTTATTTTCAGTTTTATAGCTCGCTTGCTGGAGAATGCAACCGATATGGCTTCGTCTATAGCTACTATATTCAATTCACTCGACCATTTGTATCGAAATATCGACTCAATGACATCGAAACTCGATATATCCTTTACTATGAATGTTTAAGAAAATATGAAGTTGTGTGTGTGTGTGTGTGATTTTCATGTGACGCAAATTAAGAACTGTGTTTTAAATATGTGGAAGAAAATGTTATGAGGAAACACGGTCACGAGGTCGTTGGTGTAATTATAGGTACTCATTAATATAAAAAAAATATTTATGATTTTTCTCTAAACGGAAAGAGGTGAGAAGAGACTTCCCTACTCTCTTTCTACCTCTTTCCTTTGCCCTGCAGTGGGACATTAATGGCTAAGAAAAAAAAATATATATTAGAAGACAAAACATAGGGACATGGCAATTATTAAAATTGTTGAGCAGTCAAATTTTTCGAACCTAGGAATCAATGGATTAGCAATATCCTTCAAAATGATTAAATTGTGATTAAAAGTGCGTTAGGTACGCAATTTTGGTGCAGGGAGGAAACAGAGGAATGCATTAATATGGAATTAACGCCAACGGCCACGTGAAAGCGTTTCCTCTGAGATCTGACAACCATAAAAATAATAAACAGCAAAGCTAAAATTAACTAAGATAATACATGCCAAACCAAATGTATTATACAAATACAATAGTATAGCAGCAATACAATCGTAGGTTGAGGTGACCGAAGTAGGCGAATCGGTAATTCCCCGCAGATTGTGTGCGAGTGCGTCCAACGAACACTAACCGAACGTTACTAAAGAACTGTTACTATGATACTTACTCCAATGATTATTCTACAAAATACCTGTTATTGTCCGTAAAACAATAAGAATACTTTTTTTTTTAAATATGCCTTTTTTCGGATCTTAGTTGAATGTTGCATTGTACAGACGCCAGCAGGTCAAGCTACCCGAAACTGTCAAATTTTCCCAATCAACCTTGAACCTTAATGCTTTAGCGATATAGATGTTAAGATATAGATTTTTGCGATAGTACCTACTACAGTTGTCAAAAAATAAAAGGCCCGTTTTGACATTGATAGTTCTAGTAGTTAATAAAGATCAAATTCGCAAAACACATATTCGTTTATGTGAAACTGACAGGTGTCTAGGACGCATTCTCAAATGTCAAAACGGGCCTTTTATTTTTTAACAACTTTACTGTGATACTAATATAAACAATTGTGCTAGTACTGCGATACCAATACGTACAATTACTAATGACTCAGTGAGTTATTACAAAGAACGGAACAGTGATTAGTGATTGGAGTATTTGAAACTTCGTTCCATACCACGTCCCTACGATAGGTATGCAAGTGGATATATAGCAGCCATTTTGTTTCGAAATACAGCAGTTAGTTCACAGTAGTCTCAGTGAAAACATTATAAAGAAATTTCTCCCCTTTTCTAGAATTCTAAATTCTCAATTTGGTGTGAAGTGCATATTTGTGTGTCTCTTTCTCTACAAAATGTCGGTGAGTAGGCAAAGGTCGTCGTTGTTCCTATTTCTTTGTTGTCGTGTCAATCATTTTCAAGGGTTTACGTAACTTTTTTGATGTCTTTTCGGGTCGTCAGTAGCCAGTCTCACAACCAGTCTTACCAAGGGGTATCAGATTACCTAGTACAGTACCTAACTGCCGTAACTGAGTTGTGGAGGTCAGGTGCAGTCGCTCCATGTAACATACTGGTATTCAGCTGCATTCGGTTAGACTGGAAGTCGACCCCAACATTGGGAAAAGGCAAGGCAGATGATTGACGACGACGTAATTTTTATGAAGCGAAATCTTCTTTAGGCCCGTTGAAGTAGTATCGGCCGAATGTTCGGCCGTTTCCTGCTACGAAGTTACTATTTGGTTCGGTCGGTTCCGATCCTACACTCCTACAGTCTTTCGAATATTGACTATGGTCCCGACCCAACTAAGCCGATCCGAACTTTTTTCGCATTTTTCAATAATATTCGGTTCGGCTATGTGTCGGTCCGATCCGAACATTCGCACTTTGCACTTCGGAGTAGGCCCCCAGTATATATGTAGCATAGGTATCTGTAGCTAGAAGCTATTAGCTAAATGAAATGTTTATATACTATATTATGTAAGTAGATATTTAAGGCACTTTTACACGACAATATGACGTATTGCGCTTTTTTTCGGAGTACCTGTTGTAGTTTTGACGGCACGGTTGGCGCAGTGGTTAAGCGATTGACAGCTGCGCTGCGTGTCGCGGGTTCGATTCCCGCACGGAAAAAATATTTGTATGACCTACAAGTAGTTGTTTCGGGTCTGGCTGTTAGTGTATGCGAGTTTAAATGTTTGTAAACGCACCCACGATACAGGAGAAATTGCTAGTGTGGGGCAACGTTTAAAAAAAAAACCCACTCCACACTCATCAAAATCAAAATCAAAAGTCATTTATTCAAATTAGGCTGAGAATCAGCACTTTTCGAACGTCAAACTTACAAAAGACAGTCCCCCAAAAACGCCCGCCCTTCTTCCTTTCATCATCTGTCCAGCTGTGTTGGGGTCGGCTTCCAGTCTAACCGGATGCAGCTGAATACCAGTATTTTACAGGGAGCGACTGCCTATCCGCCCTCCACATCCCAGTTACTGGCTAAAACGATACCCCTGGTTGTCAGGTTTCTGACAGCCGGGACCAACGGATTAACGTGCTTTATGGGGCACGGAGGGTATGTAAGGATGGTTAGCCATCCACGGACCGACCGCAGCTTGCGTAGCATAACCAGCTATGACGTGGTGACGCCATTTTTATTCCAGTGTCAAAGATGGAGCTATACAGAATGAATAGCGCTATCCTTTTTCACAATGGCACTGTAATGGCGTTTATACGTCATAGTAAAAGTCCAGAATACAATACGCTAATTGATACTAAAACATGTTTCTTTATTCCAGACAACATACCAAGGCAAGGGCCGATGCTTCGGCGAGTACAGGTGCACCAAATGCAATCGAAGCTGGATGAGTGCTAACTCCTGGGCCAACTACGGACAGGAGTGTACTTCCTGCAAGATCAATGTCATGCCTCATAAACAGGTATGTGTATTGCAATCACAACACTATTTTCAACCAGCACCCTAATAGCGTAACACACTATCAATCATAGTCTTTATCATTTTGAAGAATATTGCTAGTACACTGCTTCATATATTCGAAAAATGAGTCTGCTGAAGAACGTGAATAACGCAATGAATGTTGTTGAACTGTCAAAATGAAAAGCCATACTGATAGTGTGTTACGCAGTTTAATTATAAACATTCGTTGTATTGTAATAGTAAAAATTTCTCAAGATGTTATTTCGACGACAGTACTTTTTTTCTGGCTACTGCCAGAAAAGAGTACTGTAAGTTTAATTTTTGGGTACAAAATGAAGGATGTCCTTTCACTCGAAAATATCCATCGATTTTTTACTAAACTTTAATTGTACCCGACCACCCTGGTTACTTATCTCTTTTGGTGGCTGTACATCTGATGTGTGTTGACATCACTTTACGTACCACGTATACCCACGTATACACGTATTACGTATACCTGTAGGCACATACATACATACAACTGCCTGGTTGGTCTAGTGGTCGCAAGCGCTGCTTCTGGGCATGAGGTTCTGGGCTCGATTCCCGGGTCGGGCAAAATGAAATTGGGATTTTCCATCTGGAATTTCTCAGTAGCAACCCGGGATTCAACCTTATCACATGAGACTGAACAATAGCTGGCGAAATGTGGGTGTGTGTTCACCTCTGCCTAAGCCTTCGGAAAAACAAGGCGTTATTATTTATTTATCCTCACACTGGAACGCCATACGGCAATTACACCAACGGAGCAAAAAATCACTTCATGAGCTGCTTTCCATCCATGCTGTGCGCGTGGACATCGAACGAGTGGCGATGGATCACGCACGCTCACGCAGCGTGCAAGTGCAGCATTTCCATAGCCCCATCACTCTTTCCATATTGCGCATATTCATTGCGAATTCTTGAAACTCGAATGATTTTTCAAAATAAATACATTAAAATTGAAAAACACGGACAATTTTGAGGTTTCATCTTGTTATGCTATGTTATCCCTGAACTTGGATTTTAGAAGCTGAAAAGTTTCATAATATTAATGTTTTCAGAGGCCCCTCCTCAAACCAGACGGCTTGGACAAGAGTGACCCGTTGAAGAGCCACCCACAGGAGTTGTGTCAAAAATGCAAGTCCTTGGGGAGATTTTGCGGAAGAACTTCCATTTTCTGATCGATTTACTTTTAAGCAAACCACAATTAGAATCTGAAACGGGTTCGCTATCAAAAGTACAAATAAGATTTAAAATAATTAATTTTATTGATAAGATAAATTCGATGTTTACAAAAGATTAGACTATCTTTATTTAGCATATAATATGGAAACAGTTAACGATTGCATGGTCATCACAAATAAGCCATAGTATGTGCCTTCCTAGTTGAAAGAAATTATATTTGTAATTATTAAATGTTAAATAATATAGCGTTATTTTAAATTGGCTGGCTAAACTCCGCAGATATTTAAACATAATAAAACAAAATAAATTTAATAATTTTTTGTGGGGTCATTGACCGCAGTTATTGTAGGAACTTGAAATATCAGTTTAAAAAGTCTTGTGAAAACTTCACAGACGTGATAGGTAATAGATATCTAAAGACGATAAAACATAAGGAAAACTGTTTTTCTCAACTCATACTTCAAGTAGAAACACTAACAGCGGTTAGTGACCTCCAAAAAAGATTTTAATCTATTTATTTTATCGTGTTTAGATATCGATAGTATCGATACTCATCAGGTCTGTGGAGTTTCCCTAGCTATTTTTATTTGACCATGTATATGGCATAAAAAGTTATTGTTAATACACATTGACACACATAAAAAGAGATTAATTCACTACTAGGTTTAGGTAAATGCATGCGAAACATTTCGTAATTATTTTTGTACTACAATCATAGTTATTATGAAGGAGAGAGAGCAAAGTACGGGTTTATTAGTGTTTCTGACCTTTTTTTGTACCTACTGGCTGATGACGTAGTCACCAGCATTTTTCTGTATGGTACACCCTAATAAACTAATATGTAAAAAAACTTCAGGTAGGAAAGAAAATACATTTATTTATCTAAAAGGCACACAGCATATACATACTTGAAACTAAAGTGCGATGTAAGAAATTAGCAGGAAAGTGCCTCACGGCACAGTTCAGCAAAAATGCCAGACAACTAGTGCCTGACGCTGGTTTTTTCAACTGATCCTGTATACCTACTTTTTAAAAATAGACGATGTACCTATATGGTTTCCACGTATTTTCATAGAATTTTGTTTGATAAAGATAGAAGTCCGTAGCCGACTGCAGGCAGCAGCAGCAGACGACGTGTCGCTGCGACACTACTGTGTATTTCCATAAAATACTTGGCAGACTAAGTGTCGCTAGCTACGGAAGGTATTTCATAGAAATACATAGACCTGTAGTGTCGTAGCGACACGTCGCGTTGCCTGCTGCGGCTGCCTGCAGTCGGCTACGGACTTGTATCTTAACGAACGTTACATTGTTTAGTATTATGAATAGAATAACCACATAATTATGTACGCAACGAATGCAAGTAACTAAATTAGTTGCTAATTTAGTTACTTGCATTCAGCCAAAACTTATATAAAAGTTAAAGGTTGACTGTGACACTAATATGATAATTTGCTCTTCGTCCTCCAGCATATATATGTAAGTTTATTATTGTTTACAGTAAAATAAAAGCATCATATTTACAAATCATTGTCTTTTCTTTAAGCTCCATTAAAAAATCTGATAAATAAACCCATAGTTCACTCAATATGAATATAGACTACAATAGAATAGAATATTCTTTATTATGTTTATGTACAGACGCCAGCAGGTCAAGCTACCCGAAACTGTCAAATTTTCCCAATCAACCTTGAACCCTTAATACTTTAGCGATAAAGTTGAAAATCTATCAAAGAAATTTGACAGATTGTAGTAGCTTGATGTGCTGGCGTCTGTACACCATATTACAGATATCGATTGTAGAAATTTTACAAGGAGTGACAAAATGGGCGGTCTTATCACTAAAGGCGATCTTTTAAAGACAACCTTTGGATGTCTTGCCACGTTGTATGGCAATGCTGATTCTTTGGCCAAAAAATAGGCCAGCCCTCTGGTCACGTGAAGAGTCGACCAACCGCTTGGTGATGTCTCGATAGGATAGGATTGAGTACAAAGGAAATTACGAAGTTCATTTTATGAAGAAACATTAACTATAACTACTAACAAACACAATAGGTATCTACAAACGATTCCAAAATACGTAGATAAGGTCTCTCCTAATTAATATCTACTGCCCCAGTGACCACAGACATTGGCTCTAAGGATTGCAATTATTCTTGACCCCCTTCGTAAGACGTAGAAAGACCCCACTTTCCGAAATATGGGTCTGGGATCCAATGCGGTCACCACAAGCCAGTGACGAGGGACTTGTTTGTAAACTAATTAATTAAACTAGTCTTGAACACTTCTCGAAGACTCAAAAATGAAATCATTTTGTAATGGGTTACCGTAACTTTTCTCTCGCCAATCAACGTCGATGTGTTCCTGTTTGAAGGATGTGGGTATCACACGAAACATTCAGCTTTTGTCTCTGGCATGGCAGCGTAGGTACCTGTCATACATAATACAACCAGTAGTTTCAGAGTACTAGTTCACTAATCCCATAGGCGGTGGTGTTCACTTGTCATTACACTGGCTACCCCCCAATAATAAAAATATGTTAGGGACAATTTCTTTAATAGAGTTTCAACCTTATCGCTAAAGCATTAAGGTTCAAGGTTGATTGGGAAAATTTGACAGTTTCGGGTAGGTTGACCTGCTGGCGTCTGTACATGGAAGACAGTGGCACCGATTTTCTTGTACACAGAACTAAACTATCACTAAAATCACCGAGCCGCAGGCGCGCAGGGTGGGCCCAGCCTCGACGTTTTTATATGAAATTTTTCACGTTTTGTATGGAAAATAGGAAAAATTATTACTTACATGATGAGTTTGAGGGGTTTATTGGTGTTATAAAGTGGATCGAAATTTTCAATATTTTTTTTTTCTTTTCTTTTTTTTTGTCAAAAGAAAAGAAAAAAAAAGATACAATAATGTTTTTGCACCTGAAGTCGAGATGTTGTTGAGAATATTAGTTCATGACAACTAATTTGATTCCACACCTTTTTAATTGCGATTAAAAGTAGTCAGATTTAGTTAGACAACCAAAATTTTGGATGAAAAACGTCAAATTCAGAATAGCAAAATTGCCATTTTCAATAAATTAATAACTCAGTGCCATCTTAGTGCTGTCAAACTAAAATATAGTTAAGTTGTGTTACTTTAGTCAATTTCAGAATGGGAAATCGTTGTTTGACAGGAATAAACCAAATTTTGGTGATTTTTAGTTTAGTTTAGATGCATTTGTGACAGGAGAATCGGCACCATTGTGTCTTTCTAAGTTTTAATGAAAACTCAAGTTTAATGATCAGATCTAATTCCTAGTCTATATGAAGAGGTTTTTATCTGGCGGTGCGATATTTATAGGCTCGTCTAATAAGTAAAAAAAAAAAAAAAAAAATATGAAAGAGACAGGTCATAAATACTTTGTCAAGTCAAGACTCTGCCGACCTATTCTGCAAAAATCTCACCGTGAAAACGAAGGTGAAGTGAGCTGTCAATAGTGTCACTCCCTAGCATAACGTAGAATGACAGCTCACTTCACGCCCACTTCCCTTAAGGTGGATGCTCCAAGGTCATCATCTGCCTAGCATTTTCCCAACTATGTTGGGGTCGGCTTTCAATCTAACCAGATGCAGCTGAATACCAGTATTTTACATGGAGCGACTGCCTATCTGACCTCCACAACCCATCAGTTACTGGGTAATACGATACCCCTTGGTGAGACTTATTGTCAGACTTTCGGGCTTCAGACTACCCGTAACGACTGGATGCTCCAAGGTAGACGGCGAAATTCAAATTTTATTAGAATCAGTAATACAACTTGTTAAGTTAGCATAATCCTAAAATGTCAAGTTTTCATGAAATAGTCATTCAGTAGGATTACTTGATCTTAGAGAGTTGTGTTGATGACTTTAATGATTATAATTCTGTAAATACATATTTGTTACGGCCGCGAATCGAAATTATTTTAATCAACGTACAACTTAGTACATACGGAGCTCAGTACGAGTACTTACCAGCAAATTGCAAAAAACGTAAGAAAATTTTAATTTCGCGGGCTACCATGGAGCATCCTCCTTAAGGGCCGCTGGTTTGAAACGGTTGGTTAAGTTAACATACGTACGTCAAATATTAACGAGTACATAATCGTAATTATTTGACGCAAGCCAAGGCCATAGTTCTGTAATTGTAATTTGAAACAACGCTTTTTTTCGTTTGACGATAGTTAGCGCCATTTTTGACGTATACGCGTGCGTTAAGTGGAGTGAAAAAACCCGCCCTAAGTTTGCACGGTGAGATTTTTATAGAATAGACCGGCTGATTAGAAAGAGCTAATCGTTAATTTATTAAAGCAAAGCTTTCTTCATCAGAGTGTATTCTTAAGAATTAACATTAGCTCCAGGAAGCGTTGTTTATATAATAAATAAGCAGTTTTCCAGGTGGCAGTAGACTGTAAGCCTAATTTGAATGAGGGTAAATCCGTTTATTTGCGACGCTATTTACATAATCGCTGGGGGCTGATTAAATTTGTACGAACTGATGGAATCGTCTGCACCTTGTAAGCGTACTGAGCATTTAATGCTGCCTGTGACATTTCATTGAAATAATTAAACTTTCGGCTCTAACATAATTAAGGGACACTTTTTGATTATAATTTGGTTTTTAGATGATCGAAATT
This sequence comes from Apamea anceps, assembly GCA_951799955.1. Lineage (NCBI taxonomy): Eukaryota > Metazoa > Arthropoda > Insecta > Lepidoptera > Noctuidae > Apamea > Apamea anceps. The sequence goes on from OX637506.1 coordinate 15,284,140, forward strand.
ACTTGATGAATTCAGGACACTGAAAGTTTTCCGCGGAACAATTTAAATCTTAGGTTTTTTATAACTGTTTTTCTGACATCTTCTATATCTGTAACTTATGTATAATAAAATAGTAATGAAGTCAAGTCTCTCTTTGAGTATTTTTGAAAAAAGTTATTACTACGAGATATCTATAACAGACTTTGATGTCAAAAACATAGTTTTAGAATTTTTGTCTGTTTATCTGGATGTATGTTTGTATGATGCATTGGCGCACAAACGTCTGAACGGATTTGAATTAGGCACACAGATAGTTTTTCTAACCTTGATTAATACAAAGGATACTTTTATTCTCGGTAGTACGTCCCAGGAGGATATTTTCCGACATCCACGCGGGCAGAATCTAGTTTTTGATTAACAAAATTTTGCTCAATTTAGTTTTAGTTGGTAGGTACCTACCCTGATTTTTGGTGCCAATTTTATCAACAATTTTTATTCTCCCTTCATTTATTGTTTTTGCAAAAAAAAAAAAATACATAAAAACTCCTGAAATAGCCAATACATCTGCTCATAGGAATGCGAGAGGGAACTACTTATAACAAAGTTAAGTAGCAGACGCGTAACTTACAGTTAGTGACGAAACTTTTCAGCCGTAATAACCGCTAGAAAGTGCTCTGCTTATAATATAAATTTAACTTAACATTTATCGTTACTTCCTCGGAGCAGACAGTTAAGTAAATCCAGTTAATTTCCCAACTTCCTCTTGAACTAAACGTAGTTAGGAACGTATTTTTGTATAGTAATCATATTATTTCACTTAAGTTTGCCTTGCCAAAGTTTCATTTCCCGGGGTGGGAATGTTTTTGGGTATCGCTCATAGACAACTCTCAGTAGAAGTATAGTTTGCAAAGCTTAGAAAGAATGTGCGTGTAGAAGTGGGTGAGAGAGTGTTTGTGTGTATGTGTGTGCATGTGTGTTCGAGGGTGAGGGTATGTGTGTGTGTAGTGTTAGTGGAGTAAAGAAAGAAAAATGTATTTATTGGCATTACAGCAAAATAAATACACCTATAAACTATAAAAACAGAAAACAAAGATTATAATGCCAAAAGGGCCTCAGCTCAGCATAATGTTAGATAACAACACAAGTGTACCACCTGACGCTGATTTTCAGCTGCAACCCACGAGTGCCATACGCTGGAATAACAAACACATAGGGAAGTGTGTGTCCGTTATCCTACTATAATATTATAAATGTGAAAGTTTGTATGGATGGATGGATGGATGTTTGTTACTCTTTTACGCCAAAACTACTGAACGGATTTGGATGAAATTTGGCACAGAGATAGTTTATAACCAGGATTAACACATAGGGTACTGTTTATCTCGATATTCCCACGGGATCGGAACCTATGCGGGTGAAACCGCGGGGCGCAGCTAGTAATAAATATGTACGAGTATATATCGTCCTATTATTCCGATTTCCCGAATTCCTACGGCGTAATACTGTACCTACTACCTACACCCATAGCGGTAAAGTTATTTCTATGGGGTTCTCTGGAAAGAAACAAATCTTCTGATCCTCCCTACCCACAGCTTTCTTCAAGGGCTACGAGCTAAGGGATTACGTAAAGAAATTGGGCAGGAGTGCCCATGTCCACCGATACCATAGATACTCGTAAATTATCGTCCATAACATCAATAACCATTTAATTAAATTAATTATTGAGCAGGCATTAATTAAATTAACTATGAGGGTCACTTTTGTCCCCATGGATGTAGTTCTACAAGATTTCTAAAGGGTTTTGTCCAATCACAATTATGAGTGGTCCAAGTGACAGGATTTGGATCGAATACTTTAGTAGGTAGTTCAGGGTAAAACTTAACTTAACTAATTTTTAAACCCAGTGGGTAAATAGAATAGAATACTCTTTATTATGTACGACCATATAAATAACTACAAACATAAATACGTAAATTCTATGGTAAATACCAATGTTGATGACAAGACATACAGCTATGGTATTCTTAATTTAGTATTCTTTATTGAAATTGCCCAGCTTCTTCCCAACTATGTTGGGGTCGGCTTTCAGTCTAACTAGATGCAGCTGAATACCGTTAATTTACATGAAGTGACTGACTATTTGACCACCACAACTCAGTTACTGGGTAACATACAACCTACTCCTTGATAAGGACTGGTTGCTGGTTGTACAGCTGGGACCAACGGCTTAACCTGGTGTCCGAGGCACGGAGGGGTCTCGGTATGGAAAGATGGTCAGTCATCCAAGCACGGCAAGCTTAGCTTAACATGATATATCGACACGCAGGACTCGAGCGGCTATTAATAAATTAGCTAAAAATAAGAAAATCCTAAGACTATCATTTCTATTAATTACTATTTATTACCTTATATTTAGAGCCATATAGGTGAGACATTAAGTCATCAACTATGTATTATAAAATATATTTTCAGAGCTTATAACTTAAACCACACAGTCACAGGTGTCAGAAGCATCACTTCCTCCGGTTTGAGAAGGCACCGGAGAGAAGGGTCGCGGTCACTGCACAGGCTAGTCAAATTAATTGACCGCCTTATAACCGTTTTATTAGAAGTGGGCACAACCCTTGACTTGGGAAACTTGGCAATGTGGTGTTGAGAAAGGAATCCCGTACGGAATATTCTGGTTATTGATTTGTCTCGAAAATATTTTTGATTGAGAAAGAAGAAAAAAAAAAGAAAGGTACGTTTATTTGCGGTAAACATGACGCATAAAAAGTATACAAACATAAAAAAAAAAATAACAAGTTCACTTAGTTTAACCACAGCTTTATAGCTTTAGCGTTTCTTTTTTATTTTATCTAGAAAAGATAAAAAAGAAAAGCTGAAGCTGTTTTTAGATCCATGAATCTAAAAACAGTCGATAGGTGTCGTAGGACACAAAAAATTATATACTACACTTAGCTAGCTTGACGGAAGGTTCCATCGTTTAAGTATAATAGTCTACGGAAGACCCTAATTAGATGGCTGAGATCACACTGATCACTGAAGCATGGCTAAAAACCATCCCAATGATACCAACCAGCCTTATGAGAGACTCTCCTCTAAATCGTTTTTTGTAAGAAGTTTGTTTCATGAAAATTGTCTAACAAAAAGCTAAGCATAATCAGCCTTTAAAGTTCCCACTGCTGGGACACAGGCCTTCTCTCTGTGTGAGGGAGTGGACCATAGTCCAGCACGCGGGCCAAGTGCGGATTGGCGGATGCTACATGCCTTCGAATTTTTGGTTCTACGATATGCCGATTTCTTCACGATGTTTTCCTTCGCCATTTTGAGAGCAGTGGTGATGAAATAATTTACACAAAGTAAAGTGCCTGCTTGGGTTCAAACAACACGAAAGCCGCGGCCGTTACCAATGGGCCACCACAAACAACTGCTCTGTTACCACTGGGTCACAACAAAGAAAATAGAATTAAAAAAACATTTTATGAAAAAGCCAAATTGCCTTCGTACACTCATTGCTTTGTGCGGATTATTCCAAATATAATTATCATAAGTTAGAACGCACACGAACGATTCCGCCAAGTGCTCGCATTACGTTGCTCGCCCCGGGACTAAACATCTGCTTTCATGAATACCTTACCATAACAGACAGAGCCAGCCCGCACCGTAAAAGCAACAATGTAAATTTAATCTCAATTCTCATTGTAAATAACGCAAGTTCCATGTCTTAAAGCCAGAAGACTGCTTCCAGTTAGCTCTTGAATTTTATCTCACTTAATTTCTAGGGTTACGTACCCTAAAGAAAAAATTGAACCCTTCTATAGGATTACTTGTTAGTCTGTCTGTCAACACTCTTTTTCTCTGGAATGTGTGGAGGTATGAAGCTGGAATTAGTATCAAATACGCAAGTCTACGGTCTCTTGTTGCTCAAAAAAAAAAACGGTAAAATAAGGTTCTTCGCGTTGACCTCATTAAATTTGGCAAGAAGCAAGGTCTCACAGCACCAGTAAGGTAATCACATACCTATTTTTTTGGGATTACAAACTTACATTTGCAGTTGGAGAATTGACTGTGGCGTATGGGAGAACATTTTTTCAACAATTAAGTTAAGTTTATTCTTGGGATGAATAACATCCCAACTACGGAACCCTTCATTGTGCGTGGTCTGACACGCACTTGGCCGGATTTTTTAAATTAAATGCTCGTAAATTGCACAAAAGTAAGCCAGTTTCTTGTGCCATTGTAATATTTATCAATAGAAAGTTGCTATCGCACATTTCTAGGTCGGGCTGTGTTATCGTGTTTTCCATTAGGAATTTCAGTTTTCAGCCCGGAGTTTGGAAGTTGGTGGTGAACACACCACCAACTTCCAAACTCCAAAACTCCCCAGTCGTGTCGTATTACCGTCCCATCGGACTATGAGAGTAAAGGACCAGATAGCACCTGTGTTTGCGCACACACTTGTGCACCATAATATCTCTTGCGTACCCTGCCTAATCTCCGTTGAGATTGGCAACCGTTGAGGATATTGTTATTATTTACTAGCAGCACCCTGCGGTTTCACCCGCATACGTCTCGATCCAGAGGGATTATCGGGAAAAACTGTGCTTAGACTGACTTAGTTTGCAATAAACGTTTTGACTTTGACTTTGACTTTGACTTATGTGTAATATACAGGTTGCCAGGGACATCGACGCGCAACCTGTTACGATGGATTCAGTACATGATTCTGACCCAACTGCGTTGACATTTTTAGTCGGTTATTAAAAAAAATATAGGTGCTCCATACATTTTGACCACTTAGGTACTTATTGCACTTTTCTATGAAACATCGGTTTTTTTTTTTTTAATAACGAAAGTAAATTTCTTCGCTTGAGATCTACAATCATGTGCTGAAAATGTTTACTTAAAGTTTGCGCGTCTATGTCCCTGCTACCCTGTATTTGTTAATCCAGCTTATAAACTATCTGTGAGCCAAAGTTCATCCTAATTCGTTCAGCAGTTTTTGCGTGATTGAGTATCAAACATCCAGACTTTCACATTTATAACATAATATTATTATAAGTACAATGGTAGGGTCACAACGGCACACAAGCTACTTGCAGACTTTCGTAACTAAGTTATATTCTTGTATATAACGTGCTTAACTTAAGATGGCCGACGTTCCTTTTGTACAGAATTTGAATGATTCTATTTACATTTTTTTTTTAATGTACTTACTTAAATAGAATTATGGGGAGTAATCAATGTTCAGTCTCACGTTGGAAATTGAATAATCTTGTTTCTGATTACGACACAAAAAGTTCATATTGTGTCAATTTAACTTGTAATCACTTTTTAAATACGTTAGCACGGAGACGCGCCCGATCAACGAATAAATTTGAATTCATTAACAAACTGATTCGCCTGCCCGCCCTATGCTTACTATTGAAGGGGAAACAAATTGATTTTTTATAGAAATTTCATTCGGTTTTTATGCTATTATGCGTCTTGACAATGTGCCTGGAACTTAATTATTTAATCGTTTAAAAAACTTTCCAGTAATCAACGACTTTGACTATTTCTTGACTACAGAAGCTAAACGCAAGTTTTATAATGCCTTAAAATATGTGATCGACTGCAGTCAACAAAATCAAAACAAATATACGATATTTTTCAGGATACATGCTAGTTAGCGTGTTGAAAACATAATACAACTAAGTTGATATGATAGAAAAAAAATACGAAGATACGTCTAAAAAATTATTTTTACGATTAAAAACTTACAGGTAACTTCACAGCTGACAGTAAGTAGATACACAACAAAGAAAAAGAAAAAAGAAGAAGATTGTGGTGTACATATTAAACAGTATTCTATTACGCCAATAAATTATGAAGTTCACGGAAAAATAAGCAATATAGAGAGTGACATAAATATTAACATCCATAGTGTGTGCGTGCCTGTATCTGTGTTGTGTACTTGCTGTAAATGTGTAAGTATATGTTTATGTACGCATGACTAAACTATACTAAACTCTAATTTTTAATTTGTTGGACCAAAATTACAGCTAATAGGTACTAACTACTAAATAATGTCATCTTGACAAAAAAAGGTCGTTAAAAGCTGTCGTTTTAGTTTACAAGACTACAATGGCGATTGGTTGAAAAATAACGGGAATTTAAAACAAAATTCAATTAAACGAAACAATAAATTAAACAAACAACACTCCAAGCAATATTACAGAAAATATTCAGCGGAGGCGCATCTAAAAATATTTAATAATCGCAAGCGAAATTCTAAGCTGCATCGCTTATAGAAATCCAATTTATTATTTAAACAAAAGTGCTGAGATGCCGGAGGTTTAATGCACGCATACCTCGCTTATTAAATGGCGGAGCCGTGGAGCCGACCGACAAAGGACTCGTTGAAGCGTCGATTGATAATTAATATTGTTTTATTATAAGCCCCGTATCTCGGAACAACACGGACTCCAATATGGCCGAATTGTAAACCATTGGTGCATGCTTAATTCTGTAATGGTATTAAATGTTTAGATACTGATTATAACCTCCTTTGTTAGAATTACGCCCTCTGATGTTTGCTTAAATTTTAGAGTTTAGAACGTTGTGCACTGCGATATGAAGTCGGATTTCCATTCCAAGGGCTCTCGTGATGTTTTAAAGGGTGTAATTATTTTCGAGTGTTTAGTGTTTCCAGAACCGTCATTCACTGTGTGGTTAACAATGGTTCGCTTTATGCTTCTAATGTGTTGGAGTCTTAAAGAATTTTCAAGTTGGGTACTTTCTTGATCAATCACTTGATTGTAGTCAAGTGGTGTACCTACTTTACTACTAGTATGTATGAGTTATAGCAGTAGGAATATGCAGTACGTGTCACGTAGGTAGGTAGGTAGCCAACGTACAAAAATAATCTTATGAGACATTTTTAACCCCCGACGCAAAAACGACGGGGTGTTATAAGTTTGACGTGTCGGGGTGTGTTTGTTTTAAGTACCATCCGAGGACGTGCGTATGAATACACAAGGCACGACCGAGGACCTTTTCAAAGCGAGGACCTTTTCGAGGGTCCTCGGTTTGACTTGACCAAAGATTCGTATTCTGCAAGCGATTTTGAGCCTTTCTATATACTTATTACGAAAAAGTTGTCTGAACCTCGGTTTGATCAAGAAAATTCATAATCTTACACAAACATTGTGTATCCACCAGATGGTGCCACTCTCGCCTCATACACAGGCTCTTTACACTCATTTCACGTTTGTTGTATTATCCGAGGACCTATGTGTTAACTTTAACACAAAAGACCTCGGTTAGGTAGCTTTTCCAGACAATGTGTATTTAAGACCTCGGTTTGCTAGATTTTCCGAACAGTGTGTATTCTAGTCCTCGTTTTGACAGTTTTCCTCGTGTGTAGAAGACGAGTTATGTGCTATCATTTAAATAAAATTATGAAGGAGAAAAGCGAAGGTAGACTGAATCCTTAAACAAATCGTTAGTAGCTAATAGGTGCACGAGGAATAATCAGGCTTCTTCTGCAGTGTGTACTAAGTACCTAGGCCTGCTTAGATTATGCAACATTATGATTTGCACCATACAATATTGTATTGGCATGAGCTGAATACGTGTGCTCTTCATAAAGAACCTAATAGAGTAAGATCCCAGGGCCACCAGACGTCACGTATTTTCTGACGAACGAAATGTGGATGATGGAGTAGTGTTAGTATGTACTAAGAGCGCATGCCTACCTGCTAGCTTGCTGAGACGACCAATTCTCAGGTATCAGGTAATCAAGGTACAAAAACATTATTTATCTCACGTAAATTCTCCAAGCTGATTATCACGTATATTTTAGGCAATATCCTTAAAAATAAGTCGCCAATATTGCTGCCAGACACTTTCCGTCGGCCGTATTGCATTGCAGACGCTTTAAAGCTCCCAAAATAATTAGGTAGGTACTTCACGTAAATTCTGATGCTCCATTTTTATATATGTCCACCAGACAACTATTTTAAAACCTTTTACAAGAAGACAGAGCGATCCAAGGGCCAATCATGCCCTAAACTCAATTTTAATGCCTCTTTGCGTAGGAGCGCGTTGGCATTATCCACGCGCATGAGACTGAGTGAGACATGTATTAGGATTTGACTTCTCTCTCTCTCACACGCTCTTACAGTTTACTCATATCAATTAATTATTAATATTTTTTTTAAATCAGCCAAACATTAAAAAATCAGGTAAATAACTAAAGATTAACTTGTAAAAAATGCTCATTTGACCACAATAATTCTAGAATTTTATCCTGCAAGCTGTTTTGATAAATTCGAATAAACTTCAATTTTTTTTTTAATTATTTATTTATTGGGAATTAATCATAAAAAAACAAAGTAGAAAAATATTAATCTCTCAACATTTCTAAGTAGTGCCTCTTATCTTCATTATCATTGTCATTGAAATTGATATGCCCTCGCGCTCCTACCCACAGAGGCATTAAAATTGAGTGGGATAATTGGCCCTTTGGATCGGTCTGGCTTCTTGTAAAGGGTTTTAAAATAGTTGTCTGGTGGACATTATATAAAAATGGAGCATCAGAATTTACGTGAAGTTAAGTACCTAATTATTTTGGGAGCTTTAAAGCGTCTGCAAAGCAATACGGCCGATGGAAAGTGTCTGGGAGTATTGGCGACTAATTTTTAAGGATATTGCCTAAAATATACGTGAAAATCAGCTTGGAGAATTTACGTGAGGTAAGTAATGTTTTTATGTACCTTGATTACCTGATACCTGAGAATTGACCGTCTCAGCAAGCTAGCAGGTAGGCATGCGTTCTTAGTATGTACATACTAACACTACTCAATCTTCAACATTTCGTTCGTCAGAAAATACGTAACGTCTGCCACCAGACGTTACGTATTTTCTGACGAACGATAAGTGGTGGCATCTTACTCTATTAGGTACTTTATGAAGAGCACACGTATTCAGCTCATGCCAATACAATATTTTATGGTGCAAATCATAATGTTGTATAATCTAAGCAGGCCTAGGTACTTAGCACGTACTGCAGAAGAAGCCTATAATCAATACCAGCATCTTTGTGATCTAGAATTCAGACTTCAGTTTTCTCTTCTTTATCCCGGCTTATCTGAAAGAAACGAAATAATATCTTGATATTGTATTGAATATCATGAAACTGAAGTTTCTGAATTCTGATTTATCTACTCATTTTAAACCTGAATTCTAGTTTTATTTTATTTTCGTAAGCTAAATTTGAAGACGATGCTACCAACTATTGAGGAATTCCCCCATAAAGAAACGACCCTGGCTGCAGCATCAGCACAAACTGGTAATTATTTTACTTTTACGACTTAAACCTAACGCGTATGCTAAATTTCAAGACGATGCTATCAACTGTTGAGGAGTTCTCTCATGAAGAAATGACCCTGGCTGCAGCATCAGCACAAACTGGTAATTGTTTTGATATTACTAGATAAACATAACGCGTATGCCAAATTTGAAGATGATGCTATCAATTATTGAGGAGTTCTCTTATGAAGAAACAACCCTGGCTGCAGCATCAGCACAAACTGGTAATTATTTTAGTTTTACTACATAAACCTGTCGCGTATGCCAGTTTTGAAGACGATGCTATCAAGTGGTAAAAAGTACCGTCATGAAGAGACGACTCTGGCTGCAGCATCAGCACAAACTGGTAATTATTTTAGTGTTATTAGATAAACCTAATGCGTATGCCAATTTTGAAGACGATGCTATCAAGTGCTAAGGAGTACCGTCATGAAGAGACGACCCTGGCTGCAGCATCAGCACAAACTGGTAATCATTTTAGTGTTACTAGATAAGCCTAATGCGTATGCCAATTCTGAAGACGATGCTATCAAGTGCTAAGGAGTACCGCCATGAAGAGACGATCCTGGCTGCAGCATCAGCACAAACTGGTCATCATTTTAGTGTTACTAGATAAACCTAATGCGTATGCTAATTTTGAAGACGATGCTATCAAGTGCTAAGGAGTACCGTCATGAAGAGACGACCCTGGCTGCAACATCTGATACTATAATAATAAACTAATTTTAAAGTTGTTTATATAAAATTAAATTACCTTTCCTCCACAGTGATTACACCCTTCTTATTCGCGGTCCACATCAACGGCAAACGTAAAAACATCGACTCGTCCTCGCTTGGTACTTCATTTTAGAAAAAGTGTGTAAGAAAGAAGTCGGAACATTTTACTTACATTGATATAATTATTATCTTACACGTAAAATATTTTAGGTAGGTAGATTTTCTAGGTCCTCGGTTTGTACAAATTCTACGCGAAAAACTGTCCTCGGTTTAGTGATATAAAGTCTAACACAACGTCCGCACTTTGTACAAGCTATAAGAAATTTTGTGTAAAAATACGTCCTCGGAAGGACGTCGCAGGGCTTACGTAAGAGGTCCTCGGTTGGCTTACACAAAGTCCTCGTATGTGCATCGCTGGTCACATTTTGCTGTGTATTTCAGGTCCTCAGTATGATAGCCGAAATTCATACAGAAAAATGTTGAGATAGCATTATCCCAATAAGCTCATCACTATAGATTTATTCACCTGTCTCTTTCTATCTTATTCTAAAAAGCCAACGAGGTGTTTAAACCAGTTTTTTGGAGGGTCCTCGGTACGTTCTAGGACTAACAAGGTCCTCGTAAGGGTGTCTGTACAAACAGGGGTGTGTGTGTGTGTGTGTGTGTGTATGTCTGACTGTGGCATCGTAGCTCCCGAACGGATGAACCGATTTTAATTTTGTCTTTTTTTTTTGAAAGGTGAATTTGTCGGGAGTGTTCTTAGCTATGTTTGATGAAAATCGGTCCAAGATGGCCGTCGCTACAAAATGGCGGATTACATATTTTTTCACAACTCCCTCAATATGGGTATCAAATGAAAGGGCTTGACTAGTATAATACTATACACTATAATAACTTTCAAATCCAAGATGGCCGCCACCACAAAATGGCAAATTACATTTTTTTTTTCACTACTCCCTTAATATGGGTATCAAGTGAAAGGGCTTGACTAGTAGAATACTATACACTATGACCAATTTCAAATCCAAGATGGCCATCACCACAAAATGGCGAAATTACTGATTAAATACAAAATAAAAGAAAAGAAATATTAAGGAGTCCTTACAAAAAGCATGAAATCCCGTCGGGGGACCGCTCTAATTATTAGCCTAACGTTCTGTTTAAGTTTAAAATAGTAGCGGTCCCCCGACAGGACAATATTTAATCAAAAAAATTCATACGTACTTACGTAGGGTCATAATTTCAAGGTTATTTTTTTCTTTTTATAGGGTTTCTCGTAGTCGCGGGTTTTTTAAATTTTTAATTTAATTTTTTTTTATATCCTGAATTTCATAGCGACACGTCAGATTTTTTTTTGTCTTGTCATATAAATGTAGGAATTTTAATAAAATAGCACGTAGATTAAATGCAACTTTATCTATTGATACAATCTGTACGATATGTAGCTGTCTTAAAAAAAAAACGTAAAACAGGTGTGAGTTCTAGATTTGACAGAGAGTAAGACGCACAATACGCGGTAACGAGCTAAGAAGTATATTTTTTATTTATATTTTAATTAAAAGAAGTTAAACGTATAATACAAAGTTGTGATATGAAATTATAATTAAGTAGGTACAAATAAATGAAACGACATCGCGGCAGGCCCAGGCGAAGATGGCGGGATGAGCTAGACTCCTTTGATAAAGATTGGTCCTTGGCAGCTCTGGACAGAGAGAGGTGGAAACAGAGTAGGGAGGCATTTGCCCAGCAGTGGGACATTAACTGCTAAAAAAAAAAAGAAAAAAAATGTAAATGTGTGCAAAAAATTATAATATTCAAATAAAAAACTGATCTAAACATCCGATAAAACATCTCAGTAATTTAAGTGCTCAAGTCATGAATGACATTAATTACTAGCTACACATTAACATTATGTTAAAGCAATTAATCCTGTCTTTACAAGTTCACACTGTTTTTGCGTTCTAAATATCTCTAATCCGGTTGTGGCGTGGTATCGTGTGAGAAGTCATGCATAATAGAGGGTGGTCCCCGGAGCCGGGGCCAGGCAACCGCGGTGACTTGATAGATCACCCTGCTCACTTATTAAGTGCTTGGCAACCACGACTGATAGTTGCTGGGAAAGCGTAGCGTTATATGATATTGACTTTTAACTTTACTATAGTTTTTTTAAGGTTTTTTGTTTCATAAAATTGGGTCTCGTGGCTACGTAATAACAGCTGCACGGGTCGGCTGATCAGGTGAAGCTGTTTGCCGAGGCCGATCCATGGATGAGTAACCATCATTACAATCTTGGGACACCGTTCTATGTTAGAGGGTTTGTTTTCCGTACTTAGTACTTCAGGTGGACCAATGTGGGTCCTTAGTCACGGTTGTCATTTGTGGATCCCGGAAGCCCGAACGTCTTTTTTTTTTTTTTTTGAGGATGGGAAATCATCAAATGACTCCTCCCGCTCTGGGTGGAGCAGGAGGGAGTGTCAGACTCTTACTGACTAAAACCCACCCGTGTTCCTTCCTTAGCCCTTTATGTTCCAGGGCAGCGGTAACCCTTTCGGACAATCCCGCTACCCTGGCAGGCTTCGGCCCTATGGGGCCCCGTCACTCATGCTGACATCTCTTTGAGGCTCGCGTGGAACACAACACGCCGTCCGGCACGGGCCTGGTCCTGATCGGACGGTGAGTTACCCATTACTCACCGCCCGCAGGCCCGCGCCTACGGTGGCCGGGAGTCGTCACGCGGCTCCCGACGCCCGGAGCGTCTCCCGCGGCGGCTGAGGCGTGAGGTGCGCAAGGCGTGTTCTCTCGCCCACCCCGCCACCTCCTTCGCTAGCATGACTGCTTCGCAGAAGGAGGTGACTGCCTCCCACTCCCTCTCGCCCCGGACCATGGCTTGAACCAGGGCCGGACGCGAGAGGTTGCCGCCGCTGCCGATCGCCTCTACGAGGACACGGCGGTGCTCTGCCCAAGCAGGGCAGACCTCCACCGTATGCTCCACCGTATCCTCTGGGCAATCCTGACAGTGGTAGCCCGAACGTCTGACAATCAGTCTAACTAAGTGGTAAAGTATCATGTTACCCTGTACTTAACTGTGTTGTGGAAGTCGGATAAGCAGTCGCTTTATGTAAAATACTGATATTCAGCTGCATCCGGTTTGACTGGAAGCCGACCTCAACATACTTGTGAAAAACTGAGGCAGACGATAATAAGATTTTTTTATTATTTTGAGTATGATATAATTATTATCATTCTAGTGATATTTATTTTAGAAGTATTATGTATGTTTATTTGTATGTATGTTAGTATATTCTCGTAATTTTTGTTTAGTTTTTTAAGTGAATTGTTTTATAGTGTATGTATTATTTTTTTGGCTCCTTTACAATTTCACACGCTGTCTTCATCTCTGTATCTTTTGTCCTGTCTCGGGTGTGCTGGAAGAGATTTCTTGTGAAATAAGCATTACCTCTCTTCTTATTTTTTCTGTTCTGTTTTTCTTGTCTGTTTATATATGTGTGTACATAAATGGTAAAATAAAAAAAATAATAATAAGAGGTTGGTAGTTAATACCCTAAGACGTAATACCCTCACTACACGACCCACAAAAAAGTAAACAAAACAAAAGACGCGCGTGACTTCCCGCGTCTAAACGAATTTTAAACGAATACGTCATCCGTTATCGAAATTTAGCAACTCGTCTATATCCAGCTCGATTCAAAAGAGATTTAGCATACACATGACTGATGGTGAACAAACTAACGACACAATGATACGGTGCGACCCTACGACGCCATTTTTTAAAGCAAGGGTGAAATGACGGTCACCATTAATCTCAAGCCCTTGCGCAAAATGAAATTTTGCGCGGGTTAAACGAGCACTGTCCTTGTTTTTTGTTGGAGGTGTGAGAAGGATAGAAGACGGCTTTATTTAGTGCTGTCGTCCACTCGTGTAATCGTTTCGATGCGCGATTTTTAATATGTTGCGATTAAGTAGATCGTCTTACTTGATGTAATTTAGAGCGGCGATTTTCTCGGCGAAAATACGCGAGGTGTTGCGTCTCTAAAGGGAAATCTTACTTATAGGTGCTTATGTATCAAAAAATTGCTCTCCCTAAGTTAGACTATGAAATTGGTGGATTCGAATTTGTTTACAAATATAAACAAAAAAAAAAAAAAAAAATTCAATCATTTTTATTAAGTACCAACTTATTTGTTGACTATGTTATGTAAAAGTAGTGGTTCTTATTACATATGATAAGAACCAGAGATTTTTAATTTGGCTTCAGACACAATATTTCATAGAATATAAGTAGGTAATAAAAATTATAGTTTCTGTTATACTTAACGCGACTTTTGCCGCGTGTTTACAGATCGTCGGCGATGGCCTTAATATCCGGATTAATATAGTTACAGATTTATTAAAAAAAAAGGAAATGAACCTTTTAAAAACCGGCCTATAGGTACAATACACATGATGCATATGTGCCCCTAAGATAAATGACCTCCAGACCTCCACTTGAGAGGCAAATACGCGCGCTTATTGAAAAGTTGATTTCAAAGGGAGATGCTGTCACAATATTGAATGGATGGCAACAATATTTCACACGCACGTTTATTTAGGATATATTGAGCTTTGTGTGCACTTTTTCCTAATTGTTATTTATTCATACTTTTTATATTTTATTTAAAATGTTCTCTGTAAGGGCTGATTTTTCCATTGCCAGATAACTTTTATTCGAGAAATAAAATTAAAGTTTGACAGTTTTTTTTATAAAATAACTGTCAAATTTTCAAAATGATTTCTCGAATAAAGTTACAAACAATCAGCCCTAAGGTGAACAAGTGAAGCCGTTAGCCTTACCTGTTGTTTTAAATGAGAACTTTAGTTTAGTTTGTGATATTCCTGTGCGAACCCAATAAATAAATAAGTACTTATTCTTTCCTTCTTTCTAAAAAGTACATTGCAGTTATGTAGAGACAACGATTTATTGTAAAAAAAGTTTTACAAAAGATAATGCGTTGGAGGCTTGATAGGGATCTACATATAAGTATGTATGTATACGTTTTATGATAATAGTCTGCAATGTTGAATCATGTAAAAATTCCGTCCGACACAGTCATAATAAAAACTCCTAACCACACGATCAACCACAAAACATTTAATCAACAACAAAACAATTACACACAGAAGTTGTTGGTGTACCTCAATAAATAAATAAAACAATAAAAAAACTACAAAACAACACTATTTTGTCCTCAAAATATTATTCCCAAGAAAACATTCACTTCACATCGAACAATTCTCAAACGTTTTAATTTAACTAACTTTTCTCAGTGACGCCACTCTAAAACTCAGTTACCAGGTGGCATAGCTGTTAGATTTGCATACGCGCTTGTGATCCGGCTTTAATTTATCCGTAATGGGTTTAGAACGAGCTGCGAGTGTTCACACTGATTGCCAGACTCCCCCGGGGTTATAAACAGACTAACAAAACTTATTATTGAAACGATACATAAATGGAGGATTTCAATGTTAGTGTTATTGGGTATTTTTGTTGTTAATGTTTGGAGATGGATTGGCTTAGGATAATTTTGGCTGTGTAATATGAACTTTAGCGGATCGATCAATGATCAATTTGTTGAATGGTAGCTTTTTATTTCTACTTAAAATCCTATCCTTACGAATAGGAACTGCTATAGGTTGTATGTTACCCAGTAACTGGGTTGTGGAGGCCTGATAGGCAGTCGCTCCATGTAAAATACTGGTATTCAGCTGCATCTGGTTTACTGATTACAGTTTTCTACTATAGCAAAAAACTGACCCAACAGTTTATGAAAGATTCATTCACAAAAAAAATACGATCAAGTACAGACGCCAGCATATGAAGCTACCCGAAACTGTCAAATTTTCCCATTTAACATTGAACCTAATGAACTAACTTTGAACCTAAAGACAGATTGTAGTAGCTTGATGTGCTCGCGTCTGTACCTAACACAGAAATTATATGACCTTACAAAGCAAAAAAAAAAAATGTACTGGGTTTTCACAACGACTAAACACATATTATAATATGTGTTAAAAATAATAATAAATTAATAAACTAGGTGGTTTATCTTATGATTCTGTGGGAACATAATCCACCTGATTTGCCTTAGGCGATTGCTGACAGCCACGTAATAGAAGAGGGGTTGGCTTACTAGGCTTAAGTCAAAGCGAAAGTCAAATGTGGTCAAATGAGTTATCGTAGAGTTGGAAATCGGCAGTTCAAAAATAAAAATAAGGTATGAAAATAAGGTCGTAATAGAATAAGGTATTTTGGGGTAAGTTCGGTGCTGCTAAGACTATATGAATCAAACTGTGCCATTTTATTTTTTCAACCTACACTTTACTTTTATTTTTGTTGCACTGACTCCACACCACATTTTCAATGGAAACTTTGAAAGTTAGTTAAAGTTAGTGATGATGAGATAATCATTTGAGCTCTTCAACGTTCGAAACAAACGACAATCTGCATACAAGGTAAAGGTATCTATTTCGGGTGCTCATGTTTAAGCTGTAGTATTAATAAATGTACCAGAGCTCGGTGCAAGGTGCACTCAGAGTTGACAAAGGGATTTTGAGCGAGACGTTACTCCGTCGGGAGTTCGACAGACAAAGTAAAATGCAAATTCTCATGTATTTCCAATTAGTGCCCGCATTCCCCGTTCTTCCCCTCTATATTATAATAACTTGGTATAATGCCGGCGGTACACTTGCGCCTTCCGCGGCGATAAAACATTAAATTAAGCAATGTGAATACGATAGGACCGATGTAAAATAGTAACTTAGGTAACTTTGCTAATTTGTAAACACAAGTAGGTACTTACGTATGTATGACAATAATATTGGTCAATGGTTGGGTCTTTGTAGCTTCTAGCTAATACAAAGGTAACGACTATGAGGGGCTTGAGACTAAGTAATAACAGCCGCATGGGACAATCGATCAGGTTAAACTACGGTTGCCGTGGTTCGTCCGTAGATGGGTGACCATCTTTACATACCAAGACTTCTGCAAGCACGTCCACGAATAACACACGGGGCCAACAAGCCGTTAGTCCCGCGTGTTATTCGTGGATCTTGACAGTCGTTACGGGTTGTCTGAAGCCCGCAAGTCTGACAACCAGTCGAACAAACGGGTATCTTTTTACCCAGTAACTGGCTTGTGGAGGTCGGATAGGCAGTCGCTCCATGTAAAATACTGGTATTCAGCTGCATCCGGTTAGACTGGAAGCCGACCCCAACATAGAACGGTGAACATAGTATGGTGGGAAAATAAATAAATAAATAGTTGGGAAAAGGCTAGGCAGATGATGAATGGTCATTACTTTAGGTATGTTTCGACGACACATCAGAAGTTTTCCGTCTCAAAACTTTAATGGACGTCTCAGGTAAATGGATATTGATGTATCCAGAGATCAGTTGAAGTAGGAGATCTATTACGAGACTGAAGACTATGGCAGGTTCTTAGAAGTGCTCTATCTACACCTTACTCGAGTACCGATGTCCGCTCGATATTGCGCTTACACCCGTTGTGATTTTATTTGTTGTTTCTTTTTTTTAAATTATGTAGTCGATGATTTTGGTGCCCGGTAAAACTCTAATGAGCTTATGTTAGCACCAACTTAAATGTATAAAACGTATGTATACTACTGAATCTATACTAATAATATTAAGCTGGAGAGTTTGTTGGTTTGAACGCGCTAATGTCCGTCGGATTTGTAGAATTCTTTTTGCATTCTTGGGAAAGGCTATTTAACATCACGCTATAATCTTAAGGCGACGAGCAAAAAGAAAAAAAAATCAGAAAGATCGCTAAACGAAAACGAATTGACAGCGCGGGCAGGTAAGGCGATGCAACGGGGTGGGACGGGGGAACGAGAAATTTCACGCGGACGAAGTCGCGGTAGAAGAAAGTAAATAAAGTCTTCTTTCTAAAAGATCTAAGTAATAATGAAAGATTTTTGTCTCGTCCATGATATACCTATTTTCTCCTAAACAATAAACTAAACTTTAATTACTTTTCTCTCACAAAAGGTATTAACATTTTGTCGTACATTACAAAGGTAATTTTCTCGAAATTCGCGACAAAGTCTACGAGGATTTTGCAGTTCCCCGAGGGTGTATACAGGTTTTATAAATAAAACATTTTGATCCTTTCAAGGAGACGCGAGACAGCGGGGATGCTCTTAGGTAGTTAGACATCCATGTAGGAACTACAAACAATTAGGTATCCATGTCTGGAGAGAATGTAATGTTTATGCTAATTAGTGCTGTCTAATTAGATATGTCCCTAATGTTTTAGGGGATTATTGTAGACTAAATACGAATTTATTTACATTCTAGAGCATTAGGAATAAATAGGTATCATTATTTGTTTATTCATGGCCCAGGAAGAGGTGGCGAGACGACCTAGACGCGTTCCACAAGGGTTGGATCGAGGTGGCTCTAGAAAGGGATGGATTTGGGGGAGGCCTTTGCTCAGTAGTGGAGTAGAGAACCGAGGCTAGCTTAAAAAAAATCTGCTCGGAAACTTACAGACAACTTATAACGGTGAAGGCCGTTTCCCAGTATCCGTTGATAAACACTAAAATAAACATTACCCTCCGTCTGGGGTAGCCGGGTAAAAATGAAAAAAAGTCGGCAAAAATATAAGGTAGATATAATATAAGGCAAAAATATAAGGTGTCGTTGGGTGCGCATTTTCGTTGTTTGCCACCGACTTCCGAAATTAAAGTTATTTTTCACTTTGTAGTGTCGTTTTTGGAAGTCGGTTGGTTTTTTTTTTGCAAAAAAGTTTTTATTTTTAGTTGTAATTTTTACCAGTAATTTGGTTTAAAAACCAAAGTACTAAACCGTTTTTGATGAAATTTCTATAGAATCATTTGGGAAGTATACCCTTTCCACCAAAAAAAGAATTTTTCAAATTGGTTGGCAAGCGACGGAGTTATGCGCGAACAAACATCAAAAAAAAAATACAAACATCCGAATTGAGAACCTCCTCCTTTTTTAGAAGTCGGTTAAAAATCACAAATGTAACTTTAAACCACTACCGGAAATCGGACTAATTCAAATAATTTCTGCAATTAAATTGTGAACAAAACTACGACCAATCGTACAACAAGTCCATCTGCCAAGTGGCACTGCTAAGACAAACTAAAGTTTAGGAAATTCAGTGTTTCCGATTGAAATAAAATGGAAAATTAGTTCAATTCGATATAGACAGAAAGATAGATAAAAATACTTCTGATTATACCATTTTATTATTGAATTAAGTTAACGGCGTATTTGAGCAAATTTTTATACCGAGAATAAGTCTTATCCTGAGAATGAATTATGATTTTTTTACAGATTATCCATACTAGATCTGTCAGACGTCAATTTTATTCCATAAAAGATATCTTGATAGACTTCGGTCAGATAAACAGTCGCTCCATGTGAAATACTGGTATTCAGCTGCATCCGGTTAGACTAGAAGCCGACCCAACAGTTGGGAAAAGCCAAGGCAGATTGTGAGTGACTTGTACAATAATTTTTGATTATTCATGAAACACGATTCTGACTTTTCTATAAGCTAGATATAAACAGGCTACCGACTAACAGTAAAAGGTGGCTCCATTGTCCATGACGCTAATCAAAAACTCAATTTTCAATACTCCAAAGACTTTCATAAAAGACAAGGCACTACAAACCAAACAACATCAAAATATTCTTCAAAACACTGTATACTCTACGAAGTTTTAATTACCTGCACTATACCGAGTTGAAAATCGATTAAATATGTCTTCCAACTCAATCAAGTAGTTGAAGAGGTCCAGACGCAACTTGAACCTTAGCTGCCTGCGAACCTTGAACGAAGGAGTGAGGACAAGAAGGCTCAGTTTTATTCGATTTTAGTTGTAACATCATCGTTTTAATAATATCTCTAATAAGTACTAGGGACACCTGGATGGTAACCCAGTGGAAACGGCCGCGACTTACGAGTTGTAGGACGTAGTAAATTATTTTATCACCACTGCTCTTAAAACGGTGAAGGAAAACATCGTGAGGAAACCGGCATGTCCTGGAACCAAAAATTCAAAGACATGTGACATCCACCAACCCGCACCGGGCCCGCGTGGTTGATTACGGCCTACTCCCTCTCACAGAGGAGGCCAGTGTCCCAGAAGTGGTAACGTTATAGGCTAATTATGATACTAGGGAAACTTGAATGCCTAAATAAATTATATTTGCACATTATTTATGCACGTTAAATCTGATTTCCAACTCTTGGCACTGCCCCAAGCGTTGAAAATCGAACATATGAGAACAACTACTTAAATACATGTATAACGATTATTGTATTTTTTCTATATTGCTATCATTTTGTCGGCTCCATGACGCTGCACATCAGGTCAAGGCAACTCTCTGATGATGTGTTGTGTAGGTTAGCTACCAACTATTAGAAAACCCACGTTCATCGCATCATCGGTATTAATGTTACGAACGTCTTCAAGCAAAGACAAAGATTTACCTACAACACCTTAGTTGGAACAAACAAGACCAGCGGGGTAATTGCGCAACACACTATCAGTAGGAATGGCTTTTATTTGACAGTTCAACAAAATCCATTGCGTTATTTACGTTGTTGAGCAAATTTTTCGACAAATTTTTTGAACATATGAAGCAATGGATTAGCATTGTCCCTCAAAATGGTTCAGATTGTGATTAATAGTATGTTACGCAATTAGGGTGCTGACAAGACATTTAAATAAAGGTTATAATTATCTACACCACTTTATAATCAAGTGTACCTTCTGCCTTATCTGTCACTACACTAAGTAATACCTAAGTTGTTGACAATGTGTTTCGCTGTAGTCACGCCCATTAAAATTTACGACGAAGACGACACTCCAATTTAATTTCTCATTATTACGAAGAGACGTGCTCTGCTAAAAGAAAAATTGGCATTCCATAAATTATGAAACTGCAAGAGCATTGCAGACGGCTTTGTGCTAATTAAAATGGCGCCGGGAGCTCGCTTTTAACTTGCATTGACAATATTCTTACATTAAAATTTATACAACAGTTGCTGCTTTGGCAAAGTGTAATCGATAAGAAGTGTTTTTATTTCAGGTGGAGTTTCAAAAAGAGCAACGTAGCATGTTTTTATTAGTAAATTTTACAATATTTAACACAACTAACTACCTATGTATTTACACTAGGTACTATAATAAATGACTAACTCACTAATTAGGTGTACAAATAAATACAACAACAAAAGGACACTTAGGCATCGAAGTATTCATCCGCATCGCTGTCATCCAGCATTGCTACATTGAATGGCACTGCTAATTCTTTGGCCAAAGAACTACCCAGCCCTCTGGTCGACAAGAAATTTGCACTCGGGCCCCATGACCCGAGCATTTCGACTCCAAACGGGTCAAAACTGTATTTATCCATAAGGCTACAGTATTTGCGCCGTTTGAGGGTCTCACCAGCCGCAGCAACGACGCCAACACACCCCGACGTGCTAGGAAATATTGAAAAACTAGAACTAGTCATGTAGAAATTTTAAGGTGTGTATCGTGTGTAGTGGCATTTTTATGTTCTACGATTATGCAGTCCCATCACCAGTATCATCACCGCACACTTCCATGCTTATATCTAAAAACTACATAGTAAACATACTGTAACTACCTAGTTTGAAAAAGAAACCTACAAAATCCAGTTCTAATCAAGTTCCATTGTTTCAAGAAAAAAGCTTAGAAAAACCCTCTCATTGAATTTACTTCAGACATTTTCCATATGCCTCGCAATATAAAATATGTGACGCCACCCCCTCTTTGAAATCCGTTGCTTGACGAACTACATACTTAGAACTGAGGGACCCTCGCCCCTACCTGTTGCTTAAACTTAGTCTAACATAGTTTAAGTAGATACGAAAATATTATTCTTTAGACTTAGTACTTACATAAAGCTAAGATTATCCTAAGCCTGACCAGCATCAAAAATATTTTTAAGAAATTGATTCTTCACTTTCGATCGCATTATATTTAATTGCCATATTTTTACAGAAAGAATATGCTAACAAGGAGAGGAAACAGCCGTAGCAAAGCTAGAACATAAAAGAGAATCAAATGAGAAAAGCGGAAGCTCTGAAATGAAAGTGTATCGCAGGTGCTGAATACATTTTACAACCGTCTTGCCGCTTTAACGAAACTTGTATTCGCGAGAGGACGTTGTGATTACAGATCACGACTTCCCATCATTCTTTACCTGCCTTCGACACCGCAAAGCATCTGCTAAGACCTCATAAAATAAGCTCACGTAATCGAAACGGATTTTTGAGCAAATACCTTTTATTTTGCCCGAGATTGGAATGTATACAGCGAAGGTTTGCGCGCGAGAGGAATACCAGCGCGCAACGCCCAGCACGCGCACCCCAACACCAACATATTCCAACTATTTCTTCATCCATTCAAATATAAACCTCGTATAAAATATATTATTTCGGCAGACGCGAGTCGCCGGACAAAACACTTAACCTGATTGACCCTCCGTTGGTATTTTTATTGCATCTGAGTCTCCGGTGTTTTGGCCTCTCGAGGACACTTATGCGAACAATCTCTCCTTTAAATAGAGAGAATTTTCATCATAAAACGTTTTCAGTGTTTTATAGGAACGCAAAGAGAGAAATCTAACTCCATTAATACCGAAGTTACGTACAAAGGGCGAAATCGGACATTGCTCTTCGGCTGTCTATTGTGCCGAATTGATACTGGGATCCGTCTGTACCGGCTTTTGTCATTCCCATTTCATCATTCATAAAGACATACGTAGTGGCCGAACCGTTATCCACTCAGAGACCATTGCCTACCCCGATTGGGAGTAGCAGAATAACTGGGATACCTAGCTATCTCCATCTATCAACACTGTACATCTAGCTGCATATGTTTCTCGTCTGGCATGTGCTTTAATTACATTTGCTGCTACCCGGGAATTCATAAAGGCGACATGAATTTCCATCCAAATTATTACATTTGTACGCATCCAATATTCATGTCATTCTAATTTCAGCGTGTACACAGATTGAAACAATAAATTGCATTGTAACAGCAACATGTGGGAGACACACCCTTGTGTAGATTGTAGGGAGTAGAGTAGTCGGTACACAATCTCGACCCCGCCACACATTACGACAAAATTAAGACAGCTTGCGTTGCCAATATGCAAATACACCGGCTACCCCATCGTATGCATATTACAGTCGAAACAAATATTGTTTATACACCACTTTACGCTACAAAAAGTGCAACCAGGCATTCTGCTGAACGTATTACGACAAACTTCTTCGAAGCAACCCTTTGAGCATTTGAAAGTACGAATGAATTCACCGAATCGTCGATTTATTTAGTGAATGTAACTATTTCGTCTTTACCTCAAAAGCTCGGTATCCCTTTGAATTGTTTATATATGTGAATAAAAGCGAGTTTGCATTTCCGCAATGTATTTGTTAGTCGTTTGTTCAAACAAACTGTGGAATCCCTAAGTTCCTTTCTGTCTGTGATAAAATATCACAAGGTAGTCGGTACGCATTCTTACGATTCTCACTGCGAGCCACCGGCTCGGAAAACATCTTTTGTGTTTTACGATACCACCCTATTCGCTCACACTGGCGAAAACTGTTAAGCATTCTCAAGTTTTCTCACAAACACTGATGTTAATAATAGTGATAACATAACATGTAATGGAATCGCTACGTGCATGATCAAGTACCTCTTTTATAAAGTTTTAATAAAAATCAACTCCTTGGAGACTCCGCTCGGTAGCGAGCGCCGTAGCAATTTTCCAATACAGCCATCAGAGGTCTGGAACATCCTAGAGGTAGTCATCTTACAAGCTGAATTGATACTTCAGACACGCCGTGAAGCGCTATTCTCTTGAAAGGTTTTATATTATATTATCTAAGACCTTTCAACACGTGGTAGAAAACGTCTGTCGTTGCGATCTATGGATTTCGATTCTCGCCTCTCTGGGGTATAGAGTAAAGTGTTCAGTGCAGCGAGGCACGTGTCGCCAAACACGGGCTTAAATAAATTTATAAAAAGGTGCTATCGATGCTATGCATACAACGAAAACTTAGGGATTCACTTGATTTTATTTGTATTGATATTGATATTTTTCCTTCATTTATTTAGTTCTATTACCATCACAATTGGCTTTTTCTGCCACAAAGACACGATTTTTTTTTCAGCAATAGCGACTCCGCCCTGTGAAAACACCGAGAATTATTTGCATTGCTATATCTAAGTTGAATATTAATTGTATTATACTGTGAAAACCGCATCAAAATCCATTGTGTAGTTTTAGAACATCTAAGCGGTCACACAGACATACACAAAAGGCGATTTTGTTCGGCGGCGACTATGTACTATATTAATAGAAACATTAGTACCTATATAAAACTTAAAAATTCATTTACTATTTAGATAATACTTTAGGCACACAAATGTGGGTGAAACTGGCAACACTGCCCGAGTGACATGTCAAAATTTTGCTCCGTATTTTAAAATTAGTTTTATTTAATTTTTAAGTGTTTTTAAGTGGTAATAGTATATCTAAATGTAAAATAACAGATTAAATACTCTGGACCATTGTTTTCCTGCAAGTTTTACAAAGTTAAACACAATATTTGGTTGCCTACCGTTACCGGTAACCTCTCACGAACAGCTGATTGTGCAGCTGATGTTCGACCTGCGGATTTAAACGGGGAGTATTGTTTACTTTTAATCTATATTTAACACACGATCGTCATCTAGACTGTAATACATTCATTGATCCCAATTATTGTTTGATTTGTCACCCGGCACTGGGTATAAGTCACTTTGTGTAAATCAGTGTAAATCTTAACGAAACTTAATATTGTGAAATATTGAAATTCTATTAGTGGTACATAACAACAATAACGTTAACTATCGTTATTTTCAATAATTGTAATCTTATTGCAAAACTAGATTTTTCTGTCTGGGCATCCTACCCACATAAAAAAAAGTTAAATCTTAAATCAATAGAATCAATGTAACTGTGTACTTTAACTAATCATATCAGTTGCATTTCAATTAGATTCAGCCTACCTTATTCTACCTATAAACTACTATAACTAAACTACTACACTAACTTCTCCAACTTTTCCTTTCATTTCTAGCTTTTCTTTTCTGTCTGGCTGTTTTACTGGTTCTTACCGTTTCTTTAATTTCACTTTCAGTACTTTTTCCTGAAACCATGCCTGTGATGACCCGTAAGGCTGCTGCTCAGGACTTGGAGCTTAAATTGAAAACAACCACTCAAGATCTTAAGGCTTCAAACAGTAAATGTGATCAGCTGTTGCAGGAAATAGAGGATAGTGAGAAGGAAGTCGAGAAGGTTGTTTACAAAAATACAAGCTTAAAACAGGAGCTAGTAGACCTTCATCAAAAATACCTGGTCGTTGTTGATGAACGGGATAAACTGCGGTTAGTCACGGATGGTTTCAATAACTGCAGTAACTTATATGAGGAGGCTTTGTGTAAGGTTAGGGACCTAGAAGAGGAATTAATTCATGCAAATTTACGAATTACTAAGTTACAGAAAGTCAAAGAATGTACTCAGGATAAGGAAACTGATAACTTGTATACTGAATTAGCTAATACTAATTGCAACTCTCATTCCTTAATAACAATAGACCTTACTGAAGATTCTATACTGAAATATAATAATAACAGTTATAAAGTAAGTCAAAATAAAATAAAAAAATATGCAAAACTAAATAAAATCATAAATAGATGCAATAAATTTAGGAAACAACAAAATCACATTTCCAATAATATTAAACTAAGGAAGGAACGTGTTTTTCTAATAAATAAATTAAAAAACTATGAAATTAAATTAGAAGATAGTAAAAACATTTATCACATTGACACTCAGCGATTACAGTCTGAAGTTGAGGTACTTGAAGAGTCACTACATTTACATTATATTAAGTATGTGAGCTCTCAAAAACAAATAAAGGAACACATCCTTGCTGCAAACGAGTTGGTGGAAATGCGTAGTGATGAGGCAGGTAGAGTGGACCCGATGACTCTGAGCTCCACTCAATGTTCTTGTCAAAGGGAAACCAACCTTGAGGCTATCCAACCTGAGGCAACGGAGGACCCGTCCCAGTCTGGAGAAGCTTGGGACTGTATCCCCGGTCAAGATACACCACATGTTGTACAAGGTTCATCGGAAGTAGCACAGACAGATACTCATGCTGTCACTTCTTCTAGTAGAGTTTGTTGTTGTTCTGTTATGTTTTCAGATAGTTTAGGGAGAGGGTTAGGTAAATTATTAAGTAACAACCTGAGTCAATCTGCTGTTAATTATTGTATGCCTGGGAAATCCTACAAAGAGATAATGTCATCAATAACTAGCAATAATTATGATCCAAATGCCATTATTTCTGTATTTGTAGGTAATAGTGCTAAGGTAAAAATAGATGACATCACTGACTGTGTCACTGAAATCTTAAAGATTAATTGTCAGAAAATAATATTGTGTGCTTTCCCATACTTTGAGCACTTATCAAGCAGGCAAAATTATTATATACATATGCTAAATAACCATATGCACTTCTTAGTTAATCACTATAGTGACAAACTCATATTTTTTGACACCAACACTTTTGTTGAGCCATTTAAATCGACTAGGGATACAGCGTATCTGCCTATTAGTTTTAGACGTCAAATAGCAGGGCTATTAGCTTTTATTATTAACTCAGACATAAGTAGTATGTCGAAGTCTCATGTAATTAGCACCATAAAAATTAGTAATAATACTAATATTAAGGTGGTTAGCAACAATAGTTTAAACTAGTCAGTAAGACAACAGAAGGTACCAATAACAATATTCTTAATCTCACCTCCAACAAGGTATCTTCTAGCTCTCAATTAGTTAAGTGTAAAAAAGGGGCTAAGCAGAATTCCTTGAAATTGTTTCATCAAAATATTCAAGGTATTTCTTCCAAATTATTAGAAATTGAATTGTTTTTAGAAAAAACAATGTTTGATATTATTTGTATAACTGAACACTGGTTGAAAGATTATGAAATGCTAATTAATTTTGAGAACTACAATGTGGGCAGTTGCTTTAACCGAAAATCCATGCTGCGTGGAGGTTCATTAATTTTAATTAAAAATTCTATAAAATATAAGACTCGTAAAGACATAGTTAAACTATCGATGGAACATAGCATCGAACTGTCCTGTGTTGAGCTGGATAAGCATTTTATAGTGTGCGTTTACAGACCTCCAAACTATCAAAACTACTCTATTTTTGAGTCAGTAATGGAAGATGTCTTGGCAAAACTTGCAACTGGTAATAAATCAGTAATTATTTGTGGCGACTTTAATATTAATATTTTGGAAATCAATTCAAATAGCAATAGATTATTAAGCCTCTTTAAATCATTCAATCTGTCAAATGTGTTTTTGGAACCAACACGAATAACTACGGCTACTGCTACATGTATTGATAATGTTTTCTGTTGCTGCGAATATCTAGAGAAGGGCATTGTAAATTATCTCCCTTCTGATCACAGCGGTCAAACCGTTTATTTTAAGTCCAACACACCAATCCAAAAAGTGCAGATTCAAACTAGGCCAATAACATCGAGTAATTTGAATAAGTTTAATATAACTTTAAATAGCAAGTTAAGTGTTCAGGGCCTAAGTATGACTAATGGTAATATTTTGTATAAAGAATTATTTTCATTGGTACAAACAGAGTTCAATCATTATTTTAAGAAGAACTCTAAAACCATTTGCCCTAAGTTTTTATTCAGTGACTGGGCAACTAAAGGAATCAGAAAAAGTAGGGATAGATTATTTGAACTGTATGGCCTTAAGCCGTATATTAACACGGATACTTTTACTAAGTATGTTGCTACTTATTCTAAAACTTTTAAAAATATATGCAAAGCAGCTAAAGCATCTTTCATTAGTAACAAGGTTAAATCAGCAGACAATAAAATAAAGACAGTTTGGAAGATTATTAACAATGAAACGAACAGGAACAAAACACGTAATACTGATTTCACACTTAACACTCCCCGCGGTCTCATTAGCGATAACATCGATGTTGCTCAGGAATTTACAACTTTCTTTACCAATATCCCAATTAAAACTACAGAAACGTTAAATTCCTCGCCCGCACTAGCTATAGAATTATTGAGAGCGAATGTCTCAGCCTGTACTGTGGAATTTATATTTAAACATATTAACCCTATAGATATTATAAAAGCATTCAGGCAACTTAAGATCAAAATTACCGAAGATCTGTGGGGCATGTCTACTAAAGTTTGTCAATCCATTATTGAGACAATTGCACCCTACTTAGCTTTAATATTTAATTTGTGTGTAGATCAAGGGGTATTCCCGGATTTAATGAAGTTCAGTAAAGTTATTCCACTTTTCAAATCTGGGGACAGCAAAGACACAAATAATTATAGACCCGTATCGGTTTTGCCGGTTTTCAGCAAAGTGTTTGAAAAAGTAATGTTAAATCAAATGCTCAATCATTTTAATCGTAACAACATCCTACACGATCAACAGTATGGTTTCACCAAAGGACGTTGTACAACTGACGCCGGTGTCACCTTATTAAAGCACATCTTTAACGCATGGGAAGAGGCACAAGATGCAATAGGCATCTTTTGCGATCTATCCAAGGCATTTGACTGCGTGAATTACGAAACACTGCTCTTGAAACTTGAGCATTACGGACTGGGTAAACTAGCTGTTAGCTTAATAAAATCATATTTAAATGATAGATTTCAGCAAGTTCAAATAAACGGTGTGAATTCATTGGGTTTAAAAGTCAAAATGGGTGTGCCGCAGGGCTCAATATTGGGGCCGTTCCTATTTTTAGTATATATAAATGATTTACCTCATTTACTAAAAACCCGACCACAAATGGTGTTATTTGCTGATGACACATCACTGATTTTTAAAGTAGACAGACGTGCACAGCAGCTTGACGACGTAAATAATGCTATGCTTATGGTCCATAATTGGTTTACTGTAAATAATTTAGTATTAAATGAGAAAAAAACTAAATGCATTAGATTCGCTTTACCGAATGTTAGAAGTAGTGAATGTCACGTTGTATTGAATAGGGAAATACTTGAATTCGTCGAAAGTACGGTTTTCTTGGGTATCACGCTTGACTCAAAGCTGCAGTGGGGTCCTCACCTAACATCACTTGCAGGGCGGCTAAGTTCAGCCGCTTACGCTGTCTGGAAAATCCGTCAATTAACAGACGTGGAAACCGCAAGACTGGTCTATTTCAGTTACTTCCATAGCATCATGTCTTACGGTATTTTGCTGTGGGGACGGGCTGCAGATATTGATTCTATCTTCATTCTGCAAAAGAGGGCTGTCAGAGCCATCTACAATCTCAGCAGACGCGAATCTCTAAGGCAACTGTTTAAAAAAATTAACATCATGACGGTTCCTTGTCAATATATATACGAGAACATTATGTACGTTCGAAAACATCTACATCTTTTTAGTAAGATAAGTGACAGGCATAACTTTAACACTAGGAATAGGAACAAACTAGATCAACCGCGCTTCAGATTGTCTAAAGTAAAAACTTCTTTTATGGGGTACTGTGTAAAATGTTATAATAAAATACCACTCGATATTCTTCAACTAAATGAGAAGAAATTTAAAACATGCATTAAACGCACACTATGTAGACAAGCATATTATAAGTTGGACGAGTATATAGTAGATAAAAATGCTTGGCTTAATGCTGGTCCTGCTCCACAGGCAGT
The DNA here is from genome assembly GCA_951799955.1 of Apamea anceps. NCBI lineage: Eukaryota > Metazoa > Arthropoda > Insecta > Lepidoptera > Noctuidae > Apamea > Apamea anceps. The sequence goes on from OX637506.1 coordinate 15,314,054, forward strand.
TGGGCTTACAAGTTGATCACAATTTCAATATTTGGAAGAGATGCTTCCCCTTTTTGTTTTTTTTTAGTGTTTATTTTATTTAACCAGGATTAACTTTTAATACTTCAGTATTAAATACCTCTTCATGATTGGTAGTTATTTTTTTTTTCTCTCATCTTAATTATATTGCAAACTATAGTTTTGTATAATTTAGAAGCATTTTTGAAAATTTTTGTAAATGTAAGAACCATGGATCCGTTTTTTATGATATTTTGATGTTGACTTGAAAGAGCATGGCAGTTGAGAATATGTCATGCTCACTTAAATGTCTCACTGGTGGTGGCGCGTGTGTTGGATCATTCGGTTCCCTACGAAATGGTTGAGCTGGGTGGTGCTGATCCACGCGTCATGTTCGTGAACGGGCGCCATCAGTTGAGACTGGTCATCTCTTAACTGCCAAGGCTTATTTTAAATTTTATATTTTAATTTGTTTTTTTACATTGTTCTCACATATAGAAGCAATAAGAATAATGTAACCAGGATTTTGTAAAAATGTCTTGATTTAAAAGAGTGTCCATGGAGTTTCTTGCCCGTTCTTCTCCATAGAGATCTACGCTTTGGAATGGGCAACTAGCTTCAACTTTCTGACTAACTGACCGACTATTTAATTTTGACAATTCAAAAGTGCCTGTAAATGGTTTAATTGAAATAAATGATTTGAGTTGAGTTGAGTTGAGTTCAGAGGCAGACATAATGTCATAGGCATTTTTACCAATCAACCTTTGGGTGATGCAGAGATAAACAGTGGAAGGTGAATGAACTTATTATTATTATTAAAAGCATTTGATGTCCCTCTGCAGGACATTAAGGGCCTCCCTACTCTCTTTTCACTTCTCTCTGTTTAAAACTGCTGAGGACCAGAGGACCTAAAAAGGCCACTTTGGCAGAATCATAATAGGATAACAATATGAATCATATTAAAAATCGTAAAATGGTCACAAACTGACAATTCATAATATGATCTGTGTGCAATTCATATCACAATGAAATAACATTTAAACTGTAGAAATAAAAAATCAATTTGATTAATAAAAACTGTACCTGAAAAATTTACCGATAAATTTACGGTTTTTATTTTTTTCATGCAGCAATGTTTTCACCAAATATGAAATGAAATTTTACGAAAATTAGAGGAATTGCTAATGATCTGCTGAGAATTCAGGAAATGAATAGCTTTTAGAGGTATTGCTTAAAGTGGCCTTTTTAGGCCCCCAGTTCTTGTTGAAGGAGTCCAGCCCCAGCAGTCTCGACATTCATAGCGATCGCTTTATGACCGAATTCGGTCGCAAAGTCCCGAATTGACAGGTGAAATGTATGGAGTGACAGGACTTTGCGACCGAATTCGGTCGTAAAGCGATTGCTATGAATGTCGAGACTGCTGGGGCAGGACAATTTATACCCCAATTTTGAATATTTTTAAATATAAATATACGCAAATACCTGTTAAAACTACGTACTTGTGTCCTGGTACACCTGGTTATTTATAAACCTAATTTACCACCGATTTTTCTCCCTATCAGCCAAAGGAAAAACAAATAAACGACTAGACCGCTAACTCACAATAACTTATCTCAGTTTAGGATAACGTATTAGAGTGCACGTTAAAGAGCGTCACTTTCTTGCAAATTGCTGGCGGCTCAGACGGCGAGGTTCCCTTAAACGATCTCTCGCGCCTGATATAAATCCACATTATGTAAGTTACAGCGTTTTGGTTCACTGCCAGCCGACTGCGACGCTGTATATGTGCATAGGATACGTTAATTTTACGTTAACTTGTGTAGGGGAAGCCGATCCCAACGTTAGTTTAGGTAAAACGTATATTTTCTCACTCTAGAGCCATTTCATTTAGGATTCGCATGACACGTCATCATAGTGTAAAATATTTTAAAGGGAGATTAGGTACCTGTCTAGTGCTCATGAATATGAGTATCTTTACTTATCCATATGTAGTTACCAACCATCTTTGTATGAATACGTATTACTAGAGTAAGTCCGAAATCGAAAAATGTTCTACGCAAAAATGCAATAGGTACTGCCTCATACTTAGCCGATGAAAATGTATGGATATTTTGTTATTTTTACATACATCAACTCACACCTTCTCATGGGGGTAGGCAGACACTACAGAACGCCACCTGCCACGATCATTTTTTTTTTTTTTTGAGGATGTGAAATCATCAAATGACTCCCCCGTCAGTAAGAGTCTGACACTCCCTTCCGCTCCGCCCAGAGCGGGAGGGGTCATTTGATGATTTCCCATCCTCAAAAAAAAAGACGTGATATATCTAGGTATGTAGTTTATATGTAAATTTATGAATCATTGAAATCAAGGCCGCGCCAAGCATTGTTTAAAATAAGCGACCGTTCTGTGGTTCTGTCTAGGCATGTAATTGTGGTGTAACATGCGATAAGCACGCAGTATCTATAACTCTGCCGAGCACAGTCCTGCTTTGTCACAAAGTAATGTTATGTAAACAAACAATATAGTGGCTATGTTGTAATTAACTAACTGTGTTTAGTTATATCGGCAGTAACGTAAATAAACGGAGGATAACATTAATAACATACGATACGTTTGGTACCTAAATGTGTTGGTATTTCCGTTATGCCATTATTGTACCTAACAGAGAGAGGAGGTTGTGGGTTCATATCCGGGCAAGTACATACCAATGTGACTTTTTAAATTCATATGTACCTACTTACCTATATTAGGGAATAGTATTTATTACCCAGTAACTGGGCTGTGGTGGTTAGATAGCTCCATGTAAAATACTAGTACTCAGCTGCATCCGGTTAGACTTGAAGCTGACCCCAACATAGTTGGGAAAAGGCTAGGCAGATGATGATATATCTACTTATCTACTTTCTAATCGGGAGGGGCCCATGGCTAAATAATATCAGCCGCACAGGTCGATCGATCAGGTTAAGCTATGCTTGCTACAGTTGGTCTGTGGATGGGACCATCTTTACATACCGAGGCCCCTCCGTGTCTCGCGGCTGTCATTCGTGGATCTTTGACAGTCGTTACGGCAAGTCAGGAGTCTGAAAGTCTGACAACCAGTCTTACCAAGGGGTATCGTATTACCCAGTAGCTGGGTTGTGGAGGTCAGATAAGCAGTCGCTCCATGTAAAGAAAGAAAGAAAAGAAAGAAGAAAAATCGGTTTATTTGTCACAGGAACACATTACACATGCATACAAAAATATAATTAATAAGTAATTTCGTTTGTCTCAAGCGCTCTAGCTACCAACATTGCTTATCTATTACTACGCACATTACCTAACTACATTCGAAAACATGTTCTAAGAAATACGTAGGTACCTACTACCTAGACAAAATAACAAGATCAGCGTCAGATTTACATTAAAAAGCCTTCGAGCGACTCTAATAAAATTAACAGTGAACTTCTTTCGACAAAGTGTAAGTAGGGTGCAGAATTGAAATTCAAATCGGTCTCAAGCATAATCTAATGTAATTAATACGGTTCGGTAATTGAGTAGACATCCATCCCGCAAGACGGAAACTTCCATCAATTAAATAAAAATGCTGTAAAATTCTGAAAGTTTCGGGATTGTTTTTCATACATTGATACTACTGGATAAGAGTAGGTCTAGGTACCTACTTATAGCTATAGAAGCAGTCTACTGATCGCTTATCGAAATTTAGTAACTAGGTTTAGTACCTATATAAGCACTACTAGCTGCGCCCCGCGGTTTCAGCCGCATATGTTTCGATCCCGTAGGAATATCAGGATAAAAAGTATCCTATATGTTAATCCTGGTTATAAACCATGTGTGTGCCAAATTTCATCCAAATCCATTCAGTAGTTTTTGCGTGAAAGAGTAACAGACATTCATCCATCCATACAAACTTGCACGCTAATAATATTAGTAGGATTAGCCTTAACTCGCGGCTTCGCCCGCGTGGAGGTCGGAAATTATCCCACGGAAAAGTATTACCTAAACTCTAGTTTCTAATTTAATTCAATCATGATTCGAAAGACACGTGGCGCCATCTATTATCATAATAACGTTATTGTTGTTTTCCTCGGGAACAGCACTTTTTTCGGGATGAAAGATTCCCTTTGTCCGTTTTTGTACACCGGACAACATATAGTTATGCAAAATTTCAGGATGATCGATTCAGTGGTCTATGCGTGAAAAAGTAAGAAACAAACTTACCTACTTTTCGCATTTATAGGTAATATTAGTTAGGATTTTGGGGATGTTTGCAGTCTTATTTCTCAGTGTGAGCTTTTCCAAGTATAGATGAAACTTTGAATAAATCTAGTGCGAGCTTTTCCAAGTTGAGATGAAACTTTAAAAAACACGCGTGCAATAGACTTTGAATAAACTTTGAAAAACGTTGAGTGCAATGAGGGTCTTTGCACTCAACGTTTTTCAAAGTTTATTCATCTTATCAATTCTCTATTTGGTACAATGAAACCTTCCGAGTATTCCTTTACAAGTTAATAACATAACACAGCGAAATTAACACCAGAATGGCGTTGTCAGCAAACATTAGTCTGAGATTAATAGCAACGCGTCTCGTCATAACGTCACCAGTGTAAGTTGGCAGGCGGTAGAATGGATATCCTATCCTACTAATATTATAAACGTGAAAGTTTGTATGGATGGATGGATGTTTGTTACTCTTTCACGCAAAAAGTACTGAACGGATTCGGATGCAATTTGGCACACAGATGGTTTATAACCAGGATTTAACATATATAGGATAGATACTTTTTATCCCGATATTCCCACGGGATTGAAACTTATGCGGGTGAAACCGCGGGGCGCAGCTATAAAATATAAATGCGATATTAAAATGCATAAATACGACCAAGAAAGTGCGCTGTATCAGTTTTGACATTTGCAATACCTAAATGTAAATAGCGAGCTTATTAAGGCTCTTTGTACACACACGTTTTGCTTGCCATGAAAAGGTACGGTTTATTCGCCTTGTGTAGGCACGGTAGTCAATGTTGTGTGGATCACTATGGAAGCTTGTTGACGGACACGTTTTGTTCTACGGCGTGGTTTATAGGCATGATCGTCACTGTTGTATGGAACACTATGACATCTATATAGTATATCACAGTAGGTACTCTAAACTATCCTCATCCCTTTATCGCTGTGTGAACATAAAATGGAAATACCAATATTTTTACAATCTCTCCAGGAAAGCACCCTCAACAGCGTTGCACAGGGGTTGTTCCGATGCTGTTTTCGTACGATTTTCCTCAATGTAGGTACTGATGGCTTGATGGTGACCACAAGTGTTTGAGTGGGGATTCCAAAACACCCCGGTCTTTTGCCTGAAGGCCGAGAAATTTTGTAAGTTTTCCCCACGAAAAAATCTAGGAAAGTTACGGTAAGTACCTTGTCTCAGTTTTTTTTCTAGGTACCGAGGTAGATCCTGTGCGTTCCTATCCTACCATGACCAATTTTGATTTAATGATTTATCAGCACCGCTAAAACATTTCAAGGTATAATGGCCGCCTATACCAACAAACTAATACAAATGCTATTAGAGGTGCGGAACCCATACGTTTTACTGTATGTAAATTAGAGCTGACGTTAGCCGCAAACATTGGGTGAATTAATGTCTCTGGAACGTCTTATACATCCCCAGGGAGGCTGTGAAGCCGTCTCCGTAGTTCCCTGTTTTAAATTTAATTATATTCCGATTTAAATAAGTTAGAGGAGTGTAAGTTAATATGTTGGTAAAATTATCGACTAATAAATAATTAAGTACGAATGTAGGTACTTCTAAGTACATACCTACTTAGAAGTCCACCTAGGTACTCATTAAAACACGTACCTCAATGACTTAATAATGCAGTGTTCATCAGCTATCATAATCAGCCTATAATGTTCCCACTCACACACACACAGGCCTCCTATCTTTGAGAGGGAGTGGACTGTAAAGGGCTTGGGTCCACGCGGCCCTAAGTGCGGCTTGATAGATGTTATATGTCATCGAATTTTTGGTTTTAGGACATGCCGGTTTCCTTCATCGATTTGAGAGCAGTGGTACCTAATGAAATTATTTACACGAAGTAAAGTACCTGACTGGGTTAAAACCCGCAACCTACAACTCGGTAAGGGGCTATTTACCTGCTAATCATTTCATTAGCTTTAGCGCTTAAATTTGATAATTAATTATGTATTGTGTAGCTACATAGATCTAATGATGGCTAGACTGGCTAAGTCTGGATAACTTGGCGTTTCGTTTCTTGTATCAAACGAGACAGGAAGCGCCATCTATTGACATTCGATAATAGCTATCTAGTTCCTAAAGTCTTGAATGGGAGGACCTCTGCGTCTGCTTTCCATATTTTTACAGATCTAAGGAATCATTAATAAAATAGTAAACCTAACCTAACCGCAGCTTCTCAGACAGGACGTAAAGTGAGATGGATCTTGTCTCTGAATTAGTGCTCATACACACGAGGGGTATGTTAAAATACTGGTATTCAGCTGCATCAGGTTAGACTGGAAGCCGACCGCAACATAGTTGGGAAAAGGCGAGGCAGATGATGATACACAAGCGGTATGCTGTCGACGGCTGCAGTTGTCTCTGCCGTTGACGCGTGCCGCTCCTGTGTAAGTACGCTCACAACCCAAAGCCTATTCTAGTACTAATACTCTCCATAGGGTTCACTGTCCGTGTTGGTACCAAGATAGAAAAGCAAGTACGGCGTGTAATTAAAGGACCACACATTTCATAATTAATCATTTATTAATTAGCTACTCAAAGAAATCAAATTAAATTATATGGGTAAATTCTACCTAACAGTAGGTACATAGTTAGTTAACGATCAAGGTGAAATAATGAATATTAATTACAGGCTTATCATAGTTTAATATTCAGGTGAAAATAAAATTTTGTGTTAAATTGAAGACTGCGAAAAAATACGTACTTATAGACCAAAAAATTTGGGGCAAAATGTTTTCATAGCAAACAGGTTTTATAAAGAAAAATAGATGATAAAAAAGTTTAATATACTTAAACAGTCTAACCAATTAAAAATATTCTACTGTAGACCTCAGTTCTAGAGGTCTGAATAAAGCTGTCGTCTAAAAACGCAATGTTTTGATTTATTGAATACATAAATAATTTCAAAATAAATATAAAGCGAACATGTGATGACATTATATTTTGTAAAGATCTGATTTTCTCAAAAGCCAGCAGAATTGACAAAATACATATTTTCAAATCATGTCAACACCACAATATCTCAAAAATGGACTCATTTTAACAACATTTTAACGCGAAATAAGCATTAGTTACGGTATTTTAATTTCTTGCCAACAATTTACTTTCTCTACATACTTACATAAGTATAAAAAATAATCTGCGAATATCCAAACAAAACAATACTACGCTAATATTAATGATATTAAATTAAAGCTACAATTTTAGTAGATCTCTACTATTTAGCTCAAATTAACGCGAGACGTATTTAATAACACTTATTACTAAATAAAACTAAGAACAATTAATAGTTATTGGGGTTTATCCCAAGCGTATGTTTAGTTTGTAAAGGTGCGGCCACACTGCTGGGTATCGACGTTGATCGATCACATCGATCGACTGCACTTATCCCGCGCGGTGGGACGACAGACTAGGTTCTCTAGGTGGTGTTGAATATTTATCATCATACCCGTTGACATGTACTGGTCTATATCAATCGATCCACGCTAGTATGGTCACACCTCAATGTAAATATAGAAACTATTTTCTATGTTTAAGGTAATGTATTTGTACTTCACAACAGTATTACTGAGTATTGTTAGATTGCTATATAATATGCAATAGCGTATGGCTACAAACTGTAAGGCAGTGGGCTATAATATACCATGTGAGCACAGTGAGGGTTGGTGGATGTCATGTCTTTGAATTTCGTTCTAAGACATGCCGGTTTCCTCACGATATTTTCCTTAACCGGTTTGAGGTCAGTGAAGAAATTAAAAACACAAAGTAAAGTGTCTGGCTGGGTCCGAGCTTACGACCTACAAACTCGTAAGTCGGGGCCGATCGATACCACTGCTTTCATATATGTTTTAGTATCTAATAATTTTGTATTGACAATTTTATATATTTATTATTTCCAGCCCTTCAACAACACAATGTGTTTGTTATATACGAAAATGAACACTGGATAGTATTATTTGCCTGAAAGCCATCAAGACTTTCGCAATGTAAAATTACCTGCTTAGGTTATTTTGACCCAATATCTTAGTAATACTAGCGACATAATTAATTCTGAATTATATTTAAGCTTTTCAGATCACGACGATTATTTATAAGTTTTAATAAAATCTTTAGTTTATAACAGTAAATATTTAATCTTAAGAATATATACAGTGTTATAATTATAAGGAAATATGTACGTATGGCACTCAAAAGATATAGCTTCTTAAGATGAATATAGATATAATTATTATATCTTAAAGTATTGTATACTTGATATATTGTAGGCACTTGTAAATAGCAATGCTTTAAGCTTTAATGCCGGTTAGACGATGAATTATTATTGTTTCGAGTGGTAATTCTACAATTCTGAACACGTAAAAGCGTTCTACTATGTCATTATTGTAAGGATAATCTGAATTTTATAGACATGGCTACACATTGAAGTAGCGATGTTGGATACAGATTGTCATATTCCATTATTGTTATTACTTATTACAATATAACATAATTATGGGCACTTTTTACTTGATTTTTCATTAATCTGTGAATAATGCATTCACAACGCAATATTTTTACAAAATCAACAATTAAGAATGGAAGCGATTTTTTCCTTAAGAAAAACATTCGAAATCGTAACTTTCTTCATTATAATTACATATTTATAATATGCATAACTTAGTTCGTTTTCTAACTTATAGTGCAAGCGTTAACAAAAGGCACTTGTTACTTATTTACCATCACAACGCGGTAGCACCGTTCAAACTATATTTGTGCAAAACTACTAGCCGATCGAGGTGATTAAACAACTGGCGGTCGTGACGTCACATATATTCAAATTTTATTTATGTTTCAAATTGACGTTATTTCATGTTAAACAAATATCAACTTTGTTTTAATAGTAATTAAGTTGATTTCAGAGTGACTAGCAGTATTGAAAAAGTTATAAAAATGTTTGAAGTTGTAGCGTAAACTGAACTTTAGTATCTAGGAGGTACATCCACAATTCGGCATATATGTTTAAGTCCCATATGTATTAGGGGCCTTAGCAGAGGGTCCAGACTCCGGGATGCTACAGAGAAATGCCTTATGAGAAAAACCCAATAATAAGTATCCCAGTAATATACCCAGATATCTAATCCAGAACCTCCATTGTTTTCTTTTCTTTTTTTTTCCACCGAGTTGTCTAATCATCTCGTGCGGCTTTAACGAAAAAAACTTCCGTTTAGCGTTATCTTAATATTATGCTTATCAAAGAAATGATATTATTTACAGAGACTAGTAAATAGTAAAAATATATTAATAAATACGAAGCTATATTTACATAAGAGTTATTCGGATGATACACTCAAGGCCTCAAGCGGTGTTATTAAGTTTTTAACAGCAACAGCAATTTCAACAAATGAACAACTACTTTTTTAATTTCAAAACTTCTACGTGTTATTTTTTAATTATTGCTACAGCACACTAATGTTATGACCAAAAAAAAACATTTGTGACGTACTTTCACTCGATTCTTTTACTCTATGAACACACTAAAATGAGAAATCACTAATTTCTTTATGGTATTGTCACAAAATTGCTTATCACTTTACCAATACAACCAGAAACGACCAGTTTTAGTCAACTATTAGGTATTTTATATTGCTACGTTTAGTATTGAGCATACTAGTAATCTAATGTGCGACATTTTTTTCAAACTCCACCACCCACAAAATCGACGCCTTGTCGATGTCCCTGCAATATCAGCAGTTATTGACGATCGCGGCTTGGTAACGTCTAACAACAAATTATCAAACCATGTGCTAGTCTGTCGATCAATCAACTAAAACCGAATATTTTAATCGATAAATCGGCAATAGATACAATCGTCATCTCAACAATCTTATTGAAAACAGATCCGTGTGGTGTAATAGCCAATAACGATCGACGTTGAGTAATACCATCGGTCGATCTATATCAATCGTGCGGGTGTATATAAAGCCTTAAAAAAGCTGTAAACGTGCAAAAAAGTCACTACTTTTAGATTAAGAACATTATTGACAACTCCTGGCCGTTATCACAGAGACCATTTACTGCAGAGTGCACCATCCGCGCAGTAGTCAAAGGTTGAAGACTCCGTTCTCTCCGTAGTACTGGGCTACTGTCTCATCCCCGTTCAGTTGATCCCTGATCACTATGGTAGGGTTGTTGGAACAGGACGAGTTGTTGGATAGTGTTCGGCGGGTCGCTTTACATCGCTGGCATTCTACGACGACTATGGAGTTGGTATCCATGTCGGTTTCTGTACTGCTGGTGCGACGGAGGTGGGTGGGACTGGTATGGAGACGATGCTCTTGTATTGCGCGCCATAATCGGAGCTCGATGCCGCCTCTGTGGAAGGGAGTTTATAGTTATCGTTTGGACGAAAGTTTTTAGATTGTTATCCCGAGTGAATGGGTATTTATCATAGATACAAAGATCGATAAAATATTGATCATATTAAAAAATCAGTAAAAAAAAAACGACATCCATTTGAAATTATGTAATAGGGATTCAATCGAGCAGGCACCCCCTAGATGGCCATTGGCCACTGCCGTTTATCAACATTCGCCATACCAGAGGCATCGCAGGTGCGTTACCATGCCAAAACAAAGCTGAAATGGCATTACACCGGAACCTATCCTTTTCCAAGAACACAGCAACATTACAGCCCGGTCCAAACTTTATGGCGGCTCGGAACATGAGGCGAGTCGCTGCGCGGTAACACATTCTCGTGTCAGCGGGGGGAGGGGGAGGTACTGCGCAGAGAGTAGCGCACTTGAGAGACGCCATAAAGTTTGACGCGTGCGCCTCTGAAATAAGTACATATTGTGGTAGTTCTTCTATGGACAAGCTCTGCTACCAAGCTACACTTACTTCAAGTTAAGCCTCGCCACATCCTCCCTCTGCGCGTGCTGCAGTAGGTCTGGCAGTACATAGCAGTGCTGCAGCAGTGCGTTGGCGACTACAGTAGGTAACCCTCTAGCCGCGACCCAGTCGCGCAGCCGAGTGGCTTCTGTCTCATCCACACCGTCGGTTGTGTCCACGTCTGAAGGCTCGTTTGAGCTTGCAAATACTTCTGGGGTGACACTGCTGTGGTAAAGACGGGATTTTTAATATGTGACATAGACAACCTTATATTTGTTTGTACTACATCAAAAATTGATCAGTAAAAGCCCTAGTAATAATATGACGCGCATGCGGAGGTCATATGGACATTTCCAAACTTTCAAAGCATGCATTAAATAAGGTAGTGTATTTTAAATGTTCTTTAAAACAATAATGAAGAAATCTATAGTTAATTTACTTAGTTTATTTATTTATTCTAGGATCTCCAACAAAAGATATACACTAAACATTACATATAGTTAATGGACGACAAAGTATTTGGTAGGTATACTCCTTAAATTACAGGAGACCACAGCATGCACAGTAAAATGAACAACTAACCGCCAACTATCTAAGTTTGCTAATGTATACAATGTGTAACGGAAAGGGCATTATATACCATTGGCACGGCTTCTTTGGATATCAAACGATATTGGAATGTTTTTTAATCCTATCTCTACATGTTCGGAAGTTATGAGAATTTTTAATTCATTGATACCAGCAGGCCCGGTCGCAGCCCAAGATTGGGGGGGGGGGGTCACCGAGTAGTAAGTTATTAACTTAAGTTAGTAAGGCAAGTAAATCATGCAGACCAGCTTGAATGTTTTGGGGGGGGGGGGGGGGGGGTCATGAACCCTACGACCCCGACCCCCCCCCCCCCCCCGACCCCGATCTCCTCGGACCGCGCCTGGGTACCAGAAACCAAAGTAGGCGCGCAAAATTACGGAAGATATTTATCGAGATGTTGACAAGTAACGTGGAAAGTTACCTATAGTCCATTTATAATAGCATTAGAAAAAAGAGGCTCGTAGAAGCAGGAATGCAAAACATTTTATTTCAAAGTTATGATAAAACAATTTTAAGGGAGATGCTTAAATTCTAATTTTCTTGCGTTTTTTGCAATTTGCAGGTCAGTGTAAGGTTGTATCTTAATAAAAATAATATGATGCGCAACAATAAGAAATATGTAGGCAATAATACAATTTTAACCTTAAAAATCATCAATACATCCCTTTGAATTAGAATTGCTCCGAATTCGTCTGATTTCGCGGGCTACTGCAGCGCATCCACCTTAATTAAAATAAAATTCGGTAGAATTATAGTGAAACGAATAACGTTCCAAGTATTGTTCATCCCTGCTTCTTTTAGGTTTTTAGCATTGACACTGTAATTTTAAATTGGAGCTATATAATATAAATAAATGAAAGCCACATAATTTCATAAGATAAATAGTTAAAATGGTTACAATTAAGTGTGACAGCTGCTGTAAAAATAGATCATAATAAATTCGGCGTCTATCATAATGTAATAATGTTTATTGTATTTTTGTTACAAAGTGTGCATTAAAAATAACCTTTTTTAACTTCTTTCTAATGCTATTGTAAATGGACTATAGGTAGTGCGAACATATGAAACCGAAAATTTGGTATCAATTCTTAGTTTTTTTTTTTTGGAGTTGAAACTATGTAGTGATTCTATACCAGTTGTTATCTTTAGTGCTTAAAGATAGCAATAGGGTTTCTGTTACACATTGTATAAACGTTTGTGTTAAATCGTTAAACGAACACTTTGAAACTGAGACCCCGTTAGTAGCTCCTAGGACCTTTGTATACGCTCCTAGGTCCTTTTTTCTTTACGGTACGGCGTATAAACCGCGCCGTAGAAAAAGCTTTTCCGTCAACAAGCTTCCATAGTGATCCATACAACACTGACGACCGTGCCGACATACGGCGAATATCCTTAGTTTTTTAACGCAAGAAAAACGTGTGTGCACAAAGGGCCTTACTCCATAACAAGTTAAATGATCTAGAGCGCAAAATTGTGTGTAACAGTAAAACTTACCGCGACTTCTTATCAACAATGTCTCTAAGTATCATCGTGTGCGTCTTCTGCTCCTCCAGCATTTGTCGCAGCAGACTCTGATACTGCTGGTAACTTTCTAGTAGTTCGTGATGTAGTCTAGAAACAATCAGATGTTTTAATTATTTTTATTGTACGTAATCAAAGGAGCATCTGCCGGCAGGGTGTAACCTTTCGTGGTCCACTTGTAAGTCCCTGAACCGTCTCCAGACACAAGTTGGAAGATGTAACTGCAACCTGGTAAAGTGAGGCTGCCTCGACGGATTGGCAGCAGGGTATGGATGTGGAGCTATGTCGCAAACTGTGTTCCAGCTTCTCTCCTGCCCCCTGTGTCCCAAAACTTGCAGTCAAAGTGACCTCAGCGCTACCACCGACGACGTCGAGGAAGTGGCGAACTTTTGGAGATCAAGAGCCCTACGCGGGTGTAGCCGCTAGTACAACATAAATATTGACTCACTTCTGGTTCTCATGCCTCAGAGAATGCAGTGCGTGTGTTTCTCTCGCGGAGTTGGTGGAAGACATGGCGGAGGGTGTGGCGTCTTGTGCGACTCCCCCGCCGCCGCGCCGCCCGTCCTGACCCGCCAGGTTCGCGCCTAGTTCTGAATAATAACATTTTGTTATTTAACTTGGTATGTTGTTGCTCCTGTCTTGAATTACCTATCCATCTCTATCTATCTATTTTGTTGATACAATGGATATGGAACATGCGCACGCGTCGTATGGTTCTATCTAACATAAAGAACATTTATACACCCAGTTTCAATAAAACTAATTACACAAAAATAACATTTTTACATTTTAATGTCAAAACCCCAAGGATGTCAAGGAATTGATTTGATTGGCAGCTGTTTTTCAGCCAATTACAGGATTTTACATGAGTTTGACACTCTGTTAGTTTACAAGAGAGTCACAGAAAAATATGAGGACATTTACACGATTATGATTGTTACCAATTTCGCTATAGTAGTCCCAAAACGTGTTGATTTCCAGAAGCCAGAAATCAGATGAAATCGACATATCATCTGAGAAGGGCATAAATAAATTCAATAAATATCGAACTAATCAAATCATTCATTTGAAAATAATCCAAAAGCGAACTTTTAAAGACACTGCTTTCAACACCATGTTTATAGGGCCCCTGCAAACTTAAATGAAAAAGGAAACCGAAGACAACCGCCTAACCAAATGATTAAGATCTGAATACAATTCTTAAAGAGTTTTATAGGACTGTGTGACCTAAACCCGCACTTAAGTCACGCTATCTGACTTAAGTAGTCCATTTTTACACAGAAAAGCGTAACTTAAGTACGGGTTTAGGTCACACGAGCTATAAAACAGTATACGATACGTCTGACTGAAAAAGTCTGTTAATGCACGGCGTTTAGCACCCTCGCTACGCTCGGACGCAAATTTTAAGCCGTAGAATAATGGACTACTTAAGTCACACGTATAATAAAGAATGGTTACCAAAGGAGATAAGCAACCAGGGTCGTCGGATATAGTTGAAGTTTTGTAAGAAACCGATGGATGCTTTCGAATAATTTTTTTATTTAATTAATAGAAAACAAACACTTCATTTATCAAGTTAAATTTCAAAATGAAATTACTTACTAAACTTCAACGATATCCGACGACCCTGGTTACTTATCTCCTTTGGTGACTGTACTATAAGTAATCGGGTTACGGTACGTAGCAGGGCCTGTTTTTTCGAAGACCTATTTAAAAAATAAACCAATCTCACCTGGCGACAGAACAGTAATAGCAGCCTGAACAGCATTCCTCACTAGATTATCCAAAGCGAACATCCAATGAGGTTTTATGCTATGCATCCTCAGCACTGCATTCACGGCCTCTTGGAACATGTAGATGGCTGAATGTAACTCGTTTATGGCGTTCGAGTCAAAATCCAGTTCTTCTTTTAAAGTTATTATGGCTTGTTCTATGACGGTTCTGTTTTGATCCATTATGTATTCCTTGAGGGCGCAGCGGAGCATTTCGAGGTGAGTCTGTAATAAGTATTATTGTTTCATTCTTTTGGGATTATGATGATGGTAGTACGATCTTCATTATAGAGATGGCAAGAAAAGAAAAAAAAAATGTTTTTTTTTTGGTAAGCCGATTTTACCGATGACCTTTGGAGTAGATGTGTTCTTGAGTGGAGACCGTAAATCGGTAAACGTAAGGTAGGACGTCCTCAGGCTAGGTGGAGCGACGATCTTTGCAGGATGGCTGGTAGCAGCTGGATGAGAGTTGCCGAAAATCGAGTTGAATGGCGTGTAATAGGAGAGCCTATGTCCAGCAGTGGACTGCTATAGGCTGATGATGAGATGGCAAGAATGTTGAGTCACTTTAAACAATATTTTGTGTAATATTTCTCTCTAGGAACATATTTCAAAGGGTCAGTTTATGTTTCTCTTTTGCATAATAAAGTGTCCAATTGACTTTTCTCAAAGTATTATCAAAATGTTGCACCATAATAATAGTAGTCACATCGCTAGGTTATCGGCATTCGTATAGCAATAATTATGAAACTATAAGACTAATGTAGAAATATCAAACTTGTCTCGCCTTTTCCATCTTTAAAAAAACATTACAACTATTTTGTGCTGCTGGGGAGTTTGTTGCGCCACTTCTTTTTCCCAGCGAAAGCACCAAGTGCTTCTTAATGGTGAAGGGCGGGTATTTTGGGGGACTGTCTTTTGTAATTTAGACGCTCGAAAAGTTTTTTTTTTGTATAAATTACTTTTGATTTTGACTAGCATTTTTAGCTGAAGTATAAGCAGAAGAACGGCAGCAGAACTAAAACAATAGTTACCATTGTCAGTACAGTAGTCCCAAAGTCCTGTTGTATACTGAGCATCCACTTAGTGCATATCTTCTCGCTATCCTGCTCTAACACACGGGACAACGTCAGTCTTCGTTGAGAGTCCTTCTTTAGTAGGTAGAAGCCGTCGTGCTCCGGCCCGTCTATTGAACAGCGCGGTACGTTTGGCATGTCCACCTAGAAAGTATAGAATTATTTTTATTATGTTAGGCTTATTTAGTTTTTATTGGCGACACTTCAAAACAGCTTCCACCCAGCGACGCCCTAAGCCGAGGTCCGTACCCCACAGGGGCTGCCCGTAGCGTGTAGTCGCTTAGTTTTTAAGGTTTTTAAGCTCTCCCCGGAGGCCTTAATTTATTGAGGCATCCACAGGCAAGCCCGGTTAAACAGGTGACAACCTCATAGGTTGAACTGCGAGATGTCAATCATTAAAAAATTAAAAGAAAAAAAAAACTATTTAATATAGTTTGACCGAAACTGCTGTACCGCGCCTTAGGAATGCGCGGCGAGGCGGGGGGCGGGACGCCGTGAGCGATGACGAATGAGCGGCCTGCACTGCTCCCCCGTCTCGCCGCGCACATACCGAAGGCGCGGTACAGCGGTTTTGGTCAAACTATAACAAGCTTTTATTAGGTACTTCTTAATAAAAAGGACTAAAAAGTTAAAAATAATTTAAACCTGATAAGAAATAAATAAAAGCGTGTTACATTTTGATGGAACATTAAAGAACATTTAGAACACAATGTAACACGCTTTTATTTATTTCTTATCACGTGTTAACTCGCTGATGCCAGCCAGATGGATAGGGAAGTTTTGAATGCTCACCTCAGGAGAAAGCAGTCCACCCGACGAACTCCTGCGATTCAGCAGCGTATCGCTGCCTTCCATCTCATCAGTCGACGGCGTGCTGGGCATAGTACTAAAACGTCACCAAATCATTATGTACCTTTCATCAAACGTTAATATACCAGCAATATAACTTGTTCAGTCGGCCTATGAAAACTTTGATCGAACTCTTTCATTATCTCGAAGTGCAGTATGAAACCAATTACATAAATCAAAGTATATATGTATAATAAGTACCAACATAAACTGATAACAACAATTAAATACTATTATTTTCACAAAAATGTAGGCACATAACCATTAAATTGGCGAATTTATTAGCGTACAAATCGCAGTCCGAGCCTCAATGAGCTTATTTAGTGCGGACACAACTCGCGCGGTACGAGCACGTAGCACGGCCGCAGTCTGATACGAAGTCACGCCTAACAGTCGATATTTTCTGCCACGGAGGCAATTATTCGGTGTGTGGAGTCGAATCGAGGAATAATACCCTACTGTAATACAGTATCAACTAGTACAGGGGGTATTGTGACTGTTACTGGCGGCCTTATGTATTGTAATGTCAACAGTATACTTAAGCTAATAATTGTGTGTAAATAAATAAATAAAAAAAAAAATAAAAAAAATCAGCTCATCATGGATGTCAGGAGCATCCGTCATACCCTTTTTTTTTTTTTTTTTTTTTTTTTTTTTTTTTTTTTTTTTTTTTTTTTTTTATGGGAAATCATCAAATGACCCCTCCCGCTCTGGGTGGAGCAGAAGGGAGTGTCAGACTTTTACTGACTAAAACCCACCCGTGTTCCTTCCTTAGCCCTTTATGTTCCAGGGCAGCGGTAACCCTTTCGGACAATCCCGCTACCCTGGCAGGCTTCGGCCCTATGGGGCCCCGTCACTCATGCTGACATCTCTTTGAGGCGCGCGTGGAACACATACACGCCGTCCGGCACGGGCCTGGTCCTGATCGGACGGTGAGTTACCCATTACTCACCGCCCGCAGGCCCGCGCCTACGGTGGCCGGGAGTCGTCACGCGGCTCCCGACGCCCGGAGCGTCTCCCGCGGCGGCTGAGGCGTGAGGTGCGCAAGGCGCGTTCTCTCGCCCACCCCGCCACCTCCTTCGCTAGCATGACTGCTTCGCAGAAGGAGGTGACTGCCTCCCACTCCCTCTCGCCCCGGACCATGGCTTGAACCAGGGCCGGACGCGAGAGGTCGCCGCCGCTGCCGATCGCCTCTACGAGGACACGGCGGTGCTCTGCCCAAGCAGGGCAGACCTCCACCGTATGCTCCACCGTGTCCTCTGGGCGATCCTGACAGTGGTGACACCCGGGCGTCTCCTCCCGCCTGATTATGTGCAGGATCCGTCATACCCTTCCATACTTTGAGCATATGCGTATGTACTACACACGTAAGATGACAGCTACATTAATTGACTAGTAACAATTTAATGTGACAAAGACTGAGCGTGATCAACGTTTTCAAAAGGTTACAAACAAAATGGGATTAGTTTTCAATTCCAAGTTAGATTGATAAACTGTTAGTAATGATTGAGCATTTACACGAAAATTGATTGATAAGATTGATTTTGAGCAAAAATAACTGATTGATATACAGGGTGGCAGGGACATCGACGCGCAATCTGTTACCATGGATTCATATTCTGAAACGTGCGTCGAAATATTACGTCGGTTATTTTTTTTTTAAATGTTGTTCCATACATTTTAACCGCGTAGGTCATTTTTGTATGAAACAAAAGCAAATTTCCGTCTAGAATCATTTGCTTATTTAATGGTATCAGTTTGCGCGTCGATTTCTATGCCAACCTGTATGCTATGAATAATAATTGTTGTAAAATACGTGAAGATACATGAGAAAATGCTATGTACAGAAGGCCAATTCTCGTAATTTAAAACGTTCAAAATCTAGTCGCAGTCTCATCTCAGCGACAAACAAATGTCAAAAACTTGTCAAAATGTAGGGAAATTACAAGTATTTTTTGACAGATTGAGACTGAGATCACTGTGACCGTTCTTAAAATTACGAGAATTGCCCCTCAGATAGTGTTTCTTTTAAAGTAATTTATTTTGCAACATTTACTAAACAAGGCTATGATTGGAAATGTCCTTTCAAGTTGCTTTTAAGACGAAACCTTTTAAAATAATATCATACAGTATAAATCGTCACTTTGTTTTGTTACGTTGTTTAGGAGACTTAAGGCTGATTTTTTCCATCGCCAGATAACTTTTATTCGAGGAATAAAATTAACGTTTGATAGTTTTTGTATGAAATAACTGTCAAAATTATTCTTCGAATAATAGGCCAACACAAAAAATCGCTACAATCGCAAACTAACGACTAGTTCTGATTTTTTAATTGTTGTTAGGACCACTACCAGTAGCGTAGATCCAAGTTTGCAGCTTCGAAAGACCTGTGCTAACTTTGCAGCACTTGAAAAACCGCGAAATTTTCGCACATTTTTTGGTATTCTCAATATAAGTCCTAAACTATGCATTAAAAAAGAAAAAAATCTATACGTTTTTAAAGTAGACTAAAATTGCTATAATTTGAGATTAGAACCAGAGGCCTTACCACGAGCTCTTAACGCGATTCAATTTACGCTCAGGGATCGAGGTGGCGCTAGACGACTTGTATAGCTCTGTCTCTTTCCAACAGCCTAAACTGGATCGCGTTAAGAGCTCGTGGTAAGGCCTCAGCTCTGTAGGTTCAATACTTACCGAGATACATCACTCCAAAATTTACAACTACAATTACAATTTACAACTTGCAATTTTAGTCTACTTTAAAAACGTATAGATTTTGTTTCTTTAAAAATGCATAGTTTAGGACTTATACTGAGAATACCAAAAAACGTGCGAAAATTTCGCGGTTTTGCGAGTGCTGCAAAGTTAGCACTGGTCTTTATACGCTACTGGTAGTGGACCTAACAACGTATTAAAAAATCAGAACTAGCCGTTAGTTTGCGATTTTAATGTTCGATATGACTGGACTATAAAGTTATCAGATGATTGAAAATTTTTCAATAGCCAGATAACTTTTATCTGAAGAATAAATATGACAGTTTGACATAATTTTCTATACAAAAGCTGTAAAACGGCAATATTTTACTCTTCAGTTAAGAGATATGTGGCTATTAAAAAATCAGCCCTTAATTTTTTTTTTTTACTTAATCGATAGTTTCATTTTCATCAAACATTCATTCTTATAAGCATCTTAATTAGGTAGTAATGAAATAAGATTTTGAAGCTGTGCGCGCTAATTGTTTGCTATGTGCGTAAGTACTAAATACGTGTACAGGTATATTTTCATAGAATGCAATATTTTACTTCCAACAATATATCTTCTAGAACTGATAATTATTATAATATTCACTAGGTCTACTAGAGTATATTGAAATTACGTATCATGCTTTCTGTGCATATTTTATACGATAATAGAAACTAATTTCGTGCACATACATTTAGAAGAATGTCGTAGAAAATAAAAATATGTAAATGTATATAAAATTATATGTACAATTTAGATTAATCAAATGGGTGGTAAAGCCGCCGTCTACGAACATAACCATAAGGAACCACACTTATTTAGCTCTATTCAGCTTTTGTCCATAGTAAACAACGATTTTCATCTTGTTTTTGACAAAAGCTGAACAGAGCTGAATAAGTGTGGTAACTCCCTCACCAGAGGCTTCGCAAATATTTTCCCATCTTAGAGACACAGTTGAAATATCTCATGTGTATTTCTCACATAAGATCGTTGTGCATAAAATTTCGACAAAAAAATAAAGTATTCTATGAATTTAGGACATCAAAAAAGGTGCGTTTTATAAAAAGGTGAATGTTACCTGCAATTGGACAAGTCCGGTGGGTATATCAGTATTGGTGAGAGCATCGACGACGCAGTCCTAGTGATTGTAGGATTAGACCGGATCGTTTTCACCCTTAGGGGGAACAAATGGAAAAAATCACGCTTAGGTGCCAAGCATCTACAATGTTACGACATGTTGTGTTATTGACACGTCAATAAGGTCTGTTTAGGTATTATGTTTTTTGTGTGTGTCTGTTTCAGAACTGTGTGACTGTGAGTGATACTTTTCGTTTTGAAGTTTTTTGTTTTGTGTTGTGACACGGAATTTTCTATCGATAAAGTACGGTGCGATAGTTCCTTGTTAAGGAACATATAGGAAAATTTGTTATAAGGGCACTTATGCGGGAAGAGACATTGTCCGTTATGAGGCATCCCGTTTGATCGGAAGACAAAATACGCCAACATCTAGACACACATGTTTTACAAGAAAAATACAGAAAATTTTCCAGTAATAATCTTTTCTTACGCATGGAAAAGAAATTGGACATTTCAGTACAAGAAAGCTCCCTTAACTTCTACAAGAATTTAGAACTGTATTAAAATACTAAAATTGCTGTCTATCTATCATCGTTTCAAACAGAAAATCCCGTGTCCAAACATTGTATCGATCATGTACTTTGAGTGTGAATGAGTTTATGTATGCCAATTCGCTTCATGTAAAACTCAATACATACAACATTTAACATAGTGTTAAAGTATGTCCTCGCCCAATACATAAGCTCCCTCTCACCATATTATGTATGATGATATGAGAACATCACACAACATTGAACATGTATAGAACGTTATATAACAAATTTTTCTTCTAAAGACATGCTTTTAATATGTTCGCTGCGGTAGTTTGTGGGCGCAGTTTTTTTAAAATTTTCAACAGTAATTAGTGATTCAACTACCAGCATATGCTGGTAGTTGAATCACTAATTACTCTTTGAGTAATTATTTATTATAGATTAGTCTTTGAGAAATAATCCTGTATATACAGGATTATTTCTCAAAGACCAGCCTTTAAGGATGTGGTACAGACCATCAAATTGAACAACTTTCTCCATGGGACAAATAGCGTAATCGCGAAAATTTTATCAACTGTCCCATTGAAAACTTCAATACCTACTCGACCTAAATGTATGGGACGGCTGAATTTTTATTCGGGATTAAGATGTTGGTCCCATGGAGAAAGTTTTTCAGTTTGATGGTCTGTACCACATCCTTAAATTTGGTTGGTCTTTGAAAAATAACCCTGTATAACGTTTAGAAACAGTCAGGCATGGACTCAGTTAAATTAGGAGGTGCAAGTAAGGTCCCGTCATACTGAAGCCAGATCAACACCCAATTTTTGAAATGCTAATCAAGACAAAATTTGCTAACAGACTGCCAAACAACAGCTTTAAAATAACTTGGCATGAGTTTGAAAGTATTTGAACGCACTTTTGTGAAGATTAGGGTCTCGGAAACCGGGTGTACACCTCTAGACAATGTCAACGTTTTGATAACCATTTAACTACAGCCAATCATAGGGTTTCAGTGACTGGGGCCTTCATGGATAAGCTATCTAAATTAAAAGAGTAAGCTATTCGGACCACATCTACAAAACTGCACACACAACTCAACAGCAACAAACAGATTAAACAGGATTACATTTTATTCAAAATTCTAGAGCATTTAAATACCATGCGTTGCAAACTCTAAAGCAACTGTAAACAACAATATGTTATTACTACTAAATGCTTTCTACTTACTCGATTTCCGGGGAACTGGGCAGATTAGCCATGCATGGCTCGGAGATTTTCTTCTGAGCCGTAACTGGTCGTGCTTTGTCAGCTGGTACTGAAATGCTTCTACTGTAGTCCATGTTACTGCCTAGACGACTTGATGGTTTCTTCTTCCTGCAATTTTAAATGGGAATGTTTTGAAAGGATACAGGGTGTAAGGGACATCGACGCGTAACCTGTTACCACGGATTCAGTACATGATTCTGAACGCCCGTGTTGACATTTTTCGGCGGTTATTAAAAAAAAAAATAGTTGTTCCATACATTTTGACCGCGTATGTATTGCGCTTATCTCTGATACAGCAGATTTTTTTTTTATATAACTGCGTATAATGTCTACTCTAGGGGTTCTAGAATCATGTGCTGAATTCATGGTTACAGTTTGAACGTAGATGTCGCTGGTACTCTGTATACATGTGGAAGCGACATTGATTTAAACAGTAATGAAATGTATGTCAGAACTAACTAACTAGAATAGATGATCGACTAAAGGATAAACATTCTGCAAATTATAAGGTATCCAATAGTTCAGCACATACAAGGAATATTTTTTTAACTAACTACCTTACGCTACAAAATACATTCAACTATTTAATTTGGTATTTTAAATACATAAAGGAATAACTAATGACATTCAACAACGAGTAAAATATTGATACAAGAGGATAGATCTGCAACCAATAATATAATCGCCAGCTTACAAAACTTAAGTAATAATTAAAATAACGGTTATTAAATATGCGTATGAGTCGCCTCCGTACTCACTTGCTCGGCGAAGATTGAGCGGAATACACGAATAGCCGGACGCTTGCAAATAAACGTCTTTTATTTACTACACCATTATAAATAACATTACACACTGACACACTAAACATATTAACAAAGCTCGGCTTTCTTTGTAGTAGTTTCTCATTTCCTTTCAACTCATATTCGTTAGTTACCTTACTCAGTTAGGTCATACAGAATCACCCTTTTAAAAATGTGCTTATAACACACTGCGGTACTATAGGCCGACCGCTTAACTGAGACGTCGCCTGAGGTAGCTGCGCGGTGCGGGAGGGGTGATAGTTGTCACAAGTTGACGAATCACTGAGCTCTCGCATCACGTCACCACACCCCTCCCGCACCGCGCTGATACCTCAGCGCGAGAGTCAAGCGGTTAGCCTATAATCGGTACACAAACCGCTGTTATGGCACTGTTTTATCAAGACCATTTACATTCTCACTGTCTATAATTCTATCTCGAATAGTCAATCGATTCAAACACACAACGTATATAACATCACAAGTCATTTCAACAACGTTCATGATACCTGGCGAAATCAGTCTCTTCCATTTTTACCGAAGTAATTTAGGGATAGATAATAAGATACATACTCGCAAAGGAAGGGATCTTCCAGCAGTTCTGCTGCGGTGGCGCGTTGTTCCGGTTCTGGTATGAAGCAACGCAGTATGAAGCTCTTGGCTCTGGTGGATAGCTCGCTCGGGATCTCTGGGTGCATCTTGTAGTAACCCACCTGTACACATTTGATTGATAAATAAGTTATTACGAATAAAGGATTTGTCTATTCTATAAAAATATTTAAGCTAGCAAGGAGGTAGCAATGGCGAGGCGCTCTCACAAGCCGATTCCCACCAGCTTCTCTTCGAAGATTCAGAACACAAGCACTCTATAGTCAATTCGTCATTGAAATTATAATCATATCATACTGTAGGTATTTAAAATTAAAACATTGAAATCGCCTAGATTACATTATTGTCTTTCTTTCCCAACAACAAAATATTTTGCTCTAAAATAACTCGTAGGCGCGTGCGGCTTGCCGTGAGTTAAAATTCTAAGCAAAACAAACTCGTTATGATGTCACTTCAGGTCACGTGGCTTGCTATTTTTTGAGCGCCCGGTAAGCCGGTGAAAACCGAGTTACGATAGACACTGTACAGAGAAAATGCGTGTGCGTGAATGAGATGGAGTAATATCGCCATTCGGTCGGTTTCGCTGAATTTCGTAATGCATTCGGGTCGGAGTCATGCGTAGAACATTATTTCGACGTAATAATTTGTTTACACTTATAGTTAATTTGCATTTTGTTCGTTGTATTCATTTAATTTATTAGTATAACAGTTAGAAATTGTTTGTTGGTATAAAACGGAGATTAGTATTATAGTTGGAGTTTATTTTGTTTTGTGTGTAGTGAAAGTACGTTCTAATTAAGTATTTGGGGTAAGTATATAGTTAATTAAGTTGAAATTACTTATTTAGGTTATATTTGAAAAGTAATCATTAAGATGGCATTATTGGCAGTAGATTGTTCTTTGACAGATTATTTGCTTTGTGAGGAAACATGCTTTTCAAAGTTAAGTTTTGAAAATAAAAAATACGTAATTGAGTTAAGCCGTGCTCGCCCAGATATTATTTTTCACACATTTGGCTGTCTTTCTTTACGATAAATATCAATGGCTGACTGGCAGTTGTAAATAAAATCAAATGTATTGTTTCCCGTGTTTACTTTTCTCAGATTCTAGTAGTTTATGGAATAAAGGGTTTTACAGATAATAATAATCTGACGAATTCATCAAAGAAACATCTCACAACTGAAAAACATGAATTCGGTACTAGTAGTAGCATAGAATCAGATAGGCAGTGCTCCATGTAAAATACTGGTATTCAGCTGCATCCGGTTAGACTGGAAGCCGACCCCAACATAGTTGGGAAAAAGCGAAGCAGATGATGAGTCGAAGAATCATTTTTCGCTAATTCGCATGAAGCTCATAATAAAAAAGTAGATCGAAATACGAATTTAATGAAACGGTTAATTGACACCGTTATTTTGCTAAATAAACAAGAAGTAGCTTTTCGTGGCCACGATGAAAGTCCGAATTTCCCAATTTTTTTTTGCTCCCGCTTATCCGTCATAAATCCACCCTTCGCCACTGGGTGGTATATTTTTCTTTTCAACTTTAAACAATTTTTTCAAATCACTTTGCTATAAATGTCAATTCATATTATCCAAATGGTTAGAATCACAATCGAATTCTTGTATAATTAGTTTACATACCTTGAAAAGAGCTGCCTGAGGAGATCCTAATTCGATAAACGGAGGGTTGCCTGTCGCCATCTCCACCACTGTGCACCCCAGTGACCAAATATCAGCCTGGAAATACATAATATAGTGAAAACTTGTGATGACATGTCGTCATATATTGTCTACAACCGTAGGAAAAATCAAGACAGGCGGCAGCGGGTCTGACAAAAGTTAAAAAAAAAAATATTTAAAAAAGAAACAAAGGACTATCGCGCCGCGGATATATTTACAGGATTCCGTATTACAACAACCTGTAATACAAGTCTACTACGCATGCAAAGCGAATCACTTTTGCATTTTCGTAATTATATAATTCAAGCTGGTCGGACAACGTCGGTATAAACAAATGAGTAAACTAATTAAATTATTATCTTAAGAGCTACCAAGTGGACACATAAGATCTCTTATCTAATGAGGCATGTTTATTTATTAAGGGCCATCTCGTACCAGTGGATGATAAGGCATGCGATTAATTCCATTGCATGTTTATATACATGTCTGTGGAGGGGCTCGTGGCTAAATAATAACAGCCGCACAGGTCGATCGGTCAGGTTAAGCTACGCTTGCCGCGGTTGGTCTGTGGATGGGTGACCATCTTTACATACCGAGATCCCTCCGTGCCTCGGAAAGCACGTTAAGCCGTTGGTCCCGGCTGTCATTCGTGGATCTTTGACAGTCGTTACGGGTAGTCAGAAGCCCGAAAGTCTGACAACCAGTCTTACCAGGGGGTATCGTATTACCCAGTAACTGGGTTGTGGAGGTCAGATAGGCAGTCGCTCCATGTAAAATACTGGTATTCAGCTGCATCCGGTTAGACTGGAAGCCGACCCCAACATAGTTGGGAAAAGGCTAGGCAGACGACGTTTATATGCATGTCTCCATTGCTGTTACAATTGGAAACATGCATTAAAAAAATATTTTTGCATTTGATAGCCTATTTCTTGAGGAAGGCTATACGTTAGGCTAGGCTTATAAAAAATAAAAAAATAGTTTTGAAAAAGAAAAACTGTCGGAAAGAACGCTTAGTGAAAACAAAGAAAAAAAAAAATAGTAGTAACGCATGCAAACAATCCGATACAACAGGGTGGGTCGAGGGGAACAAGAAATTTTACGCGAACAACGTCGCCGACAGACGCTAGTCTTGTCATAACATTAGTCAAATACTAACCGGTGCTCCATATCCCCTCTGACCCTTATCAATGACCTCCGGCGCCATGTACTGCAGCGTGCCGGCAAACGTCTCGGTAGACGGACAGAGCCCGGCCAAGCGCTTGGACGTGCCGAAGTCCGAGATCTTTACCACGCCGCTGTAAGTGTTGACGAGGACATTGTCGCCTTTTATGTCACGGTGGACTATCTTTTGGTCGTGGAGGTATTTTAGACCTGAAAAAAAGTTTTTTTTTTTAGCAAAAACTAAAAACTGTTTCTTAATCAACAAAAGAAAATGAAACTCTACACGAATTTCTATTATGTAAATGTTGTCTGACCGTTGTACATTCAGTCAAAGATGCGCCGTTTACACTTATTTGGTGGCGGGATCATGAATAGTGAATACAGGGAGCAGTGAATATGTTGACAGTTTTATTGTTGAGACCGTTCCAACGGGCACTGAACTACTAAATAAGTTGGCAAAAGAACGTTAATGGAATTCTACAACCACAGAAATACTAGCTTTTGCATACTAGCGATCTTGACTACCTTCAGACGATTCGCTTATAATAATAATAATTCATTTATTTCAGATAATAATAATCCATGCAATACATTAAATTAAATTAAAATCAATTGGTACGTAGACCACAGACACTGAAATAGAATTAAAATCGATTTAAACAATACTAACATTACATTAAATTAAATAATTTACAGTAAAATCAAAATCAAACATTATGTTAGTATATATATATGACGTACACAATGTGTTAGTGAGCGCCCAAAATTAACTCACAACACAATTTATGTCAAAAAATAATAACTCAACTCACCTTCTAGAATTTGTTTAGTATAATACGCTATAGTGGCTTCATTCTCTTTCAGAGGTCCCCACTTTGACCGTAGCAATGCGGAAAGTGAACCTCCCGGCACTTGCTCCATGAAGATTTTGAAGTAGTTGTCCTCCGATATCGAACCTAAGTACTGGAATAAAATAAATAATTTATCATTGGTTAGACTTCATTTAAGACATTTTTCTGTTTTAGTTTATAGTTTATAGATTAGATATCTTTCTGATATTGTAATCGTTAGGAGACTAAAGATTACAGTATCAGGCAGATTCAATCTCGTCATGAAAATCATCTCTGGTTTTCATGAAGTTACGAATAATAATAAATCATTTATTTGCCTGAAATATGGTGGGTATACAAGATGTTAAAATAAATTATAGCACATGACATATTTCACCCTCATTACGGGCATGCTAAATTATAGTTAATTTACAACAATCATTTTTAAAATCACAATTATTAGAACTATTTGAATTATTACAATTTATAAGAAAATTTGAATTACAATTATTACAATGATTTAAATTACAATTATTAGAATTACAGTGATTTCAATTACTTAAATTATTATTAAAGACAAAGTCACAGGAAATAAGAGGAATAACCAGTATCTTAGTGGTGTAATAATTAACTACTACGATCCGGGACAAAGACAATACGTTTTTACTGTAAGCAAAATAAGTCAGACAGCAATTCGGAACGATGATTCCCAGTGCCATAATTATATTGAGATTGTTCATAGTATTGCACGGTTTACTCAAGCATCTAACTTGCGTTTGCGTTTACTATCTATGTTCGATATTCCGCATATATGTACATTGGAATAACATCGAAGGCAACTTATTTTTTGTACTATCTCATTTAGATACAATATAATCACCACGAATAATGACGTCACTCGTTGGGCGCAGTTTGGCAGTTCATAACTCTCGTATACCTCAAGCCCAAAGTAGTTACCTGCACAATATTCCTGTGCCGCAGCTGCGAGTGCAACAGTATCTCCTCGTGCAGCGGCTGCACGTCGCCGAGGTTCCTCTCGGGGATCTCCTTGACGGCGATGCGCACTTGTGTGTTGAGGTCTCTGGCCGCGTACACTATGCCGTATGTTCCTTTACCGAGGACTATGCGTTTGTTGGCGTCGTCTAACTCGTATTCAAACTGCGAAAAGAAAGGGAGGATGAGGATGTTTTACTTTATGGGAAGGTAATGAAAAGATAGGGTACAGATATCGATGCACAAACTGAAACGTTGAATTCAGCACATGATTCTAGCCTTTGGGCGCATTATGTCCAACTGGCCAATTCTCATTTGGTCCAGTTCGCAATCGGTCCAGTTCACAATTGGTCTAGTTCGCAATTAGCCCAGTTCGCAATTGGTCCAGTTCGCAATTACTCCAATTCGCTATTGGTCCAGTTCGCAATTACTCCAATTCGCTATTGGTCCAGTTTGCAAATAGAGTGTCCTTGATTACGAGAGGCGTTTTTTGACGACCCCCACGTGAGATTGGGTGAGATAATTTATGATTAACACTTTTATTAGAAAAATATCACAAATCTGTATAAATAATTAAGGGCTGATAAATCATAATATCGCTATTAATTTGATGAACAATTTTTTAAATAAAATGGAATCAACATTATAATTATAATGTAGTGAGTCATAGTCATAAACCCCTTATAGCGTAGAATTTTTTCGACAGTTATCAAAAAAAAAAAAAACTCAGCTCATGGAAAAGTGCAATACCTACGAGGTCAAACTGTATGGAACAGCTATTTATTTTTTTAATAACCGACGAAAACTTTCAACGCTTGTGCAGAATCATGTACTGAATTCATGGGAACAGGTTGCGCGGTGATGTCCCTTACACCCTGTATAATTTTATAAGAAGTAATCGGAGTTGTTCGTTTTCATATCCTCATTGTGTTGGTATTCGTATTTAAGATAATGGAAGAGCGGAGTCACCAAAACACAGGTGTATTTGCTTAAAAGGACACTCCACTCGCTAGTTGTTAATGTATTTACTTGTAAAAATAATACCTAAACCATTATTTTTTTCATATTATATGAAGATATGTGGTGTTCCATAGACTCGGTTCGCATTTCCTTCTCTTTTGAGACATTAAAGTTGTATGTAAGAGATGGCGCATTTTGACACTAAATGTTTTTATGTGACAATAAAAGAGTTCGCAAAGAGAATTGTAAAAAGGATCTATTTTATAGTGTACAATCTACAGGTATTCGGGATCTCTATATACTCAGAAAATGGTTGTCAACGCGGTCGACACAGTTAACCATAGAACAGCTTATCAATGTATCATTAAGTTACTTCAATGATTTCGAATATTTAGTGTAACAGTATATTTGAACTATAATATTTGATTTGTACAAGATACAAAGCACTCTACATACATACCTTAAGCTGATCCTGCATAACACTGGTATCTAAATCAGTGACCTTCTCGTGGTCAGCCGTGAGTTCTCCCAACAGATCGTGCAGACGTTGGCGACACGCTTGCGACGGCAGGAATATTTGGAAGTCGTCCGAGTTCTCGCTCACGTACAGGAAGAGGCAGCGCTCGTCGCGTTTATATAAACTGAAAAAGTAAATCAAATCTTATGAACAATCCGATACAGTGTTATCACAATCAGCTGAAAGACGACAACTGCTGGACATTGGCCTCCCCCAAGCACCGCCACTTCGACCGCTTCTCTTGTCCACAAGGTGGACCGATGACCTGGTGAAGGCCGCAGGAACCCGCTGGATGCGAGAAGCACAGAACCGGTCGAAAAATTATAATTGACTTTAAATAATTATTTATTAAGTATGAAATCAAACTTCAGGTCTTCCGGCGTTTGCCATATTGTGGTACTTAAGACTTTAGTCATAAAAATAAAATGGAACATGTTATTTGCCTGTGCCAGGGTGATACATAATTATTTGGCCATAGTCAAATGATATATAAAAAAAAATGTATATAAGTAGTTTATCAGCCATCTTGTTACCATAACACCCGCATTAGGTTGCTTACTTAGCTTGGGGCTAGATGGCGCTGTGTGAAATGTCCAGGGATATTATTATTATTATCTCCTTTATTTCATTTTATTACTTACTAATTACATTTTTCAATATTTTTGTAAACAAAAAGATAAAAAAAAACATTAAAAAATATAAAAAATAGTAGCCCACCGGTATCGGGAACAGGGTCCAAGCTACCGGCGGTCAGGGCTCCAGAGAGAGGAACCTCCTGACAATGCGAGCCGTGTCCAGAAGTACCGTAGTAGTAAGTAGCTTATCATTATTATAGTTTATAGTCGTTTGAATTTGATGCAATGAAAACAATCAAAATCCAAATCATCACAAACGGCATACAGATATTTAATTTACAGATGAGAAGAATGGTTTTTTTTTTATTGCTGAATGGGCCTCCTCTTGAACTCAATCACGCTTGATGGAAAGCGATGGATGAGGTCTATGATGGAATGAGCGTACCCAGAAGATGCCTGTTCACTCTTGCTTTGAAGGCAGATGGGTTATCATGTTAAAGACTAAATCTCTGTTATCTAGCCCAGCGTCGAAGATAAAGTAATTGGCGCAGAATTGTTTTCTTTAATGTCGTGTGCAATAGTGTTTAATTCTTCTTCTTAGCGTGTCGATGGCAAAAATATAGTTTTTTTTTTCTTAAATTTGTTTGGCCCAAAATTCAGCAACGCTGATAGCATTCGCCGACGCAGCCTCACGTGTGCACAGGGCATGCGGTGCAAGGTGGGAGGTGAGCTCCGGTGTGCATGCGGTGTCTCCCCACAGGCAATGCTGTGGGGAGACACCGCGTACACACTGGAGGTCAGTGCCTTCCATGAACCCCACATGTGGAGGTTGCTCTTGCTGTGGCCTACTTGGGTACGAAGTCTGTTTAAGTGTTTAATTAATAAATAACTATTATGCTATTTGAATATAGGTTAATAATTACCTGTAACTCCTAATCATGTCCGAGGTGAAGAGCCATCGATGCACCTGCCGACACTCTCCGCGCATCGAGTCCAGACATAAGTTGAGTATTTCCACAGACTTCTGCTCAGCTCCCATGTTTACGTTCACGTAAGATGGCATATACACTTTTGTTGTTTCTAAGATTAACACCTAGAAAAAAGAGAGAAACCAGTTTATGATTTTATTGTAATATTCAAGAATATTAAAATTGTAATAAAATAATTGTAATGTGTAAATTGTAATTGTAAATAAATTGTAATATTTTTGAAGAATAGAATAGAGGAATAGTAGTAGTGTTTATCTTCTTTTTTTTCTCTTAATTTTTTTGAAGAATCCAGGTGTAGTAGCATTATTTGACTTACTATGTAACATAATAATAGAATATTTGAGATGCAGAGCAGTACAGACAGCTAGCGTGGAACTCAAGGAAAAGGCTCTTAGGAGATCGACCGACAAGCTAGAAATACGGAGCTCAGAACGGTATAGCGAATCACTCTTCGCCGATGGTACGGTTCGCCGAAATCACTCTTAGTCGACGGTTGGTTCCACGAATAAATCCATCGCCGATAGAACTATTCGCCGAAAACACTGTTCATCGATGGTTGCTTCAGCTGCAACACCTTTTACCGATGGAACGGGTCGCCGAAATACTTTAAACACAAATAATTTCAAATCAGCTTCCTGGTGTAGGTCTCTAGGCCTCAGACATTAAATATTAATAATAAGTAGACATAGCAACTTTATAAAAAAAAAAGTTGTTGCTTGTTTGTTTTTAAAAAGTTTTCTTTTTCTTTTTTAATATAAAGTTGCTATTTTTGCTGATTGCTGAGAGCTGATTTGAAATTATTTGTGTTTGGAGTATTTCAGCGATCCGTTCCATCGGTAAAAGGTGTTGCAGCTGAAGCGACCATCGATGAACAGTGTTTTCGGCGAATAGTTCTATCGGCGATGGATTTATTCGTAGAACCAACCTTCGACTAAAAGTGATTTCGGCGAACCGTACCATCGGCGAAGAGTGATTCGCTATACCGTTCTGAGCTCAGAAATACGAACGAAATTATAGAAATGACTTCAAAAGTAATGTATGGTTATTACTTTTGGAGTCATTTGTTGTCGTTCGACGATTTTGAAAATATGATACAGGCTTGTGGATAAGTAATAACGGCCGCACGGGTCGATCGATCAGGTTAAGCTACGCTTGCCGCGGTTGGTCCGTGAATGGGTGACCTTTCCTTGTCTCGAAAAGTATGTAAAGCCGCTGGTCTCTGCTGTCTTTCGTGGATATTTGACAGTCATTACGGGTCGCCCGAAAGTCTGACAACAAGTCTTACCAAGGAGTATCGTATTGCCCAGTAACTGGGTTGTGGAGGTCAGATAGACAGTCGCTCCATGTACAATATTGATGTCCAGCTGCATTCGGTTAGACTGGAAGCCGACCCCAACAAGGTTGGGAAAATTCTAGGCAGATGATGGTACAGACATCATGACAAACGTCAATTCTCTTTTGTTACTTGCAAGTATCAAAAGATTATCGTACCAACTATGGTTTGAGACCTACTAGCAAGGAGACAAAAAACTCATTTTGTACTTTTCTATACATTTTTTTCCTAGTGTTAGTATAGTATTAAAACTTGACTTACAGGAAACCTGATAATATTTTCACATTCGCTCTTAGTTGCCTCCACGAAGTACTCCATCCAGAAGGAGAATACTTGCTGTTCCGGAAGTGATATTTCTTCACTTTTTCTAAACCTGAAGCACCCAAGTCTGAACTAAGTGGTTTTTCTATCCTTTTCAACACAGTTAATAGGAGTTTATATGACATAATATAAGAATCACGATAGCCAACTTTATTTCGGTTTTCGTACAATTTAAATACGAAGTTCCGATTGTGTTGGACTCGGCCTGACAATTTATTACCCTTTCGGGGTCCTCACACTCAGTGACATAAGTAAAAAACGTTAGGGATCAAAACTAACTTTATAAAATACTAATTCATATTTTTATTTGCAATCCATACTGTTAACACATTCTTACACTGGCTTAAAGGACAATTACGGAGCTTGTAGGGCACAGCATAGATAGATACGTACTATGGTGTTCTCCCCAAAAAGATACCTACCCTATCTAAATCTATTCGGAAAGCCAATACTGTGATGCCATAAAGCCATGCTGAAAGTGTTTTGTTGAATTTTGTATCAATTTATATGATTGGTTGCAGACATGCATACGACAATTAGGCGATTAACACACTGCCACGCACCACGCAGCGTAGCGCGTGAATGCGTGTTTTAACTTTGCTTGTAAGTATCTCCGTTTGTATAGAAAACACGCAGTCCAACACACAGAAAATGTATCCACACGCGTTCATTCAGATCACGCGCTTACAAGCGGAGAAACATGCGCACACGCGCGTGGGTGCGGGGCGAGACGCAAGGTATGGCACACCAAGTCTCGCAGTGCCGTGCGTGATTTTTCACCACAGGGAACGGCTTTGAATGAAATGAGTTAGAGCCGCCGTGAATCCACAAAACGCAACTACGGGCGTGAGTGCGTAAAAAACCCGCACGATGATGCAGATCTGCACTCCAGCAAGTACGCGCGTAGGTGCGTTGACAGCGTGATGCGTGGCAGTGTGATAATCGCCTTAGTCTATGTACGTACTGAGCAATGGCTTGTTTAGCGCCTACAGCCTAGTGACTT
Organism: Apamea anceps; assembly: GCA_951799955.1. NCBI lineage: Eukaryota > Metazoa > Arthropoda > Insecta > Lepidoptera > Noctuidae > Apamea > Apamea anceps. The sequence goes on from OX637506.1 coordinate 15,348,375, forward strand.
AAAATCCTTTGATACACGCTAGGCGACTAGCGAAGGCGCCAAGCGTGCAGTGCGGCCGGTTGCGAAAATTCTAGAGGGTTTGTTTCACTTCGCTACTCACAAGGTGACCCGCTAGGCGCTAAGCAAGCCACCTGTCAGTGCGTACGTGGCCTTAGTTAACTAATGACAGATCTAAACGAGCATTTATCATTTACAGAGCTATAATGAGAAGCAAACTAATTAAAGGCACAGACCATTTTTATTGGACCCTACATGCATGCAAATATCTAAGTAAAGGCAAACAAACCATTCACCCACCCTTCCAGTAATAAAATAACTTACCTATCAATTAATTCAATATTTCCAATTGTGGATTTCAGGTACCAATTCGGTGGTTTAAGTTTGAACATACATTCTGCTGCCTGTATTGCTTTCACGTAGTCTTGTGCAAGTACCGATATCTCGAAGAAAGTCGCCACATCCCAGTAGTCTTTGAGTGACGACAGACTACCTTTCTTACCTATTAGATGGTTTAGTACCATGCCTGGAAACAAAAGAAAGAAGGGTTTCATCATCAGCATTATTCAATCGAATGACGGACACTGCTGGACATAGGGACTCCGCCAAGCGTTGCCTCATCAACCGGTCCTGTGCTTCCCGCATCCCTTTGACCACAACAGCACCTTGCGTAAGAAACCTTTAATCACAATCTGAATCATTTTGAAGGATATTAAATGATAAATGATTTTATTTTTGTAAGTAGGTTTGTACACACTTTTACACGTCAATCATATTTTTAAACTAGATGAGGTCGGCGTTTCCTATTTGACTAGTCTGAGAAGAAAGGCTGAAACAAACTTAGAGGTCACAGTCTCTTTTAAAGTCCAGACATGATCTTGGTCAGATCATATGAAGACCATGTAGGTCGATGTCTGAGATGGTCTTTTGAGGAAAGAACCACACATTGTATTAATAATCTATTGCTTCAAATGTTCGAAAAATTTGTCTGATCAGCAACGTAACTAAGGCAATGAATGCTGCTTGAATTGTCAAAATGAAAGCCATTGCTACTGCTAATGTGCTAGAAAATTACCTTGCAGGTCTTCGTTCTACCTCATAATGGAATTTCCACACATATTTGAGTCGGGACCAACCCGATTCCGGTCTGCCGGGACAACCGACATCAATAGCAGCCGATTTTAGTTGGTGAGAATCAGTTACCGACAAATTCGGCTAACTACATACTAATGTTTGTCGTTTGAGTTATCTCCTATATTCTTAATCACGTTAAAACGTCTTGTAGCGACAACAAGCTATGGCGGGTTTATTGAACGTTTATGAATAGAGAATTTTATAATAGGTTTATTAGTTCTAATGAGCATTTTAACTAATGAGTGTTTTAAACCAATTTTAGGGGGTTTTTAAGAATAAGGCCGTTTATCTCTATGATCACACACTAAACAGAAATCGGATCAAGTAAGCGGAAATCGATAACTCGAAAGAGATATAATTTTTGTGTAATGAGCTTATCTATTCCTCGTTCTAGAATGTAGTAGTTTCACACACTATGACAAACACATTTGGTATTTAACCTATAATCAAGATTAAACGAAGCCTAATGATATACTTTAGACAAGTTTATTGTACACAATTTGTTATGTCAACTGCTTCATGAAATATAGTCACATAAAATGATTAATCCATTAGACATTTTGCCTCTTTGGCGCTTAGCCAGAATTTAACCAAAAGAATTTCTGGGTAATAGACGGTTGACCAATGCGATATGAAACAGTGTAATTCAAATAATTTCAATAATGTAGACTAAATCTGTTGATCATGCTGCTATAGTTGTTACGTCACGCCCGCGCCAATCATTGCAATTTATACATTATAACAACGACATAAGTCACATGGCGCGCGCTCGGGAATTACAAGGACTACGTGTTTTATAAAGAACATTTGAAAAACATGGCCAAGTGCGAGTCGCACTCGCGCACCTATGGTTCCGTACAAACTTTTATTTAAGTAAATAGTTCATTCATCGAATCGAGTTTCGAAGATTTTCCCAATAAATCAGTCTTAACTTTGCCGTTGGAAAACTGTTGTCCCCATACATCGACATAGGTCGCGGTTAGTTTACCAACTGCAAATAAGTTTGTAATCGCAAAAGTAATATTTTTTTGTGATGCAACTACAAATTTATGATTTTCAGATTTTTTCCTTTACTTGTGCTACATGATATTGCTTCATGCCAAATTTCATGATTCTAGGTCAACGGGAAGTACCCTATAAGTTTTGATTCCCTTGCGAGTGTCAAAATATGCGGCAAAAACGAAGCATAAAAGGCCCTATCTTTTCATCGCGTCGCCTTAGAAGTTTGAATTTTTCACTGAGTATTTAATATTAATTTCAACTTGATACCTCCACGCGTTCCTGAGAAAAAGGGTCTTGACAGACGGACGGACAGACAGACGGACAACGAAGTGATCCCATAAAGGGTTCCGTTTTTGGTACGGAGTACGGAACCCGAAAAATATTTCTAAATTCACCCACTTTGTTGTGCCTTGTCAGTCAGTCAGGGAATTCCTTTACAAAGATTACTTACCAATGTGTTGTAATTCTTGTGAGTTTTTAAAGTCAGCGCCAGCTATAACTAAAAGTGTTGCCAAATTGATGCCCGCATACTCATTTGGCTGCACTTCGAAACCCTGTCTATACCTGAAAGAATAAACAAATGAATAAAGGGAAACTGATGTTGGATGAGCGGAAACTTTGCCGTTAGCTGAGACATATTTGGCGAAACTGTCATCATATGAATTACTTCTCGATTTCTTTTTCGGTGGTTGATTTTTCGGGTGTATATTGTGTTAAATGACTTGATCCAGTAGAGACACGCTAATCGCGACATCAGTGGCGTTTTTAGGTCCTCAGAACTGCAACTATATAATTATGAATACTTTCCATAATATCAACTTACAAGTTCGATGTAAAATGTAAGCTTCATTCGGCTGAATTAAAGCGGTTGAAGATGGTATAGCTTTGGCAATAACGATAAGCAGTCTTCTCTAGTGATAATAATGAATATCGTGTGTGACGATGCATGGAAGAGATAAATGCACTGCCTTCTCAGTTTTTTAACGTCTGTTATAATAATTGTTTATTTCCTGTTGATCAAAATAAATAAAGTACAAAACCACATACCACTTGATAGCATTCCCCAAGCTTTCCTTATCAGTGTGCTGAGATTCGACGAACTTGTCCTTGTATATGCGCCCGCACAGACACAGCATGTCAGGGAATCTGTTCTCTTTCTTCTCCAAAGCCTTGACGCATACTTTGAGAGCATTCTCTCTGTCTCCCTCTTTGTTCCGTCTGTCAAGAAAAAAAGAGAGGGAATGTTTTAACTCTTCTATTTTACTATTAAGCTAGCCCTTAATAGCCATACATATGCCGTAGGGACTGTCTATATAATTTCGACTTTATTTCAATAGAATAGAATAGGTATTATGTACACCATATAAATTACAGACATCCTACTTTAATATATATAATATTTAATATTATAAACTTGAAAGTTTGTATGGATGGATGGATTTTTGTTACTCTTTCACGCAAAAACTACTGAACGGATTTGGATGTAATTTGGCACACAGGTAGTTTATAACCAGTTATTAACACATAGGATACTTTTTATCCCGACATTACCACGCGATCGAAACTTATTCGGGTGAAACCGCGGGGCGCAGCTAGAAAATATATAAATTTTACAGCGGGTGACACAATGTCTTATCACTAAGAGCGATCTTTTAAAGACAACCTTTGGATGGATTGCAAAGGTGAAGGCGAGACTAATACTGTATGTAGTCTGTGGTTCAATCGACGATGTTGATTTTTTTTGCCAGTGAACACCACGCTTTGCTAAGATTCGTGAGGTGTGAGCCAGCCCTAAAGGCGAGTAAGAATCTCATAAAATTATGTTTGGATGTTTGTTAGTCAATAACATTCTGCAGTATTATACCTACAGTCAATTCACAGTCATTTCTCCTCTGAATTTGCATCACTGTCAAAATCACAGTGAGCTTTATTACCGTTACAATAAGGTTGCTATTGAGTTGCTGATCACAAAGTAAAATAACTGTAACTGTACTGGGTTTAGGTAAAATGTCGTATGTTTAGGTAAAGTGTATACAAATAAACAAAACACTGACAAACCGAGTACAGTTCTATAATTAAAAACCTTACTTTTTATTTTGCAATGCAATAACAAGTCGTGATTAATTGAGGTTTTATAGGTGTAGTGTTAATGTTTATAAATAAGGATACAACTATAACTTATACCAAGAAAAATGTATTTTTAAAACAAACCCTCGACTATCATTGCAGTCAATGGTGTTATTATAACAATAATTTACTGAATTATGTATAACTATTTTTTCCCAACGTTGTTGCTTTTTATGAGCAAATATCAATCATAGATTGAATACTCTTTTTATTGTTCACTATAACAAATTACATATAGGTATAAGAACTATTGAGGGTACATAGGGTGTTAAAATGCTGATTACCAGTATTTTACATGGAGCGGCTGTCTATCTGACCTCCATAACCCAGTAACTGGGTAATACGATACCCCTTGGTAAGACTGGTTCCTTTTCCGTACTGATTTTTTTTCAGACCAATTTCAACCTTCTGACAAAGATATAAAGTTACCTTTATACTAAAAAAAAAAAACTTACCGATTCATAGCAAAAGCGTACATAAACCTAATAATAGGCATATTGACATAATTCTTCCTGTTCATAATGGTCTTCAGATCATCTACCACTTGAACAATGGCGTCATAGTCTTGTATCTCGCGGTAGGATATCAGCATGTTGAGTATAGTGTCTCCGGATAGGACGGCTGGGTCATCGAGGCGCCTGCGCATAGCGTGGAGCATGTTTGCAAGTTCCAATCCGGTGTATGTTTCGCGCGCTTTGCGGAGGTCCGATAGGAATTTTTCTTGGAGATGGGCTCTGCGAAAAGAAGTTTAGGTCTTATTTATGTGATTATTATTGGTTTTTCGGCGCAAAGTGTTGATACATTTGGTTCTACAGGGTGGCAGTGACATCGACGCGCAACCTGTTGCCATGGATTCAGTAGGTACACGATTCCGTACACCCAAATAAAAAAAAATAATTGCTGTTCCATGCATTTTGACCGCGTAGGTATTGCACTTTCCTATTAAAACTGTTGATATTTTTTTAAATGTCTAAAATCATTTGCTGAATACATGGTTACAGTTTGTGTCCATGTCCCAGTCACCAAATTAAATATTGCGCCACACTCAACTCAATTTGAGCGACGAAAGATACGATGGATTTACGCTCGTTCATACTTTCAGACTTACTTAACCGCTATCGGTCAGATACATCTTGATTGCCAAACAAATCTGCATCATATACTGCTCTGTTCAAAAGAAAAGGTGAATTTTGAATTTTTTTGAAAAGTATTTGTTTATTTATCAATATCCATTTTTTCCCCTTCAAAGTAATCCCCCTCAGATATCATGCACTTATGCCAGCGCTTCTTCCAATCCTCGAAGCACTTCTGAAATGCACTTTTCGGTATGGCCATCAGCTTGTTCTTCGATTCTGACTTTATCTCATCAATTGTGGCAAAACGCTTTTTTTTCATCGGTCTCTTCAGTTTTGGGAATAGGAAAAAGTGGCAGGGAGCCAAATCTGGTGAATACGGTGGTTGAGGCATAATTACGGTGTTGTTTTTGGACAAAAAATCACGAACAAGCATTGATGTGTGAGCTGGTGCATTTCACACGTTTCATGCCCAAAACATTCGAGAAAATTGCATGGCATGAGCCGATTGATATGCCAACATCCTCTGCAACTTCCCTAATAGTGATTCGACGATTTTCCAAAACAATTATTTTCACTGTTTCGTTGTTTTCTTCGCTTGTTGACGTGGTTGCAATTCCAGGACGCTCATCGTCATCAACATCTTCTCGGCCTTCTGTAAAGCACTTGTACCACTTATAAACACTTTTTTGAGACAAAGTGGACTCGCCGAATGCCACAGTCAACATTTCAAGTGCCTTGGAGCACTTAATTCCATTTTTAACGCAAAATTTAATACATATTCTTTGATCCATTTTTTTCAAAAATCGAAGAACACACAAAAACGTGACTAAAATTTTCAGTTGTCAACAACAAACTACCTACTAATCCAAATTGGCTGATAATGCCAACATATGATAAACATATGTGTACCAGCATAACAAAAAAAAAAAAAATCGATAATCGAATGTACATAGCCCGCGAAAATTCAAAATTCACCTTTTCTTTTGAACAGACCTCGTACATAACTTCTAACATACTGTTTCCTTACACAGTTTTTATTGTTCGGGTCATCATAAAAGTATAAATTTGCCTTTTAAAAACAACAAGCAGCATACAATAAAAACATACATTTGCGTTGTAAATATTATAACTGTTAATTCCAGTTAATAAATAAATACCGCAGAAACTTGCTTCTTGAAGGAACCACATTTCAATTCAATGAACGCAAGTTGACCTTTATTAACTTGTATTATGCAAAATATCCTTACATTCATAATATTACGACTGTCTTTTTTCAAATAGTAAGGCCGAGGTGCATTATGCACCCACATTTTGCCAGTTATATTAGTCCTATATAATGGTGCCACGCCTGTCAGTTGCAATGCAGACTCTGGGATGCTACGGTGACTTTCCAAATAATAAAAACCCAATCAGACTCTATCCACCTGGGATCAAACCCAGGACTATACACGCTTAGTAGTCGCACTGGCGACCGGTACACCAAATACTAATAAAAATAAAAAATCAAATATCTTTAGACCCAAGACTGAACATGAGCTTAGACCAGCTGACATTGAATAATAAACCTTATTTTAATTGTCTCAAGTTATTTCAAATGAGTACACAAGACCGAGTCACGGTCACTGGAGGAATCGTTTGTTGTTACCGAACTTTGAACTTTACCACTCAGAAATTATAAGTATTTTTCACTGTCATAAGAAAATCCAAAGCTCCGCGCTCTTCTTTTATCTACACATTATACCCTTTATTCATAAACGTTGCTTAAAGTTAAGGGGGAAATTAGCTACTGTTTAACCATACATTTTTGACTTTTGAACGTTACATAACTTTAATCATCGTGTATAAATAAACCTCTATTTTTTTACTTACTTCGTCTGAACTTCAACATCTTGCAGTATATTCTTCAGTCTCAAGGTCAGATGCTGTTTGGGATCAGCAGAGTCTTCGCCCTTGAACTTGGTAGCAGCAGGATTTGTCGTCACACAGGTCCCAGCATCCGTCAGTTTGTAGGATACGAACAGGAAGTTCGGTAGTGATAACTGGCATTGGGAAAACAGAGTTTATGTAATTGATTAAAAGGAATGAGCTGGGTTTCTGTGAGTAATTCATTGATATGTGTGAGTCATTCATTCAAAAGGAATATTGAATGGAATAATTTATTTAATGGGTGTTTTTAATAAGTATTTTAGTGTAAATTGTGTGACTAAATGCTTTTAAGATTTAAGGAAAATTTGTTGTAATTAAATATACTTACAATTATTTCGAAACTAACTATTATAATTATATTGCTGCGGCTTAGAACCTGGCCACTTTGACTTGGTAAGTTAATATTTCTACACCGGCAACGGTAGTATCTATATATGAAACTGTTAACATATATACTTACAATATATCATATATATATTATATTCAGATCTTAACGTAACAAATACTCAGAAATAAATTTATTTATTTATTTAAAAATAGATACATAGCAATCAAAATAAAAAAAAAAACAAAAGTCATTTATTCAAATTAGGCTGAGAATCAGCACTTTTCGAACGTCAAAATTACAAAAGACAGTCCCCCAAAATGCCCGCCCTTCACCTCTTCCTAGTGCTTTCATTATCTGCTAAAACACATGTGATTTGTCGCAATTTTCAGATGGCTCACTAAATCACAGTAGCCTAATAAGAAAATCAATAAGAATCCTTCTTATATTAATGGAATCAACCAGTATTGCCAATGGGTATCGTGTTACCCAATAAGTAATTTTGGTTGTGGAGGTCAGATAGGCACTCGGTTAGGCTGGAAGTCGACCCCAACATACAAAGATATCCTTTATGTGATAGTGTCCGGAATGAACAGAATCACAGTCCTGGAGGACATAATGTGGTCCTAGAGATGACCCTAGTCACACGGCATTTAATAAAGCGGGGAGCAAGCTTTCCAGAAAAATAATCAGTAGTCGGAAAAAGGCTAGGCAGATTTTGATGATGATTAAAGGAAGGAATCTAATAACATCAATGTAACAGTTCTCAACCTAATAAAACCATAATAGGCTATTTTCCTAAAAAAAATCTAATTAGTCCGTCAGTTAGACTATCACAAAATATTGAACCCGTATTTTTTTCTTTTGTCAATTATATAAAAAATGATGAAGATATCGCCCGTTAAAGTTACGCGTGACGTCATTTGCTTTTGACACTTTTGCAAGCAATATTACCTATAATTTAATTTATAGTCGATTTACTGCATTGTAAATACTAGTAATTCTTGCAAACAAAAGGTAAAATAAAAGACTACCTACGCAAAATCATGACATGATTCTACAGTGGTACTAAGGATCAGCGTTCACCGGCGGACGGCACGGCAAACGGCGGAGAATTTAGGACATGGCCAGTAGGACGATGGGTCTATCTCGTAAGAATAGTTAGAATTAATATAACCATATTAGTTTACATCTTTATTTTTAAACAAGCCGTGTGCCCGGTGGTATTTCCCATTGAATAAAATGACGAACTTCCTTACTATTTTAATTTTTTTTATTAACCACTAACATCCCATTGCTGGGAAAAGGGGAGGCCATTGCCATTTCTCTCGCTCCAGAGCTGCCAAGGACCAATCATTATTAAAGGAGTACAGCTCATCCCGCTATCTCCGATGTCGTTAGCCATTAAGCGGGACCCACTGGGTCGTAATACAAAATTAAATTGTGCAAAATTTCATGCAGACTCAGCAGTTGAGGCTGTGCGTTCTCTGTCAGTGAATGAATTTTAGTTTTTTTTTTTTTACCCGTAACCAGAGTGCAGGAATTCGTCATCGTTCTAATCTAGTCCAAATAACGTAAATATTCTTGTGCTCAGAGAACAACCTCGGAATATTGAAGCGATGGTCAATATAGTTATGGCGACAATTTTCTCTTCCAGAATTAAAAAACCGGCCAAGTGCGAGTCGGACTCGCCCATGAAGGGTTCCGTTACGTTACGATTTATGACGTATTAAAAAAAAACTACTCACTAGATCTCGTTCAAACCAATTTTCGGTGGAAGTTTATATGGTAATGTACATCATATATTTTTTTTAGTTTTATCATTCTCTTATTTTAGAAGTTACAGGGGGGGGGGACACACATTTTACCACTTTGGAAGTGTCTCTCGCGCAAACTATTCAGTTTAGAAAAAAATGATATTAGAAACCTCAATATCATTTTTGAAGACCTATCCATAGATACCCCACACGTAAGGGTTCGAAGAAAAAAAAAATTTTGAGTTTCAGTTCTAAGTATGGGGACCCCCAAAATTTATTGTTTTTTTTCTATTTTTGTGTGAAAATCTTAATGCGGTTCACAGAATACATCTACTTACCAAGTTTCAACAGTATAGCTCTTATAGTTTCGGAAAAAAGCGGCTGTGACATACGGACGGACAGACAGACAGACAGACAGACAGACAGACAGACAGACAGACAGACAGACATGACGAATCCATAAGGGTTCCGTTGCCATTTGGCTACGGAACCCTAAAAATCAACTGAAGTGTCGTGCCGTCCAGCGGTGTGCACTGGCCCTTAATCTCGATAGGTAACTAAACTAACAGGTAAGGTAGGTAAGACATGACGCCTACCTAGATTCTAATATTTCTGTTAATTCATTTACATTTACTAATAAAGTAACTAGTCTTTGTATAAACCTATGTAACTATAAAATAGGTACCTTTTAATTCTGAATGGTTTCCTCTCAATTGCGGTAAATCCCCTTTCTGCCTGAGACTATTATGCAGGTAAGACCTACTAACTTTGATCAATTAGTAGCCAATGTCTTTCAGTTGTTTTTATCTAAACATAATGTCCAGAAATGGTACCCCCAATAATGCTGAATGGTGTACCATTATCGCGAGTGCACTCTTTCAAGTACCTTGGGCATGTTTTGACCACTAGCCTTAAGGATGATGACGATATTGAGAGAGAGCGGAGGGCGCTGTCGGTCAGAGTGAATGATTGCCCACAGGTTTAAGCGTGCTTCTACGGAGGTTAAAAAAACACTTTTTAGAGCCTTTTGCTCCTCATTTTACACCTGCGGCCTGTGGGTACATTTTATGCAGAGATCGTACAGCGCCCTTCGCGTGCAGTACAATAATGCCTTCAGGGTGTTGATAGGGCTGCCTCGTTTCTGTAGCGCATCAGGGATGTTTGCGGAATTGCGTGTTGATTGCTTTTATGCATTAATGCGTAAAAGATGTGCGTCCTTGTTGCGCAGGGTGCGAGCCAGTTCCAACAGCATCCTGGGAGTTATTGCGGACAGGCTGGACTGCTCTATTGTAAGTCGTTGCTCCAGTATCTCAGCTGGAATGCGGAAGCAGTGATTGTTTTGTTGTGTGTTTTTGTGTAATTGTTGCTGTAATTGTATCACGAACATAGTTGTAAGTTTATTGTATTGTTACTAACTCTCTATGAGTCTCATGGTTACTCTCAATAAAGAATTTTATTACTATTATTATAATCGCTTCCGTTCCCCGACCTAACCCGTCGCAACGCAACACCATCTCACTATTACTTCGTATTCGCTTAGCGTTATTTCTGCCTTTTTTCTTTTTGCGCGGTTCCTAGGGGTCCTTCGCATGCATGTGGCGTTGTAGCGGTATCTACAACGCCACATGCATGCGAACAACACGTCATACTGACGTCAAGCAAATCCTGCATCTCGCAAGCAGAATTTACCGCGCAATTAGCATATATAGAAACTTCCCAACATCAATCGCTGGACAATTGCCCACCAGACACAACACCCGTCTGGTCGGAGGATCTTCCCTTTTCTATGGAGGTTGAGTGAACTTTACACCCTGTTCCTCATACCTCTATAATGTTAATAGTCTAAATTTTAGGCTATGATAGCCTATTTTTTACCGAATTTTAGGCTATGATAGCCTATTTTCGACCGTCATCGTTAGTTCCAGAGATTAGTAGAGCGTTCAAATTCAAACAAACATACATACTCTTCAGCCTTAAAGTTAGTAGAAATGGATAGCTGCTCTATGTTGTATCCTATAGTTGTGACAAAGGACTCAAAGGACGCGGGAATCACCAGCAATTGCTCAATAAAGACCAAAACACAATACAACGAAACACATACAATTCTTCAATAGTTCAATTCCACAAATAAAAACCTGACCCATAATTGAATTAGGCATAGACTTATTTGAATTGTCATTCTCGCATGATTGAACACACGAACTGGACAATTTGACAAATTGAGAGTAATAGCTTGATAGGTGCATATTCAAGACGTGGCTGACAGTACATACGTACATACTACACAAGAAGATATATATTTAAATAATAGAAAAATTGCCGATAAAGTATGACTGAGCTGGTGCGGAGATCTCGATGTCGGATGACAAGACATATAGGATGATAGTTGATTTTGTAGGGCAGGCCACGCGGGGTTACAAAACTAGTATGAGTTAGTAATTGCGTAACACACTAACAGTAGCAATGGCTTTCATTTTGACAGTTCAACAACATTCATTGCGTTATTTACGGTGTTGAGCAGACAAATTTTTCGAATATAAGAAGCAATGGATTACATTCTTTTAATAACCTAGGTTCTGACCTATTACAAGAAGGATGTTTAGCAGTCTAAAATGCGTTTTAACACACCTAAATGTCTTAGTAATATTGCGCTGTTGGATTTTCTACTCTCGGTGCAGGCGCTAGCGTTGGAAATCCAACAACGCGATTTTATTTGGGCTTTTTTTTTTGAGTTTGCCGTCTGGACATGTTAGGGCATTTAAAAAAAGAAAAAAAATTTTTTTTTTTTTAATTTAGGTTTAGAAGTATATAGTCGTAAGGGTTTGCCCTTACGACCATATTACTTCTAAATCTAAATGGACAAGTCTGAAGACTAGTACATTTCCATTCCATTTTGCACAATGATAAGTCATACGACTCTCAGACCACTCGTCACATGTTAATCTAAATAAATCATTATTAATTTAAAACCAGTTGGTACAAAAGAATAAGATAATTTTCCTCATTCACACAGGTTCTTGTATTTCCATGTACAGACGCCAGCACATCAAGCTACTACAATCTGTCAAATCTCTTTAATAGATTTTCATCTTTATCGCTGCAGTATTAAGGTTCAAGAATGATTGGGGAAATTTGACAGTTTCGTTCGGGTAGCTTGACCTGCTGGCGTCTGTACTTAGTGTTTTAAAACATTATGGAGAATATTAGTCATGTATGGTTAGCAAATGAGATAAGTAACCGCATCTTTGTTTTAATTGAGTTGGTTTGAATGGTCAAATGTTTCTCGGAATGACTTCTTTTCACAAAAACAGACTGGTTTAGACTTTACCTCACAGTAGGTACTTTATATCATGTAAAAAGGATGACTTTTTGCGTCGAAATTAAATAAAGAACTTTTTTTGTATTTTTTTTCTAGCATTGCCATTTAGCTTAGCACAGAATATGGTTGGGTATGGGCTTGGTGAGGCTGGTTGTCAGACTTGGGCTTCTGACGAGCCGGAACGACTGTCAAAGATCCACAAAAGTCTTAATATTATAAATTCGAAAGTAACTCTGTCTGTATGTTACCTTTTCACGCCTAAACCACTGAACGGATTTCGATAACATTTGACAAGGACATAGATGACATCCTGGGGAAGGACATAGGCTACTTTTTGTCCCGGTATCCCGTGTGATAATTTCCGACATTCACGCAGGCGAAGCCGCGGGCAGAATCTAGCTATCAATAATGGATCGATATCGATGTTTACTTACAAATTTGCTGCCAGTACGGTAAGTCCAAGAGAACAACTTTTGTTCGTGTACAAAAGGCATAATGACATGATTGCGTATTACAGAATACAGCGTTCTTAATAGTGTCGTATAAGTAAGATACGACTTTGTCTATTATTGAGATAAGTGGCGCCTTGGCAGCCGGCGCTTACATATTTGTGCTCTGGTAGATCTTTTGACTAGTTATTTTTGTAATTGAAAACTTCTTTAGGCGGGTTGAGCGATTTATGGAAGGGGAAAACCTTGTTCGGTGGTGCGGCGAATGTAGAAGTATCTCCCGACTCATGGTACTGGAAGGCACAGTGGGGTTTTAGTCGGTAAGAGTCCGAAATACCAATGAAGGTTTCCCCAAAAAAAAAAAAGGTAAATCTTAAGTGTTCGCGTCACGGATATGCTATTGTTAACAGTATATGAGTATGACGTGTTGGGCTTGGCCAGCAGTGAAAGCATTTCATGGTTTTAAGTTTTCACTGTCGGCAGTTCCATGTGACTTGTTTTTTTTTTATTATTTTAGTGGCGAGGTTCAGGGTTAGACTAATAATAGTAACACTATATTTTCATTTCAATGCCTCGGAAATAAACAGGCCCCAGTTACAAAGTTCCTAGCAAGTAACAAAAGAATGGGATCTCATGCGCAACCTTGTTTAAATACCATAAATCATTCCCAAGGTCGGTTTTAGTCTCAATGAGAACAATCCTATATAATTCCCAAGTTTTAAATCATTATGTTATATTGCTGTGCAAGGTCAGAGTGAAATCTATCTGAATCTAAAGTCAAAACAATGAAATAGGATACATAACTAGCGAGCATCCGTATTTAGCATCTTAAATAAAGATTTACTGCATTACTAGGTGGATGAATTATGGTAAAGGTGTGAATCATTACCATTGTTTTCTTGGCCATAACTTAAAAAAACCGGTCAAGTGCGAGTCGGACTCGCGCACCGAGGGCTCCATACAAATTTTTAGGTATGTAAATACATAGTTTTAAAATAATTATTTGTGTAATGTCACTACAAATTTACGGTTTTCGGATTTTTTCCTTTACTTGTGCTACATGACATTGCTTCTTGCCAAATTTCATGATTCTAGGTCAACGAGAAGTACTCTATAGGTTTTTATTTCGGAACATACACGCTTGTATCTTTTGATTGCATTGACTTAGAAGTTTGATTTTTTCACTGCTTCAAGGGATCGCAGCCCCGAGTATTTGATATTAATTTCAACTTGATAATTACACGCGTTCCTGAGAAAAGGGTCTGTCTTGACTGACAGACAGACGGACAACGAAGAGAAGAAAGAAAGAAAAAGTATTTATTGCAACTCGCACAGGAAGATCATAAAACTAAACTAAACACAATCAAAAATAAAAAACCCAAATTATATTTAAAAAAGTAGGTAACAAAACCAACGAAGTGATCTTAGAAGGGTTCCGTTTTTCCTTTTGAGGTACGGAACCCAAAAAGTATGCTTTAATCAGTAGCAGCCATTTCTAGCTTTTTAACCAACATAAAAAAAGGAGGAGGTTCTCAATTCGGATGTTTATATATATGTATATGTTTTTTAACTCACCCTTTATCTCAGAAAATAAGATATTATTTAAGTACTTATGTTTGAGTTATTATCCTTTCAGCCATCACCACATATGGATTTTGAAACTTATAGTAATGGCTTTCAAGGTTTGAGGCCAAGAGCCCCTTGGCTGAGTAATAACAGCCGCACGGTTCGATAGATCAGATTAAGCTACGCTTGTCGCGGTTGGTCCGTGGATGGGTGACTATCTTTACATACCAAGACCCCTCTGTGTCTCGGAAAGCAAGTTAAGCTGTTGGTCCCGGCTGTCATTTGTGGATCTTTGACAGATGTTACGGGTTGTCAGAAGCCCGAATGTCAGACAACCGGTCTTACCAAGGGGTATTGCATTACCCAGTAAAGAGGTTGTGGAGGCCAGATAGGCAGACGCTAAATGTAAAATACTGGTACTCAGACTGCATCCAGTTAAGACTGGAAATCAACCCTAACATAGGTGGGAAAAGGCTAGGCAGATGATGATGAGTAATGGCTTACAAATAGCTTAAAGTTTCATAGATTTGTATCGTTAATATACTAAATTCAATAAAAATTGGTACCTTAAGCCTAAGCGTAGAGTCCGCATCAACATCATTGTACAGCAGTACATTTTCCTTCATGTCAAAGCTTTCCCGTACTCCCAGATGATACAGCAACGAACTCTGCTGCAGCTGCAGACTGAGGTCAACCAGTGCCACGTCCGCATTGTAGAATGTGTCCAGCACATTTGTCTCACCGAAGTCTAGCTTTTCAAACTGCAAAAAGTAAGATTATTTTAATACTGTAATCTTAGCTTTTGTGCCTTGTGGTCACTATGGACCGCTAGAAAAGGACATTATTCGCAACTACTACTACAACTATTTGCAACTGCAGGAGTTATGCTGCAGTTGCAAATAGCAATATGTTTCAAGTTGCCTTATTATTTAATGTGTATGAACATGAGTGAGTTCCCATTGAAGTGGAGATGAGATGAGATGTGCAGTAACCGAGAACTGGATGTCAACTAATGTTATTGGTTGATTTTTGTATGTCTCTTCTCTGCTCTATTTGTCTCGTGTTTAGTGGAAACGCAGCCTTAAGGCTACCGCAGACAGGTGTGACGTGAAAGTGTGAATAGATTCTTGTACAACAATTCTCATGAAGTTTTCATAGAAATTGTTCTACAAGAGTCGCATTATGCCAGTCTGCGGAAACCTTCATGCATCCTAGTACCTACTATAATACAAGGCCATACCACATCTGCCTGCAAAAGTTAAGTTGATGTTCATTTAAGAGTGTTGAAAATTATGACTATTACTAAACAACAAATCCTAAAAATAGTCCATGGGGAAAGCCTGAAGCTACTTTAAATAATATTTGCTGGAATTCTATGTGCGTTGGATATATGTATTTCAAGGTTAATAGACAAGGTCGCAGAAGTTTGCTTTAATGTTTCAAATTGAAGTACAAAATAATGTAAGAAATTAATGAGATCTTGAAGCAAGTCAGTTGTGTTTACTATCTTAGAGTAAATCCCATGTCTCACTTATATAAACAATAGCTGCGGGTTCATAAAAATCATTAATTTACAAAAATATAAAAAAAAAATCTCTTATTACAGATAATAAAAGAAATTACTGCTAACAACTGAGAAAAACCCAGCATCTGAGTGTCGGTATAGTTATGTGTTAAATAAATAAAACATTTGGTATTTCCATTTTTGCTTATCAATTTTCAATGTCAAATTTCAGAAAATTAAGAATTTGTAACTACATTCTAAATTGCTATCAAAGTAACTTTGGTAACAGGAAAGAGATTTGAAGGACAAATCTATGGTTATTAAAATATCAGTAATCTGTTGTTTTTATTGAAAATGTAAATAATTAATAAGATTACTTACATGAATGTGATGTAAATTAGCATTGACTAGGTCAGATGCCAATCGAACTTCTTCCAAAGCTCGTTTTCTATGAGCAAGATTTGATGTTTGGGTTATATCCAAAACACATGCTATATCCATCCGAGGCCGCTGGTTGGAGCCCCCCGGCTGCACGGTCGCGTTGGACCCATCGCTGCACACACTCTCGCAGATGCTCCTCACTTCCCCTACAAAATAACAATTAAATAACTCAAAGTCCCACAAGAAGAAAACGGAAAAACAAAGTTCACAAGTCACAACACCGCACCTGTATCTTCTAACGCCGTGGAATTGTTCCCACCGCCGAATGTTATCATTTTCTCACGTGTTTATTAACATTTGGATAGTTTAAATACACACATTTCACATTTAATTTACGCAGCATAAAAAACAAATTCCACAACAAGTATTTGCGGGCTTGTGTTATTTAACAATAGTGATGTGCTCCGCCATGCTCGTCGCACATAAAATCAACATTCAACATGGTTGTAGTTATGGTAATCTGTGGTTGTAGTCTGTGACATTGCAAACGCATTTACTGACATCTTGAAACTTCTAAAATTATTATTATTAATTTCAGTGTTATTTAATAACTTACATGATTAGACGTAATTTTTTGTCAAGGTTATTTGGTTGTTTTTTTATCACTTAATTTCAGTCAAAATATTTATATTTTACATTTATTCATGGCATCAGGCATGGCAACTTTGTTCCTGCAAGAGCGAGCGAACGAAGCTTGCATATTGGAGCATCCTGACTCGGATAGGCTATGTTTTATTTGCTATCGAGCAAATCGAGCTCCAGAATTGAAGCATTCTGAACCAGGAAAGGTTAAGTTTTCATGAGGTTTTATTAAGAGAATACAGGAGCGAGCAGAGCAACTTAAAAAATTGGAGCACCCTGACAAGAGCTAATGAAGCGAGATCGAAAATTAGAGCATCCTGACTCGGGTTAAATCTATGTGATTATAATAAAATTAATTTAGCTAGAATATGAAAATTGACGTAATTTCACTCTTGCAAAGAATTTTTGTGTAATTTTAACACAAAAATATAAGCAAGAGTGAAATTACGTTATTGTGATATTTCAGTTAGGAAGGTATAATTCATTCATTACAGGACTCTTGTAAATAATAACTTGAGGTGTTGGATAATATTTAATGATTTTTTTCTTAAAAAATGAGATGAGATGGTTCCAAGCTTCTGCTTGAACGAGAATAATCTCATTAAATATATCTATCCAGTCTAAGACTGTTGGGTCAAGAAATTCTCAATATACAAACTTTAATTTAAAATTATGTTGATAACTCACGCACATGACACAAGTTTAGTGGATACTACATTTATGTTGAACTTGGACATCACTATTCACGACCTTGAATTAACGATTTTGCGCCATCTAGTCACAAATATTTGAACTGTACCAAATTATAGCTCGAGTCAATTGTTTCCTCAATGTATACAAGGTGTCGCTTTTTGGGATTTTGTAGAATACTTTAGATTATTCTGGAGAATTTTTAACTGATAAATCAGGTCGGCAAAGACATTAATCTACATAACTGTAAATGTTGAGGTGTGGTCTAGGAATTTGGTGTACTGATTTTGTACGAGATTGCTCGGAAAAATAAGATTGAATTTATTGTTGTTGTTTGTGGGTGTAGGTAAGTCCGCGCAGTTCGCCGTACCTACGTACGCCTCTGCCCTTCGGGAAAACAAGCGTGATGTTATGTTGTGTTATATTGAATTGTTTTCTTTTTATAAAATTTTGAGATCCCACTGTATAATCTAGCTTACCTACCGAGGTTAGAACGCATGCTGCTCAACACGCCCTCGCAAAACTTAAATGACAGCAGGTACGGTACAGGTAACATCACGACTATATTCCTCAAAAGAGTAGTTTGAAGTGCATAGTACACCCACACTTACATATATTACCTAATAGTTCATTTTATTTTAGCTTTGTTGTAAGTATTCCGACATAGCCCGAAGAATTGTCAAACTTAAGTGGCAATGGGCAGGGCACATTGCTTGCAGATGGTCGATGGGGCCGAAAGGTTCTGGAGTGGCGACCGCGTACCGGAAGACGTAGCGTTGGAAGGCCTCCCACATGGTGGACCGACGACCTTGTGAAGGCCGGAGGAACCTGCTCTAAGCGAGAAGCACATAACCGAAGTGGAGGTGCTTAGGGGCGGCCTATGTCCAGCAGTGGACGTTTTTGTCCAATTTGTTTTATTTTTATTTTTAACTGTAAATACTTTTTCTTTCTTTCTTCTTTCTTTCGGCTGAAATAATGATAAAGTATTCCACTATAATAGGTATTTATATAGGTATCAGAGCCAGGCGTGAAATAGGTACTTAATTAGGTAGGTATACCTATTCTGCCTACCTATAGGAAGGTACTCCATGGGTGGTCCTGGTTAGTGGGCAGAAATAAATAACAAATTTTCCTCTTGCATGTACAGAATGAAAATTAACAAATGATCCAAAAACGAGCCGTGAGGACATTATTTATGGGGCGTACCAAAAATGGATCAAAGCGGAACGGTCGCCTTTTGTGGTCAAGGTCTTGGAATCACAGGACAAAACCCTACAAAAAGAAAAAATTAACCTTGAAATTATGACCCTACGTAAGTACGTATGAAATTTTTTGATTAAATGTTGTCCCGTCGGGGGACCGCTCTAATTATTAGCCTAACATTCTGTTAAAGTTTAAAATAGTTGCGGTCCCCCGACAGGACAATATTTAATCAAAAAATTTCATACGTACTTACGTAGGGTCATAATTTCAAGGTTATTTTTTTCTTTTTGTAGGGTTTCACGTAGTCGGGGGTTTTTTAAATTTTTAATTTAATTTTTTATTTCATGCTTTTTGTAGGGACTCCTTATTATTTCTTTTCTTTTATTTTCTTGCGTTTTAAGATTCAGGTAATTTGGTATTTAATCAGGTTTTTTGTAATTTTGTGGTGGTGGCCATCTTGGATTTGAAATTTGTCATAGTGTATAGTATTCTACTAGTCAAGCCCTTTCATTTGATACCCATATTGAGGGAGTTGTGAAAAAAAAAATGTAATTTGCCATTTTGTGGTGGCGGCCATCTTGGATTTGAAATTTATCATAGTGTATAGTATTTTACTAGTCAAGCCCTTTCATTTGATACCCATATTGAGGGAGTTATGAAAAAATATGTAATCCGCCATTTTGTAGCGGCGGCCATCTTGGACCGATTTTCATCAAACATAGCTAAGAACACTCCCGACAAATTCACCTTTCAAACAAAAAAAACAAAATTAAAATCGGTTCATCCGTTCGGGAGCTACGATGCCACAGACAGACATACACACACACACACACACACACACACACACACACACACACACACACAGACACGTCAAACTTATAACACCCCGTCGTTTTTGCGTCGGGGGTTAAAAAGAGTAGCAAATAGAGTATGTTGAGGTAATGGGCCGGCTATATTGGCCGTAGAACCGATGACCGTTGGGGTAGACGTGTTCTTGAGTGGAGGCCGCAAATCGGCAAACGTAAGGCGGGACGCCCTCAGGCTAGGTGGAGCGACGATCTTCGCAGGCTGGCAGCTGGATGACAGTTGTCGAAAATCGAGTTGAATGGTGTGCAATAGGAGTGGCCTATGTCCAGCAGTGGACTGCTATAGGCTGATGATGATGGGATAAGTTCGCCGCAACAACAAGACCGTACGAAACAAATGAATAATCCCGTCTAATTTAGTCATATTTTTTAATGCGATCTGTGTCAGTGCCATTGTTTTTTTTTTTTAATGGCCTAGCTTTTGATTTATACGGATCCCCGCACATAACGTCACGCCTGTCAACTTCGAAGGACTAGGCAGAGGTGATCAGTAGGTTCCTACACCCACACTCCGCTAGGTTCCATGTAGTAGAGCGCGAGCCTACTGCTATCAGCTGCCACAAAAATCCAGATTCTGGGCTGCTATTGAGAAATTCTCTTTGCCTAACCTGGGGATCGCACCTAGTACTTAGTCATGTATGTGACCACTAGACCGACGTAATATATTGTAATCCGTAGCTGCAGTGTTAAGTATCCAGTACCTACTCGTATACTTGTTATTATGTAATGATCATCATTCAATGTTGGGGTCATCAATCTGATTGATCTATGTAAGCGGGCCCAGAATAAATCTGACTGGAAGGACCATTTCGTTCACTGTGTACCTACGTTTGAGGAATATTTATTAGGTAGGTAGATTAGATACCTAACATAGAAATTAAAAAAAAAACAAATAGATACTAAAGTAAGTATTATTAGTGAAACAAAAACAGTATCATTTTGTATGAAGTCGTTTTTATTTATTTTTGTTTTGTAATAAATGTTTTTTGTACCAACTGTTAATCCACTTTCAACTCCAAAAAAATCACAGTTTATTGATGACTTATAATAATGTTTAAAAAATAATTAAAGGTAGGTACATAAAATAATTAAAATAGTATATTTAAAAAATAATTATTTCATACAACATGCTTTGGTAATGATGACTAGTCGATGATAATTTTACTATAGGTAAATAGGTAGGTAGGTGGATATTTATTGTGGGTAAATTAAATTGACTGACTAGTAAATCACAATGAAATTAATGAATTATAAACATTTCCTACTTACCTATCAATTTTAATTTTGAATAATATTGACGAATGTTTTACAAGAATTTTGCTGCTATTTTCTAATAAAAAAATTAATAATCTTCTCTATTTTAAATTACATTGATACAATAAGGGGAATCAATATGACAAAACCATACATAAAGTTACAGACGCGAAACTAAAACTAATCCCTCTTTGATATCTGGCAGCCTGGTACTTCACTTGCCAAGAATGATTTTGCGGGAAGCGCCGAAGCTCTGTCCGGACTGGCTTGCCAGTTTGTTGGTGCCAGCCTGAAGACCGATGACTGATTGGCCAGCACGGAGAACATCCTCGCTGAATTCACGACGGTTTTCTTCAGAAGGCTTGGGTCCGAGGCAGGGGCCGCGCCATTCAGGGTGCTTGTATGCCTGGAAATTGAGATGGAAAACTTTAGTCCAATTCTTTAATGTGAAGCAGACGATTCGTTTGTCTAGCTAGCTATAGTTACCGGCACGTAAGTTGGCAAGAGATTTTGTAGTGGGGGAAGTTCGCGCACGCACAATTTCATACATTTTTACATGCGCGAACTTCCCCCACTACAAAATCTCTTGCCAACTTACGTGCCGGTAACTATACTACTGCTCTAGTGGTTTTTGGGTTCTTAACACGCTTATATTAGCTTCACTTGTGCTAACAATGCAAACAACTAACTAACAATGCATAAAAATCTTACTTAGAAGTCAATTTTAACCTTAGGTACGGCCAGTTTCTTCATCAATAGTAACAGCTAAAGTAACGTCACAAAAGGGGAAATTACGACGTTTGTGTAATGGCAACTCTTGTAACTTCTACTTGCTTTTATAGAAGCAAGTAGAAGTTACAAGAAACACATTTGCCGTAGTATCAGTAAAGGTCAAGTAAAAGTCAATACTTTTAGGTAGTTTAGTTGTTGATGAAGAAACTGACTGTAATAAATTGTCGTATCGAAATTAAAATTTGTATGTATATGTTGTTCCGAAGACAAAACTAGGTATAATTTGGTATCTTGGAGCTGATCTGATGATGGAGCGAGGAGGTGGGTAGTGGAACTCTAAGGGCTACTTGTAAACCCATCGAGTTTGCTAGTAGCCCCTAATCGTCATAGCTTCGTTGACTTTATACTTATTAGCTAAATGAAGAATATATACTACACGTAAAAGTTAAAAATAAGACAAAATACCTACGTAGTTTAAAAAAAAATTGAGTTAAATTGTAAAAAAAAAACTATTTAACTATTTTATCATTTTTAGTGAGTGATAAAAGCGTGTTTTTTTAGTTTTTTTTTATACTTCATATTTAGTATTTAATTAAAAACATCTCAGTAACTTATTGGTGCGTCTGGATTTAGGTGTGGAATAATTATGAGACCCTTCCTAACATTAACTGCACCGTCAATACGTAATACATTATCAATCTCAATCAAAACATTTTGAAGGAATGAGATTGATAGTGTATAAAAAAGTAAAAAGTTTCAATAACAGTTTCAGTTGCAATAGCTAATTAATTACTTCATATGTTCGAAAACGTTGTCTGCTCAACAACGTAAATAACGCAATAAATGTTGTTGAACTGTCAAAATTAAAGTCATTCCTACTGTTAGTGTTACGGTATTACCTCCCTGGTAAACGACCTCTCGGGGAATCCAGGCGTGATAAAATCTTATAAAAGAGATAAAAATTATTATCAACAGTCGTATTATACCTAATCCTTTTGAATAAATAACAAACAAGCGCTGATTGTATTAATTTAAAACAAGTTCTGTAATGAATAATACTCTTTTGTTTGAAATGTAAAGGTAGATGACCTCACTCTCATTGTAATGATTGGTCCTAAGGTACGTACCGTCCTGCCGAGGGCGAAGATGGTCTGTGTGACAAGGGCGATGTTCTTCTGGTCCCAGAGGTCTGTTGTCTGGAAGAGGTCCACATCAGGGACTCCGTATTTCACGCACGCTTTCTGGAACCTGTAAAGAAAATATTTTTTCTGTTAAAAACAAATACAATGAAAGAAATGATTACGCTTTGGAGGATGCGCTAGGTAGCACGCGAAATTTATTTTTTTACGTTTTTGCAATTTGCTGGTAATTGTCAGGTTGTATGTTTATAATTCTGTAAGTACAACTTACTAAGTTATATAATTCGCGTTTTTAATTCTCTTACGATTCAAATTTTCTTTAGTTTTTTGACATTTGCAGGTCAGTCTCCTGCAAATTGCAAAAAAAACGTAAGTAAATTCGAATTTCGGGGGTTACTCTTGCTACCTTAAAGGAATCGTGTGTGATTCTGTAGTCCGATTTTTTCCGTAATTTCCACGCTTGGTACAGACGCCAGCAGGTCAAGCTACCCGAAACTCAAATTTTCTCAATCAACCTTGAACCTTAATGCTTTAGCGATAAAGTTGAAAATCTATTAAAGAAATTTGACAGATTGTAGTAGCTTGATGTGCTGGCGTCTGTACATATTTTAATAAGACCAATAAAACAGGTCGTAGTTATCATAATTATTGAAACTTACTAATTAACAGTCAACTAAAGTTCTTGTACTTTCTGTTGACAATTTAATTAAGGTACAGCGGTTATGTTAAATAAAAAAAAATCACAAGCAAACATACATATGCCTAGGGAACGGACAAATTTGAAGGTTGATTGAAAGTTTTGAGCAACATATTTTTCCGCGTCTTAAAAACCTTCACTGAGTTTTATAGGTATTTAAACAGGAAAGTAGTACTTTAATAAAAGCAAAACATCAGAACTTGAAACCCCATATCCTGGTTGTGTCACTTGACTTTTGAGGCAGTGAACGTTGCATGGTTTTTAAAGTATTAGTTCTGTCTTGACATATTTTTTCGTTATATCGGGTCATGGCACAGTTTTATTCGAACATCGTTTTTCAAATCCTAGTATCTTACTATTCCTATCGTACGTATCTTTTTCTACTAATATTCTAAATGCGAAAGTTAATAAATAAGGATGGATGGATGTTTGTTACTCTTTCACGCAAAAACTACTGAACGGATTTGGATATTTCGCACACAGATAGTTTATAAGAACGGATTTGGATTTGGCACAGAGATAGTTTATAACCAGCCCCAGCATGTCTCGACATTCATAGAGATCGCTTTACGACCGAATTCGGTCGCAAAGTCCTGTCACTCCATACATTACACCTGTCAATTCGAGACTTTCGTTATGAATGTCGAAATTGCTGGGGCAGGATTAACATAATATAGGATACTTTTTATCCCGTTATTCCAGCAGTATCGACACTTGTGCGGGCGAAACCGTGGCGCGCTGCTAGTCAATACTACACTAATAAAATCAAGCTGATGAGTTTGTGTTTTATTTTTGTTTGTTTGAACGCGCTGATCTCTGGAACTCCAACTGGGATTTGAAAAAATATTTTTGCGTTCGACAGCACAATTAATTCTTGAGGAAGGCATTTTAGGATATTTAACATGACGCTACGACCCTTAGAAGCCGAGCAAAGAATGCTAAGTGAAAACGAAGTATAGTCGGGCGGGCGATGGGATGCAATGCGGGTGCTTGGGGGCCGAAATTTCACACAATGTTATTATTTCAAAAATTCCGATTTTGAAAAGGTTGTGTGTACTAGGTGGTCCGCCAGAGTGGATGCTACGAAGGTATTTTTGTGTGGTTTTACCACTATCATGCCAGTTTTTGGATGATGGTGAGCTAGCCAACTGGTTAGCTAGCAAGCTGGAGAGTACAGACGCCAGCAGGTCAACCTACCCGAAACTGTCAAATTTTCCCAATGAAACTTGAACCTTAATGCTTTAGCGATAAAGTTGAAAATCTATTAAAGAAATTTGACAGATGGTAGTAGCTTGATGTGCTGGCGTCTGTACCTAGTCAAGTAGCTAGCCACTCTCCAGATAATAAATCCAAGAATGACGCTACATTAGCCTAAGCGGTGAAAGACAGTTCCCTTTAATCTTTTGAACTTACTGGTTGATGTTGTCCATGTACTTGTAGTCTCCGCCAGAGATGTTGACTTTGGTGATGATTCCAGGCTGGAGACGGTTCATCAGCTTGCACAGGATGATGCCATCACGGAGTGCGTGCTCATACGGCATGTTGGGGAACCTCTCCCCAATAACAGCTTCTATCCATTGCTGGGCTTCTTGCTCCTTCTCGGGTTCACGCTTTCCTGCGCACTGAAATAGACGAAATAGGAATTCACTTTCTTAGTGGTTAGGAACAACCAACCCGCACTGGACCCGCGTGGTGGGTTACGGCCCAATCCCTCTTACAGAGAGGAGGCGTAGGTACGTCTCAGCAGTGGGCACATCATAGGCTGATAATGTGTGGTTAGGAACTAGCTAGCACACATTTGTCTCGAAGGACCACATTTTTTACCGACGAAAAAAAAACGGAGGAGGTTCTCAAGTCGACGCGTATATTTTTATAAAAAAGGTATATTACTTTTATATTTATTATATGGCTTTTCAGTTTTTTCGGCGGGTTAATTTTTTTGTTAAAAAGTTTTTATTGTTAATGTAGTTGCATTCGTCACACTCATTTTACTCTCAACGTTTTGAGACGTCTCCCACGGTGAAGGAAAACATCGTGAGGAAACCGGCATGTTCTAGAATCAAAAATTCAAAGACATGTGACATCTACCAACACGCACTGGGCCCGCGTGGTAGATTATAGCCCACTCCCTATCGAAGACAGGAGGCCTGTGTCCCAGCAGTGGGAACATTATAGGCTGACTATGATCTCACTATCAAGTGCGTGATTTTGGCCTCTACTGCGTCAGTAAGGTTTTATCAATTCTTGTTATTTATAGGGTTGGCCCTTTCCTTTTTATATAGTCCATGGAAATATTGTTTTCTATGTATTCGACGAAACGAACAAATAAATGCGTGTTAAATATTGCATGACTGATTGGATTGGATAGAGTTTAAGTTACATAACATAACACCATGCCTGTAGGGTTAAGCAGAAGTACCTATGGTATGTATTTATACCCACATTTTAAGTTTGTAGGGTTCACTCCTACCACATACTTAGTTCAGAAATACGCCACTAGTGGCGATTCTGGTTGTCAACTTTCTGTCATGGCTGAGACAAACGTCTATTAATATTATTCAGTAAATTCAATTAATATTGTTATTGTAGTTTTGTGATCTCGTCCTATCTATTGTGTTTCTTCTGTCTTACTCCTTCTGTGTCTATATTATATCGTGCTGTGTACGGACATTATATTTTCATAAATTCTATATTGACTTTTGTTTCTTGTTCGTCCGTACCTACCAGTAAATAATTTAATGTCTTTGGTCCGTACATTTTCTACGAGAGCTAAAAGTTATTGATTAAAAAGGGATTTCTTAGCTTATTTAGATTATATACCTATATCTTAATTAAATTGAAGAAACAATGATTGTTCTCCAGGTTATTCACACGTACAAGACTATAATAATGACGTATTCTATGATAAATACAATGAAGTTAGGTTAATTATTTAGTCGTTAGTATTTGTTGTGTTTTATATAGTTTTTTTTATGTCAGACAGTTGAAGGACACTGAACGAAATACAATAGAATATTTTTATTCTTATTACGTTTGGTATTCCCGCAAATTGTTAAGTTTATAACGTATAGGTATACAATGTATATGTCGCAGCCAACTAGCTTAATTAGCCTTTCAGTTAACTAGTTATCCTTTTACGTTTAGTTCGCTTAGGACTGAATGATATTCTGTCATTCAATCAAACAGCCAAGCAAATGACTTGGATCGCTAACGAGCCTAAACATTTAAGGCCCGGTATTATGCCGTTCACCTTGCTCAAATGGGCGTTACCGCTGAAAATGCCCCGCGCGCCCCTCATCGTACTTACGCGCGAAGCGGTCATAAAGAGATAAACCGCTTTTAAAGACAAAGAAGAGGTTTGTTTGAAGATTTTTTTTGATGCATTTGATATTATTATTATACAGGATAAATTTTTATTCAGTGCGTAAATTTTCACAGGGTGTTCTACCCATGAATATGAACAACTTTCACTATGGGACCATCTCTGAAATCACAAAAAAAAAATCAGCTGTTTCTTATAAAAGTTCAATACCTACTCGACCAAAATGTATGAATCTGCTGATTTTTTTTTCGTGATTTCAGAGATGGTCCCATAGTGAATGTTGTTCATATTTATGGGTAGAACACCCTGTAAAAATTTACGCACTGAATAAAAAATTATCCTGTATTATGTATGTTTAATTATGATTTGGGCTGGAGCACTGTATTAAAATAAGACATGAAAGTATCATACTTTTTTTTAGGTCCTAATTATTTACGGTTTAAGAGATACACTGCTTTAAAAAACAACTTTTTGACCGTTTTCGAGAAATCTCCGCCTTAAATTGGCGATTGATTTATTGGTGAATGATTTAAAGCGGCAGTTGTTTATTGTAGTTTTGGAAAAAAAGAAAATTACAAAATGCTTGTTTATTAACAATTCCGGCACTTCATGTTGTAATTTACAGCCGCCGAAAAATAAAATGACTGCCCGTTATTTTTTTTTTAATGATCATCATAACCTCTCTAATGTTTAAATAACATTTGTTAAAATGATTATCCATTTAAATTTAGTTCTATTTCTTTCCCTCGCATTTTCACCCTATTATATAAATGGCTAGCGTTTATAGCCAGTCAGTGTCAGTCAGTTTTTGACAATTCAAAAGTGCCTGAAATGGTTTAATTGAAATACTTAAATGATTTGAGTTTGAGTTTGAATGCATTAAATGTTGTATTAGACGCATTGGCTGAATATAATTTAGGCCGTTTATTGAACGGGCCGTGTAGTTAAAAGGTTAGGCAATTAACTGGAAGGCTAATTAAGCTAGTTGGCAGTGACATACCTATATATAGAAAAAAAAATATTACCAGTGCACAAACTGTAACTATGAATTCAGCATATGATTCTAGAGTAGAAATGTTTTGTCGGTTATTAAAAGTAGATAAAAGTCTAGGATTATGTGCCGAATTCATGATTACAGTTTGCGCACTAAACAATAACAGCCGCACAGGTCGATCGATCAGGTTAAGCTACATTTGCCGCGGTTGGTCTGAGAATGCGTGACCATCTTTACATACTGAGACCCCTCCGTGCCTCGGAAAGCACGCTAAGCCGTTGGTCCCGGCTGTCATTCATTTATCTTTGATAGTCGTTACAGGTAGTCAGAAGCCCGAAAGTCTGACAACCAGTCTTACCAAGGGGTACTACCCAGTAACCGGGTTGCGGAGGTCAGATAGGCAGTCGCTCCATGTAAAATACTGGTATTCAGCTGCATCCGGTTAGACTGGAAGCCGCCCCAACATAGTTGGGAAAAAGGCTAGGCAGATATTGATGAGTTCACGCACTGGTTAAAAAAAAATCCTGTATACATATTTTTTATTCGCGAAGAAAATCTTATTATGGAAGTTTAGTAGCATGCGCTGTTTTAACAACTTTAAACGATTAGGTACCACTTAGATACTACTTAAGTAAACAAATCGCACTTGGGTAGATTATTTTGAATCCTCTATTCATATCACGTCTTTACACTTTTTGCAATTCAAATGCCATACTGGCGACTTAAACGGCGATCCTCGTAATTAATGTGCAGACAAAAGATTGTATTATTTATTGTATAGGACTCCATTTAAACAAGCGTTGGGCTGAACAATCGGCAGTTACTGATAACGCGTTGTCCGATACAACGAGCCTTGACTTTCATATGTTTTTATATATTTACTCTTGCATTTAAAAAGTTTCTTTATTCATTGCTGGGACAGTGAAGTGCATACAGCAGCTTTTCTTTTGTGATTTTTCTACAAGTGTAAAAAAATGCTGTTGATTATCTTATGTTCCGTGTTGCTGTATTCAGCGGTGCAGGCGCATCCATTTATAGTTCTTTTCTTGTTCTTCTATGTGCCTAAACATTTTTCTTTGATTTTATAATGTTTAGTAGTAAAGTTTTAGTTTTAATTTAGTGTAAATTAAATAGTATTAATCAGTTGCGGATAAGTAGATAATTAATGGAGTACCTACTACTATTGGATTAAAGGATTTTCTGAAAAAAGGTACGTTGTTGTCTAATAACATTCTGACTAAGTAAATAGGTCTTATTTATTTCAAAATGCAGCAAGCGTTTTAGGCACCTTTGCGCCGCCGCGCCGGGAAAAGTCAGGGGCGGGTTATTTGACTAGGCTGACGTGTTGTTCTTGTTACTCAATGAATATATTAGTTTGTATTTAATTTTATTGTATATTACTTTACTTTATTATTATTTATCATTTAAATTATGCTAATAACTTAACACTACTCCCTGAAGGCATAAAATACAGCCACATTTAAAAACAGGGGGACGTAGGTTCCTATACCCTGATCTAGGTTTTCACATGAAGTAGGTATAAAATTAATGACAAAAGACTTTTAATTTTTAGTAGCTATCGAAAACATCCTCCTTACGTAACATAACATCACGCTTCTATTCCTAGAAGGGTTAGGCAGAGCTGTATCCATAGTACGAGTACACCCACATTACGCGGGCTATGTTTAAGTTCCATTCCCATGTAATAGTGGCGAGACTATTGCTATCAACAATCTTGTTTATATTCTCGGAAAACTCGGAATATTTGGATCATACAGTAAGTAAGTACCTAAGTAATTATTTATTTTATTTAAAGACTTAGCTTAACATCAGTGTTATTTCAATAAGGGATGGGTATGGCTATTACATATGAGAAGACCCCTTTTTTTTTCTTTTTTTTTTCAGGATGGGAAATCATCAAATGACTCCTCCAGCTCTGGGTGGAGCAGAAGGGAGTGTCAGACTCTTACTGACTAAAACCCACCCGTGTTCCTTCCTTAGCCCTTTATGTTCCAGGGCAGCGGTAACCCTTTCGGACAATAGAATAGAATAGACTACTCTTTATTGTACACCATACAAATTACAGAACATAAATATATAACAACAATCCCGCTACCCTGAGAAGACCCCTGCCTTCAAACTAGGAAAATCCTGTATCTTGAAGGATAGGGATAGACACATCGATCATACGACCAAAAAAGTATGAACTAAGTATGCGTGCGGAATGCAAATTTATTAAAATGCATATTAGGTATAGTCCTTTTACTATCCAATACATACTCACTTGCGTCGCCTATTCAGATACACTGAGCTAATATTGGTAATTATTTTTTATAGACACCACTTACGGTAAAGTATCTAATCTGCATTCGTGATTTAGTTGCCAAACATGTACACAAATATGATTTTTTGGAAAAATAACTTTATTTCCTACACAATAAAGTTCAGTTTACGTTACAAGTTGAAACATTTTTATAACTTTTTCAATAGTACTAGTCACTCTGAAATCAACTTAATTACCACATAGATAAAGTTGATATTTGCTTAGTTTGAAATAACATCCAATTGGAAACATAAAGAATAGACCTTAGGTAATGTTTCAATACAAAATATATCATCATCATCATCATCATCATTTGTAGGCAAGCAATGCAGAGCAACGCTTCTAATACTAAATATCAAATTAACATCTCCTTATAATATGGGGTATGGACCATTTGCATTGAGAGATCATTATAATTACTTATACATATTTACTTACTTATACAGGGTGGCAGGGACATCGACGCGCAAACTATAACCTTTCGACGCTTTCGATAGCGTCGAAATTTTACGTCGGTTATTAAAACAAAATACTGCTGTTCATATGGAACAGCAGTATTTTGTTTTAATAACCGACGAAAAATTTTGACCGCATAGGTATTGCACTTTTCTACGAAACAGAAGATTTTTTTTTGATAACCGACGAAAGATTTCGACGCTATGTGGTCTAAACTCATGTGCTGAATTCATGTTTACAGTTTACGCGTCGATGGGATGTCACCCTGTATATACTTTACTTATCTTTATAAATAAAATAGCATAATAGTAGTTATGAGTTATACTTATTGTTAACTAACTTCTGCCTGCGACTTTGTCCACGTAAAATTTCTTGTTCCCCCGTCGCGTCGCATCGCATCGCCTGCGCGCGCAATTACTTCGTTTTCGCTTAGCGTTTTTTCCGACTTTTTTTCTGTATGCTTATCTCCTAAGAGACCTAGCGTGATGTTTTATACCCTATAGCCTTCCTCAAGAATTGGGCTATCAAAATGCAATAAGAATTTTTCCAATCCGACTGGTAGTTTCAGAGATTAGTCGTTCAAACAAACAAACAAACTCTTCAGTTTTATTATTAGTATAGATGATGATGATAGATTATATAGTATAAGTAGATTAGTCACCTATCTTAATTTTTGTTGTTTAAGTGGCTGTGACTAGCGCAATTATTATTATTTATTTATTTATTTACCCATTTATTTCAGGCATCAAGGCCCATATGAACACATACAATACAATATTAATATAACTTAAAAATAATACTATAAATACATACAACATTATAATTACACTAACAACTAACTAACGCACACGAAGTGTCTGCGTCATGTTTTGCTGACTGGTGTCATGTAGCCGGCCACGAAACCGGCGGTACCCAACACCCTTCGGCCAGAACTCTTCCTTGAGAAACTTCTCGAGATGATGTGTCGGAACACGCACCACGAACGACTTGAAGCAATTAGTATCACCCATAGGTATGAATAAAGTCGTGAAATGTTAGGTGCGAAAATCTTTCGAATTTACGCTACGTTTAGGTCGCACGTTCTTGCAAGGGCCTGCTAGCTAATTACGTAACACACTATCATTCACAATCTGAATCATTTTGAAGGATATTGCCATTGCTTCATATGTTCTAAAAAATTTTCTTCTCGATAACGTGAATAACGCAATGAAAGTTGTTGAACTGTCAAAATCAAAGCCATTCCTACTGTTGGTGTGTTACGTAACTACCTCGCTGGTCCGGTAAATATATTATACTTAGTAGGTATTACAGCTGGTGGACAATTCGTTAGCTTACGTAGGTACTTTTTTTTTTTTTTTGAGGATGGGAAATCATCAAATGACTCCTCCCGCTCTGGGTGGAGCAGGAGGGAGTGTCAGACTCTTACTGACTAAAACCCACCCGTGTTCCTTCCTTAGCCCTTTATGTTCCAGGGCAGCGGTAACCCTTTCGGACAATCCCGTAGGTACTTAGGTACCTAATGTGTTTTTATGCAAAACGCATATGTATGCTGTATATTTTTTAAATAACGAGACGCTTACGACTTTAAGACGAAAGAAGGACTAATCAAGGTCGCATTTTAATTAATGAATCACCTGTCACTTTTTCAAATGAATAGGTATCTACTTAAGTACAACATTAAAAGAAACGTGTCTTGCAAGTAAATGCCTTGAACATTATGAATTATTTTCATTTTTAACATTGACACCTATGAATTGAATATTGCTTCACACGGACTACGCGTAGACTACCTAACTACGCGTGACTACGCAAGACGGGCACTAAACATGTCGGGCATAGTATTGTACGACTGTAGGAACCTATGGGTGCTCGCAGTAAGAAGCGGGTTTACCGGTACCGAGGTACCGACTTGTCTTTACCGGGTACCCTTAAGGTAGCTACAGTCGGACGTTCTTGGTACCAAAATGTCACGACTATCACATCTTGCTTAGTCGCGCGTAGGTAGCGCGTCGGTGCGGGTAAAATAGCCCAGTATTACCTCTTCTTCTTCTACGGAAACCCAGACAATAGTCTCCTGAACAATAGCTTCATCGTTATTCGTTAAACACTAGGTATTCTAAGGTGGTAGGAAGTGGCGATCGTTTATATTAGGTAGGTACCCGATAACCGCACACAATGGTCCATGTTAACCATAATAAAATTCATGCAGACTGACAGCCTGGCGGTCCTTTGTAAACAATTGTTAGTTGAGGATGTTACATGTACTGCGACTCTGCTCTATTACGCATATTCCTGGGTAGTTTTACTATAGGGTTGATGTGATGGTGAAAACCAGTATTTTACATGGAGCGACTGCTTGATGACAATGATCCAACAATGGCCTGTGAGACTTAAGCCTCCAACACTTGATTGGAATCATCCAGATGGTTCCCAAACGATTGTGAGACTGCCGGTGTTTGTACGTACACAAACACCGGCAGTCTCACAATCGTTTGGGAACCGTCGCGGAGAATGTAATGCACACGTGCATTACATTCTCCGCATAAATTCATAGCGCCATCTGTCGCACTTAGTTCGCACTGCAATACTTGAACGTCATACTCGGTAACATATTCATTGCAAACCTGTTATACTGACGTGTACAAAAGTTGTTACATAAAGCCTAGCAGACTCTACTTAGTGTCAATCTTATACACAAGGTGGCTGCACTGCAGTGAAAATCGGTTTCTTCAGTCTTCTAATACACACAAGAGACGCTACAATTTTTTTTGTCACATCTAACGTAGCAATTTTGAACAAGTCAACCAAATTATGGTTAAAATTTTTGCGAGGCAAAAAATTTGGAAATATTTTGAGCTAAGGAAAAACTACCCTTTTTAGGTCATATTGGAAATGAAAACCTTGAAAAACATGTTTGCATTTAAAACTTTAGCCATGTTTTGTTTACAGAACAATGTGTTTACCACTGCTCCAGCTGTCATTCCTGAATCTTTAACAATCGTACGTCGTCAGAAACCCGAAAGTCTGGCAAGCAATCTTACCAAGGGGTATTGTAACACCCAGTAACTGGATTCTGGAGGTCTTAGGCAGACGCCACATGTAAAATACTGGTATTGCATTCGATGAGAATGGAAGCCGACCCCAACATGGTTGGGAAATGGTTAGGTATATGATGATATGTTTACCACTAATTAGGCAAGTCAAGGAAAAACATTCAAAGAGAGACCCTCGTTGTTTTAAAACCTTAAAAGTCAACCATCACCTCAAATGAATTATAGAAGCATTTATATATTTATGTCTGTTATACTTGAAGGGAAAATTGTATATAATCTTCAACATGACCTATCTCATAGGTATTTAGTTGTATCAGCCATACGATTACCTTATGTCACTAGGGCTACTAATCTGGTTAAGGCCAGTGGGCGCAATTACAGTCTAATTGGATTCTACAGAGCCTGGTTCACCTCCAATATGGTAATTCAGAACGACCTACGCTCTATGCGTGTACTAGTGACCTAATACATTACATTGAATCCTTACATTCGTACAAAAATGCTAATAAGTTTGGGATATCGCGTTACCAACAAGACCATTGGTAACGGAAACGACTCTTTTGAAGATACAGAACTGTAAATCTATTTCTGTAGTCGTTAAAAGTCAGCGTGGATAGAAACTGAAGATTGACGGACAGATAAACAATGATACCAAACAAAATGTTAATCGTACAAATAACAGTGTTTTCATTCATTGCACATCTAAAGACAACACTTTATTATTTAAATGCATTAACGTGTATGAGTATTAATGAGTATGTTGATGACACTGCATTAGCAAACCATAATGATGATGCTGATTATTTCGTAAATACCCTTTCAATGTCCAACACGGGTATTTGGCAATTTCATTAAGTTTTTAACAATAGCTAACAAAAAGCAGTAGGTGTACCAGTATAAATAATCACCGTAAACATCACTCATGCATTATCATATAATTATTGTAATCGGTCTCATCGATGTTCAAAAACACCTATTAGACTTTGATCGCATTAGAATAATTCTAATAACTCATTTGCTTTATCGTTAGCCACATCGCATTTCATTGATTGTTTAATTTAGCTATTTCACAGAGTCTATATCAGTCTCATTTCTTTTAAAAGCATTAGACACATAAGTCATTGTATATTTTTCTTTATTTATTATTATATTTTTTTTTTATTCTTTTTTTTTTCTTTATTTTTCATCATCCTATTGTGCCACTACTTTAACTTTGTTTGTATCTCCTCTAAACCCCACAACCCAGTTACTGGGTAATACAATAAGACCCTTGGTAAGACTGGTTTTGTCAGACTTTTGGGCTTCTGACTACCCGTCACGACTGTCAAAGATTCACGATTGACAGTCGGGACCTACGGCTTAACGTGCTTTCCGAGGCACGGAGGGGACTCGGTATGAAAAGATGGTCACCCATCCACAGACCAACCGCAGCAAGCGTAGCTTAACCTGATCGGTTGACCTGTGCAGCTGTTATTATTTAGCCCTGGGCCCCTCCTATCTCCTTTAAACCTGTTAATCAATAAATAGTGCTCGATCCGTACCTACTGTTATATAATCTTCCCGTCCGTGTCTGAAATTATTTACAAGTAGGGGCAGCTCATCATAACTTCTTCTTTCATACATACATGCCCAGTTATGCCTTCACCTCAATGTGCATCCCCTTTATATACTATCTTTATCACTATCTACATTTTCCAAATTATTGCAAGAATTTGATACCCAGGGGTTTCCCACCGCGTCTCCGGACATGCTTCTGCGTCTGGCTCGGAGCCAACTCGGATTACATTTATAGAAAACATTGAGCATCTTTCTACGTGGGTATAAATTTCAGTACCATATCCATAACTGTTGTAATGTGTCACATTTGTATGTTTTTGAAGCTGTAAATCATCTGTGGTTGGCTGAAGACGGCAGGTGAGATTGGAGTTATTATGATCATTTATGGTTTGTCCCGTTAATTGATTGTAATGTCTTTCCAGAATTAGATTCGTTGTTCATATTTTCACTATCGGGAAATATTTTATTCTATTATATCTATTCAGTATAACCGAATACAGCTGAATACCAGTATTTTACATGGAGCGACTGCCTACCTGACCTCCACAACCAGTTACTATGGGTAATACGATACATCTTAGTAAGACGTGTTGTCAGACTTCCGGGCTTCTGACGACCCGTAAAGTCTGTCAAAGATCTAAAAATGACAGACAATTTTATTTATTTGAACCACCGAGAGTTTATTTGAATAAACTCTCGGTGGTTCAAATAAATCTATGTAGTGAAATATTATTTTGAGTAGATATAAAATCTTGATAAGTATAAAATAAGCTATTCATATACTCATAAGCGACTCCTCGCTTATTAGTGTATGAATAGTTTATTTTAATTAGGGAAGGCCTCACCCGCCACACACACCTGACAGAGTTAAAGACCAATTTATTGGTAGAGTTTCCCAGGGTTGGATTGACAGCATCCGACAAACGACAAATGGCAGATAATTACGAACTCAAGGTCACACAAAGTTTGTTTTCATAAAAATGAAGGGCATTGGTTTAGTTTTCATGAAACTATGGGCGATGTTATAAGTATATCAGTAGCTACTGTTTTGGATATAAAGGTACCAACGTTAGATACTAGAAAATAAAAGTTAAAAGAACTAAAATAGTGTTTTAACCTCCTAACAATGCTCGAATAAATGATAAAATCCATAAATCACTTAAACCTACGCATTTAAGAGTTTTTGATTCGTTTCGCTGTCAATCAAATCATGAGAAAAGTACGAAATTCGATCTAGAGCATTGGTGGCTCAGTGGTAACGGTAGCGGCGGCGACTTATGAGTCGAAGGTTCGAACCCAGACAGGCGCTTTACTTTGTGTAAATTATTTCATCACAACTGCTCTCAAACCGGTGAAAAACTATCGTTAGGAAACCGGCATGTTCTAGAAACAAAAAAAATCGATGACATGTGACATCTACCAACCCGCACTGGTAGATTATAGCCCATTCTGTCTCGAAGAGAGGAGGCCTGTGTCCCAGCAGTGCGAACAATATAGGCTCATGATGATGATGATGATGATGATGTGTTATATCTCGAAAACACAAAGGCATACATTCAATATCTTTCTTTCTTCTACCATTTACCATACTTCAAAGTTCGACACACGATTGAAGTAAAAAACTGACGTCAGTTTCAATTAAAATTACATCGTCAGTCGTGGTAAGTGATCTAATTTTACATGCGGTATTAAACGCATACTATGCCTTACATTATCTATTCCACAGCTGTTTTGAAGCTAAGCTCTTTATTTATATTATCTTAGCCACACGGCACTACTCGTACATTTGAGTTTTAATCTGAACGAATGTCAACTATTCAAGAATTTGATTTGGTGAGTTACAGTCACAATTTCTTTTTAAAATCTGGTTAGAAAATTGATGAAACATTTTCTATTGAATCATACGACAGACTAAAGGTACCTTTTGTTTCTACAAATCTAAGGAAATGCATGAATATAGGTTATCGAGTATCATTAGAGCTTGTCAATGGGTTGTAAAACTTTATACTTTCTTTATTTTCCCTTCTGTCCTCAGATATAAATCTGTTTGAGTTTAATTCAGCCCAGTCACACAATATAAGCTTGAAAGGAGAGTCAAGATCCAGTAAGCAGAACAGCCCGACAATATTGCAGGTTTAAAATAATCATTGAATTCAGCTTTTAAGGACCAAGGGTCTCTGAGTTAAACCGCGGAAAAACAGATGGACGGACTTGACGAAATTATAAGGGTTCCTTGTTTTACTACGGAATCCTAAAAAGAAGGAGAGAAAATTTTATTCTTCTTTTTCAACGATTTCTTTTCGTCCTACATATTGTATTGAATGAAACATCGACATTAACGAAGTGGCGAGGACTTGGTTCATCTCTAATGATCTCTAATCATTCAGGAAATGACAGATTTCTTAAAAATATTTTTCGTGGAAACTTATTTGTCATCGAAAATTTTCCATGTTTACTATGAATAATCGACATAAAAATAGTAAGGTACATTTCGCAATCATTGAAAATTACATGTTTCTCACGGATATCATAAAACAAAGTCTGAACGCGATAAACTCAAAAATTTCCGAACGGATTTTCACACGGTTTTTACCTATGGACGAAATGATTCATGAAGAAGGTTTAGGTGTACAATTAATTAAGGGTTTGTTTAAATTGGCCGAAATATGACGATAATTGTTAAAGATGTCGGAAAAAAATCATGCCGACTGAGCCGGACCAACTAAACTAAATACTAACTTTCGCCCGCGACTTCGTCTGCGTGAAATTTCTTGTTCCCCGACGTACCCCGTCGCATCGCATCGCCTGCCCGCGTTTTTAGTTCGTTTTCGCTTGGCGATCTTTCCAACATTTTTTTTGCATAGCTCCTGAGGGTCCTAGCGTGATGTTAAATAAGCTATAGCCTTCCTC
Organism: Apamea anceps; assembly: GCA_951799955.1. NCBI lineage: Eukaryota > Metazoa > Arthropoda > Insecta > Lepidoptera > Noctuidae > Apamea > Apamea anceps. The sequence goes on from OX637506.1 coordinate 15,386,776, forward strand.
AAGAATTAGGCTATCAAATGCAAAGAGAATTTTTCAAACCCGACTGGTAGTTCCAGAGATTAGCGCGTTTAAACAAACAGACAAACTCTTTAACTTTATTATTATTACTAGCAGTGCCCCGCGGTTTCACCCTTATAAGTTTTGAGCCCGTGATAATATCGGGATGAAAAGTATCCTATGTGTTAATCCGGGTTATAAACTATCTGTGTTCCAAATTTCATCCAAATCAGTTTAGTAGTTTTTGCGTGAAAAAGTAACAAACATCCATCCATCTATCCTTACAAACTTTCGCGTTTATAATACTAGCTGCCAGCCGATCGATTCTGTAAAAATCTCACCGTGAAAAGTTAGGTGAAGTGAGCTTAGAGTGAGCAGTCAATAGTGTCAATCCCTAGCATTAGTTGGAATGACAGCTCACTCCACGCTCACTTCACCAAACTAATTTTCACAGTGAGATGGTTACAGAATTGCACTGCTGGTTGAACCACTCTAGTCATATTAAATCGGCTAGAAACAACACAGCAGCTGTTTATTTTCCACATTATTTATTTCGTATGTCATCTGTTACTAAATATACTTTCCTTACAACATTATTCGCCGAGATGCTGGAAGTAAATCATGGCTCTATCGTGTCCGGTTGTGCTAACTTTTAAAATTGATGGACCGTATCTTGTAATCGTACTAATATTATAAACGCGAAAGTTTGTGAGGATGGATGGATGGATGTTTGTTACTCTTTCACGCAAAAACTACCGAACGGATTTGGATGAAATTTGGTACACATATGTATAGTTTCCAGGATGGATAGACAGGATGCTTTTTATACCTATATTCCCACGGGATCGACACTTATACGGGTGAAACCGCGGGGTGCTGCTAGTTCATAATAAATGTTATTTTTTATTCAAATAACATGTGAGGCCTAACTAGAAGTTCTTGATAACATGTATTTTTGGCAAAACCTTGGTATACTATAGGTACAGCTCTGCCTAACCCTTCGGGGAGAACAGGCGCGATGTTATTTTGTTTATATTTTTTGTAAATTGAATTTTCTTTTCACCTTGTATTAAATCACTAGCTACGTCCCGCGGTTTCACCCGCATAAGTTTCGATCCCTATCCCTAAAATCCTATATGTTAATCCTGGTTATAAACCATCTGTGTGCCAAATTTCATCCAAATTCGTTCAGTAGTTTTTGCGTGAAAGAGTAACAAACATCCATGCACCCATCCATACAAACTTTCACGTTCATAATATTAGTTGGAAGTTCAGGGTCAGTTCAAACTCAAACTCAAAGCATTTATTTGAAATAAACCAATTACAGGCACTTTTGAATTGTCAAGGGGTCGGTCAGTCAGACAACGGAGCTAGTTGCCCATTCTAAAGCGTAGTTGGTACCTATGGAGAAGAACGGGCAAGAAACTTCAGTGCCGGATTAACCACGTAGCAAGAGAGCAATTGCTACGGGCCCCGTGCAAAAGGGGGCCCCGCGTATCCAAACCCTGAGCATAATTTTTTGAGTAAAACTTACTAAGACGTGGTATATTGGATTTACTTGATGTCACAAAAATGTAAAACTTAAAACATCGTTGAGGTCTTCTTACGAAAGCTTTTACTCCAAAAATTCCGATTTGATTCCGAGATTCTGGATTCTCCCTCTCACTGAGAGGAGTCCTGTGTCCCAGCAGTGGGAGCAGTGGGCATAATAGGCTAAGTTATAAGCAAGTTTTGGACCATTCATAATATGAATGGTCCAAAACCGGCAAAATATTATTTTGCCGGTTGAATGATAAAAAAAAAGAAAGAAATATAAAATGTTATCAAATCATCTTCTATAACGCTATCTTTTATCCCTCTATGAAAAACAAGATAACACTAAAATAACAAAATAATACCCTAAATTAAATAAAACTATTTACAAACTAAAATATAGCGTCGAAAAATTCATCGCCATCGCTGTCGACTGGTAAAGTACCCAAGACACTGGCGGCATTGCCACGTTGTATGGCAATGCAATGCAATCCCTCTATGATAGATAACTTCTAACTTGTTAGCCCTCATCTTTCTTGAACTAGGTACCTACCAATAATCACTTAGGTACTTTACACTACAATTTGTTCACTTTAACTACAGAGGGGCAATTCTAGTAATTTTAAGAACGTTCACAGTCTGATCGCAGTCTCAATGTGTCAAAAACACCTCTAATTTCCCTTCATTTTGACAAGTTTTTGACGTTTGTTTGTCGCCGAGATGAGACGGCGACTAGATTTTGAACGTTTTAAATTACGAAAATTGGCCTTCTGATGTAAATTATAAACTGCCCATCGAACAATAAAACAATTGACTACCACATACAAAATAACAAAAAATGTTAAAATAAAAGAATGAGTACCACCCGTGGGTTGACATCATGAATGAAAGGGTTTATAGTCATCGTTTATTCACCGGTTTCTTCTTCAAATGATGTAAATAACGCTGACGCCATCATATATTTACGTATGTTATGGACGTAGTTGAAGAGTTAGTTCACTCCGCCCGCCCCCGCACGCTGCCGGCTTGGGCGGGCGAATTGAACTGCCTTACAGTCAACTAGTTGAGTTCGAGGCGAAAGCTCGCTCAGATAAAGTGTTTATAACTAAAAAGTTTTGTGACATAAAGTAACATGGCTGTACGTATCACTTGGCAACACCACACTATTATTACTTTACACTCACTAATATATTTCCTGCTAATTTGTTTAATTATTTGATTTATATATCTGCATTTTTTACATATTTTTCTAATGTATTTTTCTGTTGTGACGTCAACTCTCTTCTGTCACAATGACATTTGTTAATTAAAATAACATAAAGTGTCCATTATTTCTCTACTTTACTGTCATAACCGGATAACCGTTCTGTACATCGTCATACTCAATCCTATCTTCTAGTAATCTCATACTCTACACTTCATAACTCAAACAATTTATTGACTCAGAAATCAGTAGTCAGTAAAAAAAACAACGTGAGCATCCAAAGAGTTTGTTTTAACAAAAGAACATTAAAATAATATACAGCAGCGAGTGTTTGATGACGTCAATAATTTTAGAATGCTTTAGATTAATGAGGAGCGCACGCGCAGCTGCGAGCCGCCCATCATATCGCTAACCTCCTTTAGGTTACTCTTAAAAGCTTTCCAGATGTACCCCGTCCCATCAGTATGGGATAACAGCGATCTGTTTCGTAAACGAGGCTATTTTCGGAGGTGATGCTGGAGTCGCTGCGCGTACGCCATCAAACGACTTGGCACTGGAGCGAGTGTTTTACGGCTAGCGTTCGAAACTTGCAAGTTTCGATTTTTTTAACGTAATTTATGGGTTTCGGTAGTAAACAGCAATAATAAATAGCAAAGTTATTTCATGCCACTAACATTCTTCCCTATAAACTATGTTGGGAAGTTTCCGCTCCAGCATGAAACCTGATATGTTCATAGTCACAATATCGATGTATTTTTCCAGCCCAGGAACAAGGAACAGGAACAGGAAGTGCTGAACTGGATCAGCGCTGTCATCGGTGAGCCCGTGACTAATGCCGCCTATGAAGACTACCTGAAGGACGGCATTGTCCTCTGCAAGCTCATCAACAAACTGTCTCCAGGATCAGTCAAGAAGATCCAGGAGAGAGGAACCAACTTCCAGCTTATGGAGAACATTCAGAGGTAAGGCCTCCAAATTATTCTATTTGATCATCATGTAGACTGTAAACAAAAAACAAATGACTGCTGCCAAAATTTGTAACATCCATTTTTCAAACTAACGTTTTCATAGAAATAAAATTATTCGAGTGTTTTGGTGAAACCACATAGATACAGTTATTTTTAGATCTATTTTTAACTTTTTTCAGGTTCCAAGCCGCCATCAAGAAGTACGGAGTGCCAGAAGAAGAAATCTTCCAAACTGCTGACCTGTTCGAGAGGCGTAACATTCCTCAAGTCACACTCTGCTTGTACGCGTTGGGCAGGATTGTAAGTGTCTCCTCAACGCTCTTTCAACAAATGAAAGTCATCTTCATGGTATTTAATTATCTTATGATATTCCAGACTCAAAAGCACCCCGAGTGGACCGGTCCTCAGCTGGGACCCAAGATGGCGGACAAGAACGAGCGTACGTTCACTGAGGAGCAACTCCGCGCTCACGAAAGTGAACTGAACCTGCAAATGGGCTTCAACAAGGGAGCGTCCCAATCCGGGCACGGCGGTTTCGGCAACACCCGTCATATGTAAACCATCAACTACTCATCGCTAGTTTTCCATATGCTTGCCAATGAGACCAACCGAATCATTCGGAGTAAAACAGTATTTTTGTGTATGTCAAACGAAGGTCGAAATTACATGATTTGTATTCTCTTCTAAGTCAATGTCTGCAGTGCTTAACAACGTCAAAGATTTTGTGATAGTTTTAAATTATTACTTAATTAGTAGGTACCTATTATAACTCCTAACAGCGCTATTTTTGTTAAGTTTTTTTTAAATCAATATTTAAATGTAAATATTTAACTCTTATCTAATAAATATCGTTTGTAAGTATCAGGATGTGTTTAATTTGAATATGGGTCCTTTAAGTTGAAAAAAAAAGAATGGATGAGATGGAAACTAGTAATGCAGTGGTGGCCAGGAGAAGGGCAAAGAGTTGTAAAAAGTACATCATCAACCCGATGCATATTTAACATAATGATGGTGATATGACATGTAAAACCGGTTCGAAAATGTGCATACGGGAGCCATGACAATCGGGAGTTGTGCACAAAGAATATAGAGAATAATCAATGGTTCAACGGTAAAGGAAAACATCGTGAGGAAACCGGCATGTCCTAGAACCAAAATTCGAAGACATGTGACATCTACCAACCCACACTGGGCCCGCGAGGTGAATTACGGCCCACTCCCTCTCACAGAGAGGAGGCCTGTGTCCCAGCAGTGGGAACATTATAGGCTGATTGTGCAAAAGTTAATTTAAAGACTGATAGTGGACGGGATGATATTATAGAATCTAATTTAAGTTCTCAGTTCTCTGTAGAGCTTACTCTCATCGAAAGAGCAAACCGGATACTTTACAATGTGTTACAATTTATCAGTGACAGGATTGAGTATTTTATGACATCTTTATGACTTGTTATGAATTATTATCCTAAATCCAATCCATCACACGCACTGCTGCAGGTGCCAAATTTCTTAGTTGACAGGTTGCAGAATTATTGAGTTACAAATAAAACAAAATAATTTGTGCATTCATCTTGGTATTTAAATTGGGATCAGGGTAAAGCAGACAGTTGTCTTTAATATTCACTTCTTCATTAAATTGTTTTGATAGAACTCGAATGTCACATCCATCATGGAAAGGGATGTCCAAAGCTTTTTCCATTCTGCTCTCCATCATAATCATCACCCTACACGTACCTTAATTAAATTGTGGTCATCTTCCATCATATGTACATCTCGATAGCAGTTGTTTCAGTAACATATTTTTTTTTAATTCAAATTCAAATCTGTGTTAACAATAATTTACAGAAAGTCTGTCAAACTGCATAACAGTTTGCAGGCAGTTGTTCTCGTCTAACAATAGATTACAAACAAACTAAGAAATTTTGACAATTAACTTACAGTTTCCAACTAAGTAGGCGTTTTTACCGCGAGGTTTGTTACAAACATATCTATGGGCACATTGAGAGATAATGTTTTTGTAGTCACCCCTTATTTGACCTATCATTTTTAAACCTACTACACCTAACCTAACAAACGACCAGTGGTCCACTTTAGCCCTGAATCGAAAGAGTTGGAAGTCATGGGGAAAGGCTTTTGCCCAGCGGTGGGATGATGCAGGCTAACAGTAACACCTAACCTATTTCATATTATAATCATCAATCTAATCCATATACTTTGTAGCTCACGAACCAGCACCCTAATTGCGTAACACACTATTAAACTAGATCTGAATCATTTTGAAGGATATTGCTAATCCATTGCTTCATATGTTCGATAAATTTGTCTGGTCAACAACGTAAATAACGCAATGAATGTTGTTGAACTGTCAAAATGAAAGCCATTGCTACTAATAGTGTGTTACGCAATTACCCCGCAAGACATGTACTACGTGTCATTGTATTGTTACTTCTAAACTATCATTGATTCCGTTAATTCGTAGTTAATCCTAATTAAAAGATAAACCTATTTAAAAGATTTTAAAAGATAAACGTATTTTTGTAATGCATTTTATCACCGACTAGCTTCTGCCCGCGACTTTGTCCGCGTAATTTTGCTTCATTTTTCGCGGCTACAGAGGGTTCTAGAGTGATGTTCAATAGCCTTTCTCCAGAAGCAAACAAACAAACTCTTGAGCAATATAATTATATTTATAGACTAGCTTCTGCCCGCGGCTTCGCCCGCGTGGATGTCGGAAATTATCCCACGGGAACGTGCTAACAGGATAAAATGTACCCATGAGCTTCCCCAGAATGCCATCCATCTCGTGGGCCCTTTGTGGCTAATTACAATAGAAAACCAATTGTGTCTCATTAGTGATGATTAAGAGATAGATGACTAATCCTACCTAACAGTATTATAAAATAACCTACGGTCACTACGTACACTATCAAATATACTACCTATACTTTAAAATTAAAATCTATACCTACCTACGACTTACTTATATAAAAATAAACCTAAATAACTCTAAAAACTAAAAGGAATAAAAATGAACTCCATTGCGGGTGACTTAACCTACGACAAACTTATTATTTGCGGTTGGTGCAGTAATCGAGTCTAGGGATCGAACCGCAAAATTAAGTTTGTTTTTTATTGTATATACTTTTCCGGGATAAAAAGTACCCAGTGTGGTGCCCAGGATATTAAAGAATAATTATACCAAGTTTCAACGTAATCGAACCGGTAGTTTTTGCGTGATGCCTGAACAAACAGACAGACAGACAGACAGACAAAAATTTTTTTAATCACATTTTTGGGTTCGGTGTCGGTCTAGTAACACCCCCTGCCATTTATTTTTTTGATATTTTCAATGTACAGAATTTTCACTTCTGATCAGATATATTACAACTTTCAAGTGGCTAGTCAAAGAAATGTAATCCAGGAAGTATCTGCTAATTAATTGTAGGATGGTTACCTTATCAGGTCAGGGTCCGCAGACTGTTTCTAATCCGTTAATTACCGGATAAATAGATCATTATTACTTAAAAGCTATTTATCAGTATTATGGACTGTGTTAATGACTAAATAATGGTAACTGGACGTTTTGGAATCAATCAATCATTCTTGGACATTGCTTGATGCTGAAGCGTCTCTTACTAATAATATATCATTGGATGAAGGGTAATCTATTATAATGTAGAATTAGCATCAGGATGTTCATGTAGTCAAAGGCAAAGCCGCGGGAAAAAGCTAATCTACGAGTTTACTTATAGAAATCCTAGTAGTCTATAAGTTTACTTATAGAAAAGCTAGTAGCCTATAAGTTGACTTATAGAAAAGCTAGTAGTCTATAAGTTTACTCATATAAAAGTTAGTAGTCTATAAGTTTACTTATAGAAAAGCTATTCGTCTATAAGTTTACTTATAGAAAAGCTTCTGCCTGCGGCATCATCTCGGTACTCGGAAATTATCCCACGGGAACGTCCTACTTGCTGGGATAAAAAGTATCCTATGTCCTTATCAAGCTCATGGTCTATTTGTGTGCCAAATTTCATCTGAGTCCTTTCACAGATAGATAGACGGACCGTAGGATAGAGGTACATTCGCGTTTATAATATTAGTATTAGTATAATAAGCATAAGCATAACCAGCCTATAATGTTATCACTGCTGGGATACAGGCTTCCTCTCTTCGAGGGGGATTAGTATAGTATGGATTATTTTTCTTAAAATATCGAAATGGAAAGAGTTAGAACTTTTGGACGTTTCATTAATTCATCTCAATTTTAGTCGGTCTACGATTGTGCCAGAAACTTAAATATATCTACATTTTAAATAATACATTAAAGTGCTGTTGGATTTGTGGTTTCTAAACGAATTCCAAACAGATTGTTAATTTATGAAGTTTTTCATCCGGCAGCTATTTTTGTCTGCAGATATGTTTTCATTTTTCTTTCTCATAATTCGTCTGTGAGAGCGTTAGGACGTGAGCACAGACATTGATCAGTATCTTAAATAGTAGATATTTTATTTTTGTTTTGTAAGGGAAACCACAGATCCGCCAGGGCCGCGGGTTGTTCGAAAGAGAATACCGTGGTCCCTGGCATAGGCAATTGAAGGAACGCGGGTGCGTTTTAGTCAGTAAAAGTCTGACACGCCCTTCCGCTTAGCCCAGAGCGGGAGAGGTCATTTGATGATTTCCCACAAAAAAAAGGGTGTTGAAAATGAGTTTATTGTTAGCATTACATATCGCATGTGATAAAAGTAAATAGTGTCTCTAAAGTTTTCTACATCTGTTTTTAAGATAGGATATGAAAGTTCCCTTTTGACCCTAGAAGTAGTTTTCTCTATAGCATAAGTATTATTTGTTATCCTCATTCATTTGTTTTATCATCTCCTCAATTTTGTTTGTTTGTAACTCGTAATTCCCAGTAAATTCGTGAAAAATACACTAACTAACCGGTAGAATTTTCTACGAAATCTTGCCATCCGATGTCACTCTTAGCAATATAATTTACGACGCTACGCTAGCAGTGCGCTATTTAGATTAAGTAATATTATTTTAGCTCAAAGACACAAGGAGGTCGTTCACCTATTCATTCTTAAATCCATGCAAACTGCGTGTTTTAGTTGTGTGCATCTTCAGCAAATACTTTGTCTTTACAAATAACACCTCCATAGTTTCATACATTTTATGCTTGTGGCTTTGCGATGTCGCCGTGGTGGCAAGAACATTACTAGGTTAAGCGTCCTACGATTGTGATAAAATGAAAAAGTGAGGTCATGATTTGTTTTTGCTTAGAAACATCTCGTGAAGCAAGCCAAGAAGCTCCGGGATGTTGTGAAAGACGATATGGCAGTCAAAGACAACAGCATCAACGAGGATGCGGATGACTTAGCGAATAAAAATTTAGGAAATCAGGAAATTGATTACTATTTTGTAAGCATTACAATTGATGATAGCAATAGAAAATAAAGCAATTTAAAGTTTTCCGAATTTTTCAGGTACTCTGACGTGTGTTTATGTAAAAATTAAGTTACTGTTTCATTCACTGCTAGCCTAGTCCTCGCTAAGTTAACTGCGGACAGGCGTGCAAAGTTAACAGCAGCGTCTTGTTTGTTTTTCCAAAGAACATCAATTCGACGGGCTTCTGTATATGTATAACCGTGGAATAAATAAATTATTACATCAGTTACCTAGTGTTCCAGAAAGAGCAGTTCCATCATCCGAGCGTGGGTTCGACGTTACTATGAAGATTGTTTATCTTGATCAACGGCCAAGATCCGAAGACGCTGTCGGATTTATCCTCACGACACACTACACCTTGACATTACGTATTATATTTGTAGACTAATTACTTATAATTACGAGACATTACGCCAAGGCCAAGGGAATACGCAAGAACTACGCCAAAATTCTAGTTTAAGTATGATAATTACAAAGTGAGAACAATGTTTCGAGTATTTTGGCAAAAGTTCAATTTTCAGCGTGTTTTGGGTCCGTTTATAAAAAGCATTACGCTGTACACGAAGAAGGGTTTTACACTAACCGGGAAGTTCTCTTGGCAACAGTGCCTCATTAGAATTTTCTATTTCAAGATTTTTCAACGTCGTTACGCAAGACAGACTAGCTAACAACAGCATAGTTTTTCCTTATATGGATATCATTGTTTTTTTTTTTTCTTGGATATTTGTTTTTGTTCCGGGTCCTTAGAAGCCCGAAAATCTGACAACCAGTATTACCAAGGAGTATCGTAATACCCACTAACTGGGTTGTGGAGGACAGATAGGCAGTGCTTCCATGTAAAATACTGGTGTACAGCTGCAACCGGTTTGACTGGAAACCGATCCCAGCATGGTTGGAAAAAAGCTAGGCAGACCATGGATATGTTTGGTCAAAGCTAACTTCTATAGTAACCAATATTTATATCAAGAGCTTCAATGCTATATCTATTATGATAAAGATGCAAATATTTACTCTCACCACTTAGGAATTTACGTAAAAGTGTAGAGTTAATCAAAAATATAATGTAGTCAGAAACAGGACAGTTTTCAAAATCAGATATTATTTCCTAATAGACATTGACACACCACGCTACCGGGCGAATCCAGTTGTCAAAATCATTTCATATACAGTGTGAAGTCTCTTTTAGCGCCCCTTTTCAACGGTGTTTTATAAGATAGTAAAGTTTCCTGCATTATTGAATTTAAATGATGAAAAGTATTTACATTTAGATCTACGTTTCTTTGAACTACGTAAGACATTTCATTTGATTTTTAATGTAAACGTTCCTAATAGTTATAGATTTTACTAAAGCATTTGATACACATAAGCATGACATAAGCAGTAGGTTGGTAAAGCACTAGAGCACGAAACAAGATTTTTGTGATAAGCAAATGAATTAACAATTTAACTGAGTACCCAGTTAATATTGTGTTATGTATCGTAGTTACACCTTTAATTTTCAGTCATTAGCATTTCATAGTGGAATTTTTTGCACGGCTCTCAGTGGCATTCCAAGCTGCTTATTAGTTTTGAGAGTGTGCCTGTAAGGAACTAACTGTTCCCTGTGTAGTTTTTGTTTCCTATATGCTTGTTTGAATACAAATATGTATATGCCATGTGTATATATTTAGGTACATCACCATTCTGTCCATACAGTTCTTCACCTTCCCACGCAGGCCCACACCAAACATAACTCGCATACACACCACACACACACTGACCATACACACACTCACCACACACACACACACACTTTCAAATACTAACCCTAGAATAAGTTTTAATCAATAGTGTATTCTGTATTTTTTTTTTTTTTCTCTTTGCTTTTGTAACTAACCGCATTTGTGTGCGAGTGCATAAACCGATTTAAATGTACTTAACTGCTTCCGAAGGGGTGGAGACCTGGTGTCCTGAAATACAGGCCTTACACTTAGTTTAGGCACCAGTCTCCCACAGTATAATTTAAACTATTATGTACTTATTATTTTGATTTTTTGATGTACTTTTATATGGTGGTGAGAAAATAAATCATTTTCTTATATCTTATCTTATCACCTGGCAAAATAAATCGTGAGTGTATGCCTGGTATGTTCCGAAAATACTTATACATAGATACTTCCCTAATTCAGTCCTTATAATTTCTAGCTGCGTGCTAGATTTATAAGGAGGCAGAGGAAATGCTGCAATTACCTTACCGCTTATGGTATGATCAGTACTATTATTTCACAACAACCTCCTCTAGATTCTAGTGCCCGTGTAACTGGTACTACGTGTTGTGTGGTTGACTAAACTGAACCGATTGCATCTCACTTACGGGTCAAAGTCGTTCAGCGACCGCGAGGACAACATCAAGAATTATTATAAAACTCTTAAGAAATCACTCAGACAAAAATAAACTTAAAATCATATGGAACTGTTGATGTACGGTATCTAGATCGTGGGTTGAAGGTTGTTTAAGAGCTGTTAAAGCAAATAATGTATCGTGATGACATTCTGTTGAGAGAATATCAAATAAAAATCATTTAAACCTTTCTCTTTATTTCTTCGTCGTTCATTTTGTCCCACGCGTCGTGTTGCGTTGCTAGATGACTTGTTTGTCCCTTTGCATCATTCTAAAGCTTGAGGTCAAACGTCTGTTATGTGGTTGTCTATTTAATTTTAAGCTTCACGACCATTGTCTATACAAAATGAATGAAAAATAACAAGACATTTGCTAGTTTTACTAGAATTAGGAGCCTTGTTAAATGTTCAGCAATCGTCTGTTATGTCTTGTTTGTTTTCAAGATTTATTGAACAAGAAACATACATTCGTATTTATTTTCCGTTCAGAAAGCTTTATGACGGCTCAAGGCCGGGTATATTTTAATAGCTTCAATATTTTACATACACAGGATACCATCATAAGACATCCGGATCGAGAGTGGGAGCGTCTTTAATACAGATTTCAGCCTTACCAGGAATCCTATTCCTAACATTTCGTTCAGACGTTTTTGTATGTCGCGCGTTACAGGTGTAATATCATCATTTATTGATCTTTTCTCATAAGATAATGGTTTATGTCATCGGTATGTTATGATATAAGATTTACTTGGTAATACCATCGCAACGTCTATGAGAAACTAAGTTGCATCATTGCGTTTTTTTATTAAATCTCATGTAGACCCTTGCCACAACAAGAAGAAAACCTGGCTAACATTTGAGGCACTAATCACATCGTAATATCATCAATTACGAATTCATACATAATAAAGATATGATAATGGATTTGTTTGTTATCTAAATTCTATAGATTATAATAATTTAGACACGGTGATAATCAGAGTTCAAGGTGATTTGGTAGACTAGCAATAATATCAGGACATCATGACACATTTGCGAATCATATACGCAGCGATGCGATCAATATTAAGCAATAACATAAGGTTGTGCAAACGCAAAGTAAAGAGCAAATTATAAAGCAAGTCATCGTACGATCAGCACGAGTACGGTCACAGGAGGGTTTGTCTGTACAGACGCCAGCACATCAAGCTACTACAATCTGTCAAATTTCTTTAATAGATTTTTAACTTTATCGCTAAAGCATTAAGGTTCAAAGATGATTGAAAAAATTTGACAGTTTCGGGTAGCTTGACCTGCTGGCGTCTGTACATGTGTTGTAAGGTTGTGCAAAGAACTTGAACGAAAAACATCGCGCGATCGACAGTGACAAAATCTGACGCGCAATCTATAGATACACATGAAAACGCAATATTTAAAATCTCTGCTTGTGAATCAGAAATAGCTGCCCCAGTTTTTTCTATGCATTTTTTCTCAGAAGTCCGAGCAGCGTCTCTGAATTTTATTGGATTTTATAGATATGGCTGCATCTGGTTAGACTGGAAGCCAACATAGTTGGGAAAAGTAGATACGACACGAATGTACGGAATACACTAGAGCATTCAAAAAATTTAATGGCGCTGCTAGTTGCAAAATATGTAACACTGGCGATGAAAAAAAAAGAAAGTGATATAGGAACATGTAGTAACATAGCTATAAAATATAAATTCACAACCGTAAAATACAAGATAATTAGCCAATATTATAACAAAAGTCTACATAGGTACAAACGATTACCAAACGTTCGCCGTGTCGAAGAAGAGGGAATCGATGTTACGGAACGAATGTAACACTTACTACTTACTGCACGTAAGGTCTTAATTGCTAGTCAACTAGTCTATTTAACCTAAACTAGTTATGTGCGTGTATTTGAGGAAATCGTCGTGATTTCCTTGACTACTAGCTTTTCTAGCAGTTGTGTAAGAATGTCTTTTGTATTTAATTTCAGTGGTATATTCTCCAGAAACGTGCAAATATTGATTGGACGCTAGATTGAATCTTTGCCTAAACTACCTTCGCTGTCTAAAGTTTCCGATTAAGCACTTTTCCTTCCACCTTTTATGCCCAATACACTATTTGTACAATAAAACAACATTTCTTTCTATAATTTTTCATTATCAAACATTGCCTAATTATTCTCACCTCTGTGACATAACTGGCTGCTAATTGACAAAAAGGCAATCTTACAAACTTTATATGCATTATTACTAATATTAACTTGAGCAACGATAAGTTCAAGCTTTATTTACATAGTTAACAATTGCGTATAGCCCCCCTCCTCGTGGCACTCTTGAGGCATGTGGAGACCCGTAGAGCGGGGCCTTAGTATCGCACCACCACCTCGAGCTGCCTGCTCGGGGCGAACCTGACTAGCTTCTACAACCACAACAGATGCCAAACCAAAACATGCAGTTTAAATTATTTATAGTGACATTAGTGCTCCACTGTACCACCGGAGAATATTTTAAAACCAAACGTAAGTGTTTTTGTATACAGCATGCGCTATTGCATCGTGCCAATTTATATGATGACCTACATACAGTGTAAAACGTTTTATTTCTGTGATAATCTGACAGTCCCGGTGCCGGTTCTTTGCGTTCCATAATGTTCTGTATTGCATAAATCGATTATGGCCGTTATATCATGGAGCGTTACGGCATTTTCTAAGGTATCGAGTGGAATGATCGTTTGGCTGTGACAATACTCGATTGCAACTTTTTTATGAACACGGCTATAATTAACCGTGTCCATAAAAAAAGTTACAATCGTACAAACACTATTTCTGTAATAACACTTTCCCGAAGTAATGATTGCAGTTCTTTTGTAACGAATCTTAACAAAGCGTCCTTATTTTATTTGTGACGAAAGATAAAATTAATTTAATATTGTTTACAATTACAAAATGTGTGGAGCAAGAAAGGTTTATTTCCACACTACAGTAAAATATAGCTGCTTTACTGCCAGTTAACGTGATTCCATCTATCTCGTTGTGTACCAGTTGCGTTTCAGTATGCAGAAAATGTCGGTTACTTTAAGATCGGTGCTGATCCTAATCACTACGGGCTGATAAATTAAAAACTACTTAGTGCTTCCAATGTATGCAGGTCCATCGGAATGTTTGCATGCTTTGTAGATCCTCTAAGTAAAATATAAATTCTATGTTATGTAATGAAACGTGGATGTAGCAATGTAGTCATGTTTACCTAAGCAAATTTAACTTTGTGGGCCTAGGTAGTTGTTGATGTTGACAAACTTTATTAAGAAAGATTACCTTTTTGCTATCTACATCTTCAGGCAGTTCAAGCTATGCTGTTCAAAGCACGCTTTTAGCGATAAGCCCGCCCATTGTTTCACCCTATGTAAGATTTCTACATTTATGTATATCTTTAATTCGTATGGATTGTAATATAGAGTATTCTATTCTATCAACTTTGTAATGGTCGTATTCATTATTCTCGTTGCTATATAAGACAGATGTGGCTTTAACTAGAGTTTTACTATTTAATGTAATTTGGTTTACAATTTTTTAAACTTATTTTTCAATTATATTTTAATTGTGTTTGTACCTCCTTTGTCTATATCTATGGCAGTTAACCCCTGACCGCTATGAACCATAGAACTTTGACAGATGTCACGGTAAAAGTGCGTACTTGCTTGAACTAGATTTAAATACATGTCAATGCCAAGGTTGGCAGAAAGTAATAGTCGTTTGAATGTCCTCATTTCAACCGCACTTTTCAACAGAATTTCAACAGCAGGTTTAAGTTTTGTTATTTTTTAATGTTTGTAGTTTTAATGTTTTGTTTGTTTATGTTAATTTCAGCAAGTTTTGTGAAGACATGTTTGAAAAGCGATCCAGATTTCGACGACTGCTCGCGGCAAGCCGTGCAGCAGCTGTTCGATGCGCTTGGGCCAGGTAATTATTATGCTTAGCTTATACTTAATTAATATTTATAAAACTTCACATTCTTAAAAGCTTCGTGAAACTTAAAAGTTCTGAAAGTATTTTTATTGTTAAAGTTGACTGGTGCAACACAATCGTAAAGGTTTGATTAGAAGATTAGACCGATATTGCGATCATTGAATTTATATTTCGATGTGCATATCTTATCTTGTGCAACTGTTAACCCACCGGTTCGTAGTCTAAAAATAGCTAACCTGTCTTGCCCAATCAAAACATCTGTAAAGACAGACAAGTAGTCGAAGCCCGTAGCTGCAATATATTAGTGAAATTACCAAAACAGACGCAACACTTTTGATTGGTTTGAGTGGTACGCTGTTATTTAGGTACGAGTGGCTACCGGTCAGCTAGTCAACTTCGTAAGTAGCTGGCACGCTTTCTGAGTGCCTGGTTCGTTGCACAACTGCGCACAGCTGTTCGTGTTTCGCGCCTCGCACGATAGTATGCCACTTGTCGGCGCTGCGCTCCTAGTACAATGTGCCCCCACGCGTTTGTTAACGTTTGCACTGTGTATTGCCACTAATCGGTTAATTACTTCTATTTCAGGCTAGTGTATTTTATTAATATTTTCTCTTCCATTGATAAATAGGGTTTTCTGTTCTCAACAACATTTTTAGATATTAACTTTTTGCTTTTGAATTTTTTGGGAATCACAGTCACAGAGTAGTTATACACAAACACTAATTAATTCTTATTTACTTCTGTAATTCTCTTTGGCGCTCAATTTCCACAAAGACATGCATTTTCTAGTAAGTGTTGTTATTTAGCTAGCATGATAGTGGGTTGGTAGATTCACAAGCCACTGGGCTAGTCACATAGCCTCAATTACGAAACATTTGTACATAACTTGCGGAAAGCGAAAGCGCTATTTCTTAACCATACTCGTGTGGCGCCTCGTGGTATTAAATACAGCTTGATATGGCAATACTTTCATTCAATATTATTTAGAAGTAATGCACAAATTGTTCAATATCAGTAGGTATCATCCTCTTTATCATTATCGGTATTATGAGTATGTACTATACCTAATCTAGTCGCGAGACAGCTAGCGACATCTGTTTATATCCCTCTGAAACTATTTTAATTTTCATCTTTAGGTCTTCCAGAGATTGGAATGATGCCTTTAGATCCACTGAAAATCCCAAAAATAAGGATTCTACAAGGTGACGGCCCTGTAAACGTCAATGCTGCTCTTGATGACGTCACTGTTACTGGGTTTGGGAAGACAGAAGTATTGTCTAGCCAGTAAGTATATCGCTGTGAATTCATTACACCCTGGTACCGTAGACGACTGTTTGATCGACTAAGTTGAGTAAATTGTAGTCGAGTAGCTGTTTTCTCGTTCGATTGTTTTACGAATCGTAGCTTTCAAGCGTAAAACTACATTTCCCATTTATTGCGATACTGTTAAATTGGCTACTGGCTCTAAATTTGTGACCATAAGAGGCTGTAGTCTACGGCACGGGGGTAAAAATAAGTCAGCGAAACAACTCCTGAATTCACCTGAATTACAGCTTAGTTTTTCTAAAATTAAGATTTTATTTATGTAATTGAGAATTTTTTTTATAAATATATTTGACATTTTCTTCTTATTTTTCAGAGTGGACGGTAAAACATACGACTTTCACACAAAAGTTCGAGTTCCAAAAATAAGGATAGAGGGTACTTATGATCTGAAAGGGAAAATATTGCTAATTCCCCTGGTTGGGCGCGGCGTTTGTTGGTTTGAACCAAGTATGTAAAAAGAATGCATAAATTTTATTTTATTTTATATTTTTAAAACGATTTCAAGATAAATTTTCTGTTTTCAGCCAATATGACAATTGATATTATAAGCGATGTCAAAACGTACACTAAAGATGATCTTGTATTTTTCAACGTCACTGGTGCACATGTCAAGTATGCTATTGGAGGGTTAAAATTACGCATGAACAATTTATTTGACGGCATTGAGTCATTGGGTGAGTAAAAACAAAATCAAATTCCTTTTTTTTTATTTTCAGAATGACGTTCTAGTTATTTATTGTTTATAAAGCGCTATGCAACCATTTTAAACCATATTATAAACAACGAGAATATTTTAAAGATTCTTAATGTCAGTGTCTTAATGTCATTCTCAATGTCAATACTAGCCTAAACATGGCTAGATCATCATAAATAATAGATAATTTTCTTTAGTAAAACAAAAAATAATAAAACCATATAGTAATATTAATCTAGCATATACACTGCCCTCTGTGTTGTAACTATGAAGTCTTACAGCGCCATCTACTATCGCGTAGCAGCAATAGTACTTTTAGATTCCCGAGACATTCTATTTGCTGATAGATGTCGTTGATGTGAGGAGCTTGTGTCAAGTCATTTCTGGCTCCGTCATTTTATGATGCCCTGGTACTAACGTGTTACAAATTGCAACGTTGAGACGTTTCGACGTCGCTGTACGTTTGACAACCGCTCGCTCACTGTTGCCAATTTTATTCGCAAGTCCTCTTTGAGATTTCAATTTGAATTATACAGTCATCTCATTAGAGGATTGTTCGTTTATTTATTTACATATATTTTGTATTTATTCACTGAGAATAAGGAAAAGTAACTAATAATATTGGTATACTGGATTATTCACAGAAAATAACAAAATGTTCGCAAAATATTTTGCGAAAGGTATCTAAAACGGTAACCTTGACGTTTATTATAGTGTCTTAACATAACAATAGATGGCGGCTGCTGTATTATTAGTTTTGAAACGATGGTATTATTTTGTTTATTGTTGCTAATGAAGAAGATTTTAAGAGTTACCTACCTAACATTTTTTCTTTCTTTTTCAGAGGAGAGTACCAACGCCTATTTGAATGCAAATTGGCGACCAGTGTCCGAATCTTTACGACCAATATTATCAAAGACGATAGAAGACATTTTACTTGGTTTTATGCAAAGATTATTCAACAATTTACCAGGACATTATATGATTGGTGATGTCAAACTTGGCTTGCCAAGTAAAAAGACAGATAAAGTAGTTTAATAATTATCATTACTATCATAGTTTTAATATACAAATAATTATTTAAAAACGAATTAGTTAAATTAGGATTAACTACTTAAAACATGTCTTAGCATTATTTTTTACGGTAATTCTTATGTACCTATGTATTTTGATGAATGCAAAATGAGAGCTTGCGTTTGTGTAAAACTTTTATGCTTTTAAAAATACCAACAATGTTGATAGAGTCATTATCGACTGTTGAAAATAAAACTCTGATACTTAATTGGTTGTAAATTGAATTAAATTGTATTATATCCGAATGGAGTTGTGTTACCTTGACTGAAAAACGGTTGTGTTGTGTAAATATTGAAAACTATAAACACATTTGAGTGCATTTTTATTTTTAACCTCCTCATTAGTGGAACAATTATTTCATCCTTGTAATTTAATTGAAGTTTGGTAAATAAATCATTCCAGTGAAACTTGACACTGTGCCAAAACGTGGTGTTTTACGAAACCACACTTTGTTTACACACCTGTTATTTTCAGGTAGGTAGGCTAAGGTTAGGATTAGTCACAGTTCCGTTTTTACAGCATCACGAAAAAAACAGACTTCAGAAAAACAGTAATTTTTAACCAGATTTTTAAACTTTTGCTTAGGTGCAATCTATGAAAAATTGTCAAACCCAAACTGAAATACAGCATGAATTATTTCACGATAAAGACTGCTAAATTCTAGGCACAATCTTTCGTTTGAACTAGTTTTTAAAAGTAATAAACACTTAATTATTCCGTGGTGCCATTGCTGTATAATTATTCATCTATTTGTAATTTAAGCAAGTGATTGCAATTAAAAATATTTTTAACAGCGTACGCTTTAAAAGATCTTACTATAGTATATAAAAGTAAGTAAAGCAGATAAAATAAAATCTCTTACCTGCCAAATAGGACGTCCAGGCATTTTGAAAAACAAGGATTTCCAAAAACTGTCACTAATGTACACAAAATCACACACGTGAACGTTTCACACGGTGGTCACTAGATGGCTCTCTCACCAAAGTTGAGAACAAAATAAGCGTTACTCGCTTCTATAACCTGTTTTATACGCCAGCAAAGCTCTATCGATGTAAATACCAGTGCGAAGAAACACGACGCAGAAACGAGGGAACGATCGACAGAAATATCCCCTTACGTGGCCAGTACCGTTTATTGCGGAATTTCTTTGAAATAAATAGGTACATACGATGATAATTCACACCCATGTCCATAGTCTATACTTTCCAGTTGTATAAATATCTCAGTTTTATTACTAGACTAGATAATTTTCTGTTTTAAACCAGCAGAGTGCAGCATGCACGTGTCTGATCTTTTTAAACAAACATTGTCAAATTTATTACTGCAAATAAACTTATACCAATACCTACTTAAAATTAGCAACGCATTTTCCCCGGGCTACGGAAGAACTGTTTAATTAATATCGTTTCAAAGTTGGCTTTTTTAAATGTATCATACAATTAAATAGCTGGAAGTGGTACCGAAGGGACCAGCTTCTTTGGTTTTGTGAAATAATTACCAATCGCTGTTAATAACCTCGGAGAAATTAATGATCTGGCAGTCTGGTTGATAAAGGGCTTATAAAAGAACTATCTAGAGCAATTGGTTTGCTCACGAGTTTCTGAACATAGACCCCTGAATTGACATAAGCATGTCAACAAAGGCTAGACTGATATGAACTGAAATGAAATTGTTTATTCTGCAAATAGTATTTCGGAATCACTTTCACACGTTATATCAAAAAAAGGCATATAAGTAGAGCCGAAATTTCATATCTGACTACCCCTGAGAAGAAATGACGAAAGAAAGTCAGCTGTGATCGTTTTTTAGTTAACATGCTATCTCTAAAAATCTAAAAATAAAAATGTTAAAAGGTGATTCGAGGAAAGATGAACACGTGTTCACACGATTTTTATTAATAGATTCTATTTTTGCTAGAAGGCTGGTCTCAAATTCAGAATTTCCTAGTCCGATAGTTCCATCCGACAAATATACACTAGTCCAATTCACGTTGGATCGGAAATATAGGGGTTATAAAAAACTACTATTATTAGACTACGTTGCGGTAGACCCCGTAGAAAATGGCGGGATGAGCTGGACAAAATAAACGACCAGTAGTCCACTTTAGCCCTAGATTGAAAGAGCTGGAAGTCATGGGGAGGGCCCAGCAGTGGGATGATGCAGGCTAACAGTAACAGTAACTATTATTAGACATCAGCCGGCGGTTCTTAAAGATCATCGGACAAGAAAATCGGGAATTTACTCCCAGCCTAAACTGAAATGAGGTTGAAAATTTTCACACTTTGTTTTAAGCTTTGTGATTCATACATTTCTGAGTTTTATTGATGTGGTAAGATGTTACATATCAATGGTTTGTGATGAACCGGAGCGGCGCAAATAGGTTAATGAAACGAAAAGTGAAGAACAGAATTAAATATGAATAATGGGCCGCATAACGTATGATGAATATTTAGCGAGTATATAGCAGTAGTTCATTAAATAAAATCGACCTATTATAAAACCTCCCTAATTACTTCTAAAAAACAAAACAATTGTTTTTTTGACTCCTACATTCAACTGTTTCTAGAAATTCTTAAATTGATAAAAATCAGGGTAACTGAATTCCATTCATATTTTGAATTTTTCTTAAACTATACTCCATTTATAATAGCATTAGAAAAAAGAGGCTCATAGAAGCAGGAATGCAAAACATTTTATTTCAAAGTTATGATAAAACAATTTTAAGGGAGGTGCTTAAATTCTAATTTTCTTGCGTTTTTTGCAATTTGCAGGTCAGTGTAAGGTTGTATCTTAATAAAAATAATATGATGCGCAACAATAAGAAATATGTAGGCAATAATACAATTTTAACCTTAAAAATCATCAATACATCCCTTTGAATTAGAATTGCTCCGAATTCGTCTGATTTCGCGGGCTACTGCAGCGCATCCACCTTAATTAAAATAAAATTCGGTAGAATTATAGTGAAACGAATAACGTTCCAAGTATTGTTCATCCCTGCTTCTTTTAGGTTTTTAGCATTGACACTGTAATTTTAAATTGGAGTTATATAATATAAATAAATGAAAGCCACATAATTTCATAAGATAAATAGTTAAAATGATTATAATTAAGTGTGACAGCTGCTGTAAAAATAGATCATAATAAATTCGGCGTCTATCATAATGTAACAATGTTTATTGTATTTTTGTTACAAAGTGTGCATTAAAAATAACCTTTTTTAACTTCTTTCTAATGCTATTGTAATTATAGATTAATTCATAATATTTATAAAATAAATGCGAAAAATAAATAGGTATAAATATATATAAAATATACCTTGCCAACAATATCGTTTTGATGTTTCATCAATGCGTTGTTGTAGTATAAAAAGTGCAGCGGTGTGCGGTTTTGCCCGTCATATCAGTCATCGATGCATTTGTATTACACGGCCGTTTTATGCGGTTTGGTGCATCGAACTACTTCTTTATTCTGCATTCCTCGTACATTGAGTTCCTGGTAAGACAAATTGTTGCAGCATCTTACTGCAAATCATTTGCATGCACACATACTAATTGCAACGCAAATGTGACAGACAAAGGCCGTTAAAAAAAATTCTGTTTAGCTCTATTTTATTTATGTATACTTTCGTGATGGAGTTAGCTCACTGTCATTTTAATAATCGTTTAAAATAAATGGAAAAGACATTTCGGGATATTGTGTTTGTATTCTTTATAGATATGATAGAACCCTGTTCCGCTCAAAAAGAAAATGGTTGACGCATTTGCACCCCAAAAGGTCGATTTCATTATATAAAATATCTATAAAGTTATGTTAGACAGCTAGTCTAAGCATCTCTTGAAAGATCTCTAGAGTAGGTCCTAGCAGTTAGTCCAAATTATTGTATGGAATTTACATGGATTTCTGTATAGCTGAATTAAATTGAACGAAATACGCATGAAAAATGCGTGATTGCAAAAGTGTCAACTAGACACGCATAAAGACAAAAACAACGGATGAAGGTCGGTCCGGTGAATGACCGAGAGATGCGCATTGACCCAGAGAAGGGTGCTCGAAGGGGATAGGGCCCCTTTGGTGTCGCTCACAAAAGGAACGAGCACCAGGGTAACATGAACGCTAGAAGGTTAAGCTGCATACATGCACTTTGCACCGAATGAGCGTGACGTCATCCAGTTCGTGCTGCATTGTTTACCGCTGCATTGCAATTTTGTAATGCAGTCATCCAATTACTGGCGCTGTTGTATCTCTCAGACTTTATACAAACACTACTGTTTTTAAAATATTAAGTTATTACTGGGTTGTTTAAGAAATATTCCTTAAAATGTTACTTTTTTGAATGAAACAAATATTCATCTGTTATAAAATAGATAAAATATCCATATACAAAAAGTAAGTAGGTACCTAATCCTCTATAAAATGGTCTTAGTAATCATTGCTTGTAAAAAATGACAGTTAAAATAAAAAAAAAAACATGATTATCCGGGACGCAATAAGGTCACCCTATTTTACAACTGCATTTTCCTTGAACTAATTTCCTCTTTTCAAATATTCGATGAAGAGTCTAGCAGTTGTCTTTTGTTTAATTTTGAAGAACAGTTTGAACAATGGAACAATGATAATTATTTTTAACGATGTGATGATTGAATAATGTTTGACATGTTTGTCCTTGCGTCCCACCCTCTGGAGTTATTATTGAAAAACATGTTATATTCGCATCGTGAAAGAGACTGTTCGTTTAGTCAGTAAACTGAAATAGGTCGTACTTCTGAACGGTTCAAGGTAGTATATGGGTACAGGAATAGCCTGTGAGTAAACTGCTTAAAATAAAATCATCCTACAGACGTCGTTAGATGCTTCGCTTGCTCATCCATCGGCACCATCTATTAATTTTTGAGGGAAACACATCCTTAACACAAAAATAAGCTTCAAGATTTATTTATTAATTTAATAATCAGTATTATTAACGTAAATACGTAAGTACTATTATTTTAAAATAAATGTGAGGTGGTAAGGATCAGGCCCGGGTCGACGGCGCGTTCTGTTCCACGCGTGCCTCAAAGAGATGTCAGCACTAACTGACGGGGTCTGCTAGGGCCGATGCCTGGCAGGGCCGCGGGTTTTTCAAAAGAGATACCGTGGCCCCTGGCACAGGCAACTGAAGGAACACGGGTGGGTTTTAGTCAGTAAAAGTCTGACACACCCTCCCGCTCCGCTCAGAGCGGGAGAAGTCATCTGATGATTTCCCATTGAAAAAAAAGTGGTTAAATTATTTTTACTTCCAAGAAAATTAATTAACTCGCCATTCGTTATCGTAAAAATGTTAACGTGCAGATTGCGCAATATTATCTAGAATATTTTCTTGTCTAAGTTAAGATTAGTAAAAATGTGTGTAGGTTTTATTAACGATGTTAAAAAATACTTTTTCCCTGAGTCAGTCACTTTTCATGTATTGTATAACCGACTTGGCAGAGGTGGAAATTGTGTTTGCCAGCAATATTTTAGTATTCCAAATTTTATAAAAAAAAAACATGTTTCTTAGATTTAATTGCAATAAAGATACTTTCTTTTACTTTAAGAAATCAAGAGTGTAATATTTTTAGTACAAAACCGCTTATTTGAATTCAACTTTTGCATTTCATAAGTTTTCGTGCATAAA
The DNA here is from genome assembly GCA_951799955.1 of Apamea anceps. Classification (NCBI taxonomy): domain Eukaryota; kingdom Metazoa; phylum Arthropoda; class Insecta; order Lepidoptera; family Noctuidae; genus Apamea; species Apamea anceps. The sequence continues at coordinate 15,411,007 of OX637506.1, forward strand.
ATTGTTTTTGAAAGATCCAAAACAATTAATTGAAAATGGAACAAAAAGTAACAAACAAATACTTTGTAGGTTCCAAGTTAAAATAGATGTCCGAGAGTCAACTGTTTTAAAGCGTATTCCAGAATTACTGGCTGGATAGACTCCTTGGTAATAAAAGAGGTCAACCGTCAAGAATGACAAGGCGAACGGGGCGCCAAGAATGGCACGTTCGGAACGTAAGTGGAGAATCTGGAGCAGGCAGTTACGATCGCCATGTACCAGGACCACATAAATCTGTAGTAGCAATACGAGTAGCAATCAGACGGATTTACTGCTCCCTGGCGGCGAATAGTTGCACTTTTCATTCTGACGTCACTTTTAACTGTTTTTGATGAACACAGATGTCGCTGCATTAAAGATTGCGTGTAACAAATGTTATGCTAGCGCCACAGTCGGCATACAATACGACAATTTTTAAATTAGTTTACCTTTGCTCATGTCAAGGGCGTTTATATTTGATACATCTAGATGAAAGCCACGTACAGCGTATGAGTAGGAAGACAGCTACCATGATAACCAAACTTTTGAAACTGTTTGCCTACCGTAGGTATTTACCGTTTTATCAGACCAATCTAACCGTAGGCTACTGTGAACTACCGTGATAACACACGCGACAAGACATTATCTTGGTAGGCGGGGCTTTATCAATTCGGTACTAATAGTTTCTCACAGATTTAACAAATTTCTTGCAAAATATACCAACTGTTTCATGTTCACCTATTGCTTCTGCTACGACTGCTACGATTCGAACTGCTACGATAGTGAAGCGATGGCCGCTGGAAGTGTCGTAGGTCGTAGCGCTACGGCTACGTCATGTTGACGAAACTTCTTGTTAATTTATTTATTTACTCATCATTTTAGACTGTTCCCTTTATATGCGCGATAGTGATAAAGTTTAGGCCAATCTCAACGGTGACTAGCTAACTAGGCAGGACATCTATCTGAATGCGCGTGCGCAAGGTAATTGTGTAATATCCTAACAGTAATACAATGGCTTACATTTGGACAGTTCAACAATATTCATTGCGTTATTTACGTTGTTGAGGAGACATTTTTTTCGAAAATATGAAGCAATGGATTTAATTAGCATTATCCTTCAAAATGATTCAGATTGTGGTTGATAGTGTGTTACACAATTAGTTTTACTTTCATCTCATAGTCCGATGGCTGATAATAGGAACTTATACACCGATCACGACTAATGGAAACCGATGGACGAGGTTTATGATGGAACCAGCGTGCCCAGAAGATGCCTGTGTACTCTTGCTTTCAAGGCCAACGAGTTATATGTGGAAGGGAACAGTCGCTGGCAAAGAGTTCCACACATGGCTGGCCACGCATAATAAATATCTCCACATTTATAGTCGTACTCAGCGCTTCTCCTCCGAAAAGCGCTGGGTAGGACTGGTCGGGATATCATCCAAGTGCGGATGTGACTCATACTCAAACTTAACTCAAAACTCAAACTATTTATTTCAACTAAACCAATTACAGGCACTTTTGAATTGTCAAGGGTGGGTCAGTCAAAAAGATGAAGCTAGTTGCCCATTCCAAAGCGTAGTAGGTACCTATGGAGAAGAACGGGCAAGAAACTCCATGGACACTCTTTAAAATCACAATAATATGGTTATAAAGTATTGAATACATCATTCATGTTAAAGATTATGCATGTGAGAACGATGCAGAACGTTAAAAGCGTACGTAATAAAAAGAAAAAAAAAAAAATCAAATATTAAATTAAATTAAAATAAGCCATGGCAGCAAAGAGTTGACCAGTCCTTACTGACGGCGCCCGTTCACGAACATGACGCATAGATTAGCACCATTCAGCTCAACCATTTTGAAGGGAGCTAAATGATCCAACACATGCGCCACCATCAGCGAGACATTAGAGTGAGCATGACATACTCTCAGCCGCCAAGGTACATTCAAGTCAATGCGTGTGTGAGAGTATAATCTATCTGAGTTTTGTGTCTATGATTATTCTTTATATATTTAAAATATCTTTTATCATATTTTCATTTTAGGGTTTCAAAATAAATAAAACAAACAGTTGTTCGAAATGATTTAACTAGCAGAAATATTTACACGATAAATTAATTAAAAAAGTAGTTACGTATGTTAAACATTTACATCAAAATAATCTAGTGAGATCCATCCATTACATGAAAAGTTTTCAGTGCCTTAATAAATAATGGTAAAAGCCCGAAAAATGGTTAAATTTACCACTGTTTGGACTTATACAGTAACATACACAAATATAATAATAATACTAGATATTTGGCATAATTATTGCACGCTAATGGAAAGTATAACTTTCATTATTTAACATAGAAATATTATAATGTTTATTATCTACTAACATTCATGTTAATAAGCTTATTGCTTGAGACACGTAGTTTATTGTATTTACAAAGGTTTTCAAACTTAACGTAACTTGTCAAGTTGTATTTTTATCCTACATCAAAATAATGAGAACTAAAATGGCCTTTGAAAATTTCCGGATAGGCATGATCATAATTATATGCCAGATAAGTTAACTGGAACTTAACCGGAGGCTAGGAAATGGGCCATAAATTATATGTTTTTATTAAATGCTATAAGGCCACGTCCTAACCGAAAGCGATTGTCGCGCGAGCACGCGATTCTCGCGTTATTTTTTAATATGAAAATGACATACTCGCGCGGTCAATGAATTCACGTTTGTACGGCTTAATAAAGTTACACATACAAAGGATCGCGTCGATCGCTTACTGGCGCGTCTGTCGCTTTCGGTTAAGACCCAGGACAATGTGTCGCTTATTTACATTAATCTAGCTTCGACACATTCCTTTAGCGAACTACGTTGAAAGCAGGGACGAAATAGCAGCAGGGTCCAGATTGTTAAGAAAATGTTAAAAAAGTACTTTGCACTGTTTACACTAACTCATCGTAGTCATTGAAACTTTGATCCATGACACTTTCGAAAGATGGCAATGACTTCTTTTGGCAGGCCACTTCTTTTTGTGCCAGCAATCTGTCACACTCCGTCAAACGAGCGTGGAGTACGTCATATACGCGAGTCATTGAAGCCACCTTCTCCTTGCAAGAAGGGTCAGTTTCTATAGCAAAGAGTCGGGAATCCAGTAGCTTGATTGCAGCAACGATGTAATTCCTTAAGGTTTTCGTCTTGTGTTCAGCGCTGATGCGTTCTAAGAAAGCGCAGACTTGGCTTTCTCCACACAGAAGAACGTCTACATCGTACGCTAATGGAGAATGTTGTCTATGAAGGAAGACGATCAACCTTTTCGCATACCGGCGGTATGTTCTATACGCCTTACGTTTCCTCGCTCCGAGCGTTCTCCCCATAGTCATGGACTTCTTCATATCATCGATAACAGCTTTATATCCAGCATCGACTTTAGAATCGAATATATCTTGTAAGCGAGTTTCGACTGGTTGTAGTTCGTAAGGAGCTGGAGACGGTGGAAGAGATGGTGATGAAGGAGGGGGGGACGGTGGCAGTGGGTTCTGCGTGTTTTCTTCTTCACTAGACTCGCTTGAAGCTCTTCGTGCTACTGGACTAGCCTCCGGTGCTGGGTACGGCCGTGGTCGTTTTCTAGTTTTCTGGACTCGAGCTGGTCTTGGCGCTGTCCTGGCATTGTAGGCAGTCAGAACATTTGCATCTTGTTCAGTAAGTGGGCGAGTACGTTGGGTAGCAGCAAGTGGTATGATTCGTATTTTGACTAGACCGTAACTTTGGTGTATTTTGGCACGAATTCTAGGGTCTTCGTAGTCGGACCCCCAAAGGTCTCTGATAGCTGATTCCTTGAGGTATCGTACTTGGCACAGTTCACCGTTGAAGAATCGTTTTCGTTGTTGTTCGTTGAGCGCATCTCTTTCAGCTCCGGTGAGACCATGGATCTTGGTGAGGTGGTCTGGTAACTTGCCGTAAGTGAATCGTGCGCAATTCTCTATGGGGCACGGAATGTTTGCATGGTTCTGTTTCTTGGTGCGGGGGACTGTTGTTGCTGATCGAGGGGTGGCCATGGTTCCAACCTGGAACAAAATTAAAACATCAATTAGAAAAGTAGCCAGTATCGGCAGCTATATGTAAATAGGTCTGGGGTACGGTTTTACGCATTAAGTAATAACTGCAAGTATTGAAGTATGTCATTTTTTCTCAAACTCCTGCAGTATAAAAAACACCATCCGACAAGGACCCGACGGCTCAATCTGCCTTGACTAAGCAATGAAGCAACACATTGTTTGTACTTTGTTATAGATAGATTATTTAATAGATATTTAGTATAGGCGCATTTATCGCATTAGGGTAAACTGTAGTGGTATATGTAAGAAGATAAATAAATAAATAAAATTAAAGGACATTCATAGTCCATTAATTTTATTTATTTATTTATCTTTGATCTCAATTATTTTCTTTTATTGCAGGCAATCTAAACAACGTCGGAGCTAGCTAATGAAGACATGAACTAATTAACTTTTTTCAAACCACTGACACTGAACAAATGTTTTAGATAGAGTCCAGTTAATTTATTTAGAGGGTGTTTATCGACACAAGGGTAGCTGTCCGAGGATAATAATTGTGTTGACGAAGGCCAGGGGCTGTTTGCGCAGTCCCGGCCTCTTGTACTACGTTTAATTTATTGAAAACAATGCTATGAGGCTATGCGAAGGAGGATGTCTTGTTGTCCGTTTGTATTGATGTATGTTGTTGTAGATGATGGTGAGTGACGACGCTTGCGGCGGTCAGGGTGAACCGACGACATTAACGTTGCTAAAATAAACAGTTCCAGATAGTTGGTAGATGAGAGTAGAATTATGTGTTACCTAGGAAAGTCACATGACTTACCTAGGTAACACATAATTATAATAATAATTAATAATATAGGCTAACTTTTAGAGATCCGTAGTCAACAAGGAGGGTCCCTTATAGTTTCGCAATGTCGTCTGTCTGTCTGTCTGTCCGCGGTTTAGCTCAAAAACTATTGGTACTAGAAAGTTGTAATTTGGCATGAGTATACACGTTAATGACGCCGAAAAAGTGGTAAAATTTCAAACAACTCCATAGAAATATCGATAGATGGCGCTAAGCGTCAGTTGTATCGCGCTATTGTTTCATTCCTAAATAAGTTTTAGAAAAAAAAAACAGTTGCTACACCAGCTATGACAAGTCTTATCCAAATCTCAAAAAAAAAAAATTAAAACTTTCAGTGCAAAATTGTCGGACCAGGTGAGGATTTGTATAGGAAGTCAAATTAGGTAGGTAGTCCTGTTTGGCTTTTAGTTAGAGCATGGTACGAAACAATCACTCAGCGAATACGACCCGCACTTGGCTGTTATAAAAAATACGGAACCCTACACTGCGCGTGGCCCAACACGCACTTGACCGGTTTTCAATCATCTGATAACTTTATTCGAGGAATAATTTTTACATTTTGACAGTTATTTCATACAAAAATTGTCAAACGTCAATTTTATTCTTCGAATTAAAGTTATCTGGCGATGGAAAAATCAGCCCTTAATGAGATAATTATACGGAACATAAAAATACCATAATAATGTTCTAATGTAATTTTCAAATTAAGATAAATTGTTAGTTACAATAAAAATATACACACGTAACAAAACTTAAAACCTTTTGTTTTTAGAAAATTAGCTCGGCGTTTCCCTAAAAGCTCAGTGATGAATAGACTGAACGGTGAATAATAATGATTTGTTCATTCTACTAAAAAAGACAAGACACAAGTTCTTAACAACTTTCTATGAACATTTAACAATCGAAAGAAAAAAACTAAGTTTTGAAAAATAGGTTTGTTGACAGGCCTACGCTGTCCTCCCATAAAAAAAAAAAAAATCAAAAAATCAAAAGTCATTTATTCAAATTAGGCTGAGAATCAGCACTTTTCGAACGTCAAAATTACAAAAGACAGTCCCCCAAAAACGCCCGCCCTTCGCCACTTCCTAGTGCTATCGCTGGGAAGAAGAAGTGGCGGAACAAACTCCCCAGCAGCACAGCTGTCTGTTCAGTTAGAATATAGTTAGTTGCATGTATACAATACTAGGAACCTATGTTCAGTAATGAACATTACAAGAAGCTTAAATTATTTGCCATATTATGTCAGCTAGCCACGCCAATATACCAACAAATATAATAAAAACTACGTACTCAAGCTAAAAAATAATTAATTAAAATAAAAATAAAAACTCACTACCTAAATAAAAGCCTCCAGGCATAAAGGGCGTGACAGCTTACACATTTATGCATTGCTGGGTTCGTCACCTAGCTGTCACTTGCAGTCACAGATGATGAACTAGGACCATCGATGTGAAATAAATAAGTGAGTTAATACTAATAACAGTAACCTGTCAGTACCTAAGCTAATTCTGGAGAAAGAACATGAACATTGTCTTGAGTTAATTAGGGCGACCAACTATTCTTATCGTGTAAGTAGTCGTTGATGGAATAGTAAGCCTTTGAACAAAGGTTGGATTTTACTTGAGCTTTAAACGCATTAAAAGGCAAGTCTAGCAAAGAAGAGGGTATCTTGTTATAAAAGGTTATACCAAGCCCAACAAATGAGTTATGAACCTTATGAAGCCGGTGAAAGGGGGCACGTAGTTTGTCCTTATTTCTAGTGTTAACACTGTGAATATCACTGTTTTTAGTGTACAAGTGCAAATTTTGCCTAATATATAGGATGTTGGCGAAGATGAATTGTGATGCAACCGTGAGAATACCAATATCTTTAAAAAAATCTCTTAGAGAAACTCTGGCACCTAGCTGGTAAATTGCTCGAACAGCTCGTTTTTGAAGGACAAATATATTTTGTATATCAGCGGCTTTGCCCCACAGCAGAATACCGTAGGACATAACACTGTGAAAATAACTGAAATAGACTAAACGAGCTGTATCAACGTCAGTGTATTGTCTTACTTTCCTGACGGCGTAGGCAGCCGAACTGAGCCTTCCTGCTAGACTTGATATATGAGGTCCCCACTGAAGTTTGGCATCTACTGTTAGTCCTAGAAAAATTGCCGAGCCTACTGTTTCAAGCACCTCTTTATTTAAGACGATGTTGGGTCCTAGATTTCTGACATTCGGTAAGGCGAACTTTACACATTTCGTTTTCTTGGCATTGAGAACTAGGTTATTTGACGTAAACCAATCTGTAACTATTGTGAGTGCACTGTTTACGTCGTCAAAATCTTGTCTATTCCTGTCTACTTTAAAAATAAGAGAGGTATCATCTGCAAACAGTACAACGTCACAGATGCCCTTCAAATGGAATGGTAAATCATTGATATAAACTAAGAACAAGAATGGACCCAATATTGAGCCTTGCGGAACACCTAACTGAACTGGTAGCCCGGAAGATTTCGCGCCATTAACATCTACACATTGGACCCTATTATGTAAATATGAAATTATTATGTTGAGAGCCTCGTTTCTGACACCGTAATGATGTAACTTACGCAAAAGCGTGTCATGGTGCACGCAATCAAAGGCTTTAGAGAGATCACAGAAAACTCCAATAGCATTTTGCGATTTCTCCCATGCGTCAAATATGTGTCTCAGCAGAGCAACACCCGCGTCTGTAGTTGAACGACCCTTTGTAAAGCCATATTGATCATTATGGAGGAGGCTGTTTAAATTAAAATGTCTTAGCAACTGCTTGAGTATTAACTTTTCAAATATTTTGCTAAATGCAGGTAAAATAGAAATAGGCCTGAAATTGCCAACGTCATTCTTATTACCTGATTTAAATAATGGTATGACTTTACTACTCTTCATGAGGTCAGGAAAAGTTCCTAAATCAACACATTTATTAAAAGTAACAGCTAGATAGGGGGCTACGATGGCTATTATATTACTTAAAAGTTTAATGGAGATGCCCCAATAATCACCGGTGTTTTTAGACTTAAGTGTATTAAAAATATTAACTACATCACGTGGGGTTACATGTTCGAAACTAAATAAAGGACTACATTTAGGTACACTACTATGCAAAAGGTTTTCAGCTTTAGACGGGGACGAATTTAAGGAGCGACATACCTACTGTAATTTGAAAACATTTTTAATGGCAATTATTTTTAATAGAGTAACCGTGGAGTTTCTTGCCGGCTCTTCTCCACAGGAAACGACTAATTGGAACCGCGCACCTAGCTTCTGACGTTTCATAAGTGCCCATGTAGGTTTATGTGAAATAAAATCGCATCGAGTGGCAACACTGGTCGGCGGAACGCGCGCCGCACGAGGCAATTGCCGGCACAATTTAGATGAGAATCCGTTGGACGACTGTAAAACAATAATTTCCATGTGCATTTGTCTTAGTTATAAGTGTTCACCTGGCAAGTTGGCCAAATATAAACGTGATTCCATGTGTACGAGTGTTTTATTTAATAAAAAAAAAAACTACTAAAATTTTGATTAAAAAAAAGAAAATCAAGGAAGAAAAGAAACTAAGAAATCAAAGGAAAAATATACAAAAATAAAACTTTTTACCTGAAATATTAAACAAAATGTCCCAACAAAACCAATACAGATATTTCTAAGCGAGACAATAATGAAGAAACAACAATTAGTGAAAACAATAGCTAAGAGTAAGACCGACCGTCTGATTGAGCTAATATTTATTTTGTAAATTAGCTAGCTTCGCCGCCATTGCCCGCTCGCCTTACGATAAATAATCTAAATTGAACGATCCTCTAGGGACCAAGCTCGTATTGCTACTGTATTGTTTTATATTCTTCAATTAATAATTTTGATTAGCAAGGCTGGTTTGGTTTTTCTTGGGAAATTAATTTGAGATTATGCTAACGGAGTGTTGTTTATAAACCTGCGCTTACACGATATATTTTTTCTGCACTTATTGCCAGCAACAATAATTGTTCTATTAATAAGTTGTGGTGTAATAGAAGTGTGTGTGTGTGTGTATGTAGGGCCTTTTTGACACTATAAGCATTATTTTCTTTTGGTTTTCATAGTTTTTAAGGTGTTTTTTGTTCTAATGTCAATAAACGCATTTTATTATCTTTGTTTTTTTCAATATAGAGTAACGCAATAAACTGTAACAGTGACTCTATATTGCTCAATATGTTGTGGCGTCATCTCTTGCAACAAATGCCACAATCTTGTCAACAAGAATATATGAAGATAATATGAAGTAACGTTACTCTAATTTCTATGTCGATGAATATATTAAGCATGACAGCAGTGGTGGCCCAGTGGTAACGGCCGCGATTTATGAGTTATAGGTCGTAGGTTCAAACCCAGACAGGCGCTTTACTTTGTGTAAATTATTTCATCACCACCGCTCACAAAACAGTGAAGGAAAACATCGTGAGGAAACCGGCATGTCTTAGAACCAAAAATTCTAATACATGTGACATCTACCAACCCGCACTCGGCCCGTATGGTAGATTATAGCCATCTCGAAGAGAGGAGGCCTGTGTCCCAGCAGTGGGGACAATATAGGCTGATTATGAATTATGAATGAATCAATACGACACGGTTGACGCAGTTAAGCGATTGACTGCTGCGCTGCGTGTCGCGAGTTCGATTCCCGCACGGAACAAATATTTGTATGACCTACAAGTAATTGTTCTGGGTCTGGCTATTTGTGCATGTGAGTTAATATAGGCTGATTATGAATTATGAATGAATCAATACGACACGGTTGGCGCAGTTAAGCGATTGACTGCTACGCTGCGTGTCGCGAGTTCGATTCGCGCACGGAACAAATATTTGTATGACCTACAAGTAATTGTTCTGGGTCTGGCTGTTTGTGTATGTGAGTTTAAATGTTTGTAAACGCACTCACGATACAGGAGAAATTCCTAATGAGGGGGCAATGTTTATAAAAAAAAAAAATATATTAAGAAAGATAACTTCTAAATAATTGATTTATTTCAGACGGCTCCTTTTCGATTATTCGAATTCCGCCGCCTTATGAAATAGTAATCTCCTAATTAATGTATCGTACCACAAAACATAAGTGTCACGAAACGACATTACAAAATCAGTTAAAACAACTCCTTCATCTCACATTGACATGACAGCCGAGTCGCGAATTACTCTAAAAGTTAGCATAAAGACCCCTCAGAAAGTGCGACTTGAATAAATAACTCATTTACATATTTAATAACAGGTATCGCGGGCGGATTCAATTGTTCAATCTTTGCATTATTAGCACGGCACAGTATTACCCTCTGGCTTTGTCAATTAAATATTCAGATATTGTTTGATTAGTCGCTAGTATTGCCGAAAAACAGGTTTTGTTTGGACAGTTATTAATGAGATTGAAATTATTGTTAATTAAAACGGTATCACCAAATATTAATTAACATAGAGATAGAAAGAGGTATGGTATACAAAAATATTACAAAGGCTAACATGTAATAGAGGACACACTAGCAAACTTCTTCTCACAAAACGTCAGACATACACGCATAATTCTACTTCATTCATCGGCAAACAGATCTCATTTATGATTGGTGGTCAGGAATCCTTAAAGTACAGAAATGTAAAGTTTTGAACTGAAGGCCATTTCTCGTAATTTAAACCGTTCAAAATCTAGTCGCAGTCTCATCTCGGCGACAAACACATGTCAAAAACTTGTCAAAATGTAGGGAACAAAGTATTTTTGACAGATTGAGACTGAGATCAGACTGTGCACGTTCTTAAAATTACAAGAATTGCCCCTCTGTTTCCGTCGTTTCCGGGAGCAGTGGTGGTCCATTGGTAACGGCCCCAACAGTACAAGTTGTAGGTCGTAGGTTCGAACCCAGACAGGCGCTTTACTTTGTGTAAATAATTTTATCACTAATGCTCTCAAAACGGTGCCGGAAAACATCGTGAGGAAGCCGGCATGTCTTACAAATAAAAATTCGAAAACTTGTGTCATCTACCAAACCACACTTGGCCCGCGTGTTGGATCATACTCCCTCTTACAGAGAGGAGGCCTGTGTCCCAGCAGTGGGAACATTATAGGCTATGCTTATGCCGTCGTTTTAGCGCGATCTAAGTAAAAAGCTCATGTCATGGTGTAAAGATGAGCCAGTCAGTTAAGTGGGTAGAAAGGCAACCACCATTCAAAATACTTCTCAACTGAATTACCTAATATTTTCATTTTGTCTTTACGAATGCTGGCATGGAAAGGTTTTTAGGGTTCCGTAGCCAAATGGCAACGGAACCCTTATGGATTCGTCATGTCTGTCTGTCTGTCTGTCTGTCCGTCCGTATGTCACAGCCGCTTTTTTCCGAAACTATAAGAGCTATACTGTTGAAACTTGGTAAGTAGATGTATTCTGTGAACCGCATTAAGATTTTCACACAAAAATAGAAAAAAAACAATAAATTTTGGGGGTCCCCATACTTAGAACTGAAACTCAAAATTTTTTTTTTCATCAAACCCATACGTGTGGGGTATCTATGGATAGGTCTTCAAAAATGATATTGAGGTTTCTAATATAATTTTTTTCTAAACTGAATAGTTTGCGCGAGAGACACTTCCAAAGTAGTAAAATGTGTGTCCCCCCCCCCTGTAACTTCTAAAATAAGAGAATGATAAAACTAAAAAAAATATATGATGTACATTACCATATAAACTTCCACCGAAAATTGGTTTGAACGAGATCTAGTGAGTAGTTTTTTTTTAATACGTCATAAATCGTAACGTAACGGAACCCTTCATGGGCGAGTCCGACTCGCACTTGGCCGGTTTTAATTATTTACTACTAGCTGCGCCTCGCGGTTTCACCATCATAAGTTTCGATTCCGTGGGAATATCGAGATAAAAAGTATACCATATCCTAATCCAGGACATGGTGTACCCATATGAAAAATTTAATCGACATCCGTTCAGCCGTTTCAGCGTAGAAGCGTAAGAAACAAAACATTAAGTCTTTTCTCTTCTATGTTATGGGTTTGGTTTCCGCACTTAGTCCTTCAAGTGGACCATTGTGCGTAATCTTTTCTCTTTACGAGCATAATATTAGTTAACATGTCTCGTTTTGTTTAAATTTCACTGTGATCAATGACTTCAACAATTATTGCATAGTACTGTCAATAATAAGCGTAAGCATGTATGTAATAGTATTTCACTAACAATAACGGCCACGCACGGCCAAATAACTATTTTTGTTAGAAAATAATGAGCCCTTGACCCTGGTGCTGGCGTAGGGGTCTCTGCACTGCACCATGTAAACATGTACCTGTCCCTAGCCAAAACCACAACCTTAGTTCATACATACATACGTGGGCTTACGCCTTCTTCCAATGGGGGTAGGCAGAAGCTTCAGAACGTCACCTGCTTCGTTCCTTACCTTTTGGTTCGTTTACGTTAATACTCTGTAATACGGTCTTACATGCACGCCGGTTTTGGGTACTATGCACCTGATCTGTCTAAAGAACATCACCAATAAGGCCACTATATGTCCTTCTAGGGCGTATCCTTCCGGCGTTTCCATTCATATCTGCCTTGTGGTAGTCGTCTTCCACTTTTCATGACCAAACCATCTAAGCATAGGTACACGTTACAATGTTTGTCACTACGTCTTCTTTTTAAACCGCAACATTTAAACCTTATCACATACCTTAGTAAGTAGTGTTCATTAATTATTTTATTTTCTAGTAGATGCTTCCACAGCTAGTTCAGATAGATTATTTCAAAATTGAAAAACATCGCCATCGTAAAATTATTTATTTGATAACTGATATAAATATTTAATTTTTAAGGGTAAAAATAAGCTCTTAATAACTTTTAATAACGTTACTTGCAGGGCATTACTCATTCAGGCATGTTATATTGTTTATTTATAGATTTTTATCACCTCAACCTTATAAGTAAAAAGACGAGGCTGATAAATTATAAGTTCAATTTTTTTCTGTTCTAAAGTTAATCTGTTGAACACCCTCAGTTCTACATGGTAGTTGAGAATTCGTGTACACCACATAAACTAATAACAGTTAGTCTTTGTTGATTCCATAATTTAATTTAATTTAAAGGATAAGTCGGTTTTTATATTATTTTGATAGTTTTCTAAAATATGGTGTTTGTTCAATTAAGATGCTTCATCGGATAAATTAGGTATTAAAAGTTTAATCATTAATGTTTAATTTGTTTAAATCCCTGGGGTCCTTTAAACGATTCATATTCATACAGAATTGATTTCAAGAGACACACCCTTAACAGTTTGTCATTACCGATCGGCTCTAGAATATAATTTTTAAATTCATAGTTTTGCAACTTTCAAAACCCAAACCCACAAGCACCACAAAAGAAAACTGCAAATAAACATCATTTATTGACAAATAAACAACACAACAACAAAACGAAATAACCTTACCTTGAAAACTGCAACCGCAAGAAAGTCCTTAAACAAAGTTTCGCGCGTTGTTTACGTCAATAAATACGTTGTTGTTGTTTATGTTTTCCGAACAAAGCGAGCGCGAGGCGACCTTCCGCGAGCGTAGCCGTCGCTCAACTGACGTTACGTAACAGTATCCTGGCGAATCCCTTTTCTCAACCCCCATGATTTTCTCCTAGAGAGCAACCATTTTCCACTGACCTCCCCCGCTCCCCTTCTCCTTACACCCCTCAGACCGCAGAGGAGTATTACTCAGGCAAAGTAAGGGTCAATGAAAATTGGTTCTCTGTTTTACGTGTGTGACGTCGGTGGTGTTCGGAAAACTTCGTGTGACGTCGTAGCAGGCTCCTCCTTTGCGTAGCCAATAACAGCTTCAGCGTAACCACTGTCGACGGGACGTCGTAGCACTTTTCTTTTAATTCGTTTTTGTTGAAATAAAATTCTGGAAATAATAGGATTGTGCATTTAATAGTTAATATTCTGATTTCCCATAAAATTGCCTGCAGGATTTGTACAGTGGTCGAGTGAGATGTCTAGAAAATTTTGGTGAGTGTTTTTGTTACACGCAGTTATCCATTTGTAAAGCATAAGCATGTCTTTTTTACAAGTTTTAATTTCTCTCTATTCCAAATTGTATGTGCATACCTACCGCTTACTTCTGAGTGCATATGAAATCTTTCATGCTTGCTTTTATCAGTTTCCGAAACCACAGAGTTTTGTTGAATTGAGCCAATATAACATTAATTCGTTGTCTACAAGCAACGAGCAACTTTTGCCTTAGCAACATATTTGTCTCTCACATCAACTCTATGAAAAAGCAGTCTTTGTCGCGTCGCTACATGCGCACACTTTCATGCAAACCCGTAGACTTGATGTGAGAGACAAATTAGTTGCGGAGACAAAAGTTGCTCGTGGGCCCCTCCCTAAGTTATGCCGTGTTAATTAAAAAATAATTCTTGACGACTGTAGTATAATATTGTGCAGTAGGTAAGTAAAAATGTAAGTACTTATAATTCATCCACAGTTAACTAGGCTACTCAAACTATTCGACGTTACTAAATGTCTCTCGCTTACTTGTCTTCATTGGTTCCAAGAATTTTCATGCAATACATACAGATAATGAATTTTAATATCCTACCCGACACGCCTACTTGATAGGCGTGGTTAAAACCGCCACGCCTACCGCCTACACACAGTTTCTGAGCTCCGTACTCTTTCATCCGAGACAAAATCCTTGATAACACTGCTAATGTGGGAATACCATTGTAGGAAGAAAGTGTATTAAAAATTGTGATATCTGATTTGGTCGTGTAATACGATGGCGATCGGGATATCGATCCTTCCAACTTTCTAGACGATTGATTAAATACCTAGGTAAGGATTACGGATGTAGTATGAATATTTGAGTTGTAGACTGCCTTTGTTCGTGTGGAAGGGCAGAAAGAGCATGGCTAGCCGTGAAAACTGTGCATTATGTGAGAATGGTACTGTGAAGATCTCTGCGAGCTTCACGGTACCGGGAGGAATAAAATCAAATAAACCAAAAACTAAAATAAAAAACTACGGTTTATCTCGTACAATAAATTATTCCTATAAAATATACTTACATCTTCATTATTTTGCTTGACCGCCTAAACGCTTATTTGACACCCCGTTCTAAACTTGCTTGAATGTTGCCCGCGTTAAATTATAGCCAGCCTGCAATACATAAGGTTGACTTTGGTGAACAACCTCTGTTGCGGAAGGATCGTACGATCCCGCGACTGCCAGCGTAGGTGTGAGATGGAATACCGGGGTAGTTTTTAGACAGTAAGAGTCTGACAGACCACGCCGCCCACCCCAGGGCGACGGACATCCATGAGGATTTTCCACGCGAGAAAAAAAAATATGGACAACCTCTACAGTACTGAAGAGATCATGCTTTTTCTAGGTGAGAATATGATTTTTGTAGTATTTTAGCAATATATGTCGTTCAAATCCAGCGGCGGCCTCAATAACTCTTACTTATCCCACATCGCTGACGGTATCTGGTGCTCGTTATCAACAATTAATTAATACTTCATGCTAAGTAATAACAACCACACGGGTTGATTGATCAGGTCGGGCCGTGGATGGGCGACCTCGGAAAGCAAGTTGAGCCGTTGGTCCCGGCTGTACCGGCAAGTACTTATTTGACCGGGGCCCGAATTCACTATGACCACTTAACGATTCCTTGCTTCCAAACCACGCCAAATCCCTAGTTATATAATCACGACATCTACTATTAACGTATTCACTATAACACAATGGAGTGGTTTGGACTGTCAAAAAATATATTGTCATCACCAATATCAACCAAACAAACCCACAAAAATGGAAAACTCCTCTGAAGAATGTATTTATCAGGTAGTAGAAGTTAAGGTTAGTTATTTTTAGAATTCCGTGCGACCGAATGAAAAAAATGGAACTCCTATAAGATCACTTGTGTATCTGTCTGTCTGCCAACAAATATTATTATTTATTTATTTTATATAAAAATGTTGCCCCACACTGGGAATTACTCCTGTATCGTGAGTGCGTTTACAAACATTTAAACTCACATACACAAACAGCCAGACCCGAAACAACTACCTGTAGGCAATTCAAATATTTGTTCCATGCGGGAATCGAACCCGCGACACGCAGCGCAGCAGTCGATCGCTGAGCCACTGCGCCAACCGTGTCGTCAAACAAGGAACACAAAGGTCGGGGGTCGGGGGTCGGGGTCGGGTAGGTCGTCATATTAAGGAACTTACATGGCTAAATACTGAAAGTGTGTTGACTTCCTATACACTTGCTGTTTAAAGTAATTTTTTATTTGGTAATTCAAATCTAGGCAGGTGGCGTTTTACTTTATGTAAATAATTTCATCACCACTGCTGTCAAAACTGTGAAGGAAAACATCGTGAGGAAACCGGCATGGCCTAGAACCAAAAATTCGAAGATATGTGACATTTACCAACCCGCACTGGGCCCGCGTGGTAAATTACAGTAATATGTGTGTGTGTGTGTATGTTGTATGTTCCACATTGTCGTATGTTTAACATTATTGACTGATTATTCTCCGCATGTTGCTTTAGAATACTTTAGAGATCATAAACACCAAGTTTCCTCACGATGCGATGATTTCAAAATGAATTTGTTTTTCCTTAAGTTTAAGCTAGGTGATTGTGCAATCATTAATCAGCCAATAAGATGCACTCCTTGTGGAAAACAGCACCGGATCAAAATATGATGTCGTAAGAATAGAAAGGATGTGCCCGGTTTTTTGTCAAATTGTTGCTACTGGAATATATTATTTTAGAATTGATATTATGAAGCGGCACTGAGTTGCGGGTAATTGCGTACCACGTACTTGTTTATTTATTAAAATAGGTAAAAAACAGTGGTATAGTAACTACACATTCCACAGATTACTCAACAAAATAACTAACTGTGCAGACATTATGCTGTTATTTATCGCTGTGTTATTATTCGTGAAATAATGTAAAGAAGCAAAAGAGAGCATAGAATCTAAATAACAAAAACTACAACTAAACTAAACTAAAACTCTTCTTAGGATGCCTAATGTATGTATAGCTATTAATCTCCTATATTACAAATACGTGTGGAACCCTTATGGAACCGTTGTGGAATCATATGCAATGGCAACGTCTTTAATTTTGACAGTTCAATAACATTCATTGTGTTATTTACGTTATCGAGCACGAGCAGAAGAATTTTTCAAACACATGTATTGTGATTTATAGTGTCATTGTGTTACGCAGTTAGGGCGCTGTATTTACTAGAAATGGGTAACATTTGGAGTAGATATTCATCATAGTAATTGACTTAGAAAATTGTGAAATACTAGTGCCAATGCAGCCAGACTGACGCTACACTAAGCTGCAATAGTCTGTTCATTTTAAAATTGTGGGAAGAGTGTGTGAAGGACAAAAAGTACTTGCTAGATACCTACTTAAACAATCTAAACGATTTCTCGTCGACTCATTACACCGATCAAACAGAAACTAAGATAATGATATCTTGTAATACCTTCCACAAGATAGTATTTTCTTCACATATTCACGACTCATGGCCTACTCGATGTGAGCGTGAAGCTATAGAAGAAGAAAGAAAACTTCAAGAATAATTGTTGTTGTCAGAAGTGGTTTTAACTAGTGATACAACAAATACCTGGTGGTATCGTTTAACTTTAAAACACCCACCGTATCATCGGAGGTACGGCCAGGGGTACGGTGGCTCTGCAGTGAACTTTTTAATGCGCAGTGAAAAGTGACAGTTGCACTCCCATACTAAGCCAATGCTTAATTTTTTCTTGACATAATGATGATAAAAATATGATGTTGAGCCTCCCCTCCGGATATCCGGTGGATATTGTGTTATCCGGCGTCACAATACGAAGCTCGTGATAAATTTGTACTCGGAAATGTTCGTTGATTGATAATCTCTTGGGTAGCCTGTTCCTGTGGGAGGAAAAACAGTGGTTAGTGTAAACAGTTTGGTATGGTTTGTGGTGGACTGCCAAAATGGTTTGTGGTGGACTGCCAAAAGTTTAGTCTGTCATCATAATGATAATTCATAAATATGTTTTGATGTCAATATTTTATTAATTTAATTCTATTGACAATAAATGATTATTATTATAATTGGTTAATGGTTGGTTGGTTGGTTGGTTGGTTGTTATATGGTTAATTATATCAATTGATTGGTATACTTATAAAATTGGTGGTACTTAAG
The DNA here is from genome assembly GCA_951799955.1 of Apamea anceps. Taxonomy (NCBI): domain Eukaryota; kingdom Metazoa; phylum Arthropoda; class Insecta; order Lepidoptera; family Noctuidae; genus Apamea; species Apamea anceps. Next base: position 15,429,175 of record OX637506.1, read on the forward strand.
TAGGTATATGGTTACTAGCATTGAATTACAATGTAGAAAGAAGAAGTCATTGAAAAGAACTAAAAGAAAACCTTTTCATGATCACGAAAACAGTGCAAAAGATAAGTAATTATTTTTGTCTTAAAAAAATCTTGCACACCTTATTGAAAAAAAAAATGATTATTGAATATCTTCAAAATTCTCTTTCGTGAAAAACACTGCTTCCATAGCTGTCATCGTGTAGATCTATGCAGCGTTAAATCATAGGGCGGCGTGCATAATAACATAATAAAATAGGGTTCCGATACTTTGTTTATTGTTTTGATGAGTCAGCCATTTTTCCCCTACACCACGAGGGCTTGGGTGCACTTCCTAAGCCCGCCGCATATGCTGTTGCTGGAGAAAAATAACTTTAGTATTCGTGATCCTATGGTGTGCAATTTGTGATAGGATCTAGTTGATTTTTGTCTTATATTTTGAAAATTTTGAAAGCCTGGGGTTGTAAACAGATTACATATTATAATAAATACTGATGAATTTGAATGTTTGATTTCCAAAGGACCTAGCTCGAACGAGGATTGTAAACGTAACGCATATTCAAACGACATCGAAAACACAACTATTCTACAGCATTTGGTTCACAACAAGCATAATGAAGGTAAAATCTTAAAAGTGAGTAATTATTATAACTAACACAAAAAAAATGCAGAGTGACGGTAACAAATTGGCTGCTAACACTGGACTACGATTTGACAGAAAGTCTCGTAGTATAAGTAAAACTCACACAGATTGACCATTCACAAATACATAACTGTACTCGCTTACATACGTACCTATAGCATACAGACACTATTACAACACTAACACAACTGGCACAAATCACACCACCATACATAACTCCTTATATGCCTATTTTAAGTTTAAGAATGTATCATATTATATCAACTTGTTAACGGAACGAAGGACCCTGGATCTCACAACACAGGGAATCCTAGTGTGAGGTCTAGGAATTCAATCCACTCGAATGTAAACTTAGCTAAATAAATTTATTATTATTATTATTTATTATGTCAGGTTAGGTTTACTCCGCGTGTTCGTGCTAGGTCCACAGAATCTCAATTGACAGCAAAGGTTTTAATAGGGATGTTTTGGTCTGGTAATCTACCTATTATGGCATTCAAATTGTTTGAGCATTTGAGAATTTGGGTTACTGAAATAAAAGACTTGTGAAAAAGGGGAAAAATATTTCTAAAAGGCTTAACATTTCTAAAAACAACCATGATGCATACTTAATGACCACTTATCATCCGTAAATCGAAGTTAACGACTGTTTTCGCAAACAACCTACAAATTGCCAACTATTTGTCGATCATTTACTTTAGCAATTCATCGAATCGTCGTTTGTTTGGTCGCAGTTGCGATTAAGTCGCTGAATTTTTTATACGCCACATCGTCGTGAAACAACAGGCGTAGGTATGTTTTTCGCTTCGTTTTTCGGGAAATTCACGTGATTGTCATCTGAATAATGGATCCCTCGTCCGTTGGTAGTTCGTAGTACCGATTTTTCAATTACATCACAATGCGTCGGGTCGGCGGCGTATACGCATGTGACAAATAAAACTGCCGAATAAATAAGATTTTGAATTGGTGTTCTGTTGATTTTCGTTGTCATACACCTCTTTTGTGTCTGTTTTCATATTGGCTTGTGCAGTCCCATTTGTATGGTCAGTTTTGAAACTGCATACAGAGTGTAAAAGATTGTACATCAAACTAAGTTACGTTGTACATAATTGCTGGGAAACGGTTTTTTTTTCTTGTGTGATTTCGTTGTTTACACGCGCTGTCGCGCGCAATGTAACTCGGGTAAAACATTGTGCTTAGAGGTCGTGGGGTTATTTAAAGTTAAGTTATAACATTAAAAACACTTTTTTTTTGCAAAAAAAACGTCAAAATATATTAAAATTAAGGTTTGCAATATCTCCATAACTACAAGGTTCTCGGCAGGGCATGCAAAATGAGAAATAAGTGTAAAAATACATATTTTGATAAAACCAATAATAATTAACTAATAATAATTTCTTTACAAAATGAAAATGAAAAAAAGTTAGCACAGGTCTTTCAAAGCTGAAAACTTGGACATTCGCTACTGGTAGTGGTCCTAACAACATATAAAAAAATCAGAACTAGCCGTTAGTTTGCGATTTTAGTGTTGGATATGACTGGCCTACAGTCTTTCTTATAGATATAGATTAAAAATTAAAGTTACACAGCTAAACCAAATTATTATTTTTTACTTTGATAGAATGACCGTAAGGATACAAGTGCATCAAGGGAGTCTTCATTTAGAATACTACAGATTTTATTACACTGACCGAAAAACAAAATGCGGCAGCGTGGCATAGTAGTGCGACAAGGAACTAAATTAACGTGGCCGAAATAGGAACTAATGCCGCCTCGCCGTCCTGTCCACGTGATTTTAATATTTTGTTTGGGAAAATTAAAGTATTATGACATCAATAAAATAGGAGAAACATAATCGAAAAAACCGAAAAATCCGGTTTTGTTATCCAAAAAAACCCGGGTTTCAAATCGGTCAGTTATCCGGTTTTTACTGTTATCCGGGTATCCGGTTTGCATGCCCTAGTTCTCGGGTATGTTGCAGTACAAAAGAAATATCACAGTGACGGGAAAAACAAGTGACTCTCGGCTTCGTTAAGCGTCTTTTTACGTCCGTTATAATTCTTAATCTTATCCAATTTAGAAACTTAAAAAGAAACCCATCAGTGCTTACTTCCTAAACAAGGAGACATAATCGAGTCCATAAGCCCTAAAGCGATGGCGAGTAATGTGCAGCGTTTTAGCGAGGGTGGCTTGAGGCGAGATCGCCTGTCGCCGAAGTGCCGACTGGCCGATAAATGAGAGTTCGTTTTTTGTCCTCAAACTAGCAACGGTTTTTACCTCCGATAATATCGACATTCGGCTCGACTTCGGCACGGCCGCCGCCGTAATGTCCGTGCGGATTATTGCTATATAAATTGTCCACACTGGCCGATTTGATTGGCTAGGGTTGGCGTTACTGAAAACGCCTAATACATTCTTGGGTTGAGTCCATTTGTATCAAAAACTAACTAAAATCGTAATAGTGAGCAACTTAATTCTTCGAGACGATGAAAATACGCGTTAGACGAGAATTCAAGCAAACACATTTTTAATTAATGTAATGCAAGGCTTGTTAGTTTTTAAACGAAAAATTTCGTGGTGTACAGTCACGAGCACCAATATGTCAACACTTGGGAACTTTCAGTTGCGATTTTTTCGTGAAATAACGAATGCAACATTGAAATACGACACATTACATAAACCTATGGGTTCGAAAATGCTATGTTCGTAACAACATAAAATTTCATTAAAACATAAAGGAGTACATTGCTTTTGAATAAAGCCGAGTGTATACATACTTTTGCTCGTGACTGTAGAATCAGTTAAAATCACTCTAATCCACACATTTTCATTTTAGTATTAAGTTACATAGTTCTAATTCTCAATTCCTCCAATCTAGTCCTCAGGTTTTTTTTTTGTAATTGCGCCTACACCTGTTTGTCTCTGCATAATCCAAAGGTTGCCTGGTAGAAAATGCCTATAAGTCCGCCTCTGTGTATCTGTGTGCTTAAAGTATTAAATGAATAAATAACTAAGGAGTAATTCCTAGTGTGATTCATCGTTTTGTTAAAAAACAAAAAAAAAAAAAATCTATTGCTTATTCATTACATTTTAATTTGGGAAAACATTTTTTATTTCCATGTGTTGGCAGCCCTAACGAATTTCGCGCGATTGTCCAGTCACTCCCCAAAGGAACATTCGACGATATTAGGGCTTTATTTTTTATAGTTCGGGACAAAAAGTGCTCAAGCGGTATATTGAAGGAAGTGGCTATTGCTCTATTACTGTTTATCATAAGCCCTTTGACAAATCACCAAGTCATGTTCAGAACCGCTTTTCAATTTTATTTTATTACTACTGCTTTTTTTCCTTCTGAATTAAATTAACAAATTAATATCTAAAACTACAAAATAGTAAATTGACTCCAATTTCTACAACAATCAAAATTGATTTTACAAGAAACCAATTTATAGTTACCCTACAAGGACATATACTGACCATATTGGTGATGTTCTTCAGGAAGGTCATGTGCGTAGGACCTAAGTTCTCGCAACTGGCATGCATGTATGACCAGCACCCGAATTGCGTAATACTATCAATCACAATCTGAATCATTTGGAAGGGTATTGCTAATCAGTAATGAGTAACTCACCGTCCGATCAGGACCAGGCCCGTGCCGGACGGCGTGTTGTATTCCAAGCGCGCCTCAAAGAGATGTCAGCATGAGTGACGGGGCCCCATAGGGCCGTAGCCTGCCAGGGTAGCGGGATTGTCCAAAAGGGTTACCGCTGCCCTGGAACATAAAGGGCTAAGGAAGGAACACGGGTGGGTTTTAGTCAGTAAGAGTCTGACACTCCCTCCTGCTCCACCCAGAGCGGGAGGAGTCATTTGATGATTTCCCATCCTCAAAAAAAAAAAGGGTATTGCTAATCCATTGCTGCATGTGTTCGAAAAAATGTTCTTCTCAACAACGTACATATCGCAATGAATGTGAATGAACCGTCAAAATGAAAGCCATTTTTACTGTGAGTGTGTTACGTAATTAACCCCGCAGACATATTAACGTGCAATGTTTTGGTTCTAAGACATGCCGGTTGGGTAGCGGGATCGTCCGAAAGGGTTACCGCTGCCCTGGAACATAAAGGGCTAAGGAAGGAACACGGGTGGGTTTTAGTCAGTAAGAGTCTGACACTCCCTTCTGCTCCACCCAGAGCGGGAGGAGTCATTTGATGATTTCCCATCCTGAAAAAAAAAAGACATGCCGGTTTCGTCACGATGTTTTCCCTCACCGTTTTGAGAGCAGTGGTGATGAAATAACTTACACAAAGCGCCTGTCTGGGTTCGAACCTACGACCTACATCTCGTAAGTCGCTGTCGTTACCACTGGGCCACCACTGCTCTCATTGTAAGGCATTTTGCCCCAATTTTTTATGTTAAAACATGTTCATCCCTGCAAAATATCTAAAAAATTTCATTCTGTTTTTTGTTTCCTACGTTCAGGTGATATCAAAAGTTGCAACAAAGGGCCGGCGAAAAAATCCCATTGTTATCGAGGGTATAATTTATTAGGGGCCCTGGCTCACTGGGACCTTTTTTTATATATCATCGCATTATCCCCACTTGGAGAGTTACAACTTCTTAAAGGAAATTAATTTAGGCGTTTAAAACTGTCCTAAACACCGGCTGACTTTATGTGAGGTTTGATAAATGTCGCTTGTTATTCATTATCTGTGGAAAAGTGCGGTGGGAGTTTGATTGTCATGAGAGATTAGAGTTCCTACTAAAAAGAAAATATCGTGAAAATTATGTGACTGATCTGTGAAGAAAATGACTGGGAAAATGTAAATAAATGATAAATGATTTTATTTTGTAAGTAGATTTGTGCAAACATGTTTATAAGTCAATCATATTTTATAAACTAGATGAGCTCAGCGTTTTCGATCAGACTAGTCTGAGAGGTAAGGCCGAAACATACTCACAGTCTCTTTTAAAGTTCAGACATAATCTTGGTCAGATCATGTGAAGACCATGTAGATCGATGTCTGAGATGGTATTTTGAGGAAAGAACCACACAGATATAGATATGTACAAAAATTACTTCATAGAATTTCACAAAATTATCTATTTTAGTTATTACACTGTATCAGTATGTCATAGCAAACAAACATAATTAATTTTCTCTTTTCTTTACCTTCGATTTTTTACGTTCGGTTACATCGAATGTAGTTAGCATTCAATCATAAACATGCGGGTGTCTCCATTGTCAATATTTTTTGCCAGAAACCAATTGATTACTATTTATTATAAGAAGCGAAAGTAATTTGTGTTAAAATTAAATAAGCAGTTTTCTAGTTGTTCTTAGTTTGAGTCGAGTTCAGCAGTTCATCTTTATGTACTCGTAAATAAGTTTATTATTTTGTGAGTTGACGCTCGCCAGTTTTCTGATATTTGAACTAAGTGTACCTTAGATCAATTTATTATACATACATGCGAATATAAACTCATGCCTTCTTCCCATGGGGGTAGGCAGTTCATTATGTTAATTACGTTTATTATGTTATCAAATATTACCGTTATTTTTGGAAACACCTGTAACACATGTTTCATAACAAGTACTTAAAATGTAAAACAAAGCGCGAAACACAAGAAGCAAAACCAAAAACAATAACCGCCTCATCAGTACGACACGTTTTCCTAACAAACAAAACACAACCAGAGGCGCACAACACTAGGGCACCCCCCTGTTCATCCGTTTTCGATTAAAATGTGTCCCTAATATTTTTATCTCCTCACATAAATACGCAGTAATGAGCGGCCCGAAATTCTCGTCCGTTATAAATTTATTTAAGTCTGGCCACCCATTCGAGTGTGCATAATTTTGATACAAAAATAATCTACGGATAATATTAAAACCCCTATTAATTTAACCGCTAACGTTTTAATTCTAAGCTTTTAGAAACACACATTTCTCTTGTAGGAGGTATTCTCGCCCAGGAAACAGGCAGTTTTTCTTCTTACAATTTCCTATTGGGTGTAAAAGGAAATTGAGGTGCTGTCTATCGCTAAGTAGTATTGGCAATAAAACCTTGTGTGTTATATTTTACAGTAACATGAAAAGTTATTTTTTTCTTGCTGAAAAGATATCGAGAGCAGTGGTGGCCCAGTGGTAACGGCCGCGACTTACGAGTTGCAGGTCGTAGGTTTGAACCCTGACAGATGCTTTACTTTGTGTAAATTATTTCTTCACCACTATTTTCAAAACGGTAAAGGAAAACATGGTGAGGAAACCGGCATGTCCTAGAACCAAAAATGCGAGGACATGTGACATCTACCAACCCGCACTTACGACAAGATACGTCTCAAAGAGAGGCCTGTGTCCCAGCAGTGGAACCATTATATGCTGATTGTGCTACGAAAAGATTTTCACACTCATTTAATTTTAGAAAACTAGTTCAAAACTAGACTCTAAAGTAAACGGGATACAGATTTAACTAAATAAATACGTCTTTGATTTGCAATTTTAAGTACTTACCTGCCTATTTCGTATTTTCTTTGCCAATAAATTACATAAAAAAGCGCTTGGATAAGTAGAGTTGGCACTTTTCACGGGCGGAGGAGGTCACTAATGGAAGCTTGAGCTGATAGCGGCTGAGGAGTCTTGATTTATACGCGCCCGGTTACTCGCCGTGAATAATATAACCAAGGATTTATGATCTCTGAAAACTTCTGCGAATATACCCAACTACATTGTTTTCATTGTAAACGATTTTCTGGTTTTACCTGACCACCGTTTCGTTCATATTTTTCGCGGCTATTTGGTTATGTGTGTCGCCGCTTATGTCAATAAGCGGCGCTGGATCACATGTCGACAGTAAAACAAATTCAAAAAACTTTCAAGCATCGTTGAAACGAGAACACGATGTTCGGAAGCATCGTTCGCAATGAAAACATTGTCAAACTCTAGCCGAATAAAGTTGCTAATTCAAACATGGACAAACCAATGGTGTTCAATAGAAAAGTTTCACTGACAAAACCAATCAACACGTCTAGTCACTATTTGCTTAAAAGAAGTCTCAATTGTCGTTTGAAACTTAAACATTGGAAGCGTATTGTTTACGCCCGTGCCAATCAACAGGCTCGCTAACAAAACCAATCAACTTGGTCTCGCCTCTATTTGCTTAAAAGAGTGCTACTTTTTCCTTTTAGTTTTTCATTGTCGCTGCGACCCTATCGTCCGTCACCCGCTCCACGGATATATTTGATTAAAAAATAACGTCGTCAGAAAGCGGCGGTGTGTTGCCGAATACGTTGGATATATAAAAGGAGTAAAACGTTCCTTGCGTGCAGCGGCTTAGCCGTCATTGTCACGTTCACGCCGAGCGGTCGCCGGTCAGCGTTTGTGTTTTGTAGTTCCACTATCTGCGGAACCGAAAGGCGATTTTCACGGGACGTGGAAATAAGGCTTATTTTAGCTCTTTCACCATTCCTTTTGCAGTCTCGGGATATTTAAAGGCTTTCAATTTAGACATCTCACTCTGTTCTGGTCGTTTGCATGCGTGTGCTCTCTGCTCACCCTGTTTGCCGATGCCATTTTTTATTAAATGTCCAGCTCTAGTTCCCTGGCGGGGTTCGGTGACAAAAGGCCGCCAGATAGTGGTCCCAAGAACAATAGAAAACGATTAGTCCCGTGCATTCAACGCTACTCCTCTGTTATTCTTTTAATTGGATTCCGATCCAGTCGACTGAGCCTATGTGCTGCATAAAAAAACAGTTACTTAGACCGAGAAATTGTCCTACATACCTAAAGGGATGTAAGATTATCCAAAGCATTTAGCAAAACAAATAAGAACAAGATGTTCTGTCTGCTACTTTATTGTTGGAAAACAAATAAATAACACCAACATGTAATTGTTCGTTAATATTGCTGGTAGACAATTAAAAGGAGTTCCCCGCGAATTTATGTGTTTACGTTTCGGCAGCGGAGGGGGCCGTAACTTGTGCTTCGATGTATTCGCTATTACCTTCCGATTTTTCCTCTGATTGGCATATTAGGAGTTCAAATGCTATTGTTTTCATTTCTAAGAAAGTTAACGGAACTTTGAAGACTGGATTCTTCTTTTTTATAATTTTTTTTGGACGGTTGACTGGGTGTTTCGGGTAAGAAATCTGTGGAAGAGGAATATTCGCATGTTTGGATTCTTAACCCATTGAAAGGAACAGAACCAGTCACAATAGAAGTTGTATTGTTATCACGTCTGTGGGCGTTTAGTGTCCCGCAAAGTGTTAAGTCTAATTAGTTTTTTCGGTCAGATGAAAACTAGTTTTTCGAAATCCGATTATTATTGAAATGATAGCGTTTTATCTTTATAATAAGTCTCAACACGTTACGAATCTTTATTAAAGAAACGGTTTATAAATGTTTTCAATTCAACATCGAAAGATATAAAACAAACTTCCATTCCCTTACGATTTATAGCGCTAAGTTTTAGTTTTAGTTTAATTTTATAATGAAATCTTCCAAACGGGTTATAAGGGGGAGGGATAGACGCGCAACTTTTAAATGGCGGGAATTCGGGGGCCTTTACGATAACGATCATAATAAAATATGGAAGTTTGTTGTTACACTTTTACACTAAACGGTTTATTGTAAAGAGTGTGGCGTTATATTTAGGAGATGGTGAGAAAAGTGCGAGGTAGGATACTAGTTTTGTATTTTCTTATAGATTTAGCTATATAACTTGAGAATTCTAAGAAGATATTATTTGTAGGCACATAATTATTCAACAGAGTAAATAGGCATAATTTAATGAGTAGAATAATTATGTACGGTCTATAATAATTCCAGTTTGTGAGCTTGAATACTTTTTTCAAAACTTTTCGCAAAATATTTTTTAAGTGAATCTATTTTTCTTGGATATGTAATATATGGTATAATAATAGATAGTATAATATCACTTGCAATAACGTTCACATGATATAATTTTCATATGGTATAAAAACAAATAACCTAATTTCACGTGATCGAATGTTTTATTTCATATAATCTTCTTTTGCTCTAATAATAACATTTAGTATAACGATAATGTCATACATATTTTTTTTATTTCTATAATGCTCTTTTGATATAACGTTCAGTTGACCTAATTTTCATATACACTAATTTTCAGCCAAAATTTTGTAAGAAATAAGTAAATATCAGGAAATATCATACTGTTATAACCTCGTCTAACCTAAACCACAACCCACAACACCAACAATAGCGCGGCCGGTATATATATAAGGTAATTTATATTAAACGTTACTTATAGATTTTAAATATTATAGTAACTGAATATTATAACTAATTGAATATTAATTCAAATGTGCATTATAGAAAATGTTCATCAAACCATATAAAATAAGATAATTATATCATTAATTCATCGCTATGCATATTAAAAAAAAGTATATTAACTGAAATTAGGTCATATGATCATTAGAACTTTTGTAATTAAAACGTTACACACCCATTTCTTAGCCAAATAAATAAAATCCACCTAAAAGAATTAATTTCTAAATATTATGTTTATTATATAAATAAAAAACAACAAACGATAATTCTAAAGTCATGACTCGCTATTACGCGTCACAACGCACACAAAATTTTGTTATCTTCCAACAAAACTGCGCCCGCGGTTTTCTTAAACTGTAATAGAGAAAGTTTAGATATCCGAGTTTTATCTGCTACTCGCCCTCCAGGATCAATTAAAAGTCGGATGAAAATGCCGCACTTGACAATAATTGTTGCAATAAGAACGCGTAAGAACAACTCTGCGGCGTATATCTTGGTAAAGTAATTAAATTTGCAAAATTGTATCGTTTTAAGAATCTTTACTTTAATATGCAAGATAAATATGGTGGTTTCAGTTTTAATTTAGCTTGGGTTAGAATAATCTACATAGGTACTGATATAATTATTTGCAATTTGGGCACAAAATACTCGTATACGGTTCAGCTGCCAGTAGTCCGTTTAGTCGTTACTAAGATTGTCGTAGCATTTAGATCAATTTCATCATCATCAATAATCAACACACATAAAACCTCAACCAGCATTAGGAGTGATAATTGTGACAATAATTCCTGGGATCTCAGTTTTGTGCGGATTTTTACTGGCAGTCAATATGTCAGATTGGACTGTTAAAAAGTAAAAAATGGATGAGCCAAAAGCGTTATGCATGATATTATTGAATCTCCAAATAGTCAGCGCGATAAAATTTCATTTCACAACTGTTTTGGATAGCAAAGTTATTAATTATTATGACGGAGCAACCCGTAAAAACATTAATGTCTCCGTTGAGATCGAATTGATGGCACTTATAATGATACTTTTAATTATTTTAATCGCTCTTCGCAAACAAAAGTCGTTAATTCATTAAAAAGAAGTAATTATGGTCGTAAGTTTGTCATTATTCTTTCTTGATACACCGAGTAATCATTTTGAAGAATAATCGGAGAATATTTTACATTTAAAAGAAGGAGAGGTAAAGAAAAACAAAGTGTGATGTAATTTTCAAACAAGAATTTTGTTGGCCAGACGCCAGACTGTTGAAACTTCGACACCTAAACATCTCATTAAGTTTGTAAGAGCAGGAGACAACGATATGTGGCAACATCATATAAATTGAAGCATCATATCATGAATATAGCTTTCTGTTCTACAATATCCCTTTAGATATCATTAAAGACGAGATCAATGGTATATCTGATAATGAAATGCTAGGTGATGAGATTGAAGATTTCATTAAACTTTTCGTTTTCTGCCAAAATGATTTTTCTCTAGAACACAGAAAAGTTAGTAAAAAACCCCATATTGCTTTTTCAAATGAGACAAACAAGGAAGGAAAGTGATCGGTTCAGCAAACGTTAGACGACATCTATTTCTCCGGTCGTTAAGTTCTTGCGAACGTGTTACTGCAACGTCTCGGCACGTGCTAAATGGCCGGCCGCCAACGAGACTCCCAGATACTTTGTTATCCTGTTACTTTTACATGTTTAATCGTTCCCGGGGGACGATGTCGTGAGACTTTGGAATTAAGAATCAAGGGATAGGTAACGAGCAGTGTATTATGAAGACAGTTATGGTAAAGGTAAAGCTCGGTTTTATATCTGTTTTAAGTTTTCCAATACTATCAAAATGAGCGTTTTCCTCCTTATCCTTTTTTAGAATAATAATAATTTATTATTTTATAGTTTTACAACGAGAACACGATGTATATCGATTCTTAAAAACAACATCATGATTATATTTTGTGCGCAATAATGGCGGAGCACTAAAATGTGAATGAAGTATTGACGGCAATCTGACAGCGAGAATAAGCCATCCGATTTAAAAATATCGAAAGGAGGTTACATTGAAGTGCATAAGAGCCGACATATGTGGTACTGCAAGTGTACAATGCTAATCTCGAGGAGGAGGCTAAAGTATCATTGTTGATTGTTCCATAAAAGTGCAGAGTTTAAATAAAAACCGTAAAAATATTTGATAACACCAGATAATGAATACTATCACAGACCATTTACCCCTGCAATAATTAGTTGAAATCAAAAGCCAGCAAAATGCGGTGCAGATCTACAAATCTTAGATACGCACTTGTCAGGGTTTAAGTTGGATTTATCTTTGTTTTTCTCTTCTCCGGGAACTTTGCAATCCCTCAATGTTTGTTCAAGAGCTTAGAGAAACACATTTTTATTCCGTATAAGTGTTTGTGGTTAGCACTTCGAAAGTGACAAGAAAATATAGGAGAAGAAACTTTAGGTATCGAAAAATTTAGTTTGATATTTGGGATAAAAGAAATTGTAACATCTGACACCTCAAGCGTACTAATTTACCGTCTGCATAAAACAGTGTCTACGTAAGCGTAAATCAAAATGTATTTATTCGTGAGCGGTATAAAAAGTCAATATGGAAGGCAATAAAAAGAGGATGTCGAGAGAAATAATAAAAGATAACCTCTAGAGGAGTGAATAGAATGAGTGAGGCCCTTGTAAAGACTGTTTGCGTAGTGGATAAGACGCGATCATGGGGACACCTCTCCCCCAGGCATTCAGATGAGTCTGCAGCGGCGAAAAATTAAAAGTACTTTTTGTAACGTGTCAGTTTTGTTCGCCTCGACTCTTTTATGTAATAGTTGGTGACTTGCCCGCGTTATATGAAAATTGTCGAACGTGTTTTGTTTTATGAGTCCGTTCATATCCATTGTTGGTTTGAAAATTTTCATTTCTAACGAAACTTTTTAGAGTTTTCGGATGCCATGTTTTCGTTTATTACATTGATTGCAAAGTTTGCAAATTATTCTGTGTTGTTTAACTGTTCAAAATTGTATCGCTGCTAATTTCCAATAAGCACAAATAAGTACCTATTAGTAGTCTAACAAGATCACACCCTTTTCATTTAATGGCTTTCTTCAAACCAGCTATAAAAATCGAATAAAACGTATATTCCTTTGTCTGACAGACGTCTCAACTCTTAATTATAACAAAGTAGCATCCAAAACGCGACATGTGTGTCTTATTAACCAGGTACTTGTAACGGGGTTCATTTCTAATTCAGACTTGTTCTCCCGATGCGACATTAAGTCGTTCCAAACCCTTGAGCCCGGCCGGTATTACGCCACGTTGTAACTTCATTTCTGTAAGTCCCGTTTCATGAGTAGATTACAAGTAATTAATTTATAAGAATATGGCTGGAGATACGCCTTCTGAATTAGTATTGTTATGTGCGGAGGGTTCGGTTTAATCTGTGTTGTTACCTTTTCGATTTACTTTAAGTGGCTCGTTTGCTAGAAATTTGGAGACCCTAATTATATTAGTAGCCATTTTAGCCTTAGGCAGAATATTACTTAGCAAATCCTAGCTACAATTACTATGATTTAGAATTATATGGCAAAATTACAACTTTTGGTAACTAATCATTATAAAAGTATCGGGCTTACTGAACCAATATATGATTAAATTGGAATTAGAAACCCTCTACATCACTAGGTTCTGAATCTTAAAGTCAGAATTTAAGAACAGTTTGGACTTGTGAAAATGTTTATTTGTTGTATCTATAACTGTATAAGTTTCGTTCGCTTTCCCTCTGGGGAGCGCAATGGTGGCAAGCCGCGTACAAGCTGTTACTTTTAATGCGTTATTCGGTTCGGAATTAATGATTTTATTCCCGACAATTACCAGTGATAGCGGGTTGAGATTCCCACTTTAATCTATTCAAAATTGTTTATGGCTGTTTAAAATTTTACTTCTGCATTATTTTTAGAGTTGCAAATCAAATTGAAGCATTGACGCTGAGATTCTTGCATGTTTTTAAACTTTTAAAAGCCGAGATTTCGTTGCTATATCCACCCCAAACATTACCTTTCATATAAATATTTCCACGTCAAAATATCTTCGATACCGATGCGTATTTATCCTAAATGTGACTTTTGTTTTTCTTGTCTGTCACAAAGTTCCCGTATCAATATCTTGTGTTTGCATAACTACTTTGTGCTGTGCCACTGTGGGGTAAACACGTTTATATCCATACCTGAACTACGAACCTGCTTTGTTTTCCCTCTCTACGATAAACAACAATTTGATATTGAATTTAACATGCCAAGACAAAAATACAATAGAAAAATATTACAAAAAACAAATCCTCTATCTCACCCAAATCGATATTATTAGATGTCCGAAGAAGGACGATAATATCCGCGAAGAAAGGACGGTCGACGATATAAAACGCACTTGCGCGCATAATATACGTTTTATTAATAAAAAAAGCTTCTGTGAATCGCCCATAAATAGCCTTAATGGCCACTAGTGAGCCGGCGATTTTTTTCGATACACGACGACGCATTTGTTTGACAAATCCCCGGGGAATAAGCGACACTATCCCCTATATTATCTAAGCTTGAGGGATGCGGGGTCATTCTCGAGGTGATGAAGGCGGTATCGCGAGCTGTCTAAAGGCCCCACTAAATCATGACCTGCCAGGTATTTTCTATTTGACTAGGGTGCTCGTTTTTAAACAGATGCTGTGGATTCCAGTTATTTATGTGAAGGATCTGGAATATGTTTTAAGTCAAATGAAAAAGAAGTCACTTTAAAAATATGATATTGAATATAAATATCAGAATTATCCAAATTCAAAGACGTAAATGAGCACAAAGAAAAAGGAAGTTTCAGAAGTTATCTCACAATACAATTGAGTGATCAGTATGCAGAGCCAGCGTTGTGTATTAAGCCGATTTAGAGGAGGAAGCGTTAAAAGAAAATTTATAGCATTGAAAAGTCGTACGTAATTAATAAGACATTTGAAGTTGCGTGAAAATGTAATTTAGATTGTTTTCCATCGAGGGGTCGTTCAGTTTCCTGTCTGTTCAGAATCCTCACAAAGGCGGCTTATTTATGTATGGCCGTCTTTATATTAGCGTCTTTAAGGGAATCCAGGGGAGCATAATAAAAAAAAGAATCAGCATCAATGTCTTAAAGCGTCTTCCGGCGCGCGATAGCGGAGAACGCCCCGCCGCAAAATGGCGGTCCACACTCGAATAAATTATACCACCCCCCGAACTGAATCGAACGATTGTTCGATTCTTTTGATACGATTCTCGTTTTAAAGTTGGAGCGCCTTTATTAGTGTAAGCCAGAGACGATTATCTTAAGCCGCCATTACATATTCAAATTGGAGTCATTTCGCTTTGTAGAAATTGACGCGAAATAAAACGGAGCCTTTGATAGCGTCCTCTGTATTAGGATGGTGGTGATGGCACTTTTCAGAGACACTTTACGTCATTCTAAATACCCAGATTTAATAAAATATTCATCGTAAGGTCCTAACTTTCACAAAATGTATTGGAGTGTGATAAAATACGAGCTGTTCCTAAAACTCGTGTTTTCATACAAGTGAATTTAATGAAGCTTGCGTGGGTTGTCCGTTTCCAGCCCAGTAACTTTCGACCCAGTCCGAAAAACATAATTTTTGCGCGACTGACCAAAGATTAACATTTAGATACCACAGATGACTCTTTGTCCAAAACGGAAACCGTTTCTTCTGCACCCTTTTAAAATGTAGAATTAATTTTAAAACATTCTTATCTTTCATAAAGGGTAGACTCTATGATCACATATTAATATAGAGAGGAGTATTAAAAATAAAAAGATATTCCTTCTCTGAAATTGTAAGCAGATATAATTAATAATTCTAAGTCGATGCATAATAAATTTAATGGCAAGCTTCCTGAAAGAAAGCAAGTCGAGCAAATTGATATTTTGAATAATAAAAGGCGGGTGGTGCCCGTCGAATTATTTTGAGTAACACAAACATAAGTCAATAGGCTGGCGGGGTGGTCAATATTGGATTAGCTGCCAAAAGGAGCCAAAAAGCAACGTATACAAAAACCTTTTACAGCGGTTAGACCTCCGGAAAAATATTTATAAAACGCTCGTTAGGTGAGGAGAGTGCTTTTTTTGCTCAGCTCTATTGATGTTGGACTTACTAATGTTTTGTAGATGCTCGCTTTTGGTTCTTACCTTTCGTTTATTTAATTGTAGCAATTTTATTAAGAGTTGCAATGCCGCTGGAATATTTAAGGTTTAAATAACTTTGAAGTTTTTTGGTTTTGAACATCTACTTTTTAGTGACTATTATATCTATTATCTTTTTAATCATATTTGGAAAGTTGGACTAACATAATAACATGCAATGATATACAGAAAGTGGTCTTAAAAAAAATTGGTATAATTAATTAGCATTATGAAGGCAAAAGTAAAATCCCTCTCTATACAGCAAAGCTTGACGCGGTTGGAAACGGCAATAGTGCGGAAGGGTTGGGGAACGCTACCAGCCATTGTTTACACAAAGTATAGAATAATATAATCAGAAGTGAAGAAATAGGAATCCGACGAAAAACCAACAGAGCCGGGTGAAAATTTGCTTAGGCCAGCGGAATAAGTGGTGAGGCTAGATACACCAGACTGGACCCGAGTAGCCGAGTAGCCCTCCCATTGTCTATACCCGTATGACGAGATTAAAACAGCTTTATCTGTATGTGAGAGAGAATAATAATGGAAACCTATGTAAACTTGCGATCGCGAAGTGAGACTGGAATAAAGAGGACGGGCTCGGTTGTTTTAATTTTGGGAAGAAATTGTAGAGCCTGGTATTTTTAGGTGCTAATTGACATCTTATCATTCTAAACCCTTACGAATTAAAAAGAAAACTGTTAAATTTCCTCCTAAATTTAAATCATTGCGATACAGAGGAACTTATTTACTCTACAAATTAACACTAAATTACCTAACTTTTAATTTTTTCGTTGCCAGATATTTACAATATTCATCACACTCACACACCATAACGGACCAGTCTAACTCAATAGCAACACACACACATACACACACACACACCCCCCCACACACAAACACTCCCCACAATTAGCTTTTAAGCCCCTTTAATAAACATGTATGTTAGCATCAGAGTTATTACGCAGTTGTGAATATTTTGTAAAACGTGTCAATCCCTTAAAAGTACACTGTCCTTCAAGATACAGGATTTTCCTAGTTTGAAGGGCAGGGGTCTTCTCAAATGTAATAGCCATACCCATCCCATATTGAATTAACAGTCATGTTACCTAGGCTAAGTCTTTTAGTAAAATAAATAATTACTTACATACTTATCAGGATGATAATTGTGATATTTTGGATCTACCTAATTCGTTATAAAATGTATAATTAGGATAGTGAATATTTCTAGAAACTGAATGCTAACATTTCAAGATTTGTTTTTTCCAATTATGAAAACGAGAACTTTGATGAATCCAATGTATAACCAAAATAAAAATGGTTTTCCTCAAATCCACTGCCTGCATTCATAAAGTCAGCAATCAAATTTTCTCATTTCGTCTCTTTGCACCTGTCGCCTTACTTATTAAGACGCACCTGTCAATCTTCTACTCCCGTTCTTGCTTTTTATTTCAATTCCTCCTCATCGGGAACTCAAGTGTTTGGTATTGAGCCGCCATTCGAAAAACTCTTATTTTAGCATATTTATTTAGGACTGAAAACACAAGAGGCAAGTTGAATTTTTATCAATGCAGGGAGCTTGATTGATTTTATGATGCTTTGTGATTTGGAGCCTTTGTTCATTAGGTTTGGTTTCAATGTTTTTTATTGCTGTTGATTTATTGCATCTCATTACAAGACAAAATGTTTAAAAGTTAAAATATTGTTATGTGTCGACTTTCTACTTAGGGCTGACTTTTCAATCGACAGATAATTTTTATTCATAGAATAAAATTGACGTCTGACAGATTTTGTATGGAAGAACTGTCAAAAATTCAAAACAGTTCCCCGGATAAAATTATCTGGCGTTGGAAAAATCAGCCCTTAGTCAATTAGCCAAACGTTACTGAAGATCTAATACTATTATGGGTTGCATAGCATAGTCAATTTAGGGCGATTTAAGAGCGACACAGTTCAGTGACGTTCATGAATGTCATTATTCAAATCAAACAACATTACCATCTAAACACAACATTATCTTTGAGTCTGCATAATCAGCTATACATTTCTCTTTACGGTCACATTGGTCTTCGACAACAGCCGAGATAATAGCCCAGCAATCCTAAATAAACAGTGTTGGATTGGCAACTCCCGTCGGCACCCACACTTCGATCTTCGATTTCTCCTACTACATTAATTCGGCTGTTCATTAAAAATGCCATCAAGTCGGCTGTTAACGAAGTGGTCCGCAATTAAGTCGCCGCTGACGTCACACCCTTGGCCTTCCTAGAGGGTTCCTTGAAGAGTCTTTGAACTGGAGGACACCTTGAGACGGAATTGAAAAATTGATTCGTTATCGATTTGAAATTGTTTCTAAATTTCATATCTAACTAACAAAATAAAAATCTGGATCCACGAGTATATAGTTATCAGTCCAGAAACTAGTTTAAATCTTGATTAAGGAACTCACAAGCTTTTGTCTGTCCGCATAACAGAGCATCAAATTGTTTGCAAGATTCAAATAATGTTCATCATTAACGTGTCAAAATCTTATTATTGTCGCCCGCATAAGAGCATTAAGGGGCTCGAGATAAAACAGACTCCCATTAGCAAAGTCCTCGAAAAAATTCGTCGATTCTATCGCGCGCGTTGAGGTGGCAATCGCAATCAAATTTTTTCTTAAGTCGCAGTCAATCACCAGATAAATGAGCCTAGAAACGATCATCAAAGGGACTAATGTTGATTGGCTTACCACACCCTGTATCAAAAACGATTTTGGCAATTTAAACTTTAAAATTGTTACCGTTAAGTTCAGTTTTGAGTTTAAATATTTATAGCGATGCACGCTCTGATTGAGGCTTGTCACCAGTTGGTTATCTGACGAAGATTTATGACTTTGCTAGTCATGAAACTATTTTGTAGGGGCCGAGTATTTCTTGGATAGCAAATCTTACATTTAATAAGAAGTTTACTTGTTGACTTTTGGTAAGTAGACCATCGGCAAATCTGATTGTTATGATGACTGTTCATTTGTACTATCATCACATTCATCACCACCACTACCAGTTAGAATCATTGACTCATATCTGTCAACGCACTTAAGTGTATATACGATAGATTTCATTGACCAATCACCTAAAAACATATTAAACGCTTCACCACGATTATCAGTCACGTTGCGATTTTTTCCATTCGTTTTAGAATAAAGTGTTTTGTCAGGCGTGCAGTGAGGGTGGCGGATCGCGGATAGCGAAGGTGTCTCAATCAGCATAAAACAAAAGAAATCAATAGCATCCCCTCGCGGCACGCGACTCACAAAGAGCAAAGATTTCTTTTCACAATTAACCGCCCCCTGGGTGTCGCGGAGCTGATAAACCGAACGGATTTACTTACGATTGTCATATACAATTTTAATTTATCTCGTGTATAAGTATTTGCTTTGGAGGAGATTTATTTTTAAACCGTGTGTTGTCTCACGAGGCCATGTTGCAAGAGCGCGAGCGCGACTGTGTCAAAATTGCTCAACAGTTTAAAGTCATCGGAATAGTGAAGAATTTTACTGCGACTAATTGTAGTAAGTTCTGTGATCATCACTAGATAATATATGTAAGCTCAACTCGCGTTTTTCATGTTCAAACAAAAACAAAATGGAATATTTAACTCAATATTGCTTTGCTTTTTTATTTGTAACCAACAAAGCTCTAAACACGTCCGTTCATGCCTGTGTTTTAAACGTTGTTTCCAAACTGATGTTTGTTCATTCAAATTGAGATTGTTTTGTATCTCTTTTTAGTCCGTTCCGTTCCTAATCCGACAATCACGAGAGTTTACTTCCGGATCAGTTTCTAATGTATTCGAATGGACAGTTCGTGTCGGCGAATATTGAGCAAGTTGTTAGAAATTAAAGCGTATCCATACTGAATAAACGGCAGTATTTACACGGGTAAAACCGTAGATTGAAATAAATTTTGTTGAGTTAAGTAGTCTTTGTTCTCATTCTGTTGTAGGATTTGCACTGGTCGTCTAGGAGGCAGCTTTCATCTCGCAAACACTGTTTCAATATTTAATAATCCGCCGGTAACGAGCTCCGACCGGTCGCTCGCGAAGAAAAGTTTAAATGGGCAGACAACACACGTAGCCGTATTAAGTGAATCATGCTTGTTTTGTTTTTAATGCATTCCATTTTGGGAGATAAGATAAAATGTTCAGTTTGCAAACATTTTACTGTATACTCTAGTAGATAAACGTACCGTGTCTTATTTTTCAGTTTCTAAATCTGCCAAGCTAAAAATATAATAATAAAACCAAAACTTCTAAAACCTTCTACGTCAATCATGAAGACCCTCTCCCCCTCGTATGACCAAGGGTCAAGCAAATTTGAAGAGAGATTATTGTAACTGCCCGCCACAAAACTGTTGTTTGCCTTTGGACTAATGTAATGGAGTGATCCTGCATGTACACACCCGTCATTAGTAAGGGATAAGCAGGCCACTTTATTTTAGGAATGTGTGAAGAGCATGGCCTATAAAGTAAAAGAGAAAGAAAGAGAAAAAAGACTATTGAATAACCAAGTATTTAAAATTGTATGGCATGGTTTAATCTAATTTGGCTTTTGTTACCAAAAACGTTGAATAAAATCAATGTAAAGTATCGATACGGTGATTAGGAGCGGAGAAGTAGACGGAGGTCAGCAATAAAGTGACCGTCGTCAGGCGCTGCGTCACGTCCGACCGCTGACGACAGCGACGCGTCGGCCCGCCCTCGTTCGAAACCGCGATTTTATTGACTCTTGCGGTTGATGCGCTCCTGGTAACAATTCGTGTGATCGAAAGTGAAAACGGTACAATTCACCAAATTCAGTAATGACGGTGACCACTGTCCGGTTTTTTTGATATGTTGACGTCAGTTGGCGTTAACATTGAAAAGGAAAAGTAATGTTTTTATTTTCTGTTTCATAATAATACGTAGTCTGCTGATATAAGCAATCTTGTTGGCTGAAGGCTATCCTATCATCAATATTTGTTAGTTAGTGTAGGTCAGGCAGCGATGAATAATGTCACCACAATCTATACAAATATATATGGTTTAAAAAAAGAAACCAACGGAAAATTAAACCAGTTTGGCAAGAGAAACTCACAAATGTAAATCGACCATGTCTAATACGTAGGAGGTTATAAATATCATTCATATTTCAAAGTCGTTTGCATCTGGACACCGGCTATTGAGACAAGAGGGGGCTCGCTCCAGAAATAATTGTCAAAGGGCAGAATGTGCAAGAAAGAAAACAAATATTTGTAATTTGTTGATGTAACAGCTTCTCTCGTTTTGAAGTTTTAAACGCATGATCAGGTACCAGTTTAAAACAACATTTTTAAACAAAAGAAAAGAAACATACCTACATTATCCGTTTCAATATCACAATCAATAAGTAGATACGAAATGACTTTATTGAGTTACGGCCAAATAAAATTAAAAAAAAAACAGACATAACAAGGGTGTAGAATTGTCACATTCCCTCAACACTCCCTTTGTGACAGGCCATAAAACGCAAATTCGGCAATAAAAAGAACACCCCGACAAAACATCCTTCCTGGACACTGGCTTAATACAATGGCCGCCATTCACAACGAATTATTGTATTTTTCCAGCACTCGAAATATTTAAGAAAGGAATTAATGAATCTTGGATTAAGCCCAAAGGATACTCAACCCTGTGCTGCAATATTTTGAGACTTATTTGGTATCCAAATTGAGGTTTCCGCAAGATTCGTTTAACAATGAGGTCCTAATTAGCTGTCAAGGCTGCAGACTTGAGCTCGACGTGCGTCCGTGTCTGTCCCAGAAATGCGAATAATTCAAGGGATGTTTCCAGTGATTTCTTTCGTTTTGTTGCAATATTGTGTAAGGAAAACGTATAAAAAGTTACACAACCACAGACTTGCAGAGAGGATTATTTCGAAACATTCTGATAGAAATTATGTAAAAACTGTCCACGAAGACTGTCGTAGATGTCGTGTCATTCTAGAAACTTTTTGAGGAGATAGTGAAAATGTGGGAATAAATTATTAAGATGGAGATCATCCACGTCTTTAGGCACAAACTCTCCAAAGCAAGAACTGCTAAGCTGCCATTACTAACAGTGATAACCACGTATGTGCATAATACATCCCAAATGAAACGAATTAGCACTAAAATCAGAATAAATCACCCGAAACACAAACTACAGTTACACATTCAAAAACAATTACGAGGGCGCGAATTTGGGCCGCTGCCTAATTGGTATGAGATTTGCAAGTGTTTCTAATTGCGTAGAAATTTACGCATCCAAGGCGATCAGTCACACCACCATCAGGTTAATTAAACCATTTGTCTGCTAAGTTCCGATGCTCATATACAAAATTGTTCTGCTATTTGCGATTTGTGAAAAATTAGACGCGTATTGGAAGGGTGCGGTGTATATCGGGATGAGGTCTTGATCGTTGCTGGTATGATTTAAATTATCAAAGGAATTATCTCTCCCTTCGTTTAGTCTAGCTACGTTCAACTAAATGTCTACTAATTGCCTTGAATTGGATAAACGGAATTTATTCTATTCATTGATGATATCAATAGCCTTGTTATTGGTGTATATAGTAAAAGGTTTTTTATTGAAATGCCGTATGTACAATCAAAGTTAATTTTAAACTGTGTTATGATTTACTTGCAACTGTTGCGCTTGGAGTACCAAACAGCAAACAGTTGAGTACAGCTTCCCATGACCAAAATCTCTCAATCCTCCACACAAACATTACGACGTGCTCTTCGAATTCATGGCATTTCTTTTTAAAAAAAGGTTCATTTTCATTAACGCCATCGGCTCACATATTTGTCATAACCTGTCCGTGTCGCCGGGGTCCGGCCTCTTGCAGCGACTGCTCCTTTTTCCACCGTTTTTAATTTACGCTGTTTGGGTTTTGTTCCTTCGTGTTGGAGATGGAACATAATTGGCCCACGTTTCATTGGTGGAATTCAACATAACGGGCTTTTCCTAAAAAGGCAGAGATGATTCGTGCAATGGTAGCGGTGTTATTTTCTCATTTGCTCTTTACTTGTTTTAGTGCTTTCATTGCATCTTGTGGTACTGTCGCCATTTTTGCCACCTAATATAGTGGTATTTTTGCTTTCTAAAGTAGTTTTCAATTCTCTTATAAATAGTTTCAGAGATAACTTAATCATCCCCTCGGTAATCCATTTATGAAAAAAGAAATAGTAACTGTTTGACTATTGGAGTTCTTTCCATAATCAAATATTCGTTCGGTCGGAGCTCAATGGAGATATATGCCTCACCGCCGAGTCTAGACGCACACAGACCTACAGCTTCCACCAGACTGTCTAATGTGCCAGCTTTACATATTTAAAACCTATGCCCTCGTAATAATCGCGTTTGACTTTTTTTAATTTTGACGGGCTTTGATCGAACTTTTCTCTCGTTCGTTCGATTGCACATGACGGAATTAACTCTCTCTTCCAGACTACTCTATCAATTATTTATCAAGTCTGTGGCTGAAGTTGGTTAGGATACTTAGATTTAATATATTATCAGCCTCAATATAATAAGTGAAGCGGATAATTGTATTGGTAGTAAACAGCATCTCATTAACGATGCACTTATGAAATAAAATATGTAGCTACTGGTTTCCCGCAGACAGCCTTCATGGAAATTGCTTCCGTCCATGCATAAATATCTATTAGGCGGCATCGCGGGATTAATATTTTTATACAAAGCTTGAGAGACTGTCTCAGAACAAATGGGTGCAGACTCTACAAACAAGGGTGTACGAAACAGCTAGTTAGCGGTAAAATGGATGTTTTGCTCCTGTTTATTTTATTTCTGGTAAATAGCTGCGGGTTATTTGGGAACTCGTATTATTATTTCATCCTTTTTGTAAGT
Source organism: Apamea anceps (assembly GCA_951799955.1). NCBI lineage: Eukaryota > Metazoa > Arthropoda > Insecta > Lepidoptera > Noctuidae > Apamea > Apamea anceps. Next base: position 15,453,262 of record OX637506.1, read on the forward strand.
AACCGTTCTTCATAACAGTCGAAACAATTATGTGTTCTCTAACCCCTTTTTAAATTTCATAACGCGTTTTTCCAGTTTCCCTGTTTCCGTCCCTACCCTTCGAAGGCGGGTGGAGGCGATAGGTGCGAAATGATATAGCTCCAAAGGTCCAATGTCAGACAATAGGTAAAATTCACACGGGCCGCGCTCGCTGAATGCAAACAACCTAATTATATTCACAATCGCCAAGATGGCGACGGTGGAGGAGAGAAGGAAATGTGCCTTGCAGACGTACTTGTAAGTTTAAGTTGCACTTCAGGTGTTACGGTTGATTGATTATTGATTGAACTTGTTGGCCATCTAATGAGATATTCAGCGTTTTTTCGATAAAAGTTTAAGGCTCGTTTAGAATAATTAGTAATTCAAGTTTTACACTGTCTTGAATTTACAATGCTTACGCTTAAAAGTCCTACATCGCCAGCAGGCGAAAATTTAACTTCCCGTTTATCGCCAACTGTAGGATCAATAAATTGAAAAGTAACATCTTTATCTGCAAGGTAAGAAAGTAAATAGGAGTATAAACTTAAGCTTTACTTCTCAAACTTAATGGTGTTTCATTACATCGTTAGGTAGGCTTAGGTCGGTTCCTCCGTCGGTGAATTATGGTTATTTGAATTGTGCGAAACAAAATAAATTTTGTGAACGTGCTCTATAGCGTTCTGCTCTTTGCATTTTTGAGTGCTTATTTCGAGCAGGATAAAAGTTTGCGTTATTTATGGCCCGTTCTAAGATTTAATGTGAAGTCAAACAGCGATAATGTGAATCCCGTTTGAATATTTTGGCCGACTGTGACGTATCTACCTTTTGTTTGTGAACTTTTGAATGTTTTGGAGGGAGATGTTTTTTAGGATGCCGTAGTTATTGCGATAATGTTATAAAAAATCAATCACATGTAGATAAACGTCAGAAAGGTAAGTATAGATTCTGATTCTTTGTTACTAAGGGCTGAATTCACCAAAGTCAGATAATTTTTTTATTCGTGGAATAAAATTTACGTCTGACATTTCTAATATGGAAAACTGTCAAAAAATCATTTTTTTTTCTCAAGATAATACTTATTCTTGGTATAGGTAGTGGAATTCAACCTTAGTAGTTTAAACCCCTTGAAATCATAAAACAGTAAACTACAACCTCATTACTTAACCAAGCCTATAAACCATATGTAAACTACGAAAATCCGAACGCTCATCAAATAACAAGGCTCATTTCCTGGGTCCGGTAGTAGTAACATTGCTTTATTGTGCATGAGCTTGGATCGCGTGTTTCTGTAACTGTTCGTTACTATTTCCTCCCGTTTCTCCCTAACTGGGATGAATCCTGTCCCGTTACTCGAGCCATTTGGCGTAATGCGCGGTTTGGCCGGATTGACAGCTATGAGGTAGCGGTTTAGGTGCGTGAGCGGTTACGAAATGCTATTTACTGCTGAAATGTTTTTGCAAATCCTATTAATTTCACTTGTCTTTAGACACGTCTTGTGCCTAACACTGCAAACATAGTACACCTTCAATAAAAACGTCATCTTTAATGAAGCCTGTCTTTTAAATATGGGAAAAAAAGATTCAGGATATCATTCTGTTTCTTTAACTATCCGTTACTATTTCCTCCCTAATTGGAAAAAATCCAGTCCCGTTACTCGAGCCATTCGGCTTAGTTCGAGGTATGACAGCTTTGAGGTAGCGGTTTGGGTGCGGTGAATGCGATAAAAAGACTTTTCAGAAAGTGTAGTGTTTTCGAAATTTCCAATAGTTTAACTTTTTGATTGATTGTAGAGAAACGAAAATTTCAAGTATTGGTTGGATTTTTGGAAAAAATGCTATTGTCAATGTAACCCAACTGACCCAACTACAAAGTTTCAAAATAAATGCAACATTAAAACGACCTTAATTAGCAACTGGAAGCAGTTTATTAGCTGAAAAATATTTTCTAAAAGTCTTCGTTCCTTTGGAATTTCCGCAGTGAGAAGGCGGAAGATCCGCCTTCTTGTGCAACATGTCCCCAGCTTTACTTTTCAACCGAACGTTAATGATACTTTGAGTTGTACTGTTTTCCAATATGTGATTTAATTAATGGTACCAATTTAAACTTCGGAACAGAGTGGTTGGCAAATTGTTAATCGACGTTCCAAAGTGCTGCTGAAAATATTTGACAGATGTGATTAGATTGGACACCCCTTTGGTTTAAAAAGTACTATTAAGTGGTATAGTGATCGACCGAACTATACTTACAGGTACATACGTATCATACATAGGACACATGAGTGAGCAGACATATTAATAAGGCGTACCTATCTCAAAATTAATTGTATTCCCAAACCAACTTAAGCTACCCCGCATAACCTAGATTTATATGCGGATAATAACCTCATAACTGGTAACTGAGAGGTACAAGACATGTTAGGGTTGGCTTGGCCACATGTAGCGAAAAGGGCGGATTAGCAAGCAGTAAAATTTGTTAAAGAGGACTCTTAGTATACGGGTGCCTCGCGGCTGTGGAAACCAACCATTTATAAAAGACCTGTGAGGACTCTGCCTTACGCTCTTCTAGCAATTCCTCTAACAGATGCGGGGAGGAGCAAGGAAGGTCATGTTATCCTGGTGGTTTCTAACATATATTAATACGAAGCTGCGGACGGGCCAGCTTCGGGTCTCAACTATCTCCCACTTGCAGACACGAACACTATAATCCCCGATAAAGCCCGCACATTTACATTCAATTCTAATTCCGGAACACCCACCTCCACTCGGCTCTGATTGCCTGGTACTTGTCGTCGTTGATTAAAATACCCCTTTAGTTAGATAATCTTTGATAATAAATTAACGTATGTCCAAATAAGGCCAGAATACACAAGCCAAACTTTCAATTAGGTTAAACTAAGAAGAGCTATTAAAATAGCCCGAAAGAACGTGCACACATAAAATTAAATATTTCAAAGGCAAAGGGCACTTAATTGAGTTTGTTCAGGACAAAACAAAGAGCGAGAAAACTTTTTAAATTGAGTGTCCGTGAAGTGTTGCCAACATGTTGATCTTTTCCAACTGTGCTACTTAGAGGGGACAGCAGCTACCTGCCCGACGTCCCAAGTTAATATTTTCTTTGGTGAGAAAGTGTGCTTTACGCAAAACTTAGATACAGTCGACTTATTTTCTTATGAAAATTTTGTTGAAGGAACTAGTTTTGTAGAAGATTCCAAGTCTTTCAAAATACTCACTGTTTTATTTTTCCTTCACAAAAACTGTCTCGTTTGCTAAGTACAGCTTTTTCATCAAAATATTTCCGTTCCACACTGGCTTTCATTCCACATAATTACTTCTTCCAAATGTTCATGACCACAGATGACTAGAAATAAAATTACCGTATCTATAGACATATAATAAATTTTAATCGCTTTTCGTGTCTGCCTGTCTGACCGCGTTGTTCTTCTAAACTACGCAACGAATTTTGATACGCTTTTCACCAACTTTTAGAGAATTTATTCCGGAATATTACTGTAATGCTGTTACTATACATGTGTATAGTACAATAATATACATGAAACGTGGATATAATAACGAAATCTCAACGTTTTGTCGATAATACACTCTCACACTCTCTCTCATGCTGAGATAGGAGCCTTTTGGCCTCGTATAAGACATTCTGTTTAATTTTTGTTTTTATTACTTTTTTTTAAATGTAATTTGGTTTTTTAGTTTTGATTGTGTTTAGTTCAGTTTGTGGTCTTCATGTACGAGTTGCAATAAATACTTTTTCTTTCTTTAATACCCATGTCATCATCTTCCTGCCCTTATCCCATGTTACTTGGGGTCGGTGCAACACGTTTTCTTCTTCCATTCTCCTCTGTCAACCGTCACTCTATTATTCACTCCCTTCTCTTTCATATCATTTCTCACACAATCCATCCATCTTTTCTTCGGCCTTCCTCTCCCTCTCCATCCATCAACATGTATATTCGTCACTCTTTTAGTCACATGCGTTTCGTCCCTTCTCATCACATGCCCATACCAAGCCAAACGATTTCCTTTCAACTTTTCTTACTTTATCCATTCTCTTCTCCATTCTTTAATACCCATGTATCACTTCCAAATTATAATTGAATCCTTTTATGAGCGACATGCATCAAAACAAACAATAAACGTAAAGCAAAACTTCGCAGATAACAGTTCGGAGTGAAACCGAACTTTTTACTGTCGCTTGATATTTCTATTACACCTATGATAAAATGTTACGATTGCGTATAGAATGGGGCACACGGGGGAGGATATTTTGTATTTGTATCTATTTTATTTACAAACTTCGAAACTACATTATAATCAGAAAAGCAATCTCGTTCCCCACCTACACTTTATGGTTCGATGTATCAACCTGAAATATACAACATAGAAGAAAAAAACCAGGCTAGTAAACTCGCGTGGAGAGGATTCCGTACGATGAATATGCTATCTCAAGAACAAACTTAACATTGTAGAAGCTCAATATTGAAAAATTAACCATATTTTTTTAAGATCATGGTACCTAATTTCAACTTAATTGGTCCAGTAGATTTAAAGCAAATTAACTGTGATAAACAGACACACGAGTGATCCTATAAGGGTTCCGTTTCTTCATTCAGACGTACGGAACCCTAAAAATCCATCGAAAAACATTCGTAAAGTTTTAGAAAAAGTCAATATTTTTTTTGCTACGTAAAATATCAACAGTTTAATTAATTGATTAGCTCAAAGCTTGGGCACAAAACAAGCCTCAAGAAAGGCAAAGATTTATTTTACTTTCGGTAGCAATTAACGTTGAAAGTGAAAAATCTTTCAAAACTCCAGCGCCGCCTGGTATCCGGCGCTTATTCCCTTTCTTTAAATTGAGCAAATTTTTCTTGCGAAAACTTTTTCATTCGACCCCTTTCTACGGCAATCAGGCAAATCTCTTGGCGGCCACATGATACGCCACAGGGTAGCACAAAACAGCAGAACAAGTATATTTTCATCGCCGTTTTTTAATTCTTCTTACTTACAATAGCTATGAGCTGATAATAATGTATGAAATGCTGACTAGACAGGTATATAAAATAAAATAAAAGGTATTTTTTCCTAAAAACTGATCTTCAGAACAGGGCAGGCAGAAGGAGGGTTAAAGAAAATAAGCTTTATCACTTTTTGTTACACTGTATGTCGCTACACTGTACAAATTCGCACAAACAATAATAATGGGCGCAACGGCAAATACAATTAGGTTAATTAATGAATTAAGACCCGTCGAGTTTCTTTATCTTGTTATTAATTTGTCTAAGGCGAGCTACCCAGACGTCTTACAAATGAGAACCGAGCAAATATTTGTTTAAAGCGGAGCGATTCACTTAATTCAATCAAACTTGTTATATTATTCATATCTATGTTGCTACCTACCAAGATATTTCGTGTTATTGAATTTACTTCTGTCTTACGATAACATTCGGTTGCTATTTTTCAGAGTTCAATATTTTGTTTTACTTTGGTATTTTATTTAAGTTTGTTTATCTTTGGTAGAATACTGATGGAAAAGATCAAGTTTGTGAAACAAAAAACTTTATATATATTTACATAATTTAAAAATCTAACAGTCTTAAAATAATAATATGTACAAGTATATAAAAAGGAGGGGAAATAATCAAAGGGCATCAAAAAATTCGTCCGCATCGCTGTCAATAGGAAGCGTGCCCAAAATACTGGCAGCATTGCCACTTTGTATGGCAATGCTGATTTTTTGGCCAAAAAATAGGCCAGCCCTCTGGTCACGTGAAGAGTCGACAAACCGCTTGGTGATGTCTCGAAATACTAAGTGTGCACACAAAAAAATTAAAGAACAAAAATTAACGAGGAAAATGTTCGAAAAAATGGCTAAGTATAATATTCCATCGGTCTTTAGAAACATTAAAACCCCAAAACACGTGACAACACATGACGCCCGTCTCAATTTAAAGACGTTAACAAATGTTTGCAAAGAAAACAGCATTAATCAGGGTCAGGAAGCGTCATTTGAATATAAAGCGGAGTATGAGGTGCGGCATGTGAGCCTATCATTAGTCATAAACGCGAGAGGCGGCGTTCCCGAAGACGTGACCTGCAGTGTAATCGAGCTACTTCTTATCGGAACATTCGGTACACTGGCGGACATGTGCACTTAGGCGTAAACGACTCACACGTGGTTGGCACGCTTAGTTATTTACACCGTGTGTAAGCATGTGGTGTGTTGCTACGTTCGTGGGCTGAAATTAAGCTCATGTAATTTGTTTTTGATGAAGCAGATAACACCATCTGTATGCACCACTGACTTGAGTTTTATTTCGTCATTTATTTTAGGATTTCCAACTAAAGATATAGGTACTCTAAACGTTACATTACAATATACTTTCTATCTTGTTTAATTTTGTGTGCAGGTTCCTTGCTTGCTCGAAAGATCACTTCTAATCAGACCATTGGACCCAAGGGGGGCTATATATTCCTGTCTATGTTAGATAGGATCCCCATGGCTGTTAACTAAATAAACATTGTCATTTGAATATTTCTATAGCTCGATACACGACCAGAATATAATGTAAAATCAAAAACAGAAAAGAAACGTCGCACCCTCATCCAATAACTGGATTAGGAAGGTATAGACGGTGACAATTGAAACATCACATCACACTGGACCGCACTGTATTTAAATATACGATGTTTCCAGAAGCGTGGTCACCGAACTCGGTTATTTAGATGAGCATCAAATTTGTCGGATTTTTGCGGATATATTCTTCGGAACACCCCCTAGGGATTGCGGTTTGTATTCGGATATTTTCATTTCCATTGACCGTTGGTCATAAAGTGGGAATGGTGCTTAGACTTTTTATGGTGATATTTTTTTAATTGATGTAGATTGTACTTAAGCTGATTAAATTTGATATGATTAAAATACAATACTATTGGTAATCAAAAAAACACAAACGTTAGTTAAGAACACTTTTTTACTGATTGGCAATACAATATTTTAACAACTGTGGTCTAAATCGTCTGTATCCGGAAAATTATTATTAATGTCATCCAATTTGGTAGAAAGGGGCTAATATTTTCAAAACCGTATCCACAATAAATCAGATATCGCCACCTCATTGGCATTCCTTACGTACGTTTTAGCATTCCTCAATGGTGGAGGAATCAGTGCGGTGGTAAAAATCAAATTGAGTGCCCGATAAACACTCTACGACGGAACATGGGGTTCTCGCAAAATTTTGATTACACCGAAAAGTGTTACTTATTCTCAAATAAAAAATACCAGAGGAAAAATTTCGCTGATGTCGATATTGTTATGGCGGGTTTATGTCGAAAATTGGGGGTACGGTTATTGCATGTCATTAGGAATTATGGGCTTCCGAGGTAGGCCGGAGAAAAATTTGCCGGAGGTGAGGTGGCGCTTATACTTTTTTTGCTCGATAATGTAATTATTGGAAATTTATTCCGCACCTCTTAAGTGGCAGGCGGCTTGTGTGAACTGTGTTTAGTATCTATTTAGGTGAGATTGTCGATGATTTGCAGAAGGGGATTTAAGGCTCTCAAAATAATCATCATTTAGTAAGATTAAGAAGATACTCTAATTTTTTATTACATTTTGACAAAAAAATAATTTTCTTAATGGTCCAACAAGTGAAACTACTAGAGCGCGGTAGGGTACTAGGGGAAGCTATGAAGATATTTAGAATGATGACAAATTAAACTAACGCCATAAATATGACAGCCAATTTATTAATTAACACACAACACAATCCATAACATAACACTCACGAGTAAAAATAACAAACTTAGCAAAGAAATAAACCATCGGCAGGCCCTTACGCCCACCGTGATGCATGGGGCTGTTGAAATAATATTATCGTTACCGAGTACTCACACTCCAAGGAAAATCAACATAAAGTGAATAAAAGAAAATTATGAATCGCACCAAAATAAATTACCCCGTGTTGGCGGCAAAATAACATCACATTTGAATGCCTTTTATGCTTTATGGGCCCGTAACTATATGAAATAAGTCCTGGTGCTCTTTTATGGGACACGGGAGCACGTACACGGCATAATTTTTCAAATGTTTGTTGCGAATACGCAACTCTTATTTGAGAGCGCAAAACTTTCTTCTTACGAAGACCATTTACTGCGAAATTGTTGATTTATTGCTAAATAATACAAATGGGGAAACAAATGAATGTCGAGATCAGTTGGGATAGACTTAGGACTCAATTTGAAATAGTAGGAAACGTGTTTTCGTTTTAGCATTCGGTAATTGACATATCGCGCTTTAGAAATACACTGCCATACAAATATGAGTGGCAGAGACCATCCTGTACAAAGCCGAACACTTACTAAAACTACATAGATGTCGCTTAGGTCTATAAGCTGTTCCATATTTAAGGCCAGGTACAGGGTACTGTACCTTATGGGACTTAAACAGTTGACTGCAAAAAGTACAGCTCGATCTCGCCACAAAAATAAAATGCCACCTCTAAACCACACAATCAAACATCAGACATTCACACAAAAACACCCAGAAGGTTAAACTGTTTGTTTATTTTCCAGACATTTGGAACGTTAGCCCGTCAGGTGAGAAGTGTAATGGCGTGCGATTTTCCCCGTTTGCGCTTTCCACGCCGCCTGTGTCCACCGGAGAATATTTCATGCGCCAATGAACGCATTCTGGTCCCCGAATTATGACGGTCAACTGGCTACCGGGCTGAGGAGTCCGTCCGTAATCAGATCAACAAACACAGCCTCTGATAAAAGGTAAAACGTCATTGTTTAGCTTATCTATGTGGATGAATGGTGGAGGGATTCAATAATTTGGTTATTTGATTAAAATACGGCGATGGAACAGTTAGATTCCATGGAACCTTGTCAAACATACGGTGTTATCTACACAGTCAGTGGCCATTTTGAAGGCAGAGCTGACCGGTAGTCATCATCATCCTCTTGTCTTTTCCCCGAATGAATAAATTATTTGGTCAGAGCAGCACTTTTAAAAAGAAAATCTTTTAATTTGGGATTCGAGATCAGCATCTGCAGGCGTAACCAATAAAACCTCAAAGCCTAATTTTTTAACACACAACTAAGACTTAGATCTTAGTTGTGTGTTAAAAAGGTAGACTTTGATTTGGTATTCTTGCTACACAATCAAACCCGCCACTTTTACTGCTTATACCAAATACAAATTCAGTAAGCCAGGCATAGTTTGGCAAGTTTTCGTCGTTCAAGACGTGACTGACATGGTTGGTTGTAACAACGTCGGATTTGCAACTTGAATGTTTAGCGGCACCTGCTAGGGCCATCGACTCATAATATTCGGCTTAGTGTGTCTCCCCCGCGTTTTATATTGAACGGCTTGAACTTAGGGGGTGAATACATGTGTAAACAAATCGACAATGCGTTCTATTGAATTTTTTGGGATGACCTTTTGTTTGTGCGTTTTTGGGCTTTAGTATGAGGAGGAACTGTTAGTTATGTAGCGATGGGTAATCAGAAAAGAGTCCGCAGAGATTGACATGTTGTTTGTTTGTTTGTAAATCTATATTAATAATAAAGCTGAAGAGTTTATTTGTTTGAACGCGCTATTCTGTGGAACTACCAGTAGGATTAAAAAAATATATTTTTGCATTTTATAGTCCAATTCTATAGAAAGGCTATTTAACATCATGCTAGGACCCAAGAAGAACGCCAAGCGAAAACTAACTAAGAAAAGTAATACTCGTAGCGCAGACAGGCGATGCAATGCGACGAGGTGGGTCGGGGGAACAAGACATTTTGTCAAGGCTAGAGTATATTTATATAATCAAGACCCATGGTAGCAGATCAGACCAAATAAAAGAAAAATACCAAATATCTCTTTATCGAAGCAGTCAGCAGTAAATGAGTCTCATTCTAATAAATCAACCGTCAGATGCCCATCATTTTCTCACATCGGGACAGAAACAACAAAATGCGTTGTCATCAATTCCGTTACTGTTCCGTTGATAGTTTTCCCATAAATGACCACCTCGGGGTGGCAATAAAATCGCCCACTATCTTCCCAGTTTTCCGATACACTGCCTACTGGGCACTGCGGACGCAGCTAACAATTATCTAAATAGCCATCTACATTCTTACCCCTTACATTTTATTATTACCGGTCAATTTATCCGATAGTCTCGTGCGGTGTTCGCAAATCTCTGCTATACTTCTGTGTGCCTGGTAGATTTACCGATAGCGTTGGAAACTGCCCAAGAAATAAAACAGGGGATTTTCATGGTGTTAAGAACAAGTTTTCTTCTATGTTGATATTATCATACGTAATTGCGTTTGTGTTTGCGGTACGGATTTTACTGAGTAAACTTTGCTACATTCCATTTCATTTTGTTGTTTATGTATTTTCGAATATTTTGTGTCAAATATAAGTTTCCTCTGCTCAGTTTAATCTGAAGGTCAAGAAGATGGAGGTCCACGTATAGACGATAATCCAAAGAACAAAAAAAAAATTACAAAAATACATCAAACACCTGTCTTTAATTTTCCACAAAATAAATTAGTGTCATGGACTGTAAGGGGATATTTTCTTAGACACAATAGGTGGTGATTAAAATAAAGCCACCCACGGTTGTCCAACGGACCCCGCGCCTTGCGGTCTGAAGTTAATGTGCTGGACATTCAGAATTCAGACGTTTGGGTGTGCGAGAGATTTTCAAATGAATAGAAGGGAACTTTTCCTTTAATTTTTCATTGGATATTGTTTGATGCTATCGTCAAATAACTCTGTCCTTTGATTAAACTTTTGTGGGCGGTAATTTAAAAACCGGCCAAGTGCGAGTCGGACTCGCCCATGAAGGGTTCCGTTACGTTACGATTTATGACGTATTAAAAAAAAACTACTCACTAGATCTCGTTCAAACTAATTTTCGGTGGAAGTTTATATGGTAATGTACATCATATATTTTTTTTAGTTTTATCATTCTCTTATTTTAGAAGTTACAGGGGGGGGGGACACACATTTTACCACTTTGGAAGTGTCTCTCGCGCAAACTATTCAGTTTAGAAAAAAATGATATTAGAAACCTCAATATCATTTTTGAAGACCTATCCATAGATACCCCACACGTATGGGTTTGATGAAAAAAAAATTTTTGAGTTTCAGTTCTAAGTATGGGGACCCCCAAAATTTATTGTTTTTTTTCTATTTTTGTGTGAAAATCTTAATGCGGTTCACAGAATACATCTACTTACCAAGTTTCAACAGTATAGCTTTTAAAGTTTCGGAAAAAAGCGGCTGTGACATACGGACGGACAGACAGACAGACAGACAGACAGACATGACGAATCCATAAGGGTTCCGTTGCCATTTGGCTACGGAACCCTAAAAACCAGTCAGCAAAACTTTAGTTCAATCTTTTAAATGTATATATTATTATTATCTTTTCAATCTGGCGCACTATAACACTTAAGTATCTAGAAAAAGAATGACAGCACACAAGTCAAGACTAAGATCCAAAAGATCGAAAATCTATCATCATCCAAGATAGCGTAAAGGACCATTGTACAAATTATTAGACCTTATTTTATAGCTTGGAAGAATTATCTCTTTGCATTTCTAATATTTTCCACTGTTTAGGACGCCAAATCTCCCATTCCTAACTCTGTGCATCAAATATTCGTCCGCTGTCGATTGCTGACTGGTCCTTCCTTACATTGTCTCGGCGAGGGTGCTGGCTGCGGGCGGAGACAAAAGAAACGCATCGCTCACCGCCCGAGCTGGACACAATGACCGGGGCCTATTTATCTTTAGGATTAACTTGCTTATCGCCGACCGGCTGCCCTTGAGTTATTACGTTTTTGAGGATTTCAACTTACTTAGTAGGTTTTTTAGGGGTGTTTTTTGGGAAGGAAAACTTAAGTGTATTACTTTTGTAGCAAATATTACGAAAAGCTGGAAGCAGAGGATACAAAGGCTTTTATTTCCTGTAAAATGTTTAAAAAAATTCTAGCATGTTTTACTTACTTGCACTTAATTATTTCTTTAATCCAATTCAAACAAATGACTACCACTTTTCCAACAGAAAACATAATAACTAATACATACTACTGATGTCTGTGAAGACATCATCATTATTCCCACAAAAACTAAACACAATTAAGACGTTAAATTATTCAGATGACAGGCCCCGGGGGATACTAATGTCCCTCTTAGCACTTTAATAGTGTGAGGAGTCCCCAAACGCCGGTCAAGTACCGTGGACAGCCCAAAGGCGTTCCGGGACCATTAACGACCGTCCGGCACCTCCCCTAGTTTGTTCCCGCAAATTAGTTCACCCAAGAAAACGTAATCCCGATGCCACCTTCATTCCACTTACGAAATGAATCTTTTCGAGACATTCAGAATCAGACAGCTTTTACCAAAATATTAATATTGGGCACGTAACGCAAGGGTGAATACTAAATTAACATCCGCTACCTTTGGCAAACATTGCCAAGACACCGGTTCCGTAATACAATGTTTGTTTCCTTGTAAGGGCCTTTCGATGAATCTTAATCTTCCTGAGTCAGGTTACCCTCTAACCCGCATGTGTATAACTTAATCGGCGCCCCCCTACCTCCCTAACTTGCCTCTAATTGTTTGCTCTCGATATTGTCGACGTCCGTGTATTCGCAATGTTCTATGGGTACCTAGTCCCTGTTTGCGCAAACAACATTAGTCAGGAGTTATATTAATCAAGTAATAGAACTTGATTCTAGTTCAGCTTGATGTTTATCTTTCCTAACGATTTGGTCTTCTTCTTATGTTGTAAGAAAGTCGAAATTAAACGTTACTCTGAAGAAAGTCACCTTTTTATTACATGTCTCGCGTTGATTATTGCAAGGTGTTCTCATTACGAAGGAGTCAAGCGGAGGGCCCACGTTCTCAATTGCCGTGACGAATCGCACTCATAAACTCACATGCTCTTCTTCCTTATACACTCCTAGTACTTCTTACTGCAACTTATGAACTTTTCCTTTAATTAAATGGGTCTTTATTATTATTGTGAAACATATTTAAAGTTTCATTACATAAGTGGAGTTACGTAAGGAGTTAGAATAGAATAGACTGCTCTTTATTATGAACACCTTACGAATTATGGATATAAACACCGATGTGCTGTTAGCACTGTGGGGAAACTGAAGGACAGTAAAAAGGGGTTACATAGTTGCTTTTTTCACAAGTTGAATAAGGTATAATGTCTACACCACATTACCTACCACAATTTAAAACAAAAAGATTAGGAAGCTCCGCGTTTTATTTTAGACCCTATACAGCAATTAAAAAAGCTACCGTTTCCTCCATCTCGTAGGCGACCGAAAATAAACACAGAATACGTTTCGCGTGTTTTCCTTTAATTAGCATATCACTGTTGTCTTGCGCTCCGCTCGTTAGATCATTTCCATATGGAAAAATGATACGAATACAGACCGTTTAGATACCCCTGTGACGCAATATGTCGGTTTGTGCCCGGGACGTCGCAAGAAACACCCTCCCATACGCGAAAATTATACGGTAGCAAAACGCATTAATTTGCCATATTAATTTGGCCGTAAAACTCTGCTCGCGACAAGCCGACGGGGAATTTCTGAAGTTTGGCCTCCCAAGCGGCCGCTTGTTCAATCGTTGTTCAACACGGCGGCTTTATGGGCCTAAAGCTATTGAAGAAAATACCGAAGCGATGCGCCGTGTTATGTTATTGCTAATAACGGTGCTGTAAAACCCTTTCGTAACAAGGTATATTGTTACATTGTGAGTATTTAATTTAAGTTGTATGTTGCAGGTAAACATGGAAGATGCTGACACCTTTCAAAAATATTGGCCCATAGTCTATTGTCGTCTATTGGACTTTCTGTTTTTATTTTCTTTTTGTTTTTTATTTTGTATGTTTCTATGAAAGTGTTTAGTTTATATAGATAGTGATATTTCTGTGCGTGTCCCAATAAATACCTTTTCTCTCTTTCTATTGTGGAGACATGTTGGTAATGTTATGGACAAGATATAATCTTATGAATTGATTAGCGTTCTTTTTGGGACTCGCTAACGCTAATAAAGAGTTTACAAGCAATATTTTCACCTCATTATTGATTTCGCTATCTTTATTACCAAATGCACACCCGCATCGCTGATTGATAGTAAACTAAAGCGTGCCAATAACTCACTTACCGATTACTTTCCTTTTCAAAGGTGCACTGGAGCGATTCATCAGGGCTGACAGTTATCGGCCGAGTTCATTTTTAACGCCATTGTTGGCGTGTCCATCTGCAACGGCACAACACGTGGAGTGCCAGCCCTAGGGGATGAGTGGTCAATCGACACATAATTTATGGTGGTGGTTTGTGGATATAAATGTAGCACTTGAGGTGTGAAAACTTTTCTGGAGTCACAGAAATGAAGATGGGGAAGATAGGCTCTGGAAAAAACGGTTTGATTTTATAAAAATGTTAATATATTTTTGCATCATGAGGTTTTATGTAGCCATATCATTAGTCATCATTGCTCGTATTATTAACATACGTCTGCAACTACTACAAATTATGCAGTCCTAGAAATATCATAGAATCATATTTATCGTTTTAATGTTGCTAATGACAGCAACATGCAGTATTATGCTGAGCGTTGGCCGTTTTCGTGGATGTGACGCATATTTTCCCCCAACTTGTTCGTGTTCTTTCATGTTGACCGTAAATGTATGTTCTTTCTTTTTTCTTCCTCTACTACCAGTGGCCAACACTAGACTCCGTCAATTCACTTTTTTAGCCATCACTAACCTTCCTGACTCTGCATTTTCTTACCTAATTTCGGAAACATCCCACAGACCTCTAAAACTAATAGTCACAGATCACACGGCAATATGTTACACCATAACTCATCCCCGCCTATCGGAGCCGCTATCAAATCCCATGATAAGCGTTTTCTCATGACTTGCATATTCTGCTGATGTTACGGTGAAATTTTAGATACTGGTGATTCTGGTAATGGGAAAATTGGTCCTACTAGAAATAGTGAAAATGGTCCTTACTGAAATAAACCTAATTGGAATAATAACTTTTGTATTGTTAAACAAAAATATATGTAGATTTTGTATTGATATCTTTTTGTTTTTGTTATAGCCAATTAGAAGATCCGTGAATAGAGGAAGGATTGATAAAATGAAAGAAAAAGAATGAGGAGAAGAATATTAGAATTGGCAAAAATAGTGACAGTGGAAAGGAGTCAATCTATAATGACTAACTTCCAAAATTTTATTTTTTAAAGCAGCTTCACAAAAACTTTTTTCTCATAAATTAATTTTTATAAAAACAAAATGGAAAGGTAAACTATAGCTAGATATATCTAAAGTTTTATCACTGTTCTTTCCCTTACAGTAACATCTACGCAGATTCGAAGATAGGAAGGGAGAGCGGCCACGCGTGTCTCAACCAATCGACATGTTTATCGCTTTAATATAAAATAAAGGGAACGGGGTTACCGATATGCCAATAGATGAAAAACTTCTACACGAGATTCGGAGACGGAAATTGTATTTTTTTTTTGTGTTAGCTGTCAAAAGATTATTTTAGAATGATGGATGTTCTAAAGTTTTGTTGGTTTTTAAAACGAGATAAATCATATTGAAATCTTTTCAACTGCTATTTCTTCATCGCATATCTCGTCTTGGTTAAGTACGTGATGAGCTTCCACAAGCAAATGTTTTGTTAAAGTTTTCTTTTAATTTGATGTGGAACTGCTGTTGTCGTTTGGAAAACAGTTTTCATTCGGAAAATGTCAAAAACTACAGAGTTAGCAAAAGCGACCTAGTATACATGAACTCAAACGATTCAGCTTAAAATCTAAAGCTTTATTGGCATACCTAAATCAAGTAAACCATAGATCTTCCATATGCAATAAACATCACACATGAAGAATTCAGGCCACGAATAACTTCGTAAGGGGTGCACACTGAATAATTTTATTTGTTTATAATTTTAATAACTCCCTACGCGCCTCGTATATTACGGTCTCTGCTCAGCTCCACGAGTCGCGGGGTGTGCATACATTTTTCACATCCCGGGTACAATACGGAATATTGTCACTTTAGAATTTGCTACGGGGCGAAGTGTCGAGGGCGATATTTATAGATTATCCCGGATTTTCCTCTCGAAATATTCCATGTAAGGCCATAAACATATTTATGCATCAACGTATTACAGGAGATCACAGAAAAATTGCTCTATTCATGCAAGATAACGAGTTTTGCTAGATGATTTTTTGACTCGACAACGAAGTCGGAAACTTTCTTTTATTTAAGTTTTCACAAGGTGTGGCAAAACAAATATGTGACGGCGAGCAGCTCAAAAAACTAGATACAAGATATGATTGACTACTCCTTTGAGTTCCATAACTCGTTTTCCGATATCGAAAACCTTCGTACGTCTACGGATCTCGATGTTTGGAACTCAGTCTAATAAGCCTTATGCTAAGGAACGCTCCATGGCTCTCTGTGCAACATTGACCCTGGGACACAGTCTCCTGCATCGTCCGTCCACGCCCCATCGAGCGTCCACGTCTCAGCATCGTACATTATGGCAGGCAGAACACTCTGATTATAGGGGCTGGCAAAGATATTCAATTATTTACTTAACAATAGACGGACATAGCGAACAAAATCGTAACATTAGACAAGACATTTGCCCTAGTGCGCAAAAGTCGCTCACTCTAGTGTGATATACCGCTCTAATTTTGCTACATAATGCTAGTTGGTGTCACTGAGAAATGGGATCAGCTTTTCTTTGCATAGCCTCTTTATAGTAAATATCTTAAATCTCTTTGGAGGCAGGACTTCAGACATTGTGGAAAGTTGGCTGCTGGCTACCCAAACTGTATTCTTCTCTATATCTCTGTTTGTTGAAGCTCTTTTCCAAATTAAAGAATATGACCAAGATAGACAAGTACTTACTTGGTTTTGAATGATTTTGTTTTTCGCTCATGTTCAGTTTACAACCCCACTCCCGCATGACGCCAAAGTCAACGTACGAGATTTGAATTCCAAATTCAAATTGACGGTTTTTCGATATTCACCTTTCTGTTTTTCTTCTTATTGTTTATCTACCGTCTTTTATTTTGTTACTGGCACATTTCGCAGAATAAAATAGAAAAATAAAGTTATGACCTTCTTTGGTTTTAAGTAAAGACTTTTTGCAAAATAAAGCTCCTCGGTCTCCTAAAACATTATTATTGTCGTAAATCCTATAGGTAAGTGCTGATTTTTTAAATATGTTTATTACGTCATTTTCGCTTGTGTTTAGAACACACAGAATTACCCCGTTTTCTTCTACATCCCAAAGTAGCATTTCAAGAACCTCCATATTAAATCGACCCACTCTACCAGGATCACATAAGTACGCAGCGGTCACCCCTGTTGTCTTAGTAAGCACTAAGCGCAGGTCAAGTAAACATCCATAATGGATTCTACCCGAGTCGGTAAATTATCATCTTCCCGGATATTGAATATATTAAGGCAATATTGCTCCAACTGAACATGCAAAGCAGGAATTATGTGTTTGTGTAATTGGCGTTTGCGAATCCCTTGATGTTTTGGTTAGCTGTGGTTGGTTACATTGACAATTATTGGGCCAATGTTTGGACTATTATTATAATTGATCAATAATTGATGTTTATGTAGCAAGTTGATGGAGCACTGCAAGAAGTTGCTTTCAATATAAAGACGAATACGTCACATCTGCATAATCAGCAAACACTATAAACAAAAACCGTCTCAGGAATGCAATCACTCACAAAGGGAAAGTAATTAGCTTGTACGAAATCAAAGAGAAAGTATACCGAAGACTCGAAGGAGATGGCGTCCAAGCAATAATGGCGAAGGAGATGAACCAGACCAGCCGGGCCTTGAATATTAATCGACTAAGGGAAATGGATTAAAAATTCGTGTCCGTGTCCCTACAACCGCAGCAACCTCCGTCACGATCTTTCGTGTTTTCCAACAAGTTTTTTTAAACATTCCGATCTCATTTGCATTATTTTTTTCTTTTCCCTCGTGAATAATTTAATGAATCTTAAGAAATATCGCCTTCTGCTGTTTGGAGGGAGGTCTTTTTGTTGATATTGTTCTTTCATTTCGAATCAATGTAGGTATGCATGAATGCAAACATCACAATGAAACAAAAATAAAAATAGCGGCACAAGAAATACTAACACGACTTTTAAATTAGACTTTTTTTCGCTAAACCTCCTTAAAAGGATTCGCGCTGAGTGTAACAAAATTTAACGGATATTAAAAAGTTTAACTCGTCGTGCCGGAGTTAATATTGACGGGCGTGGCAGATGGGAAGAAAGGGTTTCTTCAAAAGAATTCAAACGGTGACAAAAAGGCGTAAAGAATCACGGACGGGAAGGGGTGAAGTAACTTATGCGGCGAAGAAAGAGCCCCAAGAATTAACAAAAATAAAAGGTGACGGCCACGACGCTGTTTACGGGGTGGCGAGGGGCGACCCTTAATTAAAGGCTTTTGGACTTTTCGCGATGCAATTTGCCTAAAAGACAAGAATTATTTTTATTGAAGTCATCACTAATTTCGGAAGAAAAGAGGGGGTGAAAGGACCGCTCCTTTGTTGTGGACAAATGGCATTTAATTGCGCGGTTTTTGGGACCAATGCGGAAAATCATCGTTCGCCACCTGATTGTTAAATGCCCTAATGTCTGAAATGTAAAAAAATGAGCATTGTGAAAGTGTTGTTATTATCTTTAAAAAATACCAAGTAATATTTATTTGCATGCGTTTTACCATAATTTTGAACCTGCGGGGTTATTGCGTAATACACTAACAGTAATAATGGCTTTGGTTTTGAAAGTTCGACTACATTCATTGCGTTGTTGAGCAGACAATTTTTTTGAATACATGAAGTAATGGATTAGCAATATCCTTTAAAATTATTCAGATTGTGATTTGTTGCGTGTTACGCAGTCAGGGTGCTGCAATGTCGTTGTTACTCTTGTCTAGGTGTTGTGAAACATTGCCATACCATCTTAAAACGAGCCTGTTAAAATATATACAAAGCTTTGCCAGCACGTACGTGCAATTATTTGTGAAAATTACAGTCTCGGCGAGGGGGCCAGGAGTATGTACATAGCACAGGGTATCCTAGTTTGGATTCCTGACTCCCACAAGTCCTAGTACAGACGCCAGCAGGTCAAGCTACCCAAAACTGTCAAATTTTCCCAATCAACCTTGAACCGTAATGCTTTAGCGATAAAGTTGAAAATCTATTAAAGAAATTTGACAGATTGTAGTAGCTTGATGTGCTGGCGTCTGTACCTACAATAATTTTGTAACACCTCTATTTTACTGTAATTGCACTTTGTGGAATAAATAAAATACATTATTATGATTACTTACTACTTATGTCTATTATACTTATGTTTTTAAGACCTTGTACCTCGAGACGCCATCAAATCTGTTACCAATAAGGACCACCTGCACCTTCCTACCTACTTATTTATCCATGACAAGGAAAAGATTTCTAATTAAGTTTGGAAATGCTTAAACAAATTTTAAGTAGTATTAATTGTCTTCCTCCTTTATTAATAAAAGTCCAACTGGAGGCGAAAAATTTGAGTGGAGACAGTTGTTCACAAATCCTTGATTCGGCCGAGGGTTCGTACGGAGAGCAAAAATTAAAATCATAAGAAAATAATTAAAGTCCGTAAGGGGATTTATTGGACAGAGGCGACGTGATTAATTGGTTTTCTTGGATAAATCTGGGGAAAAGCAATAAGTGTCAATGTTGTGCGTTCGCGATTCATTGGAAAAATTAATAAAGAAAATTTTAATTAATGCGCTGGTATGTTTTTATTCACAGTTTGTTTTGGTCCTTCAATTGGTCCTTTAATACCTTCATTTTTTAATCTGAATTATAGCTTTTATTACTATTGTAAGTTCTTATTTTAACAAAGGATATCAGAAATCTATTAAGAAACAAATAAACTTCGATGTTTGGACTCATCTCCTCCAACTGTCACATCACGATACGATACGTGCTAAACACCATGCATTAATAGACTACTTAAGTCACACGTACTTATCGTATACTATTTTATAGCTCGTTTGACATAAACCCGCATTTAAGTCACTCTTTTTTGTGTAAAAGTTAACTACTTAAGTCACAGAAAAGCGCGACTTAAGTGCGGGTTTATGTGACATAGTGCTATTAAATAATTTTCCAATCATTGATCTTTGCTTAATGAATTAACCATAGTAACTATAATTTTACTCCAATCTTGAAAAAAAACCCAAACAAATAATTAATACTGTCTGAAAACCCCAAACAATTATCCGATATTAAAATATCTGAGAACAAATGGCATCAATTTAATAATTCAGTTACAGCAATCAGTTCTAATTTGGGGCGAAGCGGCGGCGGCGGGTTGAACTTGACCATTAATAAATGGCAATGATACTTCAAAGTTAACCCTCTCGCCGCTGCTGAGGATAATGAGAGGTATCAGCCTCCACTTGTGTTTCAAATGTCTAATCTGATGGATTAAGCATATTTTCGGGGATGAAAAACAATGGGACTCAAAAGTTTTCGCATTGGTCACGTTTTGGTCCTTTATGGTATCCAGATGTGAAAGTGTACTGAGTAAAACTTTTTAATGACGTTAGCATTATTGATTGTTTGGAATATATAAGTAATGAAACAGACTAGATGACCGTTTGATTCATCTTATTTATTTCTCTACTTCTGCGAGCAGTGGTATCCCGGTGGTAAAAGGCCGCGATTTACGAGTTGTGGGTTGAATCCAAGCAGACACTTAACTTTGTGTAAATTATTTCATCACTACAGCTCTCAAAATGGTGAAGGAAAATATCGTGAGGAAACGGTATGTCCTAGAACCAAAAGTTCTAAGACGAGTGACATCTGCCAACCCGCACTGGGCGCGTGTGGTGGAATATGGCCCATTCAATCTCACAGAGAGGAGGCCTGTGTCCTAGCAGTGGGAACATTATAAGCTGATTATGCTATTTACTTCTCTTGTCTTCTAAAACTATCTTGCGTCATCTCTCTTTTTTTTTTTGCGGATCGGAAATCATCAAATGACAAGTGTTCCTTCCTTAGTCCTTTATGTTCCAGGGCAGCGGTAACCCTTTGGGACGATCCCGCTACATCTCCCTTAAAGTAACACTTTCAAACATTGGACATGTGGCGAATCTTGGGATGACTGGGAAGGCTCCTATACTTGTAGTAGTGAATCCTGTAAGCTGTTTCATGGTTTCAATTACGCTTGGTTGGTTTTTGACTGTTGGTTGGTTTGGTTTACCTCATCATCTGCCTAGCCTTTACCCAACTATGTAGGGGTCGGCTTCCAGTCTAACCGGATGCAGCCTACTATCTGTATTTTACATTGAACGACTGCCTATCTGACCTCCACAACCCAGACAATACTAAACCCCTTGGTAAGACTGGTTCTCAGACTTTCGGGCTTTTGACGACCCGTAACAACTGTCAAAGTTCCACGAATGACAGCCGTAATCAATAATTCATGTATAAAATACCTATACAAAATATATCATTATTTGTTTTGGCTCTCGAAGACCATCTTGAACTTCTTTATCACCTCACCAGGTATAAAAGAATCCTACCTAGATTCTTCAAAGATAAACAGCACTAGTTACCATGCCTTCATAATTCACATCGCAATAAAATGGACATTAGAACCGTTACACACTTAAAATCGCATAAAATATCGCTCGCCCTCACCTTTTTAATGGTGTTGGCTCACCCTAGGGGAAAACAAAAGCGGAAAAAAAACTTTGCAAAAAGTAGTGTATTCTGGTGATATTTATTATTATATTAAAAGTGGGGGGAAAAAAACGTTGCTGTGAGTTAAATTCTAAATACATTGCGTATTTTGTTCGACATTGTTGAATAATGTTTAGAAGACACACAGCATTGGATGGTGAAATGACGCTTGAATTTTGGATGTACCGTGCTAAGGTCGCTCGGTAAGAATTTCGCCGTCGGCGAACGTCAGGCGATTACTGCACCGACCACCGAATTTATGGTCAAACTTCTGTGTGAAGGCGACGGCGCGAGTTTTTATTATGATCAGCCCAGTGGACCGTGAAAGCAAGTTGCCGCGGGGAGACGTAATTTCCATACCTCATGTCTGTTTCTGTCTCTGTCGCCCTGGTACTTTCTTAATAAAAGTTGCGGTTCTGTTTTTATTATTACTAAATTAAATAAGTTGATGCGGTTTGCTGTTTAAATATTTATGTTTTATGGAGAAACATATGGGGGCGAATCACTGCATTTATTATATACTTCATGTTCTTCATTTACTTCAAAGAAACAAGTTCATAAGAAGTCGAGACTGACAAGACCAAAATTAAAGCATCACGTCAAATCATTTGTGTGTCATTATTACAATGAACATTTATTTACTTTGACACAGGTGTCGTATGATCATCTGTAACCTAGACAAAGACATTTATTCGTCGGATAATGTAGGTACCTACAAAGATGGTTAGTACAGACGCCAGCCTGCAGGTCAACCTACCCGAAACTGTCCCCAATCAACCTTGAAACTTATTGCTTTCGCGATAAAGTTGAAAATCGATTAAAGAAATTTAAAAGATTGTAGTAGCTTGATGTGCTGGCGTCTGTACATATGGATAAGTTCCACACATCCGCCGCTACTAGTGGCTTACGAATATTTACAATGTGAACCTAATGTACATGTGGGTATAAAACCTAATTTATATACTACTTACACTCTAATAAACAATACAAAACATTTATACTATAATATACTACACATAAATAATATACTATACATATAACTATGGACAATTGTACTATAATATACAATATATAAAATAAAATAAAAACACAACAATATCAACATTTCTATTATTCAACTAAATAAATCTACCTTATTTATTAAAAAAAATCTTTTAATGTGTGAAAATTATTTTGGTGAAACCATTTTTTTTTACTTTTTTTTTGTAAAAATTAAATGGTAGCTCTCTTGTTAGTTTTCAAATATGGTTATATATTTTAATGGACATAAGGTAAGTAGCTGTTCCTGGTAGTGGAGAGTACTATTACAAAATTGATTTTTTTAACTACGAATATCTAACTGTGTTTTTATAAGCTGCAAAAATGAATAACACATTTTGTCCCCAAATGAATAATATATATCTGCCTACCCATCAAACAGTTTCCTACACCTTGAACAAACTGAACAAAACTCAGAATAAAAATTAGTCAATCGCCAGAAAACGAAAAGAAAAATAAACAGACGAATCGCAAACTCCCCCCGCTCCCGAGTCATGAAAACTTTAAGTAAGACGTGAAAAATGGGAATATGAAAAGAAATAATTTTCCGCGCGACTCGTCTGTGCAAATGAGCTGAATGAAGGAATTGCTCACGCGAATGATTGAACGGTGTTCTCTGATGAAACAATATTTAAGTTCAAATCGTTAACTACGAAATAAGAAGACAAAACCCTCGTACAGAGCGATAGTCTATTGTTTATCGAGTAAAATTATTATTTGCTTGATCACGTGTTTAAAGCTGACACGTTATGGGTTTGTTTTTATAAAAATATAATAAAAAATAAATAATTGGAATACAACATAATATATTTTCGAGTTGTGATTCAGTTTCTATTGTGTAGTTTATTCAAAAATTACAGTTTGAGAACACGTTGGATTATAGGTACATTTCGAAAACTTAGATCAGAATGGCTTTCAGCCGATTCATCTACTTCTCGTTCGTATAAGGATGCTCCAAGGTAGCCCGCGAAATTCAAATTTCTTACGTTTTTTGCAATTTGCTGGTCAGTACTAAGTTGTACGTTGATTTAAAAATTATGATTCGCGGCCATAACAAATATGTATTTACAGAATTATAATCATTAAAGTCATCAACACAACTCTCTAAGATCAAGTAATCCTAATGAATGACTATTTCATGAAATCTTCACATTTTAGGAATTATGCTAAGTTAACAAGTTGTATTACTGATTCTACTTAGTACTGACCAGCAAATTGCAAAAAACGTAAGAACATTTGAAGTTCGCTGGCTACCTTGGAGCAACCACCTTAAGTGTCATTGGCAAGTAGACATAGAGACCTCTTCCATCCAGTATGGACAACATGGCAGTGTGATTTTTTTTTTATGAATGGCGTCTCGTAGTTGACCTTGAGAGGTCGTGACTACTTAACCGGACTATCCTGTGGTTGCCTTAAGACTTCTTAAAGCCTCCAGCCAGGGCTACATCTAGATTAAAACTAAGCGACTGCACGCTAAGGGCACCCCCTGTGGGGTACGAACCTCGGCTTAGGGCGTCTCTGGGCTCTCCCAGCAACCCCAGCCTGTCTGGATCGAATTAGATGGCAGTTTGACTGTGATTTTAGCTATTTATTCTGGATAGGAAAGTTTTTGTTTTTGGTTTTTGTTTGTTTGTTTTTTTGGGCTTGTGGCTAAGTAACAACAGCCGCACGGGTCGATCGCTAAGCTACGCTTGCCGCGGTTGGTTCGCGGATGGGTGACCATCTTCACGTACCAAGAACCCTCCGTGCTTCGGAGAGTACGTTAAGCCGTTGGTCCCGGCTGTCATTCGTGGATAATTTACATATGTCGTCAGAAGCCCGAGAGTCTGGCAACCAGTCTTACCAAGGGGTATCGTTTTACCCAGTAACTAGATTGTGGAGGTCAGATAATCAGTCGCTCCATGTAAATTACTGGTATTCAGCTGCATTTGGTTAGACTGGAAGCCGATCCTAACATAGTTGGGAAAAGGCTAGACAGATGATGAGGGAAGTTTTTTGAATTTCAAAAAACTTAATTAAAAAGGGCTTCTTACTGTTTAATGACCACTGAAGACAATTAGAAACAGCAATGAAATTTACAAATTTGCTAATCACTCATCAAAGGTAGCCCGTGATTTTTTTTCTTACCAAGGAAACTTATACAGTCCTGCCATCTATCGGTCAATTAGGTAAAGCTTTCAAAAAAAGAAAATTATGTATTACTTGGAAATTACTTTAGAGCCTCCGACCCGATAGTGGTATAATAGGACGCATAGGTTGTATATTAAGCAGAAGGATTGCATGTTTTAAAATCTACCTAATATAATTTTAAAAGAGAGCACATTTAACTGCTCTTTCTTAATTAGGATTTTACATTAGAAATGATTGATAAATACCGGTCTAATAATAATAATAATTCTGTTGTTAAATTTTATGTAATTAAAGGTTATTGTTATTTATTGACGCAACGGTGTCGACGATAATTCGCAATCACAAGTTTATTTTACACTCATGGTACTTACTAGTACGCCATCTATTGATGAATAGGGATATTATTCTAACTTTGTACCTACGTACAGTTTTCATGGACTCCTAGTATGTGATGTTCGGGAACAGCGACATCTAGTTTCACTCGTGAAAAGATTGTTGAACGATGCGATAGCAGCGTCACCTAGAGTTAATATATGTATCTAGCGCAATTTCGAACATTGTTTCCTTGTAGCTGATGTTACCCTGGTATCTGTTCACTGCCAAGAGCCATATTACCGTGTCGAGTGGACATCGGGGTGTCCACTAAAAATGTTTGCATGAAATGGCCCGCGAAACTAAAAGCTGTGGAATGTTCTGTCGAAAGCTCCTTGTAAACTATGTTATCCTGGTGTTCCATAACTAAAGAGCCGCATTTTGTGTCGCGAAACGGCGCTACGGTGGCGGCCGGCGCGGCGCAGTGTGTTCATGACGAAAATATTATTCGCGCGGAAATTAAAAAGTTCTGTGGATTGCTTTTTGTAAACATGTTACACTGGTACATACTCAGTAACTGAAAACAGTCACTCTCGTACACACGGGTTGTACACTATAAACATGTCCACGCTTATGACGATGGTTTCCTTGTGTACTGTGTTACCCTGGTAACGCCTCACAGTTAAGAGTCACATTGTGTCCGTTATCCCCAGCTCATTGAGTTCGGTAACAAAAGAAAAAGTAATCGTGTCTCATGTCATTACATTAGTGACAGTTTAGCTTTGTATCCCCTAATTTTTAGATGATACTATACATGTACACTATCTGATTTCTCCTCGTTGCTTATTTGTCTATTACTCGTGAAGAGCCACATTATGTAGCCAGGTCAGGAAACTGATAGGTACCGTTTATTTATGCTAAGCGTTCCATTTCATGATCAGTATTTATTTTTGTTATGTTTTGTATAGATTATACGATGTGCAGTAGAAGATAATTATAGATTTTAGGATTATATTTGGTACCTACACCACAGGCGAAATTTAATTTAAGTAATTACAAAATAATAATATTCATTAATCCTTTGATGTGGTTACCCCATTGGTTTTTATATATCAATGGGTTACCCATAATCTGAATATTTTATTGTTCCTTTCATCATTATTCTATGGACAACCGCTTGAAGAATATTCGCTTGTAGGGTAGACCCGTAGACTTGTCAAATATTACATCGTGTTGTAACTGCATGATGGTTTATTATCCGCAATTCTCAGTTACGAAACGTCATCGAATTGAGTATAAAAGATATTTCTTGTTATTCTCTGCATTTACACTAAAATAACATGGATTACGTACCGTTCCCAACCTTTTCAAGTGAAAATCTGTCAATTTGGTTCGCTCAAATGGAATCATCGTTTGCTCTGAATGTAATATTAGATGATTCAGAAAAGTATGCTTGCATTTTGGTTTATGTTCCATCCGAATCCCTGAGAATAGTTGAAGACATTGTTCTGAACCCACCGACAACCGACAAATACGAATTTATTATGCACGAGTTCATCAAGCGCATGATATTAAAAAAACTCATGACAGTTGTGTTTGGCAACGAGACCCCTTCGGCATATCTACGCAAACTCAAAGACATAGCTGGTGAGCGTGTTTCCAACGAAGAAATTTTGAATTTATGGCTGAATAACTTGCCGGAGAAAGTGCGCCAGTTAGTAAGTTTAGGAAATTATGGCAACATGGACAGACTATGTGAAATAGCAGACAGGGCTATTGTACTTATGACCCCAACCGCACAAAGCTCAACCTCTACTCAACCTGAACCCAAAGAAGACATATCACACGTAGAGTGGTGTGAAATGATGAAACGTCGTATGAAAAACTTGTTAAAGGAGCTTGAGAAACATATGGACAACCGTGAATATGATCAGGATGACGAGGATCACGTGCAGCAGTCGTCGAGCCAGGAAAATATACTAAAAGTCCAAAACGAAACATTAAATACTTCTAACTGGAACTCGAAAGGAGCTCTTCAAAGAAAATTTGTAGGTATCACACTCAATTCGGTGATAGGGCCATCGCTTGTGTTGCTCCGTGTCAATACAAAATATGTTGTCCAACCAAATATCTTCTTCGTACATAATGATTTTTATTGTGAATTAATTTCTACAAATTGTTATAAATTAAAAAAAATTGATATCTTTCTCGTGCTGTACGTTAATAAATTACAATTTTATTATGTCCATTGAAGTTTGATTAAAGTACTTTTATTTCGAATTGGTTGTTGCTTTTATGTTCCCAAACAAGCCATGGTGTTTAAATAGGTGTACTAATGTTTATGAACTTGTGTGTTGTGTGCGTGAAGATGCACACATTCATAGCGTGTTTGTATATTTAGTTACCA
Source organism: Apamea anceps (assembly GCA_951799955.1). Taxonomy (NCBI): domain Eukaryota; kingdom Metazoa; phylum Arthropoda; class Insecta; order Lepidoptera; family Noctuidae; genus Apamea; species Apamea anceps. Next base: position 15,481,012 of record OX637506.1, read on the forward strand.
CAAAAAAACGAGGCACGGTTCGTGAGATAAATATACTATAGGTATGTATTATACTTGGCTATTTCCATCGTGATATAGTTTTTCTCACTCCCAGGAATGTAGTATATGAAATAAAGACAATATTTAAATAATACTCATGGTTTAATATGTAATATATAACTTTATATTTTATAACAAATATAGAACTGCACTCTGTATCAGAATGCATTGTAAGGTATTACAGAAATAATATTTACAAAGAGACATTATTAAAGCTACAATTAATTTAAATATTATTTAATTATACTTTCAACATTGTGGCCTATGTACATTATCGTAGGAAAATATTCTAAAATTATATCATAAACCAGTCAATAAACAAAGGCAGTAGTTGTATCAAGTTTTACTTACTATACAAATTCTGCTGACTTTGAATACATTTTAGCTAAAATCCTATACGTGTAACGAAACTAGCTTAATCTAATTTATTCTAAGTACCTGGATATTAGCTAAAAAGTTATCCAAAACTTCAGCTTAAAAATACTTCAATAATTTAATACTTTTAACATTGGACGGATTACTTTAATTTTGGGTCTATCCTAATTTCACAATGATTGTAAGGCACTCAATCGACGGATACAGATATAAAAAGTTATTTAATATGAAGTGGAGCTACTATCTGGTCGCAATTGTTTGGTCTGAACATCGTCGTACGCAATCGTGAACACACTTTTCTTCTCTGTGATTGGCAACCTCTTCATGTTGTTCTGTTGAACCAACGTATTCATCGCTATTCCTGAATCATTATCATCTATCTTCGTTGTGGTATTTCTATGAGTTATATCGGGTACATTATCACCTCCTATATTTATTTTAGAAACGTGAACTTCAGTATTTTTTCGATCTTCTTCGTAACTTGTAGATATAGATATACTGTGCGTCAAAGCACTTTCTGATATATCCTGCTTCGTTTCTTTGACATCGTCTTGATTTACATAGATAGGTTGTTGTTCAGGTGCTTGCTTTCGTGGCATTGGTTGCTGGCCTAAATATTGAGGAATATGTGTAGGTTGAATATAACATAGTGGATTTTGATTTTCGTATTGATGCTCATATCTGTGTTCAGAATGTTGAAGCAAAGGATGAACATCTGGTAATGGACCTTCTGGTACGGGAGTAACCTTTTCTTCTTTCAGTATCCGTGGATGAATGAATTCACTTTCTTTTGATTTGAAGTTTTTTTTTACCTCTGAATCGCCTTGAATGTCTTTGCTCATAATTTTTCCGTATCGACCAACCTTGTCTTTATCGTCTTCGTTTTTTGTTTTGGATGACCTTTTTGGTTTACTCGGTACTACTTTTTCAGCAGGTTTAGCAGCCGCTGATTTCTTTCCGTACCATTGCATATAGCGTGGCACACTTTTTTGTGATGGTTTAGCACTTTCAGACGACTTTGTTGATTCACTAGCCTCGTTACCTTTTTTGCTACTAGGTTCTATGTTACTTGAACTGTCTAATTTAGTTGAGCGTGCTTCTACATCTGATGATTTTGACTTTGCTGAAGAATGTTCAGCTGCTATGTCACGAGCTTCTGTCGAAGACCCCTGTCTTGAAAATACCAAGTTTCTGTTATCTTTTGAAGATGAACTACTTCTGCTTTTGTTGTCATTACTTTCATGTTCGATAGCAAGAGGGCTTTTCAGCGGAGTGTCATCTGTTGTTACAGAAAATTGCTTTTGTAGTCTCGGTCTCCTTTCGCTCAAGTTGGATTCAACTTTTTCATCTAAAGAATCAGAAATTTCCATTAAAACTTCTCTTCTTAGTCTTGACTTTCTGTCGCTGTCTGAAATTTTTATTTGCGTGGAGGATACAGTTTCGTTCTTAGATGTAGTTACTGTGCTTTTTGTCATATCACCGTAATTTTTTATGTGTTCTTCTCTTTCGTTAGTTTTACTTATTTTTACATGTTTTTCACTTTCTAACGAAGGAGACACTTCACTTTCCTCGAGGATTGGTGTTTTTATTTTTCTACTTAAGTCATATACTCTCATACTTCGTCTGGGATCTTTGTGTTTTAATTTCTTTTTAGGTTTTTTCTTTTTTACCCATGCTACTTTTTTTGTATCCTCTTCTAAAACCATTTGAGATTCGTCTTCACTGTAGGAATCGTTATCACTTCTTGCTTTTCTTCGTGTTGGCTTCATCAGCTGAGGCTCGGTCTGTGTACCTATATGACACTCTGTTTGAGTTGCCATTACAGAATGACCGGGTAGGCTCTGAGTTTCAAGTTTGCTTTCAACTTGGGAAGCTGTTTCTTGATTTTGTAACATTCTTTCACGTTCTATTAGTATCTGGTGTAATAGTTCATTTTGTTTTCTGAGTGACGACTCTAGTAGCTCCTGATGAATCGTTGATTTGTTTTGCATTTCCAATAATGCTGACTGTAAGTAGTCTGTTTTAAGTGGTACTAAGCCAGGTACTTCGGGTTGAAGGTTAGTGTAATCATTAAATTGGTTTTGAACATCGCTTCCCACTTGTGATCTTTGTCCATAGCTCTTAGCATCTTTGCCATTTGATATGTTATCTAAATCAGTTACCTTACTCATTCTTTCTCTAATATTTTTAGCTTCTTCTCCCTGTTCTCTTATGAATCTTTCCATTAAAAGGTTTTTTCCACTATCAAGTACAACATATTGTGTATGTGGTATAAGCGTTACTGGTCGTTGTTGTTGAACGGGTAGATTAACATAACGATCTTCTTCATTCTTACCTCTAGTTACTAACCTTAAAATTTCTGTATTTCCCTCTTTAATAAAATATTGATCCCTGCCTTGAGAAGATGGGGCGCGCACTTTGTCTTGAAATTCACGATTAGTTTTGCTATCAGTCTTGTCGTGTATGTTTTTGTCAGCATCAGACTTGAGGAGGACTCCAACTTCGGAGCCACGATCTATTTCGTGTCTACGTATGGAATCGTTGTCTTGTTCCCTGCGTTGATAATGTAGTGTTGCGATTCTATCGTATCCGTTTTCTAAATCTTCGATGTACTCCTTATGTTTATTGGCAAACGCTTCTTGAAGTTGCATCTCTTTTGTGTAAATTATATTGGGTCCTTCTCTGAAAAATGAGAAAATGGAATTTAGCCTAATATTCAATGGAAACAAGTAGTAGATAACATTAACGAAAATATATTTTCATGTTACCTGCGAAATGACTGCCGATTATCGTTATATCTGTAATCATTGTCAGCTGCTGTGTGAACAAACTCCTGATGAATGTCGCCTGGCGTTGAAGCTGGTTTAGATGGCTCTTTATTGGATCTGTGGTTTCTCTTATTGAACTTCCACTGCGTCGGTTTCGTCCTCAAGTCTGCCTGTTCGGCACTCCATGCCTCGCGCCTCCTCCACTCATTAGCTTGTATGGACTTATTTTCTATATTTTGCGTCGACTTGTTTTCCCTCCCAAGTCCCTTGTCCCTCACCACTAAATGCACGTCGTCCTCTGTGGAGTTGACACGTATCACTCTTTTCCTAGAATTTATTAATGGATATCTATGTACCTAGCTGTTCTGTTATTAACACTTAAGTAGTATAAGAATGTGGTGGTAAGAGTTAAAGGTGTGGAAGACATTCAAACTTTTTCCCAATTCAGATAACATGTAAATGCAATGCGTAATAGCGCTTTTAGGAAATTGAATAAGTGTTGTCCCAAAAAGTGATTTATACTTCAAGCCTTCAATGTTCTTGATTGTTGAAAATGGATAAATTCATTTATTATATTCTGTTAAATGCATCACTTTTTAGGAGGCGCTAAGAAAAATCACGCAAAATTGTGCATTTTAAAACAAAATAAATATTTACCTAAAAAAGTGTTAAGCTGGTGTGGGAACTTGCATTAGTTGGTGCATTTCAGTCTGTTAATAAGAAAAAAGGAAATATTAGTAGAAAAAAATAAAAACAATTAGTACGTGTACCTAATGAAGAATTTTGATCCTACTATGTTAGGAGTTAGCAATTGAGTGAATAATAAAGCTGATAAGTAAATATAACGAAACGAGGTATGACATTTACCTTGGAGGCATATAAAGTGGACATCCTTCGCATATGCAGCAGCATATAAGAAGTAACAGTACTAGTGCTACTAATATCGCCAGCAGTATTAGTAGCCAGAATAAAAGGCGGCTTTCTGCTCTGTACAGACCCTGAAAAACAAAAAATTAAAAGATATACCAAAATAACTCAATCCATACTATAGTACAAAATATCAAATAGCTTAGATAAATAAAAAAGTATCGTTACTTACAGAATCACCACCATCAGCTGTCTGATCACCCTTTCCTGACCCTGAGCCTGAACCCGACCCAGTATTGATAACACCACCCAAGTTACTGCCAGTCGTGTAGATCGTCACATTCTTTGCCAGCTGCTCCTGAAGCTTGGCCACATTAATGGCTGTATTCCCGTTCATACGGACTATCGCGATAACTTCACTTCTGGAAAGATAAAAGTACTTGAGTAATGAAATTTTCTTAAAGTGGATTTGTGTAAGAAAACCTATCTGATGTTCAATAAATCAGGGACATGTTAACTATCATCAATTCCTTATTTTTATGTAGCCTTCAATTATGTCGAATTAGGTCTTTATCTAGTTGTTAATAAGATAAATTCTACTCACTTTTCTTGACTAGATTCCTGACCGTTCAAATCTGTTGCGCCATTATCACTGCCTCTATAGGGCTTTATGTCAATTATAGTTACTTTCCCTCCAGAAAGTGTACTTAGCACTTCTTCTAGTTTCTTCTTATCAGGATTAGTACCAGGAACTATGAAGGACATCGTCCTAGTCTTACTTTCTGGAGGGTAAACTTTCACAATTGTTGTGGACGATAATCTAGGGACACCTAGATCGTAAGCTCTGATTGTGAGAACAAATACTTGGCTTTCCTCTTCATCATTAGACTGCCGTCTTCGTCTGTGAACGTTTTGTTTCTTTGTTCTTTTTAACTCTTCTAGAAGATACAGTTCACCTGAAAAGATAAAAATGAATATATTATAATATGGGGATTTATGTCTGTAGTTTCTAGAATTTAATTTCTCTAGTTCGTTGTTGAATGCTTTATACTACAAATATCCATATGCATTAAAATATTAAGTATTTTTTAATATAATATATTACGTTATGATTTTAATTACCTGTCTCTTCATTTATAGCGAACTTTCCATCTCCATTTCCCTGTATTATTTCATATCTGACTATATTATTTGGTGGTTCGGAATCTCTGTCAACTGCCTTCACAAATGCTGCCGATGTGAAATTATTCAGACTCGGCGACAGTACGAACTCGTAAAGCGATCTCTCAAACTCTGGTGGGTTATCATTAACATCTAGTAACTTAATAATTAATGGCACTGTTACTCTTAAACCTACTCCATCATTATCTCTAGCCTCTACTAAGAAATGCAGGTCTGGCATCGCTTCACGATCGAAGCCATGGTTGTTCGTGGCGACAGTTATGACTCCCGATATAGGATCCAAGTTGAGGGAAGTATTGAGGTATCCTAGTATGGCAGTGAACTGTACTTTGCCGAACGCGCCGGTGTCGACGTCGTCAGCTGTGACTTGTACGACCTTGGTACCGGCTGTAACGTTTTCTGGAATTTCCACGTCATAAGATTGCGCCAGGAAGAGTGGCGGGTTATCGTTGACGTCGTTCAGGTATACTGTCACGTTCGCTGTCACTGACAGATTCGTTGCTGGACCAAGCTCTTGAGCTAAAATCTGAAATTAAGAATAATGCTTGTGTTATAATTTTGTTGAATTTTTTTTTTACATTTTTGAATAGCATTACTGTAGAATTGTATTAGAAAAATAAGAATGATTTATTTGCAGAAAATATAGGTGATACCAGTTGTAAAAGGTGATGGTTTACTGCAGTTCACATTCTGTCCTGTTCTGGGCATGTAAATTAATTTTAAATGAATAATAAACTCATAGATTCTTATTTTACTGTAATTTATAGGATATACAAATATGTTCCACACAGATGGATTACTTTAAGTTATGCCTGTCTTGCATTTATATAGCCTGATTCTCAATCTTATTAAAGAAAAAAGAGCTCAATACAAAAAACCAAACAATGCTTACCTGAAACACAACAGACTTCCTAGCCTCAAAATCGAGCATGGTATTGTCCCGCACTTTGATAATGAACTGGGCGTGTCTCTCGGCAACGGTGGGCGAGATCTCGAAGGTTCCATTGTTGCCGACCAGGGACAGAGAGAACACGCCATTCTTGCCAGCGTCGTTGTCGTTCACTTGTGGTATGTACGGGTCGCTGAACGTCAGCGCGGTGCCTTGAGGAGCGTTCTCGTCCAAATAGCTGATGTAGCTGGAAAATCCATAATTGGTTCTTTAAATTTCATTACACAGCTTTCGTTATGGTGAACCATTTTGGGCTTTGGATAAGTAAGATAAGACAAGAAACGTAAGCTATCTTACGTTTTATGTTAATATTGTTAAAGATGGATGCTACTGTTATTTATTTGGTAAGTATTTTTCATATCACAGTCAGAGGACTACGATATGCCAGAGCCTGAACCGTCAGATTTTTCTGATAATTTGATTGATTACTTATATTCAAGAACATGTAGCAAGACCTGTGCAGTATAATAATGGACCTTAAGATTAATGATGATGAAATATTACTAACTTATATTAAAACAAAACTACTTACAACTGATTCTCAAAGTACGGCGGCGAGTTCTCTCGTTCGGGCAGTATGAACGCGAGCTGGACAGTCGAGGACATGGCTTCGGGCTCCTCTCGAGACAGCCGCACCTCCTCGGCCACCACGGTGAGGAGGATCGGGGCTCCAGCGTGGGATATCGCTGCTATCTCCTCGATAGGTCGCTCTAGAGTCACCTCACCTGGAAATAATAATAATATAAGAATTAATCAAAAGTTGTACCTACGAACAAATTAATTTAGGGAAGGACAAATGAAAGTCAAACAAACTATTCGGACATAAGATTCATGGGATGCAGTGTTTTAGATTGCAGGTAGACCATAGATAAACTTCAGATTTTTAAAACTGACACGGTATTTTTCTATTTGCCTTTTTTATTGGATACTACATGAAAAAGGTATGGCTGGCTATGTATTCTTAAAACTCAGCTAGTACCTATATACTTGTTATGTGTACTTTTTCTTGGAACGATACATAGACTATTATTGGAACGATAATTCCAGACTAATGTTAAAAGATTGGGCCCGGTCTCAATCCCGGCTCACAACGCCATCTGTGCAATAAACCCGTAAACCTCTTCAGTACTATTGTTAGAAGGAACGTGAAAATGACGATGTAGTCGAGGGAGTGTACCAAATTCGAGAAATTAAATTCAGTTCTTGGTCATAGATGGCGTCTATTGTAAAACGAAATCAAAGTAATGAAAATTGTTAAAATCCCAGCATAATTATTATGTACCTATAATATAAGTAGGTACCTCCTAAGACCGAATAGAAGAAAATATTAATTTAAAAAAAACTGATATTTGGCGCAATCGTGAGGCACACAATTATAGTATTTTAATTGTTTTTCTGTATTTTTTTGAAGTGAAAACTTCTTTAGCGGCGTTGTGCACTTTTGTTGTGATGAGTAAAAAATGTTAAACTCGCATCAGGACACGTGACCTGATCGAAAATTCGTAAGACGGAGGGAGTAGACCGCATTCCAAAATATCAAAAATGCACAACGTTAATATTCACTTCTTAGTTTTCACTTCTGCCGGCACTCCTGGAGTGCAAGCCGTTGATTTTTTTTTTGTCTTTGTGTGAATATTGTGTGCCTTACTTAACCTGGGTCAAATAAACGTATATTCTTTCTTTTTTTATAATAATTGTTTCTTTACCAAATGAAGGACTACTTATTTTCTTCTGTTTTGTTTTATGAATTAAAAAACAGCGATTGAAATTCAGCCGCTAAATTGCACACATCGCATTAAAAATAAACCAAAGACGATGCGGAGATAAAAACTTTCCCGGAATGTAAAAAGAAAAACAATAAACGAGTAAACATTCTACACGTCAGTAACCCAAAAGTTATATATGTGTGTGTCCTCTTATAAAAGTCTTATAATGAAATTCTTTTCCAAGTTTCTTTATTATTGAACAAGTTTCAAACAAACATTCTTTAATTCCACAAACATTTCCCCTCCCGGTACTTCTTCAAAAAAGAATAAATAATCATGAATGACGCTACTTAATATGGACATTTATACGACACATTCAGATGTGTAAGAACGTGCTTCCATTCATAACAGCCTGGTACCTCGTCTTGCATTATGCCAAGTAGGTGTTTGAGAAAAAAAGTCGTCTAAAGTAATTAGCATACAAAAGTGGTGCATCTACTCTTAATATGAACCTCCCCGAGATTCTCATCTGTCGGCGATGACAAGGCAAGTGAAGGCTCATTAATTATTTATCTACTAGTAAGACTTGCATGGACCGAATAAATTATTACTCAGGTATAAATTAATACCTACTGTTTGTGTTTTGAACGTTCCTTCGTCTTAACAAGGAAAGAAAGTTGTACTTAACTGTACCATAAACGTCTATCTGAATATTTAAAATCTCAAGAATCAACTATTAGAAAGTTTAAACTGAAACGATTATTATACAATGCAATCAAAAACAATTAACGGACGCCGACCCAAAATTAAGAGCATACAAAAAGAACAATTAAATGTTTATGAAGCATTTAAGATTAAAAATGTATTAACTCCAGTCACATTTACTTTGTCACATTTAAATGGAAAAGCTCGCATTTCACGCCAACGCGGTATTAACTGCGGTCCAGCGGCTCAGCTAATGAACCGAATTGATTGCCTCTTTTATTCATTTCTATCTCTCATTTAATGGCAAAGATTAACCTTTATGCTTGGACATTATTCATTCATTGTACCTGTAATAATTAAATTACTGGTAAACTTCTGCAGATAATATCTTTAGCGGTAAGAAACAGCCGGTGGGAGCAAAAGAAAATAATGATTGAGAATACTCAATACTCAATATATTATATTTATTGCTTCTACATGTGAACTTAGGTGGTAGATTTTACAGAATATGATCATTGTGGACCTTGTTGGCCACAGCAAAAGCACAGATTACTAAATAGTTACTGGCGTAAGTAGGAGACAGGAAGAGGGCTTTTATTTGACTACTTTGTTGTTATATAATAGGTATTGTAATTATTTTATAAAAAACATGTAAGTAATTTAAAATTGGTCATTTAAGTATTCCTTGATATTATAATAGCATTTATATAATAGAAATTGTTTTAATTTATTTGTGAATGTATTAAATTTTTGTTCTTCTTTAATTATTTTTGGTAATTTATTATGTATTTTAATTGACATGACTAGTGTACTTGTTGAGTGAATTTTTAACTTAGAGCTCGGTAAGTTTATCCTATTTTTATGTTGCAATGTATATTTTGACTGTATATTTTCTCTTATTGTGTATAAATGTGGGTAATTTCGAACGAATTTACATATGTGATGATGATGATGTGATGAATGAAAGAGTATCACAGAATTTTTGAGTAGGCGAATTAAAATATCGGGTAATGAAACACTGATATGCATTTCGTAATTAAACAAACCGAATAATTTATCTACATTCTACAAAATTATTAATACCAATTACCAACAGACACTAAGAACAGGAAACCGTAAAGTACTAGTGCTAGTGTGTGTATGCACGAATATTGAAATGAAGCCAAAAATATACCACCTACTTTATATACCGGAATCACAATAAAGTTTATGAGCGGGTGTTCACAATACGACCATTTGTATGTACCAAATGGTAGCACCCAACTCGAAAAATATTCTTACGGACTACGAAATTGGCCCTAACAAATTGAATGTTGATATCCATTCACATGTTCATAAGTGGATGGTCTGATTAATGCGACAAATTCTCAAGTTTGACAGCTCTTCCAATATCTCGATAAGTTTAACGGTTCTAAAGGGGCAAGTTTGCGGAGGCGAGCATAGTTATCGAGCTGATAATGTCAGCGCAAGTCGGGATTGTATTGTCAGCTACTACGTAGTACCGGGACGCTATTCAAAGGAAGTGCCTTTATTATGAAGTAAGGTAGGGCAGCTTTACAAACAATGGATGGCGAGGCGAGATCGCGACCGGTAAGGTCTAATGAGCCATTATGTGCTTGTTCAGCAGAATGCAAGGTTGCATTAAAAGCCCTGTTAGCATTTTCGAAGTCCGTCGTGTTTGTAGTTTTGTTAGCAAACAAATACGCATTGTTAAGTGTTGTCAGAGCTACCCCTACCACGCACTCAACATCAACTTATGGCATTGTTAAGGGAATTTAGATGTAAGTTTGAACTTTAGATTTGTACTTGGAAAGTTGGTGCCAAGTTTGCTCCCGAATAGTAACTGCTTGCTACAATATGGCGGGCTTTATGCTAAATATTATGCTAAGTAGATTTCAGACGTCTACTAGATGTTACGTTTGTATCAAATGAAGGTTCAATCTTGCTGACAGTTGGTTTGCTTTGTATTGAGCCCTATTTTCTAACAAAGGACATTTCAAATCTAATACAAATAGTAAACCCGACATTTACTACAAAGCACAACTTATTTGCAAACAGTTTGTCTACACGTTAATTGTTTCACTTAACTAACAAACTTTCACTATTAAATTTGATGCCATTAAATGGAAGTTGGTGGGAAATGACTGCAAACTAAATCTGATAGTGTTATAGAAGTAAAGTGGGTCACGCAAGGTTGCGGGCAGTGGTAGCAACTGGGCCATAAGGGGCCATGCTCGCCAGCGATAAGGAAGTAGGATATCCTACGGAAGCCGGACACTCGACGGATGTACCGATGTTATCAAGAAAAAAGAAATGTATGAAAAACTTCACTGACCTACTACAAACACGGTAAAAACTAAGTTTTAGAATTGTAGGAAACTAAGTCAGCAACATTATCAAGGCCGTCTTGAGCTAAAGTGGGTTGCAGACTGTACAGAACGCAGTTTAAGACTTCTTTCACGACCTTCTTATCAGACAGTAAAGTTAGTAGGTACTAATAAATTCTCAGTTTTGCGGCTGTTTTGAACATAATATGGTCCGTTACGAGCCCCTAATTTTACTTTTAGGGCTTTTTTTGTACTTCATTGAATTGTCCATTTCTTATTTAGAATGAAACTCCTTGAACTTTGAAACATTCTCCATGAAATGTGGGTAGTGAATTTAAAGTAGGTATGTTTGACCTTTGAATGTTTTCTGTCAGAGTTTTAAGTATAATAATAACCCTCCTTGTTTATAAACGTTGCTTAAAGCGAAGAGACGTTTAAACGTTATAAATGTGTGGTTAAGCAAACCTTAATCAGTAATTAACTTTATGCAACGTTTATAAATATGGGGAACATGTTCAGCACATAATAAATTTCATTTTGTCACAGAGTAGCTTCTCGACCCAAATGACATTTACTGCCTAAAGAAAAATACGAAAACAATTACACACAACACTGCTTGTTAAATCATAAATTGTGAAGAAATACGACTTACCCAGTTTTTAATAAACAAGCTGAAAAAGTGCTGACCATTAAAATGCCGCTGACCCTTAACACGTAACTGAATGATCTTTGTGTAAAATTAGCGCGAAGGTAAATGCAGCGTTTTAATATCCGGCAAGGAGAATTTTACCCTCATTTTGGTTTAGAACGGAGTAATTTACACAAATACGATATTTACTTCCAATGTAAATTAATGGTTAAATAGAGGTCCATTGTTAAAAGATTTTCCTATAAAATGCCGGAAACATTCAAGATTTTATTAATTAGTTAAAAAGCTTTTACGTTGCTGTTAATGAGAAACGGATACAAAGTGAGTTTATGTAAATCAGAATTGCTGTTTTTATTACAACCATTATTATTTAAATGAATATTATCTTTATAGGCTTTTAAGTTATAATACCTACCCATTGTTTCTTACTCTGGACTGTTATGAAATCTAAGAGAGATTTAGAATATTTCACATAGTATAATTTGCATAATTATGAAGTCATACTAAAGTCTGAGAACCAGACTTACCAACGGGTATCGTATTACCCAGTAACTGGGTTGTGGAGGTCAGATAAACAGTCGCTCCATGTAAAATATGTACTTGTATTCAGCTGCATCCGGTTAGACAGGAAGCCGACACCAACATAGTTGGGAAATGGCTAGGCAGTTGATGACTAATTATCTTAACGTAGATAATATGTGATTACTGGAACATTTTATTTATCGTTTATACGCTAAACGTGATGCATTGTTGCAGTTAAGGTTAAGTGTTAAAGATACTCTCCAGAGATAACTCCTGTAAGTACAAAATCGACTATGGCGATCAAACAGAAAAGTAGTCAGACGTAATAATTCTATTACCCAAGCCCACACAACGAAAAAAAATTACATGTGTGTGACTTATTGCTTTTTGAGTATGAATGTGGAGAGTAGGGGACAACCAAAGAAACGAAGGATGGACTGTGTGAATGATGGTGTGACTAAAAAGGGTGTGGCTACCTATAATCCATTCGGAATAAGATTAGACATTTAAATAAATCTTTCATACAGTCTGTTCAACCAATTTTGACTTCTATTGCGTTGGTGGCATGACAAATGGCAGCTGCAGTAAATAGTTGGTACTACAACCACTTTTTGGCTTTTAATGCTATCGTTATGCGTACGGAATAGAAGTTAAAATTGGTTGAACGGACTGAAAAAAAGGTTTCATTAAGTGTTTAATCTTATTCCGAACGGAGTATAGATGACTAATCGAGAAAGTATGGAAGAGAAGGACACGTTGTGCCGACCCCAAATAATTTTGGATAAGGGAAGGAACATGATGACGTGTGACTTTTTGCGACTTCCTACTATCCTATTATAAATATAATCATATCATACTAATATTATAAACGTGAAAGTTTGTATGGATGGATGAATTGTAACTCTTTCACGCAAAAACTACTGAACGGATTTGGATGAAATTTGGCACACAGATGGTTTATAACCAGGATTAACATATAGGATATTTTTTTATCCCGATATTCCCACTGGATCGAAACTTATGCGGGTGAAACCGCGGGGCGCACCTAGTAATATAATAAACGCGAAAGTTTGTGAGGATGGATGGATGGATGTTTGTTACTCTTTCACGCAAAAACTACAGAACGGATTTTGATGAAACTTTACAGTAATATAGCTTATACATCAGAACAACACATAGGATACTTTTTATCCCGATATTCCCACGGGATCGACACTTATGCGGGTGAAACCGCGGGGCGCTGCTAGTCATACATAAGCTAAAAAATTGATTGATCAACTCACCCGAAGTCTCATTGATGTTAAAGAATGGCGTAAACGGATTCCCTTCAGACACCAGACCATATCTGATCTGCCTTGGAGCTCCCTTATCCCCATCTTCAGCTCGTACCCTGACGACCATGTCTCCTGGAGCCACTTGGCGGGGCAGGTGGGTAATAGGAGGAGCAGCGGTGAAGACAGGGGGCATGTCCTGCACATCTTGGACGACCACGACCACTTCCAAGCCTGCGATGTTGCGGGTATCCTTGCCTAGTTCTATGTAGGGATCCTGGAAGTAGAAATTTCGGGGTTAATTTTGTTTTAAAAAATAAGGAGTTTTCCCTAAGAAGTTTAGAGGCTCCACGACGACTTACAAAAAATGCAATTTTAGATAAGACTTGATTCTGTCTTTGACATGTCAAAGATTCTCAGAAAAATCTGGCCATGTAACTGGGTCTAATATAATTAGATATGTATTACGAGCAACTAGAAAAATTACTGCGGCATGATTTTATAAGAAAATACCCTAAAACCAGCTCTACAGGAAAAAAATTAACCAGTGCGTAAACTGTAACCATGAATTTAGCATATGATTCTAGACCCGCTAGCGTAGAGACTTTTCGTTGGTTATAAAACAAGGTCTAGAATCATAATACTGAATTCATGGTTACAGTTGGCACACTGGTAAATTTTTTTTCCTGTATATTTTGACATTTTTAACTTTAACATAAAGCTAAGTTATTCATATCACTTCAGTCACTGAGGGACATTAACGTTCCCAACACTTAGCATTATAAAGTCTTCAAATATGTCCCTTGAAAAGTACCTAAGTGCAACTTATCCAGCCCTATCCACTATTATCCACCTGTTATAAATCCTTTAATCCCCTCGTAAGAACACCCACGGAACAACATGGGTTCTATTCTTAGACCCAGACCACACTGTGGAATGGTCTGAGACTCTGTTTGTATTATTTTATAGGCCGACTTTTAATCGATAAATGTGTGCACTCCCACGCAGCATTATAGCCATCTAGCTAAACTATGGGTCAGTAAAATCAGCAATATGTTTGAGGAACATTCTTGTGAAAAAGGAGGAGCAGTTTCTGCACACCTTGTACTAAGAATTGAATATTATTGTTTGGAATAAATGAGGTAGTCAATTGACCATGAAATTAGCAACGATATTATCAGTTTTTTAGAAACTTTCACTGCTAAGACAGATTCTATTTAAAGTCTTTGAGGAAAAAATACCCACGATCATGGAATGCTTGAAAATTGTATCTTTGTTATCTTTAACTCAGCAGATTAACAATTATACATACTACAGTTCATGTGCCTTTTTAAATTACATATTTAGATCAGAAGGCCAATTCTCGTAATTCAAAACGCTCAAAATCTAGTCGCAATCTCATTTCGGCGACAAACCAATGTCAAAACTTGTCAAAAATGTAGGGAACTTAGAGGTATTTTTGACAGATTGAGACTGAGATCAGACTGTGAACGTTCTTAAAATTACTAGAATTAGCCCCTCTGGTTTCTGGTTCATATTAAAAAAGCTTAAATATTTTCAGCGTGCATTGTCCTATGTCCATGGGTCCTATAAACTATAGTGTCCATGTATTATTAAACTGATTAGCATTATAATTGTAATTATAAATTTTATATCTCTGAAGGAACAAGTCCAGCATTAAACAGTTTAATAATATCCTTTAGTGCGCAAGAGTACAGTTGTCATTTAATCGCATTATTATGCAGGAATCGAAACTAAATTAAGTAATAAAGATTGTCGGTTAAAAGCGTTAAAGGATCGATTAAGTATCTATGAATATTAAAAAGACTTTAATCGTGAATTTGAACTCATTAGAACTTAATAGTTGTTGTAACCTACCCTTTATTTAGATCGTAAACGATTTTAGATATCAATAATTATCATATCAATTCCTAATAAAATACTAAGAATTTCTGAATTTGTAGTGATTGTATAAATTATGGTTCGGTTTTAAATTTGCTGTTCAAATTTACTGGAATTATAATTACCTTGAATTGTATCATTTAAAATGCATCATAAACGAAATTCCGATGGCTTGTTTTGCTTTAGCGAAAATATTTCTTTGAAGCGCTCTAAGCTGTAATGTAAACCC
The DNA here is from genome assembly GCA_951799955.1 of Apamea anceps. NCBI lineage: Eukaryota > Metazoa > Arthropoda > Insecta > Lepidoptera > Noctuidae > Apamea > Apamea anceps. The sequence continues at coordinate 15,496,503 of OX637506.1, forward strand.
TACTAAAACCCTTTCAGTAATTTCCGAGATTAACCCTTTCTGTTGAACACTATTGTTACGTAAATAGGGACGACGGGTTGGTCATTATGAACGACACAGGGTGGTAGGTTGATGTCCCATCGACGCGCAACCTGTTACCATGGATTCAGGACATGATTCTGAACTATCGACGAAAAATGTTAACTGACTTCAAAAAAGGAGGAGGTTCTCAATTCGACGGTATGTTTTTTTTTTTTTTTTGTATGTTTGTTATGCGATTACTCCGCCAATTGTGGACTGATTTTCAAAATTCTTTTTTTGTTCGAAAGGAGATACTTCTGAAGTGGTCCCATAGAAATTTCATCAAAAACGGTTCAGTAGTTTGGTTTTTAAACCAAAATTACTGGTAAAAATTACAAGTTAAAAGTGAAAAATAAAAACTTTTTTGCAAAAAAAAAAAAAACTACCGACTTCCAAAAACGACACTACAAAGTGAAAAATAACTTTAATTTCGGAAGTCGGTGGCAAACAACGAAAATGCGAACCCAACGACACCGACTTCCGAAATTAAAGTTATTTTTCACTTTGTAGTGTCGTTTTTGGAAGTCGGTTGTTTTTAATTTTACTTTTCTATGAAGCAGCTATTTTTTTTTAGTAACATAGTGACTAAATATTTCTACGCTAGGGGCCTAGAATCACGTGCTGAATTCATGGTTACAGTTTGCGTGTCAAAGTCCCTGCCACCCTGTATGCCTACGTAAGTCATAAGTCATTTATTTCAAAACAATATACATTGTGTAGAAATTTTACTAGAGATAAGATGTCATTTAATAATCTATGTGAGTAATACAATAATAAAAAACAAAAAGACATAATAAAAAATAAAAAAAACAATATTAAGTGTAAAAATTTCAAAATAACAATAGTCAAACATGCCATTTAAAATTAATTCCAATCAATAAATTAATATCCAGAACGATAATAATACGATTGTCGCTTATCATCCTAGGTACTCATCGACACTGTAATAGCCCTTTGCGCTATTTATGCTTTTAAATTCTACGGGAAGCTTGTTGTATACATGCTTAGCGTGTGTTATTTAAAACCAAGATAGACTCTAGGGCAGAAATTAACGACATAAAAGCAAGCAAACTCGTTGAAAAAGCTCTAATTTCAAGCACACACGTCGACATATGACAAGCAATGCATTTCCAGTTTTAGCCAATCTCGCATTGTATAGGCTTTTCGTACAATGAGAAGTCAGTTTATACTGGAAATGTATAGCTTGATATATCGTCGTACGTACCACAAGTCACAAAATCCATCGCACTTGTTTTGGCATAATTAATTACAGTTTAAATACTGATCATTAGTGTACCAGATTGCGAGCTTGATGTCGTAAAAGACTTGGAATAATTAACCCTAATTAGGGAAATAGGGTTCATTTGAATAAACGCATTCCTTACCACGGCTAGTAGTGTCAAATGGTACATAGACTGGGCTTCGAAGTCTAGTGGTCCTACTAAGAATATGGTTCCTTCTGTATTTTCGGCGGACACGCGACGTTGCCTGATTGCGAAGAGCGGTGATCCCTGTGGAATAAAAATTCTAATTAGACAGGTAATTTTTTATGCTGGATAAAAAAATAATTATAGGGTCTACACGGAACCGCCTATAATTAATAATGTCAAGTAAAATGTTGAACAAAATAAAATATTTTTCGTTCAAAAACTTGATTAATTAATTTGGTAACGGAAGAAAGAACTTTTGGAAAGTTAAAGAAAACGTTAGTTCTACAACTTAAATATTAAATTGACCTGATTTCATGCACCTTATAGTTTTAAGCTTTCCTAAGACATGCCATTTCCCAGATCCTTTCGAAACTAATAACAATATTGTTTCCCACAGCTTGCTTACTTACTTAGCGAAGACTATGTTCCCATTACAGAAATAGGGGTACCGATACAATAAATTCACTTATCCTCTCAACTGGACGTTACCCAGCCCACAACCTACGCTCTAAAATTACATGTAAGGACACGATCTCCATTATTATAGCATTTAAGCCTTTAAACCGACCTCGAGTACGGGTGCTAGCCATTCTCCGGCCTGTGAGAATTTTAACACGCCTTGCTCCTAATGTCCGGTAATTGCATCCCGTCGGATGGCCGGCCCATCGCGAAAAACAGACAACCACAATACTCCATAAGTAGGAGCCTAATGTGAACTCATTCGCGAAATAACGTATTCATAGCAACTAGTTGCAGCTTAGCGGGCTCCCTAACAATCGGTTCTGCTCCGAAGATGAATAGATCTGTAACTGTATCAAAAATGAGGCATAAATCGCTGTAGCATTATGTTGTTACTATAAATTGAGCAAATTAAGGCTTTCGCCTTATTATCTTTTTGTGCTTTCAACGCGTTTTTGTTGTTACAATTATCATTTTGAAATGGTACTATACTGTGTTCGCAGTTATAATTGTAACGTGAATTAGATTATTTCGCACGACCGTCAAGTTGTCGAGACCTGATATTGTTGTCAGAAATGGAATGAGTTCTTGTTACGTATTATCACATGATTTTGAGAACTTTCCCGTTGTAATTTTGAGATTGATTGCCTATTCAAATTTGTGGGAGCCGGTTCGTCAGCTTGCACTTTACATAACGCTAGGGCCCGACCACATAAAGCGTAAATGAGTTTCGTAAAGGCGTTTCCCGCGTCAGCCATAACGCTGTGAAAATGATCCCTATTTACGTGCGAGCGAAACTTCATTATGCGGTTACAGCGAAATGCGTGTCAAACACGATGCGCGACGCAGCGGGAAATATCATTAGCTAACCCCTAATCATTTCTTCGTATCGTGTCTCGTTTAAAATGTAAATTACTTAGTTCACTTACCCAAAGTTCGAGTTCCAAAGGCTTCGGCGTTACAGGATTTTTTCTCGCGATTACTATCTCGAGATCTGTTCCGCGTTTGGCGTCCTGTAATATAACAATTTGTTAGTAGTGCTTTATTATGTAATTCGCGATATATAGGGATGCTATGTAAAAGTTGTAAAAGTAAAAATTTGCAGGTAGGACGGTAATTACAGTGTGATGTAAAACTCATATGTGAATGTGTTAACTATGGGAACAACCTTAAAGAAAAAGATTACGAGAGTACCAATTGACCAAAAATATTCGACACTGACTGTCGATATCGATAGAATCCTATCGCCTCCATCCTATTTCACTGTCACAAGTCTCACTCAGACCTTTACTATAACAAATCTCTAGAGTATTGTTAATTCCGATATCTGGCAGGCGTCCTTTGTGCCAGAATGCACGTACGTCATCATCATCATCAATCACTGACGTCACGCGGCTGCGGCACGCTCTCCTCGGCTCATTTGTTGCCACGTACCCCGACAGGTGCTTTTTCCACGTAAATCCGCCATTATAACTGGACTATGCAAATGAACATCTTTAAATCCAACGACAGTTTTAATATAACGACTTTTATTGCCAGCCATGCAAGTCTAATGAACCATCCTGTATCATTTGAAGTGATAAATTCCTAATACTTAATGTTTGCAATCTCTCTTTAACGAAATTGGTTGCGAAAAGTAATTTTCTATTATGCTTTACACTTACTTTTACGAAGGCATAAGTTGTTGAGGGTGCATAATTTAAAGAATTTATGCATAAGAAGTGAGTGCTGCAGTATTTCAATAACCTTCTTAGTTTATTGAAGTCGTATTTTAGATGGAGTACAGGTAATAGGACTCGTTAAATTTAATCATTAATTTTCATTGCCAGCCAGTATCTACTATAGGTTCATGAAAAATTAACCAATGACTCCAGAGCCTGCCAAAGAGCTTCTATCAATTTATACATAACATAATCAGTCTATAATGTTCCCACAGCTGGGACATAGACCTCCTCTCATTGAGAGTGCGCCGTAATCCACTACGCAGGCCCAGTGCAGGTTGGTAAATGTCACATGTCTTCGAATTTCTAGTTGTAGGCCATGCCGGTTTCCTCACGATGCTTTCCTATCACGTTTTGAGAACAGTGGTGACGAAATAATTTCCAAAAAGTAAAACGCTTGTCTGGGTACGAACTTACGACGCCCGACGCTCGTAAGTCCCGGCACTAACTTACCACTGGCTACCAATTTGTGCTACGCAATAAAATTTATTTCAGCCAAAAATAATAATAACAACCAACAAATTATGTTAATAAGTTACTCACCTCTGGCACCAAAACGATTCCAGGCTGGTGCGGAAAAATGGTGTCCCTGGGCGTTGTGGCATTGGTCCCTGTGACTGAGCACGCTATCCGGGTGCTTCGCCCCCTGGTATTACGCACAGACAGCCTGAAATCCACGTAACGGCCGGGCTCCAACCGTCTCAGTAGAATGACGTTGGCTTGGCACACGGAGTTGTAGCGCGTGCACGGGAGGGTTTCCACACCGATGTCGAGGCGACCCATCTGACCTGGATTAAAAGACACATTTATTTATTTATTTTTATTCACAGAATCCGCAGTTCTTTGAAATTTTATCTTAAAATATATAAACTAGTATTACAGCCAATTACGGATTTATAGTAAACGGCAAGTAAGTTGGCAAGAGATTTTGTAGTGGGGGAACTTCGCGCACGCACAATTTCATACATTTTTACATGCGCGAACTTCCCCCACTACAAAATCTCTTGCCAACATAACATTACTATACTAACTATGTTATTATTAAAATTCATAATTTTAATGTCCTAATAATAATTGTACGAACTCATGCGATACAGGTTTATCCTAGTACAGACATCAAAGTTTAATTTAAGATGTATCCTGTACTAGCTGCGCCCCGCGGTTTCACGCGCATAAGTTTCGATTCCGTGGGAATATAGGGATAAAAAAACCTATTTATTTATTTATTTACTAGCTTCTGCCCGCGGCTTCGCCCGCGTGGATGTCGGAAATTATCCCACGGGAACGTGCTAACAGGATAAAATGTATGTGCACCAGGATGCCATCTATCTCGCGGGCCCTTTGTGGCTAATTACAATAGAAAACCTAAAAAATTAAGAGGTTACCTATATGATATCTTTACCTAAGTACCTACCTAATTAAAAAAATAAATAAACTCAATAACAGAAAATAAAATACCTACCTACCTAAATAAACCTATTTATGACGATAGCTAATCTAAACTCAATCATCATCTGCCTAGCCTTTTCCCAACTATGTTCAGGGCCGGCTTCCAGTCTAACCGGATGCAGCTGAATACCAGTATTTTACATGGAGCGACTGCCTATCTGACCTCCACAACCCAGTTATTGGGTAATACGATACCCTTGGTACGACTGGTTGTCAGACTTTCGGGCTTCTGACTACCCGTAACGACTGTCAAAGATCCACGAATGACAGCCGGGACCAACGGCTTAACGTGCTTTCCGAGGCACGGAGGTGTCTCGGTATGTAAAGATGGTCACCCATCCACAGACCGACCGCGGCAAGCGTAGCTTAACCTGACCGATCGACCTGTGCGGCTGTTATTATTTAGCCACGGGCCCCTCAATCTAAACTCAATAAATAAGCAAAATCTCTAAAAACTAATATCTATACGAATGACTATCCTACCTAACAGTATTATAAAATAACGTACGGTCACTACGTACACTATCAAATATACTACCTATACTTTAAAATTAAAATCTATACCTACGACTTATATAAAAATAAACCTAAATAACTCTAAAAAGTAAAAGGAATAAAAATGAACTCCACTGCGTGTGACCTAACCTACGACAAACTTATTATTTGCGGTTGGTACAGTAATCGGATCTAGGGATCGAACCGCAAAATTAAGTTTGTTTTTTATTGTATATACTTTTCCGGGATAAAAAGTACCCAGTGTGGTGCCCAGGATATTAAAGAATAATTATACCAAGTTTCATCGTAATCGAACCGGTAGTTTTTGCGTGATGCCTGAACAAACAGACAGACAGACAGACAGACAGACAGACAGACAGACAAAAATTTTTTTAATCACATTTTTGGGTTCGGTGTCGGTCTAGCAACACCCCCTGCCATTTATTTTTTTGATATTTTCAATGTACAGAATTTTCACTTCTACAGATTTATTATAAGTATAGATTTTACCATTTATGCACACACATACAGGATAATTTTTTATTCAGTGCGTAAATTTTTACAGGGTGTTCTACCCATGAATATGAACAACATTCACTATGGGACCATCTCTGAAATCACGAAAAAAAAATCAGCAGATTCATACATTTTGGTCGAGTAGGTATTGAACTTTTATAAGAAACAGCTGATTTTTTTTTTGTGATTTCAGAGATGGTCCCATAGTGAAAGTTGTTCATATTCATGGGTAGAACACCCTGTGAAAATTTACGCACTGAATAAAAATTTATCCTGTATATAAACAGACATTGAAAAACAGAACAGAAAAAATAGGTACAGAGGTGATGCTTATTTCATAAGAAATCTCTTCCAGCATACCTGAGATAGGACAATAGATACAGAGATGTAGACAGCGTGTGATAGAGCAAATGAGACAAAAAATAATACATAGAATCAAAAGAAACAATTCACTTAATCAATTCACCTATGTGTTAATCCTGGGTATAAACTATCTGTGTGCCAAATTTCAGCCAAATCCGTTCAGTAGTTTTGGCGTGAAGGAGTTTCCTATCCACACAAAGTTTCGCGTTTATAATATTTCCTCATTTTTTTAAATTATTTGCCCTTCGTAAATGACCCATAGAAAAACAGTTGCAGCAGATAGCGATATTTCCATAAATGATTTTATTTTTGTAAGTAGGTTTGTACAAACACTTAGACATATAGACATAGACGTGATAGTAACCGTTTTGATGACAGACATTGCAATGTAATGTTGTTGTTACCTTTATATTAACTTCGTGGCTGTTATTATCAAGGTTCAACTTCTGCCAATCTTAACGATAATGTATTTTAAGTAGTTCACTTTAGACCACCCTTGAGGGTCAATAAAATGACCAGAAGGCCAATTCTCGTAATTAAAAACGTTCAAAATCTTGTAGCAATCTCTCTCTCTCTCTAGTAGCATCTCAGCGACAATCAATGTCAAAAACTTGTCAAAGATGGTTGGAAATTAAAGGTATTTTTGACAAATTGAGACTGAGCTCAGACTATGAACATTCTTAAAATTAGGAGAACTGCCCCTCTGTTCTACTCTTATATAAGATACTAATGTAAATAAAGATAGAGCTTTTTGGTTCCGGATAAAGCAAAACAAAAAAATCAAGTATCCTCCTTAATAGCAGAAATTTTTTGGAAATATTTTCCGTACATCAATGACAAATTAACTTCTCGGGTATCTCGACTAATGGAATGCAATAACGCTTTGTTTTCTTCCGGAATTTGTGATATTGGGTTACGAGATATCGAGTTTACTTGAGTAAAGTTTTACTTTGTTCTAGTGTAGTAGTAACTACACCAGGACAGGACAAATTGAGTATTGTGTCAGGTCAAATTCTTTAGATCTTACAGTAAGACCTGTTCGTCTTTTATTCTTATCTTCGTCTTTATTATGCCGTCCTTGTTGAGATATAATTATAGCGTAAGTAAGCCAATGTTCGCCCTGTTCGGACTCAGGCCTCCTCTGTGAAAATTATTAGGCCTTAATCAACCATAAACCTAGAGCTGATTGGAGAATGTCACGTGTCTGCTACTTGTTGAAATCCAGAATTCCGGTTTCCTCGCTATATTTTTTTATCCCCTTCTATCTCCGTTTCTGAAGGTCTGCTTATATTCTCATGTCCTTGGTTAATCTAAGAATTTGCAATCCAGACGACGTATTAGATATTGATCTGTATTCCCTTACCAATAAGTTCAAAATGCAGCGGATAATCGAAGTCAGGGTCGGAGGCGCGCACGCGGTAGATGACGGAGCCGACCGGGACGTCAGCCGGGACCAGCACCAGCCGCATTAGGGTGCTGGGGTCGAACACCGGCTCGCCTGCGCGCGCGCCGACCGCCCAATACACCACCACCAGCGCCAAGGCGAAGGTCATCCTGGAAAGAGAGGGTTTATAAGAAATTGTCGGGAATCAGCTGAGTATTTTTAAAATGGTTACGCAGAATTTTAATATAATATAACATTGCCCAACACTACGGGGAATTCTGGTGTGATGTGATGTATCTTTAGTATTCCCCCATTTCACCAGTTAACGCAGACTTTTTAGACTTATGGTAAAGTCCCAGAAATCTTTAGGGCAAGTAGGTCTGCCTATTAAGGTCCCTAATGATTTGCTTGACGCTCGGTATGCTGTTCTTGACGATAATAGCAAAAATCTTCATAAAATTAAAAATACGATGTCTGTTGCTGTCTATTTACATATAATAAGTTTTGTTCGATTATAAATGTCGATCGTCATCAAAAGAGCGTCAGCTGTGAGCACCTTCAGAGGTTTTCTGGGGGGGTTTGGTGAGGAAATCGAGAGTGATAAATGAAAGTGGATAAATGTCTGCAGCACATTCAGAATCCGTAATAAAATAATAACAGATCTAAGAAATAAGCTGGCCGCTCTAGCACTATTTTAATTAACCCTCAGATTTAAGTTTAAAGTGATGCAAATGCGATTAGTTTTGGAACGGCTTTAAGTTCTTTGATTGTTAGGAATGCAGTACAAAAACATAGACTTAAAGATTTTCCCATGAGACTTTTTGCAACTGCCATTCGATACCAATACTTGGTTCAAAGAGAATCAACAAGGAGCCGCGTCCAATGGTTTATAAATAGAAAATATCGCAGAGTTGTTGTTGTGGAGCAGTAGCCTAGAGTTCAAGTTAAAGGACAGCTATATAATTGTGTGTGATAGGCAAACTTTTGCAGAAAAGAAATTAAAGGAAGCTTTGTAAAAGCTTCTAAAGTTCAACATCATTCTAAAATCCTAAATCAAGCTTAGACAGTACTTTCTAGACACTAAACTCTATACAGGAAAAAAAAATAACCAGTGCGCAAACTGTAATGATTTATTTAGTATATGATAATACTAGACCCCATAGAGTAGAATTTTTTTTGTCGGTTATAAAAAAAAAAAACTGTTGTTTCATAAAAAAAGTGCAATATCTAAGCGGTCAAAATGTATGGGACAGCTATATTTTTTTTTCATAACTGCACTACCGGGGTCTAGAATCATATACTGAATTCATAGTAACAGTTTACGCACTGGTTACATTTTTTTCCTTTGTGAGTTTTACAAAACATTCAATTTGACATAAGTAGTTTTTTCCCAGAAAAAAAAAAATACTTACAGCAACTTAGTTCCCGTCCTATCCCAGCTACTCCTAATTGGATCACAGACTAAACCAATTCAACAAACAACAATGACAAGTTCGGAAACCAGATCTTGCAGCGACCCACTTCATTATCTCGACATAACTCACTAAATCATATTTCAAATAGCTGAAATCAAAAGTTAGGTCCGCGTCCGTGTATCCACTCGTACGATTATGTCGGGAGCGAGCGAAGCGGGCATTAAATTATAAATTGGCCGTATCTCCGTGATATTCTTGGGATCAGCTTCGACCGCAGACCTAGCAAGTCTTGCGAAAGGGAAATTCGAGTTATGAAATCATACCGCCGCTTCTGTGTGCCGACCAGGAAGCAGCCGCTCTTTATGACTCGCCCGTAATAACTCGTTTAGGGATGCTATCAACTCAATTTTATTTTAATTTCATACGCAACCTGCGTTTCTAATCTCGGATCAGCATTGTGCGATAAAATAACTGCAATTAAGTCTGTAAGTCATACTCTATTACAAAACTATGATATTTGCTCGCGTAATTTATTATTAACGCTAACTCAAATTTATTGTATTTCGTTACAGAAAGTTATCACGCCCAATAGGTTAATAGATACCAGTTATTTCTTTAAGTGGTTCTAAACATTTACGCAACCGTTAGTTTTCTCGTATTCCTTGAACTGTGGCATAACTATTTTAAAATTAAATCCGGCCGGCAAACTAAAGTAAACCCATTCTCGTGTTGTCTGTTTGTGTGTTATCTAGTGCGCTGCAGTTGTGTAAGTAACACCAACAACCAACAAGTTCACTGGCACGTTAACATGGAACATGTCTAACTTCGGAACTTTCGGATAAACATTTCGCGAAGAAAATAAGTATTGCGGAAGGAAATTGACACGGCGAAACTGATATGTATCGGATTTCTGTTTAGACGAACGTTTTCAAGATTCTACGGTATTGGAAAATATTTTGTTTTGAATTTGAAGTTGGACTGGAAGATGTATAGGCTCGGTATGTGAGGGCTATTAATATTGTCCAAACGCCTGAGAGGCAATTATTCAGCAGTAAAAGTTATTGCTTGTCGGTGGGGTCTGTAGGGAGGCCAGTGTTTTAGAGGTGGATCTGAAAGACGAATGTGGACGTAAAGGCTCTCGGAGTTTGATTTAGCGCGAGCAAGTTTCAGTGCGCGCTGCGTCATATCGGTGTTTCCTTGTGGCGCCGCAACCAAGGTGAAATATTTGTCTGACGCGAACGCCCGCCGCCTGCGACACTAAATCTTGTCGCGTGCACAACCCGGACTGTGAACTACACTACATCTAGCCCTAGATATCGACAACATTTTGATACACACCTAAATGTCGTAACTCTACTAATAAAACTATACAACTTCCTCCATAACTGTAAACATGCAAGCCACACTTAATTATTACTTTTTGAACAATAATAACAGAGTCTATTGAAATATTCTCCACTCCCGACGCCAATTAAAGTCATTTCGGGCAGACAGAGAGCTATTACTGGCATTCGATCATTCGGGAAAGCACAGGAACGCAATTAAGGTATCATTATCTCTGAGTCCATGCGAACCGAGAATTTAGCTTTAAATCATCTGACAGTCCGTTTATCCTTGACATTAATATGAGCTTTATGGTATGGTAATGTGTACTCTCGAAGAAAGCCATGTTCCTTCAGGTAGATGCAAACATTTTGGTGTTAAACCACCAACAGGTAACTTGGATAGTAACTATAATCTATTTATAGGCACAGCTTTCCCATAAAAAGTTAAGGTTGTGAACTACAGCAGAAATGGTAATGAGTACCGGGATCGTAGTGGAATATCATTTGTCATTATTATTTATGAGTGTTTTCGTTATGAAGTGGGAAGTAGCGGTCGGTCGGTCCTGAGGCTTTAGTCCCTAACAGCGGGAGATACGCGGCAAAAATGGAAGGCGCACGATGTCGTCCGAACGACCAGCGACCGGGCCGACGGACCCCGGTGCAGCGCGTAATAGAGCGTTGTTCCCTTTTGGTCACGGAACCCCATTACCATAAGACTGAGTGTGTGAGGAGCGGACGTGAGCCTCTCGCCGACAGATAGCCTCGCGGTCTCGCGCTTATTATAAATTCTAATACACAATCTCGTAACAACGTAACATTATGCGCTGGCGATCGATTTGTTAAGATACCGGGTCAGGGTTCCCAGCCTGCAGCTATCCCACCTTTTCACTCATAAAATTTTATTACTAACTTACCTATTTATGACCTCAACGAATAAAGTCTGATTGTGTGTAACTACGAGAAAAATAAAACAAGCGAATTGTTTATGGTGTAAATGATATCGAGGGATCGATTTACTAAACTGAAATCGTAGGAAGTCGGACGAGTTCTTGCGATGAGATTAACGGCCTCTAATCCTATATTGGGAGGTGTTGACTAAATCCGAGATTAACATAATATAATCTTATGAAGTTTTTGTGCTGCGTAAGAGGTCGGTAAAAGTAGTTTATTTTATTTTTTATCGGGGTTATAGGTTTAGTGCTCTGTAATGTATAGAACATGGCCTCGACCGCTGGCCTCGTGGGTGTCATCAATATGTCCTATTGATTTTTCATTCACATCAATAATGTACTACAGCAAATCGCCCGTCCGTGTACCTAATGAGGTGCTCGGCTGTTCAGTAAAACAGACATTATACTATCTGCACAAATACAAGCAGACGATTATAGCAGATAATAATAACATTGTTCATAAAATGTATCGATTTCTATGCTTGATAACTTCATGAAGATATCGTTCGAGATAGGGTCCGTTAATATGGAGTAACAGTAACAGCGAATGTACTCGCTGTAAGAAGCTTGGGGAACTTATTAAACTTTATTAATGTCGTGCAGTTAATCATGACCCCCATTTAAGGGGGTATCGTGGCACGGTAAATCTGGACAAAAACGTAATTTTATAGCGAGAATCACGCGAACTGACCCCTGTGACCCCATTAACTGTGTATAGTAGGGCTTATGTTGGCCTATGCTCACAGAATAACACTATAACATTAGTACTTTATTTAAAAAAGTAACTAACTAAACGTGATGTAACTCTTTTAAGCTATTAAAGTGTGTTTCCGTGAGCACCTTTAGTAATTTTAAATACAATATGTATTTAAAATTACTAAAGGTTAAAGAGCAGAGTTTCTTTGTGGTAATTTACACTATTTTATGTGTGTGCCATAATTGTGTTCTTTAAATATTGACTAACAAATTAGCATTAGGAAAGCTGCAGAAGAAGCTAAGTTTAACAAAACAATGGACGCTCAAGACCGCACGGATTTTAAAATAAAATGGACTTCACCACCCCGTGATGGATATGAGGTCCAACGAGTAACGTTTGTGTTTCTCCAACCAGAGGCATTAATTAATTCCTGCCAAAAGTGATGTGTTTTCCACTATATTGCGAGTCAGTGAGCCAATTTATTTAAAACTGTACTGAACAAGTTAAGTAAATAAGGAAATAGTTGGAATAGCAATAGAATCGCATTTAACTTAAGCATAAAACTGATAATAATGTGTTTTATTTCTATCATAAGTTGAATGGCATTTTGGTTGACGGCTTGTTAGTAGTTAGGTACCCAATGGTAATGGTACACGGCCCTATAAAACTTTATTATCAGATCAGATGCAAATAAACAAACTATTAGGTAACGTTAACGAAGCCATAATAAAATGCTCCACATATTGATTAATGGCTTATTCAATTACGTTTTTATTTGGTATCAGGTTATTTTTCGAAGATAACATAACATGGCCATACATTCCTTGGCTCATCTCAAACTTTAACAATAAATTAGGTAGTAGTTTTTCTACTACATAAACTCACGACTTCTTCCTATGGGGGTGGCGGAAATTACAGAACTCCAACTACTACGATCCTTACATACTCGTTTTGCGCCGTGTTCATGCATCTGGTCGTACACGCACGCTGGTTACGAGTACTAAGCATCTGACCTTTCTGACCAATTAGGTCACCGGTCACCGCAGGTTAATATAGGTTCGATTCGGATGAATTTTTGGAGGCCCTATGGTTCTTTTGCTTATATTTTCACATTTACATAACAATATTATTATTTTAAATGTTAGCTTATATAATGTAAATACTCGTATTATCCTAGTTAAGTGAATAAAGGTTACTATATATTATTTCCTCTAAGCCCCCTCCCCCCCCCGGCTTTTTGTACATTTATTTTCATAACACAAGTATCAAAGTAAATTGTGGATGCGGGTAAATGAACCATTTTCCATTAAAGGCAACTTTAATTTTACGGGTCCATTCAATTTTTAAATGTTTTACATAATATTTTATGGCTTGTAGGTAGGTATTTGAATTGCCAGAACAGCATTTTGAAACCTTTTAGCGGCAATTTTCTTTTCAACCATGAAAGTTTTGGATTGTTTTGGATTATCTGTGAAAATTTTGGAGCTTTTCTAGTCTCCAAAGATGCTTAGTAACTGTTTAGAGGAAATATTAATTCTAGGTTTAAAAAGAGAACAGTTTATAGATAAATAACGGCCATATCTACTGCCTCCTAGACTGCTTCGTTTATGTAGCGGTCGCAAGCACTACTGTTATTCATGAGGTCCTGGGTTCGACTCCCAGGTCGAGCACTTTTCTCTACTTTTTTCCATCTCAGTAGCAGCCCGGAGCCTGGATTTGTACCCGGTTGATGGAAATAGGCTAAGCACCTATTACGTGGACTCAAACATACCTGATTCAGGGAAATAAGGCGTTATGTTGTATCTATAGTTATATAACGGCCATAACTATCGGCCACCCCTGGTCTTGATAAATTCACGCTGGCCCTACTTTCTCTGGTCACGTCTTCTGGCTAACATGCCGTAACAAATCACCGGCTATTATTTCTTCATTACAGCTCATTTCGCTTTTATTGAGACGCGTTTCAAACTAGATATGTTTTAATTAGAGTGATTGAGAACGCGCTCGTGCAGGATTTAAGCGTTTTATTAAATGCTGCAGGCTCGATTGATTTGATTTTATTAAATGGTGCTTTTACTGTTGCAGATTTTTGCAGTTTATATGCATAGCTGACAAAAAAATGTGGTTTGACAGATTTTTTTATCAACATATTTATTCTTCAGAGAGTCAATTCTTGTATTTTAAGAACTTTCACAGTCTGATCTCAGTCTCAATCTGTCAAAAATACCTCTAATTTCCCGACATTTTTGTCAAGGTTTTTACATTGATTGTCGCTGAGATGAGATTGCGGCTAGATTTTGAACGTTTTAAAATACGGGAGCTTGCCTTCAGATAAACCAAAGCTTTAGTTAAAGAATAAATAAATAGAGTTTTGTGACGTATAAAAATAGGCTTCTAATTAATTTTGGGACTGGATGCACTCTTTATTTTCATTTGTGCTTTCCCGTTCCAGGAAATGGCGGCCATCTTGTTTCTTTTTCAATCAAGTATAACGTTCCTTCTTGGAAAAGTGTTGCTTTGCATTCTTCAAACTTCAACTGTTTTCTCATTTAGCGTTTACTTTGAAGTAGTTTCCATCGACAGCTTGGAATGTGCTGCCAGTTTAAGAAGACCTATTGCTGTAAAGCGGAGTTAAAGCTAACAGATCAGTTCACATGCCTTTGAGTGCTGGTTTACTTTATTTATGTCATATTGCTCAATCGCTAGACCATCTTGCTTCACAATGTGAGCATTTTTGCCCAACACTGCCCACTCGACCATTGTATCATTGTACAAAGTATTAAGTGAAACAATGAGAAGTATTATGTACCTACGTATGTATGTATTCGTATTTGTACTTTAGGTTATCGATTGAATATCAATTTCTTTTGTTTGTTTAAGCAATTTTAATGTTAAACTATGTTGATGTATTCTGTTCTGTGTTTGGGTATGGTCAATAAGGTTTAGTTTTGATTAAAGGCATTTCGGCATTTCAATGACGTAAAAATTTCAATCGAACCATATCCAGACCTGAGACAGGTCATAAATATTATAACCACAATCCTACTATAATATTATAAATGTGAAAGTTTGTATGGATGGATGGATGGATGTTTGTTATTCTTTCACGCAAAAACTACTGAATGGATTTGGATGAAATTTGGCACACAGATAGTTTGGTTTGGTTTGATGGTTTATAACTGAGATTAACATATAGGATACTTTTTATCCCGATATTCCCACAGGATCGAAACTTATGCAGGTGAAAGCGCGGGGCGCAGCTAGTAAAACTATAAATGTTACCATCAACAATAAGTGTAAGAGTTGTAATTTATTTATAACTTTATATTTTAATTGGACTACACTTATCAAACACGTAGAAACAAACTTAAATAAACCGAAGTAGGTTATAGGTATATCAAGCCAAATCAGCTTACTCCATATACCTACCTAATTAAAACAACAGTTACTCTACAAGAACTAAAACTAATTTCACTTAGTCACTTATTCGGTCAAATAATCTCTTTTACAAGTCCAATTCTGGTACGTGTCGCAGATAAATGAGACTTTCGTTTCGTCCGAGAAACGAGTGAGTTACGTGCCTATTATGTTCTTACGGTATACCTCTGATTGTTGTTTACCTGACAAGCCGAGGTAACAACTACCTGGGAACAATTTGTTACACACCGTTACCACTAAACACCTAAAAAAAACTAAATTGTGTCAGTGTCATTGGTACTAGTTGCTACAGAAACGCTGAACCCAGATTGACGTGTATTCGGTGTTTAATTACATCAATTAATGATCTATTACGAGAGGAGAGTGTAAAGAAATAGCGCCGAGATAGGAGCGATGAATTTTTTTATCTGTCTCATAAGTCAAACAAGCTATTAAACACAGCAGAACCCAGTAAAATAAACCATTACGAAAGCCATTTGAAATTTTGTAATGGTAACATTGGTGGGGCGAAAAGTGGATATTCTAATTGCACCAACAAGGTTTACATTCGTTGTGAAAATGTCAATACAGAAAGATACAGGCTGACAAGAAAAAAATATTCTTAATTCAAATCTTTGACGTCCGTATTAAGGGTACACAATAAATCAAAAGATACTGATTGAGAATTATCTTGGTGGCAACACCGATTCTTGTAATAGAGGCTTTTAACACTCCTGCACGTGGGAACGAAGAACGATGAACGAAACGAATGAACGTTTTTCATCTACACGACAGTTATGGCTTCAGTTGATTACACAGGGCCTTAAAAGTTTCTACAAAATGAATTCGAATGACATAAAGCTGTTAAAATTTAAATTATGACTGCGCCGCGGTTTCGTGTGGGCTTTAAACCTTTAAACTGAATTTAATGATGCTATTGTCACAGTCAGGTTTGGTCAAAAATTTTGTTCGTAGCAATAAAATTTACCATATTAAGGTGCTTTGGAATTGAATGAAGCGGGGGACCGTGGCTAAATAATAACAGCCGCACAGGTTGATCGGTCAGGTTAAGCTACCCTTGCCGCGGTTGGTCTGTGGATGGGTGACCATCTTTACATACCGAGACCCCTCCGTGCCTCGGAAAGCACGTTAAGCTGTTGGTCCCGGCTGTCATTCGTGGATCTTTGACAGTCGTTACGGGTAGTCAGAAGCCCGAAAGTCTGACAACCAGTCTTACCAAGGGATATCGTATTACCCAGTAACTGGGTTGTGGAGGTCAGATAGGCAGTCGCTCCATGTAAAATACTGGTATTCAGCTGCATCCGGTTAGACTGGAAGCCGACCCCAACATAGTTGGGAAAAAGGCTAGGCAGATGATGATGATGGAATTGAATGAAGCGATCGTCAGCGAATTCGTGAACATTACTTTAACTTTTTTTAGTACTGTCGTAAAAAGAAATACACAGCAAAGCTCTTCGAGTTTGTTTTTTCTTTTAGATCATAAGTTTTCTATTGAGGAAAATGTCAACAACTTAACTTAACCAGTGCGGTAGTTGATGAGCATGGGAAATATTTTTGAAGAAGCTTATGGATTCCGAGAAGTGAAAAAAGGAAAACAGAAAACATTTTTAACCGACTTCAAAAAAGGAGTAGGTTCTTAATTCAGATATTTATATTTTTTTATTCGGGCATAACTCCATCATATGCTATAGACGGATTCGCGACACCGACTTCCGAAATTAAAGTTATTTTTCACTTTGTAGTGTGTTTTGTGTTGGAAGTCGGTTTGTTTTTTTTTTTGTACAAAAGTTTTTTTCTGAAACTTTACCTAATAAAGTTGCTAAATACCGATCCTCGTAAAATAACAAGATACTTTTTATTAAAGCTATCCTTTCATCTAAGTAAAAGCCTGCTTCATTCGTTGCGGTTAAGAATGTAATCGTATCGAAGTACTGGCACATTTATGGCTAACCCGCAAATACCGTAGTAGCCAATTTAAATACGCTACGATTTACCGTATCACCGATAGTAGCTACTTTTTCTCCTACTGACAATTGCTTGCAAAAAAAAAGAAAAAAAGCTATAGGAATATCGTTTTGAAATAACGAGGTCCGATTAATTCAATTTTACGCCCAAATTCAATTATAATGTAGAACAATTTTTCACCAAATATCGTTTGAAAGTAGAACGCGTTAGAAAAGTTTTTATTGCCAACGGAATTGAATTGGAGTCATGATGCGAGGAATTCTTATATTATTACGATCGTTAAATGCCCCACATCTGGACCATCGTTAAATGATTTTATTAGCCGCTGGACCATATTGGTCTATGTTTAAACGCAACAGTGTAAATAAACAACGAAACATCACGTAAATGAACCAATAAAAGAAATAACGGAAAGGAACAACGTTTTCAATGTAAATGGGTGAATTTAAATATTTTATTGCTTGAATAATTTAGTTCACAATAGAGAAAGCAACCATATTGTTAAAGTTTTAAAAAGGAAACTAAAAAATAATTAAAACAAAATCATCATCACTTCTTTTTGACACAACAAAGGAACATTTACATTTTGAGTGAACAAGATGTGACCTTATCTGTCAACGGGGATGAAAACATTTTATTACAGTACTCACAAAAAATGACGCGAGAGACGAATTCCAGACGTGGCCTAATGATATGGTCTATCTCACATCACAAAGGCACATTGTGAAGGTTTCCGGCGGGTATTACTAGCTGTCAAACGTAACTTGACACTTCATGGGGGCGCCACTTGCAACGGAAAACGTCAACGAAACGTCAAATTCAGTACATTTTAATTTTAGTTCTGTACTTCGCCACCGGTAATCTTATACTGGGTTCTCAGTAGAATTATAAACGTCTTTAATAACCGACAGCAGGCGATGTCGCCTACAATAAGGTGGTGCCGGATGTTCAATCATTCTTATTACCATTCTAATTCTATCACTGTCGGGAATTTCACGATTCAATTTCTAGTTTTCCTTTTATTGGTCTTTGGTGTCATCTTTGACGAAGATTTCGAAAGTTTTACGTGCTTTGATTTGTGGTTGAGGAATAGGGTAATAAAGTCTACGAAATCCCTGAGGAACTGTCAAGAGAAAAATTATCTTAGACCCTTAACCATTTTTACACAATAATATAAGAGCTTTCGTCATAGATGTTAAATTGATGTCCCTTGAAATACATATGAATGTGTGTTTTCAACTAAATGCTAATCTCTAAATCTGATCTTTATGGTATTCTGGACCGAGACGCTCTGTTGAAATATTTATACTACTATTTAACCAGTCTCCTATGATATAATGTGTGCCTCCTTAATCCCTAGGATAGTAACCCTTTCAGCTACTGTTCATTCATCTTAAATAATCCTTTAATTGTTGGTAAAAGGGTATCGTAGATCCGTAGCACAAAAAATGAGACTGTCAATTTTAATCCGGGGTCGCACGATACTCGAAAGTAGGTAGATGAGACTCCAAAATATATAATAAAAGGAGCTTATTGATTCAACTCCAGCTCTTTATCCACAAGATCCTTTGAAATACCCGTTTGAAGTGGTTTTTGTTGAAAATAATTGGTGTGGCTCAAACTTCCGAAGGCTGCTGCATCATGCTGCGAAACTGTAGATTGCCATTTTATTTTTACTACATACATACTTACGTAATATATAATTCCTCACACGTCCATACACATATTTCCATATAATATGTTACGAAATACCAGAGCACTGCAGGTAAGTTGAACATGAACCTACGAGAATAGTTAACGAGCGTTCGAGTCGGATCGTTACGTCCAACTCATGTGTATTATTAAGCCTAAGAAGGAATGCGCGGGCGAACCCGGGTCGCCTGCTAGTATGCAGTAGCCGACGTGAGCTATCTCCGTACATACGTTGACCTAAGGGCAACAATTACATCGTTCCATTTTACTTGATTTCTGTAGCTGTGTTTGTGTATGTTCGTGTATTAAAGCGTAAGGAAATGTTCCAAGCTTATAGTTTCGAAATTGTGCAGGACCTGCGGTTCTTATGCCTAATTATTGTACATGATAGTAATAATCTGTTATGAGTTCTTAAATGGCTTTGATTTCATTTTAATTTCTGGTTCTTGACTCTGATTAAGTAACTCGGTTCTGAATCATGGTGATTTCATTTTAATGTCTGGTTTTTGATTAGGATGAAGTAGCTAATAAATAGAGGCAAGTATTACCAGATAGAAGTACGTACTTGTACGGAAAGAAGGTTACAGAAACATTTGACAACACTCCAGCAAATTAACTCTTGAGGTACTTAACCTAAAAATTTAAGTCAGACGAGTGGTTAATAAACATAACTATTACAAAACTACAGTCAACGACATAACCAATAGAATGTGCTGACTAATTAGAGAGACCGTAAAATAACATTGTAAAAGAAGATTCTTCTAATTTTTTCTCCAAATCAGTGTTCCTTTGTCGATTCAAATGCTATTAACAGCAACGAGATTGTAAGATTAGCCGTGGTTAAAGATACGAATCTTTTGACCCCTGATCCGCTAATAATCGTGTAGCCGTCGTATTTGGTGGGCATTATTGTACCTTTTTAGTATCGACACCGTCACACGACCAGCGGCACTTGCTCACGATGACTTTGCAATTGCTTTGTAAGGCGAAGTGTAAACGAGATGTCTTTATTCGATTGTAATGGGCTTTGGAATAACTGGGACAGTGTTATTGTCGGAAAATTAAGATGTGTTATTTTTGGTGGAGGCGCCGAATTGTATGAGCGTCACAAACTTTGGTTCAAATCTCTGAATTCTCTACAGTGGTGCAGGGAATGTAAACAAACATAAGCTTCATGAAGGAAGATAAAATACATTCGTTCTCGAGGAAGCGGGAAGGTATGCAGGAGTCGTAAACATAGGTACAAATCTTTTCGAGTATACAGCGAGACATGGCTGTAGTATACTCGTATATCTGAACAGGAGTTTTATGGATTTACAAGAGAGAATTTCTAAATAAATAATACATTAATATTGTGGGAGGCTTGGAAGTTAGAAGTGATCAATATACAGGGGTCATAGACTTTGGTAAAGGAGTGCAACAGGTTTGCATTAGCAACTATGAATATTCTACGTGTAGTGTCACATAAAAACGAGGAATCGTCAAACAAACAATTTCAATCTATTCGCTTCGGTGACAGCAGCTATGTATTTCAAAGTCCTGAATATGAATTTAAGTCCGCAGTTACAACACAAACAACTTGGTTTGCTCGATCCTGGCCCTCGTTACAAGCACTTCCACAAACAAAGCTTCACATCATGGAGCACTTGTGTGGCTGCAATAAATACTTATTTGCGATACCGTGAGCTTGTCATCGTAAGGTACAATCAATGGACAAGAGGCGAGTCGGTCGGTCACTCCGCCTGGGGCATTGTTCCCATACAACTTATATTTGCTTTAGTACTAAACCCAACGCTACGTTAAATGCCACCCATACGATTGTAAATTGCTGTTATTGAATATGACTAGCATACTTTGTCTCAATAAAACTTTATAGTGTGTATGAGAAAGTCGTACCTAACTTTTCTAACTATTGACGCTGAACTAACCCCACAGTATAATGTTCATTGTTGCAATGCGTGATCGTTTTTTGTTTATTACTACGCGAGATTATCGATGCCATCACAGATGACGGTGATGCATGCAGACAACTTATAATTTTAACGGCTTTAGGAGTTTGTTTGACCCCATCGTGAACTACAGCCATAGCTTATATCCTTGGAAGTCAAGAACCAAAAGTATCCAGCAGAGCTTCATTCATCTATCAATTGGTCGCATTAGAGGCAACGAGCCAGTGAAATGTTTATGAAGTTGCAATGGGCTAATTTATTATAGGACGCACGCATGCTCCGGCGCAAGACGGGTTTTAAAATTATAATTTATGGCTTATTTGAGTGTCGAAAGAGTAGATTGTGTGGGCGGCACCGGTTATAGATGGTATACGTACATCTTGTGCGTATTGGTGTAAATGTCGTCGCCTGTATTGTTCGTAACGGTGTAATGCACGCTAGGCTGCAATCAGCTCGGATTTATAGCTCCGGCGGTATGTGTGAATTATCATTATGTTTCACATTAATAATACATTACCGACGTGTAACAATAGTTTCGGCACGAATGGCAACTACTTATTTATATGGTCTAGTTTGCAATAATAGGCATCCAATAGCAATTTGGCGATTGTTGGACTGAATTATTTTTTCAAGCCAGTTAGAGGTCAATGGCCTTCCTGATGGTGTTTTGAATTGATTCTTACAGCAAACACCCGCAATACCAGTACCCTAATTGCGTAACACACTATAAATCACCATCTAAATCATGTGAAGGATATTGCTTATCCATTGCTTTTTATATTCGAAAAATCTGTTTGCTCAACCACGTTATTAACGCAATGAATGTTATTGAACTGTTAAGATGAAAGCCATTGCTACTCTACTAGTTAGTGTGCTACTCATTTAACCCGGTGAAGATTTTTGAAGATCACTTGCTGACCTCACTAGTGTACCTACTTAATTTCAAAAATATCCTTACTTACGAACTGGAACACAGGAATACTGCTAGGCTGCGAAATGTTCAAGCTATATTTAAGGAACCCTTTAGCAAGCTATCCTGCAGAATTACAAGATCCGAAGCAAAATTCTCAGAACATTTTTCGTTTCACACGTCTTTACAAAAGATAAAAGTATTTCCCTATAGTTAATGTAAAAAGTATGCAAAATAAACTGCGTAGATTAGTATCGAAAGCGTATCTAAATGACGTGTGCGAGTTGAAGCGAATAACTTGCGCGTGCGCGTCTAGGGGCGGTGCTTAGTTTGGGCAGGATACCATCGTTGATCAAGCGATATGTTTAGTCTAACCTTTCCGTTTATCCTTTCGGAGGATAGCCTAAGCCTTTTACGAACTTGACTGTATAAGCTTTTAAGGAACTTAGCTTTTGACTACATTAATATAATGACTAGGATTTTGCTTTGGATAACATGTTGGGGGGATTATTAAATAGGTTGAAAGGACGAGAGTTCATTTGGGTAATTAGATAACAGGGGGCAATTCTTGTAATTTTAAGAAAATTCACAGTCTGATATCAGTCTCAATCTGTCAAAAATACCTCTAATTTCCCTACATTTTGAGATTTGTTTGAGATGAGACTGCGACTAGATTTTGAACGTTTTAAATTACAAGAATTGGCCTTCAGATCTACAGGACTACAGGTCTTACTTTAAATAAGCTAAGCCCTAATTGCGTCTAGGTAAGACCTTAAAAGCTGTGGCATGTCTTCGAGCTTCGTTAGACAATAAGCTGGACTTACCTCATAGACAAAATAGGCTCTCTTTTTTTTTTGTTAGCCTACTTACATTGTGTCCTACTGCTGGGCACTGACCTCCCCTTTTTCCTTCCCAACCATATCTTGTGCGATCTCTGGCCATGTTGGGCCTGCAAACGTTACCAGCACCCGAATTGCGTAACACACAATTAATCGGAATCGGTTTCATTTTGACAGTTCAACAACATTCATTGCGTTATTTACGTGTTGAGCAGACAAATTTTTCGAACTTATGAAGCAATGGATTAGCAATTTGCTTCAAAACGATTCAGATTACTATTGGTTGTGTGTTACGCAATTAGGGTGCTGATCGTCACACCACCTTTTCCGTGGTCTACCTCTCTTAAGGAATTAAAAAAAAGAATTAATGTCAAATCTATCAGATAAAAAGCCAATTTAACTTGGAATTTATATTAGAACAAGGAACTAATAGAAGCAATAAATCATGATTACAAAATATAATAATTACTATAATAAGGCCTTCGAAATTGGTCGCGCCACTCTTTGAACTTGTAAAGTATCTGTGACCTCTGACACCGAAGTAAGGTTTTTTATTCATATCAATGTTATTATTGCAATCTATTGTTGTCAGAAATGATGTATTAGATCTTTTTAAAAGACTTATCTATTTCAGGTTATCAGCCAGTCACAAGGTTACATAGTACTGTCCTGTTACAGTCCTTTTGTCGATGACAAAAAGAAGCAACCGCTTTATTACTTTACTGTCTCTGGTCCTGGTTCAAAGGCTGCTTTATGTACCGCTCATGCAGGTTCGTAAGTAAGCCTTGAGGTCGTCCAAAGGTGTATTACCAAATATAGTGACGTTTACGATACGTCGATAGTATCGCGGAACGACATGCCTACGGTACTAACAATACAAAAAGCTAACAGTTAGTTATTGTGATTGGTTTTGGCAGGCAGTGCGCGGGAAAACTCTAAGTCACGCTTACTCGTGGCCCGGGACCCAACTCGATCGAAACTCGATCAGATAAGAGATGCGCACAAAAATACCGAGCCGATGGTCCGATGGAGCGATCCGCAGTCGTGATCGATAGGGAATCGAAGTGTCACGCGCAGGGTTAACGCCCGGCGGTCAGGGTCGGGGTTCCTCGTCTTGCATTTATGCAACGCAAATATCGTTTCCCTCGACGGATACGTCGTTACGTGGAATATTACATGTAAACACTTCATTGTTATTCCCTATCGAGTGTTTTTATTCGTGACTCGCCGACAGAGCGCGGATCGCGCTTTTATTTGCCGAGCTCGCGTCTGGGTGTTTAACCTTTCCGACATGTCAGTATTTGTCTAGCCGCTCATTTGATTAGAATTTTTGATATCTTTACGAAGAATAAAAGGTTCGTGAGTGAATTTAGGTTTCAGTTAAGTATTTTGCCATCGTCTTTCTAATTTCCATATAGCTGCACGTAAAGCTCTAATGAAGTTAGCAATAAAATATTACAATGTGCATGTTAATCAGTCCTTACATGCAAATGTATTAAGAAAATTTATATTTCCATTGTAGCCCGTAATCATTCCATGGAATGCTCTGCAACTCTGCAAGTCCGTATTGCAATTGGCACTGACAACAAACGTATTAAAGGGACTGCTAGACGATTCGTTCCATTCCGTTCCGGAACTTAATACTTACACTTGTGAACGCTAAACGCCAATTTCAAACCGAATGGTATCAAATCACCATAAAGCTATCTCGGTTATGGCTCAATATGGAGCGCACGGAATAACGGACAACTGTTCACTTCTAAGAATGATGTAGGTACAATGTGCACTCTGACCTACGCTACGGTTTAGGCATTGGATTGAAGCAAAGAATATGCAGTGACCTACAGGATTATGATAAACTTTACAATGCTTTTCAACGAAATATGCTTAGACTTAGATATTCGTGACCGCGAAAGCTTTATTCTATTAAAAGAAACAACAAGTCTCGGAGAGTATGATACTAAATTGAAAGCATATGGAGAATGGAATGGCGTGTGCTAAAGTTAGGTTATTGTATTCTATTTCTGTGCTTAGGATTCTATTATTAAGTTTGTTTTTGTCGTTAGTTTATGACTTTCACGATCTTTAGCTTAAGAACCTTTTGTAATAAAGAAGAATACAAATTCAGTAGTAAAATTATCAACAACGAATCAAATTCAGCCTGCATATTTGAAACCATCATAAAAATAAACCATTATCACGCTTTACCTCATTCTAGCAAGTAAAGTTCATGGTTTAACAAATTCCATTACAGTTTACGCGAAGTAGATCAATCACTAGTACCTGTTTGGGGCAAAAATGTAATTGAGTGGGGTCAGGCGATTCCCCATCGGCGCGGGAGCATAGGTTAATCGAGTGTGCGCCCGAACAGCCCGCTGTCACAGCGCATAGGCGATAGCGATTAACGACAACTTATTGCCTTTTAGAAGAATAAATTGGGTACAGATAGGAACAGGAGATTAGGAGGTGTTAAATTGGGTATTATGAGATCAGTATCTTAGGTATGTCGTTATACATGTGTATGTGCACTCTGAAGGCTTTTTGTTGTGAATGATGTCATGTTTACTTTAATATGTCAAGGTTTGTAGTCATATTTTTCCGTTTGTATTTTCTTAGAGATACTTCGTATCCCGTTGGATACCATTAACTTAAACCGCGCCAGTTAAACTCTCCGAGTCCATTAAAGGTTTAATGACTACAAATGTCGCATTTAAAATTCACTGAAACACGGAAATGACGGCGACATTTTATGTCATCACGTTGAGCCATACTCGTAACATGGTGACATGAGGTTATCGCGCAGTCTTAGCAGTGTGTGCACGGCCCGAGGACGCGGAAGCGGCGCAAGAGTCGCTGATAACACCACATAATAAAACAATGCACGCCAACATGCCCGCCACTTTGCCTATGTCCCGCCTTTTTCATTGAAAATTTAAGGGCAAAGTGATTTAGTTGGATGATGCGATGATATGCGAGACGCTTCGGAAATAGCTTCAACAACCGGTAAGTGGTCGCCACCTTCACGATATGATTAACTTTATTATCTCGGGTCAATATCCCATCGCTTTTATATAAATATTTAAACTCAAACTCACCCGTATTTGGAGACAAATCCAATACAGTCGTAAATTGCATCGGTTCCCACTTTATAAATAAACATTATAACACTTCACACGAATAAAATATATGTACATGAACTGTTACGTAATTATTCTAATAGCTATTAGATTTGTAACAATTTAAGTTGTAGATACAGTTAAAGTTAATGTCATTACTTACCTACTGAATAAAAATTATATCCAATTAAAAACGTCCTACGCATCGTATAAACGAATGATACTGCATTCCGACACTCGGCTTAGCTCGTGTTATTCTTTGAAAGAAAATAGGGTATTTCTAACACATAAAAACTCGTGTGATTATCGAAATTTTAATGAGCCCATAAATAACATTGGGTCTTTGATTATTATTCGAATGTAGGACAAATTGGAGATGCACCCTCGGGTCTCGACAGTTAACAATACTCAAAGGAGCGAAGGGTCAAACGTTTTTTCTTCTCGCCCAAATAAACCGCTTTGAATTGAGGCTTGATTTTATGATTTATAGGGCCCTTTATCCGGCCTCTGCTTCTCCGTATTCTGTTTTGATTGAGGTTCCTTTCAGTGCGTCGAAGATTGATTGTTTCTGATGGTGTGGGAGTTTTTGTTGACTACGTCTGAGTGTAAATATTTTAGTTTTATTTTTGTTTCTCTATGAAAAAGTGGTCTGAGGCTAAGCGGAGGCAGGAATGAAAACATATCATTTGTATTGGGTTTGAAGCCTTAAGGTATCCTTCGATGGATGGTGTTTATGTCCATTTATAAATTTGATATAATTGCCCAGGAATTTGTGTCAAGAATTAATTTATCGATAGTTAACTGCCAAATCACGTCAGTTACAGAACTTATAATTATAATTGATAGTTTATTGGTAAAGTAAAGCCAGCAAAATTGCATTTCAGTGTCGGCATTGAGATATTGCCGTTTCCAGCTGTATCGATTGCGAGGCATTCCCGAGCCTGCGAGAGGCAATTGAGCAATAGCATCCACCGCGGGGTCTACCTTCCTAGATTGTTCCTTCGATCCTTAACTGAATACGTCCATCCTGCCGCGATAGACCTATGAACTTTACAGACTTGTTCTACTTTTTAATCTTTACCTAGTCAGACATTTTAAAATTGAGATACAAATGACGCGCGTTGACTTAATCTTTCCACGATTCTTTTTTCAATAATCTGCCGGGACAATCAAAGCTGAACTGAGCGGTGCTTTGTAATTATCTCTCTCTCTTTACACCCGATGACATTTCTCATTAGGCACCTCGTAAACAAGGACACTTTGACGCTTACTAATATGCTCACGTCAAATCTTTACGACTATCGAACAATTTAAAGATGTTGAAGGGTCTTTAAATGAGTATAGGATTGTTATAAATTACTCTAGGGACAGTGTAAGCGTGATTTCGATAGCCATTAGGGGTATCTGACAAACTGATTGACTTTAACGAAGCTAAAGTCGGTGGAGGTTATGTATTATAAATTTTATTTTTGAGGATGACAGGGCAGGTTTCACATAAAAAAAAAAAACAAAAAATATAAAACCCTACACACAGAAATTTTATAGGATGGGACATTCAAAGGCATGTCAAAGTATAAAACCGAACCGCCAAAGGGCTTTATAAATTGGCCTCGCCGAATCTATTCCATGTGTTACACTGCCCGAAGGCAGGGGACTGCAATTGAAATGTCCCGCTAGCATGTAGTGGGTGCTAGCCGTGTCCATTTCCGCAATTTCAAGACGTACAAGAGCCGATCGTGTACCGACAATGGGCGCTATCGTGGGGCGTCTAATCACGAGGGCCGTTGTACTGTTAGGTCGCTGTATCGCCCGCGGCCAAGCCAGCTCGTAATATGCGTGCGAACGCGATCCGATCGTCGTCGCCTGCGCAACATCTCGCCTGATCTCGGTAACGTTCGCTGGGAGCACTATCTGACAATGCACTAATCACTGTGACCGAACTAGCTTGATTATGGACGGACAAAGGTCTCGCTATACGTAATGGCTTGTCCGTTACACGTTGGTATAATCGATGGTTAATTGCCGGTTAACATGAAAAATTTCCAAAACGGTACTGACCGAATGGTTGTACTTGTAATGTCGAATTACTTGACAGTTAATTAGGGCCTGCCATTCAGCGGCAGCCTTGTTCAGAGCTTTGTGGCAAACTTGTAGTTTCGTAATATCTGTCGTATGTCCGCCAACAATACTGCGCCTTTGATTTATGGTCGCAAGCCCTTGCCGTAGATTGAACTCTTTGTAATCATTGACAAATTATGCGGCTACCATTTACTTTTATCCAGTCCTAGCTTTGTTTCTTGTTAGGAATATAATAGCTTCGATAGCAGTGAGCGTTGAGTGCGCAACGAATTATAATAAGCACCTACCTGCACCGTTAGCCACTGACATTTGAGATTTACTTTCATAGACATTGTTTTAGTTTATAATAAATATCGGCATAATTAGTGCTGCTGAACATTATTTAAGCAGCGCACGGCGTATGACTCCCGGGTAAACTAGGGCTCCCTTGTCGGTATTGTGAGAGGTAAAGTGCTTACTTTACCTCTCGAAACCCGGTAGCTTTACCGGGTTTCATTCAGTATCTTAATGATCACCAAATAGGTACATTATCTTTACAAAATCTACCGGTGAACGACAATATTTATTGGCATAAGTGTACCGCTCGACGCGTAAACAAACACAAGATACAACTACTGCCTATTATGTAAACTAAACACAGCCTTCTTCCGTCAATCATGAATATTGGAATACACTTCCAAAGAACCATTAGCGCGGACACGCACGTTATGATTTGCACTATTCGAACCTCTAGCAAAGTAATGCTATCCTCTGCTAGATACTCATAAATTTTTCATACGGTTCCCTTCTCGTGTAACAATACATTTGCTTACAAACAACATTTATTAAGGTCGGACACAATGGCGAGATTCCTATGGCTAGCTATGCCTGAAATAAACACTTATAAATCTCAAAAGGGTTATATTTAATCACTGGTGCCCTCACAGAAAGCACGTTTGCAGTTGAAGTCTGAATTATTTTAAAGCTGAGACTGGGTCTTTTATTGTGGCCAGGCTTTGTAAGACCCCGGTAAATCAGCTTAGTAGACGGATGCTGTGAGTGTTATCTTCTCTACTTTGAATTGTATGAATCTTGCTTTTGATTTGTTCTTAGTGGACTTTTAGTGCAAGCTTCTTGTCTCTTCAGTGTCATTTGTGCAGCTTTCCTGAGTGATTTATGCTGAGAACTGTTTAAGGCTTTCGTTTGCGAAGACTGCCGTCTCGTATATGTTTTCTTATGTTAATTATTTATGACTAGCTTCCGCCCGCGACTTCACCCGCGTGGTAACATACCACGCGGGTGAAGTCGGCATAACAAATTTCTTTAAAATCGATCCAGCCATTTCGGAGATTATCCGGAGCAAACCGACAGATAGCTAGAAAAAAAAAGAAGTTTGTTACGTACCGTAAATACTTTCATATGGATTTAGTGAAAAGCTGTTATTTCACATTACAAACAGAAACTTCAATTTTATTTATTTGTATAGTATGTGTATAGATACTATGTATGTTGGAATATAGTGGTAACATGCATACCTACACAGTTACACACTGTCCACTTGATAAATACGTCACAGCCACTATGAACTTTATAATACTTTACGCATTGGTGATATGGTCGAACTTGTAGGATTGCCAGACCTGCAGTCAAACTCCTGAAAATATAATCTCGAGTTCCACTTTGTCTTGCAGTCCCATATTAAAATTTATGGTGACACCTCAATGCCCTTGTTTGCCAAACTACTTTATTTATGGCACAAAAAGATAACCCAATAAGTACAATAGCAATACGGCAACCTGTTGAAGTTATCTGCTATATCCGCCCAACACTACTGAGTGAACGAGTGAACGTAAAGATTGAACTGATAACGTGGCCACGTTGAGGTTTGGACTTTGAAATGTAACGTATAGTTCATATGCAAGAAACGAAAAGTTTTTTTCTTCCCAACTAACCATGGCCAGACATCGCATAAGACTTGGCTTGGACGGAAAAAGGGGAGGCTTTTGCCCAGCAGTGGGACACAAAAAAGGCTAAAAAAAAAACTAACAACTAATAAGAAAATATTAATTTCTGAAACATAACATGAAATGGTAGTTTGGTTGTCGCTAAACATTGCATTTTCGGAGGCTTTTAAAAATTCTGATTGGTGATGAAACTTCTAGCTATTCTTTTAAAAAAATTAAATGTGTTTATAAACATAAAAGAGCTAAACTACCTACTTAATTTAGCTCTTTTATTTTTTAAAGAGCCAAACTAAGTAGGTACAGACGCCAGCACATCAAGCTACTACAATCTGTCAAATTTCTTTAATAGATTTTCAACTTTATCGCTAAAGTATTAATGTTCAAGGTTGATTGGGAAAATTTGACAGTTTCGGGTAGCTTGACCTGCTGGCGTCTGTACCTGTGATTTTTTGCAGAAAATTATGTTACTTCTCGTAAGCAATTTTTCAATTTAGTCCAGAAAATTCTATAAGATCTAAGAACTGGCAAGGCAACAGTGAAACTAAATTAACAGTTAGAACCAGCTGCTAACATTAGCACTTTCAGTCAAAAAAGGGTCAAGTCCATTTAACTTTATTAGCACGGAACTTCAGAATAATAGAATAGAAATTCACTTCGTAAATGTTGGACGAAGTTTGGTTAAAATTTTGTACAAAATGTTGAAGTTAGGTTTTCCTCACTATGTTGACATTTTAAGCTATTTAAAAGCTAATAATCCTATAGACGGCTTATTCAAATTTAAACAATTTAGTGTAACAGATTACACGAGAAACCTTTGTGGTGGAATCCATTTCAATGCTATTAGTAAATGGATTGGTTAAGTAAGGAGACACTTACGGATGGTGTGACCAGAAACTCACGACGATCATAAAGATGGGGTTTTATTACATGTTTGTTTTGATTGTGAAAGGAAATAGGAGTCGTTTTGTGTTTTTGTTTTTTAAGTTTTATAGGGTTAAGTTAAATTGAAATGCAGCCTGCCAGGAAATGTTTATTTTTTTAATTCATTTAGTATACACTGTAAGCTGAGGCACGCTGCAACCTGAAGTGGGCCGGCCATGTTAGCCTTAGAACCGATGACCGTTGGAGTCAGTGGCGTGCATTGGTTTTCAAAATAGATATTAACTTGAACGAGTAAAGACCAATGACAATGTGCGAATAGTACGGGAGCCGAGTAGGCCGTCAGGCGACTGCCTACTGCCGCGCGTGTTTGCATGAAGATTTTGTGCTTAGTTAGGTATGATAAATTAGTGAGTTTCTTAATTGTGGGGCACACACTAAAATGTAATTGACAGGCTTAAGGTGATTTATCGAGGTAGGTACTGCTTATATGCCTTTATGCAATGCACGCCATTGGTTGGAGTAGACATGTTCTTGAGCGGAGACAGCGAACCGGCAAACGTATGATAAGACGCCGTCAGGCTAGGTGAAGCAACAAGAGATGTCGATAATCGAGCTGAATGGCGCGCAATTGGAGTGGCCTATGTCCAGCAGTGAACTGATGATGATAACACACAGCACTTTTTCTAGATGTGGCTCAAGACTATCGTGAGCCATATCTCGAAAAAGTGTGTCCGTGTGTCTGTGCGTCCTTTTTAAAGTGAAAACTTCTTTAGCGGCGTTGTGTACTTTTTTTGTGATGGGTAAAAAATGTTAAACTCGCGTCAGGACACGTGACCTGATCGAAAATTCGTAAGGCGGAGCTCGCATCAGGACACGTGACCTGATCGAAAATTCGTAAGGCGGAGCTCGCGTCAGGACACGTGACCTGATCGAAAATTCGTAAGGCGGAGCTCGAGTCAGGACACGTGACCTGATCGAAAATTCGTAAGACGGAGGGAGAGTAGACCGCAATCCAAAATATAAAAAATGCACAACGTTAATATTCAAGTTTTCACTTCTGCCGGTACTCCCGGAGTGCAACCCGTTGTTTGTTTTTCCTTTTTGTTTTCTATAGATAGTTGATAATTGTTACTGTTACACAAAAAACCCAAAAATTTACGTAACCATCAGTCTCTTTAAAAAAAACAAACCCAATTTACCTGCCATCAAATTTCCTTCTAAAATTAGAAAAGCAATTTACTTCCTGCTTCTGAGAAATTAAATCACAAAGCTAAAAACCTCATATTTTACGGAACACTTCTAAGTCCACCGTAAATCCGTACAACAGCATATTGCGGTCAAGTGGGCGCGAGTAAGGCGCTTAGCCCGACCCAACCACCTCAGACTTAAACGACCTGAATCAGATTATAATTATTTTTTCTTTCACTTTCCATTCCACTGAGTAAGCCACTTCACAAGATAGTCAGATAAATGGATTATTCAGGAAATTGAATGTTAACTTAATTTGTCTGTAAGTATTATTCAAACATAGGAATTATTTGAATTACTGCCTTTAACATTGTGGGTATGGTTGTGACGTTTGAGTAAAACAAAAAAAGTTATTTGATTAGACCGTTGTATTTAAAACGAGTAATCTGTTATGCAAATCAAAGACAATATAAACTTATAATTATTTCACTAGATTAGTCTAGTAAGATAGTTATATTTCTAGTAAGACAGTTATGAACCACTTTCATATACAGGATATTTTTTTATTCAGTGCGTAAATTTTCACAGGGTGTTCTACCCATGAATATGAACAACTTTCACTATGGGACCATCTCTGAAATCACAAAAAAAAAATCAGCTGTTTCTTATAAAAGTTCAATACCTACTCGACCAAAATGTATGAATCTGCTGATTTTTTTTTCGTGATTTCAGAGATGGTCCCATAGTGAATGTTGTTCATATTCATGGGTAGAACACCTTGTAAAAATTTACGCACTGAATAAAAAATTATCCTGTATATAACGGTATAAGTTCTAAGCCCTAGGGATATAATTATAACACGACTTTAACCATCTTACTGCGACAGATACATTTCATTGATTGCACACCTACCTGCGCAATCCATGTCCTAATTTCCACCATCAAAAGTGAAACTAAACGTTTTTCGTTAGAAAAAAGAACAACTGTTTCATGCAAACCGTTTCGTTATTTTAGGTTACGTTAACCCGATAACTGTTTAAGATATTCAAGCAAGATGAATAGACACCGATCCATCTCGACAAACCCGACTCACGCTTGCAAATCGCACAAAGG
The DNA here is from genome assembly GCA_951799955.1 of Apamea anceps. Taxonomy (NCBI): domain Eukaryota; kingdom Metazoa; phylum Arthropoda; class Insecta; order Lepidoptera; family Noctuidae; genus Apamea; species Apamea anceps. The sequence continues at coordinate 15,529,881 of OX637506.1, forward strand.
CCGTTTAACTAAAGTCAACCACACAACAAGGAGCAACTGTTGCAACCATTTCACCCGTTACGACATTATTAATGATCCCAGATCGGATCACTTACTAAATTGAATCCAGAAACGCGTCCAATGACCAAACAGGTTTTTACGTCCGCAACAAGGCATCACTGTTTCATGAAACCAATTGAAAGTAAGTATCCGTTGTTTTAGAATGTCGGTCGGTTCGATAAAGCATTAATTTTTAATTCGGAACAGTCGTGACGTGATTACTATTACTTCAAGGTGCTTTAAAGTCTTGCCTAATCTAAAAGAGCGATCGTCTGCCAAATGTACCTGTGTCGCTATTGTTCATTTGCACTAACAAGCCATCCAAGACACCGAATAGATTAAAACCAGAAGGAACATACAACGAGCGTCAGCGCACGCTCACTTAGACACGCTTTATACAGCGTGCAACTGCACTCATCGCGAATGGCGTGCGTTTGAGATACTGAAATATCCAGTCAAGATCGAATGGATATTGCTTTTGTCAAAGTACTAGCAGCGCCCCGCGGTTTCACTCGCACAAGTTTCGATCCGAAAAGTACTATCCTATGTGTTAATACTGGTTATAAACTATCTGTGTGCCAAATTTCATCCAAATCCGTTCAGCAGTTTTTGCGTGAAAGAGTAACAAACATCCATCCATCTATCCATCCATCCATACAAACTTTCACGTTAATAATTTCAGTAGGAAAATCGGATAGGATATACATAGCAGGATAGCATATGTGTAAATCAACTTTATCTTACCTTCTTGCACACAATTTAAAATAATTAAAGTATTCATTAAAATTTTTTTTTTTTTGAGATATCGTCTCTCTGATAGAGAAAAAGGGATGGGGATATTTTTTGCACGCAAATGTAGTTAGAAATCGCTTTATGTACGCATCTATAATGTGACCGCGCGCCTGTTTTGGCTTGTTGTATAGAACCGACATTCTGTAACTATCTATTCAGTGTCCACGTCTCGTTGTGACCGCCTTATGTCAGGAGCTAATCATTTAAGTCCGTTGGTAATGGTGGGCAGTATTGTTCTCTAGTGAACTGCGGTTAGGTAACGTTATCGCAATGAGCTACAAACTTTCCAGTTATTAATTATGCTTTATTGGCTTCGTCTGAGGACCGCCCGTCATGTTTACATACGCCTTGGGTAATGTTGCTCAGGTCATAGGATAATGAAGCGACTAAATATATGGTCATAAATATTTTGATCGATTTTTGTTATTTTATTTAGACGAAGTTCATTATGTATTATGTTACGACTTTATCACGATTCTGTAGAGATTTAGTGCTTTTCAGTTCAGGTATTTTACTATAATTATAATATTAAGCTTTCTGGCTCTAATGTATACTTAATATTATGTGAATGCAAATGAGGATGGGCGCTGATGCCTAATATCACAAGATATTAAGTTATATTAGCTTAGGTATTAGTAGCAACTCTTACATGTAAAATAATGTAACTATCTTTTGGCCTATTTTATTGTAAACCGGTTTCTTTATGTTAGTTTTGAAGGTGCAAATAAACTTTTATTTTATTTTATTATTTATATTTATTTTCACACATTTGGCTGTCTCGTGTTTGATCAATATTTCATCTGACCACATCCACCGATCTATTTTGTAAAACTCTTTCTTTTTTCTTTCCATCTGGTACTAGGGATGGCCAGGGATTGACAGCTCACTTCACCCAAGTTTTTACGGTCAGATTTTTACAGGACAGCACTACAGGTAAATGATGTTGCATGCTTCGCTAGATGTATTTAGTTAAAGAGAGTTGTCACACCTTAAATAAACTTTGACATGAAAGAAAAAAACACCGAAAAAAAAACAATCTTTTTCTTTTACGCATTAACACGACAACATCATTGTTTATATTTGTAGAACAATGACCGTGTGTACAAAGTGAAACACGAACAGTAAACACACAAAACGACCGTAACGCAAACCACAAAGTTTACGTAACACCGTGGGATTCGAACGGTCAATATGACGTCTCACAGAAAATTGACCATATAATATATGTGTACCAGTTTGACGTAACTCTCGGATAATTATCGAATACTTTTTTTATTTTGTATATGGTTAAATAACGATGTTGATGTAATTCTAACTGGTGTCATGAGTCATAATAATTTTATGTGCAACTTATCTTGATTTTTTAGGCTCGTTTATGGGCTCTTTCCGTAAGAAAGTGGGAGTTTTTGATGAAAGTTAATGCACAATGATATCCCAAATTAGTACTAAAAGTTATGAAACATGATCTGCTAGCCACAAAAAAGTTTTACGTGGGTGCGTATCCGGTATGTTAATGGAGGACAAGTAGCAGTTCTAGATGAAAAATGGGCTGGTATATGGCCTCCTCGTGGGTGAATAAACGCGTTAAGTCATTTATCATGAGCCTGATGTTAGCCAATATTCCTCCCATAATGGCCGACCTGTATCTACTGGAACATCGAGATGGCCCAGAGAATGTAAAATATTAATAGATATAGAATCTTAGATGTCGCTGACTGACAGCAAAGGAAAACATCGTAAGGAAACCTGAAGGCCCATTCTCATACTTAAAAAAACCGGCCAAGTGCGAGTCGGACTCGCCCATGAAGGGTTCCGTTACGTTACGATTTATGACGTATTAAAAAAAAACTACTCACTAGATCTCGTTCAAACCAATTTTCGGTGGAAGTTTATATGGTAATGTACATCATATATTTTTTTTAGTTTTATCATTCTCTTATTTTAGAAGTTACAGGGGGGGGGACACACATTTTACCACTTTGGAAGTGTCTCTCGCGCAAACTATTCAGTTTAGAAAAAAATGATATTAAAAACCTCAATATCATTTTTGAAGACCTATCCATAGATATCCCACACGTATGGGTTTGATGAAAAAAAAAAATTTGAGTTTCAGTTCTAAGTATGGGGACCCCCAAAATTTATTATTTTTTTTTCTATTTTTGTGTGAAAATCTTAATGCGGTTCACAGAATACATCTACTTACCAAGTTTCAACAGTATAGCTCTTACAGTTTCGGAAAAAAGCGGCTGTGACATACGGACGGACAGACAGACAGACAGACAGACAGACAGACAGACAGACAGACAGACAGACAGACAGACATGACGAATCCATAAGGGTTCCGTTGCCATTTGGCTACGGAACCCTAAAAACGTTCAAAGTCTAGTCGCAATCTCATCTCAGCGACAATCAATGTCCAAAACTTGTCTTAACTTTAGGGAAATTAGACGTATTTTTTCAGTCTCAATCTATCGTATCGTATCTTAAAATATGGGGATGGCCCCTTTGGACTAGCGAAATTCTCAAAACGCCAGCATGAGCAATTTTTAAGTAAGTATGGTGATTAAAACTCACTTGCTGAGTTATGTGAGAAGAAACTTTTGCCTTGCAGAGAGACAATTACAGGCTGGTATAAAGAGAGAGACAGCTGGCCCAATGGTTGGACATGAACCGACACTTTGGTGTTGTGTAAAGTCTTCCAATAACCTTCAACTAGTTTTCAAACGCCACTGCACTGTCTCAACAGCGGGCCTCTAGGTAAACATCTAAGTAAGCTATCACGATGACTCACGGCCGTGCCTGACATTCAGGTGATCCAAATTTCTAAGTAATAGTTTCATTATGGATTCATGCTACGGTGTAATGTGGGTTGGACAAATAAACTGCTGTTTATGCCGTCAATCCCTTCTCATGACATTCACCAAACATATGAGCTGTAGATTTCACTGATAAGTCACATAATGAAAAAGGTTTGGGTTTTATTCAACGAACGCTTATGAAATTAGGGGTATATCATTCTTGTAGCAATGAATGGACCAACTCGTTTGATTCATAGTTTCTAGGCATTTAGGTACTGTTACACGTGTCCTCTTAAAAGGCATGCAGTACTTCCACTTTTCTCAACCAGCCAACGCTATAATGTTCCCAGTACAGTAAGCATCCTATTCAGTAAACACAGTTCAGATAAAAACGTTAACCACCGTTACATCTCAGTACATATAAATACAAAAATAAGACATGATAATGCATAATGCCATTTTACAGGCGTCTCATTGAAATGCGAATAAATTAACATAAACGACGCGACGATGTCTCGCAGGGAGCGTTTGCGGAACAAGCTAACGCAATAAATATCTGAGTAATGACGGCGCACTGAGTTTCGCCGGGAGATGGCGCGACAGAATAAGGGACATAAATAAAGATTTACTCTTCAAACCGCAACTGCCGCTCGTTTCCTCAGACGCCCTTCGCACATTTTTGCTGATGAAGCACCAACGTAATCCGCAATTATCATCTCTTATCGGCTCCACGGAATATCAAAGACATGCTGTATTTCGTTTGGCACGACGTTCCATTTTTTGCCAAAGCCCTGATCCCGACCTGCCTGCATGTAAATTCGTGACTGTTGATTTGTGGGAAATTGATAAGTGAACTCGAACAATGTTGGCGGAAACGGACTTCACCTTTCTAAACCTTGCACAACATAGTATACAGCAGTTTTGTGAAAAATCATGTAGCATGGGAAAAGTTTATGGTATCTCCTCTTACAGTTATCATTGAGCATGCGTAACTGGTGCGCAGAGGACTATCGGCCGGTTATCTCCTCTGCGCCCGCGCTTTGTTAGCTGCGTGCCTAGAATAACAAGTCCATCGGAACTATTAGCAAATATGAAACCTTCAATTATACGTTGTTTATTGGAAAACTACAGATAAACACAGTTGCGTGTCGGCTGGAGCCGTGCAGAACGTAATTTATGTACAGTTATGAATTTAGCCAGAGCTTTAAATCTAGAAAGGCCCATATAAGGAAACTGAATCTAAATTATCGGCAAAGAGGCATTCAGCTAGATGTTTCGACGGATTTTATTTATGTTGTTATCTGTGTAAGCTCTCAATGGCCACATGGTTTCGGTTCGCGTGTGAAACCCGGCCATCAGGCACATCAGGCGACTCGTTATTGCATTGCGTGCTTTAATGTGCAAACGTGAATTTTAAACTGCACCATGAATTATTACCTACAGTTGATTTGAGCGCATTATCTGTGTGTTTGTGTTGCTGCCCGGGGCGAGCGTGATGGCGTGAAGTTTCCGCGAGAGATCTGTAATTTATGCGTTGAAGAATGACCACTATCTTCGCGGCTACACATCGTGGCTCGAGCACTCGGATAAGTAAAGAAAGCATTAGGAAAGTTCGTGCAATAGTTGCCGCATAAGTCACCCGTATACACCAGAAGGGCATAAACATAGTTATTTCTGAATACCAACCATTCGTAGACATTATTTGAAATTCAAAATATTCGCAATTTCGCCGAGTTTTATCCTGGCAGCGGCAACGTCAGCGACATTCCTTTGCACACCTTTATCTTTGCCACTGAATTCTTGGTAGACGTGCAATTTGAAATATTTTTCCTTTAGCAAGGGCGTGTGATAAATATCGTTCGCGTGAGTTATGTAAAGCTCATTTATAGTATATGGTACAGATGGAGAAGTGATTTATCAGGAGATATATCGGATATTAAAAATAGTTATAGTGCACTGGCGGGCTTGGGTCTAGTAAGTTATAGCTCAAGTGAGAATTGCGACCATCTACGTGCGTCGCAGGCGCGATTGCAAGTCGCCGACTAAATTCTTAATTAATAGCTTTATTGTGCATTTTACGAAGAGTTTCTTTGTTGCGTTCTTTTCAACTTTGATTGACTCATCATTGTGTTCTTGACAGCCGGATTTTACCTTCATATTGTTCCAAGTATTGAACAGATTTAATAATAATTTGTGCCATAAATTCATCAGAGGCGACTACTTAGGTGTCACAGTCTGGTGCTAATAATGTTACAATAGTCAGTTTCATTCACAGCTGTTTCGTTTATTATTCTGTAATAACTCTATTACAGATTGCGATATAAATTATCTTGATATATATTTTGTGTCAATGACATCGGTCTAATGGAGATGGATACTAATGAAATCGTCTTAATGTTTCTAATAATCATCTGCGATAATCAAATGCCACAACAGAGTACCCATGCAAATTACAATAATAAGAACATAAAGAATTGTGACCTTGGTGTATTCAGATCAAAATGTAGTTAGCATGATTGTAATCGTGGTTGTTTATTTGTATCATTGTGTTGTTCTTTTTTGTCATACATAATAGTGGCCTGTTATTTGCTAGCAAATATCGTTTTCATTAAGTCAATACCTTACTTGTTAACATTCCAGATCATATGTCTAGATATTATTCAAAACTCTTATTTGAATTCGATCCTTATCAGATTCCTTATGAGAGATACTGCCGCCGATTCCCTTGTTCACAAACTAAACTAAATTTAAGTTCAGTGCATCTTTTTCTTTCTATTTCATTAAGAAAAGGAGAGAAGATAAATATTAGTTTAATCCTGTCAAATTAAGATACTCCATAAACAGTTTAGATGTGATTAAAAACATGGCTATAATTACAAATACGTCAATTAACGTCAGGCGCTGACTAATTTGGCAGGACTAAACTAATATTTAGAAAGAAAAAGATGCACTAAATTTAAATTAAGTTTAGTTTGTGAACAAGGGAATTGGCGCCATTGTTTCGCTATTATTGCTGTTTTATTCTCTCGTTACAAACTATCAAGTGTGCTCATTATTGAGCAATTTTATATTCATTTTCTTATAATTTCCGATTTGATAACTCATTTCGTCAGCACAGCAATCTTTGCGAGTAAACCTAATAGAATCTGTCCCAGTTTCTTTGATTAATGGAAAGACGGGTCGCAGCACAGTTGATGATTGCATGTCAGCACGTAACAATGTGATACAAACAATCTATTTCTAAACAAATAAATTCGATTCCTTCTCCAATATTACATAATTTGATTCTGGTTATTGGTTCGCCACGTTTCCATTGTTTACATTGTGTGTCGATCATTATTTACAGTCACTCCGTATCACATTATTGAATCTCGCAATGATAGATATATTGGGTATCAATTGCTTATCCTCGCGTGTGAATGATAATTCAACAGAAGGAAACGGGTTTATGTGTAGTTTTAACTGGGCAGCAGCCATCAGAACTATTTATCAATAAGCACAACATCCTATTGGTTTCTGCATAATGAGATAAACACCGTTCTTTTTAAGTGCTTGGGAAACGAAGCAACGGTAATTATGCTCAGTTTAATTAACTTGTTTTGTTTTATGGCTGTTGGATATACGTAAGGCTTTTTTCCAGCTCCCCATAATCTCTTAACTGATCTAAACAGTAGCTTTAAGCTCGAAGATAATAATTACTTGATACAAGATTTACATCGATCGTAAAAGTATAGCCATTTTAATAACTGCTGAACGATTTCTTAGCAATTTATAAAATATGATTTGGTTTATACTGATGATATTATGATAGCTATAGAGTAAAAGTTAGATTATGTTTCATTTTCGGTTAAATGGCGTCTGTAGTATCATTGATTCGAGTTGCAAAGAAAAATCAATCGGCAGAAACTGAATAGTGAAAAGCTGAGCCAAAAGCTGTAATGTAAGCATCTTTGCACTGTATCGCACGTTGAAAGGCTTGAATCCTAATCCATTGAACTATTGTGTTAACTCGAGTATCTACATCATATAATCTAAGCTCGGTCTTGTGCGAATCACAACTACTACACAATGTTGTTTGTCGATTAACAGCAATATATTGATGGGACAATAAATTGAGATGTAAATATGTAATATACTAAACACGTAGAGCATTTTTCCGTCACCCAGTTCCTTAAAACTGACTCTGTGGTCAATAACCTATTGTGATTTTAACCATGGATCTTTGACAGTCGTTACGGGTCGTCAGAAGCCCGAAAGTTTGACAACCAGGCTTACCAAGGGGTTTCGTATTACCTAGTAACTGAGTTGTGAAGGTCAGATAGGCAGTCGGTCCGTGTAAAATACTGGTATTGAGCTGCATCCGGTTAGACTGGAAGCCGACCCCAACGTAATTGGGAAAATGCTAGGCATAATACTATCGCCAAAACCTATATCTGACCATTTAGAAAACAAAATCCCTTGCACATGATAACCACAGCTACGTACGTAAGTAAAACAAAAGAGGATCCTTTTTAGGTCGACTAATAATATGCGCTGCAAGCAGGAATAGTCCTTACGGTGGTCAGATATAGATTTTCGCGATAGTACTTCTTTTATAGGGAAAAACACAAGATTTTATTTAGGATAGATAAACAACGGAGTTTCTTTTACGGAATGACAGAAACACATGATGAAAATCTCTTTCTTAAAACATGGCACAACAGCAGTCGTCGATTTACAAATCTTATCTATGTCTGAGTACCAGGGGCTCAGAAAACATTGTAGGTATCGGTATTTCATTATAATTGCTACTTGTACACGTTGGACCGGTCAGTAAGACAATGACGAACGTGGTCGTGTAGCCGGCCTTATATAATTTGTTTCTTTGATCTTAAAACTACTGAGTGCCTAGTACTTACTGACAGATTTTGCAACAGTCTTTTCGTTTTCTCTTACGCAATATGTGAATGAGGTTTTATTAATATGAGTCGTATGTATTCAATTAGTAAGTGATTATATTGTGGTCGTGTGGTCTCGATTAATAATCTTATTGATCTATTGAGCGGTCGTAACAGGTAGAATAGAATGAGATAACACGATGATAAATCACACGAAGAATTGTGTTTATTGAAGGCGGCTTGTGACTAAACTGTATGAAAAAGGACTATGACAGGATACGCACAGAAGGCCAATTCTCGTAATTAAAAACGTTCAAAATCTGGTCGCAATCTCGTCTCAGCGACAGTCAATGTCAAAAACTTATCAAAAATGTAGGGAAATTAGAGGTATTTTTGGCAGATTGAGACTGAAATCAGACTGTGAACGTTCTTAAAATTACGAGAATTGCCCCTCTGGTTACAGGTGAATAGATAGTATCATCAACTAAAGCACTAATTATGTCTACTAAAATTCGTATGACATCGTTGATGTCATACGAATCCTAAGAAAATAAAAAAATATACTATAAGGCCGGAAAAAACATAGAATTACACGTACATAAATGGTTAAATAATAGTTATTTGTTGTACAAGAGTGCAAAGTTGCTTTTTAACCGCGTGTTCAATTTTGATGACCGAGCAAGCGAAGGATTCTAAAATTGAATCACGAGCGCAGCGAGTGATTCAAAATTAGAATCCTGAGCGTCAGCGAGGGAATCAAAAGAGCACGAGTTGAAAAATCTTTGCACTCGAGTGCAACACGTAACTTTTCATTCCACCTCAGCGAGGAAATGACTAAATGCAAAGGCGTCAAGCAAACTTCCTCGTCGCTAGAATCACTCATTTTAGTTTTTTCACTTGTTTTCAAGTTTCTTGTTTTTAATATAAAGTTTAACAATGACGTGAAAAAATGCCACGTAAAGAACCGCGTACAAAGCAAATTGAAAAAAGAACACCAAGAAGGTTCCGAGTCTGAGTTTTTAACAAATTAAAAAAAAGTTGTATGATATATTCGGCACCATAGAGGTAGCAGTAAATAGGTTTAATGTTTTTTTTTAATTCACAAACTTAGTGCACACGATGTTCTAAATTCAATTTACTTTATCCTCTAGAGAATAAAAACGGCTTTTCCACTCAGATATTGAAGATTAAAAATACTCTTTCCGAGATGGTGGGATGAAAAAAAAAAATACTTTGTAATTTACTTTATAGGATAAAGTTTCAGCTGCAGCTGATATTTTTCTAGTACTTATTGGTATCTGTGATTTGAAGTAATCATTCTACATACCTATCTAGGTACATATTATGTGAGTGAGCGTGTGTCAGGTATTTTCATTTATGATTTATCGTTTGTACGGAATGCAGGTCATGAATTCTAGTTTTTTTTAAACTATAAATCTTGGCTTTCGACAACCCATGACTTATGTGCTTTTATTATGTGTTAAAGGTTACCTAATCGATTACATAAGTCGCTACTAATAGTAACCTCTGTGGTCCAATAAATTTTGTTAGGGTGTTACTCATAAATTATTACTGTTTTAACGAAACTCTTATGAAATACTAATTAAGTGATAAAACTAACGGAAGTCCCTTGGGTGGTCTCTCTTTGTATGTAAATGACCAAACTAGTCGAAAAGTCTCTTTCTAACTAATTTTGTTTCCTCGTTTTGTTCAGGTAGGTATTTAAATTCTGTAAGTAAATTGCTGATTAACTTTTTGACCAACGTGTTAGTGGTTGAGGTGTTAAATGGCCCACAAAAATTTTACAGCCTATCAAAACGATAGTTCCTGCCCTCTCAAAGTTCAATCAACAACTTTTACACTGGAAAATTAAGTTTTGTCTGCCACAAAATCTAGCCGCTCTATCGAAATCTGATACCTATAGTCGCACCACAAAACCCAGATGTCAAAATTTTGGCGAAAAACTAATCCTGATTTCACCATCTGGGAAGGTAGTCGGTAATAAAACAATAATGTTCTTTTTCTGGAATGGGAAACAGACACACATTCACAACATCTGAGAAAAATGCCAATCACCAAGGTCAACGCCCTTACCGTATCCATGTTACACCGAACTATGGCCAATGTGATAATTGATGCTAAACACTCAGTTCTCAGAGTTTTGAACGTGCTACGCACCATTCATATTCACCGCTGCAGCTGCAGGTGACAAATATGATCGTTGCATGAATATTGTGTACACTGGATACTATTTCATTCATATCTGGTATGACAGGTGGTTGGATATTCACACTGCATGTTTGGTTATGCATCTAATGAATGACAAGCGTTTGGGACAGTTATCGATGTAAGTTTTTTTTTTTAATGATATAAACTAGTGCTTGACGGCGATCCCGCTTGATGGAAAGCAGTGATGCAATCGTTGATGGTAAAGCGCACTAATTTATTATGAGCCTATTCACTCTAGCCTTGAAGACACTTAAATTATAATCGGGCGGGAAGACCGGTGCAGGCAAATTGCTCCAGTCCTTCGATGTACGCGGTATAAACGACGAGGCAAAACGCTTCGTCCGGATCGCGGCGGTGTCAACAACGTAAGGGTGGACACTCGCCTTGAGGGATTGTCCGATGATAGAACGGACGTGATAGAAGTAGAAGTGACGATTGATATGTCTGCAACCACAATCAACTCTATATTGTGGATTTTGGCCTACTCTTGAGTATTGTGAAGGAAGGTGAAGAAAAACATGGTGAGGAAACCGGTATGTCGTAGACCCAAAAATTCGAAGACATATGACATCCACCAACCCGCACTGGGCCCGCGTGGTGGATAACGAAACACTCCCTCTCACAGAGAGAAGGCCTGAATCCCAAAAGTGGGAACAAGGCTGATTATGCATTATGCGATGATATTGTTGTAAGATTTCATTCTTATAGAGTATTCCGCTAAAATAGATTGTATTGAAGTACGATACTTATGTGACAAAATTGACTTTTGCGGCCACCAATGAAGTGTGCATAAACATTGCCTAGGTTACATTCTAAAATTAACCTATTTAACGGTAGACTGAACAAAGCTCTACAACTTACCTATAACCTTTAGTCATCGCCCATTATTGGCCGTTTACAACTTTCAATAATCCCCAGGCATTACTGTCATATACAGGGTGGCAAGGAAATCGACCATGAATGATTCTGAATCCCAGGGGCGTTGGAATTTCTCGTCGGTTATTAAAAAAAAAATGCTTTTCCACGTACACTGCCGAGCAATGAAAAAGTTCCACCTACAAAATGCCGACAAACACCTTAATATCTCCTAAGACACATAATTTAAAATTTGAGCATAATGTTTACGTTTTTAGTTGGTAATATTCTGATGCGCTGTTAAATGTACTTCAATATTGCAGACGGCGTCATTAAGCTAGCCTTTCCCGTTTAGGAGTAATTTGGTGCTTTGTCACTGGAACTTTTTCATTGCTCGCGAGTGTATTTTGACCGCATAGGTATTGCACTTTTTAATGAAACAACTGATTTTTTTTTATCACCGATGACAAATCATGTTCTGAATTCATGGTGTCAGTTTGCGCGTCCATGTCCCTGCCAGCCTGTATAATAACAATCCACATTTCAATCAAACCCAGTAATGTACGTTGTCCTAAATCAACCTCACATAAGCCACACCATTAAACCAGGAGTGCTTCCATAACCGTACGTTCTCAGTTCTCTACAAGTCTACATCTGAAGCATTAAATCAATCCACTATTCATATTTTCAATCTGGTATAGCGATAAAAGACGCAATACACGTAAATCATTGCTTTCTATTATTATTTATTGGTGGCAATACTACAGTTAGTGCATTATTTCATCAAATTCAATGCAGCATGTTTGCCCACAGCGATGTCGATGTGAACTGTCCGTTCACCGGATGTTTCGTAAATGCAATGCACACAAGCATTCTTATCTAGCCAATCAATCGTACATCCGTAAAGTGACTTCGATAAAACAATATCGGTGTAGTATCGAAGTAATCAGATAGATCGTGAGCACCTCGTGAAATATTTCACACCCAGTGTGGTCTCAACTCCCAACTTCGATAGTTCGGAAACTCATAGATTAACAATTAAACCAACGCTGTAAATCTCCGCGTCGAAAACTTCACTTTACATAAATTATGTAGGTATGCACTTTAAAATAATAGAGGTGAAGTCGGCATTTTCCGACTTTCAGTTATTTGGTTATTAGTGGAAGTTATTTAAAGGCTAAATGGCTGGTTTATTGAAGTTAATGGAATTTCCGGTTTTTTCATAGAACCCGTGAAGTTGTGGTAATTTGATGATTTATGTTTATTTGCCGTTGCGTGTTAGGAAGCTCGTGTAGTGTAGCGAAACATTATAATTGCATTTTTATACATTGCATTTTTTGTGTTAATTGTGAATTTGGCAAAAGGCACGCTTAGCCTATGTTCACATCACCCAAAAACACCATTACAATGGTCACAGTTGATTTGAACAGTTCGCATAACTGCTATTTTGTTGCAACTGATGTTAAGTCTTACATAATTCCAATTTCCCTAACTCAAAGTTTCTCCTTGAATGGAAATTGACAAAATCTAGCATGATCGCAAGAAACGTTGTTGTGAAACAGCCTAGCAATCGGCTTTAATCCGTTGACTCAACTATCGAACCTCCGATCGACGTGCTTCGTAGAGAGGGCGCGAGTCTGCTTGACCGACTATTATCCGCAATGACTGCACAGTAATACCGACTCAATGAGCGACTAATTAACTCGCCTGCACGTATAATTACGTCAGCAGGCCCTTGTCAAAGTCCCAGTCCATTGTCAGAATGTCTGACAATGGGAAATGGACTGACACCGCTATGAGAGGCGATAAGAATAAGTTTAAATTTAAAGTGTCCGGGATAAGATTACTAAGAATTTGAGTACCTATGAATGAATGTTTAGTTAGTTACCTTTACGTATTGACGTTTGTCCCCTGTTCTGATAAGATACGTGAACTAACAGTTGGATTAGTGAGTAATTTATTTGACTTGACGACAATTGAGCTTTGTCGTTGTAATGGTCTTGTTATTGAACTAATGATCTTGGGTTTTGGCAGCGGGGATATTATCTTGATATACTCGTATCTAATTGAATTTGGGACAATTCAATCTCCTAAGCTGTTATGATAAGATTTCAATATCTTGAGATATTGAATAGGATTTACCGAGTCTTCGAAACCGTGGGTGTGGAACAGGATCCCTAGCTACTGGTTTTGATATTAAAGTGTTTTGAGCACATACGGTACGAACAACCTATCGAGAATCCAAATATTTATAGAATTTAGGTGCCTACTACATGTAGATATTGACAGAATCCAATTACTTCCATTTTCCCTGCCCGAGTATATTAAAGCAGCAAGCGACATTCCGAAACGCAAAGAATTTTCATATCGAATTCCTAATCGATTGTTCTTGTTATTCTATTCGATTAGCGAATCATGTTACTCGATAAGCATACATATAGGGCACAGGACGTGGTCCGTTGTCGTCGACAACGTTTGTCGTTTGTAGTTGACAACTTTGGTATGATGCAAGCCAATGCGTTCGACATGCACTGTACAAATACTAAACTTGCTTGTTAGTAATGAGGCTGTTATAAGTACGTACTCGTATGTATGTTTAGCTAGATGGACACATGTGTAAGTATATGTACATATTTTAAAGGTAAGCTCTTATTATTATTTATAATATAATGTTTGGACTTTAAAAGAGACCATGAGCTCTGAGTTTGTTTCAGCATTGCTTCTCAAGGATCAGTAAGCCAGAAAATCCGGCGTCTCCTAGTTTAAAAAAAATGACGTGTAAAAGTGTCGGCACACTTTCCTGCTAATTTATTACATCGGACTTTACACTTTTTATTTGTATTTATCTTTATTTTTTGTTTTTATCTGATGTATGTATCAGAGGGGCAATTCTAGTAATTTTAAGAACGTTTACAGTCTGATCTCAGTCTCAATCTGTCAAAAAATACGTCTAATTTCCCTACATTTTGACAAGTTTTTGACATTTGTTTGTCGCTGAGATGAGACTGCGACTAGATATTGAACGTTTGAAATTACGAGAATTGGCCTTCTGGTGTTGTCCGTGGTGATATTCGTCTTTTAGTCTGTGCTAAATAAATGTATTTTCTTTCTTTCTTAAAAGATCTACTACAGAAATAAACATTTCATTTATGATTTATGAAGTAGGTACCTTTTTTTTTTTAACCCTTAATGTCCGTGGCCCGTGGTTAAATAATAACAGCCGCACAGGTCGATCGGCCAGGTTAAGCTACGCTTGCCGCGGTTGGTCTGTGGATGGGTGACCATCTTTACATACCGAGACCCCTCCGTGCCTCGGAAAGCACGTTAAGCCGTTGGTCCCGGCTGTCATTCGTGGGTCTTTGACAGTCGTTACGGGTAGTCAGAAGCCCGAAAGTCTGACAACCAGTCTTACCAAGGGGTATCGTATTACCCAGTAACTGGGTTGTGGAGGTCAGATAGGCAGTCGCTCCATGTAAAATACAGGTATTCAGCTGCATCCGGTTAGACTGGAAGCCGACCCCAACATAGTTGGGAAAAGGCTAGGCAGATGATGATGAACCCTTAATGTCCCACTGCTGGGCAAAGGCCTGCCTACTCTCTTCCACCTCTCTCTGTACAAATGAGATAAGTATGTAGGCTCGTCGTATATAGTTGAAGTTTAGTGAGAAACGGATTGATGTTTTCGGATAAAATTTTATTTACTTATTAGAAAACAAATAGTTCATTTATCAAACTAAATTTCATTCGAAAACCTCCATCGGTTTTTACTAAACTTCAACTATATCCGACGACCCTGCATACTTATCTCTTTTGTTGACGAAGGTAAGAAGTACCTATTCAATTTTAATTGAAAACAACGCTAAATATCTAATTGTTAACCGTTGTAGGTAGGTAATTTGTTATTGGTGGATCGGAAAGCGACATTGAAGACGCTGTTGCCCTTGTTACATGTGTAACAACATTTCAAACCAATTCTATGCAAAATAAGCAGCTGTCAATAGAGGTATGCAATAACCATTCCAGCGGCTTTTATGCTTGGGACATATTTACATTTGTATAAATTCAGTCTAAGAGTAAGCTCTTATTTGGATGATACATTATTCCAGGCTGTTAAGGGATATCCTTAGAATAAGCTAAGATATATCTAGTTTGGGTGGTGGCCTAGTCGTTACCGCCGTGACTTACGAGTTGTAGGTCGTAGGTTCGAACCCAAACAGGCCCTTTACTTTGTGTAAATTATTTCATCACTACTGCTCTCAAAATGGTGAAAAAAAACATCGTGAGGAAACCGGCATGTCCTAGAACCAAAAATTTGAAGACATGTGACATCTACCAATCCGCACTGGACACTCATTCACTCTCGGTTAGAGGAGGCTTTGTGTGCAGTAGGAACATTATTAAATATATAATTATATTCATATTCATTATTATTATTTATTCATTTTTATTTTGACGGCACGTTTGGCGCAGTGGTTAAGCGATTGACTGCTGCGCTGCGTGTCGCGGGTTCGATTCCCGCACGGAACAAATATTTGTATGGCCTACAAGTAGTTGTTCCGGGTCTGGCTGTTTGTGTATGTGAGTTTAAATGTTTGTAAACGCAACCACGATACAGGAGTAATTCCTAGTGTGGGGCAAAGTTTTATAACGTTTAAAAAAAAAATAATAATAATAAATAAATTATAAGCTGATTACATAGATATCTAGTTCGAGACACTCTAAATTATCTACATTCTACCAAGTCTTGATACAAAAGAAAAAGCTTTTTATTTTGATCAGCGTCATAGGTACTCAAGGTTAAAAAAAAATTGGCATGTTTCCCCATCCTTCCCTATACAAACGTTAAAGAAATTGTAATTTAAAATCTCCTACATAATACGCACGTCTTAAATCTTGACTACACAGAGTGGTGTGAAATAAAGCTTAATGTAATTAATGCGTACACATATTAATTAACATAGACTCTACTCTCCTTTGAACGTTTCCGGGATGATTTCAATTAGTTGAAGAGTTTATTATTCATGTATTAACTGTTTTTCATTACAATATATGAGGATGTGTTTATTATGTACATATATTTGTGTAATATGTTTATAGAAAAGTCAATTTATCTCCAGTGCGATTAAGAATTTATAATTACGACTTTTCTCAATGAAAGCGTGGAATGTGATGAAGCAAAATTTCTTGCTGCTACATAGAGTCTGTGATGTCAAAAGACACAATTAGGGAGCTAGGTACTCTTCCTGCAAAGCGCTGTAATTATGGCAATACCCCGTTTGAACGTTAATTGTTAAGCTTCATGTTAGGAGGCTGTTTAACTTGAGTTCCCTAAATGAAACCGTAGAAATAGATTATGGAATATGAAGACCTACTGCCACACCGGACTAGATTAAATTTGTCGGCCTGCTATTACGAATTTGTTCGTAGAAGGCGACCAAATGGTGATAAGATGGCATCAAATGCATAATTTGGTAGCAAAGGCTTATTTTTCGGTAAAACGAGACTTTGCTGAGTGTGAAAAAATCAAGTTTCAAAAATTCAAGTTTATTAATGCTCTGAAATTAATTTCGAATCCAGGACCTTACTCACCTCTTTCTACCGCTTTTTGGAACAACGGACCACTACGTTGAGAAGTTTATCCAGTAAATATTGTTAGATTAAAATAACCGGACGGATGGACGGATGGACAGACGGACGGATGGATAGACAACGGAGGCTTGGTAATAAGGCCCCGTTAGCACCATTTCGGCGTACCCAAATGCGAACTTAGTGGTTCATTTTTAACCACTAAGTTCCTGAACAGGATTGAAGTTGTAAACTATATTTGACTTGTTGTAAAGCATTCATTCTATTCATATTGGACAATCAACTAATTGTAAAGACAAGTGAGATTAGTCTTAACAACAATATTGCATAGTAAAACGTAGGTTTGCTTAGAAATCATGAACAAACAATCATAATATAGGCTTGGTTAACGGCGGTTAACTTGTTACATATTATACAAGAAACTGATTGGAGTCGGTAAATACAAATGGTTATTATAACAAGAAACTACACTAAGGCATAAACTGAGATTTTCCAATATAAATTATTATTGGATTTTCCTTTCCGATTGGAAAATTGTTAGAAGCAGCCTGACTGCATTTGTGCCAGTTCTAAAAATAGTATAAAATGAAGTCGCTTTTCGTGTCTGTGTGTGACCGCTTGGATCTTCTGAACGCCACAATGGATTTTTTTGCAGTTTTCATCATTATTTTGAACATTTATTTCGGAAGATTTGTGTCTATAAAACATTCATGTTTAACTTAGATATAGCATAGAACTCTCGACGTTCACGAAGCCCATAAATGGCACATGGGACTTATATAACATTACTGGCATAATGTAGATAGGTTCTCATCTCTTTCTACACTTCGGCTTTTTTTTTTATTCATCCTTTATTGTCCCACTACTGGAGAAAAGTCCGTTGCATCGACCCCAAATACTTTGCTATAAGGGCGGGAGAATGATGATACCGGGTAAAGGTCTCCCCCATAGCTGTCCATTGTTCATTGTGTGTTGCCTACTCCGACCAACCTGCCGTAAACGCATCTATGTATATGGAATTCTGACATGATGTTATGTTTTGTAATGTTGTATGACTGCAAAAATAAACCATTTTATTTTTATGCTGCGTGGATATTTAAAGGCTATTAGAGTCCTCAGACGTTAGAATAAAATCGTTAGTAATTGCAGTCCTTAGGGAGTCCAGTATATCCAGTAAGGCAATTTTACTAATCGTCCCTAACTTCTATTACTCATAAACACAAAGCTAACTATACTATTTCTAGTTCACCACGTACATTAGAAGGCTCTATGACTAAAATACACCTCCTTTTTTCCTATGGCCAGCTGCGTAATGTTGTGTAACTGGTGTTAGGAGCTCTACAAACTGGTGTAGGGTACAACAATAATTACCAGCGGAATGGAATGGTGCGGCCGCTCCGTGTGCGGCTAGCCTTTCATGCAGGGCTGTCAAATCAAGTTAAGTCATTCATGTTGCTTCATATTTGTTATCTAGGTTAGTGTGCTACAGAAGGGGATGTGAGTTTGTTGGAGTTGGTATGTGGTTTATTGGTGGGTGATGATTTTTTGAGTGATACTAGGAGATTTTCGCTCAGCATGGGGCTTGGTTACTAGGTCTATGCAATGGGAGGTTTAATGTTTAATATATAGGTACATAATCTTGTGTATTAGACCTTAACAGGTTCTTAATAAGAATAGATAAATTGATCCAAAAGTTAAAACAGTATCACATGTGGAGTATGTACTAATAAGCAAAATTACAAAGCATTATATTATTATCTCATGGATATAAACGCCAATGTACACATTAGTATGCTAGTTAAAGTTTAAGTTCAGCTGTTTTAGTTTAGAACTCAAGATGTGTAACAACGTTAACCAAATAGATTTACGATAAACAAAGTTAATTCCGTTAACTTTAACCGTGGTTAGTACCGATTAACTAAATCCGTTAGTTACTCAGTACAGTTACGTTACAAGTCTCCTTTATTCACGCCATATTTCGCGATCAAATATCAATCTATGGTCAATCAAGCAGCACTTATCTTTGATGAAATTAAGAACAAAGAATGTCTTCATAATCAGCCTATAATTTTCCCACCGCTGGGACACAGGCCTCCTCTCTGTGTGAGGAAGTGGGTCGTAATCCACCACGTGAGCCCAGTGCGGGTTGATAGATGTCACATGTCTTAGAACTTTTGGTTCTAGAACACTCTGGTTTTCTCACAATGTTTTCCTTCACCGTGTTGAGAGCAGTGACAGAGCAGCAAAGAATGTCTTGCGAAGACTAAAATAATACAATATAAAATTGTGTCCAGAAATAAAACAAAATAAAATTGTATGCAGTAGGATGTTCCTAAGTTCGCTTATCAATATTTCCGCATAGCAACAGAATACATGGCTATCAGACACCGTAATTACGGCACCATCCTCGCGTTTTCTGCAGCCCTGGTCGAAAGTACAGAAAAGGCTGCGCTGACGGTTCGTTGGTCTTGCAACCAGTTTACACGGAAGGACGTTTTAGGCATTGCACGGCGAGCTTTATGCGGCAAATCGATGTGACAACCGCGGCTTTGCATGCGTTCCGCCTGATCTCTGGATACGTTAGTCAATTAGGCTTGTCACGATCCTGACTACACATGGAAATACCGTAGAGCTTGCGCAAAAAACTCAATGCTAGGTGAATCGCTAGTAAATATTGGAAAGATTGCGATAACGCCCCGATTCTGAATTAAATAGGACGATTTATCACTGTTGGTTTATTGCACGGAATTTATTGGACGTTACTGTAGGTTTTTATTCGTCGTTTTATCGAAAGTCAGTTTGAGTATCGATTGAGTAAACAATCGTTTCCGTTGATGTTGAGATTGGGCGACACGGGCAGTTAAGACATTATCTGTTTTATATACGATCCAATTATGAGTGTAGTCGGAAATGAGAGTATAATTTGAACATTTTATACAAGAAACATTTTAATAAAGAAGGCAAGTTTACCGAGGTGCAACATTCGTTTTCTAACAACTTAACTTCACAAAACTATTTAACAAGTCTTAATAAATCCAAAAACCCGCCAGCTTAATGGCTTTGCAAGCGCGGATTTGATGCGCACCTTGTTAAAATTCTCATTTTTTTCCTCGACAAAAATATAGGAATTCCTTTAAACGAGCTCAAAGGTCCCGGGAAGGATGTCTCCGATTATCGGGCGTCATTACGGCGGTACAGCGGTGCGAGGATGCGACGGGGACTAGGAGTATTAATCAAGCTATAGAAGTCCTTGCGAAATCTACAAAGGCGAGTTTGGACATAGCTAGCACAAGAGAAGGTACGGTACATATTTGAGTGCACATTAAAAATCAATAAGTGCTCATGTCTTCGCCGCCGTATGAAAATATTTAAATGTCTTATGTTTTTTAATGTTTTTGTTTTGTTTTTGTGTTTTGTTTTTTGTTTCTGTTTGTTTTGTTGTTGTTGTTGTTTGTTTTGATCATTATCATCATTCCTGACCTTATACCATTTGTTTGGAGTCGGCGCGACATGTCTTTTTCATCCATGCTTCTCTATTAGTAGTGATTTCGGTAGTCAACCCCTTTTTTAACCATATCATCAGTCACACAGTCCATCCATCCACTCTTATAGCCATCGACATTCATACTCAAAACTTTCCTCACGATATTTTCCCCATTCCTCCGTAACCTAGACCTCTAAGATGGGCATCGCAGAGTAGGGGAAGGCCAAGGAAACGATGGATTCTAAAACTTCTTGTATCAATAGTCACACAGCACAGTGGCATCTTGCCTCAATTCAAGACATGAGGGGCGATTTTCTCTGGCTGCCAACCTACCAACTTGTAAAGCAAGGTGTTTGTAGTAATCTCCTTCTGATCTTCACAACAGAGACGACACAGAGAAAAACCACTGTGTTTATGGGATAACCGCCAATATAAGGCGGTCTATCAATCAATCAATCAACTCAGCTTATTGCACTCCACTGCTGGACATAGGCCAGGCCCGGGCTGCGCCTCAACACCCTGTCCTCCGCCTTCCGCATCCAGTCTGACCCAGCCACCTTCTTAAGGTCGTCCGTCCATCTAGCCTGGGGGCGTCCCTCAGTACCCTTGCCGATACGCGGTCTCCACTTGTCTGCTCCACCGGCCATCGGTCCTTCGACAAACATGTCCAGCCCACTGTCACTGCTAGGCGCTCTATATCTACCCTTAATACCTTAAAGCCAGTCGGTTGTCTCCCCACCGCGGCAAGCTCGCTTCGATTTATTGGTTAATCTCTTCGCCATTAATTGCTCCCTGCCCTGGGGACCACTTTTATTTCTATTCTTTTTAAATGCCTCACTTAATAATAGCTTCTCTCGAAAATGGCAATTTATTGCAGTGCAAGTTGATTTTATCTGCGATTTATGATTGGTTTTATTTAGTTTACAGTAGGTGTGTATTTACTTTGAATTTACAAGGTAAGCAAGTTTTAAGACATTGAGTAAACAAAAGCTTTTGAAATGGAGAGTCGGAACTTTAATATTATAGCGTTCTGAGTATCTATAAATAAGTAGATAATAGATTAAATCTTACAAATAGGCTTTATCTTTCTAACAAATATGTACATTAATATCTTCTAATACAAATCTGAACAAACACAATAATAATCTCAAAGTTTATGAGACTTCTACACAATTTCATAAAACCTATGTTTCTCATTCGAACATATTTCGAAATATCTTGTCAGCGATCTATTCTGAATGGGATTAACTTCAATAAACCAATAAGGATAAGTCAGATACATTCAATAAATTATTACCTCCGATATTTATTGACATTCACCAGTTTCGTCATTGTATAAAGATTAACGTAGGAACTGACGATTTCATCTAAGAAAACGACTTATAAGTGCCTAATACGTAATAATAGACAAAGTTTCTAAGCATTTTGTCGACTAAATCTGTTTTGATAAATGATTGCGAAAGCGATTTCAAAATGTTAAATGCGACAATTCGTTGATTCGGCGTACAGGCGTTAAGTTTTAGAGTTATTGAAAAGCTCGGAATGTAAAATATACAGTAGTTATGTTACTTATGTGTGTGTTTTGTACTTAAGCTTGATTTAGTGTGATTTGTTAACTGGTTGAAATATGACACTGTACTTGCTCTATTTAAATATTCATAATTTAGAAACAAAGAGAGAATTTACAGTAGCCTTTAAGCCATTTGTAAGCATTTACGGTAGTAGTGATCCAAAGTGGTATTTTAATGGTATTTTTAGTGCTAAGTATATTAGTTATTACCTACTCATTTATAAAATATACACTCGCACTATAAGAGATAAAGTTACATAAGCACAAAGGTATAAATACAAAAATCTGTTCTAATATTGTAATCTACATATCTACGTGTGTGAATTTGAACTGAGCATGATAAAAATCATGTTCTGTTACTGTGTCAGTTGTAATGATAAAACCCAATTTTATAAAAAAGCAGCAATGTATGACGTTTCCAAACCTTTTTTTTTTTTGAGGATGGGAAATCATCAAATGACCCCTCCCGCTCTGGGTGGAGCGGAAGGGAGTGTCAGACTCTTACTGACTAAAACCCACCCGTGTTCCTTCCTTAGCCCTTTATGTTCCAGGGCAGCGGTAACCCTTTCGGACGATCCCGCTACCCTAGACGATCCGCTACCCTGGTCGTTTCCAAAGCTTGTGTTAAGGACGTGACACGCATACACATAAATCATACAGTACTTGTAATCAAGCCTTAATTCGGTTAAGCAAATGCAAGTAGCACCTTTTTAATTGGGATTTGTTTTATTTTTGGGGAGTTGAAGATTGTTGTCTTGTTTGCTGATTTAATATGGATTTACTAAAAATCCCTTATGGCATAAGTTCCTGAATTTTAGACAATCATTACAATTGGGTAATTTTGACAAAAATAAAAAAAAGCATTTAATGTTAACGGTTTTACTAGCGTAAGTTATAATTAAGAGTTGCTTTTAAAACTTGTAACCCAAAACAAACATTTCAGTCAATCAGAATATTACGAATGAAGTTCTTATAACCATCCAAGGGATTCTATAATCATAATAACCTGGTAGAAGCCTATCGTTAAGCCCGGAAGCAAAATTCTATTCTTCCACTCTTTTATGTGACACTAACGGTTCATAACTTTATGAGATAACAATCCTATTCGGCAGTTTTGCGACCAAATCGTCTTCAAAACGAGCTAGAAGTCTGTGACATTCCCCATAGTCTGCGAAAGCTATTCGCTAACGAAATGGCTCACATTTCATTCGAATTCGCAATTCGCAAACCAGTCAGTGCCTAGTCAGCGCCATCCGGAATTACTCGTATAATTCAATCGTTAACTTAAACAGTTGAACGACACAAACAATAGGAATGATTAGGAAAGCCGTAATTGTTAATTTGGTTAGCAAACTTTTGGCGAGCGTTAAATTCGATCACCGCGTGGAAACCAATTGTTCTTAGCTGTGTGTTTCAATTGTTAGCAACAGACTTTGTTGTTATTTCTATTAAGACGGTTTTAAGAAGATAAATAAAGCAATTGCGAAGGTCAAAGTCCCTTTTATGAAGTAAATTTTCAGGTCGTTAACACTTCGATTGCCGTCAGACAACCAGCTCAAAATCATGCGATTTTGACGTAAACTATAAAGCCGGTGTCACACTACGCCGTTGATTAAACGCCTGAGGCTCGCCACATTCATTCACTTCCTACGGACTGTAGATTCAACAAGCTGTAAACATTTCTCAGGCATGCAAATGTCACCGTCGCACGTGTACTACGTATCGCGAGAACTGAGTAATTTGTTGGTTATTTATCGTCGCACTCCCCTAGATGTATTTCGTAAGGCTCTGCGTTTAAATCGTGAAATTATACGGGCTCACGTGGGCGGGATATGACAATGCGCAAATGCATTGT
Source organism: Apamea anceps (assembly GCA_951799955.1). NCBI lineage: Eukaryota > Metazoa > Arthropoda > Insecta > Lepidoptera > Noctuidae > Apamea > Apamea anceps. Next base: position 15,553,966 of record OX637506.1, read on the forward strand.
TACAGGGTGTGTGTCTCGCTTTAGAATAGAAGGAAACGGCTCTTAGTTTACTCAGAAATTATTACCTATCTGATTTCGCACCTCATCACCTATAAACATACGATCTCTTTCCACGAATTGCACTTTGAAAGCAGAAAACTACCAAGAATAAATAAATACCTGCAAATAATCTATTTCAATTCCTATTTTATTTCTTGTATTGGACATCAAGATGGAGTATTTATAGCCTCTAACATGAACCCATTCGGTCCGACCATACGTGATTTACTATCCCTGCACCAATTTTCACAGTTTATCGAAAGTAATTCCAACTATCGACTTTTATTGCAGCTAACGGTGCTTTGACAACACTATTATCAAAATAATGGCCATTAGTGACTAACAGTAATGTTCTATTAAAATAAGCAGTATAAAACGTTTTGATAAAGGGCTAGTGCAGTACATTAAATGAACTGTTTCAGTTCTTACGGTTATACAGTTAGTATTAAGTAATCTGTTACTTTAGTCGAAATCGCCACTAAAATGTAAGTCTAATTAATATTTCCAATTCTCAAGTCGCACGTGCTCGCCGACTTCCTTAAAGCCTACAAGGAAGTTTTAAGCTGAATTAGCTCGTGAAGCCTTTGTTGTCGAAAAATGCGTGTTTATCTTAAACTGTAAAGCCTCAGAAAGTATTTAGGCTCAAAAATACGTTTATCCAATCTTATTTTATCAATTCAAAGGAGCCATACCACTTCTCATCCACACGCCGATACCAAAGTTGAACATGTGCCAAGTTTAGTTCGTGTTGCTGCAATTTCTCCATAGACAATGTACGTGATTTGTGTTCTAGATTATCTCTAGTCGCATTATCTCTCTAAATTATTTCTATCATTCCGCTTAGCCGTACAATAAAGTATGAATGGAATGTGTTTTGTTAATCAGACTTACCTGTTGATTTCAGTATGTCTGGGCCAAAGCAGCGTTTCCAGCATCGTTGCTTATTCCTCATCCTTTGGGAGGCACGGTTACCGTTATACTACTCCACCTAAAACAAAAGAAACCTTGACTTGAGTACGTACGATTTCCAAAGTGATAATTAATCAATTAGAGTTTATTAGCGCAGTTGAATTTTCTCTGTAAGTTTGATTTTAGTTCGTCTTCAATTAGCATTGCGCGAAATCTGGAACATGGTTCCTCATTAGGAGAGCAGAGTGTGGCAAGAGGTAGATGTGAGATAACGCATTACGCATGCGCGCGCCATTGTCTTCGCGCCCAGATACCTAGATAATGCGGCGAAAGCTCACAGTATATGCAATGGTGTAAGACTTCTGATGTCAAGCGACTCATAATTAATGGAGTGTGTGGCTGGTTGAAAAACGTTTTGATATTGTTCTATTGTTAATTATCATTTGTAACATAAATGTATGTATATGACATGTATATGATGTATATACAGTTAAGTAGGCCACGTCAGTGGTATCGCTTTGACTTTGAGCTGGCACAGCGTAGTAGGGAGTTCCAATGGAGTAAGATGCCAGCTTATACTAGTTTTGTTACCTATAACGTGCGGCCTACCTACTTGTTCATTATGAACCTAGGGATGATCAATGGAAACTTAATAAATTTAAGTTTTTGATAATTATTATGATATATTATACCTATATTATATATTGTTATTTTAATAAAAAAAATATATTGATGAATTTCTTAATTAATCTCTCCCCTTTGCCCCCAATTTCTTTAAATTTTCTTAAAAATTTCAAGAAATAGACACCAGCCCCTTCCAGCCCTTTAAAAAACAACATTAATCAACAAAAATATCTGACAATTTCCCATATACTAGCTTACTGAATGCAAGTAGCTTAGCAAGCGCACGTGCCAAGCGGTCGGAACACAGCATACCTCACCAACCTCAGTCCAATAAATACGATTTTGGATATGCATAATGAGTACCGTCCAATGGATAACTATGGTCAATGAGAGCCTACGGTTAGTAAACGCGGAACTTTCAGAAACTAGGGAAAACACTGTTATTGTCACTTTAACGGTGTTTTCGAAAGGAATCGTGTATGGAGGAGCTTTGTGTTAGATCAGATTACAATGTTTACAAGTGCGATTGTGGATTCCGAAGCTGTGATTTCGATTTGTAGGTCAAACTACGAACAGGATTGGGCCTTTTATATCAAAATATTAGGTAGACAAACTAATTAACTTTATGTAAACTGTCCAGTTAACTTGATTTGGATATAATCAATACCCGTATTTCTCGGCTGAAGCAGTTGGTGAAAAGCTTCTTTACGGAAAAGGAATTCTTTACGTATAAATGATTTTTAGTTTGTATAATATAATTTCCTAATTTTATGCTAAGTGGAAACTTGTAAATGGCCTACATTTTCATATTGCTTTGGAACACTGTCATGTCCATGGAGATAAATGCCCCTAAATAAATAAAGACTTAAAAAAAAGAACACTGTAGAAATTAGCTGCAAGTTTCCAGCAGTGGGACAGTGCAGGATAAACAAAAAAAAAAAAAAAAAGTTTTCTAGTGATTTGTGGCTGTTTGATTTAAAATAGATGATATAGTCTTTCAGACAACCAAGAAAGAGAAGTGTAAAAGGGAGAGATTGCTTTTGTCCTCCAGTTGGTGCTAAAGAATGTTAATGATATTGAAGTGTCAGTCGATAACAACTAATAGCTGTGCTTGTTGCTGTGTCAATTACGGTCTTAATAGTTGATAAATAATTTAAATTCGGCTGTACCTTAATAGCTGATAATTTTGAGTCAGAACTTGCAGCAAACTAAAGCCTATGCCTAAATAACAGTATTATTGTCCTAGTGCCAATTGCAAAGCTAAAATTATTGGCATTTATTACCTAACAGCTCGTAACTGTCTACTAACATAGGTTTATTTTGAGAGAAAGACGTCGAACCCTTGGATAACGCCATTATCGTCACGAATTGATCGTACCTCGATGTTATCGACCAATGAATGCTGGTTGCCATCAGAGAGATAAAATCTCTCGGCTAATTATTGCTCGGGATTTAGCAATGAAATATGTATATTATTTGGTTTTATTCGATGTAACTTTGGTATAATTTTGCTGCAGTAAAAGTTGGTAGAACAAAATTTTCTGGGCATTCTAAAATGTCATTTGGATTCATGGTGAATTTGATTGGGGGCTCTCGTCTTGGTATTGATAATGTCAAAGGTAATGGGCTCGTCTTATATACCATAGGATTAACTTCGAATATTATTTCATCATTTCTGTAGATATCCATCTATAATTATTACACTATTGTTTCTTTCGTATTTATGGGTGTAACATTTATGTAACTAGTATTAAATGAGAAAACAGATAAAATGCATGAAACAAATTCAAATCCGAAAACTGCTCACTACAAATAATTAGCACTAAATGACCCATTCACACACGAAATGAAAACAAACAACAAAAGATCTGATTACACCTTTACTATCATTCTCATAATCCCGGTCATTGTTCCGAGTATTACGGATGTTCTATTTACCAACGACCAACCAAATGAAGCAAACATAACGGTACCAGGAACAAGCACTTCAACAAAGCATTCTTATCTTACGTTAAAACTAAATAGTTACTTAGCAAAAACGTGCTGGAGATTGTATGAGTTGTTACTGAAGTTGTAGTAAAACATAATTACAGAAGAACTGCAAGGGAACGATGTGATTGCAATTAGTAGCACGCTATAAGCATAGCATATGGTAAAAATATTCCCTATGAACAAGCTTTTAATTAATAAAAAGTACTAAATAAATCGTGTAACTAAAATAAAAGTACCAAATAAATCGTGTCGGTGTGCGTAGAATTGAAGGTTTTAGGTTGGAGTTTTTACAGTTTAAAGTGCGAGAAAATGCGTTCTTGACATCTATCAGTTTCATACGAACAAATACGTGTTTCGTGAATTTGATCTTCATTAGCTACCAGAATAGTCGCACTAACAGGTGTAGGGAATGCATTCTCTGTTGTTGACTGTACGTTCATTAGGGATAAAGTGATTTGGGATAGCTTTACTTCGGGTTGGAGTTTCCAGAATAGCGTTCTTCAGGAGAACATAGTGATTTGAACATTTGCTTCTGTGTACGGCGCCTGAGACTTTACGATTATGGGAGTCTAAACTGGAGTAAACGAGGATGTCTTGTTATTCTCATTGGCGTGTTAACTTGCACTTCTGTGATACTTACTCTGTGGTATGTAAAGGCGTGGAATTTGTTAATATCTTGTATGGTTATTAGAAATGTTTATTGTGATGTAAGCTCGCTGCCTGTTAGTTACTGTATTCGGTTAATTAATCACGACACGGTTATTAATGAGCGAAACGTTGAGAATAGTTTTATTTTTTTGAATATTTTGAACAAGAAGTTGTTTCAAGATTTTATTTTCGTCTCTTTTGAAAAAGAAAGCACAATGATAAATGATTTGGTTCCTGTAAGTAGTTTTTTACAAACACTATTACGTCATGTCAATAATATTTTAAAAACTAGATGAGGTCGTCGTTATCTATCTGACTAGTCTGAGAAGAAAGGCCGAAACCAACTCAGAGGTCACAGTCTCTTTTAAAGTCCAGACATAATCCTAGTGAGATCATGTGAAGACCATGTAGATTGATGTCTGAAATGGTCTTGTGAGTAAAGGGCCACACAGATTGAGTGGAACTGTCCAATCAGTGCACGCATTTGTGAGCATCATGTAGCTCAACTCAGAACTTAAGGAGCTCAACTCTATTAACGACAGACCTGTGTTGTTGCAGCATATTTATCACTCCATGTATTAGGTATACTCATACAAGCTGACATTTATGTAAAAGTAATGCCCATCTTCTCTTCGTTGTTATTGTAAATTGTATCGATCTGAGTCTGACATCTGTGGAATGAAACGAGAGAGTAGTTTTTTGTCGAGAAACACGATATGTGTTATAGCTATTCGTTTGATGATGATCAACAAATCGCTTTCTTGTTTCCACAATGGTCGTTAGCGGTTTAAAGCATCGTTGCTTTGAGACTAAAAGACTATCGTGTGTTCCGTAATATAACCAAGATTATGTCTGGGCTTTAAAAGAGACGGACCTCTGAGTTTGTTTCGGTCTTCCTCCCCAGAGTAGTCGGATAGGAAACATCGAAGTCAACTAGTTTAAAAACGTAATTTATGTTTGACGTGTAAGGGACTAACCACACTTATTCAGCTCTGTTCAGCTTTTGTCCATAGAAAATAACGATTTTGTAAGGAGATGCGTAGGCATCCGTTCAGCTTTAGGGGTGCGTACGCATCTCTATACAAAAACGTTGTCTTTTATGGACAAAAGTTGAACAGAGCTGAATAAGTGTGGTTAGTCCCTTAAAGTGATATTTCGAACCAATTTACAGAAGTATAAGTAATTTATTATTAGAAAAAATGATATTTAAATGCTGTATTAAGTATAACAACAACCTGATTGAGTAACCTGCAGTTGTATCTTAGACATCAGCAACGTGTCTACTTGTCTAGTTAAGATCTTTAGAAGTCATTAGGATGAATAGTTTCAACTATAGCCATGATCCTCTGACCCCTTGCACTCTCAACTCAATTAATTATGATGATTATCACTAAAGGCATTTCCCCTACTTCTCAACCGACGAGCAATTTTGCAAATGCAATGTTTAAAATTGGAACGACCAAAAACTGCGCAAGCGCACATAAAAGAAGACCGCTTTATACGAGCAGTATAAAGCGGTCTTCTTTTATGTGCTATTTGTTTTATAATAAAAATAAAACAAATAGAGATGAGTTATAATTATTTAAGTCATATTTAATTAATTGTGATAATTTTGAAGTTTAAATTAGCTATCAAAATTAATGATCGTCACATAAAATTATAGAATTTGTTTTAATTAGCCATATTGGTTTATTTGTGGATCCAATCACGGACTTTGCTCACGGACATCCAATATATTAAATGACCATGTATTTTATAATTACTAATGTCAACCGGATAATAAAAAGGCTCTAGAATTATTAATGGTCACATTTCTGAATAAATTTGTTCACCTTGTTATAATTATTTTTTTAAGTTTATGCCATCCTGTTGGTTGTATTAAAATTCTTTTAAACAGCAATTTCCTTAATCCCTATCTCGAATGTTCAAGCTCGCATTAAAATTACATAATTGATCGATTTGACAGAATAATCGAATCAATATCGATTAATTACATTCTCGCTTTACGCCGGTTGCAACACTACGCCTTTCGTCTCGTAACTGAATGCTAATGCTTTACTTGTTTTGTTTACAGTAACAGCTCCGCCATTGTTGTTGGGCAGCGGCAAATTTACGTGCCAACAGTTTTGCAACTGACAACCAGTTTTTGTAGCACCGATGAAGATATGAGAACGCTAGTACCGAACCGCTTTCGCAACATGTCGCGTAATTAACTCTTTATCAGACGCTCAGGGTATCACAACCCTTCTATCTGACACCCGAGATTAAGTAGGCACGTTACAATTGCTCAATTAATTATTTCGAAGTAACTGAGTACCTACAAACGCTTACTGCGAGGCTATTTCTGTATCAAAGTTTACTACGCACGGTAATTACAATCCATTTTGAACGGCAATTTTAATTAAACTGTTTAAGTGTAATAGTATTCATTATTGTTAAACACTGAATAGTTCTTGGAGATTAATCTCGAATTTTCATAGACAGTATAATGATAAATACAAGTTATCACACTTAGAATCTAATACGTGCTCAGGCAATTAATAAATAAATGCTCCGCCTTGGAGTGTAAATGTGGCGCTGTTCCACAAACGATGGGACACTTCATATCATGTCCTGCGTGTCCTGTCAGCTGCACGTTACAGGAACTGATGGATGCTGGTGATGGCGCAAAACAAGTAGTAGAATTCTGGGCCGAGTCCATTTCGCTTGCTATCGACACGCTAAGAAGAAAATAATAAATGCCAAGTTGAAAACGCCGCGTTTTAAACTTTATTAAATATTTTACGATACCTTTAGCGACACTGTGTGAATTAAGTTACAGATGCTATCAATTTTTAGCATTAAAATACTGTTTGAATGCAGTTGAAGAGACAGTAAAATTACCTAACAGTGGCTATAAAACAACGTCATACAACAACATTAAACGGGTATTATCAGTCAATGGTCGGAATAAAAACGCAACCGGCAAATTATAATGAGTTGAAAAATAAAAATACACGATTAAAAATGCAAGAATGTGATTCAATGAACTTGTTCAGACGTCGCGACCTTGGTGGTGCGTGCAAAAAGAAAACAACCGGAATATTTGTGGGCGAGTTCATTCTGCGTCTGCGCGTATGTACGGAATACTTCGGAACTACATACGTCCGAAGGTAAGCGGCTTTCCGCACCGGTTCGGTACACTTCGAACGCCTTTTACTTACGATACGTGTACGTCTGTGGGCGGGATCCACGGATCCCTCCTCTGTGGCCGAGATATTGCCACACTGATTGTTGTTTTGGCCACATTACGGTCTGTTACGTAACAATGGTATATTTTGTAACCCGACACCTATGGAAGAAGTATATCATTTAAAAGGACCATACTAGAAACAGAGAAAGTTTTTATTTTACACTAGCTTTAGTTCGCAAATTCGTCCGCGTGAAATTTTGGTTTACCGCCTCGCATCGCATCACCCGACCGCGCTTATACTTCGTTTTCGCTTAGCTTGTTTTCCGACTTTTTCTTTTTGCTCGGCTCTTAAGGATCGTAGCAATTTTTATATTTTAAGAGGTATTTCTTTCTGACTTGCTAGACAATGATTTTGATAGCTCAGCTAATATGCGTGATATAATAAATATAATTTAGTTTATAGCACGGAATAATGTAGCTTTCTACCAGTGAGTTTTCTTTTTTAATTGGGTCGTTAATTCCGTGGAATAGCCCCTACATACAAACAAATAGTATGTACCTCTTCTTATAATATTAGTATAGATCTCTGTATTCTATAACAATTCAAACAACTAACTTAAACGATACAAGGTACAAATCCGCCAAATGAAATGTATCACAACTGTAACACAACGTAAATTGAATTCGTATTTTAATCCCTCTCGCCGAATACACAACAGTGAATTAATTAATTTTATTATGACATTTATTGAAGCAGTAAGCTTTGAGTCAGTGAATTATTTGATTAATCTAGAGCAACGATTGTGTTTAGATATGTAATTAAGGGAAAACTGGAACTATAAATCATAGGAGGAAATTGTGAAGCGTAAAGTAGCGGTTTACACCCGTTCTCGGGGAAATTGAAAGTGGCTAGGTAATACGGAACTTCGATTAAACAGAGGCTGTGCTTAATGGTCGAGAAGGGCCCTAAATACGATACAACGCCGATATCCGTTGCATGGGCGTACTGTCTCGTGGACATCAACAAAGTTTATTGTAAGTGTGAGTGGGACTATAAACAATGACATTAATGTCAATATTTGAATTTATTGATCGGAGATATTGAAAGTGTCGACGAATAAAACGGAAATTACGACTTACGATTTGCGTTTGTGAGTCAGACGACCCAGTAAGCTTACGGGCTCAAAAAAGTAATACCAGAAATGTTTTTCCTCAAAGTGACAAGGGTACTCCGTAAGACAGTAGTTTAAATCCGGCTTGCCATACCGTGAATGAAGGAACTGGAACTAGTAAAAAAATGTACAACCAGTTTCTTTAAGTAGGTACGCTTTTAAACGGCAACACAGAGAAGAACTACTTATGTGACGATTAACACAATGTGTTTCTTCTTTCGTAACACCAGTTTAAGCGTGGGGGCACCACCATGGATACAACTCACCAATTCAAGCTTTTACCACCAATTGTTCGTCATAAATGGAGCTTGTAACCTCAAGTGTAAAAATGGCCGTATCACACCAATTTCCAAACGTTAACATTTAATTGTTCGACACAAATGGTAGTTGTAATCGTCAGCGTTTAAAATCCATTTAAGTCTTTCCGTGATGTAATGACATGCCGGGATCGTATACGTAGAAAGTTTACGTAAAATCCGCATCCGCGCACAATGCAACAAAAATAAAACGTCTGCCATTTAAGGAGACGGTACGCAATACCGGCTATCGCAGCTCGCAGTCCTTTAAAGTCGCTAAGCCGCTTATGAAATGTGGGTACAGACGTTCCAACTTTTCTCATCGACTGTGCTCATAGCGTTCATTCCGGCGGCCGCTAGGTGGCGCGCCGAGCGGCTCCCGACGCTCAATGAATTTTTCTTTCATATCATCCTCGAGTTCCGGGTACAGTTTATTAAACACTACGACTAGTATTATACATTACTTGTCTCACGCTTCGCAGTCGCTTCGCAAAAACTTTACTGACGTCGATTGGTTTCAAGCTCGAAAAAAGTTACTTACAACTATTTGGCCGTGTCGACTGAGGTGTTAAAGATTAATCGTATTTTTTATAGATTCAATAAGTATTATGTAAATATGACGGCGTTTCATTAAATTTTTACAAGGAAGGCATAAATCTATCGAATGGCTCATTAGTTCAGATTGTAGAACACGTTTGACATTAGCATAATTTGAATCAATCAATAGCGTGGACAAAATGATTTATTATACTTACATAAGTGATAAAAGTTTAAGTGGTACACCACACACACTTTCAGTCATATTATGGCGATAGCATAAATATCTCCTCTCTTCGGCATAAAAGGGCCTTTTTAATTAAATTCAGCTTTTATGCGAAATAATCGTTTTGTCTTCAACAATGCATTCAGGACTACATTGTTCGAGAAAATTTATGCATAATACTATGGCAAAGTGAAATGTGGGTGTAAATAACTTTACGCCAGGACCAAACTATGAGATACCGCTTAAGCTGTGCCTAAGTAAAATATTCAAGACAACAAAAACACCTCGAAGTAAGCACAGTAAGGTAGTAAAATGCATAGATTTCCTTTCATTTCGCATAGAACAACAGTTTAACATGCAGTTAACGGTGGACCGTGTCCAGTTATGTAAGTACGAAAGCTGCATTTTTGACAGCACGACCTTTCTATGCAACTGCACTAGTTTACAGCGAGAAAGCCGGCCGCAGGCGACAGGAACTAACCTTTCGCGACCGACCTTTAGCCAATATTAGGTGGCCGACCCCGGCAGTGTTAGATACGTGAAATACGCTACCATTTCACTGTTGATAACGTTTAGGTCGTGGATAATTTCTATGTTAGCGTAGGCGTGAGCATCGGTCACGTATTGGCCTGAGTTATAACCCGGGAACGAAATAAATCTTGCTTAAGGTCTGTGAGTTCTGTACCTCGGTGTTGAGCACATAGACCGCCTACGCTAAGGATTTACATACGTAATACTGGTAAATAGGGCCCTGCTGTCAATCTTTGAGCGTTAAGGTAATGAGGGCTTTTATGTCAGTGTCTTTTGTGAAAATTAACTCGGATTTGTTAGGGTGACTTTTAGCTGCTGAGTTGGTGCCAATGAAACTGTGTTGTTTGGAATTGGGAGAGTAAAATTAAGATAGGGCCTTGGAGATCACCTATACATCTGCTAAAATGCCAAGCTTCGCAATTCTGGCTATTTCCCTTCATTTATTTTAGCGGTTAAGTATTGGTTCACTCCGGATAAGCTAACATCTTTCCAGAACGATGCTTGCTCTTTGATAGTAAAAACAAATTACAAGACATACTTCTATTAGTACCAATACTGCTAATTGTTATCTAACCCATTTAATTCCGTTCTGCTCATGATAAGACAACCGTATCCAACGAACCTGTTTAACCATAAAATATTTTACTCTATTTTAAAACTGCTCGATTTTACTAAACATTTAGAACTTCACAGAGAACAAGACAACTAATTTAATTATTGCAAAACAAAGTTACTTAAAATGCAAACTTTTCCTCGTATCGCGGTCACAACCTCAGATCGAATTAAGTTTTTCTAGAGGGAATGAGCGAATATGAAATCTTGTATACTCAGGCAACAATAGAGCGATTTTAGCTTTCGCTACACAGTTACATTACCCAGGCTCCTTCACGCATATTTTATAATTCGACTCGCAATAACGATATTTGTGGTCACAATATTTGTATTTCCGTGCGTATAAAATGTTGGGTAAATAATAATAATTTCCTATGCAATTTGATTTCTTAAAGACAAGCGACATAGGTTTATGTGGTTTTAAGAACTTATGCGTTGTTTTGTAAGAAAATGAGTTTTGAAAGTACTTAGTTTCTATTGTATTACAATTTGATACATTCTGCAATGTTTCGCAATAAAAATGCTATTGACACTTTGGTACTTTTTTCGCGCTGCCTGTACACCAACAAAAACTATGCGTACCTAATGAAAAACAATTATTTGTGTTGGTAACTTTTTGCTTATTCGTTGCAATATCGTTGAAAGTGATATCCACACTGCGGGTGGCCGTAATGTGTACATATTTATTAGACATTATATAAATGTTGAAGGTTCAGTAATCACTGAGACTGGCCGTATTTTAACTGACTGCCAGTTGTAGCGTTAAAATCAAGCGTAACATTTTTTTGACTGGATTTTAAGACGTGGAAAATTATGTAGACTTTCGTTTCGATTACTTGAGATTATTGTCATGAAGCTTTAGGATTTTTTCACTACGTTTAACAGCAATTTGGCTTTGTCGTAGGCAATTTTGCGAAACTCATTGTATCTAGTCATCTTTAGTACTGTGAGAAAAATTGCCAGGAACAAGAGTTTAGAAAAAAAAAAAGTTTAAATGATATTTATTTCTGTAAGTATCTATAGTCCATTTATAATAGCATTAGAAAAAAGAGGCTCGTAGAAGCAGGAATGCAAAACATTTTATTTCAAAGTTATGATAAAACAATTTTAAGGGAGATGCTTAAATTCTAATTTTCTTGCGTTTTTTGCAATTTGCAGGTCAGTGTAAGGTTGTATCTTAATAAAAATAATATGATGCGCAACAATAAGAAATATGTAGGCAATAATACAATTTTAACCTTAAAAATCATCAATACATCCCTTTAAATTAGAATTGCTCCGAATTCGTCTGATTTCGCGGGCTACTGCAGCGCATCCACCTTAATTAAAATAAAATTCGGTAGAATTATAGTGAAACGAATAACGTTCCAAGTATTGTTCATCCCTGCTTCTTTTAGGTTTTTAGCATTGACACTGTAATTTTAAATTGGAGTTATATAATATAAATAAATTAAAGCCACATAATTTCATAAGATAAATAGTTAAAATGGTTACAATTAAGTGTGACAGCTGCTGTAAAAATAGATCATAATAAATTCGGCGTCTATCATAATGTAACAATGTTTATTGTATTTTTGTTACAAAGTGTGCATTAAAAATAACCTTTTTTAACTTCTTTCTAATGCTATTGTAAATGGACTTTAAGTAGTATATGTTTCTTAGTATTATATGTTTCCTATCTGGCTACTCTGAGAGGAGACACTGAAACAAACTATAAAGCCCAGACGTTGAGTGACAGTGTCATGAAGCAATAGATTGACACTTCTGTTTAACGTACGACCTTCTTCTAATGAGTAATTTCTATAATATAGACACACACTCTCACATATAAGACAGTCACTAGCCACGCCAATATACCAATAAACACAATGAAAAGATGATCAGATCATGTAAGAAACATGCAGATTAGCAACTGGATGGTCTTTTGAGGAAAAGAGTCACATAGATTTGAGTGGACCTGTCCAGGTGGTACGTACGCCAAACACGCACGCGCGTGGCAGTCAGTTTTTTTTTTAAATTTTTATATGTGTATACGAGGCTTTTGGCTACTTTGAATTAGTGTATGTATTTTGTGTTTTTTGTAATGTTTTTTGTTTTCAGAATAAACAAAGTCTATCTCTCTATCTTTTCTTTTTTCACGCATGTGTCAGTCATTATTATCATAGTTGGAAAATGTTTTCTTTCAAAACAAATGAACATCAGGTACTGCGGAAGTAAATGTGAAATGATCAATTTCAGGTAGAACAACAGTCTGGCTACAAACGACAGCCTCAAATAAACACTCGCTGATTTGCCTACAAATAACATTGGTTCTTGTCTCTCGTCGACTGGTCTTTACTGCAAGTAAGATTTCAATCTAATACTTGAAACAAGTGACTACCCACGCAGCCATTTCTTGTCTTTAAACGTGTGAACTGTCAGGCAAGTAATAACTTGATGACGCTGTTCATTAAAGATGACAGTTAGGAAGTAACTTCAAGCAAAGCCTCTTCGAACTTTAGCTTTCGTGTTTTATAAATAAACTAAGGAAGAGATCCTAAGATACACTTAAATACGAGTACATTTAAATGTTAAAGTGCTGTGAAAATGTCAGAAAGTTTATTCAAAGTCTATATTTTTGGCGATTGATCGAAGAAACAAGAAACGGTTATCCTTTCGGAAAACGTTTCCATTTTCATAATTTTCATTTGTTTTTTGCAAACTCTAAGCTAAACTACTTCAAAGAATTTTTATTTCGCGCACTATAGTAGTCCTAATTTTCTTATGTGTTTTGCATTATTGGGGGCTTGTGGCTAAATAATAACAGCAGCACAGGTCGATCGATTAGGTTAAGCTACGCTTGCCGCGGTTGGTTTGTGGATGGGTGACCATCTTTACATACCAAGACCCCTCTGTACCTCGGAAAGCACGTTAAGCCGTTGGTCCCGGCTGTCATTCGTGGATCTTTGACAGTCGTTACGGGTAGTCAGAAGCCCGAAAGTCTGACAGCCAGTCTTACCACGGGGTATCATATTACCCAGTAAATGGGTTGTGGAGTGTAAAATATTGGTATACAGCTGCATTTGGTTGGACTGGAAGCCGACCTCAATATGGTTAGGAAAAGGCAAGGCAGATGATGATGTGTTTTGCATTATTGTCTACTCTGAAATAATTAAAATACTAAGACTGACACTCCACTATTTCTTATGTACGCTCTTTACCTTTATTCATCCCATAAGGTCCAGGGTGTAAGTACGTCCATAAAACAAGCTATTTTACATCTTCTGTTTATTTACGCAATCCTACGTCATAATTTATGAGGTTTTCCTTGAAAATGATGAAGTGAAATAATGCCTTTTATGAGGAATAGTATTGTATATTAGGCCAACCAGTTCACGGGTATTGTTTAAAAATTTAATAGGTAAATAATATAAAATAATGCCTTATAAGAGGAATAGTATGGTATATTAGGCCAACCAGTTCACGGGTATTGTTTAAAACTTTAATAGGTAAATCAATTTTTAATGGCCTGCGTGAAGCTACTATAAGCGTTTGCGCACTGCATCCGAACCGAATACGAGAAATGACGAATCCATTCGTAGTAGGTATTATTTGTATTGGTTGTGAACTAGATTCGAATTTAGAACATTTTGGTTTCGGAGTGTTTTCGGAGCGTGGTTTTGGCTGTTGTTGGTCTAAAAGCGCTCCTGCTGAGCGGTCCTGGGTTCAATTCTCGAGTCGGGCAGTGTTATTTGGTTTTTCCTCCTGGACTTTCTCAGTGACAGCCTGGAGTCTGGATTCGTGCCCGGTTCATGGCAATCGGCTTGGTTAAACATGACAGGCGAAATGTGGGTGTGTGGGTTTACTATAGGCCTGTATTCCCGAAGGGTAAAGGTTAGGGGTAACCTTTACCCTTCTGGGAATACAGGTGTGATTTTATATTATGTCGTGTTGGGTTGTGATTTCTCGGATTCGGATCGGATTCGAATCCGATGCAGTGTACCAGCAGTATCAATTTCCAATTTGTGTCGTATTTGTACGATAGTCGCGTTGTCCGTATTGAGTCCGCATACTAAATCGCCTTTGACAGATATGATCGTTTACTTTGCACATTTTTGCATCTGTTTTGTATGTGAAATAACTGAATAACTTGGGAAATATCCCACACAAGTCGTTAGTATGAATTGTAAGTGTCTGTCTGTAAGTACTAGATACTAAATAATTGTAAGTAGATAGTGCTTAAATGGGACCAAATTCATATCCGGTTAAATGAAATAATGGGTGTCCAATAAAACCCAGTCTATAATTGCCTTAAAATATAAACTAGCAGCAAATTATCTAAACTTGGTAACCTAGAAGTTCAGGAGAACTTATTAAGGCCTCAATTTACCGAGAATGGAGTTGTGTCGTGAGGTCGCGGGTTCGAACTCCGATTGTGGTATGGCCACATTTAGGTAATACATTCACAAGTTCGTTGCTAACAGTAAAATTGCTAGATAACAATGTTATTTATTTTGCTTTCCTTGTTTGGTTTTAAGGAGAATTCTTGATGGAATATGGGTTCAGTTTTATAGTTTTGAAATGACAAATGAGAGAAAATATTATTCAGGATAGTCATGTTTATTTTCTGGATCAAAAAATCAGTTCAGAGGGGCAATTCTCGTAATTTTAAGAACGTTCACAGTCTGATCTCAGTCTCAAGCTGTCAAAAATACCTCTAATTTCCCTGCATTTTTGACAAGTTTTTGACATTGATTGTCGCTGAGATGAGACTGCGACTTTTAACGTTTTTAATGCCTTCAGGTTAGTTTCTCAAATTCCCAGATTAGCATATAAAACATAAACACAACAAAATAAACAAACATCTCTTCCCGTGATCGAAATTTAATCGGGACATTAATAAAATACCAGATCAACTCAAAATCTCCCAAAAAAGAATTCTAACTTCTACTGTTAAGCTACAAAATTGCGTAACACGTACTTTAAATAAACATTAGTAAGTTTAGGGTATCGTTTACTATCCGAGTGTAATGTGGCCGTAAAGTCGTGTGATACGGAGGCCCCCTAGAGAGGCGCACGCGCAGCTTTACGACGCATGTTATAGCCACACACTAGGTAAAAAGTGTGTACGCGAATTACATAATGTTCTGTCTAATGTTTTAATTTAAAGCGTTTTGATAATATTGTGGTCAGTTAGTAGTTGTTGTGACATTGTTATACTTAATGATAGTGGTAAAGTATTGTCGTTTATTTAGTTCTTGTGCGATTTATTTGTTGTGGGTTGGCACTTGAGAAATCACCTTTTGTGGTTAGAAAGGATTGGTTGACTTTTACCATGATTATGATAAGCTTCTGCTAAAGTTTTGCAAATAGATGAAAGTTGGTATATTGTTTTTCTACCATAATAGTTTGGAAGTTGTAAACACTACAGAGATCTACCAATTTATAATATTTGTTTAAATACAAACAAAAAGCTTTAATTACAATATACAAGCTAACGCTATATGTATATCCATACATTATATTGAGTTAAGCGAACAAGTGTTGGTCCCGTAGTAAAAGTATTGCTCATAATGATGAGTAAAATTACCCCTTTTAAGAATTAAAAAGATAAAAATTCAACGGTGTATATTATGTACGAGTATTAATTTAATAAAAGAAAAGGGGAGGAGCCCACTGGGCTTCAAAAAATTCGTCCGCATTGCTATCAATGGGATAAGTGCCCAAGAGGCTGGCAGCATTACCACGTTGGATGGCAATTCTGATTATTTGGGCTAAAAATAGGCCAGTCCTCTGGTCTATTATAATATCATCATCTGCCTAGCCTTTTCCCAACTATGTTGGGGTCGGCTTCCAGTCTAACCGGATGCAGCTGAATACCAGTATTTTACATGGAGCAATGTATAGACTTTGCTACATGTATACACATATAGATATTATATATCTACCTACTTACTGCTTCTATACAGTCAAGACTTCAATAAACTTATTTTACTGCAATTTAAATTAATGACCAGTCTTAGATCCTAACATAAAAATAATTAATTACTATGTTAACTATTTATATTTCGTATTCCGCATAACAAAATAGTGTTTACACATTATCTCGAAGAACTTTGTTCACGAGGACATAAATCGTTTTAAGCGCCATTAATTCACAATTTGCTCGTCATTATAAATTCTAAATATTTATACGTCAGCCGACCGCAAAAGTGAAATAATTTGCTTCATGAATATGCGAGGCAAAACGAGTTAATTGACGAAAACTGAATTAGTTAATGACGTTCGTAGCTCTGTAGCGTCGTAGGCAGAAAAGAAACGTTATATATTGTAATGCTTATTAAAGTAAATATCATTTATAGCCTACAAAGTAATGGGTAATTTTGATCTCGTGATTCATAGCTATAAAATATAAATTTCAAAATCAAAAGTCATTTATTTAAATTAGGCTGAGAATCAGCACTTTTCGAACGTCAAAATTACAAATTAAAGACAGTCCTCCAAAACGCTTACCCTTCACCACTTCCTAGTGATTTCGCTGGGAAGGAGAAGTGGCACAACAAACACCTCCGCAGCACAGCTGCTGTTCTGTTCAGTTAGAAAATACTTGATTGTATACAATACTACGTATGTAAAGTAATTAACATCACAAGACACTGAACATTAAATTAAATTATTTGCCATATGTCAGCGCTAGCCACGCTAATATACCAACAAATACCTTAGTAGATTTTTTGTCTACGTGTACATGAGTAATTATAGTTTTGAAGTTGACAAAATAAATTAAAATAACTACATTCTTTTAAATAGCCATAATGTCTTACTGCTGGGCAAAGACCATACTCCCTTTCTACCTCTCTCTGTCCAGAGCTGCCAAGGACCAATCTTTATTAAAAGAGTCCAGCTCATTCCGCCAACTCCGTCTGAGCCTGCCGCGATGTCGTAGTTACTAAAAAGGTTATTTAAATTAAGGTTGTAGTCTAATACTATAATTATGTTAAAAATTTAAGCAAACTAGTAAACAATCTAGTTATGAGTTTGTTAATGTCGATTATGACACTTTTACAACATCTAACCACAGTAAAATACATGAAGCACAAGTCCACAGTTCCAAACACAATAATGTATGTTCAAGCGCCGATATATTTTCAAAGACATGCACATTGCACATACGAAGTAAGAAGCAAACAGCAACACAGTCACGAACCGGCGAAGACTTCCCCGTCCTTTGTTAGCAAAGGATATCAAGATGTGGGGGTTTGCGAAAGAATGTGCCAAGTAATTGTTAAACTATGCAAATTACTCCTAAGTCCTAGCCGTTAGATAAAAAGTTTCACGTTTGCGCCCTAACTACCGATAAACATTGCATGTTAATTAAACAAAATGTTCTGTAGAACAAAGCTTGGATATTGATTGGTCGATTCTTGGACTCGAGTTCTTGGTACTTGGCTGGTTCTTGCTGCCCTGATCACCTTTACGAAATGCCTAAATTAAACTGGTCTTGCCGGATTACTAAAGGGGGTTACGTAAGTTAATGATGATGAATGGCTTGATAAATAAATCACTTATGCGGCGAATGTGTTTTTACTGGTACAGTTAACAGCAGAAGGGGAAGATATTTTTTGGAGTTTTAGCATAGACAGTAAGTATTTATTTATTGATTGATTTCATATTCGCGCGATATATTATTTTAAGTACATATATTGTTAATATTGCAATGTAAGACCGCCAGTAACCTGCCAGAGTCGCGGGTTGTTCGAAAGAGTTACCGTAGCGCCTGGCACAGGCAACTGAAGGAACACGGGTTTTAGTCAGTAAAAGTCTGACATTTCCTCCCGCTGCCCACAGCGGGTGAAGTTATTTGATGATTTCCCAACCAAAAAAAAAAAAAACGCCGTCAGTAACTGTACAAATTTACAAAATAATAATAATCATACCAGCTTTTGGTGTATGATCAATAACAATGTAGTTCATTTCTTAGACAAGCATTTTTTTTCTCATCACAAATGTTGTTATGGACAGGAAGTGGTGATAATCTAAAATGTCTATTGGCTATAAACGGCTATTCTCTCTCTTATTGTTGATAAGATGGAACGATAGTCTTTTGTTTAAAAAAAAACTTGTGTGTTCACTTCTCATTTATATTTTATGTTGACTGTAGTATACCAGTTAAGTTGTGCAATGGCCAGTGCGTAATAAACCATGGTAGCAATGATAGACGTCACAAACATCAATAGTCATTAAGGAAATTGGATCAATAACAATAATAGCCGTGCAATTGGTAACGAGTGGCATAGGTGTCTAATTCTGACACACGCTACAAGCTTATAGCGATAAATACAGCCTGAAAATACCTAATTTGCTAAAAAAAAGTAGGTACATAAAGGACCACCAACCTACCATCAGCTTTTCTCTATTCATCGATTTTTATACAATCGACTTTGTTTAAAAGTTGTTCAGAAGAAACGGTGTCGATGACTGACTTATTTGACATGGTTTTCAGTCACTTTAGAAAACATTATGTAGGTACAATTTTTGTACATAAAATATTTTAAAGTTTTCACCAGCTTTAAAAAAACACTATAGGTACCACCTAAAGGTATAGTTCACTGCAGTCAGTTACATGCATGTGTCACCGTATCATGTAGTTTACGTATAGATTTATTAGTTTTAAGGAAAAGGTTACTAGCCCGCTGCCCACTGTCCGCTGTCTTTGCCTGACATAAAGTTTTTGAATTTAAATCTACGTAAATCTTTCAAGCGGTTGTAATTACTAAAGTACTATTCCCATTTATGTGGGAATATTGATGATCATGCAAAAAAAAAAATGTATAACTTCTAACATTCCCAAATGTTAACTATTTCCTACTAATATTATAAACGTGAAAGTTTGTAAAGCGTGTGTTTTCAGGCAAAAACTACTAAACGGATTTGGATGTTTGGCACACAGATGGTTTATAACCACCGTTTATACTTTTTATCCGGATATTTCTACGGGATCGAAACTTATGCGGGTGAAAGCGCGGGGCGCAGCTAGTATAATTATATTCCCAGGAATATCACAACTTGAAAGTTTCCAGCCCATTTTCTCCTCAGAAATTTCACTTTCGACTGTTGTTACGATTATTTTAAGTCGAGTTCTTGCTCTAGTTACAGTTCGCGTGATGATGATGATTCTCCTCACCTGTTCGTCATAATTGGAGCGCGACTAAGGTCGTGGCCTCACGCGCGCAGTGTTTCAACTATAACACGTAGGAAATTGAAACCACACATCTTAATAAACGTTTATGTTTACGATGCAGACTGTGCCTATAATTTTGTTTGGAAGTGGAATGTTGACATTGAGTAGGTACGGAGCCCTATTTTGTTTTATGGCGACTGTAAAACTGTAATTCAGTTACAGCTAACCTCTTTGCGAATTCTGAAGGAAAATTATTTGTTGAACCATAAATATAATCATTGCATAAAATCAAAATGAGTTTTACATATACACAGTATACTCTTGATAAATTACAGATTTTCTGTAACATACATATCAGTTAAATAGATAGATAGAATAGTCTTTATTTACTATCTACACTATAAAATTACAGGTATGAATATAGAATTTTTACATACGCTTTATCGCTAAAAGCGATCTTTTACAGACAACCTTTGGATGGATTAAAAGGGAAAGAAGAGACAATACAGCAGATAGTTAGTGGTGTACCATTTATATATTCAATAAGTAGGTACATAAAATGTATGTACAAAATAATAAACATTAAATAAGATAAAGGAACTATTTGTAATGATGATCTTTAAGGAGAAATGAAGTGCTTTATTTCCAGAAATTTCAAACTTAATTAAATACTTCTATGTTATAGAAAATCTGTATTTTATCAAAAGTATGTTGTTACACCTCAGTTCAATAGACTGACAGACTAATCACTCCAAAACGTATCTTAAATGAGTAGAAGAAAAACTACAGACTCTTAAAATCTTCATCAAGTATCTTGTAGGTACTTAAGGTGGATGCTCCAAGGTAGCCCGCGAAATTCAAATTTTCTTATATTTTTTGCAATTTGCTGGTCAGTACTAAGTTGTACGTTGATTAAAATATGATTCGCGGCCGTAACAAATATTTATTTACAGAATTATAATCACTAAAGTCATCAACACAACTCTCTAACATCAAGTAATCCTACTGAATTACTATTTCATGAAATCTTGACACTTTAGGATTATGCTAACTTAACAAGTTGTATTACTGATTCTAATGATTATAATTCTATCTGCAAGTTTTATGATTATAAAACTTCCCTGACACCATTCTCCTATAAACTGTACCCCATTCAAACCACACTCATATTTACCAATACCTTCAAATGATCAATTATCTAGGTATTAGTTACTCATGGCTTGCAACCATGATTGCAGCAAGAAATTAATATCACCCACGCCACCGCAGTGACTCATACGCATGACTATGAGTAGACAGGGTAATCCATTACCTATAGTAACTAATGAGTATTGGTGTAAATGTTACTTGTCAACGATATGTAGAATTAAGCAAATATTGAATGTATTAGGGTTGTCTATGATAATATTATTATAAAGAGGTAAGATGTAAGTGATTCAAAATTCACCATTCTTACGCATTCCACGACAGTTATACTATAACTGAGTCAGTTTGTATGTAGTGGGTAATCTGAACTATACACAGGGTGGCAGGAACATCGACGCGTAAACTGGAACCATGGATTCAACACATGATTAGAGTAGAATTTTTTCGAAGGTAATAAAACAAAATGCTGCTCCATACATTTTGACTACGCAGGTATTGCACGTTTCTATAGAACAGCATTTTTTTTTTAATAACCTACGAAAAATGCTGTGGTTTATGAATTATGGACTGAATCCATGGTAAAAGATTGCACGTCGATGTCACCATGACTTACCACCTGCCACCCTGTAGATCCGATTCCAAAAATTCTTTCACTATTACGAAGCTACAGTATTGCCAAGTGTCATAGGATATATTATGTTAAAACAAGAAATTTTACTCAATACTCAAATTTTTATTGCATTCCATATGTGTTTCATAGATGGTATGTACAAGGTAAAAGATCAATATGGACCCTGTCGGGTACAGCAAAAATTTAGGAGAGAGGAAGAGAGCTAAGTGGCAGTTCAGACAATTACATATTATTACATGTGCTTAATTGGGTTATTATGTTCTATGTTATGGGTTTGGTTTCCGCACTTAGTCCTTCAGGTGGACCATTGTGCGTGAGCCATGGTGGCCGTCGGTGGTTATTCCAACCAGCCCACCTCCCTCCAGATTGGGTGGGAATTGGGTTATTATATATATATATAATTTCACACGGACGAAGTCGCGGACAAGTCAGACAGTTATAAAACTAGGAGTATAACTTACGTAAAGACCAATTCAAAGCTAAAACTTAAGAATCTATAAGTTGCGAGTGAATAGGTTACTTCTAAGTAAGGTTGCGCCATCGTTGACCATAACATCACTATAACTAACACTATAACCGTTTTTTGACAGCTGTCTTAGAACGTACATATTCCAGATTACGTAAAAGTTAATTTTAAAATGCGTAATAAAGTAAATATATAAATTCTTATTGAATTATCTTATTTATGGCTTCTTACAGACATTATAATACCGTACGTGTATCAATCAATGTATTGTGTGTTGCTGCAATCACTAGTTCCATGTGTCAAAAAACGGTTTACCTAATGGACGGGGTATAGTCATTTAAGAAAGCGGCAAAACACGGCCAAACCAAAATTAAAATTAAAAAAAAAACAGGAAATCTTTCATTATTATCGAAAAAGTTTTTTGCAAAAAAAAAAAAATCAACCGACTTCCAAAAACGACACTACAAAGAAAAAAATAACTTTAATTTCGGAAGTTGGTGTCGTTGGGTTCACATTTTCGTTGTTTGCCACCGACTTCCGAAATTAAAGTTATTTTTTTTCTTTGTAGTGTCGTTTTTGGAAGTCGGTTGATTTTTTTTTTGCAAAAGTGTTTTTATTTTTCGCTTTTAAATTGTAATTTTTACCAGTAATTTTGGTTTAAAAACCAAACTACTGAACCGTTTTTGATGAAATTTCTATGGGACCATTTAGAAAGTATACCCATTCAAACAAAAAAAGAATTTTTCAAATCGGTTGGCAAGCGACGGAGTTATGCGCGAACAAACATAAAAAAAAAATACAAACATCCGAATTGAGAACCTCCTCCTTTTTTAGAAGTCGGTTAAAAACTAAGCACATACGTTTAAATGGTTTGCTAAAATATTTCTGATTTTTATACAACCAGCGCGAGACCAAAGTGGTCATAAATCACGCACATCACATATCTCCCCCCAGTTATGAGGGGAGATGTGTGATGATACTTGTCATTGATATGTCAATTTAAGCAAACAGTAGGGGCTGGTCTACGATATGATTAATATGTGTTAAGGACGAAAGAACGTGACATTTTTATTCGTGACTGTGATAAATGACTAAGCCGGGCAGTATTTTATATAACTGATAATGTGACATATTTGTCAAAATATGACAAAGTTAACACGTTTTTCACGAAAGTTTTTTTTTTTATTGATAATGAGCTTACTCTTGACCTCAATCCAGCCCAGAGGCAGGGATGAGATCTACGGTGGCACGAGCTTGCCCAGAAGAAGCCTATTCACTCTCGCACTGAAGAAATTCGGGTTGTATGAACTCGGGAATGCAGACGCAGGCAGACAATTCCACTCCTTAGCTGTGCGCATCAGAAACGCTTAGTGAGTATATATGGTATATTAACCAAATAGGGGTGGTATCCCGCAGTGCGTCTGGACTCTCGATGGTAAAAAGGTGAAGGCAGGATGAGCTCATGTAGCTCTTGAGCACACTCTCCGAAGTACAGTCTGTAGAAGACGGACAGACAGGCACTTCGCCGGTGAGCCAAACTGTGAAGCTTTGCCTCCACCAGCTTTTTATCGCCAATGAGTCTCTTAGCTCTGCGCTCCACTGAGTCTAAAGTGGAGCTTATAGATTGTTAGATTTTCGCTTGTCACCTGTCGTCCGTTCTCATCCTTCTTGAAGTAACGTTAGTTATTTCCGCATCGAAA
Source organism: Apamea anceps (assembly GCA_951799955.1). NCBI lineage: Eukaryota > Metazoa > Arthropoda > Insecta > Lepidoptera > Noctuidae > Apamea > Apamea anceps. The sequence goes on from OX637506.1 coordinate 15,577,827, forward strand.
AGAAAATAATGTAAAAGTTTAATGACTTAAGAATAACAACCCTACCAATAAGCTTAACAAAAAAGTTTAATGCTCCTATGTGCTAACGACTCGATGGCTATGCTTGAAATTAATATTGCACTGCGGTATTAATGCATAATCACCTGATCGGTACTTGCTGAAAATCTCACCGTACGTCTTTATATTTAACACAAGTATATTATGTACTTACATAGAAAGTAACAGAAGTACTTATACTCAACAATAGTTGTACTTCCCTATTATGCTCTTTTCATTTTGTGAAGATTGAGCAAAATGCATACATATTTCAAAGCTAAGGTACAGCATAAATCGAAAGTTGGAAACATACATTACATACATTTGCTGTTGGTCATGCTTTAAAGTTGTAAGCTATCCATTATTCATACAAACATACATACATTTTGTAAGTAACAGAAACCAGTTAATAATTCGATTATAACTCAATTTTTAAATACTTCAATCATTTGCAAATTCTACCTTTGCCAGCATTATCGACTGCTTCAGGGCAGCTCTAAGTCGAAATCGAATTCCGAGAAATTTTGGAAAATACATGAAAATTATTTTTCTCGAATCCCATGAATTCATGGCTTCATAGGGGCTAAGGTTTCATGGGGTGCTTAATTGTTGCAAATGGGTCACACTATCACGTTCTGAAAGGAATACGTCAAATTACAAGTCACCATGAATATACAGTATACTTAAGTACTTACATAATACAAACCCTAATATACACAAACATCACGCCTAGTTGCCCTGAAGGGTAAGGCAAATACCTCCCTATACTAAGTGCACCCACATTTCACCACAAACATACACAATGACCATAATAATGTACCCCCTATGTATGTAGATTGTAGATACCATAGCTTACATTTAGTAAGAGCTCGGCAAAGAGCATTAATATTATGAAGTAGCGATTTCTCAGTAGGATTTCTAAACCGTAATGCGATAATAAGCATATGATATGCACTACATAGGATTATTACCAAGCTGTAATATTACATGTAATTTTTACGGTAGTTTGAATACTGGACTTTGCCTTTTAGAAATTGATATGGACGTATTGATTATAACTGTTTGACATTCTAATTGACCGTTACGTGCGCAGATTAATTACCATTATTTTTATTTATTTAGGATCTCGGATGCAGCTGAATATCAGTATTTTACATGGAGCGACTGCCGATTTGACCTCCACAACCCAGTGACTGGGTAATGCAATACCCCTTGATAAGACTGGTTGTCAGACTTTCGGGTTTCTGATGACCCGTAACGACTGTCAAAGATCCACGAATGACAGCCGGGAACAACGGCTTAACATGCTTTCCGAGGCACGGAGGGGTCCTGTTATATGAAGATGGTAGCCCATCCACGGGCCAATGACGGCAAGCGTAGCTTAACCTGATCGACCAACCCGTGCAGCTGTTATTACTTAGCCACAAGCCCCTCAAATCTTGTACACCCATTTAATTTAATTACTGCAGCTTTTTTTTGCTCTAACTAACCACGAATCAATAATCATGACCTTGTCGTAACTACAGTCATTATAACATTCAATCTAAATCACACCAAGATTATAATCAGACATAATATTTAAATTATTATGCCATGATTAGGTGCAATAACAATTTAGACCAATGTTGATAGTAACTATAATTACATTTTATGCCCGCAGTCTCATACAATATTGCGTTTTGCGATTGATATAAAACAATTCCAGTTTCAAGTTTCTACTGCTATATGGCGTAGAACTTGTATAATTATTGTACCTAAATGAGTGTTATAATAACATCTTTACAATGTGTTCGGTAACAAAGTTGCTTATACGTAACAATCGTACCCAACTGTAATCCCCGAAGGGTTAAGCAGAGGTGAACTTATAGTAGGTACACGCATATTTCGCCCGTTATGTTCAAGCCTCGGATACACTAGGGAACATTTTGTCTCGCAATATGACGAGCAACACTCAATCTACGTGTCGCTGCAACGTTGCAAAGTGTCCCGCAACATTTTACGTGACACGGGACATGTTGCTTGCTCCCGTTCCGAGAGCGAGCGCAGGCGTTCCGCGTCAGTGTCGCGCTATTTGTAGGCTTGCAAAATGTTCCGCGACATTCTCTCGGGACATTCACGTAGTTGTCGAGCGCCATGTCCCGCAACATGTTGCTTCATTTGTCCCCTAGTGTATTCGAGGCTTTAAGTCCATTGTATTAGGGGGTGAGCTTATTGCCTAGACTCCGGACTGCTACCGGGAAATCACTGACGGGAAAGTCCAATAACACTTACACTTGTAGCGGTATCTACAACGCCACATGCGAACAACTCGTCATACTGACGTCACGCAAATCCTGCATCTCGCAAGCAGAGTTTACCGCACAATTAGCAAACATACAAACTTCCCGACATCAGTCGTTGGGTAATTGCCCGCCAGACATAAAACCCGTCTGCTTGGAGAATCCTCCCTTTTCTATGGAGGATGAGTGAACTTTACACCCTGTTCATCATACCTCTAAACATTTACACACTAAGTTGCTTATAATTTACAAATAGCCAGAGGCAGTTGAATCAGTAACTTTGTATGGCAGCTTTGGTTAAGTTGCCATACAAAGTTATTCGAAGAAGAGAAGGGTTTATAATTGATTTCAATGGTGATAAGCTTACGTTCTGCTGGCAAAGTACATATATGTGAAATAAGGTCAGTAATATAATAATATTAAAATATTGTGCAGTACGCCCTCTGGCTAGGTGGAGCAACGATCTTCGCAGGATGGCTGGTAGCAGCTGGATGAGAGTTGCCGAAAATCGAGTTGAATGGCATGCAATAGGATAGGCCTATGCCCAACAGTGGACTGCTATAGGCTTATGATGATGCAGTCCACTGCTTTTGTTTTTTATTGTGATGTAGAAACATATAATATGTAATTAAAAAAAAAATACAAATCGAAATATCTGCAAATCTAGGTACAAATCGAAAAAGTCTTGTTGTAGATGAAATTAAACTTTCCTCAGTTGGAAATCTTTTCCTTGGATCATAAAAGGAAGAAAAGCTATTAAATTATCTGAAAACTCTTTTAAGTAATGAACTCATATGATACATATAATGAAAACATGTCACAAGAAATATCGTGTCGTTAATAACAATGTTCATAAAATAAATTCCGCACAGGCAACAATTATTTTTGTTAAATATTTTAATATCACATGCATGTGCACTTTTTAAAATATTGCCTTGTAAAGTGTCGGATTTTACGTATGGCCGCTACTGTATACAATGTTTAAGTGCGTTGTGTTATTTATTGGACGTTTAAAAGAGCTTTAAGGTTACAATCGTTTATTTTATTCCAGGGATAAAGGAAGGGTTGGTCAAAGTAGATCTTTTGGATTTCCAGGTTTCAGAATTTAGCCGCAAGTCTACAACCCTGTTTCCTAGTATCGTGGAAGGCGCAGCTTTTCGCAAATGTTACGTAGCTTAGAATCAGAAAACAAAATTTTACTACAGGAAATATTAAGTAAGCATTAGCAGTCAATACAATATGTACCGAGGCGTGTTACCTAGTGAATACCGTCTATTTAATGTAGTCAGCTGTACGTACGTTAATGGGAAGATTTACCAAGAAACCAGCAAAAATGCAAAGAAAATTCCACTGCGTTTTAAATACCATTTTATTTACGACGACTTCACTGACATTTGTATTAGAAATATAATACTTAACTTAAAAGGGACTAGATTAAGTTATTTCCTTGGAAGAAACACCATTCCTAGTTTTTACTATGATTACAGAATATTTAAAAAAAGGGTATAGAAAGTGATCTTTGCAGGGAATATGTTGGAGCCTTTTAAAATGGCCGCGGAACGATCTCAACATAGCCGGAACAAATTAGCGCCTTACACGCATTATATTTATCGGAGTATCTAATAACAGGATAGCTTGCAGGCAACATTACAACATTACGTATTTCTTGTATCCCGATTTGTCGATGTTAGATGATATTTACAGCTTTCTAATCATAATTCCGTGTTATTTTTTTACGACCTGCCCCTGTCTCGTACGGTTTTAACGACTTGACAATATTCATTATAATATGCATGTTTAATCCATATCTATCTATAGTAATAATAAAGCTGAAGAGTTTGTTTGTCTTAAGGCACTAATCTCTAGAACTGTCGGATTTGAAAAAATATTTTTGTGTTTGATTCTTGAGAAAGGCAATTTAACATCATCCTTAGAAGTTGAGCAAAAGGAAAAAAAAACCAGAAAATCCCTAAACGATAACGAAGTAATAGCCTGGGCAGGCGATGCGATGCGACGTCTCTGGGGAACAAAAAATTCCACGCGTACGTAAGTCGCGGTTAGAAGCTCGTATAAGTATATTACACACATTAACCTTCCAGGATAAAATATCTAAATGATGATGAAAACCGCATCAAAATCCGTTGCGGAGCTTATAAGAACAACGCGGTGACACAGACAGACTTTAATTTAAATTTAGTAAAGATAAATAACGAACTGTTTTGAATTTGGGAGATTAAGTTTATAGAAATACATAAAACAATAAAAAAAACCTCGAATTATTTCAGTCATTGAAGACCGTCTTTCAAAAGTTCATTGACTACAGAACATAATACCTACTACATAATATGTAATATCTCGTACATGCTCATAGAAAAATTAGGGCAGGCGTCCACTGCATTTCTTTCTAAGTTTATTTTTAACAAAGCCCTAACTTCACATTCAGTTTCACACGGGAAGCATTACACTAAATTAATACTGTAATAAATTATATTATTTTAAGCTCAAACGCGAGGTATTATGCGATACAGCGGATATTTTCTAAACAAAGCAAGTTTTGCGTGTGTAACAAAAGTTTTAATTAGTCACTGTGACCTAAATTGTTAGACCAGTAACCTGTTTGGTGTAGTTTACTACTTGCGTGATTTATTTACTGTTTAAATCTGAATATGTTTAGTGGTTCGTGTTTTTGTTTTGTTGGGACAATGGTTTGCTTTGTTTGTCCGGTAAATCGACCGAAAACGAACTGAAAATCGAGACAAGATGAGCCACATACATCAGCCTGTTAAATGAGTCTGCAAGCTTATGGCATCAACATTCGTAATTATATGGTTATCATGATTATTCACTACCCTAAGTACCTACTGTTCAATGGACCAGTCTAGGGTAGGTACCAATAACATTGTTGGTACTCGTATGCTGATCTTCCCATCTTAAATGAATTCCAACTGATCATAAAAAGATTGTTGCATTTTAATTATGTTAAGACGATGAGGTACAAATTGCCTTTTGATCCACTTCCATTAATTAAAGAGGATTTTGCAATAAAAATCAGTACCTAAGCGCCTTTAGCAATAATCTGAAGTCCGCTCTATTAAACCTGTTACTTACTGAGGCGTATCGTAATTTTTTTTTATGCTAAATGCCACTTTCGCATAAACATGACGTTTCATCAGTGAGCGTTGACATGCGCTATTGCTTCGACTGCTTCAATGTATGCGAGTGTAAAAAGTATATGATGCGTGCAATGTTACGCCCCAGTGGGCATTGACCTTAACAAAAAGTATAATATAGGTACCCAAAAAAAAATCGTCTCACTACTAATCAAAACGAATTACAAAAAGTTTTTAAAGCTTTTTACTTTTAGCTTTACAAATAGCTTTCAGTCTCCTTTGCGAAACTAGACTGAGTAGATACAAGGAGTCTCGTTTTAATTTATTTTTCAATTTCTCACAGACGGATTTTTTTCCTTTGCTACAGCGTCTGCGAAGCCTTAGAATTTTATTTTTCATTTAGTTTTAAGTTTCTTGGCATCTAAAGATCCTAATTTATTTTACGTCTCGGTGGACAGGAATCTCAGTTTTCTAAAGAGAAGCCGAGGTTTCCAAGGGTCAGCAGTGGCCAAAGATAAGTACCGAAACGAATCGTCATAAAATTGTGAAAGCAATTGTGTAAAGTATTAACGTGACAGGCGCTATCTGTAAAAGCGTAGACAATTAAAACCATAGACTTAATCACGGTACCGTGTAGGCACGATAAAAATACGCCATGTTCCCGTTGATATTTAGAATAAATTGGTATAATTATCGCTTACGAGATCCCAAGTACTACTAAGTTGTGCTTAATTGGAGAGGGATCTGATAAGAAATAAAACTAACGGTCATGTAGTGACATTTAGAAGCGTGTGGTGTGAGCGCGGGCGGCGACGTCTGCTTCTAACAATTAGCCGTGTCCATCAGTTAAGGCGTAAGGCGATTCGCTGTGACCGCGATAGCTTCGTTACCAAGGCGACCGAGGACCACACACGACCGCCAATAAACTTGGACCCTCGTAGTGAAATATGCAAATCCAGCCCTTCGGTGAATACGGCATGAATATTTTAAATGTTTTGTTTTCTTGTGAAATTAATTAAATTCGCGACGAGTTACTCTACGTAATAAGAGTTTGTTTTGTATAATAGTGGTTTTACTGCATTCCGGTTGGCTTCGATATGTATGTGAATGGCAAAAAATAAACAATGTTCAATCATGGAAATAAATGGAGTTTGCTTTTTTTTGTGTTCAAAAAACTTCGACCTCGCTGCATGGCAAAAAGTTTCGTAAACTATTATAATATAATATCTGTTATAAAATACCTCAAGTTATTGCACGTTACCGTAAACCTGTTATAAAACGAGTTGCTATTTTTGGCTTTTATGTTAACGCGGTATTTTGATACAAAATTAGAACGATTTTAGATTACCTACAATTGTCGGAAAAACTGACCTACGCGGAACAAAAATGTAATAGTTTTGGGATTACTGAAAAACTTATGTCCAGCAGTGGACTGTATTAAATTATATTACAATTTAGGTGTCTACTTATAGCAGAAGTACCCCAAAGACAGCATAAGCATAATCAACCTATAATGTTACCACTGCTGAGACACAGGCCTCCTCTCTGTTAAAGGAAGTGGGCCGTAATTCACCATGCGGCCCAAGTGCGGTTTAGTGAATGTCACATGTCTTCGAATTTTCGGTCGAAGTTTCAAAACGGTTTAGTTAAACATCGTGAGGGATCCAGCCACGTGGTAGTACGTAGCTGGATCCCTCACGATGTTTAACTAAACCGTTTTGAGAGCAGTGGTGATGATATAATTTAGACCAGTGTTTTACAACGTTTCAGCTGCGACCCCCTAGGGGGTCGCCAAGCCTCTTTAATGGAGCCGCCGTTTCTTTAAAATTATAGAAGGTTCCAGATGGAATCAAACACTGCAAAGCTTCAGTGTTTGATTGTGGGATCTCTATTTTTCTGTTTGACCAAAAGGCACCTAAGGTGACAGACTTGAATTCCAAGTTAGAAGCAGCGGAGGGAAGGGGGTCGCGAAATATTTTCCGTACTAAGCCATGAAAAAGTTTGAAAAACACTGATTTAGACAACCTTTTGGAATCTACAACTCGTAAGTCCCGTCCGTTCCCACTGGGCCACCACTTCTCTGTCAAAGACAGCATCCTTTAATAGCACTATGAACACGTGACAGCGTGGAGAATCACTTTAAGGCCCGCACCCACGATCCATTTCAAGTGGACGACATTTCCGAAGACAATTATCGGTAGTGCGAACGCGATAAATCGATTTCTAGACCGTTATTGTGACGTACCTACTGGAACTGTGGCAGTTTCGCTGTTGGTACGAGACAAGTGAGATGGTACAGTCAACAGCAAAAGTAGATGATCAAAATCAAAAATTCAATACTAATGAACGGAGTTCGCGTCAGAACTGTGTGGCGCCGAAGTGATTCAAAAGTATGTGATTGTAAATTATACAAAACATTTACTACTAGTACAGCTTCCAGATAGCTGCGAACTCCGTTCATTAGTGTTGAATTTCTGATTTTGATCATCTACTTTTGCTGTTGACTGTACATGGAAGTTGGCGACGTTATTGGACGTTACAAGGTGACGGCGGTTTGAAAATGCAGTTCCAATTCTGAAGTGCATTTTTTTAAACCAGAGGGGGAATTTTCGTAATTTTAAGAACGTTCACAGTCTGAGCTGTCAAAAATACCTCTAATTTCCCCACATTTTTGTCGAGTTTCTGACATTGATTGTCGCTGAGATGAGATTGCGATTAGAATTTGAACGTTTTAAAGTACGGGAATTTGCCTCCAGCTTAGTTAAGCAAACGAATGCGTTGAGTCCCTGTTTGGGTATTAAAAGCTTTTTAAATTGCATTCAATTTTTATTTTAAGCTTTTTGATTTGAAAATTAATTATACAGGGTATATCAGCAAGCGGGTGGTACAGACCATTACACTGAACAACTTTATGACCAACAGCATAATCGGGAAAAAATTAACAGCTCTCCCATATACTCGTATTTGAGTCGAGTAGGTATTAAAGTTTTGTATGTGACAGACAGTTGATATTTTTATTGCGATTTTGATGTTGGTCCCATAGAGAAAGTTTAATGATCTGTACGACCCTTAAATGTGACCACACCTTTCTGCCTACCTTTCACACGCTGTAGAATGAATATTATACTTATTTACTTTGAAATTGCGTAACCACGCCATTATAATCCAACTTTTACTACTACGTAGTACCTACGTAGTTGCGTTCTTTATTACTACTCATAACTGTATACTTGCGTCAGATATATTAAAACTAACGCACACTTACTAAACTACAGCATAAATGCTAAGTTAAGCTTAATTTGATGCCTAACCTTACCCAACAACTCGGCATTATTACTACTGGTTAAATAAACCACAGATTAAATAAGCAAGTGTGGCCGCCAAGTCTTTCACTTGATATTTACATTTTTAGGGTTCCGTACCAAAATGGTGTCAACGGGAACCTATTACTAAGACTCCGCTGTCCTTCCGTCCGGCTGTCGCTGAAAACCAGCGCTGGTGCTCTGTCTCGTATATGTAGGGTCTTAGCATTATGCTGAGCCATGGCCATTTTGAGTGGATGTAACGCATGTTTTTCCACAGCTTGTTATTTTTTTTTTTTTGTGTTTGTGTTTTTTTTTATATGCCATGATTGCCGCAAATAAACGTATTTTCTTTCTTTCTTCTATCACAGAGCTGTATCTTTTGAACCGTAATCGGTACACTTGATATTTTCACAGAGGGTGTACAGTCACGAGCACCAATATGTCAACACTTGGCAACTTTCAATTGCGATTTTTTCATGTAATAACGAATGCGACGTTGAAATATGACACATTACATAAACCTATGGGTTCGAAAATGCTATGTTCGTAACAACATAAAATTTCATTCAAAAATAAAGGAGTAAATCGCTTTTGAATAAAGCCGAGTGTATACATGCTTTTGCTCGTGACTGTACTACTATGGCTGTTATAACAACAAATAATAACAATAAAAGTAGATAAACAAGAAACGTGTTTATTTACTACTTAGTACTTATTAAATATTGTACGGTCGTCCGGAACCCTTCGTGCGCCAGCCGGAATCGCACTCAGTCACTTTTTTATAGTAAGTCACGTATGAATCATCGGGAATAACGTCACGCAACGCGTTGCGTAACGTGTCCCGTAACAATCAACAGCGTATTGAATAATACATGGTTTTGTTTGTATTGTTCTTATATTGTCTATAGACAGGAATTATTTAAAAGGAAGACGTTTGTAACATAAATAAATATCAAAACTGTTTGGTTTGGAAGAAGTTTTACTAGTCGCACCCACCGTTTTACACCTATACTAATAATAAAGCTGAAGAGTTTGTTTGTTTGTTTGAACGCGCTAATCTCTGGAACTACCGGTCGGATATGTAAATTATTTTCGCACTTGATAGGTCAATTCTTGAAGAAGGCTATAGGCTATTTAGCATCATCCTATGATGATGAGGATAAAGAGCCGAGCAAAAATAAAACAAAATCAGAAAGAACGCAAAGTGATAGCGTGGGCAGGGTGGTGATGCGATGCGACGGGATGGGTTGGTGGAGCAAGAAATTTCACGCGGACGAAGTCGCCGACAGAAGCTAGTAACGATTAAATTTAAAAGATTTTTTACACTAAACTTCAACTATCCTGCAGTGCAATTCTGTAACCATCTCACCGTGAAAACTTAAATGAAGTGAGCTGTCATTCTAACTAATGCTAGGGATTGACACTATTGGCAGCTCACTCTAAGCTCACTTCACCTAACTTTTCACTGTGAGATTTTTACAGAATCGATTGGCAGTTGTGTGCATTTTGATTGAATTTTTGTGACGTCACAAGTACAATCGCCCATAGATAAAGTCTTAAAACTACGTAAATGTCGCGTGCGAAATGAGTTTTTTTTTTTGTTACTTCGCGCGTTCGTGATAGGCCCTTGGTATTACATAGTAATGTACATAATTTGTTATGTTAGATAATTTAAATGAATCTATACTAAATATTAGAAAGAGGTAAAATTTGTAAGTTTGTATGTAGGGATAATCTCCGAAACTAGCAGTCGGATTTGAAAAATTCTTTTTGCATTTAATAGCCTGAATTGTAAGGGAAGGTATAGGCTATCTAACATCACGCTACAACCCTTAGGAGCCACGCAAAGGGAAAAAAAGTTCGTTAAGCGAAAATGAAGTAGTAGCATGGGCGAGCGATGGGGTGCGGCGCGGTGGGTCTGGGGACAAAATTTTACGCGGACGAAACCACAAGCAAAAGCTAGTCTAACTATAAAAAATATAACTGAAACTATATGTATGACTTCAGAACCATGCTCCTGCTGTAAAGGCTGGTTGAATGTTGTTTCATAGCTAACTAGCAGCGCCCCGCGGTTTCACCCGCATAAGTGTCGATCCCGTGAGAATATCGAGATAAAAAATATCTTATATGTTAATCCTGCTTATAAGCAATCTGTGTGCCAAATTTCATCCAAATCCGTTCAGTAGTTTTTGCGTAAAAAAGTAACAAACCTTCCATCTATCCATACAAACTTTTACGTTCATAATATTGGTAGGATAGATTTAAAAAATTCTATGAAACTGTCTGTGAAACAAGAGGACACCGTAAAGGCTATGTATAAAACCACTTCATGTGTCTAGACGCGTCACGCAAAAGTTCCCAGAATCAATAAAACTTCATGCAATTTCATGGGAATCATGATTGCATGAGCAGTAATTGGCTTACGAGCTTTATCATCATATATTATAACGTCGTAAACTTTTTATTGTTATCGGTGCGGATTACAATAAAAAAAATACAGTTTGAGATAAGATTTTAATCTATTAAGTAGCATTAAAAGATTTAAATCTCATTTCCTTGATCTTGGAACCCTATTGTTTCTTTTGCAGAGAAAAATTAAAGTTAACTCAAGCTTACTGAACCCTGCAGATAATCGCACAGGCAATACTCTGGTTCCCAGAAATGGAATAAAGAAAGAGCACCGTTTATTTATTAGGTCTACCAACAATTGTTCACACTTATCTACAAACAAAAATAAAACATGCGTTTAAACTCTACACAGTGCAACAATTACTTAAAGGTAAATCCCACATGAACAAAAAAAAAAAAAACAATAATAAGTAACTATGCTAGTTGTAAGCTACTTAATGTACAAGTAAACTTAGTAAAATATATAACTATGTATTAGTAACATGTGCTAAATATTATAAGCCTTCATATCTTTAAAACGTTACATACACACAGTCCAAAAACTTTTACAACAAATCTGATAAACAGTTCAGAAATTTACATTTTTGCCTATTGAGAGAATTAAAGTGAAAATCAATCGTATCACTACAATTATTTAAAACTCTACAAAACCTAGCACATGGAGAGTTAAATATCGGGTCTCGGGTCTGAAATAAAGAATTTGAGTTTAACCGTCTGCCTTTCCCGGGAGAAATGGAGGCAATATCCGTGTGTCGATTTTCACACATGGATATTGCCTCCATTCCAGATAAATCCTCCATTACCAGATAAATAATGTTTTGAGAGATCGAATAACGGGTGTATAAAGACGCGTATCGAAGCGGAGAGAGTGACTCTCCGCTTCTTTCTTCGTTCCGATATTGCGATCATTTTTTTGTACTTTTTCTGATGTTTCTTACTAACCCTCACGACCCCTGTACCATTTTCATTAAAATGTTTTGCGTGCGTTACATTGAGCGCTACCATAAACAGAATCATCATCTGGCTAGCCTTTTCCCAACTATGTTGGGGTCTGGAGATTGAAAGAAAGAAAGAAAGAAAAAAAGTTTATTTGGACACAGTTCGTGAAACACAAAACACAAAATTAATAAAAATAAATAATAATGTTTCAGACAACAATAGTGTGTGGATTGGATTTTACTCGGTAGGTAACTAACAATGAGTATGGTATATAATCTGCCCAGCTTTTCCCAACTGTTGTGGTCGGCTTCCAGTCTAACCGGGTGCAGCTGAATACCAGTATTTTACATGGAGCGACTGCCTATGTGACCTCCACAACCCGGTTACTGGGTAATACGATACCCTTGGTATGACCGGTTGTCATACTTTCGGGCTTCTGACGACCAGTAACGACTGTCAAAGACCCACGAATGACAGCCAGGACCAACGGCTTAACGTGCTTTCCGAAGCACGGAGGGGTCTTAGTATATAAAGATTGTCACCCATCCGCAGACCAACCGCGGCAATGGTAGCTTAACCTGATCGATCGACCCGTGCGGATGTTATTTCTTAGCCACAAACCTCTCCATTCTTAACACCAAAAATAAAAGTAAATTCCGAGCAATTCTTTTTGTACAGACGCCAGCACATTAAGTTACTACAATGGTTCAAATTTCTTTAATAGATTTTCAACTTTATCTCTAAAGCATTAAGGTTCAAGGTTGATTGGAAAAAATTGACAGTTTCGGGTAGCTTGACCTGCTGGCGTCTGTACAATGATACTTAGTTTTGATGTACAGAATGCGTTATTAGTTGACGGTGGCCATATTTCATCCGGTATAGTTTTTAATGAAATTCATAAGCCACTTAAATACCCACCAGAGACCCCCAACATACAGTAACATAACCCCAACTGTAGGTGTAATCTGAAACCGCGAATTCGGCCAACAGACGTTTGTATAAAATTCTTGGCTCCAAATCAAGTACTGTTATGCAATGAAAGCTGTGTTGCAAATGACATTGCCTTATGAGGAGGGCATGTGTCGTGCTTGTGTGGAGGCATGTGTCGTGCTTGTATGCTTGCATGTTTGCACGTGCGATTCGTCACTGATGTTTATTGATCGCATTGTTGTGGTATTTGTTGATAGTGCTTTTGAGCTTTGGAATTTATGTGCAGCTGTGGGTTGTTATGATATTGTTGTAACAGGAAAAGAGTCTGCCAGATTACAAAGTGATTAAGTAAAGTCCCGTTTACACGATGCAAGTTTCTTCCCTGTGGTTTGATACCTCCAATAAAATTGAAGCAACAAATGACTTTGCTTCAACTTATGGCATGCCCCAGGCAATTAAATCGCACCGGGTAAGCCCGGCTCTACACGCAGATGTTGAGCCTGTTGACAATATTTCCAAAGTGCCCTCAAAAATTTACAGCATGCTTCAGTGAGTGCCATCGTAATAAAAAGTAGACATTTCGGCTTGTCCTGGACTATTTAATAAATAAATAAAAAGATAAAAATCTTTATGGTAGATCACATGGGAAAAATATAATAAAAAGTACTAATAAGTAATTAAAAAATAAAATTAAATGGCATACATACACACAAACATAAACTCATAATTCAGTGTGTACAGTCACGAGCACTATATGTCAACACTTGGAAACTTTTAATAGATTTTTGTGTGAAATAACGAAGACAACAATGAAACACACACACACACAAAACCACACACATACAAAAACCCATTGACACATTGCAAAAACCTATGGGTTCGAAAATACTACATATGTTCGTAGCAATATAAAATTTCATTTAAAAATAAAGGAGTAAATCGCTTTTGAATAAAGCTAAGTGTAATACGTACTTATGCTCGTGACTGTACGTTTTAAAATAAAATACATAAGTTAAATTAGTTTGTGTACCGAAAGGAACTAAAGTACTTACTACATGCACTCAGTCACTATAGCCTTAATAGACACATTTTATCCTAATTAAATACACATCACACATTTTATTACAAAAAAACAAAAATTATTAATTTTAATCTCGTGTGACACACCTGCATTCACCACAACACCTTCTAATAACGAAATCAGTATCATACCTAATAACAGTCTACTGTAAGACACGATTACACACCACACATTGGCCATACATCATTCAGATAATGACACAGTACTCGTTTAGAACGTAACACGCATCTTTAATTCAAATACACAGTTCGAGACTTCCCTGAGGCATGTTACAGGTAGGTCCAGAAGATCCACTTTGTTCGAAATGCTTGCTTACAGTAAGATATCAAAACAACTGTTGTGGTATGAGATATCTATCTCATAAAACATAAGAATGCTAGAATCTGATCATTGTCGATTGCACGACAGTGTATTAAATTTTATTAGCCTAAATCATAGCCAAAAGATTTACTTTATTTTCTTGAAATTAATAAAACTAGGTAATAAAACTAGGCTAAAAATGACTAGGACCTACATAAAATCATAGACATTTCTTTTAGTCTATGATAGCGTAGAGGCTTGTCTGCCGAAGACGACCGTATAATTATGATGTCATATATTTTAATGAGGATTTTGGTTTGGAACAGGGAGTTATAGTTTAGACAGAAATATGTAAAGACGTTCTTACAATATAATACAAAAGGAGTCATAGTTGTTTGATTCCTCCCGTTACCCCAGAGAGCTCTTCTAGCTTTCTATAGTAGACATAAAAATAAATAATACAAATGGGCATTCTTTATCTTTCTTCCTAGCCTGGGATCCGTCTATCTTGTCACTTCACGGCGCCAGACGGATTACACAACAAAATGTAATATCTCGAACATTTTTTGTTCAAAACGAAAATATGAAGCTTATAGTATCCGCATTTTCTAAGTGGTTCCCTTGCCTGCAATCCTGCTTACCCTATAAGGGCATGTGAATGAGTTATCGGTGCGCGGCTATCGTAATAGACTTGGAGTCAGTAACCACATGAATTGCAATTTATGAGAGAAGCAAAAGAAAAAAATGAGATTGGAAGTTTTATTATATGAAAGGATTTATTATTTTATAATTATCTGGGACTTGATGTAGTTATGTTTTTTTTTTTAACTAATAACTATTGGCCGGAGAAGGCAACTCGCAAGGAGCAGTCGAAAGCTATGGGGAGACCTTTGCCCAACCGTGGGACAATACAGGTAAATGATAAATATATAAAAAAACTAAGGTACTTAGTCAGAGAGGGTCATAAACAATTGAATTGAAAGAGGAATGTTCAGATAAGATAACAAGAATACCAAAAATATTGTAATACTTTTATTCAAATCTGTATTATGTAGATTTAATATACCCAGATCATAATCTAGGTGTATTAAATCTACATACCAACTTGGAACAGGAAACTACGCAATATCTATATGTTTGTTGCAATGTGACATTTCTGCCATAGGAAACTATTATATTATAATTATCAATACGTATCTGGATAAAACTATCAGACCATTTCCCGTATTTTTAAGAACATTTTCACACGTTAGGGTTCTAATCTCAGTCTCAATCTGACAAAAATACAACAAAAACCTATAGTTTTAACAAGTTTTGACATAGATTGTCGGTGAGATAAGATTGCGCGACTTGAATTTGCACGTTTTTTTTGGTCCTAAAATTGGCCTTCGTATATTTATACTGCTGTTCTTAAATTACCTTGTAATTAGAATGACATAATCAATCTATAACGTCCCACTGCTGGGGCACAGGCCGCCTCTCTGTAAGAGTGGGAGTGGGCCATAATCCACCATGTGGGCCCAGTGCGGGCTGGTAGATGTCACATGTCTTCGAATTTTTGGCTCTAGGACATGGCGGTTTCCTCACGATTTTTTCCTTCACCGTTATGAGAGCAGTGGTGATAAAATAATTTACACAAAGTAAAGCGCCTGACTGGGTTCGAACCTACGACCTAGAACTCGTAAGTCGCAGCCGTTACCACCAGGACACCAGTGCTCACAATGTAATCAGAATAACAAAGTGTAAACAAATTAAATCACCAGAAGAAATCGCGAAAGTTGGCACTTTCCTTACACCACAATAATTGCTTTGTGCATCAGAATCACAGGGACTTCATGACTAGACTATAATCAGAGACAACGCCCGTAAATTAATCAGTTGGCAGCTAGCGGTGCATTTGCCACATACGACTAACTGACGGCAGCTAATTGAACTGAACGAGCCTATCGACCTGGTTGAGCCACTATGTGGCAAGATGCAGAAGGCTTACTTCATCGTAACCACAAAGCACGGAGACGTCTCATTGGGTGTCACGGATGCCGGGCGTAGCGCGGCGATTTCATGCTCTGTGATCGTTACTAATATCAACTTATCTTTGGGAAGCCATGAAAGATTAGAAGTAGTTAAGAAAAAAAACCGAAATCATGTAATTTTCGAGGAAAATATTATTAACAGATGGACACACATCTGACGGGCAATCCTCGTAATTTTAAGAACGTTTACAGTCTGATCTCAGTCTCAATCTGTCAAAAAATACTTCAAATTTCCCTACATTTTGACAAGTTTTTGACATTTGTTTGTCGCCGAAATGAGACTGCGACTAGATTTTGAACGTATTTTAATGACGGGAATTGGCCTTCAGCTGGTGTGGGGCATTTTTGCTGAAAAAGGCCGAAGCAACCGTGAGTCGGACTGATTTTGGCCGAACTTTCAAGAGTTAGATAACATAACATATACAACACTTATAAGAAGTAAAAAGTGGTATTTCTCAACCAATCTGTTGTCTGGTGCAGACGTTATAAATTAATTTATACGGCGTAGCGGCGCCGGCGCACTCTAACGCTAACTCAGATAATGTCATCTTGAATTATAACGCACATTGTAAAAATGTATAAGCAATACTGTTATTTCTGTGAATGCTGGTTAGGTACTTCCAGACGGACTTTTAATGGGAATTTATCAATCTGGACAAATCATAACGGCAAACTTAATACTAGATAGGCAATTACGTACTCTATTAAAAAAACCGGCCAAGTGCGAGACCGACTCGTGCATGAAGGGTTCCGTGCCATAATATTATCTATAAAAATCAATCATGAGTTGATTGAATGAAAGGTAAATAGCGGTTTACGATTTATGACGTATTAAAAAAAAACTACTTACTAGATCTCGTTCAAACCAATTTTCGGTGAAAGTTTACATGGTAATGTACATCATATATCTTTTTTAGTTTTATCATTCTCTTATTTTAGAAGTTACGGGGGGGGGGGGGGGGCACATTTTACCATTTTGGAAGTGTCTCTCGCGCAAACTATTCAGTTTAGAAAAAAATGATATTAGAAACCTCAATATCATTTTTGAAGTCCTCCATAAATACCCCACACGTATGGGATTGATGAAAAAAAAAATTGAGTTTCAGTTCTAAGTATGGGGAACCCCCAAAATTTATTGTTTTTTTTTCTCTATTTTTGTGTGAAAATCTTAATGCGGTTCACAGAATACATCTACTTACCAAGTTTCAACAGCTATTGCTATATATATAGCTATAGCTATATATATATATATATATTATATTGTAGTTTCGGAAAAAAGTGGCTGTGACATACGGACGGACAGACAGACAGACATGACGAGTCCATAAGGGTTCCGTTTTTGGCCATTTGGCTACGCAACCCAAAAAAGGTTACATAATAATAATAATATCCCTGGACATTTCACACAGCAATTTACATGAAAGCAATGATATACTACTAGGCCAAAATTTAATGAAACGGAATAATTATTTGTATCTCACCTGGACACTTACTCAACTGTTAACGCATTTCTGATTAAATTTCTACCAAAGAGGTAATTTTAGGTATCATTGCAAACAAAAATAACCTGAAAAACAGTTAGCTTGTTAGGTTAATTTTTAGATTAAAGATAGAGAAAACTTGTTTCTTCTCTCTCCTGTTTTTTCAATTGCAATTCAGTCAATTTCCTCTAAAATAGCGTTCAAAATTGGCTGTCAATTGTTGTTTCTTTGCAATTGCTGTCAAAATGTTCTAATCAAGTACTGTTAGATCCGAAGTGAAGTGTTTTGATTGAACAGAAATCTGTTTAGTATCCCTTTAAACCCACGCACCCATAAAAAGATTCATCAGTGGTTAACTAGGCAACCTAACATCGAAACCAGACGCAATCAGCTGTTTCGAAGATTGAACAGGCCAGACACTCGATTGTCAAAGTAAATAACGCCGGAGAGGGCTTTGTAATCGACATAACGTGCAAAATACTACCCACGTGTTTAACCACAGACCACGGAATCCGGCTGCGTCTAGAGGCGGTAGTAGAAACTTCTGCCTTGGTCGCCATTCAAAGCCAAATTAACGTCAGTTGTGTAGCATTACAAGAAAACGGTAACACCCTTAATCCTCGTACTCCAAAGCGCGGCAATTTTTTAACGCGCACTGTATTTTCAACACATTATTCAGCGCCGAGAGTTGATAATCTAACAGAGTGTTTTTTTGACAAGCTGGTACACAATCTGTTGGATTCTCAATGCTCAGCTCAACACGAGAGTTGAAAATCCGGTGTGCGATATAAAATAGTACGTGCGGACAGTAGGGTTAGTATCTTGTATAGAAACAGTTGACAATATCGCATCTAGCAGTGGTCGCCGAGCCGTCTCTGTGCTCTGTGGGTCGAATATCTATCTATCGAACTCATTTACCGTAATTGACTATTTATAGTAACAGTTAAAGTCTATCATCTACAGTTTCTTTACAGACTTGTACAAACTTAATCGGCATTTAAATTGAACCAAGATAATAATCTTGATTCAATTTAAATGCTGATTAAGTTTTAAAATAATATAAGGTAGGTATATTATTTTATTACAGGAAAGCTAGCTAACTTTACATGTTAATAATATTTATAAACGTGTTAGGCTATGCACAGACAAGAGATTCGAGACTGTCTATTAGACAGGCTGTCTATGAACTGCTTTATGAAAATAATGATGGCGTCTGTGCTCTAAGCAATTCAGTTTTGTACAAACTTAATGTTTTTTTATACAGTTGCATAGTTAAAGTTGACAAAATATGGGTGCTGAAAACCTGTCTTCACGCAGGACACACGAAATTCTTTTGTCTGTGATTGATAGACAATAATGTTTTGTTTTAAGGGTGCAAAAACTATAGTTTCCTGGAAGAGCGGTCACCACCACATAGCTACTGAAATTTAAATGTGTTTTCCTAGACAGCGTTTTTTGATAGGGTTTAAGTCAAACCCCGCTGCCATCATTTTCATGACAGTACGGCCATTATGTGGCGGCCAGCGCACTTCTAGGAATCGTAGCTTAAGTAGTACCTATTACTAGGAGGGATACTGCCAAAGCTTCTACATGTGCAGGTTGTGGGTGAAATTTACGCAGAGAGCCTACAACGTCCTACGCGTCCAATATAATAATGGTTTCAGGATGTTGATGGGACTTCCGCTCTTCTGCAGCGCTTCACAGATGTTCGTGGAAGCCCGAGTTGACGATTTTCATGGCATTATGAGGAAAAGTCCAGCGTCAATAATGGGTTGGTTGCGCGGAAACTCCAACAGCATGTTGAAAACATTATTAGACAAAGTGGACAGTCCCTTTACGGACGTACGAAGACACGTGCCAATGTGTGTCATTTTTATTTGTTTAGTTTGTAAAAGTTTACTAACATAGTTTTTAAGTCATTGTTACCAATGTTATATGGATTGTGAGTAGTCCGAAATAAAGAATATATTATTATTCATTGTCATCGACATGATAGGAGAAAATTAAAGCAGTAGGTATTTATCTAAATCCCATAGTACCAAAAGCTTGATCAAAATTGCCACCAACCTAGTTCTAATTGACAAACTAAATAATGAGAATTAACGTCAGAGTTACCAAATATAAAACCTGCTTTACTACGAATTTAAATGCAGGAGATAGTTTAATAGTTCATTAAAGTTTGATCATTAGGCCGTTCCTTACAGTGGGCACACGCGAGCCCATTACCGTTTAGCAACTGTTTACTTTTTATGCAAAACCAATGCTTAAGTATTCATGTAATTGGGACAGATTTGCATGTGCATTGCATTAGTGGTCTGGTTGTTGCATTGGACCCAAATATGCACCGACATTCTTATAAGTTATCGTTTTATGCTAATGAGATGACTTGAAAATAGTGGAAATGAAATCAGTAAAAACTATTACATAAGAAATTATTGGGAGAGAAATAAAACATCTCACCTAATACAATTGAAGTGTTATATTATCATATTCCAGATTACGTAAAAGTTAACTTTAAAAAGCGTAATAAAATAAATATATAAACTGCCTTATCTTAATGAATTATCTTATTTATATTAGGCTTCTTACGGACTTTATAATACCGTACGTGTATCAATCAATGTATTGTGTGTTGCTGCAATCACTAGTTCCATGTGTAAAATAACGGTTTACCTAATGGACAGGGACAGGTCTGTATAAAACTTAAATAAGCTACGAAACAAATGAACGCGTGAAGTAAAGCCTCCAAAATTACAAATGGCGGAATACGATTTTGATCTTTGATCTTAGAGCATTTAAAAACATTTCTTAGTATTTACGAAGTATACAGTGGGAGGTTGTCGGCATCAAAACATGGGAATCCGTGTATTTTACGTCTTGGCTCCAAACGAAAATGCCATGGCCAGAAAACGCGCGTAGAATTTTAAAAGCCGACCAAATGCCGATGGAGTGATACATTTTTTTAACCTCGGCGACCCATTGTGTTGGGAATTCTGCGATTTATCTGTCACATCTCTGTGTCGTGAGGGAGACGGTGCGTCTAGCATTAATTAGGCTCTTGTGTGGGGTTTTTTTTCGCGACAGTTTTTATAAATTTATTAGTAGTAGGTATGTCTACAAGATTACGTCTGGTAAGTATTATTATCATACCTACTTCAATCGCCAACTATCATTGCTGTGAATCGATTAAAAGGTGGCGATGAAATTTAAGGTACAGACGCCAGCACATCAAGCTACTACAATCTGTCAAATTTCTCTAATAGATTTTCAACTTTATCGCTAAAGCATGAAGGTTCAAGGTTGATTGGATAAATTTGACAGTTTCGGGTAGCTTGACCTGCTGGCGTCTGTACAAAAGTTTAACACACATACATACGCCTTCGTCCCACGGGTGTAGGCAGAAATTACAGAACGCCACCTGCTACGATTCTAACATACTCATTTTTCTTCGTTTACATTCGTCGTCCATCCATCAGAGGGGCAATTCTCGTAACTTTAAGAACGTTCACAGTCAGATCTCAGTTTTAATCTGTCAAAAATACCTCTAATTTCCCTACATTTTTGACATTGATTGGTGAGATTGCGACTAGATTTTGAACGTTTTTAATTACGGGTATTGGTCTTCTGGTCACGCGCTCGCCGTTTGTAACATGTAAGTACCTACTACTCACCTGACCTTTCTGAAGAACACCACCAATAAGGTCGCTATATGTCGCTGTTTTGGTGTTTCCAGCAAAAAACAAAGCACGGAAAACAAGTCGGCTTTGTTACTGAGCTGACAACGCATCGTGAAACTTTATGGTGTTGCAATGTCTATAAAACTATTTTATGGTTCTTTGGCTTTAGTTCCCACAAGCTATGACATCAGCCAGAAATCATGCCGCAAGGTCCTCATTCAGAACGTTAATTACTTTGTCGAGATTATTACTATCTGAGATTACACGATGCCTTATTCAGATCAATAGCTGGTTTATAATGAAGACCTTTTAGGGTTAGGTACAGACGTCAGCAGGTCAAGCTACCCGAAACTGTCAAGTTTTCCCAATCGACCTTGAACCTTAATGCTGTAACGATAAAGTTGAAAATCTATTAATGAAATTTGACAGATTGTAGTAGCTTGATGTGCTGGCGTCTGTACATAGGTGCTTTTAGCTTGTGATTAGAAAAAAGTAACTATTTTATCAAAGTGCTTGCAAAGACATGCAGTCATTAAGTAATTATAAAACTATTGGCTCAGGTCTATAACGGTGGGATACAAAATTGAATAGGAGATCTATTAATGGCGAGAGCAGTCGTAGCCCAGTGGTAATGGACCTGACTTACGAGTCGTAGGTCGTGGGTTTGAACCCAAACAGGCGCTTCACTTGTGTAAATAATTTCATCACCACTGCTCTTTAAACGGCGAAGGGCAACATGACCGACACGTCCTGGAACCAAAAATTTTTAGACATGTGACAACTACCAACCCGCACCTGGGCTCGCGAGGTAGATTACAGCCCACCCCCTCTCGAAGAGAGGAGACCTCTATCCCAGCAGTGGGAAAATTAAGGTTGTTTATGCTATTATAGGTGTCTACTAACCAAAGGTGGCTGGGACAGACTGGATGCGGAAGGCGGAGGACAGGATGTTGTGGCGCAGCCTGGCGAGGCCTATGTCCAGCAGTGGACTGCGATAGGATGAGTTGATTGACTTAGCAATTAGTTTATACGAGCTGATTCTATGACGTGTCCAGGCAAAGCTTTTATAGGTTATGACATTCAATAACCATTTAAATACATGACTATCAGATTTCCAATAGCGTTACGATTTAATCACCCAAAAAAGATTCATAGAATCCAAACGGCAGTAAAATGGATATGAATCCGTGACGTCAGTCCCAAGCAGAATAATATAAAGGTCATTTCATTATTCATGAATTATGACGTCAAGTATAATGGAACGGCTATGATTCAGCCTTTAATGATGGACTATGGGACATTTTCACAAAGCGTTAAGTACCTAGACTACCTAAGGGCAATATGGCCTCCCACACGCAATGGCATTTGCTGACCTCTGTAAGTCTTAGTAAACCTTAGTAATTCTAGTAGATAGTAATGTTACTATAATGGTTCTATAGCACCTTTAAGTAAGAACGAAAATAAAGAAAAATTGTTTATTCTGCACAAACAAAACGCACATTACAAATAAAAAAAGACAAAATATACACAGACAACGTAGTATGCCTCGTATTCAAGCATATAAAAAGTTGTCAATTTTGTCCATTCCTTGATGTCAGGGCCAGGCAACAAAGACAACACACATTTATTTGACAAGTGGCAGTTTCCTTGAAAGAAGTTCTATAAAAATAAAGTCATTTCAAATAAGTTTTGGTTGTAAATCCATAAATCAAAGTACTCATTTGAATAACACCATTATTTGAAGGAACTTTTGCCCCGTTGAAAAGTCTGTCAGTTAGTCAGAAAATTAGGTGACCTAAGTTATTTATTAGCACTACCTCCGTTCTACGAAGTTTATATTTCGCAGAAGAACGTGGAAATATGACGTCAGTTCCGAGAACTGCCCATTGGAATTCAAAGTCACGGCAAATGGTCGAAGGTGAGTAAGTTCAATGCTGATGAAATTGGGTTCATGATGAAAGTTTAACTGTGTTTGAACATCATAATGTGAGCTTCACGCTACTGGTGTTGATGGTCTCCCAATATCCAAATTCAAGCGCAAACTCAAGCTCAAAGTATTTATTTGATTTAACCAATTATAGCCACTTTCGAATTGTCAAGGGCTCGGTCAGTCACAAAGAAGATGAAGCTAGTCGCCTATTCCAAAGAGTAATAGGTTGCTATGGAGAAGGACGGGCAAGAAACTCTATGGAAACTCTTTTTTTCCTCTTCATTGATAAAGATTCACAGGGGCATGGTTCATATAGCCCGATTGGCGAATAGTAAATAGGTTAGGTCTTTTATAAAATGGAATAGCTACCTTCAGTTGCGGTTAGAAAATAAAAGTCCTGTATCTCTCAATTAAAATTTTCAAATATATCAATGAAACGTTAGTCTAAAAACCAGTTCTCATATTTGCAATTGAATGAAATGCCTTCTAAAGTAGGTAATTTTAATTTAATAAGTAACCTACAATATTAAATTATAAGCTGGCTGATCAATTTCGTGTCCGATATCGAACTATTGACATGCCATGTCAATTCTCTCACAAGATTATATCTGAATTGGGATAACGAACTAATCAGGGCTGACAATCGGTAGCTGCCAAGTTATTGATTGTTGAAATTATTGGCATAATGTATAAGGGTATGATTGATCAGAAGCAATAGCGATAAATAGTTTATCTCTGTTGCTCTTTCAGATTAATTAAGGAATAAAAAATGGTTTGCACAGAAATAAGTGCAAATAAAAAAAAGTTGTAAAAATAAAAAATAAGTAGAGGTTAAGGTTAACTTAAAAGTATCGATGACGTTTATCCATATTGAACATCCTGTGACATCTATCACGAAGAAGATGTCTGATTCAAGATCTATCTCACCTGATAGCTATTTTATCTCATATACATACACGCAAGCATGATTCTGATAGCCCTTGAATTGCCGCAATTGGGTAAAAACCGTAGAATTTTCCGGTTATTTGTTGAATTATATGGTGCAGCATTTTTCGTTGATGAAAGGTGTATTCCAATTCTACATGGTGATTGATGAAATCTGCATTCTACATGGTTTACACTTTTATACCGCTTTTTTAACGATTTTTTATGACCGGCTATAATTTTTTGACCTGTCTGATTATTAATGTTGATAGTCATAATAAAACTACTATGAGTAATGACTACCCTTCCGGGAAATAATTACATTTACCTACTTCCACTAAAACAGAAGTTTCCCAAGGCCGCTACATAGGTTGTGGTGTGAAAGTGAACACAGTGTTACACGAAAATGGCCTTTACAACAATAAAATTGTAATCATATTCAATAAATAAAAAAACATAAAGTAGTACGTTTTGATACAAGAATGAGAAAATTAACGTTTCACCTAAAACCTTTAAAATTTAACATACCAGTCAAGCTTAAGATACGACCCAAGACAGAACTTTCAATGGCCATGGAACTTAGCAAACATAGGTACCATACACTTGCTTCAGACTTCCGCACTTAGGACAGAACTATTTTAGCACGTTCAGGAAAACGTAGCATACCATGTTTACAATGTGTTTACGAAAAGAACATACAAAAGTACTTAGAAGTTGCACAGCTGTGACTGAGAAGCAAAGCAGATTTTGTTGCATGTGCAGTTTAGAATATTTTTCCATAACGTAACATTTGGTGCACTTTTTAGTGACACCCACAGTTCACCAGTTATCTTTAAGTCCCATTTAATAGAGGGCGAGTCTATGGCCATCCACTGAACCCAAATCCAGATTCAGGGCTGCAGCTAAGAAATTCCTGATGGAAAATCCCAACTTTCCCGACCTGGGAATCGAGCCCAAGACCTTGCAACAAGACTAATGAGGCAGTCAACCTTTTTTCATTTATTTATTTATTTTATTTATTAAAAAAAAAAAATACAAGTTCCTTAACTTAAACAAAGCACACGGTAAGACCTCTGGGTCTGTCTTAGCATGCCATGGCCTGAGATTTGATCATTGTGTGATAAAACTAGATTTTGCTTACGGCTTCGCCTGCGTTGGGTTCGGAAATTATCCCATGGGAAAGTAAACAGGATCCTAAATCCTAACTCAGTTCATGGTCTACCTGTGTACCAAATCAGCCAGAAAGGCGTCAAAATGTAACAGACAGAGGGAGACACAAAGTTACTATCGCATTCATAAAAAAAAAATGAATGTAGAATATTCTGTTAACAATGAATCTTGCGTATTATTTAAAGAAATAAATAAAAATAACTATTGCTTCCCGCTTATACATTTACGTAACTATTATATACTAATTCTAGTTTCTATACCCTGACTATTAGGTAAACCGTTTTTTGATAGATGGAACTAGTGATTGCAGCAACACACAATACATTGATTGCTACACATACGGTATTATAATGTCTGTAAGAAGCCATAAATAAAACAATTCAATAAGATAAGGCAGTTTATAATATTTATTTTATTAAGCATTTTAAAGTTAACTTTTACGTAATCTGGAATATACAGGATAATTTTTTATTCAGTGCATAAATTTTCACAGGGTGTTCTACCCATGAATATGAACAACTTTCACTATGGGACCATCTCTGAAATCACAAAAAAAAAATCAGCTGTTTCTTATAAAAGTTCAATACCTACTCGACCAAAATGTATGAATCTGCTGATTTTTTTTTCGTGATTTCAGAGATGGTCCCATAGTGAATGTTGTTCATATTCATGGGTAGAACACCCTGTAAAAATTTACGCACTGAATAAAAAAATATCCTGTATACGTTCTAAGAAAGCTGTCAAAAAACGGTTAACCTAACGGACGGGGTATAGTAAATTTTTACAGAATTCAATTTGATTCATTTTTTATTCAGTAGTCGTTACAAATTATTTTCAGGAATTGCGTTTACACGTTATACACACATTATATGTAAGTTAAAGTCGTGACAAGGGGCCAGGAGTTAACCCGTCGCCGTCGCGTGATAACCACTACTCGCCCCGAAGGTTACAAAATCATTTCGATGCTATCAGACGCGACCAATAATGTTCAAATTGTGAGCGTAACACTTGTAACATAACCTTGAGGGTTTACTAAATTAAATATTACGCGGAGGGTTAATTTTTTTTGTTTGATAATGTTTAGGTTTGTTCGAAGAACTAATATTGTCATTAGGGGTGATACATTATAAATTAGCATGTTTTGTGTCGTGTTCACTTAATTAAACAAGCAAGTAAGCTTGGAAGTTTATGAGAAACAGTGATACTTTTACAAGACAGTTTTTGTGTTTATTGTATATCAATTTTTTTTCTAAATAAAAAAACAACCGACTTCCAAAAAAAAAAACACCATAATGAAAATTGAATTATGGAAATCATGAACTTCGCATATTTTGTGACAATAATTTTGGCAAATGGAATGACGATGGTTGGACTGTGTGAAAGATGATATTGGGTTTAAAGAACTAAATATTGCTAGAAAAGGAGTGACTACTAATTAATACTACCTGTATCTGTTCATTATGGATTGCAATAAAGATTACAGCGACTTATTAGTGTGAAGTATGAAATATACTAATATAAGTGTGAAGTATGAAATATAAGATATAAATATCAAATAAATTGGGATAAGGAAATGATGATGATGAATTTTGTCAAATGCAATAAGCTATTTTCCATAAAAATTCTAATTAGTCCGTCAGTTAGATTATCAAAAAATATTGAACCCGTATTTTTTCTTTTGTCAATTATATAAAAAATGATGAAGATATCGCCCGTTAAAGTTCCGCGTGACTTTTGCTTTGACGCTTGCAAAAGTGTCGCAAGCAAGTGACGTCACGACCCCCTACTCCCAAATTTTGACGCGCTTTATCTTTGTCATTTTTTGTTTGATTGAAAAAAGGAAAAATACGTGTCCATTATTTTTCGATAATCTAACTGACGGACTAAATATAATTATTATTTTTTTACCCAGGCAACTAACCTATTGAGCTTTAAAAACTGAAGTAATCATTTTCAAAACTAGATTCTTATTATAAACAAAGCAAAGCGTTGTGATAATCTTTTTTTTTTTGGCATTATTTAGTTTTCCTATTACTGAAAACGGCGTCCTCAATTGCAAGTACTTTCCATAAATAATTAAAAGTTCCGTTCTACATCGAGCGGTCAATTCAAACGACGTATTCTTTGTTATCGATCGCTCAGGGGTCAATGCTTGAATGAATGTTTTTTTGTACATATATGCATGTGTGTGTTACATTATACAACATTTGTTTGAAAACTTCTGTGACTCAAGGACGAAGTTTTTAGTTAATATCTACGTGACTAAATTGACAATGGATTTGAAGCCTGGTTTAGAATTTTGAGTATAAAAGCTTCATGTGTTATTGATTTTTATTTCTATTACTTATTATTTTGTTTGTGGCAATTATGTTTTGTCAAAGTAAAGTAGGCGATACGATGTCCATATTAAGATTAGGTCAACTTTTGTCTGTTAAAAATTTCGAGTTCTTTGAACTTCTATCTGTCTGCTCAATTAAATTGACCGAATCAAATTGACGGAATTTCTACATGACCAGAAAAAAATTTAAATACGAATTGTAACTATGGTATTTTGCAACTAAACTATTCGTAGGTCTGCAGTCCCACGCCATTTTCGAACAAAGATACGTCTTCGAAGACCATAACAAAACTCCAATCTACGGTTCCAAGTTCCAAACATAATTAAGTAAATTGACATCAACATGATGTGTAACAGACTTCACAAAGGCGCCGCAAATTCCGACCGATAAAGACCGATTTATATCGATACACAAAATATTATTCAAATCGGAATTCCTTTGCAATCGATATACTGCAAACAACGTTATCGAGAACCAGGATCTCGAGACCGGTCGAATTTCTTTAATGAGTCACCGCTAACGATTTTCCGTCAGAACCTTAGAACAATCGGACATGAATAATGGAAAACACTGTTTACCTTCGACCTACATCTAGTTGAACGATTAGCTTTGTTTGGTAGCCAAAAAATTGGTCAACTGATAAGGCCAAATTATTTACTAAATTACGTGCTATTACAACAAAGTTATGTAATCTCATTGGAGCCTTCACGAAAAATAAATTTCATGGGTGACCTTTACGTCCGACTGACGAGGGTACGATTTTGATGACTCACAGATGGGAACAATAAAAACACTACTAAAATGTCTGCTAAAATCCATCACACCTGCGTCACAAATTAGTGTTACGTGGTGCCAGAAGTCTGGTCCTTCAACCACTATAATCCACTTACAAACGTTGTTGCTAAAACCCACTTTTACAAACAGCTATAGGATTACGATACGCTATACCGAAATAAAAACAACACTTACAATTTATACCCCCGACCTACATCTGATCGACCGATAAATTCCGTTCTGTGGTCGCCAAAAAACCGGGTGAACTGACCATATCAACGTGTTTTATTACGTCAAATCACGTACTTCCTGAGAGCAGGGTATGTAGGACGGTCGTTAGAGATTACCTGTATTAACTGAGATTATTATGTTTGTAATATTATGTTTTGTTAGTACATTAATGTAGGTTGGAAATTGACCTGAGAGTAGTGAGGTCAGACGGCGAGCGGCCGTAAAAACAGAACCGATCATGGATGAAGGAATCGGTCGTGTTACTTGAAGGTAGCCTAGATAGACATCAGAAAGAGGGAAAATAAATTTTATAAACACAGCTTTTATAAAAATTATACCCATTTTGATTAAACCGCTGTCATTGAAAAACCTATTTGACAACCAATTATAGTGAGTTGAATCTTGATTTAGCAATTTAATTGAAAAAATAATCTCGATTTGATTAAAATATTTGCATAATCTCATGTGACAAATGAACGAAGTTTATTTAAAGTTTACATTTTGATAGTATCTTGACATATTGTCAGAAATTATTCAAAAGTGTGGCAGTAAATTTCAAATGTCATGAGAAGAATTAGAAGCCTTATCTTATATTTAGTTAGTCTTCGTATTCGATGTCTCAACAGAGAAAAAAGGACATATCCACTGCCTTCCATTAAAATATTATGAAGAAGTGAAATAAAATAATAATTATTAGTAATATACAAAGCAGTAACCGTAATCGATTATAGTAAATAGATGTAACATGCCGCCGCTGCATTGACAGACAGACAGGTAGACTAATAAAGATTTCATTCACGTGTTAGCACTAACCTTCAAATGATTAATTTAGTGGTACTTACTTACGATATTGTTTATTGTAGTAGTATCAAATGATTTGTTTATGTTATCTTTCAAATTTTTAAAATTATAATGGTCATGTGTTTTTTAGTTAAATCTTGGTTAAAAATATTTATTATTTTTATGATCAAATAAAACATGGAAGTTTAGTTAATAAGTAGTGGGTGTTTGTACCGAAATTAATTAAATAAATAAAGCCTGGGTTGTCCCAATGCAGAGCTATCTATGGCCTTTCTATATTACCGATGTCTAAATGTCACAGTTATATGAACGCTTAACACCAACATCCTTCGTACGCAACAACTCACAACTGACAGTTACCTAGGTACTCGTTATTATATACTCGTATGAACCGATAAATATAAACAAACAGGTAATTAAAGTTATTACAGGTACATTTGAACTAACTGCTCATTGCTAATACTATACTCTAAGTTAAACTCAGAAAACTGGACAAGTAATTATAAATAATAATAGACGTATTGTTAATAACACAAGCTATTCTGATTTATAACTTCAGTAATTAGGTATAAAGAGAAAACTCACTTTAGCAATACACAATATAATTGACTATTTAAATGGGATATAACTCCTCCGTAATGGGACGATATCTGCTTTGTTTGAATAATCCGCGTAGGCCGAGGAATGCACTCAGCCTGAGGACCCTTTATAATAAATTGAGCTAAAATAAGCTTTAAATTTAGGAAAGCTTATATGGTGGGCTTACTATTAAAGTGACTGATACGTAAGCTTCAATAAAATTCATATTTTGTGTCAAATTCATGTTGGATACTGCTATGGAAAAGTCGACAGTTTGCACCTACACAGGTGCCTGGTGGTTTGGTCAGTGTATGCCATTTGTAGTAAATATATGTTTTAATGTGTAAGCTTACATATGGTGGCGTGCATATTTTGTAAGAGTAGGCACGCATAAAATGTAATACAATTCGGAAACTTGATGCAAATATTTTGCATTTACTGCCAATGTATGTACAAGAAACTTATTGAAAATTTAATATATTCTATATAGTATCACGCAATCCACAGTAAATGATGGAGTTCTTAATTAAAAACATAATAAAAATTGCAAGATGTCGGAAATGAACACGGTTGCGCGGGCGCCGCTTCCTCTTCTATACAAAAGACATCAACGCGCTGCGCAGTCGCATGTTGCTTGATTAGCTATATTTTTTTGCTTGTAAACGTCTAACGCTTCGCACTAAGATATCTTGATTTAATTTTATGAGTCAGATATAAAAGCAAGAGTATAGAATTTATTGGCACTAAACATTTTTATGGTTTTGTGTTTACATAGTTGCAACTTAAACATTTATAAACATCAAGCGCGATTCGAATTCTTGTTGCGTGTAGTCACACGCGCATTACTATGGGCGTTTGTTGCTAAAAACTTACATAACCTTCGCCATTTTTGGCGGGATGTAAATCGTTTGCAAGTTAATATGCAAGTTACGTGTGTTGTTGTTTCCTTATGTGTAAGAAAAGAAGTTCAGTCAAAATATGTTTGACTGATCTTACCATTACTTAGTTACTTACTTACTTATATATTGTTTTCTCTTTTAAGCACAAAACAATAAGAAAATCATCCACAAACCGACTTTCAGTTGACCCATCTCAATGATGGTCTGTACTCAACCATAAAACGTGCATCTACTCTCATAATGACAACACCCTCAACTTTACTATTGCCATAAAAGAAAACACATTTAAACTAATGCGTGCTAACGCCTGCTGGTCGTGAAAGAGCCTTAAGCCAGGAATTGGCAGCACGACGCGCCATTAGGCGCTGGAGTCAGTGTCGCGCCCTAACGAGAGGACGCCATTGTGGCGATAACTAGAGATGGGACGCAACACTCGATTCTGCAATCGTTAACAATCGATTTATTTTATCGGATAGACTATTTGCCTGGTTTTGTTTTTGTTTTTATTGACGTCTAATGTGTTTGCCAATTTTATTTTATGTGATGTCCATTAAGGTAAGTACTTTTTTTTTAAGAAACTTTCAACGTAAAATTAAGAACAATGCTGACATAAAATGTAAAATCAAGCTTAGTTAAATAAACACATTTTATTTCAACTACGTAAGCCGTATCTATTAGTATAACAACCGGCTAAACATTATAAATACCGCCATTTAAGTAACGATCGTATTATGTTACGTGACGATTGATTTGGTATCATTTGGTATTAACCAGTACTCAGCTGTCAGACCGCGAAGTAGACGAAGACAGAGAGTATAGATTCGGGTCAAATACAGACACGATCTTGGCGTCTTATGACCGGGTTTACAACATCGGCGGAGAGATATCTATTACCTTCTATCTGTTAGCTTTCTGTTTATCTAGGTATTACTTACTTACTAATCTAACCCTTCATCTAGTTTTAAAATATTATTTTGGCGTGTAAATGTGTTTGTTAAAAGCAATGTATACAATAAACATCATATCATTTATCCAGCAGTTTATGGGAGAATGTGGGAAACTACTCAAATAGAAAAAGAAATGCTAGTCTTTTAATTACTACACTGAGTGTTAGGGTTCTCACTTAATACGTTTATACTTATAATATGTTCCAATTGGTCTATATGGATCTTCCGAGCCTTTTCTTCGTCCTTTCGACTTTTTTCTCGACTAAATATTTTTATTGGTCAGCACATCACTAGCGAAGTGGACACAGATAAAGAGTATAGATTGTCCGGGTGTCGGCCACGATCTCGGCATCTCGTGATTTGCTCTGCGAGATGGCCGGAGGCTAACATATTGCCTTCTATCATTCATTCCTATCAGGGGACTGTAAGACAGTGGTCCTGGTTGGTCAAAAAGAGCGGCATTGGCTCATTCTTTGTGTTGATCCATTCGTTTATGGCTCAATTTTAGCCTTTCATTTTCTCACGTTTAAGCTTATGTTCCTTTAAGGGATTGTTTATTAACATACCAAAGATCTATTTATAATTAACTTGTTACTGATACTGAGTGTCTTCTTTCGGAAAATAAAGACCAGGTTTCCTCAGAATTTTTCTTTGGGTACCAACCATATTTCAGTGGTATCTTAGATTACCTACTTAATCTAGAACGCGCATTTGTGACAAAAAGAAAAACACAATTAGAACCGCTTGATTTAATACTGCTATCTACTGGTAGTTGTAGTCATGGCATTGCATCTAGTTGACAGTGCTGTTATGTATCGACTCATTTTTATAAGGTCGGCCCAGTACTATTCTAGTGGCAAAGATAAAGCGTGTTGATAGCGGGGTGTCGCACGATCTCGTGATCGAATCACGAGATCGCCACGCGCATCACTATCAGATCATTGACTTTGACTTCTACAACCGATTAGTACACTTTCTTGCAAACACAAAAAAATAACACTTATGAACCAAATAACTAGGTTATAACCATTTAAGTTAACTTTAAATAGTGTGTACTTTTTTCACTTCAACATGCACAGTAGTATTTTTCATAACATTACAAAACATCCCACCTCTATTCCCCAAAGGGATGGTTAGAGGTGTACCTTTAGTAAGTACACCTGCATTTCGTGAGTCCCATGTAATGGAGGGCATTGCCATCAACCGGGCACAGATCCACACTCCGGGCTGCTACTAAGCAATTCCTGACAGAAAAATTCAATAGCACTTTGCTCGACCTGGGAATCGAACCTAGGACCTGCTCAGCAGTAGCACTTGCAACAACTAGACCAACGGCAGTCGTTTTTATAATGTGTCAAATAATTAGATTGTTATCATTTATAGTTTAGTTTATAGGTATAATTAAATCAGTGTGTATTTTCTTGTATTTTACTTCAAGATCCGCAAGAGTATGCTCATTAAAAAGAACCCTTATTTCGGTTACCAAGTGAAAATGCAAAATGTCGTAACTCGTAAACATTGTTGGTAGGCTGTATTCAGGATTAGTCGTCACGTCAGCGGTGATAAGTGGTCGATAATGGCGCGTTTCAATTGCGACAGTGGGCCACGATCTGGCCATCAAACGTGATTGGTCTTGCGTCGAGAATCCCCGTCGGCTTATTGGCTTTAGTTAATCTTATTTATATACTTAGTTTACTTTTTAGATAGGTACAAAACAGGAAATGTAGGATTTCCTTATACATTGATCTATGTTATATTGAAGACTTTAATTGAAATAGGTACTTAGAAAATTGAAACAAGATTAATAGTTGGCTGTTAAATTGAAATAGATTGCACCTAATCTATGATACATGTGTTGATCTAGCTACATACTTAGACACAACTAAACTATGTACTTAGTTAACACGCTTATAACTTGCTTATACATACTTTCTTAGCAAGCACCTATAAGCAAGTAGGTACCGACACTAAGCTTCTGACTTAGAATATACCTACATAATAGTTACATAAAACCTACCTAGAAAAAGTTATTTAAGTCAAAACTTGACCAGCTAAAATTCCTTCCTGCTTCAATTCCTTTATAAAATCCAGATACCTCATATGAGTTAACGCATAGGTACATAATATTCACCTAATGCATCTAAGTTTGTCTGTCTATGCTGATGCACTTACATACCTATCACCCTTGACAGTATTCTAAATCAAAACCAAAATGGTAAAATATCAGAACAATAACTTTTGCTGAACCCAAGAATCAAACCCAGACCCCAGCATATTGAAAGGATGGAAGTTACCGTTCAACTAATGAGCCAAAACGCTAAACGAACAAGAAGTACTCAAAACGGATCTTAGTAAATCCGGACCTTTTGGTTTCCTCGTGTTTTATCTTTAAATAAAACAACTAAACTAAAATACACAAAATCGATCTCTATATTTCCCGGAGGCTATATAAAACCACAATAAATCATAAAACTGCTAATTTATGGAATTAAAAATTGATACAGAATAATAAACTTTAACCACAAGCATTCATGGAAAAACAAACCCTAACTTAGAAAACAAAAAGTTCAAAACAGCTCAAAGGTAATAAATTCCATTCTAATACTACGCAAACTAAAGAGTAAAAAGGTCGTATGTCCACAACTAACTTCATGATTGAGTTCAAACCATTTCGATTTCAAACAAGAAGGTATGTAAGCCGCCCTACAAAAATTCAAATTAGGCACTAAAATATTCAAATAACTCTTTGCTTACTTATATCTATGTTTATTTACAAAAGCGACAGACGAGACACAGTTTTAAGTTGAAGCAGTACTTTATGCACAGATAAGAGGATTACGTCTATCAACTTAAGATAACTTTATATCAACACTAACTTGACATGCGCAATACAAACAAAAAAAACTTGGGTAATAATGTCTACTTATGGAAAGATTAATCTGTTGTGTTTTTAATACGATCAAGAAGACATACAAAACATAAACAATAGGTACTTAAAGAACGAAAACATACGACATTCTGCTTAAGACACTAAAAACTTTCTTGCACTAAACTATAGTATGACTAAAGTGTACTTACTGTTATCACGCAACAATTACGAAAGCTCCAGTTATCAACGATTATGTAAAAGAGGGCGCGCTCGCGCCTCTGTCCTGCCACTTTCCCTCAACTCCCGCCAAATCCTTGTCACGTCCCCAAGTCACTCAAAGTGCACTCAATCCTTCGTACGAAACAGTCAAACACAGTCAGTAAACACACCGGTGAAAAAGTTTGTATGAACAAATGTTATTTAAGTTCGTGTGTGTATGCGCGCGCCGAGTTGTGCCGGCGCGCGTCCGTTGCGTGACTCCGCCCGTGCCGTACTAGAGTGGCGAGCAGTGAGAACCGGCCACGGCTACCGAGTTGAGGACAAGTCGCCGGGCCTCGGCCGCCGCCGCCGCCCGGCCTGCCAAGCCGCCAAGCCTAGCTCGACCGCTGCCCGCTTACTTACACACATGAAAACCTACTATACTACCTATACAGACCCATTCTTATTGCACGTTTTATCGCAGTGTCGACTTTTTGTAACGACTAGATTATGCGCCTCTAAAACCCTCAGAGTAGACTTAACGCTGACGCTAATATCAACTTTCGGATATAAACTCCGCCACACAAAGAGTTCCTTTATCGAGTGATATAGATTTTATGTCACTATGTACCTCGATAAAGATCGAACTGGAGTATAATTTTGTAAGATACGGTATAATGGAGTAAACAGATTGAGCGCTTTGCTCGAAGTTTCATCTGAAAGTTAAGTAAGGAGTTCTGTAACTCCAACGTCAGGATGGCCGAAGTTCGATGAGTATTTGAAGGTTCGATTCTGTAAGTTTACTCGTCGAACAAAGGTCGACGCTACTGGTTTTAAAACGTCTTTTAGTTCTGCGAAAGCTTCACATCGCGTGATGTAGGCACAGGGGTGAACCCTACGCGTCCGCCGACTTGCATGTAATTACTAACAGAAGGAGGTTTGCTTCTTTTCGGGGCCAGCGCGTGACTTATAGCCAACCCTCCACCTTAAAAATGTCATTATAAGGTAATAAAGGGCACGTAAAATAAAGTTCCTTGAAAACAAATCAACAGACCCTATTGCACGATATAAATCTAACCATGAAAACTATGAATAATCGCTTCAGAATTATCTCACCAACGACAAAAATTAGCCATTAAGTAATATGTCAATAAAATTGTAATTAAGACACAAATAAGACATTAATCAATTTGCCGTATCTAATAAGTATTATAATGACTACGAGTATAGATGAGATAAAAAAAAATGAAAAATAGTTAATGTATGCTAATGAAGGTAACCCGTCAGATCATTGAGAGCGAAGGCGCGCTTAGAAAAACGTATCTTCTTTATTGCGAATGGAAGAATGCAATAAATATAAAGACATAAATAAAGTATTGTGGCAGTGTTGTGGGGCGACTCCACGGGTCGGCTGGCCGACAATGGTTAATCAAAAAGCCGTATCTCATTCCGCGAGACCTTGCCGGGACTGGACGTTACGTTATTTCGATTTCATTTGCGACTTGCGTTCTCGTGCGCGTGGTTTTTTACAACTTGTTGCTGAACGCGCCCACAGGTCATGCCTTGGTCCAGGAGCCTTTGTTATTCCCGGAGAAATATGAGGCGAAGTCGGCAGGTACCTACGAATAAATGGGATTCTTTTGAGGTATATTGAAATATCTCTAGGCGATGCCGAGAAACGGGGAGATTAATTCTCGAATGATGAATGGTAAACGTAAATCTCATTCGTAATTTACTCCTTGCTAGTTATCGCCTTTGTTTCGTATGTTATTATTATAAATGGACTAGAATATTGTAGTAACAAGGTATTCCTTTTATTGGGGAGTGGTTTAGGAAGAGTTTCATGTCATCGCTCATTGTTCTGTTGGACCGTTACTTGGTTAGAAATTCTTTTTATTTTCGTAAACAAGCGGGGGAGTATAGAATGGATTTGTTTTCTTTTTGTTACAAAAAGTAATTACTAGTCACGAATCTCGTGGCCAGCGAAGCGGGTGCGCGTCGAGATTAATTGAATTCTTAGGTGTGAAGAGATGGAGCCGAGAGGGGGCGGACGAGCCTCACACTTTTTAGATAAGAAGATGTAAGATAGGAGCGGCAGCGACATAATGTATGATCTGTGTGATAACGGTCCAAGTGATGGTGATAAACGTAGTGTCTTCAAGAATTTATTTGTGTTTAATGCCATTTTTACATAAAACCATCAGCATCTCTATTGCTGAACTTGGACCTCTGTTAGACGATAATGAACTGTTACTAAGAAATTACCAGTATCACCTCGTATTTCAGACGAATTGGTGATTGCATTTTTTTGTATTATCATTTTATCAGTTGCCTAATGAGCAATGGGTTTCTATTTCTTTGCCAAAACACACAGTAAAGCTCGGCTCATTAGCCGATTCGCACGAATTTACTCGCCCGAAACGGGCGAATCATCACTTTTAAATAATATTATCTTTTCTACTACTTTACTTTATTGCATGAAATTCAAAATGTGCCAGTTGCCTAATACATACTCGAGTTCGACTCGCCCACAAATAATATTAACTTCGTGCGAGTCGCCTTGTAGAAAAAATTATATTAAGTACCTAAAAGTTACGATTCGCCGTTTCAGGCGAATAAATTCGCGCGAATCGATTTATAAGACAGTCTCTTTATAATTTAATTATTTATTCCAATATTTATTTACATGACAATCAGTTTTGTGAATATTTTTTCTCAAAAAACTATACTATTTATTATGAGGTCAATTTAATGACTTGGGTCCGCTAACGTTTCTTTGGTCCCAGGTTTGATCTCCAGTTCAAGCTATAGGTTAATTGGACTTTACTAATAGGAATCTCAGTTATTGCCGGAGATTAGAACTGTATCCGATAAATTGCAACAAGCTCGCTACTCAGTACATATACGAATCACATTAAGCTGGAAACAAACTTATAACATGGCATG
This sequence comes from Apamea anceps, assembly GCA_951799955.1. Lineage (NCBI taxonomy): Eukaryota > Metazoa > Arthropoda > Insecta > Lepidoptera > Noctuidae > Apamea > Apamea anceps. Next base: position 15,616,014 of record OX637506.1, read on the forward strand.
CCACAATATGGCGTGCTCATTGGTCACATTTCATATTGTGAAGCAACGTTTTGTTATTTTGACCAATGAAAACGTGGGGTGGCGTCGGGTGTTACAAGTGTGCTGCAGTCTTAAAGCCTGTAGGAAGGCCCGTTATTGGCGATCTGTAGGTTTACAATGATACGAGTTTCGTCTACTGTTTCACTTGTTTATTTTGTATGAACATTGAGTGTAGATTTATATCAGAGAAGTTAGTAGGACATGGTTGTCGTTTCCTGAAGTACTGGGCTAATTATGAGATTGGTAATGTCTTTTGTTTGGTTTCCCCATTAATTTCGCATGTCAAAGTCTATTCAAACTTATATTTCAACTTGATGTTATTTCAAGTTATAAACATGTTTGAAGTTGTACCGTAAACTGAACTTTATAGCGTAAGATTAAAAGTTATTTTTCCATAAACTCATATTTGTTTACATTTTTGGCAAGTAAATCGCGAATGCAGATTAGGTAGGCTATATATAATTATATCGTCTCGTTTCTTGAAGCATAAGCCTACAGATTGGCTTAATGACGTGTATACACGTGTGAAGCTTGCGATAAACGTAAGAAGCTTGGCTCTGTTGTCTCAAAGCTTCAATATTTTTGTGAACCAATCATAATACCTCCATTTTTATGAACCGACAAGCCGTTTGGGTACACGGGGCTTGTCGGTTAATCCCATTGGCTGATGGGATTTTCCATCGGTAAAATTTACGAACTTCAATCCTCTATTTTACGCAATAATCCTTCCATAGTGCTTTTGCACTTTCTTTATAATACTCTTGTGCCAACTCCATAATTATTCTAGAACCAACGGTTTAGGCTGTGCGTTGCCTCTCAGTGAGAATTTAAGATTTTCACTAATAGATTTAGTGATCCAACAAGAATTTCTAAAGTAAATAGCTTACCTATACAGCCTATACTCGTATAGACAAGGTCAAATTAAATTATCTAGTGAAACTATGCAGATGTAATGGGTGCCGATACCTAAACATAATAAAACATATAATAACTAATTTAATGATTTTTATGGGGTCACTAGCAGCGCCCCGCGGTTTCACCTGCATAAATTTCAATCCCGTGGAAATATCGGGATAAAAAGTATCCTATATGTTATTACTGGTTATAAACCATCTGTGTGCCAAATTTCATCTAAATTCGTTCAGTAGTTTTTGCGTGAAAGAGTAACAAACATCCATCCATCCATACAAACTTCCACGTTTATAATATTAGTAGGATAGGATTAACAACAATTAGAAAATCTGTTTAAAAAGTCGGTTTATTTGAGCGTAAACTTCACAAACGTAATGGGTATCGACAACTCAACACGTTAAAACAACACAAAACAAATTTTTTTAACACCAACACTACCAGCAATCGTTGATCCCCAAAATAAACATCAAAATATTTTTAAATTTTAATTTTATCATGTTTTGTTATTGATGCCTATTGCGTCAGCAGAGTTTCGCTAGCTAATTTAATTTGACCCTGTATAGATAGAAAACCGCGTTCGCTTCTAACTCAAACTAAAAGTTATCATGTCCCGTCTAAAAGGTCCATCATCACTTCGATGTACGACGCCTGCGCAGCCGATAGAATCGTAAAATGTATACTTTATCACATATATTAAACGACCAGATTATAATTACATGCCAACGACTTGAGAGGGCCCGATGGGATATGCGCCTTTGCTTTTACCATAGATCGGAGATTGCGTATATGAAGGATAGTATTTTACTAAGATCAATAAAATTCATCAATTATAAAATATATGTAATTATATTAAGAAACAATAATTTCAATTAGCCACCAACATTCAGGTCAAAATAAAATATCTAATTGTAAAAGACCTCGAGTTTTTTTTTCTGATATTTCTGTGCTTATGGGAGCCAGAAATCTAAGTCATCGTTTGAACACTTTGGATTCAGTTCTACCTGCTAAAATGACCTCAAGTTTTGCCTGTTTCTGCCAGTAAACATGATTACAGCCCACTCCCTCTCTTCAAGAGGGAGTGGGCTGTAATCTACCACATAGGCTCAGTGCGGGTTGGTAGATGTCACATACCAATAATTCGAAGAGAATTATTGGTTCTAGAACTTACCGGTTTCCTCACAGTGTTTTCCATCACCATTTTGAGAGCAGTGGTGACCAAAGTATTTACTCAAAGTAAAGCGCCTGCCTGGGTTCGAACTTACGCCCTACAACTCGAAAGTCGGGGAGGATACCACTGGGTCACCACTACTTCTGGGCCAGCATTATAAATGTGAAAGTTTGTATGGATGGATGGATGGATGGATGTTTGTTACTCTTTCACGCAAAAACTTCTGAATGGATTTGGATGTAATTTGGCACACAGATGGTTTATAATCAGGATTAACATATAGGATAGTTTTTATCCCGATATTCCCACGGGATCGAAACTTATGCGGGTGAAACCGCGGAGCACAGCTAGTCCTTTATAATAAAGTGTTAGTATTGACACTTTTTCTACGTCCTTGGTACCAACTCACATTTAAACACACAAGCAGTACATTTACATCTTAAACAGATAAATAACACAGATACAACGCTATCTTTCAATTATCACACGTAGCACTTTTTATACGTAAATGGTTCGCGTGGGCACAGAAAGGATTAAAATTTCGATTATTGATGTTTGTCATTTCTCAAACAGAATGATAAATGAGATCTATCAAACGGAGCGGGCTGTTTTTTGCGGAACATGGATTAAAAATGGATCTATGTACACAAAATCCCGCTAATACTGTAAATGGAAAAGTTTGGGTGTTCTGAGTGTTTTTTATAAAAATTCGTTACGTGATATGAAACAATTGAATAGAAAAAATCGGCCTATAATGTTCCCACTGCTGGGACTTAGGCCTCCTCTCGAGAGGGAGTGGGCAGTAATCAACCACAAGGCCCAGTGCGGGTTGGTAAATGTCACATGTCTTTGAATGTTTGGTTCTAGGACATGCCGATTTCTTCACGATGTTTTCCTTCACCGTTTTGAGAGCAATGGTAATGAGATCATTTTACACAAAATAAAGGGCCTGCCTGGGTTCAAAGCCACGACCTACTCGTATGTTGGGGCCTATACAGGGCCACTAGTGCTCTCTCATATAAAATAATATGTAAAGTAAAATGTATCCTGGATACTAGTCAGTGTTATTTATTTAAACTTTTCGCACAAAAAGGTACAAAGGCGGACTTAATGCCTTGAGCATTCTCTATCATTAAATCAAGAGTGGTGAAGAGATTAGATGGCAGGTGCTTTGGTTGAGAGGGACAATGATAAAAAAAACTCTAAAAAGAGTTAGTTGTTAAGAGTTATTGCCAAAAAAGAGTGTCCGAACGATAAGAAAATAAAGGCTTCTAAAGGATAGGTCACAAGGATAAAAAGTTGCAGCCTCTTAGGTACGTCTGCTAATAACCACTTCAACCTAAATCACCAATCCGCTTGCTAAATGTGGTGATTGCAGAATCTAATACAAGAGGCATAAAATCGAAGACTGAACAAGTCATATTCCCCTTTATTCATAAACGTTGCTTAAAATTATTAAGTTGTGATTAGCGACTGTTTAACCATACAGTTTTGACGTTTAAACGTCACTTAAATTTATACAATAAAACTAGCTGCGACCCGCGGTTTCACCCGCATAAGTTTCGATCCCGTGGGAATATTGGGATAAAAAGTGTCCTATGTGTTAATCCTGGTTATAAACTATCTATGTGCCAAATTTCAATCCGTTTAGTAGTTTTTGCGTGAAAGAGTAAAAAACATCCATACAAGATTTCGCATTCATAATATTATTATATTATATTATATAAGTAGGATAGGATATAATAATAATAAAACATTGTTGAATAATATTATAACAATGTTGAAGCAAAGCCATTAGCCCACAACCATTACAAACGAAACTTAATAGCATAATCCACAATTCACCTAATAAATCAACAAATCCACAATCCACAAAAAATAACCTTAAACACTATTGCACAATTCTTCAGTTTCCGGTAAAAAATACGCAATATACGTAACTCTTCAAAATCGATTATTTCACTCCTCAAGAGCGTTGTAAGTGAAAAAATCTATGTCAAGCACTCGTTTGGACTGTTAGTTAGAATTGATCTACAGTTAAAACGATCGACACATCGTATTAACTGTTTTGTTATGTCGCTATTGTGGCCCAGATTTCTGATTAAATCGTGATTTAGACTGCAGTGATTATGTATGTAAGTCGGGGCTTATTATGGATAGATTTTGCAACAAATTGTTATGTCAATGACGTTCTTTACTATTGAATAAGTAATTATGTTTCAGACAAAAAGTTTTAATCTTCAGATTTAAGGGTAGATAGATACAGTACACGAACATGCGTGTCATCTTTTAGAACAGTAATTGCTTTCAGAAATGGAATAATACATACATTCACGTCTTTTTTCCATGGTGGTTGGCAGAGACTACATAACGCCACCTGGTACGATCCTTTCTTACTCCTTTTGGTTCATTACCGTCATACATCTGATCATACAAGCATTTCGAGTACGAGTACTACGCATCTGACCTTTCTGAAGAACTATGGAATAATACAATTAACAGATAAGTCTTCAGCCATCTGCCATTATATTGCATTTGTATCAAACGCCAAACCCACCAAAATGCCAAACGTGCCACGGGAACCAATAAGATCAATCAAATCAAAACAGCCGAACATTCCCGAAAGTTTACGAGACCGTATATCCATATACAGGGTGTAGCATCGACTAAATTTCAACCATATGCCCGATTCTATAGCGTTGATAGAAACGCGTGTGCCCACGCATAAAATCAGTGGCTGCACGGTGGTACTTGATTACGGTGAACGAAAGCGTGTAAGTGCAGTGTCAAACGTTACATTACATGTTACAGATACGTGTTACTGTAACTGACGGTTGTGAAATTAGTAAGTAGGTATTATAGCATACATTTATGGATAGCTGTTGTAGTGTTTTGCGTAGATTGTGAATTCTGGTTTAGTTTTTCTATTTGGACATACATTGTTTTCCAAAACTCATCTGCCGCGCAACTATGTTGCGGTCGGCTTCTAGTCTAACCGGATACAGCTGAATACCAGTATTTTACATGGAGTGCCTGCTTATCTGACCTCCACAACCCAGATACTGGGTAATACGATACCCCTTGGTAAAACTAGTTGTCACACTTTTGGGCTTCTGACGACCCGTAACGACTGTCAAAGATCCACGAATGACAGCCGGGAACAACGGCTTAACGTGCTTTCCGAGGCACGGAGGTGTCTTGGTATATGAACGATAGTAGTACCCTTTTTTTTTGTTTTTTTCAGGGTTTGAAATCATCAAATGACCCCTCCCGCTCTGGGTGGAGCAGGAGGGAGTGTCAGACTCTTACTGACTAAAACCCACCCGTGTTCCTTCCTTAGCCCTTTATGTACCAGGGCAGCGGTAACCCTTTCGGACGATCCCGCTACCCAGTAGTAGTACCCTTAAGTTTCCTTTTGTTTTTGTGTTACTTGTGTAGTTAGTTAGTCATTTAATTTAGTACCTACTCTCAAAGTTAATTGTGTTAAATATTGTAAAAGTTATGTTAGTAAACCAATAAAGCGCTGGTACTGTATTAATGAATATTGTTATTTATAATTGAGCGCTTCATAATAACTGCTTATAATTAACATCAATCATTTGCGAAGAAGCTACTCAATTTTAATGATTGTTTTTAGTATATATTTCTGTTTGGGTTATCCATTAACGGTGTAATATAACCGTCACGCCTGCAGGTTATTTACGGCTACAATTTGTCTATCACGGCAAATTGACAGGGGGTGAGCTTTATCCCTAAACATCGGGGTTGTTGAACTCCGGTTTTTTACTCTGCCTGGAGAGATCTTATTTAGGTCAATACCAGTTTTAGTTTTTATCATACTTTTATATTTTTTAGTAAAAAAAGTATATGACTATTGTAGAAATGGAAATGATAATTCACCACTCTAACCTTTCCAATAATATATTGAGACCATTGTTCACATAAAAAATTAAAAAAATGAAAATAAGAATAAAAATTGATGTCCTGTGGTTTTTTTTTTTGTTAGTCTACTTTGGGCAAAGCCCACCCCTTTCTCCTTCAAAACCGGATGTCGTGTGCGATTTCTGGCCAGTTGTTATACGAACAAGAAAAAATAAATAAATATGTTGACGCCACAGAGGTCACGCTGCACTATGTACAATACGCCAAAATAACCACTATTTGAAACCCTGTAACAGCTACAAAGTGCTGGGTCAGGCGTCAGAACACGTAGAAGACGAGGGGATAAGGTGGACAAAAACCAACTGGAAGTGTTGGTGGCAAACCTTCGTCGCGTATACCTAGCGGTGGGATAAAGGAGACTGACTGTAAGCAGTAGATAATAAAGTGCCCACGCAGTTATAAAGTCATATCTGTTTATTACAAATGTCAACTATCTCAAAACAACCTGATTGACTCATGGTATTTACGCGGAATTGTGGACTGACTTTTTCACATAAAAACATGGCGTATTATTGTTGCTCTGAAGGGGCAAACAACCTTGCACTTTGCAGCGGCCGCGCCGATTTCATCTTTGTGCGCAAGTGGTTTTTCACTGTTCATGGAATTATTTTATTTTTTTAGTTAGAAGAGTCGTCTTCCTCATGCCTGCCAATACCTGCTATAAAAGTTTGATTTCTACAACGATCTCTCTATCTCGACCTCGTCTAGTTTTTCTTTTTACATATTATTGACGTGTATGAGTGATTGTATAAACTTACTTTCAGAAAGAAACAACGTTTTGATGATGAGTTTTCCAACATCTGTACTTTATCCAGTAATAGCATAATCAGCCGATAAGGTTCCCACTGCTGGGACACAGGCCTCCTCTCTTCGAGAGAGAGTGCCCACTCTCTCTAAAAGGCACGAAAAATTTTAAGACGTGACATCTACTAGCCCGCACTAGGCCCCTAGTGCGGGCTAGTAGATGTCACATGTCTTAAAATTTTTAGTTCTAGGACATGCCAGTGTCCTCAGATGTTTTCCTTCACCGTTTTGAATGCAGTGGTGATGAAATTATTTACTCAGACTAAAGCGCTTGCCTGGGTTTGAACCGTCGACGTAACACTGCAGAATTATAATAAAATAATTTAAACACCAGTTATATTGGAAACTGATGTATAAACAAGGCATCCCGCAAATATTAAAATATATCATATTTTATTTACACCTTACACCTCTTATAATGTCATAAATTGAGATATAACCTTAATAGCTATCTAATTAATTGCATATCACTACAAATTACGCGTATGCAGGTCACTACTACTACACCTCCCCATATAAAGTCAATCATTAAGCAAGGTCGAATCTTATAAGGACTAAACATGCGTAATATACGCCCGATCCAATCGCCACAGTTTCCATTTAGCTTAACTACTCCAATCGTCCTTGTCAATGCTACAAATAAAGGGTTCCCACGCGACTTCACAAATGAATAAAGGTCGGTAAGCGGGACTGCCAGGGTAGCGGGATTGTCCGAAAGGGTTACCGCTGCCCTGGAACATAAAGGGCTAAGGAAGGAACACGGGTGGGTTTTAGTCAGTAAGAGTCTGACACTCCCTTCTGCTCCACCCAGAGCGGGAGGGGTCATTTGATGATTTCCCATCCTCAAAAAAAAAAAAAAAAAAAAAGGTCGTTCTAACCTTTATTATAAGGACTGCGATTGGCTATCCACGGACTCACGATACCATGGATTTATCGCGAGGACACTCACTAAGGTCCAGCCATAAACCGACATGCGCTTCTAGGCCAACCCTATAAACAAATTTACGACTATAAAAGCTGTTCTTTTTTTCCGAGAGATTTTTTAGAATTTGGATTTTATTACTTTTTAATGGTGAGCATCCTTGTAAGGATCCTTGTTGAGGTTTTGGATTCAAGCGGTCTAAGCGCTTTTGAAGATTTGTTTCATCATTCACGGTTCGAATATTTTTTTAGTTCTTGGAAGATATAGTCACATCTTTGTTATGCATATTAATAATGTCGTTTTAAAACTTGAATAGGTAATCTTTTAAGTTGTTTCCAATGATTCGATGACGTAACAGCTTAAAGATTTCAGTTAGCTCATTCATTCTACAACAATGATTAACATCAGAAACTAATCTATAAACGAACCATCACGTCCAAACTTTTTACAACAAATCTTCCGAGTAAATTAAATCTTAGCAGCAGAAAAAACCTCAACTTAGAATGAAGCGCTTTATCGCTGGACGTTCATTTCGTTCCTTATCCTTGAGTTTTTTGGTGCCTAAAGCGAAGTGGGATCCATTAAGATAGGTCAAACGATACGCCCTCGGAATGCCATACTTCTCACTCCTTACTCAAATGGTTCCGTCGAATCGGACTGAGTGGCGGCAAATAGTTCGGCGATGATATTTTCTTGATTGCTTTCAATTTCCTTTCGCTGTATTTTTTGGGAATCCTTTTAATTTACTTAAGTGTTTTGCTTTCAGATATTTCTTGTGAAATATCCGGCAGGATGATATTGCATAATCATAGCAGTGTTTATGATTGTCTAGAATGTTGTATTGGGGACACGAGCAAGCAATGGATAACATTATCGAACTTTGAACTTTTATTTGTTGAATACGAGGCTGGCTTCGTTGTATTTTATGTGTGTGTATATTATGTATTTTTTTTAATATGCGTCTTGTTTGTACAGAATAAACAATTTTTCTTACATTTTTCTTTCTTTTTATCAGACTAGCTGAAGTAGAATCGACTCAACCTTCTATCCCATCCATAGGACAAAATTAATCCCATCCATCGCCTAGCATCAAATGGAAAAAGTCAATAAAGGCTGTCAGTCCACCTGACGATAATCCGTTACATTTGACGCCTTCGACGGACAGCCGAAGGGCACCAAAGCATTGACCTTGTAGAATGGGACAGGCCAACCTACGCAACTCTGGAACACATCAACATCAACCAGATATCTTCAAGCATTCTCCGTCACTTTAGCACCGACACCGGTCCGATTAAAAACCTCCCACATTACGAACAATCCCAAATAACTTAGAATAAAAATGTACAGACATCTTTGTCGGCGCTTTTATTACAGGTTTTGCAAGCGGCATCTTACGAAACATTTTTATCTAATAACAAATCAGCGGTCCCCTATAAAGGATTTATTTTAGCTGTCTAGTTTACTGCACAAACATGAAATTCATACAAATTCACTGGCTTAGCCATAAGCGGTCGTATTATATGTTACACATTAAAACACAACAAATCCTTCCTTATTCCGTCTACACACGAACAGTTACTTCGAAGTAACGATCCATTAAATTATTATTATCGGGACCAGCGGAGCCGTGAGCATATTGTTTTCCCGTATCAATTTCTACATTGACTCCAGTTCCCGGTTTATCAAAAACTAGAATCTTAATAACATAAAAAACTTTGTCAACGACCATTACTGGGAAGTTTAGAGAACTTTAGAGTACTGTTTCAACGCTTTTAAGACAACTTAGTAACAATTTAGAGAGAAGTAAAACAAGCTCTTACCTCCCCTCTCATCGAACCGTCAGTCGAGTCGGGTAAATCACCACTTTGGGGAAATATTTATAGTGGTATGTATTACCCGTCTTCAAAATTTATGGGACGTATTACGGTGTCATTACGACGTAAAATAGACGTCGATGCTCCGAGGGGTAACAGCCTCGTATTGTAATAAATATATTAAATACGAAAGCAATAACGTTTGCTTGAGGAATGCCCGAGGCAAGGTTCATCGGAATATTTTAAATATATGAGCTACGCGTGGTTGACCGGTTATGCCAATATCTCAATTTGCGGTTGAAGATGCGGTGACGAGTCTCTCTGATGCAACCAGCCGATGAACGCAACGGATCAATAATGTCGGATGGACTTATAATAGGTTCTGTTATGTTTAAAAGATAAAATATGAAGGTTTATGAGAGGTCTTTGAACTGGCGTTCGTAATAGCATTGACATTGCATCGGAATTTTAATAAGATGAGATATTATTGTAAGATGTATGGTGACTGTAAAAATGCAATCGATGTGTAATAAATCGGGTTTGGTAATGGCAGTACCTATTAAGGCGCGGTATGGATAAGTAGTTTTTTAGGTAATTGACAATAGCGCATCGCGGCTACAAATAAGGTTCAAAATAGCGATGCGTTTGATGTTAGTTTAATCGAATGACCACCAAAATGACATGATAGTCATTTTGCGTTTTTTTAAGTAAATTAAAAAATAAATGTTCGACTGTGTTCTGTGTTTTAGGTATTTCTTTAGTTCATTGAATTCCCTTTATTATTATAACATAAAATATGATAGTTTACGTTTAAGGTTTGAGAATTTTGCGACGAATTATGAGCTTGTTTTATCTACTACCTTATGATTTATTTTGGAATAAGTATTTCGTTTGAACATTTTCAATTTACAAAAAGTTCTGGCTTGTAATATGCACAAATACTATACTAATACGCATAACTGTGCGACAAAGAACTGAGCGTTTTACGGTGACCCACGTTTGGGCAGCGCATTAAACGTAACGTATGTTATTTTTTCACGAGATGAGCTCAATTCCAAGGGTTCTTACGTCAATGAGTCTCATGTTACAGACATTACCTACTTAAAATAAAGATCACCTACAATAATTCTATTGTAATGTTTATTTTATGTAGGTACTGTACAGATATACAGGTATCGTATTACCCAATCACTGGGCTGTGGAGTTCAGATAGGCAGTCGCTCCATGTAAAATATTTGTATTTAGCTGCATCCGGTTAGACTAGAAGCCGACCCCAACATAGTTGCGAAAAGGCTAGGAAAGAAAACGAAAAAAAGAAAATACATTTATTTAGGCAGATGATGACCTATACAGGTCCTCGTATGTATGCATCCATAACAATATGTCGTATGATTATGCTGTCGCTTACAAAACTACGCATCAATATGAATACATAATATTATCTTGTTTAAAGTTCACTACTGAGTATGTGGTGCTCATAATGTCTGTTAAAGCACGAATTTGGTAGAACTGAAATTTAATACGGACGTAGAAAATATCTACCAGTCACATTCGATACTTGAATCATCTTTTAGCGCACATGGTCAAAAAGGGCGTGGCTTTTTCCTATACACGAGCAAAGTTGCACGTGAATGTAATAGAATATATTTTTAATTACAAGCGGTAATTCTTTGAGGTATTTGAATCGTTAATTGTCAACGTATAAATAACAAATGAAGAACATAAATAATTCCCTATCACTATTAAATAACTGAACAGCCAGTAGCGATACCAAGCACCGATAAGCCACCAACATTAATTCTTCACCAGACATCTTCACACATTTCTTTTAAAAACACGATTACATAAAACAAATCGTCACTTAACATTCAAAATACTTCCAATAAATCGAGTACAAATTATTCTAAGTAAATCTAAATTAAGTCGGGACAATCTTGGCAAAGTATCAGGGCCTCATAGGCAGTCCGAGGTCTTGTTATCTCTTAGCAAGTAGTTGCAGTCGTTTACAAATGCGAGGAGTCACGCGACGACTCAGCAACCCGACCAGCAACCGACAACAGTAGCTTGTTGTGTTGTAGTGCTGTTGTTCGTCGTAATTTATAGTGGTAGTGTTGATCGTAGGAATTATATAGGGATACTGGACAACGGTTTCAGTTAGTTAAATTCGTTCGGTTCGTTTTTCTAAGAACGAATCGTTTTATTATAAATCTATACTTAATATACTTATACATTAATATTATAGAGAGGTAAAATTTGTTTGTTTTTTTATATGTATGTAAGGGGTAATCTCCGGAAGTAACGATCCAATTCTAAAACAAATTTCACTAGTAGTAAGCTTCATTATTTCTGAGTGCTATAGGCTATAAATTATATGTAAATCTTGCTTTTTAGCTGAGCTATCAGTACTTTAGCAAGTCGAAAAGAAATAGTAGTCCCGGACTTTTCTGTAGAATTATTTAAGGTGGACCAGATGGCCATACATTGTTATTAACTATATACAACTGTTAAGGCAGCGCATACAAATAATCCTGTTTGAAGAGGTATTAAAGTAAAGCTGTATGCTAATACAGCTTTACGTGGTGGTTTGAGGTGGTGGTGGTCTTTGGGGTCTCTTTTTGGTGAGGGTTTTTGACACCTTCATGTGCTTGTACTAGTGAAAATGACAGATTTTCATGACGACCGTTATAATACGATGAAACCGCTTTCCTATGAAACCAAAGCTTTAGCGGCAATCAGAGCCTTGAAATATTTGCTCCATTTAATTTTACCTGCAGAAGCACCGTTAGAACAAGAGTCGACTACGCTATGACCTGGACTCACGAGCCGAAATGCCTTCAGAGTAAAATGTTGTCAGAGTTTTCCTAATTCATAATACTGATATTGAAGTTCCTCTTTTGTAATACTTCGTAGAATATATATTACAAGCATAACTTGGCTTCTTCCGTTGCGTAAACAACAACTTTTCGAAGAAACTTATTCATAAAAACATTAACATCACGTATGTTTTCCCTGAAGGGTTGGGCAGAGGTATACCCAGTATGTTACCTACATTTTCACCAGTTGTTGCGTGTGTCTACGTTGCATGTAATACGGGTCTAGCTTAATGCCACGAACCGGGCACCCAGCTGCTTCCGAGAAATCAACCCAATCTCATTCCTTGAAGAAAAATCAGACAATCTTTCTATTCATTCTTTTAATTACTTTTAACACCTACATTAAAATCTAAGCATAATTACATCATTTCATTAGACTATCTATGGTAAGGTTATGGCATGGCATGGTCTATCGGCAGGGTATTAATAATACCGGTTGTTAGTCATTCAATTGATATGAGACTTTCACTATCGAATAGCTTATTGATTGTCATTGGATTTATAACGCCCACACGGAATAGGAGGATCTGTAATGTTATTATAAATTATCGGATGCTATACGGTAGGTGTATATATTATTTATGTTCAGTACATACTTGAAGATATAATGGTACAAGGTAAAGAAAAAATATTATGTTAACGTCAACAAGGCGCCAAATACAGTTGAGTTTTAATCTGAACTAATATTATATGTATAGAGAAAAGATTTGATTTTTTTATGTTTGTTTGTTACGCTTTTACGCCAAAACGACTGAATGGATTTGGATGAAATTTTGCTCGTAGGTAGACCTTGTCATAACCTGGATTAGGAAATAGGATACTTTTTATCCTGATATTACTACGGGATCGAGACTAATGCGGGTGAATCCGCGGATCGCAGCTAGTGTTATAAAATACAAAGAATAAAACAGTAAAGCCACGATGCAAGTTTCTTGCCTGTGGTATACAATCAAATTGAAGCAACAAATAACTTCATCGTCTATTTTTATTGTTGCTTCAAGTTATGGTATGTCATAGGCATTTAAATTGCATCGTGTAAATCAAACTATTAAAGGCTTATTGAGGACCGGTCGATGTGATACACCTTGGGGAGGCCTATGTCTAGCTGTTGTCTTTCGGCTGAAGTTATGATAATGATGAAGTCAGATAAATTGTAACCCACTAAGATAGACAACAGAAAGTACCCGCGAACTCTCAGTAAACTCGAAACCGTGAACGCCTTAGTTTGCGTTAGCAGCATGTGTAAACAGTAAACACGGTGCCTTTGTGCAGCGAAACGCCTAATGAAGTGAATTTATGTTGTGGCTCATTATACCTGCATTACGTTCTGCTATAAGATTGGACGCTAACTTCCTAAGTGAAGGTTTTGTAGGAAGTATACAGTTGTAATAGCTTGAGAAGAGAGAGAAATTCATAGATTTCATTTCATTTCATTTTGAAGTTCAAACTCGACTCAAAACCATGATTTTCATACCGAGTCGAAATCCAGAATCGAAACCAACGGATTCGTAATCTACAAGAAAGTAACAAGTAAATTAACAACAATAATCAAATTGATATTAAAATGTGTGATTTTAAATTACCTCATGAATTTAAGACTTTGATGACGTCAGTTTTCCGTCATTTGCAAAATAACAGAAAACTGTAGGCACAATGCTAAATATATCTGAGCCGTAGAGTGGCAAGGATCTATCGCCCACCTTGGAAGCAGGTTGGCTGTAAAGCCAGTCCCATCAAACCGGTGTGAACCCGAAGTATTTACAAGATCTTAATCTTTTCATGTCTCAATTCGCGCAGTCAGGGTTCAAAACATACCGGTTACCCACGTCAGATGCATCATATGATGATATAAGTTTTCTTGGAGTCTAAAATATTTGTACCTTTTGCAGATTCTGGCTCCTGAAATACAGGTACTCTGACAGACACAGACTACCTAAAGTATTTGAATCTCCTTCTTTTCAATACATCCAAAGGTTGTCTTTAAAAGATTGCTCTTAGCGATAAGACCGCCCATTGTGTCACACTTTGTAAAATTTATATTTTTCTTTGGCTGTAATTTATATGGTGTACATAATAAAAAGTACTCTATTCTATTCTACTCTGACCTAACTCTGAAGCCAGGGTCTCAATTTTTTTCTCTAACCTCTTTTTATTGCCATAAACGAATAAAAAAAAAAACAAATGATAAAATAGAGATGTCCATGATTGCAAAGTTTGGATAAATAAAGCTCTCCCTTTTCTAAGATACACAGACTCCGTAATTATCTGTCTAAACTGAGTTATGTACATAATGTCTCATAAACCTTTCTTCATAAACTTCGTAACTTCCTATTCCAAGTTTTTAATAGCATCCTCTTCGATTCGTTCCCTCGTATATTATAAGCCATTGTTTAGTTACTAGAGGTCACCTCTGAGCTCTGACTCGGTAAGGAGTCGTGGTATGTCTGTCCGTTTGTTGATGTTTATGCAATTGTTTTATATTTTTCTATTACTCTGTCTAGGGCTGCACTTCACCTGCACCAAGAGCCTATAGCTGACCACTGAGAACTTATAATGTACTGTATCTTCAAGATGATAAGCTTCAATTTTCTTTGCAGTCACTTGGGGCATAAGACTGTTATTTTTGTAGTATCAAAGTATTCGGATCCGTCGTACTCGGCGGTTCTCTGTGGGCGATGGTACTGGACATGCAATATGAATTGTACTGTGGCTAGTGTAGTCCTCAGTGATGTCGATGTAAGTACGTTACCCAGCACATCCCTATTCATATATCATAATTTTCTTATGGGAATTGTTTAGCTACTTCGTTGCCTGCATGATTGTTTCGAAGATATTTCAGACTTTAGTAGTCGGCGTCTGTATCATGAGAGGCATCGTAAAATTGAACGAGGTGGGAGTTCTTTTCCTATTGTTGTTAAATGTTAAGAACTTATGGGTTTCTCGTGATTAGATTTTTATGTGTCATTAAAATTTAAGTATCGGTTGAGACAGTTGTTGATACTAAAACGCGCTAAGTGATAACGGCAAATCAGAGGGGGTGAGGCTAATCAGATTTATGGTGGAGTGTAAAATTAATTTTTAAATAGATTTTTACTTTGGACAAGTACCTACTTATTCTTCTTCTTTTTGTGTTGGTGGTACTCTTTGTCGTTGTTTTTTTTACAAAGTTTGAGCCCAGTAGATGACACTTTGATTGCAGCATCAGTGGCATTCTTTAGGTCATCCGAGGGGCAGGTGAACGGGCACCTAGTTTTTGAAAGTGATACATTCAAATATTTGGTGATGGTTGTGTGCAGCTTAGCCAATATACATATTATTAATTGTGCCATTAATCTTAACAAAGTAATGACTTTATTGACAGACGCATGACCACTGACTGGCTGCAATCATTAATATCATAATTGCAAGTTCTACTTAATTGTTTTAGGAAATTGTTTGGTAGTGTCATGTTCTATAGGTAATTATGTTGATGGACAAATAACGAAACCGTGCAGTCCAGATAGGCTATATGAGCCACATAAGAGCTAACGCTCGTAACCCAAAACCGTCAAAAACAAAAATAGTCGTTAAACTGTTGGTCCGGCAATCATTTGTGGATCTTCGAAAGTCGTTACGGGTCGTCAGAAGCCCGAAAGTCGGACAACCAGTCTTACTAAGGGGTATCGTAGTACCCAGTAATTGGGTTGTGAAGGTCAAATAGGCAGTCGCTTCATGTAAAATACTGGTATTCAGCTGTATCTGGCAGTCGACCTAAATATAGTTGGGAAAAAGCTAGGCAGATCATGAGTCACCGTAGCCGAAATCGGTATGGGATTTTAAAAATTGTTTAATTTATTATAATCATTTTTTTTAAAAGTAGATCTGAATGAAAGGCTATTATATTATATCGAATCCATCAAGATAAAACTTCTTGAAAAATCAGTATAGACCAAGATAGGTAGCGCAACATTAGTAGGTATCTAATACTTGTTGTGCACCATGTTAGCAAGCAGCAATAAAATTAATTGAAGAATAATGAAAAACACCTAATAAGTAATATTCAATTAACACCGACAAAAGGAACATCTCTAGTCGTATCTAAGTCGGCACGTGATGCTGTAGGACAACCATATTGTGCTCATATAACGGGATTTGTCCACATCTGTCTGCCAATTTTACACGGCACATTAACTCCTGAATACATTGTGGATAAAAATAAATAATGTTTGCCATATAATTGTGTTTGGATTGGTATTTCGTTGTTATTGTATGATTTTCCCTCTAACTAACCTATACTTGTGCTTATACTAGTATTGTATTGCTTTTCCTCTAACTAATCTATACAAGTGTGAAGATGCGAAGATGTTTGCTACTCAGTCTGGTTAACAATTGAATTAATTCGGATGAAATTCGGATCACAAATAAATCATTATGTTTTTAAAATATGAGATAATATACATCAGGATAGAAGAGTATGTTTCCCTTGGATGCAAGTGACACCGCGGATAACAGTTAGTATAAACCACTGTAACTTTTTAAGGGTTTTACCACAAATTCTAAGATCGAGCCTCCAAAACGGGTTAATTTACTACTAATATTGTTGATAACCCAAACACGCGTTTTGCTTTGTGTAAATTTCAAAACGGTAAAGGAAAACATCGTGAGGAAACTACATGTCCTAGCAACGAAAATTCGAAGACATGTGACATCTACCAACCCGCACTGGGGGGTCGATTACAGCCCACTCCTAGAAGAGAGGTGGCTTATGTTCCAGCAGTGGAAACATTATATGCTGATTATACTATTGAAATTACGCCATGTAAATATGAGGTATGGCTCCTCAATCCATATGGACATTACCTATGACATAACATTACTCGTACATTTCCCGCTTGTGAAAACACAATTGTATGTAGCCGCAATCACTATTACAGCACTTACAATTTTTATGATTGCTAACAAAATAATAAACATCAATGCGCAACTCGCCATTGATACAATCTCCTATCTCACAACCACGGAAATCCCTGTTACTGGCACTAACAAATAAGTGCATATCCAAGATACAGCAAAACAATGTTAAAGTTCTATTAGAAAGCGTTCTATAATTACCTCAATACTAATTTAAACTGCCCTATTAAGTAATGGTAAACTAAGCTTTCCTAAACATTTACTGTTTGCTCGCCAACTATTCGCTACACGTTTGTGTAACTCACGATTTTTCCGCTCCCAAGATATATGGTCAGCTAGTACCAGTTATCTTTAACTTCACGATTTAGACTCTGGAGTGAACAGAAATTCAATTAGTGGCGATACTAATTATGTTCTCACCAATCAGAGCTGCGCTTTGCTTTAAATCGGAGCAGTGATCACTGGCGTGTAAGTACTTATGGTGGGCTAATATTTTAGGTTGCACGACGATGGGAGACTATATCAGTGTATATGTCGCCATTTATTTGCTTTTAATCCACTTCATAATCTTGTTGTAATTGAACATTTATTATTATCTGCTTCAATGGCGTTATGTGTATAACGGTTCTAAGATAACATTGTCACAGTGAAAGCGATAACTACTAACAGAACCTAACAAAACACACACTTGAACCAATGAAGTGTAAAAGATAATTCAAAGTAGGGCTCTGACAACAAATAGTGTGATTACCTATATTTGCACGATGTGTAGGAAGTTCTATCGTATGAGTAGCTAGCTTAATCAGCCTATAATGTTTCCCCTTTTGGGACATAAGCCTCCTCTCTGCGAGAGGGAGTAGGCAGTAATCCACCATGCGGTACCCAGTACGCGTTGGTCGATCACATGTCTTGAAATTTTTGATTTTAGGACATACCGGTTCCCTCACGATGTTTTGCTTCATCGTTTTGAGAACAGTGGTGGTGGAAATTTAATAACCAAAGTAAAGTGCCTGCCAGGGTCGAACTCACGACCTACAAACTCGTAAGTCGTGGCAATACCACTGGACCACCACTGCTCTCATGAGTATCTAAGTAACTAACCATTCAAATAAAAAATGGACTCACAAAGAAAACTTTAAGTGAAGATATGAGTACGTACAGTAATGGCTAAATGCCTTATCATTACCTTTACAGGAGAGAATTTTGAAGCAAGAATCTATAAGCAATCATATTTCAAACCTTTACCGTATTTCCCTTCTAAACATCGCATTAGGCTCACATTAAAACAAATTATTATGCACTAAACTGACCAATTTTCCAAGTTTATGGTCACTCTAGTGATACCTAAACCGTTAATGGGTTTGTCTCGACACTTGGCGCCGAACTGTTTCGACTATTTATCAGTGCGTACTAACAATCCTTTTATACTACTATCATTCCTCTGGATTTGCTGCGAATTGTCCTTAATGTACTTTGAGAAATTATTTTATGTCTGCGTTTAAATTACGGGAAGATAAACTGAAGGACATGGTGACTTCGGACTGCGAAAGGTCGAGTGTATATTGTATTTCGTCGGTCTATTGTGGTCGGGTTCAACTAGGCTCTGGGAACATAAAATGTAAATCATACAAAGGTATCCTTTGCCTAAAAAGAGCAACTTTTTGAATAGCAGTTTATTTGTATAGGAGTTTATTATCTCCTGGGGATCTTGTTGTCCCAGAAGCAGGAAAAATACTCACGAAAGTCTGTTTCTACCAATGTTTTTTTCGTAAGATGAGGTTTGCTGTGGGAACCTGATATGCGCCAACAATGTTACCATACATGTAATGTACGTTCTCTCTTTTGGCATTTAGATTTAATAGTCTCCGATATCATACATTGACTTTTTCTCACAATTGTAAAATGATTGCCTTCACGTAAGCGCTACGTCATTTTGCTACTCTAGTATTTTTTATTAGGTAACGTTTTTTTAAACTAGATTTTACGAAATAAGCGGTATAAGGTGTATAAAAGTAGTTTTACAGTTTCACAAGAAAAAAATGGTATATACGTTCCTGATAAGCCCAAAAACGGTTCCTAAGTGGAAAAAATATTAGGTGCAATATCATAATTTTTGTTGTATATTACATAGGAACAATGGTCCGTTAAAATGATCTCATACGCCCATTAGCCCGCTTGTTTCCATCAGATAAGCAAAAACAGAGATTTGTTATACAATCTTCATACAAAACGCTGACAGATAACGGTAAGTGGTTATTGAATGAGACAGTTTCGGACTTTATATTGCTGAGTTAGGAATATAGGACGGAATAAAACAGTAGTTTTTGAAGTCGTACTACTTACACTTACAACATAACGTTAAAGATACGATCTAGTGCGTAGATAATTTAGAAAGAAAGGGTACGATATAAACAACAACGTAAACAGCAACTAAGTCTAGATTTATTAGCAAGAAATAGACGAAAGGTATTTTGCAACTCGCAGAGGTCGAGCTCATGCTTCGAGGTGTCAGGGCGATCAACAACAAAACGTCACACACAAACAAGATAGGCACACAAACTGAAAGGTATTGAAATTGAGACCCTATTCTGTACATCGCTCGTTGAAAACTCGGCGTATTTTCTTTTACAAGCTTATTCCATCATGTATGTTGGCACCTAAATCGTGTAGCTCCATTTTCCGGGTTCACGCTTTCGAATTCGATCGGTTTAGTTTCGGCGCCGGTTTTTATTTTGTGTTGAAAATAAACACAACAAAGAAGGCATCGAAGGCATAATACCTGCATGCATAAGCAGCCTATATAATGTTCCCACTGCTGGGACTCAGGCCTCCTCTCCGAGAGGGACTGGGCCATAATCCACCACGTGGGCCCAGTACGGGTTGGTAGATGTCACATGTCTTCGAATATTTGGTTCTAGGACATGCCGGCTTCCTCAAGAAGTTTTCCTGCACCGTTTTGAGTGCAGTGGTGAAGAAATAAATTACATAAAGTAATAAATTGTTTTATGCTAGTATGTTTATTTAATGTTTGAAAATAATATGAAAACTTGTTGGCTTTTGAAGCGCGAAGTTTATATTGTTTCCTATAAAAATTGCCGAAGGGAATGTAATATGGAGCTGAATGCACGTCACATGAATAACAACAACATAACAAGTAAAATATTTTTGTTAGAATAGTAAATGGCAAAATTGTTTTTGAAAATAAATCCACTGAATATAATAAAAATTCTATGTTTTCGCAGGGGTAAACTTATAAATGCACTCAGGTTACTGTTTATTTATTTATTTAAACTTTTCGCACAAAAAGGTAGTACAAAGGCGGACTTTATGCCTTAGGCATTCTCTACCAGTCAACCAAGGGTGGTGAAGAGATTAGATGGCAGGTGCTTTGATTGAGAGGGACAATGATGAAAAAACTCTTAAAACTAGGTACACTAATACATAAATAGGTTATATACACATACATACTATTACTATAATATATACCTACGTATAATATATATATATATATTATATATACAAAATCAAGGGAGAGAAGTGTTGAGATGACTCTACGCTATTTTTTTGAAGATTTGTTTTGTACTGTTGGGGCTGCCATGGCGTTCCAGTGCATCACGGATGTTTGCTGAGGCGCGGGTGGATGGCTTTGCCGCTATTGTTAGGAAAAGATGCGCCTCCGTACTCGCTCGCGTTCGTGGCAGTACCAACACTATACTGGGTGTTTTTACCGATCGATGGGAGTCCTCCATGCTGCAAAGGTGGGTGCGGCTTCATGTCATAATTTAATTTATTTTTGTCAATACTTACATTAGTTTTTTTAAGTACATTGTTACTAACCCATTATGGACTTAGTTTGAATTAAAAGTTTATTATTTATTATTATAAATCTTCATCATCTTCTCCTAGCCTTTTACCAACTATGTTGAGCTCGGCTTCCAGTCTGATCGGATGCAGCTAAAATGAGAAAAAAAAACGTTAAAAGTGAAGTAAAGATGTAAAGTTAAACGATAGATGTTGCAATATAATCAATTGGACATTTATAATGTCGAAAAAATATGTGAGACTGTGCCACGTTGCGCTATATTCCGATGCGTATGTTTTTTTTTTTACAAATAGACACATATTTTAAATATTTGTCCTCTGATCTATTTAATACCCAAATACCACTATACAGAGAAAAGTAGTAAAATTGCTATTTATTCTGTATATTCCATTCACTTTATAGGAAACTATTTTACCTTCTAAAAGTGTTTATTCTATACGGACTCTTTCCTCCAATAAATTAATTCAATAGAATCGCTTTCGCTTGCATCTCTTGAACCATTCATAGTGCAACAGCATTTATCAATTTAAGTCCTTTTGTCCACGAAATCTTTAAGGCAACAGAGAGACTTCGGAGCAAATCAATGATTCATACAGCGTAAAATTAAATGTTCATTATTATCGAACTATTAGAAAACAGCTTGTATACAAAAAACTCTTGTGTCCGAGGACGTTTTTTGTCAATATAGTCTTATGAACCAACAAGCTAAATGTTTTACTAAACAGAGTAGAGATGCTTGAGCATCTTTTCAGCCAGTCTCCTCACACTTGAATATATCGAATGCTTTCCTGGTCCTTATGTCCACGGATTTTCAATATCAGTTGTTTAACACCTAGCAAAGATACTAAATTGCCCATTTGTTGAACATGTTGGAGACGTCCTCTCCCCATTGAAAATACCTCGTGCAATATCGACCGATTCCCTATTAAAGTTTTATGTCCGCGGACATCAGTTAGTGTAAGTACTACCTAACAAAGATGCTCACCATGTTGAACATATTGTTCGAACATGTAGCAGACAAGATATCCTGCCCCACTCGAAAAGATTAAATTTCGTCGTGCATTATTGACTGATTCCCCACTCCCCAGTCCACGAGTTGTCACAAAGTTGATGTAACTCTTACCTAGCAAAGATGCACACCATGTTAACATGCTGTTTGGACATGTTAAAGACAACATATCCTCTCCCACTCAAAAAAGATCAAATTTCGTCGTGCATTATAAACTGTTTCACTAGTCCACGAGTTGTCACATCAGTTGATGTAACTCCTACCTAAAAAAGATGCTCACCATGTTCAACATGTGGTTCGGACATGTAGCAGAGAAGATGTCCACACCCACTCGAAAAGATCAAATATCATCGTGAATTAACGACTGTTTCCCCTAGTCCACGAATTGACAAATTAGTTGATATAACACCTAGCAAAGATGTTCATCATTTTGAATATGTTGTTACAACAAGACACATAACCTCCACCACTCGAAATAATCAAATTTAATCGTGAAATATCGACTGTTTCCCTATATAATTCTTTATGTCCGCGGACTGGCAACATCACTCGATGCAACAGTCTACAAACTAATACTCTCGGCAAAGATGCGCACCATGTTTAACATGTTGCTCGGACATGTTGAAGACAACATGAAAGTCTCACTCGAAAAGACGAAATTTCGTCGTGCAATATCGACTGTTTCCCTATTAAAGTCCTTATGTCCGCGGGCTGTCGACGTCAGCTGAGGCGCCTGAACAACAACAAACTAATGCTATTGAAACGACAACGCGATACTCCGTATTTAGACTTGACGGTTTTAGTTGGACGGACGTTGGTTCTGTGTTGCGCAGTTCGGAGGCTAATGGTTCACAGTGTTTGTACAGATGTTTTTAGATTAAAGAGTTCTCTTGGAAGGTTTTATGGCTAGCTGAAGTTTGAGATTTGGTTTTCTAATGGAACTACGAGGAAAAATCAACGCTTGATTCTTGGTGAGGGTTTAGTTAAAAAGCGTTAGTTATATCCTTCCACAACAGACATAATATTTAAAAAGACCAGCTTCTGTCCGCGACTGCGTTCGCGTGAAATTTCATGTTTCCCAACCCACTCCGTCGCATCACCATTGCTATTCCTTCGTTTAGCGTTAATTCTGACTTTTCTTTTTGCTCGGGTTTTAGGGTGTTAGCGTGATGTTGAATAGCCCATTAGCCTTTTTCAAGAATTGGGTTGTCAATTTTAAAAGGTTTTTTTAAATCCGACTGGTCCAGACATTAGCGCGTTCAAACAGACAAACAAACTCTTCGGTTTTATTATTAGTATAGATTTAAAGACCAACCTACATTAGCGAAATTAATATCAAGTCAAGTGTAACATACGTTACAAGAATTCATAATCATGTATCTGGAGTGTGAGATCCCACAATAATTACCCCAGCTCATGTATATTTAAACACCTAGCTAAGATTTTTTGCGTCAGTATATCATCAGTCATGGGCGACATAGCAGTAATTATATGTAACATGAATAATCATAGCCAGTGTAATTTATATTTTCCCACGAGGACGCTAGATAACAAGTTAAAAGCCAAGTTAGAACTAGTTCTCATTTAATAGGTCCCTGTCATTGTCACTTCAGTCAGTGCATCCAGTTTCCTGACTCCATGTCCTGTGCCATTAAAACTTGTAACAACTTTAGACTTTGTGCGGTGAAACATAAAGTTGATATTCCCACGAATGTCAATTTGTGTTCGCGCTTCGTTTCAGATGCAGTAAGTACAGTTGTCACAATGTCTACAACACATGTTTGGCGGTGGCCTCTAAGACCGTGACAAGATAAAGGCGGGACGCTGTGACATTAAAAAATATGGCAATTAGTAACCCATTTTGTAATAAAGAATTGGTGTCCTACTTGATTCAAGGTCCATTGAAAGTGCTGATCGATATTAGTTTACATATTAACGTCCGCCTAATATCAATTACATATTGAGATCGTAGTTCGGATGAATAGATCAAGCTGTCTAGAACTTCGGAACTTAGGAGATGAAGTTTAAATGTTACAGCGCTTCAGCGCTGCAGTACTCATCAAAGCGCTATTGTTGAGAGTGTTTACCTATATCTTCAGATCCACAGTGAAGCAAACACTTAAATTATAGTGCTAAGACTATCGTTGGGTAGCAAACAGAAACACTGACCGTTAGAAATTCCACTTTAACATCATGTTTCGTGTTCAGAAAGCACCACTTTAGTTACTTTAAGATTTTTCAACTTTAAATTCGGCGTTAATGTTCAATAAATTCTATTCCATCTCAGAATTTAAATAGAGTAGGTATACGTATTGGCAGTATTACACAATGTAATACTGCAATGTATTTATGTAAAGTTATCACACTGAAATTGGTTCTAACTATTTTCTCATCATCGCCGACTTTAAAGCCGTGATTCCTTTGCTCCACACACACGTGCATGCAAAGAACAAATGAATGATGCGTGCACATGAATACCGCGTCAGGATGCATCTCGTATTCAAGTCCCGGGCATATCATTCGTTCGCAATTTTCTACGTCCAGAACAATCTCCGTAACAGCGAGACGGGGAAACAAGATGCCTTGTTTGGGTACTAACAAAGTAATTTGTGCTGTATCTGTGTTTACCTACATTCTAATTCCTGTTGAACGCTTTATTTAGGAAGATGGATCTTGCTTTATACATTTTTGTGGTCACTATTTTGTTTTTTTTTACTCACGAATTGGATTTTGACTAAAATTTGGTCTAGAGACTAGACCAAAAATATACTTATTCTGTTTCAATATTGAGCAGCAGTTGGAATCACGACTTTTTTCTGCTATCGGAGTTTTGTAATAATTCGATCATTCACATCAGTGCATGAAGCGTAAAATAAGAAATTGAGAAATTAATCATAACAGCATGAACTTTAAAGTTTTATTGCAACAATAGACATGTAGTAAAGCGATACAATTATAGAACATTAATGCGGTAAGTAATAATCTGAAGCCAAACTTCAATATAGCTGTAATAGTTATTGTTCTTGACGAAAAATAAAATAATTACGTGAACAAGGAACCGCTAACATTACGACATATGAACAAAACACTGAACAAAAGCAAAAGGCGGAATCAATCAAGAAAACGGTTATTTTACGAGTACTCTTACTTTATCTGTCTTTGCGTGTAAATTGCTTTTCGCTTTTTTTTCTTATATTTTGTGGAGCACATCGTGGGTAATAGAATTGTCATTTTAAAAGTGGTTAAACGTCTCGTTTGCGAGTTTTGAAGCTTTCTAAATTGGCTGTACTGCGCTTGATTTTCAATGGTTCTTTTTTCTCATGTATAGGAAATAGTTGTTCATTAGTCATGTATTCATAATTTATTTGGCAAGTTTTCAGTGTTCCGTTCATTTTTTTCTTGGTTTACGTTAATTGTTTTATGTAATAAATTTTTAGTTATTTATAAATTGTCTTCTTTACTATCTTTCCTGTGATAATTGAATGTTTGAAGAATTGAGATATGACTTCCAGAAACTTCATTTCAACTACTTCTTATAATTGTTTCTCAATCAACTCCAAGTCATCTGAGTCTATTCCTTTAAACATTTAATACCTTTGCTCATCATTTTCATCCATATATAGCTCCACTAATAACGCCAGAATATAATCATTAAAGCTACCGATCGCCCGGGTGTTGGCCTCACGCCGCTGCGATTTTCGTGCGGGGCTCCAACGATTTCCTTATTGCCCCGGGATCGGTTCCCAGCAACCATTCGTGGCTTGCGAGCTTTGTTGCGTTCACGCAATCCCTACACATACTGGTTTCATGTTGTTTGAGATATGCCTGCTTATGTGTTTTACTGGTTCTCTTGTTATTCAAATTTATCTGGAAATTTGTGTTGTTAAAAGGTATTAAGCATTGTTTTGTGCAGTGTGGTCGCAGTTGCTTATGGATATTATTCATGTTTCCTTGAGTGTCGTAAACGGAGATTATATTTGACTAATGAACAGTAGTATCCAAGTTTCCTTTACTTGTTTCTGTGAATTAGATTTGTCTTTGCAAACTGTACCCACGATAGGAGAGTTCTAGGATTAAAATTGTTTTTAAGGCGTAAAATGAATCTTTCGTAGCATCATCATTATCATAGTTTGCAACTCGATTTATCTTGTCAACTTATACGATTGACTGTTGTCAATTTTCACATCTAAACGCAACACCTTAGTTATTTTAGTTCAGTTTTAGTTATATTAGTTCAGATTGATTGATTAGAACCTTGATCTAGCTTTCATTCCATAGATTTATCTTCTTAGCAATTCTGCTACTAACTAGAATAATAACCTTATCGCACTTCTCAATATCTTCCTTCTAAACGCGTTCGTTGTCCGGTCAAAGGGGATGCCCATATTTAGTATTAGATGCAAGTCGTAACAAGAATGTTATGTAAATATAGAGCGTGAAAGTGGTTGTTCCTGCTCAATTAGTAGAAGCCAATATTAATTAAATCTTATCTAATTGGTCCTTAATAGCTGTATTTTACGACAGTAGCAATTTGTCGCACTTTCCTTACATGGCTGGTACAAATGAGGCTTAATTTTGGAAGATATTAATTTCCAACACGTTTATATTCTCCCACGTGTTTCCAAAAGGGGAAGGCAGACCTCTAGGTGGTATTAAGGGGTTCGACAGTGAGCAATTGCTTGAAGTCTATTGTAGCGATGAATCCAAACTATATACTGTGAAATATCAGCCTTGATGGCGTAACATACGAAATGACAATCGCTTTTAATTTAAAACTAGGTACAAAACAAACCTGAAAACTTGGTATTTTCGAGAACTAGATCCACGTAATGTATTTCGTTGCATGTTAAATTGAATATGATTGTCAATACGATTGTGATTTGCAATTGGGCTACAGGTGTGTGATGTTAATAAAATATTGCATTTTCCTGCTTTATTACTAGCTTTTGCCTGTGGCTTTGTTCGCGTTGATGTCGGAAAATATTCCTGGGGAACGTGCTTACGGGATTTAAAGTACCCTATGTGTATTAATTTAGGTTATAAACCATTTGTGTGCCTAATTTCATTGAATGTTTTCATCACACGCACGCCAGTAATATTTCAGCCAATTAACACAAAACCTTAAACCTTCCCCACGAACCAATCCGTTCATTGGTGAAAACCGTATGAATCGAAACCGTACAAAAGACATCCGTTCGGTTGTATTTGAGTTTATCGCGTCCAGACAGACAGTCAGACGCGTCGGGGAGACTATGTTTTATAATATGTAGTGATTTGCTTTTCTGCTCATAAAACATCAGGAGCATAGCCAGAACAGACTAAGATCTAACTATGTAGTTTCAGTTTCAAAAAGAGATAGGCCTAAACTAAACAAGAAGGATGGTGATCCTTCTTCACAACAGTCTAGCATAATCAGCCTATAAGGTTCCCACAGCTGGGCACACCTCCACCGCAGGCACTCTCGGTGGGAGGGAGTGGGCCGTAATCCACCACGCAAGCCTAGTATTGGTTGGTAGATATCACATGTTTTCCAATTTTTGGTTCTAGAACATGCCGGTTTCCTCACGATGTTTTTATTCACCGTTTTGAGAGCAGTGGTAATTAAAATATTTACACAAAGTAAATCACTTGTCTGGCTTCGGACCTACGACCTATATAACTCGTAAGTCGCGGCAGTTACCACTTGGTCGCCACTGCTCTTCACAGTATAAGTGTATTAAATTACTCAAGTTTCATAATTATAAATTGTGTAAATGCTTATTCTGGGTAATTTTCTTTTTTTTTGTCTTATTATTAATTCTTTTCAATGTTATAGAAATATTTGTACGCCGATACTTACGGCTAAACATGACTGGACTCAAACGACGTAATGTCTTGCATGCTTTTGTATGTATACAATGTTTAAACAAATAAAGAAATCTTATCTAATCTAATATACTTTTCGTGACTTCAAATACAAAGCAAGACTTTAGAAAAAGGTTCAGCAACAGGAAAGCCCGGTGTGTTAATAATATCGTACTGGGATCACTAATATGCCTGCCAAGTATAGTGATTATGGCATTACTCCCGCCGTGATCCCGCTGTTGGCTCTAGCCCGCGGCTGACTGTTAGAGAATGCTTATTTTGTATGCAATATACGTACACGTTTTGTAGTGAACCTTTATGTTCGTGTAAATTGATTTGGCTCGTAGCATCTTGGGGAGGAACACGCACGCAATCTGAAATCGTTTTGTTGTTTAAGTTTTAAGTTTGCAAACAGAGCTTTAAATCAGTAATGATGCTGGCACGTAAACTAAGCAAAAGTAGTATGTAAGGATCGTAGCAGTAAGCGTTTTGTAGTTTCTGCCTACTCTCAAGGGAAGAAGGCGTGAAGGCGTATGGCAATAGTTCCTTGGGGTATACATACATATAAAAATGCTCTGTGAATTGTATAGAAGATGGCAGGGACATCGACACGCAACCTGTTACCATAGATTCAGTATAATATATGATTCGAGACCTTTTTTCATACACGATTCTGGAATTCTTTCGTCCATTATTTATAAAAATAATTGCTGTTCCATACATTTGACTGCGTAGGCATTGCACTTTTGTGGAAAATAGCAGAGTTTTTGTGTCCCTGCCACCCTGTATACAATAATATAAAGTAAAACTCTAGATTCTAAATTATTAAATAATAATCAACATTTTAACTTCGAAGCCATTCTTTTTCAACAACATACACCGTAATAATTTCTTTAAAAAATCTCATGTTAAAAATACAACCTCTCCATATTCCATTCAAGATCCTCATGCAAATAAAACGATGCCAAGACTACGCTTACAAGTTATTATTCCAAATGCAGTAACAACACCATACAGACTCGAAAACTCGGAACAACTGGTCTTCGGATCCAAGGAGCCTGTATTATTAGGACCCATTATGGTCCAAAACAAATGAATTCACCGACTGTTTTGAATTTAAATATTCTTCATTCATATTACAACTTTGTTAATAAAGTTGTTATACAAATAAGCCTGCTATGTATCATTGAAACTGCGTTTTGAATATCTAGAAACTCCGTGGGGAGCAAACAAAATAAAGTTAATAGTAAAAAAAGTTGTAAAAAGAAATCCCTCAAGGGACGTGTATTCGGAGCACATGATTGAGGAAAAGGTTTCAATCTGTGACCCTTTATAAATCAGGTTACTTAGATATTATTATGGAGTAAGGAGTATGTTCTGGTATCCCTAGTCTATTTTTGTGTCTTCAACTTTTTTTATGGCATATCTGAATTTTTAGTATGACATAATATTTTCAGTTTATGTAAGCATTGATGGCATATACCAACTAAGTAATATTTGATCATTGAAATCTAAGACATTCATGTCAGAACCTCCATACCGTAATTACATTAATTACGGTATTTTAATATTTATATTTATCAGTCTATTCATTCAACAACTAAAAGAGACCAGAAGAGAACTGACGGCATGGCGTTCCCTTGGAAGGTGGGTATGCATCTGGTGTGGGATGCCACCTGTGTCGATACCCTTTCACCATCTCATGTTCCTAGCACGGCGGGCTGTGATGAAGCCGCAACTGCGGCTGCTGAGACCCTCAAGCGGCGCAAACAAACCTTACCTCATGGGTAACTACAGCCTTAAGCCGTTTGGTGTCGAAACGCTCGGGTAATGGGGCCCGAGAGCACGTCTCCTTTTTAAGGAAATTTCTCGCCGGCTGATCGACACTTCACGTGACCAGAGCGCTGGGTCGTTCTTTGCCCAAATAATGAGCATTGCCATTCAACGTGGCAATGCTGTCAGTCTTCTGGGCACGTTTCCGGATGACAGCTATGCGGACGAGTAATTCGACGCCTAAATATCCTTTTGTTTTTATATTTATTTATATAGTTATTTAGTCTTCTATCTATGCTAATAATAATATATTACTAATAATGCAACTGAAAAGT
Source organism: Apamea anceps (assembly GCA_951799955.1). Lineage (NCBI taxonomy): Eukaryota > Metazoa > Arthropoda > Insecta > Lepidoptera > Noctuidae > Apamea > Apamea anceps. The sequence continues at coordinate 15,646,162 of OX637506.1, forward strand.
TTGCTAGACTAAATAACTATATAAATATAGTTATTTAGTCTTCTATCTATGCTAATAATAATATATTACTAATAATGCAACTGAAAAGTTTGCTACAACTAAAACATATGGAATATTTTAGACATTCCAATACAAATCGAATAGGTATTCCACAAAAAGTTTCTACAATCAGTACCAAAAGACAAGTCTGCCCGCATAAACATTCATCTCAAGAATCTCAACAACCAATACGCTTCCCATACCCAACACAGGTATTTAAACGGAAGCCGTTTGCAGATGCACACAAACGGCCGTCCCTGACCGGTGCTAATTACTCGGTTAATTTTATTGCAAGCCGGTCTTGCTCTCACTTTCGACGCGACTTTGCTCGACACGACAAATGAATGCCGACAAGCATGGTTGATTCGTGCGTAGGGCTGTACGGATTCTGGATGTTTTTTTTTTTCTTGGGATTTAACGGTTGTGCATGGTTTTTAAAACGGCATTCCAAGATAAGATCCTGTCTGGGAATTGAGTATTTGAGGAAAAAAATCCATGCGTTTGTAAGTTAAATAGATGTTAAAATGATGCTTATGCAGTATGAATGGATGTTATTTTCAAAACGACTGTTTTGTCAGGAGCTTATTTTGATTTTGTCAATCGCTAAATGTCCAATTTAAATTGTATATTATACATATATTATACAGTCAATGTATGCGAAAAATGTCGTGAGGAGAGTTTTTAGTATGAATGTCGATGGCTATAACAGTAGGGGAAGACCAAAGAAACGATGGATGGACTGTGTGTATGATGACATGGTTAGAAAGGGTGGTGACTACCGAGATGACGACTAATAGAGTAGTATGGAAGAAAAAGCCATGTTGCGCGGACCCTAAATAAATAAATTGGGATAAGGGAAGCAGAATGATGATACAATTAAGGTATACGTACTGTGTAAGGCTAAGCCCGTCCCCGTCTAATCATAACAGGAAGGATGCTATGAGGATGTTATGACGGGTTCATAAACTTATGCAAGAAGTAAGATTTTTTTTTTTTGTAAGATTTTTTATGGTCAGGTTTTTATTCTTACATTTGTTTAAGCTTGAATGTTATTGTTTTTTTCTCTCTTTCTTTTTTGGTAGCTGTCTTGTGTTGTTCACACTCTTTCTTTCCAATCTGTTTTTAGAAGTGATGACTTTTAATTGGCTGTCAGTCTCACATACATTTTTTTATTCTGTTTGTTTTAGCTGTAAGTTATCCATAGTTAATAAATAAATAAATAAATAATGCAAAATAACTAAAAACCATAAGATGGGCATATAACTTTTCATTATGTTTGTTACGATTGTTTTTCACAATTTCAGGTTTGCTCCCACAGTAAAAGATGTTCATAATGATAACCTAGAATACTCCTTTACAGGTTTTCAGTCGTTTCAAAAACGCCTTGTATAGCACATAATATATAGACACTATGTAATAAATCACTGAATTATAAATGTTTAAGCAAATGGGGTGGCCTGCGATGTATTTTTACGCTTTACCAATTTTTTAAGCGTAAAAATATAGGCCGCATAATCAGCCAATGTTTGTTGTTGGCTATAATCCACTACGCGGGCTCAGTGCGGGTTGGTAGAAGTTACATGTAAAACATGTTTATAAAGCATTTGTCTCCTACCTACTAAATTACGCAATAACTTCGAAGCCCGAAAATTTTTTTTTTTTCATTGAGAAAATCTGTTAATAATGCTCAGCCCTGCAGCGACCCAGTGCCTGACCGGCACAACGTCACACACCGCTTGTAATTGGCGTCAAGCTGTTACTGCACAACTCTTGCTCTATAAGGCGATTATTTACACCCCAGGAATTTATGACAACAGATAATTTCGCTAACCCGATCGCTAATAAGGTATTAATTACCGACCCAAAGTTTACGCTCCACGGAATCCCCATTAAAAGTTTAAAGTGATTTGTTAAATATTGCCGGTCTGATTAGAACCTACAGGGCATGATCTTGGTAAATGGATTACTAAACTATGAACTGCGTAAGTGCGCACTCTGAAAACATTGACTACTCTATGGTTGGTGCAGTCCATTGCTGCTTTAGTGATACGTATGTGGGCATTTATGATTGATAGAGCAGTAATGGATAATTAAATCCTTTGAATTGTTGTACCTGAATAAAGACACATGTTAAACTTTTAATAGCATCATAAACGCATTTTGTTAAACAACATCAATTTACAAAGTAGAAGTGACGTCAATGTTATGAAACTCTTGTCATACATAAGTTAACAAAGACCTTTTCTTGATAATCACAAAGTTAAATTACAAATTACCGCACTTTGTACGCTTATGTTGGCAACAAACATGGGACAAACAATTGTAATCAAACTTTTCTTTTTACGGTAAAGTTAGGCACAGTTATGCCAGTGTTGTCCTGTTTATTTAGTAACTTTTGCTACAATTCTCCAAAACAATTAACAACTAACCCAATAAATCACTTTTAATTGCGAAGCAATTCAATTTATAAGACTTGCTTATTATGTAGTAATAAACTTTTAGTCATTGGCTTAATTTATAATTTTGCGCCAAACCCATTGCGGACGCCATCAGGCTTATTGCTTGTGCCCATAAAATGGTCAACAGGCTTTTAAAAATAATTTGGCCTGGCTCAAATCCCGTGACTAAAGCATTCGGTTAATTTAACCTGTCACGAACAAGACAAGTCTGGCAGTCAAATGAATCAGGTTAATGTAACCAATGAGTTTTTTTTTTTTTATCGCAGGAAGTACTGTTAATTTACATGGGAGGCTATGGAACGCCTCTGTTACCAGATTGTCCACACCACTCGGTTCTGGCGGCCATGACCGCCATCCATTGTGGTCCGAATGCAACTCGAATCGGAATCAATCGAGCGCCAATGTCAAAAAACTCGATAAAAACTGTGAGAGTCGTTGCTAGTGTTTGGGTGACAACACTCTAATCGAGTGTGCAATCGACTCCCCCGCTGTTATATCCGGAGCTGCATACTTCAACATTATTAATTTCCGCCGTTTTACTTTCAGATCGATTTTTCTGGGTCAAATTGAATTGCGCTGTTTATTTTGCTCAAATCAATTATCTCTTCAAATAGGTACTATATTATGTATATCTAAATATTTATAAAGCGAATTTTTTTTTATCTAGTATATCTATCTCTCTCTTTTGCTTAGTACAACAATCTTTTCAAACAGTGAAAGTGTAACCCACTAATCTGCCTAAAGGATTAAGATTAGTTGGTCGTGGTATAGAAATAATTTCACGTAACACCCTTTGTTACGACTGCACCGGTTCGCCCCACCTCTAGTCTAGACAACATAGGTGAAAAAACTCCTTATGTACAAAAAACTGACCCCATTTGATAGGCACGTATTTAGAACATAACTGATTTTACCCTGCAACGGTATTATTTTTTTTGCATATCTCATTATGTATTTCGAAATTGAACGTGTTTAAGGGACAATAGTCTGTCAGTTAAGTTTTTTGGTTCAAATTAAAGCATAAAACCTTTAATCTCATTTTGTAGGTTACAGCTTTAAGTAAAAGTAGTGTGGTTGTGGAGCTTTGTCGCAAACCATGCTCCACCTCCTATTCTGTCCTCTGTGTTCCAAAACATGCAGTCAAGGTGACCTCTGCGCTGCTACCGACGACGCCGTCAAAGTGGCGAAGTTTTGCCAACAAGATCTAAAATACAGCCGTGCCAGCGACACGAAGAATCATTCATTAATTCATTCAACAAGATCTAAAACACAGCCTTTGAAGAAGAAGATTTAAGAATATTCTTGACACCATTTTTATGAAACTACGAAAAAGAGTGTTCGATAGACGCTTTAGAAGACAATGAAAAACATATAATGAAGCCGTCTACAATAAGTCAAGTTGGCAATTTCACACTTTTATTATTGGAAAATGAAAGCTGATGAATGCTTTTATTAATTAAAAGTGTGCAAATTTTAGCAAACAGTTTTGTATATGCTTAGAAATTAAAAGTTTACAAATTGCAAGTGTTGCAAAATAACAAGTTATTTTCCAATTGCTTAGAAAAAGCAGAAAGCATTCTCAAATATACCTTTTATTTTAATTGCATTTTCAAAAGGGATTAAAAAGTAAAACAGATCTACACATAGAACCGTAGGTGTTTTCGACTTCTTCACATGGGACCCCCATGTGAAGAAGTCGAAAACACCTACGGTTTTATAAATGGACATTTCTATAACAATAATCATAAACTTCAAATAATGTACTATAGGTATTTACACTGCAGTGCCAAAATAGTGGTCTCCAATAGTGACTTTTACTTTTATGTAATATTGTAGAAAGGCACTCAAAAACCACATTCATTATGAGTGCATTAAAACTCATAATGCATGTGGTATTTTTATAAAAAACTTTTTTACACCTATTTGGTCCTAATCATAATAACTATAGGCGACGCCGTTTTCTACCACAGTAAAATGAAAATAAAAGTCTACTCTACTTACTTCTTAATTAGACACATAATCCTTGAACCTCTTATTACATAAAACGTCAGTCATTAACAAAGATTATGTTGCTAATGAGTGCGTTTGTGACAGACTCGACATTTGTAACCTTCGCTTTCCGTTGAAACAATTAAATCCAGCAATTATTGCCTCAAACGTTCTAAAGCTTCAATCACAAGTGGGCAATAAAAAATTAATTTCACGTCGCAAACCGTTTTATTTCACCTCACTGAGCCGTTTTATTTCTGACTAAAATGGCATTAAATTTTATTGATGTAGGACAATTAAAATTTATGGCAGTCGTGATGATTTCAGCTTTCACTCTCGGTGCGCGCACGCATGCCACGCCCCCTTGGATCAAATACCGGGAGGTGACGTAACACGTCGTATGGCACTCGAAAGTTACAGTCTATTTGCATTACCGTGATATATTAAAATCAAACATTGATTTATTTGTTCGCTCGACTGAGCTGCACAATTATCGGTGCGATCAAAATGTCAAATAGTATAATTCCATTCATTTGTTGCGGTTTGGTGTACATGCTGTTTACATTATTGTTCATTCGGTCATCGAACGCCTACTGCTTTTTGGTACATAAAATTATTAAGCTGAACAATTACTCTTATGTGTTTGTCGCACGTCAACAATGCACAATAAGATGTGCATTGTTGGATCTCATATTTTTGTATATTCTATCTAGTATCCATATGAGATTTTTTCAACAAAGAAAACGAACTGCATTAATTGAACTCTGATTTTGTATTTGGTGGCATTAGGAAGGTGGCATTAGTTAGGTTGTGTCATCATCATCTGCCTAGCCTTTTCCCAACTGTGTCGGGGTCGGCTTCCAGTCTAACCGGATGCTGCTGAATATCAGTATATGGAGCGACTGCCTATCTGACCTCCACAACCCAGTTACTGAGTAATACGATACCCCTTGGTAAGACTGGTTGTCAGACTTTCGGGCTTTTGAATACCCTTAACGTCTGTCAAAGATCCAACTGCTTAACGTGATTTCCGAGCCACGAAGGGGTCTTGGTATGTAAAAATGGCCACCCATCCACAGACCAACCGTGGCAAGCGTAGCTTAACCTGATCGATCGACCTGTGCGGCTATTATTTTTTTTTTTTAATGATATTATAAACTAGTGCTTGACTGCGATCCCGCCTGATGGAAAGCAGAGATGCAATCGTTGATGGTAAAGCGCACTAATTTATTATGAGCCTACTCACTCTAGCCTTGAAGACACTTAAATTATAATTGGACGGGAAGACCGTTGCAGGCAAATTGTTCCAGTCCTTCGATGTACGCGGTATAAACGACGAGGCAAAACGCTTCGTCCGGATCGCGGCGGTGTCAACAACGTAAGGGTGGACACTCGCCGTACGACGGGTTGTCCGATGATAGAACGGTGATGGCGGAATTAAGTCATGTATTTCCCGCGCACACTCTCCAGAATGCATCCTGTAGAATACGAAAGGCTGACAAAATATGAAAGGCTGGCTACCTTACGCCTGTGCTCCAGGCTTTGTAGATTACTTAGCCACAAGCCCCACCAGGTATGGTGGTGTAAGTCTATGAAAAAATAGACATATAGCTAAAATACTGTTCAGAAATCATTACATATTATAAAACAAAGCCCTCCTCGCCACGTCTGTCTGTCTGATCGCGATAAACTCATTACCTAACTACCGTACGGATTTTCATACGGTTTTCACCAATGGACGGAAAAGTTCATGAGGAAGGTTTAGGTGTATAATTCATTAGGTTTTGTGTAAATTGGCTGAAATATGCCGACTGGGAGCTTTACTGGCGTGCACTGAAACCAATTGAGTTATATGGAAACAATGTAGGTAGGAATTAATACATTGTTTACCTGGAATACCATAAAGGGTTGGTACTTCTAAGCCCGGCATTTCACGTTCCCGTGGGGTATTTTCCGACACCCACGCGGGCGAAGCAGCGGGAAAAAGGTAAGTATTTAAAAATAAATCTAGTTCCATTAGAATTCCGGCTACCTATATCAAAATTGTGAATTTTTAATTTAAATTAGAAGTCGACATGCCCGTGGCATAGCTAATCGCTAATCGGTTTTGTAACCATCCAGTTCAATTTATTTCTAGACTAGATGTCTTAATATCTTGTCTACGGAGTTTCCCTTTAAAAGTCCTTGAATTTTATTTTTATGTTTTTAATAAACGTTGCCCCACACTATGAATTACTCCCGTATCGTGGGTGCGTTTACAAACATATAAACTCACATACATAAACACTTAGGCAATACAAATATTTGTTCCGTGCGGGAATCGAACCCGCGACACGCAGCGCAGCAGTCGATCGCTCAGCCACTGCCACAACTGTGTCGACATTAACCCAAACCTACCTGACTGTGACGGGGCCCGATAGGGCCGAAGCCTGCCAGGGTAGCGGGATCATCCGAAAGGGTTACCGCTGCCCTGGTACATAAAGGGCTAAGGAAGGAACACGGGTGGGTTTTAGTCAGTAAGAGTCTGACACTCCCTTCCGCTCCGCCCAGAGCCAGAGCCAAATATTATGTAAAAGTGACGACTCGCCCGCTCCGGACGAGTAAATTTACTCGGCCGAAACGAATAATACGCTCTAGTGTCTTTTTTATACTTTATTAGGTATATAAAATTCAAAATGCGCCAATACGTGCGAATCGCCTATAGAAAAAAAAAAATTATGTAATAATGAAGACTCGCCCGCTTCTGGTGAGTAAATTTACTTGCCCGGAACGGGCGAATAATACGCGCTAGTATCCTTTTTTATATACTTTATTACATAAAATTCAAAATGTGCCAATTCGTGCAAATCGCCTATAGCAAAAAAAATATATATATGTAAAAGTGATGACTCGCTTCCGGCGAGTAAATTCGTGCAAAACGACTAAAAAGCCGAATAATTTTGGACTCAAGTGTAATTGCTAATGATATACTTTCAGCTCCTAACAACAATTGTTTTAAATTTATCATTCACTGCATTATCGCACGAGACCACGTACGACGTACCTACTAACGTTGAATAAGTTCATCGATAAGGACTTCCGAGATAAACAACGTACAGTACAGTTAGAACTTAAACAGGTACTTTAACCTTAGTACCTCTGTAATAGGACGCGTTATGTTGATGACGGTAAATTATATTGTTATAAAACAAAATTTAATACAAAACTGATCAAGTGTGAGACTTTGTTGAGGTTTTATGTTCCACGGTTTATTATTTTACTGACCTTTAGGCTGCTTTTCCACCAGAGAGAGATGTGCTATGCTACGTTGGTATGGATGCGTTTGATATCCACCAATCATATTCATTGATCTACATAGCATAACACTGGTGGAAACGGATTCAACTAAGCTATGTTTTTATACGGAAGGATGCGTGGGAGCTATGGATAAGCGAGTGGTGTAGCTATGTGCAAAGCAGAGTACTCCCCGTGCTTTCCCTACTATCGATGCATCGCATTGCTCGAGTTGAGCATCTTCCTCGCACAGCTACCTCGCGGCGGCGCATCTTCATAGCACATCTTACTCGCTCCGCTACACAGCATTCTTGGAAACGGTCGCAAAGTTTCGTAGCTTAGCTTTCACGTCCTCGCAGCATAGCTGCATAGCACATCTTTGGTGGAAAAGCAGCCTTACTGTCTAGTGGAGATACCTGTTACCTGTACTAGACAAGACTCATCATCAGTTTGTTTCAAGGTCTCTTTAGCCCAAACTAAAATGATAGCCTCGTTCGGTCGCAAGAGCTACTGCTGATCGTGATGTCGTGGGTTTGATTCCCAGGTCGGGCAAATTGTTACTGGGTTTTTCCAGCAGGAATTTTTCAGTAGCCCGATGTTTGGATTTGTGTCCGGTTGATAGCAATAGTACGAGTACGGTCACGAGTAAAAGTATGTATACACTCGGCTTTATCCAAAAGCGATTTACTCCTTAATTTTTGAATGAAATTTTATGTTGTTACGAACATAGCATTTTCGAACCCATAGGTTTATGTAATGTGTCGTATTTCAACGTTGCATTCGTTATTTCACGAAAAAATCACAATTCAAAGTTGCTAAATGTTGACATATTGGTGCTCGTGACTGTACACGTTTGCTTAACCCTTCACGAAATACAGGCGCGATTTTATGTTGTGTTATGCATTTTACATAAGTCACCTGCTAGTCTTCCACTAAAGCATAATTTCATCTCAGATTATCCACTATTTATCTGCTTCGTTACCCCAACATCTGGGGTATACCGGCCACCGTAGCTACGGAACTGATGGTAAGATCCTCGCCAGAAATGTTTACACAATATAATTTCCGAGAAAGATACACAAACAGACAGGAAACTACCGTAATTCGACAAAACAAACCCATTCCCCGAACCACGAGAACCTACATCAAAACACCGAAAACCCATAACCATAAAATAACATCTAATTTGTACACATAATTCTCACGCTTCTAATTAAAACCGAAGTTCGCGTCATTCTCATAAAATCCACAGAACACATCTCCAAATGTACAGTTACACACAGCTCTTCGTAAATTCCTTTGACTATCATTAAAAAGAATGTCCCTGTTAATCAGGCACTTGCATGACGTTTATAAGGTCTCGTCAAGGATTGATGTACAGTCGAGATTAGTTGGAATCGGTCCACTTGTCACTCAAGAAGTGTCGTCGCATGCCATTCATTAGTTTAATGATGCTGGGGTCTTGGAACTACCCAAGACCCAAGGCAATTGGAGTGGAACAAATTGGTGCATTACGAAGCCCATAATGTTTATAGAATGGTTGTTTTCTAAAACGTTACGGGCTTGTGATTTGTTAATGTGTGTCGAAGCTGTTTTGAAGATAGTGGGAATGGGGGTAGATATTGCTTTTAAGTTTACTTTTTGAGGAATTCAATGACTATTTTGTAAACGAATAATATATGTTTATTGCTTACTCATTGATGAGTTAGCATTGATGAGGTTTTTGACACTCGTTACTGGCCGTCAGTAGCCGGAAAGTCAGACAACTATCGTATTACCCAGTAATGGGTAACACGATAGTTCGTTGTGGAGGTCAGATGCATCCGGTTAGATTGGCAGGCTAGGCAGATGATGATAATGATGATGGGCAGATATCCAAAAGTTACCTTAGGAATTGTTGACCTGTGGTCAATGATTTTGATCGCTATTGCTAATGAGTCCACTGGGTAATACGATAGTTCGTTGTGGAGGTCAGATACATCCGGTTAGATTGGCAGGCTAGGCAGATGATGATAACGATAATGGGCAGATATCCAAAAGTCACCTTAGGAATCGTTGACCTGTGGTCAATGATTTTGATCGCTATTGCTAATGAGTCCACTGGGTAATACGATAGTTCGTTGTGGAGGTCAGATACATCCGGTTAGATTGGCAGGCTAGGCAGATGATGATAACGATAATGGGCAGATATCCAAAAGTTACCTTAGGAATTGTTGACCTGTGGTCAATGATTTTGATCGCTATTGCTAATGAGTCCACTGGGTAATACGATAGTTCGTTGTGGAGGTCAGATACATCCGGTTAGATTGGCAGACTAGGCAGATGATGATAACGATAATGGGCAGATATCCAAAAGTTACCTTAGGAATTGTTGACCTGTGGTCAATGATTTTGATCGCTATTGCTAATGAGTCCACAGGGGCGATTCTCGTTATTTTAAGATCGTTCATAGTCTGATCTCAGTCTCAATCTGCCAAAATACCTCTAATTTCCCTAGATTTTTGAAATTTTTTCGTCGTCGAGATGAGACTACGACTGGATTTTGAACGTTTTCAGTTACGAGAATTTGTCTTCAGGAAGCTAAGTAGGTATTTGGCGTAATTTGTCTAAGGTTCGTAAGTATTGGCTATGTCCAACAATAGACTGCAATAGGCTGAGTTGATTTGATTTAAGAATATTTCTCATACACTCATAACTACACAGACTTCATTACTGTAACGGTTATTCTACTGAGCTTCTAGTCTTAGGCTACTAATTAATTTTATAGTGCTCTTACATCGCTAGTTAGTTAGTCAGTATCCATTTTACGCAAAAGCAATTAAATCCGTTCATAACTCAAGCAACAGGAAACATTAACATATCACAGTTCAAAGTTCAACATATGCACTGACATATAATAACGAAGCTGAATATACCCAGGAATAACAAATAGGCTTAACATCAGTGATATTTCGCACTACACTGTCAAGGAAAAGATTAAGATTTACGTACCTATTCACGTGTGTTGTGACAAAAATGATACCTTCAACAAAATAACATATATATACAAACTCACGCTTTCTTCCGATGGGAGTGCCAAGAAACTATAGAACGCCATCTCCTACGATCCTTAAATACTCCTTTTGCTTCGTTCACGTTCATATAATATATCTACATCGGTACAATCACCATACCAGCCACTGCTGAACATAGGCCTCTGCCAAGCACCGCCACTTTTACCGGTTCTGTGCTTCTTGCCTCCAGCCCGGATACCTGCATTGGCACAATGAAACAGTCAAAATATCTTTATCTTTTTACGCAGAAGTGATCTCCAAAACCGAGACTGTGTCCTGAATGATGACCGAAAGACCAGCCCAACTTCCTGTCTGTCTTTAATATTACTTACCATATCTTTTAGTTACGATCACCAGTCTGTCTACTAAGCGGAGTTGCTACTGCATCTGAGGAAGGATGAAGCCGTGTGTCTTAGGGCGAATTTCGCTAAAAGAACTGAACGAAAAAACAAGTTAGAGTACCTACATACCTACTCTAACTTGTGATTTTAGATAAGTAGGTGACTCGTACCTTGCATTTGATTGAGACTTCTTCGTTTCTAAGTAGACATTCATAGAAATGAAGAAGTCTGGCAATAATGATTATGAAATTATGACTGGAATGTCTGCATGCGGATATCGTATAGAAACCGTTTTCCGAGTCCGTATTGAACTTAATAATATAATATCTATTATAAACCTACATTATCAGACCACAATAAATCCATTCAGTAGTGTTCCAACTAGAATTAAGCAATTTGAACAGCCTGAAACCGAACCCAAAATCTTCTCTGGCTAGTTTCTAAACAATTCCATTCAAATTCGGTTAACTCATAGCTTGAGAATATTAAACAATAGTTACCATTGTCAAACATCGTTTTAGTTATAATTGGTGAGCAAATTAATGTGTTACGTTCCAATTTCTGCTAGAATCGAATCCGCGACCCTAAAGACCAGGACTTAAAATTATATCTGGATGATTCCTAGGTGTCGACGTAACACTTGTTTGACGCCATCACCTGGAATGCATGGACTCCACTTATTAGAAAAATAAAGGTCAAGTATACTGCCCGGTACCGGTGTGCTACTATTTATAAATGTTTTTATATATTTTTTTTGTTCTAATATTATTTTAACATGTAAATCGTATATATAATATATAGATTCCATTGCTTTGTATTTATCGTGAAATAATTTGCGTTTTGTTATACGTTCATATGAAAATAACGACATGGTGATAACCGTTATTTTTATGTTTTAATAAATGGAGTAAATAGTTTAGTTTACAATTTGCAGCTTAATCTCTATCTTCCCTTTTGAAAATAAAATATGCGTGATAGTAAACGAAATATACTTTTAATATCCCTAAAAAGTTATCACATTTTATCTTCCGTCACATATGAACAGAGATAAAACGCAGCAACGACATAAATCAAAATAGTTCACGAATCTGTTGAACACTATCAATTAATCATATCCGGCGGTCGGCAACCCTCGGCTAAACTCGGATAAGCTCGGGAACGTGGTGGTAGACCACCAGTAATGTAGATACGACAGCTCTTCCAACTTCCCCCAAGTGCCTCGCCTTACTTCGCTTAGGTACGTTAGCACATTTATCAAATGAACCAGTTTATATTTTTGGAAACTATTTTCTATGAAGGTTGTTTTAGAAATTAATTTGATGTAAGATTTATATCGGTGATTTAATCTGGCTTGGTTTATTATTACTGTTATGAAATGGAACATTATTTTGAAGCTGAAATGTTGCTAATATAGCTTTGGGAATAACTGTCATTGCAAAGTACCTAAAATATATAACAATATTTTTATGGTCATCATCATTCTGTTAAGCCATTTCCCAACTATGTATGTTCAGGTCAGCTGCCAGTTAAACTGAATGCAGCTGAATACCAGTATTTTATGTAAAGCGACTGCCTCTGAACTCCACAACCCAGTAACTGGGTAATACGATACCCCTTGAGAGACTGGTCAGAAGAACGAAAGTCTGACGACCCGTAAAAACTGTCAAAGATCCACAAATTACAGTTAGTGTTAGTGTGAACACAATTAGTGTTCAAGCAGTACGGTTATGGAATGACTTGCCCGTGTCGGTAAGGCGTGCTCAATCTTTGTCCGCTTTCAAAAACATGATAAAAAAGCACTTCCTCTCTCCTTAAACATCATCATTATTATATTATTATTTATTATTATTATTTTCTTTGCTCTTGTTTCATGTTTATTATTATATGTATATATTTATTTAGGTAAGTAATAAAAAAATACTTTATGTATTATATTAATAGTATAATGTAAATGGTACACCACAGACTACCTACTATATTTGTCTCTCCTTAATTTTTAATCCATCCAAAGGTTGTCTTTAAAAGATCGCTCTTAGCGATAAGACCGCCCATTGTGTCACCCTTTATAAAATTTTATATATTTATGTTCTGTAATTTGTATGGTGTACAATAAAGAGTATTCTATTCTATTCTATTCTACAGCCGGGGCCAACGTAACGTGCTTTCCGAGGCACGGAAGGGCCTCGGTATGTAAAGATGGTCACACTCCACGGACCAACCGCGGCTAGCGATCCGTGCGGGTGTTGTTACTTAGCCACAAGCCCCTCCACCAATATTAATTTAGTAAATATGTAAAAGTAAAATATGACCAAACCAATCAAGTGAAATTAATCACAAAATCAACACAATTATTTTAATTGAATCATTCAAAATTAATAATTATTTGCACATCACCACATGACAGCACCATGCTTACACGCGCCATTCAAAATCTGTTTGCAATAAATATTTCGTAAGCAAGTATGTGTTAAATGATTTTAAAGAGCTCGATAACTGCTTACCCTAAAAGTCAGTGGTTGGCATTCATTACAGTAATTACCAAAGAGACGTGACACATCCGCCGATGGCTGCTTAACTACTTACTTGCTTAAACTTTTTTGCCATCACTTATTGCTTATTAGGTAAATTGAGTACGACGTGCTGTGATGAGAGCCTGTTGCTCAAATTATCAAACATTTTCTTGTAATAAAATTAAGGACCGTATGAATAAATCGATCTTATTTTAATAGCTCACTTACTAAGTAAAAGTTCTAAATACGTCCTCTGGATTTAATACATTTGGAAGCCGACTCCAACATACATAGTTAGGCAAAAGGTCAGGCAGATGTTTATAATGATGCCCTTCTAACTTTACAGACAGCTGTGCTGCTGAGGAGTTTCTTGTGCCACTTCTTTTCTTCTAAAGCACTAGCTTTGTAGAAAGAAGAACGTTTTGGGGACTGTCTTATGTAATTTTGACGTTAAAAATGAGCTGATGCTCAGCCTAATTTGAATCAATGACGACATTCGACAGACGTTTGGAGGTTGTAAATACGGAGCCAAAGTTGCACATAAAATCATTTAGTTCTAGAACGCGCCCTTTAAAATACAACACAATTAGGACTGTCGGTATACTGTAACTGTGCAGCTACTAAACCCAGTTGACGTATGTAGTCTACATACCCATAGAAATCTAAAAATAATGAGCTGTGGTTGTTGCCCCTTACATTTCAACCCACGGTTACAGAAAGCAAGTCAATCCCGCTCGACTTGTAATTACACGATCCCTAAACGGAGTCCGTATCCTTATCGCAAGCCGAGGATATCAAAGGAGTGTACTACTTTATTGTCGGGCCGTATATCCTACCCTTACATTGCAATGTAAGGACATATGGACCAATAATGTTTTTAGTATCCTAGTAGGTAAATATTCTGCATTTCCCGCCCTGACCGGACTTGGCATCATCTGCTTATCTACAGTCTTTAACGCCAGTTATGACACTGGCTATTGTCACCCTTTGCATTAACCACAGTCCCTGATTTTTATCAAAACATTTTCATAATACGTTTTGGTCTTGCAAATGATCGTTGAAATGATATTGTCGTTGTTTCTAAAACGTAAACGTTTTAAGTGCAGATTTTATTTCAATGTCTTTTATCTAAACGTATCTTGCTAAAGAACATCATCGCTATTTGAAAGCCTTGGTGCTGAATGATTATGGTTGTCCAAGATTCATAGATCTCATCATTGATGTGTCCAAAATTGCACCACATTGTGTCACATCCTTAGGTCTTCAGCCTTCAACATCCAACGCCTCACATGTATTTTTTATCACATAAACAGGATAAAATTGAAAACTTGCGACAAATCGAAATAGGAGGTGCAGTAACTGTTACATAATCATTCATTATAAATTGTCATTTCCTAAACCTAAATTCTTGAGAAAAAAAAAATCGTATATTTATCACCTTACCTTTTTATCCTTAGTGCAAACTAAGTTTAAGTAAGGTATCAATTTTAGCGCGCGCCCAATAAGCAATCCATTCATCGCTGAGTTCACCACATGAAGCAAGTTGGCAACGCGTTGAACTAGCGGTATTTACCTAATTTTAACCGTTCCTAAGAAAAAAGGACGCACGAGCGACGTTGCCAAATTGCTCGCCTACGGGCACGTTGAGCCTCCCTTTCCTTAATGACGTGCTCTAAACTTACTTTAAAACACGTTGAATTAGATATTTTAACTTGTCGCACCTATTCAATTTCATCCTGTATAACCTGTTTCTATCTGGCATCTGATGATGCGGTTGACGATTGTACTCGCTGGACTAGAAGTACCCTTTACTTTTGAGACAGCTATCAGGCTTCGGTAAGGTGTGCCACTCCTTTGGTGTCCCTACGCATTATGAACTAAAACTCTTTAGTACGTTGTCTTTCAGTTTGCAAATTGATTTTACTAGATATAATTTAGAATGTTGCTCCGTATAATTAAGTAAAAGTTGCTGCCCATCTTATAACTACTTATTTAGTTATCTAGTCACGACACGGGTTGGTTCCGCCAGCCACACCGTATTTTGATAAATATTTCAAGTAACAAAATGGCCAATAACAACTTGCTAAGTAACTTGCTAAATTAATTTTATCAAAAGATACATTGCCACTGTCGTTCAGTCTAATAATATCCTGTCACATGCCGTACCAAAGTCACAGTAAGAAAATTGAGCAGTAGCATAACTGCGAAGAAACGACGAATATTTCGATAATCATAGCAAATATAGACACAAGATTACTTACTATATCATCTAAGATAGTTTTTGGATCTGAAAGCTGTGCTTGTCACTTCGTAAGTCATTACTTTCCTATTATCTCTATTCTTATTCCTGTACATCGAAGAAAATTGTAGATATAAATATACTCGAATTGATAGTGAACCGCTGACGTAGGTTACGGACACTCATTTTATAAACTCAAGTTGTACTACTGCAAAATGAAATACTCTCGCCAAGCCCAAATGTGACATGGTTACATACGCAAAGACGCAAATATTATGCCAACTCCCCGACACATATTCAGGTCACCAGACAATATACAGTCGTAAGTCTACGTTTATTTGAAACGGTACCAGTCAAAAGTATTATTTGCCTTTATCTCTTACAATAAAACATGCTATACCTATTGCTTTTGGGTCATAAAAACAAGTGCTACATTTCTTTTATGTATTTAGTCATTGATAAGACCACCCAATAGTCGTTGAGCTCCTCAAAATTTGAGTTGAGCTACACGATTGCTGACAAATGTTTGCACTGCCACTGACTGGACTGTTCCACTCAAATCGGTATGCTTCTTCCCTCAAAAGACCATTTGAGGCACAAATCTACATTGTCTTCACATGATCTGACCAAGATTATGTCTGTAAAAGAGACTTTGACCCTTGAGTTTGTTTCGCCATTTCTTCTCAGGAGTCAGACACGAAATGTTGAATCCATCTAGCTTATTTTTTTTATAATATGACGTGTAAAAGTGATACCGTTAACCTATTTACAGAATAAACAATTTCATTTCAGTAGGTAGAAGAACGTCATATTTATTTATTATATATCACAAAAATTACATAACAAAAAAAAATTAATCGAACACTAAAAATATACAATGGGCGGTCTTATCGCTTTCTGTACTGTGCTTTCTGTCTGTGTATGTGCTTGTCATATCTTCATGTTCTAAAAGAGAACATTACCTAGGAGGGATTATATGCGGAAATTATGGTCATGGCTATGGTGAACTAGATTTTTCACTTACAATTATCTAATTGTAAAAATGTAGTTCACCTCATAACTGCAGGGGGCGAACCTTGCCTTTTGAGACGAAGCAGCTGTTCCTATGGCTGCTAATGAATACGAGGCGTACCTTTTAGGGAAGCGCAATCAGAGTATTTCCTGTTATACGAGTTCAAAGTTATCTAACGCTAATTGCAGATGACGCATGTGCAAAGTTTCATTCATTGGCGAGAGAAGAATGGACGTGATAATTCTTCAAGATTATTAGTTGGCTTAATTGCAAATTAAAATGATTTCTTGTTGATTTATTTTAATTAAATGATGATGATCTTGGTGTAGCAGAGGTAGCCCAGTGGTATTAATGAATGATATATTTGCAAGAATATAGGTAGCTAACATAAGTTCTAAAGATCTATGAGTTTCACTATATTTGGCATTCCAGCCGTGCAAATATTTAGATTTTACATCTTGGTTATTCTTATCGCATGCAATAAATAACATTTAGTAATTACCAATAACACAAAAATACTTAATTAAATACAATGTGTTCGAACCCAGGCAGGCGCTTTACTTTGTGTAAATAATTTCATCAATACTGCTCTCAAAACGGTGAAGGAAAACATCGTGAGGAAACTGGCATGTCCTAGAACCATAAATTCGAAGACATGTGACATCTACCAACGCGCACTGGGCACGCGTGGTGGATTATAGCCTATTCTCCATGTGTCCCAGCAGTGGGAATATTATAGGCTGATAATGCGTTATTGAATGAAAAAAAAAACTCAAATTACGTCGTATTTATAACAAAATGACACGAATAAGATCGGAACGTTGATCGCGCCACTAAGGACCGAATTCATCGTATTTATATAAAAAGCCGTGGTGACTTAAATTAGTCCTCGGTGAACTTTTTGCTCGCCATTACCCAGTTCACGCAAATGACTTAACTTGGACCTTAATTAGTTTAATCAATTAATTCAGTCGTTAAATAAATAGTGGAACTACAGGGTATGCTGATGGATGAAAGACCAAAAAAGTAAGGATAGGAATTTGAATTGAATTGGACTGAAATATTGAAATCGTAATGTTAAAGCTATTAGAGGTAGTTTGGATAGATTTTATAAACACTTCCTAAAATACTTTATTAGAAACCAGCTTCTGCCCGCGGATACGTCCGCGTGGATGTGGATTTCATGGGTTCTAATTTATTTGCGCAGAACCCTTATTCTTTTTCTAAAGGAAAAGTAAGTTAACCTAAGTTACATCAGCTATCTGACAGTGAAACTCCCGTCAAAATGGGTCCAGCCGTTTTGGAGATTAGATGCAACAAACACAAAGACAAAAATTTTGAAAATGGTATTTTGGTTGTAAGTACCGCATATACTATTTATGCATTTAGCCATCATCATTTGAAAGCAGTCCACTGCTGGACATAGCTCTCTACTGTTACACGCCATTCAACTCGATTTTCGGAACTCTCATCCGGCTGCTACCAGCCATCCCGCGAAGATTGTCGCTCCACCTAGCCTGAGCCTAACCTTACGTTTACCGATTCGCGGATGCATGATGCATTTAATAAAAAGCTGTTATTTTGTCAGTACAAACAGACACTTATATTTTATTTATTTGTATTTATGTATATGTATAGATTGTGTAATCAATCCTGTCATTCAATACCTTCCATAGAAATCATCTAATATCTCCTACCATATTCGTTCGCCGTAAACAGTATCCTTCCTATTATTATATTTGCTTAGGACAGCTAATAAAACATGAAACAGGCCGAAAATACACAACGTCTAAACGGGAATCGGCCATATTTTAAACGAATAGCAGTATTTAATCCTAGATATCATGTTAGAGATTAGAACAAGGCTCCAATCTAGAGATATCCTTGTAGGGACCGGTGCTCCGCGGGGGCTGGGTAGACCCTGTTCTCTGTTAACGAAGTAGGCAGCATTTATATTGAATGGACGATGTGTCGGCGCAAGATTTCGTGTCTATAATCTAATAGCGATTTCTAGCACTTCCGTGTTGTTCTTGAATTTGATTAGGGGATTTTGAAAGTTGATTTTGTTAAGTGGTTCTTGTACTTGAGCAAAATGTTTTACAGGCTCATTTTTTTTTCGAATCATTATTTACATATAATAAAAAAAATAATAATAATAAGAGAGATTTAGGGTGAGAGACCCGTTGGATGCGAGAAGCACAAAACCGGTCGAAGTGGAGGTGCTTGCCTATGTCCAGCAGTGGACGTCTTTCGGCTGAAAATGTGATGAGGTTGCGAGACAGAGAGACTTACATCTTTCTTCTCTCTAATGTAACAAAATATGCCTAAACGTGACGCGTCCTTGAAATTTCAGTGTCGATTCTCGTCCAATTATCGAATCGCCGCCTAAGCAGTTGACCTGCAAAAAAAAACTTGTGTTCTACAATGACGAACTTGTTACCCAATTGATATTTCCTTGTTATTGACATCATAATTGTTTCAAAGTATTGTTTTATTGATATTTTAAATCTTTTGTAACAACATATCGTACCCGCTCTATCTCAGGCGAATGGAACGTCCCTTATAGCGTAACACCAAAAGGGGATATCAGAAGCCGAACACAGAACGACTTACTTAAACGATAAAACGCCTTACAGATTGATTCTAACTTAGATTAATGCTCAATAAATATGTATTTATGTATCACCAGTGTTCTCCTTTTACGAAAGATCCGACCTCCAATATCCTATGAAATACCAATAACAATAAAATCTTAAAAGGGTTGGGAAAAAAGCAAAAGGACCACTGGAGTGCAGCCTAGGATCTAGCAGGACCAATAAATCATTCGCTTCCATTGATTTTACGACTTGCTATGATAGTAAATAACAGGGAGTCATGAAATAAAAGATTATTATACGTAGTTTTTTTGCATGTTTTCGTTCGAGAGCTAAGTGCATTCTTAGTGATTATGCCAGACTCAATTACATATCGATTCGATTGTACGAGGGTTTTCTTGTATTTTTTTTCATTCATTAGTCGAGCAGAAGTGGGTACCCACTCGACAATGCCCTGGGCATTTTTATTTTTTTCAAAGCTTTATTCCTGTCGCAGAATTTTAAAAGAAAAACGAATTTTGTTCAGACTTGTTTGAAACAATATTTGTTATTTTTAGTTGATATTAGAAGAATGCGCTGTTATTAAATTGCCTGTTAATCCTAAAACCAAGTACCTACCCGAGATATTTTAGAACTTAGCGCAGGTATGCACGGGCGTGTTTTTTACGCGGCAATTTTTTTTCACGCACTCGATTTTTGGCGCTCTGCTTAGAGCCGAGTTTTTTTGAACACGCTGGGATGCGATCGATTGGATTCCCAATGCTCGGCTCAACACCGAGAGAAAAAAATCCAGTCCGCGATAAAATCCCGCCGCGATATTTTTACGTAATCTGCATTCGCGATTTATATGCCAAAAATGTAAACAAATAAGAGTTTATGGAAAAATAACTCTAACTCCTAAAAAATAAAGTTCAGTTTACGCTACAACTTCAAACGTATTTATATCTTTTTCAGTAGTAGGTACTAGTCACTCTGAAATCAACTTAATTACCATATCAATAAAGTTGCTATTTGTTTTACTATTTGAAATAACATCAATTTGAAACATAAATTTGAATAGACTATACGTGCGTGTAAAGATAATCGCCAAAAACATGATTAAGCAATTATCACCTCAACTTAAAGCTTTTTACACACTTTAAGACTTACAATACTTTAGAGAGAACAGCCTAAAAATATTCCAAGTCGCCGCCAACAATTCACTTCCCAACTTCCCACTTTGAAATATTGAAGTTACTCAACTATTTGAGCGAAGTGGAAAGTTCCCAAGTACCTAAGGACTGAAGATTCCACCACCAGATACCATACGAAGGCATATAAGGATGAATGTTATACCTTTTTTGTACACTCATAAATTCTTGGATTATACAATATTGTACCTACAAAGGAGACTCCGGATTTTGATGTAAATAACTTCAGATAGAAATTGATGAAAGTGAAAGTTATATTTTATGTAATATTAATCGTGGAACTGAGTATGGTGTGTACAGTTTTCTTTTATGGCTGTGACAGCACATTGTTATGATGTCCATAGTATTTTATTTCAACATCCAAAATTGGGGTGATACAGAGACAAAATAACAGAAGATGCATCATATCTATACATCTATTGTCTATACCAAAGAAATAATTTTCTAAATGCATATGAAAGTATATACGGTATACTTATGAAAAAAAAAACATTTTTAACTTTTTGCCTGTCTGTCTGTTCCGGCTAATCTCCGAAACGGCTGAGCTGATTTTGACGGGACTTTCACTGGCAGATATGCTGATGTTATAAAGAGTAAGGCTTTATTTTAGAAAAAAAAAGTTAGGGTTCCAGGCAAAAAAAAACACCATGAATTTCTGATATCCACCCGGGCGAAGCCGTAGGCAGAAGTTAGCCATAAATATGAATGAAAAATATCAGAAAATTCCCAAAAAATTACAACCTCTTGCAGAAAACATCAACAAAATTGTCGCGTAACAACATTCCCTAAACACCGCTAGCGTAGCCGTACTTTTAAGATAGCTAATCCGGGCATTATCTTAAACGCCCAAACATTAAGTGAACGACGAACTTTACGCGTAGGTAAGTAGTAAGTATCAACCACGGTACCAATTCAGCACAATGGACGTAATTCCCGTAATCACCATCACGTACCAGCGTGTTAAGACCTTAAAACGTTCCAAGTTTAGATAATGGAATTATGATTAGCACGATTCTGTAATTGAATTTGAACTGCGAACAGTCCATTGGCTGGACGAATGGCTCACGTATCCCGCGGTAAAGTAATGAAATTCAACAGAAGTAATAATTTAAGGTGCGTGGGTTTGTGCGAAAAGTTATTGTTTTTGTGCGAAAAGTTATTGTTTTATTGGGTAAATTACATTTGTTGTTAGTTAGGTATATATTTGTGTTACTGTGGGAGTTGAAGTTTGTAGGCATGTGTGTTATTTGTTTGAAAATTAAACTTGTGGTGTGTATATGTATATTTTTTGTTTAGACAAATTTTGTAAAATCACGGAAGTAATTCACGGTACGTTGTGCTAGACAAAAATGTCTTAAGTTTTTGAGTTACCCATAAAAAAAGCTATAAAACGTTACAAATCAAACTGACAGACTTACTGTACCTTAGGTATACTTACTTAAGTCTGACATCAGAACTATTTTTAGCAGCTGACCTTTTCCAAATTATCAGGCCATGTGTTTAAATAAAAAGAAAACGAATTTGACTTAAACACGGTAGTCTGACAGCGAAGAAGATTAGGTCAGCAGTCAGGTAGATTTCGGTTAATTTCAAGGACTTTTAAGGGCAACTCTTTAGACAAGATTATTAAATATCTAGTCTAGAAATAAATTGGACTGGATTTTTACAAAATCGATTAAGTAGCTATGGGTTAAATAAGTTATGAAACAGGCATGGTCGAGACTGCTAATTTAAATTAAGAAGTCATCATTATTGTATAGGTATCCGGAATTTTAAATTAAGAACTATATTGATTTTTATTATTGTATAGTGACGTGTGTTCCGTATTTTTTTCGGCCAGCAGCTAAAATATACTATAAAATAATAACAGCCGCACGGGTCGATCGAACAGGTTAAGCTATGCTTGCCGCGGTCGGTCCTTGGATGGGTACCATCTTTACATACCGAGACCCCTCCGTGCCTTGGAAAGAACTCATTCTGTGACAGTCATTACGGGTCGTCATAAGGCCGAAAGTCTGACAACCAGTCTTACCAAGGGGTATCCTATTACGCAGTAATGGGTTGTGGAGGTCAGATAGGCAGTGGCTCCACGTAAAATACCGATATTCAGCTGCATCCTGTTAGACTGGAAGCCGACCCCAAAAAATAGTTGGGAAAAAATCAAAATTAAAAGTCATTTATTCAAATTAGGCTGAAAATCAGCACTTTTCGAACGTCAAAATTACAAAAGACAGTCCCCCAAAAACGCCCGCCCTTCACTACTTCCTAATGCTATCGGTCGGAAGAAGAAGTGGCGCATCAAACTCCCCAGCAGCACAGCTGTCTGTTCAGTTAGAAGATACTTGATTGTATACAATACTAGGTGTTAAGTAATTAACATTACAAGACACAGAACATATAATTAAACTATTTGCCATATATCAGCTAGCATGGCCAATATACCAACAAAAATAATAAAAACGTTACGTACTCAAGCTAAAAAATAATTAATTAAAATTAAAATGTAAATAAAAACTTACTACCTAAATAAAAGCCTCCAGGCATTGCTGGGTTTTGTTCACATAGCTGTCACTTAAGTCTAAAAGTCTAGGCAGATGATGATACTATATAATAAAGGATAGTATTTCTTTTCTAAAAAGGTTTTATACAGCGGTGTTCCTTTATGTAAGTTCAATTTATTTCACAAGATCGTTTACTATTATGGACCAGGAAGGTTTGACCATTTCATTAGGTTAAAACTACTCCTTACAACACATGTAAGAAGTTTCTAACATTGCATAATTGTATCGATCACTCTTTTTTTCTATAAAACTCGTCCAGACCACGGAACTTGTTAGTCCAGCTTGACCGACGTATTTACGTACAAAACGTGGCCAAACGTGACGTGACTGGCGAGGATTTACAAATATCGACAGTTTAACTTGGACAAATATCTATTAACACCATAACTCTTCAACAGAGCATTTCCTTCTGCTCATGTTGCATAATCCGGGAAGTTGGTAGGTAAGTGTATTGTGAGAGCTTCTAAATATTTTAACATAAGGTTCATGTTTTTGAGAAGATATTGAACTTAGGTAGGTAAGTACCTTTGTATTTCGTTTACAGTTTCTCTGGAGACATTGAAGAGGCTTATTGTTAGTTCGGTAAAAGTTCCCACATGCCAGCCAGCATAATATAACTACAAAAAAAAAATCAC
Source organism: Apamea anceps (assembly GCA_951799955.1). NCBI lineage: Eukaryota > Metazoa > Arthropoda > Insecta > Lepidoptera > Noctuidae > Apamea > Apamea anceps. The sequence goes on from OX637506.1 coordinate 15,670,057, forward strand.
ATCACCCACATAATTTACTAACTTCTGCCCCGCGACTTTGTCTGCGTGAAATTACTTGTTCCCTGGACCCCCCGCGTCGCATCGCATCGTCAGTCTCGCGCTATTCATTTCCGCTTATTGTTCTTTCCGAATATTTGCTCGGCTCCTAAGGGGTGTAGCGTGATATTAATAGCCTAGCCTTCCTCAAAAATTAGGCTATCAAATCCAAAAAGAGTTTTTCAAATCCAACTGGTAGGTCCAGACATTACCGCATTCAAACAAACTCTTCAGACTTATTTATAAATATTAATAAATAGTATTATTTGTCTGCCGATCAATATCCACTGCCAAATAACCACATCCCCTATGCATCCCACTGCTGGGGCCTCCTCTTGGTGAGAGGGAGTGGGCCGTAAACTACCACTTAGGCCCAGTGCGGCTTGGCAGATGTCTCATGTCTTCGAATATTTGGTTCTAGGACATGCCGGTTTCCTCACGATGTTTTCAGACTTTTCACACACAAAGTAAAGTGCCTGCCTGGGTTCGAACCTACGACCTACAACTCGTAAGTCGTGGCTGTTTCCAATGGGCTATCACTACTCATAATAAACAGCACTAACTGTCAAAAACGAAATTGCCATATAATCACAAAGCCAAGCAAACATTTCTCACCAGCCAGCTCCAATCCACATCCGTCTTAAAGCATTCTATATTCAAATAAAGTTCGCCGAACAAAAAACAATCATCAACCAATCCGAGACGCGCGAGGAATAGCCAATCACCGATTACCGCAAAACGGAGGCAAACATCAATATCTTTCAAGTGATTGCGACTTGACGCATTGAATTATTAAAAACTGCTATATATAAACCAGTAGGTACGTCCGATGCAAGCGTTATCTGTCAGGGGAGACGGGAAATAAATAGTTGATCGCTCAGAAACAATGAGTGCTGAATAAAACATGTTATTGTAGATTGAAGACGGTTTAAAAGCGTATTACTTTTAGTGTCCTGTCAATGTGTACGATGAGAGATGTTTCAGTAATTATTTTCTTTGTGGGTTTCTTTTTGTTCATGTTGTACGAAGTTATGAAAAAAATATACACGTTTTTAACATCTTCCAATTTGTCTTTTGTAGTTACGGTTTTTAACCCTAAGTCCCTAAATCGAGGCAGACCCAGGTGAAGATGGCGGGGTGAACTTGACACTTACAGACTAGATTGGTTCATACTAGCTCAAGACAGAGGGGAGTGGAAAGGAAAAAGGAGTCCTTTGCCCAACAGTGGGACAACACAGGTTAAAAATTATAAAATAAATAAATAACAAGTCCCTACACAATTTCTTAGGTATCACAGGGAATTTCCAACTTATTGTTTGACTAACTGATGCATGACCAGTATTACTTTTAGGCATGCCATATTTTGGCAAGATGATAATGGCGAAATTGTTCCATTTTCTGAAGAGGTTCCCGTCTAACCTCCGCGATCCTCAGGGAAATTACATTTTGAGTTAACTGAAGTAAATACCACTACTCACACCTCCAGATCCTACATAGACTATATCGAATAAGAGTAACCAGCATGATAATTGCTTAATACATTTACAATGACAATGACTTTAATTTTGACAATTCAACAATATTCATTGCGTTATTTACGTTATCGAGCCGACGAATTATTTAAACATCTGAAGGAATGGATTCGAAAATTCCTTCAAAATCTTTCAGTTTGTATTAGAAAGTGAATTACGCAATTGGGGTGCCGGTTTATTTATGAAAGTTTTTATTCAACGACACGGTTGGCGCAGTGGTTGAGCGGTCGACTGCTGCGCTGCGTGTCGCGGGTTCGATTCTCGCACGGACAAATATTTGTATTGCTAAGGTAGTTGTTCCGAGTCTGGCTGTTTGTGTATGTGAGTTTAAATGTTTGTAAACGCACCCACGATACAGAAGTAATTCCTAGTGTGGGACAACGTTATTAAAAAAAGAATTAAAAAAAAAGAACGTTACGTCTTAATTCATCTGTGTGGCGTTTTAAGCGTCCACTTTCATAGGTCTTTTATAAAACCTACCTGTAATAAATTGCTTGTTAAATTGAATTTTGTATCTGATTGGGTGACATGACAGTTTGATGAGACCAAATCAAATGAGTAACTACACTTAAATGACGTCCAATTACCACAGATACGAAATTAATTTCCAAATTGCATTCAACGCAAAATCACTCGTTTATGAGTAATCGAATAAATCTGCGGTTGCATCACTACGGGAACTCAAAGAATCTTTTATAAAAGTTACGTCTGGCACAAAATAAAGCAACATCCCTGTATTTGTCTTGCTTTTGACAGTTTAAAAAAGTTGAAGATAAAAAAAAAACAAATGAATGGGCAGGCTGTAACACGATGGTAATCGAGACGGTTTTCTTTTTTATGTGCAAAATTAATCGATAAAGGTTTTAATGTTATGTAATTCTTATTAATTGTGGCCGTTGACAAATGGTTAGGAAAAAAATTAAAGTTGAGACACATTAATGACGTTGGCCTGTCATTATAAATCGCTCTGCTAAATTACCTTGGAGTTAGGTTGATGTAACAGTGGATAAAAGATGATAGATATTATTCAAGTACCGCTTTCAGGTTTGTTCTATTTATACGAGTATATACCAACGAATCTAGTTAATACTTAGATAGCGTTGGTTATCAGCAATTTTTCTTATTAAAGGTGTAAAACTGTCGTAAACTAACGTCGAAACACCACAACATATTAAGCCTTTAGTTCTACGAGCACGTCTTCCCTACCATTAAAGTTGTCAAAAAATAAAAAGCCCGTTTTGACATTTGAGAATGCGTTCTTGACACCTGTCAGTTTCATACAAACGAATACGTGTTTTGCGAATTTGATCTTTATTAACTACTAGAACTGTCAATGTCAAAACGGGCCTTTTATTTTTTGACAACTTTACCGCGCCCCCAGCCTACTCCTTGATATGCAATTGTCGCTGTAGCACCATAAAACATGAGGCTACAGGGGCTAGTGTGAATCTTAGGGTCTATTCGATTAATCTAGTCTAGCTTAACCACGCTGGGATCGGTGCATTTCATTCATTCATTAATTAAAGGTGTAAAACTGCCGTGCTGTTCTGTCGAAATTTCACCGTGCGAACTTAGGTAAGTATAGTGAGCTTGCAGTGAGCTGTCAATAGTTTCAATCCCTGGCATCAGCATAGCTATTCACAACCACTCAATACGCTACCGTACCGTATCTAACATCAATCAATGTTATCGTAAGAGTCCTCTAAACGCTGTTCACAAGTCCAAAACCCGAAAGTTTTGTCAGTTTAAATCAAATAGACGACCGATATTCTTCCAACAGCTGTTTGCTGTCGGGGGCAAAGCAAACCAGGTTATCCAAATATGTCATTTTCGATACGATAGCGTGTCGGATGGTTGTGAATAGCTGCGCAAGTGGAATAACAGCTCACTTCACCTATGTTTTTGGAGAGAATTTTACAGAATACCTAATGAAACTCATCCGAATCCGAGAGTGGAGAGTAATTAAATCAAATCAAAAGTCATTTATTTAAATTAGGCTTAGAATCAGTAATTTTCGAACGTCAAAATTACAAAAACCAGTCCCCCAAAAACTTCCGTCCTTCACCACTTCCTAGTGCTATCGCTGGGAAGAAGAAATGGCGCAACAAACTCCCCAGCAGCACAGCTGTCTGTTCAGTCAGAAAATACTTGATTGTATACAATACTAGTTACCTATGTTAAGTAACTAACATTACAAGACAGAACATAAAATTAAATTATTTGCCATATGTCAGCTAGCCACGCCAATATACCAACAAATATAATAAAAGCTATAGCCTTCAGGCGTAAAGGGCGTGACAGCTTACATATTTATGTATTGCTGGGTTCTGTTCACATAGCTGTCACTTGAAGTCACAAATGATAAACTCTAACCATCGAAGTAAAATAAATAAATGAATACTAATAACAATAACCTGTCAGTAAGCTAACTCTGGAGAAAGAACATAAACATTGTCTTAATTTAATTAATAGGCATACTATTAATTACTTCGAACAAAGGTTGGATTTTAATTGAGCTTTAAACGCATTAAAAGGCAAATCTAGCAAAGAAGAGGGTATCTTGTTATAAAAGATTATACCAAGCACAACAAATGAGTTATGAACCTTATGAAGCCGGTGAAAGGGGGCACGTAGTTTGTTCTTATTTCTAGTGTTAACTGTTGATATCACTATTTTTAGTGTACAAGTATAAATTTTGCCTAATATACAAGATGTTGGCGAAGATGAATTGTGATGCAACCGTGAGAATACCAACATCTTTAAAAAAATCTGTGAGAGAAACTCTGGCACCTAGCTGGTAAATTGCTCGAACGAACAATATAAACGAAAATTCAAACGAATTCATAAGGTTCGGTTCATCTGTTCCTACTTCCTTTAAGGGTTAACTATGTATGTGCTGTAACACCATAAGCGTAATTTGCAACAAAGTTTCTCAAAGGCAATACGACCCCTATTTCCATTACCACTCTGCAATAATATATTTTACTATACATATAAACTGGATAAACATAAAATACTCCAGGTAATACTTACTACATGAAGTTTATGCTACAATCTAAATAAGTGTTGTATATGCTATAGGTATCAATAAAAGTGGTGATCAGAACAAAATTCGCAATGAAATAAAGTATGGCATACGGGTTTGTGACATCTATTTTTACCATTAGACAAATTGGACGTAACTTTGATGCATGGTAGCCAAAGCTTTGGTCGATACTAAAAAAAGGAGAGTGGTACTCACCCACTCGAATCTATATGAGTGGAAATGACAGTCTCGATTTCAAACTGTGATTAGAATGTTCTAAAGTAAAAAGACAAAAACAAAAGAAACCCGTAGATAGGATTAGACGATCTATTCTGTAATACCCTCGTCGTGAAAACTGTGAAGTGAGCTGTCAAAAGTGTCAATACATCAGGTTTAATGACAGCTAACTTCAAGCTCACTTCACGTAAAATTTTTACAGAACTTTTCTATTCGAGTCGTTGCAAAACTAATCCCAGCCCAGTGAGCCCAGTGGCCCCACTCATATGTTTTAAGGGATTTTTTTTTATTTTAGATGAAAAAATATGAAAAAGTGTTTATTCACGGAAATAACGTTAAACCGAAAAATATTACCTCTGCCAAAACTACAAAGCAGTTTGTTGGCAGACGTAGCTCCTTGGTCAAGCCAATCGCGTCGTCAGTGACGTTTTAAGGTCCTTAGAGGTGCAGGTGTGGGCATATTGGACATTCCAACATATGGGCCAGGGTTTGGTTGGGTGCGCCGTACATTTCGCTGGGTGTCGGTTGGGTCAATAATCCCCCATTTCGCAAGATTGTGCTTACAGATGCCTACTTGGGTCCGCAGTCGATTTTTAGTCTGCCTGGGGTATTGGGTGTTCGTAGAGGGGATGTCGGGAATCGGCTTCTTGCTTATATTTCTCAAGCGCCCCGGCGGCTTCGCTTCGTACGACAGGTGTACCGATACTGGTCAACGGGTAGAGCTTGTTGAGCGAAATTGGTGTTATCCCGATATAATTGGACACTTTTTGAAATCAAAATCATAATCAAAAGTCATTTATTGAAACTAGGCTGAGAATCAGCACATTTATAACGTCATAACGTCGTCAAAGCCGCATAAACAAATTGATTAGCATTTGAAAATACTTCACACACGCCTACCCTACCTACATACTGTTGGAGCTGCTGAAGATTTTAAAATACTATTTTTGCATTATATAAATTCAATCTCCTAGTATTGTATAATTGCATAGCACATATGTGAGTACTATGTACATACTATAAAGCTACCATTTACTGGGTACGTCTTTCATTGACTTGAATGTGCCTTGGCGGTTGAGAGTATGTCATGCTCACTCTAATGTCTCGCTGATGGTGGCGCATGTGTTGGACCATTTAGCTCCCTTCAAAATGGTTGAGCTGAATGGTGCTAATCTATGCGTCATGTTCGTGAACGGGCGTCATCAGTAGGGACTGGTCAACTCTTTGCTGCCATGGCTTATTTTTATTTAATTTAATAATTGAATTTTTTTTTATATTTTCGTTACGAACGCTTTTAACCTTCTGCATCGTTCTCACATAATTTTTAACATGAATGATGTAACAATACTTTTTAACCATATTAAGTATTGTGATTTAAAAGAGTGTCCCTGTCCATGGAGTTTCTTGCCCGTTCTTCTCCATAGGTACCTACCTACTACACTTTGGAATGGGCAACTAGCTTCATCTTTTTGACTGACCGACCTTGACAATTCAAAAGTGTCTGTAATTGATTTAGTTGAAATAAATAGTTTGAGGTTGAGTTAGCTGGGAAGAAGTATTGGCGCAACAAACTCCCCAGCAACACAGCTGTCTGAACAGTTAGAAGAAGAATTTCATTCAGGGCAGTGTCAACTTGCTTTGCGAGAGTGCCCGCTTGCATAAGTGACAGAGTGGATCGGTAGATTATCTCAGCCTTCATTGTTCACCGTTTGGAAGCAGCTACAAATCGCCACCACAACATTTTAAATTCAAGCTCAAATCAAACTTCCCCACAATGTTATCAAGACTGCTTATCCAAAATAACTGTCCAGGCTATTCTAAGCCCATTATAGGTAAGCGCGGAAATTATTTAATCCCCACACAAGCGTACAAGGGTCCCATCATAGCCAACACGGTGCGCGATAGATCGGCCTCGTACAATTTTGATGGGAGCCCGTCGTGCTTGCCCTCTCCATTATTTTCCCGTCAAAGTGATTAAATAAATAGTCCCGCAGCAATACAGGTACAAAGTTATTTCGTAATTACGTGGCTTTATTGCCTGTACAGGTCCCAGGAATGTTTTGGAGTGGTCCGTTCTAAGCTAGGTAACCTGGGGTTAACATTCTGTCCGTAATCGGGTTTTATTAATCTCTGAATGTATCATTGTGCTTTTTAGTTGCGGTGTGCGTAGGACTGTTATCTTAACAACTTAATTATGTGAACGACAAATGCACGTTGTTTAAATAAGAAAATAAAGGACTATCTAGCACCAAACATCTGGCACTAAGCTTAGTTTTATAGTAGTAAGAAGTAGGGTAAAGAAAGAGTTTTTGAATTTTAAGATGGTTTCAATATTTTATTTCATTTCGATACGATTTTTACTAAATAAGATGACATGTAATCAGATTGATGAAAGGTTTGCATCAGTTGCTATGCAAGTTGCAACAAGTATTAACTATAGTTTGACCAAAACCGCTGTATCGCGCCTTCGGTATGTGCGCGGCGAGACGGGAAGGCAGTGCAGGCCGCTCATTCATCATCGCTCACGGCGTCCCGCCCCCCGCCTCGCCGCGCATTCCTAAGGCGCGGTACAGCAGTTTCGGTCAAACTATATTAATATTACATTCCTTCGTAAACATCCATTTTGGAAGATTTCAGTACTTTTTATCTATTTATCTATACTAATGATAAAGCTGGAAAGCTATGGCTATTTAACATCATGCTTAGGAGCCGAACAAAAAGAAAAAGTTCAGAAAGAACTCTAAGTGAAAGTGAAGTACGCGTGGGCAGGCGATGTGAAGGGAGGGGGTGGATCGAGGAACAAGAAAGTTCACGCGGCCGCAGTCGCAGGCAGAAGCTAGTAATATTTATGTGAAAGCACGTTCAAGCGAATCTTTTAAAAACTTTGTTATAATGCTTTAATGTCCATAATAGTTGATAAATGGAAACAAAAGAAATTGTGATTTCCGCCATGCCATGGTAAGGCATGCCCATAAAGTTTCCCTAGAACTATTAACTATTAAAACACATCATTGTCACTGCTACATGAAACCATAAAGTTATGTCAGAACAGTAATTATTGATAGTAAACTCTGTAATTTTATTCAATTTCCAAGCAATATACTAAGTAATAATCACTTTTCTGAAAAGCAATAAAGCCCTTTGTCACATTCCTGGCGAAGTGATTCCTATTGTTATGCTCAAAAGTCTTTTCAAAGACAGGTCTATTCTGTAAAAATCTCACCGTGAAAATATAGGTGAAGTGAACTGTCTAGCCATAGCATTAGGTGAAATGACTAGCTCACTTCATGCTCACTTCACCAAAATTTTCACGGTGATCATCATCATTTCAGCCGAAAGACACCCACAGCTGGATATATGCCTCCCCCAAGCATCTCCTTCATTTCTGATTCAATCACGTGGGGAAACTCCAAGTATAGCCCTCTCCATTTCCCTTTGAGTGCCTTTCAGCCTTCGAATGAGACCCATTGTGAGCGGTCACATTTCAGTGCCATAGGTCATCACTGGCAACACGCACTGGTCGAAGTTTGCGACGTTCACGGTGATACTTTTACAGAATACGTCGGCAGGCATTAGATTTCAAGGCTAAGGTTTTCTTACTTATGTTTTTGTATGACAACTTGGAACGAAGCTATGATGCAGGGGCATAGCTGCCTCTATGATCCTATCAGCTTTTGAGGAAATGTAAAAGTCAGGACCATCCTAATAAACATACCTACCTATTTAAACTTCTCTCTAAGTAGATATCCCCATAAATTTGGGTCGACAATAGTAAAAAAATCAGCGGTCCTCACCGCTGAAATTATTTTTTTGTGTTTATGATGTTGGAGAAAGTTGTTCAGTTTGATGGTCTGTATCACATCCTTAAATATGACATTATATTTCTAATACACTCTCTACAGATACTCCTGGTTCTTAAATTCCTCTTGAACCTGCTGTTTATAAGGCCAGAATCATTCATATTTGTTGGTCGAAACTTTCGTGTCCAGACGCCAGCACATCAAGCTACTACAATCTGTCAAATTTCTTTAATAGATTTTCACTAAAGCTAACTTAAGGTTCAAGGTTGATTGGGAAAATTTGACAGTTTCGGGTAGCTTGATATGCTGGCGTCTGTACATAAAGATTGTCCTAGTACTTTAAGAGGGATTATCCGACTTATATAAAAGGGTTCGCGGTGCCATGCTAACGACGACAATGTCGACTTCTACTGTGAAAGTAACAAGTAGTATTGAAGACAACTCAATATTGCATGCCTATTCTTAATTAGCCTTGATTTAAAGCCTTTTGATTCCTTATTGACTCTTAAAAATATTAATATTATTAATATTCATTCGCAACCGGGGCGTGTATGACCAGAGGGGCAATTCTCGTAATTTTAAGAACGTTCACAGTCATCTCAGTCTCCATCTGTCAAAAATACGCCTAATTTCCCTACATTTTGACAAGTTTTTGACATTTGTTTGTCGCCGAGATGAGACTGCGACTAGATTTTGAACGTTTTAAATTACGAGAATTGGCCTTCAGATGTATGAAGAGGAGTATGTTAGGATCGTACGCAGATCGTACGCATACGCAGGTGGCGTTCAGTAGTTTTTGCCTACCCCCACGGGAAGAAACCTTGAGTATATGTACTTATTAAGTAAGTTTGTAACTTGCAACTTAGGGTGCATTACAACATGCTAGTTTATAATATAATTACACCAATTTACAACCAGTAGCCGTTGTTGCATAATTAGTTTATATTGCAATTTCTATATTTCGTCCATCCTACCTATAACGACCGAGGCAAACTCGAATATAAGTCACGATTTGTAAAGTGTTGTGGTAGTGTCGATAATTTGGGATATCGATTTATTAATGGATGGAAGATTAAAAATAAGAACTACGTACCTATCTGTTAGTTGTTTTGGTACATTATGGTTGTTCCCGTTAAAAGTTCACCATCATCCTTCTGCCCTTGCCTCACGTTACTTAGCGTCGGTGCAACACGTTTTCTACTTCCATTCTTCCCTGTCAACCGTAACGCTATCATTCACTCCCTTCTCTTTCATGTCATTCCTTACATAACCCATCTATCTTTTCTTTGACCTCCCTCTCCCTCTCCATCCATCAACATTAACATATATTCATCACTCTTTTACTCACATGCGTTTCTTCCCTCCTCATCACATGACCATACCAAAGCCAAACGATTTCCCTTTAAAACTGCACGGTCAGCAACAAAAGTCGGTTAACACTTTAGTTGTTTTTAAATCTTAATTATTGAGCAAAATATTCTTAAAAAACATATAGTAATAGAATATTTATGAATAATTAACTCTTTGCTATTACATGAAATAGAAAAAACCTATGTATCGCATCATTTTGTATCAATTTAGTTGATTTGTAAAAGTAACAGTGTTAATTGACTTTTGTTGCTGACTGTACCTTTAATTATGTTTCTATTTTGTTTTTTTTAATAGCGAACAGGAATCAATAACTCGGTCGTTTAAAGGAGTATAAGTCTAAAGCTTTTCGAAAAGCTGAAAACAAAGACCTGTTACAATTCAGTTTCATTTAAAAAACCATCTCCAATTTCGTCAAAATAAACGGTTGCCGATCGAAACCGTAGTCAGTAAGTACTCGGACTTTACTTGATCTCGCAATTCCTGGGCTGGAAAAGTGCATAAGCACCATATTTTTTTCTGGACCTAGCCTTGAATTCGTCATTTATCTGAGCATATATATTTAAAAGTTAGTCCTTTGATTGGCGAGGCTTTACCGTCATTACAGTGTCCACTTGTTTTCATAAGGCTTGAAAAGTTTCTTTGTTTTGCTGAATCCATACAAAAAGCAGTGATCAGTTAAAATAAACTAATAAGTTTCAAAAAGTTTATAAATCAACTTTAATTTCTATCGACATTCAAAGAAACGGCTCTACGCGCCCATGACGTCACATAGCATGAGCGGAGCAGGGGTCGGCGGTCGGCGGTCACTCGGCCCGCCATGCTAGATCCGTATCTTTGGCGCCATACACTCCATGCGCCATGCGCCATGCCCCACCACGATTGACCACGATTCCCCACGATTTGCACAGATTGCGTTGCAATTGCTGCAGTCAGCCATTTACTTAATTAACACCCGTGCCATTAATTACGAATTATTTGACTGTTTCTCTAGAACCGAAGTGCCTAACTACCCATTTGTTCTACGAAATCATATTTCATAGTGTTACAACGAAATATAGTCGTAATTTTATATGAATTAATTAGTCTGCACCTACATTATCGTCTTAGTGTCAGAATTAATTTTATAGTAATGTAATAAGGTGTGAAAATCACTTCAGTGAGGATAATATGTAGATACTGTATAATTTTAGCATGTCACAGCTGAATTAAGAGGTATCTGTTAGGTATAAGAACAGTAATTACGATATTTTATTGAAACGTTAATAGGAAACTTTAGCCAATGCTCTTAAATAAACAGTGGTAACAAAAACAGTTTCTATAACTACTTAAATACCTATTAGAATAACGTTGGTAGTAGCATAATGGGCATAATGGCAATCACATAAATTCAATTAAGTTGAATCAAATATCCGTGTTTAAAACCTACCGCACATTTTCAGCATAGAAACACAGACTTAGAACTTTGGAGCTGTCGGTTATACTAATTCGTGTTCGTGATTAAATAACTGAATTTGATAATATAGGTATAATTATTTATAATCTATTAATAATAGTAGAAGTTTAAAATACCTTCTACTAACTAAATGTGAGTATCTGAAATGATTATTTACGTTTTTAGGTACTACCTACGCACCTGATAATTATTTTTGCTATAATTAAAACTATTTACACAACAATTACGTCGAATCGCAAACTACGTAAATGTAAATTTGAATCCATTTCTGTTGTTACGATTTAATGTGAACCACCTTTAATGTACTGAAAATTAACGCCTACGTTTATATTATAGCAAACAGTAGCATCGCAGCAATGTCTTGCTTACAGTTTACTTTAAGGAAAATTGTTTATGAATGAAAATGTTGATTTGTTTCGTCAAGTGCTTTCTACAGATTATTATCGAATTTGTATTTTGCCTTTTATTTGCATACTCTCCGTTTCGTGAAATTAATATAATGATTTACATCTTTTGCGGTACGAACAGCTCGTTTTAGTGAGATTTTCATGCAAATGCGTTCCCTAATTGCTGTGTTGTAGCCTGAATAAAAATTGCCTGTGTTTAAGTGTAATTTGTTTTTCCTGTTTTTAATATTTTGGTAATTCAATTAGTAGGAACTGTCTTCTTTTATGCCTTTTATGAAAATTAATTTTAGCTTTAGTACGTGTATTACCGTTCGTCCCACCGCTGCACCGTCGGCGTCCCAGTGGTGGGACGAACAGGAATTTACTAAATAATATTCAATTTAGTCCCGTTCGTCTCATCAGCAAACTCAATAGGACGAACGGGAATATATTTAATATTATTACAGTGACGACAGCAGTGGGACGAACAGGAATAGGTACACGTTAATAATATATTAATTGTTAATCTACGTCATCAATTTTATTATAATATTATAACTTAAAACAACTATTATTATAAACATATATAATCATTCAGTTTACTTCTGTTAGGCACTTATGCATCTACTTGATATCTTTTCGAAACTTTTCCATTCAACAAAGCCAACAGCAACGTTAACCGAATCATAACTTTTCCATAGAAAAACAACTTGAATATAAAGTTTAATTAGTATAGAAACGTCAGCTATGATCCAGGCGCATTTCAAACAATGGTCTCATTACGGGGATAGATACTGTCTACAGTTCTACACGCTAGGCCGTAGTTATGTAGTCGTTACTGTGCAATTTCTCTCCGTGCTACCAGGAATGACTTCTAATAATGCTCGCGCCGAGCAAAAAGCAAAAGATTCAACGACATAATCACACTAAAAGCATTGCTTGGTATGCTTAAAAAGTTGCAAAGAGTCCTGTTTACCTGTTTGGATAAGGGCACGGTTTGAATGTTGCCTTTTATGTTTGTTAAAGTTACAAGTGGGGTACTGGGAATTTGGATTTTTGTGGATATATTGTTCCTTATTTTTTTTTTTATATTTGGTAATAATTTAAAAATTTTGGTACGAAGTGCTGTTAGCTAAAAAGATGTTTCGGTGAATTAGATGGAGCTGGAGGCCTGAGATATTGTTACACTAGATTCTGCCTGCGACTTTGTCCATGTGAAAATTCAGCCCCCGATCCATCCCGTCAGATTGCAGGCTGCCTGCGCTAATGCTTCTTCTTCGCTTAGCGTTCTTTCTGCCTTTTCCTGTTTGCTCGGTGCCTAAGGGTAAGACAATTTTAACCAATTTCTGACTCCCTGCCCCCTACGTAAGAAACAATATAAAACTTGACTGAACCCTCTCCCCCTCTTTGAATCTTGCGGAAGATCAGAATCTACAAAAATTGCAAACACAAGGTAGCAAAATTTTTGCTTACTTTTGTGATCTAGAGTCCCCAAAAAATAAGACTTGTTCGGACCCTCTCCTCCGTGAAATCGTCCCACGTAATAAATAAACAGCCCCTGAGGGTTGTAGCGTGATGTTAAATAGCTTAACCTTCCTCAAGAAGTGGGCCATCAAATGCAAAAAAATGTTTAAAATGCTTGTTATTCTCTACATCAGACTACTACAAACTTATTTAAAACGTTAAAAACAAGTAAATTGGGCAGCTAACTCCAGTCTCATCTCGTCTAGTGCCTAGACTTATTGGCGCACTGACAAAGAAACATTGCGTTTTATAACTTGAATGCAATAAAAAATTGAAACACAAACAGGGTCGAAAGCTCCCAAAACGGATCCAGTAAAGTTTCAGTAAACTTCCTCGCGAGTAGCGCATGTCACCCGAACTCCATGGAATGCTTTTCATTAGACTCGCATACTTGCCACGTACGTACCTGGCAATAAAGACTCTCAAAATTTAAATGAAAATATTTGAGAGAATTTATCGTGACGTTGATTAAGAGAACCACATTTAACTCCTGTTTGGTTTAACTCCTTTACTCCCGTATCGGCACAAACCGTGTAGAAATCTAGAATAGCTCATGCGTGATAAAATATTAGCTAGTCAACAAGTTAGCACGACCTGGCTGCCCAGGGTACATCGGTGCATCAGATGTAGGTACTTACGAAAGGGACTGTCAAACAGGTACCTAGAGTGAGCGCAAGATAAGTCTGCGCATGACCTTTGACTTCAAGATTATATCCTTGCCAGCACTTTCAATCACTTTCGACTTAATGATGACAATTATTTACTTTGGAAGACACGGAACACACACACTGTCTTGACACCTGACATGAACGTCCATAAAGCGGCAAACGATTATTTGCGATTTCGGTCGCGCGCAGACTTATTTTACGCGCACTCTACAATCTTTTTGCGCCTCAATAACATTGACACGGGGGCGTTGTTGTGTTGGAAAAACAAGATGGCGGTGTTAGTTCCAATTCCATAATTGAAACTAACACCGCCATCTGGTTTAATGTAATATAATGTATGTTTGTTTAGTGTAAGAATATTTATATACTTGATTGTACCTACATCAGAAAATACATAACAAAAAAACTACGACTATCACTACAAAACAACAATGGCAGCCTTATCGCTTTTTGCGATCTCTTCTAGGCGACCTTGGAATAGACAGTGATTGCGTGGATATAAAAATACTCGTATAATATGTATGATTGAGAGAGACGCCGCTTTATAAAGCCAAAGTTTATCTATAACTTAACCTACCTTATTATTCTTCTTCTTAGCGTGTCGATGGCAAAAATAGCACGAAAACATAAATTAGTACCTATAAGGTTTTAAGTTTATTTGGCCCAAAATTTAGCAACGCGGATACCGTTCGCTAACTTAGCCATTAGGACTTCGTACCCAAGTAGGCCGCAGGAAGGATCTTTTTTTTTTTTTTTTTTTTAATCATTATTTGTAGTTTTGGAGTTTTTATCCACAAGGATACGTCAACCCCATTGTACCTTATACACTATATATCCTTAACATTAAATATATCTATACATAAAAAAAAAAAAACACAAAAGACACCAGAAAAGCATACCTAGCAGTAATCCCGAACCCAAAATAGTCTATATTATGGGTTCAGAACCAACGCCAAGCTACAAAGTTGTTTTGCTAGATCAGACTTTGGGTATGACAATATCGTCTGAATTAAGCCAATATCTAACCTGTTCAAACAATTCTCTCTTTCCAATTTTTCTCTTTCAGCCTTATTTTTAACACAATCCATCAACAGATGTTGTACGTCCTCGATTTTATTACAAGTAGTGCAATTTGGTGATTCGACTTTCTTCATCAAGAACGCAAACTTTGCTGATGGATAGTGTCCCGATCGAAGTCTTAATGCTAATTTTATATATTTTCTGCTTAGTTTGCCATCATCAAACCAAAGATAACGAGGAGGCTCATGTTGAATGGTTTTATACCAAATTCCTTTTGTTTCTGATTTTTCATTAAAATGCCTTTTCCAGAACTCGTAGCTTTTAATTTTAAATTTAGGGATCAAATCTGAGTAGTCCGGCAAAAAATGAAACTCATTTCCTTCTACTGCTGCTAATTTAGATATTCGATCAGCCTCTTCGTTACCCTTTACACCAATATGACCTGGAACCCACTGCAGTCTAAACTCAATGCCATTTTTATTAAAATTATAAATAATACTGATAATATCGTAGGCTATCGAAACACCTCTGATGCCAGAGGCGCATCGAGCCACGTGTTGCAAAGCGCTTTTGCTATCAGAAAAAATAACAATTTTGTTTACCTTTTGTTCACTTGCATATGACATTGCATGAAAGATCGCAATAAGTTCCAGCGTCATAATGGAAACATAGGTATTTATTCTGTAACCAGTCCTAATATTACAATTTTGATAAAAGTATCCAACCCCCTGTCCACGTGCACTCTTCGACCCATCAGTGTAGAACCTATGCCAACCCCTGTACTTTGTATATAATTCTTCTGTAACATTATTTAATAGAGCATTAGATTCAAATGAGGTTTTACTGCCCGTTACACATTCCAGATCACTTTTAATACTCTCCTGCAATTCAATGGCTGATATCCAGGTATCCAAACTAAACATCCTAAGCGTATGAGATGAAGACACTTGAAATGTTTTTATATCCCTGATTGTTTCAGAAAGTAAAGGCTTTTTCTTGCTTTCCCAGTATCTATTATGACAGAGCTCACTCAAATTCAATATCATATCAACAGTTATATTGTTAGACCAGGACACACTTTTCAACATAAATTTATACGCTAAATATTGTCTTCTCAAACATAATGGTAATATATTTAACTCACACTCCATTACATGGATAGGGGTACTTTTTATGAATCCTCCCGTAATTCGTAATGCTTGGTTCTGAATTTTATCTAATTTGTTAGTATGTATGTTTGCGCCACAATCATAAATAAAGCTACCGTAGTCAAGCCTACTTCTTATTAAAGAAATATATAACCTACGTAAGTGTTTGGTATGTACACCCCAAGTACTTCCCGCCAACACTTTCAAAATGTTTAAAAATTTTGAACATTTATTGACAATTTCCTTTACGTGTTTTCCCCATCGCAAGTTTGTGTCCAACCACATTCCCAAATATTTTACACAATCTGATCTAGCCAATAGTTCGCCGTTAGCTTTTAGGGTAGGAAAAAGTCTTCTTTGTCCCTTACTAAAGAGACAGTAGTTAGATTTGCTTGCAGATAAAACTAAACCTAATTCATCTAATAAAATAATTATACTGTCAAGCGCTTGTTGAATACGTATTTCACAACTTTTAATGTCTTTATCACTAACAAATAAAACAAAATCGTCTGCATACTGCGATAATAATATGTCCTGTGTCTGGAGACATATTTTGTGTGTTACCAAATTGAAAAGTAACGGGGATAGAGGATCCCCCTGTGCAAGGCCTTTATTGGTCCACCTAGAAAGTGTAGTTTCGCCAGTGTCTGATTTAATATTGATGTATCTTTCGCTTAAAAACGACCAAAGATAAGTACAAATTTTAGTTCCTACTTGTAGATCATCCAATATTTTCATCGCTACGTCAATCGAAACGTTATTGTATGCACTTTCAATGTCTAAAAAACAAGCTAACGTTGGAATGTTCTTAGAAAAACCTATTTGAATATGTGAGACTAAACGTGTTAAAGAATCTAAACAGGACTGTGATTTTCTAAAGCCAACTGTGTGAGGTGAGAGGACTTTTGTCTTTTCAATAAACCACTCTAAACGTCTAAATATTAACAAATGAAAAATTTTAGCCAGACAAGAAAGTAAGGATATAGGTCTTAACTTCGGTTCACCATTAGAAGCAGAATTAACCTTCGGGATGGGAATTACTTGTATGTTTCGCCAACGTCTAGGAATAATGCCAAATTTAAAAATATTATTATATAATCTAAGCATGAAGTATTTAGCTGTGTCAGGTAGATGATAGATCATAGAATAAGTTATGCCATCTTCGCCTGGAGCTGTGTCCTTTTTTTTTAAACAACTTTTAAGTTCTTGCATGGAGAAATCAGCTTCCAAAGTTAAATTTCTAGATTCAAATGTTGGTATCATATTTGTAACGTAATCTGGGGTAAGTGAACCTAGCAACTTACTTTGGTTTTCAAAAGAACAATACATTTTATTTTGTCTAAAGCCCTTCATCCATCTCATGCGACGCCAAATATCAGAAGCTGAAGTTGCTTCATCAATAGAGTTACAGAACTTCTGCCAACTAATAAATTTTTCCCTACGTATTAGGTCTTGTGATTCTTTAGTTAGTTTCTCTAAAGTTGTTAAATTTTCTGGTGTTGGGTTACGACGAAAAGTAGTCAGAGCTAGTCTACGCTGTGCAACTATTTTTGACAATTGAGGGTTCCAATAATGTTTCGGAATAAAATTTTCAACCGGCTTGTTACAATGTTTTATATACGGAATATGTTTATCCGCCGCTTTATTAATTTCAACAACAAAAGTATCATACATATTTTGAACCCAGTCCGACCCATCGCTATATACAACAGGATTATCTGCGATCGTTTGGGAATATCCAGCCCAATCCGCTTTTTTAAAGTTTCGTTTTTTAATAAAACTAAAGTCATTAACAATATGAATCGACATTTTAATTATCAAGTGATCACTCCCCAAGTGTTCATTACAAACCCGCCACACAAACTTGATAGCTATGTCTGAGGAAGCAAAGGAAATATCAGGCGAGGTTTGTTGTAAATTTCCGTTGACTAACTTCACTCGTGTTGCCGCACCACTATTAAGAGAGATAAAATCATTGTCAAGTGCCGAGTCCATAATCTGAATACCTCTCGTATCAGTTTTGACTGACCAGTTAGTGTGGTGGCCATTGAAGTCACCAGCAATTATTGTTTTCGCGGAGAAAGTTGAGAAAAGTGTATCCCAGTCAGCCAGTTGTGTTTGTACGGAAGATGGACAATAGATAGATAGGACATATTCTATATCTCTGCAGTTAATGAGTTTTATACATAAAACTTCAATGCCAGGGTTATTAGTACTAAAAGCATGAATGTGAGAAGGAATAGATTTATGTACCATTATTGCCACTCCTCCATACGAATCGTACCTATCATTTCGATAAACATTGTACCCACTTATATTTATCGTGGAATCAGTGTCGAACCATGTCTCACTAATAATGGCAATGTGAATACTTTCACGAGTTAGTAAATCCCTGAAACTAATCAATTTAGGACAAAAACTTTGAGCATTCCATTGAAATATGTTTAACTTTATATTTTTAGGACAGTTATCCATTTACTAGCATAATTAAGCGTTCGATTAATCTCCCATGAAATAACATATTAGTTAAAAACTTATTAAGTTCCCCAGAAATGATTTTTAAAACAGAAATAATTTTTTCTTCAAAAGTACCCTCTGACATAATAATATTTTTAATTTCGAACCAAAATTTCTTAAACTCAAATTTACGTGTTAGCTCGCCATCCCTTTCACTACTTTCTTCCTGATTCTGCGGTTTCTCTAGTACAGTTTCCATTGTTCGTTTCTGAGAATCATATCGTTTTCCGGTTTTCTTTTTATTTTTGCGTTTTGATTTTGTTGCTTGTAGAATGGTAGACATTTCACCTGAACTTCTTTCTGACTCTTCTTCTATGTTCTGATCATCAGATACCGCATCCTGACTTTGTAATCCGAAAACAAGTTTATCACGGTATGATTCATTACGAGTATTATTCTGTAGATCGCGAGACTGGTTTTGGAGGGACATAGTGTGTTCATATGAATGTTTCATAACGACTTTTTCTTTTTGTTTATTTTCATAGAATAGTTGTAGGGCTCTGCGATATGTTACTTGTTCTTTGCTCATGATAGTTCGAATAGACTTTTCTTTCACGTAAAACGGACACATCTTGTCTAAAACAAAGTGGTCGCCTTTGCAGTTAAGACATTTATAATTTTGGGAATTGCAATTAACATGGTTCCCCCCACATTTCGGACATAGTATTTTTTTTGTCGGACAGTATTTTAAAAAATGACCGAACTGCCAGCAACCATTACATTGTGTCACTGGAAACACATAAGGCTCAACTTTGAATCGGCAGTCATACGCATATATAAAAAAAGGCATGATATTGCTTTTAAAGCACACCCTTATCGACTCACTGTCCACCCATTTCCCATCCGAATTCAAACGTTTCAATCTTTTAACCGATAGGATTTCTGCAGAAGACTCAAAGATTTTCATAAGCTCATCTTCTCTCAGGTCCAAATCGACCCCTCTCACCAAACCATACGCCATAGTCAGATCTTGAGTCAGTTGAGAACGCAGTCCTTTTTCTTTGATTACATGACATTCCAGTAACTTTACCGCGGAATCCTTATCTTTAAATTGGATAAGCACTTTGAAGGAGCTCTTATATTTAATCCTAATGATACCCGTGATGTTTTCTGATCTGAGCATCTTAGCCATAGCTATTTGCTTTGGTAAAACATCCACGGAGGTGACACATACCTCGTAATCAACTGAGTCCCGCGAAACATCATTTTTTTCTTCATCTACCCTCGTATTCTTTGCTAGTTCCACTGATTCACTTCTGATAAGACGTTTTGCTCTTCTTCTAGTCACCGTTATAAATTCGTCATCTTCACTATTATCATCTTCCCTTTCTTTTCTCTTCTCTACACACCTGATAATGCTTTCACTACTTTGTTTGCCTCGTAAATTGTTCACTTCCAAATCCTTCTGATTACTTTCATAACTTTTTAATATCTCCAAATCACTTATATTACCCTCATTACTATGGTCCGACATTCTCACAAAACTCACAAAGCGTCGATCGGCCCCAAGGTCAACCGAGGCCCGATAACAAAAGGTTCATTAGCTAATGAGTTGAACACAACTATCTCACCGTACGCGTCCGTTCAAAACGAATGCACACACGCGACTCAGGAAGGATCTTATTATTAACGGTCACTTACCTACATTTAAGAAAAGGCGGGCCTGTGCTGCCGTTTTTACATAACATAACGCTTGTATACCCCGAAGGATTAGGCAGAGGTGTAAGTACCTATAGTATACCTACCCAAATTTCGCGAGTTGTTTGAGTCCCACGTAAAAGGGAGCGAGTTTGATATCAACCGGGCACAAATTCAGACTCCCTACTAAAGTATTCCAGATAGAAAAACCTAATAACACTGCCCGAGCCGGGAATCGAATCCAGGAACTCATGCTCAGCAGTATCGCTTGACCAACGAGGCAGTCAGCAGTTATAATACACTCTACTTCAGTTCAAGGTTCAAGTATCAGAAGCCTTTTTTAACCGACGAAAAAAAAAACGGAGGAGGTTCTCAAATCGACTTGTATATTTTTTTTTTAAGTATGACCACGCATAACTTTTTACAGACTAGTCCGATTTTGATAATTTTTTTTTTATTGGAAAGGGTATACCTACCCCAAAGTTGGTCTCATATAAATTTGGAAAAAATATCCAACCCTAAGGGTGGGAAAATAGGGGTGATTTATTGTTCACTCACAGATTTTAATGCTGAGCTGTGTATTATTACTCTACTCAGTGCCACATGTGCCTACCCTTTGGCGAACAATTAGTAGATTATAGCCATAAATATTATAAAATAAAAACTTTTTAACAAATAAATTAAACCACCGAAAAAACTGAAATGCAAAAAGTAATACTTAAACCTTTTTTATTTAACCTTAATAACTGAGTTCTTAAACTAATGTAAGTATACCTAAATAATTTAGAGTCGGCGCCGTTTAAATTTAAGGCAATTTAGTGATCTTTGTTTATTAATTGTTTGGCGCCGACTCAAAATTACTTAGGTATACTTACATTAGTTATTAAGTTTAAATAAAAAAGGTTTATTATTTTTTGCTTTTCAGTTTTTTCGGCGGTTTAATTTTTTTGTTAAAAAGTTTTTTTGAGAGAATCCTGAATTTCTTTTTCGTGTGTAGTTCCCTTTTACCCTTGCCTTTTTACCATGTTTCCCTTCTTTTTATAGGGTTAAGGCTATTTCTGGGCCATTAATTTCGGCCCGATGTTTTTCTTTGTAGAGGAATTTGTAAGTAAAGTGCTTCTATTAAGACAAATAGGAAAGTGGCTGTTATGGAGCGGTTCTCCTATTGATTGATATTGTTTTAATGGAAAATACGATACACGGCATCGTCATCATCATTTCAGCCACAAGACGTCCACTGCTGGACATATGCCTTGCCCAAACACCGCCACTTCAATTGGTTCTGTGCATCCAGCGGATACACGTGATTGGCTTTATTTTATCGTGAAATTTGATTTTGACCTTTAAAAAGAGCTTCAGAAGGTCTATTTGACAACACGGTTAGCGCAGTGGCTGAGCGATCGGACTGCTGCGCTGCGTAAAATATTTGTAAGTCCAACATGTATTTGTTCCGAGTCTGGGTGTTTATCTATCTATAATATGTACGTATTTACAAAAAAAAAAAAAATGTATATAAGTAGTTTATCAGCCATCTTGTTACCATAACACAAGCATTAGGTTGCTTAGCTTGGGACTAGATGGCGCTGTGTGAAATGTCCAGGGATATTATTATTATTATTTAAATTAAGGTGATTGAGTTGAAATTTTTAAACAAACGACGTTTTTTAAACATATGTTGTAAGGTGATCAATCGTATTATCCCGTGCAGAGGGACAATGCTCCTAATTTTAAGATCGTTCACAGTCTGATCTCAGTGTCAATCTGTCAAATAATACTTCTAATTTCCGTACATTTCGACAATTTTTTGACATTTGTTTGTCGCCGAGATGAGACTGTGACTAGATTTTGAATGTTTTAAATTACGAGAGATGGCCTTCAGATATGGTATGAGCGTTTTTTAAGGTGAGAAAGATTTGTCACGTTAAGTATGTAAAAAATTCAATCTCATCAGTTGGAGGACACTGAACGAGACACAATAGAAGTTGTATTGTTATTACGCCTATGGGAGTTTAGTGTCCCTATTTTTTTTTTTTTTCAGGATGGGAAATCATCAAATGACTCCTCCCGCTCTGGGTGGAGCAGAAGGGAGTGTCAGACTCTTACTGACTAAAACCCACCCGTGTTCCTTCCTTAGCCCTTTATGTTCCAGGGCAGCGGTAACCCTTTCGGTCAATCCCGCTACCCAGTTTAGTGTCCCTCAAAGTAACTTACAATATTTCAGTTACTGAGGGCTCCACTCTAATCCATTAACGAAGACGCGGGCCCGTTCGTAAGAAGTTTTATACTTCGGAGTGAATCCTACTCCCGAATAAATAAGCTTTTCGGATGGGTTAAAACACATCGGTAGTAAGGACAACTGCCAAATCGTGTTGTCATTCATTCTTAGGTCGGGGCCCAAACTAATCTTATGTCCGTAGGTGATACGGAGTAGGAAATGACCGTATCTTCAGTCGCATCTACGGACGTCGTGATTAAGGAGTACCTAGGACTTCTGGTCAAACCTACCTAAATCTAAGTACCTACCTACTTAGATATATCTAGAATATCCAGAAGCATTCAAAAGCAGTACCAATCAATAGGTTTCCACAACTAATTAAAACGAGATAAACAGATCATGCTATCTTACCCTACATATTATCAGTTCATGATTAATTAATAACCAAACCCACTGTCAAGTGTAATTAACGTCATTACGGTGACGTGTCTATGGCAGCAACTAGTGGCTGGTAATGAGCTTCAAATTAATTATGATCTTATTAGTGTAGTGAGTTTTGAAGAACGTACGGTATGGTTATTAATTGGAAGTGAATTTAAAAGTGAAGGCGAATTTGTGGAGCAAGTAGTCATATTTTAGAAAAAAAAACCTTGCATTGCAGAAGACTGAAATATTTTTTGGCCTGTTATAGGTGAAACTGAAAAAGTGAAAAAAAATATTTATAGAGGCATGAGAAACAGGGTGTAAAGTTCACAAATCCTCCGTAGAAAAAGGAGGATCCTCCGACAACTGCCCGATGATTCATGTCGGGATGTTGTATATATGCTAGTAGCGTGGTAAACTCTGCTTGTGAGATGCAGGATTTTGCGTGACGTCAGTATGACGCGTAGTTCGCATGTGGCGTTGTAGATACCGCTACATATTAATTTTCTTTCGAGCACTTTATTACTACACTAGCTACGCCCTTGTTTCACACGCAGAAGTCTCGATCTTGTGGGAATATCAGGATAAAAAGTATCATGTTAGTCCGTCCGTTCCTAAACGGATTTGGATGAAATTTGGCAAACCGTTTTAAGGCGAAAGTGTCACAAATAACATACAAAAAATCAAATCTTTTCTTTTTGTAATATTAGTTTAGATACTCGTATGTAGATATTTTTACGTTAACTTAAATGGATAGTTGTCAGATATATACCTACGTAAGTACATGTGAACCACAGTATCTGATCTGTTAACAAATCGTACCTCTGAACACTGTTTGTGTTCACATTTCAGAAACTTGATTCTGGGCTGGCTTAGAAGAGTATCAAGACAGCTTTTAATAAAAAAAAAAAATCAAAGAAAAACATTTTTTAATAATATAACCAGAACGTGACGTCACGCTCTCGCTCCGCATAAAGTAAAGCCAGTTTCGCATTAAATAAATTTCAATTTTCAATAAGGCTTTCCGGGTTCACCTGTGGCTCGCAAGCCTAGGATAAGCTTGGTATAAATAAAGAAATCGTCGCACACTTAAGACTGGGACACACTTCGTATAAAATATGCAAAACTTTTTGAAAGGGTGCTTGAATAAATTATTCCTTTATACTTTACACTTTACAGGTAATGTTTTTGGTATGACTGAGGCTGTGTATTAATCTTTCCTTGTGTAAATTACAGCTTGCTTTATTTACGAGTATCTCCTGTAACCACCCTTAATTATCCCTGTCCATATATTTTTAAACAGTTTTCGCAGTAAAAGCCCGTCAAAAATTGTAAACGGAATAATTCACAGTATTTAAAAAAATGGCTCCGAAAGCGAAAATTTAATATTTAATTTTCTTGCCCTTTGTGGCTCATGTGACGTCAATAGGGAGAGGGCGTTGAACGACTGTGTCAAAGTGTGATGTGACAATTAATTTAATATAAAAAGTGTGCGAGAGGCCGTCCAGACCCTCAAATGGGTGACGTCGTAATTTATAACCCAATTTATATAAACATAAACACGTTGCCTGAAATATTTAGCTTGATTATTCACGGTATACAGGGTGGCCGGGACATCGACGCGCAACCTTTTACCATAGATTCCATTCGATAACCAACGAAAAATTTCACCGCTGGAGTGTTCAGAATCATGTACTGAATCCATGGTTGCAGTTTCAACTCAATCGGTCAATTACATTCGGAGCAAATTGCCTGTGACAGACGGACAGACAGACACACGAGTGATCCTTAAAGGGTTCCGTTTTTTCATTGGTAGGTACGTACGGAACCCTAAAAATTAAATACTGTTCGTTGGTAAGCGCATCATTTGAGAACGGCTGGCTGAAAACTGAACGTCCTTTTTTATATAGGATTTTTTAAATGAACTATTGACAGGACTCAGGCCCGCTAGTTTAAAATAAATTGATCTATTTTCATGATTTTCAGTGGAATGTTGATGGAAATTAAATTGAGTGATTCACCTATATTGAAACAGAACAATTCACGATTTCGAATAGAGCACTTTAGAATTATTCGAAATGGAATTATTTGGCATTCAACCGTATAACAACATTAGTACGTAAACAACTGTGAGATTATTATCACAATTCGTACCACGCAGCCTGTGACGAGAGACGCGTCATCGATTTATTCGTAAGTCGTTTCATAATGGTGCCTACTTTAAAGGCAGAGGACCGACCCAATTTCTAAACGAAGCGGGAGGCACGTCCTGAGGGCAAGGTACTGCTCTTAATAATAAGCAAATGGTCTGAATGTACGTGGAACACACTACAGTGTTATTTTTACCTTTTCATAAATTTGCTTAATGCCTTTGTCGTCTGTATTTGTTATATACTTACCTAGATTTTGTTGAAGGCTTTGTTAGGCATCCTTTGGGATTGGGTTAGTTTATATACATATATATAGTAATATTTCTCTTTCTACTCAATGTTCAGTGACTTGATATGCGTTCTAGAGGGAGTTGGATTTGGGATAGTGAGACAAAAATGCTTATCGGAAATTCGTAATGACGTCAGCTGATACCTGAATGCTTTTCCCTACGGAAGGATAACAAGTTGTGCTTGGTGATTGTCAAATTAATAAACAATGTACCTAGTCATTCTAACTATCCTGGGGTACAGTAGTACCCCAGGATACTCTGAGTCCGAAAACGAAGATACGGGCCGCTCCGAATGTAGTTGATCCCTCAAAACAAGTCAATTTATCAATTTTTCGGACGGGCAAATACGTGTCGGAATTAGGTACAACTGTCAAATAGTGTTGTCATTCGTTCTTAGTTCGTAGGCGATACGGACTAGGGATCGCCCGTAACCGTGTGCTCAAAATTACGGATTTTGTGCTTAGGGAAAAGACCTCCTGTCTTTTGGTGATTTGGTGGTACAAACGCCAGCACATCAAGCTACCCGAAACTGTCAAATATTCCCAATCAACCTTGAACCTAATGGTTCAGCGATAAAGTTGAAAATCTATTAAAGAAATTTTACAGACTGTAGTAGCTTGATGTGCTGGCGTCTGTACTTTACGGTGCCGTCTTGAACAAACTGCGTGAAAACAATAACCAGTACCCAGCGCTGACTGTAAATCATCCATTCCCCCATTAGCCTGAAAAACTCGGCTTATATTAATTTCTTGGTATAGTATTTTTATTTCACGCGCTTAAGGTGGATGCTCCAAGGTAGCCCGCGAAATTTAAATTTTCTTACGTTTTTTGCAATTTGCTGGTCAGTACTAAGTTGTACGTTGATCAAAATATGATTCGTGGCCGTAACAAATATGTATTAACATAATTATAATCATTAAAGTCATCAACACAACTCTCTAAGATCAAATAATCCTACTGAATGACTATTTCATGAAATCTTGACATTTTAGGATTATGCTAACTTAACAAGTTGTATTACTAATTCTAATGATTATAATTCTGTAAATACATATTTGTTATGGCCGTGAATCATATTTTAAGCATCGTACAACTTAGTACTAACCAGCAAATTGCAAAAAACGTAAGAAAATTTGAATTTCGCGGGCTACCTTGGAGCATCCACCTTAACTGATTACCAAGTGTACAAACACGCCGTGAATGTCTGTGTAAGCGCAGGAGCTCTCGGTGCCGTCCGATACAATGGCGAAGTCGGAAGTGTGTGTGTGTGTGTGTTAAGTGCTGACGCTACTTGTCTTCACGCACACATTCACAGCGTGTTTTTCAAAGTAAAGCGTACGACGCTTCTTGAGATAAAAATACTGAACATAGGTGTATATAATATACTTAATACGTTCTCCTAGTCTGTCATTAACCATCCCTCCTGCTATATCAACGTCGATATAAGTAGAAAAAGTTTAATAGTATGCAAATTGTGAGCTCAAAACAGGTGTAGGTACTTACATCCTCCAGTTTTATCAACGATATTTTTATAGTATCAAGTTTGCTTGAGAAAAGTTGAGCGTGGTAGCGTAGCATTTTTATATTTTTTAATAGTTAACAGCAGGTAAAAATATTCGATATTATGCTACGCTTTTACGAAGCGCCGAAGCATCTCTTTACGTTGTGTTAAATATTTTCCCCAACACTTTTGTGCGGAATTTTATAATTAATTTTTCGCGTCTTTGTTGTGTGTCCTTGTTTTAATTACGATGCGAAATTTAATAAATATTGAAACTGTGTGGGTTTTAAATGTTCACCCATATACCATATTGACAGGTTTAACTTTGTTGGATGTACATAGATTTTGCATTGTGGCGGTGCCTGATTGCTAGAGTTAAATATTGCATGACAACAAACAAGAATCTGTTAGACTCGGGACCCACGAGCGACTGGACTATTGGCCCACGAGCAACTTAGTGGCCCAGAAACTTGTTTGTCTCTATCGTTGTCTCCTCGCCGAGATTTGGACGCTGCGCACACGGGAGCGACAGCAACGCTACTTTCTTGTTAAATTTTCGGTTGAGCGGCAACTGGCTAGCCGGCAACCTTTTTGTCGCCGTATGCGCACTTGCATTGCCACTAATAGATGACGACAGTTTGCGTCCAAACCCGCGGACAAAAATGTGTTCCAGCTGTCGCGTTGGTACATGCGCACACTTTCGTACAAACCCGTAGACTTGATGTGGGAGACAAATTAGTTGCGGAGACAAAATTTGCCCGTGGGCGCCCTCTCTTAGTACTCACAGCATATTTTTATTTACTTTGCTACACCTATCTAGCATACAAAGCACCATCTGAACCAATAACTGACTAGAGTTACGCAAACAATTAACTAAATTGTTGTCCAATACACAACAAAACAGTTGATAGAATGTATAGATAACCGCCCACCCATGATAACTATTTCGATTTTATTCCGCAGAAGTGTATCATAAGTTTATAATTACCTATCTATTTCCCATCAAAACATGATATAATTTTAATGAAACACAGAATTGAATCCTCCCTTCATTTTCACTTTACTTAAACCCTCAACCATGTTAACAATTTCCATAACACGTAGGACAAGAAAACCCTATTATTACGTTACGCTTATCAAAATAAACGTTCGACTTCCTGCCGCCTAGCATTCGCTTCGAGTTTCGCGTGACTCCGGAATTATTACCTGGCTTTATTTCCTTGAATATATTTACTACAGTGCGTGTATGAATCACCGTGGATTGGCCTAATGTATGCTGTAATTTATGGCAGTAAATGGGAATAAATTATTTGTGTGGGAATGAATAGATAATGTTAATAAGTTCGTTGCATTGTGATTTTGCAGTAAGTAAATAGCTAAAGCAGTACCTAAGAAATTATACAGAGTGGTAGGGACATCGACTTACAAACTGTATCCATGATATCAGCACATAATTTTAGACCCCCATGCGTTGATATCGCAACGATCTTCGCAGGACGGCTGGTAGCAGCTGGATGAGAGTTGCCGAAAATCGAGGTCTATGTCCAGCAGTGGGCTGCTATACATTGATGATGATGCGTTGAATTTAATTATTGTTCATCGGTTATTAAAATTTAATCATAATAACAGGTTGCACGTCGATGTCCCTGCCACTCTGTATATCTACCTAAGTACTGCTTTGCAGTACTACAAAACGACAGTACAACGACCGTATTAACACTATTTATTTATGACCCTGCTACCCGGTATGCTGTTTAACTAACGCGAAATGTTGAAACTTGCGGCTGTTATGCTTATGGTTTACAACAATTGACTTCACCGTAGACCACTTCTACGAACAGTCACATCTGAGAATATTTAATGAGTTAATGGCCACTTATACCTAACCAAACAGTAGCTAGTAATCGCACTAATAGGTACTTATTTGATGTAAGGGAGGAATTCTGCCTACCTTTCATGTGAACTTCATATTTTAGTCATCGTTTCCAACAGCCATGGAAAGTAAGGATAGTATTACTTATTTAAAACTAGCTTCTGACCGCGGTTTCACCCGCATTGATTTCGGTAATTGTCCCACGGGAACGTGCTACCATGAAAAGTAGCCAAATGTATCTCCTTACCAAATTTTATTAAAATCCGTTCAGTGGTTTACGCGTGAAAAGGTAACATACAGACAGAGTTACTGAAAATTAAACCAACACAGCTACATGTCTATGTTCTATGTCATCACGTCAACGCCGGCTACCGCTGAAAACCAGCGCTGGGGCTGTCTCGTATAGGGTCTTAGCATTATGCTGATCGATAGCCGTTTAGCGTGAATATGACGCATGTTTACCCCCAACTTGTTATTTTTTTTTTTGTGTGTTTATGTTCTTTTTTATGCGTCACGTTTGCCGCAAATAATTGTATTTTCTTCTATGTTACAGTTTTGGTGTCCGCACTTAGTCCTTCAGGTGGACCATTGTGCGTGGGCCATGGCGGCCGTCGGTGGTTATTCCAACCAGCCAACCTCCCTCCAAGCTTAAAAGCTTAAAAAAGTTGACACAGCTACATATATACCTAAGTAGCTTACAATTTCCAGGTCAATTGACCACAACTCTTTACCCTAACATTACCCTGATTGCTTGTACTAAATATTCAAGCGGCCTTTAGTGAACATTTTTAATACGGACGACAAGGTGCTGTGGCGCAGGCTAGGAGGGATATGTGTCCAGCAATGGACTGCGACAGACTGCATAACATAGCATAATTAGCCTACAATTTTCCCACTGCTGGGACACAGGCCTCCTCTGTTTGAGAGGGAGTGGGCTGTAATCTACCACGTGGACCCAGTGCGACAGGCTGAGTTGATTGAAACTGTGTGTAATACCCTCGCTAAGATAATTAGTGTGAAGAGCAGTCTAAACTTTGTACACGACAGCAAAATCCGAACCTAATAATGTTATTAGATAGAAAACATCTCCCGAATTTCTTTGACAGGATAATCAGGGCTTGGCAATTAGGGCAGGGTCTAAATAAGATACAAAATAAAGTTAAGTAATTTTGTACACGACACCACGCCTGGTTTTCCACGAATATTTAGAGAGAGGTGCCAGTAGAGCACACCCACGTTTCTCCAGTTATGTTCAAGTCCCTTATAATAGGGAGCGAATCTTATGCCATCAATCGGGCACAAATCTAGGATCTTTCTTTTCTTTTTCTTTTTTTTTTTAAAACGTTGCCCCACACTAGGAATTACTCCTGTATCGTGGGTGCGTTTACAAACATTTAAACTCACATACACAAACAGGCAGACTCGGAACAACTACCCGTAGGCAATACAAATATTTGTTCCGTGCGGGAATCGAACCCACGGCACGCAGCGCAGCAGTCGATCGCTCAGCCACTGCGCCAACCGTGCCGCCAACTCGCCGACTCCGGGCCGCTGCTGTGGAATTCTTGATGGAAATATCCAATAACACTTTTACTTTTAATTACACTTGTGGAGTTTCTTGCCCATTTTTCTCCATACGAAAACTACCTTTTGGATGGGGCGACTAGAACCAATTCTATTTTAACTTTTGACGTCCAAAAGTGTCTTTTTGATATAAATGATTTGACTTTGACTTTGACCAACCTGGGAATCGAAACAAGGACCTCATACTCAGCAGTAGCAGACCAACGTGCTAGGCCAACGAGGCAGTCATGCTTAGTGGGCATTCGTTTAAAAGATTAAAATTTCATTCAATTAATTCTTCCCAGAGGTACTTGTGTAAGTCTGTTGAGATAGATAATCTTGCTCCTGTAATTCAATCTTAATCCCAGCTCGACTACAATTTATTAATTTCTCACAAAAAAAAAATACTAAAAACTTCTGATTCAGTATGTACCTACCTAACTAGGTAATAAGTATATATATATAAGAGTAGCAGAATTACCGTCTGTTTTCCTAGTAAGCCACTTTTGTCCTAAGTCAACAATGACTGAATTACATTTCGGTAAAACCGCTTTAATAAGTACCGGCCACAGTTTCTGGTTGCTCTAAAAAGAACATATGATATTATGGGGAGATTCATGGTCATTATGAGGACTTTAGAGGGGTTTCGTAATAGGTGATAGAAAATTAATATAGTTAGAAATAATTTGGTGGCCTTTCAGCTAGTTTTTGGGGCACTTTCAGGGGGGGATCTGTGTAATAAGTATTCTTTTCGATTCCAGTTTTCCTCACTAAGTGGGATTATCAGGGGGGAAATCTAGACTTTTTTTATAGATTCCACTTATCCCCCCTAAGGGGGACTTTCAGGGGGGATTTGTGGAATAAGCCGCAGTTTAGTATAACTAAATGGTTGTGGTCAATCTAGAGAATCTACTCTAAGCCTATAACGTTTATCCAACTAGGCCTAGGGTGGATTCTTGAACATAAGTTATCGCGTATCCAACTTAGGGTGGACTGTTTGGTGTAGATAAACGGAATAACCTACTGTGGTTTGTATAAATTCTGCATCGTCATGAAATGCATGCACATTTCTTTGTAAAAATAAAATCTAATATTATTTCTTCTATAAATACTTCATAAGTGCATAACTGAGGCTGTGTAGGTATATGTCCTGTAAAGTATAAAAAATGTAGTTACAATTAAAGTGTAGTAACACTGCCCGTGCTCTGGGCTAGCGTCCAGAGTTTCAATAGAATAAGAGACCAGTTAACACTGCTACCTACTTCTCCATCGAGCCCTAACAAGTACTCATTTAATTTAATAATAATAATACATTTCATCTGTGAATATTATTATAATTATCATTGGTCAAGCAGGGGACATAGTCCTTCCATAGTTCAAGGTGACCGATCCACTATAGCCACCCAAACCCATAGCCTAGTATATTTTGTTTCCATGTTCTGCAATAGTCCTGCACCAACCGGGGGTTATCTTTGAGTGCACTGGCATGGTGCATACAGGGATAATCGTCGGTTGGTGCCTCCTCATAATTTAGAATTGTGTAAAGGGCCTCTGCGAGTTGGCTTCGGCCCCTAGTACGCCTTTCAAAGGTCCGGGACCCCAGGATCCCGACATATGTCAAAGACAACTAAAATAATAATAATAATCTTTATTGATCATTTTCAAGTATTGCAGTACATGGGTATATAATTTGTATATGGTAAAATTACAGATTTTCTACAATTTAAACGGGATGCCATCTCAAAAGCAATGCTTTTAAAAGTCAGGCACCATATGGGAGGTCCAAAGGTCAACCCACCCCGGTGACATTTAAATGGGACATAAGATTGCACTCAGACAGAACCATTGTATTAATTTAAAATAGGACTTCTCTACTACACAGTAAGTTGTAAAAGGTCAGAAAACCGTAAGGAAATGTTGTTGTTACTCCTAAACAAATATGTTTACTTTGGCAAGCGATCATTTCCCTTAGGGTTGACCACTCAATTGATTTTTCTGCGTATCTAACTTCCTGAACAAACAAACAGAAAATTTAATTTCGTTTTAATAGAATTGGGTCGTGTTCATCGGTATTGTTCGGGCATTTACTTTTATTTTCAAAAGGACATTTAGACATATTTCGTGTACAATGTAGATTATTTTGAAACTCAAACTCGAATCATTTATTACAATTAAATCATTTACAGCACTTTTGAATGGTCAAAATTAAATAGTCGGTCAGTTAGTCAGAAAGTTGAAGCTAGTTGCTCATTCCAAAACGTAACGAAACTCCAAGGACACTCTTTTAAATCAAGATTTTGTAATATCTTGATGATGCTTTCATCATAGATTCAGATTCAGATGATTTATTTGTAAACATAGGTTATAGATACACAGGTGTGTGAGATGTTACATTTTTTAAAGTGCTCTATGCTTTGCCATTAGGCGTATAAATGTCAGTTAATACATAAGTTTATTTTAATTATTTCATTATTAATTTTACAATATTAAATAGAATTATAGAGTGAGCGATAGTTAAAATACACAATTAAAAAAATTTGAAATTTCAACAATAAACAGCAATGTCAAATCTGGTACAAAATTAATATATGTTTCTATAATCTATATATGACACGATTAAAAACGAATACAATAATGTACCTAATCCTGTATCCTATATACAGGTTCGCTTTTCTTTTCGATTTTTGTTGAAATACGCAACATTACATAAACCTATGGTTTCGAAAATACTATGTTCGTAACAACATAAAATTTCATTAAAAAATATAGGAGTAAATCGCTTTTGAATAAAGCCGAGTGAATACATACTTTTGCTCGTGACTGTACATTTTGACCGCGTAGGTTTTGCACTTTTATAAGAAAATGAAACCACTTTTTTTTTTGATAATCGACGATAAATCACACAGGTAGTTTAGAATCGACGTCCCCGTTACCCAGTATTTTTTATTACAACTATTTTCTTTAGTTCAAATACTTAAACCAAAGATGTACCATCAAGTTTAGTTTAAATTAACAACATCAACTGATGTTGTAGATAATATCATCCTACTAATATTATAAACGTGAAAGTTTGTATGGATGGATGGATGTTTGTTACTCTTTCACGCAAAAACTACTGAACGGATTTAGATGAAATTTGGCACACAAATGGTTTATAACCAGGATTAACATACAGGATACTTTTTATCCCGACATTCTCACGGGATCGAAATATATGCGGGTGAAACCGCGGGCGCAGCTAGTTATACTATGATTTCACGTGCCCATTAACTTATATCCAGTGCCAATAGAGCGAAAAAATTTTTTAAAAAACTTATCGAGAAGTTGGAAGAATTATTCTATTAATTCATTACAAGTAGCTAAAGTTTGCTTGGGATTACTGTGATGTTTCTTATGAAGATTTAAGGTATGTACTCGTTACCATTGATTGTTGGCCCCTAAGAAACCTTCCACAGTCACACTGAAAGAAACACAAAAACCCAGAAAAACACGTGTGCATTTTCCAGTCACTTTTCTTTCAAGCCAGGCTTTTTGTTAGCACATATACAAACTCTATGTTTGCGGAACTTTTTAAGGCGCTCCCTCACAGGGGCATTCGCCTGTAATGCAAGTCTGTTCACAGTACCTAATTTTACCTCTGATTTTACATCACTGTCAAAATCTGAGTGATCTTTATTGACGTCGCAATAAGGTTGCTATTGACTTGCTGCCATTTCCAAGTTTGTTAACCTTTTGAACGCCACGGTCGGCTATAGCCGACAAATGAAAACTGGCCCAAACCGCCAGTGTCGGCAAGAGCCGACAAGAAAACGACATTTTTAAAGCATGAAATAAATACATTAAATAAAATTTTCTATATTTCTTTTTACTATTATTTAAGAATTTATTAATGGTATATTGCAAAATGGCACAAAGATATATCCATTAATTACATTTCACTAGAAAAAATAATCCTCAAAAATTGCTAATCGAAATCCATAAAAAGGTGTTCTTCCCCACGCCACAGTCGGCAAGACACGACAGCTAGTGATGGGCAAGTAAGGTAACTTATATTTCAAATTTATGAAATATTTTATTAAAAGTAGCTTACTATTACTTTGACCATTATTGTTTAATAACAACTATTTGTATCCGAATATTTCTAATGCATTAATGCATAATAATATTTATACAATTGTGGAAAAAGAACATAATTTATGTGTATCGATCGATAGTTTACTTTCCACTCTCGCGCATCCCTACGCAATAGCTTATAGACAGTAATAAGTAATCTGTCTGTACGCCAGAGTCGGGAAGACCCGTCAAGCGGTGACGTCATTAGCGATAAGGGAGACTGCTAGTGATTTCCTACGTTATTATTATTATGATCGGTGGTAATATTTGTAACGGCGTTATTACTGTGCGAGTGTATAAAATTAATAATAAAAATGGCTAGCAGTGAAATGACTACTGAAGAACTCCTTCGTGTATTAGGAAGTGTAGAAAACGATGATGAATTTTCAGAAGCTGAATCTCTAGACGAGGATGATTTAGAGGTAAGTTTTATTATTTATAAAATCTTTCTATAATTGTTAGTATAGTTAGGTATATAGTGTTTGTTTAATATCATGTAAAATGATGCATTAGGATAACAAAAACTATAGGTAATATAAAAAGTAAAATGGTCATTTTAATCTATTACTTATTTAGTTTACTAGGTAACAAGTAATAAACCTGCTTATATTTATTTTGAATGTGAATTTGAATGGTTTTTCCTCTTAATACTAATACTACTAATACTGTACTAATATTAGTATAATAATAATACTAGTAGGTATAGAAGCTGCCACAACCACAATGTCACATCCCTACTCGCCTGCGAGGAAATTGTCAAAAGTCGTGCTAGCCACGCCAGAGTCGGGTCTTCCCGACAGCGGATGCCGTCACGAACGAGATTAGTGATGTACCTTATTACTATTTGATTTATTCGTTTGTAGTTCTAATGTCTGCTTTTAGGTTGTTTAGAACTTTGTAACTGCTGTTAAACGATATTATGATAAAAATAGGGTCAAATTAAATAAAAGAATGATGAAACGAGTATTATTTTATTGAAAAAACATGTGATGAAAAGCAAAGATTAATTGGTTATCGATAACTTTTCGATAAGATGTTGCAATCCCTATTTTTTTTGTAGGTATTTGCGCTGAATTTGTGGCTTGGCGTGGAAGGGGCGCCGATGCGTTTACGCTCTGGCGTTCAAAAGGTTAAAATCACAATGGTCTTTATATTCGTTGCAATAAAGTTGCTATTCGATTGCTGCTGTCAGGTAAAATAACTGTTTTTTTTTTTCTTTTTTTTTTTTGAATTTCTCCTGTGTCGTGGGTGCGTTTACAAACATTTAAACTCACATACACAAACAGCCAGACCCGGAACAACTACTTGTAGGCCATACAAATATTTGTTCCGTGCGGGAATCGAACCCGCGACACGCAGCGCAGCAGTCAATCGCTTAACCACTGCGCCAACCGTGCCGTCAGTCAACTATGTATGGACTGTACCTGTATATGTAACCTAGCCGTGTTACTTCTCCGTATTTAATTATATCTATTAACCTATCCTGCTGGTTTTAATGATCTCATTACACTACCTAGCAATTGATGGCAAGCGCAGTCTAGTTACAAAGCCCTAGCCGTTAATGTGGAATCTTGGATTGTTCCATTACAAGCGAATTCTCCCGGTGAGGGAACGCCTTTATGGTACCCAACACGAACGTACTTCGGTGTCGTTAGTAGAGTACGAACAAAAATTACTCATGCACTCACAATGTCCTACTTTCAAAGCTTGCTAATCTTTCTCTAAGACCATTTTCAGTAATATACTTGAGTTCATGCTCGCAATAAAAACGGGGTGAATGAACTGTTGTTAAGGGAATTGGGTTAGTTAGGTGAGCTTTTCCTTTGATCAACGCATTTAAATAATCAAGTAAACAAGCTGGTAGGTAATCCATCACGTTTTGAGACATAAATGTTATGTTATTGATGTAGGCCTCATAAAGGTAATGTTTTGACCACAGCTCTAACAGGTTATTGAAGAGGAGAGCACTGGTGGCCCGCCGGTGGTGATGGTGGCAATGGCCACGATTGACAAGTTGCAGGTCGTAGGCTCAAATCCCGACAGGTGCTTCACCTTGTATAAATTATTTCATCACCACTGCTCTCAAAACGGTAAAGGAAAACATCGTGAGGAAGTGTGGCATGTCCTAGAAATAAAACTTTAAAGACATGTGACATCTATCAACCCGCACTGGACCCGCGTGGTGGATTACGGCCCACTCCCTTTCACAAGGTAGGAGGCCTGTATCCCAGCAGTGGGAAGTTATTGCCTTCATCAAGCATGTATTTGATTAAAGAAATACATTGTGAATTACCGACAAAACGCTGAGCATATAAGGATTTTTTACGGGTATAGAGGTATGAGGAACAAGGTGTAAAGTTCACTCATACTCTATAGAAAAGGGAGGATCCTCCAACCAGACGGGTGTTGTGTCTGGCGGGCAACTGCCCAATGACTGATGTCGTGCGGTATACTTCGCTTGCGAGATGCAGGATTTGCGTGACGTCAGTATGACGCGTTGTTCGCATGTGGCGTTGTAGGTACCGCTACAGGAGTAAAAAACTAACCAAACCTAAAATAAAGACTTCAAAAAACCCTAAATGAACTATCGGGTAAATTAACTATTTATCAAATTGACACAATACGTCAATTTGCCGTGTCAACTGTCAAAGAATTACAGTTCATTATCCACCAGCCTTTTCCTAACTATTTTGGGATCGGCTTCCAGTCTAACCGGATGCAGCTCAATACCAGTATTTTATAAGGAGCGACTGCCTATATGACCTCCATAACCCAGTTACTGGGTAACAAGATACCCCTTGGTAAGACTGATTGTCAGACTTTTGGACTTCTGACTGCGCGTAACGACCGTCAAAAAATGACAGTTGTGATTTGAATATATACGGTTTTAAGTTTATAGTCAATTTGCTAAACACTTAATTTCCCTGACATTTCTTACAATCATTCAGTAATTACATCGCTTGTTGATCTTCCCAACAACAAGTAGGAAATTAAAACAAACTTTATTATGTTTCCTAGTACAGAAGCTACAAGTTGGTAATTCCGTCACATCATCTCACCCTCGCAACAGCCCGGCTTTCTGACAACAATGTGTGAAACTACGTCTTAGCTTATGTCTGGTTTGGGTTTTTTATGTGTATGAACTGAAAGAGAAATTTTTATTTATTTATTTACAAACAGGAAAACGTAATTTCGGCCATTGGCTGTCTACTTTACGAAAGTGAGCAAGTAAGGAAGGATTTTTGAAAATTCATCTCCTAAAGGCGGCAAATAGAGGATAAAAGTTTGTATGGAAGCTCGTCATTTTTGTCGATAGGAAATCACGCCGGATACACGGCTTGTGTATAAATATAATCCTCTGAATTTATTTGAGCTTTGACATTGAAATTTCGTTCAAATAATTAGTTACTAACTAATAACAGCCTGATAGAGGGGCTTGTGGCACAGTAATAACAGCCGCACGGGTCGATCGATCAGGTTAAGCTACGCTTGCCGCGGTTGGTCCGTAGATGGGTATGGTATCTTTATATAGCAAGACCCCTCCGTGCCTCGGAAAGCACGTTAAGCCGTTGGTCCTGGCTGTCATTCGTGAATCTTTAACAGTCGTTACGGATCGTCAGAAGCCCGAAAGTCTGGCAACCAGTCTTACCAAGGGGTTTCTTATTACTCAGTAACTGGGTTGTGGAGGTCAGATAGGCGACTGCCTATCTGACCAGTATTTTACATGGAGTGACTACTCCATGTAAAATACTGGTATTCAGCAGCATCCGGTTAGACTGGAAGCCGACCCCAACATAGTTGGGAAAAGGCTGGGCAGATTATATACCATACTCAATGTTAGTTACCTACCGAGTAAAATCCAATCCACACACTATTGTTGTCTGAAACATTATTATTTATTTTAATTAATTTTGTATTTTGTGTTTCACGAACTGTGTCCAAATAAACTTTTTTCCTTCCTTTCTTTCTTTCTTTCAATCTTTAAAAAAAATCTGTTTAAAATAAATCGAAATCCAGATTTAGATCCAAACAAAGGCCTGCCCACCATCCAGGGATGTTAACAGCACCATTTGATTTAATTTAAACAACAATGGCTGACAGCGGTGGTCCCTAAAAACAATAATGATAAGGGAATAATTAATGGACACAAAGAATTTCGCTCGACAATTACTAGAACTGACCCTCTTCGGTCGCTTTCATTGTTACGTGTGTATGTAACATCTTGAAATGTTCTTTTGTTATGTTTATTGAAGCCAGGTATACAGGGCTATTTTTCAAAGACCAGCCAAATTTAAGGATGTGGTACAGACCATCAAACTGAACCACTTTCTCCATGGGACAAATAGCGTAATCGCGAAAATTTTATCAACTGTCCCATAGAAAACTTCAATACCTACTCGACCTAAATGTATGGGACGGCTGAATTTTTATTCGCGATTACGATGTTGGTCCCATGGAGAAAGTTGTTCAGTTTGATGGTCTGTACCACATCCTTAAATTTGGCTGGTCTTTGAAAAATAACCCTGTATAATAAAAAAAAAGTGTGCGGTCGAACGAAGTTCCCTACACGATACTCGCAAGCACACACACTTGTATATAATTAAAAGAGACAGAGAATGAGAGGAAGTGTGAATTTAACATGCGTTTTTACTACAGAGCCATCAAGTACACGGTTTTATAAGCTGTCATAAAAGTGGTCGCCATCTTTGATTTTCATTTTGACCTCACTGTTGGCTTCAGCACCCTCAAAAAAAAAACGACATCCATGACCCAGCCGCCATCTTGGTCTCAAAAAGAATGAGACAGAGAGAGAGGGAAAGTCGCATGGAGGGGCCATAACGCTTTTTCGTTACGTGACGATTTCCAGTTTACTCCTACCGCAAGACGCGATAAAGAACTTCGTTCTAAATAAATGTACAGACGTCAGCACATTAAACTACTACAATTTGTCAAATTTCTTTAATAGATTTTCAACTTTATCGCTATAGCATTGAGGTTCAAGGTTGATTGGGAAAATTTTACAGTTTCGGGAAACTAGTCCTACTCTTTTTGGGTTTATTTTTGGTTTTTGGTACGCAAATCAGTATTTCCTTAAACACGTCTGCTTCGCAGACTTACGTAACTACGTAAGTCTGCGAAGCATGGTGATTATTATTATTTTCCCTTCGACTTAGGCCTCAAACGTGGAAAATTTCTTAGAAGTATACAACATACGGTAGATATGGTAGTATAATTAGGTACATCCCTTAAACCTCGATGACTCAAAGAAAGCTAGCACGGCTGAAGAATTAATTTTTTGGTCCGTCGGACCGCAAAAAGTTTAATACCTGGAATAGGAATAGAGTAATTGTGATAAGTTAGTGGGTTACATGAGACTCGGCGAACTCGAGATATTTATAAATTAAGATACCATACTTGTTTATGGAGACCAGTTTTCTTACGTGCTAGAGCAAAATATATTGGAAACGCGCAGCCCGCGGGCCGGATGCCGCCCGATCCGGCTTTTGATCCGGCCCGTGAAATATTATCAAGTCGCGCGCGAAAAAAGGATATTAATTCTCAGTTTACGCCAACAGAAGAAAGAAAGAAAATAAATTTATTTCTTCAAGGAAGGAAGTTTCTTTCTTATTTTCTTTCTACCTATGGCTCGTGACTTCAGTAGTATTCTACGGTTTGGCCCGCAATTTTCCAAAGGTTGTCCATCTCTGAGCTAGAGTCTACACCCGGTGTTCATCAGATCCACAAGTAAAGCCAAGTGTCAATGGCCGGCTATTAAATCTACAAAGCCTTATATTAAGAATCCCTTTAAAATAAATGAATCAACTAAAAAGATTTTACAAAAATTCCCACACAAACGTGAAAAAGGATACCAAGACCTTTTGATGCCAACACGGCCCCGGCCCCTATATAATTTTATAAATATAAACCGTGTTGACAATTTCATGCTCATCAAATGGGACTTCGTTATAAAAACATAATGAGAACATCTGCAAAATATAAACAAGAAATGATAAATTCGCAAATAAATTTTCGAACGTAAAACAGACGGACCAAATAAGCGACACTGCGGGCTGTAACACCGTATTTCCCAAACGTCAACCAGAATTATTCCATAATTTTACACAAAAAACGACTCTTTTAAACCTTGGAGACGAGACGAGATACATTGTGACAAGCGACGCAGTGAAAAACTCATAAGGACCAAATTTACAAATTTATTACGATCCCGGTACACTTTTCCAGTTTTTGTATGTGAGCGGCCACTCCGAAATTCAAGATACAAACGCAACAAGTACTCACAAAAGAAAACAGGGTTTTTCCTCGAGTTTATTAATGTTTCTGTCTCTCTTCCTCTTTGTTTGATGACGCTTTTAAAAATATCTGCGCGGAAACGTCATTAGTAAGCGTGTTCTAAGAAACTGGATAATGAGATGTTCTTAAGGCTTTAGTTTTTTATTTTTTATTTTGCTTATTATGCTTTTTATAAAATTTAATGGTGAATGAGGAAAGTGGTCGAATTGTGTAGTCATCTGTTACTTGATTAGTGAAGTTTTCTTTTAATGTATTTATGTTAGTAAAAGAGTTTTTGAAAACAAAAAATAACGTAGCATTTTCCAGAAAGAAGTGCTTATGAAATACATTCTTAAAACTTATTTCTGGAATATTATGGTAATTTAACATCTTAATTAATATGACAAGAAATTCCACAATAGATCTTGTACGGACAAAGCATGTCATACGATCCATTTTCAAATTTCAGCCGCTTGTCCAACTTCACGTCGAAAACACCCATCCTTTGCCCTAAATACGAAATGTGGATGTAATACACACTTCCTTCCGTCGCCACGCCTCGATTTGCGCGTGAAACGCCTTGTTTGGACAAACTCATAATTAGTGAATGAAGGTACAATCGAACAAACTACAGTGCTACAAGGATTTTATGGCGCTTGAATGACATTGACAGGGGCGTTGTTGGTAAACATTTGTGAAATTGTATTGAAAAAACAA
This sequence comes from Apamea anceps, assembly GCA_951799955.1. Classification (NCBI taxonomy): domain Eukaryota; kingdom Metazoa; phylum Arthropoda; class Insecta; order Lepidoptera; family Noctuidae; genus Apamea; species Apamea anceps. Next base: position 15,711,548 of record OX637506.1, read on the forward strand.
GATGGCAGCGTTAGTTTCAATTTTGACCACGCGCCATGAGATCCTTGTAGGCACAGCATATTTGCTATTGGGAACTATTTTTTTGAGCTGTTATTTAAATATTCGAGATGTTATTATGATCAGTTGAAAAACATATTGAGCAGTTATTTAATTTAATTAATGGCGTTTGATTAATTATTGCGACAGTAAAACATAGACGGTAATAAAAAATCAATTAGTCGGTTATTTTATCGGAAACAGCTAGGTTAGGTTAGGTTAGAACTGTGACCCCACAACGTATTGCCAAATTGCCAGAAACATATTTTTGAATACAAAACCAAACATTTTAAATATATAACCACACGTAACCGCTCGTTCAATAATTTTTACCGCCCATTTAATTATTTTCCTGCTCAATTATATATTCACTGATCCATTTCATTATTTTTTATTACTCATTTTTGTTTACTTTACTGCTTAGTTTTAACTGCTAACTAAACGTGCCATTTATAATTTTTAACTTACCAAAACCGCTATTTACAACTGCCTCTTTAAATCAGTGCCTTTGTTATTCGGATAGCTATAGTCCAGCCGTCGCTAGAATGCGTTCCTGACACCCGTCAGTGTGACAAGTATAGTAACTAATAAACATGAAATTCGCAAAAAACAAGTATTCCTTTGTATGAAACTGACAGGTTCCAAAAACGTATTCTCTCGTCAGCCGCACTGTAATAATGCAACTGCTTTTATTATACAATGTTGTAACAGTGCTAAGTTACTTCAGTCTCTAAGTAAATATGCTAAAGGCTTAAAAAGTTATTACGCTCACAGTAAAACATACCTATTATTTGCAGTGTACTGGAATGATATATTTGTGTACTAATGTTACAATTTTAATTTGCGGCCTCCTACGGTAAGCCGACATAAGCCCAACGGGCAGGTAAATTAATAAAGCAACCAATGAGCAATCTCAAACACTGTATATTTATATAAGTTGAATTTACACAATAAAAAGTGTACCTTAAAAAACTACTTATTAACCTTAGAGTTACAAAATTAAGTAGGAGTCTATTATTCTATTTTAATATTGCCAGCCAGCTAAAATTCCAGTATAAAGAGCTAGGGTCGTGGGGAGTTGGAGATAAACCCAGTACTGTACCGTTTTAAATGTTTAACTTAAATAATATGCATTTCAAAATTTAAGGTATAACCTTCCAGTTATTTAAACGTTATTCTATTATATTAAATGGGCGCCAGGGACCTTAAGAGTCCCGGATCCAGAGCCGACGAAGGTGTCCATAATATTTCTTGAGGAACTATTCAGGTCAAACTCGAGATCCTTAATTTCAAATAAGTTGACCGGTTTCAAAACCGGACTTAGGTAGCCAACGGGTTCACAGAGAATCCGTGGTAAAAATAAAATAAGGAGTAAAGTAAAAATGGATAATAAAAAAAAACCGTCCCGCCTGCGTTATCGCTAGACGGACTTCAACCGACAGCACAGCCGTCTCTGCAAGAGGCTTCGAGTGAACTCGAGGAACGGGTCTCGCGTCCAGGCCCCAGAGCTCCTCTAGATCCTGGCGGCGAGACGAGTCTCTTGAGGTGCCTTTCCTGGGAATGACAATACGGAGACCGAATAATATAAAGGGAAACTAATTTACTTTCCAAGGGGTGACCGAGCTTTCAAATCTAGAATGCTAAAGCATTAGCCGGTAAACATGGCTTCAGATAGGAATAAGGATTACCCACGTGGCGTTCCTCAACTCCACAACAAAGGCTTGTTGCCTAGAACAATACTTTAATACCGAAGTAAACACGGAGGAATATATGGCAAATAGTTAGCGGCGAAACACTTACAATTGATCCAGGGATTAATCCGTAAATGCAGACTCCCGCGGCTGGCTGTATAGTCGTCTGCGTGTACGCAGTTTGGAATCCTGTAATAAATATCCAATAATCACGACAATATCCTTTTAACAACCAGGGAAGAGCCCACAGACCACTTCTTAACACCATTACAACAAAATCCTTACCTTTTGAAACACTAAACAAGATTCGTATTGTCACTCAAGCGTGATTAATGGTCGAAAGACCCCATTTCCCTTCAATAACTCTGTCATCGATCACAAACCGGAACTAGACGGAGCATTCCAAAAATCTCCCCTATTCCGGGTAAAATGGTTATAAGATTAGCACCACACAAAGACACACAATTCTCGAAAATCCCTAACCACTGCTTAACGTCACGCTTAAATGCTGAAACAAAAATAATCTTCATGATCCAGACCAACAAACAAATTATTAGTGACTTCCAACACCGAAACTTGTCCTGATTGGAATAATTCTCCCCGAATATTCATTCGGCAAATTTAGAATTTGCAACCTTGCCACACTGTACCAAAGACCATCATTTGACAACGATGTTTCTAGAAAAAAGTCTATATAGAAAAAATAATAACACTTCCGGATTAGGTTATTCAGTTTATTGTGATTTTTTTTACTGAAAGCTGAAAATCATTAGGGATTGCTCCATACGATATTATTTCGATGGTTAGCGATCAATTTATTAAAATATCGATTAAACTACAACTGTGAATCGGCGACCACTAGATGTCGCCTTTACCTATAGTCTGTGCCTTTAACTGTCAGAACTGACGTTCGACTGAATGACATTAGGAATTAGGATTGTAAACATTGCATTACAATATTTGATCTAATTTATTGTGCAAACTTGTTAAATAGGTTTATAAAAGTGATTGATTATGAGAAAGTGAAAACTAAATATTCCCGTGACGAAATACAGTTAAAGGAATGAATCCTTCAATCAAATGCAGGCCAAAGTCAATTTATGTTTACAGGTAAATAATGCTACTTTACGTATTAGTAACGAAGCCGTGTTATATCAACCCTTGGTGGGTTCAAAAAAACAACGTAACACTAAATAGCTTGCCCGACTGTAGTTAGGTAAGTAGTATTATAGATCGCTATCGATAATTGCAGATGGCTATACTGTAGTCATTAATTGAAAACGCGTTGGTTCGCATTTTTGATTAACTTTTCGAGATAACCGATAGTAAATAGCGATTTCGTTTTCATTTTGAAAACATTCAGACTGATAACTTTAAATTAGTTTAATACCTGCCTCTCTCTCTGTGAGACACATAATACTATCTCTAATAAAAACTAGTTACAAGTGTCAAAAGATTTTTAGATCTTTTGATCCGGTAACTTCAAGATTAATAAGAATTTGAGAAAAATATTAACGAGACGAGCTTCGTGATCAATTCCAAGTTAATATTCTATGTATCTCATATTAAAAGAACGTAGCATAAGGGACGAGACAATTGCTTCAATATTTTTATCGTTCGTAGAAATGAATTCTTCAAACCCTTCGGAGACACAGAGAGAGAGAGAGAGACGGAGAATCTAAGCTAATATTACTCGTATAAAGAGAAAAGATTTGATTTTTTTAAATGTTTGTTTGTTACGCATTCACGCTAAAACGGCTGAACGGATTTAGATAAAATTTGACACATGGGTGGACCATGACCTGGATTAGGATAATTAATACTTTTTATTCCGATATTCCTACGGGATCATCCAAAATGCGGATAAAACTGCGGGGCGCAACTAGTTCGTAATATAGGCACTTAATTTCAATTCTGTTTAGATTTTCTTTTCTTTCTTTCTATTAAGCCATTTGCTAAAACCGTATTTAAAAGCAAAAAACACAGTAAACAGATAATGAATTCAAATCCCCAGCAAACTATATATTGCTAGAACGGATAAAAGTTAGGCCTACCTGACGGAAAACTACTAATAAACGTCTACACAAGCTTAAAAGCTAGAACAACGCGAACTGCGAAGCGTAGTGAAGTATATTGAACAAACTTTGCTCTCCCGCCGCCATGTAAATGTGAATATTGTGCATTCAACTAGGTTTTCTAACTTTGATAATGTTCTGAGGCTTCTACACAATGGTCTATGATGGACACACTTTGTGTCAGTTAAGGTCAGTTAATCATTTTATTTTTAAAAAAGAGTGACCGTGGAGTGTCTTGTCGGCTCTTCTCTATAGGAAACGCCAATTGAACCGTGCACCTAGCTTCTGACGTTCCATAATTGTCCATGTAGATTTATGTGAAATAAAATATTTTGATTTATATTTTGAATAGCCTGGCAATAGTGCATTTTGATGCAAGTATGAAATTACAAATCCTCATGCGTATTAAACGACGTTTTCCAACACACAACAATAATAAAGGGTTTCGGACATTTTTTCATGGAAGCTGGGATATTCACCTGCCGCCATTTTGTTTTTTATTTTTTGAAGGTTCTCATAAGGTGATCTTTACCTCCAAATATATCGTAAACGTGACACTTTAGGGTACTATATTACTTGACATTTTTGTTTATATAAGTGCCCGCTACCATACAAACTACATAATAAAAACTATAACATTCACAATGCGCGGAAAATTCAAAAAAAAAAATACAAAGTCGCGGCAGGTCGGATTTGCCACAAAGGTTCGAACCCCTGTCATAAACATAATATGGAACATATTTCATGTATGATGTATGTTCTTTATTTCACCACGCTTATGTCGCACTCTAGTACCTATTGAATAAATCCTGTATTGACGTAATCATAAGGCTATTAATGTCACCTTTTGGCAATATTGCCCACAGACTACGAAGCCGGGATATTATGGCTCCATCACATTGGACTAATAGATCCTATTTGTATCTGTCAACCGATAAAGTTAGATTATTAAACAAGCTATGTCCCTTAGATCCACCTGCGATTTCGTATAAAATCATGCCGATGTCCTTTAAAAGGTACAAAGCTGTATCTTCCTGAGAAATGTCATCAAAATCTGGTCAGTAATTTTGCAGTCAGATTGAACCAAATTTGCAAACATACAGGGTCAAATTAATTTACTGGCGAAACTCCACGATCGTGATGCGTATCGATACCCATCAGCTACCCAGCTAAGAAGGGCTTATTGCCAAATAATAAAAGCCGCACGGGTTGATCCATCAGGTTAAGCTACCAGACCGGAGATGTGTGACCGTTTTTACATACCAAGACCCCTCCATGCCTCGAAAAGCACGTCGTTACTGGTCGGCAGAAGCCCGAAAGTCTGACCACCAGTCTTACGAAGGGGTTTTGTATTACCCAGTAACTGGGTTGTGGAGGTCAGATAGGTAGTCGCTCCATATAAAATACTGGTACTCAGCTGCATCAGGTAGACTGGAAGCCGACCCCAAAATAGTAGTTGTAAGTTGGAAAAAATAGGCAGATGATGACCCATCATCTACCCATCTGCTAGCAAATTTAATTTGTCCCTGTATATTTCTATCATATGTGTGTGATTCCTAAAATAACGGAGTTCTTACCTCTTCTACAATATTACAACTTGGGGTCTACTCCAAAGTAGTATCGGCCGAATGTTCGGCCGTTTCCTGCTACGAAGTTACTACATATTTGGTTCGGTCTTTCGAATATTAACTATGGTCCCGACCCAACTGAGCCGAAGCGAACTTTTTTCGCATTTTTCAATAATATTCGGTTCGGCCATGTGTCATCATCAACATTCTCACTTTGCACTTCTGAGTAGGCCCCCAGGATACCCGATAGGATAGCATATTGTTGTAGTTTCAATTTACCCGAGTCGAGAATATCTTAGTGATTTATTGCTATCAACTCCTCACATCACACGCACGATACCATTATTCTCAGGCCAGACTTTCTTGGAATATGTTACCTATTATGCTATCTCGTGTAGAAATAAATAGAAAGACTTTTACCTAAAATTACGAAGACGAAAGTTTAATTTGTTTCTCGTGACTTTTTCAATGTTACATTGGCAACAAAGTTTAGAAAGATCATTTACATCATATCTCAACATACATATTATATTATTATTCTATGATAGCTAGCAGGCTTGATTGTGAGTTTGTAAACCGCTGCTGCAAGGTTTCGGCCTAGGGCCTAGTCACCTTGCAGCAATGATGTCACATCTGTTTCTGTTTTTGTTTTTATCTTTGTAAGTGTATTACTAACATTTTAAGTCCATAGTTACTAACTCCAAGGGCCGATTTTTTGATCCGTAGTTAAACTCCAATTGTTATAAATAGTAACTAATGATTAAATGTTTGCAAAATGTGTTTTTTGATACATTTTTAGTGTATGTAATAGTTATTTTTTTAAGTAATAGTTAATTATTTAACCATTAGCAATGATATTATATCATTAGACAAACTAAAAATTGATAAAAAAACACATTTTGCAAAAAATTAACCATTAGTTACTATTTTTAACAATTGGTTGAGTTTAACTACGAATCAAAAAATCGGCCCTTAGTTAGTCTTGTTGCTCGAATTAAATGATTATATATATAAATTAATTAAAGGCGCTTTTCGTATCTGTCTGTGTGGCCGCATTGTTTTTCTGAACTCCGCAATAGATTTTGATGTGGTTTTCTCCACTGAGGGAATTTATTCCTAAAGGTTTATGTGTAATATAATTATCATCACTGCCTAGCCTTTTCCCAACTATGTTAGGGTCGGCTGCCAGTCTAACCGGATGCAGCTGAATACCAGTATTACGTATGTGTAATATATTCATATTAAACCTACATTTAATAAAGAAATATCTCTATGTTTCGTCAAGTCGTAAAAATCGTGTGAAGCAGTGGCGGGTTGGTAGTTCAAAATAAAATGAATATGGACGATCATCGATCATTTTTATTTTATTTTCATTATCCTTAATATCTTACTTTTTATTTATAAAACACAATACTCTCAGTATATCTGTCCGTTATTGTGCTTGTAACTCGAAAAACATTAAATATTACTACGTGATGTTACGTGTGTTACGAGTATCTAGACAGATTTTCGTAGCTATGTACGAACAGAGCTGGGAGACACATTTGCATCATTAAGCTCCTCGAAACTACTGTCAAATGCAATGACGCGTGTCCGTAGAATACTCCGTACGCAATTTAGGAGAGTAATCAGAGAAGAGACACGAAATAGATAGGGACAGAAGGTTGGCTCCATACCATGAGCGAATGAAATCAACGACGAAAATTGAGGTTATATTAACCTCAATAATTGTGAAATGAAAATCGTCTTACGTGATTTCAAATTAGAATTTCGGGTTTAAAATTCAAACAACAATCTAATCAAAGCACTCCATTTGTAAGTGGGTCCTACAAATGGGCATCTACAAGTACGTTTTCTGATCCATTTGTTTATATTTTCGTTAGATACTTTTGGAACAGCCTATACGCGTCTATGTGTGCCTGGGCCGGTTTTCGTTTTATGCAGGTACTTCTGGGCCTATTTATTTTGTGGTCGAGGGGCGATCGCGCGTCGTATTGCTCCTACCCACGCGATTTAAAAATCAACGCGTTCGGGTGCGCTTCAAAACGTTAGTACGTTACGCTATACTGGACACTGATTTGACAAAATAGATACATACGATTTGTTAATTGATCTCTTTTACATTTACGCACGTATTGCCCAATAAATTGGTGCAGTAGCTTTTCATACTACCTACTACTACTGGTTCGAGTAGAGTTGCTATTGTGAAACTCCTTCATTGACAGTGTTTCGAGCGTAATTAGGGTAAAGTTGTCCTAAAAGTTTAAAACAACTTTTAAGTACATACTTTACGTTCACTACATTTCTTTTACAATGAGTCCTTTAAATGATGTCGCAAGACTATTTTTGCTGATAATCTCGCGAAGGGTTCCTAATATACCTAAATCTTTTAAATTCTATTTCCAGAAATAATTTGTCAATTCTTTCTACATAAATAAGCATATCATAAATAATCCAATGTATCATAAATAATGCCAGCCTTTTGGGATTTTTCCTGTTAACAGCGATGCGGGCGAAGTTTTTGTTGTCCTATGATTCTTTTCCCTACATTTTTAAATACATACCTATACATAATATTATTATTTAAAGGGGCCCGTGGCTAAATAATAACAGCCGCACAGGTCGATCGGTCAGGTTAAGCTACGCTTGCCGCGGTTGGTCTGTGGATGGTTGACCATTTTTACATACCGAGACCCCTCCGTGCCTCGGAAAGCACGCTAAGCCGTTGGTCCCGGCTGTCATTCGTGGATCTTTGACAGTCGTTACGGGTATTCAGAAGCCCGAAAGTCTGACAACCAGTCTTACCAAGGGGTATCGTATTACCCAGTAACTGGGTTATGTAGGGTCAGATAGGCAGTCGCTCCATCTAAAATACTGGTATTCAGCTGCATCCGGTTAGACTGGAAGCCGACCCCAACATAGTTGGGAAAAGGCTAGGCAGATGATGATGACATAATATTATTTAAAGACTGTTAGCTTATACCGGCTGTTTTTTTTTTACCGTCAGGACCAAAACAGGGTATAAAAGGTGAAGAGAGTAGAAGCCTATTCACAGAAATCCCTTTTTATTTAAACGTAAAATTAAATTGACCTATCTATAAATACTATTACTTATTTGTCCTTGGCAGCTAGCTAGCCCAGTAGTGGGATATTAACGGCTAATAAAAATAAAAAATAAAATTTATTTTAGAAGTTAACTTTTTATACTAAAACAAATAAATAGACAAATAATATAAAAAATCTACTCTACGCGCGGAAATTATCAATAAATTCGTAGCGACATTCAATCCTTTGATTAAAGCCGGCTAGCTTAAATCAACGGATTGAATGTAAAAAAGAAAAAAAAAAAACATTTTGTAAATATTATCTTGTTTGAAAACAAAATAAAATCGAATATTTTAGATTGACTGTTTTGGTTTTAACCAAAACAAATAACCATATTACTTCCCCAAAGTAATTTGGGCAAGGCCGTTGGTTTCAGGCATACCGCTATATTGATTCTAAGTCGATCAAATAAAATTTTGATTAATCGTCTGTCCATTTTCCAACTAATTGCCTTCACACAACACGTGGAGCAAATTTAAAACGTTCGCCTAAACTAAAGTTACAAATTAGACTAAACTTAACTTAAACTTTGTTATCCAAACATGATAGGCGTTGATCAGATAGTTGTCACTTTGTTCCGAACACTGAAACATTACGCGAATGGATCCAGTGTCAGTTTTATTGTATTTCAAAAGGAGAGAGGTAAGACCAATAATAAATAATGAGGGTTTTTTTTTATTTTACGGAATTCCGGACATTCTGTTACAACAAAACATCCTACTAATATTAAAAACGTGAAAGTTTGTATGGATTGCTAGATGGATGGGTGTTTGTTACTCTTTCACGCAAAAACTACTGAACGGAATTGAATGTTTGGCACACAGATAGTTTATAACCCAATAACACTCACCTACCTAGAAATCGAACCCGGTACCTCATACTGTTGATCGCAATAGGTTTGTCCCCTGTAGGAACCAGCCTATTGCCATCAACTGGGCACAAATCCAGGCTCCTGACAACTACGATGAAAAAAAAATTGTTATGTTTTCTAAAATACTTTACTTTTTCTGGGAACTTGTATTCTCAAAGAAAAATTACGGAAAGCTTCATCTAAAAATAACGGCTTTAATTAAAACTCCGCCTATTGAATATCGAACACAGAAAACATCAATGTAAAACCATAACAATGCCATTTGTTTCGTTCTGTATTCCGCAAGGAAACAATTGGTTCAAATCAGCAATAGCTTCTTGCATTATGGTGAAAGAATCGAAAGTGCCATTTTTTTCTGAATGAAAAAGGACCAAATTTTAATCGAAATGAAAGCTTTTTTTACTAATCTCACGAAGTCGTCAGGCTAATATCTTATAGCGCATTTACATCGGGCATTTTCTAAATCAAAACGCTTAGTAGGTATAGCCTTACCAACGATTTAAGTTTTCAAAAGTCTCAGGTATTAAATCTATTTAATTAACTTATTCCTTCAAACTACTTTACAATGGAGTTTCAAAGTATAAACTAAACTTTGAAGTTATTGAAAGTACTCAAACACCTATTAGTATCCTAATAAGTTATTTATTATAAAACGCTGTTATTTTCTAAATCTCCTATTCAGGACGAATTGGAAACAATCAGCTTTTTAATCATCCAATCCTCGGACAAAAACTTAATCAGAGCAAGCTCATTTACGAAGTCCGTCTGTATCACAACAAAACACGAATTTTAACCGTTTCAAAAGGGCCAATTTTATCCCAGCGGCATGAAGAACCAAAACCCATCAGCAACCAATAAAAGACTCTTTATTACAAATTTCTCGCCGGCCGGATATCGAACACTGCATGACATACTGGCTGGTGTTTGTAAATCAAAACAGCGAGGGTGGGAAGTGCGGGGCCATGCCGCCTAGTCTGCCGACCGACTCCGGCCGACGCGCACGGCGCGACTCCGGCACGCGAACTTATCGTACGACATGGAAGTGTGACGCGTGTTTTGTTTAGAACTCTGATTAAGGTAGAGTGACGAGTTTTGTACGTACGTAGTTTTATGGGTGTAGTTTGTATTTTTGGGGTGTAAGTGTAGGTTAATAAAATTGGGGTGTTTTTTTTTTGTAATTAAGGTTTTTAATTGCTAAGATGGGCTTGTATGAAAATTGTTGAAATTGTAAAACGGGAAAGTTCTGTTGTATACCGTTTGTAAGATAAAAACATTTTTTTAACTAATTTTCGTTCATTTCACTACAGCTGAAAACTTAAAATAAAAGCTACAGGACATTAACAAATTATTTTTCCAAGTTAATTTATATTTTTATAAAAACACCCTGAATTTTACCTAAAACAGAACAAGATACAAAATCGGGCACACCTAGATGCATACTAATACAGCTTATTAATCCCAGCAATACAAAATGGGCAATATATCAATACAAATACGAAATGAATATTCATCGCCAGAATTTCGCACCTCTAAAAGGCGTATCTGGAAACGTGACAATAATTCTATTTGGTGCGATAAATAGTTGCCTGCTCTTAATATTCCGAGCAGTCGGCAAGTAAGAGATTCTCGAGATGGGAATTATTACTGCCTACGCGAGTATGTGAGCTTTTATGATGGAGATTTACTTAAGTGATAAAGTTTTGTTGTTAAAGTATGAAATATTTGAAGCTTATAGGTGACGGACTTATGGCTATATCATTATACAGGGTGGCAGGGATATCGATGTGCAAACTGTAACCATAAATTCAGCAGATAATCTAGACCCCCGTAGCGAAGAAATTTTTCTGAACCCCCGTGCGTCCAAATTTTTCGTCGGGTAATAAAAGAAAATGCTGTTCCATACATTTTGACCGCGCAGTATTGCACTTTTCTATGAAACAGCTGAGTTATTGTTGATAATCCACGAAAAATTTCAACGCAGAGAGGATCAGAATCATGTACTGAATCCATGATAACGGTTTGCGCGTCGATAACGCTGCCACCCTGCATTTTCTATCATCATCGCCAATGAACTAAGGTGTAGACTAGAGTCGAACTTACACCAAAGTATAGATAAAAATTGAGGATTTTTTTTTACTGTCAAAAAATTTCACTCCTGTATGATAAACTTCCGCAAGCAAGTTAATATGACCTTTAGCAATACCTTGTAGGCGGTTTTATTATAAATTCCTAGTCAACAAAATACACTACACTAGGATAAACTTCCGGAAGCGAGTTAATATGACCTTTAGCAATACTTTGTAGGCGGTTTTATTATAAATTCCTAGTCAACAAAATACACTCCACTAGGATAAACTTCCGCAAACGAGTTAATAAGACCTTTATGACCTTTAGCAACCATACTTTGTGGGCGGATTCATATTCTGTTCTGTAGATTCCACTGCGTAGGTTATAAGGTATTTTCTTGCGCACCCCTAACAGATAATGGCACCAAGTCATCAATCATTTAACCTACCCACGTAAACTCAAAGAAAATATATAATCTATTTCCACTACCACATTTACCAACCAATATTTTAACATCCAACGCGTAAAAAATAAACTCAAATAAGTTTTAAAAAAATTGATGTATACAGTTCAATATTAATTGGCCTTTAACTCGATATTATAATTAACAGATGTGCGAACACTGTGAATGAAATGAATGAAAATTCTCTCCTGCGCGGCACGGGATGCTGCGAACATTTTAATTGCACATTAATCTGTCATCCGTATGTTGGCAGCATTTCGAGACAGCAACGTTATTCGCAATCCCTCATGTCTGTTGAAACTTGATGTCTCCTTTGCTAATGAAACCTAGTTCAAGTACCTATGTCTGACTAGTTCGGTAGTTTTGACCTATTTTACAAACGTTTTAGTGGTTCTATGTTATGAGTTTGGTTTCCGCACTTAGTCCTTCAAGTGGACCATTGTGTGTGGGCCATGGCGGCCGTCGATGGTTATTCCAACCAGCCCACCTCCTCCAGAAGCTGATTAAGTCTCCTGGCCTTTTGAGAACATCTGTGTAAAATCTGGGTCTCTTTATTTATTTATTTATATATACTGGTTTATTTATTTATATATACTTTATTGTACACCACAAAAATACATAGGGTTCGGGGGGTTAGGGGGGGGGGGAGGGGTTAGGGTTTCTGACTTAACGCGTTAGTGGTTAAAACGTATTTTCTTTTCTGAAACATCGTGAGGAAATCTGGACTTATAGTTAATATATAAGTCTGAAATCGCCGAGCTATCTTGAGCAAGCGTGGTGATGAATGCCTTTTCTGATGAGAAGAGGCTTTCGCCCAACAGTGGGACAATAACAAGCTGTTATCATCATTACTTATACAAGACATAACATCACGCCTTGCTTCCTCGAAGGGTTGGGCAGAGTTATGTCCAAGGTAATAGGGGGCGAGCCTATCACCATCAACCAGCCACAAATTCAGACTCCTGGCTGTTACTGAGTTGTATTATTATTTACTAGCTGTGCCCCGCGGTTTCACCCGTATAAGTTTCGATCCCGTTGGAATATCCGGATAAAAAGTATCCTATGTGTTATTCCTGATTATAAGCCATCTGTGTGCCGAATTTCATCCAAATCCGTTTAGTAGTTTTTGCGTGAAAGAGTAACAAACATCCATCCATCCATTCATACAAACTTTCATATTTATAATATGTACTCGTATTTGTAGGATAGGATATCCTACCTAATATTTATAATCCTAATACCTAAACATACTTATTTGAATGTTTTCATTTCCTGTCGTCGAGCAATTTTCAGGGCTCATAATGTTCTCACTTACAAAGTCCTTCCGCGGCTTAAGCACTGAAAATTGCGCATAAGGCGGAAAATGAAAAAGTAAATACGTACCGGAAGGTAAAATACCTACTTACATAAAAATGATTTTATTATTATGATATTTAGGCGTCGTGTCACATAAAAGGTTGGTATTGAAAATGTAGTATTATCCACCCAGGGTTTTTTTTTTGTTAAGGAATTGACACCCTTCGTCAATTTGCTCTATTAGAGCCATTTCATACAACCGTCAAAAAGAACATATTATGTAATGTATATCTGCCTAGCCTTTTCTCAACAACGTTGGGATCGGCTTCCAGTCTAACCAGATGCAGCTGAATACCAGTATTTTACATGGAGCGACTGCCTATCTGACCTCCACAGCCCGAAAGTCTGACAACCAGTCTTACCAAGGGGTATCATGTTACCCAGCAACAGTACTAGGTAATACGATAACCCTTGGTAAAACTAGTTGTCAGACTTTCGGCTTTCTGACTACCCGTAACACCAACGGTTTTACGTGCTTTCCGAGGCACGGAGGGATCTCAGTATGTTAAGATGGACACCCATCCACGGACCGATAGCGGTAAGCGTAGCTTAACCTGATCGATCGACCCGTACTACTGTTATTACTTAGCTAAGACAAACAACCTGCCAACCGTCAAAAAATGACAGGTGTAATTTGAATATATGGACAATTTAAGTTGGTAGTCGTTTCTTATCAATTAATTAGCCGCGCCCCGCGGTTTCACCCGCATAAGTTTCGATCCCGTGGGAATATCAGGATAAAATGTATCCTGTGTATTAATCCTAGTTACAAACTATCTGTGTGCCAAATTTCACCCAAATCTCTGTAGTAATTTTTGCGTGAAAGAGTAACAAACATCTATCCATCCATCCATCCATCCAACCATCCATCCATACAAACTTTCGCGTTTATAATATTAATAGGAAAGTAGGATCCCTGACTTTACAATGGATCTACAATCAAATTAGATGAATGAACTGTACCTAATCTCGACTTCCCCATTAATAATTTAATACCAAAAACCAGAAGGCCAATTCTTGTAATTTAAAACGTTCAAAATCTAGTTGCAGTCTCATTTCAGCGACAAACAAATGTCAAAAACTTGTCAAAATGTATGGAAATTTGAGGTATTTTTGACGGATTGAGACTGAGAATAGACTGCGAACGTGCTTAAAATTACGAGAATTGCCCCTCTGACTACGAAATATGCCAGTCACTATCATACAAACTCGAGACTACTGCATATTCAAACGCTACTTATGCATTAAAGCTCCAATCATCTAAATTGAATACGAAATACCGATACCGAGACCGCTGATGCAAATTATGGCATCGGTATGACGTCAGATGTTAATAAGGTATCAGGGCCTACCCAACCTTTGAAAGACCTCGACATTTTCATAGGGATAACAGCCGGGGTTAGTTCAGTATAATCACGTACAAAATAACTTAGCTTAAGCCCGAGGGATAATGTAACGTAATCAGTCTATAATGTTGCCACTGCTGAGACACAGGCCTCCTCTCGGTGAGAGGGAGTGGGCCGTAATCCACCACGGGGGCCCAGTGCGATTTGGTAGATGTCACATGTTATTTTTGGTTCTAGGACATGCCGGTTTCCTCACGATGCAACTGCAACGTTTTGAAAACAGTGTTGATGAAATAATTTATACAAAGTAAAATGCTTGTCTGGGTTCGAACCTACGACCTACAACTCGTAAGCTGCGGCAGTTACTACTGGGCCACCACTTGGTCTCTTAGAAAATATTCCATTTATTTACAATATTAAATAAAGGTGACGAAATTAGAAATAGTTGTGCATATGAAAGAGGTACAGGGTGACAGGGTTTACTCGTGTTTTCAATGAAGAGGGTTGTTGCGTGGTGTGTGAAGATAAAGAGTGCTAATTTAATATTAGGATAGTGACATTTTTTTAACTCAGTTGAATTTGGTTCATTTGAAAAAATATATTAGGACATTGTTGAGTCTCCAATCGGATTACGAATTAGGAAGTGCAATGATATATAGGGATGATGATACCATGCAACAATGATAGTTTTTGTGCATTACAATTTTATAATGTTGTTGCTTACACATTCAGGATGTTTTAATAGTCATTAAAACATCCTGTATTCTAGAACGATGCTCAAGTATAAAATCAGATTTAGGGTAGTTTTAATATGAAATACAACAGCAATACATTTTTTATGAATAAGTGGTTACTGTACAATTATTATCTGAGTAGAATACGGAATGTCGACGCACAAAATATCGATAAATGCTAATACGATGCTACAAAATTGCGATGCACGTTACGGCGAAAGATTGTCTCTGCGAAGCCACTACACTTCGATGCACGTTACCGCGATAGATCTTCACTGCGATACTACTTGACTTCGATGCACATTACCGCGAAAGATTTTCACTGCGATACTACTTAAATTCGATGCACATTACCGCGAAAAACTACGGAGCGACTCATCGAAACATCGTTACTGAGAAACTATGTCATAATTAAATAATATGTTTTGAATGGGCCTAAAAAATTATAAACCAAAACGCATAGTGAACAAAATAATATGTATTATATAATATTACATAATGGTTTGTACAGTACATAATAGACAATCATAATATAATTATGTATAATTAATCAACTCGACATAAATACACAGTTAGATATAACAAAAATGTTAACAAAATATAAGCAATTTTTGTATCAATCAATAACATAACATTCAAACTTTGCTTATATTTTAATCAGATTTTTTTTCAGCAGGCAGTCGCTCCATGTAAAATACTGGTATTCAGCTGCATCCGGTTAGACTGGAAGCCGACTACAACATAGATGGGAAAAGGCTAGGCAGATTGATTGACCCATCCACGGATCAACCGCGGCAAGCGTAGCTTAACATGATCGATCGACCCGTGCCGTGCGCCTGTTATTACTTAGCCATAAGTCCCTCTCATTTCCCTCTTAGTTTTCATTTATTATCGTATTTGTACTTAAATATGGTAAAAAAAAATATAGCCAGCCACTCATAAAGTTGAGGTGTATTACATTGGGCTACATAATAGCTAGACTGTTAGTTATACATGCATTACTTACTAGATCCCTGAGTCTCTGACCTCAGCTTATCCTTTTGGGAATCACATGCGGTGATAACACTATATAACCAACGTACGTAGAAATCCCCTGATTTATCTATATTGGTGCCGATTTTGTTGTTTATCGATGAAACTGAATAAAGGGTACATACTGTTATCTTCTATTAACCTGATATGTCTCTCCTAATATGTATTATTGTTTATTTTGAGGGGTCTGGCACTGTATGCCGAGATACTCGTCCGAGTTCGGCTACTGCATGCTCCCGCGTTATACAGAGTGTTCGGTAAGTATTGGATAACCTCTTAAAGGGTCATTGTACTCATCATTATGAACAACTATTACTATGGGACCAAGCCTCAAATCGCGAAAAAAAAAATCAGCTGTTCCCTACATTTATGTTCGGATAATTCGTCAAAATGTAGGAAACTGCTGATTCTTTTTTTCGCGATTTGAGGCTTGGTCCCATAGTAATAGTTGTTCATAATGATGAGTGCAATGACCCCTTAAGAGGTTATCCATTAATTACCGGACACCCTGTATATTCCCAAGTACCAGCCTATAAGTATGTGTCACAACAACATGTTACAAGGGTTAATAGACCTTTTCATTACATAGTTACGGTAAAGGTTTTGTCTGGGTGACTTCGCAAACAAATTTCCTGGAATGTATGCGATGAGCGAAACTACATCTAAATTGAATCTCATCAACAACGTAGTATCTCAACATGAAAGTTTTATTTCAACCTTATTTGACAGCTCTAATTCATTCCGCCTCTTTCTTATTTTATTTATGAAAAAGAGATAGCAACAGTTAAAGTGAAGTTTAGTTGAAGCACAAAACCTTTCCTGCTTTATAATAAACATTCCCCCTGTCTCATAACATTTTCTAGTACTGCTGTAATTTTGACTTTTATATTAGGCGTTAGTAGCACAAAGCGATGTCAGACAGCTTTCAACGTGTCGTTCTTAGCGTTCGTAGTCTGCATCACAAAGAATTCCTTTCTTTCTGGTTTTGTAAAACGAGATGATGATAGAATGTAGGCAAACTTAACGCGAACTTTTGCGTTTGATGTATTGTTTTAAGAGGTGCCATTAATAAATAAATACCTAGAATAAGTTGTACAGTGCCTAAGTAAATGAGGAAGGTACATGTGTATCTATAAGCCAGCACACAATGTCAGTATTATTTTAGGCGGAAGGAACTCAATTACGTCAAAACCTTATCAAATTAATATTTGAATTAATTGGCAGACTATTCCATTGTTTAGGTTTAGACCTACAGCCAATTTCTAGTTTTATATACAGGAAAAAAATATTGATTTCATACATTTTGACCACGTAGGTATTGCATTTATACCTACGCGGTCAAAATAATTATATGAAAAATTATTTTTTTTTTTATAACGGACTAAGACATTTTTCCACGATAGAATCATATGCTGAACTCATTATTATTTATTTATTTGGTTCACCAACAATTGTTTACACTAACATCTTGATAAAAATAACATCTTTAAAAACTTTGAACAGTGTAACAATTACTTAAAGGTAAACACCACATGAACTAAAATTATGTTAATCTGTAAGCCTAGGTACATGTACAGTTTACAAGCCAACTTAAAACTAAAGACAAAATACTAAACTCATGGTTACAGTTGGTGCACTGGTAATTATTTTTTTCCTCTATATAGTTAATATGAAATGGAAAAATGTGTAGTGTCCTTAAAACCCCTAACGAAAACTCGAGTGCACGAGCCCTGCTTACCCCCGTCGTACCTAACAGACGCTATGGTTCATAATTTAGTAATACATTTTTGATCTCAGAATGTATAAAATTAATTACATACATGAAAGGTCAGTAAATCCCTCGGAACCTCCTCGGTCCAGTAAAATATTCGTAATATTTTAAGCATGTAAATTTTTCAAATACTTTATGCATTCCTTTTCCGACCTACAAGTATGATATGAAGCTCCAAACCCAATGACCAAAAAATATTCACTACTAGTTTTTTCCGCAGTTTCGCCCGCCTGGAGGTCGGAAATTATCTTACAGGAACGTACTATCGAGATAAAAAGTACCCTTTGATCTAATACAAGTCATAATCTAACTGTGTGTCATTTATATCAAAATCGAAAAGGTGACAGACAGACAAACACACCGATTGACAGACAGATAGGCAGAGTTACTTTCGTATTTACAATATACTAACAATATTATTTATAATACCTTTTACATAATACATACTTTTTACGGGGTTTATTATTTATCCCTCCAAATGACAAATATAATGAATAAACGAATTTGCCTAAATCGTGGGCCTGTAACTATTTTTGATTTCCGTAACCATACAGAACCTACACCCTAGGTAGCTAGGCACGATAATGCATGATGATTGCAGATTGAATGAAGCCTCATCGACTGGAACTGCCTATTATGAAGTTAATTCGGTTGGGCTTTCAACCTATGTATGCCGATTGATGCAAACACAGATAAGAGACTCAATTTTGGCGAAATTACCCTTCTGTACGTATATCGCACCTACTATCTCGAATGTTTCACACCGTTCGTGATTCAATTCAATAGCTTATAACTGGTAAATAACTATCTTTTGTATACATTTTTTTTTTTTTATAAAACGTTGCCCCACACTAGGAATTTTTCCTGTATCGTGGGTGCGTTTACAAACATTTAAACTCACATACACAAACAGCCAGACCCGGAACAACTACCTGTAGGCAATACAAATATGTGTTCCGTGCGGGAATCGAACCCGCGACACGCAGCGCAGCAGTCGATCGCTCAGCCACTGCGCCAACCGTGTGGTCAACTGTCGTCGTATACGGCCTTTAATGTTCCCACTGCTGGGACACAGGCTTCCTCTCAGTGAGAGGTGTGCCCTAATCAACCATGCGGGCCCAGTGCAGGTTGGTAGATGACGCATATCTTAGAATGTTTGATTCTAGGACGTGCCCGTTTCCTTACGAAGTTTTCTTTCATCATTTTGAGAGCAGTGGTGATGAAATAATTTACACAAAGTAAAGCGCCTGACTGGGTTCGAACCTGCGACCTACAACTCGTAAGTCGCGGCGGCACTAGCTTTTGTATGGAATCCCTCTAATACGCAATACTGATAGCAAAAGCAAATCATATTCGAGAATCAAATACAACAAAATCCTTTGTTAATTTATTTTCTTCGTTAAGCTGCAGCTGCAGGAAATGAAAGGAGAAACGATAATTGTTTATTCATTAATACAAATGAAAATCTTTCAACGCTATTCTTTCCATTAAACATTTCTAAGGGTCAATTCCCATTTTTAAAAACTTTCTAAATGTAATCGCAATCTCATTTCGAGGTATTTTTGACGGATAAAAGGGTTGTTTCACGTCCATTTGACGCACGTATATACGTCCAAAATGGCGCTAACTATCGTCAAACCAAAAAACCGTTGTTTCACAAAATTATGGCCAGGGTGATGGATTACGGCCCATTCCCTCACACAGAGACGAGGCCTGTGTCCCAGCAGTAGGAACGTTATAGAATGATTATGCTTATGCTATGGCCTTGACTTACGTCATATAATAACGATTATGTAGTCGTTAATATTTAACGTACGTATGTTACGTTAACCAACCGTTTAAAACAACCTAAAACTACAGGAATTACCTCTGAAATCATGAAAATAAGTGTATTTGCTTATATATACTACATAAACATCTAGCTATATAACGATCGTATTATATTCCCTAATATTCTTACAGGAGCTCTCCATAGAATATAAAGGTATTGTGATTGAAGTGGGTTCATTATAATAGTTCGGCGGGATTGAATGCGAACTCCCTTAGATCCTGAGGCGGCACTTATCGCTTATTGTCGTTAAAGCATTATTATGTCGAAAATAATAATACCTAGGATGTCTGCCAGTCTGAACAAAGGATAGGTGTCCGCAAATGTATTTTGTTGTAAATGTTATGTACGGTTAGTTGGCATTCGCATTTGCCTGAAAATAGGCATCGCTGACGAGAATTGCCTAGTTTCTTATAATGATTTTTATTTACAGTGAAATATAAAGCGTGTATCAGAAATGTGTCGTCATATTTAAGGGTACTACAGATCTTCAAAGTGAACTACTTTCTCCATGAGACCAACGTCGTAATCACCAAAAAAGAATCAGCTTTAATAGACCTTAAAATGTGACCTCTCATTTCTGGCAGATACAGTATGTACATAATTTATAAACTAAGCACTCGTAACAATCTGTCTTTGCATATGTGCATAAGGGGGGGAATCATAGGGCATCAAAAAATTCGTCCGCATGACTATCAACAGGAGAAGTGCCCAAAAAGGTTGGCAGAATTGCCACGTA
This sequence comes from Apamea anceps, assembly GCA_951799955.1. Classification (NCBI taxonomy): domain Eukaryota; kingdom Metazoa; phylum Arthropoda; class Insecta; order Lepidoptera; family Noctuidae; genus Apamea; species Apamea anceps. Next base: position 15,732,230 of record OX637506.1, read on the forward strand.
TATTCATTTCGATAGGTTATAGCGACGTCCAATTGTTTGCACGGGCATAATATTATGTACGTACGTCGAAATTTAGATGAAAAACAAAAACAATGGAATAACGCCCCCATAATTTTCTCAATCTCATTTAATTTTATCCTTATGATTATATATTATTAATGTTGGCATGAATGTTTTCATAATAAACATCTTCCACTGCTGTAAATAGGTCCCAAAGTTTTCCACAATGCAATGATATGTTTTATGCGGGATTTACACTATCATATTTATTATTTAGATAAATGTTATCTGACTGTTGAAAAATCAGCCCTAAGTCTATTTTAAATCCCGTAATCCTTGCGACATTGTACGAGTATATATAACAAAATTGTCTAATTAGACTTAAATAACAGCCGAATGGTACCCGTGTATTGACAAAATACTTGATAACGAAAATAAATTTTGTACGCGGGACACTACAGATACACACGTGTTTATTTTCTCTGTAATTCGATGTTAATTGTAAACCGTATTTGATACGATGTGATTGTAATTCAGAGCCAATATTTACTTACTTAAGAAGCAATTGTTAGTTAACTCTTGTTTATTTTACAAACTATCTAATTTTGGGGTTCTATGTAAATGTTTGTGCCATAATTACGACGGAGTATTTGACACACGAAATAAAGTTTAGGAAACATTAGAACCCTTTTACCCTTGAACCCTAGAGTTAGTTACGTACGTTGATTTTAGATAAAGTTGTAGACAAGCTTAGTTTTAAAATCGACGAACAAACAAATGATGACCTTTCTATTCTTCTGAAATATTCCTAAAATTCGCCTTTTGTCTATTTTTTGGCCAAAGAATCGCCATTCAACGTAGCAATGCTGCCAGCCTTTTGGGCACTTTTTCTCTTGACAGCAATGCGGGCGAATTTTTGATGCCCAATGATTCTTTGCCCTTTTTTTTATATAAATGTACTCATTATTATTTTAAGTCTTTTACCGTATATTATATAAATAACTAGCTGACCCCGGCAAACATTGTTTTGCCATATAAATTATTTCTAGCTGCCCGGCGCTACTTCGATCGCGTGGTGTCCTACCTCCTACCCTACTCCTACTACTCCTAACCTAGTCCTACACTACTCCTACCATACTCCTACACTACTCCTACCCTAATTCTACCCTACTCCTAACCTACTCCTAACCTACTCCTACCCTACTCCTACCCTATTCCTAACCTACTCCTACACTATGATTTTCCCGCTTTTCTGTTGAAATTATTCCTGAATTTTCTTTGCTATAAACCTCACGGAGCCCGAGACCTTTCCAACGAATGCAAAACCGTGGAAATCGGTTCGTGCGTTCTGGAGTTATAGCGTCAGGAAGGAAAACCCGACTTATTTTTATATAGTAGATATCTCGTTTGAAAACAAAATACTTTATTTAGTTAGGCCTGCAAATAAAGTGATTTTATTTTTTCTTTGACGGTTGTTACTTGTACTCAGAAGCCCGAAACTCTGACAACCAGTAGCTCTCACCAAGGGGTATTGTGATACCCAGTAACTGGGTTGTGGAGGTAAGATAGGCAGTCGCTCCATGTAAAATACTGGTATTCAGCTGCATCTGGTTAGACTGGAAGCCGACCCCAACATAGTTGGGAAAAGGCTAGGCAGATGATGATGATAATTATTATTTTTTTTAAATCAAGTGCGAGTTCGACTCGCGATGACAATAATTGATAATAGGTAATACAGGTCTGTAACTAACAGACGAACAGTCAGACAGGCAGACGCCACGTACTGGTGCTGATTTGATTCTTCGAAGTGAAGCCTACTAGCTTAAACTACGGTATCCTCAAAGAGCGGTAACCACCACGTAATGTCTCCAATTTACCGGCGAATGACGTCACTGAAACGTTATTTATGTAAGTTGATGTGTTTTCCCAGAAAGTGTTTATTTTAGTCCGACCCCGCTGCCATCATTTACTTGACAGCCACCCATTACGTGGCGGCCATGGCTCTTCAAGGAAACCATAGCTTTAGTAACAGGGTCCCATTAGTACCCTTTTGGGTACGGAAGCCCAAAAATAGAACTCTAAGTCTGTGCTATCATTACAACATCATCTTAATATACCAACATCATACCTAACCCGATTACAAACGCGTACGTCACAAATCTTCCGCCTACAGTCTTAATTAGTGCTAAGGCAATTACAGGCACTCAAACATGAATATTCGTATATGGGTTAATTGAATGTAAGCCTTGTAGGCGCTTCTATTAACTCAGAACATCGCGTGATTGATCGCCATACAATACGGATGGATTTCGGGAGGCAAGTGGAGTCAAGTGATTTTCTTTTAGCGATGAGAATTGGTACTTACACGGTTTTGTATGGTCTATTGGAAGTTCGTGACGCGATGGTGTCGTAAAGGTTAGCATGTTATCACAAATGTATTATATGAAGGAATAGGTAAATATTTTAGACGGGGTATACACCGTGTTCCGAACATTATACATAAACTTCGACCAGATGTTCAAACCATGGTAATAAGCATTTTTCATTATGGACACGTTCATGAATTCTTATTTTTTGTTAATTTTCATACAAACTAAATACCTTGACGTAAATCATCCGATATGCATGCCTGTTTATCTCTTTATCCGAAGCATTTGATAGATTTAACATTTTAATTGCACTAAGCGGCAACATAGGCCAAATTAAGACCCTTTCTTACTGCGTAGCTCAACTAATTTCATTAAATGAAATTACAAATATCTTTGTAACGAAGCCTTTTTAAGTACTACTTCCTCTGTTAGATTTGATTTGTAAAAGCTATAGAAGCATTTGCTAAAGTTTATGGATAACATAAACTGCATTAATACACTCTCATTTGGCCTGTCAGTGTCAACCTATCAACATTAGGTTCAGATATTTACAGGTATTTCGAAAAAAAAAAATCATTTTTGGAGTCTAAACTAAGCCTGTCCTAATATTTACTTAACATTTAACATTTCCTCTTCATTGAAAACACGAACAAACCCTGTTACCCTGTACCACTTAACTATGCACAACTATTTCTAATTTTGTCACCCTTACAATCCCGAGAGAGCAATGGTGGCCCAGTGGTAACAGCTATGACTTATGAGTCACAGGTTGTAGGTTCGAACCCAGACAGGCGCTTTACTTTGTGTAAATTATTTCATCACCATTGCTCTCAAAACGCTGAAGGAAAACATCGTGAGGAAACCGGCATGTCCTGGAACCAAAAGTTTTAAGACTTGTGATATCTACCAACCCGCACTGAGCCCGCGTGGTGCACGGCCCACTCCCTCTCAGAGAGGAGAGGAGGCCTGTCTCCCAGGAGTAGACCTAAGCCCAGGCCTGTATTTCAATACTCCGGCCCCCCATAATATCTTCTAGTAAAGGTTGTCAACGTTCTACAATGGTGAGTGTCGGATTGGTGGTGATGGTGGAACTGAACATAAATCCAAATGGGGTGATAAACCCCATTTTTTTTGGGTGGTAAAGATAATGTTTTGGGTGGTATAGATACTTTTTTTGGGTGGTATAGTTACTTTTTTTGGGTGGTATAGTTACTTTTTTTGGATGGTATAGTTACTTTTTTGGGTGGTATAGTCACTTTTTTTGGGTGGTATAGTTACTTTTTTTGGGTGGTCCAGTTACTTTTTTTGGATGGTATAGTTACTTTTTTGGGTGGTACAGTTACTTTTTTGGGTGATATAGTTACTTTTTTGGGTGGTATAGTTACTTTTTTTGGGTGGTATAGCTACTTTTTTTGGGTGGTATAGTTCCTTTTTTTGGGTGGTATAGTTACTTTTTTTGGATGGTATAGTTACTTTTTTTGGATGGTACCTATAGTTACTTTTTTGGGTGGTACAGTTACTTTTTTGGGTGATATAGTTACTTTTTTGGGTGGTATAGTTACTTTTTTTGGGTGGTATAGCTACTTTTTTTGGGTGGTATAGTTCCTTTTTTGGGTGGTATAGTTACTTTTTTTGGGTGATATAGTTCCTTTTTTGGGTGGTATAGTTACTTTTTTTGGATGGTATAGTTACTTTTACACTGAACCCTCGGTGACCTTTTCCAAAATGTGTACGAGTTTGAGATCAATGACACCTCGTGCAAATCATTCATGCTCCTTCTAAACTGTCTAAACCAAGAGACTATTCTTAGACCAACATATCCTTCTAAGCCCTCGTACCCACGGACGTTTTTTTACCGCCTATTGGATTTTGAATTCTCGTGTTGAGTAGAGCATTAAAAATCCAACAGGGTTCATCCCAGGGCGTCAAAAAAATACAAAGTAGGATTTTCAACTCTCGGCGCCAACCAATGAGTTAAAATCCAGTGTGCGATAAAAATCGCCCGTGAGTACGAGGGCTAATTGGGCAGATTAAATACCATGTTAATGGCCGCAGCATTGTCTGACCGCCACAGCGCAACATCTAATAACCTCCTCAAACAACTGCAATAGGTCAATAAATACTTATCTTATAAGAACTCATCATCTGCGGAGCCTTTTCCCCAACTATGTTGGGGTCGGCTTCCAGTCTAACCGGATGCAACTGAATACCAGTATTTTACATGTAATGATTAACTATCTGACCCCCACAACCCAGTTACTGGGTATGACGATACCCCTTGGAAAGACTGGTTGTCAGACTTTCGAGCTTCTGACGACCCGTAACGACTGTCAAAGGTCCACGAATGACAGCCGGGACCAACAGCTTAACTGCTTTCCGAGGCACGCAGGGGTCTTGGTATGTAAAGATAGTCACCCATCCACAAACTAACCGCGGCAAGCGTAGCTTAACCTGATCTATCGACCCGTGTGGCTGTTATTACTTAGCCACAAGCCCCTCTTATCTTATATATCTTTATCTTATAAGAACTGCAACAGGTAAATAAATATCTTAAATATAGAAGGATGAGTTTAAAAGGTTCCTAGAACATAAGTAACAGAAATCACGTACGAGATCTTCAGATCTCTATAGATCGCAATTCCATTTGTTAGGTCGTAAAACCAAGGAAAACGGATAGTGCACTCAAATTACGCTATTAACGTTTAAAACGTTTTTGAACAGACTTGTCGGATGTCCGACCACGTGATGAAACATTTTCAGGAACGTGGGATCATCCTTGTTATTGCGATCGAACCTTTGAGCAAGTCAACCGTTTGTATCCCTAGGCCTTATAATATAGTATAACCATAATCAGCCTATAACGTTCCCACTGCTGGGACACAGGCCTCTGGGCCACACGCGCCCAGTGCGGGTTGGTAGATATCACATGTCTTCGACTATGTAGTAGCTGTATAAAATAGGTAAATCTAGATACGGTTTTGTATACAGGAAACTTAGACAAACAATACTCGTATAACCACCCAAAGAGCCCGACACAAAAATAAAATTTGTGCAACACCTCATAAAAAAGCTATTTTCTATTAAAATCTTTTAGGTATGGCACCAAAAATTTACAATAAATTACCTAAACACATCATGGAAATTAAAGATCTATTTAAAACCAAAATATACGAATTTTTTGTTGCGAAATGTTATTATCATATTAATGAGTATTTAAATGAAAGATGCTAAGCCTGCTACATCTGATTTATTATGTTAGGAAAAATCATTTGTTATTTATTGTTTTTGTCCTTAATTAATATTAATTATTCTATTATTTATTTATTTTAAATGATTTTTTATTGTTTTGAGAATTGTGATTTATTGAATTTAGTTGACATTATTGATAGTTTTAAATTGTATTACACTATTTGCATACCCATGTGATGGTAAAACATGGAGAACTTTATTATATGCAAAAATATCTATGTGGATGTCAGTTAAGTGTAAAAATTATTAATATGCAGGTATATCATTATTAACCAGTAGAAATAATCTTTAAACAGTATCGTCTGTTTGTTTCATTATTAAATAAATAAGATCAGGGAATAAACGCTTCCTGAGTAAACACTACGATCGTACTTCATCGTATATACACTTTTTTCTTTCGTTCTTTTTGTTTTCCGATGAACGAATATTGCGTATAGGCATCAAATATACGGGGTAGCATCGGATTAGTTAGAAAAATTTGATTGTTCGAGCATCCGATTGGAAATGAGAAAAACCTAAAATCCTCCTTTCCGTTTTTTTTTCACGGGTGAGTTTCAAAGTTATTGGATAGAATTTATTTTGATTCCTACTGTTGCTTTAACAATAGAACTCATGGCTAAATGATAACCGCCGCAGGGGTCGATGAGGGAGAGGCGATCTCTGCGCCCTCACGCCCCTAGTCGCCGCAGGAGACGCCCTGGACGGGAGTCAACAGCCGACTCCCGGCCACCGTAGGCGCGGGCTTGCGGGTGGCGAGCAATGGGCAGCTCGCCGCCCGGTAAGGACCAGGCCCGGGTCGACGGCGTGCTGTGTTCCACGCGCGCCTCAAAGAGATGTCAGCATGAACTGACGGGGTCCGCTAGGGCCGATGACTTGTTCGAAAGAGATACCGTGACCCGGGTGCACGGGTGGGTTTTTTAACAAAAAAAAGGTTCGATCGAACTTTAGGCTAGCCCTCCGCGGTCGACTCGTGGATGGGTGACCATTCATTAGATATCGAGACATCGAGACCCCATCATGCCACGGAAAGCACGTTAAACCGTTGGTCCTGGCTGTCATTCGTAAATCTTTGACAGTCTTACCAAGGGGTATCGTGTTGCCCAGTCCCTCTATGTAAAATACTGGTATTCAGCTACATCCGGTTAGAACGGAAGCCGACAGTTGGGAAAAGGCTGGGTTGATTGATTGGTTTCTTCAACAATAGAAACTCCGTCTGTTCTAAAAATTAAACAACAAATATTTTTCCAGGAAGCTAAAAGCGTTTAGCGATCAGTGACGTAAAAAATACTGTTCAAAGGTGAATGAACAAGGGAATGATATCCGTGATTGAAATACCGATTGCTTTATTTATTCATTCATCCAACACGTATATTTCTGTAATCCTTCCCTTTTACTTATTAATATTTATGTTACATCGCTTTGTACCGTTCATGTTACGTTATAACAAAGTATACATTTTGCAGCCCACGTGTTGTCGTAGGAGGCACTTACTTTATTTATAAGAAATACAAGACGTAGTTCATTACTCGTCTCATCTCATACCTGTAGTTAATATTCAGGTAAATGAGGAATAGAAGAGACGAGTTTCTATTACAAATCCTACTAATATTATAAACGCGACAGTTTGTTAGGATGGATGGATGAATGTTTGTTACTCGTTCAAGCAAAAACTATTTAACGGATTTGGATGAAATTTGGCACACAGATAGTTTATAATCAGGATTAACACATAGGTTTTTTACTTTATATCCCGATATTCTCACGGGATTGAATCTTATGCGGGGCGCTGCTAGTGTGAACCTAAAAGCAAATAAAGTAGTTTTATTAATCCATAGGTATGTCGCATGATATTATGAAACGAAATTTAAGGATATTTAGATTTTGTTTATGATTAGTCTTAACTTTTATCTCAGTCCAGTTAAAATGACCAAACGCAGAAGAGCGTTTGGTCCCGTAAAGGACGATTTGAAAGCACCAAAGCACCACCACTAAACCTATGGGTTCGAAAATGCTATGTTCGTAACAACATAAAATTTCATTAAAAAATAAAGGAGGAAATCGCTTTTGAATAAAGCCGAGTGTACAGACGCCAGCAGGTCAAGCTACCCGAAACTGCAAAATTTTCCCAATCAACCTTGAACCTTAATGCTTTAGCGATAAAGTTGAAAATCTATTAAAGAAACTTGACAGATTGTAGTAGCCTGATGTGCTGGCGCCTGTACGTAGTTTGTTTCACTTGGGAACTTTCAATTGCAATTTTTTCGTGAAATAACGAATGTAACGTTGAAATACGACACATTACATAAACCCATGGGTTCAAAAATGCTATGTTCGTAACAACATAAAATTGCATTAAAAAATAAAGGAGGAAATCGCTTTGGAATAAAGCCGAGTGTACATACTTATGCTCGTGACTATACAAGTATATCAAGACAAAAAGGAAAGAGAATTATACCTAGGAGCTATAGCTATAATTAAACAAAAATTGATCTAGTTATGCTCTATCGTTTTTCCAGAAAACTACTAAAAAAATATTTATCACAGAGAAATGACTAGCATTTTTAATCTGACATAATTTGACTGCCCGCAGGACTCAATCCGTCCCGGGTTCGGGACGATAGAGCAAAGTTCATGTTATTTTTGCTTTATCTTCTTAATAATATACCTATCCAGTAGTTCACTTTGGAGGTCATATTTAGATCTTATCAGAGCATTAAGATTGTACTTAAAGCTACCTTTGTTTTAAGGGCTGATTTTGCCGTCGACAGATAGTTTTTATTGCTGAAATAAAACTGATGTCTGACAGATTTTGTATAGAAAAACTGTCAAAAATTCAAAATTATTGCTCGGATAAAATTATCTGGCGTTGTAAAAATCAGCCCTTAATCAAAATTTTCAAAACCTGGCTTCGCATATAAAAGATTTTATTACAAACACACATGTTGAATAGTAACTTATCAAATGTCAGTTTTTCAGTTTATATAAGTACGTAGATGTGAACTTAACCTTGAAACATTCTTTTTTTTTTTTTGTTAGCCTGCATTGTGTCGCACTACTAGACAAAGGTTTACCCTTGTTTCTTCCAAACCTCCCTGTCTTCTGCGATCTCTGGCCATGTTGGCTGCAAATGTTACCACATCCTCGCACCACCTTCAACGTGGTCTACCTCGACAGAAATTTTCTCCCTCAGGCGTCCAGTGAGTGATGATTTTTGCAAACAAAACAACAAAACACAACATTCTTAACTTCATTCCAACATGTACCTTCTAACCTATTACTACAAGATGGCTTCTACGAATTTCTAAAGCTACCACGTAGCTTCTGCTCCTTGCTTTTTTATTTCTTGGAAACTCATACTTCCGCCAACAAACAACAAATATTCCTCCCAGTTCAAGACAGTAATATCTCAAAATATACTACCGTAACACTACGAAATGGAAACACCCAAATGGTTCTATTTATTTTCCGGTATTGTACTCCGTACTTTAGTTAAGACCGCATCACACGGTCCCATCACCACCTTGTACCGTACAAACGGTAAAGCACGGTAGAGACGCCTACCTATATTAGTACATACCTTTTTATTACACGTCAATTTAGCGCTGGAAAAAGTTCGTGAGTAATAAACTTTATACACTGGGTGTTTTCATTCCGATTGGGTTTAGGAATTCTACTCCGAAATAAACTTACAGTTTTGTTATGCCGATAAGATGGGTGCTTTGTACGGTATCCTTAATAGAATAGGTGTTATTTGAGAACACCTACGTAAGCCTATTTTTGTAACACTGAATACGTTTACTAGTAAATTGCCAAGTAGTCTCAGACGGAGAAAAATTTGACTATTTAGTTTTTTGAGACGCGTTAACGAGTTTTCGTCTGGTGGATAGGGATTACGTTTGTACTTAATTGTCTTTTAAATAGAATAAAGTAAAAGCATGTCTGTTAATTAATGGAACTCACACATTCAAAAGATTAGTTTGATTACGTACAAATCTTAACTTAAAATATATTCTAGGTACTTAATTCTTTTATCGGGTCTGCATTTGATTATTTTATAATTTAAACAACTTGTAATAACCGCTCCGCTATTTTATGATAACCTAATCGCTACTTTGTATATTTATTCAATAAAACCAATTAAATTTAGTGAGTTTCAACTTTAATATGAAGGATATTAAAGTTTGCCAACCCACTTAATTTAATTTGCGGAAGTAAAGACCCCTTCTCACACAGCACTAATACCCGCGTACCGTACAATACGCTACCATTCCACCCTCCATTTAATACTACATCATTACTAAAGTGCAAGTCACTGCGGGACCCCATTCGCTACTGTCACTCATAGACACTATGGTATCAGGACAAAGACTTCCATTTTGTATATTAAAGTGATTTCCAAAGATGTTGACTATTGTGTGTCGGAAGGTACATAAGTTGTTTAATTTACTCGACCTCGAATTTGAAGGATTATTTGTTATAGCTTTGGAAATTGACATGTTTGTATATACCTTACCAACATGGGGTTGTTTCTTTATTAATGTTGGACATAGTTATTTAGGGCCTAAGAATACTTCAACAAATGGAGTCGGTAACTTTTAGTAGGTACTACAAAGTGTTAGCATAACATATACAGACTATAATGTCCCACTGCTGGTACCAGCAGTGGGACACAGGCCTCCTCTCTTCGAGAGGGAGTGGGCTGTAATCTACCGCATGCCGGTTTCCTCACGATGTTTTCCTCCACCGTTTTGAGAGCAGTAGTTATGAAATTATTTACACAAAGTAAAGCGCCTGTCTGGGTTCGAACCCACGACCTACAACTCGGAAGGCCGTTGATAAAATGGCGCGACAGTAGGTATGCTAGGCTCTATATAAATATCTTCAATCTCCTTTCATCTAAATTGGTTATGCGGTTTTAGCGTGAAAGCGTTACAAACAAACAAACTACCATACAAACATACAAAAAATCTAATATTTTAGTTTAGATGACGTAATTACTTCCCATGACGAGTGATTTATGAAGACTGATGGTTATCATGGGCAAGCTGAAGGGTTGACCCCACAAATGTTCATAAGCTTACCTACGTAATCCATAAACCTCACAAACTCATTGCTTCTTACTAGATTAGTTCTGTCAGTTGAGACGGGTACCTCATTCCTCAAGTTTGACCCTTCGCAGATACTGAGTAATATACCTTAAGTACAGAATAATGCTTTCGACTAAATCTAAAATCCGTTAATAATCATTTAAGGGCAGGTATCACATCATAGTTTGCTCTAACTATGCCTAAGTCCGGATTAGGTGCGAGCCTAAATTTCGATAAGCAACTACTGTAACCCGAAAGTTATGGGAAATTGAAACGGAGTTTTGTGTGTTGACGTGTAAGACCCACTCACTGTGACACGGCACTACAAGGGATTTTTTAAAATATTATATACATTTTAGTTGAAACAAAGACTATGTTCCAATCATGTCCAATATTTGTCTATTTTTTAAATTATAGTAATAAAACACTATCTCTCTCTTCTTAAACGAGTTTTTTTCATGTTCTTTGCGCTTGTTTTATGATTATTATTGTATATATTTATTTATATCATATATGTACATGTTTATATGCATTTATTGTGTATACATCGCAGAGAACCTGCAGTATTGCCTCTTCTTTCTCTATAAATACATACAAAGGTTGTCTTTAAAATATCGCCTTTAGCGAAAAGCCCGCCTATATACATTTATATCTGTAATAGTTATGGTGTACATAATAAAGAGTATTCTATTATATTCTAAGTTCGCAACAACACAAATAATAATTTTGGTATATTGTGTCGGTGTGTCTTTGTAATTTAAACTACAATATCACAATAATAAGCTGCCTAAAAATCCCTTGCCGTGCCGTATCGCCAGTGTGCACCGTTCCTAAACCGCTACACCCACGTCTACCATAACTCAAAGTTATATATACAAATTGTAGTTAATGACTAAACCGATCGTTCAGTCGAGTGAGAGACCATTTATCACAATATAGGAACCACCCAACTCCCTCTGACTTGGCACAATTCTATGATATATTCAGAGGAAAAACTTCACTACGATATTTTGTAATGCGATTAGATCGAGTGGACTATGATTCATAGGCACGCATTTGGATATATTACCCGTTGCTATGATTTCCCGGGAGGCTTTTACTTTTCCGTGTATTACGTGACCCGGACATACGATCCCATAAGAAATATAATCGCGATATTATAACACAGGAAAATCGAAAATAAATCAAAATCTTATTTTTTTAATTTATTTAGAAGATCCGGATACAATGATAGAAAATAATTAACTCAAGGTAAATTGGTAGACACAGAACATTACGCGGGTTTTCTCCGAAGGGAGTGTACGGATTTTATCGGGTGGCAAGGGACATCAACGCGCAAACTGTAACCATGAATTCAGCACATGATTCTAAATCCCTAGCGCAGAAAGTTTTCGTCAGTTATCAAATAATCTGCTGTTACACAGATAAGTGCAAAACAAATGCGGTCAAAATGTATGGGACAGAATATTTTTATTTTAATAACCGACGAACATTTCAGGGTTTCAGAATCATGTACCGAATCCATGGTAACAGTTGCGCGTCGGTGTCCCTGCCACCCTGTATAATATATTATTATACACCCACATACCGCCTGTTATTTTTGTACGGTAGACTCAAATAAATTACACAAAATGAGCCTTGTATTAATAATAATTTCGTTTTGAAGACGTATTCATGGAATGAAAAGCACTGCTACGCCGTAGCAAAGCGCGTAGCGCTACGAAATAGTTATAAGCGTTCAGTAATATAATATTTAGTTGACACAACTTGTTCGTAAGTTTAAAGATATTCTGTTAATGTATTTTGCAATTTGAAATATTGTTATGAATTTACAAGTCTAATAACATTGGCCTAAATAAATAATTTAGTTATTCTCGTAGTCTTCAAAAATAATAGACCTCAGTTCGGTTTAATACACCAACAAATGTAGAACCTAATATCGCCATTTTACACACAAGGTGCGCAAAATGGCGATATTAGAGGCGGCCTATTTTACATAATCGATAATCGATAAGATGACTAGTTTCATTTTGGATCGTTAGGTCGAAAACTTACGGCAAGTTATTTTTGCTACATTACTCACAAGCTTGGGTGTATGAAGCGGAACTTCCTACTAATATTATAAACGTGAAAGTTTGTATGGATGGATGGGTGGATGGATGTTTGTTACTCTTTCACGCAAAAACTACTGAACGGCTTTGGATGAAATTTGGCACACAGATGGTTTATAATCAGGATTAACATATAGGGTTTTTATCACGATATTAACACAATTAACAATTCATGGCTCGTGGTTAATAATAACAGCCGCACGGGACTATTTAAGGTTATGCTATGATTGCCGAGGTCGGTCCGTGGATGGGCTGATCCATACATACATATCAAGACCCCGTGCCTCGGAAAGCAAGTTTAACCATTGGTCCCGGCTGTCATTTGTAGATCTTTGACAGTCGTTACGGGTAGTCAAAAGCCTTCAGGGTTCTGTTTACCGGTAAAGTTGCCAAGTTACGTTGCCCGTTATGGTTGTCAGACTTTCAAGTCTGACAACCAGTTTTACCAAGACGTATCGTGTTGCCCAGTAACTAGGTCAGATAGGCAGCCGCTCCATGTAAAATGCTGGTATTCAAGTGCACCCAGTTTGACAGGGAGCCAACTCGAACATAGTTGGGGAAAAACTGGTCAGATTGATTGGCATGAGTGCCTCGGTATAAAATCTCGTATAAATTACCAAGATTGCTTTAGGTACATTAGGTTGATTGGTTAGGTTCCTTGTAAAACCTAAAGGTCACACAATCCATAATTGATTAAATAATTCAATATTAACCTGACCCAAAAGGTGTCCAATATATCTTGAAATGTCATAGCGGCACTACTTTATTAAGGAAACGTCAATAATAAATCATGTCGAAATAGCTTTTTTTTTTTCAAATTCAATTGTTTATTGCTCAACACAGTACATAATATACATTTCTAGATGTCAAGTGAATGCGCAGTCCACTGTGTTGCACCAATTCAGGTATGCAAAATTATCATTAAAATTATACTATGTCATAAATTCAGATTAATACGTTATACAATTTCATTAATTCAAAATAATACCATAAGCAATGTCATAAATTGAAATCAATAAGTAAAGTATACAATGTTATAAATATAAATAAACAATTAAGTAATTTCATAAATTAAAATTAATAAGTAAGTAATTTTAGAGTATATAATTTCATAATAATTAAGTAATGTCTAATAAAGTCAACACATAACAATACAAATAAAATAATTTTAATAAAATAAATTGCACCCCAGTATTCACCATAGTTATATTATGTATTATTATTATACACACAAATTTCTGTCTGACAGGTATTCATTAATTGTGTTGTTTTTGTCTGCGGCTTCGTCCGCGTGGATTTCGGTTGTATGAGATAGCTAGATGGACAAAAGAATGGCATAAAACACAAAAGCAAAATTTAATGATAATACATTACATATATTAAATATAAAGAAAATACAAAGCGCCAGTTTACAAAAAAATTGTTTATAACTTAAATGGTAAACTATTTCACTTTCCCAGAGATTTTAAGTAAATCTTTCATGGTGATTAAGTAATTAAGTATCTCAAAGAAAGATTTTCTAAAAGTGCTCTAAGGGAGACATCGTCCCCATATTTTATTTATTGGTAAGCTCAGTGGTCAATTCGTCCATAATCAGGTATATTGAATAATGTATAGAAATCAATAGATTTAAAATTAGTATCTAGAGTAAATAGTTAATCTACATACATAAATACACTGCTACTATTGAACGCCACGATCCCTACATACTCATAAGCTCAGTGGTCAAATCGTCCATAATCAGGTATATTGCATAATGTATAGAAATCAATAAATTTAAAATTAGTATCTTGAGTAAATAGTTAATCTACATACATATACACTACTACTATTGAACGCCACGATCCCTACATACTCATAAGCTCAGTGGTTAATTCGTCCATAATCAGGTATATTGAATAATGTATAGAAATCAATAGATTTAAAATTAGTATCTAGAGTAAATAGTTAATCTACATACATATACACTACTACTATTGAACGCCACGATCCCTACATACTCATAAGCTCAGTGGTCAAATCATCCATAATCAGGTATATTGCATAATATATAGAAATCAATAGATTTAAAATTAGTATCTAGAGTAAATAGTTAATCTACATACATACATATACACTACTACTATTGAACGCCACGATCCCTACATATTCATAATCAAATCATAATCTGTATAAACAAAAATGAAATGCTGTTGGTTGGTCAGCTCACCTGACAACATTTTCATAGGTTTTTAGGGAACGAAACAATTTAAAAGTTTCCTGGAAAATTGAAAAACTGGGAAAACTGAAAGTTCTCTTTTATATGGGATTTTTGTTTGAACTGTTGGTTGGACAGGACAACGTCTGCCGGGTTAGCTAGAAACAATAAAAGTCTCTTATTTCATCGCTTTTCAAAACAGACTGATCAATAATTTTGGTATAGATTTTCAACTATTCCTTGATATACATATTATACATACATAATGGTGACGTCAGAGCATGGTACCAACCGACCTCACCACGGAACGCAAACTAATTATTTGTTCGTAAACGATTCTCTGTACCCGACTGATTGACACGCGCCGCAGAATCAGACCTGTATTGTTTCAGTTTCGGGACGTATCTGAATAAACACTCTCTGGCCTTATCTCTAAGGGCTGATTTTACCAAAGTCAGATATCTTTTATCCGTGGAATAAAATTGACGTCTGACAGTTCTAGTATGGAGAAACTGTCAAAAATTCAAAATTTATTCTCAGGATAAGACTTATTCCAGGTATAAGAGTTTGGTGAAATTCACTCTAAATAGTATAACTGACTGATTTATGAACGAACGAAAGAGATGACATTACTTTTGATAGGCAAAAAACGGGATAGCGATAATGTGTGTGCGCTCGGAATAAAACAACGTTTGTTGCAAAAGGAATTAACATCTTTTTTTCTAAATAAAAGTATTATTAAAACTTAAACTGCTTCCCTTAAGCTTTAATACGATTACTCTCTATGTTTAGAGTAAATTCCATTGAATAACTCATAAGCGTTACTACTGATACTCCCTACTTTGCATTTCTTATTATATCGGGAAAATTTCGTTGTATCGTGTATTCCTTTAACAGGATGCTCAGCCATATAGTAAAAAATATACACTAAAATGATAAATCCGTTTTCTATATACTTAAAAAGGCACAATATGAAGAACAAGCAATTTTTTTCAATACGTATATCATCTTAAAACAAAGTCTTATTTTGTGCCTGCCTATTTATCTGCTAAGTTCTTTTAGTACACAAAGGATTTTTAAGCAATTTTCGTCATCATTTGGAGAATTAATTCCGGAAGGTTTATTATGTATAAAACATTAATATTTAACTTGGATATAGCACAGAAATCTTACCAATGGGTATCGTATTACCCAGTAACTGGGTTGTGGAGGTCAGATAGGCAGTCGCTCCATCTAAAATACTGGTATTCAGCTGCATTCGGTTAGACTGGGAGCCAACCCCAACATAGTTGGGAAAAGGCTAGGCAGTGATGATAATAGCACAAAAATCTTAATGATTTGAAAACATCTCGGCATATCTGTAGATCGCATCCGTACGAAGCAGGGTAATCTAGTCTATGAACAGACGAGAGAAGACAAGCAGACATCAAACAAACACAATGGTATAGCCTGCATTATAGTGACGCCATTGATAAACTCAGTATAGAAATTGAAGCAGTTTAAGCGACGTATAGGCGTTTTGAACCAAGCTTTGCACATCTACCGTGTTTCAATGGGTAACAAGAACCATAGACATATTTCGAACCAAACCGTGTTATGTTTGCAATTCTATGGGAAATGCTAGTTAGAAATACGTTTGCATAACGTAACGTTAATAGATTTGCAATATCTATTCATATGCTAGAGATGCTGGTAGTAAATTGTGAGCTCCTACGTAGTGGAGCTTAAATTGTTGAGCTGCTTATCAAGTTACTAAGTTTCTCATTGGGTAGATTACTCAGTGTACCAGTACCTACAATAATTTTTTACTTTTCGTAGGAAATATTCATTCGATTTGCCGGTTGTTGACTGAATTTGCCCATAGAGGTTAAGGTAAAAGGTAACAACATCAACTAATGAAAATAATACAAGCCGCTATCAGCTTGCCCAAAAACGTTGGTATGCCATATTGGACAGTGTGACCGCACCTTTAACATTTCAAGTCAAGTGTTCCACACACAGTAGGTACTGAAACTTTGTAAATCTGATTTAAACCTAACGCAGGTTGCGTAAAACAAAAACAATGCGTACGAAGAATGTAATACGGAAATTGTTTGGAGACAAAACATATGTGATAGGATGGGATTACAATCAGACACGACGTTGAGGAGGGGAAATCTCTACCCACCCCCTTTGACCCCCCTTTTAGTGAGTGACGTAAAGCTGATGTGTGACAGGCCTGACAAGATCCCAACGTCATACTATAAGTACCGGCTTGCGGGAAATTTGCTTATGAATTGTGCGTTTTTGATTTCCGAAGGGTTAAGGACCGGAGGTGAAATCTGTCCGGGTTTGTAGACGCAGAGTTTTTTTTAAGTTCATTGATCTCCAAGTGAGCGGGGGAAAGTCCGAAAATATGGATAATTTGGGTGGCAGCGGTTTGATCAAACAATTTGATTAACAAAGATGGTATTAGATACGATAGAAAAATCACGATAAAAAGCTCTTAAAAAGAAAGAAAAGTTTGAAATTTTTCAAGAGGAATATTTTTGTTTAGCCTACTCTTATTAAAAAATTGTTTAACACTTTGCAGGACACTAAACGCCCCCAGACGTAATGACAATAAAACTTCTATTAAGTCTTCGGAGATTAGCCGGAACAAACAGACAGACAGATAACAATTTTCAACTTTGTTTTTTTGTTATAAGTCCCGTATATACTGTTTACTTGTGTACTTTCATATGCAATTTAGTAAAAAGGTGACTGTGACTATTTTGATATTACTAAGAGACACTTTAATTTTATTTATTTGTATGAATAGATTATGCAGTGAGTATACGGTTTCCCGAACTATGCACAATTAGAACAGTCTCACACTGAATAAAATACTACAAAAGATCTATCGACAATGCTCTTTGATCGGGTGATCTCAATGGCCACCAATAGGTGGATACGTAGCAAAACAAACAGCCAATTACCGCGAGCCTGAGAGTACTTTAGACTAATGAGGATCGCTCGCTATAGCACCTCGTATAACCAATAGGTAAGTGTGAATTAGGTAAATTGTTTACCTGTTGTTTCATTATAACCAGCCACTGGGTTCTGAAAATGAACTGATTGGTTTAGCATTGTACATTATGTAGTGTTTCGTGTATTTTTTTATGCTATGTATTTTTGTGGTGTACAATAAAGTATATATAAATAAATAAATAAATAGCTAGTATTTGGAATGTTATACGGAAGCTTTGAAAAGATAAGGCAGTATGTACAGTGACGAGCATAAGTAACACAACTTGGCTTTATTCAAAAGCAATTTACTCCTTTATTTTTTTAATTAAATTTTATGTTGCTACGAACATAGTACTTTTGAACCCAGAGATGTTTGCAATGTGTCGTATTTCATTGTTGTTTTCTTTATTTCACACAAAAATTGCTTTTGAAAGTGTCCAAGTGTTGCCATATTAGTGCTCGTGAAGTCATGGCTGTACTTGATTTAAGAGTTTTTTTTTTTAAATCACCTCCTCACCTGATCTGATGGTAAGCGATGATGATAAAAGAAAATAGAAATTTTATTCTAGTCCTGGAGAAGTGTCTATGATTACTTTAATCGTTTTAAAATACCGCATGGCATCCCATATCGATGCGCAAATGATTCTAATTTCACACAGAGATTTTCAAACAATTATCAAAAAAAATCTGCTGTTTCATAGAAAAGTGTGATACCTACGAGGTCAATATGTAATAATAATAATATCCCTGGACATTTCACACAGCGCCATCTAGTCCCAAGCTAAGCAACCTAATGCTTGTGTTATGGTAACAAGATGACTGATAAACTACTTATATACATTTTTTTTTTTTTTGTAAATACATACATATTATAGATAGAAAAACACCCAGACTCGGAACAAATACATGTAGGTCATACAAATATTTGTTCCGTGCGGGAATCGAACCCGCGACACGCAGCGCAGCAGTCAATCGCTTAACCACTGCGCCAACCGTGCCGCATATGTATGGAACAGCAATTTTTTTTTTAACAACCGACTATAAATTTCAACCGTTCAGAATCATGTACTGAATCCATGGTATAAGGTTGCGCGGCGATGTCCCTTACACCCTGTATAAATACTTTGACACTGCTTCTTTATAATCAAGATGCGTAGTGTCATTTCTTAACAGAAATAACGATTTGTAACTAATTGAGTATTAAGTATGAATTGGAAAAAACAAAAAGAGTCGAAGTTATTCTTCTTCAGGGCTGAAGCACGTACTTTATCTTAATGAGGCTAAAAGCACGTTACTTATACAACACCTAGGAGTATTTACCTTTCTCTCACGTCCACAAATGTAGGTCTGGATTTTCCCAGCATTAACCCTTACATCTAACCTTCCTTCACAGCTTTAAACCTCGTAAATCCTGATTTACGAAGTTTGTCCAATATATTTCAAGTAAAGGTTCTTTTTCTTAATACTTTGGAAAGGTTTCACGTAACTTGAGAATTACGGGATGTTTAACTTTTTTAATTTTTTCTTTTTACGATTTTTCATGACAGAATAAAGACAATTAAGTTATAAACAAAGAAAAAAAAGACGAAAGAAATAAAATACTTTTATTCGCGGCAAACATAATACACGCATAATAAAGAACATAAACGCACAAAAAAATATAACAAGTTGGGGACAACATGCGTCACTTTGACGCAAAACGGCCATCGCTCAGCATAATGCTAAGACCCTATACGAGACAGAGCCCCAGCGCTGATAACGCTGAAACGTTAAATATACCCACATTTCACCGGTTATGTTTAAGTCTCATCTAAACTCTAATTTTTAGAATTCCGCGCAAACTATACTCCGACTTTTAATCGTATTCAGTAACAAAGAAAAATAATGTTACCATACTAATAGTGGAACTAATAGTGTTGGGTTAGTGAACTATTTTGCGCTAAGAACGAATGACAAAAATGGTTTAATTTAAATAAAACTTTAAATATTCATAAAATTTCGTATGTCGTCGAATATTTGAATATACGAAAAATTTAAACAATTCCCAAGATATCCTGGAAGAAAAACGACAGTCAAAAGTGGCTGAATAATAATAATAATCAATACATTCCAATTAAGTTGTACTACTGAAAAACAATATTTAAGTATAACAAATTTTGCAATTTATGATAGTGCTTTTAAGACAAGTTATTAAATATAATATAAAATTTTGCATTTAAGTACATTATGTAAGTTCATTCAATTTCGTTCATTCTTGCACCACCTCACTATCTTTTTTATTGTCAAAATCAGGTAACCCTTCAACTGTCAAGTTATTGAATACAATTAAAAGTCGAAGTATAAGTCTGCGTGCTGTCTAAATTAAATAAATAATCGTTTGCCGCCATCTCGACGTTTATATCAAGTGTCAAGAGTGTGCTGTGTTCCGTATTTTTCAGAGTAAATATTCGCTATCATTATGCCGAATGTGATTACAAGTGCTGGCAGGGATATAGTCTTGAAGTTCAAACACGCGCGCAAACTTAGCTTGCGCGCATTCTAATTTGCTACACTAAACTGTCAGCTGCGATCGACGTTTTTTCGTCAACGTGACATTAATTTAATCATCGCAGCTGTCATTTAGTCTAGCAAATTAAACAGCAGAGTTTAGCCATGGATGAGTATTTTTTCTTCTTCTGCTTCTGCGCTTCACTCTTCACAGAGCGGTCGTGGTCGCGATGAATTGTGTCCAATCGCAGGAGTAGTCGTTCCTCGCCTCACGATCTCTCTCCATCTGGTTCTGTTAGATGACAGTCTGGAGCATCTATTAACAGGGCAGCTTTTAACTGTACATGAGACGTTCTATGTTGTTGTTGTTATGTTACGGGTTTGGTTTTCGCACTTAATCCTTCAGGTGGACCATTGTGCGTGGGCCATGGCGGCCGTCGGTGGTTATTCCAACCAGCCCATCTCTCTCCAGAAGCTTATCAAGTCTCCTGGTCTATTGTGAACATCTTTGTAAGATCTGGGTGTCCCGAGGGTTTCTGACCTAATCTGGGTGACACCTGTGCACTCGAAGAGCACATGCATAGCCTCCATGCAAGTGTTTGTTTAGTGAGCAGTGTCCCTTGATGGTCCCCGTCACCAGGCGCAGGCCTTTCCTGTCCAGGCGTAATAATCTTTTGGTTAGCTTGCCATCTAATGATGGCGTGACTTCCTTAGACTGCCTGCAGCCAGTTCTCTGCTTGTGTGTGGGTGTGCTTCTGTAGCCACCTGCACAAGCAAATCGGTGCAGCTTTTCGAGATCTCTTTGAGTTGTGCTCAGGTCTGTTCTGGGCTACCAGACTAGTGAGCCGTATGTGATAATTGGTCGGATAACTGTGGTGTAAAGTATAATCGCGGTTTATACGCCGTGCCGTAATGAAACCGTGCTGTGTACAAAATGCCTAATACGTAAGGGGAGGATCAGGGGAGCTGATCCTTCTCTTCGCCTTTCTTAAACATAAAAACTAAAACGATGTTCGACTTAATTTTTTTTATTACAGCTTCAAATTAAATTGCCGGATCGAAACCAACAAAAGCTCTTGACCGCTACATTTTCTTATGGCTAACTTAATTTACAGCCGCAAACCCTTATAATTCGGGCCTTCCACCTGCTTAACGTTTAATGTTTTAGCCAGTAACTTTGTTAAGACCCTTAGAAGGGATATATAATACGTAAATCGCTGTACTCTACGCTTATGAACTTTGGGATTAATGACCTTAAACGGTTTAGCGGTGAGAATATTAAAATGCTCTTATACACTCATTAAAGGAAAGGTTAATGAGTATTCAAATAGCTACTAAATATCGTAGTGCAACTCGGGTACAGCCAGCAGCAGAGCACCGTTTTAAACCTTTCCTGTCTATTACAACACAAGTTATTACTTTGGTCCCAGCTTTAAGCCAGTTTTTGTGTGTTGAACCTTATTTCGACTGAAGTAAAGTTCTAAATACAAAACTGACAATTTAGACTCGGAAAAAATTTCGACACACTTCGAATGTGGGAGGTTTCGATACTGGCACGAAAGTGAGACTAACATTCGGAAACACTACAGGTAAAGCTTAGATGGGCCACTCATATCTGTGTTTTCAATTTGTCATATCCCTACATAATCGAGTTTCCAACAATAGATGGCTATAAACTGAAAAAACCAGCTGATAATGACCGTTATTTTTACTCTTTAGAAACCGGTGGCTTACTTATCATTTTTACAAGAAGAAGACAAGAATTTGTCTCTTTCCTAGTATTGATTTCGAAAGCATTTCTATTTTCTTTTTTGCTGTAATAGAAAAGAGCTTTTCTTTCAGGCAAGATGGCGAATGTGTAATGTAGGTGTGATTTGGGTTTTTTGTAACTTTCCGAATCATTCGCCTGTTTTCAATATTATTGGATTGTGTGAATGGTATCAAGTACAAGGCATTTAAATCGAAAATAGTAAATGGTATTATTGCACCTTTTCTCTACTTTTCACAGACACAGCGGCATTTCCAGTAGCGGGATTCATATTTTTAAGTTACCTACAGTTTATAAAAAAGGATTATGAAGGAACCATACTTACTTATTCCTTTTTTAGATCAAGCGACTATATTCCAATTGGCGACGAAAGACGACACGGTTGGCGCAGTGGCTGAGCGGTCGACTGGTGCGCTGCGTGTCGCGGGTTCGATTCCCGCACGGAACAAATATTTGTATTGCCTACAGGTAGTTGTTCCGGGTCTGGCTGTTTGTGTATGTGAGTTTAAATGTTTGTAAACGCACCCACGATACAGGAGTAATTCCTAGAGTGGGGCAACGGCTTTAAAAAAAATAAAAATAAATAATTATAGCCCACCAGAGCGTATTTCGGCCATGGACAATCTCAACAGACACTAGCCTTTGGCGCGGGAGATATTATAGTGGACAGGTGTGTGTGCAGACACAGGTGTACTCTCTCTTCCCTCACTCTCATAGTACGATGGAACGGCAATCCGACACGACCGCAGAGAGATCAAGCGCAGAACTAACAACTTAACTGCTTTCCGAAACACGGGGGTATCACACCGGGAAGGAAGTTGGTTCCAAACTCCGGGTGGTTAGTAAGAAATTACTAATGGAAAACCCCATAACAGTTTGCCCAACCTGGAAATCGAACCCAGGACGGGACCCTTAACAGTCGCGCTTGCGGCCACTAGACCAACGGGCAACTAGTAGAATAATGGTAGGGATAATCACAAGACAACAGGTCGACGAGGATCTAAAATTTGACAAAGGTCCAGGAATGCAAAAGCAATTTCTCGTGATCAACAAGTCTCCAGGAACCGTATAAATTGGTTAGCTGTTTGATCTAGCCCATTAAACAGATTTACCAAACCCACAAATTAAATTGTCAGTACGGACCGTAGATCCAACCCGCTTAGATCAACGAAGATTTCTGAATTATAGAAATCAAATTTAATATCAAAGAAACTCCGAAGATGACGGGTATAAAAGTAGGACCGAGCTCCAAGGCCATTGTTTTAGTCAAACGATTTCGCCGGATATTAGTTGAGCGGAGAAACGGACCCAAAGAATGTTACCGACGAATTTCATAGATTACTCCCGCCTCTTTAAAAATAATGAGGTTCTTGAGTATTGCTTTAAAACTTTTCATATTTTAATTAAAACACGTAAATAATGGGTGGAACGCACAGCAGAATGGACTTGTTACTTCGTTGAAACGATCATCATCATCATCATCATCTGCCTAGCCTTTTCCCAACTATGTTGGGGTCGGCTTCCAGTCTAACCGGATGCAACAGAATACCAGTATTTTACATGGAGCGATTGCCTATCTGACCTCCACAACCCAGTTACTGGGTAATATGATACCCCTTGGTAAAACTGGTTGTCAAACTTGGAATCGGTAATGTAATTATAAACCTTTCAAACTGGATAGCCGATAATGTGACATAGAATGTTTTGGAAAACATTACTGAATTAATTACAAACTAATTTGGCAAATTGTTTGCTTATTAGACTACATGGCGCATATTGAAAACAAAAGTTTTTTTATAAACAATACGCGAGCAAGGCGGCTAGAAAATCTTTAAAAAACTATTTATACTATTATAATTAAACTGAAGTTTTTTTTTTTTGTTTGTTAACGCTAGTCTCTGGAACAGTCGGATTAAAAAAAATATTTTGCATAAGATAGCCTGATTCTTGAGGAAGGTTACACGCTATTTAACATCATGCTACTAACCTAAGGAGCTGAGCAAAACGCAGAACCGAAAAGTAAAAAAAAAACGCTTAGTGAAAACGAGGTAAAAGCGCGTGCGGGCGATGTGATGCGACGCGGTTTGTCGGGGGTCGAAACTTCATGCGGGTGAGGTGGCGAGCAACAGCTAATTAGAAATAAGCCTCATTTCTTGCATCACTACCTTTTTAGTTTTTGAACTAATTTTAGGATCGGCATCGAAAAATAGTTCGACACATTAAGGTGAGTATACACTAGAGAAATTTCTCGAGTATTTCCATGTTATGTAACGTTCTTACGAATGATACATAACAGGCAAAAGTTCAGTTTCCAAAAGCATTTCCATGTAATGTAACGTTTCTGCGAATGCTCGACGCTGCGTTCGACGTAATTAATGCTCACGGCGAGTGAGTGACCTGTAAAATTTCTTTCTACTTTGCGTTCATTGTTGAAATGTCGGACCTACAGGTACCGCTCGTGCCTTTTGATTTCGATAAAATGTTACATACACCAATACGGTCGTTGGTTTTTAAAATCAGGTTGTAATAACACATCGAGTGTTGTGTTCGAAGTGCGGTTCGATAAAATTTAAAAATGTCGAATGCTCGATTTTCTGTTGCAAGTAAATGCTCTAGTCTATACTCACCTTTAGAGATTATACATACAGCGACTATACAGGGCGGCAGGGACATCGACGCGCAAACTGCAACCATGAATTCAGCACATGAGTTCAGACATGAGTTTAGAATACCTGATAGACATACCCAATAACTCTTTGCCCGACCTGGGAATCGAACCCGGGACCTCATGCTCAGCGGTAGCACTTGCGCCCACTGGACCAACGAGGCAGTCATCAATATTCATACGTACAGAAACAACATTATTATACCTATAAAAATATAAAAAATTATCATGTCAGTACATTGAACCAAAAACTGTTTTCAAGGAAACTCGTGACAGGGTAGCGGGATTGTCCGAAAGGGTTACCGCTGCCCTGGAACATAAAGGGCTAAGGAAGGAACACGGGTGGGTTTTAGTCAGTAAGAGTCTGACACTCCCTCCTGCTCCACCCAGAGCGGGAGGAGTCATTTGATGATTTCCCATCCTCAAAAAAAAAAAAAAAAAAGGAAACTCGTGACCTTTATGTATATCAAATTGATATCTTATGCAAAAGACAAAACATTTGCCATTTTCCCTTCGGCTACGCAAATGGAAGAGACTTCCGTGAACTTTTTACAAGTAAAGTAACAATTTGATAAGGGTAGATGTCGTGTTGTAGCATGACGTATTTTTATGCCGACAACACTTTTTTTATTCCCTTTAAGGAGAGCTGTTGAGATAAAAATGTAATTCAGAATAAAAATGAGAGCGGAAAATTTTAAAAGTAAGTATAAATGTTTAATTCGTCAGTACGAATGAAACATTTCATATCTTATAGGTCATCAGTATGACCTATAAGATATTCATGAAGAAAGCCAAAAATCGTAATTTTAAAAGATCAAAATGAAACTAAATTAATTCTGTATTATAAACTGAAATCATAAGCAGTGTAGGAAAAATCTACAAAAAGACTATTTCCATTTTTTTTTTTTATAGTGAAGTAAAGGTCACTACCTACATCCAAAAAGTTTTCCACGTGCCCACTAATAAATTTCACAAAATATTTCGTGTAGACACAAGGCGTAATACGAACCAACGTTTCGGTAAGAAAACATATAAGATACTGTCAAATGAAAGGTTCAGTACATAAATCTCAAAGTTACGGCTATTACGTGAACAAAGGGAATGAATCCTGCTCCACCCAATTTATTCGTTCCGTTAACATGCAAATGTGAAATAGAAATAAATATTTATTTGCTTTTCTTAGGCCAGTAATCGTAAAGGCGCTCGATTAAAATGGATGGTTTTTAAAACGAAGAGCTTTGCGGCCTCCGGAAAGTGAGATCCGCATTTAAATCCGTATCAAAGCAGCCAATTCTTTCTATAACATTTTAAAGCCAGATTAAACTGTGCGCGAAAACAATGTAACGGGACCGCATGAGAGTTTCCTGAGCGGAAAACTCGATGTTTCACGGATCATTTTTCCCAGTAAGACTTGGAAAAAGCATATTATAGGATTGGAAAAGGATATTTATTCGCTAATTTGTCTGGTTTTACATTCGTTTATATTGCAAGACCGAAGCATTTATCCAAAACCTTTTTCTAAGAATGGGTAACGTAACTGTTATTTGTATTGATATTTATTTTATAGAATTTGGAAAGGAATTTTAGGTCAATCAACTAAACCTTGTAACAAAGCACCCCATTGAGTCTAAAATAGTATGTGTAGCTTTGACAATTGACAGATAATCTATAAAATGTCATATACTTTGGGATCATTGAACTCAATACGAATGAAGGACTTCCCGATCCGACTGAGAGTCGCTGAAAATCGGAGCAGACATTGATGAATTGCAAAGTCGATTGACATCGAGACGCTTAGTCAACCCATTCCAGTCGCTTTCAACAAGTTATTTTGAATATTTATGTGTATTTACCGACTGCTCTAAAGTGAGGGTAAAACAACCAACCAGTCCTCCCAAAGGTTTAATGTGTTACCCTTTTTCCATTCCGTGTGTTAAGTAAACTGGGTTGTGTACGTCAGATAGGCAGTCTCTTTATGTAAAATACTTGTATTCAGCTGCATTCGGTTAGATTGAAAGCCAACCCCAACATATGTAGAGAAAAGAGTAAGCAAAAGATGCTGTGATTTTCCGGAGTATGTTTTTAATACTGCATTTCCTTTGTTCCAGATATCAAAACACAACAATGCTATAAGATGAGCATAGCAGTGCCTCTCAGTTTATCGCGCGCAGAATGTGAGGGGAGTTAGCCAGTGTCATGCAACTTGTAATGCTGAACTTTCTAATCATGTTCGATGTGGTGTTCATATTCTTCCTGTTTCTGATCGCTGTCACGTGTGTCATGAACTACATGCCGGGTAGGAGCAAGCGCTCGGAGGTGACCGAGGATGAAGTGGATGACGACGTCATCCCCCCGCCCCCACTGTTCGCGGGGGATGACGATGATGTTCCTACTACCAGTCGAGACACGTACGTGGTGATCGCGCCGCCGCTAGATAACGTTAGAGCTAAGGGCAGCTGTCCTGTTCATGTGGTGTAGTATAAGCACTGATATAATATGTGAGTATCTCTTGTTTTGCATTTTACGTCGGCTTAGGGGTTCAAAGCAGTAAAATAATTAGGCTGTTGGTGACGATATCCTTGTGGTGACCTACCCCGAGGGATGTGGCCTATGGGGTCCCTTCTGAAAGGTTTATCTGGACAGAGATGGGGTCGTACGTGTGACTGATGTGGTCACCAAAGGTGGTACATCTATCACGCCTTGATGTTTTATTTCTGCCGTAAAATAAGATTGTCCTAATACCACTTTCTAAAGTTACAATGACCTGAACTCAGAACCCTAAAATTTCAAACAATGAACCCTTCTACTAAAAATCAGAGAGAGCATCAAAATTTAATATAACTTCTAAAATATTCGCAGTTCTAAAAGTTAGCGATGTCTCTCACGATCCACCATTAAGTATAACTCATTGAACATTTCTCTTGTTTCAGATCAACGTAGGAGTTTATTACGAAGAAGCCTTATGAGAATGTAGGTGTCGAATTGTAGACATTTTTTACCAATTAGTCGAGTTTTAAATAAATTCTTGTTATAAAGACTAAGATTGTGGAACACGGGAATCAAGTGGATGTAAATGAGTTGGTCTGTATCATGGGTACTAATATCAGAACTAACCTCTTTCGATCGCACTTTACGAAGAAACAGATATATACATAAAGCTGTAACGCAAACTATATAATATAAATGTATAGTTGCCGTGTCTGTATATTGAAATATAATAAAAATAGTGGCAGTGTTAGGAACGAGCAGTGAGAACAATTTTTTGGTATTTCATTTCAATTTCGTTACCGCATCGCGAAACTACATTTATGTTGAATCAATTATGTTGGGGATTTCAATAGCGTTATCCTCACAGTGACGGATTTAGGGGCCATATATACGGAGCCTGACAACAGGAACTACACTGCGAATATGTAGGTAACAAAGTACTATAAGTAGGAAAACTGTCAGAGGTAACACGAAATTAAAGAGGTTTTATCCGTATCTATGATGCACGCGAAAAAGCTATGCTTCATCGGATTTCAATAAAACCTGAACGAATACTTGGAATATTCGTTAGATAAGGAAACATGACAATTTGTTTTCTATACTTTTATCGACTAATTTAGACACTTTCTAATGGCCTAGTAAAGTCCTGTTTTTATTATTACTTACTGCAAAAACCATTAACGAAATCCTTGGTTGAGCCTAACAAAGTCTATGTAAACGCGTGAGTAAATAATTTGTTATGTAAAGTGTTCAATTTTCAGAGCAAATATATGCAAGTGCTTGTTTAAGATGAATGTGACTGAATTATAGGTAAATGGTTAATAATATTAGAGTAATAATTAGTTATACGTTTCGCTTGCTACAGTATTTTGTATGAAATAGTTAATTACAACTTTGTAATGCTAATATTTATTTTATAGTTTTAGTCTTTGCTACTATTATGGGAATATTGTAAGAATTCATATGGATGCCTAATGTTTCGAGTATTTAGTTATTATCAATGTTCTGAATAGGTATGTAAAACGCTATTTGCTGTATCAAAATTTAATATTGTAATGTTGGGTGTATTGACAACTCTATTAAATCTTGCTTCTAAAATCCCGCAATAATAAAAATGTACGGGTCCCATCCAAGTGCTGTCTATAACTATATTCCTTTACGCTTTCCCTGCCTCATTTCATACACAGTCATACATTCTTAGCTATATTTACCAGGTGCCGAAATATGTTATGAAACCTTATCTAAATCCCCATTGGTAGAATGTGCTGTGTCAGTCCTTGGGTGGCTTATCCTTTAAGCTGGTCTATTTCCGGAGTGGAGGGCGAGTTTGGACATCACCAAGTTGTGGCACACCTAATGGCTGGTAAACGTGTCCTTATTTCATTTCTAACATTCTGTTATATATTTTTAAAGGCTGTTGATCTGTCCTAAGTATAAGTACTCGTGGGAAGGTAGAGCTAGCCTATTAAGATACGTACTCAATGTTTTACTTTTCCTTCGTTCAGACCAAGGACTCTTCTCCCCAACATGAGCTCTCAAATTATTACAAGATCATCGCGTTATCGGGTTTTCCTGAACTAGTGACGTCGTCGTAACACGCCCTAAAGACTCTCTATCCATTTCTTCATAACATGAATTGTATCTACTTGAACCACATCTCCCCCCTCCCTCCTCTATTAGCGAAAGCCTCTATCACACAACACCTCACCGCTTATCGAGTACATTCAATTTTCGTAATTAAGGAGAAACTTTGAATAATTGTTTATTCAAAACAATACAAATATCAATAGACTAACAGAAAACATTTAGTAATAGTTTATACATTAGTATTAAGAAGTTATTATAATAATAAAACGACAATACATGTTACGAATGTTTTCTCATATCATTCTGGTTAAGTGGAGTTTATTGGTCAGGTGATTAAAGTTCTTGTAATGTTATATTTTTCTTAGTATCCACTATCCACTTAGAAAAGAGTTTCACATATCCGCAGGGTAATTGCGTAAAACACATAAGATGGTAATTCATCGCAATGCCTTTCGTTTTGACAGTTCAGGCATGTCCATTACGTTATTTACATTGTTGAGTAGACGAAGTATACAACCTTATGAAGCAATGGATTAGGAATTTCCTTTAAAACTCTCTGATTCTAATTGAAAGTGTGTTACGCAATTAGGGTGCCGATAATAATTTGTAAACGTAATTTTGAAAAACATTGGGGTTTTCAAAACACCATTTTATTCAATGCTAAATACTATAGCCCAGTGTTTTTCAAAATAAGCAGGGATGGTACGTGTTTAACATAAGGGTGTCTTTATAATATATGTACTTCTGTCGAAACCAGTGTACGGGTAGAAAGGTAAATAAAGTGGGTGCGGCTCGCGTTCCAGAAAGTCAGTGAACTAAACCTCTGGGTCGAAAACCCTCCCTGTTAGAAGTCAGTGGAAAAAGGAGAAAACCCCTGCATGGTGACGAAGTTAAATTATGCTGTAGGATGAACAGAAAAAAAACTTTTTTATTTTCATTAAAATAACTGCAAATAAAAAATTATACGATTCGCATCTACTTTACAAAAAAAGTGGTCTTAGAGGTAGTTCTTTTCAGGTCTCGACATTCCTAATTAAAACATAAATGAATGTTACAAGTTTAATTTTATCAACATAATAAATATGTATTTTATTGGACATCTATAAAGGCCTAATTTTTAATGAATCCTTTTCGAATTCTTGAACTTCGGCAGCTTAGTTCATTAAGTATTTGGGTACCCTTTTAATCATTCGAAGTCTTTGAAATGTCGAGCACTGTTGAAATTTGAAATCTTGTGGAAAACTAAAAATATGTATTCTTTGTATATTTTTTTCCATTTTTAAAGTAGATTTTATTTTCCCTTATTTCAGTCATATAGATCGTAGGTACCTGAAACAAATTATATAACACAAAAATATAACTAATGAGGTAAAAAAATAAAATAAATTATCCAAAAATTCGAATAGTAATGAGTATTAAATCAAAAACATACACTATGTGATATAAATATACACAATTTTTAAAATGTAGTTGTATAGAGAATTAAAGCATTGTTTTGAATTTATTGTTATATTTGCGTTGTCTGACGCGTAATAATGATGTAATTAATAAAGTGCACTAAGGCAGTGTCGTCATAACATGGGTCTGTTGTTTTATTGATATTTTTGATATATATTTATATATTAAATACTTTTTTGTACACTATATACTTCTTTATCAGTCTGTGTAACATAAAAAATATGTTGCTTCACATTGATAAAGGTTTTGAGGTAACTTGAACACCGATTGCTAATTGCGAGTTGAAATAAGATATAATATCACCCCAGATTGAACTATTAATAATGACAAAAAAAAATGTAAGTTGCACCATGTAGATAATTATATTGAAAGTATATCACAAGAGACTTAGACAATTATCGACCTGTAGCAATATCTACAACGCCACATGCGAGCAACGCGTCATACTGACGTCACGCAAATCTTGCATCTCGCAAGCAGAGTTTACCGCGCAGTTAACATAGATACAATTTCCCGACATCAATCGTTGGGTAATTGCCCGCCAGACACATCACCGGTCTGGCCGGAGGATCCTGCCTTTTCTATGGAGGATGAGTGAACTTTACACTCTGTTCCTCATACCTCTATAGAGCTTTGTCGATCGTTACGGATAGCCAGAAGCCCGAAAGTCTGACAACTATTCTTACCAAAGTGTGGCGTGTAACTGGATTGTGGCGGTCAAATTGACGCTCGCTCCATGTAAAATACTGGTATTTAGCAGCTTCCGGTTAGACTGGAAGCCAACCCCAACATAGTTAAGGAAACGTTTGGCAAATGATGAACTCAGCTAATGTGATATATATTTAATTTATACTTCACATCGAAAGGGCAAAGGGCGGGTCAGCCCGCCCTAGCCGTTCGAATTTTGCCGCTTGATCAAAATTACTTTACACAAAAAATGCAATCAACAAGTTTAACGTTTATGCTAATAATATCTACAGATATACATTTCGTGATTATGTTAAAAAAACCACTAAATAAAATATTAAAAAAAAACTATTGTTTACTAACTTTCTATGTTGTAGCGAAAAAGTTAAAAAAATATTCATCCAAATAATCTTAGTAAGTTTGCGGATCTTTTGTCAGTTTATGCTGTTGTTATGAACTTTTTCAGAATAAACTGGATGCTGGCGAAACTCTGTGGGAAACAAGGTAAGTTTTTCTGTTTTGTAAACCAGCCAGTCATAGCGTTAAAGGAGATAGTGGAGGATACAATGCCGTTTTATGTTTATGTTTCACACAAATTAGGAAATTCCTTATTATTTCTCAGAAGATAGCTGTCTCTCTGAGAAAGAATGAGGAATTCTCCTTTCATAAGACGCAAAGATGGGTAGCCCCTTCAGGGCCCGAATTCACTATGACCACGTATCGATTCCTTACTTCAAAACCATGTCAATTCCTTAGTTAATCACGACATCTGAGGGGTAATTCTCGTCATTTTAAGAACGTTCACAGTCTGTCAAAAATAGGTACGTCTAATTTCCCTACATTTTTTTGACATTTGTTTGTCGCCGAGATGAGACTGCGACTAGATTTTGAACGTTTTAAATTACGGGAATACGGACCCTGCTATTAACGTATGACACAATGGCGTGGTTTGTTGTCAAAATACTTGTTATCAGTACGTACGATTGACATTTCGATTCCTTGCCGTTAACAAGACACGATATTGACGTGTTTTGCACGTAGTAAGATTTCACGGGGAATAATACGGAATTGAGGCCCTGTTGGGCAACGAATTTCGCGTAGACAGATTCAGAATGGGCTTGATAGAAAATGTTCCATGCATCGTTTGCTTCAAGAATTGGTCATGGCGGTAAGTTGTTATGGCCCATGATATTGATAGACATCGTCATCATCAGACGACCTCCTCTAGTTTTGTATTTTACCAATCTATAAAGAAGATTCCGACAGAATACTGTATGATCCAGGGTAGCGGGATTGTCCGAAAGGGTTACCGCTGCCCTGGAACATAAAGGGCTAAGGAAGGAACACGGGTGGGTTTTAGTCAGTAAGAGTCTGACACTCCCTCCTGCTCCACCCAGAGCGGGAGGAGTCATTTGATGATTTCCCATCTTCAAAAAAAAAAAAAAAAATACTGTATGATTTATTTGCCGAGAACCATTTTACTCTCTACCTCTAGTCAAAATTCATGACCAAAATAAAGTCTATTTTAGGTAACAACTTAAGTTTCTTTTTACGACCTATTACAAACTGTCACGTGATATTCACTAGAGCCTACATTCTACATTGACTGACAGACTGGCGCACGTCCGCCCCCTCTCCGGTGTATTTTTCGCAAACATTTTACCAAACATTGAATTTAGAACAAAGAGGCGCTCTTCCTTTGTTTTTTGATACTTTTAGGAAAAAATACCCTTGAAAAATGTTGTGATTTTTTTTATACATTTTTGGGAAAGTGGGAAACTTTTAGTCACGGTATAGGTATGGTACCTAGATCATGTAAAAGCACTAAGGTACGTTATCGTACACTTACCTAGGTTAATTGTTGAAGTAGAAACCATATTGGGTATTAAACTTGGCGTCCGAATACGTAATACCACGATACGCTCTAAAACATGAAGTATTCTAGATTGAAGTGGGATTAGTCGGGCCATGTATGTAGAATGCATCGGGACAGATCAGATGGGCCAGAATAGTCGGGTGGACGCTAGAAGACGGGCATCGTTGCTGAGGGAAGTCAAGGAAACGTTGGCGGGACGGAAGATTGGTCGTAGAAGGCAACGCACTAAGTACAATCGAAATTTATGGGGGAAACCTTTGCCCAACGGTGGGATAATACAGGTTTTTAAAAAAATTGTGTATTATTTTCTTTTGTGTTTTTGTTTGTTACTATGGATTAGCGTGACGGTTTACAGGGGAGAATGGAAGAAGGGAAAGTGTTGCGCCGACCCGAAGTAACATGGGACAAGGGCAGGGCCCTTGTCCCATGTTACTTCGGGTCGGCGCTGATGATGATGATGACTATGGTTTATGACCATACAATGATCAGGTTATCAGTCACAGGCTGCAGTTCACATCATTAAAAATATCTACAGCTATTATACCAGCTGACTTTTTTATCGTCTGGACCAAAACAGGGTATAAAATGTGAACGGAGTATGGCAAAGAAATTTCTTTTTTTTTTTACATTCAATCCTTTGATTGAAACCGGCCGATGCGCGATGGCTTCAAGCAAATGATTGAATGTCGTCACGAACTCATTAATAATGTGCCTTTAAGTTGAGTTTTTATATTATTTGTCGATCACCATTTGGTGAACGGAGTAGAAGACTATGGAACAGAAATATCAATTTTCCAAAAAAACAATTAAATCGACAAATAACCTGTTTTTGTTCAGTCAGCCAGTACCTATACTTTATTTAATCAAAATTCTAAATGTAATAAAAATTTCATGGTCATTTTGATGATAACAGTTTAAGGAAAATATCTTTGTTTTTCACTGAAAGAGATTGTCCTTCGAAGTTATTTAAAAATAATGAGTACCATAGAACTTTCGTATTGCGTAATGAAGCGTTGCGTACCAGAACAAACTTTTTCTTTGATTAATATACTAACAAAGCTTAAAGGAGTAAATGTACATTATCTATTTAAAACAATTTTCTAGCTTCAGGAAACAAAACTTGGCGATACAAGGAAAAACATAACATATATTATAAGCGTTATTATATTATTATTTCACCTTATGTTGAGCTACAGACTCTAAAAGCTATTATACAATCCTAATTCAAAATTTGTTAAATCACTTTCACTATGATTATCATGCAATGTATCGATCTGCTAGAGGGCGGGGACCTGAAACACAGGCCCTTAAAGCCTAGCTTAGGCACCAGTCTCCCACAGTAAACTAAAACAAATAATATATCATGTGTAACAATGTCTGTAATGTTTATTGTGGTGAGAAAATAAATACTTATTATTATTATTATTGGAACAATTGGTACCATAGTCGGCGTGGTTTAAATGTAAGGCAATTTAGTGATCTTTGTTTATTGATTGTTTGGCGCCAACTGAAAATTACTTAGATATACTTACATTAGTTTAAGAACTTAGTTATTAAGGTTAAATAAAAAGGTTTATTATTCTTTGCTTTTCAGTTTTTTCGGCGGTTTAAATTTTTTAAGCGCATTACTTGCGAACGGCTAAACCAATAGCCCGAATAAGGTTTTTAGGGAAACAAAAATAGGAAGAGTTTCCCGGAAAATACGGAAAATGGGAAAAACGAAAGTCGTGTTTTCTATGGGATTTTTAAGAACCATTGTTTGGTCAGAACATCTGTCGGGACAGCTATTTGTAAGATAAGTATGGTAACCAAGATTTGTAATACTAAGAAAAGCTTTTGTAAGTAACAATATTGGTACATATCCATGGCAATGGACTCAGAAAGTACTTTTATAATATAATAATAATATCCCTGGACATTTCACACAGCGCCATCTAGTCCCAAGCTAAGCAACAAAAGCTAAAAAGCTACTAGCTGCGCCCCGCGGTTTTATCCACATAAGTCTCGATCTCGTAAAAATATTGGGCTTAAAATTATCCTATAGCCTAATCCAAGGCATGATTTACCCATGTGCCCATCCAAAACCGTGCAGCCGTTTTAACGTGAGAGCATAACAAACAAACATACAAAAAATCAAATCTTATCTGTTTAATTATTAGTTTAGATCGTTTAGATGTAGAAGACATCAATTTGCTACACCAGCCCCCGCAGTCTCGACATTCATACGCATTTTGCGACCGCATTCGGTCGCAAAGTCGTGTCACTCCATACATTTCACCTGTCAATTCGGGACTTTGCGACCGAATTCGGTCGTAAAGCGATCGCTATGAATGTCGAGACTGCTGGAGCAGGTTAAGTATACACAGCATCGTAAATCATTATATCATTATGTACCTACTGAAATTTTCTACTGAACATATATACATATGCGTAATAGCCTTTCAGCTTAGCAGGTAATAACATTTCAAGAAAACATAAACATAGCAATATTGGCATTCAAATTACTATTCCATTGCCTGAGCCAATAAATTAGACGTGTGCATAGAGATTTATAGACTTGTACTTTACATGCAATGTTCGACCCAAATACGGGATATAAATCACTATTTTAAAATTGTACTAATATTATAAACGCGAAAGTTTGTATGAATGAATGGATGGATGTTTGTTACTCTTTCACGCAAAAGCTACAGAACGGATTTGGATGAAATTTGGCACACAGATAGTTTATAACCAGAATTAACACATAGGATACTTTTTATCTTGATATTCCCATGGGATCGAAACTTATACGGATGAAACCGCGGGGCGCAGCTAGTAATTAATAAACGCGAGTAAAGTAATGCCTAACTTAAACTCAAAAAATGCAAAAGTTACAAAACTATTATTAATATCAATATCTCAGCTTAACGGGCTCTCAGTACCGGGACGAGTAAATAAAACCAAAGTTTGTCTTATTACTTCAATCATTATTTTTAGAAGGTTCTACATTTTTACATTTTTATCCTTGTTACTTGGCTTATCAACCAACCTACTGGTTTTATCCTCTTATTTATATTTTTATAAATCAATATTTGCCTCATAATTTAGCCATCTACGTTTCAACGTATCAATAAAGACTGCAATTAAGCACCAAATACGCTATAATCTCTACAGTACCTATAACGACTCCTTCTTTTTCTGAGAAATTTAATAATAGGTATCAACTAGATACCTACTTATTAAATTAAAAGCAAGCACAACTAAACAACATAAACGTAGAGGATAAATAAAAAGAAACCTAACAGTTCCTCACAACTTTCTCCAGAAGAGGAAAATCCACCAGCAAGCCATAATTAAAACAAAAAAATATATAAAATATGTTATTGCAAAATATTTTCAAAAGTTCAAAGAAAGCACAACAGAACCTCTTGTCTAACTTCCATTGCATAAATTTCTTTAGAAATACGCTATCGAACTTGCTGGGTAATGGAAAATATTCCCAAGACATTTTAATTAACAGAATCGAGGTCCGTGCCAATAAAATGTCAAGAT
The DNA here is from genome assembly GCA_951799955.1 of Apamea anceps. Taxonomy (NCBI): domain Eukaryota; kingdom Metazoa; phylum Arthropoda; class Insecta; order Lepidoptera; family Noctuidae; genus Apamea; species Apamea anceps. The sequence goes on from OX637506.1 coordinate 15,769,281, forward strand.
AATTTTAGGTGCTCTTGGGCGCACCTGCGGCACGAGTTCGACGGCAAATCGATGGCAAAACAAAACACCGATACCGAGTACCGAGCATCGATAGAGTTTCGATGTCGAATATACTTACAGAATAAAGGCTGCTATACACCTGAATGAGAGAAGAAGTATGGCAGAAGAAAGGGGGGACTTATACCCAGCAGAGGATTGCCCACTGCTGGGTATAAAATGATGATTATGATGATGATTTACAGTCACGAGCAAAAGTATGTATACACTTGGCTTTATTCAAAAGCGATTTACTCCCTTATTTTTGAATGAAATTGTATGTTGTTACGAACATAGTATTTTCAAACCCATAGGTTTATGTAATGTGTCTTATTTCAACGATGCATTTGATAGTTCACGAAAAAATCGCATTTGAAAGTTGCCAAGTGTTGACATATTGGTGCTCGTGACTGTACACCTGAATGCCAATACCCGTAATAAAAAAGTTCAAAATCTAGTCGCAATCTCATTTCATAATCAGCCTATAATGTTCCCACTGCTGGCATACAGGCCTCCTCTCTGTGTGAGGGAGAGGGACGTAATCCACCACACGAGCCCAGTGCAGGTTGTAGATGTCATATGTATGTCTTCGAATTTTTGGTTCTAGGGCATGCCGGTTTTCTCACGTTATTTTCCTTCACCATTTTGAGAGCAGTTGTAATGAATGGCCACGACTTACGAGTTGTAGGTCGTAGGTTCGAACCCAGACAGGCGCTTTACTTTATCCAATCTCATCTCAGCGTAAATCAATAGCAAAATTATGTCAAAAAAGTTAATTAGAGATATTTTTGTCAGATTGGGACTGGGATATTAATCCGAACGTTTTTATAGTTAGTCAAAGTCAAAGTCATTTATTTCAAAACAGTATACATTGTGTAGAAATTTTATTAAAGATAAGATGTCATTTAATAATCTATATGAGGAATAAATACAATAATAAAAACAAAAAGACAATAAAAAATAAAAATAAACAATATGAAGTGTAAAAATTTCAGAATAATAATAGTCAACCATACCATTTAAAATTAATTCCATTCAATAAATTAATATCTAGGACGATAATATTACGATTGTCACTTATCATCTAGGTACTCATCGACACTGTAATAGCCCTTCCTCATACGGTACGATACGGCAATTGCCTCTTTGATAACTAGATTATGTCAACTTCTTGAAGATATCTCACTTCAAGAAGAATTTCCAACCACTAGACAATGCACACATAACCAATGATGATCGAGAACTAGAATCAATTCTATTTACTGTAATTTTTGACGTTCAAAAGTGCCTTTTATGGGCCAATTTGAAATAAAATCACTCAAATAGCGACCGTCATTTAGTAATCTGTACCTGTAGAAATGTATAAGTATCTATGTCTGCACCCTAATTGCGTACCACACTTTGAATCACAATGCGAGGGTTTTCTTATCCGTTCATTTATGTTTGAAAAATTCGCAACAACGTACTTACGCAATGAAAAGTCAAAATGAATGTTGGCATTGCCATCCATTGCCATTGCAAGTGCGTTACAAAATTACCCCGCAGGTATACATTAGCATTGACAACTCCTCCGTCTCGATACGTCAAAATGATGATCGAAAGACGACATTGTTTGGTTTATTTCAAGGAATATGTTCAGGTATTTTCTTTATACTGATGTGTGTATAAAGAAAACGTAATGTCTCAGCTGATTGTCAGCCCGGATGTCGTAAATGTCAGTTGTGATTAGGTAGGGTTCACATTTATGTCATGAGGTTTTCACGCAGGATTTTGGATTTATTGTATCTCTGTTTATCCTGTGTAGGATTTTGAGCGTGATGTTATGGTAGAAGGATTTGTGCCTTGGTTTTGCTTGATACTTAAATTATTTCCGCATCTTATTTATTATGGGTCGGAAGCCCATGTTGACGACTTTCATGCCATTATGAGGAAGAGATCAGCATCAATAAGGGGTGGGTTGTGTGGAAGTTCTAACAGCATCCTAAAAACATTATTAGACAAAGTGGACAGTCCCTTTATAAGGCACTGGGTGCGGAGGCACGTGCCATTGTGAGTTGGGCCACGTCTTTTTTAGTTTGTAAAAGTTTACTAGCATAGTTTTTATGTCATTGTTACTAACATTATATGGATTATGTGTACTTGTACTCGTATGTGTAGTCCGAAATAAAGAATATATTATTATTATTTACCTTATCTACCTTATCCTGTCCGAAAATAATAGAAAGAAAAAAAAATATTTGCGGCAAACATGACGCATAAAAAAGAACATAAACAAACAAAAAAAAAATAGCAAGTTGGGGGTAAAGGAAACTCCATATGCTGTCAATTTATAATATAAAATGTGTCCAATTACTTACCTATACATCTCTATTTTTATTCTAATAACTAGCTGATCCGACAGACGTTGTCCTGTCCAAACAAAAATTTATACAAATACGATTATCCCATAGATAAAAAAAAAACGTTCAGTTTTGCCTCCTCCTGAATTTGTAAATTTTCCGGGAAACTTTTCCAATTATTCTTTCCATAAAACCTAATACGGACAATTACAAACATTTATCTTTAAAAAAAAAATAGCCACGACGAGCATTTCATTTTTTATTTATACAGAAGAAGATAGAAGATTAAATAATTACCAGCACGCCAATATTTGAACTACTGATTTATTTGTACTGTGGCGTGCTCGTCCGCCGCCATAGGTCACCGGAGTTCATATCGCGACGGCTCCTGTGCAACGCGGGCGCAAGCCGACTCAGTGCGTAAAATGCCTAAAGTTTCGGGTAAAGGGACTTGACTTTCAAAACCTCATGCACATAATAAAACCATAAGCAGACATAATTTCATGAATCAACTACTAACAGACTATTAAAATTAGGTGAAATGGAAATCTAAAGAACGGCTTTCCAAGTTACAAACCCATCCCTGTCCAGTTATCAAACTACTCACGATTAAATCCCGTACAAAATGTAATTCTACACTCAATCCGCTATTCATTTCAATACATTTGGCTGTAAATGTGAGCAGTGAATTATATGGCTGGACACACACGTCAGGAACAGTGGCGCGTGGAGGTTTCATTGTGGGGCACGTCTCGACCGCAGTCGGAATTATTAACGAGGATTTTATGTGTAACTATGGCTTTTCAATGTGACTTCGTCTGTGTGGATTTTGGGTGTAAAGTTTCAGAGCTTTTTTCACAGCCATTACCTATGATGATTTGTTAGAGGTGGAACTGTAGAAGTTTATATATATTATAGGGAAGCTTCAAATTCAAATACAAAATGTATGGTCGAAGCGTTTAGTTTTTAGGTAAGTATTAATTGGTAAAGATTGGTAAAGAAGCAGTGGTGGCCCAGTGGTAACGGCCCAGACTTACCAAATTGTTCGTAGTATATATAGGTCATAGGTTCGTATCCAGCTAGGCGATTTACTTTGTGTCAAATATTTCACCACAACTGCGGTGGTGGTAAAATATTTTCAATACGGTAAAAAAAAAAAACCTAGTGAGGAAACCGGCATGTCCTAGGACCAAAAATTCGAAGACATATGACATCTATCAACCCGCACTGGGCCCGCGTGGTGGATTACGGCCCACTCCCTCTCATCGAAAGGAGGCCTGTGTCCCCGAAGTGGGAACATTTAGGCTTATTATGCTATATAATTGGTAAAGACAGAATGTTTGTGTTATAGTACAGGCACCACGCCAGGTGACAGCATACTTTGATAGGTAATAAAACATCGTTGTATTAAGAAAAAAAACCGGCCAAGTGCGAGTCGGACTCGCCCATGAAGGGTTCCGTTACGTTACGATTTATGACGTATTAAAAAAAAACTACTCACTAGATCTCGTTCAAACCAATTTTCGGTGGAAGTTTATATGGTAATGTACATCATATATTTTTTTTAGTTTTATCATTCTCTTATTTTAGAAGTTACAGGGGGGGGGACACACATTTTACCACTTTGGAAGTGTCTCTCGCGCAAACTATTCAGTTTAGAAAAAAATGATATTAGAAACCTCAATATCATTTTTGAAGACCTATCCATAGATACCCCACACATAAAGGGTTTGATGAAAAAAAAAAATTTGAGTTTCAGTTCTAAGTATGGGGACCCCCAAAATTTATTGTTTTTTTTCTATTTTTGTGTGAAAATCTTAATGCGGTTCACAGAATACATCTACTTACCAAGTTTCAACAGTATAGCTCTTATAGTTTCGGAAAAAAGCGGCTGTGACATACGGACGGACAGACAGACAGACAGACATGGCGAATCCATAAGGGTTCCGTTGCCATTTGGCTACGGAACCCTAAAAATGAGGACAATGTTTGAATACATCCCTTCATCGAACTAACGACTTTCACGGCATAATAAGCATCTGCAACATAAAATTATAATAATGTATTCCATTTCTTTTTACGATTCCCGGACCAGCAAGAAATTATTTCTTGTCCTAGTACTAAACCTGAATATAAATTATAAGAAATAAAGTCACAAATTCAATACACAAGTTAATGAGCAATAACTTACAAATACTTGAACAGAAAGTTAATCTAAGCAAGTTTCGGTTCCATTTTAATTTAAATCAGTGGTAATATCGCTCGGTAATGAAGCGATAAATCTGGGAAAGAAATTCTCAACCAATCGGAGCCCATATGAGTATTTGCTTTCTTGAAGAAATAAGCAGTAAAATGGTTGATACATGCGCCCATTGTTCGAAATTTTACAGTATTTACTCCTGAAAAATTATCATTCCAAAGCTGCTGCTGTCAAGAGAGAGTACACATGTGTCTGCGCACACTCTTGTCCACTATATATCTCCCGCACCGAAGGCTAGCTTCCGTTAAGATTGGTCTACATGGCCGAAATGTGGTCTAGAGGACTACTTTTTTTATCCATATATATATTTTTTTTTTTCCTTTTATAAAGTATCGCAATTAGTGACACTTTATTTACATTACAATCTAGCCTATTAGCTAATAAGTAATTTAAATATAACTTAAACTGCTAAGTAACTATATAATTAAGAAATCGTCCAATAACGTCTTTCTTATTCACTATAAGTTATGGGGAAGACACTTGTTTCACGTGTTCTTTATAAGATTCAGCACTTGCACTACAGTTTGAGTTCACTTACACTGCACTAAACTAACTCAAAAGGTTTTACCCTTTTTAGTCTTCGCACTAATTCAGTGTTGTCAAGGAGTCCATATAATGGATCCATATAATGGCGCCGATTCCCTTGTTCACAAACCATACTAAATTTAAGTTCAATGCATCTTTTTCTTTCTATTTAATTTAGAAAAGGACAGAATATAAATATTAGTTTAGTCCTGTCAAACTAGTCAGCGCCTGACGTAAATTGACATATTTTTAGCAGCCATGTTTTTAATCACGTCTAATCTGTCTATGGAGTATCTTAATTTGACAGGAGTAAACTAATATTTTATCTTCTGTCCTTTTCTTAATGAAATAGAAAGAAAAAGACGCACAGAACATAAATTTAGTTTAGTTTGTGAAAAAGGGAAATCAGGGCCACTTTCTGTTAAATTAGTCTTTGAGAAAAAGTCGTATTGTGTGCGCTTTCCTTAACACAGACGATTAGTTTCTAATCGATTTACGAGTAACATAATTCATAAAATTTTAAGTTAACAATTAGGTTTAACTTTGACTACATTTTAGCCCTTAGGTATTATGTTTTTTTTTTTATGACACACGTAAATAACTAAACTCTAATTTTTAATTTGCTAAACTAAAAAGACAGGTGAATGCAAATTAATTTTTGATATCTTTTGTTTCTACCTACTCAATGTGAATAAAGCCGTTTGATCTCTTAGATTATACTGGTCATCTCTATTTAAAAGATGGAATTAGTTTACAAAACCATAAATATTCCACATTAATTTCATATTAAGTTATTTATGAACGATGATTAAAGTTAACTGTCGTTTTAACGTCAAAAAATGTACGGTTGAACAGTCGCTAATCACTACTTAACTTTAAGCTACGTTTATGAATAGATGGAAATATGTTTAAAAGTATTTATCTTAGTCATCATTTATTTTCCAGATCATATAATTCAATTTGTTAGTAATTACATACACAATTAAAACACTATCTTTAGTATGTACAGACGCCAGCAGGTCAAGCTACCCGAAACTGTCAAATTTTCCCAGTCAACCTTAAACCTTAATGCTATAGAGATAAAGTTGCAAATCTATTAAAGAAATTTGACAGATTGTAGTAGCTTGATGTGCTGGCGTCTGTACATACTCGTAATATTGTGAAATCCTAACAAACTTCAGTAATTATAGGTATTTAAAATAATCAATAATATTTCTGAAACAGGACAACTTAATAACCTTTTTATGTTCAATAACAATACAAAAACTGTACAATAATAATGTAATCACATCTATAAATTATTCCTTATTAAATTACGTATTTTGTGCTGTAAAATGACTACGCTAAAACTTATTCATGGAAATTATGCGTTATATGATGTATCATTATATCATGTTTTAAATGCTATTGCCACTACATTATTGTCTGCTCCGTTGGTCTCGTGGTTGCAAGCGCTGAACGTGGGGTGCTGGTTTCGATTCCCAGGTCGGGCAAGTGTTATTGGATTTTCCATTTGGAATTTCTTGGGGGTGTGATACCCCCGTGCCTCGTATAGCAAGTAAAGCCGATGGTCCTGCGCCTGATCTCTCTCCGGTAGTGTCGGATTGCCGTCCCATCGGATCAGAGAGTGCACTTGTGCTTACGCACACACTTGTGCACTATAATATCTCCTGCTTACCTGGCAAATCTCCGTTGAGATTGGCCACTATGCCCGAAATCGGTTGGCAGGCTATTGATTTTCGATCCCGATAAATTCATTCATACATTTTTATTTTCAGACTAATTAATTATAGTCAAAGGAACATATTTTCTCTCTGAAAAAAAATCATTAGGTATATTATGTAATCCAATAATGTTTTGTACACATTATTTCCCGCCAAACATTTATTTTGTTGAATTCACCAAAATACTAACTGCTAATCCTCTTTCCGAGTACCAGGGAAACATAAATAAGGAAGGAGTCTCACACGCCCTAAAAATCAATTCGTTGACGCTATCCGACACCGATTACTCGACGTGCTCTCTGAAGCGTGGGGGGGATCTGTTCGATCCTAAACAGATCCCGGGTTACTGAAATAAACTTTAGCTAACCAACACGATGTCTGTGTATACGGAAGTAATTATAAACTTATAATAGGTGTATGTTTATGTCTGCCTTATTTTGCATACTCGTATTTTCATGGAAATGACAAAATTAAAAGTAGTCAAGTTGATCGAAGGCAATCAATGTTTTTGCGTTGCTCTTGTGCTGAAGATAAATAATAATTTTTAACCGATTTCTAAAAAAGACTGGGAAAGAAGAAGGGATGGAGAAGAAGGAGGCTGGGTATAAATTGTTTCCATAATCCTCGATTGTATAAAATACCTGTCTTGGTTTCCGTAAGTCGTTTTTGGTTGACCACTGAAAATCAGCGCTGAGCTGTGGTTGTCCCATAGCACAGCATCATGCTAAGCGAAAGCCTTCTTGTCACTGTCACGATGTGCAGCCACCGTCAAATTTTTTGTGCTTGTAATGATATTTTTTTTTTTGTTTTTTTTTTTCTAAGTAGGTATTCATACAAACTATTTTTCTTATGCACGTGTTTCAGCGACAATATTTTTCTTCTTTCTTTCTTTCTCGATCATGTATACATGTTGTTGGCCTTGGCTAAATGATAACAGCCGCACGGATCTATAGAAGGGTAAACTACGCTTGCCGCGGTCGGTTCGTGGATGGGCGACCATCCATAACATATCGAGTGCCCTCCGTGCATCGGAAAGCACTTTAAGCCGTTGATCCCGGCTTTGAGAGTCCAGCCAATTTTCGTAATTTAAAACGTTCAAAATCTAGTCGCAGTCTCATCTCAGCGACAAACAAAAATGTCAAAAACTTGTCAGAATGTAGGGAAATTTGAAGTATTTTTTGACAGATTGAGACTGAGATCAGAAGACCAATTCTCGTAATTTAAAACGTTCAAAATCTTGTCGCAGTCTCATCTCAGCGACAAACAAACGTCAAAAACTTGTCAAAATGTAGGGAAATTTGAAGAATTTTTTGACAGACTGAGATCAGACTGTGAACGTTCTTCAAATTACGAGAATTACCCCTCAGACTGTGAACGGGCTTTAAATTACGAGAATTGTCACTCTAGGTTGTGGAGGTCAAATAGGCACTCTATGATGGTGGCTCCATGTAAGATACTAGTATTCAGCTGCATCCGTTTAGACTGAAGAAAAGAAAGAAAAATATTATATTTGGGACATGCGCAGGAAACCGGCCCCAACATAGGGAAAAGGGTAGGCAAAATGATTGATTGGCCTTTTAATTTAATGATGCAGACACCTTTAGGGGGAAGCGTATTCCTTGACGTCATTGTATTCTTTTTATATGAAGAATTCTGTAATAGCTATCCACATTCCAGTCTCTGTCGTACATTAACTAATTACTATTTTTGTTTACTATGGTGACGAGTGCTACTTTAACTTAAATTTGGTTTTACTGAATAAGCTCGACTCGCTCAATAATTGTATCAGGTTCATATTCAACCATATATATGAGCATATTTCGAGCTAGGTCTGAGCTCAAATGGATGTCCAGTCGCCAAAGAAGAAGTATAATATAATATAATAATCTTTTATTACTCCCAGAATTTGCACGAACATCACATTGAACAAGAAACAAAGTAATTTTTTTTTTTGGCTTAATCTAAGTGATTCACTGTAAAAAAAGACCCTGACCTCTAAACTAGGTAAAAAACCTGTGTCTTAGAAGTCAGTGTACCTTCAAAATTATGCATGGATATAATAAGCCTTATAATTTATACCTAGATAGGACACAATGTATTGGTGCCTTTTGATCATGTTTTTCTCCCTTCTCAACTGTCGCACCCTTCAGTATTATCTTGAGTCTCTTTTGCAATATCTATATTCTTAACACGCTAAGAATCTGCGTTCTTCGAACTATCTTCTCCTACTCTGTCCTTCTCATACTTCCGACTTTGTTAATTCTTCCTTTCATATTCAGTCCATTCCTCTCTGGAATACGCTTCCTCTTGATATACCGACCGGTGGCCATCCTGATAGGATGGCCACCAGTCGGTATGCATTTAAGTGGGAATTGCCGAGATATTTTTATAATAAATAGCTTAGAGGCATCTCAATTACCTCTTTCCCTTGAATTTGTACAGGTATATATTATAGTAAATATATATATCTGACAACCAGTCTTACCAAGGGGCATCGTATTACCCAGTAACTGGGTCGTGGAAGCAGTCGCTCCATGCAAAAGAATGATATTTAGCTGCATCCGTTTAGAATGGGACCCGACTCCAACATAGTTGGGAAAAGGCTAGTCAGATGATATGTGTTTATTATATGTGTTATTAAGAGAAGGCTTGGCAGATGATGATTATAATGATGATATGTATGTGTATTATTAACCTGTTTATGTACCTGAGCACCTATTTTATTTATAAATAATTAATGATGTTATCTTTTTCATATTTTTTTATTGTTAGTATCTGCTCTCAAACGGAGCATCTGCCATCTTACTCGTCTCTCTACACCACCCTTGGTTGACTATGGTAGGGAAAGCCTAAAGCCGCCTTCGTACTTATTGTGTGCGAGATGATTAAATAAATTTATATCTACAAAAAACACTGCAAAGAAACTCAAATACCCGTATCCCGACTCAATATTAGCGTACATACAAATAAAACACGCGCGAACAATTGCAAAGGTTAGCACACACAAGCGAGGTTCACGATACGGACATAAAACGCAAAAATGGCTTCGGCGCGTAAAAGTGACTGTGTTCGTCGCAGAAGACGTCAATAATACGAAAGTGGCCATTAATGGCGCACTTAATGTACCTACTGGTGTTACGACGAAGATTGTAAATCGACGCTCATAAAACTCAGTCATAGAATCTGTCTATCTATACATGTAATAAAATTCTAAGGGCAAGTGTCGCAGAACAGTAAACAAACGGAGTAAGAAGGTTAGTACTTCTAGACGTAATGAAACGAAAATAAATTAAGTCTATCTGTCTTGTGCGTGGGAGAGACAAAATAATCTGGAATAATAATGGAGAATAATTTGGGAGATTGCCTTATTACGTAACTATTTTATGTAAAAGTGGTAGGTATTCTATGTTGTTTTCCACAGACGTGTTAATAGCACGTGTATCTACCTAAACACTTTTTTTTGCGAACTCTAATACGTTAGAATAAATTTTGCAATTTTATATTATGATACAACTGCATTCTATGCACCTGACGCAAGGTGTGCACCCAATAATCGTGACTTTAGTCAGCCCTGTGAAACAATAGACAGTTAGGTAATACGCCTTTGGTAATGTGAACTCACCTTTACGTATTTCCTCCTAAAGGTTATGAGGATAAAAGTGAAATAAAATATCCTTCCTTATTTTCCCTGATCAAGATGGCTCAGATAATTAATAGGTCGTCAAACATCGGGTGGGGTTCGACTTCCAAGTAAAGACAAAGATGGAGGGCTATCAGCTTTTAGAAGGCTTTTTGCCATCCATAATAGCGGAAACTAATTCCTTTGAATGGGTAGAATAATTAAGTAGATTCTGGTCTAAAAGTTCATTACAGTAACTTTACAAAATAATAAAATGTTATAACTAAGTTTTTATAAAATACGAAAGTTTTTGTACAAAAAGGTCACGCCTTCCCATTTTATTACATAATCTACTAAAATTCTTTCCATGTTCTCAAACAGACATTAAACCGATAAAAAGCCTAAATCTTTAATAAGCTGGGGTGAGAATTTTTGTTGTCTCAACCGATATTGGGCTGACCTCGTTCCCATAACCGTTGCTTCCCGTTAAGAGGACGTGCTAAACCTCAGCCAAGAATTAATGACTAATAAACGTCACCAACTAACGATGGTTTATACCTCTGAACTAGCTGCTTGTTGTCTCGACATTAAGTAATAATAATTAAGTAATAACTTGTGTCAATTATGTTGAGTTTAAGTGGTTACATTACGTCTACCTGACTGACGAATGATTGGAAAACACATTTGTTTGAAAACAGTAGTTTGATTTATTATGTTTACTACTCATTTAGTTCTGTGGCTAATCTATATATATAAATAAAACAAAGTCGGGTTAGTTACACCATTTATAACTCAAGAACAGCTGGACTGTTTCAGGAATAGCAGAATAACTAAAAAAATATGGTAAAAATTCATGAAAAAAAAAAAACTGATAACAATTATTCTCATACATACGATCTTATTGATTCTAAGGCGGTACGAAGTACGCCGGGGTCAGCTAGTTATTGTTATATGGATGGAGACCGTGAGACAAATCAGCAAAAGGCAATAACAAATAGCATAGGTATCTCAACACCTCTCCCCTGAATTTGTTAAATATAATTATTATAAGTGTATATTAGAAAGAAAGAAAAGAAAGACAAAGCATTTATTTGCGGCAAACATGACGCATAAAAAAAAGGACATAAACACACAAAAAATAACAAGTATATTATAGTAAATAGTGTGTGTATATAGCTTATTTATGTATTTGTGCACCTAGTTTTAATCCTTTTTTTTTACATTGTCCCTCTCAACCAAAGCACCTGCCATTTAATATCTTCACCAGCCTTGGTTGACTGGTAGAGAATGCCTAAGGCCGTCTTTTTGTGCTAAAAGTTTAAATAAATAAAAGAAGTACCTTCTATTCAAAAAGTCTTAAAATCGTATTAAGGTCTTTGATGCCAGTTCGGCCGAAAAATATCTACATATTTTAAACCCGAGACATCCTCATTTTGCATCATATGGAAGTATTTAACATGACCCAGGCTTTAATTACCCCCAAAATAAAATTACATCATTATTAACCCGTCAAACCCTCAACATCTTTACATAATAAACCGATAAAGTCCCAGTTACGTCATCAAAAGGATGAGCACATAAAAACAGATATTTTCGTCCCACTTTATCGTGTCCGTTCTCCGGATTCCGGATCAAATGGGCCGTTTTTAGCGGTATTCTCGCGGTAGGCTACGACAAGACGCGGTAAGCCACCTACATAGATACCTGAGACCGCAAGCCGTTGGTTTATTAAGACAAGAGCTGTGGCCACAAACAGATAATACAGCTTACATATCAGACCTTGTATGGTTTTATATCATTTTCTTTTGCTGTGGTATTTGTAAGCTATCATTGCCACCGAAGGTTTCATTTGTCTCGCCTGCTTTGGTCATTTCTGGTAGTATTCCATCTCTTAGTTCTTGCCAACACTTCTACTCTGCTTTCTCAAAAGTCTTGGAGACCATGGCTTAAAATTGGTCAGAGGCAAACAGAAGACAAGTCCATTGACGACGCGGAATAATAGCAGTTGATAAGAAAGAGAGGCTGCTCCATAAATTCAAGGTCGCTCAGCGTGCTATGGAACGGGCTGTGCTTGGAGTCTCTCTGAGGGATCGAATCCGCAACGAGGTGACCCGGCTGAGAACCAAAATTGTCGACATAGCTCACAGAATAAGCATGCTGTAGTGACAATGGGCCGGCCATATTAGCCATAGAATCGATGAGCGTTGGGGTAGACATGTTCTTGAGTGGAGACCGCGAATCGGTAAACGTAAAGTGGGACGCCCTCAGGCAAGGTGACGCGATTATCTCCGCAAGATGGCTGGTAGCAGCTGGATGAGAGTTACCAAAAATCGAGTTGAATGGCGTGCAATAGGAGAGGCCTATGTCCAGCAGTGGACTGCTATAGGCTGATGATGAAGAAAAACAGCAGCGGTATACAAGAATGAGCCTATAGCAGTATCACGGTGAAGGTATATAATACTACATTAATATGAATCACGCACGGAGTGTTAAATCACATGAAAGTTTTCACAAACAAATTAAAAACAATTCCATCGCCTGTCGTAATTAAAAGGATTTATGATGTAAATCTGACTCGAAGGAAACAAAGCGGTGGCGATGTCGGCCATTTTTTTCCACGCACCGAACACCTGCACTTAACAGGCCGAACGTGGCCTGAATTACTGAAAAAACGTCTAACATTTTCATTTCAGGCTGTATTTGAATATTTTTTACGTCACGATGGTCGAATTGCGGGATAAACTCGCCGTGAAAATAAATTAATATTGTGTAGAACAAAATATTGTTTGGAAAATATGGTGCACGATTTATTGAATACTTAAATAAAAGAAAATACGCTAAATAATATTTTTTTGTACAGCAATACATTTAGGTATCTGCAACGAGAATCTGTATCCGAATTGCGAAAAATTGTAATAGCAATAATAAAATGTAGATTCCATTTTGACAAACCTACACTATCCATTGCGTTGATTGAACTGTCGATATTCGATAAGACAAATTTTCCGAACATACCGTGCAATGTTTACTATCGAATTGTCAAAAGAGAAATTGTTTATATTTTCCTTGTGAGAATTATGAAGGCGTCAATATTATAGCGGTTTTTAAAGCAAATTACCTTTATAAATATTTACCAGCAGTAATTAGTATTCTGTGTCAACGTAGAATACTGAATTTAACCGTGTCATAAAATATTCATTTTAAAATGATATGGTACCGACTAGAACATTGTATTTTAATATTTAAATAGATTCTTTACACTATGTATTAAACTCGTTATGAATACATATGCTGTACGAGGAGTAATTACCTACATAAATAAAACCAACCATCCACCATCCATCTAATCTTTTCATCACCCTTGGTTGACTGGTAGAGAATGCCGGAGGCATTAAATCCACCTTTGTACATTTTTGTGCGAAAAATTTAAATAAATAAAATACCTTAGGTATCTACATATGAATATGACAATGACCCTTTAAAACATTAGTTTAGTTATTTTACTGAAACAACTGTATACTAAAAAGGACGGTTGAACTATAATCTATGAAGCTCCACCTCAAAATAATGACAAAGAAATAGAGCCTTCTATCCTATGCCTGGCATTTGGCAATAAATCCTAGCTGAAGCGCTGAGATAAAACGCTTCATTCATTATACGACGTGGCTGTTTGACCACTGACACCTCGCGACATTGGCGCTGCAACCGCTGGCTTTGCAAAACCATCCAATTCGATAAGCAAAGAACTTTTTGGTTCATGCTTTGTGAAGTCCGATTGTTTGATGGTTTCTATTTTCTTTAGGCTACTTTTGATTCTTAGTGGTGAATGGATATTAGTTTTTTGACAGTACCAAGGACCTAGTCAATATCTAAATTTATATTATTTTGTACTAGCTGCGCCCCGCGGTTTCACTCGCATAAGTTTCGATCTCAAATATCGGGATAAAAAGTACCCTATATCTTAATCCTGGTTATAAACTATCGGTGTGCCAAATTTCATCCAAATCCGTTTTGTAGTTTTTGCGTGAAAGAGTAACAAACATCGATCCATGCATACAAACTTTCACGTTTATAATATTACTAGGAAGTTGGATTTTTTAAGGTGCGCACAATAAAGAGTATTCCTATCTAGGCCTGGCGCAGGCTGACCAGTCATTGAAACTAGACCACCTAAGTTTTAGCCTAGACATGAGCTAATTCGTGCTAACAAGAGATAAGACTTAAACCTGATATTTAAATTAATAATAATAATAATATCCCTGGACATTTCACACAGCGCCATCTAGTCCCAAGCTAAGCAACCTAATGCTTGTGTTATGGTAACAAGATGGCTGATAAACTACTTATATACATTTTTTTTTTTTTGTAAATACATACATATTATAGATAGAAAAACACCAATTAAAACTATTCAAAAAATTATAGTCCCATTTTCCTCGTAATATACAAAAAAATATTTGGGTTAAGCTTTTCATCATGTTTTCAGCATAAAGCGACAGGATTATGTTCGCGAATGTGGACCTATTGCTAATAATAATTATCATCATTCATCACTCTCCTGCCCTTATACGTATATTTAATATACTTACTGCTCTTATACTTAAAATTTATTTGAGGTCAGCGTAACTTGTTTCTTTCTTCCATACTTCTTTATTAGGGACTACACACACTTATTCAGCTCTATTCAGTTTATGCCCATAGAAAACAACGATTTTATATGGAGACGCGTACGCATCCGTTCAGCTTTCCGCGTTTATTCGGCTTTCGCGGCAAACAAGTATAAAATGAGGACAAATGTGTTATTATCATGTGAGTGCTATAGATAGAGTTCAGCGCTGTTCTGTCGCGTTCACGCTGTTCCGCCGCATACGAACGCGGCGGAATAGCGTTGTACACGGATGGTTCTCGACTCCTTATCGACCAGTTGCAGTTGCGACCTGCATAGTTCCTGCATAGATTTTATCTATTATTACGTAATCATTATGCACGCAAGGATTGAGGGAGTTCGGACGTCGGACTTTAAAAGTAAAGTAATTATAATTATTTTATTTTTACAAAATAAAATGATGGACGAAGAGAAACTTATAGTGCTAATGCAAAAATATTCTTGCTTGTACAATATTAGTTCGTCACATTATAGCGATCAACAGAGAAAAAGTTATGCTTGGGAAGAGAGAAGCGTTTCAGCGGAGATAATACGCTATGTCGGCTTTTCTCATTCTTACGACGCTGTACGCGGCTGATAGAAGCAGAACTGTATAAGTGTGACCAAAATCGTTCAGCGAAACGCAAATAGAGCTGAATAAGTGTGAGTAGTCCTTTATTCGATAATGCACACTCAATTACAGGTAACCACAGCTTACACATTATCGAGTACACATGCTCTGAATACATAATTAACTTATAAATATATTAAAATAAAAAAAAACAACAATAACGTGCTAATACGAGATTTACATGCTTTAAAAGATTTAAAATTACATTTATAAAATACCTACAATAAAACAAAACATTTTTTTTTTAATATTGATAGTTCTGTACTAATCTATATACTAATAATAAAGCTGAAGAATGTGTTTGTTTGAACGCGCTAATCTCTGGAACTAAATAAAGGTCGAATTTGAAAAAATCTTTTTCATTTGATAGCCCAACTCTTGAGGAATCTTCCTCAAGAGTTGGGCTATCAAATGAAAAAAAAATTATAACATAACCCTTCGACCCTAAGGAGGCGAGCAAAAAGAAAAAAGTCAGAATGAACGCTAAGCGATAACGAATAGCACAAGCAGCACCCTAATTTTGTAACATACTATCAATCACAATTTGAATAATTTTGAAGCATATTGCTTCTTATGTTCGAAAACTTCGTCTGCTCAACAGCGTAAATAACGCAATGAATGTTTTTGAACTGTCAAAATGAAAGCCATTGCTATGTGCTACGCAATACCCCGCTGGTAATGCGATGCGACGGGGTGGGTCGGGGGAGCAAGAAACACGCGGATGAAGTCACGAGCAAAAGCTACTAATATTATAAACGTGAAAGTTTGTATGGATGAATGGACGGATGGACCGATGGATGGATGGATGGATGGATGTTTGTTACTCTTTCACGCAAAAACTACTGAACGGATTTGGATGAAATTTGGCACACAGATGGTTTATAACCAGAATTAACATATAGGATACTTTTTATCCCGATATTTCCACGGGATCAAAACTTATGCGGGTGAAACCACGGGGCGCAGCTAGTAATATATAAGTTTTAAATTGCCAATCCGTCTTAAGCAAACATGGTACTGAATGCTCGTGAATTCTCTGGATGAGAAGAGAACCTTTGCCATGAAAATAATAGGCCCACATTCTCTGATCACCGAAATAATTGAAAATATTCGCATTTATAAGCGAAGAATTAATAACGCAGTAAATCTTCAAGCCTGACACACCTAGCTCTTCCTTTCAGCAAGAACAATACCTCTGGCGGGCATTATGCCAAATTGCGTCAGGCAAGAATTTACAAATGGCGGAATGCAATGCCCTGTTTGCACGGACAATGCTTCGCCGAAAACTCATGCATTATGCGAACGACAATGGAAATGGGATATATGATAATAAAATACCTACCATCCGTTTTTGTCGTTTGAAAGTCCTTTTCCACCTAGTCCCTGGGTTTTTTTACCTGTCTCAACCGACCGGACTCAAGTACCAGCATGCTAAGCGGCTTATCTTTTCACTATGGCAGGATTTATTTTCATTAAGGTCGTGCCAAAGGAGATTCAACAACCATATCAGCACTTTTCCCGCGTATCTACAATACCACTAAAAATAACAAACAACAAGAAAAATATCAAAACTACATGGCACTGTTGTCAGCCGGTTATCAAGGCGATGACCTCAAGGAAGACGGCGCACAGTGGTCAGGTGCTTCCTTGCACACTTGCACAATTAGGTTTCGGGGAGACCCCTTTACAGTCTCCCCAGAAATGTGCCCTAACAGGTGTTGCACAGAGGGGACTCCGGATTGGTCTTTTGAGAGGTAACTCTGTTCTTTCATGTGTAAATGGTGACCGCCGGGGTGGTTTAAGTAAGGTAAAAATCCCTGGTTTTATCCCGAAAGACCGGGAGCCATTTGAAATCATCGCACCGAAAAAAAAATAAAGGTAATTAAGGCGAATTCACCAATGGAACTGAGCACGATCAGCAAATTTAAGTCGCCATCAAAAACTGTCAGTATCATGATTGCTGTGGAACATTGACACTGACAGCTTGGGATGTACTGATCGCGTTCAGTTTCATTGGTGAAATTCGCCCTTATACAGACCCCTTAGTTGCCCCTTAGGTGCAGATGCCTTAGTTTATTATTACAGGGTAGGAAGATCCTGCCAGGGTAGCGGGATTGTCCGAAAGGGTTACCGCTGCCCTGGAACATAAAGGGCTAAGGAAGGAACACGGGTGGGTTTTAGTCAGTAAGAGTCTGACACTCCCTCCTGCTCCACCCAGAGCGGGAGGAGTCATTTGATGATTTCCCATACTCAAAAAAAAAAAAAAAAAAGGGTAGGAAGATGGTGGTACTCACATTCTGGTCTTACGCGTATATCACTGTTTCCACCCATTTTATCAAAAAACCCTAGGACTCACTTTTACCGGCAGATTCTTTGTGGTTTTGTGGTTGTGGTACGTGTGTACGTATTTATGTAGTAGTGTGTGTGTATTTATGTGGCAATGTGTGTACGTTTTTATAATAATATACCAAACAACTTAAAAATGTTTACTTTTACAGCATTTAAGCACAAATTATATAAATGGCTAAATACACAAAATATTTATTCTATTAAAGAATTTAAGGGCTGATTTTTCCATCGCCAGATAACTTTTATTCGAGGAATAAAATTGACGTTTGACAGTTTTTGTATAAAATAACAGTCAAAATTTCAAAATTATTCCTCAAATAAAGTTATCAGATGATTGAAAAATCAGCCATACATATGCTCCAACAATAATACAACATTATGTGATGTAACGCATACCGACAAGTTTGCATGCTATTTATCTATGGCAAAACATGTAAGCGCTAATTTTAATGTAACATCTGTAATACCATGTTTTAATGCAAATAAAAAAATTATTGGTTAATGCTTTTCACCTTTGTTATTCATTAAGTAATAAAATGAACTTAACTTTAGGTATTGAACACTGAAGTTATTTAAAAAAAAGTATAAGTATCAATTTGTAAAAGAAGGCAAATCATTTATCGTCATTTGATATTCATAGCCACCGTCTTGTTTCAAAACGACTCCCACGCCGCCGCCGTTCATTACTGTTTTCGTTTAATTTTATAACTTTTTAGCATAAAATATCTATCCTAAATAAGCGATATTTTACGTAGAGTAGACTTTTATTAATATCGGAATGAAAACTTGAAAGTATCCAATTTTACATAATAGGTATATTATCCCTCTTCGGTCACGATTTATATCTCAACGTATTTTCATCAAAATTTATTAATTAATGTTTACAATAAATTTAACCAAAATCAAGGCAAAAATACTTTTTATTTGTTATTTATTCAAGTAAAATTAAACAAAACAAGTAGTGAAACTGTACGCAAACCTATATGGTAGCCACGAAAGTACCTAGAATAAGCTATGGCGCCCACCACAAGTCATCATCATCATCATCTGCCTAGCCTTTTCCCAACTATGTTGGGGTCGGCTTCCAGTCTAGCCGGATGCAGCTGAATACCAGTATTTTACATGGAGCGACTGCCTATCTGACCTCCACAACCCAGTTACTGGGTAATACGATCCCCCTTGGTAAGACTGGTTGTCAGACTAACACGCGCCCACCACAAGTAACCTACTCCATGTATATATCGCGGCTAAATAGTTTAATTTACCTTTCAGTTAACAGCATAGTATTTTTACTAAGCGGTGCCGTGAACTAGCGGTTTGAATGATATTCAGCCATTCAATCAAACAGCTAAGCAAATTATTTGGATTGATAACGTTTAACTACTTGCCTAGCCCAGACATTTAAATTGGTACTGGTTTAAAGCGGTAGTTGTTTATTGTAGTTTTGATAAATTACAAAATGCATGTTTAATAACAAGTTCGCCAGTACAAATTGAATAGTACCTACTATCATTTACAAAAGAAAATCCTAATATATAATATTATAAACGCGAAAGTTTGTATGGATGGATGTTTGTTATTCTTTCACGCAAAAACTGCTACACGGATTTGGATAAAATTTGGCACACAGATAGTTTATAACCAGGATTAACACATAGGATATACTTTTTATTCCAATTTTCCCATGGGATCGAAACTTATGCGAGAAAAACCGCGGGGCGCAGCTAGTGCTTACATGAATTTACCACAACCCTTTGACGCCAGTGACAGACCATGTGCCGTTCCTATGAAGGTACATAACCTTTAAATTCATAAAGTGCTGAACGGCAACTAGTATCGTCACAGGTTAGGTGCAAGCTTGCAGAATAGGTAATGAGCCTCCATGAGATGTAAGGAGATGACTGAATCAAACGTAGACCTCCCCTTATTCAAACAATATTGTATCTTCTGCTCGCTTACGTCATTGACATGATTAACATGACTGAGGAAGCAAATATATCGATTATAAAAGTTTGTCAATAAGACAGGTAAGCTGATGAAGTGATTATTAGCGTTTTGAAAAATTATTAAAAGGTATTATAAATACGAATAGAAAGTGGTAGAGAGAAAAATAAACGAAATTAAGATAATATTATGAGATTTTGTGACTCTTGTGACTTTAAATAAAAATTATATTTTTAATTAATATAGAATCGGCAAAGTATAATTTTTTAACATGTTTTTTGAAAGACGTGATCATGACACTTTCAAAATTCAAGGTTATAATAATCATATCATTTAAAACGGAACGTCATGTAAAGGGAATAAAACAATATCGACACTTTTTTACTTTAAGTTAAATTCCCTGTTCAAAAATCAAATCCCCGACGCGTAATGTCGTAAAAAATTATGAAAATAATTACTATAATATCGACTTTTTTCGTTCTCTATTCACCAATTTGCAAGCATATCCAAAATTTTTGTACTGCTCATTGGAATGCCCCAAATTGAGCAACGAATGTTAGACAATAATTGTTTCCACCAGCTTACCTAAAAATATCTACCGCTAAGCCTTATTTTAGAGAGAAACCGGAGAAACCGACACAAGACTCGAACATCGAAAAATATTTCCAAATAAATATCCTACGTCCCCAAAAGAATTTAATATTGCCTAGAGGATCGTAGCCTAAATATTTAGTGCGAGCATTTCTTACAATTTCTGTACCTATAAGATATTTGCCCCTTTAGCTTTGGGTGGAGTTGCTGTGAGTAAATTGTGACTGTTTTTTTTTATCTAGATTATTAATTGGCTAAAGCTTTGGTTAACTAAGAAAGCGGGGAATAGTCACACAATAGCAGCTGCCCAAAAGTGGTTTTCGACATCTTAATGTCAAATACTGCAGAAAATGACAGATTTTCATGACGGCTGTTAAAAGGTAATAATAGGTAATACGGGCTGGTGTCCGCAACTCCACGGCAATGCGCGTATTTTGCGTACGGCTGTTATAATATGAAGGAACCGTTTTCCTAGAATACCAAAGCATAACTGAAATATTCTCTCCTCTTCTTCTCTCTTTTCTCTCTTCTTATTTTCTCTGTTGTCAAAGTCAAAGCATTTATTTCAAATAGGCACATAAAAGGCATTTTTGAACGTCAAAAATTACAATAACATAGAATTGGTTCTAGTCGCCCCTTCCAAAAGGTAGTTTTCGTATGGAGAAGAATGGGCAAGAAACTCCACTTAACTTTTAGAGAGGAATTTTCGTACTTAAACCTAGTTCTATTTTTAGACATACAGCAACATTCTATTTTTAACCCCCGACGCAAAAACGACGGGGTGTTATAAGTTTGACGTGTCGGGGTGTGTGTGTGTGTGTGTGTGTGTGTATGTCTGTCTGTGGCATCGTAGCTCCCAAACGGATGAACCGATTTTAATTTTGTTTTTTTTGTTTGAAAGGTAAATTTGTTCTTTAAGCAAAATGCCATGTCTAATTTAATTAGACATGACAACTCTAATTAACATTAGAACTCAATACACAGGTCTCAAATAAATCCTTCTTTTTTTTACTCTAATCCATAAAATCTTTATGGATCCAACTTGGAGGACTAAAATTTAAATAAAGCTTTAAAAGATTAAGGAAGATGTGATTAAAATTCCTGGAACAGAGATCCGTCAAATTTAAGTCATTGAGCAGCTTACTCAGAAATGCAATTATTGTCTAATGAGGTCACGTTTTCCCATATCATGTAGAATGGAAATACGTCACGCAAAAAACCCACCTAATTAAAACTGAAAAACGAGATGAAATATCTTTAATTTTATACTCTCAAAGAAACATTAAATAAATTATGAAATATCAAATATGGGTCGACCACATTGGATGAATAAACCAGGATAAACGGTTTTTGACGAATATATGTAACCTTACCTATATTCGTCAAATAATTAAGGTAAGGTAATATCCCTAAATTACCTTACGCTAAATACCTAATTATTTAGAAAAATCGTTTTTCTTTTGTATTCTCAACCCTATGTTTCCTTAATTATTATATTTTTGAATATTTTGAATGTTGTGAATATTTCTCTTGGTAGGTCGGTTATAGTAGGTAACTCGAGCCTTACTTTACAATTCACATTTTGAAATATCAGGAGCAAAATCTGTTCCCGAATGAATTACTTAGGTATCAGGGTTTCATAAAATCACAACATCCTATAGGTAACGTCCATCCTTTTTACACAAACAATAACAACGCATCATCATGATAAAGCCCATAACAGGACTCCGACGAAATTATAAAGTAATTTATCATTTTCACAGCGCATTTGGCGATACGTCATTATTCATTCCGAATCGTGGAAAGCGTACAATGTAACCATTGTGTTTTTTATAACAGACCTCTTGAAATCCGGACGAAATTTTCCGAGGCCTATTTTTGGTCCCCTAAATACCTTGTTGCGTGTTTTTTTTCGAATTGCTCAATCTAGTGATAAACGGTAGACTGCGATGGGTTAATAATTGGTTAATTAAAAACCACTCTTTCACATTTTTTGTAAAAATAACTGAAGTAGATTATAGGTAATTAAAACATATGTAGGCAGGTATCCGGCGAATGAATCAACGGTCAGTGTTATGTTGATATTTCCAGTTCCACATTCTTGAATAGGATTTCTCAATTCAGAAAATCATTTCATCACAAGCAATTAAAATATTAACACACAACACTACAGAAAACATAATCAACATGATAACTTTATTTAAAAAAATGGCAGCGCAATTTTTGAGAAATAACTTTTGTTAAAAATTCCTGAGTGTTAACAAAAAAATTCGTTAACTCTGAAACACGATCACGCTTCGTAAACACAAAAATTATGGAGAAAAATAATACCTTCAACAAAGTATTATAATAAAATACTCGACATACTAGCTCAGAGACAAATTTAAAGAGATTAATATTATGACTGTGCCTTCTCAGTATATTTATGAAAATCTTTTATATGCCCATATTTTGTTTTTTAATACAGTGATTGATATCCATGATATAAATACTAGGAACAAACACAAATTTGTTGTACCTACAAGGTGGCTCGTCCAGATGCCAATGAATACGATTTTATAATAAACTTCCAAGCCCCGTTCAAGATCTAAACTAAATCATTCATTAAACGTAAGTTGTACCAGGAAGCCTAAAATACCATTAAGGATTATATAGAGGACAAAAAGGCTTGGGATTGAGCTGCTTCCAATTTGTAAACTGTTTTGTTTTTTTTTTCTTGTGTTGTTGTTGTTTTTTTTTTTATAAACTTTGACATTAATGAATTTTAGAAAGCTTACTTTGTAAAATATTCTATTATTTTAATTATTGTGAATGTGAAGACTATGTGGGTGGGTCATTTCATTTATTTTATTTTTCTCTCTGGTCTGTTAGTTTTTATCATAGTCTGGCAGTTTGAGTAATTAATGTGGTCTACCCAAAGGTCCTTACTTTGGTATTGTTTGTCGTATCTGTTCTGTGGGCTGCACGATTTCTGACAAATGCGTGCACTGACTGGACAGGCCCTCTCAATCTGTGTGGTTCTTTCCTCAAAAGACCATCTCAGACATCGATCTACATGGTCTTCATATGATCTGACTTAGATTATGCCTGGAGTTTAAAGGAGACTGTGACCTCTGAGTTTGTTTCGGCCTTTCTTCTCAGAGTAGTCAGATAGGAAACGCCGGCCTCATCTAATTTTAAAATATGATTGACGTGTAACAGTGTTTGTACAAACCTACTTACAAAATAAAATCATTTATCATTTAAAAGCTCAAACCTGCAGCAGCATTTAAACCATCAGAAACCGTAATTGAGTAATAGTCCAGTTAAATTCAGTACCAGACACGGACGACAGTTTTAACTAACTCACAGTCAATCGTTGTCACAAAAATGGCCACAGAATTTGTGAGTGCGCTCTCCATCGTCGATAACTTTAATATTTAGCTTTATCTGGTTCTATTTAACTCAATCAAGTTGCGAGAAGTGCATAACTAGTGACGGTAGTGAGCATCGATCCTGATTGCCAGGCGAACTTGTATTTTAACCTTGTTGGTTGTTTGTTCATTAAATTTAAACTAACCTTTCGCAGTTCATGACGCAGGATGGCTGGTAGCAGCTGGATGAGAGTTGCCGAAAATTGAGTTGAATGGAGTGCAATAGGAGAGGCCTATGTCCAGCAGTGGACTGCTATAGGCTGATGGTGATGATGACGTAGTCAAAGTCTGGGAAATTATTGATTTATCAAATTGAGACACTTCGTCGATTTGCCGTGTTATAGCCATTTCAAACAACTGTGAAAGAATGACAGTTGTGATTCGAATATACAGACAATTTAAATTGGTAGTCTATTTGATAAACAATTGATTTCCTTAACTTCACAACGTTGAATACGTACTATATTCAAGAGTAGAGTAATTCAAATGCACCGGCTGCTCCTATGCTACGCCTGCTACACTACAAAGAAGTAGTATTAAGATAATTCAATTAACATTATAACTAAATTATGAAGGTAGGTATAAACAGTTGGTAACTTTCAAATTCATAAAGGTATTGGCTTACCACTGGCCTAATTTCCTCTTTCGTCCGAAAAGTATTAAATTGCAAATCCCATTAACGAAACAATGGAACATCGCGAATTTTTCAAAAATTATTGTTCTTTTCGTTCCCGTGATCCCACAGAGTACAGTGTAATATACTGAAACGTGATTCCGTCATCACATTGATGTGACGTCACCATCAACTGTCATGGCCGCCACGTTGATCAGTTCACCTCCCGTACGTGGATACGTCAAGTGAAAGGTACACATGACGCCCCGATCCTCTCCCGTTTTATTAACTATCCGAATAGGAGAGTAAAACTAGGGGTTCGAACGATACAGGCACGACGGTGTCACGATAAATGGATTTACATAATGCGGGTAGTTTAAGGATTTCCTGTTAAGCGATAATGGATTTTTAGTTTAGAAACATGAACTAAACTACCCTAACTAAATTAAAAATTTGTTGGCCTCCTACGGCAAGCTGACATATTTCCAATTGGCAGGTGGTTTGGTATTAATACATAAGGAAACAACAAACTATCTCAAACACCGTATATTTATAAAATTAAATCTAAAGCAATAAACGGTGAACCTTAAAGAACTAATTTAACTTATCATTAACAAATTAAGTAGGTGTCTATAACTATAAATTAATATTGCCAGCCAGCTAAAATTTCAGCAGAAAGAGCTAGGGTCGTGAGGAGTTGGAGATAAACCCAGTACTGTTCCGTTTTAAACGTTTAAACTAAATAATTTAA
Source organism: Apamea anceps (assembly GCA_951799955.1). Taxonomy (NCBI): domain Eukaryota; kingdom Metazoa; phylum Arthropoda; class Insecta; order Lepidoptera; family Noctuidae; genus Apamea; species Apamea anceps. The sequence continues at coordinate 15,794,721 of OX637506.1, forward strand.
TTTTCAATTCAAATTTTAATATGAAATTGATGGTTCAAATTGTGTAACTACTTGAATAAACGAATGAGCCTGAATGATAATAACAACGGAATAAAATATTGTGAAGAAAAGTATGTCCTGAAGGAAGAGTCAAATTAATAAAATTTTATTACTACTCTCGACCAATTTATTATCAATCCGGAACACCTACCTTAAAATACCTTTTCCATCCACAAAATCCGAGCTACAGTATTTAAAAAATACGGCGTTAGAATAATAAATAAAAGTTAGTTCGCTCTTTCCACGCTGGCAGCCTCTTTTAATAGCTACTATTAACGTCAGTTCCAGGCGAATAAGTACATTTTCCTAATAGTTCCAGTGAAAAATTTCTGTGAACTATAATTTGGCGTCTCAAGTTCTACTTGGAACTAGTTTATGGACCTCTGAGAAGAGTTTTCAGTTAATATTTTATTTTTAATTAAAAGTTCTATTTGTTGTTGAAGATTGCTGAGCTGTAATCAGTTATCTGGGAAAAAAGTTGCAGACCTCAGAAAGTTTTATCATGAAAGTGATTGCCCGTTACGTATATGAATAGTTTTCGTAACTTTAGCCTTTGTGGAGCCATAAGAGGGCTAGAAAGCGTCGCGGTGAACCCGTAGAAGATGGCGGGACGAACTGGACGGAACAAACGACCAGTGCTCGACATTAGCACTGGATCGCAAGCACTAGAAGTCCTGGGGAGAGGCCCTTGCCCTCCAGTAGGATGAAACAGGCTAATATTAGCAGTAACGTAAAGTTAGATTGTAGTCCGCAGAAAAGTATTGTGGTTCTTTTACCTATTGTGGTATAGTAATTTTATTTTATTTTAGATGTGTCTTTGTGTCTTCACATATACATAATTAATTTATACAAAATATCCTAAAACATTTTAAGAGTAACGTAGTTTCTTGCCCATTCTTCTCCATACGAAAACGACCTTTTGGAAGGGGCGACTAGAATCAATTCGATTTTACTGTCATTTTTGACGTACAAAAGTGCCTTCTATGTGCCTATTTGAAATAAATGCTTTGACATTGAAACGCCAAACGTAAAGACTAAAACCAACTTCGCCATTTCACAGTAACATTAAATCCGCTTCAACTGACAGGAATAAACCGCTTTTAAAATACAATAATCGTTTTCATAAAATATCAACGTTTATTTCTCAAGTAAAAGACAATAAAACAATATCTGCATTTACAGTTCGTTATGTTCAGATACTAAAACAAATTGCTCTCTTCTCATTGAAACTTCTATCTTCTCGAAATAAAATACATTTTCAGACGTGCTTAAGTGATTATTGTGATAAAATGTAGGTAATCTACGTTCGCGATAACTTTGGCAAACGTGTAAACAAATATGAGTTATTGGAAAAATAACCTTAATCCTTGCGCAATAAAGTTCTGTTTACGATGCAACTTCATAAATTTTTAAGACATAGCTATAAAGTTGATATTTGTCTAATTTGAAATAACATAAATTGGAAACGTTTTGAATAGACCTTACATGAAAAATATCCTTCGAATTTTATTGATCTGCCACCCAATAGGTTGAAAAATATGAGTAAATTAGTCTCAGCTTATCATTTTGGCAACGGGATGTTACTGTATCGGCATGAGCGACGCCTTGGCAGACCGGAGATTAACGGGTCTATTAAAAAACCTGTTAAGCACAAATTTAACTTTTTCGTCTTATATTTTTTTTCCTACATTCGTATTTCATCTCCTGATCTCATCAAATGAGGAATAGTAGAAGGGGAAGAGGAAGAAGGGGAGAAGGGAAGGCCTAAGAAACGATAAATGGACTGTGTGAAAGATGATATGGTAGGTAGGGGGTGACTACTAAGATAACTCCTAATAGAGAAATATGGAAGAAGACATTTTTCATCGACATCAAATAATTTGGAATCAGGAGAAGAGAATGATGGTGATTCTTAGCTCATCTAGTATAGCGTTGACGTCGCAAATAGGTATGTTCGGCAAAATGTGAATAGTCGTGATTTTCTATAAGGGTTCAGAATGGATAACTGTGTGACGTCACATTTAGCTAGTCCTGTTTCACATGTTGGAGTGTTAGCGAACATGTTATAGTGGGTACGCAGCTTTAGACGCCACTGTCTTCTGGTAAAAAAACCTCTTGAACATGGATTTAATTATCTGAAATCGTCACCGCAAAGTGTATCGAACAATGCTCGTTTTTCATCGTATAATGTAGGTAGGCTAAGTACACACGCAGCGACATTAGTCGCCGACACTCTTTTGAAATCGCCAGATTTCAAAATCACACACAGAATTTAATATCACTAGCGAAAACTCGTAAAAATCTGTGTGTGGACGTGTGTTCATTAGCATAAGGAAAGGCCTAAACGGAAGACAGTTAGAGCGGTTCTGCACTGCATCCGATCCGAATCCGAGAAATGACGGCCCGAAGTAGCCATAGTACTATTAGTATGAGGGGTTGCGAACTACATCCGAACTCAGTCCGTCCGAATTTAGAACATTCCCAATTCGTATTGAACTCGGATCTTGAATTCGGACACGGATCAGACGTAGTGCGAAACCGCTCTTACAGTTTGGCATCAGTTACAGCAAGAAGAGTTACCCGAGTAACTATTATTATTCATAGTGATTTGGTTTTATTTTCAGCATCTACTTGATATTCTACGTTAAAACAGTCGCACGGAAAAAGCTATCTTAAAAACTACAACGTTAAGTGCGATTTATGACTACCGGAGGAGAAGAAAAGAAATTCAAGCGGAAACATTAAGATAATAATATTTGTGACTATTTTTAAACTAAAAACTGAGACTAACTACATAAATTACTTAGAGTAGTAAAGTGAACTATTCCTATCACGCTACTTCTGTCACATAAGTAATAATATTACCATGAAAGTTGCTTACAGTCCAGCCGTCGAGAGAATACGTTCCTGACACATGTCAGTGCGACAATTCTACTAGACTATAAAGATCAAATTCGCAGAACATGTATTCGTTTGCACGAAACTGATAGGTGTCAAGAATGTATTCTCTCATTGGCCGCACTGTAGGTACAGACGCCAGCACATCAAGCTACTACAATCTGTCAAGTTTCTTTAATAGATTTTCAACTTTATCGCTAAAGCATTAAGGTTCAAGGTTGATTGGGAAAATTTTACAGTTTCGGGTAGCTTGACCTGCTGGCGTCTGTACATGAAGCTTTGACCGATACGGTAAAGTCAAGGAAATTAATTATGAAGTAACTAGCAACTTAAGTTGTCCGTATAGTATATTCAAATCACAACTGTCATTATTTGACAGTTGTGTGAAATGGCTATAACACAGCGAATGACTGGACCGGCTGCAAACCAGAATGGATTATCTTTTGCAATAACATTAGCTATTCATTGCTCCTTGCTATTCATTCAACAACAAGATGAAGAAGAACTATGTTTGAAAGACTACAAAAGATTTCTGTGTCTGTTTGTTGTTGTTTCTCTTGTTTATCTGCGTGTGTTTTAAAAAAAAGGGTTTTCTGTGATGTATAACTTCCATATATTAGTATCTACCTTTGAAGAGGGAGGTGAAGTGTTTTCCAATAATTAAATCTACATTGAGGGTTCCATATTGTAAGATTGCCTAAGTGTTTTTGTGTCTTTTTTTGTACAAAAGGAGGGTACACATAATACAAGGGGAAAGTTACGACTGGAGTCGAGTATACCCGATTAAGCATCACCGACCCGAGCGTGACGATTCAGTTTCGCTCACTATTCAGGAAGAGCGCAAAGTGCGCCTAATAAAGACATTTACATTTCAAAAATACTAGATTTGAGAGTTGTTACAACACGTTAATAGACCACGTCATCGCGCGTATTTTTGATTTCCGAAGCGCCTATTTTTTGTTGGACATCTGTATGTAAGTTACCTTGGTAAATTAGCGAAATTATTAATTAGTACATTATAATTAACTAGCTAAACTTTAAAAATATTTCCATTTTATTCTATACAGAAGACGTCGACGAATACTTCGTATATAATATGATCATAATTTGATCATTTATTACCAAGCCTACTTCCATCAACAATGTTGTTCACCCTAACTGAATCAGTTTGACAGATCGAGCGGGATACATGGCACGGGGAAGTGGGAGCAAAATATGAATTTCAGCTAAACTATTTCAAGCCCTTAATCCCAAATCTCAAAATAACCTGAAGCTCAAATAAGACTCAATACGATAACTCCACATTATCAGTACAAAAATCCAATTCGTAAGGATCTATGAAAAGGTATTTACAATACACATATGATTGCTTTGTGTCCGCTTGCGGATTCCGGATGCGGAAACGATAACGGAAATACATTTATCTCGAGTACGGAAAAGTTGTCGGTCGGTAGAAATGCTTAAAGCATTTTTACACAGACTAGTAGTTGCTGGAGACTTGCTAGCACGTGGATCGTTATCATGATATTTATAGGGTTAGCAGACCACTTATTTTCTCGTTTTTCTTTGTTATAAGTTGAGATACTGTCGTATACTTTACAAATGCCATTATGAAGATGAATTATGTAAGATTTTATTTAAATAATATTAATTTATCTGGCGGAAATACCTACGTATGCTCTCATAGTCTGTATCGTACGTTAGATAGTCCGTTTCGAAGTCTGTTATTTTTAAACGACTCTAAAAAGGAGCTTCTCTATTCGACCTGTATTTCCAAAGTATTAGATACTTTAGCGCAACCTTCACCTGAAATAGCGAACCTACTTGCTGTTTGTTCCGACATTAACAATGTGTATTATATTTGTTTAACAATGTGTTTTATAGTTTAAGTTATGATGAGGCTGACATACCACTGTGGATAAAAGCCTCTAATAAAAACTAGATTAAAAAAAAAGTATTAGATACTTGGTCCACCTAGGATCTCAGGTTAGAGAATCTTACATAACTTCTTTGATTGTATTTATTTATTAATAGCTGCGCTCCGCGGTTTCACCCGCATAAGTTTCGATCCCGTAGGAATATCGGGATAGAAAGTATCCTATGTGTTAATCCTGGTTATAAACTATCTGTGTGCCAAATTTAATTCAAATCCGTTTAGTAGTTTTTGCGTGAAAGAGTAACAAACATACATCCATCCATCCATACAAACTTTCACGTTTATAATATTAGTAGGAAGGATTACGACAGTGGCGTGGGTTACAAGTTTGTTCCATAATTTATGAATTTTCTGTATTTCCCTAAGCATAAAATTGTTTTTGTCCCTAATCTAGCCGCCATGTTGGATTTTCATTTTGACCTCACTAGCGGCTTTAGCACCCTCGAAAACCATGAAAACGACATCCATGACCAACATTTTGTAAATTTTCGCAGCCGCCATCTTGGATTTTCATTTTGACCTCACTATCGGCTTCAACGCCCTCGAAAATCGAGAAAATTGTCACTGTCTCTTTCTATATTCTATATAATAAATGGGCTTTTTCGTTACGTGAAGATTTCTACCAGTTTACTCCTACCGCAAGCCACGTTTAAGAACTTCGTTCCAATATACGAGGCACCCCATTTCAGCTGTTAAATCAGCACTAATTCAGATGCCCTATGCAATCGAGTGTGCAGCAAACCAGCACCCTAATTGCACACACACACTATCAATCTCAATCTGAATCATTTTGAAGGATATTGCTAATCCATTGCTTCATATGTTCGAAAAATCTGTCTGCTCAACAACGTGAATAACGCAATGAATGTTGTTGAACTGTCAAAATGAAACCCATTCCTAGTGATAGTGTGTTACGTAATCACCCTGCAGTTCAATAGAACTAGGTTTATAATTTGAGCTAGTCTATTTTCCAGTGAAATTCAAAAATACCAATAATTCCGACCATATTTGTTAGTTATTAAATAGGTATCTAATTAGTATTATGCACATGGCTTTTGTGGTGTATCGGATGTAATTTAATATCGTCCTACGCACGTTTTCATTAAGCCTCGTTCAGACAGGCTCAGTCTGTCAATATAGCTTTTTGGCAGCCACCGTTCACCCCAAAACCGTGTATTTCAAACTTTATATTATTACTCGTACCTACTTTCAAAGGGAATTCAGCTTGTCCTTTATGAAATATATTGTGAAGGATATTATGCAGATTAAGAGAGCGATAATGAATCAGAAACATTCTGAAATATAGGTTTTGTCCTGTAAGTAAAGTTTACTTTATTTACTGGATAGTGACCATTCGGAGGTCGTTTAGTATGCGGGACAATGTAATGTGACGATAAGTGTGCCAGACAATAGTGAATTAGTAAATAAGTAAGAATGCTTATGTTTTGTTGTTATGTTTATATAGAGTCTTAACCCTATGTATGTATCGAAGCTGTGATTGGGCGCAATCACAGTTTGGGATCCTGACTCCGAGCAGGTTCAGACAGGTCCAAACCTGTCGGGAATGTAAACCGAAATAAACGATTCTATAAGTGAAAAATTGTAATCTAACATAGGGGTACCCACTACGTGCGCCCACGTAACTGGGGTACTAATATAGGTCGATTTCTAAAAATGTTACCATTCAATCGCTCAAGTGTTCCTGTATATTACCAACAATGTTAGTGTGCCAATATATCTCTAAAACTCTGCAAGCATTTAATTTGTGTCCACTAACCCAGTAAATAGTGTACATAACGTACATTTAGAATATCACGGATCCGGTTTCCGATTCATGATATTATAAACTAGCTTCTACCCGCGATTTTGCTCACGTGAAATTTCTTGTCTTCACATCCCACCGTGTCAAATCGCATTGCCGCATTTTTTCTTTTTGCTCGTCTCCTAAAGATTGAAGCGCGATGTTAAATATAGATTGCCTTCCTGAAGAATTGGGCTATCAAATGCAAAAGATTTTTTTTTTTCATTCGAGTGGTAGTTCCAGAGATTAGCGCGTTCAAACAAAAAACAAATAAAATCTTCAGCTTTAATATTAGCATAGATAATATATAGAAACGGTGTACCACCTAAGAAATCAGTCAGAATTTCGTTTCGCAGGTCTAAATATACAGTGTATAGAACCACAGCTTTACGCGGAATATCATGACAATGTGGTTCATTAAATTAAATTGCCAAAGTTCCATGCAAACTAACTCGTTTTACATAATAATATGCTGCAAAGGTCAATTTCCTGACTGGTGTGTATTGAGAGCTAATAATAGATTCTTTCAGGGAAATTAAATGAAAACGTGAACTTTCTCTTGTGGGGGGTAAGTGGGTAAGTATACCTTACTAGGCTGTCATGTGTGCAAATGGAAATTAGTGTGGTGGCCCAGTGGTAACGGCCGCGACTTACGAGTTGTAGGTTTAAATCCAGACAGGCGGTTTACCTTGCATAAATCATTTCATCACCACTGCTGTCAAAACGGCGAAGGAATACATTGTGAGGAAATCGGCATGTCCTAGAACAAAACATGCGAAGACATATGAAATCAGAATCTATCAACCTGCACTGTGCCCGCGTGGAGGATTATAGCCTACTCCCTCTTACCGAGAGGAGGCCTGTGTTCAGCAGTAGGAACATTATTATTATGCTGTTAAGACATCATTTTTTCTCCAGATTATCCAGCTGCCAATTGCTCTTGTCTTTCAAGGCTCCTAAATACACTTAACACCCTCCCTCAATACACTTACTTTTATTTGGGTTGTCTACAAATATAAATATACCGTTAGCTCGACCCAATAGGCAAAGAGAGAAAGAGGTATTCACTTATTCGATCGAGTAGAGTCGGTCCATTCACATCGTATAGTCACCCGATATTTTGCCTACCTAATTATTACAAATAGCAAAATATGGCAACCCTGAATGCAAGGCAATATCGCACAAATATTTACACCGGCCCACCTGTACGGAAGTAGGTTGCGAGTGGCAACACAGGCATTTTATGCACACTAATGAATTCGCGGCAACCCGTGCTTATATGCCAAGGTGTAATTATGAGAAAAAAGTAGATAAACATATGAAACGAGAACTTAAATTGAAAATATATGTACATGAGTTATGTCAAAGAGGTTCTGAATCAAAAAAATGAATATTAGCTGGTACACGTGATGCCTATTGAAGAAGTACGTGATCATTTTAATGGAAAATAGCAACCGTGTAATGAAAATCACGGCATATTATGTAATATTACCTAATAATGTAAACCAGGTAGAATTTTGTATAAATATCTGGCCATGTTAAAATGTAATGTGCGTTCTACGAACATATGTTGAATACGAAAAATCGAAACCTAATATTTTCTTCACTTGATTGACATTCAATGGATGGAAACATCAACTCCAATAACAAATACAGAATCACAATGACAGTACAAGCATGTACTTATATTTATCAATGAAATCGAATACCTACTCGTCACTGAGGTGGGAAACTCATATTAGGAAATCGAATTTTAACTGTAAGTACATATTTATTCTGTCAGAATGTTCCGTATGACAACTACTGCCTAAAGCTGACATCAGACACTTCACTTTTTCTTCATTTGTGTCTTTCATTACGCATTTTTCACGCTTTCACTTCGCGTCTGACAAAATTACGCAAAGTGTAAAATGAATTCATTAGTGAACCGTGAATGATAGATTTCGGCATTCGGCATCTTTCACTCGCGCTTCGAATGATTGAAAAATGAACATAATTACGAACGTTAGTAACTTCTTTGTAAGTCTAGTGTCGTGTGAACGGGGAATGAAACAAAAATGGACCTTTACTCGAGTGAAGCGATTGATATCACTTAACAACAGACAGACCCTGTGGTCTGTATCGTCAAATTATAAATCCTATCTACGATTCTAAACAAAACACTGAAAAATACTTACTCCACTTCAACGAGCTACAACTGACTTCAAGTAACACGTTAGACATTTACAATAAAGTATAAAAGTCCATTATCCACCCAAGCGAACAAGAGTTCAAACTACTTATTTCCCAACCTGTTTACGAGAACATGAGTATCGTAAAAGTCGCCGCGAGCTAAGAATTAACGGCCACAACAGCTCAGTGGTTTTAAAAAAGGAATTTATTGCCAATGCTTGCTCCGAGTTGCTCCGGATCAGCGTTATTCCCCCTTCGGGTCTATTTGTCTCCGTCGTCGTGACAGAGACCTATTGTTTCAGCCCGTGTCCACCGCAATATTGGTTTATTTTGTCCGGCGAAGACTAATATTAATAGACTTAAAAAACAATGCTCTTTCTCGCCCAATTTCACTAATTGTTTCTGTGAGTTGTGAGCGCCATTTGTTAGATTATTGCTGTGTTGAAGCTGTTTGGAATTTGTGATGTTGTGTAATGAATAAACTTTACGCGTATTTTTTTAAAGGCGGTAGCCTGACCTCATAAATTCTTGGTAATGATTCATGAGACTTGTAAAACAAACACGAGCCTTCTTCTTATCAGAAACAGTTCGGAATTAGCTAAGCAATGTTCTAAAATGTTTGTACAGAAAAACTCTATCAAAATTTTTCTGGCTAAAGCATAGTGAAACTCTAAAGAAACTCTCGCTTAACAACTTTGCAGTTTATAAACGAACAAGAAACTACACATAAAACAACATTAAATTAAAACTACACGAAAAAACTAAATCCTAATGGTTAACAACTGTACAATACAACACGGGTAGCTCCTTTGTGGCACTGTTTTATCACCCACTGACTGTCGCCATTCCATTAAAGCCTGTGCTTAAACTAAGTTACCATGTACGGAGTATATACTCTATTAATAAACAACTTGTTAAATCAGCCTTTAGTGCAATGGCTTTGTTCATCATATCTCTTAGGAAATACGAAAACAACCACATTAGTACTATCTTAACAAAACATTAGTAGCGAGGACCTCTAAAGACACGCATTAATAAATTCAAGGCGTTTCCCTTAGGCACGGCAATATACGAGCCTATTAGATAATTGTTTAAAATATTTGAAATTGCAAAGTTTAATAACTAGAAGTAATGCAATAAGAAAAACAGATGAAAAGACGGACTCATAGTTTGTTTCACAAAATATGATGTGTACAAAAAGAATACGCTATTTAAATAAAAAAGAAGGTACAAAAAACCTAAATAAACGGTTAGGGAAAGGTTATGCATATATCCGTGCAAAAGACACTCATCAAACTGTTGGACCACGCCATCACCATGCTAGTGATGCTGGGCATAAGGATCACCCAATTACACTATGAGCGAAGAATGAATAGTGTTCTCTTATCCTGTCGTATCTTTACATCATTACCTATTTCATTTAATGACAGTCAAGGAAATACTTTGCCTGAAACCGCACACTAAAATGTCTTGTCCCTAATCTAAGACCCCATTTAAAACAAGTGCCGAAACTTAAATTTTAAAAGTTTAAAACCAAGATCAGAAGATTTAAATTTTAATCATCCCGCCTTTATATATTTCTTCATTGCCGTCCACTTGGTGTGGCGGGATTATAACGACTTACCGTCAAGCAGTTAGTTTTAATTAAATCTATGTAATTGCTATTTACGTTGGACCTTTAATTGCTTGAATAGCCTGACGGTTTTGTCACAAGAATAGCTTTGAAAACTGAATTAGAGTACAAAAGACAGTCTGTTTAATTACGAAGACTTTGAGGGCTTTTCGCCTTTTAATGTCATCAAAAACATCGCGATTTGGGAGTTTGTGAATAATTTAATTGTTCTCAATTAGCTGTTAAAGTTTTAGCAACTGCAAATAAAGGATATTACATACACACGAATATTTATGAAACCTTTCAGCATTGCATTTTGGCGAAAGACGTTTATGCAATGCTGAATAATAACAAATTCTGGGTGGGCATAAACAACAAGGAATGGCAATTTTTATTTTCGTTGGATCCGACTGCCATTCTTTGATCTTTAACAATCGTTACGGGTCCTCAGAAACCCAAAGTCTGACAATCAGTCTTACCATGGGGTATCGTGTTATCCAGTAACTGGTTTGTGGAGGTCAGAGATGCAGTGGCTCCATGTAAAATACTGGTATTCAGCTGTATCCGGTTAGACTGGAAGCCGAACACAACATATTTGGGTTACTAGTTCCATAATTTTTCCTCATGCATGTCTAATAACTACAATGTAATCAAACACACAAAAATACATCACTGCCTTTATTCTCTTGACTACTTATTTATAATTATCTCAACCACACCTACCTACTTAACGAAGTGAACTTGGCTAGTTAAACCTATGCTCTTGTATATAATTAAATATAACAGATCCGACCTTAATAAAGTTAGGACATCAGACTTCGCTGCTGGCCGTAGTTGGTTAATCCGATGAAACACTCGACGGACGGTAATCGGCCGTCCAGCTGTATTATATAATAGCAATATGCTCGTGTATGGACTAGATGGAGTTTCGCAACAGAGCCATCGGGATTTTGTTATTTTGTCAAAGAAATATCTAAAATCTTTTGACTATTTTCTTGGGTTTGTACATGTAATTGAGAGACAGAGGAACATGACAAAATAGAGGGCAAATACATAAATCAAAGTTTGCTTTCATTTTATAAATATTTGTGACTCATATACGAATAAGTAATTTAGATGAGTCAAATGGCGCTCCTGATCAAAAGTGATAATCGCAGTCTTTGGATAAGTACTATTCTATACTATTATTCCAGAGCCAAATCACCAGTCTGTCGTACTTTAAAAATGCTAAATGCCCTTCTGACTGCCAACCCTGAATGTGATGAGTTTTCGGATGAATGGAGTAAAACTATGCGTATATGTTTGGTGTTCTGTGAGAAAATGTATGCAAGAGAGTCCACTGTTCCATGTTAGTTTTAAATTAAATTTTATACAGCATACCTACCTAATGATTAAAATTGGTTGCCTTGTTACACAAAAGTGTTTCATTGATATTTCAGTAGCTCTCAAATTCTACATTGTGTTTATGCTAATCTCGAGGACGAAGCTAAGTATAATTTATGATTAAACGAACTTACCTGTACGTAAAGTTCGATCATAATTATGCGATGGCTTCGTCCGAAGATATTAGCAACCCACCCTCCCTTATTTATTTTTTACCCAAAAAAGAAACATCCCTGAAATATCAAAAATAGGAATTGTGGATCTAGGCTCTGAACTAAATGAGCAATAGAACAGGGTATCGAGCAAAGGAGTTATGTTTACCCTCACCTAAAAATGTTCAAAATAAACGCTTATTTTTTTAGTTTTGGGCTTTTTACTTCAGTGCGCAAAGGCAACACCGTACGTGTTACTACATTGTGTTTATGCTAATCTCAAGGACGAAACTGAGTATAACTAGCCATATCATCTTACACACATTCCAGCCATCGTTTCTTTGGTCTTCACCTACTCTAATCGCCATCGACATTTATACTCATTTAAGTATTATATACCTACTAGCTGCCCCGGCGAACTTTGTACCACCTCAGAATATTTTTTTTTTCTTTTGTGAATTATACAAACCTTGTCCTGACAATAACAAACACAAAAAAAAATAATTATCCAATTTGGTGCAGTCGATCGGATGTTATGCGCGTACATACATTTCGATAATTCATTTTTATTTATATAGAAGATTTATAATTATTTTGCATGCAATTGATATTATATCCTGTATAGCTAAACATGTCACTTGCTAGTGAGGGATGTCTGAGTTTCTGACAAGATTATCAGAAACTCAGACATCCCTGACTAGCAATTACTCATCACCTAATACGTCACCTTTCTCTTTCTTTCTACATCCCACTGACGAAACAGAAAATGCCTAATACTTCACCCTCTAAATTCCGCTCGAAAATCAAACTAAAATAGAAATCCCTACAAAACGAACTGAAAGCACTGTTGAACTTAGACTTCATATTAACGAACATGAAAGATCTAACATTATTCTTAATTTAATAAAAGAAATTAAGTATTCGTAATAAAACGAAATCGTGATTTCAATTTTAATTAACACTTGTTTAAGATAAAGTAGACTGAAGGGTTCTCGTAAATTGATTGTAATTAGTCTCGGCTTTAAGAGCTTTTATACATTTCCGTTTTTATTCCAATCTACTTTCACAATTTTTGTAATTAACTTTAAATTAGTTATTGGCTTTTGTTAAGATTTAATTAAGTACTAACAGCAATTTTCCTGTTTACGTGATTTCAAGATTTTAATTTATTTAAGTAAGATTGTTGTTAACAAAAGGAAAGGTTCTTTCAAGCCAATTGGATTAAGTTGTATTTAGTCAAACTGGTTTTGTTGTTTTTTTTTTAAAGTTAGCCACATATTTTGACTATGGTGTAGAGTTTGCGAAGTTAGGCCTTGTAGAGTTAGGGCGTGTAGAGTTAGAAGCTTGGCTCTACATGAGATCTGATTACTTTTTGACAGTGCGAGCTACATGGTCTCGTCTTGGCAACATTTAACATGAAATTTTTTTGTGGGATTTATTATAACACACTTCCACATGACACACACTTCCCTATGTGTTTGTTATTCCAGCTTATGGCACTCGTGGGTTGCAGCTGAAAATCAGCGTCAGGTGGAAGGACAACGGTGGAACACATGAAAGACAGACAAAAGAAAGGCACAAGAAAGGTGGAACACATGTGTTGTTATCTGACATTTTGCTGCGCTGAGGCCCTTTTGGCATTATAATCTTAGTTTTCTGTTTTTATAGTTTTAAAGTGTATTTATTTTTCTGTAATGCTTTCTTTCTATTCTTTGTTCAGCATCAGTCAATTACCTAAGTTCAAATAAGTCCATTATTCTTTACTGTTATCAAATCCTTTTTAACTAAATTATTAGTTCCCAAGTTAACACTATCAAGAAACCACATTTCCTCTACATAAAGTTTAAAGTTCCATCAGCAATTAAAGTGAAGGATTCAGTAGAATAAAGTGGAGACGCCGCGTAGCGGCGCGGTGGCGTGCTTCCTCGACTGGAAATCCATTGATATTAGGAATTATCTACCGCTGCGCTTTGCTGGCTCCCTGGTCCCTGCAGACTCGAAGACGGTTGAATTCAATTTTATGTTAGAACTACGGTACAAGATATTGAAACTGTTATAATTCATGTGGAGAAATGAAACGTAGCTCTACAATCTATGTAGGCATTTTTTTTTGTTGGTTTTTATCTGAGTGACTTATTTACTCTGCTTCAAGAATCTTTTGGCACTCGAATGACGTTGATGTGGGGACGCTGTTGGTAAACTTATCACTTGTCAGTTTAATGAAATGTACAAGAAAAAAAAAATTTTTTTTTTTTCTTTTTCTTGTACATTAGCATAGCACTCTCGACATAATGTGTAACACAGCAAACACAGCAAATACACATACACACACACACACATATACACTCATCCACACACCCCTCGCACACACACACACACACGCTCGCTCACACATACATACTCATCCACCACACACACATGAAATAGTTTTTTACTTTTAGTTATACCATATCTTCATAGCAGTCAAATACATTTATGTAGGTAAACAGTAAAAATACAAATCATTGTAATCCATATTATTATATTATTTGGGATAAGAAACAAAAGGAGCATTTAAAACCAACAAAATAACATACATTTTTCGAATAAACAAAACAAAAAAATAAATAAAGACATGTGCGAGGCCAAAAAGGATCTTATTCCAGAATAAAAAAAGAAGAAAATACAAGATGGCGGCGTTAGTTCCGATTTTGGTCACGCGCCAAAAAACTTGTAAAGCTATACATCATCATTATCATCCACAGCCTGACTTTACCCACAGCTGATCATAGGCCTCTCTTTTCAAGTGCCATTCCCCACGCCCCTGTGCCAGCCTCATCCAGGTTCTACCCGCGATGGTAACAATGTCGTCCGCCCATCTCACTCGAGACGACCGACATATTCGTACATACCTAGCCATTATTGACGAACCTCATGAAAGAAACACGTGCATGAAACCGTAAACAATCATAATTATCATTGAAGATAAACAAAAGAACGTAATCGATGCTTTCGTCTCAATATCACTTACAAAATCAATAAGAAAACGTGAAATTCATTGTACACTTATCTTTCCGTCAAATTTCTGTCTATCAAATAAAGATCGGTATTTTTCACCACTTCTGTGGTAAGAAACCCTTTCTAACAAAAGCTTTTCCAATTGTGTATCAAAGTGAGCGAACATCTTATGGTACAGCAACAAATAACATTGTATTTCTACTGACAAAGATGTGAAATTGACGAGGGTCGTATTCAATCAAGGGACCCTCTGTGAGAGCGCGCAATGCGAGCTTTTCAATTGTTTTGGAGTCCATTGTTTTATATCTATAACAATTAACGCGAGAATTTTGAACTAACAAAGCAATGAAAGCGGGGTTTAGAAATTGAATTATGAAACTACTAGTACCTACACGTATGAAGGACGTATTTTAACAAAATGTGCTACTGTTTTTTTACAAAATTTTATTTAACATGCTTTGTTAGTTAGTTCCTTAGTTAATGGCGCCGATTCCGTTGTTCACAAACTAAACCGAATTTAAGTTCAGTGCATTTTTTGCTTTCTATTTTATTAAGAAAAGAACAAAAGATATTTTTTTTTTAGAAAGATTATAGGTGCTACCTATGGTATCTTTCTAAAAAATCCATTCCAACAAATTCTACAATTTAAACAATGGATGAAATTAAATACAAGAACATGATCACCCCTGCTGTCTATCAAGATTATTCCTATGTATATTCACAAAAGTTGTAAACTTTCTTCAAACATAGGAACTTTTCAAACTTGTAGGAATCCTTGTGATTACAAAATTCGATAAAACGTCTACCTTCAGAAACAAAAGTAGTAGGTAGTACAGTCAACAGCAAAAGTAGATGATCAAAATCAGAAATTCAATACTAATGCACGGAGTTCTCGTCAGAACTGTGTGGCGTTGAAGTGATTCAAAAGTATGTGATTGTAAATTATACCAAACATTTACCACTAGTACAGCTGCCATATAGCTACGAACTCCGTTCATTAGTATTAAATTTCTGATTTTGATCATCTACTTTTGCTGTTGACTGTACAAACGTACATACAGTCACGAGCACCAATGTCAACACTTGGCAACTTTCAATTGCAATTTTTTCGTGAAATAACGAATGCAACGTTGAAATACGACACATTACATAAACCTATGGGTTCAAAAATGATATGTTCGTATCAACATACATTTTCATTAAAAAATAAAGGAGTAAATCGCTTTTGAATAAAGCCGTGTATACATACTTTTGCTCGTGACTGTACATCCAATCTAACTTACAACACACAAAAAGTTTACAAAGAACTTCCTTAACCTTACATCTGAACTTTGAAAACCTGATGACATACACGTCTTATTGTTTACATGTACCTATCTTCTATAGGTACTTATAATAAATCTGTAGAAGTGAAAATTCTGTACATTGAAAATATCAAAAAAATAAATGGCAGGGGGTGTTCCTAGACCGACACCAAACCCAAAAATGTGATTAAAAAAATTTTTGTCTGTCTGTCTGTCTGTTTGTTCAGGCATCACGCAAAAACTACCGATTCGATTACGATGAAACTTGGTATAATTATTCTTTAATATCCTGGGCACCACACTGGGTACTTTTTATCCCGGTAAAGTATATACAATAAAAAACAAACTTAATTTTGCGGTTCGATCCCTAGACCCGATTACTGTACCAACCGCAAATAATAAGTTTGTCGTAGGTTACGTCACCCGCAGTGGAGTTCACTAAGGTTATGCTCTAAAAGTAGTGCTGAAGGTTGAATTTGGCTTGCACCGTTCGCAGAACTCGCGTGGCGCGCGGCCGCCACAGATCGCTACCGCGCTATAAGGACATTTTTTGAACTTTGATTTGAACGGACGTGTTGAGTGGCGAGCGTTCGTTCTTATTTTAACTGCTACTTGCAATTCTAAACCGTGTTTTTCAGTGCGACCTTTTTATTCCTATTAGTTTTTAGAGTTATTTAGGTTTATTTTTATAAGTCGTAGGTATAGATTTTAATTTTAAAGTATAGGTAGTAGGTATATTTGATAGTGTACGTAGTGACCGTAGGTTATTTTATAATACTGTTAGGTAGGATTAGTCATTCGTATAGATATTAGTTTTTAGGGATTTTGCTTATTTATTGAGTTTAGTTATCATCAGAAAAAGGTTTATTTAGGTAGGTAGGTATTTTATTTTCTGTTATTGAGTTTTTTTTTTTTATTAGGTAGGTACTTAGGTAAGGATATCATATAAGTACCCTCTTAATCACCACTAATGAGACACAATTGGTTTTCTATTGTAATTAGCCAGAAAGGGCCCGCGAGATAGATGGCATCCTGGGGAAGCACATACATTTTATGCTGTTAGCACGTTCCCGTGGGATAATTTTCGACATCCACGCGGGCAAAGCCGTGGGCAGAAACTAGTAGTGTCATAAACTCGTAACTATTGCTCAATTGTCATTTGTTTACCTACCTATAACTAATAATTATTTATCGCGGGGTGAAATCTGTCCATTTTAACCTAACCATTTTATTTTATTTACGAAATTTAACCATTTTATTATAATAGTCAGACTCTGATAGTCTGACGACAATCAGAGTCTGACTATTATAATAATATATATCCTATTATAGCCTATAAAAAAATTGATTTAATTTCTGAAGTCGTTTTGTTGTTTGCCACCGACTTCCGAAATTAAAGTTATTTTTCACTTTGTAGTGTCTTTTTTGGAAGCTGGTTGTTTTTTTTTTTTTGCAAAAAAGTTTTTTGGTTCTACAACATGCCAGTTTCCTCTCGATGGTTTCCTTCGCGGTGTTGGAAGCAGTGGTGATGAAACTATTTACACAAAGTAAAGCTGCCTGGGTTCGAACCCACGACCTACAACACGTAAGTCCGGGCCGTTACCACTGTAAGACCACTGCTCTAGAGTCTGACTATTATGAATGCCAAATAATTAAGGAGCATTTGAATACATCATCACGCAATAACCCTCTCGTGAGATTACCATTTTCTAAACAAAAAAAAAAAACATTGAAAGATTCAAAAAAGAATGTACTAAATGGAAACATTTGACTTACAAATGAATCGCTATCTCATTCCGGAACAAAACGAAAACGCACATAAACCGAAAGACTCTAATATCTCGGTGTAAGTAGCTGGGTTCTTAATAAATAGGTCGTTTCCTTCACTCATTCCGCTTAATCCAACCTCCATCGCCTTGGCTTTGCGGCTAATAGAATCGGAAAACCATCAGCGGATGCGCCTTGCCAGATTAAAGGTTGTAGTAACTAAGTTATTGCCGATTCGTTTTGAAAGGTCGAGTTCATTTCGTACTTGAAAGTAGGCAAATTTAAAGGAAATTGAGAAGTCTTGTCTTCGTAAGTTGGTAGGCTCGTTGATTCTGTTAGTAAATTGGCAAACAGCGCTAGTATTTTCTTCATTTTCTGCATACAAAATTGAGTCTTTGTGAACTTGTAGCGTAGTTCTTTTTAATAATGAAGCATTAAAATACTAAAGGAAGGAACGTATCTTAGACCTATTGTTCGCTGGGTGAAATTGAGTAGATATTTTTGGAATGTTACAAAAGTTTTATTCGCTATATTTGACACCCTATCGCAGACAATCTATACAGGGTTATTTTTCAAAGACCAGCCAAATTTAAGGATGTGGTACAGACCATCAAACTGAACAACTTTCTCCATGGGACAAATAGCGTAATCGCGAAAATTTTATCAACTGTCCCATAGAAAACTTCAATACCTACTCGACCTAAATGTATGGGACGGCTGAATTTTTATTCGCGATTACGATGTTGGTCCCATGGAGAAAGTTGTTAAGTTTGATGGTCTGTACCACATCCTTAAATTTGGCTGGTCTTTGAAAAATAACCCAATATACTAATAATAAAGCTGAAGAGTTTGTTTGTTTGAACACACTAATCTCTGGAACTAGCAAATGCAAGAAGGGTTTTATAAAAACCTTTTTTTGCATTTGATAGCCCAATTCTTCAGAAAGGCTAGCTTATTATTTAATGTGTATTTAACATCACGCTAAGAGTCTTAGGATCCCAACAAACAGCTAAAAAACGCTAAACGAAAAGGTACTAATAGTGCGGACAGGCGATGCGATTGGGCTGGGTGGGTCAGAGAAACAAGCAATTTTACGCGGACTTAATATCCATTACAACGGATAAAAATGGTTCCACTTAGGCCTACTGTCCACGGACGCGTCATTTGACGAATGCATGTAACCTACAAATGACGATAGGCGTATTTTGCATATTTGTTATGTCCACGCTGCTTCATGCAATCGTCAATCATGCTACAAAACATCTTAGTTTTTGTTTCAACTAGCATCGAGAAAGCATCGAGCATCGAGGTATTTTCGTTGTGAAAATGTCAAGTGATGATGATGAAGTGATTATAGCATACAGCATTATTAGAAGACGAGGAAACCGGCGAAGAAAATACTGGATTCATCCATACATCGAAAGAAATATAAACTGTAGATTGTTTGTTGCTGCCAGAGATTTTTGTAATTTTGTATTTTCATTTTGTAATACAAAACAATAAGTTTGCGTCTAGCGAGTCGGTCGAGTAGTGACATGCTGCCGCGCGCACCGTATGACGAACGCATGACGAGAGGCTGACGCGACGTTGCCGCTCCGTGGACAAAGTTTGGATTGTTTCTATGCAAGATGCAAGGATTCGTCTTGCAATCGTCAATTGACGAAAGCATACGTATGACGTGCGGTTTGCGTGGACAATAGGCCTTAATATACCAATAGGAAATTGTAGCTGTGTTGTTGGAAGCTTTGTGTTTACGAACAAAACGTGGATATTGACCATACGGGCCGGATCGGTACTGCACTATATTCTGCCATCCCCTCCGTATTTTCAGCATTTATATTGGTTCAAAACGATCTTTGACAGTCGTTATGGGTCGTCAAAAGCCCGAAACACTGACAACCAGTCTCACCAAGGGGTATCGTATTACGCAGTAACTAGATTGTGGGGGTCAGATAAGCAGTCGCTCCATGTAAATTACTGGTATTCAGCTGCATCCGGTTAGACTGGAAGCTGACCGCAACATAGTTGGGAAAAGGCTAGGCAGATGATTATGATGATAATATTGGTGCAAAACTTTTCAGTACCTACGTATTTTACTTTCTGAATTGAACTCCAGGTAACTTTTTTGTTCGAAATCACGAATATACAATGAGCTGTAGTGACAAATGCTCGCTCTTTATATATAGGAAGAGAAAAAGTCTTTCTGCAGTGGGGGAGTAGCTGCAGTCGTCATTTCGTTAATACAGGGTGGCTGGGACATCGACGCGCAACCTGTTACCATGGATTTACTGCATGATTGTAGACTCCTGGCGTTGTAAAATTTCGTCAGTAATAAAAAAAAATTGAATGCATGGGGGTCCAGAATCATGTACTGAACATGGTAACAAGATTTACGTCGATGTCCACCTATCCCTGGTACCCTGTAAAAGCCACTAGCTTTCTAATACCCATCTCCCATCTGCAATATCCAACTACCCATCTACTTCCTGAAAGTTTTCATTCACAAGTATCCACAAAATATTATATTGATTTTCCGCGTCGTCACTCATGCCTTGATAACCATTTGATCCACACAATACATACAACTCTCGCCCAATACTGCCAACTGTCAAAGGCAATGGATATCGTAACTCAATTCCTTTGTGCACCAGATTATAGATGTGTGCCGTAAAAACGATGTACTATGCCCATTTTATAAGCCTTCGATTTCTGAAAAAGGCATTGTTTTCTAGGTAATAAGTGATAATCATCTTGGTTCAGGGTCTTGGGTCTGATTCATCATCATCATCATTTCAGCCGAAAGATGTCCACTGCTGGACATAGGCCTCCCCCAAGCACCGTCACTTCGACCGATTCTGATTCTTTGATAGATGATTTCTGATTCTTAGGTCGGATAAAATGTTATTGGGTTCTTCCATCAGCTATTTTTCAGTAGCACCCCAGATTTCGGATTTGTACCCAGCTATGGTCTTGCTTCCAATTTAAATGCAACATAAACACAATTAGAGAAATGTGGTTGTATTTATACACCTCTGCCTTACACCTCGATATAAGCGTGATGTTACTGTAGATGGCTAATCCTACTACTATGCCACTGGACACACTCCCAAACCGCAAGCTAGTAAGATTTCTTAACAGAAAAACCTTCGTCCTACCACTTTGTTAAACCCAAAATCCGCTTTGCGGTGTTAAACCAATGAGGTGGTTTTCAACTCCCTCCAAGTATTTCAAACTGTCAAAGCCACCGGAATCTCGTAATTTAGCCGCTTTGTGCAGCACATGTAGAGCGTAAGTCGCATGCCGAATGCCGATACGTTTTCGTAAGTAATTGGAGAATAGATATTTTGGTTCTTGTTCCTTTTTGCCGTGAGGGGTTGGTTTGCTGATGGAAGATTAAACCCTACCAAAGCAAAACGTGTTGTAATAACTTGGTTCAGCTAAACAGTTTTTAATAAAAAATAGTTATTACGATGAACTGCATGTTTGCCACATATTTTACTGTAGGCTCATTGTCAACTATTTTCAAACAACAAATATAATAAAAACCGGCCAAGTGCGAGTCGGACTCGCCCATGAAGGGTTCCGTTACGTTACGATTTATGACGTATTAAAAAAAAACTACTCACTAGATCTCGTTCAAACCAATTTTCGGTGGAAGTTTATATGGTAATGTACATCATATATTTTTTTTAGTTTTATCATTCTCTTATTTTAGAAGTTACAGGGGGGGGGACACACATTTTACCACTTTGGAAGTGTCTCTCGCGCAAACTATTCAGTTTAGAAAAAAATTATATTAGAAACCTCAATATCATTTTTGAAGACCTATCCATAGATACCCCACACGTATGGGTTTGATGAAAAAAAAAAATTTGAGTTTCAGTTCTAAGTATGGGGACCCCCAAAATTTATTGTTTTTTTTCTATTTTTGTGTGAAAATCTTAATGCGGTTCACAGAATACATCTACTTACCAAGTTTCAACAGTATAGCTCTTATAGTTTCGGAAAAAAGCGGCTGTGACATACGGACGGACAGACAGACAGACAGACAGACAGACAGACAGACAGACAGACAGACAGACAGACAGACAGACATGACGAATCCATAAGGGTTCCGTTGCCATTTGGCTACGGAACCCTAAAAAGTAACTAGTTTTTACTAGTTATGCTGTTAATGGTATAATAATAATCTTTTGTTTGCTGCACAAAAGATGGAATTTATTCCCCTTAGGGGGCTGTCATACCTACCGAGAACATTTGTACTATCCATTCATTGTAATATTACGAAAAACTATTGTTTGTGAATTAACTGAACTCTTTAATATTTCACTATCATGGTTGCTAATGCAAAAACCTAAGAAGACTTAAAATTAGTTTGTAGGTAACCAAGAATATGTGTTCAAGCTAATAATTTAAGCTTACCTCAAGTATCGATTTCTTTATAACATAGACAATCTACAAACATAATGTAATATACTGTAATCTCTATCTTCTCCATACTATTGCCATCAAGGTAATGGCGGTTCATGATATCGACTCGTTCTAATGATAGCAGCTTGGAGTGACAGCGTAATTAATTACTTTATATGCCCATACGAGTAGCTACTCTGTCA
Source organism: Apamea anceps (assembly GCA_951799955.1). NCBI lineage: Eukaryota > Metazoa > Arthropoda > Insecta > Lepidoptera > Noctuidae > Apamea > Apamea anceps. Next base: position 15,817,395 of record OX637506.1, read on the forward strand.
TTATTATTTTCGTATATTACTCTCATAGTGAGCTGATATAAAAAATATAAACGTTACCAGTTCTCACAATTAGGTTAAATATAATGTTGGTTTCTGTTTCGCTCTGCATCACAGTAAAACCGCAAAAATAACCCTTTTCACACTCGCAAATTCCCACAAATATTTGCGGTCCAAATATGCATCCTTGAGGTACACCTTCTATTTTTAGCCCACATAAATTCACTGTTGCCCCACCCTCGTAGATTTATAGGGCTACAACTACACAATTTTCCGGGGCATGGCCACCGGTACTCTTTCTGCTTATGAATCCATTTATCACAGGTACAACAAAGTGTTTCAAGTTGTTTCGCATACACGCTGAGTGTTTCAGATGCTTCGGATGAACCAACTTTGTAAATTATTATGTGAGAAAATGTTTTTGATGGGGAAATTGTTTTGTTGCAGTTTTGGAATTTTTATGTCATCAACCATATCGTTAAGAATCTTATTTTTAATTTAAGTTAAATTGTACCCGGTATTTTTATAAGTCAGAAATAAGAAAAATAGGATATTGATCATTTAGACAATTTAATTAATGCTTTTCAGGTCTTTTGTCAGAGATTAGAATACAGTAAACCTAATTTGTGATTTACCTTTTGCAAGACCTTAAAATTTACGTATGCATAATGTTTTAAACATCTGCTAGTCTTATAGGATCAAAGCGGTAGCTATTAATCATCATGCCACCGCATGCTGATGACGTTCAACTAAATAACTTTTTAATTAGTTTATATCCTTTTCAGATCTCCTATCAGGTTACTCTTCTTCTTCTTTTCAAGTTGATGTTACTTTTAAATTAGTTAAGCCCATGCGCTAGATAAACTATACGTCATGACAAGACAGGCTGATCATTAATTTTGTTCAATCAATTCTTCCACATCAGCACCCTAATTGCGTAACACACAATCAATCGTAACCTGAATCATTTTGAAGCAAATTGCTAATCTATTGCTTCATAAGTTCGAAAAATTTGTCTGCTCAACACGTAAATAACGCAATGAATGTTGTTGAACTGTCAAAATGAAACGGATTCTGATTGATTGTGTGTTACGCAATTAGAGTGCTGTATCCATTGGCACAAACTGGTCATATTCAGTATACAGGGTGGCAGGGACATCGACGCGCAAACTGTAATCATGAATTCAACCATGAGTTTAGACCCCATAGCGTCAAAATGTTTCATCGGTTATTAAAAAAAAATATTGTAGGTATTACACTTTTCAATAAAACAGAAGCTTTTTTTTTCATAACCGTCGAATAATTTCTACGCTATGGAGTCTAAACTCATGTGCTGAATCCATGGTTACAGTTTGCGCGTCAATGTCCCTACCATCCTGTATAGGACTGACAACAACTCAACATTTTATTGATAAATGGCCGACTGGCACAGGCACGTGCCCAATTTATTTAACGTACGAACACAAAACACAGAGTCATGGTCCACTACCCGGAAAATCAATTGATCTGAATGTTTGAAACACGATTGATTCTACCCTCGCTTTAACAACAGCAAGTACCTACCGACTCACCCGAAATCGTTTCATAATCCCGAAAAGCTTTGTGATGGTTTACATGAAATTATTTTCCGCTAATGGACGGTAGCTATTTACATATTTTAATTGTGCTTGTTATTTTTTTTTTTCATTTCACGATTAATACGAAATCTAGATAATAAATAAATGTTGTATGAATATTTTTCTGTCATTTATTTTTTCTATCAGGAGTTAGTTTGGATCAAACATGACGAGAGCTTAAAAATATATCATATATGTATACCGAATAAAAATGCTTTTTATATCATTATTAAAAAATCATTTTATATGTCCATAAAAAAGTTAAAAGGTTAAAAACAAATGAATTACTAACTAAACTAAAATATAGGTTTAAACGAGCTAAATTATAACTATCGATACCAGAGTGGAAGTTAATCAGCGGAAGTCAGGAAAACCAATAAAAGTGTGGTGGCACTGTGGCCGTAAAGTCTAGTTTTTAAATTGCCTTCAGGAATCACTAGCCACCCTCCTTTTAAATGAATATTGAGTGCTCTTGATAGAGGCGATCGGGATTCCTTTTTATCTTGTAACTAAGGGTATTGAAATGGACTTGAAATTATGGCAAAACCGCAAAACTATACCTACTATTGAAATTAAGAGGCTATTTGGATGAAACACATTTATTAACACCACAATTCATATAATACACAACGACTTTTTCTCCTTGACGGAACTTTTAGTGATGACAGATTCTAAACAGTTTTACTCGAATCTTAGAACACTGTCATGTATACAACCTCCATCGCCTACTAACAGGGCCCCTATTCTGTATTATTCCCCACGAAATCTTACCACGTGCAAACCACGTCAATATCGTGTCTTCGAAATGTCAACCATACGAACAGCATGTATTTTCACAATTCAAACCATGCCATTGTGTCACAGAGAGTACATTATTAGCAGATGTCGTGATTAACTAAGGAATTGACGTGGTTTTGAAGGAAGGAATCGTTAAGTGGTCATTGAGTGAATTAGGGCCCTAGACATACTTAGAGGGGTAATTCTCGTAATTTTAAGAACGTTCACAGTCTGATCTTAGTCTCAATCTGTCAAAAATACATCTAATTTCGATGATTTTGAACGTTTTAAATTACGAGAATTGGCTTTCTGGTATTACCTATTGTCACAAATGTGGTAAAAATCTTGTGGATCAGCCTCAAACATTTCCAAACAGTCGCGAGAAATCGTGAGCCGTATTCGCTTTTGTTCAACTGAAAGCAATCTGGGTACCCACCGCCCGGAAACCTTAGAAAATCTAAGTTCATTGACTTTGATGTTTTGTGTTCATTCATACGAGATGCCAATAGTGTCTGCAATCTCCCTGATGGTCAATCTCCGATCTGCCAATATCAGAAGGCCAATTCCCGTCATTTAAAACGTTCAAAATCTAGTCGCAGTGTCATCTCGGCGACAAACAAATGTCAAAAACTTTTTAAAATGTAGGGAAATTTGAGGTATTTTTGACAGATTGAGACTGAGATCAGACTGTGAACGTTCTTAAAATTACGAGAATTGCCCCTCAGATCTCAGATTTTAGAAACACAGAAAGAATCTTTACCGAAACGAAAACGCGCTGATCCGAGGCGAGAGGCGAGGAAGGCGTTTAACATAAAAATATGACAAATGTTTATGTGTTAGGCCGCGAACTTACCAATCCACGCTCGTACTATTGACTGCTCACTTCAAGCTCACTTCAGCTAAGTTTTCAAGGTGAGATTTTTACAGAATAGACTGGCTGATTTTTTTCCAAATCTTATTACACACTTTGTGATGGATCTAAAATTACCTTAAGCTAGTAAAATTTTAGTTTTTCTTAATTATGTTTAAATTAATATTAAGATCGGCCCGGTAAAAAGGTCAACCTTGCGAAAAAAATTTAGCCAGCTGCTGGTTCAAACGGTTCCTACCATTACATTAAAAAATAATAAATTACAGAAGCGCTAGTGGGAATTAAATCTAGCTCAATACTTTTTACTAACCGAGCCAGCAAAACCTAGTTGGCACCAGCGGAAGCGACGCTATCTCAACTCTCGACGTCAAATTCAGCTGGGCTTAGAAATCGCAGCTATGTATTACTGAAATAGGAAGTTAGTTTATTACCTAATACATAATCATGCTGACTCAGCACCAACTGTATTAACGAACTACATGGTAAACATGTTGTTATAAATTCTTTCTTTATTTCACCAAAAAACCTTTACCAATATCCGTAAGACTAAAACATAAAGGTAAATTACAGTAACATATGACAGTAAAACCTATTGATATTATAATGTAAAAAGAGGTAGATATGTTACCTACCCCACATTCGATCTTTAAAAACGGCAGAATGTCACACTACGTTAAATGACACGTGGAAGTACGACGGCATGTCGTAATTATCGGGAGAGAAGAAGAGATAAGACATGACAATATGTATTTTGACTAAAGCTACGGTTTCCCAGAAGAATGTAATGAATGTAAAGAATGTGATGTCCAAATACGGTGCGTTTTTTGACGCCTTAGTATCAAATACTCGTAAATATGACAGATTTTCATGACGTCCGTTATAAATATGATGGAAACGCTCTTCTGGGAAACCTTAGCCAACTCGCCAAATTTTGACGTGCTGCTTGCGGATCGCGTTTATTCTAATTGCCTCTTTTCACTTATAATATCATTGGTAAAACCTATAAGCTGACAGTTCCACTCACGAGCACTGGTCACGTAAGTATAGTCTTTAACCACATACACATAAGAGCCTACCCACATCACGAATGACCACCCAATGCAAACAGCATAACTAAGTAGTCATGATTCTCCGAATACCAGCTAGGTATCGGAGAAAGACGTTCGACATTTTAGAATTTATCGAATTTTGAAGTTTCTTGGAAATGGAACGTGCTCTAGAATCTTCCCGAGGAACATGTTCTTGTCGATCTCAGAACATTGTTATATGGAAAATTCAATAAAGTAATAATTACAAGGCTTGATTTATGTTGTAGAATGATTAGATTTACTTAATAGCGTTATGTTGGTAACGTTACAATCAGTAACCTCTCTCTAGTAACATAACATAACATTTCGTCTGTATTCCTCGAATAGGTAGGCATAAATTGTGTATAATATTCCTACCCACTTATCGACGTGTATTTAAAGTCCCACATTACGAAGTCCCACTAAGTTTTTTTTATGTTAGCCCACACTGTCCCACACCTGAGCAAAGGCCTCCCCCAAATCCTTCCAGCATCTTTTTCCAGGGCTAACTCGATCCAAACCTTGCGGTACACGTCTAGTCTCGCAACCTCTTCCTGGACAGGCCTCGGTGACGCCGTCCATCGTCAAGCACCCACCGTATGGAAACTGATGCCCAGCGGTCACTCTGAATGCAGCTGACGTGGCCCACCTAATCGAATTTTAACTTGACAGCCTTTTTTCCTATATCTAGAGTCCCCGTTTTGGAGCACAGCATGGTATTCCGTATTCAGTCAGTTTATTTTACGCCCAGAATGCTGCGCTCCATTGCTCTTTGGCAAACCCAAAGACGGAACTCTTGCGAATCGATGAGCGACCAGATCTGAGCACCGTAGGTTAGTTCATTAAATTTAAAAAATATATATATGATGCAATATGTAAACTACACTGTTTAATTAACTATAGACAACTTATTACTATTTATATCTAAAATCCTTACGTAACTAAACTAAACAAACTAAAATATGTGGTCGAAAAATTCCTTCGCATCGCTGTCGACTGGTATTGTGCCTGAAAGACTGACTGTTATGATATTTTATCTATACTTTTGATTTTATAGTATATAGTAGTACAAGTAGTAGAGTATAGACCAAATTATTATAAAGCTATGATGACTGTGATCTAACTTAGTAGCTAGTAAGTAACTAAACCTCTCTAACATTGTTAAAGCTTTCTCTTTTTAGCCCCGTATGTATGTAATAAAAAACGCCGAATCCCGTAAAAAGTTTCATTGGTCATTAAAACTGACTTGTTAAGGGTTGCCATGTTAAAAAATTCGATCATACGTAACATATGAATTTGGATCGTCTGTCACGTGTCGATGTCGACAGCAAACTGAATTATACCTGTCTTTTTCGATGAGCGATGCCATTTTTGTTCTGAGCATGAAGCGTTCATTAATTTTCGAGTCATTCGTAGTTTATACCGGACTTTAATTTATTTATTCTGGCTTCAAGCGCTCCCTTCACCCAACATACGCACTATGCTGGGTGACACAACCTTCCGGCTCGCTACCTGTCTGCGTTTGGGTGCTCCTTGTGGAGCTCCGCATCGCTGTCAGTGCGGTGAAGCTGTCGACTGCCTCGGACACCATGGCCTATCCTGCAGTAAGAGTGCAGGTCGGATAGCACGGCACGCCAGCATTAATGACATCATCCGTCGTGCTCTTGTCACCGCCGGGGTGCCAGCTGTTTTAGAACCCAACGGCCTGGCACGCGACGATGGGAAGAGACCAGACGGAATGTCCATAATGCCCTGGAAGTTAGGCAGACCTTTGGTGTGGGATACAACATGTGTCGACACCCTTGCGCCATCCCATCTTCCTAGCACGGTGGGCTGTGCTGGAGCGGCTGCTGCTGGTGCAGAAAAAACCTCAAACGGCGAAAATATTCCAGCCTGATTGGGAGTTATATCTTCGAGCCGTTTGGGGTTAAAACGCTAGGGCCATGGGGTCCGAGTGCCCACTTGGTTTTTCGAGAAATCGCCAAGCGGTTAGTCGACTCTTCACGTGACCAGAGGGCTGGCCTGTTTCTTGGCCAAAGAATTAGCATCGCCATACAACGTGACAATGCTGCCAGCCTTTTGTGCACTGTTCCTGTTGACAGCGATGCGGACGAATTTTTTGATGCCCTATGATTCTTTTGCTTGTTTTTTGACATGTACATATTATGTATTATTATTTTAAATGTTAACTTATACAATGTAAATATTTTGACAATTTATTGATAATAAAAAATTTATTACTTTAGTTTTACTGGATTTATGGAAACTGTGAATGTTTTCGTGTTTCATAGTCGAAGATTTCAATGTAAAACTTTTAGTAAATTTTCAGTTTTGACGAGCTTTTGCAGACTTGCAACTCAAAATCAAAATCAAATCAAAATCAAAAGTCATTTATTCAAATTAGGCTGAGAATCAGCACTTTTCGAACGTCAAAATTACAAAAGACAGTCCCCCAAAAACGCCCGCCCTTCGCCACTTCCTAGTGCTATCGCTGGGAAGAAGAAGTGGCGGAACAAACTCCCCAGCAGCACAGCTGTCTGTTTAGTTAAAATATAGTTGCATGTATACAATACTAGGAACCTATGTTCAGTAATGAACATTACAAGAAGCTTAAATTATTTGCCATATTATGTCAGCTAGCCACGCCAATATACCAACAAATATAATAAAAACTATACGTACTCAAGCTAAAAAATAATTAATAAAAATAAAAACTCACTACCTAAATAAAAGCCTCCAGGCATAAAGGGCGTGACAGCTTACATATTTATGCATTGCTGGGTTCGTCACATAGCTGTCACTTGCAGTCACAGATGATGAACTAGGACCATCGATGTGAAATAAATGAGTTAATACTAATAACAGTAACCTGTCAGTACCTAAGCTAATTCTGGAGAAAGAACATGAACATTGTCTTGCGTTAATTAGGGCGACCAACTATTCTTATCGTGTAAGTAGTCGTTGATGGAATAGTAAGCCTTTGAACAAAGGTTGGATTTTACTTGAGCTTTAAACGCATTAAAAGGCAAGTCTAGCAAAGAAGACGGTATCTTGTTATAAAAGGTTATACCAAGCCCAACAAATGAGTTATGAACCTTATGAAGCCGGTGAAAGGGGGCACGTAGTTTGTCCTTATTTCTAGTGTTAACACTGTGAATATCACTGTTTTTAGTGTACAAGTGCAAATTTTGCCTAATATATAGGATGTTGGCGAAGATAAATTGTGATGCAACCGTGAGAATACCAATATCTTTAAATAAATCTCTTAGAGAAACTCTGGCACCTAGCTGGTAAATTGCTCGAACAGCTCGTTTTTGAAGGACAAATATATTTTGTATATCAGCGGCTTTGCCCCACAGCAGAATACCGTAGGACATAACACTGTGAAAATAACTGAAATAGACTAAACGAGCTGTATCAACGTCAGTGTATTGTCTTACTTTCCTGACGGCGTAGGCAGCCGAACTGAGCCTTCCTGCTAGACTTGATATATGAGGTCCCCACTGAAGTTTGGCATCTACTGTTAGTCCTAGAAAAATTGCCGAGCCTACTGTTTCAAGCACCTCTTTATTTAAGACGATGTTGGGTCCTAGATTTCTGACATTCGGTAAGGCGAACTTTACACATTTCGTTTTTTTGGCATTGAGAACTAGGTTATTTGACGTAAACCAATCTGTAACTATTGTGAGTGCACTGTTTACGTCGTCAAAATCTTGTCTATTCCTGTCTACTTTAAAAATAAGAGAGGTATCATCTGCAAACAGTACAACGTCACAGATGCCCTTCAAATGGAATGGTAAATCATTGATATATACTAAGAACAAGAATGGACCCAATATTGAGCCTTGCGGAACACCTAACTGAACTGGTAGCCCGGAAGATTTCGCGCCATTAACATCTACACATTGGACCCTATTATGTAAATATGAAATTATTATGTTGAGAGCCTCGTTTCTGACACCGTAATGATGTAACTTACGCAAAAGCGTGTCATGGTGCACGCAATCAAAGGCTTTAGAGAGATCACAGAAAACTCCAATAGCATTTTGCGATTTCTCCCATGCGTCAAATATGTGTCTCAGCAGAGCAACACCCGCGTCTGTAGTTGAACGACCCTTTGTAAAGCCATATTGATCATTATGGAGGAGGCTGTTTAAATTAAAATGTCTTAGCAACTGCTTGAGTATTAACTTTTCAAATATTTTGCTAAATGCAGGTAAAATAGAAATAGGCCTGAAATTGCCAACGTCATTCTTATTACCTGATTTAAATAATGGTATGACTTTACTACTCTTCATGAGGTCAGGAAAAGTTCCTAAATCAACACATTTATTAAAAGTAACAGCTAGATAGGGGGCTACGATGGCTATTATATTACTTAAAAGTTTAATGGAGATGCCCCAATAATCACCGGTGTTTTTAGACTTAAGTGTGTTAAAAATATTAACTACATCACGTGGGGTTACATGTTCGAAACTAAATAAAGGACTACATTTAGGTACACTACTATGCAAAAGGTTTTCAGCTTTAGACGGGGACGACTTTAAGGAGCGAGTCGTAGTTATCGGTATGTTGGCAAAAAACTCATTAAATGCCTCAGCTACGTCAGCTGCATTATTAACTAATTTGTTGTCGACCATAATCTCAAGTTGTTTTTCTTGTTTAACAGATTTACCAGTTTCATTGTTAATAATTTTCCAAGTGGCTTTTACTTTATTATTAGAATTTTTAATTGTATCGCCTAAAAATTTTGATTTAGCAAAAGCACTAATCTTTTTGAATAATTTTGAATAATTTTTGACATACTCTAGGAAAGGAGTATCAAACCTGTATTTTTTCAAACCATATAACTCGTATAGTCTCGCTCTACTTTTATAAATACCTGGAGTAGCCCATTGATTAAAGCCAACAGAGGATCCATTAATGTTAATAGTTTTGGTCTTAAAAGTAGATTGGTACTCTTTTTGCACAACATCAAAAAGGGCACCATAAATTTCATTGGGATTCTCATATTCTACTATAGATGGTGTAATTCTTTGAGCTATATTATTTTTAAACATTTTGCAACGACTGGCTGTATAAGGCCTGCATTCAAGTTTATGCGGCTTTTTATGTAATGGCATGGGGAAGCTAGCTAATAAACCACAGTGGTCGGACGTTAAGTCAGTTAACACTAATTTATGTTTGGCATCACAATCAATAAAAATATTATCAAGACAAGTTGACGAAGATGCTGTGATCCTAGTAGGTTCAAAAAACAAGTTAATTAAATTATAAGACCTAAAAAGATTGAGAAGTCTAATACTTAATGGAGTAACATCTAAAATATTAATATTGAAGTCTCCACATAATATAATACTTTTGTTACTAGATTTCAACTTATTGAGAGAATCTTCCATTACCGATTCGAAACTAATAAAATCCCCAGAGGGGGGTCGATAAACGCAAATTATAACATATCGCTCAAGTTCAACACAAGACAACTCTATAGTGCGCTCGATAGCGATAACTAGATATGTAGGTACTCTACTGTATACTACTTCTAAAGCGAACACCTAAAAACTATAAAGAGAGAAATGTAAAAAGGGAACAGTGCATTTATTTGCTTATTCATTTTTTTAAATATAAAAAAACCCTTATTCCTCATTTTCAAAAACCAAGCTGTATTATTTGAAGTTTTGGTACTTTATGTAAAACAGCTTAATTTTTTGAAACCGTATGAAAAGCATACGCATGTCCAAATTCTACGAACTAGAAATGGGATCAAATTTTTCCTGACGCAACCGATCACAACCAAAAATAATTGATACTCTAAACCAATTTTCAGGATACTCTAAATTCCAGGAAACCTGATCAATATCCAACACAAAGCTGCATTGGAACTGTACTACCTAAAACGGGACTAACAAAAATAGGAATGGCGTCGACGAGACGCGAGCAACACAGATTGAAGGCTGTACAATCGTATATCGGTTTTATATCAGACAGAAGCTGTCATGGCCGCCGCCCTTCGACTGGAGGCGGTACATGTTTGTGTTGTATGTCGCTTGTTTAAGTGTTTACCAAAGGCTAGATAAATAGATCGAAATATCAAAGGGTTATCCGTAAATCAACTGTTTAACTTACGAGTACTTAGGTACCTATATGTTTTCATAACGGTCAAAACAACAAAAATGCTATGAGATGACGATGAAATATGTAAAAATATTGAGTTTTTATGTCCTGGTGATTTCCGAAACTACTCATATGATTTTAAAAAAACACCATGAGAGTAAGCATCACTATCGGCTGTATGGTAACGGATATGTTTTAGGTTATAGTTGACTTCCACGTGGAAAAAGACGCGGGCAGAAGCTAGTGCATGATCCTTACCTTGCCTTTTATGTTTTTGATGAACCTATAGTATATTTTTGCGAAGCAACTACCGATACATTAAAGTTGTCAAAAAATAAAAGGCCCGTTTTGACATTGACAATTCCAGTAGTTAATAAAGATCAAATTCGCAAAACACGTATTCGTTTGTGTGAAACTGACAAGTGCCAAGAACGCATTCTCACGTGTCAAAACGGACCTTTTATTTTTTGACAACTTTAGATAAATAAAAACGATGTCCCACCATCTCCAATATGTTTTTACAATTTCCGCTAAAAATAGTCATTCCATCCACTTTCAGTTTTTTCAAGTAAGCCCCCTTAAAGTAAAATTTTATTATTATAAGACCAGCAAGTAGCAGGCTTAGGGCTGCCAATAAGATGAATGAGGTACTCGTATTACAAACAAAACTTTTTTAAGAAGTACAGTTAGGCCTTTTCGATGTCGTGGAGATATTTATGGGCAAAGTTTACAGGTGGCCGTGGGTCTGGAATAATCCTTTCCTCCTTTCCCTCCTCCTTACCAAACCGCCATTAGAGAAATAATTGGGTGTGTTATAGACTTGGCATGCCGTTACAAGATTTGAGTACTTATCTACCATATTGTGACTTCAAAGTTACGCTTCCACGAATGGTAGACCTATTTTCGAAATTGATTAAGCTGGTGTAATTGTAGATTGTGTAACCCGCTCAGTAAAACGAGCACCTGCGTATCATTTAACCCAAATTTTAAATTAATAAGTTTTTACACACAATTCGGGAATAATTTGACTTTGACTCTGTCCCATATTTACGAATAAATAATTTGACTTTCACTTTGTAATTTTTTGTGCCAAACCATCTTAGATTAGGTACATCTCGCCTTCAAAGAAAAACCTATCCATTAAGGAAAATAGAAAAAAACAGCCCCAGATGCGAGATCTATTCAGCCATCACATCATTGCTTATATTTTTGACGTCTCACAAAAAGGGTTTTAGAAATCCCAAAGCGGCTTATCTGTTTCTTTCTTGATCCATGACGGTTTCCCTCGGCCGCCGGGAATTCGATTAAAACACAACCGGTTAACTTTTAAAACCTTTTTCGACATTTCGCACTCGTGGGCCCCATGGCCCTTGAACATACATCGTAAATGTAATGGAAAACAGCGGTGGAGATATAAACGAGGTTTAGGAGTGGTTTTACGCCCCTGTGTAACTACTGCACATTAAACAATGTGGGCGGTATTTTAGTTCGATTGACCGGAAAATTTGGTGTTTGGGAGGTTGATTCTGTTTTTTAATGGTATTGGTAGTTTAATATAGCACCCTAATTACGTAACACAGGTTCAGTCAAAATCCGAGAGTTTTGAAGGACATTTCTAATCGATTGCTCCATAGGTATAATAAATTCTTCTACTCAACGTAATTAACGTTCATTGCGTTATCTACGTTGTTGTTCAGCCGCGTGGCTGAACCGTCAAAATGAAATAAAATAAGAACAATTGTCATTTTATGTGGCATCTTTCCTAGTAAATAGAAATCACTTAAGCACTAAAACAACACTCTACGAAAAAAAATTCTATTATTACAACGGAATGAAAATACGAGTATCAAGAAATAAAGAAAAATTGTTTATTCTGCACAAACAAAACGCACATTACCTACAAAGAAAAAAATACATAAAAAAAAACTTGAGAGGTGTCAAGAGACACCCGGATGGAACGAAGTTCCTTTCGATTAATTAGTGAAGGAATTGTAATAAAATTTTACTAAAAAAAAAAAAAAGGGTTCGTTCCAAATTTTGGTCTTAATTTTTTCCGTCTACCCTCCTTTCGCAACGCGCGATAAGGAACTTCGTTCCAATACATAATTACACATACAATGTATAATCAAAAGCCTCGTACCTACTCAAGCATATAAAAAGTTGTCAATTTTGTCCATTGCTTGATATCACAAAACGAAATCGTTCAGCAAGTATAGCTACATACTAGGTATAACGTAGTGTGTACCACGTTTAAGATGTCAAACCAAGGAGAGTTATGATAGTTAGTGCCAACTACTAGGTACTTGGCTCTAACTAAATCATAATTTGGCATAAACATGATGAACACAGTTATATGCCAGCAGAAATGTTAATCGTGTTTTATTTTTAGTGTATGTGGGAGTTCCATGTACAGCACTGAACTATTGACAACACTGATTAACAACACTGAATTAGGTTATTCTCATTATTCAATGATTTAGAATTTAACAAACCGTATACCCGCTTAATAGCAAACGACATCGCGGCAGCCCCAGACGGAGATGGTGGGATGAGCTGGACGCCTTTCATTAGGATTGGTCCTTGGCAGCTCTGGACAGAGAGAGGTGGAAACAGAGTAGGGAGGCATTTGCCCAGCAGTGGGACATTAACTGCTAATAATAATAAACCCAATTAAGTTTTCCATCGGCAACCTATTAGGGGGATGAATTCCGAAAAAAACGATGGCACAACTAACTTTGACTCAAATACCCAGAAATTTGAACATCCTACTTCCTACTTATACATATAGTATATTATACATGTAGTATATTATATATATATCTATACTTATAATAAATCTGTAGAAGTGAAAATTCTGTACATTGAAAATATCAAAAAAAATAAATGGCAGGGGGTGTTACTAGACCGACACCGAACCCAAAAATGTGATTAAAAAAATTTTTGTCTGTCTGTCTGTCTGTCTGTCTGTCTGTTTGTTCAGGCATCACGCAAAAACTACCGGTTCGATTACGATGAAACTTGGTATAATTATTCTTTAATATCCTGGGCACCACACTGGGTACTTTTTATCCCGGAAAAGTATATACAATAAAAAACAAACTTAATTTTGCGGTTCGATCCCTAGACCCGATTACTGTACCAACCGCAAATAATAAGTTTGTCGTAGGTTACGTTACCCGCAGTGGAGTTCACTACAGTTATGCTCTAAATGTAGTGCTGAAGGTTGAATTTGGCTTGCACCGTTCGCAGCACACGCGTGGCGCGCGGCCGCCACGGATCGCTACCGTATATAAGGATATTTTTTGAACTTTGATTTGAACGGACGTGTTGAGTGGCGAGCGTTCGTTCTTATTTTAACTGCTACTTGCAATTCTAAACCGTGTTTTTCAGTGCGACCTTTTTTATTTCTATTAGTTTTTAGAGTTATTTAGGTTTATTTTTATAAGTCGTAGGTATAGATTTTAATTTTAAAGTATAGGTAGTATATTTGATAGTGTACGTAGTGACCGTAGGTTATTTTATAATACTGTTAGATAAGATTAGTCATTCGTATAGATATTAGTTTTTAGGGATTTTGCTTATTTATTGAGTTTAGTTATCATCAGAAATAGGTTTATTTAGGTAGGTAGGTATTTTATTTTCTGTTATTGAGTTTTTTTTTTTTATTATGTAGGTACTCAGGTAAGGATATCATATAGGTACCCTCTTAATCACCACTAATGAGACACAATTGGTTTTCTATTGTAATTAGCCACAAAGGGCCCGCGAGATAGATGGCATCTTGGGGAAGCACATACATTTTATCCTGTTAGCACGTTCCCGTGGGATAATTTCCGACATCCACGCGGGCGAAGCCGCGGGCAGAAGCTAGTATATAATATATTTATATATATAATATTATAAACGTGAAAATTTGTATAGATGGATGGATCGATGGATGTTTGTTACTCTTTCACGCAAAAACTACTACACGGATTTGGTTGAAATTTGGCACACAGTTTATAACCAGGATTAACACATAGGATACTTTTATCCCGATCTTCCCACGGGATTGAAACTTATACGCATGAAACCGCGGGTCGCAGCTAGTACACACATAATTCAGGGTCAAATTAAATTAGCTAGCGAAACTCCGCAGACGTAATAGGTATCGATATCTAAACATGATAAAACAAAAACAGGCTTCCAAAACAAACGCCCTGAAGTTAGTAGAACTTCTATTTGAGTGCAGTTAGAAAGGGAGGGTCTATTACATCACCAGTTATTACTTAACGATGTAGCTCTGTGAGTTGTTGCTCAAGTTTAATTCGCCAAAGTGCTAGGACTGGGAATAGGTAAACTAAGATTGACCTGAAGTTTCATAGATACATTAGAGTTGGAACTATTGTTTGCTTGTAATAATAATAATATTTTATTGGGACTAAGTAATGTTTATTTAGACCATATACATGGACAAACTGTAATTTTTTGGTACAAAGAAAAATATCTCCACGAATTTTTTTACAAAAAGTTCTAAGTTGGTTAAATTAAGACGTACGATTTTACGAAGGTTCGGTTTGGTTCAGTGAATGCTACTGAAAAATATAATAAAAATAGGCAGGTAAAACTTGGCCTCAACCGGTACTTGAACCAGTATCTCTGAATACGTATAAAAAACGTACAAAATCAGCACATTTTGAACGTCAAAATTACACAAGACAGTTCCCCAAAACGCCCTTCACCGCTTCCTAGTGCTTTGGCTGGGAAGAAGAAGTTGCGCAACGAACTCTCCAGCAGAATATAAACGCTAACTATATATATATAAGTGCTAACTACCAGTAGAATGACTAATCCAACAAAGCAGCTATAAGCTCATTAAATGCTTTTCTAATTAAAATGAATAATTTAATATCAACTGGACTAAAAAGTGTAGTCTGATATTACTTTTTAATGCAAGAATTTGCAGAAATCCTCAATTAATCCGCCGTGATTATTGCTAGCTCGATGCATCTCTGTCTAAAGGGTAGTTAGTTAGTGCATAAACTAATTATTAATAACTAACTCTATTTATTTTCCTGTTCTTTATATAAAGCTTGTGGTTTGTTTGATGTTGAGTTTAACGGTGCATTTTGTGTTTTCGGTGGGAGAACTTGAATTTTATATAAGTGAAATAATAATACTTAAACAATAAATATGCTAAAGTATAGAAGCAACTTTCACCACCAAATTCATAATGTAGAAAATATCAGTGTGAGGAAGTTATTAAAACATCATCAATATGTGGAAAAAATCGTATTATTGAAACTAATTAAAAAACTACCCAAGCAAAGTTAATACAATTTATATAATATCCCTGGACATTTCACACAGCGCCATCTAGTCCCAAACTAAGCAACCTAATGCTTGTGTTATGGTAACAAGATGGCTGATAAACTACTTATATACATTTTTTTTTTTTGTAAATACACTCGAGAGCAATGAATCCGGGTCACTTAAAGAATGTTAAAAATCTCGGAAACTAAAAATGATAGGTTAATGCAATAAATTGTATTTAATAGACAATGTGATACTCCTTAAATGAAAGTAAAAAAAATATGAGTCACCATACATTTTATTAACACAAAATTACATAAAGAAAAAAACTGCTGATCTCTCCTTAAAACAAAAATAGGAAACATGAAATTTTTGAACTTTATTACGATTTTCTTGAATTTTAATACTTCGTATTGCCTCCTCGTGCTTCCATTACTGCGTTTACGCGGTTTGGCATGCTGTACACCAAGTTCCTTATACGATTTTGGGGAATATTCTCCCATTCCTCTGTGAGAGCAATTTTGAGCTCACGAAGCGTGAATGGGGGAGGGTTTCGTTGTTTTACGCATCTGCCTAGCTCGTCCCAAGCATGCTCGATCGGGTTGATATCCGGGCTGCGCGCTGGCCACTCCATACGAGTAATGTTCATCTCTTGAAGGTAGTCATTCACAATCCTACCTGTATGAGGTCGGGCATTGTCATGCATAAATATAGCATCCTCACCCAAATTGACCATAAATGGACCAACGTGATCATTGAGGATTTCTTCCACATATCTTACGCTAGTTAAAGAGCCGTTTTCTATGATCACCAGCTCTGTGCGACTTTCAGAAGAAATTCCGGCCCACACAAGTACAGACCCACCACCGTAGGCTACTTTTTCTTCGATGCATGCTTGCTTATTCATGCTTGAATCTTTCCCCTGGTCTTCGATACACTCTGTGTCTTCCATCGTGCTTGTAGAGCATACATTTTGATTCGTCGGAGAACATAACTTTTGACCAATCTTCAATACTCCAATTTACGTGGCTCTGGGCATATCTTAGTCTTGAAATACGATGCCCACGCTCCAGTTTAGGGCCGTTTGCAGGTCTAAGGGGTTTTAAGTTAGATTCAGCAAGCCGACGTCTTACTGTCCATGCACTTGGGTTACTTCCTCCGAGGCGTCGAAACTGATTTGTGAGTTCAGTTCCTGTGAGAAAGCGATTTCGAAGCATGGTGTTCACCAAGTATCGGTCTTCTCGTGCTGTGGTACACCTGGTTCTGCCCGTTCCTGGTCTGCGTAGGTTAGAACCAGTTTCTTCGTAACGTCGGAGAACTCTTTGTACTGTTGACAGCGACACACCGACAGTCCTGGCTGTATCGCGCTGACTCCGGCCGGTTTCCAGCATTGTAAGTATTCTGGTGCATTCTTCAGGCGTAAGCGACATAATTTCAGCTTGAATAATGAATATAGAGCACTATCAACATGGTTTATGTACCCACATAAATGACAGATTACAAACAAAAGCAAAACCAAATGCTGTAATTTCGTAGTTCCATCTTCGAAAGTGGCCCTTTTTCAAATTTGATTTTTTTATGATATAACTTTACAATAACTAAGAAGTTTTAATACCTTCATTTAAGGAGTATTACATTGTCTATTAAATACAATTTATTGCATTAACCTAGCATTTTTAGTTTCCGAGATTTTTAGGATTCTTCAAGTGACCCGGATTCATTGCTCTCGAGTGTACATACATATTATAGATAGAAAAACACCCAGACTCGGAACAAATACATGTAGGTCATACAAATATTTGTTCCGTGCGGGAATCGAACCCGCGACACGCAGCGCAGCAGTCAATCGCTTAACCACTGCGCCAACCGTGCCGTCAAAGGTAAAAAAAAAAAAATTCTTTAAAAGCGGATAAGGTATGCTTCAGGGGTATTTATACCCCTGAAGCATACCTTATCCGCTTAAAAAAAGAATTTTCGAAATCAATCCACAATTTTCGGAGATATCGCAAAACACATACAAAAAAAAAACAGTTAATTTAGAACCTCCTCCTTTTCGAAGTCAAGTGGTGTGAAGTGTATAACCAGAAGGCCAATTCCCGTAATTTAAAACGTTCAAAATCTAGTCGCAGTCTCATCTCGGCGACAAACAAATATCAAAAACTTGTCAAAATTTAGGGAAATTAGACGTATTTTTGACAGATTGAGAATGAGATCAGACTGTGAACGTTCTTAAAATTACGAGAATTGCCCCTCAGATGGATGAACGTAAACGAAGGAAAAAGAATACCTATGTAAGGATCGATGCAGGTGGCGTTCTGCAGTTTCTGCTTACCACCATAGAAAGAAACCGTGAGTTTATGTATGTAAGTATGTAAATAAGTGTCACTCTTAAAAGAGAGTCAGAAAAACCAAGGAATATGCAGAGCTGATTTTGGCAATCAGCTCTGCTTCAGTTGTGAAGACACAAAGCAATCTGAAAAGAAGAGCAGCTACGTATTGAAAAAAATTGTACCTTAACACCACGCCTGTATCCCCCGAAAGGACAGTCAGAGGTGTACATTACACCCACATTTCGCCAGTCATATTTAGGTTTCATGGAATAGGGTGCGAGGCTATTGCCATCAACCGGCCACAGCTCTAAACTCTGATACTGAGAAAAATCCAGACAGAACAACCTAATTACACTTTGCCCAATCTAGGAATCGAATCCAGCATGCTCGTGCTCAGCAGTACCGCTTGCGACTATTAGAGCAATTGGAAATTAATTCTTTTTTTTTTATCGTTTCCCTACAGTAGGAATTGATCCTGATTGAATATTTAAACTCATATACATAAAGGCTCAAGTAGGCTCATCAAGGCTCAGTAGGCTCTTTCGAGCCTACTGTACTGCTTTTTACTCATGCAGCCTGTGGGCTAAGTATACGCAAAGATCGTACAGCGCTCTTCGCGTTCAATATAACAATGCGTTTAGGATACTGGCGGGGCTGCCCCGTTTCTGTAGTGCGTCAGGGATGTTCGCGGATGCGCATATAGATTGCTTTTTCGCAACAATGCGTAAAAGGTGCGCTTCCCTGGTGCGCAGGGTGTGGGGCGGCTCCAACAGTGTCCTAAGCATGATTGCGAGTCGCCTAGACTGTGTGTACGTGGGTCACTGTTGTGTCGTCTCTCATGGGATGTCGCAACGGTGACCGTTAATTTTATAGTGTCTGTGTTTTACTAACTTAGTCGTAAGTTTTACTAACAAGTGAGTCTGTAGCTTGAATAAAGAAAAATTATTATTATTATTATAAACAGTCAGACCCGGAACAACTACTTGTAGACAATACAAAAATTTTTTCCGTGCGGGAATCGATCGCTCAGCCACTGCGCCCGGTTGGCGCAGTGGCATTGTCATCACAATTACATATTTTAAACGTAAGCTAATCGTATGCCATACTCTCCTCCAAAAACGAAACAATATCGACCAAGAAAACATTTCTTAATTCTGTTAAAACGTTTTTACGCTGGACACCATGACAAGATAAACCTTTCACGGGCCCCGGGCGTTTTTCAGCTTGTTAGACAGAACTTCAATTTTGAACCGGCAAAGATCTTTTGTACAAACTTTTCTTTCTAACGGCACTGCAAAAGGACTGTAACTCTTAGACAGTTTGTACCCTTCTTTTACTTTTAGGAAGTTAAACTGATTGTTCTGATGTTGTAGCAAATGGCGGATTCTTCGAAACGTTTGTTAGTACCTTCATTTTATATCGAACTATTTCCTTATGGTCTACATAAGTACAGGGTCGTCAAATCGATAACAATTGAAAGTCAACTTTATTTTCTTTTAGACATGGCTGAAATCTACTTACAAATCTTAAATTCACTGACAGGCACCGCACAGCCTAAACGGCTAGGTCCAGGAGAATGAAATTTTATAACGAAGGTACGAAGGAATTATTTTCAAAAATTCATAGCCTAAAAGGGTTAGATAGAGGATGAAAGTTTGTAATCAAGGAAGTTCGTCATTTTTGCCGATGGGAAATTCTACCAGGCACGCGGATTTTCAACTCTCAGGGCTGACCCGAGCGTTGAAAATCCAACAATGCGCTTTTAGAGTAGGCTAGTGTCAGTGAAATTGGACATTAAGTTTAACTTAAAAACATAAAGCAAGTCTGTCGTGTAGCGACAAGAAAATCTTAACTTTGACTTTAAATTAAACTAAAGTTAAGAGTTAAAGGTAATTAAATTAAAGAAAGGGGAGTTGAAGTCAATTAAAGTTTTATTTACAAGGTAAGGATAGAGATAGAGTGTATAAGATAACGATGCGCGATAGGTGGGTTGAGAAGACTGAGGTGGAATTGCAGTAGGAGTCGAAGGTGTACGACAACGCGAGGAAGATGGCTTCAACAGTCATGCGCGGAGTAGAGCGGTGAGCAGTACTGAGGGTACCCGTAGAGGGGCCCACGCAGCAGGACCAAGACGCAGCACAGCAGCAGGAGGGAGCAGGCACGGCGGGGACGCTGTCAGCCCACCAGATGATGCGGCCCTCGGATGAGGCGCGGCTCAAAAGGTACAGGAGGGTCTTCTGAGGCGGCCTCCGGATGAGGCGCGGCCCAATAAGTACAGGAGGGTCTTCGGAGTCCTCCGGCGATATTGTGTTTAATGGTGTGGTGATTATACGAAAAAGTGATATCAACCAATATAAACGAAATTCCCAGCCTTTTGATGTCACTAAGTCATCGAAACTTTATGTTAAAAGTTGAGGGTTATGTCTGTGTACTGATTGTGGATAAAACGTGACCTGGTGTTGTGAGGGACGATCAAAACAGCGCCTAATAGTAACGGAATGCATGTTCTGACCTGGGGGAATTAATGAAAATAAATGTGAATATGTACATTAAGTTACAAGTCTCATTACATCCCAAGATCCCAATGACACTGCAACGACTTGCTCACAAATTAGATCCGTTCACCAACAACCTCATAATATTCCCATTCATTTTATGACTACACCATAAATACCAAATACCTCTCAATAATAATGCTCCCCATCCCCACAATAGAACCTCGGGGGCAATATCGCCATAAAAGCAACAAGTAGACACCTGATTGTTTATCAGAGAACATATGATGTTATCAATATAAAAGTAGATATTATTACCCATTCTCATGGTTGCCATCCCCTGAGACATTAGTAGGAGAATTAGATCCGGAAAGCAGTTTATTTATAGAAACTAATATACTGTAAAGATTATTTCATAAAATGCAACATTGTATTTGGTTGTTATTTACTGAGCCATCATAGTGTCTGAAAAAAATACATATACAGGATGTAAAGGATCCATCACATAGCCATCAACCACCCATTCTGTACATCAAACTAAACTAAACTGATATAAAAACAAATAAACACAACTCACATAACAAGAAACTCAACTTACACTTAGTAACTCATTAACACAATGCACATTCACACTATTACACACACATACACCCTCAAACACACCCCCCCCACACACACACACCCCCACACACCACACACCCCCACACACACACACACAAAATCTCCCTCCTAAAGTGCGCTCCTTTACTTGTATTTTTTTTTTTTTTTTCGCTTTATTTTTCTGTTTTATTTTAATTTGATTTTTTTGTTTTTTTCAATTGCATACTTATTATCATGATAAGAAGAGTGAGATGGAAGAGTGGAGTTCACCTAACACAGGCATCTTCTTGCTTAAAAGGTGATCTCCAAATAATTTGACAACATTGGACCAATGGTTAGTACAGACGCCAGCACATCAAGCTACTACAATCTGTCAAATTTCTTTAATAGATTTTCAACTTTATCTATAAAGCATTAAGTTTCAAGGTTGATTGGGAAAATTTGACAGTTTCGGGTAGCTTGATCTGCTGGCGTCTGTACAACAATAACTTATCAACTAAGGGTTAGTAATATTAATGAAGTTACATTAAATCAAATCAAAATAAAACCATTTTTATTCATCCTGCCGCATGAGCAACCGGACAGCGTGTCTAAGTATTGGTGCAACGTGTTTATCGGCTAGGGGTTTCAGTATGCTGTTGGTGTTATACAAGGCCAAATTAAATAAGCTAGCAAAACTCTACAGACGTGATCTACAAAAAACCACGACGTTGTCTACAAAAAAAACCATCAAATTCATTTATTTTTGGTTTTATCATGTTTTTGGTTTTATGAGTTCCGCTAGCTAGTTTTATTTAACCCTGTACAAAGTTTCTGAAAAGGCTTACCTAATTACAACTGCTGAAAAAGAAATAATATGTTGGTCTAGCTACCATAATAATGTCACTGCTTACAACACACACATGTCATTATAAAGCTAAAGAAGAAAGGAAAGCCTTTCTGCAAAGGACAGCAATGCCCTTAAATTATAGCTTTGCTCATTGAACAAATGTCCTAAACCAACAAATCAATTAACACCAGAACCAAGTAACATGACTTCCAATCTAATCGTATCTATGTAAAATAACAATGTTTATATTTAATTAAGGAGAGGCAGCACCTACGAACCCATGTTAACATTAATGAACCATTGTTGTGACGACAATAGGCGAAATGTATGAGGAAATGGAAACAGCCTGTATCCTTGTTACGGGCATTTTGCACTATTTCAGATTGTTATGTACAGACGCCAGCACATCAAGCTACTACAATCTGTCAAATTTCTTTAATAGATTTTCAACTTTATTGCTAAAGCATTAAGGTTTAAGGTTGACTGGGAAAATTTGACAGATTCGGGTAGCTTGATGTGCTGGCGTCTGTACAATTGTATCTGAGCGACTGAATATATTGTGATAATGTTGTTTAGGGAAGTTGGTTTCCTGCTCTTCAAGTGACATTTGGGAGTATTATGATGTAAGGTAAGATGGCAGGAGAATACTGGATCTTAAATCATCAGGAAGTGAAACTTATCATAACTGTATAGTCTGTTCCAAAAGTAAGTGATGAAACTGTAAACGAACCCCGTTCAGGTTAACTAAAGGCATGTAGTTACATTCATGTGTATTCAGAAGGTTTCAACTTTAAACCTCACCACTCTTTAAAGCAGTTATTATATTGTAATAACAGTATTAAATAGTAGGTAATTAAAAATCATTAACCAGAATTGAGCTTATAAAATATTAACCTCATTTGTCAAATGACATATTGGTGTAAGGTTGTTTTAAATTAGAATTACGGATTTTATTATTCGAATAATCAAATAAAGGCACTCAATTTGTAAGTAGAGGTACGTTTTCTGATCCCACTGCAACAAAGTATGTTTTTTTTTTATTATTATCCTTTTATTGCGATCTATCATTCTTGCAGATATTCAGCAATATGTTTGGTATCATTAGCAGGTTTGTACGAAAGCCGCCCAGTGACTGCTCCGTTTGTTTTTACAACCTCTTAAATCAGGTCTTGAATCCTTCTTTTCAGTCTGCTAGCGACTGTTTGGGTATTCATCAGGTTTACTGCTAGCATGTTTGGATGGTTTGCGATTCGCTCTTTGTACGCTTTTGTCCTTTCTGAGATTTTTTCTATGACAGTTTTAATACAGAGCTCGTGACGGAGCGTCTTATTAGAGACATACCGAAGGTGCGTTCGTTCATTCTAAAAAATTTTAACTGGAACCTTTGTATAATTTCAATATTTGATTTTGCCGCTGATCCCCGCAATTGTAAGCCGTATGTCCATATAGACTTTATTATGCATTTATATAGCAACAATTTGTTTTGGAGTGAGAGTTGAGAGTTTTTATTTAGTAGCCAGTACATTATGCGCAACTGTTGGTCCATAGCTAACCGCTTTGTAAATATGTGCTTCTTCCAAGTTAGGCGTCTATCCAGATATATTCCAAGATACTTGGCGTAATCCTCCTGCGGTAGAGGTATTCAGTTTAGAGTGACAGGGGGACATGTTCTTTTCCTGTTAGTGAAAGTATGTGATGAAAATGTAAACAACAACAAAATATGTGATGAAAATGTAAACAACAACAAATTATGTGATGAAAATGTAAACAACAACAAAGTATGTGATGAAAATGTAAACAACAACCAAGGATGTGATGAAAAGTAAACAAATCATTTTCATCACATACTTTGGAACAGACCATTGAATAAAATGAAGTTGTTGTTGTTTTAGTGTAAGAGCTTGCTTACTTCTTAGACCAATGAACTGTACTAGTTGTTGTTGAGACGCAGTTCGTTCCTACATCAACTAGTACCATCGACTAGTACCTACTAGTCGTATTTATAAACGACTAAAACAAATACATTCATCGTGCATAACTCAAGTATCGCGGAATTGCATTGCACCAATTCTATCAAAAACGCCGACTGGCATTTTACGATTCACAAAATACGAACGTTTCAAAGAGAATGTTACATCGCTGAGCTATATTGAGCACGTTATACTAAATGTGCCCACGGGCAATTTTTAGATAGACTGAAACTGGTACAAACTCAATCTAAAAGGACAAAATTCTTTTACACGTCTGCACAGCAACATTCAAAACTGAAAATGGGCTTCCCTATAGTTTATTATTAATTTAGTATCTGTAATAAGTGTCGAAACGAAATGCCGTCTAAATAAAAAAATGTATTAAAACTTAAACTGCTATATTTAAAACTTGATACGATTAACTCTACTTATGTTTTAAAATAAGTTTCATTAAATAAGTCATAAGCGTTACGCCAAGATACTAAAAAAAAAAATAGATAGAACTTTGCAATTGTGTTAGTGTTAGTAAAAAAATTGCTTAGCCTATGTTAGTTAGGCTAAGCTATTTTATTAGATAGTTACGCTCACCGCACTCTGAATAATAAATAAAAATAAATAGCTGATGATCGATTTTAGAAAAAAACTACTAAAGTTTTTCATATAAAAATAAATTTATCCTGTTTTTTTTCCATTCTTAAAGTAGCACGATTGGTGAAACTTTATTTACATTACAATCTAGCCAAATCTAATAAGTAATTTAAATATAACTTAAACTGCTAAGTAACTATAGAATAAAAAGACAATTTTTATATTATTTGTCTGTCTGTCTGTCTGTTTGTTCTGGCTAATCTCCGAAACAGTTGAACCGATATTGATGACATCTGGTACGAAATAATAATAATAAAACTTTGAAACCTGGGGATGGTCATACACTACTTTTTATCGACATACCACTCGGGCGAAGTCGCCGGCGGAAGCTAGTGCATAATAATTCAGGTTCCACCCTCTTTTCAGACTGACTATGCATCAGTATAACCACTTAGTAACGAAAAGCTAGCCCTAGCTTGTCGGCGACAAACACTGCAGCTACATATTATAATGATTGATCGTTGCAGCACAAATTCGGCGACCATCTGCCGTCAGCGAGAATTTATCTGGAAAAATTTGACACCTCTATGCGAAACACACAAGTGCGGAAAAGTATTGGAAATTCAGGTAAAAACCACGTTACATTGAATGTGTGTATATATCTTAAAAACAAAAGAATAAAGACCAAGGAAAACAAGAAAATGTTCATAAAAAGGAAGTCTATCCTTTCTGAATAATTTTATATCTACACTAGATTCTGCCCGCGACTGTCACCGCGTCGCATCGCATCGCCCTCCCACGCAATAACTAAAACCGACGTAATTGCGCGGGTTTAGCGTTGTTTCTGACTATTTTTCTGACTGACTGGTAGTTTCTGAGATTAGCGCGATCCAACAAACAAAAAAACAGATAAACTCTTCAGCTTTATTATTAGTAGATATAGACAGATTTAGTATGGGTAGATAGAAGATAGGTATACCTTGAAATAACATAGTATATATACCAGAAGGCCAATTCTCGTAATTTAAAACGTTCATAATCTAGTCGCAGTCTCATCTCGGCGACAAACAAACGTCAAAAACTTGTCAAAATGTAGGGAAATTAGAGGTATTTTTGACAGATTGAGACTGAGATCAGACTGTGAATGTTCTTAAAATTACTTGAATTGCCTCCATGTTAGCCCTGACACTTCATCATAGCCCACATCATCTATCTACTATTTACTACAGCATTACCTTAATAACATATTCAGTCCCACTTCGTATTGCTCCTTAGTGCAAGTCACATAGCTTTTGAACTACATTCGTCTCCAAAGAAAATCTTTTAGTTCCCTGCTTAAAACGAGCTAGCGTATTCAAACGTCAATACATTAAGCTCCAGCATTTTTTATTTTAAATTGCTAAGTATTTTCTTCCTGAAAGAGGAAAACTTCACTCAAACTCAAGATTCTTATGTCTTTTTCACTAAAACTAGACGACACCTAAATGAACGCCTAAATAAAATCGTGCAGTTGGTTTTTCCACGCTCAGCTCGGCGCCGAAAGTTGAAAAACGCGATTTTGTTTAGGCATTGTTTTAGGTGTCGACTAGTGTTAGTATAATCGGGTACCTATTGAAGACCGTAAAAAAGCGTATTCATTCATTTTAATGGGCTATACCGCAATGTACAGACGCCAGCAGGTCAAGCTACCCGAAACTGTCAAATTTTCCCAATCAACCTTGAACCTTAATGCTTTAGTGATAAAGTTGAAAATCTATTAAAGAAATTTGACAGATTGTAGTAGCTTGATGTGCTGGCGTCTGTACCCATAATCATAACATCATAATCAGCTTTTATTGTTCCCACTGCTGGGACACAGGCCTCCTCTCTTCGAGAAGGAGTGGGCTATAATCTACCACGCGGGCCCAGTGCGGGTTGGTAGATGTCACATGTCTTTGAATTTTTTGTTCTAGGACATGCCAATTTCTTCAAGATGTTTTCCTTCACCGTTTTGAGAGCAGTGGTGATGAAATAATTTACACAAAGTAAAGCGCCTGTCTGGGTTCGAACCTACGACCTACAACTCGTAAGTCGCGGCCGTAACCACCACCACACATAAGGTAATGGTGTAATTAACCTACCTATGTCGCCAATTCATCTGGGGCTGCAGTCTCGACATTCATAGCAATCGCTTTACGACCGAATTCGGTCGCAAAGTTCTGTCACTCCACACATTACACCTGTCAATCCGGGACTTTGCGACCGAATTCGGTCGTAAAGCGATCGCTATGAGTGTCGAGACTGCAGCCCCTGGTTAAAATATTCGTATTTTCAGTATGATATCTCCATAGGTAGTGAACCAGGGCAACATGGTAAAGAGCTTTGCCCAGCAATGAGTAGTTAAATAGGAAACGCCGACCTCACCAATTTTTTAAGTGTTTGTACAAACCAACTTACAGAAATAAAATTACTTAATCATTTTTTTTTTTATCATCATTTTAGGTAAAAGACCGTGTTACACCTAGAGTACCATAGTTAAAGACCACACGAATAATTTGGCATTAAAAAAAAAACTGAGGGCCAAGACGCTTCACTGTTTCAAGCCTACGATATAAGCTAAGCATCAAACTTCGTTCATTGATCACTCAAAACCCATGATTTGCGACTATTATGAGCTCGAAGTCATAATTTTTAAACTTTCAGCTGTACGAGCCACTGGAAATTGAATTATACAGTGATTAATCAATTACTTTGAACGATCTATTACCGGTAGGCTTCAGAATAAATTAAGTGGATCCATTATCGAATTGGATATGTGATGCCCAATCACTTATCAATAGACCGTTTAACCAATGTGTACAGAGCAATAACCAGGTAAAAAGAAAAAAAGGTTGTCTTTTGTTGCCATACACTTTCAGTGGGTATGCAAATAGGTATTATTAAATATTAAAAGGTAATGTTAAATATTAATGGTTTGTTCACAGAGAATTTTGAATGGAAACCTCAGGCTTATTTTCATGAATATTATTGTTCTGAATAAAATAATATCATGAAAATTAATTCTTCAGAAACAGTATCAAAGGGAAGTTAAATACCCAATGATTTTAATCACCTACCAGTGGTAAAAAAATTATGAGAAGTGTAATAATAACTGGATAAAAATTAGCTATTGCGGTTTCGGGCAATGTCCGATAATAAAAGCTCTTAAGTTCTATCCAATCCATGCAATTTCGCTTACCTTGATTAGAATGTTCGACCTAAATAAATGCAAATGCACCGATACTGTAGAATGGACGGCCATCGTCATGGCAACATTGGCCCAAACATTCCGCATATCTGGGTCGCTGGCCTGCACCGGGCAGATATTTGCAAAATTCTGCCCGTCTTGCCCCCACGACAAGGCTAACGTTGGCCAAGTCAGGCCAAGTGAAGCATTTAAGTGGGGTTATTATGCACTTGGCTATGACAGCCGAGGAGTTTCGTGCTTACGGTTAGAGAAGGTAATTGTTGGCATTGCAATTATGGTAAAGATACTCTTTACTTTTTGCAGGTTAGTTTTCTGTGCAGGCATTAAGTACATTTATCAAGATTTGGTAATCACCAAATGAAACAAAGAATACAAGCCTAATGTACCAATAAAATTATAAGAAATTAATATTTAAGAAACGCCATTATAAGAAACGCCTAAAATAAACGAAATGAACAAAAAGCAATTCCTCAAAACTTTTTCAAATGAATAGGCACTGAAATGTAAATCAAATGAGCCCGTACCGCAATTCGTAACCTAGAACAAAATCACAATAAATTGGTACCTATAATACTAGAACAGACAGTAAAATAATCCTCTAATATAAAATTCCTCTGTATACATCGAACAGTTACAAATAGAAGCGGAAGATTCGAGTGGCTTGGAGTCAATAACTAAGTCAACACGATACGACTAACGCAAACAATATCGAGGACGAGTTACATCCAACAAACTGAGATGGAACATTTAAATCTGCTGTGCGATTCTAGACTCTCTACTTACTGAAATTGTTCTAGATTTTCTGGCCACTGACATAAATTTTGATGAGATAAAATCGTTTTAGCGTGGGCTTTGGTTTTATAAAAATGGATTCCGAATGGTTTCATTTCTGTTTCGCTTTTGGTGGCAGTGATTTAGTTCGGATTTTCATTTCCCCCGAGATACCGTCTTCACGCCCGTTTCTGAAATTCTTCGGTCATATTTTTAGTAATTCAATTATCGGATCTATATAGATCCGATAATTGGATTACTACATCCACAATTTTAATCACAGATACAATAATTTCAATCAACTTTATATAATGGGTGATGGCTTTACATAATTCGGGTGTATTAAAAACTAGCTTATTAAAAAGAAATGTGATTTATATGGCTCCTGTAATAAAATACCTGACCAAATTAAAAATTTACCGTTGCATAAATTTAAAAAACGCTTCACAGAATTACTATTAGAAAAATGTTATTATTCTGTACAGGATTTCCTAAATGATAATCTTTAGTTATGTAGTAGTAATTAATTTCTCGTATTTTGTATAAATTTGCATGCTATATTAAGGCAGAATGTACATGGATCCTATTATATAATTTTACAACTTATTTTATGTACCTACATTCTAAGCAAATAAAGACCTATTCTATTTTATAAATTATTATTATTAAAAGCCTGTGATGTCCCACTGCGGGGCAAAAACCTTATATAAAGTCGACTGAAATTTTCACCAACACAGCGATTTTATTGAAAGCAAACTCCATGAAAAAGCTTTTACTTATACACAAATAAAAATGAAACTAGCACATTCCTGCTTTGCAGACTTCCACTGAAAAATAGCTCACGATAAAACCAGTATTAAACAATTTCTAGCATGAAATTGTGCGAATCCATCGCACATTTTCATGCATCAGCTATCGATCGCTATCTAATTCTGTGGCTATATTAACGGGCCCCAATTCTGTCAACAAAATCGAAGCGTAATGGGTATCGACTCATTCTTTTGTAACCCATTTCGTACACGGAAAATCAATCGTGTATCCATCAGACCGCAAAATAGGCGCAACCCTATCAAGAACTCTTTAACAATATTTGATAAATCTATCCATTAGGTACTGGATTTGGTCTGGCAGATGATTCAATGGTTTTAGTACAATGTGGATTGTGCTCGTTAATTCGAGTGTGATTTGAAATAGACATGTCAATTGTAGTCTCTTAGGAAATAGTTGAGAGTTGGACACCGTTTTCAATTCCATTATAAAAATAACGGCTATCAAGACAATCACGAAGAAAAAAATACTGAAGGGATTTCATTTCACGGAGTGTCCCAATCTTTGACGATGAGATGTCATTTTAGTCATTTATCAGATAAAGATATCGACTAACTTAATTATCGTCACAAATCTATATCCATATCTTCTTCTTGTTATATTATAAAAGTCGACTGTCGTTGTTACTTGCGCGCCGGAGAAGATTCCTAACAAAAAATAATGAAAAAGGCATTGCAACGTATGGCATTAGCTTGTACCATATAAAAAAGTCGAGAAGTGTCTAATGGATATGACACCCGGTTGGAACAAGGTTCCTTTCGTTGTATATTATGTATTAAATAACAGGCACAATGAAATAAAACAAGATTGAGAAACATGTAACATTTTTTAACTCACTTTGAGTTAAAAAACGTTACACGTTTTTCAGTCTAGCTCACAATTCTCAAGGAAACAATTCACAAGGAACTTCGTTCTAAAACTCTCCGCTACACAGGTCAAAATCAATCGTCGTGTAGCAACGTACCTTTGCCAGTAATTTGTATGATTTGATAAAGGCTATACAGAGGCTAACAGGTGGCCATTATTACAGCGATCGTGGGTTGTCGTTCAGAATCCACCGACGATCCCCACAAACGCTTCCTGTTAGGACATCGTCCAGAACGCGACTAAAACGTTGTTTGAATATTAAAATTGTCCTTCCTACTTTTTATTGCAGATAGAATTTCTTACAAAATGTGTGCAAAGCGGTTTGATTCCTGAAGTGAATGCACTGAAAACTCTACCTACTTTGACTCAATTGAAAAGCAAACTGAATGGAACTATTAATCGGTCGAGGCGGCTTGAATAGTTCCACATGTTGCCGCAAGATAGGGATTCATGTTCTCTTATATTTATTTACATTGAATCAACTTTGAAATAAGTAAATAATTTTATGTCTATAATAATAAATTCTTCAATACTTATAAAAATAGGAAGAACCCCCTTCCACTTTTGATTCCCCAATATTATTGAAGGTTTATTTTGATTTAATAGATTTATTTTAATAACTTGACAAAAAATTACCCCTATAATTATTTTCATTCATGTTCTCTTATATTTATTTACATTGATATGTTTATTTTCTAACTATTATTCATAACCACAGAGACCAGTGGTGGCCCAGTCGTAACGGCCGCGATTTATGAGTTGTAGGTCGTAGGTTCGAACCTAGATAGGCACTTTACTTTGTGTAAATTATTTCATCACCGGTAATGCAAAATATCGTGAGAAAACTGGCATATTCTAGAACCAAAAATTCGAAGACATGTGACATCCGCCAACCCACACTGGGCCCGCGTGGTGGATTACGGCCCACTCCCTCTCACGAACGGGAGGCTTATGTCCCACCAGTGGAAACGTTATAGGCTAATTAAGCTATTCAAAATCATAACGCGGTGACTTTTTGCCTTCGAATAAAAATGGCTTGATCTAATGAAACTGTAGAATAATATGAATAGGCTCGGATAGTGTGACGAAAACGAGATTTAAATACCTATTACCAAAATTTTACGGTTGTTGTGAAACGTTTTGTTCATCAAACAACACACATTCAAAAGACTTAGAAGTAAATAACCTCAGCGTAAATGCAAAACCGTACGTAATTGACGTAAAATGAATACAAATGAAGTCGCGACAACGGGTTTACAGTCAACACCAAAGTCTTAGGCTTATTTACACGAGGAGTATTTCTAGCCTGACTTGCAAGAAAGAAATGAAAAACAAAAACTCGCTAACGATTTTCCCATACAACACTTGTCACGAAAACTTGAAGAACTAATTTTTGTTTGCAAGGGTGCTTCTAAATCTTATAAGTGGGGCGATTCTCGCCTTTTGAATACCTACTAGTTTATCCGACGACACATCAAGCTACGCTACGCGCACGATACTGTTGAGTATGAGGTCCTGGGTTCGATTCCCAGGTCGGGAAAAGTGTTATTGGGTTTTGTCTATAAGGAATTTCTCAGTAGCAGCCCGTAGTGCGAAGTTGTGCCCGGTTGATGACAATAGGCTTGCCCCCTTTTTTTTTTTTGAGGATGGGAAATCATCAAATAGGGGTCATTTGTCCAACTCTGGGTGGAGCAGAAGGGAGTGTCAGACTCTTACTGACTAAAACCCACCCGTGTTCCTTCCTTAGCCCTTTATGTTCCAGGGCAGCGGTAACCCTTTCGGACGATCCCGCTACCCTGAGGCTCGCCCCCTAACCCAATTACATGCGACGTAAACATGACAACGAAATGAGGGTGTACTAGATACACTTCTGCCTAACCCTTCGGAGATTTCAAGCGTGATGTTCTGTCGTTTATTTTAAGCCAAGCTTACATAAGCATTTCCAATTTACACTGAAATGTATAGCTTGATGTGTCGTCGTGCGTAGGTACTGTGAGCGAGTTGCAAGTCAACTTTCTTATTTTCTTTCAATATTAACCCATTCGAGGCGAGAAATTCTCCTCGTGTAAATGAGCCGTCGCTGTATAAAGCGTGTAAATACAATTGTTTCCCAAATTCAGCTGAATAAAGTAAGCTTGAACATTTCACGGACGAGCGAACATTTTACCCTATAAACAACAGCTTAAGGCGCGGTAAGCGGCAAAGGAGATGGAAAACGATGGGCCCAATTGTAATAAGTTGAGATATGATCTAAAAAATTTGTCATATTTTTTCATCTTAGAATATGAAAAATCACCTCAATTCTCAATCTGGAAGCGGAGAAATATGAGAAAGATAGTTTTCATGAGACTATCGATTGAGTAATCGAATGCACAATTACGAAAATAAAACCCCCGCACTAAATAATTAACTCAAAGTAATTAAATGCACTATATATACTTATATGCAATATAGTCTACAGTCATATTAATAAATAAAATATCAATTAATTACCGAAAAACCAATATTAATGATTATCGATTTCATATCGATATAAATTTAAAAAAAAAAACAGTCTTTTATTTTTAGTCTATGTCTCTGGCATGACAGCTGACTGACACTGACACTAGACAGTTGCCGACTGCTCTTATTTGCTCACTCGTGTCGTGTTTTCCGATGTGTTTTGAATGCTTTCCCGATTATTCTGCATTTTTCACGACTACTGCTTTGTATTTTACGGATTCCGACCCTGCCTACCTTGTACGACCCTTGGTTTCACTCTAGACACCGAAGATCGCTCACATGTTTGACTTTGTGGAATTGTTATTTTGGATTTTACCGCCGGCTTGTGGATTGGATATTGTTCGCTGTATGAATTGTGCGATAACAACTGGTCACTGCAATACACTGGGCCGACGACCCTTACACGATGATCCAATACCTCCTGGTTACTTAGGGGTCGCATACAATCCCGACATAAAAGCAAAAAAAACTTATTTTATTTATATTTTGTCGACGGCTCTCGTAGAGTAAAGGCTGTAGTAATGCATTAGTGTGTAGGGAGACGAACTATAGGCTTCTGCGCTCATATAATGTGCATTATGGTACCTTAGCTGGGATAGGTATCAAGATCATATAGTACCACCCGCACAATTCCTAGACGACATTTTAATTATAATAAGACGAATAAAACACTATATTATATGATTTTTTATTTTATTTTAGACATCCTTTCCATAACTCCAAACCTGTTACCTACCTATGACTTGAAGTCATTGACGTTCATTAATATGATTTTTCAAACATTTTCTACTAAATATAATAACTATTAGAGCAAAAGATTTTGCGCTTCAGGAATCAGCTATTAGTTA
The DNA here is from genome assembly GCA_951799955.1 of Apamea anceps. NCBI lineage: Eukaryota > Metazoa > Arthropoda > Insecta > Lepidoptera > Noctuidae > Apamea > Apamea anceps. The sequence continues at coordinate 15,850,983 of OX637506.1, forward strand.
AAGATTGTAACATAACCTCACTTTTACTTAATGTCATAAATCTCTGTTCTCAGATTGATAAAATCCGCAGAATTTTCAGTGAAAGGTTGATAATATATAAGCTATTAACTAACACCACTTTCATCTTATTACACTCAGGCCCAAGATTGTATGTAGTCGTTTCAGTCTCCCTTTAGGTAATTGCCAATTAGCGCATCGCGGCAACAAATAAGGTTCAAAACAGCAATGCTTGATGTTAGTTGAATCGAATGACCAACAAAATAAAAGTAAATTTGCAGTTTTCATTAAATTAAAAAATAAATGCACGGCTCAGTGGAATATTTTTTATGTATTTCTTTGGTTGATTAAATTCGCTTTATTATCGTTACATAAATTATGACAGTTTAAGCTCTAGATTTTGTGAATTATGCTACGTAAAATATTTTTGGGCTCTGTTTTACAATTTTTTTATCATGATACTTACTTTTATTTCTCTGAAATATTTTTGAGGAAGTGTTTTCTTTAAATATTTGACAGTAGGTACACTAAATTTTTTGACTTGACATAAGGGTATAGTACCAAAACGCCTAACTGTACGACAAAAATCTGAGCGTTTTAGGGGGTCCTACGTTTGGACAGCGCCTTAAACTGATGAATGGAAGCAATAAAATGGCCTCCGTCTTTCATTCGACGGCTTTTGTGGTTCGCAGGTGAGGAAAAATATTTCGAACATAAAATTAAATTGAATTTTTTATGGTATTTAATTACTTGATGAATATTCATCAGGCTTCTGGGCTTTATAGGTTTTTTTGTTTTACAGGTGTTTTCAAAAGTAACTATGGATTATGACTTTCAACTGGTAAGCCCCGCTATCAAAGTACAACCACGAGAAAACATCTTAGGTTATCTGGTTTCTGTGTCCCAAAAACATTGTGTCCGTATCAAACATAGAATCTTAAGATTGTTTTAATGTTAGTATGTAAACTATCTACTATACTATATGTATATCTTTGTATAAACTGAAGACAAAACAGAAAAAGGGGAGGCAGACCTTTGCAGTGGAACAATACAGGCTAGTTAGTTACTTTACTTGTGTATGAAGAGAACGTTATATGTATACAAAAACATGCTAAAATAACGAAAGAAAAATAATAATTATTAATATATTATCTTCTGGGCACGTTTGCGAATGACAGCGATTCAGACGAGTACTTCGACACCTAAATATTATTTTGTTTTTGTATTTATTTAAATCGTTAGTTAGTCTTTTAATATGGGACCTAGTGCAAATAGTTAGTTAAGAGATTATGAAAATAAACTTCAATATATTATTATTATTATAAAGAAGAACAACCATCCCACAACCTGGAACACACTCAAGATTCTAAGTAACAAAATGAAGTAAGCACACAAAACCTTAACACAATATTCTCCTCGTTTGCTCACTTCACTGGTTCAGGTTCCCAACTTGACGCTTACTTGTATACACATTAATTTGCATAACGCCTCCTCGTCTGACTTCGGACGCTGTTCCTCCGGCTCCCAACTATTTAGTTGGCAACATATTTTGGTAAGTAACTAGTAGTATCTTGGTGGAATGTTGTCTTTGTTAGTTTCAAAGATTCTTCACTAAGTTTGGGTACGGGTATCATAGTTCAGAGAAATATGGTCGGATGTTTTGTATGTTTCAAGTTCATCTGAAAAAGGCACCTCTAACTGGATCGTCAAAGACTTTTTGGAAGGCTCATCAATCTTATAATAGTGTCCCAATTCGTGTGTACCCGGTGGCAGGGACATCGAAGCACAAACTGTAAATGAATTAAAAACACAATTCTAAACCCTGCGTTTCGTCGGTTATAAAAAATAGTCGGCTGTTTCATAGAAAAGCGCAATACCTACGCGGTCAAAATGTATGGAGCAGATTTTTATTTTTTTTATTTCTACAATTTAATAATCATGTACTGAATCCATGGTAACAGGTTGAGGGTCGAAATCCCTGCAACCCTGTATTGATAGGTGTGTACCATCCAAAGAAAAAGACTTTGCTGCAAGCTGTGTTTTCCTCTGATCGTTAGCAATTTGTACTAGGTATACATAGCTTTCAGTAGTCCCGAACAAATTGGTTAGGACAAACTTAGTTACAGCGATTTGCTGACCCAGTAACAAGTACGTAAATAGATTAGTGGGCGTGATATTAGTCTTTCCATAAGTATTTAATGATTTTGTGCCCGCGTCCATTTCTTAGATAAATTTCTTCTAATTTCACGGAACATGACACTGTATTTATGTTTAGCTAAATCTGAATATTATTCTATGTGCTGTCTATGTAAACACTGAATAATCGCAGCAAAGAAAACACTAGACCAACAGCACATAGCAATATGATAATTCTATGACAACATCACAATTCTCAGCCAATGTCATATCAATATGCACATACATACATAGATACATTATTGTCTGTTCCAAAATTTTATTATTAAAATGTAAACAAATGGATCAGAAAATGCAACTGTGGATGTCAATTTGTAGTGCCACGATTTGAGTACTTTGATTTGATTATTTGAATTCTAGTACCCGAAATTTAAAATTTAAATCTCTTTAGAGAGCTGTGGCGGAGAGCTATACTCCAAATATTAGGCATTTTATGCGGAGGTTGCTCTGCATCCTAATTGCGTAACACACAATCAATCTCAATCTGAATCATTTTGAAGGATATGCTAATCCATTGCTTCATATGTTCGAAAAATGTGTCAGCTTAACAACGTAAATAACGCAATGAATGTTGCAGAACTTTTAAAATGAAACCAATACTGATAGTGTGTTACGCAATTACCCCGCAAATAGGAAACATGTTGAACATGAACATGCACAACACAAAAACTGTAAAGATAAATAAAAATAATGTGTTGGGAATAATAAATAAATAAATTTTCTTGTTGGTCGTCCTCTGCATGGAGTCTGCATTATTTTAAGTACCTATCGTATACTCGTATCAGTACTACTAATACTAGAATATAATTTGTTTTGTAATACTAACACAATATGGATCACTGTTGTCTAAAATAAATTAATTTTAATGTAATATTTAAAAATGACTGTCATTTGAAAATTGAAGTTAATTTTATAACCTCAATTTTCGTCGATGATTTTTTAATTACAATTGAATTATATTTTCAAACAATAATTGTTAGAAAAAAAAGTTGAAAACTTCTGAATACAGATGAATGTGTTACTAATCCTATATGTGAGTGATTGCGTAAGGATTTAACCTGAACGGTGAATTTACACTTTCGTCAGATAATTTTTGAACAGACTATACATACAATATGCCCTACTCTGCCCAGATAGATTGCCGCCAGCATGGAACACAAATTATTGCAATATTGTAGCGTCGTCGGTCGTGCCCGGTGTGCCCGACACGACAAATAGATCTATTTGAACAGCCATCAAACAATTACTCACTGTGCCATTGTTTTTCAAACTACCTTTATTTACAAAAATAGAGTATAGCTGGTCGTGGCAAAAGTGTAAAAGGGTTACCTATTGGGAATTTGGGATATTGTAAATTGAATGTGCCCAATTTATAGTGATCAAAAAGTACAGACGAGAATATTTTCTTGTTTCGGGATTTTAATACATTTCCCTAAGTTCTAGTTTTTCTATTTTGGATACAAATTGCGAAGTATTAACATACCTTTCTTTTAGGCAAGTAGGTAAACGTTAGTGACAAATGCAGTAGGTAACATTCTATGTATTAATAGGTAAGTAGTTACTTTTACTTACCTTTTCCTATATTTTTCGTATTATATACTTGTATAAAATTGTATATATATTTTAGTGTTAGCTTGTAATAATAGTAATTAATCAGTGTATGTTAAATAAATAAAACTCATTAGTTATACTTACTTATAATATTTTTTGTTTTCAGATTTTTCAGAGCTCCGGGTCATAAAGGCAACTGCGTAAAATGGTCTCTACTATTTCCTGTACTAAAGTGTAAATAACAGCAAGCTTAATACGATTTTAGAAACATTATTATACATTATTAAACTGTTTTTCCGTACAGAAAGAGTATAATCTTATATACGTATAATCTTAAATACTCGTACTTACAAAAAATATTACAAAGTATTTGGATATAACGTTACATAGTTGAATAATAGATAAATGTTATATATGATGCACAAATTCTTAACCTCGATCCAAAATATCATAAATTACTATTAAGGCATCTATTTTAAGCTGGCATCCTGCCCATACAGAGAGGCCGTCGATATTTACTAAAATAGCTCCATACAAACAATTCATAAACATCTACCGTTACATAAGATAGTTTGAAAACGTAACGTAGTCAGCCTATAATGTTCCCACTGCTGGGAAGGGACACACGCCATCGCCCTTTTACCACCGGACAACCAGACGTACTGCAGCGTACCAACCACACTTGGCTGATATCCCGACGAATCGTACTCAGCGCTTCTCCTCCACGTTAATTATACGCACAGCCAAAGTTTGGAACTCTCTGCTGTGTTCCCACATTTAACCTTCAAAGCAAGAGTGAACAGGCATCTTCTGGGCACGAGAAAGATGGATGGATGAGGTCTATACCTTATTCATCGCTTTCCATCAGGCGTGATCGAGGTCAAGAGCAGGCCTATTAAGCAATTAAAAAAAAAACAGGCTTCCTTTCTTCGAGAGAGAGTTAGCTGTAATCTTCCACGCGAGCCCAGGTGTCTCATGACGGTACATGTCTTCAAATTTTTGGTTCTAGGATATGCCGGTTTCCTCACGTTTTCCTTCACGTATACGTCACGTTTCCCTTAAAATAATTGTTTTAATACCTGTTGATGAATAACTGTTTGCTGCACCGGACGACGTCATTACGTCGGCGCTGGCTGTCGTATAGGGTCGCAGCATAATGCTGAGCGATAGCCGTTTTGCGTGGATGTGACGCATGTCAACCATTTCTTATTGTTTTTTCTTTATTTGTTTTTATGTTCTTTTTTGTGTCATTTTTATCGCAAATAAACATATTTTCTTTCTTTCTTTCTGAGAGCAGTGGTGATGAAATAACTTACATTAAGTAAAATGACAGTCAGGATTCGAACCTACGACCTACAAACTCGTAAGTTGCGGTCGTTGCCACTGGGTAACCACTGCTCTTTGAAAACATGAAATACATAACGTATGTATCGGTATTTCAGGTAGGTGCAAGTCTATTGCTATTTCGGTATCAGGCATAATATTAAATTAGGTACGGGAAACTACCCAAAAACCCCAACAACCTTTTGATTAAAGTTCGATTGAAATCCATATAATAATGTAACTCAGGACCTCACGCTTAGTAACCCCACATACAATGACTAATAATACGAGCCTATTATTGTCCCACGGTAGGCCAAAGGCCGCTTCTCATATAGAGAAGGTACGAGCATTTGATCCCCGCTTGCTCAAAACAGCTTGACGATTTCAGACTCATAGCAACTATAAATCCAGGGGGCCTATTTCGAAGTGCAAAGTGCGAACGGATCGGACCGATACATGACCGAACCGAATATTATTGAAAAATGCGAAAAAAGTTCAAAATGCGAAATAGTCAATATTCGAAAGAGTGTAGGAGTGTAGGATCGGAACCGACTGAACCAAATAGTAACTTCGTAGCAGGAAATGGCCGAACATTCGGCCGATACTACTTCGGAGTAGATCCCCAAATTTCCTCTAATACAATGTCTAAGCATAAGCACATACAAAGCTTAGTATGTACTGTACAGTTACGCACATCACTGGTAACTATTTGACATTGGCAGCGCCTGTATGTCGTACAGCACAACAGTAAGGGCGGATTACATAGTGCTAGAGTTACCAGTCATGTGCAGGTACAGCCGCGGAAAATAGCAATCGTACATTGTATACACGACAAATATGATTTCCGACGCAGCCTCGAAATATTTGGCAACAATAAATAAATAAACATCTCCAACTCAGTCGCCTAAACTTCTAGCAATAAATCTAATCAAAACTAATTACCGAATGTATCAATTAATTGAATTATTTGTGCCATCAATTTTGTATTAATAAATTGCCTCTCGCATGCTGGGAAGTGATATTGGGAAGTAAGTTGTTATTGGCAGTACTTTTGCAAGTGCCAAATAAATGTCTGGTATTGGATACTGTGTGTTTGGCAGTCTGTCTACACGCGTTTGTTTTTTCACTTTCTGTAGATGCCTACTGAATTTTGTATCAATATGTGGTTGGCATTCCTTATTATTGATAAACAGTAGTCATCAACAAAGGGTTGGTAAAGTTCATAATGCTTAGACGAAAAGTTAATTATATCCTTATATAAGCTGTAAACATATCACTAAAAAAATTTATCAACCTTTTGAACATGTAAATTGTAATAGTGGCAATGTCGTAATTAGAGCTTTATACATGAAGTTTAAATCTTTAATATTATCTACACAAATATTTAGGCTACAAATGATATCATCTCCTAAGAAGATTGATATAAAGCTATTTATTTTAGGACACGGAACTCATAAAACATCATTAAGTAAGCCCTCCATTCTAAATGAGAATTTAATACGATACTATCTAATAAATTATTCCTACTTACATCTATTTACTGAAATCAAATTAAAATATATTTCCATGCTTGCCAAATAATGTAACGTAACACAAAATTAGGATCTCATAATCTCAAGCCCATATATTTTCAGTCTCATTCATAGTAGGTACATAGAGAGGAAGGATCAGCGGTGGCCCATCCACGACTTACGCATTGTAGGTTCGAACCCAGATAGGCGCTTTACTTTATGTAAATAATGACATCAACACTGCTTTCAAAACGGTGAAGGAAAATATCGTGAGGAAACCGATATGTCCTAGAACCAAAAATTCAAAGACATGTGAAATCTACCAACCCGCACTGAGCCCGCACTGGGCCCGCGTGGTGGATTACGGCCCATTGCCTCTCTCCGAGAGACCCAGTTGTCCTACCTGTGAGAACATAACAGGCTGATTATGCTAAGTACCTACATAGGTTTGATATTTAGAAAATAATCCAAAATTATACAAAAAACACTACCCAACTAAAACCTTTCAAAAATCGGAAACTAGTGTAGCTATTTATAAAAAGTTATCCTAAAAATACATACAATCGTTATATAGATCAGCAAAAATACGCATAATCACCTCATTCATATTTGGCAAGAGGTGAGAATAAAAACAATTTTCTTCGAAACGGTTCATTAGTGCACTTGAAAATATCTCCAACCTCAGCTGAGAGTACGGTTGAGTAAGACGCTACACACGTAAGAAAAGACCTTCTTGGCATAACTTTGGCAGCATCCTCTAATCCTTGGTTAATATTATTTATACTAAATGGGCTACTAAACATTTTCTGAGAGTTGACAGTGACTCACAGAAGCCAATGAAGTCTGCCACTTATTATGAGTTATTATAATAAATGTATTGTATACATTATTGACTTAATTCAAATAGACAAGAATACATTAGGAGGCACAAATACAGTAGGAAACAATCACACGGTAGGGCAAGACATGCGCTTTACTTTATGTAAATAATGTCATCACCAATGCTTTCAAAACGGTGAAGGAAAACATCGTGAGGAAACCGGTATGTCCTAGAACTAAACATTCAAAGACATGTGACATCTATCAACCCGCACTGGGCCTACGTGGTGGATTACGGCCCACTTCCTCTCACCGAGAGGAAGCCTGTGTCCCAGGAGTGGAAATACACTCGAGAGCAATGAATCCGGGTCACTTAAAGAATGTTAAAAATCTCGGAAACTAAAAATGATAGGTTAATGCAATAAGTTGTATTTAATAGACAATGTAATACTCCTTAAATGAAAGTAAAAAAAATATGAGTCACCATACATTTTATTAACACAAAATTACTTAAAGAAAAAAACTGCTGATCTCTCCTTAAAACAAAAATAGGAAACATGAAATTTTTGAACTTTATTACGATTTTCTTGAATTTTAATACTTCGTATTGCCTCCTCGTGCTTCCATTACTGCGTTTACGCGGTTTGGCATGCTGTACACCAAGTTCCTTATACGATTTTGGGGAATATTCTCCCATTCCTCTGTGAGAGCAATTTTGAGCTCACGAAGCGTGATTGGGGGAGGGTTTCGTTGTTTTACGCATCTGCCTAGCTCGTCCCAAGCATGCTCGATCGGGTTGATATCCGGGCTGCGCGCTGGCCACTCCATACGAGTAATGTTCATCTCTTGAAGGTAGTCATTCACAATCCTACCTGTATGAGGTCGGGCATTGTCATGCATAAATATAGCATCCTCACCTAAATTGACCATAAATGGACCAACGTGATCATTGAGGATTTCTTCCACATATCTTACGCTAGTTAAAGAGCCGTTTTCTATGATCACCAGCTCTGTGCGACTTTCAGAAGAAATTCCGGCCCACACAAGTACAGACCCACCACCGTAGGCTACTTTTTCTTCGATGCATGCTTGCTTGAATCTTTCCCCTGGTTTTCGATACACTCTGTGTCTTCCATCGTGCTTGTAGAGCATAAATTTTGATTCGTCGGAGAACATAACTTTTGACCAATCTTCAATACTCCAATTTACGTGGCTCTGGGCATATCTTAGTCTTGAAATACGATGCCCACGCTCCAGTTTAGGGCCGTTTGCAGGTCTAAGGGGTTTTAAGTTAGATTCAGCAAGCCGACGTCTTACTGTCCATGCACTTGGGTTACTTCCTCCGAGGCGTCGAAACTGATTTGTGAGTTCAGTTCCTGTGAGAAAGCGATTTCGAAGCATGGTGTTCACCAAGAATCGGTCTTCTCGTGCTGTGGTACACCTGGTTCTGCCCGTTCCTGGTCTGCGTAGGTTAGAACCAGTTTCTTCGTAACGTCGGAGAACTCTTTGTACTGTTGACAGCGACACACCGACAGTCCTGGCTATATCGCGCTGACTCCGGCCGGTTTCCAGCATTGTAAGTATTCTGGTGCATTCTTCAGGCGTAAGCGACATAATTTCAGCTTGAATAATGAATATAGAGCACTATCAACATAGTTTATGTACCCACATAAATGACAGATTACAAACAAAAGCAAAACCAAATGCTGTAATTTCGTAGTTCCATCTTCGAAAGTGGCCCTTTTTCAAATTTGATTTTTTTATGATATAACTTTACAATAACTAAGAAGTTTTAATACCTTCATTTAAGGAGTATTACATTGTCTATTAAATACAATTTATTGCATTAACCTAGCATTTTTAGTTTCCGAGATTTTTAGGATTCTTCAAGTGACCCGGATTCATTGCTCTCGAGTGTATTATAGGCTGTTACATTAGGAGTCTGTTTCACTACCTCCCTAAAGGCATTATGTGCTAGCTTAAAAAATAGTACAAAAAGTGATTGCTTACAAATTCGCAATTGAGTAAGTATTTCTGTGGTATTTCTACTAAGAAATACCTCTGTGGTATTGTATGAATTGTGGTATTTCAAATAAGAAATAGGTACGTACCACAGAAATACTCAATAGTAAATTTTTAAACAATCACTTTATGTACTATTTTTAAGGCAAGCACATAGTGTCTTTAGGGTGGTCCACAAAACCGAGAAAAGTCTGATCATTCTCAAATACATGCTATTGGAGTACCGATTATTTTATCCGTACAGAATTACATTGTATGAAATTAATTATAATTTATCTGGACGGGACGTAAATTATAACAGATAAGTATATGATTGTTACGTAATAAGAAAACCTACTTAGTATCATTGGAAACTCTATACTGGAAACAGAAGACGAAAGGTCAATCGAAGACTCCAATTCATCTAGACGTTGCGAGTTACGTAAAACTTCTTATTTCCAAAATAACTCGAACTAAGTCTTAAACGAGTGTGTTCTAGTGATAACATACAGCACTTTATAAAAAGGTTATAAACTAATTTGTTATGTGCAAAATACATTTGCACACATCCGGAATCGTGCTTGCATTATTTGTGGTTCTGCAAAATGTATTTAAATAAAATATTAATATTCAAATTAACCACAATTAATTCGTAATTGTAAATATCAATATTTGTGTAATCTGAATATTTTAATGTCAATCTTTGTTAAATCATTTATTATAAGTGAAATAAAAAGTGTTACAAGATCTGTTCCAATAACACTTTTACTTAGAAATAATTTGGGTACCTACTTATACTGTAGGGACAAACCGACAATGGAAGTACCCAGATTATTTCTAAGTTGTGCCCCACTAGAATCTCATCACAGACTGGAGTCTGAGAGAACCACAATACAGCAGTTTCTCACTGCTATATTGTGGTTTACAAACACAAATCTCCTGTACACAAACATTGAGATCCGGAGCAACTATCTGTAGGCTACGCAAATGTTTGATTCCACAGAAGATACAAGAGACATACATAGTGTAGGGCAGGACTACCAACCCCTTCAATAAAAGCCTTACTTTTAACACTTTTGTAATTGACTTTTTAGACTTTCATAATCTACTTTTTACACTTATTAAGGGTATCGTTATCGTCGTGGAGCAGTGGTGGCCCAGTGCTAACGGCCGCGACTTATGACCTGTAGGTCGTGGGTTGGAACCTAGCCAGGCGCTTTACTTTGAGCAAAGTATTTCATCACCACTGCTCTCAATACGGTGAAGAAAACATCGTGAGGAAACCGGCATGTCCTAAAACCATAAATTCAAAGTCATGTGACATCTGCCAACCCGCACTGGGCCCGTGTGGTGGATTATGGCCCACTCCCTCACACAAAGAGGAGGCCTGTGTCCCAGCAGTTGGAAAATTATAGGCTGATTATATTATAATCGTCATCAATTCGATTAAAGGGTTTTTACCAACCTTAATTCCTACAGCCTAATCAAACATAACCTTCTTCTAACAATGGACTATTAACTAGATTTTCTGACCAAATGAACCATTACCACTCAACACATACAAATCTCAAGTCATCATCGCTAGTAGAAGGTAAGTACCAGCGATTATTGCCGAAGCAATGATCCGTGGTCTCTCGGGTACGAAGACCATTAATAACAACACCCCTACGCGAGATAAACACACAGTCAAAGGGTTATGAAGTGTATTTGTTACACTGTATTATTTAGCATCTAAGATGGGCTTGTGGCTAAGTAATAACAGCCACACGGGTCGATCAAGTAAAGCTACGCTGGTCGCAGTTGGTCCGTGGAGGGGTAACCATCTTTAGATACCAAGACCCTCCGTGTCTCGGAAAAACGTAAAGCTCGTATCAAGCTCGAACGTGAGCTGTCAGTAGTGTCAATCCAATGCATCATCAGGTGGAATGACAGCTTACTTGAAGCTCACTTAAGTTTTCACGGTAAGATTTTTACAGAATAGCCATAGTTGTCTTTTGTCAAAATAGTATTTTTAGAACATCTTGACAATTTTGACTATGTGACTGTTTTGTTGCGAGAGGTTTGCCATAATTGTTTTTATAGAGCGACAAGTAACCAGTCAGTGCTAACTCAGTCTGCGCACAATCTTACTTATTTTAATTAGCGGTTAATAGTAAGAATATTGGCTTGTTTATTAGCTGCCATAGCTATTAGAAATGGTTCTTTTATAGCTCGTTATTCTATGTACAATGTAAAATGTAATACTTAATAAGTTCCTATCTACCTAGGAAAGGCGGACTATTACATTGTTACTTTGAAAATATCGAGGAATCACGCCAGATTTGAATACACTAGTTATGTTCATTCATGATGTTCATTCTGATATATTCTGATTACCAACTTAGGGATACTTACTGACCCCTAGACTCAACATGATTTTGAAGGTAACGTGTTGCGCCGACCCCAAGTAACATGAGACAGGGGCGGGAAGATGATACTCAATATGATGTTCTTCGCCAATAAAGTGATTATTATAACGTTGAACTTGCATTACAGAAGTGTCATCCAAATAAGCGCTTTGAAGAACCATTGCATACCTGTCTTCCAATTTGTTTTTTATATAAGTATCACGTCTGGAAGCCATTTAAAAAAAAAATCTGGAAATGTATGTATGCCAGGCTCCATATAAAAATCTTCAATCCCCTTTTGTCCAATACTGCAGCAGCGATTACATTGCCATCAAAACACCCGTTTCGGCTTTATAAATATTATTGTTTTGTGGCGTACTTAAATGGAAACTCATATTTTTGTACACCTGCCTTATGACATCACCTGTGAAAACAATAAAGAGATAAAATGGCTCTGCACTCATATGATATTCACATGTTATGCAAATCTTCCCCAGAGGGTTGAGGGAAATCGCTGATGTCGCCATATCGTTCAATTACATTGTCAATTACTTCCAAAAGAATGTAATTGTGTGAAAATGATCGTCCCACACGAATTTGGCCAACAATTTTAATCGAAATGCTCGCTGTTGGAGGTAAAAAATCGTCCTCTATCCGAACGATGTTTGGAGGTTACATATTTAAAACTCTGGAACGACATATTTCAATAATAAAGCTGGCACACTCAGATATTCCAAAAATTCACCTTTCTGCAATTCATTGTTCAATTGACCTATTATGGGCTCATTGCAGAATATCATTGTTATGCGAATTGCCTCAACAGTTATAACTATTACAAATTGTTTCACGCAGGTGAATCTCTTTGGATGCAAAGAAACGTAACATGATGTTATATAAAGACCATCTGCACTACTATTAGTCACGAATGCATATGGTCGCGCCGGCTGGTCAAATGGGAAACTGTGTCAGTGCGAACATTTGTTACTTGCACACGCGTCACAGATTACGTTGTCCGATACAAACACCGCTCGTACTACTAGGTTCAAGGGGAGCCAGCCAGATCGCCGTCTCGTTCGTTCACTATTTATAGTTCCTCGACTATTCAGATATTTGCGCTCAGTGCAGAAATGTCCGGAGTCGCGAACGACCAAAAACCCGCGCGGCCCTCCCAAAGAGCTTCCCGCAGGAAAAGCGCTCGGGAGAGGAAATTGCGCGCTTGCACCGCCCCGACACTCGACCCCAGTGAAAATCGATGCCGCGATCTATCTGCGACACGGACAAATTAAAACCATCGACGTCGAACTCATTAGACGGTGCAATTCCGCGCAATCGACACACGCGAACTTATGCAATCGTTTTCAACATCAGCCGCCTGCTTACAGTGTGATGTTCAGTAATCAGTTTACAGTGCGTGAAAGTGACTGGTGTGCTGTGTCTTTTATTTGTGAATATAGCCTCTGCCATGCTACGTTATTTATTTCTGTTCGGAAAACAAAATTGACATTGGTGCTATTTTGAAGTGAATGTCGGATTGTTTTGGTTGGCAAAGCGCCAGAATGTATAAGAACAGCTGACTGTAAACAAACAATTCGCGTCTAGTGGACAATAGTTTGCATAATATTTTAAATATTTCCTGATTCCACAGATTCTTAAAGTGAATAAATAAATATGGCGGGAAAAGATGATTCCAGTGATAGTGACGGTCCTATAATAGACGATAACATTATTCGCATACAATTAAGAAAGCCGAGTCAAAGAAAATGGGAATTGCGGACGCGAAATCTTTCCCTTGGGATGAGATTTCCAACAGTACAGCTTTTTGATTGCGACGGAAATCTCCTCGTTGAGACAAATGATGAGAACGTATCTATTAAGAGCTCTGATTTTGACGACTCTTTACTAAAAACGTCTCAATCATTAAAAGAAAAAGATTTCCGTCACATTATCGCTAGAAAACCAGTCAAAAAGCACAACACAATATCTGGAGACAAAGTATACACTCGCGTTTACAGAACACCTCTTGCTACTAACCATAACGCAAAAAATATTAATGACCGCTATATTATACGAAACAGTAACAGTGTGTCAAACATTCCCTGTAAACTCACATTAAACAACTTTACTAATTTACAAACAAATAGCCTCGCGACCAGCCCTTTTCACTCAGAAGGGCTGAGTGAAATAAGCAGTTACAAAAGTTCTGACAGCGAAACTTCTAACGATATAAATCAAACGTCTAAAACAGATAAAGGAAATCTCGAAATACATTCTGTGAATTTAATTGATACTCCAAATAGTCCCTTTTCTTCCCTTTCTTCATTAAGTGAAATTGATCAGGTAATCGATGACGTTTCATCAAACAAGGGAAATGAGCCTGATTTGACTCTTCATAAATCTCGATCTTTCAATGACGCAACTCTGAGCGGGTATAAAAAAGGAATTGAAAATGATAATCTGGCACGGTCTAAATCTGGTGTTGTATACAATCCCCCACACAATAAAATATCTTTCCTGAACACTTACTTAAAAAGCTTACAAGCTCGAGTGAGCTCTAATCCGGATTGGTTTACTCTACATCGACGCCGAACAATCGAATATGCTCCAAATTCACGCGCAGCGGCTAAGCGTCAGGAGTTTTCAAAAATCTCCTTTGAAAAGCCCCCCACCTGCAAAATAGGAGATATGACGTCAGACAGTGAATTCATTAATATTGGAGCGGACGACGCGGTCCATTCTGAAATGAGGAAACGTTTGAAAATGTATAGACGTGGTATATCAGAGATCGCGCCTAAGCACAGGAACACGAGTGTATTTACGAAAACGAGAAGACATTCTGTGAGTGGCACGTTTCAAGTCGTTCATACTTCCTCCTCGGAGAGTGTGGATGAAGCTGACGTAGTACTCAACCGCTTGAAGAGGAGGATACTCAGGAATAAGTTGAGAGAGAAAAGACGGAGCCTCGGCGCGAAGTTTCAATTCAGTGAGTGCCTACTTTACTTTTAACCTGCTATTCGTTTTTAAACAAACACGAAGCTGTTTTACATAATGTTAAACGGTTATAAATATGTAGGTAATTACACAAGATTTATGTTCACATTTGCGAGACAAAACATGTAATCATCCGAGGTGTGGACATGAATTTTTATGCCCGCCGCTGTTACGTGGACATTCCATCTTGTCCAGAAAATAGATTTTCTTCAGTTCTGATAATATTCTGTGTTTATGAATCGGTGTAGTCTTATTTTAGACGTCTTGATTTCTTTATTACAAGCTTGATTTAAAAATACTATTTTGATTTAGATGTTTTTCGATCACGAATCCGTGAGTTAAATGAATGTAGGTAAATGTTATCACTCTGAACTCATAATTTCTAAAAAACCGAGTATCATTACGAATGATCGGAAACCCGGCCTATAAAAATCGTTTATTTTCTCTGGATTATGTTAAAAGTTTTTTTTTTTTTTTTATTACGTGAAAGTAATTTTTAATTTATCTACTTATTCTCTCTACTCATGCACGGTTCTAAAGCTGGTTAGGACACATTTGATTAGCACTCGATCAAAACTGATCCTAAGTAGAACTTACATTGAGATGCGAGTTTGTTTACCTCTTCATTACGCTAAACTACTTGATACTATTAGGTACGACTATTAATAATTCGTTGGTGTACATAATCAACCTATAATGTTTCACTACTGGGACACAGGCCTCTTCGCAATGAGAGGGACTGGTAATCCACCTCACGGGTCCAGTGCGGGTTGGTCGCGTCGGTTTCCTGGCGATGTTTTCCTTCAGCGTTTTACGAGCAGTGGTGATGCAATAATTGACACAAAGTAAAGCGCCTGACTAGGTTCGAACGTACGACTTACATTCGTTCATGTCTATACCAAAAATAATAAAGTACTAAAATACAATGTGGTCATTAAAAAGCATGTTCTATCAAAATCTCACATACGTAATCCAGGAATTTATAATTTGAGTTTTAGCATCTTCAAACAAATCTACTAAAGAGTTTCCGTCCTTTGTCTAAAACTTCTTTATCAGATCATGAAAAATGGAACAAGGGACCAACTCACCCTTATGAAATGCATACAAATTGGCTTAAAATGGTGGAACCGGTTTGAAGAACCCTCTTCTTTGGAAGTGTAATCGAAAAGAGAATTGTTTTCAGTGTTATGTACCTGTAGGTACCTACGTACGAGTAACACTGAAAACAATTCTCTTTTCAATCTCAAAAAGATGTAACAATTAATTTCACTGTCTACACTTTCTGTTCTATAATGGAGGGGCTTGTGGCTAAGTAATAACAGCCGCACGGGTCGATCGATCAGGTTAATCTACGCTTGCTGCGGTTGGTCCGTGGATGGGTGATCATCTTTACATACCAAACCCTCCAGGTCTCGGAAAGCACGTTAAGCCGTTGGTTCCGACTGTCATTCTTGGATCTATGACAGTCGTTACGAGTCGTCAGAAGCCCAAAAGTCTGACAACCAGTCTTGCCAAAGGGTAGCGACAACCCAGTAACTGGGTTGTGGAAGTCAGATAAGCAGATGCTCCATATAAAATACTGGTATTCAGCTGCATCCGGTTAGACTGGAAGCCGACCCCAACATAGTTGGGAACAGGCTAGGCAGATGATGATGACTTTCTGTTCTATAATATGTGTCTGTCAAAGTGTAGCTACTATTAAGAACCAAATGTGTAATATGTTTTGTGACTGCTCTACGAACGTTATAGAATAATAAAGATTCTAAGTAGATACATATTTTTGAGGCTGACTGTATCAGACTGTATATTTTATCGTCTACATTTTGATAAACTAAAAATATACCTTTTGTGCGAGAGATACGGTTAAAGGGCAAAGTTATGTTAATATTACATTACCTGCCTTTATCAATGATTTATTGCTCAGTGTCGTTACAGCTTCGGTTTACGCCTGTGCCTTTGTATGAAACTAAACTTCGACTTTACTTTGGTATAATAGCAGTTACCTTTGTTGAAATTTCTGGTTATACGAGGTTTGTGGTTCCGTTCAATCTGCGGGGTAATTGAGTAACACACCAGTAGCAATGGTTTTCATTTTGACAGTTCAACAGCATTCATTGCGTTATTTACGTTGCTGAGTAGACAGATTTTTCAACATATGAAGCAATGGTTTAGTAATATGCTTCAAAATGATTTAGATTGTGATTAAATCTGTGTTGCGAAATTAGGGTGCCGGTAAATATAACATCGCGAATGTATATACTTATTTAGCCGAAACGATGATCGTGGATAGGAAAGACCAATATTTTAGCAGTTATGTTTAAGGTAGTAATAGGGGAGAACCCTAAAACTCACGCAAGAATTTATAGCCTTTTTCAACTCTCAACTATTATTTATTTACGAAAAAGCACAGCCACATCACATAAATTAAACTTATGCTAGAAAAAATCTTAATTACTAAAGGACTAAACTATCGCCAAAACCTATAACTGAGCATTTTCAAAAAACAAATCCCGTGCACATGATGACCACAGCTGCGTCCGTAAGTAAAACAAAAGAGGATCCTTTTTAGGTCGACTAATAATATGCGCTGCAAGCAGGAATAGTCCTTACAGAACCCCCTTGTCGGTCCTTGCGTCGAGTCGCAATAAATACTTTTTCTTTCTTTCTTTACTTACAGTGGTCAGATATAGATTTTGGCAATAGGACATGACAATTACGGTTGATGTGACAATTACGAATGAAAATTACGAAATTATTATGTAGTAGGTACTTTTAAAGGTAGTCTAAGACACAGCTGCCTTACGATGATGAAAACCCTTGTAAGGTATGAACCTACCCGTAACTTAACACACTTTGAGCAATCGTAGAGATCAATACCCGTTTCTACCCTGAGAGAGGAAGCCTTAGCCTTACAGTTCAACAATTACGGCTCTTCCTAATTGATTAACACGTTCCCTTTGCTCCACTTCGATATAATCTATTTTTGAAACAAAGTAAAGTAGATCTTCCACGTCGATCATATCGCGTTGTGATTCTTTACCAGGATCCTTTTTAAAGTAACATAGACAAAGCTCTGATTAAAAGCACTTTTGGAATATTAATTAACGAAGTTCTGTGAATTGTGTGATTTATAGCAGGAAAAATTGTTTTTCATCCCACCATCTCGGAAAGAGTATTTTTAATCTTCAATATCTGAGTGGAAAAGCCGTTTTTATTCTCTAGAGGATAAAGTAAATTGAATTTAGAACATCGTGTGCACTAAGTTTGTGAATTAAAAAAAACATTAAACCTATTTACTGCTACCTCTATGGTGCCGAATATATCATACAACTTTTTTTTAATTTGTTAAAAACTTAGACTCGGAACCTTCTTGGTGTTCTTTTTTCAATTTGCTTTGTACGCGGTTCTTTACGCGGCATTTTTTCACGTCATTGTTAAACCTTATATTAAAAACAAGAAACTTGAAAACAAGTGAAAAAACTAAAATGAGTGATTCTAGCGACGAGGAAGTTTGCTTGACGCCAACAGAATTGACTGAAACTGTTAATAATGCGCAAATGAGCTTTCTCCCTCAACAATCACGTGAGAAGTATTTAAAACAGTACGATATGTTCAACACGTGGCGACTAGCAAAAGGAGCCAAAACTTTCTCAGAAAACGTTTTGCTGGCATATTTTATAGAATTATCCGAGAACAAGAAAGCAAGCACTCTATGGAGTACGTATTCGATGCTAAAAGCTACAATAAAGATGAAAAAAGACAAACATATCGATACCTATCCTAAATTAGTGGCATTTTTAAAAAGAGCCTCATCTGGTCATCATCCTCAACCAAAAAAATCGAAGGTTTTCACAGTATCTGATATTGAAAAGTTTCTTAACGAAGCACCCGATTCCGTATATTCGGCGGCAAAAGTAAGTCAGTTGCACATTCAGTATCTACTTAAGTATATTAATCTCAATTAAATAGTATACTTAGTAGATGTTGATAGGCATAATTATGCGTTCATATCAATTTTATTCATTTATCTACTACAATACTCTTTACGTTACAGGTTGTTCTTATTATTGGAATAAACGGAGCATGTCGAACTAATGAACTAACACAACTTAATGTCAAAAACATTGAGAAACATTCAGATGACTTACTATTAATTAATTTACCTAATACAAAGACAAAAAGAGACCGCAACTTCGTCATTCGCAAGGAATACGTAACGATTGTTGAGAAATATCAAGCCTTACGCCCGCCTAACACTCCAATCAATCGATTTTTTCTACAGTATCGCAATGGAAAGTGTGTTAGACAGCCTATGGGTACTAATAAAATTGGCAGTATCCCACGAGAAATAGCAACATTTCTTGAACTTCCAGAACCCCTGTTGTACACGGGTCATTGTTTCCGACGAACTTCAGCCACACTTTTGGCTGATTCCGGAGCTGATCTCCTGTCCCTTAAGCGCCACGGAGGCTGGAAGTCCAATGCAGTTGTAGAGGGATACATAGAGGATTCCATCCAAAATAAGTCTAAAATATGTGAAGGCATCGTAGGAGCCATTACACTGAAAGAGCCTCAATCGGATCCTTGGACTGGCCCTTCTACATCAAAAATAAGCCGTTATGAAACACCTAACCATCTCCCTCTCTCTCCAACATTCACGCCAAGGGAATCCGATGAATCGGTACAACTATTAAGTATGACAGATAGTTTACCGAAAAACAGTACACAAGTGACTAACACCAATATTACAGTACCAAACAAAAATATTACACTCAATTTAAATAACTGTAGCAACGTTACTTTAAAATTTTCTTAATTATACCTTAGTATTATTTTGTTATAATTTAAAGATTATTCTGTAATACTTACCTGTCATAATGTAGTAATTAATACCTAAACTGAAATAAAAGTGTACCTATCTTGTGATTGTAAACGTTTTTTTTTTGCATTTAGTTATTTCCTCGCTGAGGTGGAATGAAAAGTTACGTGTTGCACTCGAGTGCAAAGATTTTTCACCTCGTGCTCTTTTGATTCCCTCGCTAACGCTCAGGATTCTAATTTTGAATCACTCGCTGCGCTCGTGATTCAATTTTAGAATCCTTCGCTTGCTCGGTCATCAAAATTGAACACGCGGTTAAAAAGCAACTTTGCACTCTTATATAACAAATAACTATTACAGGAATCCGCTGGATGCAAGAAGTACAGGCCTGTAGATGTGGCCTTGGGAGGCCTATGTCCAGCAATGGGCGACTTTCGGCAAAAATAATAATGATAAATTGTTTGAGAACTAATGTTTTTGGGGTAGTAAGTGGTAGTAACCGCTTTCCATGTTCTCGTTTGGTCTGTTTGACAACTACTTTATCCATACTATCTTACTAATATTATAAACGTGAAAGTTTGTATAGATTGATTAATGGATGTTTGTAACTCTTTCACGCAAAAACTCCTGAACGGATTTGGATGAAATTTGGCACACAGATGGTTTACAACCAGGATTAACATACAGGATACATTTTATTCCGATATTCCCACGGGATCGAAACTTATGCGAGTGAAACCGCGGGGCGCAGCTTAATATTATAAATTCAAAAGTAACTCTCTCTGTATGTTACCTACCTTTTCACGCCTTAAATGTGTAGAATACGGAACGGATTTCAATAAAAATTAGCAAGGAGCTAGATGGATAGATGGCTAGGAGATAGTTGGCTGAACCTAGGGAAGGGCGTACGCTACTTTTTGTTCCGGTAGCACGTTCCCTTGGGACAATTTCCGACATCCACACGGGCGAATCCGCGGGCAGTAAAGCTAGTTAGAACAAATTCTGTAGAGTTTCTTCATAGGGCCATTTCCTAACTCCTTGAACTTGTAGACATCCTTCAGTGAGTTTTTCGTTCATCGTGGTCAGGCAGAAAAGTTTATGTTTAGCATTAGATCGTTAACGAGCTGTTTCACTGCCAACAATCAACTGTACCTACCTACCTACATAGGTTAGGTATGATGTGAGAAAACAATTGTTTAGTTTACAAACATCAAAATTAAGCTTAGGTGTTTACTAAGTAACTGTAATATGAGAATTTTTTATGAGGATCATATTATTCATAGTGCCTAATTTTATGCTTAGGAATGAGAACTTTTACGCGGAATTCTCAAACTGCTTTGAGCTACCGATTACTATGAGTCAATCTCAAAGTGTTCTGTATGACACTCACTCTGACGACATCCTGCAATCCTGCAATCAGTCCATTGATTATGAGCTGCATAGGCAGCTCATAATCAATGGACTGATTGCAGGATAAGTGAAGATGATGAAGAAAAAATTAAGTGCTGGGACCGACTGGTTACCGAAGGTTGATTACCGGTTTGCATAATTAGGAAACATTGTCCAGTGTAGACTGCGGTAGACTGTATTGATTTAAACACATTTTACAGCTTTTACATTCCATTATATTTTTAGCAAGAAATAGGTTTTCACTAACTCCTCAGCCACCTCCACTTTTCCTGTGGGAGGATGAAAAACAAAGAAGAATTTATGAGTAGTAGGATTCTGCTAGGTACCTGTCTCCAATGTTTTTGATCACTCATGGATGACATTTCTCTGTAAGGAGTTACAGAGAAATGTCGCGATTGATCAAAATACCTCCTCATAAGGTCCTCCGTCCTCATTATAATAAGTATAAGTGGTATAAGTAGATATACCAGTTTACATTGTCTGTTGATTTTCTCAAAATTCTGAAAACATGACATTTCAATTTTAGTCATTTGCTCGTTACTGCATACATACTGGGCAGCTGTAATTTGCTGTATATGTTAATAATTAAAATCTTAATTACTGGCGAGTCTCGTTTTATCCTTTTGTGACTTAATGAACCGTCTTCTACATCATTAACCTTACTCAAAGTCAAAAGACACGACATATTTACACATGTTCATAATACATCATGAAAAAGATTCATTTTCATGCATGACAGCTTGTTTCTGAATTTTATATACAAAAATATTTAACCAGTAAAAGTTCAATAATATTAACTTTTGGATAAATAATACAGTGGCGCCATCTGTCTTAATTCGTGCACACCGTTTTCAATTCAAGTTCTCAACTTGAACAAGATTGGACGGTTTGTAGATAGAACGGTGTTGAAGCGCCATCTAACGGAGTTTTGGTGTTGCTCTTAGTCAGTAGACCTTGTAAAGTTTGAAGAGTTTACGGAAACCCGCCACTGAGAAAGTGGGCAGCAGTAGTAGTCGGGTTAAAAATATTATTGTTTGTTATTTGGTAACTGTCTGTGATTCAACTTTTAAGTCATATCCGGATAGTCTAGGACACTCATTCGTTTAATGAATGTCAGTGCTTTTAAATGTAAGAAACGTCATTCAATTGTTTTCATATAATCGAAGGCAAAATGCCTAAAAACTTGTCAATCCCTAATCTACAGAAGACAAAAATAAATATGGAAATATTTTTATGGCATCATAAACAATTACCTTGATAGAAATAGGCTCTATATCTGTTGACTACCTACTCGTTTTGTTAACAAATGTTTGATGACCCAGTATCGCCAAATATTAATAGTATTGTGGCTGAAAATCGAATTTAGAAAATGAGGTGCCAGAAGAGGCGATCGCCCAAAAAAATATACAACAATGTCAGGTAACAAAAACACTCTCCCCTAACATTGATTTAAAGCAACGTCCTATATTGGAAAAACAGTCTTTTGGGCTAGAAAAATCCAACCGCTACACGGACTTTTTGCTTCGAATTCCATAAATCTAAGTAATTGCTTCCTTTCTTCCTCTGCCCTGTCGCTGTAGAAGGCGAAAACCGACGAAAAAGTGACTTTCGCACGAAAACTCCGGAATGTTGGCACAAAGCCAACACTTAGAGATGTCTGCATCTCCGAGCTTGTCTGCACTTCTTGATTTCTCACACATAACTTGAAAATAACTTACACAAATCTGATTTCTTTTGCGTACTGCTTAATTAACTTTCGACTCCAGTTTAGTGAATGAATACTAAACTGGTTATGTTTAGTGCGTATACAGGATGATAAATTAACGTCGAACAGTATATGTAACGGTAATAAAATACTGCAAAATACAGGCTTAATTACGCACGAGGTCAAGGCCGTTTGGTCTACGACTAGGTAACCTTTACGCCCAGTGCGCAAATCCGCAAGACTTCTCCACAAAAACTCTCATCGAGAAATCTCGGAGACGTATTAAGGGATTTAGTTGTCGGCGTGGTTATTAGCGATAATTTTCTTATATAGTGTTTGTACAGCTTAAAAACAGAAACACATGATTCCGAACATGCGCATTGGCGGCGCCGCGAGTCAATATCCTCCCCCCCACCGCCGCGCCGCCATCGCGATCCTACCGCGGAGCCGGAGTGCGTGGGTGGATAACTCCTTATTACAATCTTTTGTGAATACACGTTTCTGTTGACAAGTTTCTTTTATGGAAACATGGTAAAACTGGTGTAAGTATGTCGTTTGGCCTAGTTTGTTGCGAATTTTTATGTAAATGGTCTTTTTATTAGATTTTATGGTGTTCAGGAAGTGAATTACGTATTGTTATTTGGAGTTTTTGGGTTAGATCAGGTAATAAAAAATTACGTAATCATAAATGCAAAACAGTGGTTCCATAAAAGTGCGTTAGAAATAGCGTGTTCATGTAGATTATCGATCAAAATAGGCATAGGCAATTTTATGGGTGCCAAAATGAAAAATAGTATCAAAAGCGTAGGTATTCATAATACAAATGATATATTGTTTATTTTTTTTCCAAAACCCAGAAAAGCCTATCTTCAAGTTGTGCCGCTTCACTTGGAGGCGGCTGTTAGTTGTGAGTTCGTCCGCTAGAGCGTCGGAGATGTGGGACCAGCTGGCTCACTGGCTGGCTCGAACGCTCGAGTTTGACAGTACTCCGCTCACGTCGACAGCACCGGCCGGCGACCGGCGCGTTCCGACCTCACGTGCAACAATACCATCATTCAGTTTTTAACCTCCGCGACGCATCCACAACAACTTGCGAAAGTTTTGACAGTGAATGAAAGACCTGTTAGTCTGTGTTTGGTTTTAATAAATAGCTCAAATCCGTCGTGTGAAAAGTAATAGTCGTATTGTGTGCATGAGAGAACCATTCTGTGGTATTTTTGTTTCGTTTCAATTCGAGTTTTGGACCACTGTGCACAGGATCAGGCTGGCTTTTAACTAGGATAAAGTAAGTAATAGATTAGTAATTTTTCTCATACATAGTTTGTTATTTAGCCATTAGCTAGTTACCCACAATATTTTTGTTTAGTTAATTTAGTCCACGCAATGTAGAATGCTTTTCTCCTTACTTTGTTGAAACACATTGTTCCTTGCGGCTACATTTTATGGCCCGAACTCGTATAAATAGAACGTAATCGAGCTTGTAACTTGCACGGCTAAGCAACATTGTAGGTCCGTTTCAGAAATATATTATACAGATGGACTACTTACTTTATTATCATTACTTTGTTCCGGCTTTATAGTAGTTTAGAATAAGTTTATTGAATATTTTGTAACCCTAGCTCATATACCGGTACATTCCAACATTTACCGGCCCGACTTTAGATTTACCGATAGCGCATGAATTTGATCATCTTTTACTCTTTCTATGTATCGTTTGCATTGTCATCTACCGTTACTATATTGTTAAACGTAGGTACCTACTTACCCGTTTATTTTCTTAGCCACGTTTTTGGAATCAAAAGTCTAGCGTTTGATAGGTAAAACCCTAAACCCACCATACGTAATTCTTTAACCCAACGTAATAAAAATCTCAACGTAAGGAAATGGAAACAAACAAACAAAAACAAATCTACATAGACCCGGGTATTTATTGCCCCTACTAAATATAGAATGCAAGCTCAAGTTCAAACTTCCTTTACACAAACGTTCTTACCATCTTAGGAGGACAAAAGCGGGTCCCTTCGTGTCCCTTGACCTGCTAAGTCCTCTTACACTTTCCGTTCACTATCCCCATGCTCATTGGACCGTGATCCTTTGATCACAAAGGGAATTTAAAAACGACTCGCATTGAGTTAAATAAAAACATCAACATGGGAACAGTATAAATAGAAAGGACCTTCCTGAAGGTCGCTTTTGACAACATCAGTATTACGTATAAAAATGTCTAGAGTCCTTGTTATGGTGGAAATGGTTACTGTCTATTTAAAAGCTGCATTTATTTGTTAGAAGAGAAAAAAATACAGTATAATTACTTTAGAAACTAGAAACTGCACGATTCTATTCATAATTTAACCGAAACACGATATGTTAAACGTTTTGCATGCGTTAAATCTCAAGGCTAATCAATTATTAACGGCACTGCATAGGTACCCGTTTCCACTTACGAGGCAAATCCTATCAAATCCTACCTTTGAATTCCCGTCGGCTTCGCAGGGAAGCTCCGGAAGGAAACTAATTCAAAATCTGCGCCAAAAATAGCGGAACAAATCGTATTGTATGAGCTTTGCTCCGCAAATCCGTATCTTTATTAGGTGGGATTTCCCGTATTATTGCTGTTGTGGGGTTAACAGAAGTTGCAGTGTATACCTACAGGTGTTAAAGTATAGCTTTTATTACAGCTTTATGTGTGTTACTTTGTTACACCCGTGTTATTTAATCTGTGGGACGTTATTGGGTTTTATACGTACATGTTTCTGAAACGCATGTGACTGACCTTTCACTGACTGACTAACTTTTGACTGTGTAAGTTCATTCGAACTGTTCTTTAAAAAGAATTTGAGTATTTTTACAAGAATTTGTGAATCGGTATATTGGAATGCGATCCACAACCTAAAATTAGTGCTTTTACTTGAAGGGAGATCAAATTCTTTTTGGCCAGTGCTCATGAAACTTCTCCTCCATTGTAAACCAACCGATAAATACTGTGAATGCAATCTTCTACGGTACAAAAATAAATATCCGAGCATAACTGCGTGTTCCCATAACGCTAAATTATAACTGTTATTTTAGAATTTCCGTCTGTCTATCTTCCGACTTATCGCTTGATGGCGATTTTAGGTCAAAATATCAACCGCCAGGTTAGAAAAACAACGTCAAAATTTTGACGTAAGAAAAGACGTTGTTAATAGTCCAATCGAAGGAGTCCTTTCTTAGAACTCCTACATTCATTAACGGTATTTATTTCTTAGAAGAAAGACTGTCAAGACACCGGTCCCCATTGTGAATTTATAGATGAATGCAAAACTTACTCCAACTTCATTTGATATACATTTCGCAATTTCACTTTTGAATTTCTTGAACTAGTTACGTGCTGCTACTTAATTATGAGCTGATTGGTTTCTTTAATTATTAAAGCATCTTGATAAATTATTTATTTTTATGTTTTGTAGATCAATCAGCCGTTCGTCAAGATATTTTTTCCTTTTATTTTTTTACTTTTACTGAATCTCTACTTAGTCTAAAGGATGCTCACAGAATTTCTCTCTAATGGACAGACATTTATTTTGCAATTATTCAAAGCAGTAACCGTCAGCTGTGACGAATACTTTTTGATGCTCGACGTCGACATTATTCTAACTACAGAATAAATATTCAGTTTGGCTGATATTATGTAGATGGGACTTCAGAGGGGCAGCGAAATGGGTAACAGATAGAGAGAATATTCTTGCATGCATACGACTTCTCTGTACTAACTGTCGAAATTATACGAAAGATCCGTTTAAAGTGAAAATGGGTCTGCTTACTCAGTATCGACCAGTTTCTTCTGCACAGTGCACATAAAAAAAAAAAAATAATAATAGCGAATACCTGTAGATAGGTCTACAACGCAAGGCATTTCCCATGAAACCTTACAGGGTACCCCTTAACAGGTTCGCTACAAAAAATATCAATAAGCTTTACACGAGTACGAGTAGTTTAAGAGTACAGGAAACTTATACTGAAGTCTAACAACCACTCTTCTATTACCAGCGCCGGCGCCGAGGCGTCCCTAAGCCGCTTAACTGCACCGACGACAAACAACTCCACCATCACTTAATATAATACGAAAATTTCAAAGTCTCCCGTTGAAAGTTCTAGAAAAATATCCAATAAAGACCTTAGCGAGTCCAACAAATAGATACAAAGTCACTTCTGTAGAAGCCACTTTCGAACAATGTGCATAAATTTAGGCACTTAAAACTTATGCGACCGACAACTACTAAGTTCTAAAAGTTCGTGACACATACATAAAGCTTTTTAAAGTTTTAACCACGGTCTTCGCTAGCGGCTTTGTTGAACTACAAACTGTAAAAGACGACACAACACACTGTTTTATAGAGGCCTTGTTTCTGAACCTTGAGTTTAACGTGGAAAGCTACTTGAAGCAGCACGTGTTGGGAATCAAAGCTATTGTGATTCCGATGCTCCCTGGTGTTACATTTTTACTGGAACGTTATCGTCGCTTACTTTGAAGATATTGCTTGCTATTTCAAGTCGATTTTGATAGTGCACATAGTCAAATAACGGCAGCAATTTGTCATCCTTTCAAGGGTCCTCATGGAGATTACAAACACTAGTTTCTTTAAGTTGTTGCGGTTTTGATTCACTCACTCTACATAGGTATGTGCTTGACCTTCTCATGGTAATGGTCAAGTGAAACATATTTCCTGTGTTCTTATTTATTTATTTAATAATACGGCATTTCAACGACTTACTCACTAAGACAAACAAAAATCACATACAGTTTTAGGAATTGTGAATTCGTCACTTACAGAAGTGCACAGCACAAGCAGAGAACTTACATAAATAAGTTTATAAAATAAAATAGCATAAAAAATGAGCTATGTTCACAAATACAATAAGAAATACAAACACGCTAAACGCTACGTACTTCTTCATTTGAAACGTGACTCCAATCCGACTCATCAAATATTTCCCGAATTCTTGATAAGAGTCGATTCCTTTCGGTTGTCTTACATTGTTTTGTAAAAACACCAAAATTTCCAAAATAATATTCTACACGGAAACTCCGAAATCACAAACAAAATTGACACTATTTATGACATAGATGCCCTTTTCGAATACCTTTCATCATTTTTTGTTGCTGACATAGCTATTCTTCCTCCACGACGACGATCATAAATACTCAATTTGCAAACATCAAACTTATAATGTATGCGAGCGTAGGGACCTGACCGCTTTCCATATTCTACCCCTGAGTTAGTAGTATTATGAAAAAACCTCCAAGTTACTACTACCCTTTTAGCTTTTCTCTAGAGTATGGAAAAGTAATACACGTCTTTTCATATATTTCTTTACGATGGTTATTGATTCGTTGGGGTGGTCGATGGTTGTTTTAAGGGACAATTGCGTAACACACTAACAGTAGGAATGGTATTTTGACAAGTTCAACACATTCATTGCGTTATTTACGTCGTTGAGCAGACAAATTTTTCGACCATATGCAGCAATGGATTAGCAATATCCTTCAAAATGCTAAATACTTGTAAAAAGTTTAATAACCTAAATGGGCACAAAACGAAGTTAAATGACAACAGACGGGCAATTCTCGTAATTATAAGAACGTTCCTAGTATGATCTTAGTCACAATCTATCAAAAATAGGTACTTCTAATCTCCTTACATTTTTTACAAGTTTTTGACATTGATTGTCGCTGAGATTGCGACTAGATTTTGAAAGGTTTTGATTAGGGGGAGTGCCCTTCAGTTTTCGGAGAAATAATTGTCATGGGTTTTTAAAATAACCATAATTATATAGAGAGTAGTAGGTACCTAATTTGGAAAATCCTATTTGAACATTTTATATATATTTCAAGACCCATTAAAATGTTCATCAATAGATGCTTCGTTAAGGAAAATCGAGAGTCATGCTTTTCTTGCACATCGCAATATTGTTTAATTACTTTTTGATTACCTCTCATTAGCTGTATGATTTTACTGCAAGTAATAAATTTTTATTCTATATCATTTGAATTTTATAGCAAATCTTAGTAGAATATTCACAACTGCGTAACTTGAGATTCTGATCATAATTTATCCATAATTGTATGTATAATAATAAACTCGTTCATAATTAGTGTCGGAACGAAGATTCGGTTTCGGTTTCGGCCACTGTTTTGGTTTCGGCCAAAAAGTGGCCGAATCTTCGGCCCGACCGAAACAGGCGTATAGCGTTCTTGAGCTGTCGGTTTTGATATAATACTAACGACTGACAGAAATACAGATAGGGTAGACTTAGCAATGGGATCCCGTTTTCGCCCTTTTAGTACAAAACTTCTTCGATTCTTTGTACTTATATTTATAAGTATACACTTATTTTAAGAATTATTTATTTATTATTTATCACAGTAAAATACATAGGTACGAGTATATGACATAATTATAATATGAGAACAAAGTTAATCGTATAAAGAACGTAAGAAGTAATTTAGGTTACTAGGCATGCTGCTTTTAGTATCAGCGAATAGGGCATTATTGGCTTTCTAGAAGATTTATAAGCTCTAAGGGCAACAACAGATGCATCTTAGCGACAGTGCGTTCGGTCAAAATAGCAAAATCACGTTTCAACGATTCAAATTACTTAATTAATAGACCATTTATGTACACACATATACAATGTGATAGGGGTGGGACTTCTAACCCGTTAAGGCTGAGTACTACATCTAATTTTATCGACAAAAAAAATAATATGGGGGGTTGAACCCCCTCCCCCTAAAAATTTTTTTTCTCACCAAAACATTATCAAACATATGAAAAAAGTAATGAATTAGTTAGCCAAGGTTATTAGCTACCGTTTGTCGTTTTTTTTTTGTTTCTACGACGCATACAACCTTTGATATCACATAAAGTATCAAGCGCGCCGTAGTACATTAAAAAAAATAAAAATAGCCATAATTTTTAGGGGGAGGGGGTTAAACCCCCCATATTATTTTCTTTGTCGATAAAATTAGATGTAGTACTCAGCCTTAACGGGTTAGAAGTCCCACCCCTATCACATTGTATAAACAGACAAGAAAAAATAGGTACAGAGGTGATGCTTATTTCACAAGAAATCTCTTTCAGCACACCCGAGACAGGACCATAAATACAAAGATGTAGACAGCGTGTTAGATAGTAAAAGAGACAAAAAAAAATACATACAATCAAAAACAATTCACTTAAAACACTACACAAAAATTACGAGAATATACTAACATACATACAAATAAACATACACACATACTCGTACTTCTAAAACAAATATCACTACAATGATAATTATTATATCATACTCAAAATAATAATTACATACACAACTATGATGGAAGTGGACAGATAGTGTTCTTTTACTCTTCTTTTAAAAACTGCAACAGTTATTATATTATTATTATAATATCTCTGTCTATGTCACGTACATCACGGTAAAATGTTTTAGTGTGTATAATACAAACCCCAGTAAAGGTTCCCCATAATAATATCTTAGGAATCGGATCTAGCATAAAATACTATAATGTACCTATTCGTTTATTGTGAAACTCAATATATCTCTGCTAAATATACAAAAGCAAACGACAAAAGATTTTGGGCCGACTGTCGGCCTGTCAGAAACACTGCGGCCGAAGCAATGCTTTACGACAACGCAAAACTTCAAGCTTCGAAAATGGAAATTAAAAAATAAACAAATAATAATAATAATAATAATATAATAATAATAATAATAATAATATCCCTGGACATTTCACACAGCGCCATCTAGTCAAATGGATGTATTTTTTTTTTATAATAACTATTTTGGAAAGGGAATATTAGATAATAGCAAGCAATGTATCAGGCAGTTGAAACTAATATCTGAAGGACAATTCTCGTAATTTAAAACGTTCAAAATCTAGTCGCTGTCTCATCTCGGCGACAAACAAATGTCAAAAAATTTTCAAAATGTAGCGAATTTAGACGTATTTTTGACAGGTTGAGACTGAGATCAGGCTGTGAACGCTCTTAAAATTACGAGAATTGCCCCTCAGATAGAAGTTGAAGTTATTTTTTTTTTTTAAGACTGCAGTTGGAATTAATGACGTCACCCGCTTCTAAATATAATTTTAATAGAAGAGGCACGGACACTTGTGTTTTCAGTACATAGAACAGCTAGATTGTTGTGTTTTAGGACATACAGAGGTTATGGTGGCCCAGTGATAACGGCCGCGACTTACGAGTTGTAGGTCGTACGTTCGAACCCAGACAGGCGCTTTACTTGTAAATTATTTTATCACCACTGCTCTCAAAACCGTGAAGAAAAATATCGTGAGGAAACCGGCATGTCCTAGAACAAAACAATCGAAGACATGTTATATCAAACCAACCCGAACTGGGCCCGCGTGGTGGATTACGGCCCACTCCCTGTCACAGAAAGGAGGCCTGTGTCCCAGCAGTGGGAACATTAAAGGCTGATTATGTTATGTAGGACATACATAATCACATACATACATTGAAATTGTTGGTTTTAAAATGATCTAGTACCTACAATTTTTATTTCTTTTCGTTTCAAATTCTAAACGGCATAGTCCATAATGCATCCCACACGCACTGGCAAACCGTACGTCTCTTTAAATACATCACGAAACTTATTCAATCCACTCTTTAATGTACGATTCCAATTCCTTTTATCTTTTCCACGTTTACTTTCGTAAGGAATGCTAATTCAGTGTTACATAAAAGCGTCTGGCCAAATCTGCGCCGTCTTTTACGAAAGAATAAAACACTGATACAGGTACGCTGTATGCTAGGTAAGTCTACTGTTTTCTAAGAGCATCTTTCGAGAATACGACGGGTAAAATAATACTCTTTGTATGTACTGAAAGGCTTTGTGATTTTCGTGTGAGGCCTACTCTAGGGCGAGAAACTTGCGCGTGTTCGAAATATCGAAGATTTTTAAACCTCCGTCTGTGTACATAGTGAAATGAGTATATTTGAATGAAGAATTTGAGATAATTTTCAAGTTATGGAACAACAAACTGAATGTCGTACTCAACAAAGTTCAAATTCTATTGTAACCAAAAACTTATTAGGACCTTTTTATTACAAATGGTCACTCAAACATTAACTTTGAATACATTTCATTAAAGTAGATAACTGATTAAGTGGCGGTGGAATGTAAATTATCTGAAATTATTAACACTGCTATAAACACCTGAGTGCGACGGAACTGGGCCACCTAACTAGCGAGTGATCGTCTTTTGTTTTACCCTGTGGAAACACGTCTAGCCTCCACTGCCCGCTACAACAAACTCGCGATGCAGAATGGCCACCAAGTCTCGCCCGCCACCGCGCCCGCTACCTAACTACTGACTTTCACCCTAAACGAGGCCTAGTGTTAGTTATATTTGAGCCTATCTAACTGACTGTGGATCGCTAAAATCTGCCACTGACAGCTATCCGCTCCGCATGATATTTGAGTGACGTTGGATTTTCAAATGTTTTCGATACGGTTTTGTAGTTTACGATAGATCAATAATAGTGCATGTTTGCTTGTATACACATGGAACAGAATTTACGAAATCATGTTTATAGTCTGAAATATTTCCCTTGTATATCTGGGGATAAGACATGTAATACTGCAAAAAAAATGCCTTCTTGTTGTCAAAATCGGATGTTCACTCCCTTCGATCTTCACTGCACTTTATGCAGAAAAGTCAAGTTAACACAGCAACTTAGTCCAAGATGATTATACTCTATAATCCCAAAAGGAAGGGTCTACATAATGTCGAACTGTCAACTTCACATTCTAAACTGAAAACAAGAACTCTTTCAGGTTTTAAAATTTTTAACCTTTCACCCTTTTTCACTGCTTTGTACTTATTTAACATTACTATTTTCAACATAAAATATAAAATAAGTATACCGACCACACCTTCTTGCCCCTTATTACCCTTGTGAATTAATAAAAAACTTAAACAAACCAAAATGAGGCAAATTTTACAGTATGAAGCCCCAAGCAATTAAATGTCAAACGCAAAAGAGGAAAAATTAAAAATCTTCGTATTCAGAGTCATCCATTCTTTGGGTAAAGACGTCCTTTGTTGTTGCCGACTTTTCCAGTCTTCAGCTAGTTTTGATATTCATTGTTTTGTTGTTCAAGAACTGGAATTTACATTGTATCTTCCGTACCTATTTTCTTGTGTTCCAATCTTTCTAAAGCTGTTTGCATTTTATTCCGCAGACAAACAGCTGTCGTAAAATATAAATTGGATTATAATAGGACTATCACAATGCATTTATGTGTATCTAAATGCCCTCATTTGCACTTCATGCAGTCCCATGGACTCACATAGCGGTAACTCCATCGTTTTGAATTTTAAATTCCGTACGAGGTGGTGAATCCGCAAAAAAAAAAGATAACACCATTAAATTACGCTATAGATAACCTGAGAGGCTGAGATTCCTGAATAATTTACTTAAGATTTGTCTTTTATTCGAAGAAAGAGAAATACGTAACCTCTGTGCAAACTGGTTTGACGTGACTCCAGACGGAAGAGATTTGATAAAACAAGATTATTTATTACGTATGTGTGTTTTTTATTCATACTATAGGTACTTCTAATGGCAAAGCCGCTGCTCAACGAACGGTATTATATACGTAAAAAGTCTGATAGTAAAAATGTATGCCGCATTCAAAAAATCTATTTAAATTAATTAACTAATACCAACTTCCGGGTTTCACTAAGCAACTTTTTTCTATGGTTGTTTACTAATTTTTTTGTCGAAGATTCTGAATCACGAACTGTCTATCGAAATTTGAGTCGCCTCAAAAGTATGAATAACATTTCTGAGAAAAGTAAATAAGACCTACGATTGGTCGTGGGAAACCCCCGTCATCAAATTTTTTCGTGTCTGTTTCTTTTCATAAGTAAATTGAGTACTTACTTACAAAATTACAGATGAAAGAGTAATGTAGATAAAGAACTGTGCCAAGCAAAGTGAGGATGATCAGCCGATCGATTCTGTAAAAATCTCACCGTGAAAAGTTAGGTGAAGTGAGCTTAGAGTGAGCTGTCAATAGTGACAATCCCTAGCATAACTTGGAATGACAGCTCACTCCACGCTCACTTCACCTAAATTTTCACGGTGAGATGGTTACAGAATCGCACTGCAGTACTCAGCACACTTAAAAACGGAACAAATACGTTTTGGTGTACTGCCAGGTATATCTCTCGGCTTTAAACTGAATTAGCTATAGGTATTACTATGAACTTATTTTTCTGATTAAAAGCCTGCTAAAGAAAAATCTTTAAAACAGGGGACCATGGAAAAGCCCTTGGTTTGATAAGAAATAACATTGCAAGGAAGAACATTCAACTCTCTGACAAATCGGGCAATAAGAGCGGTTCTGCACTGCATCCGATCCGAATCCGAGAAATGACGGTCCGAAGTAGCCATAGTACTATTTGTATGAGGGGTTGCGCACTACTTCCAAACTCAGTCCGTCCGAATGTAGAAAATTCCCAATTTGGATTGTACTCGGATCTTGAATTCGGATTCGGATCCGACATAGTGCGAAACCGCTGTAACTTTATTTCGCTATATGCTATGTAATTTGAAAAATTAGAATCACCCTTTACACTTCAATTTAATCCACCATTTCAAAATCTTATACCTAAGATATCACGTTCCAAAAAAGTTTCTTTCGGAATCTTTCGCAAAAATTCTAAAATTTTCTACATAATTAGCTGTGTTCTCATGTAGATATATGTTCGTTGTTTGTAAATTCTACAAGTTCCAAAGTACTGACTACAAAGTTGTGAAATATGTCGTGTCAGGGTGTATCAAGCCCGGGGGAGGTGCCTGGCCCGAACTGGCACGACTCTGATTCAATAACCCTTCGTATACTGAACGAGAATATACGTACAATTTGAGTTGAAAGCGTGACCCGGTGGGACCTGAACTAAATACTTATTTTGTTTGATTTTCTTTTTTCTGATGATGTGATTTTTCGTCGAACGATAGGTTTATTTTCGCGTGTATTATTATATTATTATTGTCCGGATTTATTCAGTTTTGTTCATTTGTAAATGTTCTATTTACATTCGTTGGGGTAGACGTGTTCTTGAATGGAAACCGCGAATTGGCCAACGTCAGGTAGGACGCCCTCAGGCTAGGTGGAGCGACAATCTTCGCAGGGTGGCTGGTAGCAGCTGGATAAGAGTTCTTGAGAATCGAGCTAAATGGCATGCAATTGGAGGTTATGTTCTATGTAGGTAGGTATGCATGTCGGTCTACATTACGCGAATAGTTCTTGGCAGTCAGGTAAAAAGAAAACAGCACAGCAGATTACGTTCAGATATTCTAAAAAGAATATGCCACACAAAAGGAAACGAAATAACAACGGACTCAAATCTAGAACGCAGTTACCTTTTTCCAGGTAATTTTCATAAATAACAAACAAACATAAGATTAAAATAGCCAGTGGAATCGTTATACTTACTGTACATTACAGTGTAATTTAAACTTAAGTGCACAACAGCGGTGTTTGTCTGTTTTACGTAATACCCGACAATTAGGTAAAGCTTAACAAGGTATAAACGACTACGATAGCGCAATTATGTGAACTACCGACCACCTGATAATTTTGTGACTTACTAACAAACAAGTAATGCTTATGTTTGTATTTATAGTGTAGGGTATTTAGAGTGAGTCATAAGGACAGTAAGTCTGCAGGGTAATTGCGTAACAGACTAACAGTAGCAATGGCTTTCATTTTGACAGTTCAACAACATTCATTGCGTTATTGACGTGGTTGAGCAGACAAATTTTTCGAACATATGCAGCAATGGATTAGCAATATTATTCAAAAAGATTCAGATTGTTATTGATAATGTGTTACGCAATTAGGGTCACGGTGTCAACTTCTGCCTATCAAGGTACAGACGCCAGCAGGTCAAGCTATCCGAAACTGTCAAATTTTCCCATTCAACCTTGAATATTAATGCTTTCGGGATAAAGTTGAAAATCTATTAAAGAAATTTGACAGATTGTAGTAACATGATTTGCTGGCGTCTGTACAATAGATTTTGCACAAAAGCTAATAACTTCGTTGCTCAGTTATCGGGTATTTAGAGCCTGTGATTCGTAAGAATAGGCTCTTGGCCATAATAACACGTACGGGTCGTTCGAAGGTTCAGCTACGCTTGCTGCGGTCGGTTCGTAGATGGGTGACCATCCATTACGTATCGAGACCCCTTCGTGCCTCGTAAGCACTTGAAGCCGTTGGTCCCGGATGTCATACATAGACCTTTGACAGTCGTTACTGGTAGTCAGAAGCCCACAAATCTGACTAACAGTCTTACCACAGGGTATTGTTCCTCAGTAACCGGGTTGTGGAGGTCAGATAGGCAGTCGCTTCATGTAAAATACTGGTATTCAACTGCATCCGTTTAGACTGGAAAACGACTTCAACATAGATAGTAAGTCAGAACCTGATGGTTTAAAGACAGTCTTTTGTTTTCGTCACAGTATCGACTTCTACCTATCAAGATAAAGATTTGCATAAAAGTATAACATCACTAGCTTCTGCCCGCGACTACAACCGCGTGAATTTTATATTTCAACATTAAATATATCCTAGGACACTCGGCAGTACTGCAGCTTCCCATTACTGAAAGAATTTTCAGAATCGGATCGGTAGTTCCGAAGTAATCTTCATAATTACTGATCCGATTCTGAAAATTCTAAAGAGGATAGTCCCCCTACATGCAAACACACCCATTAAACCTCTTTATAATATATAATGTATAGTTTAACACCCGGTTTTTGACACCAAATTTACTAACACGACTGCCTCATATGAACTGAAGTGAATTGATTGGGAACCGCCAATCAAATCTTCTCACCTGAGATTTGAGAACAGCGGGGTAACTGTTTCAACACACTATCAGTACCTAGTAAGCGCTTCCATTTTGACAGTTCAATAACATTCATTGCGTTATTTACGTTGTTGAGCAGACAAATTTTTCGAACATATAAAGCAATGGATTATCAATATCCTTCAAAATGATTCATTCAGTTCAATAGGATTTCAGAAGCCGGGGGTAAATATCTTCAAGTAACAAGCAACTCGAGTCACAATATCAAACTGCATTTCTAATATAATAAGAAGCTATTTGATCATTTTTTACTCGCACTTCTAACAGTGTGGTGATTAGGTCATCACATTAATTGAAACCACATAAGTATCCTACATTACGTATTTTAAATATGTAACACAATTAAAATTATCAATAACAATTAACATTACAGCATTGTGACCTATTTTATTAAATACTAAAACGTATTTAACAACATTAAACTTAATTTGTGATTATGTGGGAACAATACCACAAAGTTTGTGTGATAACATCGCCCCGCGCATGTCAGTGCCTTATTGTCAAGGGTGGTATTTTTATGCTATTAATATTATTTTAAAATTCAGATTTCTTTTTTTACGGCTGATTTTTTCAATGCCAGATAATTTTATCCGAGGAATAATTTTGAATTTTTGACAATTCATTCATACAAAAACTGTCAGACGTCAATTTTATTCCACGAATAAAAATATCGGTCGATTAAAAAATCAACCCTGAGGGCCGAGTTTTCAAACATCTGATAACTTTATTCGAGGAATAATTTTGAAATTTTGACAGTTATTTCATACAAAAACTGTCAAACGTCAATTTTATTCCTCGAACTAAATTTATCTGGCGGAGGAATAATTTTGAATTTTTGACAGTTCATCCATACAAAATCTGTCAGAAGTCAATTTTATTCTACGAATAAAAATTATCTGTCGATTGAGAAATCAGCCCTTAGTCAAATTGTTTATTTTATTATTTTAACAGACTGATAACAACTTGTAATAACCGCTGTATTATGTATAGTGATAACATCGCCACTCTGTATATTACTAGCGACCTGCCCTTGCTTCGCGTGATTTTTACGACTTGGCCAAACGTAGAGATTGAATTGAACGTTAGAGATTTCGATGTACCTAAGTTTAAAATCGATTTATTATACAATAATCCGGAATAAATTCTCTAAATGAAAGTGAAAACCGCATCAAAATCGGTTGCGTAGTTTAGAAGAACAACGCGGTCACGCAGACAGACACAAAAAGGTACTTTAATTTAAATTGTATATGTATATAGTAAATGTATATAGATTTACTCCTGTGTCCTCTCGTTCTTGTATGCCCATGTTTTTACATAGATCTTCTTTCCTTGTATTGTAATGCATATTTGCAAGCACAAAGTCTTATTAAAGCAGATTTTCAGTTATAAGCAGAGCGTCTTTATCTATTCACAAGTTTCTTCTCTTATTTTTTATCTTCTATTTGAAGCAATAAAGCTCTTTAGATGAAAAATTCACAACGTTTTATATGCATAGGAACGTGGAGATTCTCGTCTCTCTGGAGAATTTACAATGTATCTCCAATCTCAGCAGTTAGGCTCATGTTTACGATAGATTTTACATTCAAAACTGTTTCGTCGATAGTTAAATTTTTTATAGCCTTAAACACAACATAGTAATATTTGGAAAGCGTCTGTGTATTGGGACTATAAAGCGCTTTTTATGAACTAAATGTGAACTGCTTAACTATTTTGATCCCTACTGAGATTTAAACTTAAATTCTCAGTAGACTATTGCGCTAGTGAAAATTCAAAAGTGTTTTTATTTCAACAACTTTAAAATGTCAGACAGAAGGATTAGAGACGTCGTTGGGTCTTTACAAAATTTTAAAATTCATGACAACAGCACGTGATCCGCATACAAATTAACTCTCTATTGAGTTGAACCGATGATCCTGCTTACAAATACATTTCAACTACTTTATTTCTATAGAATTCTGATCATTTTCTTTTAAAAATGAAAATGATCAGAATTCTATTGGACTTAGGTCCAATAAAAATGTTAATTACGGAATAATTAAAACGGGACTAATTACGTAGACGCTTTTATTTATTTTCAGACTTTGAGATCTTTTGTTTTGTCTCGCTTTATTTGTTTTAGCTGTTCTTGTTTATCGTCCTGCCCCTATCGTAATATTTATTTGGACGCAGGAGGTCTTATTCTTCCTAATATCTCTGTCAGCCGTTATCTTATTCTTATTTTTTTTTAAAACAAGTCTAAGTGTTCGCTTTCTTCCCTGCCATACTATCATATGTTACACAGTACATCTATCTATTTTTGGTCTCCCTCTTTGTTTATAGACAACAGAACTGTTCTTGTTGTCAAATGAAATCATTAATAGCATCGAAACTGAAAACACTATCCTATATTATTATACTGTGTACACACACGCTAGCATTTCTCGCACGTGGAATTCGGTGCCTACCAAAGCGCCAATACGGCCATATTATTTTAAACGTAAACGCGATCTCACCACGTTCTCGCCTCAAGGAATTCGTCTCCATCTAAACGGGAGGAAATGACTCACTTTAGTGTCACCGCTACAAGATAACAAACTCTATAATTAGGACTACGATAGTAAAGGCTCAAAGCTCTTACATCGGGATGAGTGAGTAATGAACTTGACAGTGGTGTTATTATTGCTGGGTGGAGGTGGGCGATGCATTCCACTGGTGCCGGCGGTGCTATAAATACCTATCATGGAGACAGGGCTGCCTGTGGAAAAATGGGACGGACGTGTACGTGAGTTTTTGTTTGCGGCGAGCTCTCGGTGGGAGGTTTGCTCGTGTTACTCGAGTTTCTGCAGAGGAGTCTGTTTGTTTCGTATACCATATGCAAAATATCCTGACAGTACGATGTCAAAGTAAGAGTTTTGTACCCAATTATATCAACACAACCTCTTATCGTTTTACGACACACATTACACTCAAACATTAATAAAAAGGTCAAAGTACAACCTCAAAAAAACGCTATCTTTTTTCCTTTTATGTTTTACACTTAAAAAAATAAAACACCGATCAATCTGGGTGGGCACCGCACCTGGCAACCCTCGGGGCGACCCACTTCGCGTCCCCCGCGCCCCACCCCCGCACCCCGCCGACGTCTGGCCCCAACTTAAGAACAACATCCATCCTTATCGAAATGTGTCGATAAAAAATATATGACGGGACCCTTGCTCGCCTCACCAAATAGGTTACGGTGTCGCAAAGAGCTTAATCCGATGCGGCAAAAAAGTTTTTGAGCTCCGTTAAGTAATTGGATTATGAAAAAAAAAATTAAGACCCTTTCAAAGATATTTTGGTGAATGAAAAGCCCCAAATCCCATCCCTAACACGCAGTAGACTGACATTTCTTATATTCAGGTTAAAAGCGCTCTAAATAAGGAACCCACGTAGGAAGATACTCTCGTACTTATATGGAACATAATATTCAAAAGATTCACATAAACCATGTTTGTTTTGAGAAGCTATTTTGATGGTAGCATAAACATGAGAGACGCGGAGATACCATCACGGAACAGGTTATAAACGCCACATAGAGAGTATCAAAAATATTTACTCAACGTTATATTTTTAATGGATCATGACTACAATGCTTTTATAAATTAAATTATTAAACTTGGCACTAGTTAAATGGCCTTAAATATAAAGACTGGCGTGCTCTTTGAATATTCATAAAGCTCTAAATGGCCGAATGGTGTATTTTTCTCTTTTGTCTAAAACTTTTTTGTTGGCTATCTACCGAGTCTTTCTTATACTGTTGACCTCGCAATTATCTTCTGTGTGATGTAAGTATAAAATTGCAGGAAAATATTAAAGCCGGAATTATTAAGGCAGATTATTTTCCTTCCGTATCTTTCTTTGTCATTATTAATGTTGTTTTG
The DNA here is from genome assembly GCA_951799955.1 of Apamea anceps. NCBI lineage: Eukaryota > Metazoa > Arthropoda > Insecta > Lepidoptera > Noctuidae > Apamea > Apamea anceps. Next base: position 15,891,543 of record OX637506.1, read on the forward strand.
CAAGTGCGGTGTTACGAAATGTCCAAAATTAATGGTTTCTTCGCAAACATTATTATTATAGTCATGCAAACCACCGCTGAGTTCTTTCATTGATTATAATTTATTAGTAATGGGACGTTTCTTAAATACATAGGTGCCGCACCGCTGCTTTACCATTTTCTGAACTTCAAACATACTAACAAGACAAGGTGACTCCTAAAATTCCTGGAACAATTCCAAGAAAAATCCTCATACTTACATCATATCTTAAACAAACAAAGTCATTCCTTTTGATTGTCTGGTGCATATTGCATTATCTAAAAAAAAAAAAAAACTTAAGACATAAAACAAATAGGCGATAAATCGGAACTACACAATAACTGCATTAAGAGGGTAAACACGCCTTATCAGTTGCACCAACACCTTGTACAGTTGTACAGTATTTAATCTCACGAAGCGACGCTCGCTTTACTTGGGGTCACCAAGTGTACAAACACGCTGTGAATGTGTGTGTAAGCACGGGAGCTCTCGGTACCGTCCAAGACAATGGCGAAGTCGGACGTGTGTGTGTGTGTTATGTGCTGACGCTACTCGTCTTCACGCACACATTCACAGCGTGTTTTACACTTGGTTACCACAAGTAAAGCGCGTGTCGCTTCGTGAGATAAAATTCTAAAGCTTAGTAGATCCCGTATAAGCTGGCATGTGGCAAAAATAAGAACTAATCAAAAATGTACTGGATTTGACGTCCCGTTGTGTTTTGTCTTCGCAAACAGCGGCACCACAACAAGATATTACTGGTCATCACACTGGCCCTCACAGAGAGGAGGCCTGCGTCCCAGCAGTGGGAACATTATAGGCTGATTATGTTATGTATACTGGTCATACATAAAAACTTCTCAGCTGTGTTTACTTACGACTGCAAGGTGCAGTTTTAAGAATTTCGATAACAGTCGTATACGTCTGTATTGACTAACACACGTATTACCTATGCATTCGAAACACAGTCGAAACTGTCGTATAATACGAGTTTTATGTGAACTTGATAATATTTAGCAATAAAACATTCATTTTTCTTTCTTTCAAATCGATAAATTGGATTTTCCTAAGTATAAAATTACAATTTGCAATTATTTCGCTCTTAATTTTTTTTGGGCAAACGTATTTTTCATCACATCTATTCGAAAAGAACGACTTGGGTCGCCTTTAAGTGCACCCAAAGGTGATGTTTTCTATAAGAGACTTTTAGCGGGCAGTAATGAGTTTTTAATCTTCTTTATGTGCGCCGCAATTATCTTTGCCGCGCACTTTTTGAATTTGGAACATCTAGTGTTCAGCGCCAAAGAAATCGAACGCAAATATTGTTTGAATAAAGACTGGCTGGTACGACGACCCATAGTCGCAGATTCGGACATTATTTCAAACACGCAGAATATAAAATCTACAACAATCTCTATTCCTATTAAAACTGTAACAATAAATTTTCATAATTGCGAAAATGTCTCAAATGTAAGTTTTTAGTTGTTTTATTATTAGATACTATTTAATTTCAATTTAGTTGTTACTCTATATTTTATTAAATAATAATATTACAATAAAATATCAGGCGCCTTTTATTTTCTCATAGTGGCTGATGAAAAGTAGAGTGTACCACTCGGGCGCAAAATATATTTTTGGCTCGGGCGACGTACTTTGAATCCCTCACTTCGCTCTGGATTCAAAAAAGCGTCCTCGCCGTAAAAATATTATTTTGCTCCCTTATGATACAATCTACTATTTTCTTTTTTTCCCGTATCTGTTACCAGCCATTAGTTCCCTTTATTTCGAAGAACACAAAACAAAATTCTACTGCCTGGTGCTATTCATCGTACTATGAGAGTGCTGTCATTCCACCTGGTACAAGGGATTGACACAATTGACAGCTTTCATCTAAGTTTTCACGGAGAGATTTTTACAGAATTGATCGCAGATTTTCGAGGGTCCTTCCTCTTCAGCAAGTACATCTCGTTGTACAAACGCCAGCACATCAAGGTACTACAATCTGGCAAATTTCTTTAATAGATTTTCAAATTTATCGCTAAAGCATTAGATTCAAGGTTGATTGGGAATATTTGACAGTTTCGGGTAGCTTGATGTGCTGGCGTCTGTATCTAAATAATAAACAAACAACACACAGGCTTAAAAACTTTTCACTTTTAAGTTACGCTTCCTAGTATTTTATTCCCGTAATAAATTGAACCTAGGGGCCATGCCTCTTTCTCTTGCGAACTAATCCCATGCCTCATGATGGGGAAAAGGGGCCGTTTCAATAAAATATGTGACTGCCATTAATTTATCATTTTTATTTATATTCTTATTTGTTAGTTCTTGGACTATTTCTATAATTTATCGATGTCGGTGTTTTAGATGTGTTATTGTTTGTTTTTAGAAAAAATTGATCAACCAATATTTACTGTAGTTGAACAAGTAAGATGAAGAAAACAGTTTTTTACAAAGCTGGTAGCTCCCATCATGCACTTATATTGTAAAGATATTTAATTAATTCAAATCATAATGAAACGCAAACATTAAAGTCACTTCGTTAATTCCGTTTTTCTAACAAACATGACGCATTTATAACCCTCACAGACACGGTAGGGTTACCACAAAAACTTTGATGTTCAACCTCTGCGCAAAATTAAACCAGTTTTTGTGCCACTAACATCAGATAGTTTCGTAGTTGGAGGGTTAGCAAAAGAGCCTTTTTATAACCATTTTCCAGTCGACATACCACGCTTATGTTCTTTGAGAATACGAGTATGTGTTGTACCTTCCCTCAGATAATAACGAAATATATTGGTTATGTGAAAATAAGTGAATTCCTTTTCCCTCTGCCTTTATTGTGGATTTCTATTGAAACTGTATTTTGTAATTTCGCTCACACTTTAATTAAAAAAGTTTGGATTGAGGTCTAGGTACTCTTGTTCCTCATTAATAGCGCTTCGTACAGCCTCTGCCAAACCTTTAAGGATTACGTAACAAAGGTACAGGCTTCACGTGGGTGCCAAAATAACCCCAGTTGTTTACACTCCGAAAAACATTCTACTGGACTGGGTGGCTGCTCAGATATACAAAGCGTGTTAACCATCAAGGAAATACTGCCATGTCCGTGTAAAGGGATACCCGAATACAATTGGCATTTGTCCGCGTTCAGCAAAAAGGACGGACTCACAGCTACCTCCATTATATCCGCTACGCTAAGGCATTGGATAGGCAAAGTAAATTTTCTATCTCTTGGCAATCCAAGGGATAGAAAATAATGCCATAATAATAATGTCTTAATGCCATATTTTATAACATTTACAAAATGTATTAACAGTCGTCACGTGTGTAATCCCTTGTTGCAAAGCAGTTTGCCAATCTTTAGTAGTAAGTTGGGAAGAAGGGTGGGAATGAACTAAGTTTCTTAAGATTCGGTGTTACATACATTCATCCACACCAACATAACATTTATAGAAATACGTGAAAACGAACGTTTATGAATTTAAAACTTAGGTGAAGTGAACTGTCAATAGTGTCAATCTCTAGCATCAGCCGGCTTATTCTGTAAAAATCTCACAGTGAAAACTTAGGTGAAGTGAGCTTCAAGTGAGCTTTCTGTCCACCTGATGCTAGGGATTGACACTATTGACAGCTCACTTCAGCTAAGTTTTCACGGTGAGATTTTTACAGAATAGACTAGTTTTTGCTAGATGGTAACTGTCGGAAAATATATGAACCCGACCGGCTGGTTTTTGCAATCTAACCTCGCCTCGTAAGAAACAGCCAAAGCCAAGTGTAATCGATGACACCGTGACTGCTAGCCGTTATTGTTATGTCAGCAGTTTTACACAATAGGAGGAGTAGATTTCCGCCATCCACGATATATTATTACACTTTAAATACTCATGATAGAATTCTCACGGAGCCAGTAAAGATATTTCAGCGTTTGAGTCATTAAAATACTCGTATGTTTACGTAATAGTTGACATAGCTATTTTCATATTCTCAAGTTTGGTATCTTTCTGAACTTGTGATTTTAATTATAACAAATAATTAAAATCACAAGTTCAGAAGGATACCAAACTTCCGATTCATTCGAGAGTTAATATTATAATTAGGTACATTTTAGCAGTCGGAATGGTGATAACGCACTTTCTAAAACTTAACTCATTACATAACTTCACGGCTTCACGCCTGTTGTCCAGGGTTAGGCAGAGTACCTAGCACTTATTAATAGTTCACCCACATTTCGTCAGTTATGTGTAATAGTGGAGCCTATTGCCATCATTGTTCTATTCTGAAACTATTAAGGCTGCCATCAGACGGACTGCATCGCAGCAACCGCGCGCAGTCGATATATTCAACCGCGCGCAGTCAATATATTCAACTGCATGCAGTTGTACGTTCGACTTCGTTCAGTCATATCAACTTCACGCGGTTGGCAGCAGTCCTGTGAAGTCAATATGAACTGCATACAGTCGTGACTTCAACTTTACGCGGTCGGCTACAGTCGTGTGGTGTCGACGCACGCTGTCCATCGCTAACCGCATACAGTAAGAGAAGTAACGTCTGTACTTCCATTTCGACGTCAAATTTTAGTGAGCGTCAAAATGAAGGGACCAAATCTCCAATCTCTCTCATACATATATAAAAATATAATACCATTAATCTACTATTTGCTACCTTTGCTGTAATTTTAGCTACCTCATTATATACATAATATTTTAACAAAATGCTTGGTCCCTCCATCATGATATCAAGATAGAGGGACCAAACTGATAGACTACTCCCAGGAATATTCTACCTAGTTAGTGTTATAATACCTTAATTCTACCTTAATATTATTGATTTTGGCTGTCCGAAACATATATCGTTTTAAAGATATCGATTATATAAGTTGGTCCCTCCAAATTGACGATTCAATTGTTTAGTGCAACAGGTAAATGGGCGGTTTATTTGCGATCTTCGATGGATAAATATTTAATACCTATTTAATACCTTCTAATCGTGCAAAATTTCTTACGTTAAAGTTTATTTTTACTAACCAAAAAATAAAATTAAAGAAATAAGTAGGTACAACGTACAAACTTTAATCGTAGTAGCATTAACTTTAATCGTATTAACAATTTATATAGAGAAATCTGAAATAAATTATTATTATCATTAATACAGGTGTTTTTTTTAATAAGAATAGCACAAAAATATCTATTAGGATAAATATTCAGTACCTATTTACTACCTTCTAATTGTGCAAAATTTCTTATTAACAAAATTTTTTATTTATTTTTTTATTTTATTTATTGGTCTATCTACAATTGTTACACTGTTTATCCTAAATGACACATATACTTAATCTACCTATATGATAATTATGTGACGTCAACTAAGAAATGATTTCACGCGACCGAAATCGCGAGCGGCCGCTAGAATGATGTACAATTATTTACAGTGTAAATTAAACAATGTGGTATAACAAACGTCTGGCTTTTGATGACTCTACTTTTCATATCATCATAACAATTCCATTTCCCAAGAACTCTTGGACAATTTGCCCTGTAGTGGCCAATATCTCCACATATTGGCGGGATAAAATCAATGACTGAAAGAATTCTGTAATATTTATCTCCTAATTTTTACTGATTAGGAATGCACTTCTGTACTTTAAAAACACAGCTTTCTGAATATCTAGGGAAATCGCGCTCTTCCTTCCCCTCTTCATGATAAATGAGTAACTATTGTTATAACAACTACGGAAAAATGACAATTAAATCACTGTAAATGCACTTTGTTGCCAGCCAGGACGCAGTTATCGCAAACAGCTTCACTACAATGCAATAAATCGACTATGTTTTAGAACTACCTTCAATATTTTTCTCTGTGTTTTCCTACATTGAGTATTCATCATCTGCCTAGCCTTTTCCCAACTATGTTGGGGTCGGCTTCCAGTCTACGCGGATGCAGCTGAATACTAGAATTGAGTATTACGAGAATTAAATAAAATGAACCAATAAATTATAGTACTAATCATTAAAAATTAAAGATACATTTTATATTAGCTAGATATTTTTGTGCTATTCTTAGTTTAAAAAAAAACGCCCTTATTAATGCTACTACGATTAAAATTTGTACGTTGTACCAACTTATTTCTTTAATTTTTTTTGGCTAGTTAAAATAAACTCTAACGTAAGAAATTTTGCACGATTAGAAGGTATTAAATAGGTATTAAATATTTATCCATCGAAGATCGCAAATAAACCGCCCATTTACCTGTTGCACTAAACAATTGAATCGTCAATTTGGAGGGACCAACTTATATAATCGATATCTTTAAAACGATATATGTTTCGGACAGCCAAAATCAATAATATTAAGGTAGAATTAAGGTATTATAACACTAACTAGGTAGAACATTCCTGGGAGTAGTCTATCAGTTTGGTCCCTCCATCTTGATATCATGATGGAGGGACCAAGCATTTTGTTAAAATATTATGTATATGATGAGGTAGCTAAAATTACAGCAAAGGTAGCAAATAGTAGATTAATGGTATTATATTTTTATATATGTATGACAGAGATTGGAGATTTGGTCCCTTCATTTTGACGCTCACCAAATTTTACACTGAGCTCCTGGGCTAGATGCGTGCCGTCAACTGCGCAACGTCAGATCCGACTGCAGCTTAGACTGCGCGCGGTTGCTGCGATGCAGTCTGTCTGATGGCAGCCTAATTTATAATGGTAATTATATTCAAATTTTATTTGTTTCAAATTGACGTTATTTCATGTTAAACAAATATCAACTTTATTTTAATGGAAATTAAGTTGATTTCAGAGTGACTGGCACTATTGAAAAAGTTATAAAAATATTTGAAGTTGTAACGTAAACTGAACTTTATTGTGTAGGAATTAAAGTTATTTTTCCATAAACTCTTATTTGTTTACATTTTTGGTGAATATGTAAACAAATATGAGATAAAATAAAATTATGAAATTTTATTTTAGTTCATCAGCTCCGGTACTACCTAAGTGCCTCCCAAAACTCCCTATTCAGTATTCTCCCGGAGTCTTGATTTGTGTTACTGTCAACAGACTCACCCTCTATAACATGTGGCTTAAAAATAACCGGCGAAATGTGAGTATGCTATATGTAGGTACTACCTACACCTCTCTAACCCTTCGGAGAAAACAGGCGTGATATTAGAAAGAAAAAAAAAGTATTTATTGTGACTCGTACATAAAACGTACGTAACGTACGTATCATAAAACTAAACTAAACACAATAAAAAAAAACAAATTATATAAAAAAAAGTAACAAAAAGAAAAATGAAACAGAAAGTCCTGTACGAGGCCAAAAGACTCCTATCTCATGTTTTTGTTTATTGAAAATCTTTGCCCTAATGTGCTCATTCAATTCTATCATCACCATCCATTCGTATTCCGAGTAACACATTTGTCGGAAGTCGCCTAGTACGAGAATCGAGAAAACCAAATCGATCATTACCGTAGAAAAAATATACTTTCTCGTCTGCAGTCCCTCAGTAATAGCTACAACATTAGGCCCAGGCTCTGTCTTTTACGATATTATATCGAGCAGATTATCGATTTCCGATTATTCGTAAAATATGCTTACTCCCTTAAATGTTGTGCAGCTATTACAGGCCTGGCTTGTTCTATCCTACACTAGATTTTATCTGCCGTTTGCTCCAGAGCGGTAAACATGTTTGGTCTACGGACTGGTTAGAGACAAATACATAAAAAGTACTGGCTATGCTGAAAAATATTGCATCACTGACTGAGTTTTTGTGTAAGTAAATTATGGGTGTGAAATTATGAATATTGGTAGAACAAGTCTTTCATAATCAGCCTATCTCTATATCTACCACGCGGGTCTAGTACAGATTGGTAGATGTCACATGTCTTCGATTTTTAGGGTTCCGTACCTCAGAAGGAAAAACGGAACCCTTATAAGATCACTTCTTTGTCCGTCTGCCTGTCCGTCCGTCTGTCAAGACCCTTTTTCTCAAGAACGCGTGGAGTTATCAAGTTAAAATTAATATCAAATACTCAGCGCTGCAATCCCTTGAAGCAGTGAAAAAATCAAACTTCTAAGGAAACGCAATCAAAAGATACGGGTGTTTATGCCGCTTATTTGGACACTCGCAAGGGAATTAAAAATTTGGCAAGAAGCAATATCATGTAGCACAAGTAAAGGAAAAATCCGAAATCCATAAATTTGTAGTTACATTCTTACTTATTTGTACGGAACCCTCGGTGCCCGAGTCCGACTCTCACTTGGCCGGTTTTTAGCTCTAGAATATGCCAGTTTTGTCACAATATTATCGACCATAAAAACATCGTTTTCGTTTGGTGTTATACACGATATTTTAAGAACAGTGGTGATGAAATTATTTACAAAAATTAAAGCGCCTCTCTGGGTTCGAACCCACAGCCTACCACTTGTAAGTCGGGGCCGTTACCACTGGGCCACCACCAACTCTCATTGCATATTCTCAAAAAAAAAATTTTACATGATCTCATCGCAGTTTAGATAAATGTTTTAACAAGAACGTTGAATTCAATTAAGCTAGAAAAGGACAATAAAACACTTAATATCCTTTCAGAAGCGTCATTTTATGTCACTAATTAATCTGAAGACATTTATCAAACGGAACATCTCTCCAGGTCGAAAATTAAAACACTTATTCAAATTGATCGCGTCTGCAAGTACCATCCGATGTGTCCCAAATTGGTATAAGTAGGCCTTTAATCCTCGCTTCATTGGACGAGTCCGTCACTTTAGATATTCATTCGTTCCCATACGTTCGTTCTGGGTTTACTTTCATTCCTATTGAACGAGTGAAGTTGAATAAGATTCTTGGAGACGAAGACAATGAATTGTGATTACGTTGTAGATAAGTCGTCGACTCCAGGACATTTGATTGGTACTGGTGATTGATAAAAGGAGATAGTCAAGGGCTTTTTAACAATAGTCGATAAGTATGTGAAGTTTCCGATTATCGTATTGTAAAATTGTAATCAACAAAACAAAATCATCTAAAAGTTAAAAAAATCAAAAATCATGATTTAATTTATTCGAATGTTTATTTTAATCATGGAGACATTCAAAATCAGTCCCAATTGTAACAGAATATCATAAAATACCGCATCAAAAGGCGTAATTAAAGCAATGTCACGTTCCTTACAATAACGATTTGATTTCTATTCATAACAATTCCATGGAAGTTCTAAACAGTCTTAATAACAGCTAGAAATAACAGTAACATTACTTGAACGTAAAGATGGAGGGAGGCGTCGCAGTCTGGCGTCTCTTTGTAACGGTCTTAATTGTCTAGCGTGATTTCATTGTAGCCCATATCCGGCCCCGACTTCCAGAGACACTTAAATAAATCCCTATAAATAACCTTCACTTTACCCCACGCTCATAACAGACCAACTTTTAAAACGTAACCTACATCTTTTAAAAGTAAAAGTCCGAAAAATTCTTAATTACTTACCTTTGTTATTTTTAATTCGCGTTTTTAATTATTTCAACCTTGTTAAATTAACTTTTTATGCCTATGAGAACTTGACTGCACTTTTACCATTGTCTGCGTTTGAAAACAAAGCTTTTTCTTTCCCTAAAATAACAAGATTAAAACATACATAGATCAAGAGATTTTCGGAGTTACTCCGAAAACTCCGTTAAATAGAATTACTAGGGCAATCATTCAGAAATGATCTTTGGACCAAAGGAACTAACCGAGCGTTCGACTTTGCTGAGGAATTCCGAATTATAGCAGCACGAGTACAGCTCGATCCAGGACCGTTTTTATGTACACGACAACATATCAAGCTACACATTTCCAGTTTTATCTGACCTCGCATTGTATAGGATTTCCGTACAATGAGAAGTCAGCTTATAATGGAAATGTATAGCTTGATACATCGGCGTACAAACAAAAGGTTAATATATGGTGTACCGATATAATTCAATATCCTATAGTCACAATACCGTAACAAATACATCTGAACAAGAAATAAACGATGGTTTAAACAATAGCAAGGACGTCACTGTTGCATGAGACAAAAAGGTCATTGTTACGCATCATTACTCAATCACTGACGTCCCTCTTCTGGGTCGAGAGCACAGAATCTGTAAATAAAAGATTTAACCGGACTATTAATCAAGATAAACCGATTCTGAGAATGGTTGACCTGTTTTAGTCGCCAATTTAAACCAATAAACGTAATTATGGAAGCAATTACCTTTGTCATACTTTGAAGATATTATTTTTTCGTTCTTAATGTCATTTTACTGAAGGCATCGTGTATTTAATCGAACCTCTACTAATAATTCCCATTTTACATTCTTAAAAATATTATTGAACAGTCTAATAATGTTTGCACCTCTTTTTGTGAACCTCAAATAATTCCTACTTTTGGGTGCTAAAAATAATAGAAGCCAGAAAGTTAAAAAGAGGCTCAATGATTTAAAAAAGTATGCATCATTAGAAGCGCAAAAAGGTTTTAGAAGTCCATTAGTTCATTTGAAAAAGCGTTCATCATAGAAGTTCGCTGATACGCAATTTAATTTTCCTTTACTGAAGGTACAAAATGTTTCTTGGTAGAAGAAATATTTTTACGTTGCATTTTCCTTTAATGGTACAGCCAGCTTAAAAAAAGTATAGATGGGACATCATTATTTATATTGAGAACAACGCTGAAAATAAAATATTTTCCTCTTTTTTTCTCGTGTTTTCCGATACAATTTTACCATTTCAATATTTACAAGTCTAGCAGTGGTGCCCAAGTGGTAACGGCCGCGACTTACAAGTTGTAGGTTCGAACCCAGACAGGCGCTTTACTTTGTGTAAATTATTTCATCACCCCTGCTCTCAAAACGGTGAAGGACAACCTCGCGAGGAAGCCGGCATGTCCTAGAACCAAAAATTCGAAGACATGTGACATCTGCCAACCCGCACTGGGCCTGCGTGGTGGATTACGGCCCATTTCCTCTCACCGAGAGGAGGCCTGTGTCCCAGCAGTGGGAACATTATAGGCTGATTATGCAAGCAGAAAAATAAATTTAAGAAATTATTTATAAGCGTATTAATTTATTCATACAAGAACCAACCTTAGATAATGTTATACAGCGTGTGCACATAACTAGCCGTAGTTTTTGTTCACTCTAACAATGGAGTCCCGCGTGTACCTGTTCTATTTGTTTTGCGTCAAACAAGAGGAAGATCGACTTCGAAACGGAAGTCGTATTGTGTATGTTTTTGTTGCATTATATTGACATTGTATAATGTAGTACGTGAGACAACAAAGTGAACCAACCTGTAGTATGAAGGTTTGAAAGAAATGGAGGACTGTTTTTGTTAATTTTTTTTTTTTTTTGCGATATTGTTTTTCTTGCTAAAACCGTGGCTTTGGTTTAAAAATTCATTTATTTCCCAAAAAAAGAACATTACGGTTCACTTACATATTGAGAAATGTATAGAAAATATATAATAAAAGTAGATACAGTCTCTGTGATCAGTTGATCACATACAGTTATAGAAAACAACAGAATTAAAAGATTTAATAGGTAACATTCGGTGTTAGTACTTCGTTCTAACGTATTCTTCTAGGACTTTTTTATGTGTATACCATCTGTTACTGTTAAACACGTCATCAAGTATTTCATTATAAAGTTTTGCTCCCTCATATAGTATATTTTTTCTATCATAGTTCTAAGTTTTCTTGTTCGTCGTCTTGCGTTATATTATTATGTGTAAGATTTATTTTTAAAGTTAAATTGCGAATGTGTGCCTTGTATTATGATTGTATGTATTAGGATTCATGTTTTAAGTGTGCTTATCATTAGATGCTAGAGGTATGAAGTAAGAGAGTAGCCAAAAGCGTACTTTACTATACTAATAACAACACTGTGATTTCTGATCTGTTTGTTCCGGGGCGATAATGGGTAAACATTATCTTAGCTAACATTAGTGGGGATGCCCTCAGTAGTAAAAGTTTTGTGTATTATATCGCTAATATTATTTTGAGTGAGGAAATGCATGGGCATGTCTCAGAACCAAAAATTGGAAGACATGTGACATCTACCAACCCGCAGTGCGCCCGCGTGGTAGATTACAGCCCCACTCCCTCTCACAGAGAGGAGGCCTGTGTCCCAGCAGTGGGAACATTATAGGCTAATTATGTAATATTACAAGTTATTGTAATTTTACAAGCATTTAGCATTACTAGAAACTAAATGAGTAAAACGTAAAACGATTTAAATCACGATTTAGCAGCCCACCAAATGTCATTGAAGTTCGTGATTGAAGTTTATCTTCGGCGAGAGTAAATAACCGATGAGTTGGCAATGTTGGCACCAAATAGATAGGTACCCAATATCGGCCTGACCCACCCATTTATCTAGGCTTAAGTTCGGCCTAGGCTGAGCCCCGTCCGCCATCGGATATTATATCTGGTATGTCAATTTCGGAGTATTCGTATTTAAGTTGGTGGTATGATTTCTCGTAATTAATTTTGTGACATCATTAAATTAATGACAATAGGTATGTCATTGTCCTGAAGACCAATTCCCGTAATTAAAAACTGTCAAAATCTAATCGCAATCTTGTCTCAGCGACAATCAATGTCTAAGACTTGTCAAAATTCTAGGGATATTAGAGATATTTTTGACAGATTGAGACCAGACTGTGAACGTTATTAAAATTACGAGAATTGCCGCTCTGGATCAAGATCAAAAGCAAGAAACACTTACGGAAGATCTATATTAACTTTTTTTATCTACAATTTAATTTATTTACAATTTATTATTTATCTTGTTTTTAATTACAATAAAAAAATGAAGCACCTGTCTGTCACGAAATTTCTTTCTTCCCATTTCTCATATGTGAAACTACAATAATATCGTAACTACCAAGTTGGCAGCAGAGAATATAACACAACTCTTTTCTTACGGTTTCTTTCACGGTTAAATCCAGAGTGACGAATTTATAAAATGCGTGGCGTGTCTGGAACTGCCTTTCGTGCTGCTGAAAGAAAGCTTTTTAAAGACTGTGGACCTTCCTTCCTACTTACCCTTTAGTGTCAAGACTAACGATGTAATGACCTTTAAATCCGCATTCCGGCAGAGTACGCTTTTGAGCGACTTCGAAATACTTCGGAAGTCTGGCCAGCATAATCTTAAGAGTTTGAGAGGCGGCAAAATAAGGAATGAAATTAAAATGTTCTGCATTTGACATGACTGCCAAAATATACGGCAATTAAATGTGTTATATTAGAGTAAGTATCATATAACGTGTGAATGTTATGTTATATTAATATAACAGCGCATGTTTGTAGTTCCAGCAAGGCGTATAAACCCACAAATATACGAACGGCGCATTTAGTTCAAAGGCTAAGCTCGAACGAATCGTTCCGCGTCATTATTCATATTTTATACGCAACACATAGTGTGTACATGTTCGCTGGCATTTGTGGCAGAGCTCTTAATGAACTCGCGCCAAGCGGGTGAAAGATTCATTAAATCTTCGGAAGTAGGCGCGACACAGGCCACCGCATCTCATTAAATATTCCCGATATTTTCGGTGAGCTGGCGAATATTTCCAGCAATTATGGAAATTACCAAACCGCCGCGAGGAAATGAATTTTGAGAATTTAGTTGCGAGAGGAAACTCAACCCTTTCGAACGACGAGTTTCTTGAACAATCTTATGATTTTATTAAGATTAAAATTATTCAATCTTCAGTTGTGAATGATAATGACGTAAGGATTTTGCATAGGCTGTTGGGCACAGTCAAGTTATGTAGAATAATGCAAACATACCTTCATATACTGACGCCCATTTTTTCCCATAGGAGGAAGGCAAAATCTACACGTAGAAAAATGTACCTTTGTACGTAGTATGGGAGCTCATCTTACGTGAAAAAATAATATATGCAGTGTTTATACCTAACAATCAATGCTATCTGTGATCTAGAAAAAAATACGATACGCGTAATTAGTAACTCGGTACAAGTAGCACTGCGATAATTAAAATTACCGTGAGAACAGAGACAAAAGACAGACCGGTAATTTGAATATTATGGCAATGTATGAAATTATGAGAACAGGAAATGGTGGAGCAAATCATCATAGCTACTAACCACATTATGCATTAATAATTATTTACAAAGAAAAATAAGCATATCATTTTTAGAGCACATACCTATCTAAACGAAAATCTGGGAAAGTCACATGAGTCGCCTAGTATTTCAGTGCAAAATCGAAAAAAAAAATATTTTCAATTCCTTACTTTTTTGTTACGATTTCTTTCGATTTTGGAGATTATTAAGACAGATTCATATGTTTACCAAAGTATGAAATAGGGTATCATCATCAGCATCATCATTTCAGCCCGGAATCACCCACTGAATACTCCCCTTTCTTCTGCCCTACTTCCCTGTTCTGTGCGTCTCTCATCCAGGTGTTTCCTGCGACTGAAATAGGGTATGTTCTAAGTTAATTTCACTCCTTCGTGCTTTCTTTTATAGCTCCCGAAATCCGAAAATCCGTGTGAACAGTTAATCGAAAAAGTGATTTGTCGCGTTGCGTGCGTACTTTAATGTACTGCCTTGATTGTTTCCTAACGATTACATTGATTTTATCGCAAAGTCGTTACCCACTTCCTCCTACAAAAGAAATGCTCATAAATAAACATTTTTGTTAACTTGAATGATTTCAGGAATTGAACAGTAATTAACTGTTAGGTACGGTTCAGTTTACAGAATTTGGTCTGAAAAAAAAACTAGATCAGTAACTGGTTACAGAGAACTTAACAGAACTGTTTTATTGTTAGACAAGTTGTAGCCAGCGACTTCGTCTGCGATCCAGGATCAAAAATATCTTTACCCAGGTCATGGTCTATCTGTGCTTCAAATTTCATCCATAACCGTTCAGCCCTTTTTGTGTGATTGAGTAACAAATAAACAAACTCACTTTCTTATTTATGTCAGTTAGGATTCTTGTTGGTTCTATAAATATTGAAATTATTTATCAAAACGTACCTAATAATAATTAATCGACCATTTAATCTTACGAACAGCCCTAGTATCTTCATAATTCGTTTTAATAGCACTTTTTGTTATCAAATTATTCAGTTGATAAATGATTCAGATATCGACAAATAAATACGTCGTTGGCGTGGATTTGAATAATTAGTGAACGAGAAATTTCGTGAGCTCTCAAGCAACTGTCAAAAGTGCCAACGTGTTTTCGGAATTCACACTTTCACAGCTAGAGAGAAAATTTAATTGGAACATGTGTTCACACTTCCTCAAGGTACGCTTTAAACTTATAATCGTATCCATAGAAAGCTGTAAGTATATAAGTTATACTTACAGTTTGAGTTGGTAAAAGCATTTCTAGGTACTTAGTTGTTTCCGTTCTGATTACGTCGACTGGTACAATAAATCAATAGACCTATACTTTGACGATTTACTCGTAAGTGTATCGTAATATCGTTGCTATCAAACATCTACGTAAGGTAACTCGAAACGCGTGTGAGAACTAAATGTACGCCCATTAACTAACCGTATGTTGGATTACGTTTGTGGTGGGTGGGCTCGGGCAATGAAAATGACAATTACATCTTTCCGTGGGTGCTGTTGATACTTAGCTATAGATACTTAGCTACAAAAGAATATTTTGCCAATTCGACGTCGCAATGTGGCTGCGATAGACATGTTATACATATAAAGTGAACAAAACGAAGCATGTTTTTTACAAAGAATAAAATAATTCCCATGTCAAACATCAAAAACTTAAAACTGTAATAAATGGTTGTAAACCTGGTAATAGCGGTTTATTGGGTGCTCTACCTAGATTTTAGCCAAAGACATTTCCAGACTGGTATGATAAAATCCTTTATTCTTTCCAGGTGAGAATAACTGCAGACGGAAGAGTGTTGAAGGAGAAGGTTGGCGCGATGCGGGCGGCGGGGCCCCCGTAAGGTCCCGCCCCGCTATGGGCTCGAACATCAGTCAACACTCCGCCAAAGGACTAAAGGGGCGGCGCGCGCGCTCCAGCGGCGATCTCTGCAATGGCGACACCAAGTCCCAAACAGAATCGTCCGTCTGCGGCTCTGTGGTCGGCGATGTTATGGGCTGGAACAGGTCTCTGCCCAACCATCTAGACGGCAACCGACATTTGGCCGACTACAGCCGAGTGAACAACAATTACGGAGAGTTCGGGACCTATAACCGATGCCACCCGAAGGGCGGACGCGGTCTGCGGTACAGGGTTAGCAAGTCCGGTGAGTGAAATGTTAATGTTGTTATTATGTAACGTGTAGCGTAACTTGCTGTAGATATAGATGCTTATGTGATGTGTCCATTCTGCTTCCTTTTTCAACCCATGTTGTATGGGCTTTATGTTTGTGCACTGAACCCTTTTGTTTGGTTTTTCATATACACATAATACACTATACGCATTTTACATTTTTCTCCTCACAATGTTTACTTGACATGCCTAACTTTCATAATGTTCTTTGATGCGTTTCTCTGATTAAGCTGATACCACCTGTATGTTTAGCCCATTCACAGAAATCCTTTAGTAACCTTTATTCCTCTCGAATTCATGACTACAGAATCACTTAATTTTAATAAAAGCATGAATAAAAATAAATTGTGTTCGTCCGTATCCGATACGGGGGCGGAACAGCGCAACCCGGAGAATCACTGTACTTAAACCCGGAATTTCTAGACATTTAAAGTTCTCGTAACAATTTTTGGACCTATTCCAACATTGGGATTCCGCAATTGTATTATGTATACCTACCATTTTATTAGTCGTTCCCTTTAACCTACTTTCATTGAGAAAATAAAGGCGACCCGTTCCAATGGAAATGATTTTAATAAAAAGAACTTAATCTTTGTAGCCGTTAACAAAAGGAAATCATTTGGACTGTACCCTTTACCCCTCCAACGCCCTCGATTCGGAACTGAGCAATTCAACGAAGAATTACAAATCTCAGCGCCATTTTGTGATAATATAAACGCGCTTTTGGCAGAGGGCAACAATAACACATCTTTTCTAAAAGTGTTACCTTTTTATTCATTAAAATTTTCTATACGAAATTCACGTGTCATTTGGATTAACTTTTTAATTGTTTGCTACGTTACATATTCCACCATCAAATCTAAGCCTTTGTTTGTCAAAACAAATGATGATATGATGAATGATAATAAATCTATGTATAACCCCACTTGCAATTATTTCAACACCTAATCAATCGTCTGCTATTAACAGAACCACAGCTACTTTACGATCTTTAACTTCACTAATACCAATAACACTCCGTTAAAACTCACTCCCTGAAGAGTACCTATCTTCAAATTGATAGTAAGTCTATAACATCCCACTTCAAATTAGCGTCATATCTCTCGCCACTCGAAACATAAATATTTTTTCTTGCAAAATAGCGTCTATATATCCAGTTGGATATTTATTATGCACGTATTGTAGCTTTACCATCATTAATTTATGCATGCGCTGCGCTTCTTTCAACACCTTATAAATCTTCTGCTATTAATAGCTACTATACAATCTTAACTTTACCATCTCCAATAAAAAAACACTCCCTTTAATTTCCTCCTCGCTCCCAAAAGATCTTGAAATCGATAGTAAATCTATAACCCCACTTGCAATTATTTCAACACCGAATCAATCTTCTGCTATTAACAGAACGACAGCTACTTTACAATCTCTAACTTTACCAACTCCAATAAACACTCCGTTTGAAATTCCTCGTCGCTCCCTGAAGAGTACCTATCTTCAAATCGATAGTAAATCTATAACATCCTACTTCAAATTCGCCTCACGTCTCCCGCCACTCGAAACATAAATAATTTTTCGTGCAAAATAACGTCTATATCCAGTTGGATATATTATATTCTGCTCACTTTATCGCTAGCTCTTACGAGTTTTTATCGTGAGAGGAGGGCCTAGAATTAATGGGGGCGATTACTGACGCGGTTTAATAGAAATATCGCTAAGATAGAGATAAAGACATATCAGATTGATGATGATAATATTTTGTGTGTTCTTGGGCTATATGTATATAGGTAGTTTAGGTGCTAATTGAATTAGTGGGTTGAAAAGTCTTAGCTCTATGTTTATTGAGTCATCGTCATCAATCATCATAGAGGTCAAAACACGTTGGGATTACATGAATTGATGCACACAAATGAAATGAAAACAAACATGATCATTTACTTCCCTACTTATAGGTACTCGCTGATTGTGCCTTCTATAATATCCTCTTCGAAAATATGTTTTGAATGTTTGTTGAGATTGAATTCCTTTAAACAGAATACATCCTAAATACACCAAATCCCTTCCTATAATACGCTAATTAACCACACGAAGCTCAAATATCTCTAAAGCAAGTAAACAAATAAAACACAAGTTCCCTGCACCAAGTAGTGAAATCAAAGTGCTAGGCAAGTGTTTACTTACAAAACAAACTCATTATATGAGTTGCTAGTTACCTCATAATCTACGCTAATAGCACCAATTAGCTGTTGAAACAATAAACGCGGAACTACGTCTTATTCAGTTAACTTTAAAGGAGCTTTTGTTATGTTGCTATCATCATCGGTTGAACGTGCTTTGTTTGGAACGGTAGGTTTGTCAGGAAGTTTGCTTTACGGAGAACTGATATTCAGTAACTAAACAGAGGTTTCTTATTAATGAATACCAGAGCCGTCCATAATGCCCAAAACTTTTCGTCAGTCGTAAGTAATTACAATTATGTATACAGGGTTATTTGTAAAACACCAACAACCTCTTAAGAGGTCATTGTACTCATCATTATTAACAACTTTTACTATAGGACCAAACCGAAACCGCGAAAAAAAAATCAGCTGCTCCCTATATTTTGACGAATTATGCGAACAGAAATGTAGGGAACAGCTGATTTTTTTTGCGATTTCAGTTTTGGTCCCATAGTAAAATTTGTTCATAATGATGAGTACAATGACCTCTTAAGAGGCTGCTGGTGTCTTACAAATAACCCTGTATAATTCAAAATTATTTAGTTGAGAGGTTGAATAGCAATTTCTTAATGTTTTCTAAAAGCTAGTGGCAATGCCGCCAGTGTCTTGGGTACTTTACCAGTCGACAGCGATGGCGATGAATTTTTCGACGCTATATTTTAGTTTGTAAATAGTTTTATTTAATTTAGGATATTATTTTGTTATTTTAAAGCTAGTTAAATTGCACATATTTCCATTCACGAGCCAGTCTTTAATAACCAATAAACCAAAACTAAATGAAGTTGCATTTTACACTTAGTAATATTCAAAAGAATATAAGAACGAAGGCGCAATTTAGTTACTTTAATAATATTCTCTTCTGAAGCCGGGATAAAAAGTTGTTCAAATCTTGGCACCTCATCTGCAGACAATCTGGTTTAAAATATGGTGTAACTCGAGCGGCTTTTCACTTAAATTTTTATGCTCTTTGAAATCTAGATAGGAATATCTGGGCCGCAGGCAGCGATAAGGATGAGGATAAAAAACGTTAAAACGTCTAATGGGCTAGTGTGGTGTGAGGCTCATCGATCATTGGCAAGAAAAAAGTAAGAAACGATAGCTGTAATAAGGTAGAGAGAGTTAAGAGAGAAATGCGGGTGATTTGAACTAGCTGTAGGAAGTAGATTAAGTAGTAGATTCTGAAAATGTTATACATAATACATATTATATACTTATTGATGTCGATAACGGCGACCCTTAGAAATCAATTCCTTGCGTGTGCCTTAGATGGCTCGCTAGACCGGATTTAGATTTGAACACCTCGAACTAGAATAATAAAATGAAGAAAGGATATACAGTGCTAGAATAACAGGGGTTATACTGTAACTCGGCAAGGATTAGGCAGTAGGCTACGCGTCCCCATGGGTATCGTTAAAGTGTGACTAAAGAATTACGTCAATGGGTTGGGTCGATTCTCCTATGCGCTAATAATGATGACAAACTGCGTATAGCCAAAGCCATGAGATACACCAATAGGTATTATATTAGGATAAAGCAACATAATATTACGTTTCTGGCACCACGTGTGGCAATATTGTATCATAATATCTAGAGATATCTAGATTTAATACAACTTTTGTCACGAATATTTAAACAACAAGGCATTTTTGATCCATGATCTGACTCCCAAACTAAGTTCATTCAACTTAGTTAACCAATCCAAAGCCTAAAATTCAGTTTGTTATCCAACCACAGTCTTGTAATGAAATTAGAACGTCTTCTAGACAGATGTTGTGTCCTGAATTAATGTCGTGCTGCCCGGAATGTTCTAGCAAACGTCAGATAAATGCTGCAGCTATAATTACAATAAATTCACATTTAACACTGAAGTTCGGTACGGACGCAGCGACATGTTCTGGCTACATTGCAGATAAGAACAGAACAGCCATAAGAATGAATGATAAGACTCGCTCGTGATAGGCGAAAGGAGAGAAGAGTAATCGGCCTCATTTATTAGACATCAATCTTACCTTGTCGAGGAAAAGACTGCAGACTGATATTACCATTGGGGTTTTAAAAACAGATAGAGGGGGTGTGACCGTATGATTTGTCCAACCAACTCGATACTTAAGCCAGCTGAAAGAATTAGCAATGCTGTAAGAGGAAAGGATCTTATGGATGCAAATCTAGCTCTCACGCATTTCCGTCCCCGAAACCTGTACTATGTCCAACAATGGTCTGCGATAGCCTAAGTATTAACAACTTACAATAACAACAAAGAAACTCGTAAATCATTTTAAAAAACAAAATGCAGAAGTCAATCGCTGAACTTGTAGTAATATTTTTGTCGCTTGTCTTTGTATGAGCAAATTTTCGCGAATGCCACAGAGTGTTCCTTTTGTACCGGTGTCACTGTTTAATGGCGCAGGGTTTGGCCATGCTCGCTGACGTCATCGCTCCGAATAACTTCGGGTCAAGGACGGTACGGAAGGGGTGGCCGATCGCGTGCCCAAAACCAGCGATAATTCTAATACATTACTTACATAAAGTGTCAACTATGCGAAGTAGTTCGTAGTTTGTTTTTGAAGTGTCAAAAGATTGGTCATGATTATTTAGTTTATTTGTAAGCATTTTTATGAAATGCGAAAACATGCTTTTATATAAATCACCAACAAATTCATATACAATGTAACTATGGAAATACGAGCACGTTATAAGGTAACGTAAATGGGAATTTAAAATCGTCTTCATAATATAATATATTTCCATACATTTTACTTCCCGTGTTATCGTAGTGTCATGACGTGGTCCACAATAATATCGTCACGTTAGAAATTATAAAAGCGCACATTAGATAGTACTTACGTCTGGGTCTGATCTCATAAAGGATTAAATGGATCTAGTACTACAGCAAACTATTGCCGATATAGTATCACATTATGATAAATTGCAGCAAAAAAACTAAACAGAAATTCAAAACTACATTGTCTGTTATCTGGTAACTAAACCTAGGACCTCAGGCTCAACACCCTTATAAGTATGCCAGACCAATAAAATATCCGTCGAATGTATTCTCAAGCCGGCTGCATAAAACAAAGTATGAATAGGCTGCGATAACATCGACTTGTAAATCAGGTACAAGCCGCTACTGCTCCAATGTTATCTGATTAATTACTGATAAGATATGGCATGAAATTATACAAAGATTTTGCTTTTAGAAAGATCAAAATTCTGCCTTCCTAACCTCAATATTTCTTACACCTAATGGTTTACAATAATTTCAGCAATTACCTCTTCCGTTCCTGAAAACTAATTGTTCGTATTTGTTTTCGGACTTCGTAATTGTTTTTGCCTACAAATCATTTGAGTGCTAACCCTGACCCAACTATCCTTCAGAAACAAAAGGCGAGTTGAATATATTCCGTGTTTTCGCACTATCCGAACCGATTTGTCTTGCCACCTAATCAGTAAAAGAAAATGTGGGGGGAATTCTTTTGTACTAAGACCGTTATTAATCCCAATTTGCCCGCGTCCGAATCAGACTCTTCGCTCGACATTGATATATGGCTAATGGCTACAGTGTTGTTAAAACTTTTAGCAGTTTCACCTTGGCGTGAAGTATAAAAATGAGATTAATATGCTAAACGGAAAACGGTGCTCGTACTTAAACATGATTGATACGTTTATAAAAAAGTTTAAACAGACTTGTGTAAAAGGTCGTTGGAAAGTGTAAGTTCCTACTTTTACAGAGTAGAAAAATAAGAATCGGAAATGGTCATTTGTAACGTCTTATTTACAAAGTACCTACCTACCTAAGAGCGACATTCTTTTCATACCTCCCGCGGCCATCAATAACCACAGAATTACGTAAAATACGTGAATAAGAAAATGATAGAGCGAAGTATAGAAAAACGGTGCGGGATTTGTATAAGTTCGCCATCAGTCATCGTGAGGTAAAGTTATCGAGTTTTTCATAGTGAGGAAAAATGTTGAGAATCCCATTCCGGGGTGTCGAAAGAATACATTATCCCGTGGATCCCGCACACCTGAGGCCAACCTTCGCAGTAACGGCTTACTTAAACGGTAACTAAACAAGCACC
Organism: Apamea anceps; assembly: GCA_951799955.1. Classification (NCBI taxonomy): domain Eukaryota; kingdom Metazoa; phylum Arthropoda; class Insecta; order Lepidoptera; family Noctuidae; genus Apamea; species Apamea anceps. The sequence goes on from OX637506.1 coordinate 15,914,170, forward strand.
CCTCTATACCTTCCCCATCGTGAATGATTAATTGAGCCACATTAAATATGTCATTAGTGGTTCGTTTCATATGCGTCGTATATAGGAGAGATATTCGTTAATAGCAGGTTATATTTCATCGTATGTCATATTTTCCTCCCTAATGTCTCTTTGTTAGTTGTTATTTGAACTTATACGACATTTTGCCATTTATCTTTATTTATATTATTCTTTTATAATAATTAGGCTGATCCCTATGATGTCCCACTGCTGGGCAAAGGCCTCCCTGATCTCCTTCCACTTCTCTCTGTTCAAAGCTGCTAAGGACCAGTTCTTATTGAACGAGTCCAGCTCATCCCGCCATTTCCATCTGGGCCTGCCGTGATGTCGCTTGCCATTGGTGACATTATTTAAGGCATATTATCAGTCATTTTACACGTGCAATCTGTGGACCAACTTTACGCAGCGGGCGAACTGCGCACTGCGCGTGCAGTACAACAATGCTCTCAGGATACTGTTAGGGCTTCCGCGGTTTTGTAATGCTTCGACTATGTTTGCTGAGGCGCGGACGGATGATTTTTTCGCGATCGTAAGGAAACGGAGCGCTTCACTATTATGTCGGCTACAAAGCAGCTCGAACAGTCTCCTGAGGGTATTGTCCGAGCGGTGGGACCTGTCCCTGATGCAGAGGTGGATGCTTCATGTTAGCGCTTCTCCTCGTATTAATTGACATTTTGTGTATGTTTATATTGTGTATGTCTAATTTTGTAATTGATTATGTTTTAAGTGTATTATTTTTATTTATACTTGATTATTTTTGAATGTTTTATTTGATTTGATTTTAATTTGTAATAAATTAGGACTATGGACATTGTCTGAAATAAATTAATAATAATAATTAAGAGGGACCCACTGGGTCGTAAGTTTGGCCCATTGGTCGTCTGACATGCGGCAGATGTGTCCAGCCCAATTCCATTTTAGCGTGGTAGCTTTCCAAGTGGCATCAGTTATCTTTATAAAACATATTAATAATTTACCTTTATCAAACAATAGAAATAAAGTCAGAATGCAAGAAAGACTCTCAGCAGGGTTCTGTAAGTTCAACGGAATCTTTTCTGAGCAAACGTAACGCGATTTTCTATTTCCGACAGCGAATAAAACTCTTAGCTCGTATTTCTCATAGCGTTACCTTTTCTTATTTTTAGTTGTTAAAGTACAGGATGCTAGTAATAAATTGTAGTTTCATAAAATGGCGGCTTATGAACTAGTTCAGTAACGTTTTTAGATGTTATCTAAAATCTTCCGCGTTATTGTTTGCACAGAGTTTGTATACACACATATAATTTTACTAAATGTCTTATTCAACATTAATGGCTTTCGTTTAAATTAGCCGCCACTGCTGTCTGAACTAAGAATTCAATCCTTTTTTTTTTTAAACGTTGCCCTCACTCTCGGAATTTCTCCTGTATCGTGGGTGCGTTTACAAACATTTAAACTCACATACACAAACAGCCAGACCCGGAACAACTACTTGTAGACCATACAAATATTTGTTCTGTGCGGGAATCGAACCCGCGACACGCAGCGCAGCATTCAATCGCTTTACCACTGCGCCAACCGTGCCGCCACATATTACTCATACATAACCAAAGAAAGAAAGAAAAATTGTTTTTTTTTCACAGAAACACGTGCATACAAAAAAATAATTAATTATAATAATGAGGATGAATAAAAACAAAATATATCTATAATCACGAGCACAAAACATCACTAGTCGACGGCTGCACGTCATGACTGTGACAAGAAGGCTTACACCCGGCATGATGCTGTGGTTACCCGAATAAGCCGTACGGACACTAAGCAAAGCGGAAACGATTATCTTCTATAGCTCATCCATCAATATCGTTAGAGCGTAACCATTATCCGCGAATCTACACTAGTTCATTAGTGCCGCAGCAAGAACATCCCTTAAAATCGATAGTGCTCCCATGAGGATAAAATGCACATACGGAATAACCACCGACTATCACAGGCAATTCCCTTACTACCCAGATTCACCTACGATCCCGCTTACTTGCATTTTGCCCTCATAAAACAGCGCAACAACACGAAAACTTTAGGTAGCAAAACTTGTTGTAATATAATTTTAGTTGACAAAACTTGTGTTCAAAAGAAAATTGTTTTTCCTACGGGAAGGTGGCGCTCCTTTTCACTACCTTTGAACACTTTAATCTGAGCCTTTCAAAGCTCCTCTGACTTGCCTTTTACGTCATGCGACAAGACTTGAATTAATCTCCTAACTAAATTTTCTTGGTAGGAGGAATATATTGAAACCATTTTTAATAAGTACTTATATTTTATTTTAGAATATCCCTCCATAAAATTGAATTTTAGTTGTGGGATGATGAGATCACTTCAGGCTGACATTGATATCGACTTAACTGACTCCAGAATTTTTGTGTCGTTACTTTCAGTAAACCTAGCAAAAACAGACACTTCAAACCTATTTCCATTTTCAGAAAATATCCTTGTTTAAAGATAAAACGCTGAACATACATCCGTACTTACACAGGCAATTATATCGGGCGTTTTGCCTAGCTCAATGCCAGACATGGAGGCGTCCCATCTATTGTCAATCTTATCACGTCCCGAGATTTGGGACCAAAGCCTTTATTCCCCTACCTATTGAATATAACTTCCCCCGACTTCTCTTGTTTACCCATTACCAGTTTAATGTTAAACAAGCCCTGGGCTAGAATAATAGTCGTCTATGTTCTAATTAGATAAGTTTCTCGATACGGACTTAGGTCTCATTTCTTCATTATTAGTTGGTGCTTCCCTTTGAGTTTCCTAATAGATGTTAGTTTTGTTATCGAGGCTTTGAATTATTGTTGAAGTTAATTGCTGAGCTCTTACAGTTCGGAAACAATGGCTGGAACCATTTGCAACACCAATTGATGAGCGAAGTAGTGGCATAATAAAACAGCCTATAGTATGTAGGTATACAGGGTGACAGGGACATCGCCGCACAAACTGTAACCACGAATTCAGCACATTATTCTACTATTTCATAGAAAAGTGTAATACCTACGCAGTCAAAAGGTATGGAATAGCAATTTTTGTGTAAATAACCGATGAATAATTTCAACGCTGCGCTCTCACGCCCCTAGTCGCCCCAGGAGACGCCCAGGACGTCTCACCGCCCGGTAAGGATCAGGCCCGGGTCGACGGTGCGTTGTGTTCCACGCGCGCCTCGAAGAGATTTTAGCACTAACTGACGGGGTCCGCTAGGGCCGATGCCTGCCAGGGCCGTGGGTTATTCGAAAAAGATACCGTGGTACCTGGCACAGGCAACTGAAGGAACACGCGTGGGTCAGTAAAAGTCTGACACGCCCGCACCCTCCCGCTCCGCCCAAAGCAGGAGAAGTCATCTGATGATTTACGAACCAAAAAAAAAAAAACAATGTGTTCAGAATCATGTACTGAATACATGGTAACAGTTGTGCGTCGATGTCCCTGCCACACTGTATTACAAGTTTTGCAAATAGTGTAAAAGAACAAACCAACTAAGCGTTAACCGAAGCAAAAACACGAACATAAGATATGAATCACGAACGCATTCGAATAGACAGTTAAAACAAAATAAAACCCAATAACTGCTCTTCAAACATTCCGGATCAAAACAAACGCCAATCGGCGATAGTTGTTGTGTTGCTGCCCGTAATAGGAACCAATAAGGTGCAGGTGTAAACACAATAAATCACGTCGAAAGCGGCGCCGTTACGATAAGCCGACGCATCTTACGTTCGAGGATCGTCCATTACATAGTATTGGAGTAAGGAGCTAAATATGAAATATGGTGGCGGAAGATGTTAAAGCTCTGAACATTTTTTGTCGGAAAATTGATGGCTTTTATGAGTGTTATGGCAGCCATTATGGGTTCTATAATATCGCGAGATTGCAATTTACGGAGTGTATTTTTTATGTCCGGTTCTAATATAAACCGAATCATTACTTTTACCAATGGTTTTTCCATTTGGTACGGCCATGATGCTGGCGTAAAAAAGTGTTTACAAAATGTTGTCAGCACATATACCCACAGTGTATATGCGCTGACAACATTTTGTAAACTGCACTGCATTTTTCGGGCGATATACATTTTCGACAAGATGTTCAGACCATGGAAATAAGCGTTTTTCATTATTCTTATTTATGCAAATTCATGAATTCTTATTTTTAAATAAAAACTAAATACCTTGACGTAAATCACCCGATATGTATTCCTCTTTATGTCTTTACCTGAAGCATTTGATAGATTTATCATTTTAATTGCACTAAGCGGCAACATAGGCCAAATTAAGACCCTTTCTTACTGCATAGCTCAATTAAATTTCATTAAATGAAATTACAAATATCTTTGCAACGAAGCAGAAGAAGAAGAATCTCAAACCATGAAGGTTCTATTTCAATTCGAAGTACCTATTACAATAAAACGGCAATTTCATACTTTAACCCCTATTATTAAGGGTCACCTAAAATATAGCGGTACACCACGAAATGAAAGCACAATATTAATACACGAGTCTTCTGTTAGTAAATAAAAGTAACAAGAAAATATAACTCATATTTTCAGCCTTGGAAATATTCTTTATCCTATTTCCCTTAAATATTACTAACATGTTTCTTTACCAAGTTGTGTCACGGGAAATCGTATTTACATTTAACTAAGTACACCTTTTTCGCAACGTTTTCTAGCTGACAAAAAATAGGTTACGTTATACCAAAAATACACCAATAATTATATCAGTATTAAATCGGCTGATATTCATATTTGTAGCATTTATAGCTAGATCAAATAAGGTAGCATTTATAGCTAGATCAAATAAGGTTAGCTATTTTCAAACTGTTCCCGAGGTTAAGGTATAAAGGTCATCCGTTTATAACCTAGAAAATAAAAAAAGAAAAGAAAGAAATGGAAAGTTCTCTGTCTTGAATGAAAGAAAAACGGAACAACCTGTAAATAAACGTTAAAAGCTTCTTTACTCCTTTGTTGTATAAATCCATTCATTTTTTTTTTTTTTCAACAATGCATAGGGCCTCGTTGGTCTAGCACTATAGACGAGCATGAAGACCAGCATCCTAATTGCGTAACACACGATCAATCGGAATCGGTTTCATTTTGACAGTTCAACAACATTCATTGCGTAATTTACGTGTTGAGCAGACAAATTTTTCGAATTTATGGATTAGCAATTTTCTTCAAAATGATTCTGATTCCGATTGATTGTGTGTTACGCAATTAGGGTGCTGGGTTCGATTCCAAGGTCGGGCAAACTGTTATTGGGTTTTCCTATCAGGGGCCTAAAAAGGCCACTTTGGCAGAATCATAATAGGATAACAATATGAATCATATTAAAAATCGTAAAATGGTCACAAACTGACAATTCATAATATGATCTGTGTGCAATTCATATCACAATACATTCACACAACATTTAAACTGTAGAAATGAAAAATAAAAAACCAATTTGATTAATAAAAACTGTAATGAAAAATCTATCGATAAAATTACAGTTTTTATTTTTTTCATGCAGCAATGTTTACACCAAATATGAAATAAAATTTTACGAAAATTAGACGAATTGCTAATGATCTGCTGGGAATTCAGGAAATGAATAGCTTTTAGAGGTATTGCTTAAAGTGGCCTTTTTAGGCCCCCTGGAATTGTTCCTGTTTGATGGCAAAAGGCCCACCCACTTACTCGTAATAGTGGGTGAGCCTTGTCCCATGTGATCATGGGACTTAAACATAACTGGTGAAATTTTTGCCTACCCCTTCGAGGAAACAAGGCATGATATTATTTTTTGTGTAACAAATAGGTTAGCTAAAATATCACTAGTTTATTATGCATGTGTAAAATTATACACTCGCGAGCAATGAAAAAGTTCCAGTGACATAGCACCAAATTACTTCTAAACGGGAAAGGCTAGCTTAATGACGCCGTTTGCAATATTGAAGTACATTTAACAGCGCATCAGAATATTACCAACTAAAAACGTAAATATTGTGTTCAAATTTTTAATTATATATCTTAGGAGATATTGTTTAGTTTGTCGGCATTTTGTGGGTGGAATTTTTTTATTGCTCGGGAGTGTATTAATATGTAAAATGAATAGTGCAATGCAAATTCCTAAATAATTAATATTATGAATATACATGAGAGTTATACGGTCTGCTGACTATTCACTGAGGCAGGTTTACAGCAGTGTTTACATTGCGAAACTAGTATCCTGAAACTCGATAGAACTGTGGTGCGATAACTTGAAACTTAACCCTTGTTTGATCTTGGTTGGAGATCTAGCAAAATATTGATCGGTCCTTGTTCTTCCATTTTGATGAGCTTTTGTTTTCCGTAAAGTTAGGAATAGACATTAGTAACTTGCACAAACGTAATATTTAAAAAAAAACAACGGGTTGCACTCCGGCAGTGCCGGCAGAGGCGGCAGAAGTGAAAACTTGAATATTAACGTTGTGCATTTTTGATATTTTGGAATGCGGTCTACTCTCCCTCCGTCTTACGAATTTTCGATCAGGTCACGTGTCCTGACGCGAGTTTAACATTTTTTACCCATCACACCAAAAGTTTGTGCACTTTCTCAGTTTGTTCACTCTCACACACGCTGCTAAAGAAATTTTCACTTCAAAAAAATCGTGCAAAACGTGATAGAGGTGAAACTTCATGAAAAAAAAAAAGAGATTTAGTGTGAGTGACAGAGATTTATAACTTTCTTCTCTATTGTGTAAAGAAATGTACCTAAACATGACGCGACCTTGAAATGTCACTCTCAATTCTGGTCCAATTTATTATCGAATCGCCGCCTAAGAAGTTTCGCTTCTTCTCTGACTTAAAGAAGGTGTTACTAGGTGGTACATGTGCTACAGGAGTCAGTGTCATTATTACACAACTGTGAACATTAAAGTTAGTATTTAACATTAGTAAGAATGTAGTTTGCATTATGTAATATTTGCATACCAACTTCTGATAGATGATAACATGAGATGTGCAAGTTACTGGCATGTGTACTTCTGACTTGAAGATATGGGATTCTCAAGGTCACTGGTGATAAGCCGTCACTCCATAATTACAGTTATGTAATGTAAACCATGTAAATTTTTAAATCTTGCATTGTAAAAAGTAAAACAAAAACATCAAAGTCTGTAAAACACATAATTAGCCAATAACGTACCCACTACTGGGACACAACCCTCCTCTCTGTGATGGGCGTGGGCCGTAATTCACCACGCGGGCCTAGTGCGGGTTGGTAGATGTAAAACACATAAGTACCTGTGCTGAAAAAAGAATTCCTACGAAAGCACAAAAGCACAAGCTTCGTAAACCAAAGCCTATGGACCCGGAACACAAAGTGCGTGGTTTCGTCACCCCCTATTTTTGTCAGACTTCACTCACAGTGCAGAGTGCTCCCAAACACATAGTGCGTAGTTTCATCACTCTATTTCGCCCAACGGAGCTTACAGTGCACAGTGGGCACCATTACTGGAACAAATTCGAAAATTCGTCCAACCCGAGACTCGGATCGTGGCCTTTTCACTCCATTTCTTTGATTTATTTGCCTCACCCTCATGCACGACTAACGATTGTAATTGAGTACTCTTGTAATATCTTTAACTTGATTAGAAGATTTTATGAAAGCTAAAATTGGTAAGAAAAGGGTCGGGAGAGCCTGCATTAAAAAATTACATCATTCCATTTTTTTTTTTTGCGAGGCGGTCCCCAGGCTCCTTTATCTTATCTTCTTTCTCCCTTATTCATAATCATTGCTTAAAATTAAATAGTGAGTAGCGACTGTTCAACCATATATTTTGACGTTTAATGGTCACTTAATTGTAATCATCGTTTATAAATAAACCCCATGTCTAGAAGTCTGATAGGCTGTCGCTCCATGTAAAATACTGGTATTCAACTGCATCCAGTTAGACTGGAAGCCGACCTCAACATAGTTAGGAACAGTCTAGGCAGATGATGATGATGTCTAGAGGAAAAATGGCAGCATTAGGAATCCTTTTGCCACACGTGATAATTTGTTATATATGTATATAGCAGGCTTGTAGAAAGAGGAGGCTAGTAATAAGATTTATTTTTTTATAAAGGATCTGCTGAAGTGGCGTGATTAATGAGTCTACCACAAATGACTGAGGATAGAATAATTATGTACGTGGGTGGGTACCTACCTACCCTTTCCAAGCATTCCCTATCTCACATGAATAACCTACAATTTCCGTCCGTGTTTGCTTTGAAAGCATTTACTACACCAATGGCAATAAATAACCCGAATAAAATATAAAATTTCTCTGAAAGCCATGTTCTCTGCCAATTACCTACAATTGAAAACTGAATATTCACGGAATCGAATAACTTTACATTCAACCAAACAGTACGTAACACGTACGGGTTGTGCACATATTTTATCAGCTCGGCAACGAAGCGTCACGTCAGCTGGACCCATAATATCAGCCTGTAATGTTGCCACTGCTGGGACACAGGACTCCAGTCTATGAGTGGGAGTGGGCTATAAAACACCACACGGGCCCAGTAAGGCTTGGTAGATATCACATGTCTTCGATTTTTTTGTCCTAGAATATGCCAGTTCCCTCACAATGTTTCCTTTCACCGTTTTGAGAGCAACGGTTAAGAAAATATTTACACGAAGTAAAACACCTTTCTTTTTTTTTTGCGGATGGGAAATCACCCCTCCCGCTTTGGGTGGAGCGGAAGGGAGTGTCAGACTCTTACTGACTAAAACCCACCCGTGTTCCTTCCTTAGCCCTTTATGTTCCAGGGCAGCGGTAACCCTTTCGGACGATCCCGCTACCCCGACAGGCTTCGGCCCTATCGGGCCCCGTCAATTATGCTGACATCTCTTTGAGGCGCGCGTGGAACACATACGCGCCGTCCGGCACGGGCCTGGTCCTGATCGGACGGTGAGCTACCCATTACTCTCCGCCCGCAGGCCCGCGCCTACGGTGGCCGGGAGTCGTCACGCGGCTCCCGACGCCCGGAGCGTCTCCCGCGGCGGCTGAGGCGTGAGGCTCTCCGTCAGCCATCCCGCCACCTCCTTCGCTAGCATGACTGCTTCGCAGAAGGAGGTGACTGCCTCCCACTCCCTCTCGCCCCGGACCATGGCTTGAACCAGGGCCGAACGTGAGAGGTCGCCGCCGTTGCCGATCGCCTCTACGAGGACACGGCGGTAGTCTGCCCAAGCGGGGCAGACCTCCACCGTATTCTCCACCGTGTCCTCTGGGCGATCCTCGCAAAACGCCTGCCTGGGTTCGAACCCATGACCTACATCATATAAGTTGGCGCCGTTACTTCTGGGCCACCACTGCCCTCCAGCTGGACTCGTCTGTTTTTATGTTGAAGTCTTTTTCTTTTTTAGGGTTCCGTAGCCAAATGGCAACGGAACCCTTATGGATTCGTCATGTCTGTCTGTCTGTCTGTCTGTCCGTCCGTATGTCACAGCCGCTTTTTTCCGAAACTATAAGAGCTATACTGTTGAAACTTGGTAAGTAGATGTATTCTGTGAACCGCATTAAGATTTTCACACAAAAATAGAAAAAAACAATAAATTTTGGGGGTCCCCATACTTAGAACTGAAACTCAAAATTTTTTTTTTCATCGAACCCATACGTGTGGGGTATCTATGGATAGGTCTTCAAAAATGATATTGAGGTTTCTAATATCATTTTTTTCTAAACTGAATAGTTTGCGCGAGAGACACTTCCAAAGTGGTAAAATGTGTGTCCCCCCCCCTGTAACTTCTAAAATAAGAGAATGATAAAACTAAAAAAAATATATGATGTACATTACCATATAAACTTCCACCGAAAATTGGTTTGAACGAGATCTAGTGAGTAGTTTTTTTTTAATACGTCATAAATCGTAACGTAACGGAACCCTTCATGGGCGAGTCCGACTCGCACTTGGCCGGTTTTTTTAAATTCGTTTCAGCAAAATTAAAGTTTATAAAGCAGTATACTATATTAATTCATCTTTTTAACACGTTGACTGCTAGACAACAGACACAATATTAAATAGAAACTCACCGGTGATCGCGGTGGCAGTCAATAACATTCTTAAATACGCACGTCAAACAATTCATCACTCACTGACAGACAATGCAAAGTCTAAACCGATGGGTCTAGAAATGTGAAATTTTGTACAAGGGTTCCTTATATAACGAATGTCAGCACGAAGAAAGGTTTTTTTGAAAATTCATTCCCAAAAGGGGTTAAATAGAGGATGAAAGTTTATAATTATGTAAGTTCGTCATTTGCCGATACGTAATCCCATCGGGCACACAGATTTCTTCATCGAGATCACAGATTAATTAATTTAAAAATGTTGCTCGGATTTCTATTAATGTATCATCACGATGTATATATATAGGACAATATTTTTTACAGTTTGAACGTCACCTCGTCAGAACGACTGCGACGTGGCGAGTTTAAGCTAATAAAAAGCCAAGCTTTGGTAATGTGCCCTAAGCTTAACACTTCAACATTCAATATCTACGTTTTCATGTCACAGACAGCACATTCAACGAAAACCTGCCAACGAAATGAACTCCACGATATGAATTTAAAATTATTTCCAAAATTCATTTTTTGTTTACATAATTCCGTATTCATAAAGTTCAGTTTACGGACTTTATGCTAAAGAGGGCATGAAATACGCGATGTTCTGTTTTTGTGTTTTTTTTTATGTATTTTCATTAATTTTCACCTTTAGGTAGTACTGAAAAGCTTTATACAACATTTGTGTTCCTAAAAGTTTTTTTTTAATTGACTATAAAGTTCCACGAAAATACTTTATTATTAATTAAAATCTAGCTTCGAGGCTAATGAACAATTTAATTTAAAGTGTTATGTTAAAATGTTACTTAAATATAGGTAACTAAAAGCAAAACGCTGGTAAGGCTTACCTATTCACAGCAAGGTGAATTTTAAGAATGCGTATTTGAATGCAGCAGTAGTGGCCTTGAACTTCATAAAACTGAATCGATATCATGAAAACTGCGGTTATAGCACAACAAAAACCTTCTAACTACATACACGTAGGCACGTATAATCTGGAGTTACCGCGAATTTTGTCAATCTGAAATTCCATATATGACAACATTCTTGTCATCCTGGTAGCATCGTTTAAATTTAAAAGCGTTAATATTTATATAACTCCAATACAGATAAAAAAAACTAATAACATCAGTAATAAATTCCAAAAGAAATAATAATTAATAATACACAGTAATAATTTCGTAACACGAAAGTTCTCTATGTAACGATGGAATCGCATGTCCAATATATCCATTGATAAAGCCAATTCGATTCCCATGAACAACACTTTTGACGTGATTACTGCACTGGCATTTCACTGATAAATGACCACAGAGGCAATTAATATACTGTTGCTTAAATAAGTGGTGTGGGTTACAGCAGTACGTTCCTATGGGGTGAATAACGTAAATCAACGTGCTGGCGCCATATTCAGAGCACCTAACTAATCCAAAGCACGCAAAGCGATATTTTACCAAGCCGTTCCTTCATACATAATACATTTCCACGTAAGAATATGCTTCAAACTAAACATATGTACCTAGTTTTCATGCGAAACTCCGGTTTCGTATCTATTTAGCTCTAAAATATCGTACTTTATAAACAGTTATTCTGACATTATTGATCGGTGTTTGATAGTCATGCGCCAGGACACTTCTCCACAAAATATGGGCGACCAGCTTACCTAACCAACCATTAATTCAAAAGAGAAATAACAATTGAATAACCAAAAACAAAGAATATAAACAAACATTATTTGATATTAAAAAGGAAGATAAAATAAACGCCAATCAACAGTCGGAGAAACAAAAGAAAATTATGAGAATTTCTTTACATATTACATGAAACATTGCTACTTTACGCTCTGGTATCCGCAAAACGAAGTAAAACTGATATTAAACCTTATCTCATAGGAATAAAGCTTCGTTTCGTTTAGATTTACAAACAAAGAGTACAAATTCTTACTGTTTGCCAAAAGATATTCCCGGGAGTCGCATACATACATTACATATAATATGTATTTATAATACGCTCGCCATAACCTGCAAAATGCTCCTGGGATAAATATCAAGACTTTCGTGATTTTGTGGAAATATTAAAAGAGACTGTTAGCTTTATAACACACGTTACCACCACTAGTAGGTACCTATACCTATTATGTAAGTATAGATTTAAGTAACACGTTCTCAGTTGCATGAAGGATAAGTTACGCTTTCGACTTCAATCGATTTCACTTGTAGGTAACTAACTTCTTGGTAAATGCGTTTGCATTTACTTGGCTCTGTTGTGCTTTTTGTTTCCTCTGATCGAGTAGAACTTCAGTATCGACAATGTTGTTTTATATTTTGTACACTGACTTCTGCCTGCGGCTTCGTCCGCGTGGATGTAGAAAATTATCCCTCGGGAACGTGCTACCGGGACGACAAGTAGCCTATACCCTTCCCCAGGTTGCTATATATCTCCTTGTCAAATATTCTCATCTAAAATTAAAGTAACCTAAGATATTCCTTATAAGATCAGATAACAGTTTTTTTTATTTATTTCTATGTATGTATATGTTTGTATAGATAAGGAAGCTGAAGTCATGTCACCAGGAACGGTTACGTAAATTAACAAGAATATAATTAACTAAACTAAAAATGTAATTTCACCTGGTCTCTAGGCCAAGTCCCTCTCATGCCATTTCTTCTTCCGACTTCTCCATTCCACCTACATTTTTAACCATAACCTCTATTTGCAGGTTCCGACGCCGAACCCGTTTGGAAGCTCCAAGACCCTCAGTTTGACCAGGGCTACGGATCAGAGCGTTCCCCGGAAGACGACTACGTTCCTCCCATCGTGCCTCAATTATCACTGGAAAACTACGAAGCAGAGCTGCGACTAATCTACCCATTCATCAATGATGGTAAGTTTTAAGAAGGTTTTTTACGAGTAGACTAACTAATTTACACGTCATTCGGAGAAAGAACATTTGTTTTACAAATCAGTGTGGTATACAGGGTGGCAGGGACATCGACGCGCAAACTGTAACCATGGATTCAGCACATTATTCTACTGTTTCATAGAAACTCATGTGTTTAGACCCCATAGCGCCGAAAGTTTTCGTCGGTTATTCAAAATAAATATTGCTGTTCCATACATTTTGACCGCGTAGGTATTGCACTTTTCTATGAAACAGAAGATTTTTTTTTGATAACCGACGAAAAATTTCTACGCTATGGGGTCTAAACTCATGTGCTGAATTCATGGTTACAGTTTGCGCGTCGATGTCCCTGCCACCCTGTATACGTAGTTGCTACATATTTTTCTTAGCCTACTCTATCCCACTGCTGAGCAAAGTCCACACCCAAATCTTTCCAGAGAGCCACATAGTTTAGTTACTACTAAAATGTAAAATGTTCAGTAAATTAATCAATTCTTACGTTTAGATGATTTATTAATTTAATTTGTGTCCCAGAAGTATTCTAAATTGAAAATGCAAATGGAACCGTACTTAATTAATTACAAAACATTGACTGATTGAAATATTTCCGTGATAGCACGTTTACCAACTATATTGAACGACCTAAATTAACGGATAGGTGATCAGTGTACATTAATCAGTCAGCCATTAATTAAGGGGTGTTTGAATCAGTTGCTGCATAATTCCAGAACGCTGTAACGAACATAAAAACGTCAACAAAACCGAACCTTGTAGTACAAAAGTTTAGCTTTAGGCACATTTCTGAGGCTTTGGCCCCCAGGATTAATATAACTTGGCCGGAGTAAGCACCTTAGCAACACCATTCAAAGCTCGTAGCCGAGTGTTTGCCTTTGACACACGCAAGAGGTCGTTGCTATTTGAGCACGCATATTGTGCCAGTCAAGTACAGAAAACACCACTTTAAATGCAAGACTATATAAAAGGTAGGTACTGCTAATCGGTGGATGTAGACATAAACGTGTGAAGTGCCTTGATAACACTCGATTGTGTGTGTGGAGTAAAGTAATCAGCAGCGTAAATCAGAGTGTACTTTTGAAAATGTAACTCATGTGGTAATGATTCTGTCAATTACATCAGTTGACAATAAATTAACATCAATAATTAATTCGTTTAAAATATTCAATTAACTTCCGCTACGCATAGTGGACAATATAACACTCCCGAATCAACAATTTTGTCATCTCAATTATTCACCACCCCAATTTGTCACTCTTTTATCTCCCTACATGTTTGCTACTTCCTAGACATCCAATAAAACCCTTGTCACATCTTACGACGCCCTTGGGTAAAAATGAAGATAGAACTTATCTCAAACCAGATCCAGAATAGCTTATTTAAATTCAAACTTTCTTTGCTAACTGTTTATTCTCGTAATAAACCCATCCTAAAATAGATTTATCATTTCTACATCCGTATAAGAATTGATTTACATCCGCCATAATGGATTTATGACATATCCACTGTCATTGGGGGAACATGACAGATTGTTCGATATGTCGTTTATCAAACAAAACCAATCCAATCGTAGATCGGTAATAAATTAAATCCGTGTACAACACTATGAATATGTTATGAGCAATTCGGTTTGTGTTTGGAGTGCTATATCATTTTCTGAAACGAGATAAGCAAAACTGCCTTTCTGTGTAGGTTTTTGTGACTTCTTTGAGCTTTCTAATGATACATGCATGATCATTTTCTCCTTCCTAAATTGTTTTTTTTTTTAATCTTTCAGTATTTTTTTAAACGGATACGATGTCAGACCTTCGGGTTCTTTCAAATGACTATCCCTCAATTGCCTTAGTAAAATGCAACGTAGTTTAGCAATTCTTCGATCAGTAATGGCTTGGCTATGACATCAGACAATAAGCATTTAAACTGTTAAAGTTAGCTGTGGTTTTTATTACTTTACCAACAGCTGTTAAGAACTGCAGAATCTAAGTTTAAGATCGAATGCAATTCATCTGGGTAACGTAAGTGCTTCCCCAGACGCGCATTCGGTTTCTGCCTCAGTGGGTCACGTTCATACAAGCACTGTGGTTTCATCTGCTCTCTGGTAGAATACGGCTTTATCTACACCAATATACGTATTACGAACAGCAATAAGTAGTTCAGTTACTAGTTCAGCGTATATGCCATAGTTACCCATTTCCCTTGACTCTTAGAAGTCGTGGGATAATGATCGATTGATACATGCCTATTAATTTCTATTCTCAGAATAGACGGAACATATGTTTAGCTAACATGACGCGTTTTTCCCAGGGTAGGAGGAAACTTTCTTTAATAAATACATGCATAATGTGACGCCTTTTACTATGAACATATGCAGAAGAAACTTCATAAAGCCACGTAATAAGATACTAACATATTTTTCTTGTTACCAAACTTTATTTCTTGTTCCCCAGAATAACGAAAAGATTGACAAAAGTTAGAAAAGAAACCGTGTATCTTTTTCTGAGGTTGAAGCCTAAAATATCGGCATTTATATATTGAATGTTAGGATATAAAGGCTGTAGGCGGTGAATATAAATGTGAATTTGAAAGTGTAAGGGATCCTGTATAAAACCAGATCTAGCCCGAAGAACCGTGTGAGAATTATTGATATGGAGATCGCAAGATCCGAAAACGGGCCTGTGATGTCGTTTGCAGATATTTCTCATTCTGTATTTTCTCTTATCAGTAGTTTGAAATAAGTGAAGCATTTTATTTCAATCAAAAAGCTACGTATTAGGATACCTAGTTAGTAGTTTGTGCGTCTACGTAATATAATATATGCTATTGGTATATCAAAATCCCAAACCATATCAATACAGAATACCATGTATTAATAGATTTGTACTCAATAGAATTTAAATATATAGGATTTCTTAGTTAAATATCACGTTTATATACATAGTAGTTGATTATAGATAGAATATATAGTATATGTACCCAAAAATTGTAACAAAGCTCATATTTACATACATAAATAATTAACGTACACAGGTCTTCAATTATTAAATAAGTATAGAGTCTATTTATATGCCTAGCAATTTTTAGAATTTTGAAGCTTACACAGTTCTTTGACAAATAAATGTGTGAAGTGTCATACAGTTCATAACATGTTCACATTGTAAGCATCTTCTTAGCGTCAAACAAAACTCAGCGGATGAAATAAGTATGAAGCTAATTCAATATCAGTAAACTTTTTGGAAAATTTAATTTCGTCCGAAATTTCCTCTTTGTCCCTTATATATCAGGACCGAATCCTTCCGAATTTGTCCTTGGATAACTTCGGGAACAACTTGTGAGTAATTGGCTCTGTGTTGTGTACCAAACTGTCCTACTACTTCGAACTTTTGGACATAGCCTTACAGAGAGTTCTTATTTTCTGTAGGTAAAGGATTTTTGGAATTGTATTGTTGATGTATGTCTTAGATACCATTTAAACAATGGACTATCGGACAGTCATGTTTTGTTATAACCCGCACCCTATTTGCGTAACACATGATCAATCACAATTTGAATAATTTTAAAGGATATTGCAAATACATTACTTCATAGGTTTGAAAAATTTGTCTGCTTAGCAACGTAAAATAACGCAATAAATGTTGTTGAACTGTCAAAATGTAAGCCATTGCTATTGTTAGTGTGTTACGCAATTACCCCGCAAGATTGTGTTTCCTGCTTATTATTAATAGCCTGTGATGTCCCACTGCTGGGCAAAGGCCTCCCTATTCTCTTTCCGCTTCTCCCTGTTTAAAGCTGTTAAGGACCAGTTCTTGTTGAAGGAGTCCAGCTCATCCCGCCATGTCCGTCTGGGCCTGTCGCGATGTCGCTTGCCATTAAGGCTGAGGCTACAGTAGGCAGCGATTTGCGATGCGACTGGAAGAGCGAAACGAGATAAACATGGTATGGCTACATTATAAGCGAAAATCCGGCGTATATTCGGCGATGACGTGGCTACAGTACAATACGATCAATATATCATCCTATACGCATAATGTAGCCACACGCATATTTAGTAGCACTATTGAACTAGTCGTGCAAGTGAGAAATTATCTAATAAATTCGCTTCAATTTCGCTGGTAAGTTGAGGTAGCCGATGCCGTGATTACAGTAATGTTGTTCCTAT
Organism: Apamea anceps; assembly: GCA_951799955.1. Taxonomy (NCBI): domain Eukaryota; kingdom Metazoa; phylum Arthropoda; class Insecta; order Lepidoptera; family Noctuidae; genus Apamea; species Apamea anceps. The sequence continues at coordinate 15,931,374 of OX637506.1, forward strand.
CGCAGAAAGAAATCAAAGATCGCTAGTAATATCTGATGTACGGTGTAGCCATATACGTGAGCATTCATTTATTTGTTTTAATCGCTCATGTGTCGCAGGTTGCGTCGCGGCCTAATGTAGCCTCAGCCTAAGAGGGACCCATTGGGTCATTAGTTGGGCCCATTGGTCGTCTGACATGCGGCAGATGTTTCCTGCTTAATTTTCGAAAAATGATTATTGTAGAGCTTTTGCAAAATTAACATACGATTCTGAAAATGATCTATTAATCCGCCGTCTAAATGTATTAGTAGATTTTGACGGCTTATTAATAGGTCTTTGTTCTTCAAAGTAAATAGGCCATTCGGTATTTAACTATCCGATACGCCTAACTATACGCCATCGTTAATTAATAACTTTGTTACAAACAAACTAATCAGAGCCAAATTAATGGATTGCTAATTCGAACTCCGTTAATATTCTCTCCTAACACGTGGAACCGAGGTACCATTTAAAGCTGCGTTCCCACTGGAGCGGGGAGAAGCGGAAGTGCAAATATTAGAATGTTTTACTAGCTCTGAACTTCGCCGCTCCAGTGGACACGAAGTCTTACTAGGACGTAATTTTCTTATTACTGACTATACACGTTGGCAGGGACATCGAAGCGCAACCTGTTACCATGGATCCAGTACATGATTCTGAACCCCCTGGGTTGAAATTTATCGTAGGTTATTAAAAAAATAATTGTTATTTTGACCGCGTTGATATTGCCCTTTTTTATGAAACAGCAGATTTTTTTATAACCGATGCTATATTTCAACGCAGTTGGGGTTTTCAGAATCATGTACTGAATTCATTGTAACAGGTTGCGCGTCTATGTCCTTGCCAACCTGTAGACTGCATCTGTCATAACTTACTAATAAATTTCTAAAAAAAACTGTTCTATTTTAACGGAAATGAGACGGTTCACGCAAAATTATGCGGTTTCAATTAAACTAACCGCTAATTTTGTATAATGAATACCATTAGCTAAATAGATGGATTGACTGATTAAACCCATTCATAGCTGACAAAACCACCAATATAATAATAGGATCCATTAACGTGCCACCAGCACACTGACGTTTTAAAACAAACGTCATTCATTAACGGCCGCCATTTGTAAATTCACCTATCAATAATGACATAACATTACGTCACAGATGTTAATTGCGAGCGACAATTATTCGATTAATGACTCGAACATATTGACTGGTGTAAATCGTTAATTGTATTGTCGTGTTACAGTGTTAAATGATTGTGTTTTGTCTTTCTGTTACGGCTATTCGATTCGGTATACGTAAGTGGTGATGTAACTTGGTAACTAGCTGTGTTTAAGGCTCTTGGTGATGGAAAGGTTACATGAGCCTAACAAGGTTGGAATCGACTTCTACGCTCACATTCGATTAGCTGTTTTGACGCGAAAGAATTGCAGAATTGAACTGAACTGATGATTAAACTTTAATAACTATGAACTCACATGAATGCCTAATATTTTACTTCATGCTATTTTCACCCACTCGTCACGTCGTGAAATTTTATTATTTTTACCGTAAACATAATAAAATATTTAACATTGATCGACCTTTGTAAAAAACTCCTTACCTTCTCCATATAACCTTAAAATAACGAAACAAAGTTACCAACCGCTTTTGCAGGTTCATACCTATGTTAATTCTGAAAAATACAGTGTGAATTTTGCTACGGTTTTGAACACCGCTTAGGGATTTTTCGAGGCCGAATCGGTGTATTAATTCCACGCCTGCAAAGCCACTAGAGCACCCAGTAGCGAAAGCAGAATTTAATTTAAAACACTTTGTATGTTTTAAGCTACAAAAAGAACATATAGAAGAACTTACTGCTCCTTTATCTCTTCTTAACAAAGCGTCACTTATTAGCTTCGACACAATTGTCAAAGGATTTGCTCAGTATTGGCAAGACACGACACAAATACGAACAAGTCGAAACACTCGGTATAAACAAAGAAATTGACTGCTCCACAGCGTCAGTAATTCAATTTCCCTCGAGAATATTGGCAATATCAACAAAATGGAATAACATCGAAATGTCCGATGTTGTATTAACAGGATATTGCTTGAAAACGTGGGACGAATCCATTAGCGAGGGTGGTTTTCAATTAACTTTATCCTCTCGATGCGTTTAAACGATCGGTAGGTACTTTTATAATTAGTCACGATTAGCAACGTAACATGACCACGCCGCTTAAGCTTTAGCTACTTGAGTTTCAGACTATTGGATATTAATCGTAGCAGATACATTATATGTAGAGATTATTGTAATTGTATTACTGCAACTTGATATTTCTACTAGCACTGGGCCGTGTTTCAACCCTATAATGTTATACATTACAGCTACAAAGGTCACGCTTTGTTTCCAGAAATAAATTGAAGGCATCTTCGGCATTACATATTTAAATCAAACAGCCAAAACACCCGAGATAGGAAGTGTTCTCAAACATTTTCCGTTGAGAAAACAATTTGCCGTATCAGGAATTCCCATTACCCGGTTTTATTGTAACACCGTCCCACCTTCGTGTAAACAGGGTGTTATCTCATTTACGCGTTCAATTTGTATGCAAGGTGTAGAGCTCCCCTGGCCGCCGCTCGCTCATATCGTTTGCAGCGTCCCGAGTCGCGGCCAAATAGAAAAATGCTGCAGCAAAGCTCAGCCTTGAAAAATTGAATTGTTCGCTTACTTTCAATAGGAACCAGTATCTCGCCGGTCAGCACTCGGCTCAATGGCCACTTGTTCGCGACGCAAGTCCTATTTGCATAGACTTAATTCTCCATCCCTTTGTTCGAGGAGATTATTTTCAAATTTTCTCTCTGTCCGGTCCGTGTGCGCTCACTGCAGGAACAGGATTCTTCTTAACTTTTTGTTTTGTTTCGCGTTGTTAAGATTTTCTCTTTTTACGCCGTAGGAAACTTGTTAGCTCTTAGTTTCTTGATTAAACATCGAGTGGTTGTAATGAATGGCGTCAACTCGAGAACACTGAGCGGTCAGCGCAGTTGTTTTGTAGCATCTAGCCACCATCCTTTTTTACAGCACACTAACTTTTGTTTTACCTACAGTACCACTAAAAAGAAATTATCAATTTGATGTGTTTCATTTTATGGGTCATATTTTCGTGACTTGTTCGCACTGGTTTGATGGTTTATTTAAGAGCGGAATACTGTTAAGACTACCATTATACTCGGAAGTTTAATGATCTGTATTTCATGGGCGTTCACATAAAAATTATATTTTCTATTTGTGTCATCTGGTTTACCAAGTCAACACAACTCTAGATATTACAACTGTAAAATATGTTTCAATTTTACGACAACATTTTTGACTTCTGAAATTGTATCCTACATCTCTGCATAAGTATTAAAAGACTTCCCTTAACATTTTGCTCCAACCTGAGAAAGGATATCCTTCAGTGGTTCCGTGATATTTCTCGCTCCGGAGCCATTTGTCTACGTACTTGAATACTTTATTCACTAACTTTAGTACAGTCAACCTTTTTGAATTTTCTCTCCGGTTTTTAGATTTTGACCTTTAAAGGGTGTTTTTTCGTAAACATTAAAAGAACTCAAAAGGTCAAAATCCCATGACATTTTGCATACTAAAATGTCGAATATTTACGTTATAAGTAATCAATAATTTGATTAGAATTTTTATTAAATAAACTTTTTCGAGGCACTTTAAAATTTTTAATAACTCTCATTACCTTTTATCCAACATTTTGTTAATACCCATTCATTTGTAATAATACTTTGATCACAGTTATAATTGGCCAATCACAAATTACTAGATGACCCAAATTTGGAGGCCCAAAACACTTTTCCCAAAGGCTGTTGATTTGTATTGGTTTCAGAATGCTATCGCCCCTTCTAGGAATCTGTATTAAGAATGATATTAATTGTGTACCCTAATTTGAACTAAGCCAGGCTCTCAAGTTTATCCTTTCATGCTTTATTATTATTATTATTATTTATTTCGAACACAAATGATTCATATTGTTGTTAGTAACACTTATAAAACTACGTTAGTAACATTCTGAGTAAAATAAAACTAAAATAAAATATAAAAACACTAATTCATAAACCTATAACTATGACTATAACTATGCCCCCTTCCCGCTGCACCAGACCTGCAGCTGTGCATACGGGTCCAGTGCTCCAGGAACGGGCAATCTGTTCTATTCGATATCACCTATTGCTATTTGCCTATTGCTTTGGTATTTTACTTTTTTGCCCATCCTGAAGTTCATGGACCTAGCCGACCATTAGCGATTTTTTCTCCCGAACCATCCTCCCGATCCTCCTCTCTCCAAATTTATCCTTTTACTGTGACTTTACAGGTTCCATATTTTTGTACCTAGCTTTAAGCTCTTAGTAACATTTACAATATAGAAAGTAAGAAATTAAAATGAAATGAAAATATCAAAGTTCCAAAACGGAAAACAAATGCTTAGAATAACAATAGAATAATTATAAAGCTCTTTAATACATCAGAGACCCAAATCTATGTCCGTCGACGTGTCATGACCAAATAAAACTCCTATCCATTTCCCCAAATTAACGCAATTATCAAAGAAACATTCACATTGTTTTATTGCGAGTCTAACGGGTTCAGTAGACAATTAAACTGTAATATTTGGAACTAAATAAGTTCATTATGAGTTCGTCTGATATAAAGGGATCACACCCTCGTCAAAGGGGGAGTAGGTAGGAACTCAGAATTTCGCTCACATTCTCGATATAAATTTTATCCAATTCACACAGGGATGTGCCATAAAGTTTGGCCGATAACGATTTTACTCCAGATCGCGCCGTTAAAGTATAATTACCGTGTGTAGAAGATAGTTTATGGCTCTCGATTTAATACATTTGTCGCCATTATGGCCTGACAGACTGGCGCATTTTAATTTTAGTTAGGAAAATGTATTCTGTATATTTAATGGCGTCTGCCATTATGTCATTAGTTCACTAAGAGCTTACATCAAAATACAGGCAGCTTTCGTTTTTCTAGCCCGCAGACGGCACTAAACTTTCAGGGGCTGATGATGACAAGCTGGAATTTAGTTACTTAAAGGGGAAGTGCCAGGATAGCCTGTAAGTTCATATAATCCTATTAATTGATATTGTCATGTCTATATTGATATGGACTTAAACGGTTGTATTGATGATATTAATGATGATACAAATACATACTGATGTTGATGATGTAAATACATACTTGTAACGGTCGCGAATCCTATTTTGATCAACATTCAACCTGACAATGACCTGCAAATTGGCAGAAACGTAAACGGCCTTCCCTGGCGCTTAAGGCCAAATATTCAGAACAACCATACAATTTCAATAACACCCTTGAGCTTAAGCTTATCAAACTCCAATTCAACTAACTCTAGCAAGAACATAAATCCACATAATAGCACACACAAGGACAGCATTTCCAACAATAGCTATTCGGGCCATTCCATTACTTACGAACACTATTTCCTTCCAATTTCCATTTCCCTACTTCCCCCACAATATGCGCGGTCGACATGCAACTGCCACATGTTTTTCATTGGCAAATCAATATAAAAACGAACTCTTTATCTTACATTCCAGACTGTTTTTCCTACCTTCGTTCCATTCTTTCAGTAAGTTACAAAATTAACTACATGGTGGGTTGTTTTTTCAGGACTTATGGCGTTTAATTTCTTACTTGTGGAAAGTATATTTTTTTTTTTTTGTAAATAAGTAAGTTTTAGGTAACTAGCGCAATGTGGGTGTAATTTAGGTGCACTACTGCCTTACCCTTTAGGGAATGCGTGATATAATGTTAGCTGACGTGTCACATGTCATAACTCATAAATACATATTGTTCTATTGATGCTCTTCTATACACTTCTGCACCCCTCCCCTGCCCGATTCCCTCCTTCTGGAAGTACGTGCGTGAAGTTATGATAGGTTGTATATTAATATCCGGTTCGTATGGTCAAACATAGCTAACTACTCCTTTGAAATGCGAAGCCAGTTTGTGTGCACTAACTAACGTATACTGTATGTTCACCAATTTCGAAAGCTTTGTCTTGAGCAATTTGGCGAAAATACTAGAGCGCTAGTTGTCGGCAGACATACGGAATCAGGAAAACATTTTCTGTAGTTTAATTCTACCTGTGTTGCAGTCAGTATGATGTGTATATTATAACCAAGTACGATGTGATTTAGCTAAATGGAAAAGAAAATAATTCAGAAAGAGAAAATTCTTGATTCTTTCGCCAAATATCGAGAAACACAAATTAGACCCTCGTTGATATAAAACATTTGTAAATAACGTACCCAATCGCGATCGCGTCGATGACTTTGATGTTTCCTTCCTCATTCCCTGTCTAAGACACAAGTAACTTGGCATGAGGAGTCGTCAAACTTGTATTGACATAAATTCTCATGTTTCCAATCAATAGACGCCATATTGTCGGTTCAAACGTAATATTTCAAACGAAACCTAAAAAAATAGGTACCTTTATTTTTTAATAAACCTTTATTAAAAAACTCATCTACAATATAATTTGCGAGCGGAAACTTAATATTTTTATATTAAATTTTTACCTTAGGCTGCTACCTATATATTTTTAGATACTACAGGTATTATCTGTTAGACAGAAGACTAATAAAGCGCGCTGCGGAACTGTGAGATAAAAATGCAAATAAGTATGGCAAAATAAGTGTGGAACGAAATTCACCGCTTTTAAGTAAAGTAATACCCTATTTTAAAAATGTGGAGGATTTTAATACCCGCTGCATACCAGTATTAACACTCGGACATGCTACGTTTGTACTAACTGAGTCTTTACTAGCATCAGCAAGGATATTAGCCCGTCAAAATTCTAGAACAGGCTAAAATTATCTTCCACTAACAAGACTAAAATATACGGTTCTGAAGATGAAATCCTGCTTCAGCCCGTATACATTTTTAAGCCATATTTTTAATAGGCACGATGTTCACGAATGTATTTTAAAGAAAAAAAAAGCTCTGGTACCTATATTGTGAATTAAACAACTTCTACTTTTGTACTTTCTCTACCTTCATGTGGTTAAAAAAAGTAGCATAAATTATAAAATTAACTGGGCATTGTGAGCCCGTTGGGTACATATCGCCAAGCCCACAACAATGGCGTTTCCTCAACAGGTCAAACCTATTTGCTTGCCGCTCCAGAGCATATTGAATTTTTAATTGGATTTCCATAGGAAAGTAAAACAAACGCAGTGTGACGTGCGTTCTTGTACACGAATGAAAGAATAATAGTGTCAGCTGGTTGTATGCTGCTTTTCAAACAGTTGTTCAAGGCCCCGAGGGAAATGAACAAGCTTCCATACTCACTTATACGAAGAAAGCGTCTTCGAATATAAAGGGAAAGAAATGTCAGCTTGCTAATTTGTTATTTTTGAATGGAAGTTACTGCCTAAGCTTTGCATGTGTTTAAAGGAAAATAATATCTAAGCTTCTTGATCCTAATAACATAACAAGTGATTGTTTTAGATTATGTTTATATTAGGTACACAGTGCAAAAAAGAGCTATTTTTATAAAACTTTCACCACTTTAAAGATAATTTAATTATTTATCTTTTAGAATACGTGTTTTACGTAACTAGGCTAAGCTGTATTTACTATAAGTTAGTAGTTAAGCATTAGTATTTAATAAAAATAGTACCTATGTTAAAAACAATTGTACGCGTATATTGCTAAATGTAACTTGTTTGTAGACGCCTTGGGTTGACCTGTTAAGTCTACAAAATAAAATCTAATAAATAAATTTAAATCCTCAACAATCGGTAAATAATCATACTCCTGCTTATATCTCAATTTATATAGAGTAATTGCAGAGAATAAACAATTGGGCAATGTAAAAGATAAATGTACCTAAGAGAGAAATTATTCAAGTAATACAGTCAATCTATTAAAGTCCCTTTCGTACCTACCTTCTAATTAAACAATACCGAGTCGGAAACACAATAACATCGTGAAGGGAGACGCTTCCGTGTCAAGTCTATTCCCATCAACTCAGTTAAGCCAAGAACGATAGGAATACCGGCCTCATCAAGACAGCAACGAGCGAAATTAAATAGGATCCTACCGCCACTAATAAACTTTAATCATCCAGAGCGTGTATACAGGTATAGTCTGGTACAGGTAGGGGGTAATAAAGGCACCATCGTGTTCGAAATACTGGTGCTTATGTTGTTAATTTAAGTAGACGGTGTAAAGGAAGTGGAGAGCTTTGGAATTCTGACGTCAATCTAGCTTAAACGTAATCATGCAGCTGATTTATGAAGCCCTGGTAACGGATATGTGGCTGGGATATCTATCCGAAGAACCACCGGTCGTATATCGAGTCAAGTTAGAGAAAAGCAATGTGTTCTGAGAAAAAGGACAGATCTGCGGTCACCAACTTCGTTCTGCAAAAACTCCCTCGAGACTGGCGAACTGAGAACTGAACGATATTACCTACATAAACACGCTCTACTTTCCAATTCGATCCTAAAAATTGGACAAAATTGTATCAAGTTTTGGCCGATCGAAAAGATCTATCCTGTATACTGCCATAATTCTTGATGGCAGTAACAAAAATCGGAAATGTTGGCATTTTTTACGTTGATGGTTATTTTCCATCATACCGTACCTTATTGCTTTTGATCCCATCGCCTCCAAGTCTTATATCATAAATACCTACATGTGCGTCGAATCGAACTGAACTAAATTGAAATTGTTGATTGAAAAGGTACGCAGCACGTTGGTATAAAAGCGAAATTCAGTCAGTCGTGAATATTTATGTGCATACTCGCTGGCTACGTTAGATGAACTTGCTTGTATAGTTTTTGGGACTGGGAAAATGGACCTAAAGCTCGCTTATAGGCAATATTCGTTATTTTTTTATACAAATACTCAAGGGTAAAACTGAAAACACTTTATACGGAGCTACTAATTTTTCCAGAACTGAACATTTCCACCATGAAACGAACAAAACCATCAACCATCCGTAGCCAATAAAAGTCCGCAATTGGCTCAGGAATTCCCTTGAAGCGAAGTAATCTAATGAAAATCCTTCCACGCCTACATTTCGTACACGTTACCCCAGCTTTAACACGCCACTCCATTTTATTCATGGGCAGCGATGACGTCACGTACAAATTCCATGCGTCACTCGTAGCGGAGTTATTAGGCCGTCTCGGCTTGCGAAATGTCCTGGCGCTTAAAACTTAGTGACATCGACGTGGTCAGCGGATTAACGTGAGGAGTGGACGAGAATCATTACTCAACATAGGCTTAAAGATTCATGAGAATTATTAGTGGTCTATTGACGTTCGAGGCTGAGTTCATCTTTGAGTAGCTTTTCATCTAATGTGTACCCAGGACCGTAATGTATGGAGAACGATGCTTAAGCATGAACTTAGATTCGCGACCGATTTTATTCAGAAATCCAGCTTTGAATCAAGATTCTATAAAACGGTTCTCAGTCCTCTGTAAAATTTAAATTGTATTAAAGAGATTCCGGGTCATTTAATTTTGATCTTAATGCATTCAAAAACTTACTCGATAAGATAAGCAACTAATAACTTTCCCACTGTTTTCTCCCATCTGCATATAAAACCAACTTAATTTTCCACTTTCTGAAATCCAAACGAAGTTCTGTCGTACTAATTACTTAGTCACATTACTCTACAAGGAGGTTGAAGTCTAGAACAGTTCCGATTCAACCGCGGCGCGGCGCGGTAAACGCTTTGCATTCCGAATACCACTTCCAGTCGTGTTTTATTGTCTCAACGTGATAGAAAGGGAAAACGAATCGGATGCTGCGGCGTCGGATTTGAAAGCACGTAAAGTAGTAAAGGTAAACCTTTGTTTGAAAAACGCTTTTGTGTTCCGCAAAGGTCACTTCGAAGCGACCAAACTCATGAATAGTAATTAAAATTGATTGTTAACGTTCTAATTACTACTCACAATTTTGTGAACTATATTCATAAACTTGTCATGCAAAACAGTTAATCGAATTGCATTATTAATAAATATATTTTTCATACCACTTGCTCAAAAAAGTGACATTCTATGCCACAAAAAGCGAACATAACAATAGTCATTTTTAATTTGTTAAAAACAGGGAAAGAAAATTGTACTGAATTTCATTCATCCTCTAGGGGGAGAATGTGATTTAAATTTGGAATACTTACCGAAATTTATACTGAACTACATCTGTGTATACACCATTGAGTTTGTATATAAAGCATTATACATCTTTTTGAAAAAGGAATATGCATTTATTATGCAGTTATGATTATTAAATAAAAATACGAAAACCGACGAGGCCGTATGAGCTTGATGCCTTTGCTTTTCCGACAAAAAAATATTAGTCTAGGAATTTGCCAAGTTCCTCAGACGCAAGAACAGAGAAATACTCAAATCAACTCATCAACAATAAATGTACCAAACAAAAATGTAACTCTCTCTATCAATAATTGGACCAATGTTTCGAATGTTAACATTTACTTTTAATTGTCATTATTTTTAATAAAGGCTTATCTCATATTATTATTGTGTTAATTTTTTCGCAAATGGTACGAAAAGTAGAGTATTTTCCTCGGTGATAAAGCTGTCTTAGTCTTGGGTGAACTTAAATCCCTCGCTACACTCAGGACTCGTCTTAAACCCCTCGCTTCGCTCGTGATTTAAGTTTTTAACACCCTCGCTACGCTCGGGAGTGAACCTCAAGTCCTTCGTTACGCTCGCGATTTAAATCGTCACCCGCGACAGAAGACACTGCTTTATCCCCTTGGTTAATAATCTACTATAATCATGCAGAATTAAATCACACTATTACCCGTTCCCAGAATACCCTATGGTTATATACATGGATGGCGTTCTCGTGATATTTCGGTTTTATAGAACTCTGGTAGGTGCGGCATGCATCACCGGGCAGGTCACCGCGGCCGGTGATCCAGAACACGCCATAGGTAAACGAGCACCGCAGCTATGCGAATCAAGTAAAACACAAAGCCACATCGACTACCAGGAAAACATACCCGTAAAGCTGTTATCAACACTCGTTCCACAGAAAACTTCCCTACAATTACTTTCTAGAATTTTCACGTAGTTTGAAGCCTCGATTACAATATCAAATGGAATGTTAGGGTACAAGAAATCAAATAAAATGTATTGTAAACGTAGGAGCTCTCATTTCAAACGGAAACTTTGGGAATCAATTCAAGAAGTTACGCTAGGCAGATTCTGATCGCGCCGCCGATTTCCCGTGAACTTACGGGCTGTAAGAATAAACATCCTTCGATTTCCTACCTCCTGGTACAGTTTCGTGTTATTTTACCCTATCTTAGAAAAGCACAGTTATGCACCAAATGGTATAGACGAGGAATTTTCAATTCAAATGGCGGACAGTAAAGCATGTTCTATTCTTTATTCTTTTACGGCTCCGTTTTCAATTTACGACCTACAGTGAATCAGAATTGTTCGTTCGTTTTAGTTAGGTATTCATGAAATAAACTTAGTGAAAGAGTTTTAATAAATTCCAGGGTAATATCTTAAGGTTAGCAGAAGTTAATAGGTAATCAAGTTTTTAAAGTACTTACCTACTTCAACTTTCACACAGCACACTTCTAATATTCACGAACCTATATTGAATTTGAACTTAAATTGTTTCAGTATTCCTTCATTGGAAAAATATTACCAGAAAATGTACACCAAAAATATCAGCAATAGTGACACAAACGTGTACCAAAGTTAGGATATAACCAGCCGTTTATTTATCTGTTCGTAACATTTGTAGCGAACAAGTAATAAACGACAGTGTCGAATCAGGATCTACGAGTCGTGACTCGTACGTGTCCCAATATCGCCTTCGCCTGGTCAGACCCGGATCTGCGCAGATTATTGCAGATTACAATTATTACTAGGGTCATTGCTTTGCTGGACGACGGATGACAGGCGGTAATTAAGTCGACGGGTAATATTGACCGAGGTTGGGAATCGGTTATAGGCATTTTGGTTGTCACGAACGATCGTGACTTACAAGTTGTAAGGTCATAGTAACGAAAGAAGACAGGCGCTTGATTTTGTGTAAACTTTAATTATTTTGTCACCACTACTCCCAAAACGGTAAAGGAAACCATCGTGAGAAACTTAGGGGGTCCTAGAACCTAAAAACTCCAAAACATGTGACATCTACCAACCCGCTCTGGGCGTGAATGGTGGCTTACGGCTCACTTCCTCTCACAGAAAAGAAGCATGTGCCCCAGCAGTGGGGACATTATAGAATGATTATGCTAATCCGGACTAATTATTCAATTAAAACGCCAGTTCCTTAAACTGAACGCAATATTCTACAGATTTTCCGAATACTTAAACATAATCCAAAAACTTTCCCTGTTCTAAAAATGAATTGTCTAAAACAACATGCGTATTCGTACTATTCCTCCATTGTTTCCAACTACACGAGAATGATGTCAAAACAACTTTGTTCTTGTAGATATTACATCATTAGTATATTTCAACTAAGTTTCCAAAGTACCCTCGGGTTCTGATAAAATACGCAGCTACCCGCGAAATACAAGTAAATGTATATGTAAAAGAGAACTACCCTAATCAGCTTTACGTTTCACTTAACTTTAACGTAAACGGAAAAGTAATGGCTGGAAATTAAATAATAATTTAATAACTTACCTATTTATTTCATCAAAGGAGGGTACACAGTTTATTTGATCTTACAAACGTTACAAATCTTTTCCAAGTGGTGACTCGGAAAAGGTTTTGGTATGGATTGGTATGGTATAGGCAGAATTGAGCCTTTAACTAGTATGATAGAAACAAAATCGTAGAATCAGCCTATATATTATCTCAAAACACTTGAGACTACAGAACAAATTTCTGGAGAATAAAATACCCATTTCGCAATAAAAAAAAATATAATTATCAGGGTCAAATTAAATTAGCTAGCGAAACTCAACAGACGTCATGGGTAACAACACTTACAACAGTCGTTGACCTCTCAAAAAAAAACACATGGTCTTTTAATTTTTTTTATTTTATCGTGTATCGACATCCATCGCGTCGGCGGAGGTTAGCTAGCCAATTTAAAATAACCCTGTATATGGCCGAGCCTGGTGAAAATCTGGTGACCCAGAAAATTGTAGTGGACTGTAATTCCCTAAAACTGTTCATACTTTTATAAAGTCCAAACATATTGTAATGTTTATATGCCACATGTAACAAACAATTACACTGTAACCACACATCACAGTAACAAGTTGCGACCCTATCATTAGGTAAATAACATAGCCAGGCTGTGAGCCTTAGTTTATCTAAACATATGAGACTGCTCGCCTGTCGAGCAAGCATGAGCAATTGTTTTATGCTCACTTCCACGAGCACGTAGGGGACAAGACAATCTTGTTCATTTTAGGTGCAGACGGTTATTCGAGTTTAGTGCTAAACATTTGTCCAGGCAAACCTGACAAGACTGATTCTAAATATGGGCCAGTTGTAACATGTCTGGAACCTGGATACGACAGCCTCCTAAATAAATGTACAAAGTAGTCTTAGACTTTGGCAGACCGCTCAGGAAATCCATGTATAATACAAGTACATCAGTTGTTCATATATTCAATGATTCTCCCCGTAATATACAACAACAAAAAAGCCTCTATTGTAAGAAAAACTTTTGTCCACATTGTGACCACATTATGATTCCATCCAATATATCTCCGACTTTATGATACGGAATTCCGGACTTTTCATTAAGCGTAAAATAAATGTTGACCATTCCTAATTTCCTTTGTCCTGATAAAAGTACGTAGTAAACAAGCAAAAAAAGAAATAAATGAATGTTCTTCTCTACACAAACATCATTAAGTATCTCCTCAACTTATAATAAATGTCGAAAGCTTCCACCCTCAGTCTGTCATTGAAGCTTTGAAGTGTTTCACTCTACCCCTCTATAAAGTTTCAGTGGAACCCAGAGATATTACGAACTGTATTTTTATTTTTAAAACTATGCTGTTGTTAACAAGTACAAGTATTTTGCAAAAAATAAACCCTGTATACATATTGTTTTCAGAGGTAAATTATTTTCATGAAAAATGAGGCTGCATTTTCATACACATTTTATTATAATTGAATTGCAGGAAAATAATATTACTGGTATATTTGCGGGAAAATTATCTACTTACATTGTAATAACTTGGCAATAATACATGCTATTACAGTAAACTTGGGTACCTAGTTACTCTATGGTATCACCATACAATATTACTACCTCCTTGACTATGCAGCACATAAAGCGCTGAATAATAATTATTCAAATGCATCTGAGCTGTAAGTATAATTAACTAAGAAGAGCTCAGAATTTCCAAGATGTAGAGCCGACTACGGACAATATATTCCCTTAGACATGTGTCAGCCAAAAATATACTATAAAGTTAACCCGTCTAGGTTGAAATTAGAGCGATAATTTTGAGCTAACAAGGTTAATCAAGTGCTACGTGCTAAGCATGGATTAAATAGTTAAGTAATTAGTCGCTCGGCAAGCACGTGCTTGAATCAACGAGGGAACGGATATTGTTGATGTTAGATAGGAACTATCGGTAATATAGGTAATGAATGGTCAATGTTTCATTCGATATCTAAGTACCACTCTCTCTAATACTTAGATAGAACCGAGATCATATTCTATTATTCCATGCACGAAATATTCAAGCAGCATTTTGAGCCCGCTAGGCTTGCAAATAATTATAATAAAACTTGGAAGTTCCTGAAACGTTCCGAACACAAGTGGGAAGATGTAACTCCTGTGGTTGTGGAGCTATGTCGCAAACCATGCTCCACCTCCAATCCTGCCCACTGTGTCACAAAACATGCAGTCAAAGTGACCTCTGGGCTGCCACCGACGACGCCGTAGAAGTAGCGTTGGTCTAGGTCAACAATATCTAAAATACAGTCGTGCCAGCGATCCTAGAAAAAGAAGAACTGAAATATTATAATAATACTTACTCACTTATTACTGTGTAACATCCTGGAGTTTGGATTTTTACCCGGTTAGTTGCTATAGGTTCGCTTCCGTATTACATTGGACTTCAACATAACTGGGGCGAAATTTGGGTGTACCATAGGATCACCTCCGCCAAACCCTTCGGAGAAACAAGGCGTGATATTATGTTGTTTGTGTGAATAATACTTTGTTACGTCGCTGTAAAATAACATACGTACACCTAAGAGCATTATTTATCTTAAGATTTATGAACGCAATCTATCAAAACCACATTCAAGATCGACTTAAACTAAAGCAATTTAATACATCTTGAGGCTACCGTTCAAGCCGGTCTCCGATTAATCCCGCTCTAGAATAGCTTGAGCAAAGTGGCTTAGAATGTCATATACACTTCGCCCGAGCATTCAACCACCCCGGGAAGATGCCGTAGTCTTCCTACGTTCGGCGTCATACTGCAGTATAATTCAATGCGATAGTAAATTTAAAAAACAGGCAATTGGTAATTACGGTCCGTTTTAAATTACGATTAGGAAACGATAAACATAATATTTTTCCAAAAAAGCGGCCAAGTACGAGTTGAACTCACACACGAAAGGTTCCATACCATCGTACAATATTCATCACTGCACATATTATTTTATTTATTTAACCATTTATGTACACACATATATAAACAGACACATATGTTTTTAAATAAAATGAATGTAAAATATATAATTAAAATAAAGTAATAATAATCTGTATAAATATCGGCGAACCACAATTGTTTTATATTTTTAAATGTTTTAAAGTATACTATATATTTTTTTTAAGAAATATTTAAAAATGTTTACATGGAAAAAAACTTAATAAACGAAACCTATCAAAAAATTGAATGCTGTTCGTTGGTAAAAAAGTAGGCAGGGAAGACCCTGAGTCCCATGTAATATCCCTATTACATGGGACTCAGCCTTTACATAAAAAGTAAAGTAAAAATTCCTGGAGACTCAAAAATAATTCCGTGTCTCCTACGGCAGTAATAATTTAGTACAGAACTTCTATTTTGACTTAGCCAATCCAAAGCAATTGTGGGACAATACCATTACTAGAGCCCATTACTAGTATCGTTAAATACAGGCCATCGCACAAGTTCGTGACCGTACAACTTTGCCAATATCGAAACTATGGACAACTAGTGCACTCAGCTGTTGTCCTTTCAAACTGATACTGAAGCTATTTTGGGACGGTCCACTTTGTATAAGAAACTATAGGGCTTTTGGTGGGTTTCATTTATTTATTCACAAACAATTCACATTGTGTTTATAATCGTTCCATATGACAAAAATAATAAAAAAATAACATTCATAATACAAGAAACACTTTTAAAAATTAACAAATAACTCAACTAAAATTAACTACAGTAAAATTTTCAGTGTGGCATCTCAGATTAGATATAAAACCATTTTAAAATTACAAATAAATAATAGGAATAATAATACATATTATGTTATTTTGTGGTTGACTGTGTTTATGTTGTAAGTGGGCCTTATAGTTAAGGGGTAAGCGCCAGGCAGGATTGCAAAAAACGTAAAAAAAATTGAATTACGCATCGTAGTAGGACATTGGTCGAGGTTACACGTGCTACGATCAGTCGGTGGACAGCCGCGGTGACAAGTGTCTCGATGTGTTTTGAATGGTGACCACCATTCAAAATA
The DNA here is from genome assembly GCA_951799955.1 of Apamea anceps. NCBI lineage: Eukaryota > Metazoa > Arthropoda > Insecta > Lepidoptera > Noctuidae > Apamea > Apamea anceps. Next base: position 15,948,132 of record OX637506.1, read on the forward strand.
TATCGAGACACTTGTGTAACATAAACAGCACGTTACACTTTCGAACTAACCTGTGATATGCCAATAACAATCATTTCTAGTATCTACTCGGAAGCCTGAAAGTTTATTTATTTAGGATTCCAAACAAAAATATTGTTACGTAAATAATGGGCAACATCAGCTATACTCCTTCAGTTATTGGGAAACTCAATAACACTTTGCTCGACCTGGGATGGAACCCAGGACCTCATGCTCAGCAATAGCGCTTAGGAGATCAAAGCATGCACAATAAAGTTAACATCTAGGCTAAGTTGTCGGTATTTCCCAGTAATTGGGTTGTTTAAATGTTGATTTCAGATGGCAATTTCATGGTGAAAATTACAGGTTGTATGTAGCTGCATCTAACTTCATCAAGATTGGAAATCGACCAAAACAATGTCGAAAAAAGTTTCATCGCTGATCATGACTGTGAATTCCTGTCACAATCTTAATTGGTTACTTGTACTAGCTGTACAGTTTCACGTAACTCGGTAGTAAGACCGGCTCTAGGGACTGGAATGCAACGTTATTGATTTCGATTACCGTGTCAGTCGTAAATGACGTCATCGGGGTTTTGTACTACAAGGCACTAACTATCAGGTCAGGCGTGACGCATTTTCGGAGAATATGGGAAATTATCAGTTCTAACAATTCTAGTACGCTTCTGGGAAAAGATCGAGTAAATGATCCTCGTAGTAGTCGACCCCTGCTAATTTGGTACTCATAGTATTTCCTTGGAGACTTGGTACTGGCTTCTCAACAATTTTGGAAGTAATTTCCAAATTAAGTGAACGGTAATATAGCGGTAACGGTAATATAATGTACCCAGGATTTTGTAATATCTTGATTCAAAAGCGTGTCCTTGGAGTTTCTTGCCCGTTCTTCTCCATAGAGATCTACGTTTTGGAATGCGCCATTAGCTTCAACTTTCTGAGTAACTGACCGACTCATGACAATTGAAAAGTGCCTGTAAATGGTTTAATTGAAATAAATGTTTAAATTGCACCCTAATTGCGTAACACACGATCAATCGGAATCGGTTTCATTTTGACAGTTCAACAACATTCATTGCGTTATTTACGTGTTGAGCAGACAAATTTTTCGAACTTATCTTCATAAGTTCGAAAAATTTTAATGGATTAGCAATTTGCTTCAAAATGATTCTGATTCCGATTGATTGTGTGTTGCGCAATTAGGGCACAGATTACAAAACATTTGTCTGCGTTTAGTAGGTGGGTTTATCAAAAGGCACTCCGATTCACGTGATGGAATCCGAATTAATGATTCCTCCTCTTTTTATTCGACGCCAATACTTTGCTGGTAAATTTGACTTAAAATCGAAATGTTTTGATTTTCCTGTAATAGGCATTCTGGATAAGCTACATACTTTTTGTTACAATAATGATTGTTGGAAAAAAAGAAAAAGCCACTATTAGTGTTGTCTCACGATGTTCTAAAGCAGTGTTTTTCAACCTTTTTCACGGCGTGTCCCCCTTAGTACGGAAAATATTTTGCGATCCCCTTCCCTCCGCTGCTTCTAACTTGGAATTCAAGTCTGTCACTTTGGGTATCTTTTGATTAAACAGAAAAATAGAATTCCCACAATCAACCACTGAAGCTTTGAAGTGTTTGATTCCATTTGGTACCTCCTATAATTTTAAAGAAACGGCGGCTCCATTAAAGAGGCTTGGCGACCCCCTAGCGGGTCGCGACCCACACGTTGAAAAACACTGTTCTAAAGCAAGAACGTATGTACTGTAGTAATAAAATGGACATGTTCTCCTTGGCTACTTGGGTCAGCAATATGGACCTATCAGTTACTGTAAAGCCCAATTTAGATTCTGTAGATAAACCTAAGCATTGTTATAATATACATAATTTTAGATCAATATGTTGTAATTATCTAAATGTACAGTATTCTGGCTTTTACTGTGTGTACACGGACGATTCTAGACGTGAAAATTTCTGTGGCGCAGCCTTTTTTGATTCGCAAATTCTTTTTCAAATTTTGTCAAAAGCGTCTATAATGCACTTAGAGCTAATTGCTATTGCTGAAGCCTTGTCTTATATCGAGCCATGATGATGATGACGGTGATCGTTTCGTTGTCTTCACTGATTCGAAAAGTGCTCTTCTCCATCTGATGGGATATACGAGTACTTCATCTGCGAGAGGGGTTCCACTGGCGTATATTATATTAAGAAAGAAAAAGTATTTATTGCGACTCGTACAGGATCATAAACTAAACACTAATGTTAAGCATTAATGTTTTTTTTGCAAAACATAAAACAATTGTGTTGCAATGGATTCCTTCTCACGTTGGATTAGAGGGTGGGTTCCCGCATTGTTGAGGCGGCGGGGCTCAGTAGCCGTGGCTTGGACAACCACGGTGAAGCCAAGAGGAACCCGAGGAAGGGCCGCTCGTCAGGGCTTTGCCGGTAAGCCGACGACGTAGCGGCCAACAAGTAGGTTGCGGTGCCGCTTGGGCGACATCGCAACTGAGGCGGGCCGCGATGTCGTATGGGAGGCATCGCGGCTGAGGGTTGGAGGCCGCGGCGAGAGAGGAGTGCCGGTATTGCGGTGCGCCGCTCTCCCTGCCTTCCTCGGCCTTGACGGGGCCGCCACCGTCCGATGGCGGACGCTGTGAGGCCGCAGGGGAAGAGGAGTGTTGATATGACGTTGGCCGCTCTCCCTATCCTCTGCGGCCGTAAATTGGCAGGTGGCGGGGCCAATGACCTGACCCGTCGCAGGGGGACCAAGGGTGCCCAGACACAGGGTTTTCTGGCGCCCATGTGCTGGTTTGGTCCCTGGGGTGATCACGGCGTACTATGTGTTCTGGTGCGCTGGTGATGGAGAGCACTCCCCAGCGAAGAGTCCGGTGACGGACAGCCGCGGCTGGTTCACGGATGAGTGCTAACGCGTGCCCGTGTTCCCGCCGTAAGCGGCAGAGGAGCACACCGTGGAGTTTTAGTGGGTTAGAGTCCCACATAACTGCACTATCTCCCCGTGGTAGTGCAGAATGCATGAGCATTTCTCCAAGTTAAAAAAAGGGTATAATAAGGTGGGAAACCTATCCATGTTCTCCTTGGCATACTGAGCTCTTCGTTAGAGACAGATGTATTGAATCTTGGTCAGAATACTTTGGTAAAAGGTCTTTAACTTTTTTTTTTTTAAAGGCCTTTTGAGGGAAGGATGAGTAGAGAGGAGGTTGTGATGGCTCAATAGTTTTGGATTCATGATGCGTAAAGTTAATTCTCCCAATTGTGTGGTCTGTGGAGTTATACATAGAAGACGTGCATCATATCCTGTCGGAGTGTATTCGTGTTGGGGTCCAAAGGCGTCAAGCTTTTGTCAACAATTTTAATGTGGGCTTCTATAATAGCGTTCTGGCCTCACCATTATCAGTTGAGGCTAGAACGCTTTATCATATTGTTATTTTGGCTATAAGGTTGCGGGTAAACTAATATATAAATAAGTTGTATTCAATAATCGGGGGACAGATTCTGTAAAGAAAAAACCCCGTAAATAAATTAAGAGAAAAAGAAATGCTTTGAGTTTGAGGCAGAAATTCAGTGTTCAATTTAGTGTTCGTTTATCAGCCGAACTTGCTTGATTATGCGAAATTGAGATATGAATGGAAAAATTTAAGAATTACAAAACCAAAAAATAGTAATTTATTAAATTAAATTAAGATGTTTATTTCTGTAAGTAGATCTTTTAAGACCATACACATAAAAGGGTCAATATTAAAAACAAGATGGCGCCGGCATTTTTTAACTGGGAGGTAATGCCGAAACAAACTCAGGGCCTTTTTACAGGACACGGTTTCTTTACGGTACGGCGTATAAACCGCGTCGTAGACAAAACGTGTCCGTCAACAAGCTTCCATGGCAAGAAAAACGGCTGTGTACAAAGGGCCTCAGAGGTCATGGTCTCTTCAGTTTCACTGTCCACAAAGTAGACACAATAGTTAAACAATCAACATGAATCATATATGATTCATGGGACAGGGAATGGGTTAAAGTCCTAGCCTATTAGCCTAGCCAAAGCAACAGTTACAAGCAAATATTTATGTATGCTAAACACTTAATACGTACCACCCTATTTATAGCAAGGAGTACCATAACATTAGTGAAATAAACCGATTGCATGCAGCCACTTACACATATTAAATGTCAGCACATTAATTATATTGTGGAATGTTAAACAAATCACGTCAAATGAGACACCTAGCAGGTGCTAACTGCTCATTCTAAACGAGCTTTAAAGTCTTTAAACAGACAAACGGTTCTATTTACGTCAAAACCTTTGATTTTGTGTTTGAAAGACAAATCTTATCGCGACTTTTCCTTGTTGGTTGTTTACGATTTGAGGCAGAGGGGGATTTTGTTATTGAAAGCTTTCTTGTTTTACCCTTTTTTTCCAAACTAGGGACTAAAGAAAACATTTTCTAAAACACAAATGTTTGTGTGGCCAAAAGTAGAAACCTACCTACGCCGTTTTAATAGTTTTGCAATAATATTTAATCCATATAAGTATTTTCTTTTCCAACACCCCACAATGGAACAGCATCAGTACATCATAAAACAGAATACTTAAATGAAATTGTTCCGAGTCCAAATTGTTGCTATGGATTCTCTTAATGCATAATTCATGTCGGAGTCCCTCTAACGTCCATTTTGGACCTAAAAGGGACTTAAATTGACCGTGGATCGACACTTGTCTACCTTTCATTTGCAATATTGAGGCTTCTATATCAATTATTGGGCTCCAGTATATTTCAGACGGTTATACATAATTTATGCTCCAAATATAGGCTTAATCTGGACTTACACACGTCGAAAATTACTGAATAAACAATGTTTGTGCACAAACAAGCCGTACTTACTCTCGTTTGCTCTGTGTATAATGAAAACACCTGAGCTCTTGTGGGTCTGCCTAAAGCGGTCTTTACAATATGGGCACTTATTCGACCCAAAACAAATATTAATTTTATATAAATCCCTGTAGGTAAGTACAAGCCTTGTACTAAATAAACGATGTTTCTTTTTTCAATTAATCGACTGTAGTCCGTAAGAACGACATTAGTGTTTTTACTACAGACAAGTCTTGATTGAATTCGAATGCCTCTCTTAACGATTATACGCTTAAAAAGTTTTAAGTCGTTCGAACTTAAGAGACGACCATTAATGTGGGACTGGGAAGTAAACCACTTCCCGTCTTTATTATTTTGGAGGCTTTTCTTCAGATTATCGTAACTATAACCGTGTAACACTATTCTCCCATATCTCGGATGCAGCGTCGGCTCCTAAGTGTAAATAAGCTGTAAAACGGGCTCGTAACGGAATTCGGATCTCGAGTTTACTGCTAGTGATGGAAGCGAGCACGTCTCGACATCCCGCACCCCACATAAATAGAATCTTTGACAACCCAGCACTTTCGTTCATGAATAGATAGAGAGATGTCTCTTAGTCATAGCACCGATAAATCAACGATAAAGTGAATGTACTTCGGTCGATTTCCGTATTGAAGCTTATTACTACTAAAATTCTAAAGCTGAGAGTCGTAAAAGACTGAAATTCAGAATTTCAAGACATTGCTTTCGAACACATTTCCCAAAGCAAACATTTTTAAATCAACTAAAATTAACCCCATCCTTTTTTTTGTCCATCAGAAAACTCCTTTACAGTAGTAGTAGAAAAAGATGGCCGCGGTCTTGGCATGTCAGTGTGCGGTGGTGGCGGCCTGGTAAGGATCCGAAGATTATACCCCCCTCAACCCGCGTGGAGAACCGGGCGTCTTGCCCCCAAGGACCTGCTCCTCTCTGCCAACGGAGTACCCCTCGCCGGACTTAGCACCTACGTAAGTAGAACAAAAGAACCTTCAAGTTACACAGACTAACAAAAAGTTTAATGAGTTTAAGCGCCCTCATCATTCGACTGCATTCGACCCCAAAAATTTGTCCTAAAATATTTTCTGCTTTATTTTTGGCAGGTAAAGTCCGAGCGCCAATAAATTTCCCGAAATAATGTTAGCATATTGCGCATTTTTTCTTATCTTTATCACTGCTAGCTTTGCCGACGTTATTTTGCGAGTGCACGGCCAACATTTTATATTCATTACAACAGAGCCTATGAAATTTAAGTGTGCTGCTCTGCCCTTTACAAAGCTCTGCTTGCATAGCTGTTATGAAGGTACAAACATAAAACACGGTCTCGTGCTTACAAAAATAAACAGTAAGTCATGTTAAAAATGCTATTTGTTGTCGCAGCACTTCCCTCGCCCCCTCGCCCGGAGCCGGCGCCCGGAGCCGGCGCTCGGAGGCAGGTTATAAACGTAAAAACTTTTATGAAAACTCCAACACGGTCCGCGCCGAGGCCTCGGGTTCAAATGTAATAAACTGTAAAATGTCTGCCACAAAGTTATACCAAATTGTATTAGACTGCTGCTACACTACGCGATGAAAAATAATCTCATTTGTTCAGCATTTGTCGTTTTGAACGAAATAGGAATAATCCCAGAAAATTACAATGTCGCTAAATCACGCGCGTATCAAAGCGATTCCGTGAGCAAACCGAATTCCATGCGCACAATAAATAAATGGGCCATTAATTCAGTTTCGTTTGGGAAATTCTATTAATTCCCTCCGACTTCCCTTTATCGGTCACAGCGGGGTGCGCCGTTACCAAGTTATTCTGGTCGGTATTGCTCCGCTACTTGCGGTTACTTTCTTACTCGCTAAGGCTCATTGAGCATAACAAACAAAACCACAGACTGAAAACCCGACTAAACATTTGTTTAACTAAACGAACTGCTCACAGTTCTGTTATGAACGTATCATCGTACTTACAGTTAAAGTCAATAAAAGCTACTGCTTTTGTCTATAAGAAGTTATTGTGTACTTCTTGTAGACAGTAGAAGGCAGCAAACTTTACCATTGGAACAAAAGCAACGCATTGTATATAGTGCCTGGCGGAAACAGTCATGGAACACGTAAATTCTCCGGCACTAATCGCTAATTTGTATTATTCGTGTACACTACCTAACTGTAAATACCTAGTGTACAATGAGTCCTCATTCCGTAACAGACCTTAACTTTTTAATTCTACGAACCGTTACCTACGTCTAAACATGAAACCGTTGTTAACAAATATTTTGGTACCAAAAATTATTAATAGGATATTTTGTAGAATTTCTTCCGGTTTGGGCGTCTTCCAAAGTTTCGAAATCTTCTTGATACTTAGGCGATTTCGTTACGGTAAGACACGAATTTGGAATTCAAAATGTATCAAATATCTTAAATACCACCAAAGTATTTGTTTAAGCGTTATAATTTTAAATTGAAACCGAAGAAAGTTTTGCTAACAATTCAAATTGAAACATTTAAAAGCTTTCGCTTTTATCACTTTGCAAATCCGACACAACGCGTTGAATAATTCGAAGTGGAGCAGCAACAATTATGTCATCAGATAAAATTGAGATTGGAAAGGAAGTCGAATTGAGGAGTTGTAATAGGTGACGCGCTTGTCTGGGCTTGGAATGAGGTGTCAATGAGCTGTTGACCGGTAATCCGGCTACAATTAATCCGTCTGTTTGATGGTAGGAAGCCCTCGAGGTGCTCCGCACGGCGGCGGCGCGGGTGGAGCTGCGCGTGTGCCGGCCGCCGGCTGACGTGCTCGACAGCGTCACGCCGCCGGAGCCGCCGACGCCGCCGGCGCGCACCCCCCACCCGCCCCACCTCCCGCCGCTAGACCCCCTCAACTGTCACCCTATGCATGCCAGGTAAACACTCATCACACTGAGCAACCATAACACGTCACGCTCGCGTAATTTGTCCCCTCGATCATCCCACGCCCTAAGGTCACTCATGTCATGCATGATAAATAAACCAAACACAGTACCAAGACTACCATGGTACCAAGGTACACAGAGTTCTGTGTAGCATGAATGTTATCGTACAATACCTCGTGACATTAAGGACAGACAAACAAACCTCGGTACACGTACCTGGAGATTAGACACAGTGTATAGACGAGGAGACACGAACGTCAGAAACTACATCATGTTTACTTATCGAAGTTCCCATCTCATTGTATAGCAAAATCGGACGTTAACTGACGAACCCGGTTGGAACGCGTGGTGTATCGCTTGGATTGATCTGCGGCATCTGTAGCTGATGTAGATAGTCTTAAAATGTAATGACCTTTGGCATTTGTGTGCAGACTGTCTGCGACGACGAGTAGCGCGACGACGTCGTCGTCGGAGGGGCGCGGGCGGCGCGAGGCCAGCCCGGAACCGGACCGACGCGACCTGCGTCTGCCGGAGCCGGACCGTCGCGACCTGCGCCTGCCGGAGCTGGACCGGCGCGACTTGCGCCTGCCGGACCTCGACCGGCCGCTGCCCGTGTACGACGTGCAGTACGGGGTGAGCAGAACGACTTTCAGGAAGACTTGCAGCACTCCTGGTGTGCTACGTTAATATCAATTGATTCAAATGTCTCACTCACTTTGGCTGTCGAGCCTTTCCGTAGCACCGTGTAGTTTTATCTTGATTAGGAATAGTTAAAGAATGCCAATTCGAGAGACACAATATTTGTGTGAGACCCGTATCTACTACATAGCGCTGTTGTAACATCGCAGCAATATCCCAAAAGGATCTAAATTGTACCGTATTAGGTAGGTATGCGCTGCAACGAAACAAATATTTACTCAGGTAGAACCGGACTTATCGGTAAAATTGAAAAATTATAAACACTTTTTCTCGTCCATTTTCTACCCATAAAACAATTTATTTCCGGACTCTTCGCTAAGACTGTAATTTACTGTATCTGACAGTAATTCGTTTCATTGGATTTCAAAGTAAAAACGAGCACGCTATAAGAACATAAATATCGGTAGTTTTTCAAAGGATTATAATTACAGCAAGTTTTCATTAGAGTTAGGAGTGCTAAGTTACCGACAGACTAAGGTTCTTCCGAAAGCAGCAGATATTTTACTTTTTACTCTTCAACGTGTACGAACTAAATTACACATTAATTTGTTTCGTTTATCTCCGGTTTAATCCACAATGATCTATAGTCACGGAGCTAATTTTTTTAATTGCATTTATGATTTATGTTTTAATTTTCATCTAATTGAGTTTCCTTGGTTTTTATCCATTAACATGGCTACAAAAAGGTTAATATTTTTCTTAACGGAATCACAACTACTTTATATGATGGATTAGACATATTATTCTTCCCTACCTAATTATAGCTCAGTTTTAAACTTACTACAGTAATTTTAGAATCAAATATCCGAACCTTATAATCGTGAGAGCCCCATTTTGTAAGGCGAGTAATTTGTTAAGAGGCGTTATGTTTAATGAGGTATAATTTCACCGGTGCGAGATGTACGGAGCCTGTAATATAATCTGTGCCAGTTATTAATAAAGCTCTTTGTTCACGCCTGCAGGATGACGGATCAGTGGTGAGTTCGTTTTAACTAATGTTGTACTATGGAGATTTAATGTAGAGTGATTGGAGCTGCTGTAAGCTTGTATACAAGGTGCTAAGTACTGAAATCCCTAAATAATATGGCCTTATTTTAAGAACCTGTCATATAATACAGACTAGACATTTTCATTGTACAGAAGTATAAGCTTAAGACTGTTAGACAGAGCGATGTATATTTAAACCCACACGACTATTTTGGAATCTATTTGATAGAACCACAGACCATCTTATTATCTAACATAGTTCCCAACCTTTAATCGTTTTCGAACAGGAAAATGCCAAATTCTATCGCTATTCGGATTCGAAACTAAGACTGATTGGCAGCGTTAGGAGGAAAACATCGTAAATATCTGTTCAAAATAAATTCAGTATCGGAATACCATGAGAACAATGATAGTATGTTTAGCGCCCCCTGTCACGTTTCGCATGGACCACTGACGCAAGTCGCATGTATCGAGTGCCAAGCGTTTGGCACGCTGACTGACAGACGATTATACCTACATAGATGCCATACTAGTTCCGCTTGATATATTTCCGGACATAGCGCAAAGAGAAATGCAATTTTGGCAAGTCTCGCAACAATATCTAGTTCTAGTTCATTTTATAAGAAGACATAGGAAAGCTTTGTAGTTTAAAACGGATCTAAGTCGGATTAGTTCAATACGCTACCTTCGATTTTATCGCGACGCGCGACCTCGGGGTTTATGCTGTAAAGCTGCTTTAAAATGCATAAAATTACGGACATTAAACTTTGAACACAACTAAATAATAATATTGTATACTGTCAAAATTATAATTTCTCAGAATAATTGCAACGTCAAACATGATGATAAAAATAAGTTGACTGTCTCCCTACCTAACCGAATTTTGACCCCCAACATTTATTTTCCAGGAGTTCGACATCGTAATGACCAAGGTGAATGGTTCCCTCGGGTTCACGCTGCGAAAGGAAGACCACAGCGCGTTGGGGCATTACGTCAGAGCCCTGGTGAGGGAACCGGCCCTCAGCGATGGCAGGATACAGCCTGGTGACAGAATTGTTGCTGTAAGTATGCTTACTACACTCATTAATATTATAGATTTGAATATTTCTGAAGATGTTGATGATGAAAGACGTGCAGACCAGCCGGGTAATTGCGTAACATACATTCATTTTAACAATTCAACAAAATTCTTTGGTTCAATTACGCTGTCGAGCACAAGAATTTTTAAAACAGGGAAGAAAGGAGCAATTTTCTTCAAAATCCTTCAGGTTATGATTCGAAGTGGGGTGCTCCATTGGGGTGCAGTTCTTAGATTAGGATTCATATTATTCGAGTATGTGAAGCAAATTCCTAGGATGCTAGTACAAGATCGCAAGGCAACAGATAGTACAAGCAAAAAAAAACGACCTAGAACATTATTATCAGAGTTTTGGAACGGTACCCACCATCGGACGGTAGAATACAATCCAATAGTAAAATTAATGACGCCACGTCTGAAACAAATGACTATAGGCTTCGGTTCAAACAGGCCCTGTAAAATAAATGCGACAGTTAATTTTGAAGTGAAGACGCAAACGGCAGTGACAAAGAATTGGGCATGAACCAGCAGTATACATTAGTAACGATACTTAAATATTATGACAAAGAACTTGTATTAAAGAAACAAGTACGTACAATACAAGTCATTCTTGACTTATGACTCATTAAAATTAAACGAACAGAAAGTAGAGTAAGCGATCGTGAATGTTCTTCGAAGACACACTTGTATCAATATTGTTGTCCTGCTAATATAGAAACGGTTTTTCACAAATATCATGTGCTTGATATATTGCTTACGACAGAATAATGATATTCTTGCTAAAAATGTGATAATCGGTTGTTTAAAATGTGATGGTAATGTTCTTTAGGATTAATAGCGAGCATAATCAGCCTACAATATTCCCAATGCTGGGACACAGGCCTCCTCTCTATGAGAGAGAGCCATAATCCACCATGCGGGCCCGGTGCGGGTTGGTCCTCGAATTTTTGGTTCTAGGACATGTCGGTTTCCTCAAGATGTTTCCTTTCACCGTTTTGAGAGCAGTGGTGATGAAATAATTATTAATTCACAAAAATTAAAGCGCCTATCCGGGTTCGAACCTACGACCTCGAACTCGTAAGTCGCGGCCGTTACCACTGGGCTACCACTGCTCTTATCATCTCATTAGGGAGCAAAGCCGCTGGGTAATTGCTTCATCATCATCATCATCATCAAATTACGTAACACACTTCAAAATGGCTATGCCTTTGATTTTGACAGTATATGCCATTGTTGCTAAGCAGACGAATTTTTTAAACATATGAAGCAAAGGATTAGGATTTCCTTCAAAATCCTTTGAATTGTGATAGGAAGTGTGTTACGCAATCGGGGTGCAGGATAGTTCCGCGTAATTTGCGATGCTCCAAATGAGTTGATGAAATTGTATTCGATTTAAACATTCATTATTAGGGTTTGGAGCTAAACCCGATATTGTAGAATATTGTCAGTCTACGCTAAATGAGTCCGACCATTCTCTTTGGTAGAATGTAAATTCCAGAATACCATGAGTTATGAGGTAATACTTGTTTGTATGCGAAAATGCTTAACTACCTTTCAATTTTAATGAGTTTATACATATTCATTGATTTGTAATCTAATCTAATCCTGTATTCAACATAATCTTGTTTATTTCTGAAAGTGGCAAAACACTCCAATGCCGAAACGCTTTCATTTTAGCAATAAATATTTTTATTTATTGCACCGGATGCGGATGCTTGTCAAATCTGTCCTGCCGATAACTAAATCAACGCAATGCAATGAATATTGATTAACTGTCAAAATGAAAGCGTGCGTATTATGCAATTATACAGCGACTCTGGTACGTTTTAGGTAGGGTATTTATTTGTAGCCTAACTTTATGTGAACTAATTGTATTGTGTATCAAACAATTATTTTCTACATTTAACCCGTTGAACGCCGTAATTACAGACATAATTAAAAATCCATTGTGTCTCGCGCGGATCTACTGTCTTATTACCAGTGATAGGAATAGGTAGTGCCTATTTGCCTAAACTTCGAAGAACAGTGACAAGAAACGGAGACTTCCTTAGGACTAAATTTTTTCCGGGACATCTGTCCAGAAATTCGGGACAACGCTTTTAATAATAATTCATTTATTTCAGATAATAATAATCCATACAATACATTAAATTATATTAAAATCAATTGGTACGTAGACCACAGACACTGAAATAGAATTACAATCAATTTAAACAATACTAACATTACATTAAATTAAATAATTTACAGTAAAATCAAAATCAAAAATTGTGTTAGTATATATATATATGACGTACACAATGTGTTAGTGAGTGAGTGAAAAATTTAGTCCTAAGGAAGTCTCCGTTTCTTGTCTCTGTTCTTCGAAGTTTAGGCAAATAGGCACTACCTATTCCTATCACTGCTTATTACAGAAAATCGAACAGCCAATACGACCAAAAATAATGTTAAAGAAATTATAATCGTTTGAAGTTTATGGTTATCCCTTAGCTGGACTTAACAGCACCCTAATTGCGTAACACACTATCTCAATCTGAATCATTTTGAAGGATATTGCTAATCCATTGCTTCATATGTTCGAAAAATCTGTCTGCTCAACAACGTATATAACGCAATGAATGTTGTTGAACTGTCAAACTGAAAGCCATTTCTACTGATAGTGTGTTACGTAATTACTCCACAGGTCTTGAAGTTTATATTGATGTAGCTAATTACAAGACAAACATACTTCATAATATTTGTTGGTCTTAAGATCTCGGTAATACCCCCACGATACGAAATGTTCCACATACCAAAGTATTATTCACATTCCGCATTTATCATCTGTTGGTCATTAACCCCCTGTGTGTACAGGTGAACGACACAGCGATGTCTAACATGTCTCACGCTGAAGCGGTGGCGTTCCTTCGCGCATGCGGCTCCGAGGTGCGCCTGCGCCTGTACCGGGATCATGCTGCCACGCCGCTGTCACCAATGTCACCGAGGGAAGAACCTACGGATTCTGACGCGCCAATGAATAGGCCTAAACCTCCGCTGAGGTATGTATGTTCAAATTCCATCTTCATGTTTAGATAAAACTGGTGCACCATCGTAGCATGATTTCTAATCCAGTAGTGAAGAAAAACTTAAACTACAGAATATTTTGTCAGGAGATTTCGAGGTGATCGAACTTAAAACCTCCAATCTGCATAGCTATTCACAACCATTAGACAAGTTGTCAAATCGAAAATGACACATTTCCACTTATTAATTTGCTTGGTCCCTCACAGCAAATAGCTGTTGGAAGAATAGCGGTCGGCTATTTGATTTAAATTTACCAGATTTTCGGATTTTGGATTTGTGAACAGCCTTTAGAGGACTCTTTTGATAACATTGATTGATGTTCGTTTTGGCACGGAAGCGGACTGAAGGACTTTTTGATGGAGCGCAACAAAAGAAAATGTATACCTAGATTCTTTAGTAGGTAACCCGTAGTCTCAAAATGAGATATGAGATGTTCGAAAAAGTGATAATAGGCTATTTTCCTAAAAAAAAACTAGGGCCGAAGCCTGCCAGGGTAGCGGGATCGTCGGAAAGGGTTACCGCTGCCCTGGAACATAAAGGGCTAAGGAAGAAACACGGGTGGGTTTTAGTCAGTAAGAGTCTGACACTCCCTTCTGCTCCACCCAGAACGGGGAGGGGTCATTTGATGAATTCCCATCCTCAAAAAAAAAAAAATCGCCCGTTAAAGTTCCGCGTGACGTCACTTGCTTGCGACACTTTTGCAAGCAAGTGACGTTACGACCCCCCACTCCCAAATTTTGACGCGCTTTATCTTTGTCATTTTTTGTTTGATGGACAAAAGAAAAAATACGTGTCCATTATTTTTCGATAATCTAACTGATTATTATTTTTTACCCAGGCAGCTACCCTATTGAGCAAAATATGTATGAAAATATTTATTTTATTCTGTTCGGGAAACCTACAGTTTAAAAAATATAAAATTGAAGGCTACACAAGTTTGCGCTGATAAACACTAAAATAAAAACGAAAAGGATGCAAGCAAGCACCCAAGCATTTCTTAGCAATACTAACCTACTTTAAACTTCAGAAAAACTCTTCTCCGCCATCACAATCTCAACAAAGGAACCTAAAATCAAAACTTCTACAATCAGGCCTGAAGCAGTATCAATGTTATGCGACCTGGCTGCTCGGCGCCTCACCCCTGACGCGGCAGACGGCTCCCGCTCCCCCTGCCTCTCCCCCCGCAAGTACCGCAAGCTCACCAAGGAAAACAACCACTACGAACAACCCAATGGTATGTATGCTACTGGTTGGATGACGTCATTGATGCTTTCGAAGCTCTCAATAGGCAGTATAGGAATTTTCATGAATACAGTTTGCGAAAATTGAATCCCAGAAAATGTGCTGGAAATATATTTCTGAATATTACCAAACTTTCAACTTCAGCTAAAAGAGGTCCAGCACCCTAATTGCGTAACACACGATCAATCGAAATCTGAATCATTTTGAAGCAAATTGCTAATCCATTGCTTCATAAGTTTGAAAAATTTGTCTGCTCAACACGTAAATAACGCAATGTAAGTTGTTGAACTGTCAAAATGAAACCGATTTCGATTGATTTTGTTACGCCATTTCTCCGCTGGTCTTCTGCAGTTGACCTCTTTCGGCTGAATGATGATGATAATGAAGAACTACCTAAATATTATTTTTTAACTAAAGCGTTTTAAAAAGTCAGTCTTTAAATTGAATCATAATGTATAATGTAGTTTTAAAGGAAACCCTCCGGATTTGACGAAATGTCATCATGGCTTAAACGTTCTCTTTCGAATCAATAAGCCACTTAAAAACTGTGCCATTTGAAATGCGGATCGCAACACAAAAATACTTTTAGCTTAAAAAGTGTCAGCGTGTGACCAAATCCCATTTGTTGCGAATTGACACCCGCTGCCCCAAACTGAAAGGTTAAACTTGTTAAGTGATTAACTAATCGAAAGTGGTGTAAATGGATTTAAGGTGAACCCAACCTTTCACTCAATAGGTTCAAGCGTTGACACTTTACTGTCTATAATGCGTCAATTTCCGCAGCCCTAATGGTTTTTCCTAATCACACCTAGAGGTCATTTTAAGATACCTATCTACTCGTATTTAAGGTGTAATATGGTACACACTACCAATTCAAGGTTCTATTTTAGATTTTCTATTTAGATTACTACATAACAAGTTTACGTAATTTGTGCTAACGCGTTTACGCGTATTCATATTTACAGTATACTATTATGCAAATGTTACTAATGTACCTTACGCCTAATATAACCAAATCCGTTGATTTAATTTCTATATTGATTGCCTGAAGCGTACACACTTCAGGCAATCAATATAGGATTAATGATATTATGTCATACAGGCCCATGATATATTCAAAGGACAAATTAACGTAATTATCTCCGGCTTTGTTCATCAACTAATTCGCATTACCATTGCATACAGCGCGATGGATGTATATTTATCACACAGGTGGATCCCGGCTAGCTTTATTAAATAAAGCCCGCACAAAGCTAGTGAGCTTTGAAACTTTGCTAACCACATTTAACACTTTGTCACATACAATATACACGCACACACTAAGCGATGTAGGTTTTCCACGCAGATGTTCCAAGTTCCAACAAAGTAGAACACGGTTCGGAACATACAGATGTGGTGGTGGACTCGCGGCGGCCGGGGCGGGCTGTGTCCCTGGCCAGTCCCACCGTGCCACCCACTTGTAGAAAACAAAAGTTGAGCCTGACAGGTGAGACGCTGTCGGCCGCACACTGTCCTTTCATAACCCATCGCTTCACACCTTCAATCCAAAGCAGCGTATAAACTGACTGTCGGATTCTAAACCATACCAGGACTATGTTTACACACCATCGTAGCGTACAGCACTTCATAGATGTTCTTCGGCCATTTGACATTACCCCGGAGAGTGTTGTGTCTAGCCTTATGTGCGTGATCTTCTTCTCTGTTTTCATCTGCACTCATAAATGTCAAAACTTAGAATACTGTTAACAAATGATGATTGATTCTCTGAACATCATTACATTCAGAGTCAACTTTCTGTGAACGAATAATTGAAATTTGTCAATTTGTTAACAGTGTTCGTGATTTTAATAAAAGCTATAACATGAATACTTTATGCAATTCCAGTGCCTCCCCATGGTTACGAGTTAAACAACTTAGACAATGACACTCTGGATGCTCCAAACGTGTATCAGGAGGACATGTCTCGTCAGAGGTACCAGGAGCCTGTGTTCCCTGTTGACTCTGACGAGCCGGTGTCGATGCCAGTTGAGATGTTGAGCGATGAGGCGAGGTTCAAACATACGAACCCTACATACCAAAGCGCTGTACTACACACAACTACAAGCGATGGGCATACTACTAGTTCAGAAGGACATAAGGATGATGGTATGTTTTGGTTTGAGATATTGAAATAAATAAGAACACACGTAACAATGGTAACTTCTGAGAACAATGCTACATTTAACGTTAGGGGTAAGAAAAGAGGATATGTTTTTGACGAAGCATCATCACAGTTGCGAGGGCAGACAGGGCCAGCCTTGCATATGGGCCATAGGAACCTTTTTATATAAGCTGTTGATTGTCAGGCAAATTAACATGCAACACATAAAAAATAAAAATATGTTTTACTATTTCTCTAAATTTCAGGTAACGGTTTGAAGAAATGGAAAGGTGTCGCGCTATCTCCTGACAACGAGCGCAAGGTGAAGACTGATCCTCCCCCGCAGCCCAAACCTAAGGAAATCGAGCCCGTCCAAAAAGAAAACGTCAAACCTGAACCGCCGAAAGACAACACTTGCAATGAACCTACGGTAAGTTATAAATCTGATGATGATAAAGTCATTATACTTAAGGATGTGCTAGGCAGCCCGCGAAATTCAAATTTACTTACGTTTTTTGCAATTTACAAGTCAGTGTCAGGTTGTATGTTGAACTAAATATGATTAGATACTAGATAGATCCTATTCATGAAATAGTCATTCAATAGGTTTCTTTATGAACTTAGGGGTCTTGATGATTTTAATTATTATAATTCTGTAAAGTCATATTTTGTTGACACTGCAAATTGCAAAAACGTAAGAAAATTTTACCTACCGCGCTATCCTTGCGCTTTTCCCTTAAATCAAGTTCTTTACTTCGGCACCCTAATTGCGTAACACACAATTAATCGGAATCGGTTTCATTTTGACCGTTCAACAACATTCATTGCGTTATTTACGTGTTGAGCAGACAAATTTTTCGAACTTATGAAGCAATGGATTAGCAATTTGCTTCAAAATGATTCAAATTACTATTGATTGTGTGTTACGCAATTAGGGTGCAGACTAAACCAAATTGGGGAATATTACTCGTACAAGCTAAGGTTAGACATTATTCAAAAGCTTTACAAATGAGGTAGCTCTCAGTTTTTCTATGATTGAACCAATTTGTATACTATTATGATTCTAACGCTTCTGTTCTATCTTAAGTGGGTTGAAGTTTGATTTAAAACAGAACTGTAACGTCATTAAATAAAGTTCAATACTCTTTTTATGAAGATCTAGATTAAAGGATATGTATTCCTAGTTTCGATATAGCTGTCAGTCATCACATGCTGTTGTCTCCTATAAGTGAAGGAGTTCACGTACTTCATACCTATTATATTATATATATTGGCCTTTATTTTATGGTCATGTATTGTGTATATCTTTTGTAGGAAATCCTAAATAAACAACCCAATTAATTGAAACTATACCTAATTTAATTTCAGATAGTAACAGTGGAACTAAACCGTGGCTGGAACAGTCGGCTCGGATTCAGCGTTCAGAGCCATCCTGAGTCTGGTCAGAGCTACATCTCTGCTGTCTACAATGACAGTGTAGCCGCGCGTGATGGACGGCTAAGACGTGGTGATGTTATATTGCAGGTAAGTCAGCTTTTAAAATAACTACATGGAAATGTAGATAGCTTGAAGAACGGATTTGGATGAAATTTGGCACACAGATGGTTTATAATGATGGTGGTCGATATTCCACGGGATAGAAACTTATGCGGGTAAAACCGCGGGGCGCAGCTAGTAAAATCATAAATCAAAATGTCGATAACTCCAGTGACGACATAAGCTCCTTACTTTTGCCTGATTTACCTTTTATTGGGGCGGTGAAAATGCCCTGGCCACACCATCCAGGTGGTAACGTGGAGTACTCACTAAAACCTCCGCCATGTTTATCCGCCATTTTCGTGGTATAAAAGCAGAGGGGCAATACCTACTCGTAATTTTAAAAACGTTCACATCTGATCTGTTTCAATCTGTCAAAAATACCTCTAATTTCTCTACGTTTTTGTCAAGTTTTTGACATTGATTGTCGCTGAGACGAGATTGCGACTAGGTTTTTGACGTTTTTAGACGTCTGGCCTTTAGATATTGGCAACACCTATTTTTATAAAAGAGCCTCGAAAGCAGTTAACCAAGACTGCACTGAACCTCAAGCAGAGGAAAAATCTGACTGTGAAATGCTCCGAGCTTATACATTTAACTGAAATCATCACTTTCTTCTTCCAGGTCAACGACGAAAACGTAACATCAATGAAGACACCAGAAGTGATCGACCTGCTGCGAATACTAAGAGGCTCTATTTGTATCACTGTACTCCGGCCGCCGAACCCACAGTGAACATAGATACCAGCAGATATTAATATGGAAGAAGCACACCCCTAGGCCTGCAAAGAACGGGCCTGGCAGGAGAAACGGATACCCGTCGGTGATGCCGAGATAAGAATGTTGCCCACGATAGGGAAACAAAACGCACCTTAGAAGAAAGTAAAATAGAAAAAAAAACGAATCTCTACCCAACACTGCAGTGATGATTTAGTTAATCATTGCACATCGATTGTACCTTCATGACATTTATTAATTCTATCAAGGTTCAATTTTATCATTGAAATACAATTAATATCATAATAACTACGCGAAGACTTACCTACATACGTTCATCTATATGAGTCTTCACGATGTATTTATTACTTCGTTGGTTTTTTAAGTCGAGTATTTAATATTCTATTGCGTATACACAAAGATTTAAATCGCTAGATTTGCTCTCACCATACGTAGTCACGCGAAAAAGTGTCCAAACTGAGAAGATTGAGCTCACACATTATTAAATAGCGTTTTGATGACAATCGAGTCAAGTCACTGCGCCGTTGTGTCAAAGGTGTAAAAATGAAACAGACACGGGACTATCTTTTCACGAGGTAGGGCGAATCTAACAATTTAAATCTTTGCGTAGGTATTCGTAAACAATTTTGATAGACAAAACATTCGGTTATATCCTGTATTTTTTATCATATATAAAATGGACATTATAAAGCATAGCTTCATTATTGAATCTTACATGTATGTTAATAAGCCACACAATCTAATGAGTACATGCTGTTTTGTTAAAGTTCCTAATAGTGGATCGTGCGAAACTTTTGCCGTCGTAAATTATATTTCTTATACTTAATAAGTTATCTAATAAAATAATTTATTTTCGGAAAAGATCTCTGTAGTTATCTCGTAGACAATTTATTAGGAAAATAAATAAATCTATCGAAATATACATCATTATATTTATTTATATATCTATCTTACCCGACCAATGTAGATACTCAAAGATAGTCTAATAAATAATGAAAAAAAAAGTATTTTATTTTATATTGAACACAATGATTGAATGGCAATAAGCAGCTTTTATTTTAGAATGAATATATTATGACTATTAAAATTATGGAACTTTAAAATTATTAATTATATTCTTACTAGAAGATGACTTACAGAGTAGAATTTTTAAATATTAAGCGACAAGTTAAGGCATCTGGCGGCCTATATTTGTGCAAATATAAAGTCCCTTGACTAATAAAAAGTAGACTATGTTATTGTAGAAAATATTAAAATGTCATGAAGTATAGCATTCCAAGAGGTTAGCCTTTGTAAATAATGTAAAGTTAAAAGACAGTTTATGTAGTCGTTGTGAAGTTGCGTTATGTGCAATTGTCAAATGAGAATAAACTGCAAAATGTCGCATAAGCTTTTAGTTTTTTTTATTGTTCATTTAATATTTTGCTCAAATTGTAGTCAGAACACAATAGTAACTTTGATGATTGCTCGTAACGTATTATAGCCACGTTTATTAACATATTTGTAGCGTCACAAGATATTTATTACGCGTAAGTACAAAAAAAAATATATACATACGTGTCAAGTGACGAATTGCATGCGACCAGATTGAGATCTCCGGTCAATAATAATAATAAAAGTACACAAGTTTGTCAAACTGCGCTAGTCTGACAAACATTATAAAACGTTGAGTTACATCGCTAATAAAATTTAAAATTAATGCATTATACGCTATACTTCCTATAGGCACTGATTATAAATTCTAGTCAAATCTAAATTTTAATTGAAATTATTACACAGTTAGCCTTTGAGAAATATAATATTGACGTAAAACAGTAGTTAAATTATATTCTTACATAAATAAATAAATATTATACAATATTCACTCTTTGATTTCTCATAAAAGTGTCTATTTGTTATGAACTTGAAAGATTTTATCAACAAATCTATTTTAATATTAACGATACTAGCCTTAAGTTGATAGAATAATTGTTTAGAGAAGAAGTATAATGAATCATTACCCATAAAAAAATCAAGCTGAACGAATCAATCAACTGATATTCTAAAGTAATTGTGATGGAATTGTGTTAGATTAACCGTATAACGTACGTCCTAGAGTTAATATTATGCAACTACAGTAGGTGCAGAATGGCCCAGTTTAATAGCTCCTTTGTACTGCGATGATATAATCACTCATTAACAAGCTTTCTCGGGATCTACCAACAATATTTTAAGTTCCATATATTTTTCAAGCACCTCATTTTATGCCTACTAATATTTTTGCTGAAATTCTAATATTGTACAAATTAGCAGCGCTAAAAGCGACTTGTTATAAGATAGAGTTAGTAGTAAGCCCCGGAACTGAAATTACAACATTAAAAACACAGCTGTACATTAAAGTTTCCTAAGAGAAAATGGTGTATACCTACGCATCCATTGTGATTATTTCTTAAAATAAAATCACTAGAGGCCACATTATTGCGTAAATGGTAATTCGATTTAAAGACTATCAGAATGCTATGGTGGCACGAAGTAAATATACCACTGATTTTGCCTTTGTCAGTTTGCAAACCACGACAGGCAACATGCACGCCTTGTATGACAAGAAAGTACCTACAACACACATCACGACTAGTCGTGACACAAGCTTTGTCACTAAATGCGTGACAAGTCTGCTGCACACTGCATAGCTATAAGTAAAATAATCCTAAAAAATATCGCGTATAATCTGATAGTCTGAAAATACTTCCATCCATATCCTCAAACTTCAAATTCAAATTCAAAATATTTATTTGCCAGAAAATACATTGTTCAACAAGGGAAGATCTTAAAGCCTAAGAGTTATTGTATTCTGCCTGCAAGCAGGCGTGCAAATTACAATAATAAGGATATTCATTTTCACATCTTACCCAAAACGCAAGGTTCAGGTATATTTCTTGGTGCTCCTTCATGATTGCACATCGCTTGCTAGTCTCTCATGCCTTATCAGTCTGGGCCGTAGTCGTTATGTGACGTTGATATTATTTCACCAAGTATCGTGTCAGTCATAGAAATATTAATGAAATGTACGATAAACTTAATTACCTTACTATGATACGAATAAAAATATGAAATTAAATTATTTTGTTGTATTATTTCACTGATCCCCAATTTATTACCCTTTACCTTCGCAAGAAAAAAACCTAAGGCTGCCAACAGACGGGCTGCATCACTGCAACCGCGCGCAGTCGGTATATTCAACAGCATGCAGTTGTACGTTCTACTTCGTTCAGTCTTGATATCAACTTCACGCGGTCGGCTGCAGTCGTGTGAAGTCAATATTAACTGCATACTGTCGTGAGTTCAAGTTTACACGGTCGGCTACAGTCATGTAGTGTCGACGCACGCTGTCTATCGCTATCGCATACAGTAATGCAAGTAACTTCTGCGCTTCCATTTCGACGTCTAATCTTACACTGAGCTCCTGGGCTAGATGCGTGGCGTCAACTATGCAAATTCAGATCCGACTGCAAATAACTGCATGCAGTTGAATATATCGACTGCGTGCGGTTGCTGCGATGCAGTCCGTCTGATGGCAGCCTAAGAACCGCATACCTTGATCATCCACATTTTTTACCCATTCTAAGGTTGGAATCATTCAAGTTTCCTTATGAGCTCAACTGTCACTAATGACACAATTACTGTTTCTATTGCTACCGAATTTTATAAGCTTGCCGGTAGGCGTCTGTTAAGACGAGGGGATAATTAAATCTGAAGCTCTAAGATCTAAATAACTTGAGTACCTACACTGCCTACATCATAATCCTCATCATTTCAGCAGTAAAGACGTCCACTGCTTGATATAGGCCTCCCCCAAGTATCGCCACTTTGACCGGTTCTGTGCTTCTCGCATCCACCGGATTTCTGCGACCTACATACATATTATTACATATTTAGTCATCTCTATTCCGTAAAAGTGGGCTTTCTATGATACAGTTTTGTCTGCGTCCTTAAATTGCTTCTTTGTTTCTATCTTACTCCACCCAGCAAGATACTCTGCGTATCTCCATTACAAAGCTGTAAATTTCAGTGCTTACGTCTTGTAAGACGTCGAACCTCTAGGTTAAGAACA
Source organism: Apamea anceps (assembly GCA_951799955.1). Lineage (NCBI taxonomy): Eukaryota > Metazoa > Arthropoda > Insecta > Lepidoptera > Noctuidae > Apamea > Apamea anceps. The sequence continues at coordinate 15,971,512 of OX637506.1, forward strand.
CGAGCTTGTAATTTAATTCCGAACATCGGGCCGCTTTATAGAGCGTGAAAGTATCATGGTGTTCTTAAAATGGCTCGGAAGACTTCTACAAGAATAACTTTAAAAGCAACACCACACATACAAGCTACAGAAGTACTTAAAATTATTTAAAAAATATATATATAAACATCCGAATTGACAAGCTCCTCCTTTTTAGGGTTCCGTAGCCAAATGGCAACGGAACCCTTATGGATTCGTCATGTCTGTCTGTCTGTCTGTCTGTCTGTCTGTCTGTCTGTCTGTCTGTCTGTCTGTCTGTCTGTCTGTCTGTCTGTCTGTCCGTCCGTATGTCACAGCCGCTTTTTTCCGAAACTATAAGAGCTATACTGTTGAAACTTGGTAAGTAGATGTATTCTGTGAACCGCATTAAGATTTTCACACAAAAATAGAAAAAAAACAATAAATTTTGGGGGTCCCCATACTTAGAACTGAAACTCAAAATTTTTTTTTTCATCAAACCCATACGTGTGGGGTATCTATGGATAGGTCTTCAAAAATGATATTGAGGTTTCTAATATCATTTTTTTCTAAACTGAATAGTTTGCGCGAGAGACACTTCCAAAGTGGTAAAATGTGTGTCCCCCCCCCCTGTAACTTCTAAAATAAGAGAATGATAAAACTAAAAAAAATATATGATGTACATTACCATATAAACTTCCACCGAAAATTGGTTTGAACGAGATCTAGTGAGTAGTTTTTTTTTAATACGTCATAAATCGTAACGTAACGGAACCCTTCATGGGCGAGTCCGACTCGCACTTGGCCGGTTTTTTTTGACCTTTGTTCAAAATAGTAATTACTATATTATATTGCTCTCGTAATATTCAAGCTTGTTAGTCGTATGATAGCAGTAGTCTGGTATTTGTAAGGAGGCGGAAGCAGCTATACATAATCTTAAAATAAAATATATACCTATGCAAATAATATATTACGACATAAGACAGTTTCGCTAGACGGTGAAAGTGCTCGCCAAAATGTACTAATAATCGATATTTAATACTAAAATATTTAAATTATTATGTAAAGTGTTGATTCGTGCTCTTTCACCCGTCTCCTATTACCTATTACGAATGCTACGATCCACCGGGCGGAACAATCGAACGGTGCTCCTAGCAGCATCGATCCATGGAGATGCGCTCACACAGGCAACTTAAATGACTCAACTCTGGGCAACATTGGTCAAACAAATATGACACGATAAGGTCAATCTGTTTTTTGCCATGCTGATGCTCGTATTGGCCAATTTGTCGCACTTATTGCTCGAGATACCGTCAAACACTATATTGAGCGATATGAGGCAATTTAATACACTGGACAACACATTCATTCATTATCAATACAAAATTCATAAGCAGGAGCAACTGAAGGTCATTTTGCTGAAGCAATTGAAACCAAATTTTTCGCGCTTCTTTTCAATGTTCATCGTTACTACCTCCGGCAACAGTTGCCGGGCAATAATTGCTGGCGAAGTTGCCGGTGTAAGTGTGACTTTAAAACTTGGAAACACGCCATTAGCGCCGACTACTTTTTGTGGCGTCGCGTGCAAGGGGAATGCAAATCGATGTGTTCGTACGAGGTGATCGCTTCTGATAGGGATGAGCTTGCGTGTTATATCATAGAGTTTTTAAGACGATCATAATGTTAAATATGGGAGTTTTGCAAGTTTTTTTTTCTAGTTTCTTGCAGAGCAGAGCTATAAGGTAGAACGCAGGTGAGCACCAGAAAATGTTGTTATACCTTATTGCAGACACAACATTCGTGAGTTCAATAATAAATTAATTAATGCGTGAATTCACTTGAACTTAATTTTCCAAACAAATTCTGCTTTATTTTTAGCACAGGGGAAAATTGGAAATCATCTCATTTTCGTGAAAAGACAATTTCGTATTTTAATTTCTAGTCTGTACATTTTGTTGCTCAATATACATTAAGCAACAACTCATAGAATTCCGTTATGGCTTAAAAGGACAGCAATAGTCGGCGAAAGAGCATTATCAGACCTGTCACTTACTATGCACTCTAGCGATCTTTGACCCGACACTTTCAGCGAAACTGCTTGGTCAATGTCACTACCATTTGTATTGGTGCGCGAGTACCGCTTGAATGAGTGAATTGAACTATTCGCCCGTTAGGGAAAATGAGCGTGAAACTTTTACAAATTCTTCAATTTTATCCAGTAGAATTGGATTTTACTTTTTTAGCCAAAAACGTTTTGACGGATTTAGTGTAAAATCATGTAGGTACTCAAAAATTTACAAGTGAGTAGTAATTTGCATCCCGTTTTAAGCTACAGTTAAACTTCTTCGCAGGTAGTAAGTATGGTCAGTGGCATATGGTTAGCGTCACGGTCACCGGTCGTCCGCCGACCACTGCTGTCCGAGGGAGCCGCCTCTCTACGCTTCGCTGACAAACGAATGTACAAAAAAACTGTCCACTTAAGTAACTATTACGACCAACCAAACTGTCATAATAAAATCAGGTCATCTTTTGTAGATCTCAACAAAAATCTAAATTAAATCCAAGAAAAATAAACGATTAGGTATCGCAATAAAAAGTTCATTTGAAAATAGCTTTCTTGCCAAATTGGATTTTTCTTGTCCAGTAGGTCGGTAGTATCAATCGACTAGGACACCCAAGAAATGCCAAGAAACGTTTAACAATCCGCCGAGAAATGAATGTTACAGTTGAAAGTATTCTGCCTTTAACAAACAAAGAAAGTTGTTGCTTACTCACAAATTAAACTGCAACGGGACTGAACCAGTAACGTACTAGTTTAAAATGAATTTGCCGGCGGCGAATAAAAACACAAATATCTTCGTGAACCATGAAGACAACGTAACGAGTTGTAAAAACCGAAAAAGAACTTTATCAGTGTAACGTCCATGCTGATCTTAACAATAAAAGAAAGGATTTAATGTTACACAATACTTGACAATAGGAATATGCAAGCATTGATTTATTTGTGCAAACTACGGGTTTTGATAAATTGAGAATCAGTGCCTTAATCATACAATGTTAGAGCAATTTTTTTTGTATTTTATTGTTCGATTTGTCTGATGTATGTATCTGGTGTATTGTGTGTCTTTTAGTTCGTGCCAAATAAAAGTATTTTCTTTCTTTTTTTCAAATATGGTCACCCATCAATCTAAAGCCATATAAGTAGAACTTTATTATTAACCGGTGTTAGGAAAAATGTTGTCCACTATGGTTCATAACACTTTCCACCAATCAAAATTACAAGCGCTCGTTTCGGCGATAAAGAAAATTGAAAAGGCGTTGTGCAAACAACGTTTCCTATTTTCTATTTAAAGTCCGTGGAAGTTTTACACAGTTAATTTTGAAACGGAAGAAAAACTCAACCACTGGATTGTAGAGAATCCAATTTTCTTTAAATGCGCGATAATTTTCACCTGGGAAAACACCAAAAGATACAAAACTTCTTGTAAACAAAATATTTACACAAACAATACGTGAGTAGTGTAGTAAGTAATTTTAACATACAAATTACACAATACACATCCAATATCAGAATTTAACCCCCCAATACTCATCGAACTTGACTGTCATCACACTCATCACAATACTAGGGGATGTGGAAAAGCGTCCGCGGTTCGGCGATGTTCGGGCAGTCGCGAGCGGCCCGCGGTCTGACACACCTGTCGATAGTAGTTGCGTGCGCGCCACAGGAAGTGCAGTGAATTACCGGACCAAACAACTGTTCACACTACTCATCCAAAATCCGAAAGCGAGCACAATTTTTTTAATGCTCGTCGAGAGCCAAGGACTTTTAAATCTGTGAGTTGTTTTTTTATTTATCTGTTTTAGCAAAGGGTTTTGTTTGGACATTTTGTTTTGTTTTTGTGTTTTGTCGTATTTTAGAAATAAACTATAAATTATGTAATTAAAGTCTGATTGCGTAATTTAAAATACATTTGATAATACGATGACAAACATAATTGTACCTAGAGGATGACCACAATTAAGATCGTACTTAGTATTGGTATTTATTTACTAGATAATGAGATCTACAACCTTTGCTACCCAGGTGAAAAGTGTGCTAATGCCGCTAGGACCCAACATAGAAATAATGCGGATGTATCGGGTTTATATGTTACAAACGACATCAATGTGACAGGTCATTAGTCTGCAACTGAGTATGTGGTATCTAGACTATTAAACCTTGGCTTGAAACTGTTGAAACACAATGTTTTTGATGATAATATTGTAATAAAACAATACTTTCCCAAAGTAATTAAGGAAAGACCGTAAAATTATCTACATTATAACAATAACAACATACATTAAGAAAACTAATTTTCGCCGTTTAAGTAAAAGTTGATCTCTAATTAAGCAAAGGGCCGCGATGAATTGTTCTTAAGTTAAAATTCACGGTACTTGTCACTTGTTGCGTGAAACGTTTTCTGTTTGTACAGTCAACAGCAAAAGTAGATGATCAAAATCAGAAATTCAATACTAATGAACACACACAGTTCGCCACACAGAACTGTGTGGCGTACTAGTAGTAAATGTTTGGTATAATTTACAATCACATACTTTGAATCACTTCGAAGCCACACAGTTCTGACGCGAACTCTGTTCATTAGTAGTGAATTTCTGATTTTGATCATCTAATTTTGCTGGTGACTGTACGTCAGACCCGCAAACAAATTATGCCGTTAACTAGATCGTGACAGATCAAATCGCGATTTATGGGTCAGGTAATATTGCCTTTTACATTCAAACTGTGGCTCGGACAAGAAAGTACAACCATACCAATTGACATACGTAAACATGATAAGATTATAAGGCTGTAGAAACATTTGCATTCGTTTTGTAGTTGAAGTAACTCATACAGACTACAAAACTCTTCCCAAAATTACATATGTACACCTACTTTGTAATCAAAACATAGACACGATGTTTTAACTAAAACAATTCTGGGAAGCTACAGCGGGAAGCAATATTTCTGTAACTAAATGAGAACATTCATATCATTGTGGTCGCAGCGATTCATACAAAGTTGATCAAATGTGAAAATAATTGCAACAACTTAACCACAATAAACACTTTCATTTCTGTGAATTAATTATGCAAACAAAATTATTCCCCGACCGCGTAACAATTGTTGTCATCTAAAGTTCCCATCATTAATGTAAGGTAACACAAAAATTACCTTATCTATATCATCTTAATTTAATTCTCAACGAGTATTCGTCATCAGTAGCTGACTGGAACCGTTTAAGAATTTCACCGGCGCGGGCGCAACTAAAAACTTAATGGGTCCCTGTGATTGTTGGAAAATCGATAGCATTGTCAGGTTCAGTTCTTGCTCAGTTCGAAATCGTGGGAAATCACGACACATGTAAACAATGACATGCTATGAGATGAGTCGATCAGTATCGCACTAGAAATTATGTTATTATTGCCATACAAGACACACGCGATCATTATCTATTACTTAGATAATTTAAAATTGATGGAAAGGTGGGAAATAGAATCGATTGCTATCATCAAAAACGGAGAAAACTAACAAGATTGATACTAATAGTGACAATCTGTCACACCTATCATTAAACTAAACACATAGGTATATTGAAATGGAAAACTTATCGGTTTGTTAGTTTCTTTGAACTGCAATTTTCATCGCTAATAGCACCTTGTGACTGCTGTCACTCTCGTTACTTTCATAATCCTACATGCCACTCGTTTCGTAACCAACCTGTATTTGATAACTGGCTGTGATGAAAATATTTGCATAGATAACATGCCTTTACAATAACTTCCTAGCTTAGAATAACTTAGATTAGAAATAGAACCAACCTTTCCGCGTCGACGGGATGTCGCTTACGACTGTTGTAGATAAGAAATCGATACACAGCGAATTAATCACTTTCTTCACTATAATTTTCAGAGCGAAGATGTCTCTTCAAACGTTCATTCATAATTTGATGTACAACCGGTATTTTGCTAAGTTATCTACTTGTGTTGGTATATAAATCAGGTACCTAACTTTCACATTTTCTTAATATAAATTAAAATATTGTTTCCTGTCAGCGTGATCTCATTGTTCCGCAAAAAATTGATATTATATTAAAAAACTCCAACGAAGTGGAAAATTCTAAATAAAAACAAAAACACAACTCTACGAGCAATGACCGATGAAAAACAAGATTAACAGTCAAAAGAAAAAAAGAGGCTAAAACTTTAAATAGCACTTGAACGTTTTTGTATTGCATAATGTTACTAAAAATCGAAAGTATGGGATTTAGACAAAAATAACGACATAGACACGAAATCCGCATAATGCCTGGTGATTAACCTCTTCGGTGAAGTATTTTAACTTGTATGAGCAATGTTTTAGTCGTTATTCTGTACACGATCGGTCGTGATCGGTATCCGCATCGAACTGTTATTGATCTGTTAGCTTTGTGAGGGTTAATACTTTGGAATCAATTTTAAACGGGTTTTAGTTGATTAATCCAAATGGTTTCATTAAACATGTAGCTGTGTCTTCTGTCGGTAAATAAAGATAACATGTTAAATTAGATAAGGTAAATAGTACAGCGGGATGAGCTGGGCTCCTTTAATAAAGATTGGTCCTTAGCAGTTCTGGACAGAGAGAGCTGGAAAGAGACTAGGGAGGCCTTTGCCCAGCAGTGGGATACTAACGGCTAATAAAAAAATAAATAGCACGCACATGGCTTCTCGTGAATACTAAAATGATCTACAGTATTATCTACCTACCAAAAAAACTATGGGAAAAGCAACAAAGCAAAGGACGATGACATTACGCATTTAATCCAAACTAAAATAGATAATTGTTTTTATTTTTATATCGCAAAAACTATCAGTGAGTAACAGACTATACCGGATGCGGTGGTGCGACGGGTTCGGTTCCCGGGGAGGCACGCTCGGACGCGCCGACACGCTTCATGCGCCCGCGCCGCTCACCTGCACCACCCATCGGGTAAATGTAGGAATTAATAGGAATGGGTAAAAACAACATGGCGATCATGGTGATTCATACTTAGAAAAAAAAGTACCTATTGCGTGATACAAACCTATAAAGAAAAAATCTAGAATATTATTTGGCAAGCCAGAAGAAATGAAAAAGACATTAGCTTTTCTCACAAAAGTCTGTTTTCACGGTACGGTAAGTACATACCGTGAAATCGGAGTACAAAGTGCCAAGTCACAAAATGTAGGTCCACCTATGGCATCCAACAATGGTTTATTAGCAAGCAAAACCACACGACCTATGAATATTTCTAGGCTGTAATAAGATTCGCTACACACTGTTACGGTTATGTCACATCAACCAGAGCCGCAGCTCATTATATTATGCACTAACCTTAATGATATTGTCTATTGTTCGCCGAATAGATGCTCATATTCATTGCGTTTTACTTTTGTCTGAAAGCCTGCTCCTAGCTTTATTATCGAAACATTCTTGTGTGGGTGCTTTCGCATCTGGCGTTGATAGACATCGCATAGACCCATGACATTGTTTACAAAATATATCGTAGTAACGCGACATTAACGACGCGTTTGCGCTGCGTATACGTTCGGCGAACACCCACGTTAATGTGAAGGGTGCCTATAAAAGACTACAAGTTTCTCTTCATCATCAAGTATAATAAAATTCATCATGCAAATAGGTACATACTCTATTCGAAACCACATCTTTTTTAACACAAAAAAGTATTTGCATGACTGACAGCTTTAACTACATAATTCAGCGATGATTTACATTGTATTTAACGGAGATCTTAGAGTAAAAAATGTACGTAAGTGTTCGCAATCTGAATAAGGAAGGAGTTGCCCTATAATTAACGACCGACGAAGGCCCACATACTTTCGTATCATAGAAAAAGCGGCTCACCTGCTTTTATCTACAACGGATCTTCGGTTTACTGTGTTTCCATTGTCGGTACGATATTTATAAACTGCATCTCTGCAGCCCTTCAGAATAAAAAAGCTATTAATGCGAATCGAAATTGCCAACACCGATTATGACTAAATATTATATTTAAAGAAAACGTCATTTAACATTTAAGTATCTGTAACTGTGATTTAAATTAATTTTAATGAAAACGCAGAGCTTCGGTAAGTCTACAGAGCTGCAACTATTTGCATTACCCCAGCAACAATGAACTAGGTATCATAATATTATTGAGATGACAAAGTAAAAGTAACCAGAATCCCCTAAATTAATACAGGCTACGAGTTGAAAGACATACAAAAATATGGCATTCCCATTTCGCTTTCGTATTAATATTATTGAACACTCTTATCTCTTTATGTGAATTTCAAATAATTCCTATTTTGGGGTCCTAAAATACTAAATAGCCAAGAAACTATAACAAACTTCGATGGATACATCCCACCCGCATGTCTGACGTATTCAAACGAAGATAGATAGGTAATGGACACGCGCCAAAGGTTTTCTAATGTAACAAATAGAGTAAAAATCGTGTTGATGACGGCTAGTCATGTATGTAATAAGTGTAACATTCGTAATCGCACTTAAACACGGAATGGTCAAAAGCGAGCAAGCGAGAGATTTTAATGTGCGGCAGTTTAGTTTATTATAAGCCTCTTGTGTTCATATAATAACAGAGCCTCTTACGAAATTGGCACAGAATAAGTAGTTCTGACATCCCTGTAAAATCACCTTATATGTTCATATTTTTCATTAAAAACCGGATGACATATCGTCCATAGGGTCTCAATCTAAAGTAATGGTCTTAGCAATGAACAGCTCACACCCTTTTAAGAAGAGAATTCTTAGATAAACCTTCACCATACGTAGACTGCAGAAACAATAAAAACATCGAAGTACGCAACTAATTGCTAAAGTTACATAAAACTTTATTACTGAAAACTACGCCATGAATTCGTCAAGGGCTTTAAAAATTTTTATTTCATATTTTATAGGCAATAAGAGCCACGTTTGCGATTTTTTACCCAAATATGTGGAGTCGTCTTGGACGAGCAAGCTGTGCCTATGTCGGTGTATTTCTTAACAATCACTTTGTTTGTGCAAGCGTGAGAATTAAGGAATATCTTGATAGCTGAAGTTATAAGTCCGTAACAACCCGATTGCTAAATTAACCATTTATTTTAATTGTAATGGATTAGATTATTTACGAAATCTGTTTTGATATGTTAGGATAGCGAATCGCGGATTCAATACCTATTTTTTATTTCTAGCATATATGTTATCCCACTGAACGTAAGAGACCTCTCTTTCTCCTTTCCACTCCTCTCTGTCTTGAGCTAATGTGGACCAATCCTGTATGTAGGCGTCAGGTTCATCCCGCCATCTTCTGGGTCTGCCTCGATGTCACCGGGCGTTTTCTAGGACCCACATATTATGGTGGTGGATTTGACCCATGGGTCGTTGGACATGCGGCAAACGTGTCCGGTCTAGTTCCACTTAAGCTGGGCTTCTTTTTGGGTGACGTCGGCTATTTGTGCTTTGGGGCACAGCACTGTTTTCCTAAAACGGTAGGTTAATCTGACTCCAAGAATGCTGCTCTCCATTGCTCGCTGACAAACCTCAAGCTTGAACCTCAGCTGAACTGTCAAAGACCAGGTTTGAGCGCCATATGTTAGGATACGTATACCTAGTAGGTACGGATACCTAGTCCTACTGTTATATGACTATTTAAGCACAATTTTTTTTTTAATGATTTTAATTAGTGCTTGACTGCGATCCCGCCTGATGGAAAGCAGTGATGCAATCGTTGATGGTAAAGCGCACTAATTTATTATGAGCTTATTCACTCTAGCCTTGAAAACACTTAAATTATAATCGGACGGGAAGATCGCTGCAGGCAATTAATGAGAAAACCTCTTCTACTTAAAGCTAAAATAATGTTGAACTGGATAGCTTTTTGAATATGTTGTATTACACTGAAAACAGTTCATGTTTACAAGGTGCCCTACAAAACGAATGCTAGTTTACTGTTGAGGGATTATCTTTAAATCCAATTTGAGGCCCTGGCAACATCAATGTAGTTTATGACAACACAATAACATGTTAACTAAAATGGGTCATGGAAAGATAAAACATACGAGTCACACAGTTGTAGAGTATAAAGGAAAACTGAAAAATTCGAAGTTGCTTACGACCTTTGGTTAGGATGTATTGCATAGTAAATAACAGACTTTTTAGCTCAAAGATTTGTGGAGACACTTCCGTGTTTTCCGGAAAATTCTTAACTATCGATGTTTGATGTGTGGTTTTGGGCACTCTAATTTGTACTGCTAAGATGCATCCCATTTCTAGCTTTTGGGACACCATTGCCAAATACTCGTTTGTGGCTATTTTGGTTAATCTCACACACACCTATAAATACATATAATGAAGATTATTGGAGCGCGTTCACCAAACTTTATTTTACGTCTACGTTTTTTCAATCTTCGTAATAATTTTAATTACACACTAAGATGAACATCAAAAACATGCGTTTCTCTACAAAACGTTAAAATCCTGAGTAATTTATTATAACCACAGTTAAATAGGTAGGTTAGGTACCTACCTATTTAACTGTGGTTGTAGTACGGTCACCAAAGGAGGTAAGTAATAATAATAAAATTTAGTTTGATAAATATTCGTAAAAAACAGACAGTTCATTTATCAAATTATATTTCATTAGAGGAAATCTATCGGTTTCTTACTAAACTTCAACAATATCCGACGACCCTGGTTACTTATCTCCTTTGGTGACTGTACCTATATAAACTTAACCGAATAATATAACGGTAAAGCCAGTTAACTCTCCTCGTTAAGAAATTCGTAGTTGTAATAACTGCAGTCGTAAAATATCTTACATTGAAGTGAGAAACAATCATCTGTTCTTATTAAATGACCATCCGATCTATTCATTAAAATTCTTACCGCGAAAACATCGGAGAAGTGAGCTGTCAATAGTGTCATTCCATAAAGCATCAACCGGTCTAATCTGTAAAAATCTCACCGTGAATTCTCAGGTCAAGTGATTTGTCATTCTACCCACTACACCTAAGTTTTCACGTTGAGATTTTTACAGAATAGATCAATAGATTAAATGAGGGGTTTGTGGCTAAGTAATAACAGCCGCACGGATCGATCGATCAGGTTAAGCTACGCTTGCCGTGGTTGGTCCGTGGATGGGTCTTTACATACCAAGACCCTTCCGTGCCTAGGAAAGCACATTAAGCTGTTGGTCCCGGCTGTAATTCGTGGATCTTTGACAGTCGTTACGGGTCGTCAGTAGCCCGAAAGTTTGACAACCAGTCTTACCAAGGGGTATCGTATTACCCAGTAACTGAGTTGTGGAGGTCAGATAGGCAGTTCCATGTAAAATACTAGTATTCAGCTGCATCCGGTTAGACTGGAAGCTGACCCCAACATATTTGGAAAAGGCTAGACAGATGATGAGATCGATAGGTGAAATGACAGCTCACTTCATCTATGTTTTCACGGTGAGAAATTTACAGAATAGACCACCAGAATGGTGAAATAACAGCTCACTTCATCTATGTTTTCACGGTGAGAAATTTACAGAATAGACCACCAGAATACATAATATTCTGTGTAGGTAGGTACCTATTCTTTCCTTCCATACGAATAACAGACATCTCTATCACTGAGCATTGTTTTATAATAGAGCGTCCTGTCCTAACCCTCTCTCTGTTGAGACAATTGACAAAAGGTTTTATAAACAAAAAAGGTGAAAATAATATTCACCAATTTAATATACATAGGTAAGTATATAAACTACAGCAGATGAAGGCTGCTCTATTTTTCGCTAGGTTTTGCCAACCGATGAGTTGGTTATCTAGGTTCTCTTCTGCTCATTGGCTACAGTACGATACATTATTTTATGCTCTTTTAATGCTACTAGTACCAGGAGCAGTGGTGGCTTCGTAGCCCCGACTTACGACGGTATAGGTCATGAGTTCGAACCCAGACAGGGAATACTTTATGTATTTCATTTCATCACCACTGCTCTCACGACGGTGAAGGAAAACGTCGGTCGTGAGGAAACCTAAAGTTCGAAGACATGTGACATCCACCAACTCGCACTAGGCCCGCGTGGTGGATTATGGCCGCTCCCTCTCACAGAGAGGAGGCCTGTATCCCAGCAGTGGGAACATTATAGGTCCATTATGTTAATTCTATCACTAAAATGAAGTAATCCCTGTAAAGAACCAAAGGAAAGGTGAAGGGTCAAGCTTGATTCCTGCAAGAAAGAGTGACTCACATAAGTCATATCGAATAGAACAGATTGCCCGTTCCTGGAGCACTGGACCCGTATGCACAGCTGCAGGTCTGGTGCAGCGGGAAGGGGGCATAGTTATAGTCATAGTTATAGGTTTATGAATTAGTGTTTTTATATTTTATTTTAGTTTTATTTTACTCAGAATTTTACTCAGAATGTTACTAACGTAGTTTTATAAGTGTTACTAACAACAATATGAATCATTTGTGTTCGAAATAAATAATAATAATAAGTAGAGGACAGTGTATGGAAAAGGATGAGAGAGGCTCATTCGCCCAGCAGTACGACGATACAGGCAAGACTGGTTGAAAATAACACATACAGTAACAACACCTTAGTATTCCTCGAAGGGTTGAGCAGAAGCGTATATACAGGATAATTTTTTATTCAGTGCGTAAATTTTCACAGGGTTTTCTACCCATGAATATGAACAACTTTCACTATGGGACCATCTCTGAAATCACAAAAAAAAATCAGCTGTTTCTTATAAAAGTTCAATACCTACTCGACCAAAATGTATGAATCTGCTGATTTTTTTTTCGTGATTTCAGAGATGGTCCCATAGTGAATGTTGTTCATATTCATGGGTAGAACACCCTGTAAAAATTTACGCACTGAATAAAAAATTATCCTGTATATGGCACACCCTTATTTTGCCAGTTATATATTATTTTAAGTCCCATATATGCAGCGAGCCTATTTCTAGATAGAAAATGAAGTCCTAGCTGAGTATAATTATTGATTTTCAATGGTATAAAGCAGGTATCTATTAGGCTTACCTACATCATAACAACCACAAGAACAAACATCCTAAACTGTAAACAGGTATTAAAGTAATCAATATCATAATACTTATGATTATGTCGCGATAAAGTTATAGCAACAATGTAATAAGATCGTCGAGATGCAGCCGCAGAGACCGCAACCGATGTACTTGGTTAACAAACAAGTAGACAATGAATGTACTAAGGTTATAGTACCCATAATATTATTATCTGATCCCACAACGAAGCTTTGTAGTAAAAATTTTACTGACGACTTTATCTAAGCTAGATATAGAGAACACAATGATCAGAACAATGGAACAATTTCAAACCGTTACGTACGGCAAAAAAGTCAAAGTGGAGTAGCTATAACTTTTTAAAGATTTGAAGAGTAAAAGTATTTCAATCTTATGGAACCAGTTTAATTAAATGTTGTTTCCGGTCGCCCACCTGTCGTCATAGTTACGTAATAATGAATTACAATAATCCTCCAAATAAAACCAATATTCGATAAAAAAAAAAACACTTTCCATGGAGATGGCGTTAATTTTTATAACAACCACATGTGTAACGGAGTATGGAGGCTTTCTCTCGTTCGTCGGTCATGCACTCCTTTTGGTTGTACTTACTTAAAGTCCGTCACGCTCCGCGTACAGGAATCATGAATGAACAAATTGAATCCACGCCGATTTGTACAACCAACTTTCTTGATGACTATGAATATTTATTGTCCAGTCAAAGAAAGTCATTTACTTAACTACATTTGCCTCTAAAAGGTCTTTTTAAAATAAATTTACATGCATACAGCATGTAGCTTAATGAAGTTTCTACATCTATGTCTCCCATTTTGATTGCTGACGTATACAGAACTACTCATCTCGCAGCCAACAATGAGGCTTTCAGTTAAACCGATGACCAAAATTGCACTAAAAGTTCATCAATCGCGATGATGTATCTACAAAGGTCAGTCGCCGATAGTAGTGTACCATCGCTATGTACAATAGTCATTGGCCTTCGCACCCGTCTCGCTGACTGCCCCTTTTGTTTCAGGGCCCGCGAGCCTCACGGGAGCTGGTTTTGCTGCCAAAATACCTACGTCAACGACACCTAATTCATACGTTACCATCCTGCACGGGTCGCGAGGTCACATTTTAATTGTTTTTACATAATTGTTTCGCAAACCCGATGCGTGTGAATAACCCTTGTGTATCAACCCATTCAAATTGAATTAATAATGCGAGCTGTCGTAACATCTTCAGCGTTAATCACACATTATTTAGTTGATGGTTAATAACTCTGTCTAAACAATAGGATGTTACATTACAATGAGAGAAATATAACCTTGTTGTTTAACTTTTACAAATTAGTGTTAGTGTGTTACATAATTTTTGCATTTCCATTGAAATGAAAGTATGTGAAGCACGCATTGAATTGCCTAAATCCTAGCCCATGTAAATCAACAATGCCAAAGTAATTTATTTCCTAACGATATGACTTTATTCAGACTATATCAAAATAAAAAGCTTTTGGTGTCATCAGAATCTAGCTTCAAAAAGATTGCTTCGAAAGTAGACGTATCTCTTCGTTAGGGAAGATTATGTGCTAACGGAGGCAATACTTAGGCAGCATGAGACAATGAGATACGGCAAGTTAGCAAATGCTCACTTCGGCTTCGTCGCCACGCGCTAGTTCCCTTACCACGATACTGAGCCAAGATAACCCACTGACACAAGAGAGCTTTGGTGTGAAAGAAAAAGTTGTGTTGTGATCGGGTTGAGCATCTATGTTTAACTCTCTGTTGTCTGATTGCTGATGACTTACTGATTGTTTTTAATTAAAACTTCAAATACAGTTTGAAGCATAGATTCGCTAAATAGAAGAGTAGGTAGGTCCTTTAAAAGTTTTGACAGGTAAAATTGCCTCTTTTATTTAAAGAATCTATTTTGCAAAGTACCTATTACTATACCTTATCAAGGTTATCATTAAAAAAACCTACAGAAAGTTGTCACAATTCATACATTTTCGATATGGCAAAGAAAAATCAGTTACCCTGACTGCCATTATGTAAACTACACTACTAATAAGACATCAACGAGATGATAATTTTCACACATTTCCAACGAAAGTGCGAACTGTACCACCTTTCAAAGATAACAATAAATTATCAAAGTAACACTTTGTTCATTACAGGTGTCCGTGAAGTCACGTCGAGGGGTTCAAATCAAGTCAGTGAGGTGACACTTTCACCGATACCGCACGAGTCTTCCCACGGAGAAACCGTGCGAAGTGAGAAAATGGTCTCACCACCAACCAGCAACAAGGCTAGATGTGACAGATGACTGACTACAATGCATGCGAGGGTTACATCTCACCCGACGAGAGTCCGGTTAAAACCGGTTCAGTACAAATGCATCACAGGGTTCTGGTTGCTCCTGACGATTCTAGAAGTAGTGGTCGCCAACAGACCGCCCAGGTTTCTCATAGATGGTCAGTCAGAAATTGTTGTCAGGCTGAAAGAAGGACTTGACACACCAGTGGGTAAGTGCACATACTTTATGCTATTTAAAATATCTCTGCTGTGTGGCATGAATAGAGATATTAGCTGAGACTATAAGCTGTCTACAGTAGCCAGCAGTGGGCATTAGACCGAATCAGTTTCGGGTTCATAAAGAATAGGTGTGCAAATGATACCTAATTATATTATCTACTAATTATTCTAAATACAGACATTAATTTGATATTTCTCAAAAGTATCAATTGACGAAACCACAATCGTAAGACACGGAGACACCGACATTGAACATGATACTTTGGTTCTAATATTATAACTTGCTGTATCGCCTCTCCAAAAGCTAATTCAAAGTTGGACAACCCGACGTTTACCATAAGGTACCGACAACCGGAAATTATTCATACTAGGGGAACGGGTAGAGTGGTGTTGCCACGGCTACCTGTGCAAACATAGGGAACAGCTTTTGTAAGGATCCCTTGCTCACCCTGCACTTTACTAATGGTCGATGTGACGTAACAATGAGTAACGATTAGTCAACCGAAATATCCAAAGCGTAAAGTCTCGTAAAATACCTGGTGATGGGGTTCGAGTTTCGACTATTTGGTATTACAAAAGAAATTGAATGTCAGCCTGCCCAGAATAATGACTTAATGGGGATGAGTCACATAAAATGGAATAACCGAATTATTTCTGAATCATGATTGTTTGGAGCTATGAAAAGTTACACCTTCCTATGTATCCTGATAACATTAGTGAGGAGAGAGTTACTTTATCCATTATCTAGGTTCTTTCTTCCACATTGACTGATATACCTAGCCTTCATTCAGGTTATGGTCATGGGTTAGCCAAGGCTTTCCCTTAATCAGCAGAACAAAAGGTGATATTTAAAATTATTTGAGTTGCATGTTACAACATTAAGAATGAAAGCTTGCTAGATTCGACAAGGCGCGATGTTTTGTTAGAACATCTTGATTTGGTAGAGGTACTTATCACTTGACCGCTGCCTGATGAAAAACTCGGGGACATAATAATTTTATGAATCTGCCCTTCCAAACTTTCTGCCTTACCCTGCATTCGTTCAGTTTAGATCTTCTGCACTCTTATCTACGTGTGATATACCTACCTAATTACTTTTATTTTCTTTTAACTACTCGTCAAACACAAACGGTAAATGCCGTAAATAGTGTATTCAACTAGGTATGTGTGTGTTTAATTAAGAGAATTTACCGTTATTTTAATTTCAGGTAGCCTAATATACCGGCTGAGGGGCGTTGACCCCGATGGAGATTCGTTACAATTTGGAATTAGAGACCAAATCGGTAGTGATATTATAAGATTAGAAGCCATTTCAACCAACGAAGCTAATATTTATTTAGTTAAGGAATTAGATAGAGAGGTGAGTTTTTTTTCAATAGGTAGATATACGATGTTTGACGTTGGTTTTGGCCTTCCCACAGAAAGGAGGCCTGGGTCCCAGCAGAACATGATAGGCTAATTATGTGTGTTGGACCGACTGTTACAGTATCAATATGTAAGTCGAAGTCCAATAGGTAAAGTTATTAGTCGATACTTGCCTACCTACGAGTACCTGCATGTGTGGTTTACTAATCTAAGTAGATGAAAAGCATCTATTGTAAATCTAAGGCAGTACCTAATTAAAGGTTAAAGAAACTTACTTAAATGAAGTTTGACCATAATTACAGAAATACGCTGCCTTGGACTAGTCGAGCTTGATGGTAGGTACAAGTCTGTCTATAAAGTCATGAAAATAATGTTTGAGGAACTAACATTATTCAAAAGTAGGGTAACACTAAATCATAGTACATCGAATGTCATCGGCTGTCATCGACTTGTTGTTTATCTCGTTATCTATTGGATTTTTAATTGCTTTTCAAATCTACGTGGATAAAACTCTGAAGAAACGTGTTAAATATGAGGAAAACTAATAGGAGTGGGGCTCGGGAAATTATTTTTAAAGTGTATCAGCGATGTTTGTTAGAACACCAAGCTGGACAAATTTTATCAAATTTGGATGATATTTGTACTCGAACAGCAGCTATGACAGGTATGTAATCGTGTTACTGTTTGTTTTTTATCTACCACAAGTTACAAATTTACTAAATATACGATTTTAAGATTAAAATAAGGATTGTTTACATTGCGCATTAATAGGTTAGAGTGCAAATATAAGTAGGCCATATTGTAGTGCAACCAGAACTTTTGATACTTTTGGGTGATCAAATTTACAGATGGTTTTAAATATGAATAAGTTTTGACATGTTTGAAATTAAAAAAGTGCTATCTATTTTCTGTTAGATATTACATATTATTATTTTTTAAATATTACTTTCAGGAAAATCTGAGACTACAGTCAGGCGTATTGTAGATGAAGGATATAAAAATGATGGCAAATTTGGAACCCCTGGCAAACACAGATCAGGCCGTCCTAAGAAAGAAATGGATGACTTCAACATAAGTGCACTTCGACAAAAGATTCAATTCTTTTACTCGGTAAAGAAAGAAGTACCAACCTGGAAATTTCAGGTAGTCGCAAACATTGAAAAAGAATATTATGAACGAGGAAGAACCCTATATCAAGATATAGATGAGTTAGTCATTCGCCTAAGCGAAGATAGCAGCAGCAATAACAGCAGTAGCGAAGACATTGTTAGTGACGCAGCTGACAATGAAAATACTTTTTTTAGCGTAGAATATTTGGAATCAGATGATGAAAGTAATTAATTATTATGTTATGGGATATTTTTCATTAATAAAAACAGTTAAAACATATAATAAAAAATATGTATGTACAGACGCCAGCAGGTCAAGCTACCCAAAACTGTCAAATTTTCCCAATCAACCTTTAACCTTAATGCTTTAACGATAAAGTTGAAAATCTATTAAAGAAATTTGACAGATTGTAGTAACTTGATGTGCTGGCGTCTGTACATTTTTCATTTATTTACTCATTTTATTTGAACGACAGATACCATGGATTTGTGCTATCTGATCGTTTATGCAAACTAATGAAGGTCGGAAGGAAAACATCGTGAGGAAACCTGGACTTATAATTAATATAAGTCTGAAATCGCCAACCCGTCTTGAGCAAGCGCGGTGATTAAGGCTCGTGCCTTCTCTGTTGAGAAGAAGGAAACTCGTGCCTTCCTGCTGGGCAAACCAGCAGTGAGATAGTTATAATATATATTTTATAATGAAGGTCGCATCATTGTCTATGGTTTCTGTAATCTTTTTAAATAAGATTTCGAGTTTTACGACTTTACCTTTTCTATCCAGTATAAAAAAAGCGTCTCGTCGTTTTCATTAAAACCAGGTTTGCTTCTAGTACAAAATAATGTGCTAGTATCAAAATCAATTTAGTCACACTATACAGGGTTGCTACGTGCACGACCGCAGCGCCCTCATTATTTTTCATGACTTTATAGACAGACTGTACCTAAATCTCAAGGACGCAGCGACGAAATTCTTATGATTTTCTTACTACTGGCTGTTTTAGCAGAAAAAATGTTACAAAGCCATTTTATTTGGTTGTCATTAAAAATAAATCATTTTTATTTTTATTCGGTGAATGGCTTTATATGACAATTTCGACCAAATAAGCCAGTATTTAAGCAGAACATTAAAAAGTTTAACAAAATGAGTTTACCATCGAGACTTCTAAAATATTTTTTACTGTTTCAGGTCCGTGATGAATATTCTTTTGTACTAACATTGACTGATGGGCATTTAGGAGATGGAAACTTCATAACGCAAAGCTTCTTGTTGTTAGTCGAAGATGTAAACGACAACGAACCAATTTTCAAACCATTTCCTTCCGCAATCACGGTAAAAGAAGATGCGTCTCCTGGCATTTTAACTACTGTAGAAGCAACGGATCTTGATGAAGGAGCTTACGGACAAGTAAACTATTATTATTTTATATTTTTTGTATTGTAGAAAGTGCAATAAAATTAAAAAGAAACACTCCCTATACGGTTCGGACAACTGATCGGAGCATCAAAGGACGTACTTTAAAAAATATATCTCTCAACCAAATAAAAGCCTGGCAAGTGCCATGAGATAAGAACCAAAAAATGAGATGAATGATTAGAAATGCAGGGGTGAATCGAGACAGTATGCAACTGCAAGCTTCATAAACGTCTCACTATTTTCAGCTGTCAGCATTGGCTGTGTGGCTGTCAGTGTCAGTCATATGTCAATGTCTTTGTAACGTAAGTCGCAAGATGATGAAAAGTTTGAAAAGCTTTGTTTTTGTTTATAAAATCTTTTTTTTAGGTGCTATACCACTTACAAGAGCTAGATGGAGATGTACAAAACTTCGCTGTGCAAACCATTAACGGGAAAGGAGTGATCCGATTGACAAATCGGTTGGATTATGAACGGAAGTCGTTGTACCAACTTCGAGTGCTGGCTGTGGACCGTGCTAACCAAGGCAGAGTTAATACTGGCACTGCTGCTATCCTTATTAAGGTGCAGGATGTAGAGGACCAGCCTCCAGAGTTCGTTGTTGCCAGTCCTGTGACTAGGATCAGTGAAGATGCACCTGTTGGTACCTCTGTTTTGCAAGGTAGGTTAAGCATTTTCCTTACAATGTAGATTGCCTATTAATCAGACCGTAGCCTATAACGTGCTTGGTTGATCATACGCCTTGAAAATTTTGGGATTTTGAACTTTTGATTCAAAAGTTTCTATTAAAAGTTTGACTTAGGTAGGTACAGCGGGCTGGTGTCCGCAACTCCACGACAATGCGCGTATTTTGCGTACCTCAAAAAAAAAGTTTGACTTAACTACATTATAGATATTAGATGGATGTTGATTAGGTACAGTCACCAAAGGAGATAAGTAACCAGGGTCGTCGGATATAGTTGAAGTTTAGTAAGAAACCAATGGATGTTTTCGAATAACATTTAATATGTATGATTAATAGAAAACACACTGGATTTATCAAATTAAAATTCATTTGAGAACATCCATTGGTTTCTTACTAAACTTCAACTATATCCGACGACCCTGGTTACTTATCCCCTTTGGTGACTGTGCATTATGTAAGATAAAATTATACTATATAATATTTAGGTAACACTTTGAAGTCTAAAATTATTAAGTAAAGCAGTTAATAATATAAATAACAAAATCATACTTTCATTTCCAGTGCGAGCTATTGATGGTGACCGAGGTATAAACAACCGCATATCATACAGCATCATAGCAGGGGGAGAAGAACATTTTGACATTGACAGTAGTTCTGGAGTTGTGTACACTGTCAACCAGCTTGATAGGGAGGACCCTAATAACAGCAATGGGGCTTACATATTGGAAATATTGGTTAGTGTATTTAAAATTCAAATTATTTACTTTATCAACCTGCAATTTGGTTAAATTTGGCTTGTATCATGAAGCAGCAAAATGTCGTAAGCTTTGAGTTTATTTGGATCAATGAGGTCTATGATGGCACTCTCTATGTTCCCTTCCTTATTTGGCCCATCTGCCTTCAAAGCAAGAGTGAACAGGCATCTTCTGGGCACGCTTGTTCCATCATAAACCTCTTTCCATCAGGCATGATCGAGGTCACAACCAGGCCCAAACAGAAATAAAAAAATGTACTTATGTCTCTTTCAACAAACAAACAAACAGACAAACAGTATTCTTACATCTACCTCTAAAGTCTATGATAGAAGATATTGTTTTTAATTATAGAATGCTTCGAAAAAATCTGTTTATATACTTTATTTAGCCAAAAAAAGATACATACTGATTTCATTATTTTACATAATTACAGGCCACAGAAGAATCCCGCACCATATCACCGATGCCCAGTGCCACCACCGAGGTGACAGTCATAGTAACCGATGTAAACGATGAAACACCAAGGTTTAGGAATGACAGATATGTTTGTGAAGTATTGGAGAATGCACAACAGAATACCCCTCTTACATTCCTACAGGATGCTATTCCTGAGGTCTTTGATTATGATCAGGTAGGAATATTTTCAACCTGTTTTGATACTTTTGCCCTGCAGTGAGACATCTTAGGACAAAGGTACTAAAACAGGTTGAAAAAAAACATTAATACTTATAATATATAATGTATATGTATTATTATTATTTATTTTTATAGATTTATATAAAATTTGCCTACCAAATATGCTCTATACAATAAACTAGTTCCAAAGAAGAAAGTGAGCTTAATAAATGCTTGTGTAACAACTCCTTGTGAACACGCAGACTATCATCATTTTACTACTAGCTTCATCTTTTTGACTGACCAACCCTTAACAATTCAAAAGTGCCTGTTAGTTGAAATAAATAGTTTTGAGATTTTTTTTTTAGTTTTTTATTATAATTATAAATCCCTTGCTGATTTCAGCCACGGTGACTATTTCTGTTGCTGATGACGCTATTTTTATATTTCCAGGGTAAAAACGGAACATTCGAGCTATACCTAACTGGAGATCATGGCGTGTTCGACGTGACGCCGTTCAAAGGTATCAACGAGGCTTCGTTCCTCATCAGAGTCAATGACGCATCCTTCTTGGACTATGAGAAGGTCACTGTTATGAATTTCAGTCTAGTCGCCAAAGAAATTGTTCCCAAAGATCCTAAAATGAGGTATGTGCGAGAAGTTCTGATGATATAACATTCAAGTTTCATTCAGTTCTTCAACAACTTTATGAACCCAATGCCAAGTGAACACAATGAATTACACCATTCATTGATTTCACTTGACAAGAGCTTCATTAAGTTTGTGAAAAGCGGGATTATAAAAGCCAAATTTTAAATTATTGTATTTCAATATTTTAAATGAAATTTCTAGGTTTTTCTGCCAGACTAGAACTACTTGCTTACAAGGGTAAAAAAATTATGTTACCGATTCGATTTGGCTCCCAAGATACAAGCAAATGTCTAGTTTGGGGATGACCATCCAATCTATTCTTGTAAAAAATAGACCAAAACGTCTTAACATTAAGTCCAAATTAACCTAAACAGACAAACTATAAGTATTCTATTTTCTCTACATTCCAGCATAGTGCCAATAGTAGTCCACATAAAGGACGAGAATGACAACTTTCCGGAGTTCACAGAGTCATTATACACAGTATCGATACCAGAGAACTGTGGGGTTGGCACCACTGTCGCGTGGGTGCAGGCGCTTGATCAGGACTCCGATAACTATGGAACGAGGGGCATTAGATATACCAGTCTTGGAGGGAGTATTGCTAATCTGTAAGTACAACCTACTGTTATTGGTTTAATGTGACATTCCATGGTATAGCAACATTCAAACTCATCCTGTATAGCACGTCTTTTATACAGGTTAGTTTACATCATAAAATGTAATAGCTATACAGACTAAAGATTTATTATTAATAAATCTGTTTTAATTTTTTGCATTCAACAAAACGGATTTCTTGTCTGAAATCACTATGATTGACCATGCTGGTATTAATAAATCAATAGTTATACAGACGTATGTTAGCTACCTTTTCCTTCATTACAATCATTAACAACCATTAATAAACCTTCCAGACTGAACCTCAACCCAATATCAGGAGTAATAACAGTAAAGCAAGCGGGTGGCGACAGTTTCGACCGCGAGTTAATTTCGCGTCATTACCTCACCGTCGAGGCTCGAGACGACTTAGGCAAAGGAAACAGGAATACAGCCCAGTTGGTAATAAACATAGAGGATGTAAACGATAACGCGCCGATGTTCCTGGCCAATAAGTACGAGGCCAGGTTGTTGGAAAATGAAAAAGAGTTTGAAAATCCACTCGTTCTCGAAGCTAGAGATTTGGATTTAAATGGTATGTTTTACAAATTATTATTAAAAAAATCCGTTACATATGTTTTAAGTACACTATATGAAAACGGTTTTTGAACATTTACACTTATTTATGAATTTGATGTCTTCCTTAAAAGGCGCATGATTAATAAACTAGAAAAAAATCAAAATCAAGTAATTTATTCAAATTAGGCTGAGAATCAGCACTTTGCGAACGACAAAATTACAAAAAACAGTCCCCCAAAAACCCCCTTCCCCCACCCCCCCCCCTTCCCCTAGGTCTAGGCCTTTACAGATAGATATTAGATAAAGCGAACAAATTATAATACAATAAAACTTTTGAGAATTACACATGGCAATGGCTATTATGGCTGAAAATTATCTTTTACAGGCTACCTTACAAAATTGTTTTAATGAATATTATGCAACATAATATATATAGCTAATTTGTTTCATTCCTTCTAGGTACAAAGAATAGCCACATAGAATACTCAATAGTCAGCGGCGATTACAAGAACAACTTCTCAATAGATCCAAATCTAGGTATCATTACCCCGGTGGGGAGACTGGACTTCGAACAGATACCGGGAGATAACAGCAACTTACGACCGATACATCTTACTGTGAGTATAATTTTACTAGAGGAACCTGATTATAGCCTGCTTGCACCACAAATCACTTTAGTGCATTTAACGCTAAACCACGACTAATTTAAAACATCGTTGTGATACTGTTATTAATCGTTTGAAAATGACAAACACAGAATAATGTTTTAAATACGTTTAGCGTTAAACACATTTAGTGGTTTGTTGTGCAAGTGGGCTTTAATCTTCTTCTTCGTGTCGCAGGCACGAATGTATTTTAAATGTTTTTGTTTGGAACTCACAAGGGTGCTTGTGACATACTACGCCACAGATCTGAGTTATTATAAAAACTAATGACCCTACATACTCTAATCGTATTGTTAAGTATCAAAGTTGATGCAGTGAGCGACATTTATTATGTCAAATAAAACGCAGACAGCGCTTAATACCACTCACCTTGAACAATTTTACCAAACTGAACTAATACCTTAGTTCAGTTTGGTAAAATTTTATTCAGTATCAATTTTACCAAACTGAACTGAGGTAGTTTGGTAAGCTGAGTCCTACGTGTTATTCTGCGTCTTACTGCACTGCGGACTTGACTCAACCTACCTTCATATTACTATGGGCAAATAAATCGTTTTAGAAAACTTAACGTTTAAAACCATAACATTCATTATCCTCAGGTTCGGGCCCGCGACTTCGGCGAACCGTCCTTATCGTCGACAGTGCCGGTGACGATCTACGTTCAAGACGTGAACGATCACTCGCCGCTGTTCCAACAGATGATGTACAAGAGATCTATACCAGAGGACATGCCGGGAGGAACTAGTGTACTTGAGGTATGTAACTAATGCTTAAATTGATGGCAATAAACATAAAGTTTATTACTAACTCGTTTCTATTTTATGAAGAAGTAAAGTTGTTTGTTTGGAAAGAATAATCTTTGTAAATACTGATCCGATTACAAAAAATCATTCGCTGTTAGAAAACTACACTATTTCCGAGTGACATACTCGTAGCATACTCTCATGCCAGAAAAGTGCGAGTGTTTTGTGTGTACTATCGCCGGAACCTATATCTGACCATTTTGAAAACAAAATCCCGTGCACATGATGACCACAGCTGCGTCCGTAAGTAAAACAAAAGGGGATCCTTTTAGGTCGACTAATAATATGCGCTGCAAGCAGGAATAGGCCTTACGGTGATCAGATATAGGTTTTGGCGATAGTACAAATATATCTCCTTGCCATAAAAACCAATAAAAATATTATTAATGTGTTAGTAACTCTATCTCTCTGTTACCTTTTCACGCATCGACGGCTGATTTCAGTGAAATTTGGCACCCCTGTAGTGTCTACAGGGGTGTCAAATTTCACTGTAGACTATGACCAGGGCTAGGATTAGGACATATGACATTTTTGATCCCGGTAATACATTCCCGTGAGATAATTCGCGACCATCACGTAAGCGAAACCGCGGGTAACTGAATCGAATACAAAGATACTCCAGTGCATCTGAACTGCTAAACAAATCCTAATTAATACTGTATTCCCTCCTCAGGTTAAAGCCCGTGACGCAGACGGCTCATCCCCCAACAACCGCGTAGTATACCGCATACAGCGCGGCGCCAGTGACAAGTTCGTCATAGAGTCCCGTACAGGAGTAGTGTCAGTTGCTAATGGATCTACACTGGATCCTGATAAGACAACGCCGAAGAGCAATAGATATACACTTACTGTGGTACGTATATTTTCTATTAAGGGCTGATTTTTCCAACGCCAAATCATTTTATCGGAGGAATAATTTTGAAGTTCTTCCATTCAAAAACTGTCAGACGTCATTTTTATTCCACGTATAAAAATTATCTGTCGATTGAAAAATCAGCTCTTAATTAACTTACATCTCCCAATAGCAGTCTGAAAAGGTTCCAAGAGACTTCTATAGACCTCTTATTTTAATGGCATATATTAATTTGTATATTTTAGTATTGAACTCTTCTTGATCATGCTCCAAAAATATTCTATCTAAAGTATTCTAAAGCATAAAATTTCTGTCCCTATCCAAAGCATGGCGATAAAAGTTACCTATAGTCGTTCTTGCAGTTTTTGGGCTGAATTACGCTATACTTGTTCTGAAATCAGAAGGCCAATTTTCGTAATTTAAAACGTTCAAAATCTAGTCGCAGTCTCATCTCGGCGACAATCATGTCAAAAACTTGTCAAAATGTATGGAAATTTGATATATTTTTGACAGATTGAGACTGAGATCAGTTTGTGAACGTTCTTAAAATTACGAGAATTGCCCCTCTGTTATTTACCAGAAACTCTGGTATTCTGAAAACGAGACACTGTATGGGTCTCAAGGCAGCTCTTCCTTACAAATACAAATAGCTATTGTGTTATATTTAAACAAAATAATAATAAAAAAGAAAGAAAATCAGTTAATTCTGAACAAATGAAACTCACATCACAAAAAGTATACACTATTATACTAATAATGGTATAAAATATACTATAGGTGGCGTTAGATGGCGGTATTGGTGACCAGCAACTAAGTGCAGCAGTGTTAGTGAACATCACCATAGTGGACGTGAACAACAAGCCGCCGGTGCTCGTGGAACCTGGCACTATCACCGTCAGGGAGAACACGCAGGTGATTAGTACACTCTTTGTGCAACACTGGGATAAGGGTCTGTCTTCTTCATCTTCGGGTCGCTGGCACAACTGCATTTTACATCTTGTTTTCCGAAAACTTTGCCACTTCCACGGCGTTGTCGGTGGCAACGCAGAGGTCACTTTGACTGCATGTTTTGGGATACAGAGGGCAGGATAGGAGCCGCCAGGGCTGCGGGTTGTTCGAAAGAGATACCGTGGCCCTTGGCACAGGCAACTGAAGGAACACGGGTGGGTTTTAGTCAGTAAAAGTCTGACACTCCCTTCCGCTCCGCCCAGAGCGGGAGGAGTCATTTGATGACTTCCAACTCCAAAAAAAAAAGAGCAGAATAGGAGGTGGAGCATGGTTTGTGACATAACTCCACAATCCCACCCTACTGCCGTTCCGTCAAGGTAGCCCCACTTACCAGGTTGGACTTACATCTTTCCACTTTTATGAATCAAGGATCTGTTATGATATCAGCCTATCACTGTCCCTCTGCAGGATAAAGGCCTCTTCTCATACAGAGCGCTTCTCATGCGAATATCATCATCATCATCTGCCTAGCCTTTTCCCAACTATGTTGAGGTCGGCTTCTTCTCATGCGAATATACAGATTAAAAAATAGTCCTTAAGAATTGAAAATTTTATAGAGCCTTCACAAGTGTCCATCAGTCAAGTAACCTGGCCGACTAGCTAATCTGTTCACCAAATTGTGACAACTGAGCTATTATTTTATAGGAAACGCATGCTAACACAAAAAAGAAATTAAAAAATTACGCTCGTCTGACACGTTCCAAGTCGTCAGTATATCTGTTTCGTGGAACCGGTAAGAAATGTATCCGTCTGTCTAGAGTTAGAGCAGTAGCAATGACAATCTGACACAGTATGAAATTTTCTTGTGTCCGTGTATAAAGTATCCATACTATTTCAAGCAAGTTTATTTCCTCAGGTAGGAACCCAAATATACCGCGCAGCTGCCCACGATCCTGATGACCAGCCAGTGTTACGGTATGCCATAGACAAAACCGGCAGTGTTGCCAGAGATGAAGACGGCATACCTATATCTATGGCGGAGTATGATTTTCTGTCCTTATGGGACTTGAACGCGGTTGATGGGACTCTGAAGGTTGTCAGGTAAATAAACATGTTGTTCATTCCAAAACATTTATATGATCTTACTACGATCAACTCTATGTAGTCCTTAACAAAGGATAAGTCTTCCTATCATTCCATTACGAGTTATTAAGGGAGACTAAGATTCTATAATGAAATGAATTGGTACTTCAGATTAAGATTCTACTAAGAAAGTAATTGGAATGCATCTTCATATTATATGAACAACAAACCACGATGACTCCAGTTTATTTAATTGCAGAAAAACCTCGACAAACAAAACACTAATGCATAAATATATTTGGCACGTTCTAGTTAAGCAAATCCAGATTAAGACAAAGCACCAAAAACTCACTGAATAATATCTATCATTAAATCAAGTTTTTTTTTTCCTAACAGACTTTTAGACCGAGAAAAACTCGAAATAGTGAAACTAGTGATAACAGTTGAAGACATGGCAGCCATCGACGGTGGTCCTCGACAAACTGCATCAGCGACCCTCACGATAATAATCGACGATGAGAATGATAACAACCCGGTGTTCAGAAAACCTCTCTATAAGACCTCTATCACTGAGAACTCGAAGAATGGAGTTAATATAGCAACAGTGATCGCTGATGATGCTGATAAGAATAAGAGTATGAATTATTTTGTTGAAGGCAAGTATCCATTTTTGTTTAACTATACCTAGCAACCTGCTGGGACATCAACGCGCAACCTTTTACCATGGATTCAGTATATGATAAGACCTCCCTGCTAGGGTAGCGGGATTGTCCGAAAGGGTTACCGCTGCCCTGGAACATAAAGGGCTAAGGAAGGAACACGGGTAGGTTTTAGTCAGTAAGAGTCTGACACTCCCTCCTGCTCCACCCAGAGCGGGAGGAGTCATTTGATGATTTCCCATCCTCAAAAAAAAAAAAAAAAAGACCTCCCTGCTGTTTTTTTTTTTATAGCTGAAGAAAATTTTCATCACTAGGGATGGCCGCAATTTCATCTAGAATCGTGTTCTGAATCTGTGGTAACAGGTTGCGCGTCGATGTCCCTGCCACCCTGTATTTAACAGTATATTTCAATCCCTTCGATGTACTGAAGATGTGAATAAATGGAAGAATAGATGACAAAATAAACTGGAACTGTTTCTGGAAGACTGTTCCTTTTCTTTTGTTGTTACATATCGCAGAAAATTGCTCAATTTTCTTTTATTTTGATAAAGCAACCAAAATGAAAAGATTAAACAGCAGATTAGATATATTTAAGAAACTGGCGATGAAAAGAGATATTCCGTTTATCCATCTCAAAAAATCCACCCTAAGGTGGATAAACGGGAACGTATGTCCGAGAATTCACCCTAGGCCTATACTCTGTTCACTAGGTTAACCGTTTTTTGACAGATCGAACTAGTGAGCAATTATATATTTTTTGTCAAAACTGATACACGTACGGTATTATAATATCTGTAAGAAGCCATAAATAAGATAATTCAATAAGATAAGGCAGTTTATATATGTATTTTATTACGCATTTGAAAGTTAACTTTTACGTAATCTGGAATATGTGCGTTATAAGACAGCTGTCAAAAAACGGTAACCTGATGGACAGGGTATAGTTGGGTAAACGGAATTTATAGGCTTAGGGTGGACTTCTATTCTGTCTCGGTGTGCTGCAATGGGTTGAAGTGGATTTTTTTGAATGGAGAGACTGAATAACACGATGAAAACCACGCTAGCTAGAACGAAAAAAAAATAACATGTCCTTTAACCAGAAAAAATAATAATAATAAAATCCCTGGACATTTCACACAGCGCCATCTAGTCCCAAGCTAAGCAACCTAATGCTTGTGTTATGGTAACAAGATGGCTGATAAACTACTTATATACATTTTTTTTTTTTTTTGTAAATACATACATATTATAGATAGAAAAACACCCAGACTCGGAACAAATACATGTAGGTCATACAAATATTTGTTCCGTGCGGGAATCGAACCCGCGACACGCAGCGCAGCAGTCAATCGCTTAACCATTGCGCCAACCGTGCCGTCATAATGGATGACAAACTATAATATTTTTATCAACAGGTCGCGACGAGCTTCTAAACCTAGTTCACATGGACAGCAAAACCGGCGAGGTCGTAGTAGCGAGCAAGATAGACCACGAACTGTATCCGTGGATCAACCTCACTGTCAAAGGAGTTGACAGCGGTATACCATCACGGTATTCAGTCGTCGACTTGTTTATTCAGGTAAATGAAAGAAAGAAAGGAAATACAGTTATTTTCATTAAACGTGAGGCATAAAGAAAAAACATGGAGAAATATGCGTCGTACCCATACAAAAAGGCCATAGTTCAGCATAATGCAGTGACACTTTGTGAGACAGCGATAGTTTAATAACAGCGCTGATATTACCCAAAGTGTTAGGCAGGGATGTTGTTAGTACATCAACATTTTGCCATTTATTTAAACTCATTGTAAAAAGGGGGGCGACCTGATTGAGCAGCTTATATAATCGGGTCGATATTACCTCCACCATAAGGTAAACAGAAGTACCTAAGTCACCTTATTTGTAGTTTTACTGTATTGAGGCATATCCAATGACACAGTCATACCTATTTTAGAAACCTATATATGCCGTTTTATAAGGAAAAATAACAGAATTATAAAGTATAAATAGAAAATATACAATTATGTACTTAAAAACCTTATTGGATGCCATTTACCCTCATAGTAACTTAACACTTATTAGCTTATAGCTAGATGTGAATAAAAAAAAAATTATTTGCGGAAAACATGACGCAGAGAAAGAAAAAAAAACAAGTTGGGGGAAAATAACCGTCACATCCAACTCCACTGTGATACTTTACAAAAATAAAACCATTTACACTGAAGATTATTTCTAGGTTCTAGACGAAAACGACAACAACCCGATATTCGAGTCTTCAGCATTCGAGTACCGAGTTCTAGAAGACGTAGAACCTGGGACCACCATTGCTAACATTCTGGCACGAGACGCCGATTCGGGCGAGTTCGGAAAAATCACGTACTTACTCGATCGGATGTCCACGCAGGTAAGATTAATAGGGAAATACTAGCTATAAGACATTAATTTATTCTATTCCTTCATTGACAGACAATGCGCAGCCTAACCCCTGATAACAATAATTCCCTGGTTGTCCCAACCCTATACATATCAGGGCGGGCAGCACTAGCGATCGACACAACAACGATCGATAGGGTATTGTATTCGGGAGTGAGCGGGAGAGTGACGTATCGTGTTAATTCCACTCAGTATAATATACGTGTGATATTATTACAAGAATCCGTGTTTTAATTTGAAGTCTTTCTAACAGGGGTCTAGCAGCATGAAATTGTAAAAAAAAAAATCAAACAAAACAAGCTCCTTTTATCACAAAGATATGCTAAGAAACGATTTTTGAAAATTCACCCCCTAAAGGGTTTAGTAGGGGATGAAAGTTAGTATAGAAGTGCGATATTTTTGTCGATGGGAAATCCCATCGGTTGCGGGTTTCTGATTCGTAAAGAAAGGTGATGATTTTCAATCATTTCAATGCAAACATTTGTTCACTGAGACGTAAAAGAATACCGAATACGCTCCGTCATCAAATATGTCTAACCGTTGTAGAAGCTTTCCTACCTTTTGTCCACGATAACAATGTTGAAATTACACTCGAGAGCAATGAATCCGGGTCACTTAAAGAATGTTAAAAATCTCGGAAACTAAAAATGATAGGTTAATGCAATAAATTGTATTTAATAGACAATGTAATACTCCTTAAATGAAAGTAAAAAAAATATGAGTCACCATACATTTTATTAACACAAAATTACATAAAGAAAAAAACTGCTGATCTCTCCTTAAAACAAAAATAGGAAACATGAAATTTTTGAACTTTATTACGATTTTCTTGAATTTTAATACTTCGTATTGCCTCCTCGTGCTTCCATTACTGCGTTTACGCGGTTTGGCATGCTGTACACCAAGTTCCTTATACGATTTTGGGGAATATTCTCCCATTCCTCTGTGAGAGCAATTTTGAGCTCACGAAGCGTGATTGGGGGAGGGTTTCGTTGTTTTACGCATCTGCCTAGTTCGTCCCAAGCATGCTCGATCGGGTTGATATCCGGGCTGCGCGCTGGCCACTCCATACGAGTAATGTTTATCTCTTGAAGGTAGTCATTCACAATCCTACCTGTATGAGGTCGGGCATTGTCATGCATAAATATAGCATCCTCACCTAAATTGACCATAAATGGACCAACGTGATCATTGAGGATTTCTTCCACATATCTTACGCTAGTTAAAGAGCCGTTTTCTATGATCACCAGCTCTGTGCGACTTTCAGAAGAAATTCCGGCCCACACAAGTACAGACCCACCACCGTAGGCTACTTTTTCTTCGATGCATGCTTGCTTGAATCTTTCCCCTGGTCTTCGATACACTCTGTGTCTTCCATCGTGCTTGTAGAGCATAAATTTTGATTCGTCGGAGAACATAACTTTTGACCAATCTTCAATACTCCAATTTACGTGGCTCTGGGCATATCTTAGTCTTGAAATACGATGCCAACGCTCCAGTTTAGGGCCGTTTGCAGGTCTAAGGGGTTTTAAGTTAGATTCAGCAAGCCGACGTCTTACTGTCCATGCACTTGGGTTACTTCCTCCGAGGCGTCGAAACTGATTTGTGAGTTCAGTTCCTGTGAGAAAGCGATTTCGAAGCATGGTGTTCACCAAGTATCGGTCTTCTCGTGCTGTGGTACACCTGGTTCTGCCCGTTCCTGGTCTGCGTAGGTTAGAACCAGTTTCTTCGTAACGTCGGAGAACTCTTTGTACTGTTGACAGCGACACACCGACAGTCCTGGCTGTATCGCGCTGACTCCGGCCGGTTTCCAGCATTGTAAGTATTCTGGTGCATTCTTCAGGCGTAAGCGACATAATTTCAGCTTGAATAATGAATATAGAGCACTATCAACATGGTTTATGTACCCACATAAATGACAGATTACAAACAAAAGCAAAACCAAATGCTGTAATTTCGTAGTTCCATCTTCGAAAGTGGCCCTTTTTCAAATTTGATTTTTTTATGATATAACTTTACAATAACTAAGAAGTTTTAATACCTTCATTTAAGGAGTATTACATTGTCTATTAAATACAATTTATTGCATTAACCTAGCATTTTTAGTTTCCGAGATTTTTAGGATTCTTCAAGTGACCCGGATTCATTGCTCTCGAGTGTATTTTAATTTGCTAAGCAATCATTACACTGTTCACATTGCGTGAACGATACAGTAAAAACTAAAACGTACCCACCTACGCACTTATTTTAACCGTTTCGTGTACCTACTATACGGAGCCAATAAAGAGCCCGTAAAGTTCCTACTGTAGGGACACAGGTCTCCTCTCTTTTTGAGAGAGACGTGAATCCTATACGGATGTCTAATTCTAATTAGACTAAAAACAACTAGAACATTACAAGAGATTTTTTTCAAAATTAATTTTCCTTTCTTTTCAAGTGACTTTTCAGCGTAATCATAAATGGATTCATCAATAACACTTTCTTCCGCAGGGCAAGTTTTTGATAAACGCGGACACAGGTGCTTTAACAGTCTCTGATTGGCTGGACCGAGAGACTCAAGCCACATACAACCTTGTCATAGAAGCCTGGGACAACTATCAGTTTGGATACCTTAGTGGCGAGAGTCGTAATGCTTTCAAACAAATTGTGTGAGTAATAATAACTTTTTTCTTTGCAAGATTCATCATTAACTTCCCTCTACCCTCTAAATTCATATAATCCTATTAAATGACTATTTCATGTAAATATCAATTAATGGGATTAAATGAACTTGAGGATTGAATTGGTGATTTTAATTATTATAACCCTATAAATACATAGTTCTTACTGTCACGAATTATATTTTGTTCAACATACAACCTGACACTAGACTGCAAATTACAAAAAAAAAAAGCGGCCAAGTGCGAGTCGGACTCGCCCATGAAGGGTTCCGTTGAGTTGATTGAATGAAAGGTAAATTGCGATTTACGATTTATGACGTATTAAAAAAAAACTACTTACTAGATCTCGTTCAAACCAATTTTCGGTGGAAGTTTACATGGTAATGTACATCATGTATTTTTTTTAGTTTTATCATTCTCTTATTTTAGAAGTTACAGGGGGGGGACACATTTTACCACTTTGGAAGTGTCTCTCGCGCAAACTATTCACTGTAGAAAAAAATGATATTAGAAACCTCAATATCATTTTTGAAGACCTATCCATAGATAACCCACAGGTATGGGTTTGATGAAAAAAAAAATTAGTTTCAGTTCTATATGGGGAACCCCCAAAATTTATTGTTTTTTTTTTTTATATTTTTGTGTGAAAATCTTAATGCTGTTTACAGAATACATCTTACCATGTTTCAACAGTATACTTATTATAGTTGCGGAAAAAAGTGGCTGTGACATGCGGACGGACAGACAGACAGACAGACATGACGAATCCATAAGGGTTCCATTTTTGCCATTTGGCTACGGAACCCTAAAAACGTAAAACAATTTGAATTTCTCGGGCTACCCTGGCGCGACCCCCTTAATCATGTATTTTTTGAGCATAAAAAGCCCGGAAACGAAAGATAACATGTGACGTTAAACCCGCCAAAAATAGAATAGAATACAAAGAGTATTCTATTCTATTTTTGGCGGGTTTAACGTTATTAAAAATAATGTTAATGTTGCAATATCTTTTGTCATTGTTTAATTATATATTATGACTAGCTTCTGCCCGCGGCTTCGCCCGCGTGGATGTCGGAAATTATCCCACGGGAACGTGCTAACAGGATAAAATGTATGTGATTCCCCAGGATGCCATCTATCTCTATGCCAAATCAGAAGTTCAGTGGTTTAGGCGTAAAAATGTAACATACAGTTTCAAGTTCAAATCCTCCCTTTAAAAACTGAATTACCCCTTTTTGTCCCGTCAGTGGTAAATTTTCGACAACTTTACATACTGTTTATTAATTATTTTCTGTCAAAACGGACCGGACTCCTCCTCCTCCTCGGACACAAACTTAACACCCATATATCCCCCTTTGAGGGGTAGTTTTGAAAAACTTATAATAATAAACTTTATTACTTACTTAGGCGAGTATTCTTGAAAAGTTTCAAGTTTATTAATCTAATGAAGAAGATTTTTCATATAAACTGCTTTTCACCCCACAGGGGTGGAATTAAAAAAAAATCGTTTGGGATTTGGGATGTATTCATAACTTGACTCAAAGATTATTTATACTAATTTTCGAGTTAATCAAGCCATGCAGTAAAATCCTCCCCTCAAAAATTGACTGCCCCATTTGATCCCGTCAGGGGTGGATTTTCAAAAACCCTGATACACATTATTCTTTACTTTCAATATTAGGTATAAATACTGAGTTTCGAGTAAATCAGACTGCGCGCTAAAATTCTTCCATACAAACTTTGAAACCCCCCAATCCCTTATTAGGGGAAAAAAAACTGACAATCTTCATAATTTATTTAGATAAGTATTCGTGCCAAGTAAGGGGCTTGTGGCTAAGTAATAATAGCCGCATAGGTCGATCGATCAAGTTAAGCTATGCTTGCCGCGGTTGGTCTGTGGATGGGTGACCATCTTTACATACCGAGACCCCTCCGTGCCTCGGAAAGCACGTTAAGCCGTTGGTCCCGACTGTCATGCGTGGATCTTTGACAGTCGTTACGGGTCGTCAGAAGCCCGAAAGTCTGACAACCAGTCTTACCAAGGGGTATCGTATTACCCATTAACTGGGTTGTGGAGGTCAGATAGGCAGTCGCTCCATGTAAAATACTGGTATTCAGCTGCATCCGGTTAGACTGGAAGCCGACCCCAACATAGTTGGGAAAAGGCTAGGCAGATGATGATTCGTGCCAAGTATCAAGTTTATTAACTCAAGGAATAAGATTTTTCATACAAATGAATTCCCCCTTTTCACCCTCTTAGGGGTGGAATTTCGAAAAATCCTGTCTTAGTGGATGCCTACTCTTCACGAAGAACACACCCTCCAAATTTCATGTCTG
This sequence comes from Apamea anceps, assembly GCA_951799955.1. Taxonomy (NCBI): domain Eukaryota; kingdom Metazoa; phylum Arthropoda; class Insecta; order Lepidoptera; family Noctuidae; genus Apamea; species Apamea anceps. The sequence continues at coordinate 16,007,345 of OX637506.1, forward strand.
TAGGACCAGCGGTTTAGGCTGTGCGTTGATCTATCAGTCAGTCAGGACTTTGAATTTTATATATATAGATACTCGTAGATAGATAGATTAGAAATACCTGAGTTACTATTTGTCTTTCGCTCACGGAGAAGTGATGTGTCTTAATAATTTTATACGGACTCCTCTAAACAAAATTTTTCTTTTGCATTTGTGGTGCGAAGAAAGTTTTTGCTACAAAAGAATCGATCTTTTTCTCCATTTCTTACCATTTTTTATTTCTCAGCGTCTACATAGAGGATGTGAACGACAATCCTCCAATACTGCACGTTCCCTCAGACTGTACCACTATAACGGAGTTCCACAACCATCGGGAACCTATCGTGTCTGTGTCGGCTACCGATGCAGATGATAACTCCGCGCCCAACGGACGAGTGCAGTTCCATTTAGTTGGCGGCAAAGGACATGGTATGCTATCATTATTTACTACTCTGCATGAAGCACTGCAGTGCAAACTTCATGCATTTTCCCCCCACATTTGCTTGGCTTTAAAGTGAGTCACGCACCTTCGATACTGTAATCTATAGGTCTAGAGAGCGTTGTTGGTCGACGAAGGTCGAACCATAAACACGTGGAGGAACTTTATGAAGACTAACAGCCAGGGATTAATCACACTTGACACTTCTATTGTAAATTATTCAATTGTGTAAACACTTAACAATAAATTATTTCTTACTGAAGGTTTCTAACGAATTATTTCGGTCATTCTTTTTCGCCCCCTCTTGTCCTATTGATACTAAAAGCTTGTCTTAAATCTCGCCCATTGACATTTGCCCTACGATGTTCCACAATCCTTTACTGAAAATACATTTCCAACAGACCTATTTCGTTTCGAGCAAGTGGGTGGCGATGCAAACACAGGACGTTTGTTTGCTCGGCAGTCGCTCAAGGATCGCTTCGGCAACTACACACTGGTAGTAGAAGCCAGAGACTTGGGCATACCGCCCAATGTGGTGAGAGGGGATTTGAGGTTGTGTGTGACTGACTACAACGATCATGCACCTGTGTTCGTACATCCACCTCAGAATGTCACTATCAAAGTACCTGAAGTAAGTTTGCGTTTTTGTCAAAAATTATATAAGTAAGTAATTAGAATTTCGGATTACTCTGAATGAAACATAACTGTAGCTGTTGCTAGCTGACCATATGACGAAACATTCATTGCTTAATCGGTTAAAATTACACCCCTTTTTGGAAAACAAAAGATTGCACAGACCAGTTGCCTTATTCCTTTGTTACATTTTTTTTTCCAGAATTTATACATTTGAAAAACATAATCTTTGTGTCCCTTGTCAACGAAATAATTTAAAACTTGTTCCTAGAACGCAACAATAGGCACAACAGTAGTAGAAGTCCGAGCAATAGACGCAGACATTGGTCCAAACGGTGCCGTACGTTATCGAGTACGACAAGATGCGTCGGGAGCGTGGCGCGCCTTCACCGTGCACGCGACCAGCGGCGCGCTCAGAACTACGCAGCCGCTAGACAGAGACAAACAGACCACGTACCAGGTATGACAGACAAGGACAATAAAAGTTGTAGAGCTACGAGCGATAAGACGCAGCCGCAGCGTGGCGCGCCTTCACCGTGCACGCGACCAGCGGCGCGCTCAGAACTACGCAGCCGCTAGACAGAGACAAACAGACCACGTACCAGGTATGACAGACAAGGACAATAAAAGTTGTAGAGCTACGAGCGATAAGACGCAGCCGCAGCGTGGCGCGCCTTCACCGTGCACGCGACCAGCGGCGCGCTCAGAACTACGCAGCCGCTAGGCAGAGACAAACAGACCACGTACCAGGTATGACAGACAAGGACAATCAAAGTTGTAGAGCTACGAGCGATAAGACGCAGCCGCAGCGTAGCGCGCCTTCACCGTGCACGCGACCAGCGGCGCGCTCAGAACTACGCAGCCGCTAGACAGAGACAAACAGACCACGTACCAGGTATGTTAGGCAGAGAAAAACAGTATACGTATCAGAGAAGTCGGGAAAGAACCCCAGCTGCTGAAAGGTTCATGAGATCCGGGATCTGATTAGTCTTATACAGGGTTTAAGAATCATCGACGCGCAAACTGATACTATATCCTGTCAGTACCTAAGCTAATTCTGGAGAAAGAACATGAACATTGTCTTGCGTTAATTAGGGCGACCAACTATTCTTATCGTGTAAGTAGTCGTTGATGGAATAGTAAGCCTTTGAACAAAGGTTGGATTTTACTTGAGCTTTAAACGCATTAAAAGGCAAGTCTAGCAAAGAAGACGGTATCTTGTTATATACCAATTCGTACATGATTCTAGACCCACTCGCGTTGAAATCGTATATATCTGCTATCCGTTATGATTTTAGAGAGAAATAATAATCTCATGAGGTTTGGTACCGGCTTTTAAAACGGTAGCTCATTTTATCCCAATACTGCAAATACCTACCCTGAAAAGGCCACTATTTTTAAAGAAGACAAGTTGCTTCTACGTTGGCCAATGCAATGTTGAAGCTACTTTTCTTGTTTTCATATAAAGCAAGTGAGCCTGCTAACCTTTAAACAACACTGAAACAAGTTGTAGTTCCTCGAAGGCGCGTCAGGGTCAGGGGACCATTATCATCTGACCCTGAAGCGCCCTTACCGTATAAATAAAATAGAATTTTACTACAAATAAAAACTATTCGAAATATTAACCATTCATCATCCTAACTGTGTGCTACATTGCCAACACGCGGTCGCCAGTTGTTACTGGACGTCGTGTGATTTATTTCTGGTTTTACGTCGTATTTTAATATGTTGATCGCACTTGATGACGTCATCACATGACGTAGGATACAATTGACGGACGTGTGGCGATAACCTGACATTGTTTTCCGGATTATTGGTTTTAATTATTCCGGAACGCTTGACTTACATTGATTTAAGCGATTTATCATACACACAAGCTTGGCAATTAATTATTTAGTCTAGCGTACTCTTGACAACGCCTAATTAGATTACAAAGGAAATATATCTATCTATGTACCTATAATACAATAATGTTAGTTCTCCTGACCATGATCCATTTATAACACGGGGACGCGACTATAATGGTTGGTTTATACCAGCCCAAACATCCAATACAAAATTTAAGCTGGTCGAGTTCCCCAATTGATTTCTAGAATGCCAGTTGTCACGCGTCCTTTTATTATAAAGTTATGTAAGTCTAGGAAGGCACAGAATAGTAGTCAAGGGCAAAAATATATACCAACACATTTAGCGAATTTCAAATGCCCTAATTCAGCAAAACTATATTTTGAAATGGTATGATATTATAATGTGCATTACCTCCCAACAATATACTTTTATGACGAATATAATATTTCAGTCAACTTCTAAGGAAATTGTTCAGGAAACATCTTTGAAATTTGCTAAGTGTGTCCATAGGTTTGACCTTAACTGTCGCCAGGTCACATCACATACAACGTTACCTCTATGTCCTCAATTACATGTATTGATCATTCCACAGCTCAGAATAGAAGCCTACGACCTCGGGTTACCAACGCCTCTTAGCTCAGACCTGGACCTCACAATTTACGTCCAAAACGTGGACAACTATCGGCCACGGTTCCCTAGCAAGCACATACATATAAACTTCACAGAGAATGCGCCAAACAACGGGCTATACTTGCCCAGTGTTATAGAGAGAGATGAAATAGATCGCGGAGATGAGCCAATGTTACCGGTGTGCTATTTTATCGTGGGTGGTGATGAGGATGCTGTTTTTGAGCTACAAAGGAGTACGCATAGGTAGGGAATTGTGGTTATTTTTACATTAAATTGTGAGAGTGCTAATTAAAGTTTTGAACATAAGTCTCCCCTCCATATATTAGCGTTCTTGGGACCTAGATGTGTTTTCTTATTTCTTGTGTTACCTAGTCTGTTTGCAGAAAGTGTATGCTTACCTACACTAATTACACTTACCTATTATTAAAATTGTTCCACTATAGTTGAATCGTTTTTTAACAATCAACACCCTAATTTCAAAACTATCAATGAAAATCTGAATCATTTTGAAGAATATTGCTAGGTAATCCATTACTTCACATGTACGGAAAATTGGTCTGTTACGCAAATACCCCGCTGTTGTCGCAAGTCCTCAAACTTATGGATTTATTTATACATTCAGTAAAGCAGTCGAACGTTCACAAACCCGAATGATAAAATAATTCATAATTTTCAGACTATCAACCCAAAAACCTTTAGACCGCGAACAGAAATCAGAGTACACTCTCACAATACTAGCAACAGAAGACTGTTTAACTATACCAAAGTATAAAGAAGAGGTTGACGGAATCAGTACACTGAAAGTTCACGTGATTGTAAATGATGTGAACGATAATGCGCCAAAGTTCACCAGTAACATATTCACTGGAGGAATTACTACTGAAGCTGACTTTGGAATTGAATTTATGCATGTGAAGGTAATATTGTCATCTCATAGTTCTTTTATGTCTTCTGCTTCAGTGATGCACCAAGGTGCGAAAACTCGAGGGCTCAAAGAGTTAAGGTTGACCTCTCTTTTCGCTAATTTAATTAACATTTTTACATTTCGATTGTAACACAAAACTCCGCTGTATAATTTTTCTATTTACAGAAGCGATAAAACGTACGATCTTTCAGAATTTGTACTGCAGTCTGCAAGTCGATATATTTACTTCGATATCTACGAGGCGTGGCAATGCGGTTCACGTCAAAACTATTTTGTTTATTATATTGATGTAAGAGATGATTCTTTAATTTTCGTCCTATTTTTTATTTCCAGGCTATAGATCTAGATAAAGATGAAAACGCAAAAATAAGTTATTATCTTATTGGAGATGTAAAAGAAACCTTGACGGAAGGCCTAGAGAACTTAGCCGTGTCGCCGTTTCTAGTCAATGTCGAAACTGGCGCAGTTTCCTTGAACTTCGACCCACAGAAGGGGATGAAAGGTTACTTTGATTTTAAGGTAAAATTGCTTTTATATTATTTGTTTATCTTCCACACCCATTTACAGTCGCTTGGCCATAAAGCGCCTGTCAAAATAAAGATAGGACCGGCCGCGCCGCGCATGCGTGCTGGTGACAATTCTATTTATTACCGCGTGGCTACGTTGCGAATCAATAGTGCTGAATGATAAATAGCTGGAATTTCATGCTGTATGCAATTATTGTATTGATGTTTCATTTTCCTTATCATTTTATCTTTCGAGTCGTAAATGACAAAGTTGTGGATAAGAATCGTCCTCAATGCCTTTTATAACGAATGCAGTCCATAGATATCTGCGTATAAAATCATAAGTGGATTGCTTTCTAAAAACGTGACAAACGCACTGAAAATCCGCAATAGACTCACAATGTAACAACACGTGATCTTTTAAATCACGTAATGTACCAGACAAACATTGAGAGTTCCAAACTACCAACCCTACCTTAGCAACAGTTTAGATTTGGACACATGCCCAACAAAGGGCCAATACCCTTTACCCCTGAATTAACTCTGCCAAACCATTTGGATCAAGGCGTTATATTACACTCATACTGACGCACACTTCTTTACTTCCAGGTTTTAGCAAACGACACAGGCGGCTTAGAAGACGAAGCTCACGTATTTATCTACCTACTCCGCGAAGACCAACGCGTTCGCTTCGTCCTTCGGTCCCACCCGTCCGAAATACGTGACAAGATACACATATTCCGAGAGCGTTTAGCACGAGTAACAGACTCCGTCGTAAACGTAGATGATTTAAGAGTACACGAAAATAAAGACGGCTCAGTGGATAATACGAAGACTGATTTGTACTTACACCTTGTGAATGGTCAAGATCATTCGGTATTAGAAGTTGAACAAGTTCTCAAATTGGTGGATAAGAATATTGAACAGTTGGATGATCTTTTCAAGGTACCTAGTGTAAAAATTTTAATGGGTTTTTCTGGCAATCTTGAAGTAGGTATTACTATTATGCATACTAAATGTGATGTGGCGTTATAATGTTGACAGTCAACAGAGCTCAGTAGGTAAAGAAAATACGAGCCATGATTCGACATTCCACTTAAAATTGTGAGCTTGAACATCCGGTCCAGGGTTCATCTATGTTAGAAACAGCATACACAGTGATAGTGTTGCTACGTCAAACCTATTTATTATTATCAGCAATGTATCCGAATTATCTTCGATCGCACCTCTGCCTACCCCCCTTAGAGTAGAACTGACTATTTTTAGTTGAAGTATACCTACCAATCTTTTCTTCCTTATTTTGCAGGAGTTCAATGTCCTCGACACTCAGCCTGCCGAGTACCAGCCCCTCACTGCAGAGACGCTCTCCTCTAATCAGACCGTATTCTGGCTAGTGTGGACCACGCTGTTCCTCACCGTATTACTCGTACTGACAGTCATGATGTGCCTCTCGCAGCGGGCCGACTATGTGAGGAGACTGAAGGCAGCCACAGCGACGGCTTATTGTAAGTTGAACTACCTCACCAAGAAAACTAGAAAACTGTCAGTATTTTTTTTCCTAGATGTCTAATTTTCTTGATTGAGTAGTTTTTGTTAGTGAGTTAGGTATGTTGTGTGATATAAATAAAGTTGATGAATTAGTGTAGTGCTATGGCCATGCCTGTAAAACAGCCAGTGTTGGCTCTATAGATTATGTCCTAAAAGAAACTAAAGAATAGATTTGTAGACAGTCCACAACTTCATTGTTGCGTGCTAATATACTGCAAATCACCATCTTCGGAAAGTGACTGAAGTCGCCAGTCGACTTTTGCGGTCTACTATGCATCATGTTTTTTACTTTTATTTCATAAAACACAAGTTACGAAGGATTCAATCATTTATTTTATAATAGTTAAAGTGTTTAACATTAACAATATTTGGGTAGTGACATAAATATGCAAATAATTGTTTTTCTGTGCAGCTTCCCCGACCCCCGGCGAGTCGGACATGACCATCCGCAGCTCCGGCGGCCGGGTGCCCAACACAAACAAACACAGTACAAAAGGATCCAATCCAATATGGCTTCACGCTTATGAAAATGACTGGTACAAGTCAGAAGACCAACTTAGTCGCTCCGAACGCGACTCGCTAGACGAAAACGCCGTAGACCAAGACTTATCGAATGAAAAGCCCTACTTTATAACCACAGGCGCTTTCCCCTCAATAGAATCCAACGAGACCGAAGCCCAAACAAATCAAGCTAAATATGATTTCTATCAACAATTGGAACAAATGAAAAACGCTAAAAATATGGAAACGACTGAATTATAATCCCTAGTGTTAAGTGTAATTATACGTTATTGATAATTATGTGCCTTTGTAAATTATGTACCTCCATTATTTTCTGAATAAATTTTGTAATAAACTGTATGACTTATGGGCATTTTTTTTTTTTTACTGCAAGCACGTAATTTTATTTTTTCTGTACCGGTAAAACGGGGTGAATAGGGATGCAGGGGTGAATCGGGACGAAACTTTAAAATGGATTTGTACTTTAAAATATATAGTTTGTTGCTAACAAGGACACTTAATCTTTAATTAAAAAGCTGTTAACCCATTAGAGTATTTTCTGACAACGAACTATGTATATTATTTCAACGTTAAAACCCATTTTGAAGTTTCGTCCCGATTCACCCCTGCATCCCTATTCACACCGTTTTACGGTACCCGTAGTAAGAAGGTAACGCTCAGGATGACCTATCCTGACGGTGGCCTACCACGTGCGTTTATTAGGAAGTAAGCACTCGAGCAAGTGCGAGCTCATTCGTTCCTGACATATTTATGGGAATTCCACATATTAGGTATTGAACTGTTACAAAAATCCTTATGCATCGTATCTCATCTCGGTTCCAAATAACATTCCAGAAATTGTCTTTCTTTACACAAGGACTAATTTATTTAATTAATAATAATCACAATATAATAGATACAGCGTTCGTATTGTAAACTATGCGACCAGATATTTTAAAGATTCTGAATTGATAAGATATAAAATTAATAATCATGCTCATAAAGCATTAGGTACCTATTCGAAAACGTAATAAATAGCAACTATAATATACTTAGGTATTTAGTTTTTTTTTTGTATTCTCGGAAATTTTAATAAAATATTATTAACGTATCCACGAACATCAGGGGTTTATTAACCATCCTAGTTTTTATATTGTGAATGTAGTGAATTTTTTTACGGCGTAAGATATAAGATTTGGAAGCAATTTGGCGCACTATCATGACCTGGATTAGGCATAGGATACTTTTTACACCGGTAGTACATTCCCCTGGAATGTTTTTACCTCTCCTTTGGTCGTTTTCTGAACTCCACGCGGACAGAAGCTAGTAATTTGAATAGAGCTGAGCTATAGATGCAATTTCTCTATTCTAGTCTACAAGATTAAAACGCAATGATACCACTAATAGGTATCAATGAATAATGGCTTTTACAACAAACCAAAAAATGAAATCCTCTTATCAGCGTTGCTTCATAATACAAACTCCCTTATCTTCATAACATACACTACAGAAGTAAGTACTAATATCTGCAAGTCATCAGTGATTCAAGCCATAGGAAGTCATTGTAACGCACCTGTCTTCATCATGATAACAAAACAAAATAATGTTCTATGTAATATCCTCCAAAATTATTTCGGGGTTATTAATTTACTTAGTCCAAGCACAGGGGACTGCAATGGAGCATCCAGGATTCACTGTCAAGAGAACGTAGTTGAGTGTGGCTTATTGGAGTGTATGTATGTTTATGAATGCTAGTTGTGTATGTAACTGCAAGCACATGGAATCTGTTGGTGACTGGAAATCAGAGCTATGAATGGGTAGCGTTTTAACCACTATTATACGTCGTTATTGCAGGTCACCTACATGCTTGATAGAATGATTTCATTTTCGAGCTGCAAAATGAAACATATCAATTATGTTTTCATAATACAATAAACGGTAAAGATATTATTGTTGTAACTAGCGACTTCAGACGCAAACGTCTTGCACTCTACTGTGAAGTCAAGATTTGTATTGCGATTATTTTGGCAGATTCTCAGTCAGTGACCCAGTAACCAACTAAGTATGTCAGCTAATTAAACTCGAAATGAATATTTACAGCTGCTTACGTTTACCAGGAAATTGCCTAAATAAAGCTCAAGGTGTTATTTACATACACAATAATTTATTGTTTCTTACAATTTAGTGAAGCTAAAATACAAGTTGTTGGTTGATTACAATTTGAAAAGCTTTAAATTTGAATCTCCCAGTGATAGATCAAGTGAACAAAGCTTCCTCTTGCCTGCAGCTGTAACGTTAACACACCCATGCTAGCCACTCGTACCGTGACAGTGTTCACTTCAATTAGTTTTGTTCAATTACTCAGAGGAAACGAGGATGGTTCATTGGATAGGATATTCGTGGAAATCACAACGCAAGTATCCTTACAACCACAATATATATTAGATAAAATTATAATATAAATCGCCATATTGAAAAAAATCTAGATTAATCGTAACTTATCATCTTATGAGATACACTGTAATTTATACTGAATGTTGTAACTATTGGAGCGTTTTCCATTGTCGTAAAATATTGTGGATGAAAGAAAACTGACCACTTCAATCAACGTCAGTCTGGTTTGTAGCACGCTACATTTACTAACTTAAAAAAGTTGTTTTCTAGTAAAAAAAAATTAACACTCACTCTGTCAACGAGCTCATTTTGTGATACCACTTACTTACATTACCCAAAATGTTCTTAACACTTATGAGCTTTCCTTACATTTCATTGACAATATTCCTAAGTGAACCGGACAATTAGTAAGTTGTAAGCAAGGAACGCTCCATTTCCTAACATATGGCTATTGTACAGTTTTACAATGCAATTTAGATCTAGTTAAAGTACAAATAGTTTAGGAATTACATAAATTCAATTGATGTAAATTTAACTAATCTTTAAACTTCAACTAAAAGAGTGTAAAGATATCTACTGACACATCAATGTAAAACAAAAAATAATTTTGCTCTTATAGAAAATGTTTCTTATTAAATAAAAACAGAAACTATATTTGCACATGGGAACCGTGTTACTTAGATGCAATAAATTCGCATATTAATATTACCAGATACGACAGAAATTAGGCTGATCCTAGAATGACCATGAACATTTTTACAATCTCCAGTAAATTTACGTTTGATGGGGAAAACAGAGGATTAGGGGGTGGAGCGGGAACAAGGGAAAGGGAAGGGGATTAGAGCCCGGGCTGTGGCGATGTGTGTGTGTATGTTTGCTGACGTCACAACTGACTCATCACATGGCATATTTCCTCGTCCACTCACGGGCTAGTTCATTGTACTTTTCTCTGTCCGTTTTGTAGATCCTAGCAATTTCTGGCACCAACGGGTCATCTGGGTTTGGATCGCATAGGAGTGAGCAGATTGAAAGCAACACTGGAATTTAAAATATTATTGATCAATTTACAGTCTCCTAAATGAGGGCCAACAACAAATATCTTAGAGAACAAGAAGAAAAACAGAATTATATATTGTGTCAAAATATTACCTTTGGATATGGTGAGTGCTGGAGACCACTGTGCACGCAGAATGTCAAGACAAATGGAACCATTACTGTTTATGTTAGGATGGTAAATACGTGTTGTGAATGCAACTTTTGGTGGTTTGAATGGGTAGTCTGTTGGGAAATGTATGGTCAGAAAGAATACTCCTCCTTGATAAGGACTGTCGACCTGTAAAGAAAAGAGTAACATATTTAATTGTAGTACTGATTTATAAAACCATTAAATTAATGATTCAATTAATAACAATAGACAGTATCAAAACTACTTACTGGACCCATAATTGTGGCTTGCCAATGGAAAACTGAAAACAGAAAAATAAGATTAAAAGCAGGGTTACAAAAGCTGGACAAAAACAAAAGGAGAAACATTTTCTAGTAGATCAGAAGGTCAAAACAAAAAATAAGTTAAATCATTGATGTATAAACAAGGTCATTGACATGAAATGTCATTGTAGTAAACAGCTATGTCCAACACAAAGAAAAATTTAGAAAATTAATTGTAGTTCATAATTTATTATCTCCAATAGGATTTTTTTTATATTTTATTTCTTGCTATCTTTAGTTGGGTGCAGTTTTGACACAATGTATACTCAGGGTTCATTATCCTTTGTACACAGTAGCCTTTTACCATAGAAACTGTCTACATAAAAATGAGTCATTCTACAAAGGGTAAAAATATGACTGAGTCAGGAAACACTGAGCAGTAACATAACACTATTTATTAAATATGAGGTTTGAATCAAGATCCCATTATAAGACCATCAAATAGTGATACCAGCCCTACTATTGTAAAAATCTGCCATTACATAGAGCAATCATCAAACCAAGGTGATGTTTTAAAAGATTAGCATGTTTATCAAGTTACTACTATTAAATTTTGATGACTTGTGAGATCATGAAGCCATAACAATTAATATTGCCCTTTCAGTAAGTTTAGCACATAAATAAAAGATGACTACATTATGATTTCTGCTACATCTTGCAGGGATCACACTGTTCATTGACATTAAAAAAAATCAATAATAATATCTTTTCAAAATCAACTCATCAGCTTCCATGACACTGTTTCACAGTGCCTATTATTATTATACAATACAATGAGTCACAAAAAATAAGTAGGCTGTAAATCAATAGGTACTTACGGTCTTCACCGTGTGGACCTGCAGAACATTGTGCTGGTGGATCTCTGCCCAGATCTTGTAATTCCTGAACAATAAAACAATATCATGTGTACACAACAACAAGGGAACACAATACCATGACGAGAACATGTCACATCATCACGTCGGAAAATAAATGGGGGTTGAACATATTGTTCGGAACGGCTACTAAGATTCGTGATCGATGTTGTTTCTATCACTAATCGTCGCTGTACACCGAAATATTTCACATTTTCACGGCACAGATGCGTTTCATGACAAGAAAACCTCAAAATTGGCACATAATTCCGACATTTTATGTACGCCGTGTGCACAAAATTGTCACCTACATAAACCAGTAAAACACCGTTATCTCGTAGAGGTAACACTTGGAACCAATTAGATTAACCACCCAATGATTTCAATGAAATCATCACGCACACAGAATTATCCAGAAGAAATTTCGATAATAGGTATTCACAATGACGAAACATTCACTACGAAGTCTGATACCATTTTTACAACACTTCATTTGATACAGCATTAAATTATTAAAATATAGGACACAAATGCCAATACGTACCCTATTAATTCGTTTTAACGCCATTTGATTATTTTATGATGGAATAAACTGACTTTCAACTAGACAACGAAACTGTGAGCCAAGGACCTTTGATTAGAGATTGCAAGATGGCTCCCGTCTAAACGCAAAAGTACCACCTAAGTCGTTTTATGTAGTAATAATGAATTTCTACTATCGAGGATCAAACTTTAAACGCTTAAATAAAAAATAATAATAACTTATAATAAGAAAAAATAAGAACTAGAACAGAGCACGGATTGTAACAAAATTAAACACTCTCAGCAAATGGAGAACAGCAAACAGGAAAATCGACCATTTACAAAGACCGTTCTGAATAGCACAGTTTTTTAACGTGTAAAGTGCCGTTTATGGTTGCACGATTTTTTTAAATTAGGTATCTTTCCCTTTGATTATGATACAGGTTTAATAAATAGAGAAAATTTTAATCAGAAAAGGGATATTTTAATCAGTATCTTAGCCAAATTGTTAATAATAATTCATTATAGTTTTTTGTTTACAAAAGTTATAATGATTATTGATTTTCTCAAACTATATTACGCTATGGTAACACTGAAAATAATAGGATGTGACGTCATACTCTGCAAAGAATTCTCCGGGGCGCTATTTTTGGATTATTTGTAGATATTCATTACTGAAGTAGGCACGCTAGCTATTTTAAAAGCACATTTTTGCAATTTGAAACTTTCCCAAGTAAAATAGCTTGAGAAAGATAGGTACGAAAAAATTAAGAACATTAAAAAATACGTAGTAAAGTATAATAACATTCCTTTGTGTATTTTTACGCCAAAGGTTGCATTAACCCACATGGAACTGGTACAAAAAACTTGTGGGTCACCCCTCAATAGCAAATACTAGTCATACTCCAAAAATACCATGTGTGGTTTCCTACAATTGGTTTTTATGCTGGATGCGAGAAGCACAAGACCGGTCTATGTGGCGACGATTGGGAGAGGCCTCTGTCCAGCAATGAGCGTCTTTCGGCAGAAAATGACGATGATAAATTAAAATGTTTATTGAATGGAATCCGTTGATGAGCCTTAAATACTATTGAATTACCTTGATTGTGGTATTTGCGTTCGTATGTACACATACATCGATATGATCGATCATATCGATGTATGTCGAACAAGCAAAGGATCAGGAGGCTTACTATGTTATGTATTATTATTATGCCTTGACCCAAGTTGGTACTGGCGCCCTGTTTTTGATCATTGTCGGTATAATATAATAGTACTGACTGTTATTATAGTCTCCAAATTACTAGTAGATAGTAAAGTTTAATTTTAAAGAAAATTTCTGCTGAAGTTTCATGTAATTCTATTCTGCCGATAATTAAAGAAACATTATCTGAAAAGGCTTAACAAATACAAAGTGAAATTAGGTGACTGCAATATGTATTACGCGTGGGATGGATAGAGGAGTTAACGATAAAGGCTTTTTTTATGATTATTATACGTTTAATTCTGGTAAAGACAATTTAAAACGATTTACTAACTAACTTCGGATTTTTGTTTTGCCAATAATTAAATACAGCTAGACAAACTAGTCAAGAAACAAAACCAATTATTTTGTTACTTGGCAACATTAACTCATATATATAAAAATATGGTTCAATCTGCTCATCTTTCTTTAGATGGACGCGTGCAACTCACGCGCGTTCATTCTGTAGGAGCGTCGAGTCGGCACCTCTGTCGCAGGTCGTCCCCCGCCGGGCCTCCTCCAGGTAACTGGGGGTCTCACCTGGCGTTGCGGCGCGCCTACAAAAAAACACATAGCAATCACTTACACGGGCGCGCGCAACTCACGCGCGCCCGACAGGCTAACAAGCCTTTGGTAGCGAACACAACGAGGGGCCCGTAGTTACGGGCCACCGTATCGCACTCCGCGGCCGGGGGGCAACGCCCCGGTACCGCTCGCCTCGCCCCCTTGCGGGGGCGACGCGATCTCCTGAAACGTGCGTTCAGCAGGGCCATAGGCCAAGTTGCCAACCACACGAAGGGCCTGTATTTTCAGGCCACCATATGCCACTCTGCGTCCGGGGGGCGAAGCCCCAGTACCGCTTGCCTCGCCTCGATCGGTAATCTCTCGGATCATCTTTCTTTCGGCTCTCGTTATTGTTCGAAGGTCAGCGGCATAACTTAAAGCAGTTAGAGAATATTTAACGTAATTAAACTTTTAACACTGCAATATTAATCATTATTTACTATGAAACAGCCATATCCAAATAACACCTACCCTATATTTGCTCAGAGAGTCGAGATTGTTGTTTTACAAAAAAAAAAAAAAACTATCTCAAGATTATTCTTCTGACCCTCAGTCACAGTATATTAAAAGTTTGTGTCCTTCAAATAATTATATATTTACCAAATGGTTAGGATGATGTTCCAAACCGTAGACAGAGAAACTTTCCAAACGGATTAAATACTTTTTTTTTTACTGGCCGACACTTTCGATTTTAGGCCCAATATGAATGGTCTCCTTTAATTATGGGAGGGTATTCTTTTTTAAACCCTTGCGATTTGTTGAAGGTAGTATGTCATCTACGTTATTTTATTTTTTAGTTTCTGCAATCGGGCATCGATCGCATAAAAAGAGTTATAACTTGAGACTTAGCTCATGTAGCGTTGGTACTCTTTAGTGAGTCACCATAGAGGAGATTATGACTTGACTTAAGATAAAAACGTCAGTGGTTTTTTCTCGATAAGAAATATATTTTCCTTAATTAATTACAGTAATTCAATTCATATTCCTTGTACAGACATTCACCTTCCATCATAAATTGTATATCGTGTTTCATTGTATGTGGACTTCATTATTCTAGAAATATAAAACATTAAATCCTCTATCATTTGTGTCCCATACTTTCCCACTTCACTCAGATGACATATCCGCGCGGTAATCATAGACTATTATATATAAATGGCGGTAATGTGGTGTCGACGGCGAACGGGTCTCAGGTCTATCTGTCAAGGAAGTTATACTCGCTACGCTTCAATAAATATAGAAATACCTACCTAATATAAACAAAAATAATGTTATTTTTAAACTTATGCTGCTTACCTTGCCGACTATAAAGAAAATGTTATTACTGGTTTAGATATTGATAAATTCAAACATCCATACACTGAACAATACAGTTGATAACTTCGTGCCATATTTCACCTAAATATAGGTGCGTTAGCGTCTTGCACCGGCCGATTTCTTACCTAATAATTGTGGCGCACACGCGACTGTTGAATACTGGTGTACACCGAGATTTATTTATTGTATTTTAAATAGAACGGCTGAAGCCAATTACACTATTCTAACATAAAATTTATTTAAGACGGTCATGCATTCTTCTCACAAAAATTCAAACATCCTGACAGTATCATCTTCCTTTCATTCGCAAACATATCAAGATCTGTGTTTGAGTTCAGGAGAGCGTAAATAGCGGCTAATGTCCGAGGAATAGGTGACTTGGAATGGTCAACAGTACGGCAAGTTGGAACAACCAGTAAGCGGTGTTTTCTGCCACGACAGTAATTGTCTGGCATAAATAGATTGCAGATTTCGAAGCGCGTCGTTTCGGCCGATTTGTATGAAGCAAACTGTGCCTCTGTGTTGTTGTGGGTCCAGTCCCGAATTACACCAGCGCGAGGCAAAGCGAGGCAAGCAAATTATATTAGAGGCCTGACTGCCTTGCCTGTTTTTAGGTTCTAAAGTACTGTTTTTATTTATTTTGATCTTCTTAATCAATGAACACTGTACCTTTACAAAATAGTTTTTCTCGATGTGAAGCCCAGCCAATTCAATGTTTATAATATAAACACAGGTGTTCTTTCCCCCATATTTATTAAGAAGTCAATATTTGAGCTAAATTACTTTCTAGTAAGTCCTAAAATATGGTATTTTCGCATACTGATGTGTGAATAGTGATTTCTGGGAACCTTGGATGTTGGAGCCGGACAGAGTAAAAAACCGGCGCGGCACCGGCGGTAGTGATATATTGGCGGTATATAGTACTTACTAATTCCGCGTCTGTTCATAGAATGATGGCTCACAGATTACAATTTAATATGGAATGGCTCATTGCCACAGACCACTAATACCCTAAGCCGGGCTGTTATGTATTATCTATGGCCGTAGAGATAAATGTAAACATTGTATACAATACCGTACCTACTTTATAGCCATTTAATATTATTAGGTAGGTATGTTTATTTTGTTGAAATAAACAGATTATAAAAAGACTTATCGATGATTTAAATATTATTGAACTGCAAATCGAATTATGAACGAAATATTTCCGCGATGCGCGATGTCAATTTTGACGTTTTCGAAGAGTGACGTTTCTCAATTAAAAAAAAAATGTAGTTTGGAAATTATCACTTGAGGAGGTGGTTGTGCCGAATTATTTTTTGTGTTTAATAATATTCGTTTTGTCGTAATTTTTAAATAAAGTTTACGGTCTTGAATCACATTAGCATACAATGTATACCTACTTATTATAATTTAGTTGATATTTAACATGTTGTTCGGTTTTATTTAGTTTGGGACCAAGCTGGTTGTGATTTTCTTAGTACAACATTCCAAAATGACTCTTACTATGACAAAAAAACTTAGTGAATGCCATGCAGAAACAGTGCAATTTATGCCAATAGAAAAAGTAAGTGTATTTATTTATTTTAGGCAATAGTTTTTTGCATATTGTTACAAGTTATGTATATCTGTACAATAATTAAAACTTAATTAGAGCACTCCATGTATTCTATCTTTAGGACTGTCCTGAATTGAAAAACCAATAAAAAAGAAAACTGGACAGTGTTTGTGGGTAGCTGACGTTTTATATTCCGAATCTATAATTTAACCATAAAATCAAACAACTCATTGAATCCTATGAATAGGGCCTAAAAAAGTATAGACAATAATAATACCATAATTTATTTTATAATAAAAAAAAAAAAATGTAATTATTTGTTGCACATGAACTTTATGTAATTTGAATATTCATTTTCAGATTAATGATTTTTTAAACTACTTCTATGCAATTTTGACTATTTTTATATTTATTTTATAAAGTGAGTCATAATTGTGCGGGATAAACAATTTTCCCTTTCTTTTCATATTAAGACAACAACATTTTCTTCTGGAATCTAGATGGTTGGTGCATTAAGTTTTATAACACTATTAAACACACTTGTCTTAAAAAAAAAAAATTGTACTGTGAGACTTGTTTTCAAAACTGTTTTCATACAATAGTTTTGATAACAGGGGTGTGCCCACTTCTTCTATTAAATGAGAATTTTTACTCAATTTGTAATTATGTGAAGCGGGTAAAAACAATATATTTAATGCTAAATACCGGTGTCCACAGGGGGCAGTCTACCTTTAACCCTATCAATTCCCATGTTTTGTTGCATTATTTACTTTCGTCAACATTTGTTCTGATACTGGTCAGAACAAATGTTGACAAAAGTAAATAACAAACTCCCCATTTTGTTGTTCCCCAGTTTCTGTTCATAAACTGAACAGACAGCTGTGCTGATGGGGAGTTTGTTACACCACTTCTTCCCAGCTAAAGCACTAGGAGACGATGAAGGGCAGGCATTTTGGGGACGGCCTTATATAATTTTGATATTCAAACAAAAAGTGGTGATTCTCAGCCTAGTTTGCCAACCAATAACTGAACAAAACATAAAGCACATCTGCTTCATATTTTTGATGTTGAAAGTAATAATAAAGTAGAAAGATATATGGATAGATTTATATACTTTATTGTAAACCAAAATAAGAACAATTCTTGTTTGTAATATTAAAAATACATATTTGTTTCAGGTAGAAGATGAATGTAGAACAGAGAGCTTCTGCCAAACGAATGGTCTGCTGCGAAGAGGGAAGAAACTGGAAGACAACAATAACTTGACCAAAGAAGAGGAGGAGTACATCAACTATCGGCAACTCCTGAAATATGAACAGGCACCAGAATATATTAAACATAACCAGTTTATTAGAGATGGCTACAGAAAATTGTTGCCCACTAAACTTTGTTGGGAAAGGTAAATGTTCTCATTATAATAATATTTTAAACTAAGTTAATAATTCATTGAACATCTGAAGTTCAATTCCTGTAATTAAAAACATTCAAAATCTAGTTGCAATCTCATCTCAGCGACAATCAATGCCAAAATCTTGTCAAAAAAGTAGGGATTTTAGAGGTAGTTTTGACGGATTGAGACTGAGATCGAATTGTGAACTTTCTTAAAATTACGAGAATTGCCCCTCTGGAATCCTGCTAGTTTTGTTGACCTATATTGTCAATATAAATAATAGTTTGGTTCTTGGAATTTTTTATTCAACAGAGCTAATAAAAGAGTTAGCGCACCCACGGCGACGTGAAGCGATGCGCTTTTTTGACTGCGAAAGAGGTATCAACATAAACAAAAATAATTGACTAAGTTAACCATATCGGCTTGCATCGTGCATGCAGTACACAAACAAATAGGCGGAAGGTAGGCGGCCTAGTTATAAAATGTATTAGATCCTATAAAAATTCAAGATCTGCTCCTGACGATTGACCAATTTTCATGCACGCAGGATGCAAACGCATCCGGCCCTGGTCCAGGCCATGGTACGGAACGAGAGTGCATGGCAGGCCGTCACCTCCTTCTACGAAGCAGAAATGCTCGCGAAGGAGGAGGCGGAGCGCGTGAGGGAGAGGCAATCTCTGCGCCCTCACGCCCCTAGCCGCCGCAGGAGACGCCCTGGACGGGAGTCAACAGCCGACTCCCGGCCACCGTAGGCGCGGGCTTGCGGGCGGCGAGCAATGGGCAGCTCGCCGTCCGGTAAGGACCAGGCCCAGGTCAACGGTGCGTTGTGTTCCATGCGCGCCTCAAAGAGATGTCAGCACGAACGGACGGGGTCCGCTTGGGCCGATGCCTGCCAGGGCTGCGGGTTTTTCGAAAGAGATACCGTGGCCCCTGGCACAGGCAACTGAAGGAACACGGGTGGGTTTTAGTCAGTAAAAGTCTGACACGCCCTTCCGGTCAGCCCAGAGCGGAAGAGGTCATAAAAGGAAGGCAATGGTATTGTTCGCCCCAAATGATCAATATTTTTATTTCACGCCTCCTCCAGATTCTTTCATTTCTTTCGGGTTTGATCCTTTCAATGCAGACCCGAATGTTTCTAGATTAAAACTAGATCCGTTTACGTTCATGTCACACGTCACTTGAGTGTTATTTTGCAGACAGACATCATTCCCCGGGCATTGTAGTCGCAGATAGTACTTGTAAAGGTTAGAAGTAAAAGCCACTACTGTATTAGTGTTTCTGCAACCCAATCTATGGGGAAAGGTGAGTTTAGCAAACGCGATGTGCAATTACCGGAGATATCCTAGAGCTATTTGCGCTGAAAGGGGCCGCTCCACAGCAGGCCAAAGCTAAGCTACGTACGTGTACTTAAGTTTGCTTTATATCAAAATGTAGGCGGGATCGTCCACTGCGACCCACGACCACGCTTCACACCAATGCGTGGCTGGCAAACAAATGAACTGCGCAATTAACGTGGCAATCCTCTCCGTCCACATCCTGTGCAGTAGTGCACGGTCGTAGACTCTTAACATGAGCTAGTCAAACCCGTTTATTTGGTTTTCAAATGCTTTTTTTAAGTCTAAGGTCTGAACTACCGTCTTATATCTGAGCAGAACGATGCAGCGCAAGGTTTAAAAGTGTTCGTAATCCGTGGAAAACTCTTCGTCGAGAATATCAGTTTGAGGTTTATGTAGTCAGAGTTTTTGTACACCTGACCCTATGTTTGTAGGCCGCATTAACGCAGTTTCACATTACATTTCTAACTACAGTGTGTCTGTAAATGGAGAGACTATAATGATACACAGTCATTACTATTTTCTTCGTATTACGTATTATTTATACACCTATTTTGTTATTACCATTAGCCGAGAGCTCATAACGCAAGTTGAGACGATGTATATAGAGTTTCATGTTATATACTGTTGCATCACATAAAGGTAACTCAGTACCTGATGATGTTAGCTTGTTAAGAAATAGTGCGATATATTTTTCATAACTGCTGTAGACCTCATTACTGACCCGTTGAGCCGTGGCTTCCACGCATTGTGCGTACTTTCGAAGGCAGCATTGCCATCTTGAGGGGCACAAACTTAAATTGTTTAAATGTGATAACATTAACATAGCCTAGCATAAATGTAAAGAAAGAAAAAGTATTTATTGGGATTCGCAAAGGAATATCACAAAATGAACTAAACACACTCATAGAAACATTAAAAAAAAATGAAATCTTGCATAAACAAAGTCTTGTACGAGATCAAAAGTATTTAAGAATGATGGCGCGACATTTAAAAATAAGTGTCGCAGCGCTGGTATTCTGATAGGCCCCGCTGTGATGTCACGGACAGATACAGAAATAAATAAATAAAATCATATTTTGATATGTGTGAAGTAACATATAAATACAAAATATTTATATAATAAAATGATGTAACCTATGTTATCCCATTTCATGGCAAACTCCTCTTTCTTCTCTTTTCACTGCGATCAGTTTTCTTGCGATACTAGGTCTCAAACCTTTAAAAAGGAGGTCAGCACATGTGACCATCCTTTACAGTTTACATTTTCTGCTATCGGGATCCACCGTCTGGTTACTATTGTCCATTGGTTCTTCAAAACTCTGACATGCGACAGATGTGACCACTGTTCATTTGGATTTAACAGTTATGCCGCTGGTTATATTCAGCTATACACCGTTAAATTTTGATCATTTCAATCCTTAAAAGGGGTCATTGTGCTCATCATTATGAACAACTTTTACTACGGGACCAATCCCGAAAACGTGAAAAAAAAAATCAGTTGATGCATAGATTTATGTTCGCATAACTCGACGTAATGTATGGATCAACTTTTTCTTCACGATTTCAGGGTTGGTCCCGTAGTAAAAGTTGTTTATAATGATGAGTACAATGACCCACCCCTTTTAAGGATTAAAACTATCAAAATTTAACGGTGTATATTCTTGCCCATTACTAATTTAGATGCTAAAGGCATTCATAGCAAAACACCCTAGCTTATCATGAAACAGAAAGGGTAAAGGCTACTTTATGGTCTGGGAAAACTACACAACTGCTGTTCCAGGGTAAATTAACGTACCTATTAACTATTACATTACCTACATGCTTTCCTTGATTTTCATTTCAATGCAGAGGTCCAACTAAATAAGGTATTGTGACCTCAGTTAATTATTTATTTGGAACTGTATCAGAGTGAATATACCCTGTGCATTAGTTTAACCGTTTTTTGACAGCTGTCTTAGAAGGTAATTTTATTATTCCAGATTATGTAAAAGTTAACTTTAAAATGCGTAATAAAATCCTACTATATATATATATATTATATATAATATTATAAATGCAAAAGTTTGTATGGATGGATGGATGGACGGATGGTTGGATGGATGGATGTTTGTTTGTTACTTTTTCACGCAAAAACTGAACGGATTTGGATGAAATTTGGCACACAGATAGTTTATAACCAGGATTAACACATATGATACTTTTTATCCCGATATTCCCACGGGATCTACAGCACAGCTAGTAAATTGCCCTATCTTATTGAATTATCTTATTTATGGCTTCTAACAGACATAATACCGTACGTGTATCAATCAATGTATTGTGTCTTGCTGCAATCACTAGTTTCATCTGTCAAAACGGTTCACCTAATGGCCAGGGTATAGTTGATAATAAAGAGAAACAAATGAAAAACGATTAGGTCCGGTAGTAGATACCTAATTGTATCACAATACCGCAACAAGGATTTACAATAGACAAAAGGGAACCTATAAATAGAGAGAAACTATAAACAGAGGGAAAATACTGGCATGATGAATATTGAAATAAAAATAAATGGAAACTAATAAGTTTATGTTTTGCATTAGGACCGCTTTCAAGGTATTTTTTCCAAAGATTGTTGTTTAATACTTATTGTTGTTTAATACTTATTGTTGTTTAAAACTTTTATTTCTGAGACACAAAGTTATTGAACATGCATGCATATCTTTGCTTAGCGTGCCTGTTGACAAAGGCTCTCCATTAAGGTCTATGTAACGCTGATCATCTCCAAAAAGATCCTGTGGTCAATTAGTTCTTATTCGCTCCTCCTTCATAATAGCGTTCTTGTCCTGCCCAAATCCAAATTTCTTTGTGGTTGGCGCAGTGCGTCTTTTTCTTCCATACATATTTATTAGCCGTCATATTTGAGTTCACTTCCTTCCTAGCCATATCGTATTCGTTAATATATAATAATCAATCCAACTTTTCCCATCGTCTGCCTGTTTTCTATTAGTCATATTTTCAAAATAATATTATTTTTTGTGATCTTCCGACTTGCTCCTTGCTTCCCAGATAATTACAGATTTTGCAAACTTTCTCTATTTTGTAAGCATCGTAAACATACACTGCAGTACCTACCTACATGGGTAGATAGTATCGAAGTACATACCTACCCGTGGAAATCAGAGTGTAACTGTATAATGAAGTTTCATATAATTATTACAGTGCAATGCAGACAATGTTGCCAGCAATTGTTCCTATTTGTTGGACCTAAGTAAGAGTGGTGAAGGTACATACACGCTAATTTACAAGTCCTTTCTAAACTATATAGTTGTATGAATTTCCCTAACCATTTAATAATATAATAATAACGTTTATTTGGACTCAGTAAAATATAAGTCTAATACAGTTATATCTGGGTGTTTTTCTATCTATAATATGTATTTACAAAAAAAAAATGTATATAAGTAGTTTATCAGCCATCTTGTTACCATAACACAAGCATTAGGTTGCTTAGCTTGGGACTAGATGGCGCTGTGTGAAATGTCCAGGGATATTATTATATTATTATTTCCTTTATTTCACTTAAATACTTACAAATTACATTTTTAAATATTTTTATAAACAAAACGATAAAAAAAAAACATTTAAAAATATAAAAGGTAGGTGCCCACCGGTATCGGGAACAGGGTCCAAGCTACCGGCGGTCAGGGCTCCAGAGAGAGGAACTTCCTGACAATGCGTGCCGTGTCCAGAAGTACCGCTTTCTGAATCAAGCCCTTGATCCAGCTGCCCAACGAGAGCCTCCTCAGGTGTTGGTCGAGGCTGTTGGCTATATTATTATTATTATTATCCCTAAGAACTAGGATACAAATAATGTAAGTGAGTAGACTAAAATTATATGAACACCTGAATTCCAACTAGGTAAAAACCTGTATCTTGGAAATCAGTGCTCTTCCGTGGTAGATTACTACTAATATTACTAGTACTATTCCCTAACCATTACAGACAGAATGAAGAATCATTTCTGGTCCTTGAATCTCTCTACATACATAGATGCAATTTTTTGTTAGTGCAATATCTCTCAATATCAAAACGTATCGAATCGAAGATTTCGGCCATATATCTGTTGAATTTTCCACATGCAAAGCGAATGAAATAAACTGACGTCTGTCCAAGCGGTACTATGAAGACGATTAAATGAATTTTAAAATGACGCTCTGCCTATAATAGTCCCGAACTAACCATAGAGGTCTCGGCCTCTTCGAAGTTGCGCCACCAGCCCACTGCAACCGGACCTTCGCCTTCCGATTTAAAAGATTTACGTGCACCAACGAGTTCACGTTCTTGACATACAGAGTGTATCTCTTACGAGAATTTCCCAATTTCCCTTAGATGAAGAGTGGAACACTACTCTGCAGATACAATTTCTTGCGCTTACCGGTTGTAACCACACGCATCATTAACCGGTCGCCTTTAAGGTCGAGTGTGGTTTACCGGTTGTTTTCTTATAGCATGTATGAACTTATTCAATTAACTCGTAAGATGAGCATTAGATCAACTAATACACTGTAGCTTCGAATCTTGGCTGATTTCGAAACGGAACGATAACACACATTATTGACTTAAAGTCGATAAACAATTATTTATACACTTAATAAATGTTTGACCTTCTAACCGTCCAAAAATATACTATTATGCAATGCAAATTCTACTACGTTTTAGCCTGTCCTAGTCCCAAATGTGACCGAATTTTAATTTTGTTTTAGCATATTCTGGTGGACGAATGAGACTATGAACATTTGGACGCACATATTCGGCTTCTTCTTGCTATTGTTCCTGACGATCAACGACCTGGTCATCATAAACATTCACGCTACAGTCACAGACAAGATCGTCGCTGGGTTATTATTCTCGTGCTTTCTGGTAAGTTTACTAATTACGTGTTACGTCACTCGGTTTAAGATGCGTATGTGTGCGCCATGTGCATTCGGCTACGAATTTTTACACTGGGTACGTTGAACCGACCAATACAAAGGTTGCACTCGAGCCCAAAGTTGTTTTTGCCAGGAAACTACAACGACAGTAACAAAGACTAGACAGTACTGCTTACGCAAGTTTCTATATTACAAGGTTCTCTCTATTAAATATCCGAACGAAAACGTCAACGTCATGTCGCCAAGTGCCTATCCATCTATCCCTCTCCCTATCATTACGTCCATACGCGACAGAAAGAGAAAGCGCCAACCGACTACCGCTTCCGGACTACGTGGAACAAACCACCAGCGGAGGGACAGAGATTCAACTTCACTTGTAATCGAACACTTACCGCTCTCGCACCGCAAGCTAACCGCAAAGCTTCGCGACGCGCTCGCGCCGCGGAACATACCAAACCGCATAAATTAAATTAAACCAATTCACGAGTGTCGGCCGACACAGAACCAGGAAGAAGCAGAGAAACAGAAGCTACCGGACGCCGGTCTGCATATCAGCACGGCACATGCAAAACCACCAAGTAAGTCCTTAACTGTTTCCTACCCCCTTGTGTGCAGGCGACATGACATTCGTTCCCAAGTAATTACACAACGCTTATTGGTCCTTCGACAGCCGCAATAACCCAAAAACTTATTCAACATAAGTTTTTGGTCCTTCGAGCCGGATTCAAAAAATCAGCATTCATAGGTCCCATACCTAAGAATTTAGGCAAATACCTAAGTTCGTAAAACCGCCATATTAAACGAACGCGTACTAACGTTCGTTCATTCCGCTAGGTACATATTTCACTGAGAACCATTGTGCCAACTTAATATTGCTCCTACTGCATTACAATAGCATAGGTCAATATTAAAAAACCGCTTATTATCGTGAGTTAGTTCGGCAAACTTGCCTACTAACTTATTTATAACCAATTACTTCTTACTCACTTACAATAAAAATATTTGTTGTAAGTCTACCCGCTATACTTAATAATTTTTATCCGTTGTATTTTTAACAATAACCCATTATGGAAGAACTAAAAATGAAGATAAAATTACTTCAAGCTAAAAATCAAGCAATCTTTGAGCGTTTATCGTCATTGTATGAAACTTCAAAGAAAATAAATACAATTAATATTGAGCTTCGTTCGGCGGAAACGTTCATGGCGGACACTCAAATACTCTCGATCACTCGTCAGGAATTTAGTGCTAACTTAGACAAAATAAATACATATTCTTTACAAATAAATCCTGATTATACAATCGATTATAACAGTCAAATATCATTTGACGGCGTTTACACCCGTGTCGAAAGAGTTCGTTCACTTGTCGCCGCGAGGTCTGCAAGGTCGGATGACTCAACTTGTGATATCGTGAAACAATCTAAATACTCGATCAAACTACCCCCAATTCAGATCCCATTTTTTGATGGTAGGATTGAAAACTGGCCTGTTTTCTACGAATCATTTAAGTCAAACATCCATAGTAATATAAATCTTACAGATTCTCAACGAGTGCAATACTTAATGGGTAATCTGAAAGGAAACGCATTACAAATTACTGCCGGAATTATTCCATCGGGCGAAAATTATAAATCCATTTGGAACAGTTTGGTTCAAAAGTATCAAGATAAACGAACACTAGGGTCACATTACATGTCTAACATATTAAACATTAAACCTGCAAGTAATAATTCCACCTCTTTAAATAGTTTTATTGAAAGTTTTCACGCGTCTGTTTCGGCACTAGAACAATTAAAAATTAACGACTTAAAGGATTTCATACTATTAAATTTAGCCTTGAAAAAATTGGACCCCGCTACCTTACATTTATTTGAGATGCATATGAGAGAGGAGGAGATTCCAACTTATACGGATTTCGTTGAATTCATAAAATCGCAAGTTAAAATATTGGATAGAACTGTTTCGTCTCGAACTGTATCAGTGAACAAAAATAATTATCGTAATCAGTCACGTGATAGTACGGTGCATACCTTTGTTGCTTGTGACAATAACCAAACTTGTTCACACTGTAATGGAAGTGATCATTGGAAGCTTTATATGTGTCCAACATTTCAAGCACTATCAGCCAATTCACGTTTGGACTTTATTAAAAACAAACGTGGATGTGTAAACTGTCTTAGCTCAACACACACGGCTTCACAGTGTAAGTCAATACATACTTGCAGGACATGTAACAAGAAACATCATTCGCTTTTACATCTGGAGCAAATTACTCAACGGTCGGGATCGAGCGACGCTGTGCCTAGTTCCGCGCATTCACAACAGGTGGCGCTGTGTGCATGTTCACGCGTAGGTACAGATTTACCGCGCACAACCGTATTACTGTCGACCGCACAAGTATACGTTGACAACAGATATAATAGATATGTTTCTGTAAGATGTTTGATCGATAACGCTTCGCAAAACAACATAATTACGTCAGCTTGTTGTAAGAGACTTCAATTAAATATTATACCGCTTTCAAATTCATTTATAAAAGGAGTAGGAACCTCTTCGCGGCCTATTATAGGTTACGTTGAGATAACAGTTACTGCTAAAAATAAAAATAATTCCTTTAAAATAACCGCTCTTGTGGTTGACTGCATAACTGACAAATTACCATCTCACTTTGTTGATACCTCTGCAGTGCAACATTTGTTCAAATTACCGCTAGCCGACCCCCTGTGGCATATGCCTGGTGATGTTGAACTACTTCTAGGGGCAAAGCTGTTCCCATATTTATTACTCAACAATAAAATTATTTCACCTACCGCGCCATCCGCTATTGAAACCGTGTTCGGTTATATTCTTATGGGTGAAGTACCCGCTAGTTTATTTAATAATAAAAACGAAGTACCCACTAGTTCGTTTAATAATAAAAATAATATCGCTGATTTAAATACCGCTTCATATTTTTCTACCGCGTTGAATATAGATGATTCTCATTGTTTTCTGTCGTTAGACGAATCTTTACATAAATTCTGGAACATTGAAGAAATACCCTCAAAATCTTTTATGAGTCCCGCTGAACGGGAATGTGAACAGCTGTACGTTTCTACGGTGTCACGTGACTCCAGCGGTAGGTACTGTACTGCGTTACCATTTTGTAAGAATCCAGATTCACTCGGAAATTCTTATGCTGTCGCTTATCGACGTTTTATTCACTTGGAAAAAACTAAGCTTCGCGACCCTGCTTTGCGCGCTAGTTATAACGAAATAATCCAAGAATACCTTAATCAAAATTATTTAACTGAAACTACACCTAGTGCGGCTGATCAGACTGTAGGTTATTATATACCGCATCACCCTGTTATTAGGAATGATAAACAAACTACTAAAGTTCGCATCGTCCTTGACGCGAGCGCCAAGTCTCATAATGGCGTGTCATTGAACGATTTGTTACACACAGGGCCTAATCTACAGGCTGACATATTTTTATTACTTTTAAATTTCCGATTATTCCCTATTGCAGTCACAGCTGATATAAAACAGATGTATCTCCGAATTGCTGTTATCGATGAGCATCGAAAATATCAGAAAATATTGTTTCGGTTTAATACCGCTGAACCTGTTCGCGAATTTCAATTTAACCGAGTGGCGTTTGGCCTTAAGCCCAGCCCATATTTAGCAATGCGGACAGTCCGTCAACTATCAGAGGATGAAAAACATCGATTCCCGCGCGCATCCATTGTCGCTTCGCATGAGTTATACATGGATGACTTGGCTAACTCGACCTCCACTCTGGAGGAAGCCAAGATTCTCTCCGCTGAACTTATCGCCTTATTTAAGGCTGGGGGCTTTGACCTTACTAAGTGGGCAAGTAATTCCTTGGAACTACTAGATTCTATTCCACACTCCAACCGCTCTTCTATTAACTTTTCTGACGGGGATAACTTAAAGATTCTTGGACTCAAATGGATTCCTTCCGAGGATTGTTTCACCTTTACTACATCTAACTTGGATAAAAGTTGTACTAAACGTTCCATTCTTTCCACTGTTGCCCGTCTGTGGGATGTTCTGGGTCTAGTGGCTCCCGTGGTTTTATTCGCGAAATTACTCATAAAGGAATTATGGAAATTAAACACAGATTGGGATGAAACTCCACCCGATTCTATTGTACTTCTCTTTCAAAAGTTTAAAGAGCAACTGCCTTTACTTTCCTCTTTAAAACTGCCGCGTCATGTAGCCGTTACTATGGGTTGCGTGACAAATATAGTAGGTTTTGCTGATGCCAGCTTGAATGCGTATGGCTGCGTCATATACTTACATGTTACTGACACAAATGGCAACGCACACGTAACTTTGGTGTGTGCTAAATCCAAGGTTGCACCTGTCAAGGTCGTATCTCTGGCTCGTCTAGAGCTTTGCGCCGCTGTACTCTTGTCAAGCTTAATTAAGTTAGTTTATGTCACTTACCGCTCTCGTACCGCTATTAATAAAATATTCGCATTTTCCGATTCTACAATTACTCTTTCATGGATTCATTCCTCACCGCACAAATGGAATATTTTTGTTAGCAACCGCTACCGCATAGAGTGGAAAATGATTCCACCCCGCGCCCCCCACTTTGGAGGGTTGTGGGAATCTAATATTAAATCTATTAAGACTCATTTATACCGTGTTATCGGTTCTCAGCTTCTTACCTATGAGGAACTCTCGACTGTTCTCACTGAAATTGAGGCAGTTCTGAATTCGAGACCGCTCTGTGTCCTGACTGAGGATCCTTACCCAGAACCGCTTACTCCCGCTCATTTTATAATGGCTTCTCCGTTGACTTCGTTGCCTGTCGTGAACGTTCCCGAAACAACGAAGTCTCTAACTTGCCGCAAAAAATTGCTTGACCAAATGGTTTGCAGCTTTTGGAGAAGATGGCGGATAGAATATTTACATAACTTACAAGTTAGGCAAAAATGGTTGGATGCTGTGGACAATGTTAGGATTGGTGCAGTGGTTCTCATGCATCAAGATGATGTCCCTCCTTTACGTTGGCCAATGGGCATAATCACCGAGGTTTTCCCCGGCAAAGATGGGACAACCCGCGTTGCTATGGTGAAGACATGCAGTGGCTCTTTCAAGCGACCCATTGTTAAACTCTGCCCGTTGCCTTCCCAATGATTTCACCGCGTAATTAATATCACGTAATTTTAGTCGTAATTAATATATTTCAATTGTTTTCTTCTCTCTCTTTCTTTTAATCCGCTTTAACGCAATTTCTTTCCCTTTTTTTGAGAATACTACATATCCTCAAACCCGGGCAGGATGCTTACGCAAGTTTCTATATTACAAGGTTCTCTCTATTAAATATCCGAACGAAAACGTCAACGTCATGTCGCCAAGTGCCTATCCATCTATCCCTCTCCCTATCATTACGTCCATACGCGACAGAAAGAGAAAGCGCCAACCGACTACCGCTTCCGGACTACGTGGAACAAACCACCAGCGGAGGGACAGAGATTCAACTTCACTTGTAATCGAACACTTACCGCTCTCGCACCGCAAGCTAACCGCAAAGCTTCGCGACGCGCTCGCGCCGCGGAACATACCAAACCGCATAAATTAAATTAAACCAATTCACGAGTGTCGGCCGACACAGAACCAGGAAGAAGCAGAGAAACAGAAGCTACCGGACGCCGGTCTGCATATCAGCACGGCACATGCAAAACCACCAAGTAAGTCCTTAACTGTTTCCTACCCCCTTGTGTGCAGGCGACATGACATTCGTTCCCAAGTAATTACACAACGCTTATTGG
Organism: Apamea anceps; assembly: GCA_951799955.1. Taxonomy (NCBI): domain Eukaryota; kingdom Metazoa; phylum Arthropoda; class Insecta; order Lepidoptera; family Noctuidae; genus Apamea; species Apamea anceps. Next base: position 16,037,761 of record OX637506.1, read on the forward strand.
TCCTTCGACAGCCGCAATAACCCAACTTATTCAACAAGTACCTTTCGAACCACTCAAATGAATGATTGCGCGGAATGGTATTAGGTAAAAAACACAAACACTTGCTTTCGAATGCTCGTTAGCTTCTCTAACAGCTGCTAGCAGTGTGGACGCACCTTTAGATTAATGACAATAATTGCCTTTTTATCGAGATCATAATGTGTTGCTGTTGCTGTCAGAACAACTCCAATAAAACTTATCTAATCATTGTTATGTCCAAGATTGATGGATCCCACAGTAGCTGCACATCATGTGTTTATTTTCATTACTTTTTTAATGGTTATTTAACTAATACTCAAGAGAATTTATGACTTTGTATTTAATTAAAATCTGACCTAAAAAACCAGCTGCTCAAGTGAGATATATGCATACATCGTTCTTTAGTTTGTGCGTCACTAAAAGAGCAAGAATCATGTTTGCACTATCAACACAAGGTTTATTGCCCCCTCCACCAGTTTAGCACTTACAAATGGACATGAGAGCGGCGTAATACAATATTTCCATGTCTGTCGTGACGTGGCTATTACGAAATGAGCTCTACACCATTGACCGGTGGCCGACGTCTTGAAAGTTTGCGGCTCAGATGTTCGACCCGCTTTTCTCCCGTTAGTGAAAGTAAGAAATTATAAAAAAGAACGTTAATGACTAGCAGTGCAGGCTGTATAGGTACTGTTGCAAAAACATTGCTTTTTTCAATGGACATTGTATTGAAACCTAAGGTGAAACCTACCTAGGTACGGTATTTGTTTAATTGCATTATAATTGGAATTCATGACGACTTGTATTTTTTGCCCTTTGGTAACAATGAGTACAAGATTGAAAGAGTAAAACATATAGATAGTCGGTATATTGGCCTACTGAGTGACCTAATTACTGAAACCCTAGAAACAAACAAATTATGCATAGGTATTTGTCTGAGCGGACGGATATTGTCCTGTTTCCTAGAAATCGATCGCACCGCCACCTACCTGGTCCAATAGGCTAGTTTCCTATAAAATTCTAATTAGTCCGTCAATTAGAATATAAAAAAATATTGGACCCGAATTTTTTCTTTTGTCAATTATATAAAAAATGATGAAGATATCGCCCGGTAATGTTCCGCGTGACGTCAGTTGCCTGCCTTGCCTTGCTACACTTTTTAGCATGGCGTGACGTCACGACCCCAAATTGATTCCCAAATGACGCGCTTTATCTTTGTAATTTTTTGTTTGATTGAAAAAATAAAAAAGACGTGTCCATTATTTTTCGATAATCTAACTGACGGACTAAATATAATAATATTTTTTTTTACCCAGGAAACTACCGTATTGTGAATCTAAACCACCTAGAGATCCACTCAAACAGACACAAAAAAAAATCAAAGTCGGTCCAGCCGTTAGGAGGAGTTCGGTGGCATACACGCGTACAGAAATATAATAAAGATATAAAACCCCGACCGTCTTATTACAAAACGAGACCTAACTTTAATTCTAGCCTAAACCTCTGAGCCGGTATTTGTTTTTCGAACTTTATTTCGATTTAGATAAAGTTCTTTGTACAAAAATGACAACTTAGCACCGAACTAAGCTGTCATTTTTGTATAAAGAACTGTATTTCTATAACATTTAGGTTCTTACTTCAATAACTGACGCGGTGGTTTAAACCTGACCTAAAAAAAAACCTTGTTTTGTAATAAGGGGGCGAATGTTTTTATTTAAGTACCTACTTACAAAAAAAATATACAAAAGGCAGAAAAAAATTAATATTCGTCTTCCGTAATTATTTGTGTGCAAAAATCTTGCCTTGAAATAAATATTGTATAAAATTAATTAAACATTGTAAAAAACTTTCCAACTGTATTGATACGCCTGTTACATGCGGGAGATTGTTAATAATCTGACTACTTATGAAAAGCTTTCACTGTCAACATTACATGCCGAGATATAAGGAGATGAGATAGGTATGTTATGTTGGTATGTTCATAATGCGAATCTAACTCGTCTTGATTTATTTAATCACAGTATCAAAGTTAATTACATGCACGCAGGTTAGAATTTATTAAATTGGAAATGGTCGTAAATCAAAATGTTACTAGAATAATACTTTTTGTTTTGCAACGTCTTATTAAATAAATGACTTCAGATATAAAGATTTTTATATCCATACTATATAAATTATAAATTCGAAAGTAACTCTGTCTGTCTGTATGTTACATTTTAACGCCCAAACCACTGAACGGATTTCAATAAAATTTGGCAAGGAAGCTGATGGCATCCTGAGGAAGGAAATAATCATCATCATGAGGAAGGTCTCAAAAATAATCCTAAAGGGGTGATATAGGGGCTGAAAGTATGTATGGGAAACCCAACATTTCTTAAGCTAGGGATATGAGATTTTAAATTTATTTTTTTGGTAGAAATTAAAAAGAAAAAATGTAAAATTATCCCGCAAGGGGTTTAAACAGAGGATGGTTTTAAAATTAACATATAGGTACTTAATATTGAAATTTTTGTGTTCCTCTTTTTAAACGATTTAAGGAATTGGAAATATAATCTGATCTGATAACTTTTCATGCCTTAACGGCTGAATGGAATTGGGTAACAGGCATACTGATTGGCCATGACCAGGGTTAGGACAATCTCCGACAATCACGCGGGCGAAGCCGCGGGCAAAAGCTAGTTGGTATATGAAAGCAAAAGTTTACGAATCTCACACAGGTTGTACTTAGTAGGTCGATCATTGAAACAGGTTAGGGCGCGTTCACATTTAACGTCCGTTTTACAGGTCCGTTAAAACGTGTTTGTTATTAGCATATGTAGTTGTATGAGCGAGTTCACACATAATACAGTATTCCGGATCCAGTAGAAAATACAGATTCGACAAAATAAGCAGCAATCCGTTTTACAGGTCCGTTTAAACGTATGTGTTATTAGCGTATGTAGTTGTATGAGCCAGTTCACACATAATACAATATTTCGGATCCAGTATACTGATCCGCACACTAATTGCGTAACACACAATCAATCGTAATCTGAATCATTTTGAAGCAAATTGCTAATCCATTGCTTCATAAGTTCGAAAAATTTGTCTGCTCAACACGTAAACAACGCAATGACGGTTGTTGAACTGTCAAAATGAAACCGATTCCGATTGATTGTGTGTTACGCAATTAGGGTGCTGGTCTCTTAAAGTCAGTCCTGTGTGAATACTATCTCCAGTAGCGACGGATCCGTTAAAAAGGATCCTGTAAAAACGTACGTATATGTTAACGCGCCCTTACTATTGTCATAGTAAAAGCAAACAAGTACGCCAACTCAAGCCCCGAGCGAGCGATAATAGCCTAAACTCGTAGGGCTGTCACTATACTTTATTCAATCGTCAAAAATGCATAGTCAATCTCTAAACAAAAAACAATGTTCCCCTGTAGGGTAAGCATCAGGGACCTTTAATACAAAGTTTTTTTAAATTATTTTTTCTACACACGGCTAATACACATCAAGCTATGCAAAACCAGTATTAGCTGACCGTTCATTGTGAGAAAATATCATACATAATGAGGCCAAGACAAACTGGTTTTGTATAGCTTAACGTGTAGCCGTGTGTAAGTACATAGACCAGAAGCCGACTACATTTTTTTCATTGCCCACGTCATGTTATCCGTTTAGTTATTTGAAAAATTACGATCGAAATATGACTAATAAAAACATGGTTTTACTGAATCATGTATTTATTCAAATAAAATGAAATGATTATGAAGTCTTTATAGTTAAAGGAGGTAGGTAGGTACACGTACAAATTATTTATTACGAGCAGCAGGGCAGCGGCGAAGCATGCGCGGGCGCGGGCGATATTACCGGCGTCACAGCCACGACTGGCGCACCTTTAGCAGCGATAAATTTTGTCAGTGTGTGCGTGCGACGACGCATACGTACGAGCGCGCTCACATACAAACCGTGCGCGGTGCGAATGTATGAAGATGTCGTACTTGTTTGCTTTTACTATGCTATTGTGCCACAAACAGAACGACGAACCATCTTTCACCGTTAACTACGCCTTATTTATGCCACAAGGTTTAATAATTAGCATGAGATGAACAAGTGCCGGACAAAGAAATTATTTTCGAAGAAAGCAGGGTTATCGATACAAATGGAAATAGACAATTGAATTGAAAGTAAAAACGAGTAAACATCAAAAAAACGGTAGGTCATAAAGCAACAGTAACAATTACTCAAGTGAATGCTGGTAACAAGACTAATTTTTCTTTTTTATGTCAAAGTGTGTTGATGTTTTCTATAGCGATATAGAAACCTACTGTACTGTCTATGGTTGGTCGTGTTGTTTCGATTTTGCAACGAAGCGAAGGCTGTAAATAGTGGCATGATGCTCGTAGTGGGGCGACGAAGAGGCACTCTGTGATAGTTTTTAAGGCAAAACACTGGTTGGGTTTGCTATAGAGATTGTCGACAGCTTTGTATGGTAATTTTCGTTTATTAAGTATACTTCCTTTACCTACAAGTTTTTCGGATATATTATTGTCAACTCAGCCTTATGTAGGTTTTTTAAAATAAAAGTAAATTTCAATACGTACCTATAGAAGATGATATTAAAGCTAAAACTTTCCATATCGAAGGTTTATAGCGCAATATGACGAGACCATTGATTTTCACATAGGTACAAGAAAGTGCATATTTAATGACATTGAGCGAAGCCTATTGTTAAGTACATCGATTTTCTTTCTAAGTGTTCGTAACGTATAATTATCTTATCTAAATATATAAAACTCAAAGGTGACTGACTGACTGACTGACATAGTGATCTATCAACGCACAGCCCAAACCACTGGAGGGATCGGGCTGAAATTTGGCATGCAGGTAGATATAATGACGTAGGCATCCGCTAAGAAAGGATTTTGATAAATTCTACCCCCAAGGGGATAAAATAGGGGATGAAAGTTTGTATGAAACTTTGTCAATTTTAAACCGATCGGGCTGAGACTTTGCATGCATATAGCTACTATGACGTAGGCATCCCCTAAGAAAGGATTTTGATACATTCCACCCATACGGGGATAAAATAGGGGATGAAAGTTTGTATAAATCCTTTTAGATTTTCGACTGATTGAACTGAAATTAAAGATTGGAGCTACTATGATGAAGACGTCCGCTTAAATAGGATTTTGATAAATGCAACCCCCATGGGGATAAAATAAGGGATGATGGAGGATGTAAATGTAGTTCACCCAATAGCTTGATAGTTTTAGCGCCTAATGACAGATTAGTTAAGAATATTGTGTACAGAGAAGTTTTGTAGGCCCTAATTTTTTACACACGCTAAAGAAAAGTAAAGCCGCAAAAAATATACCTAATCTTATATACTTATAACTTAATACTTATAATAAATCTGTAGAAGTGAAAATTCTGCACATTGAAAATATCAAAAAAATAAATGGCAGGGGGTGTTACTAGACCGACAACGAACCCAAAAATGTGACTAAAAAAATTTTTGTCTGTCTGTTTGTTTGTTCAGGCATCACGCAAAAACTACCGGTTGGATTACGATGAAACTTGGTATTAGATTTTATTTTTTTACTAGATATTAGTTTTTAGGGATTTTGCTTATTTATTGAGTTTAAATGATAAATGATTTTATTTTTGAAAGTAGGTAGGTTGGTACAGGCACTTTTACACGTCAATCATATTTTAAAACTAGATGAGGTCGGCGTTTCGTTTAGATTAGTTATCATCAGAAATAGGTTTATTTAGGTAGGTAGGTATTTAATTTTCTGTTATTTTTTTTTTTAATTAGGTAGGTACATAGGTAAAGATATCATATAGGTACCTACCCTCTTAATCACCACTAATGAGACACAATTGGTTTTCTATTGTAATGAGCCACAAAGGGCCCGCGAGATAGATGGCATTCTGGGGAAGCACATACATTTTATCCTGTTAGCACGTTCCCGTGGGATAATTTCCGACATCCACGCGGGCGAAGCCGCGGGCAGAAGCTAGTTTAATAATAATACTTAACGCGAGCGAAGCCGCGGGCAAAAGCTAGTGTATTATAATAATAGATGATACTGTCGGCCTTTCAACGTCACTACGTACTGCCTTATTATATAAGTGGCTTGGTACGATGCTATTATGAGTTCTTACGAACGAACGAACGAATAGTTAAATTATAAAATGTGTGCTTTATACGTTTTACGAAATACTTTTTACGTTTAGCTATTGTGGGTGTAACAAGGTTAGTCCAAAATTCGTATGCTTCCGCGTAAATTCTAAATTGGCTTCCCTTATGTGATTGAACTTTGAAGTTAGCAATGAAATATTAATGATTCAAGGAATTTGATAAGGTCAATATTAAGGTCTTCTACAAGATTTAGGCTAGGATAGCAAATATGGAATTGCTTAAGGAAATAAGAAGTTAAAATAAAACAAAACAAAAAAATATATTATTAAAATATAAAAAAATATATATTATTTTGGTAGGTACTGGCGTCCTAGTTAAACCAATCCCGTACTTAACAAAGTTTTGTACCAATTCTAGGCAAAGTTTGGACTAAAAACCCCATATATTGGGTAGCTGTCAAAACCATTTTCCGAATCAATGTACTACGGAATATTCGTTTTGTTCAAACAGAGCAGTACCATACTTGGCTTTGCGTTATATTGAAATGAAATAAGGCTGTCTACCTAATTTTTATGGAATTCTGTTGTTAACGTAGAATAGCATAAGAGTTGTGAAAAGATGTTGAAGAGAGGAAATATGGACGGAATATGTAAAAGATCATAATGGAAAGGGAAAAAAGACAAGAACTGATAAAACTGCACCCAAAAGCAAGAGAGTGATGATGCCCCCAAAAGCAAGAGAGTGATGATGCCCCCAAAAGCAAGAGAGTGATGATGCCCCCAAAAGCAAGAGAGTGATGATGCCCCCAAAAGCAAGAGAGTGATGATGCCCCCAAAAGCAAGAGAGTGATGATGCCCTCAAAAGCAAGAGAGTGATGATGAAAACTTAATAAATTACTACTGGTACTTCTTTACTGCAACCTTCAGAAATTAAATATAAAAATAAATTTGGACATAAAATGCCCTATTTGTTAGGTTCTCTTATAAATTCTCTCCCAGCGTAGTCATTCGTAAACCAGTACCAAAAAGGATTGTAACAAATTATCTCTTACTGATGAATAGCATAATTAGCCTATGACGTTCCCACTGCTGGGACACAGGCCTCCTCTCTATGAGAGGGAGTGGGTCACAATCCACCACGCGGGCCCAGTGCGGGTTGGCGGATGTCACATGTCTTCGAATTTTAGGTTCTAGGACACACCGGTTTCCTCATGATGTTTTCCCTTACCGTTTTGAGAGCAGCGATGATGAAATGAAATACACAAAGTAAAGTGCCTGCCTAGGTTCGAACTCACGACCTGCAACTCGTAAATCGGGGCCGATACCACTGGACCGGGCCACCACTGCTCCTGAGTAATGTTATGGAACAAAAGTTGAAATAAACTGTGGCAATAATTTTTCGGTTGTACCTATATGTATAAATAATTTTATGTTATAATTTTACATAAGTATGTAGCGATATCTACAACGCCACATGCGAACAACGCGTCATACTGACGTCACGCAAATCCTGCATCTCGCAAGCAGAGTTTACCGCGCAATTAGCATACATACAAACTTCCCGACATCAGTCGTGGGGCAATTGCCCGCCAGACATAATACCCGTCTGGTCGGAGGACCCTCCCTTTTCTATGGAGGATGAGTGAACAGGGTACTGTCCTGTTCCTCATACCTCTATACTGGTGACCCCGACGTGATGTCGGGAAGTTTGTATGTATGCTAATTGCGCGGTAAACTCTGCTTGCGAGATGCAGGATTTGCGTGACGTCAGTATGACGCGTTGTTCGCATGTGGCGTTGTAGATATCGCTACAAGTACATACATTATCCCACGCCTTCTTCCCATTGGGGTAGGCAGAAACTACAGACCGCCACTCTGCTACGATCCTCTGATCATACACACACGCCGGTAATAATTTATATAATATTATTTTTTTCGCTGTTTCCAGGTGTGCATGTTACTATCAGCTCTGTACCACACGTTCTCTTGCCGCTCCGAGCACGACTACAATACGTTCCTCATGTACGATCTCTTCGGCATCGCGCTCTCCTTGCTGGCCATCTACACTTCCGGAGTTTATTACGCCTTTTGGTGTCATTCTGTAAGTTTACACCACATTCATCACTAGTTTAACCGCAACCTAGTGATCTGACAGGTGAAGCGGTGGTCCGCTTCACCTGCCAGATCACTAGGTAGAGTTTTCATTGAACCGGAGACGAGCGGAGAGGAGCGAAGACATGCAGGAATCTACTAATCATACCATTGGTGGAGGTCAAAAATAAAAACAAAAAAATCAAAAGTTATTTATTTGAATAAATAACTTTTGATTTTTTTATTTTTATTTTAGGCTGAGAATCAGCACTTTTCGAATCTCTAAATTACCTAAGACAGTCCCAAACACCCGCCTTCGCGTAACCATACATTCAATTCGGCTCCATTTTTAATTTACCTGATTGGTGGGGATATTAGTGCTTATCCGGACATCGTGAAACAAGAACTTAATGTTTATGATGATTTCTGACATTGTGATTTATGATGTCGCGTGTTTGCGTGCCATGTTGTTGAGGAACTTGTGGAAGGAAGTGTTCTTCGCTTAGAAATCAAAGATTCCATAATTGATTGTGGATGCTGGAAAATAGAAATATTTCGTTTAGTTAGCCTCCATTTTGAACTGATTTTCAAATGGATTGATTACAGCAGCGACAACCAACGTCGTTGTCGCTGCTGTAAGAGTTCCGATTATCGAAGATGTTAGCCCATTTATCGAGGTAGCAGCTGATGTTAATGATGCTGCTTAGGCGCCATCTCCATGGGTGAGAGTATCGCAGCGATAAGTAGTCACAACGTGGCATCAAATTCAATAAAAACTGTATGAGACAATCTTCACTAAACACGCTGTTATCATCGCGGCGAGAATTTGATGGCACGGCGAGACTATCGCCGCGATTCTCTCGCCCGCGCGCCCGTGGAGATTCAAAACGGGCTTCAATATTAATCATAATTTAGCCTCTTTGTCGCATAAGCCATCAAACGCATACCTACCTTAATTTATGGAGCTATAATACCGACACTATGGTAAGTTTTAGGTATACCTTCCATTCCATGCCATGTTGCATTTCCAAAGAAACAATAAAGTATCGTCCATGCAAAATTCTTCACACTCTGATTTACTTCAATGACAAAACAAAATCGATAAGAATTCCTAACCGCCAGCAGTGGTTCCGGATGAGCATTGCACGATCTATGAACAATGCATTTAAAGACATGAAATCTTATTCGCTTTCTAAGACTTTCGTTGTGCTGCAAACATTATGTCTAGAACTCTAGCCTTTAATCAATGACACTAGATCTCCATGTACGAAACCTATATTTGACTTACAGTAAAAGAGAAAGCTCCAACGCTTTGAACGGTTCATACAAAAATATCACAAAAACGTGTGCGTATCTGAACTTGGTATACTTTCACTAAGACAACATCTCATTAGCTATAATTTTGGTACATAGGCCGAACTTAAACTAATTTTACCACTCCTTATTTTGCAATTGAGTGCATTTTGAATTAAGTTTAGTAGATTTCAATTACGGTTTGAGGCATGGTCTTGCCATAATTATTCATACGCGATCATTCACGTTACTGGTTTATCTCTTGTCGGGAAAAATGAAAGTAGTTACTAGTCTCTCAATAATGCATTGCTATTTTTTGCTCAGAATCAATTTGAGTTGTTGTAGTTTTTTTGTTCTCACAATGCTCTTTGTTCCTCTAATGACAGTTGACCTGAAAGTGTAAGAAACTATATGTCAGTCTCAAACGATAATTTAAATCTTAACACAAAGTCACACTAATCATACTGCTTACAAACACGTGATAATTTTCATGTTTGCAAGAAAACTTGGCTTACCAGTTAGAAGTACCTTACCTACATAATCGCAGCACATCTCTCAGCTTCCTAATTGAAAGTCATACTGTTTAATTTTTTAATTGACTGTGGCGCTATGTAACGTTTAATAAAACAAAAATTGTAGATGTAGGCATCACAGGATTGTAAGCCTAGCTCGCATACTTACTAGATATAATTGCTTGTGCAATTACTGTTGCATTATGAATTCTTAAATAGTACCTTAGACTTGTAATGTAGTCTCTAAGAAGTGATTATAGAAAATGCTTGGTTACGTGTGCGTTGTTTTTTTTTCTAGTTTAACACGTTGACTTCCAGACAACAGACAATAGAAAATCTATGGTAGTCAATGCCTTAAAACAAGTTTACAGAAAAGCCTTTTGTCATGAGTCAGTTCGAAAGTTCTAAATTATCAACTATGTAAATTGTAAAGTATGAAAGCAATAGCAGAGTTTCATACGTCACCTAAAAATGTCTGATTAGCACATCTTTAACTCTAGAAAGTGTCCACTTTCTGTTTCTTCTGATCAAACTTGTTTTGACAAACTGTTTATACCTACTTAATCTTTTCTTTCCACTGACGCTGCACTAACGCAATTCTGATCGATACGTGATCAAAATGATTTATGAATAAAAACCCTCAATATGTCCAGTGTGCACATAATTAATTTCTTTGTTTCGTAAATATTTTAAGGCCAAGAGCTCGGGCAGTAGGCTCGGTACACACCATGCGACTCAATGAGACCTTTTTTGTATGCACATAGGGTCCATCTTTTGTAACTTGTGTTGCAAAACAAAGCGCCAATGACCTTCTCATACCATTCTAGTCGGTTTACTCGAATTTAAATTGTTATTTAATGTTTATTGAAGTGTATTCGCTTTAATTACGTTAGATGAGGTAACTGAACGGACCGCACATGTAGAAAATGCGTGGTCTGAATATTGGATTAGATGTATGAGGTGTTTTTGTATCTCTTACTTGTCTTGTAAGTAGTTGTGACCGTTAAGTTTCTTTTGTCGAACTTGCATAAGCCGTTAAAGAACTGGCACTTAAAAACTAAGAATAGAGAATAAAAATGCCCTTTCTTTGGTATTGTTCGTCGAATCGTTGAGCTCCTTAAGTTTTGAGCTGAGCTGCACGATTTCTGACAAATGCGTGCACTGACTGGACAGGTCCTCTCAATCTGTGTGGTTCTTTCCTCAAAAGACCATCTCAGACATCGATCTACATGGTCTTCATATGATCTGACCAAGATTATGTCTGGACTTTAAAAGAGACTGTGACCTCTGAGTTGGTTTCGGCCTTTCTTCCGACCTCATCTAGTTTTTAAAATATGATTGACGTGTAAAAGTGTTTGTACAAACCAACTTACAAAATAAAATCATTTATCATTTACTGATCGGGAATAATCGAAAAAAATCCCGTTCGTCCACACTGAACGAATCAATCTTTTTACCCGATCGTCACCAGTGTTGATGACAGTGTTAGGTACTGATCGGGAATATTCGGAATGATATATTATTTTTATTAATGGCATCTCGCAGTTTAACCTATGAGGTTTTTATCTGCTTAACCGGACTTGCCTGTGGATGCCTCAATAAATTAAGGCCTCCAGTCACGGCATTTGGAACGATACCAGCAATAGTTAATTTTATAGTTAGATATAGCAGAGGCATGATGGGGGAGCGATATCGATCTTTGTAGCATGTTTTAATAAACTGTTACAAAGGAAGTACAGTACAGTAGTTTGCACACCTAAATTGCTGCAATTCATCGTCACGTATGTGGCAGGCATTATTATGCGCCTCTCGATTGATATAGACTAGTGGGGGGAGAGCCAAAGAGGAATACTTATTTTTATTTATTTATTTATTATGGGACAATAATACAATGAGCTACAATATAAAATGTTACAATTAACAATATAGACTCATAAGTAGTATTAACAATATTGCAGCCCACTACATTATCCTCATGTTAACAAAATTGAAATAAGGTAAGAAAGTGCCACTAGATTAGCATTACTCAGATATATAAAAAAATAATTGATTATTAAGATACAATACAATAAAAAATATTAATTTTTGGATAAGATTAAAAAAAATTTGGACTGTTTCTTATTATCACAAATAAAAATTAAGATTATAAAAAGAAAAAAAAAGAAATTGACAGTATAATAAAATAAATTAATAAAAAAAAAAAAACTAAAACGGTTGAAATAATTTACAACAAAAAATACTGAAATGTTGTTTTTATTTTAACACACCTATTTAATTGGCCCCTTGATATCTTTTTCTGCATAAGAAGTAGACTTTGGAGTAGAAGTTATACTTTAGTCTGCTTTTTCATTAGATGTTTAAGGTTCGCCAGGAACGAAGCCATAGAAATCTATGGCTTTTCTATGTTTTAATACTGTGCTACCAAACAAAATATCTAAAATGTCACATTTTTTTTTCTTCTTTTTATAGAATCTTGAAGTGTACAAACATACAGATTCTATAAAATAAGAAAAAACTGAAGAAATGAACCGGATCATTCACCTGGATTTACCTACAGGTAAACCCAGGTGAATGATCCGGTTCATTTACCTTTACTTACAAAATGAAATACCTACTTAAACAGGTTAATGCCTCGAATGTTAACAGGTATTATGTTCTATATATAAACTTTATTTTAGTGTAGCACTGACTTATACCTATGCTAAGTCATTCTGAACAAAAGAAAATAGTTTCTCTGGGTCTTACGCATTGTTTTTAGGCTGACATACTCTTTTTGCTTTGTCTATGTTCATGTGAGTGTGAGTCTTTTGTAAACAATCGCACTGGATGCAAGTACTAGGAGCAGCAAGCATCGCAACCTTTTTTGCTTGACCAATAAGATCCGCGTTTGTCCTTCCAAGATGTCCTCTTTTACGTTCCCATGAATAAATAAATAAATCTTTACTTATTGCAACCCAGTAACTGGGTTGTGGAGGTCAGATAGGCAGTCGCTCCATGTAAAATACTGGTATTCAGCTGCATCCGGTCAGACTGGAAGCCGACCCCAACATAGTTGAGAAAAGGCTAGGCAGATGATGATGATTGCAACCCACATGATCCATAGAAAAAACATAATATAAATACACAATATCATCCAAAGGTTATCTTTTAAAGATCACTTTTAGCGATAAGATCGCCCATTGTGACACCTTTTATAAAATTTCTACACTCATATCTGTAATATTTATGGTGTACATAATAAAGAATATTCTATTCTATTCAATAAACTTCATACAGGGTGGAAGGGTCATCGACTCATAACCTGTTACCATGACTCTGGACCCTCCTGAGTTGAAATTTTTGTCGGTTATAAAAAACACCTTCTGTTTCCTCCAAAGTGCAATACCTACGCCGTCAAAATCTATAGTAACAGGTCGCGTGTCGATCCCTGCCACCCTGTTACTTATACTTACTAGTTATCAATGGCTCTCACACATAAGCTACCACAGCGTGGCAGGTCCATAAGTAGATGGCCAGATAAAGTGGACTCCCAATTCCAGACTGCGTAGAAGGAATATTGGAAAGAGGGGGCAGGAGGAATGTGGTACTTATTCTAAAAATTTCTTTAACATTCCAGGAACTAAAATCATTCTACATGACATCAGTAACAGTGATCTTCGTGGTGGCGATGGTCCTGCAGATCCCGCGGCTGGGGGTTCCATACCCGGTGAAGATGTGCGTGTTCATCGGCTGGGCAGCCTATGGAGTGCTGCCTACGCTGCACTGGACATACACGATGGGAGGGTTCGATAACCCCATGGTGCAGGTCAGTAGATAAACATTGTTTTATTAAATAATAAGGTGTGTATACATAGGTTTTTGGCACTGAAACGTGGTCGCTCACAATGGGCCTTATTGAAAGGCTAGACGTCACCCAAAGGGCAATGGAGAGGGCTATGCTTGGAGTTTTCTTGCGTGATCGAATCAGAAATGAAGAGATCCGCAGGAAAACCAAGGTAACCGACATAGCTCGAAGAATTGCCAAACTTGGCAGTGGGCAGAAGGCCAATTCTCGTAATTTAAAACGTTCAAAATCTAGTCGCAGTCTCATCTCAGCGACAAACAAATGTCAAAAACTTGTCAAAATGTAGGGAAATTAGAAGTATTTTTTGACAGATTGAGACTGAGATCTGGGGGCCTAAAAAGGCCACTTTGGCAGAATCATAATAGGATACCAATATGAATCATATTAAAAATCGTAAAATGGTCACAAACTGACAATTCATAATATGATCTGTGTGCAATTCATATCACAATGAAATAACATTTAAACTGTAGAAATAAAAAACCAATTTGATTAATAAAAACTGTAATGAAAAATTTACCGATAAAATTACGGTTTTTATTTTTTTCATGCGGCAATATTTACACCAAATACGAAATAAAATCTTACGAAAATTAGAGGAATTGTTAATGATCTGCTGGGAATTCAGGAAATGGATAGCTTTTAGAGGTATTGCTTAAACTGGCCTTTTTAGGCCCCCAGACTGTGAACGGTCTTAAAATTACGAGAATTGCCCCTCAGGGCACTTTGCTGCAGAAAAGATGGCCGATGGGGCCAAAACCCGTTGGATGCGAGAAGCACAGAATCGGTCGAAGTGGAGGTGCTTGGGGGAGACCTATGTCCAGCAGTGGATGTTTTTCGGCTGAAATGATGATGATCATGACATATATTTTATGGGTAGTTCACGCAAAGTTCGTCGTCAGTGTTGGCGAAGAACTTTAGTACTTAGGTTGCATCCATTACTTATGTGACAACCAATGGTATCAACACCACACTTCAAGGGATAAAGGGATGTCAGTCGATCGATTCTGTAAAAATCTCACCGTAAAAAGTTAGGTGAAGTGAGCTTAGAGTGAGCTGTCAATAGTGTCAATCCCTAGCATTAGTTGGAATGACAGCTCACTCCACGCTCACTTCACCTAAGTTTTCACGGTGAGATGGTTACAGAATCGCACTGCTGGTCAATGACAAACTCACGTCAATCTTTTTATTAAATATTTACATAACCAATGTAATGACTAAAATCATTTAGCGATCGTTCGAATCCTTTCAGATATTACGGTGTTGTATTAGATCGATGAGTTAGATAAAAAAAGTACCAAAACACCTTAATTTGACCTAATGCTCGCCATTTTAAAATGCGCAGTTAATAATTAGCATGTTTATCTATATTATCAATAAATACTTACTTGCTTTGTGTAATAAATAATAGAAATCTAATCATAATTGTATTTGTGTGGTTTCAGATGTTCTTCCCTAGAGTCATAGGGATGTACGTCATCAGTGGGACTGCCTTCGTGATATATGCCTTCAAGGTACGTTGTCCGTCATTATTAACTGTCATTATGTAAGGTCCAGAAAAAGCTGACCTGGCGACTTGGCTTTGTTCATGAGAGATTCGCCAAAAAAAAAAGAGACTATAAGAATCTATGGGAGAGAGAGAGACGTACATGTGAGATTCGCTAAAAATGGCAAGAGAGAAAGAGACAGACTGTAGGAATCTATGAGCGATACCTATGCCCAACAGGACCGACATTAAAATTGATAATGGCGCTGATTTCTTTGTTCACAAACTAAATTAAATTTAAGTTCAGTGCATCTTTTTCTTTCTATTTTATTATGAAAAGGACAGAAGATAAATATTAGTTTAGTTCTGTCAAATTAGTCAGCGCCTGATGTAAATTGACGTTTTTTAGTAGCCATGTTTTTAATCACGTCTAAACTTGCTATGGAGTACCTAAATTTGACAGGACTAAACTGATGTTTATCTTCTGTCCTTTTCTTCATGAAATTAATTATTACACCCTGTCCATTAAGTAAACCGTTTTTTGACACATGGAACTAGTGATTGCAGCAACACACAATACATTGACACGTACGGTATTATAATGTCTGTAAGAATTCATAAATAAGATAAGGCAGTTTATACGTATATTTATTTTATTATGCATTTTAAATTTAACTTTACGTAATCTGGACTAGTGACGTTCGAAGACAGCTGTCAAAAAACGGTTAACCGAATGGACAGGGAATAGGATCGATGTTCACAGTGTTTTGACCCCAAGAGAGCACTTCAAGGGGCACTCGCCTTTTATTACATGGAACTTGAAACATAACAGAAGGCTAATTCTCGTAATTTAAAACGTTCATAGTCTAGTCGCAGTCTCATCTCGGCGACAAACAAATGTCAAAAACTTGTCAAAATGTAGGGAAATTAGAGGTATTTTTGACAGATTGAGACTGAGATCAGACTGTGAATGTTCTTAAAATTACGAGATTTACGCTTCAGGTGGAATGTGGGTGTACAGTCATGAGCACCAATATGTCAACACTTGGCAACTTTCAACTGCGATTTTTTCGTGAAATAACGAATGCAACGTTGAAATACGACACATCACATAAACCTATGGGTTCGAAAATGCTATGTTCGTAACAACATAAAATTTCATCTATACTTATAATAAATCTGTAGAAGTGAAAATTCTGTACATTGCAAATATCAAAAAAATAAATGGCAGGGGGTGTTACTAGACCGACACCGAACCCAAAAATGTGATTAAAAAAATTTTTGTCTGTCTGTCTGTCTGTCGGTCTGTCTGTCGGTCTGTCTGTCTGTCTGTCTGTCTGTCTGTCTGTTTGTTCAGGCATCACGCAAAAACTACCGGTTCGATTACGATGAAACTTGGTATAATTATTCTTTAATATCCTGGGCACCACACTGGGTACTTTTTATCCCGGAAAAGTATATACAATAAAAAACAAACTTAATTTTGCGGTTCGATCCCTAGATCCGATTACTGTACCAACCGCAAATAATAAGTTTGTCGTAGGTTAGGTCATACGCAGTGGAGTTCATTTTTATTCCTTTTACTTTTTAGAGTTATTTAGGTTTATTTTTATATAAGTCGTAGGTATAGATTTTAATTTTAAAGTATAGATAGTATATTTTGATAGTGTACGTAGTGACCGTAGGTTATTTTATAATACTGTTAGGTAGGATAGTCATTCGTATAGATATTAGTTTTTAGAGATTTTGCTTATTTATTGAGTTTAGATTGAGGGGCCCGTGGCTAAATAATAACAGCCACACAGGTCGATCGGTCAGGTTAAGCTACGCTTGCCGCGGTCGGTCTGTGGATGGGTGACCATCTTTACATACCGAGACACCTCCGTGCCTCGGAAAGCACGTTAAGCCATTGGTCCCGGCTGTCATTCGTGGATCTTTGACAGTCGTTACGGGTAGTCAGAAGCCCGAAAGTCTGACAACCAGTCGTACCAAGGGTATCGTATTACCCAATAACTGGGTTGTGGAGGTCAGATAGGCAGTCGCTCCATGTAAAATACTGGTATTCAGCTGCATCCGGTTAGACTGGAAGCCGGCCCTGAACATAGTTGGGAAAAGGCTAGGCAGATGATGATTGAGTTTAGATTAGTTATCGTCATAAATAGGTTTATTTAGGTAGGTAGGTATTTTATTTTCTGTTATTGAGTTTATTTATTTTTTTAATTAGGTAGGTACTTAGGTAAAGATATCATATAGGTACCCTCTTAATCACCATTAATGAGACACAATTGGTTTTCTATTGTAATTAGCCACAAAGGGCCCGCGAGATAGATGGCATCCTGGTGCACATACATTTTATCCTGTTAGCACGTTCCCGTGGGATAATTTCCGACATCCACGCGGGCGAAGCCGCGGGCAGAAGCTAGTTCAAAAATAAAGGAGTAAATCGCTTTTCAATAAAGCCGAGTGTATACATACTTTTGCTCGTGACTGTACTATAGGTACAGCTCTGCCTAACCGTTCGGGGATAACAGACGTGGCCTTATGTTATGAGTAGAGCACTTAACAGTGACTTAAGTGTCCATACACAAGGGCGACACGTGTTGACAACAGCCGCGACAGTTGCAGTTGCCTATATCATAAACACGTGTCGCTCTTGTGTATGCAGAAGCCCGAAAGTCTGACAACCAGTCTTACCAAGGGGTATCGTATTACCCAGTAACTGGGTTGTGGAGGTCAGATAGGCAGTCGCTTCATGTAAAATACTGGTATTCAGCTGCATCCGGTTAGACTGGAAGCCGTCCCCAACATAGTTGGGAAAAGGCTAGGCAGATGATGCTCTTGTGTATGCAGATAATGCAGATGCACACTAACACCACAAACTCCAATAATGCGACTTATTAAAAGTCGGGCACGACATATACAATATTGGGTACACGACTGCTAAAAGGTCAATACTGTAGTAATTGTATGCTAACATCACAGCTAACACTGAAGCACTGGGGTTATATGCTAATTTTAATACTTGTTAATTGATTCTAAGCCGATATTACTTTATTTGTGATTGTAGGACAAAGACTTCATTTCTATTCAAGGAAGTCTGTTTCTGTTGTATATATGAGTAGGTGTTGATGTATGGCTATTAGTATTGTTTGCTATTTTTGTGACCTTGCCATCTTCATTATCAGCCTACAGGAGTCCACTGCTGGACATAAGCTTCTGCTATTGCACGCCATTCATTTCGGCAACTCTTATCCAGCAACTACCAGCCATCATGCGAAGATCGTCGCTCTACCTAGCCTGAGGGCGTCCTACCTTTCATTTACCGATTCGCGGTCTCCACTCATGAACACGTCTACCCCAACGGTCATCGGTTCTAAGGCTAATATGGCCGGCCCATCCGTATGTATTGCCGTCTGGCACGTCGCAAAATATCCGATAAGTAGGTCAGTTTTTTTTCAGTGAAATACTTTACATGTCATTTCGGCTATTTTTTAAAACATTGATAAAGGTATTACAAAACTGTTTGGCCGCAGTATCTCCACTAGAAGATCATTAGGCTGGTATTATAATTTATACAAACCGATATATAGCGATATTGCGATGAGTTCCTTTGATCCATACTGTATTAATATTATAAATGGGAAAGTAACTGTCTCTCTGTTACCTTTCACGCCTATACCTACAGCTCAACTGAAGACAAATTCCCGTAATTTAAAACGTTCAAAATCTAGTCCCAGTCTCATCTCGGTGACAAAGAAACGTCAAAAACATGTCAAAATGTAGGGAAATTAGAGGTATTTTTTACAGATTGAGACTGAGATCAGACTGTGAACGTTCTTAAAATTGCGAGAATTGCCCCTCTGATCGTTATGATCGTGACTGTTAAGTAGCCTGGGAAGAAGGACATAGGTTTTTATCCTGAATATTTGTATTAGCTAGTCACTAATAGAACTTAAAGTTCCTACGTGAATGAATGAATTATCTCTTTATTTGCTAGAATATAGGTTTATTAAATACATACATATTACCATGGTGGTGGCAATTTATTAAACGTTACACTATATCACATTCGAGGTTTCGGTCGTGCAAATATTAAAGATATTACTAATATCCTGCTTCCTACTAATATGTGTTATAAACGTGTAAGTTTGTATGGATGGATGTTTGTCACTCTTTCACGCCTTTCACGCAAAAACTACTGAACGGATTTTGATGAAATTTGGCACACAGATGGTTTATAACCAGGATTAACATATAGGATACTTTTTATCCCGATATGCCCCATGGGATCGAAACTTATGCGGGTGAAACCGCGGGGCGCAGCTAGTAATATTATAAATTCGAAAGTAACTCTATCTGTATGTTACCTTTTCACGCCTAGACCACTGAACGGATTTCTATAAAATTTGGCAAGGACATAGATGGCATCCTAGGGCATATATAGCACGGTCCCGTAGGATAATTTTCGATATCCACGCGGGCGAAGCCGCAGGCAAAAGATATTTTAACATAAGTGAAAACAAGTGCTACAATACAGTTTCTCATAAGTCTCCATCTCATTTCAGGTGCCAGAACGCTGGTTCCCCGGCAAGGTGGACTACATCGGCCACTCGCACCAGTGGTGGCACGTGCTGGTGTTAGGCGCGCTCTACTACTGGCACAACTCCGGCATGATGTACGTACAGTACCGCATGAACCATGGCTGTGCCAACACCATGCGGATCTTCTAGACTTAGAACATACGTCATGAGGACTCCTACCTCATCCAATGAAGACCAACGTGTGACCTTTTCAAAATAGAATACTACAAGGATATTTTGGCGCCTGAATCACATTGGTTAATTTTGTGAAACTGTCATAGAAAATGTATTGAAAGAAAAAGAAAAAAAATATACGTTTATTTGCGGCAAACATGACGCAGAAAAAAAAACAACACAAAAAAGAACAAGTTGGGGAAAAGTATGTATGCAAAATGGCGGCGCTAGTTACGATTTTGGCCACGCGCCTAAATAACCTTGTAGCGTTGTAGATGCGAATTTTACCTGAAGCCAGGTTAAGTGGAAGCAAAGTATGCCTTATTTTAAAGGTGCTTAAGGCCTTATTAAAATATAAATTGTTTTAAGTATTTTTAATTGTTAAGAGGCTGTTTTAAAGCATTTCAAATCTACCCTGCCTACTAAACTGTGGAGCAGTCGGGAAGGTTATAGAAATCACTCTAGCGAGAACTATTTCTAAGTTCCTTTCAATTTAATCATGAAAAAGTATACTCTATCGCCAGACAAACATGGTTTTGGGCCCTTATTGTCTGGGCTACGATAAAAAATGGCATGTCTAAAAAAATGTGATACTCTACTGCTCAATGTAACGTTTCTAGAAACTAAAAAAACTAGTAAATTTCGAAAAGGTTGTATTATCTTAATTTAGGAATATTATGAATTTATACTTTAATTTTATGTGGTTTGAATGAATGTTTGAATTTGAATCTAACATTATAATCCTTGATTTTTAATAACCACGTCTAAATAATAATAATAATAATAATATCCCTGGACATTTCACGCAGCGCCATCTAGTCCCAAGCTAAGCAACCTAATGCTTGTGTTATGGTAACAAGATGGCTGAAACCATTTCTAATTCTTAATAACAATATTATGGAGGAAATACTCATAAACTGTCGAGATACGTGCTGCATTCCGATTTAACCAAGTAAGACTGACATGGGTACATTTATTTACATGACACAGTACGACACACGTTAAAGGTTCCATTGGTATGCTTGTGGATGTACCTAAACAAACGAGCAACCTAAACAAACGCTTATTTTGGCTCTACACAGAAGTTATACGTTTGTGACCCCTGAGATATAAAGCGTTTGACCCTTTCTGCCTAAGTTGGTGCACTAGTGGAAATGACTGGAACCTTGAGATTGTGTCGCAATATAGGTTTTCATTACTCTTGCAGATGCATTTGTTTTTCTAAAATAGAATAATCGTACAATCATGCTCAGTTTCATAACAATATGATTTTAAATTGTGTCAGACTGACATAGGTCCATTTTATTTACATAAATTGCTACACATGTACGGCACAACCAAAACTCAAATGACCAACTAAAAAATCGCTTACTTTTGCTCATCACATAAGCCATAATGTTTCAAGAACGTTACAGCCCTTTTGATTCCTGCCTGAGTTGGTTCGACCTCAAAAATTACTAAAATTCAGCTTACATAATACTTGAATAGGACAGAGGGGCCTCTTGTGTAGCTTACTTCTCATCATTCTTGGAAACTTATGTAGCTATGAGGCATACTGGGTACACATACGTCATACAGTATGACGTATGTGTACATAATTTAAAAAAATATGCTACAAAATAGAATAATCGTACAATCATGCGCAGTTTCATGACATGTTATAGATCTGATTTTAAATTATCTACTATCATAGAATAAATATGAGTCTAATTCGTTTTTATTACACGCGTAGGTAGTTCTATTATATTATGGTCTTAAAGGCCTACTTAACTATATTTTTATCACGAATTAAACGTTTGAACATTTGTTTGTTTACATCTTAGATTTTTTGTCATCTGTGATTCGATTGTAAATGTGTTAAAGTTTTTAAATGTTATGTATGTATATCTTATCTACTTATTATTTAAATGATCTTAATCAAGTGATTGTTATAATTAGTTTTACAATTCTATGGTTTGGGAGTTGGGTTTTGTATGATGAAACATAAATTATTTAAAATTTTAAGTGGTCTTTCATTTTTTTTATTTTTATTATCATCCTTGTCTTGTATACACCAATTATTTTCAAATGATTGTGCTACGAATTGTTTAATAACAATGAATGCAACTCGGGTTATCCCTGCGGAAGCAAAATATTGTTTAATGACCACAGCCTATCACTGTTACTTGGGAACCACCCACATATTATGATGATTTTTATAAAATAGGTAGGTAGGATAGTAGTTGAAGGCCTCAAAGACGACGAAACAACTTCAAAGATTTCTGGCTGTCAGTTTCATTAGTATTTTTTTTAAACCAAGAGTACCTACTTAAGGTAGAGTAATAAAAACATAATTTAAGAAAATTAAATATAACGCCACCTAGTGTTAAATAGCTGAAACAGTTTCAAAGTTAGTTGAATGATTTTTTGCTTGGTCTTGCTATTGCCCGCTAGATGGAGTTAGCAGTATGATAAGTGATTAATTTCCAAGTTCAAAATAAAAATAATAAAAGTCGAAATGTTTTTTTATACAAAAGTTATCTATAGAAAAAGCAGAATTTTGAATTTAAATTACATTATACCAACGTTGCGCGAAACTTTGTCGTAGGGTCTAGTGGTTGCGCGGCTTCCTAGCGCGCGAATTGAAGTCCTGAGTTCGATGTCTGCGTCAGGAAAAGTTAAAAGACATTTAATCAGATTCTTTTTTTTAATGCGTTTGAAAATACGCATTGTGTGTAGTCGTATCTACTAATTTTATATTGAACCGATATTAATAAAATTTTGGTTCAATTCTGGGTTTTCAACAAGTTCTAAAGTTTTGTTGTTTGTTTTTTGATATAAGTACTTGGAACATACCAAGTACGTTTATTAAGATGTGGTAGCCGCAATAAAAATATATTGCTTATCGTATTTCTAGGAAGGTCACGACCCCTTTAATATAGGATTTAGTAGGTAATAACATGTAGGTCTAGGTACCTACTTAATTACTTATCACTGATAGAATCCAGTAGGTAACCCACCAATATACATAATAATTCAATCCACATTCAACATTACAAACAGCATAAACACAAAAACTCATTTCAAAGATCTACAAACAAACAACCCAATCCATATCGTAGCTGAATACTCAATACTCAAAAATAAAATTGAAAAGCTCAGCTCCATCAAACAAAATAGTGATTTCACATATCAGCGAGTACGTATCCTTTTAGTTGTTGCATAAATGAATACTGTCAGCGGACATATTCGCGCTCACACACCGAGTAAACCGAAAGGTTTGGGAATGGAAAAACAAAAAGATAAACGATCCAATATTTTCATTGCGCCGATGAATGGCTCGAGTGTTGATTCAGCGTAGTGGAAAAATGATGCCTACAATGGATACGTTTTTTGTCGCATCGCACGTAATCCCGTCTGCATGAGCGATGTTTAAAAGATTCGACGATAAAATATAATTGCTCTGTTGTTGACTTTATGTACCTAAATACTTTGCTAGATTGATCTCTAGACTTCAATCAAATATTTATTAAGGTAACACTTGTATCTAATCTGCCGGTAAAAGTATTACATTAAGTATATGTATGTATCTTCTATTAATCTATCTACGTCGTGCTATCTTCATAAGCTCGTGAAAAGAAAGTGAAAGTGAAAGTGTACATAGGTTGTAATAGTTCTTTTCACGAGCTTATGAAGATTCCTTGCTTTTTTGAAATTGACGTCCTAACTATAAGCTGATGAATGAAATGATCTTCTGAGCTGATGCTACAGCCCTAAAAGCTCGCGATTTTAATTCACTCCCATGATGCCATTTTTGTCCAAATTACAAAAGAAATACAAAAGATAACAATTTAGGTAGATACAGCGGTTTTACCTACTCGAAGAAAATTTAAAATCGGAAAATTTATCCATTGCATGTTGAGCTTAGGCAACATCGTCGATTGCAAAATTTTGATCAGACGAGTGGATATTTGATTGGCAGTTGCAAAAAGCTGCATGTGCGGTGTCACAAATTAGCTGGGTCAGTGCGCGATACTAATCGAGCCCCAACGTCACATCGCCCGGGTCCCGCGGGACGTGCGCGCTGACGGATTGCCGCGCGATTGACGCCGACGTCGCCGCCGCGGCGACGTCACGTGTCGGCCTCGTTCAGTGTTACATTACTGATAACATGTTTGATCTTGTATCTGTGCTGCTAAGTAATGCAATTCGCAGTCCTTCCATCGATTACAATCTTCGAGCACTTGCATACAGTAGCGGGCTACAAATCGCTGCAGGTTTATCTACGAAAAGAAACGGTAAAGTACAATCTTTATCAGGGCCGCGGGTTGTTCGAAAGAGATACCGTGGCCCCTGGCACAGGCAACTGAAGGAACACGGGTGGGTTTTAGTCAGTAAAAGTCTGACACGCCCTTCCGCTCAGCCCAGAGCGGGAGAGGTCATTTGATGATTTCCCACCCAAAAAAAAAAGCTACGCTCTTGACCTATGTATTTCGGTACCAATTTGTCTTTACGGGAACCCGCGTATTACTGCTGACAGCGATTGTTTTTCGTGTATACCTTTTGATGTTTGAATGTTGATTCCCAATCACAAATAGGTACTTAGTGCATTTTGTCAGTCGTAGCTCTTTTGTTTGTGTAAAGAGGTAGGTACACCCAAGTATTTGGGCAAAGTTGAAGGTGTATATCCACACTTATCACTAATAAATCCCGTAACTCTTCATAGCTCGTAACCGTAAAGCCCTTTGTACACGGCACGGTTTCTTTATGGTACGGCGTATAAACTGCGGCGTTGAAAAAACGTGTCCGTGAACAAGCTTCCCCTAGTGATCCACACAAATCTGACGACCGTGCCTACACACGGCGAATAAACTGTAATTTTTCACGGCAAGAAAAGCGTGTGTGTACAAAGGGCCTTACAAGGTCCTGCATTCTATCTCAGATTAGTTTCACGTCAAAGTCATTGTCATAAACATTTATATACCTAATAGGTATTAAATTGTTCTTAGATAATGGACTCCTCAGTATCGACAAGTGATAAAGCATATAGCTTCCTGGCATACCTACACACTTATAGCAAAAAGTAGGTAGTCACAGCACTGCACTATCTCGGCAGTGCCATTACGAGTTATCTGTTCGCTATATATTGCCATCTAACTATAAATTATAACTGTGTACGCTGCGTCATTGACTCTTGTAATAACATTCGCTAATCGCGGTTAAAGCGTCATTATTAGCATAAAACCGACATGCATCGCGTTCACGTCCGCCCACAGGCAGATGCACGATCAACCATTACACGTTATTGCTTCTTTATGCTAATTTATATTTTTTTAATTCATCAAAGACTTTTCACTGAGGCTGTAAACTATTTTTTGTTAACATAAAAAAATTAGGGCACGCGACAACATCTCTGGGTGAGGAAAGTATAAATCATTCGCCTTTTTTGTAATCAATTATTATAATTGATGAATCTAATTCTCCGGGATTTAAATGCGATTTAACGACCTTTTAGTTTGTTTTAATTAGAATGGCATGAATGAAAGAATATTTATTCGACAAAATGGTTTCTAAAGACTGTTTATGTGGGCAGTTTTAATTACTTTTAATGTTACGGAAATCTCTCGTAGCAACTGCTACGAAAATATGTAGATCGATGACCATTTAATTTGAAATAATGTGTGTATTATCATAAAAGTTGAAAAATTGAATGAAAATCCCTACACCATCTTAATTTATTGCGAAAAAAAAGAACATAAAATTCAGGAAGTAAGTAGGCATTTCACCGACAAATTACCACTAACGCTCGTAACTAATTTACTCCGCGTGTTTTAGCCAATAACTCACAATTTGAACATCGCAGTGGGTGTTTGTATAATAAACAAAGTATATAGGTACCTATGTAGTGTATGTAGGTGTGTGAAGGGAGGTAGGTTCGCCATGATTAATCACGCCACATGAATATGCATGGGAGTTAGGGCTGTCAGCCGCCGCACCGTCTTTAAACAATATCAAATTAAACATGTAGGAGGTACGTGTACCTACTCGCTACCTGAACATGAATCTACATAAAACATTCACATTTTGTTCCTGAGTTTGTTAAAGACTTCGGCCTTTTCAGTGTTATAAGAATATTAAACAGACTTTGTGAAGAAAAGCGGCTTTTCTAGTCTAATATCGTATACGTGATTTAACGTTAAAAGCTTCATTATCTAAGGAAAATATTAATTTTCCTTTGATAATGAAGCTTTAAACGTTTTTAAGTGAAGCTAGTAATAATTATTACATATTTAGTGAATTTGTTCTTAATAAAGTTTACCTAAATGCCTAATTGTTCTATTGTAATGTCTAGGCACGAGGAACAAGACATTTTTACTGCCCGTTGACTAGAGACAAAATCTTATATTCCCATTGTTTTAATAAGGCTTCCCACCATGCCATCACAAATCGTCTCCTCAAAGCTAAAAACAAAATAAATTGGCAACACAAACAACCAGAGACAAGCACGCGCCCGCACACGGCACACCGCACAGTAAACACAACGCACGATCACAAACGCCTCCCATTATTATTTCTACGAGCATTATCATCTAAATCGCATCGCGCCACCATTTACGGTGTTTAGGTATTTGCACACTATTGTTAGTGGCGTTGTGTATAAAATAAACATTTGTTACGGCAGAAGGGACCGGCCAACAATATCGGGCGCGCGTATATCCCGAATTACCATTAGAATGGAGCCGCCTGATGTATGGCCGTTGCTTTACTTTGCACCAGGTTCGCGCTCTTTCATCATGAGAATCGGTTTTGGGTTATTACTGTGGAACAACGTAAATATGCACTTTGTACTGATTTGCGATTTTTAATGTTCTTCTTAAAATGTATGTGAGGTCCTCTACACACTGTTGTGCATCTCTTTTGAATCATATGTATGTACATGATAAAGATTCACAATCATCTTTTTTCTAATTCGTAGTCTACAAAATATATTTTGATAACCTCCAGTTTTCATTCGTTATCTCATAACATGCTCGTCATAGTTTGTCGAGTTTTAAAACCAGACAAAGAAATTATAGAGTTCAAAACCCGCGATATGAAAATACAATTTCCTTTAGAAGAGAAATACGAAACAAGAGTTGAACAATATTTGATGCATAATGGATCAAACAAGACTGCTCTCTTTGAGCGGCACTCGAAACAATTAAATAATAATGCAATCTGGGAACGATATTTGCTTTGTAAATGTCCTAACGAGGGGGTGCTTGATGAAATCTAAACTGAATTTACACGGGGCGTTGCGTCTGTCGCTGATGACACGAGCCTTGAATGAGAGGATAGTTGTAGAATAAAAAGAAGAGGGATTGGTTACTTGGTGGTTGGCACGTGGGAGTCGCGTGGCCGCCGCGTGGCGCGGGATCGTCTCGCGCCTCGCATTGTGACCCTCGTGTCGCCTGCGGACATTGGCGGGAAATGGGGGTATTTATAATTCGAACAGGAAATATTACACGCTAATTTTGTCACATTCGGGGAATAGATTGATTTTCTGTGGTGTGTTAGGATTAAGTTATTTATGGATTCCGTACTACAATGACATGTGCTTTTGTTCGGTTATAATTAAATTTTGTGCAATTTTAGATATCATTTTAGTTTCTATAAACTAAGTATCTTTTTTAAAGTATTTATTCTAAATCAGTTCCTACCTAAATTAAACATTCTAACTGATAGTCGTTTAAAAAAAAAAATCTCATAAATATCTTTACAGCCTTCTTGTGAAAAACCTATAGATATCAGAAGGCCAATTCTCGTAATTTAAAACGCTCTAAATCTAGTCGCAGTATCATCTCAGCGACAAACAAATGTCAAAAACTTGTCAAAATGTAGGGAAATTAGAAGCATTTGTGACAGATTGAGACTGAGATCAGACTGTGAACGTTCTTAAAATTACGAGGATTGCCCCTCAGGTAGCGTCACGGATAATATACTCGTAGTATACCTTAAACCAATCTACACCATCCAACCACAAAACAAAACAACATCAAAACACCATCAAACTAAAACACTAGTTAAAGACAACTACAATATACGCCATAAATTCAATCGTAATTATATTATGTAGTGGAAGTAACTACCCCGGGAACTACAGTTATGGCCTCACCAGTAGTTACGGGCCATGTGATTGAGTCCCACCAAGAATTTCATTAGACAGACTTCCCCCTTGCTCTGTACTCCGGGCAATTAAACTTTAGTCACTGTCTGCGAATTAAATAACTAATTAATTGTTTTAAAGACGTTGTAAATAGAATTTGTGTAGTCTGGCTGTTTGGCTACTGGACAAAGTAAGAGTAAAGGGGTAAGTTTTGATGGTCGCAGTGCTTGATGGATTTATGACTTGAGATTTGGGTTTAGTGCTTCAGCTTAATGGTTAGCTTGGCTAATTGTTTAGGAGAGGTTTGTGGAAATTGATTGATTCTGTCCAGTTGAATACTAGATGGGAGGAACTCACAGAAAAATCTTGTTACCATTGTCCGGTCGAACTTATCTTCAGAAAAGTCATCTATCCTAAAACTGTTCAGTGTTCTCTCTCATAGCATTCAAATTGTTTCGGCAAACTTTTTTCTTTGCTTTTATTCAATTTTATGAATTAAGTAATTTAAAAAAAAGCCGTTTAGAAGTTATGGTGGAATAAAGAAACTCACAAACATACATGAACCCTGAAAACTCCCTTTTTTGAGCAGTCGTGTAAAAACTCTACTTTTAACTATTATGCAGGTATAAATTATATTACAACTTTCTATGAGTCATTTTTATATTGCGAACTGGGCCAGCTTTTGTAGATATCGGTACGGTACTGGATGACCTTAAATTATTGATTTCTTCCCGATTCACACAGCAAATTTTCGACACAGCAAAGGGTTCGGATTGGTAAAGAAAAGCGATTCTGTAAAT
The DNA here is from genome assembly GCA_951799955.1 of Apamea anceps. Classification (NCBI taxonomy): domain Eukaryota; kingdom Metazoa; phylum Arthropoda; class Insecta; order Lepidoptera; family Noctuidae; genus Apamea; species Apamea anceps. The sequence continues at coordinate 16,066,815 of OX637506.1, forward strand.
ATATCAACAACTGTCCGGCGGTGACCGCATTAAAAGATAACATCTCAATTTGCGAAGTTAGCGGAGCCTGAAGAGCCTCGGGACTAATTAATTTAGGTTCTAAGAGTGCGCTGTACTTACTTCCTATAAATCGATTAAGTAGCAGGAATAAGTAATAACAGCCGCACGGGTCGTTCGATCAGGTTAAGCTACGCTTGCCGCAATTGGTCCGTGGATGGGTGACCATATTCACATACCAAGACCCCTCCGTGCCTCGAAAAGTACGTTAAGCGGTTGGTCCCAGTTGTCATTCGTGGATCTTTAACATTCGTTACGGGTAGGCAGAAGCCCGAAAGTCTGACAACCAGTCTTACCAAGGGGTATCGTATTACCCAATAACTGGGTTGTGGAGGTCAGATAGGCAGTCGCTCCGTGTAAAATACTGGTATTCAGCTGCATCCGGTTAGACTGGAAGCCGACCCCAACATAGTTGGGAAAAGGCTAGACAGATGATGATAAGGTAGCTAGGGATGAAGGGAGTGAAACTTATTTGAATTACTTGTTTACACAGATCCTTATATTACTTTCTTGATCTTTAGGTTCCCTAAGCGTAAATGCCTTTCTAATGGCTATTATTCCACCTACTGACTGCCTCGTTGGTCTAAAACCCACCCGTGTTCCTTCAGTTGCTTATGCCAGGGGCCACGGTATCTCTTTCGAACAACACGCGGCGCTGGCAGACATCGGCCCTAGCGGACCCCGTCAGTTCGTGCTGACATCTCTTTGAGGCGCGCGTGCGACACAACGCACCGTCGACCCGGGCCTGGTCCTTACCGGGCGGCGAGCTGCCCATTGCTCGCCGCTCGCAAGCCCGCGCCTACGGTGGCCGGGAGTCGGCTGTTGACTCCCGTCCAGGGCGTCTCCTGCGGCGACTAGGGGCATGAGGGCGCAGTGATTGCCTCTCCCTCACGCGCTCCGCCTCCTCCTTCGCGAGCATTACTGCTTCCCAGAAGAAGGTGACGGCTTCCCATGCATCCATTCCCTCTCGCTCCGTACCATGGCCTGGACCAGGGCCGGACGCGAGAGATCGCCGCCGCCGATCGCCACCACGAGACGCTATGGTGATCTAACACTCCTTTTTCGTATTGATAGGATCTGATTTATATGGTAGAAGTTAAAGTCTCGAATTGTATGGGAAATAGCCGTATATTTAATCACTATAACACTTAGTTACAAGACAATGGTATTGGTAATGGTTTTGAGTACGTGGTGTCTCTAATGAGATCTGAACGCGAACTGGCCCACATTTTGGTGGACGAGCGAATGTGCATACTTGCGTTCGATGCAATTATGCATTTTCGCTTGGTGTTCGATTAAACTCGAACACTGCTGATCATGAGGCCCTGGTCCAGTTGCTGGCATCTCACCTCCTATTATTTTTTTTATGTTTCCCTATTTGCAAAGGTCTTCTTGCCCAGCAGTGGGGCAAAATTGACCACCATACTTCTCCAATTTTCCTTATCTGTTTTTATATGGGACTTAAACATAACTGGTGAAATGTGGTGTGCTTTAGGTAACCGTTCGGGAAAATACAGGCGCTGTTATGCTTATTCCACCTAATGTCTATCAATAATTGATAATGATTATATTAGTGTAGCGGTATCTACGACGCCACATGCGAACAACGCGTCATAGTGACGTCACGTAAATCCTGCATCTCGCAAGTAGAGTTTACCGCGATAAACTCTACTTGCGAGATGCAGGATTTGCGCGCTAATTGCGCGCAATTAGCATACATACAAACTTCCCAACATCAGTTGTTGGGCAATTGCCCACTTGTACCTACCGTGGGTCAGACAGGGCATGAGGGAACATCTTTATAGTAAAAATTTGAAATTTTGTTAAGTCAATCCAAAAGAGTAAGATGCTTGAATGTATTTCTTGCTCCCATAGGTACGTACAAAAAGTTAGTTTGTATAAATATTACTGAGCTTTTTACAAATTTGTCAAACATGATTCTAACGCGAAAGTAATTATTTATTCGCTACTGCTCGTTGACGTCATCACTATCTATGTAGATTTGCGAACACAAACGGTCCTAATTCGCACGATATCATCAATGTTGGCCACACCCATACACGTGACGACCGCACTGATAGTACCTACCTATGCGCATTTTTAGGTATTATATTATGATTTGAGTATGAAAGTAAGTATTGAACTTGTGAACTAAACTGCGCCTGATCGTCGTAAACTGAAGTAACTTAGGAAACCTAGGGAAACTATGACGTAGTCTTCTATTGGAAAAATAGAAAACAAGTTTATTTGCGGTAAACGTCGCAAAAAAGAACATAAAACACAAAAAAATAAAACAATATGAAACGGTTGAAACATGCGTCACATCCACGCAAAACGGCTATCGGCCCAGCGCTGGTTTATATCTATCAGGTACTCGCGTCTCTTGTTTTTGTAGGAGGTACAATCGAGTTTTTTAATATCTGAGCATGTTCATGAATCACAAATATAAAGGCAATGGTAAGTTTCATAAAACTCTAAACAGCTTTGCCTTACAATACATTGTAATCAATCTGTGACATAATAAATATGTGACTACATTATATCAATAATATTGCTACAGACAAAGACTGTAAAAATTGTGCGCAATCCCTTGTTCATATTACTTATTTAGTGCAAAGTTAGGTTCACAAATATCTATGCAATTTTTCTATGAAAAATATCTTGACAATTTGACAGGTCTCGAATTGTTGTCTGAAATTCTTTGAACAATTTCTTTACAGAAGTATATCCTATAGTAATATTTTTCTTTGAAACAAATGCAGTTTGAAGTGGTTAGGTATGACATCTTTCATGTGAATACCTACTGGATAGCATTCTCTTCAGTCACCAAATTAAGGGCCCACGTAGGTTCTAGAGATTTGGGAAGGCTTTAGAAGTAGCGCTGCCTGTTCAAACATGATTGCATCAATGCCTGAACTTTTGCAATATGTTATTGATGCCAATGGTGGATATACCAGATTCTAAAACTGGCAGCACCATTGCTTAAACCTTGCCTGGAAGTTCCCTAGGTATTAATTTTAAATATTAGGTTTTAAGAAGAACGAAATAAGAATTTGAGAATAATAAAATACTAATGTCCTTAAGTAATTTTTATTTTTAGGCCATTTAGTTGAATATTCAAAGCTGTATAGATATTTACGAATCCTAGGTTGCACCAAATATATTGAAATCTAGAGTATTTAGATATTTATGTTCCGAAGAGTAGTCAGATATTTTTGACTGCACTATCGTAACATCCTTATGAACAGTTTATATGATAACATTTTATTGATGTCTAAGTTTGTATAGAACTATATGATTATTTTAACGCTTACAATATTTTAAAACATTGTCACTGCCAATATATTAGTGAACTCGACTGTACCAATTACTGTTATAGCATAATAATAATGTTCCTACTATTAGGACACAGGCCTCCTCTCTTCGAGAGGGAATGGGCTGTAATCTACCACGCGGGGGCCCAGTCCGGAAAGGTAAATGATAAATGATTTTATTTTGTAAGTAGGCCGAAACAAACTCAGAGGTCACAGTCTCTTTTAAAGTCCAGACATAATCTTGGTCAGACTATATGAAGACCATGTAAATCGATGTCTGAGATGGTCTTTTGAAGAAAGAATCACACAGATTGAGAGGACCTGTCCAGTCAGTGCACGCATTTGTCAGAAATCGTGCAGCTCAACTCAAAACTTAAGGATAGGTAGTTATATAACACACATGTCTTCAAATTTTTGGGTCTAGGACATGTTTTCCTTCATCGTTTTGAGAGCAGTGGTGATGAAATTATTTACACAAACTAAAGCGCCTGCCTGAGTTCAGACCTACAACTTGTAAGTCGGGGTCGTTATCATTGGGCCACCAGTGGTCTCTCTGCTATAATAACGCTTTCCTTTAATTCCAACATACTGCGATTAACAACCATTTTGCCGACTCTAATGACCCGGAAGTATTCCTCAACCAATAATTAAAGCGTTCTTTGAAGAAACTTAAGATTCATACAGAGTTATTAGCTCAATCTTTAACAATTGGCAAAAGTAATGTGCATGTTGTGGTGTTCTGTACATAATTGAAGGAGCACACGTAAAAGAACCTTTTTTATTATTGTAAATTTCTGTTGTATATGTGTATACTTTGTTGGAGATCCTCAATAAATATATATAAGAGATTGACTTTTTTTTTAAATTACGTTATTTCGCGTTTTTTTTTCTAACGAAACAAATTTCGTCGCCATATATCTACTTACCTCCATAACCATGTATTGAAAAGGTTCGTGCATTATGTTGTTTATCTCAATAAAATAAAGATGGCGTTTTGTGCGAATGAGAGCACGTAGGCACGTCGTGGAAGCCTTCATCTCTGAGGAGCACCAAAGATCGCTTCTATTGTGATACCGACTCGGAATCTGCATAATTTCCATTCATTAAAGGAACGAAATGATTAATAATAGGGATCTCTGGGTCTTGGTACTCCAAGTTAACCATACAGCTCGCAGGAGGCGGGACAAGAGTTCAACTTTGAATTTTAAATGCTCTTTGCCTGAAAATTATGCGCACCTCTGTGTTGCTGTGCTGATAATTTTCTCGCGATTAAATAAAACGTGAGCTTTAGTTAGTCGAATCTAAGTAATGTGCAGTCCCAATGATTGTACCCCCTTAGTGGTTTCAAAGGTTCAAAAATGTACCTAAAATACCCATAACTACTTATCTATACATTTTAATCAGGAGGAAATCACGTCCTGTATGTAGACGTTAGGTATAGCAAATTGTGTAAATTTTCATAGAATTTAACTATTCCCGCCAAGAATCGTGGTCGCCACACTCCGAGACGTTACAATCGGCTGAGATTTTAGGCAAAATATTATCTTGCGAGTTCCTATTCCTATATTAGAAAATTAAATGAGTATTGAGGAGCTAAGGGTTTGAATATTCAAAGGGAATAAATTAAGGCTAATGTAGGCGCGGCGTCGTCAAACAAAAGAGGGAAAACAAATTGTTTTGCGTACATCATGACGGCGTTACTTTGTAGGGAGGAGCGGAAAGTGACGTTTTATATAGTCTGTGCTTATAATTTTCGTTGAATTTTGAACGTTTTGGCCTTTGGGTGTTCCTGTGAATAATACGGTTCGTAATGTTTTTAGATGGTAAGTAATTGAAACAAGTTAGTGTTTCTTCTGAGAAGTTTGTTTAGATTTAACCACCGTCTATGGTGGTTAAATCTAATTGAAATTCTCAAAAACTAAAATCTTGTTTCCCAAAAGGGAAAGTTGTACTCATGTAAATAAGATAAATTTTGGTCGCTAGCTGCAAGCACCAGAATCCAGAACAGAAAAATCTGTTTAGTTACGTAGATATAGGTACAATTGTTATTATAGAAATACTACTTTCGGTATAATAATCTGAAATGGATGAACGGTGGAGCGACGATCTTCGCAGGATGGCTGATAGCAGTTGGATAAGAGTTGCCAAAAATCGAGTTGAATGGCGTGCAATAGGAGAGGCCTATGTCCAGCAGTGGACTGCTATAGGCTGATGATGATGATGAATCTGAATTAATGTACATTAGTATTAATATAGAATCAACTATTTACACTAGATTTTCAATTAAATAACTAACCAGGTACTATATATAAGCTAACAGACTTCAAATTATAATAAGTACAAATAAATAAAACATAAAAACTTTTTTGAAAAAAAAAAAAACAACCGTCTTCCAAAAACGACACTACAAAGTGAAAAATAACTTTAATTTCGGAAGTCAGTATCGTTTTGTTCGCATATTCGTTGTTTGCCACCGACTTCCGAAATTAAAGTTATATTTCACTTTGTAGTGTCGTTTTTGGAAGTCGGTCGTTTTTTTTTTCAAAAAAGTTTTTATTTTTCACTTTTAAGTTGTAATTTTTATCAGTAATTTTTTTTTTTTTTTTTAAATTTTTATGGGACTATTTGGGAAGTATACCCTTTCCAACAACAAAGGATTTTTCAAATCGGTTAGCAAGCGACGGAGTTAAGCGCGAACAAACATAAAAAAAACAAACGCCCTTTCAAACATCAAAAAAAAAATTTACTAAATCAGTCGATGCCTACTCCTTACTGTTCAGGAGTTGTACCTTCCATCATCAGCTCAGCTACATGAGATGATGATCACCATACGAGTACGCAAGTACTTAAATTACTTCATAAGATTTGCGAAAAACGATGTGTGGGCCCATAAAATTAGAGGATTGCCCTCGATTTCTCCAGGATCCAACCATCAGATCCTGTCTTGGTGATTATGGGACCACTTCAGAAGTATCTCCTTACGAAAAAAAAAGAATTTTGAAAATCGGTCCACAATTGGCGGAGTAATCGCGCAACAAACACACAAAAAAAACATACCGTCGAATTGAGAACCTCCTCTTTTTTTGAAGTCGGTTAAAAACAAGGGTAAATGAATCATAGGGCATCAAAAAATTCTTCCGTATTGCTGTCAGCGGGAAAAGTGCCCAGAAGGCTGGCAGCATTGCCACGTTGTATGGCGATGCTGATTTTTTGGCCAGGAACTAAACAAGTACAAAAACAAAAAGAATAGAAAATAGAAAAGTTCGCTAACATTGTTCTCCACCTACAAGAAAAGTCGCGCCTATAACATGTGAACAAAATACTGTATTCAACCTGACTCTGAAACTTCGTTTGCCTAAGTACGTCATTAGATATACGAAGCTCTACAAAGTATCTACGTGATGTAGATACATAGAGAGTAGATATATAGAGCGGAGTTTAATGAAGTAATAAATTCCTTTCAAGAGACCTAGAGGTCTTACTGTAACGTTACATTCGTGTGTTAGAAATTGATTACATTTTCATTACTTACCTATCGGATTATTAATTTAAAATAGTAAAGGATGTTTATATGAACAAGAGTGAGAGTAGAGCGCTCTGAAATAATATCAGCAGCGATGTTCTACTTCAAATAGATCATTAGCCTAGCCTTTTCCCAAATATGTTTCGTTCGGCTTCCAGTCTAACCGGATGCAGCTGAATATCTGTATTTTACATGAAGCGACTGCCTATCTGACCTCCTCAACCCAGTTTCTGGGCAATAGGATACTCCTTGGTAAGACTGTTTGTCAGACTTTTGGGCTTCTGACGACCCCTAAAGACTGCCAAAGATCTACGAATGACAGCCGGGACCAACGGCTTTACGTGCTTTCCGAGGCACGGAGGGGTCCCGATATGTAAAGATGGTCACCCATCCACGGACCAACCGCGGCAAGCGTAGCTTAACCTGATCGATCGACCCGTGCGGCTATTACTACGTTTATATTTATCCACTGTAAAGTTTGATCATGCCTGATTGCACCTTAAAACAGTCCTTGAAGGCCACGGAAGGTTGAACCTTTACCTGTAGACGATTCCAAAGTCCGCCTGTCATAGACTATTGTTTAAGATGTTTTTAAAATGGAGTTGGGCAGGACGCCTGGCAAGGCGTAGTGATGACAAGTGGAGTAAGACAGTGACCAAGTGGCGTCCAAGGACTGGAAGGGGAAATGTCTGTCGTCTGGCGGCAAGATGGGCAGACAATATTGTTAACATCGCGGGTAGAACCTATATGAGGCTGGCACAGGGACGGGGAGGCTTGGCACATGAAAAGAGAGACCTTTTCAAAATCATAAAATCATCATCCAAAGCCCGACTTCACCCACTGGTGAAGTCGGGCTGTGGATGATGATTTTTTTATTGACTTTAAAGATACCAACCCCTCTAGAGTGAAAGTTTTCACCTTTATTTAAAGACTAGCTTCTGCCCGCGGCTTCGCCCGCGTGGATGTCGGAAATTATCCCACGGGAACGTGCTAACAGGATAAAATGTATGTGCTTCCCCAGGATGCCATCTATCTCTCGGGCCCTTTGTGGCTAATTACAATAGAAAACCAATTGTGTCTCATTAGTGGTGATTAAGAGGGTACCTATATGATATCCTTACCTAAGTACCTACATAATAAAAAATAAAAAACACAATAACAGAAAATAAAATACCTACCTACCTAAATAAACCTATTTCTGATGATAACTAAACTCAATAAATAAGCAAAATCCCTAAAAACTAATATCTATACGAATGACTAATCTTACCTAACAGTATTATAAAATAACCTACGGTCACTACGTACACTATCAAATATACTACCTATACTTTAAAATTAAAATCTATACCTACGACTTATAAAAATAAACCTAAATAACTCTAAAAACTAATAGAAATAAAAAAGGTCGCACTGAAAAACACGGTTTAGAATTGCAAGTAGCAGTTAAAATAAGAACGAACGCTCGCCACTCAACACGTCCGTTCAAATCAAAGTTCAAAAAATATCCTTATATACGGTAGCGATCCGTGGCGGCCGCGCGCCACGCGTGTGCTGCGAACGGTGCAAGCCAAATTCAACCTTCAGCACTACATTTAGAGCATAACTATAGTGAACTCCACTGCGGGTAACGTAACCTACGACAAACTTATTATTTGCGGTTGGTACAGTAATCGGGTCTAGGGATCGAATCGCAAAATTAAGTTTGTTTTTTATTGTATATACTTTTCCGGGATAAAAAGTACCCAGTGTGGTGCCCAGGATATTAAAGAATAATTATACCAAGTTTCATCGTAATCGAACCGGTAGTTTTTGCGTGATGCCTGAACAAACAGACAGACAGACAGACAGACAAAAATTTTTTTAATCACATTTTTGGGTTCGGTGTCGGTCTAGTAACACCCCCTGCCATTTTTTTTTTTTGGTATTTTCAATGTACAGAATTTTCGCTTTTACAGATTTATTATAAGTATATAGATAACTCATCTATCAAAATAACCACAATCCTCAACATTTATTACCCAAGTTTGTATTCAATTATGTTATAAAATTGGTGAATAGTCTATGTAAGTACCTGCATACATACTTAATCATTCGCATGGCATTGAAGTTTGATATATCTTAAGAAACAAAGGCATATTTGACCACAATCGTTGTCTGCTAGTCTGGCGCCAGTAACAACAACAACCTAAACCTTCACCAAACCAAATAAACCTTCTAAAAATCTGTATGTACACATACTCTGTTCCAAAAGTATCCGCGAAAAGGTTAGGTGTTTCAAAAGTATACAAACCTTGTTCCGGTTAGATGCTTACGCTATAAATACAGATACATGTGTTACTAATTCCCTTTAATGAGTGATTATTATGAATTGGTAACACATTCATCAGTATTTGAAAGGTTTCAACTTCATATCTCAGCACATTTTCCTATAATTATTTTTTGAATAACATTCAATTGTATTTGACGAAAATTGAGGTTATTGAATTATTTTCAAGTGTCAAATTAAAAACATTAAGGGCTGATTTTTCAATCGTCTGATAACTTTATTTGAGGAATAATTTTGAAATTTTGACAGTTATTTTATACAAAAACTGTCAAACGGCATTTTTATTCCTCAAATAAAAGTTATCTGGCGAACACAGCAAATCAGCCCTAAGGTGATTTAAAATCCCGCCAGGGTAGCGGGATCGTCCGAAAGGGTTACCGCTGCCCTGGAACATAAAGGGCTAAGGAAGGAACACGGGTGGGTTTTAGTCAGTAAGAGTCTGACACTCCCTTTTGCTCATCCAGAGCGGGAGGAGTCATTTGATGATTTCACATCCTGAGGAAAAAAAAAATGGAATTTTGTGGTTAACTATTCAAATAACCAAATCAGGGCACTACAAATTCGCTTCTGATTCATTTGTTTATATTTTCATCAGATAGTTTTGGAACAGACTATAGTTCTGTCTCTTTATTTCCTTATTAATATTTTTCAGCAGTTTCGCAAGCCATACAGAAAAATATTTGAACAATAAGGTAGCACGTAATGACATTGGTATCAAGGTATTAGTGCCCAAACTCAGTGGCAGAGATAACCGTTTAGATTTATTGCTCATTTATTGCCCTGATAACAGTGCAACCCGCGCTAATCCGCACCATGTGAACATGTTATTGTTATGTAATTATGATAACTTGGGTTTTATTTTTCTTGGTATGTGATGCGGTAGACGGCGGATTTACTTGAGACGATTGACTGTAACATTTGCCTGTTTTTATACAAGTATAGCGTTGCTCTGCGATCAGCAATGCTGCATCTGTTGATCATTCATCAATAAATTCATCATAGTTGGTATTCCTTGTTTTACAGGTGATCTTCATTACTCAGGCAAAGCGACTTTTTGTAGCAAGAATAAAATTAAATAAGGAAATTCATATTTAGCAGTAACCTCTATACGTTACTGCCGCAATTCAAATCGTACGCACGGACTAATAAGATTCGAATTCTCGTAGCATGTTTTAAGGTTTGTCATTATTTTACCTACCTATAACTCAGTTGGTTTCGGTTATTTCATATAGTATACCTTCTTTTTAAGTTCAGTTTCAAAATGAATCGACCAATTAAATGTGAAAGGTACTTAAAATCATAATTTTAAGTTGGTTTGAGCAATTTGTTACGTTGCGTTGTTGCTTAGTTGGCTACGCCGTAGCACCATTTCGTAGCCGATTCATACTTATTTTAACAATTTTTTACTGTTCTAGGTTCTCGCACTAAGTTTTCCTTCGTCATTGTGAAAATTCACATGAAAAAACGTTAGATTGAAAAAACTATGATTAAAAGAGAAACTAGGTTCTTGAGAGTGTCCTTGGAGTTTCTTCTCCATAAAGCTTACTACGCTTTGGAATTGGCGACTTGGCCGCATCTCTCTGACTGATTGACTCCTTGACAATTTAAAATTGCCTGCATAAGCATAATCAGCCAAGAATATTCCCACTACTGAGACACAGGCCACCTCTCTGTTAGAGGGAGTGGGCCGTAATCAACCTCGCGGGCCCGGAGCGGGTACCAACCCACATGTGACATCTACCAAGATGTCACATGTCTTCCAATGGTTTGGTTGTAGGACATGCCGGTTTTTCTGTAATTGGTTTAATTTAAATATATGCTTTGAGTTTGACTTACCCTTTTAATGTTGAGTTTAAAGAATTGCATCCTTAATCGTTTGTAATTAAACGTGATAAGCGATCAAGGATTAATCAACCAACGTGGAATGTCATCACAAATCCATTTAATCCGAAATATCTGCACGTAATCATTAATCAATGTCGATAATTGTTGAAAGTGCAATTGTCAGCATTGTTTCATCAATTCAATACCGGAGTAGTTTCTTGTCATTTCTTTAGTTGTAAAGGAAGAAAAATTGATTTATTTGTCACAGAAACACGTGCATAAAAAAGGTAATTAATTCTAATAATAAGGAAAAATAAATACAACATATCCCTACATAATCATCATCTGGCTCGACTATGTTGGAGTCAGCTATAAAACATAACCGTTGTAATGTAATGTTAATGTTAATTAAGTTTATTCGGGGTGAGAGCCTGGCGGTCCGTCACACAGGGTATCCTAGTATGGACGCCAGTCTCTCAAAAAGGATCATATTTTTGCATTTTGTCAAAACGCTATATTGCTTGTCCCTGTTTATAGCTATGTGAACCTTTGTGTAGAGAGAATAAATAAAGATTATTATTATTATTATATACCTACATCAAAACAAAACATATATAATCGGGCTTGGGTACTTTAATTTAGTGCAAAAAAATTAAATGACTCAATGTATGTAATTGTTGCTCTAAAATAAGCATTTTGGCTTGTATCATGTCATCATCATCTTAAAGCAGAAATAGTTGACGGCTGCACGTCATGACTGTGACAAGAAGGCTTCCGCTCAGCATGATGCTGTGCTTAGGGGCCCCACAGCACAGCGCTGATTTTCAGTGGTTACGGAAACCAAGTCAGCCGATCGATTCTGTAAAAATCTCACCGTGGAAAGTTAGGTGAAGTGAGCTTAGAGTGAGCTGTCAATAGTGTCAGTCCCTAGCATTAGTTGGAATGACAGCTCGCTCCACGCTCATTTCACCTAAGTTTTCACGGCGAAATGGTTACAGAATCGCATTGCAGATCAAAAGATTCGTACCATAGGTAACAAAATAAAATAAAACAAACAGTACTTGTGTGTTTTGTTTATATGTATAGCTTGTTGATCTAGTGGTCGCAAACGCAAAGCTAGGATTCCTGGTTTCGAACCCCGGGTCGGGCAAAGTGTTATATGTTTTTTTTTCACTAGGAAATTCTCTGTGGCATCCCGGAGTTAGAATGTGTTCCCTGATACAAAGCAATGGGCTTGCCCGTTTCATTGACGAAACACAAGTTCTGGTGAAATGTCATGGGTACTATGCATACTGTGAAGAACTGATGAGCTCTTCTAAGAAATCAAACAACGTTATGATTTCTTTACGTTTATTTTTACTGAACGTCTTTACATTTTCACGAATCAATTATCCCTGTTTTATTCTAAACAAAAAAACCTAATACAAAATATTTGACACCTCGTTCTAAACTTGCTTGACTGTTCGAATATTATGCGACCTGAGGGGCAATTCTCGTAATTTTAAGAACGTTCACAGTCTGATCTCAGTCTCAATCTGTCAAAAATACCTCTAATTTCCCTACTTTTTTGACAAGTTTTGACATTTGTTTGTCGCCGAGATGACATTGCGACTAGATTTTGAACGTTTTAAATTACGAGAATTGGCCTTCAGAGCTAATCTATTGCCAGCCTGCACTACATAAGGTCGACTTTAGCGGACAACCTTTACAATACCTCAAACATAAACACAACATTTTATTGTACTCATGTGGTAAGTAAATGTTACATCAAGGGGTACGGCAATTTATAAAGGATCCTGCCGTTTTGCCGAAAAGATTTTGCCAAAATTTCACTACCCAAATAAATTTTTGCTACCTTTTTTTATACCAATGCAATGTTTGGAATAATTTTAGTACGCACATTTTCATTTGGTTAAATTTTTACTTGGCAGAATATTATCAAGAATAATGTCATTTAGGCATTGTCAAATGATTTATTACAGCAAACAATCTTTAGACAATAAACGTTTGGTCAAATGATTTGTTATGGCAAAAAATTTAAAGGCAAGAATAAGATTTTTTGGGAATTATATACCTAATTAAAAAATGCAATTTTATTTTAATATAGTCATTTATTTACAAATACAAATAAGGACAAAAAGAGATTATTGTTACAGGCTATCAAGAACCAAACTAACTACACGAGGTTAATTTAAAAAAAATGGTTAGGTTAAAACTGTGACCTCCTACGCACGAGCCGAGCGAGCGAAGCGAGCGGTGCCGCGGCAGCGGCCGGCGAGTGCCAGAAACGACTAGATTGGATAGAAAAAAAATATGGAAAAAAAGATTATTTTTAGCAGGCTGTCGAGAATCGATCTAGTTAGACGAGATTTTTTTTTTTTAATGCTTAAGTTAGGTTAGGTTAAAACTTTGACCTCCTCCATCTCTATTATAACTGTATTATATACCTCTCCGGGTATGTAATGCAGGTGTGATGGATTGGCGTATGTATAGCATAATCAGCCTTTAATATTCCCACTGCTGCTCTTTTCGAGAGGGAAGTGAGTTATAATGTACTACGCGAGCCTAGTACGGGTTGGTAGATATTTATTTTATTTGTTTATTTACCATTTATGTACACACATATATAAATAAAATAAAAAATATATACAGTATAGACAGGACAATAGATACAGAGATGAAGACAGCGTGTGAAATAGTAAAGGAGACAAAAAAGTAATACATACAATCAAAAACAATTCACATATGATTTCACATATCTTCTTATTTTTAGTTCTAGGACATGCCGGTTTCGTCACGATGTTCTCTTTCACCTTTTTAAGAGCAGTGGTCTTGAAATTATTTACACAATTATCAGGATTCGAACCCACGACCTACAACTAAGTCGAAGCTGTAACCACTTGAGCCACCGCTGCTCTATCTATGTGTATCTATGTCATCATCTGCCTAGCTTTTCCTAACTATGTTGGGGTCGGCTTCCAGTCTAACTGTATGCAGCTGAATACCAGTATTTTACATCGAGCAAATGCCTATCTAACCTCCACAACCCACTTACTGGGTAGCACAATACCCCTTGGTAAGACTGGTTGTCAGACTTTCGGGCTTCTGACGACCCGTAACGACTGTCAAAGATCCACGAATGAGAGCCGGGACCAACGGTTTAACGTGCTTTCCGAAGCACGGATGGGTCTTGGTATACCATCCACAGTCCACCCACGGCAAGCGTAGCTTAACCTGAACGTTCGACCCGTACAGCTGTTATATCTATGTATAAATTAGAAATAAAATGGTCTTTTAACTTTTAAATGTTACTTATAAAATATTTATTATGTTCAGTTAAGATACAAATTTTTACTGTTCCTTATCAAACAATTCTCATTAAAATGTCTACAACAATCGTAATACCTGCTCTCATCTACGTATAAGTAGTAGTAACATGTGCATGTCTCGGTCAAGTTCATCCGGTGATGGCAGGCGCTGGATTATGGTCTTAAGTCTAATCTGGAGGTAATCTTCACCCGCTGCAGCCGTAGGTAGGTACTTATGTGGCTCATACTTATGTCATGCGATGGAGTTGATGTGTGGTCAAATGTTTTATGGCGCTACTAGGATCTTTCCGAGCTCGAATGACGTTGAATTGACAATAATAATTTACTAATAAATATTGTGAAATAATTATATTAAAAAGAAAATGGCGGTGTTAGTTTTAATTTTTGTTAGTCAATTATCTCCTTTATTTCAATGTAAACACATAAATTATATTTTAAAATATTAGAATATAAAAAGTATAAAAACATTTAAAAATATAAAAATAGTAGCCCACCGGTATCGGGAACAGGTTCCAAGCAGGGTCAGGGCTCTAGACTCTAGAGCTTACTCTCTCTAGAGTCTAGAGAGAGGAACCTCCTGACAGTGCGAGCCGTGTCCAGAAGTACCGCTTTCTGAATCAAGCCCTTGATCCAGCTGCCCAACGAAAGCCTCCTCAGGTGTTGGTCGAGGCTCTTGGCTATTAAGCCATTGGCTGTCACGACTATCGGCACAATGATCGCCGAGTCCACATCCCACATGTCGACAACCTCGTGAACCAAGTCAAGATTTGTTTATCTTTCTCGGCTTTCACGAGGTTCTTATCATGCGAGTTATGTCAATAATCATTGCGCGCTGCTCTGATCGATCCACCATCACTATATCAGGCTTATTGGTGACAATAGTTCTGTGATATTTCCATTTTTGGGTCGGGCACTATTGTTCGACATCATAACCACGTCCATAATTGCACTGACAAAACCTTCTGTTTCTCCAAAGAGGTCACCGAAACGCAGCCAGGCTACGCACGCTAGTCTATCTACATCAGGCCCATGTAGGGCCTGGAAGCGTCCGTGAAGCTCCTTACTCTGCCTTACCTTCATGCGTTCATAAGTGTCAACTGGCTTGCGCCAGTTCTCTTTACCCAAGGATAGCGGGGTGAGGCCTTTGTCCACCGCGACTACATCTCGATGCATGCCCACGTCGGTTTCTAGGAAATATTCCCTGTGACTGAATATCTCGCGATTGTGGAGGTTCTTAGCGTTTAAAAAGCCTCGACCTCCACTTAGTCAATTATTATTGTCTTTGCTCTAAATGATCAAAATCCGTTTCGTAGTTGCTGTTACACGATTTTGCCTTATATGTAGGTACTTTTTATTTATAGATTTATTATTTTGGTTTAGGTAATACGCAGATCATTTATTCTCCTGCCCTTATGCGGATTTATTGGGGGTCGGCTCAACATGTCATAGATATTGGGTATGTACTTTAGTTTTTCATTAATCACAATACAACACACACACACATGTATGTCACAACATTTTATTTTGTATGAGTTTTTTTTTATAACCTTTATTTTATAAAAACGAATATACACTTTCCTACGTGTTTACTATTCTAGCGTATGGCACTCGTGGGTTGCAGCTGAAAATCAGCGTCAGGCGGTTCACCTTGCGTTGACATCTGACATTATGCTGAGCTGAGGCCCTTTTGGCATTATACCTAATCATTCTTTTCTGTTTTTTTTATAGTTTTAAGGTGTATTTTTTTGTTGTAATGCCAATAATCGCATTTTTCTTCATTCTTTCTAGTTCCGGTTTTGATCTCGCTCCAAAGATCCTTGAACAGTTTCAGTGACATTGAGATCTAAAAGGGTCATAAGTAAATTGTCTATGATTGTAATTGTGTTTTGCTTTCCAATAAGTTTTCTGTAGGCATACTTACAATACTCTCATCAGACTCTAAATTGGTTTGGATAAAATGTTGTTCAACGGATATTAGCACTAAAAATTTTAAGCAATAATAGCTTTAGACCTAAGCTCGTAATTAGTCTAAAATATTATTTTATTTTCAAGTTGGGTTTTGGAATTACTTCCAAAGAACATGCCACTAAATCTAACTGAATAGTTTTCAGTCCTGACGATAATCGCCAACAGACGGGATTGTCCTCATTATCCGGCAAAGCTGCAGCAGACATATTTTTACCTTGTGAGCGTTCGGTTTTGTCTAGGCTTGTTATCCGGTCTTTATCCTTTTATGAATCTGTTTGTATGTGAGTCTTGTTACTTCAATTAAACTAATTTTATTTTATTTATTTAATGAATAAAGTTTCTTATAATGACATAATAGAAATTGTTCAGTTGGTAATTATTAGGTCTCAGATGTGACAGCCCTTTATTGTTTGTAAGTATACGCAATGTAGAATGTCTTCCCCGCTCTCGATTTATAGACGTGGCTCAGTTCGGGACCATAAAATATTGTAAGTGTTTCAACTTCAATAGTTTAGGAACTTATCTGATTCCAGCTTTTACAAAAACCAGTATTTAGTAAAAGTTATAGGTTATTACAAAACGTGTTCTAACTCTGGTCCAAACACCTTTCTGTCAATTTTTCTATTTCGAACCTTATTCTTACGGAGATGAAGTTCTTCATTCCAAATGGCTAAGTTGGACTTCAAAATATTTTTTGTATTTATAACTTTAATGTTATCAGAATAAAGCTCGGAATACAAAAATAGCCAAAATTTTCCCAATTATGTTGGGGTCGGCTTCCAGTCTTACCGGATGCAGCTGAATACTATTATTTGACGTGGAGCGACTGCCTATCTGACCTCCACAATCTAGTTACTGGGTAATACGATACCCCTTGGTAAGACTGGTGGTCAGACTTTCGGGCTACTGACACCCATAACGGCTGTCAAAGATCCGCGAATGACAGCTGGGACCAACGGCTTAACGTGCTTTCCGAGACACGGAGGGGCCTTGGTATGTGAAGATGGTCACCCATCCACGGACCAACCGCGGCAAGCGTAGCTTAAACTGATCGTTCAACCCATGCGGCTGTTATTACTAAGTCACAATTTTGGATAATAATAGTTGCGAATTAAGTAAATAGGTAAATACTTATCTAGGTAGTAAAACGGGCGTAGAATTCATAAAAATAAAACGCAATGATCTCATAGAACAGTACTAGCTTTATTGTTAAGAGGTCTATTTCGGTTTCAATTTTATCAATCTTTTGTGATTTCTCCTTTTTATATGTGTGTATAAGGTAGTTATAATCGAACAGAATGGTCACTAGGTACTTACATACTTACCCTTACCAAATAATGAACAGCCAATCGATTCTGTAAAAATCTCACCGTGAAAAGTTAGGTGAAGTGAGCTTAGAGTGAGCTGTCAATAGTGCCAATCCCTAGCATTAGTTGGAATGACAGCTCACTTCACCTAAGTTATCACGATGAGATGGTTACAGAATCGTGCTGCAGTACCTTATTTGTGTTTGCATTGACAACATCATTTGCAGTGTTCCTATATAGTCAAGAATATAATAACATTATTTCTTCAATTCATCATCTGCCTAGCCTTTTTCCGAACTATATTGGGTACAAAATATAAATCAAAAGTCATTTATTAAAATTAGGCTGAGAATCAGCACTTTTCGAACGTCAAAATTACAAAATATAGTCCCCCAAAACGCCCGCCCTTCAACACTTGCTAGTGCTTTCGCTGGGAAGAAGAAGTGGCTGTAGTCGGCTTTCAGTCTAACCGGATGCAGCTGAATACCAGTATTTTACGTGGAGCACGTGCTTATCTGACCTCTACTACCCACTTATTGTGTAATGCG
Source organism: Apamea anceps (assembly GCA_951799955.1). Classification (NCBI taxonomy): domain Eukaryota; kingdom Metazoa; phylum Arthropoda; class Insecta; order Lepidoptera; family Noctuidae; genus Apamea; species Apamea anceps. The sequence continues at coordinate 16,085,014 of OX637506.1, forward strand.
ATACCCCTTGGTAGGACTGGAGGTTTTAATTATTGCCAATAAAATCTATTTCTAGAAAACGTTCGAAAGTCATAATATTATTCTATCCTTAATAAATCTGTGGAATATTGCCGTGAGTTTAGAACATAAATTCAAGTTTAATGCTAATGGGTTTTTGGCAATAAAAGGGGATGTAAACACTATCAATTATATTTGTCAGGGGGAATGCAGGCAGTGTCATATTTTCGATCATATTCGCTATGTTGTTATAGATGCAAAGCTTATTCATGGCATATGTTTATAAAGTATACCGTTTGTCTGTTCGTAGGTTTGCTTTCCAATCCAACTGTTTTCTTAGCAAGTCCCCATCGTCATTTCAGCCTGTGAACATACTTACCAACTGCTGAAAATAATCATGGTGTATGTACTTACATACATAGGTACATAAACACGCCTTTTCCCATGGGGGTAGGCAGAAATTACAGAACGCCATCCTGCTGTGATCCTTAGATACTCCTTTTGCTTCATTTAATCTCAAACTCGAAGCAGTTAGTTCAATTAAACCATTTACAGACACTTTTGAATTGTCAAGGAGTCGGCCAGTCAGAGATATGGAGCTAGAACCCATTCCAAAGCGTAGGGGCAGGTACCTATCAAGAAGAACGGGCAAGAACCATGGACACTCTTTTAAAATTATATTGTTACAAAAATATCTTATTATAATCTGGACATACACGTCTGCTGATTACGAGTAATAACTGCGTTAATAAACCTTTTAAAATGAACTTGCCTTAATGATTGGTGATCGAGTTTGGCAGCAACTGTTGCAGCTGCATAGTTCCTTGAAGAATCTCTTTTATGACACCTTCGATCTTGTGGGAAAACACGGAACCTGGCAATTTAAAATTCAGGCATTGTTTGTTAAATAAGGTTAGGTCTTCCATTTTGTTCAGTCTTCCCATGATTAATGTACAGACGCCAGCACATCAAGCTACTACAATCTGTCAAATTTCTTTAATAGATTTTCAACTTTATCGCTAAAGCATTAAGGTTCAAGGTTGATTGGGAAAATTTGACAGGTTCGGGTAGCTTGACCTGCTGGCGTCTGTACCTTCCTGGTGCCGTATTATGGCGGTTTAATGCCATCATGATTCCAGAGATGGAGCTATAAATAACCGATAGCACCATCTTTTTGTCGCACTGGAATCATGATGGAATTAATACCTCGTAATACGGTCCCTGTTACTAGTCGGACTGACCAGTAACAGGTTCGGACTCCAAGTAGGTATCCAGCTAGATGCATTAGAGGAAAAAACGATACATATCTACTAGTCTATAAAAAGTTTGAAAGAATCTACTTAATCAAATTTTTAATGTCATTCATTTACTGACAGACAGGGTCTACAAGAATGAATTTTTTCACAAGAGTTCCTTTTGTAACGAAAGTGAGCACTAAAGGGTATTTGAAAATTAATTATTTAAATAGGGAGGAGCTGGATAGGTTCCGTCGAAAACTGGAAGGAGCGTCGGCTAGCGAAAGCTGGAAAGACTGGTGGGTGGCCTTTGCCCAGGAGTGGGTCAGGCAGTGGCATAGGTGGGGCGAGGCTAGTAAAAAAAATTTAAATGAAAGATTGTATGGACGTTGGTCATTTTTGTCGATCGGGCTTGTGTTAAAACAAAATACTATCGAAATATATTTTGGCTGAATGAATTTTTGCCAGTAACGGTTGTTCACATTAGAAGGGTGCGTAATCATTAACACACCTTGTACCTAGCGTAGTTAAATACATATTTATTTATGTAAAGTCACTACTTTACTGCAGTTACTCATTCATCATTCCTGTGTATGTTATTATTTAAGCTATGTTTTAGATTACCGCGCGTTTTATCTTTGTTATAAATAGGAGTCTATTTTTGGCGACACATCTGTGGCTCTCGATTAAGGGCGCGCACAGACGATCGACATTACTGTCTAAAGTAGGGTAACCATTTCGAAATAAGAAAAGTCCTGACAAAAAACCGGACATTTGCAAAAAAGTCCGGACATTTTACTTTTAATATTTCTTTCTATTTCTTTTAAAAAAGGGTATTTAAAAAAAGCCTCTTAAGTAGAAAAGGCCGGGCATATTCCAGACGGGTCCCAAAAGCCGGACATGTATGTACAGACACATTCGGACGGATACTAGATAACCCTAGTCTGAAGTGAATGAAGGTATGCTATATACCAAGAGATATACAATATTCTAGAGAACCATAAACCACAACATTAAGAGAGTACCTAAGTATAGATGAGGTGCATTCCAATGGTATTAATATTCATTTAAAGAAGAAACCTATATAAATACTAAGGAACTGCCTACATAGGTATTTATTTATTTATCAGAGCATGCAAGACATAAACATAATCAACGGGAAGTGAATAACAAGTTAAGACATTATAGGTATCAAGAATGCATTCTCTTGACGGGCGTACTTTAATAAGTTAAAATAATAATTAAAGTCACATATAAAAGACTAGTTTTATCAATAAGTATCTATTGAACTACGGTAGGTATATACTTCTGTACAACAAATCACTTCTAAAGTATCTCTTGTTAATATTTTCAAAATATACCAATACAAAGATAAACTAAGGTTTTGCTATTTCTGTGCATAAAGGGGGCAGTATCCAATTTATGTGGTTTATATTTTAAACTATCAAAAAAAGGGATACTTATCATTCATTCAATTAAATTAAGATGAAATGATGTTTTATTTCTGAAAGTAGATCAAGAGTAAATTTTTTGGTCAATATTTTAAAACTAGATGGCGCCGGCATTTCCTAGGTGACTGATCCCGGAGACGAAACGCTGAAAAAAACTCAGAGGTCATGTGTGGTCTCTTTTAAAGTCCAAACATTAGATACATCCTTCAAGTGAAATACTTTTTTATTGGTAGGGTAGTACCTACTTACCTACAAAGGATTGAATTAACCTGCATCAAACCTGATGTTTAATGGTCATGTGGCCTGTCGACACAGTCAATTCTAAAAGCAGTTGTGCAATAAGAGTCTTTAATGAATAATTAAAATCGATAGCCTATCACTTTAATGAATTTGTAATCAATGATATATAAATGCCTATGACTTGATAAAAATTTTGGTAATTCTATGCATCCGGTTTTCATATAGTAACGATATTAAAATAAGTGATTAAAGTGTTCTGATATATAAAGTGTAGACTTTTTTGAAAAGACTACACCGTCAAATATGCAGAATTGAGAGATTAGAAAATGATGCTTCAGTAACTTTGTCTAGCTTAAAAATTTATCACGATATTTTAAAATGAATTAATATGAAGGAATTAAACGCCATAACAAGGTTTTATACCATGAAATGAAGAGATTTTGGTGTTGGACATATTTTTCACTAAACCCTCGATACTTATATTTAAAGGATTTGTATGTAGCCATAGTTTATTTTTAAGGAACATTCATTCGTCCGACGCTCGTTTGCCGTCGGCGAAAAGGCGACGGCCGGCTCAGTAGCCGTAGCGCCGCTCGTAGCGCGTAGCCGCCGCGTAGAGGCTGCGTAGCAGCTACACCCGCACCGCTGCCTGCTACAGTCGCACTCATTAACAATGCCAAACTAATTAACCACTCGAAAACACGTGAAAGTCGACGCGTGAAAACAGACTGAAACAGCATGCACCGGCGGCGTGCGGCGAGCGTACAGGAGCGAGCGCTACGGGAAGGTTGCCGCCATATTGGCGGAAGCTCCGCCCCCCGCGCTCTCGCAACCATCCATTGGCCCAGTACTGTATTATAGGCGGAGTCATCACTGGCTAAATGTTGCCAGCTTTTTGAATAAATAATTTCAGTAATTTAAGTAATGAAGGCAATTATGGCGTTGTTTAGCTAAGTTTGCGCGGCGGCGAGTGGGAACTTTATATTTATACCGCTCTCTTTATGTACGCCGACGCGCGGTTAATGCGCCCGATCTGTTTACGTTGCGAACCGGGAGCGAGCAGCGATTTATTGCGCCCGACTTCGGTGCACGCCACGCGATTTAAACTGCAATTATTTTACGCTATAAGGAAAACATATTGCACCCATCTAAATGAGTTTTTACAACACAATTTATTAAAGCAGATGATGTAGTCTTATTTACTTACCCTTCGTATGGGAAAGCCAAATTTTGAATTATTTATCTCAATTAATCATATTAAGGAAGCATAGATAGGTATGAACATAGATGTTCAAACAACCAGCCTATGTTGTGAAGTAAAAATCTCACCCAGAGTAGTGGAAGATTTTTCAAATTCTATAAATCTGAATGCGGTTGCGTCACAGTAGTCCGTCAAAGATCCAGTGTCCACACTTCACGGGCAGGAGTAAACAGTGACGTCACGAAGCGTCATCAAGGCGATAAAAAGTCGATTTTATTCGCACAAGTTCGGCCAGCTGACTGCGTTCCCCCGCCCCTCTGCCCGCGGCAGCACGCACTGAATTTTCAGTGTGGCGAGATTTCAGGGCGATAGAGAGAGGTATTGGGGGATGCGGTGTGAGTGAAAGAGACGACGGTATGAGCGCGCGCGGTTTTTGGACCGGCGCGGTGGGCGGGCGTCCTTCGGATGATGTATAGAGTGGTGGAGTTAGGTTCAAATTGGTCCGGGAAGTGGCCGAGATTAGAGCCAGCGCGGGCCGCAACGCGCCGCGTACGTAAGCCCACTTAAGACTGTTTTTAATACTAGTATTTTTTACGCGATCCCGACAGGATTTAGCGGATAAGCGACGTCGCCGCGATCGTGCGCTTTGATTTATCGGTATCGGATTCGTATTTGGTTTGTTCTCTGGTGTTTACGTTAGTGGGTGACGGCCGGGCGCGTGGACGCGTAATCCCGCGGCTTGTACCAGATTATGACGGATATCATCGGATTTCGTGTACACAAACTGTGAAAACCAGCGTTCCGAGGAATCATCGAACTCACCATCACCTGTCCGCAACTTCTCTGACATTTTATTAACTGTAAGTATGTCCACTGTCACATGTTCCACTTGTTTGGCTTTATTTATGACAGGTGGCTTGTAAAGTTCCTGCCTGGAAATATACTGTCGAGGCCAGCACTGTTGCTAAATCCACACTGAATATGCCCTGAAATTATGAACAATTTCTTAATTAAAAAGCGAATCCTTGTGCTGTGTAACTTCCCGGCAAGTTGGTCTGAGTGCGTCGTGTTACTAAGATTCTTATAAGACAGCCGCGTATATTTAAGTGACCATGTAATCCCACTTAATTAGGTATTATTATGTGTGTAGTAGAAAGTATATCTTCGACAAACAGGTTACCTAGCTGCTTGCTTAGTAAAGCTGCTGCTTACTATTGTTTAACCTGGCAGAGGTGACAATATTTGCACTGGGAATATTATATTATTAAAATACTCTATATTGTTTTGAGCCAAGTAGATCCAGGTAAGTCTTGTTCAGTAATAAACTGGCTCTAGAATGACTTGCGAATAACGTCTTATTTAAAAATGCTTCTAATTTTTATTATATTTTTTTCTATCCACATTATTGCGTATCATAGTGCAGTAGTAAACCGTAACATCACAACGAACTATAACTTTGATTTTATTCAGTAATACCTACTGTTACCTACTACATTCTTTGTTTTAGGATTCCTAGGTATTTTAAAGATAATAAATATATTAAATTGATTATTTTATTCTAATTTAATTTACAATTAGAGAAAATAATATTTCCTACAATAACAGTTTCGATCACGTTTACTAACATATCTACTTTGTTAGTTAATAAGTAAATAATACCTACAAAATTTCACAAACGCCACAATCTCTGTCTTGCTAGGCCAAATCAAACTGGTTGCTAATTTAATTGTAAAATTTATTATATTTTAGACATTAATTTTCATTCTGTAATTACTTTAACGCACACACTGACTTATTACTTACTTACGTGTTATTTTTTAAATGAAAATCGTCTACTTTTACAATGTTTTGTAAATATGTGAGCACCAAGTAAGTATCTATCACATAATTAATATACCTGTCATGGTTTAATTTTTAATTCTTTTAGCCATTGTGGTATAGTAATTTTATTCTAGGTGCATCATCTTCATATATAATTAATGTATCTAAGTATACAAAATATTATAAAACATGTTAAAAGAGTAACGGGGGATTTTCTTGCCCGTTCTACTCCATACGAAAACTGCCTTTTAGAAAGGGCGACTAGAATCAATTCTATTTTATTGTTAAGTTTGACGTTCAAAAGTGCCTTTTATGTGCCTATTTGAAATAAATGCTTTGACTTTGATTCAGGTGCTAATATTTATAAATCATGCTGTGCCTCAAATTCTGTAGTTACAATAAATGGGGAGTAATAATTATTTTAAAATCCTAAACAGTTTGTTGAAATGATTTACCGACTTTACAGGAAATGAGTATGAATAGGTACCTAATGTCGAATATTTATGGTAATAAATGAAAAATAAAAGATGGGTCACAATCGATATCCGCGGTCACAATGATAAACGTTTCAGGACAGTCCTAAAATTGTTGTAGTATCTAGGTACTTAGATCTGTTCAAACCGTCACAAAAAATGATCATAATTGTAAAACTTGATCTGTAGAGTCAATTGTTACACTCACATATTTGAGGCCTTCTGTTTTCCAATAAACTCCCACATCAACATTCTTATTTTTATTAGAAACAGCCTTTGAAATAGGTACTTACTCTTTAATTTTTCACTTTATTCCCATAAAAATACAATACAATTTGATTCTTAATCTATTATAGAACAGAGAAAAAACAAAAGACCGATGAAGGCAGATACATACTTATAGATTAACAAACAATGAGAGAAGAAATCATACCGATAGGCCCCGAAGGACTCGACTGTATTTAAAAGTAGGTCCTACCTCAACGGTTGCTCCTAAATTGCTTTAAGTAGGCACGCCGAAAATAATTTTGTAAGAAAATAGTCAAATCTTCGGGTTCACACTAAATAAAAAATCATGATTAATAAATTATTATATGTAACGTATAAAGTTAAAATCGCAAAATCACGTAGTAAATCTATGCTTAATGTTTGCATGAAGTGTTTTAGTTAAATATTATTTTGTTGGCTTGCTGCACGATTTGGTGTAAACTTAGGTCATATTCCACCAAACTTTTATGCGGGCTGATTTTTCCATCGCCAGATAAGTTTTATTCGAAGAATAAATAGTAACTTCAGAACTACTTGCTTCTAGCTCATTCCGTCGTTTTGCCAACTAACGCTCATAATCTAGCTTCGTTCTCACATTATGATAGACTAACTGTGCCCCGCGGTTTCACCCGAATAAGTTTCGATCCCGTGGGAATATCAGGACAAAAAGTATCCTATATGTTAATTCTGGTTATAAACCATCTATGTGCCAAATTTCATCCAAAGCCGTTCAGTAGTTTTTGCGTGAAAGAGCAACAAACATCCATCCATCCATCCTTACAAACTTTCGCATGTATAATATTAGTAATATATATAGTACGATAGGATTCTTTGCTTCTTTCCCTTTTTCAAACCGACGTCTTCAGTAATCGGTATGATTTACATAATAAATATCGTATTATTGTAGCAAAAGAAATAATTATATTAGTCCGCCTTTGTATCTTTTTGTGCGAAAAGTATAAATAAATTATTGTTTTTCCATTTCACATCTGACATTGGCAGAATAATTGTCTTCATCGATGGATACTACTTCCAATATAAAAAAATAGATTTATTGTTTTTATTTAAAACTAGCTGTGCCCGTGACTTCGTTCGCGTGGATGTCGGAAAACAATAATATGTCCTGGCCTGGCCTGTAGTAATTATTTTTCTAAAATAAAAATAAGTTCAGCCTAAGTGGTTCCTTATAACATCAGCTATCTGCCAGTGAAAGTCCCGTCAAAATCAGTCCAGTCGTTTCCAAGATTAGCCGGCACAAACAGAGAGAAATTTAAAAAATATTTTTTTTTGCCCAGACAGTACTTGTAAAAAAAAGCATTTATTAAATTTCTATATATGCATTTAGTAAAATGCTGTTATATTTAAATTACAAACAGACACTTCAATTGTAAGTATTTTGGTTTAGTTTAGTTATTTGTATACCGAGATAAGTATAGATTGACAACTCTGTTCTTCCCTTTCAAAGCTTCACTCTCTGTAAACCAATAGGTATTGTTCCGAATTAAAATGACAAAAAAAAAAAACACAGTGTTTATGTTGATCAAGACAATGTTTTATTTTAAACAGGTAACAGGTACGTAAAACCAATTAAATAATTGAATAAAATACATTAAAAAAGATTTTTATTAAATACCTATATACGGAAGCCTTTGTAAACTGGCAGTGTCTAATTATAGGCCTTTAATAAAATAAAATTGTCTGGAAAATTTTTGTAACTTCGCTGATACCTATAGTAAAAATCTTTCTTCCTCAGCTTAACATACATGAAAGGAAATATATATAATTATATATATAACATCACAACTGTATTCCCTAAAGGGTTATACAGAGATGTAGAAACACCTCTAGGAATGGTATGTACACCTACATTTCGCCAGTCAAGTTTAAGTCCCATATAAGGGTCCCGAGTCTATTGCCATCAACCGGGAAGCAATCCAGGGTTCTGGGCTGCTATTGAGAAATTTCAGATGAAAAATACACATAACACTTCGCTCGACCCGGGAACTGAACCCATCGATCCCAGGCCCTCATGCTCATGAAAAGAAATGTATGTAAAAAATAATAACGAATTGTTCAAATTAGTGACAATTTGAACAATTCGGTTGTGAAGTCAGTCGTAAAGCGATTGCTATGAATGTCTAGACTGCAGCCCCTAGCCGGCATTATAAGATAGTTACTGAATCTATAGGTAATGTGTCGGTAGGTAACTCGGTATAAATAATTATGATGTACCTAGGTGCCTAACGGCCGAATCCAATAACCTATTGCCAGATAGCTACTGATGGCAGCCAGTATAATTATAACGGTCAGTATAATATAATCATAGAGATCGCTACTGATATAGATTATTGGGACGTTAAAACCAGAGATAGATAGGTTTTTCTACCTCCAGTATGCCAAAACTGGCGATAGACTGATAGGTAATTGGGCTCGGCCGTAAGAAGGTACCTAACTACTAAAGTTCTAAAAATAAAATATTTAATTTATTTTTAAAACTCTAAACCGGGTGTTTTAAGGATTTAATAAAATATCATCATTGATAGTAGATGTCATTAATTACCTAAGTAGTTACCAACGACTAATTAATGCACGATGCACGAAGCACTAAGCTGTTTCGATAAATATGTATTATCAACATTGATTAAACTGCTATTTTGGAAGCATTCTTCGATAATAATAAAATTCTAGCCGAAAATGGTACTAAATTAATATTTGGCACTTTATTGACATGCAATTTATCAGGTATAGCTGTTGCCCACGACTTCGTCAACGATCCAGGATGAAAAATAGCCTATGTCCTTCTCCAAGTCATGGTCTACCTATGTGCTAAATTTCATCCAAATCCGTTCAGCAGTTTTGACGTGAAAGTGTAACACAAACACACAAGCAATCAGAACACAAACATACAAAAAATCGACCTTTTCTCTTTACAATATTATTATTAGTTTAGATAACTTCAAAACTAAAGGCCTATGTCTTCTTCTGAACTGTGTCGGACAAACCCGGTTTTAGTTCTTTGCGAGGAAGGTCCATGATATTATTTTATTACAATAGATATTAAAATAATAAAAACCCTCGGGCCGTGGGCTCCGAGTGCTCATGGACTTCTTGTGACCCAAGGGCTAGCTCTTTGCCAGGGTAGCGGGATTGTCCGAAAGGGTTACCGCTGCCCTGGAACATAAAGGGCTAAGGAAGGAACACGGGTGGGTTTTAGTCAGTAAGAGTCTGACACTCCCTTCTGCTCCACCCAGAGCGGGAGGGGTCATTTGATGATTTCCCATCCTCAAAAAAAAAAAAAAAAGGGCTAGCTCTTACCTAGCCAGAAGCTAAGCATTGTCATACAACGAGGTAATGCCGCCAGTCTCTTGGGTACCTACATTACCAGTCGACAGCGATGCGGATGAATTTTTCGACGCTACATTTTAGTTTGTGTATAGTTTTAGTTAAGTTAGGTTATATATTTTTTTATTTTTATGCATTCATTAGGTATTAGTTGTTATTTATTTACATATTATTTTAATTCTTAACAAATAAACTACACATAGGTTTCAATATTGCTAGATCTGAACACAAAAACAATAATTATAAAAGTTGATTTGTTTTTCCATTTCCGTTGACACCATGGAAAAAGAAAACCAACTTTTCCCTATGTACTTGAAAACTAAGAAATAGGTAATGAGAATGTGTAGTGTACCTAAGTATTAGTTGTAGGCACTAACTAAAAATATCGTAAGTGTTATTGCTAGAGTTAGACTAAAACAAAAGTAGAATTTTGTGAAAATTGAGTTCTATTGTCATCATAAAATCTAGAATTTTATGATGACAATACAACTAAATTTTCACAAAATTCGGATTGACAAAAATAATTCCATCATTTCTTCCTAGCACAGTGGGCTGTGCTGGAGCGGCTGCTGCTGGTGCAGAAAACCTCAAACAGCGAAAATATTCCAACCTGATTGGGAGTTATATGTTCGAGCCGTTTGGGGTTGAAACACTAGGGCCATGGAGTCCGAGTGCCCACTTGGTTTTTCGAGATATCGCCAAGCGGTTAGTCGACTCTTCACGTGACCAGAGGGCTGCGGCCTGTTTCTTGGCCAAAGAATTAGCATCGCCATACAACATGGCAATGTTGCGAGCCTTTTGGGCACTGTTCCTGTTGACAGTGATGCGGACGAATTTTTTGATGCCCTATGATTCTTTTGCTTATTTTTTCACATGTACATATGTATTATTATTTTAAATGTTAGGTTATAGAATAAAGAATGAAGGTTAATTACTTAATAGCATTCATATCTTCAAAGAGCATCTTCATTCCATCATGAAACTTCTTTCTCATGAAACTTAAAAAGTAAGGCTCAACGCAAAATCCATCCGCCTAGCCTTTTACCAACTATGTTGGGGTTGGCTTCCAGTCTAACCGGATGCAACTGAATACTAGTATTTTACATGGAGCGACTGCCTATCTAACCTCCACATCTTATTTACTAGGTAAAGTCAAAGTCGAATCATTTATATACATTAATTATATAATTATATGTGAAGACGATATACCTAGAATAAAATTACCATACCACAATCTTTTTAAGATTAAAAAATGAAGCATTGGCAGGTACATGAATTATGGGCAGCGTTGCCAGATTTTTTTTCGGGCAAAGCGGTATTTTGAAGCCCTTTTAGTATAAAAAGTGGGATACTTTCGTCGAAAGCGGGACAAAAGAAAAAAAACGTAATTAATTGTCCGTTAAGAGAATGCGTTCCTTACACCCATCATTGCGACAATTCTAGTAGCTAATAAAGATCAATCTCGCAAAACACGTATTTGTTTGTATGAAACTGACAGGCGTCAAGAACGCATTCTCTCGACGGCCGCACTGTAGATATTTATTTTATTTGAGTTTCAAATTTAGTTTACAATGGTGATAGATAGTCGTACAAAATGTATTTTAATAAAAATATGTTACTTTACTATTCAAAGAATAATATCAGCCGATCGATTCTGTAAAAACGTCACCGTGAAAAGTTAGGTGAAGTGATCTTAGAGTGAGCTGTCAATAGTGTCAATTCCTAGCATTAGTTGGAATGACAGCTCACTCCACGCTCACTTCATATAAGTTTTCATGGTGAGATGGTTACAGAATCGCACTGCTGTTTGGTTTACCCTGTAAGGCAGTTAAGTCTTCAGAGGAATATAATATAATATAAATAAGTAATACAAAAGGGAAAGGGTGTGATTATCGAGATGACGACTAATAGAGAAGTATGGAAGAATAAGACATGTTGCACCGACCACAAATAAATTGGGATAAGGGAGAATGATGATAAATAAGTAATTAATACACTTACGAATAACTTATTTATTTTTTTATCCCAGAAAAGCGGGACTGAGCCTGTCCCGCGCGGGACATTTAATTTTAGGCTAAAAATCCCAAAATCGGGACGTCTGGCAACGCTGATTATGGGATAAATACATGATGCTCACATATTTATAAATATTGTAAAAGTAGATGATTTTCCAAAAAAATAAAATTTTAATTCAGTGTATGAGTTAAAGTAATCACAGAATGTAAAATCAATGGCATAACAAATATGCAATTAAATTAGCAACCAGTTTGATTTTTACTAGAGTCTAGATTGTCCTATAGAGCAGGACCAGCATGTTTCCAATCTGGCATATAATCCTCTAATTTGTAATATGCTTGTTTATAAATTGTACTTTTAATAAGAGTTTTAAAATTTCTTTTATTTAATTGCAGTATATCACAAGGTAACAGGATACCCCTTGGTAGGACTGGTTGTAGGGCTACCCGTAACGTTTGTCAAAGATCTACATAAGAAATCATTAAAAAAAAAACATGCATTCAAAAACATGTAACCACAGAGTACCAGAAACAGCTGTAACATTACAATTTGAGGTGTCGCGCCACGCTCCCATATCAGCCGAATGATAATTTTATCTGTGTGTTAAATTGATAACACGTAGATAAATTGACATGATGTCGGTTCATACTTGTACTTCTGTATTCGTGGTAACGCCCAAAATACTGAACAGTGAAAACAGACTGTAGGTACTGTAATTAATTGAGTAAACTTAGCTTATTTGTTCAGTTTATTCCTCTGTACCACGACCTTGAATATGACCACACATTTCTGATACACGCTGTCTTGAAACATATGAAATTCAATTAGATTGTGGTACGTTTCCTATAAAAATATTCAGAAAAAAAACATTCATTAAAATTTTGAAAATTACTATGAAATAGGTACTTACGCAATTACTTTACAAATAAACTACAACAACATAAAGTTTACAGTGTGTGTGTCTTTGAGTTTAAGTGACAAGTTTTAGGAGTCACAAAACTAACACTAGATTATCTAGTCGAATAAAAAGAGACGGAACTGCTTCAAAATATTTGCGTATGCTGGAAAGAGAGGCAGTATAGATATATCTTATTTATCAATGAAATACAAATGGCGAGCACACACATACATTTATAAGGTATTAAAAGTGAAATTCTATTGATTGCAGTGAATATCCTGTGTGTAAAAAATGACAAATAAGTGTGATAATTGATTATAAAACAAAAATGATAAGTTTCATGTGAAATGTTACATTAAAACCTCATTAAAAGGATTTTTGGGTATGTAAAAAGACGGCACAACTACTAAACTATGAGTAATCGTTTAGTTTACTTCTGTGTGTTCTTGACTGTAAAACTTGTTGCCTGCAAAGTATAGAATCTATACTAATGATAGTTTCTAATGCTACTTGTAGTTTTAATCTGTGATTTAGTATTGATTTTTGATAACCAGGTTCAGAATATAAAACTGATCCCTTCTCATTGACGCTGTAAATATCGGTAATTTTAGGTAGTCTTTTTTTTTTAAGGGTAGCCTTTTGACTTAATCTAACCTAATATTACAGTCGACTTTGCATACCAAGAAAATAACTTTACTTTCAGTTTAGGATAGTCTGCAAACTAAATTCCTAAGCATAATAAATGTCACGGACACTTTTGCCTACCTGAACTCACATCAGACATTACAGTTTTGAAGGATCTAACAGGTCAACCAATATTGTGCATGGAGCGGCTGCCTATCTGACCTCCACAACCCAGTTGCTAGGTAGTTCAAATTTTCACATGTAGTTAAGCAAAAAACATCTAAAAATACTCTTACGTATACAAATAGACGTTATCTACAAATCGAACGGTTCCTTGTGTCGAGATGATATCAGCCCATTGACAATGCCATAACAACATGTTATCCTATGTTATCACACAAATACATTCAAATATTTACCTGAGTGCTATCACCCATGTTACATGTGTTTTACATGCATTATTATTAGGGTTGGCTGAGGTGAGATGTATTTTAGTATCCACTGATATGATATAGGTAGGTAGGTTTAACTGCAAATAAGTTGATAGTGTGGAATATTTTTTCGTATTACTATATTGATTCTAATCAACAAAAGTTCCTCTGTGCAGTCCTTAAAAAAGGGTAAACCTACGCTATTTTTAAAAGAAGAGAAAAACCAGTTTACTATGGCAATAAAAATAAGTAGGAAACTACTAAGATAAGATAATTTTTCTTTGTTCAAAACATACCTACCAAACCTAGTACCTATACCTAAGCCTGAAAATATCTCTCAATTAAAATGAAATGGGTGTTGGTAACATTTAAATGCAACCTCTTTTCGGTTACATTGAAATAATACCGGCGGTTTGTTGTCAAAAACTCAGTGATGCCATTCGAGTTTTTCGTTAATTATTTTTCATTTTGTGATTAAATGGCTTTTATTAAGTTTTTGATGAGAAAAGGTCAGTACTTTATAGAATTAATTGAGTACCTAAAAACGTTTTACTCATCATTTAAAATGCTTTAAATACATACATTTTAATATCCATCTGTCAAATGACAGGAAGCAGGCAAAGGAATTAATTATTTTGGAACAGATTAAATTATCAGGATCGTAGAAAGAAGGAGAATGTAAATTTAATTGGTATAGGTCTGAGCATATCTACCATCATCAATATTGAATAGTTTAATAAAATGTGTACAGTAATGGGTAGTAGGATAGTATTCGATCATTAAATGCAACCTCTTTACAGTACCTAACATTTATAAAACACTGGCCAGTTGTCAAAAACTCAATAATGCCATAAAAATTTTTCTTTGTTTTTTTTTTGGCAAAAAAATGGTTTTATTAATACAGGCCAGTATTTTATAGAATAAAATGAGTACAAACTTTTTCTCATAATTGACAATATTTACAAAATGGCAAATGACAATAAGCAAGGATTTTTTTGAACTATATGGCATGGGCATGGTTCCAGCAGAGTTACTATTTGATGAAATCGTTAACGTGTGTATCGAATTAAGATTATTTGATCAGTGCTTTAATAAAAATACAATTTTAGCAATCAATTTTAAAGTAAGTGCCCGATAACTACTGGGTGCAAAAAATAAGTGAAGATCAGCCTTATCAATGATGTGTAAAACAGTCAAGATAAGTCTTGTAACAGATGATATTGACGTCAAACTACCTGTTCACATCTGTATCAACTTGTAATTCTGATGTGATTTGATTTTCTTCTTGAAGCGTGTTAGCGGTATATTTCAAGAGATTGAGGTAGATTGATAAGACTGTCAATGATTGTTGTAAGCGGTCTGACGTTGAAGTTAAACCTCAAGATACCTAAATGTGGTAACATGTGTATGAAATTGCAAACTACTTGTATGAATAGAATGTAAAAGTAAAGGCTTAATACTTTTTAAAGTAGTTGATTATTTGTTGAGTCTTTAAGACACTTCATATAATTGAAGAAGAAATAACATACGAAGTGACTTTGATTGTTAATTGAACTGACATAATGCTGAAACTTAATCAAAACTAACTTTTCCACACAGCACTTTCTATGTATGTAACAGATTTTCAGAATTACTGATATTCACACTCTAAACATGAACTTTAAATTCCTCATAGCAGCAATCAAGCACCCGATATTTTAACATCTCATCAGTTACGACTGTCCCAAAGTACAGACACCGACAGAAAAGTTCACGAACATCCGACCTTCTTGCACTGAGCACATCAAACCGTACCGACTTCCAAGTAAAATTCGAACCAAATGGCGTTTTAATAGAGCGAAGCACTTTCACCAACTTAAATCTTTGGGCTTAAAAAAGGCTTTACTTCGGTTTAAAGGGATGAGATTGGCTCAAGCGGCTCGATTGCTGCCTTTAGCTTTGGCCAATTACTCACCGCCTAGTCAAGATTACAATCACGTTATGTGAGCGACGATTACTCGCCCTGTCATATTTACTTTGGTTTATTTTCAAGATATTTTTAGAAAATTGTACAGAAATAAACTAACTTTGTGGAAACTTCGATGCATTTTTTTTAGCTTGGTCGCTTACCACAACAATGAATGCAAAAATGTAACTAAGATCTAAAAATGCAGATCAGAAAATAATATCTCAATCTCCTTGAATTGCAAAAAAACAATTGTTTTCTTAATTAAAATAGAAAATTAATAAATAAGGTGGTAACCTCTATTGAATTAAAACTTCAAACCGGCTGGTAAATTCGAAAAAAGAACAATATTGGTTATATTGACTTTAGACATTTGTTTTATTTAGCCACCGCGTAATATTTTAGCCAAAGTTATATTTTTCATTTTGTTGTTTCAACTTTTCTTACGTAGTTTTATTAATTAGGCTTAAGCAGTGAGTGTGTATAATAGTGAGACAGAAAAATGAAAAAGGTACGAATTCAAATGATTAAAAAGCCACACCAGACATTACAGTCTGGCGGGACAATTGCAAAAAAAAACGTTTGCATTGGCGCTTCGACACAACTCTTTGCTTTTATTTCTGAATATTGAATTCCCGTCGGCCGCAGATAGGCAGTGCCGCGTAAAAAAGGCAATTAAAGGTATAAATCATTTGTGTATGCCCTTTTTTCCTACTTTTACCTTTCCTAGCCATAACGGCTGGTTTTATGTGCTCACTGAAACACCAATGCCCGGCCACTGACAACGCTATTTGAAATATGAAAGTTGTAAAGTGATATATCTCCATCAGGCCATTTTTTATGGTGCTTATTTTTTTTACTGCTCAAACAACGTCGTGTGCCGCTCTAAATCAAGTTGATATTTTTACTAAAAATGATTTATTTGTGTTTTAAGAACTTTTGTACGACCAGGAAGTTTCTAGTTGTTGTAAGCTTGTTCGTGTAGTAGTAACTTTACACAAACAAATGGCGCTAATAAATTGATGGGTGTTTGGTAACTTTGTTGTAGTTACATGAGGTTTTGGTTAAGTGTTTTTGACTTTCACTGATACCTAGATATCGACTGAGTCCATTACATTACACATAAAAAATAGCCATAAACAATCATATTACAATTTTATTGCTCTGATGTTGTTAATGTATCCCTATCGAATAACGTGGCATTCAGTAATGTAATACTAATATGTTTTGTTTGAATAAACACTTCTGTTTATTGTATTGGGATTCCCCAGTAGTAATCCTATGGGTATTCACCCACAGGATATTATACTGTGTTCAAGACACTTATTAACCAGGTTAATCTTGTTTTAGTGGACACAACAATGTGGACCCGCGTGTGATCGCTCACGGTCATCAGCGCGCGCCATTTTTCACCACCGTCAGAACAAACATCATCATTCACCTCCGGGTGTACAAAGAGGCGCTAGCGGCCGGGATGGAGCCGCTAAGCGAGAACGGGCTCTGTCTATCCGAGCTGGAGCTCCACGGAGGCGGCCACTTGCACGAGTCTGTGGCCGCTTCCGTAGGCTCGGCTATCAGTAGCCTCATGGCCCCACTGCATCATGAGCCCCAGCATACGCCCTTGCATCATGCGCCGCCACTTCACCATGAACCGCTGGAGAAGCTCAAACGTGAGTAGTGTTTTGTTTTTTATATTTTGAAATGTGCTGGAATAATAAATAGGTATTGAAGGTAAATTCACCACTGTGGTTTATTGTTAGATGTTCATAATTATGATACAAGGAATGACGTCGTCTTCTATCTAAGTTATAAAGCAATGATTTCTTTTAAAACGCTACACCAAAATGCTACGGCGTAGCACTATTCAGAAAAACAATAAGATACTTATTCGGAAGTATTTTATAAATTCGTATCTTCCAATCACATTGATTCAATACGTTTTCGTATGAAAGAGAACCAACGAGGATCTCTTATATTGGCAAATAACTCCCGTTTTAAACTCCATCCGGCCAGTAAATAAAATAAAGGGGAGTTTTCGTGTTTCATTTCGCGACGCACGACGCGCGCTCTCATACGATCGAATCATTCGCCGCGTTTTATTTTTATGAAGATATGTAGCTTCTCCTGTCCTCAGATACGAACCTACAAAGGATTTGGCGAGGTAAATAAATGCACTCTTTCCGCCTTTTATTCCCGACTAGCTTCTGCCCGCGGCTTCGCCCGCGTGGATGTCGGAAATTATCCCACGGGAACGTGCTAACAGGATAAAATGTATGTGCACCAGGATGCCATCTATCTCGCGGGCCCTTTGTGGCTAATTACAATAGAAAACCAATTGTGTCTCATTAATGGTGATTAAGAGGGTACCTATATGATATCTTTACCTAAGTACCTACCTAATTAAAAAAATAAATAAACTCAATAACAGAAAATAAAATACCTACCTACCTAAATAAACCTATTTATGACGATAACTAATCTAAACTCAATCATCATCTGCCTAGCCTTTTCCCAACTATGTTCAGGGCCGGCTTCCAGTCTAACCGGATGCAGCTGAATACCAGTATTTTACATGGAGCGACTGCCTATCTGACCTCCACAACCCAGTTATTGGGTAATACGATACCCTTGGTACGACTGGTTGTCAGACTTTCGGGCTTCTGACTACCCGTAACGACTGTCAAAGATCCACGAATGACAGCCGGGACCAACGGCTTAACGTGCTTTCCGAGGCACGGAGGTGTCTCGGTATGTAAAGATGGTCACCCATCCACAGACCGACCGCGGCAAGCGTAGCTTAACCTGACCGATCGACCTGTGCGGCTGTTATTATTTAGCCACGGGCCCCTCAATCTAAACTCAATAAATAAGCAAAATCTCTAAAAACTAATATCTATACGAATGACTATTAGGTCACTACGTACACTATCAAATATACTACCTATACTTTAAAATTAAAATCTATACCTACGACTTATATAAAAATAAACCTAAATAACTCTAAAAAGTAAAAGGAATAAAAATGAACTTCACTGCGTGTGACCTAACCTACGACAAACTTATTATTTGCGGTTGGTACAGTAATCGGATCTAGGGATCGAACCGCAAAATTAAGTTTGTTTTTTATTGTATATACTTTTCCGGGATAAAAAGTACCCAGTGTGGTGCCCAGGATATTAAAGAATAATTATACCAAGTTTCATCGTAATCGAACCGGTAGTTTTTGCGTGATGCCTGAACAAACAGACAGACAGACAGACAAAAATTTTTTTAATCACATTTTTGGGTTCGGTGTCGGTCTAGTAACACCCCCTGCCATTTATTTTTTTGATATTTTCAATGTACAGAATTTTCACTTCTACAGATTTATTATAAGTATAGATAGATATAGGCGCTCTTGAATTTTATTGAAATTTCGCTACATCAAAAGTTTGAGAATTACGTTTTTTGCATAGTAAATTGCGGTCCAGAGAATTTTCTTATCTGATAGAGTCGGTAATTGAATTTACATGTCTTCTACATATCTAACTTTGTGAAATAGCTTATTACTGTACCTAAGTATATCAGATATAGACTACCTCTGTCCTTGTTGGACTTTTTTTCATTTAGATTTTCCAATAGCGTTTTCGCATCGAACGCTATTATGTTTTGCAAAAACTAATAACGTAACAAAACGCTTCAATTTCACTTGTCTACATCATAATTGAATTTATACAACAACGCAATAAAAATTATATGACTTTTGTCATCAATACTCGACAAAAGACTTCAGCGCACGTGGTACAGTCGCCGATGACTTTATTTATGGAATGACGGCGAGTAAAAAGCGGTGATCGTCACAGGCGATCGGGCAGGAGGACCGTGACGCGATGTGGGCGCACTTTGTATACAAAATTAGGGATTATTCACCTCCCGCCCGCGTGACAAGCAATTCACCTCTTTTGTCTACGTCAGTACCTACATGTCACGCTACACATCCCAATGCGCGTTTTTCGTAATTTCGCTGCTTTTGTTTGTTTAAATAAAATGAGTATATTTTATCTAAATGTCCTGAATATTATGAACGTATTCAGAAACATTCTGAAGATATTAAGAAAAGTAACTGTGCTAAAACAATGTTAAGGATTTGCTATTGTGAATGAGTACAATAAGTATCTATACATACAGAATCTCACGTCTTTTGCCATGGGGGTGGGCAGAAACTACAGAACGCCTCCTGGTACAATCCTTACATACCTACTCCTTTTGTAGCGTTTATAAGTAGCTAATATTTATTCAAACTTTTCGATACAATGATCTAAGGTGTCTTCTATTTTGCTTATACTTCATTATTAAAAACCTATGCTAGCTAACTGAATGTAACTGAAATTCAATTTCAGTTCACACATTCAGTTAATTAGCAAATTTCTTTACTTTTGCGCCAGAAAAATCTGTAAACCAATCTTATCAAAATGAAGGTGTATCTTTTATAACATACCTACTTAATCCGATTAAGATCGCTACCTGTTTTGTAAATGAAGACATTACAATCGCTTTCACAAGGAAACAATTTGTACAGATAAATCAACACGAGCTGGGGTGCTGGGGCTAATCGGATAGTTTTTACAAACACATCAGTATCGGATTACGCGCCCCCTATATGTTTAGTTACGCAATTAGTCATGCCCCTAGGGACCCGAACTTTAAAACTGCGAGGAAGATGTTTTATTATAATTTTTATTTTGAATGTGGACAGGACCGTAGTAACTGGGAGGTTAAAAACCATCTCTGTATCGGTTTCAGCCTAAGAATGATTAGGTATATTTATTGAAATTTAGCTGTAACCGCCGTGCTTTTATAAAGTCATCGTTTCCTTGGTCACAAGAAAGCACAACAACAGCTCAGCTTTCCCTTAACAAACGAGATCTCGTTTGTTAACGTAATGTTCGATATACTGACAAAATTCCTAATAAAAGTTATTCTAAAATTAGGTCTTTCACACAAGACGGGGAGGTTTGGAAAGAAAAAGGAGAGGCCTTTGCCCAGCAGAGGGACACAATATGTATAAAAAAAGTCTTTCTCACTAACTACATTATGATTACTTATCAAGAAGTCGCTACTTTTTAAAATATTTATTTCTGTATAAAAATAGTTACTGTTCTGCATTTTGCACGTGATCCTGACGTAAACGCAACGATTTGCAATCCATCACCGTCGGACAAAAAGAGCAGCAGAAGCAATCGTTTAAAGTCAATTTGAATGAATCGGGCATCGTCCCTCTCTTTCGCGACACAACGTTTTTAATCAAACAAAACGTTTTGTCTCACTTGCTCACGAAAAAACAACCCTCCGTAGTCGGTGGAGCATTATATTGTGATGATTAGGCTTGCACTTGCCGCTTTTGCCATTGAATTTAAATGGGGGATAAAAATGCTACAATGTGCATTATATTATTAAAATTCTATTGTGCGTTACTTCATTACGCGATTGCTGTGGTAATTCTGTCCTTATTTGTTTTATCAATTCTTACATAATTCAATTTAGTTGAGTTGTAATATTAAGCCTTCTATCTTGGGCATGTGCAAACACCTGTCTGATTCCAACTTTTCTTGATTGGATCGTAAAAAGTCTTTGCAAAAAATGTGTCTCGATTTTTTGCATAGATATGCGGTTAAAAAATCTCATCTGTTCTGCGTACGATATTGCTTCTCCAAGCTTATCCGTCGAAGATTGTTCCCATATCCCGAGATTTTTATAAAATAGGCGAAAAACACGTTTCGTGGCTTTAATTTTAAATTGATCTGGTTTTGCGAAATCTTATTAAAGCCTCCTCGTTCGTTGATTCTATCGATGCCTTTTTTCACCTCATCCGGTGCTAAACCGGGGGCGGATCTCATTATTTCCTTGGAACAAAATATGGAAAATTAATTACGCGGGATTTGAGCGCATTACTTTCTTCATGTACCTACCTATATGTGAGAAAAATGTCTAACATTTTTCCTGGTTTACTGAAGAGTTGGATAACGTTTCACGTTATACAACTCTACGGTACGTTAATATTGCGTACGTTTCAGAATTATGATAACTATAATTCTCTTGTTTAGAAAACTATAGCCCCATCAATTTCCCGTTCATCTAAACAACATTAACTCAATTAATTTAAAGGCATTATAGGACATTAAGATAATCCTTAGTCATTAAATAAGCAAAACAATCGCTTAAGGAGTCGATTAAACATATTTAATAAGAAAAACAAACGTTCTTTTCATCGATTAAGCAACTTTGTGTTGGGAAGTTTGCCAAACAAAGAATTGGGAAGCTCGGCGCGCACGTAATCAACCATTTTGTGATGTGAAGGATTACAAGTTGCCGCCGAGTAAGATGTTTCGCTCATTTTGGACTAATATTCCAAGTAGGTTGATTAATTTACGATACTTTCCATTTGCGGTTCACTTTCATCAAGGATATATTGCCTAGTTCAAAGAACGTTAAATGTATTTTGATGAAGGCTTATCATCTTCTAAGTACAGAAACTAATGAGTTTTTCGAAATAGTGTGCTTTGCTCATACCTACCCATCTAATACCTATATTTCAGTTCTATTTAACTTATTTGTTTGTAACTTATAAAAAGAGATATAGTTTTATCGGTGTTCCAGTATGTAAATTGTGCATATTTCATCAAGTAGGTTAGTGTGTGCCCATGAGGTGTGAGGCCACGGGCCCAAACAAATATTTGTGGTGTTAGTTCACGTCTCGGGTCGAGATTACTGACTTTATCTAAATGTACCCAAATCTGACCGACGCACGCGCAGCGCAGTGTAACGAACACGCTTAGATTACATTAGAATGTTTCACTTGACGGAATTTATTAGTCATGGGTTCATTTAGCTGTTCTTTCTTTAAAAAGGTGATTTAAAAAGCAATAAAACATTACAGGTTAGGGTTGTGATTACCACTAGGTACCAAGTACCTAGTTATTGAGCTTAACATTCAAAATCATTACCAAATGTGACTTCAACATTTGGTAATGAGGTAGGTACTAGGTAACGGTGAAGGAAAACATCGTGAGGAAACCGGCATGTCCTAGAACCAAAAATTCAAAGACATGTGACATCTACCAACCCGCACTGGGCCCGCGTGGTGGATTACGGCCAACTCCCCCTCCAGGGAGGAAGCCTGTGTCCCAGCAGTGGGAACATTATAGGCTTATTATGCTACCTAGTTAAGATTATTGATGTAATGGTAGAAGTATTTCTGTCCTCCGACAGGACTGTTCTAAACAGTGAATTGAATAAATCATATTCAAATGAGATAAAATAATAAAACGTGAATCGCGTTCAGACGTCATGAAACCGTAGGAACCGTTTGATCTATACTTTTTTTGTCCAAGCGGTTTTGTTTTACAAGTGATAAAATCACAGATAGACATTATTTATCTGCCTAATAGCAAAAAAAATCGCAAAAACCCGGTGCCACAGTGTCTGCCTCTGTCGTACAACCCTGCCGCGTTACTATAAAGCATTTTTTCTATAGAAGAAAAAAAATTGCAACCCCCTGACACATGAGCCGAACACCGGGTCCCGTTGTCGCCTGCTTTGATCGCCGTCCCTGGCGATAAATTAATGTATTTTTTTTTATTATAATTGATGTTTAGAAAAAGATACTGACGAATTTTGTGACGCAAAAACGTAAAAGTTGTGGGGTGTGTAGCTGTTTCTATAGAAATATGCGGTATTACTCTCGTAGCATCAAAGGTTCAGTAATAATGAAAATATTGCTGGAATATGAATGAAAAATTGGTATACCCCGGTACCTGTTCGTTCAAACAATAATTGGTTGAAATGATTACAGCTAATACGTCTTAATTGCATTGCTTACTGAGGATTTGTGCTTTAGTACATCGCGCATAGCTGGGATAGTGTTAGGTCACCACTTACATCATTCTATTTTCAGTGTCTATTAATAATTTAGCCATTTGATTTCATACATCACATTCCATAAACACCTATAGCACCTATAGCGAGCTTACCTATCCATTTATACTTTAATAGTCTTTGATGTAAATCAAGTCAAAACTCATAATTACCTTACAAGTTCATAAACACCTATTAGCATGTGCTCGAGCTATTAAACTTTGTCATCGACAATTAGTGAAGGCGAAACTAAATAAATAAAAAGCTCGGCATACCTCGCTAGACATGTGACACCCATTCTGAACGCCTGTTAACAAATTAAACCGATTTGTTCTGTTATTTTAATAGGGCGACTATGGGAAGTGTTTGTGTCGAGCATATTTTGACAAAATTTATTGCTACCACGCCTCCTCGACGGGCCTTTTTTTGGTTCCTCAAAGAGGGCGGATGCCGTGACATCTGTCGCGCAGAAAACGTTGTCACGCCCTCCCAGCGTAAAACTCATGAATTTAAAAAATATTGACCTACACTATTTTATTGTGTCATCCCAAAATGTTGACTAATTACCAGCTAAAGTCTAACAACAGCAAGTGCCTACTAAAACCAAACATAAAATCCCTGACATTGAATTAACATTAATTAATAATAATAAGAAAACTCACGGCTAAAGCGAAATTAAAATCAATATTTTATAGATTTTTGCATATATGTCGAATAACTGTAAATGTTTATAATATCGCAAAAGTTAAAAACAGTTACACGCCTATTTATTTTAAATGATCCATCAATATTATGAGGAAATGATTGAAATTAATTAAATCCCTTCCGCGGCCACATTAGTTATTGACAAAAGTCAAGTAACGACACCTCTCAGCGTGAGTTCCACTGATGTATCGGCAAACAATAAGTCAACGGTACAAACACACAATATTTACAATGTGTGTGATTGATAGTGGATGACAGATGTCGGGTCAACCCTTGCGCTGCGACTGGCCCATCTGTCGCTGAGCCCAGCTATAATGGTCAGGGAGATACTGAACTGAACTATCTTTTTCGACACTTTCTCCCTTAAAATCAGTTTCTAAGTCATTCTTATCAAATGACTCTAGTTTACGTACTCAATTATTTGCAAACATCAAATAGCCAAATCTGATCACAAAAAAATAAAGATCATTTGCAATTGACATTCCCCTTTTATCACCAATTCGAAAATGTATTTATTTATTATCTTGAATAATGACGCTATAAAGATACGTTTTTATAACACGCGGGCAGGTAATATGTATCTGAAATAATGCTTTCATCTTTTGTATAATATTACTTTCCGTTTATACTCATTTTATTTGTTGCTATAAAAGGGAAGAATAACGGTTGTTAAAACAGTATCTGTACACATTGTACAAACAGGAGACTTGGCAATAAATCTTTTTATTTTATGACAAATTGTTGTCTGAACGGTAGCTCAGTCACCCTCGCGGTAACAAAAGATCTAGAACAAACAGTAACATAATGCTATGATGGTCAAACACCGCACCACGACGTGAACTATTTGTAAACATATAAATACAATGATACCGCCCTGCTGCAATAACTGTATGAAAGTACACAAAATACTGCATTGTACCACTCTGATTTATAGCTTTTAGGGCAGTTAGTACGTTGGAACTTTATATAAATTTTAAGAGAAAGAGCCGAAAGACAAAGAAAGCGTTTAATTGCAAGATTGTTGTACAGACCTTGGATGCAAAAGTGATATAAATACTCCCTAATAAAATATAATAAACATTGTTAATTTGGAACGAGTTGCAGCTATACGTGTGCATTTCATGTGGTATTAGTATAAAACACGGTGACACTAACGTGAAATATGATACGAGCATCTAACAAAAGCGAATGACGTCGCTTTATGAGTTGCGACGGTCGCCGGGACCCTGCCTGATAATTATAATATTATGACTTCACATTATTCCACAAATATGGTCGTATGGCTCAAACCCTTGGAGGTGGGAGAGATAACCTATTGTATTGGCACATTTACAACATAAAAGCTTATTACTACCCACACCCCTTGATAAAAATTGTACATTTTATGCGTTCAATATATTTTTCTGCGCGAAAACAGCAAAGAAAATGATGTTGCCGTGTTAATAGGGCTGAAATCTTCTACCAAAGTTGTAAGGGATAAATATAACGCTATAACTACGACCCCTAAACAGATCGTGGCTATAATTTTGTAATCACCATAAAATCTGTATCACCGCACTAATATATTTATGACATTACAGCTCCCACTAATATTTATGCAAATTGAAAACGTGCAGAATGGCATCGTTTACGCGACCCTAATCCCTGGATAACGGAGACCAGCATCGACATATGTCGCTTTTGACTGTTAAATTTTATTCTACTAGTTGTATTAGATATTTTGTAAGGGTTTCTATCGACTTTTAGTAGTTCTGAAATGGCGCACGTACAAATAAGAAGCTAACAAGAGAGTTACATTCACTGCCATGACATAGAGATAATCATTTCTTTCTGCATTTTCATTCGCAGGCACAGTAGTCGTAGATTACTAAATAAGGAGTAGGTATTAAAAGCTGATATGGTAATTTTTTAAGGCCTAAAGGTTTTTGAAATAATTCTACTGAATCGAATGAAGAGTTATTTCAAAAATCTTTAAACTTCACTCCGATTCGTGATTCATTTATAAACAGAATGCGGCAAACCACAACACCCTATTCCACTTGTCATCATAGTAGATTTGTGCACCAAATAGGAAAAGTAATTTGTGTCCATATGGGACCAGTGATTGCCTTCTGAACACTCTCACCCTCGACCGGGTCACCGAATAGTCTTTTGGTGGCCAATTTCGACGACCCCAACTCATTTCCTTAGATCTCTTTTAATATCGCAGAACACGCTCCGATGTTCTTACATTGTGCTCGGTTTTGTTAGGGTTAGGTATCATTTGGGTTATATCATAGATGGAGTCAATTTATTGGATATAATTATGTATGCGTAGGTTTAGTGTTGGGTATCGATTTATGCTGCGACCTTTGTAGATTAAACTAATGCTGTTTTTTGTAACAATTGATAAAGTATATATTTACTGCCGTTTATTATGGTCCAATATTTAATGAATACCTATGAAGAACCAATACATCACACTAATTCAATTTCCCCGTTTTCTTTCCCCTAAGTTAAAGGTTAATAGAAGCGAGGTAGCAGCTTGCGGCTAGTAAATAGTAATCATTTCGTGAGGCATTTTTACAAGTCTCAGGTGGTCGGTAATTTGCTTGCGGCAGAGGAAGGGTTACACTTGATTTATCTCGGTCGTAATGCGCGCCTGGGGACGCACTATTTCGCCCTGTTCTCTTCCCATAAACCATAAACACTAATTTATCTAGCACCGCAAATTAGTTGCTTTGTATGATATTCACTCGTGATTTAACGAGCTTGTTTTCTTTATGATGTTCATAACTAACCGAAATAACTCCTACCCAGACGAAAAACGGCTCGCATAATTTTAAATAACGTGAGTGAATTGTATGAAAACTGACTTGTTAATAGAGCTAATGCGCCTTACCACACGCTGTAAAATGTGGAAACGTTTGCGTGCGACCTTGAGACCGATAGACACGTGGCCAATAAACAAAAGGCGAGGAATCCTCGAAGCGTACGTGTCATGTCTCTTCGCAACAATAACGAAACATGAAAAATTTCCAGACGCCCACATCAGACTGATAAATGGCTTCCGAAAATCCAAAAGGAAGTTACAGCTTACTTGGGATTTGGTCTAGAACCTCTCACGTCCCATAACTGCTGCACTCCGCTTTATTACAATTACCATAAGCCTCAAAGTCCCGCACTCCACGGTCGGCGGGTGTGACTTCATCATTTTGAACCTACTTACAAGTGCGGTAAGACGGTTATTGCTTGGGTGAAATAGAAACCGCGACCGAGACGTACACTCTGTACAGTCGCAGACAACTTTAGCACTTACCCCTGTTCTTTTAAGATTGGAGTTGCAAGTGTACGAATGATCCGCGCGAAAGTTATGCGTCGTTCGTGCCGCCGAGCGGTCCACTCTTTACATTTTATGTACGTGTACGATATGTTGGCGGCTATTTGGAATACTAATTGAGCATGCTTACGGATTCCAAATCTTGTCTATTTACTTTTGCCGGGACGAAAAATAAGTTATCGTAACACTCTTGTTGAGATTCTTTTAATTGGCGTTATTATCTCAATTGTAGTTTCTTCTCCATTTACTTTATACCACTATTAAACAAACAATTTGATCTCCCTTGTTTAAGTAAACTGAATAAACACAGGTAGTTCTAATTTATATTTCAAACACCGTTTTCGTCGACAGCATCCAATCTACAATTTGAATGGAAAACCAGTAAACCGCGAAATGATGATGAATCGCGCCAGAGAAAAGGCCTGGTAGAGCGAGATAGGGTCTAAACCCACCAGTAGGCGAGAGAAGGACGCAAGGTGGGGAAATTAGCTGATGCTTCCGTGAATTTGTGTACGTTTTCAATGAAGCCTCTTTACGGTAGGTAAAATAGGAATAAAATGGATGGGCCCTAATCCGCCGGCCATTTATAACTTACACGCCATTAATTTGAGTGATAATTCATGAATAGCGACGCGATTGGTCGTAGATATTGGATTCGGTAAGGTACACAGTAGCCGTGCCTACCGAAACTCGTGTATTACACTTCCTTATCGCTCCGGTAGGTGGGTAATCTAATCAAATTTTACAGTGAATGCTTTATGCATTTTGTAATAATTTATATTCGTCCTATATACTGAAAAAGTAGTATATAGGTATGTTTTCTAAGCTTTGTTTTACTAATGACAATATACTTAAGATAATGAGTAGAGTTCAGGTACCTATTACATACCTACTGTTACATAAGTGATGGTGTTTAGCCTGAAAACTGTCCTTGTACTGTGCCCGCCTGTGTGCTGTGGTTAATCGGGACACTCCCAGTTGAGTCACTGTGGCACGGACATCTCTCATTATTGTAATTACTCACCCATTACCGCATGTCACTGTGGGCTTACACGCTGTGATACTAAAGGTGTCTGAACATCTCAGCTCATATCAACAACGTCACTTAAACGACACGTTCTTACTGGGTATGACTTCAAGTTAACATACAGAGAGCTAATTGCTTATTTAACCACATGGAAATGACATTAATTTTCTAATTCGTTTTTATTGAATCCTATATCCTCCTCCTTTTTATCCTACTAGCTTTTGCCCGCGACTTCGTGTGCGTGTTCTTGTTCCTTCGACCCACCCTGTCGCATTGCATCGCATGCCCGCGCTATTAATTCGTTTTTGCTCAGTTCTTAAGAGTCCTAGCCTAATGTTATAACTTATAGTCTTTCTCAAGAATTAGGCTATCAATTGCAAAAAGATTTTTTCAAATCCGACTGGTCATTCCAGAGATTAGCGCGTTCAAACAAACAAGCAAACAAACAAACCCTTCAGCTTTATTATTAGTATAGATATCCTCCAATAGTTTTCATAGGATTACGTAGAACAGTTTAATACGTAATCCTATGAAAACTTCGCAACGAATGGCAAATTTAATTTAGTGTGACCTAAACCCTTAGTTCATATCTCTATGCTATAGGTAAATTGCAAATAGGTTACTGTCCGTACATGCAAATCACATCTGTTAATCTTGACAGTTCTATGAAATGGCTAAGTATAACACGGCAAAGAGACGTAGGGTGTCCATTTGCTTAACAATTAATTTTCCTGACTGTACCAGCTAGGATTTTAACTACTTACTTAAGTAATATACTATACTGAACTGTTAACTCAAGTAGCATGATTGACGTCACTAAAGACATCACGTAGTCTGACAACATCACCAAACATCTCATCCACATCCGTGGACCACCTCCAGTGACCTCAAGTCACTACAGTGTACACACACGGTATAGCCCATGTGTAGCCGGAAGTGGGTGCTCGTAGTCGGCCGTCAGTGCTTCCGTCTCGGCTATCGGGATTATGTTATTAAGCAGACGCCATCGCCCACCGCGGTGGTCGCTGATAATGGCTGCTTAACATTTACTAACAATTCCATTGAGTGCTACGAACGATTAACTAGAGTTAATTGTACTAAATATGGTATTGAATGTATTGATAAGTTTTGGCTGGTTTAACTAGATGAAATTATA
This sequence comes from Apamea anceps, assembly GCA_951799955.1. Lineage (NCBI taxonomy): Eukaryota > Metazoa > Arthropoda > Insecta > Lepidoptera > Noctuidae > Apamea > Apamea anceps. The sequence continues at coordinate 16,115,055 of OX637506.1, forward strand.
TGAAACTTTGATTAACATCGTTCCTTACATGCATTTGGTACTACATTTTATTGAATATTTGAGAAAAACACACGTATGAAAATTTATTGGACCAATTGGAAGATTACAGCATTGGAAATTGAATTGAGCAATATCCCGTCATAATCTATACAAATAAATGAAATTGAAGTGTCTGTACGTAATGTTAAAACAACAGCTTTTTATTTAATGCATATGGAAATATATACGGTACTGATAACAAAATATATATTTAAAAATGTTGTCTATTTGTTCCGGCTAATCTCCGAAACGGATAAACCAATTTTGACAGGACTTTGACTGAACTATAGCTTATGTTATATGAGGTAATTTATCCTACTTTTATTTTAGAAAAAGAATTACGGATCCAAGCAAAAAAGAAACAAACCCCATTAAATCCAGTTTATTTTCCGACATGCACGCGAACGATGTTGCAGGCACAGCTGGATGTAAATATAACACTTAAAAAACGTGGGCTTATACAGAAATCGACAAAAATACAACGTAGGTAGGTACGATTTCCACGCTTTACGAAGCTCATTACGAGGTCGATTAAATAGCTATCATTCCAAGGAGTTCATTCGTGTGGTCAATACAGTTAACAATAGTACATTAGATTTATTTTCATAGCCATGTTTTACTCATGTGTTCAAAACCGTCACAATGGATTAATTCTGATTTCGAGTGCTGTACAGTTAATACGAGAATTAATTTCAGTTATCTGTTTATGTCGCTAAGACAATAAATATTTATTAGTACATATTTATTGCCGATCGTGACTTTTATTAATAGGCTTGTTTCAAGAAGTCATTCATTCTACATACTTGGTTGTTTAAATATTGCCTATCATTAATCTAGTTTCTTTAAAGAAAGTACTAATCCACAAGTCATTTAAAAAAAACAAAGTGCAAGTAGGAATTTCTTAGAAAGAATTTAATTTGGCAGAATACATCTGTTAAGTAGGTAATGGCTCAACTTCAGTATAATCAAATCGCACTGAAACGTTTTTGGATACAACGTAACTACATAAAACGTTTCCTATTTGTCTATAATTAAAATAGCCTTCTGTTCCCATGTTAACTTCTACGTCTGACTCTTTTAAAAGAAAAAGAAGGAGGTATGAGCCAGCAGGGCAGTGCTCGTAAATTACCAGCACTTATCTATATTTACCTCGCACGACTATCTGTCTTTAATGTAAATACAAAATTTTCTGTTTATATTCTTCCACGTTTTTCTACAGCCTCTAAAATTTATAACTTTACGACTTCGGGACGTATACCCTAGCTGCAAAGTTTGATGTTCGTGCTAAATTAAAGAGAATGGAATAATATATTTTTTATGAGATGGCGGAAGGATTTTCAATTTATTAATCTAGATCAGGCTTTTCCGGGAGAAGCGTCTTTAATCCATATTTGAATTGTATAGACCTAAAACCAGAAAAGTTTATGCTTCTTAGACATCAAACTTTCTTATAGGCAACTAGCTTCAGACCGCGGCTTCGCCCGCGTGGTGGTCGAAAATTGTCCCACAGGAACGTACTACTGGAATAAAATTATTCCATGTCCGAATCCAGGTCCAAACCTTGTGCCAAACTCCTCAAACCATTCAGCCGCTAAGACGTGAAAAGGTAAAAGTCAGACTAACTTACTCTTGCATTTATAATACCTATGAATGCGTGAATTAGTAGGTACTATAGGCACAAAATATCTATCTAAACTTATCAATATTGCCTGATATAACTTCATTGTTTGACACAGTTCTGCGTCTAATCTAGTTTGAGTGTAAATAGAAAGCTAACTATCACGTGTTATCCTGAAGGCGTGAATTACCTCGTGTTTGTAGTAAAAATAGCACTTTGTAATGTTCCGCTATAAACTGCGATATGAGCTCTGTATGACGATACTCTTGGCAGAATGTCTATTGCTGTGACTAGTGGAAAGTACAGTCGCTTACGTATATGATAAACATTGCAGAAACATTAGGTCACTACATGAATTATGTCTGCTGCATACCTAGGTACATATTCGAAATTATAATATTAGGAAAATCAAAGATGCATCTAAGGAAAGTTTTTGAAGAAGTAAAGAAGGGCGCATAAAACCGTTGCCATTGAGTTTCGTGATATAATAAGTAGCTCGTTTCATATTCTTGTAGGTGTTATTTTTTAATATCAAACACATTATCAAAAAGTCTCATCTCTAATTAAATCAATATTTAAAAACTTTGTTCCGAACCTACGTGTGGCAATACACGTAGATAAAGTGTTGTTTATTTAATGAATTTCGATGCTGTTGACTAATTTTATACTTATTTGCAAAAAAGTAACGTCTCCATCTAAAGAAACAATCATGATTTTGGTAAATATGTTCATCATCATTTGTATTTACTCTCATTTTTGTGCTATCTTGTCTTATTATTTGTATCTGTCATTCTTTTTATAGCATTCGGGAATGAATCTGGTTAATTTTCTAAAATTCATTATACCCAGTTGCACTGTTTCAACTACCAAAGTAACTTATAACAACTACAAACTAAAGTTAAACCTAATACAACATTTAATATTGTCCTAGAGCACTACAAGACAAATACAATTAAGTAAATATGAGACACCACAGCCGCTTGATGTCGTGTGTGGAATATAAAACACTTTTATGTGCGATTGCGTCCACAGTTGATCACATTTAACGAGAGTGTAGAGGAGACGGTTTAGAGCCCCCAATAAAACAATAAACGCGCTCTTATCACGCGTTATCAAACGCAGCAAACATTAAATTTATTTGTACGCGTTCCTTGTTAATGTACTCGTAAATACGTTTGTACGGACCGACGTTTGTTCTACACTGACATGATAACGTACACTAATTATATTCCTTTTAAAATTACAACAGGTATGAAGGTGGTTATGCTAAATTAGTTACAAATCCTAGCTTAACAGTTCCTTTGCTGAAGGCAAGGATTATAGTCTGTTTATTTATCGTTTCGTTTTTTAAGTTCATATAATCCTATTGATTGATATTTCATTATATAGTAATTCTGTAAAGTCATATTTGTTACGGTCGCGAATCATATTTTAATCAACATACAACCTGACACTAACCTGAAAATTGCAAAAAAACACATCCCCTTTAATAGAGTCAGAATAACTAACTAAAATAATTGGCAAGCCATATAATGACGGCCTATCCGTATCACTTTTGATGGTGGATTATCAACAACATTCGCTCTCAAAACAGTGAAGGAAATCATCGTGAGGAAACCGTCATGTCTTAGAACCAAAAATTCGAAGACATGTGATATCTACTAACCCGCACTGGGCCCGCGTGGTACATTGCAGCCCACTCCCTCTCGAAGAGAGGAGGCCGATCTCCCAGCAGTGGGAACTGGGAACATTATAGGCTGACTATCCAAAAATATTTTACAGGATAGTAAGTTATTGTAACTGAAACAAATTATCACCAGTTTTAATATAAACTAGCTGACCTGGCAAACGTTGTTTTGTCATATAAATTATTTCTAGCTGCCCGGTGCTACTTCGTTCGCGTGGTGTCCTACCCCCTACCCTACTCCTACCCTACTCCTACCCTACTCCTACCCTACTCCTACCCTACTCCTACACTACTCCTACCCTACTCCTACCCTACTTCTACCCTACTCCTAACCTACTCCTACCCTACTTCTACCCTACTCCTACCCTACTCCTACCCTACTCCCAAACTACTTCTACACTATTAAAAACCCTTAATTTAATACGTGCTTCAATTCGAGTGGACCCGAGTCTACCGGAAGGAAAGTAGGTAGAACAGTTTATATGGGAAAATGAAATTGTTGTTTTTACTATCTTCTTCGCAATTTTTCCATGTTTTCTCACCGTTTAAACCTTCCCTGGGCTACGACAAACATTTCAAAACCAAAAACAGCTAAATCGGCCCAGCCGTTCTCGAGTTTTAGCCACTCAAACGAACAGCAATTGATTTATATATATATAGAGTAGATGAGCGTTCCTCTATTTTCATCCTGCATGTTGAGAAGATAAAATAATATTGTCTGAACCATATTTTTTTTTTTTTAATATTCAATTACGCGAGTCAGCCTGACAATGTAAATGGCTGAAAGTTTTCAGTACAGCATTTATTCTTTAAATTAAAAATAAACAATACATTAAAATAAAAAAGAAAGAATTACAATGCGGTCACATTTTTAATTGTAATTACTGACAGCATTCCCAGCTATCAATTGTACGGTTCGTGACTTTTTCCAAAACAATGGGATCAGGGTACGTTACAGCGAAGACGACGACTTTAAATAAACATCGATAAAAAATCAGTTATAACGATATTAACAATGGAAAATAACGTGCATTTCACCACGTTGTTGTAATGAAAATAAACTTGCTCTGAAGAGAATCTTCAAATGTAGAGCTGACACAAAATATACTGAGGTAGTTGTTCACATAATAGTTTATTTGTTGAACGTTTAAAAGGGATCCGCAACCTAATTGCGTAACACACGATCAATCGGAATCGGTTTTATTTTGACAGTTCAACAACATACATTGCGTTATTTACGTGTTGAGCAGACAAATTTTTCGAACTTATGAAGCAATGGATTAGCAATTTGCTTCAAAATGATTCTGATTACGATTGATTGTGTGTTACGCAATTCTAATTGAAGAATATCCTGCACTCTAGTGCAGGATATTCTTCAATCCGATTAAAATAATAGGGGTTAAAGTATGAAATTGCCGTTTTATTGTAATAGGTACTTCGCATTGACATAGAACCTTCATGGTTTGAGATTTTTGAGTGAAACTTTTTTCACATGGTACCTATGAAGTTCTTCTTTTAAAAAATGTGCAACATTCGATTATCGACTTTCAGTTGTTTTTTTTTTATTCAGCTTAGACAAGAAAGATGGATACTTCGAAAATTCGAGTTATTTTTGAATATGAGTTCCGACGCGGAACTAACGCGGCAGAAACAGCTCGCAATATCAATGTTGCGTTTGGAGAGGGGACTGCTAATGAACGCACCGTGCGATTTTGGTTTAAACACTTTCGTGATGGAAACTTTGATTTGAAGAACGAACCACGTGGAAGACCGCCCACACAGGTGAATAACAATGAATTGAAAGAGATGGTGGAAGCCGATCCGAGCCAAACTACCCAGGAATTAGCGGCATGGTTTAACGTTACCTTACCAACAATATTGACTCATTTGCGTCAAATCAGTAAAATAAAAAGAAATGAGAAATGGGTGCCTCGTGATCTGACTGATCTGCAGAAAGAAACACGTGTTGAAACTTGTGTTGCCTTGTTGAATCGATACAGAAATGAAGGAATATTGGATCGAATTGTGACATGTGATGAAAAGTGGATTCTTTACGATAACCGTAAGCGAAAAATGCAATGGCAATGGCCAGGTCAAACGCCGCAACAATGTCCTAAAGCAAAGCTTACCAATAAAAAGGTAATGGTAACTGTTTGGTGGTCTCAGCATGGTGTTATTCACTATAGCTTTCTCCGATCTGGTCAAGCAATAACGGCAGATGTCTACTGTGCCGAACTCCGAACAATGATAGCAAAACTAGCAGTGAAACAGCCCCGATTCATGAATCGATCTTCGACACCATTATTGCTCCATGATAACGCGAGACCTCATACAGCACGAGAAACCGTTTTAACTCTACAGAAACTGCAATTAGAGACCATTCGTTACCCTCTGTATTCGCCAGACCTTGCTCCAACGGACTACCATTTTTTTCGTGATTTGGACAATTTTCTACGTGATAAAAAGTTTTCTTCTCAGGAGGCAGTACAAAATGCTTTCACACAGTTTGTCGAATATAGATCACGAGAGTTCTATCGCAAAGGCATAAATGACTTTCCTTTTAGATGGCAGCAATGTATAGATAATAATAGTAATTATTTTGATTAAATAAATATGTTAAATTAAAAAAAAACGAATTTATATTTTTCAGTACAAATCGGCATTTTCATACTTTTACCCCTAATATTATTTAAGTACACAACAATTTATTAATATCAGATTATACATTGAAGTTTATTTTTTCAGTAGTTAAATTGTTACAAACAATAACCACAACAATCGGTCAATAATACAAGCATTCTAAATTATTATAATCGTTCGATATAACATTTTTATTATGTTTTTTCACATTCACAAAATTTATTGAAAAGCATGCATGTGTTGGTCTCATATGGCGGGCGCTATAAATAAGGGCGCGCTCACACGGCCGCGTCTCCAGTGACTAATTTGTTAACAAGTGTTCGGGGACACTTAATTACGCTGCAAGCAGCGGGGCGTCATCGTCGTTCAACGAATACATTACTTTGTCAAGATATCCTTGTTAAATAATGCGGCTATTAGTAACCTTAATTGAATTTATGAAAGCATGCACGTTTCATGTTTTGCTTCCGTGATAACTTACTTGATGAGCTTTCTCGTGTGGAATTAGAAAGCGTAATTATGATAGATTGCCTAGATGCAAATGAAATAACTTACATTGAGATTTAAAGGCAAAATATTTAATAAGCTATTATAGTTATCAAACTTGTGTGTTGATACGGTAACTTGCTAATCTATTAATAGAAATGTTTATGTTATTAAGTTTATACGAGAATCGTTATGTTACTTCATTCATACGATCAGATATCACCTAGTTTAAATAGTTATTTTAAGACAATTTACATTTAATGTCACACGAGTCTGTCATGTGAACTTGTTATCTTACATACTTAATATTTCTCAAGGCAATGCAACTAATCACTATGACTGTTGCTGTTGATGTTTTCGTTGGTTCATTTATGAAAAGATTTTTTTTTTTTTTAATTTTACACTGTGATCGGGTTATAAACGTTCAAATGTTTATTTCATCCAGGGATCGAAACCGTAACCCGTAAAATGTAACCCCAGAAAGTCATCACAACTATTATTGACGCAGCTATTGTATAATAAATTGTTAGAGCGCCTCCTCAGCATCATTGACGGATGGCTCGTCAGCCGTCGACCTCCGTCAGCGTCAGTCGCTCAAGTTTACTGTCGCAGAATTGCAGCTGACGGCTGACGTTGATGACGATCGACGTTTGCACTTATGTGTGTCATCTGTCTGTGAGACTCGTTACAGATTACTGTTACTGTCAGCCTGGTTATTTTGACCCACAGCATATTGGGCATACTGCAATCGTTGCGAGTCACGTCCTGTTTTTATTTATCATATTTGCGTCAGACTTTTCGTTTTTTTTTTTATGTGGGTAACAGACACTGTGCTTGTTCCTATTATGATGATGATTGTACTAACATGTCATTGTTTGTCTAGTATGGGCGGAGACCGGCGAGTTCCGAGACAGTGGCCACTCATCACTAGCGTCAGTCGGCTCCGGAGTGGATCAGTCATCTCTGTACGCGCCACCACGACCAAGACGCGACAGGAAACCCACTGACGACAGTGAGTATTTTTGTAAGTTATCTCTCCATATAAGTAATTCTGAATTTATTACGAAACACTACACTTTTTAGATTTAAGGAAAACTTGTGATGACATTCGTTATTGTAATAGTTTTTTTCACGAGTTTCTGAAATTAGACTAAATATATTGTTGTTTTAAAGTTCCAATCATGGAGTTTTCCTTTGAACTAAAAACCTCGTCGTTAACAAGTATTTTTATTGATTTCTTTCCAAAAGCTTCTTATTGGTTCTTCATATTAGATTGAATTTATGGGTAGTTAACTTTATACGTAAAACAGACATCCATAGGCTAACAAAGTTTTTAGTGTACTTGAAAGGTTTCTTTAAAGATACACAAACGCGTGAACATGCTATCATGTTGCGGATATAAATTCCTTTGACGTCAATCGAGCACGTTTTGTTTAAATATACTATTTTCGCGTCGTTATCACTGAAAGAAAAAACACTACGTATTACAGTGTGAAAACAAAGCAATTAAACTGCTGGACCACACAAAGTGACAAGCTTAAAACTGAAAGTAAACCCAGTAAAGCGTAGGGAAATCTATGGCAAATACGGCCGCGCGTTATTCTAATGCTTTCACAAATAGCCGCGCGAGCACGGTGCGCGGTTACCTAACGGTGCGGTGTGGCGCGGCCCTAACTTTGTGCACTACGTCCGTCCACGTCGCTCTAATTGCTCTTTTATTTATACTGGCTGATTTGATTAGCGTTCTTTGTGGAAAAAGAAATGTTAATTTTATTCTACGGTTGGCGCCGTGCGCTAAATTGTTCGATTTTGTCATTGCTTTTGTTCACTTTACGTTAGTTAAGTTATCTATGGTTGGATCACATACTTACTTAATTCAATCATTCATTCAACAACTGGGTCGCACTACCCACAGTAACAATAAGCAATTGCGAACTATCGCTATATTGTATGTAATTAATTAATATAATGTGTGTAATGTTCTAATAAGATAATTATCACCAAATTAATATTACGTGATTGAGACGATGTCCACACGTTTGCGCAATTACCGGATTGTCTTAACCGTCTGCATTATGATGCTATAGCATTAAGCAATTAACTGCATGTAGATACAGATGATGTATAGAGGCTTGTATTTACTACCGAGTTGTGCATGACTAAAAAAATATATCTGCCATCAATCTTTTGATAGGCTGCTTGTGTTATTTTATAATATTTGAGTATTTTTTTGCATCATAATGTACGACTAATCGAACTACTGTCAAAATAAATGGAATGATAAAGTAAAGCCATTTAAATCCATGTAAGTATGTAGTATATAATAATCGTAGCTACCTTATTCGTAGTTATCATAAAAATCGTAGCGGCTGTGTACTACTACGCACATCCTTCTGAAGCCCTTCGATAACAATCATTATAGTAAGAATATACACTCGTTGTAAACTATTTGAAAGTAAACACATTAAAGGAAATGTTGCGATGTTTTATCAAAATCGAGTGTCGGCTTTGAAGTGGCAACATGTTCTGATATCGGTAACACATGTAACTACGCTGTTTACCAACCCGCTCTTGTCATGTCGGCCAAACGCAAAGGCATAGATTAAATATGTTACCTACTAACGCAAAGGTTAGTTCGAAATGATGGATGGGTCGGCGAACGCTCAAAGCGTATCGCTGATAAACGCTATCGACGCGTTATCGACGCGTATCGAACTTATCTAGGGTTGTTACAACCTCAAGCGAGCGACAGACGATTCAACTTTATAAGGTCTGTGGCCTTGTGTACTTTCTGAAGTTTCAGAATAAGTGGGTACCGCTTGTCAGTAATGGTACTTTACGGGCTGAAATTGTTGAGTGAAAATTAATTTATGTAATGATTTACCTACCCATAAAGTTGATAAGTTACACTGAACAAACATTCACCCGCTACATTCCACCCGCGTTTCAGACATGGCATTTTTCTGATTTCATTGGCAGCCCTAGTACATAGTATCGGCGGATAATGATCGTGGTTGAGGATGGCATCGGTAGCCGGGTGCGTAACCTCTAAGACCATAATCCCGCCTTGTTCATTATACACCAATAAGATTGACGAGTTCTACAGATTTGCGCTTTTCACTTTTCATACACTTGGACTTTATCGCGGCGTCTACATAAGACTTATGTATATTCTGTTTCCGTTTCATGGGATTCTTAAGTTGTAGTTTCTGTTTGTTCTTATAAAGATTTTTGATGTTATGAAGTATTTTATTGCAAATAGCTAAGCTAAGGATGTTATTTGTTTTAAAATAAAAAATAGATATCACAGAATCTAGTACCTACCACCTACTTATAGACAATAAGTCTGACGACGAATCAATTTACATACAGACGCAATGAGTTACTACTGTGTTGAAACAGACCGGTTTTCAGTCATTTCACCTCAATAATTCAATAACGTGTGCGCTTTTCGAACAATTCTGAGCGTTATTTACACTTTTGTACCTAAACTTTTGGTAAGAGAGAACAAAATAAACCCACGATAGGTATTCATTAATATTTTTGGTAAGCGTAGCTTTAAAATATTTAAATTTTCAAGTACTAGCAATTTAAATATCCTGATGTAGATATAATATCGAACAGCGATGATTATTTAACAATGTTCAATCAAGATAAGCGCCCGCAATAAAAGTATAAACGTTAATCGGATATGTAATAAACGAAATTACAAGTTAAAACAATTTATTATCAATGTAAAACACGCAATTTTATTCATATATTTCGTGTCGAAACTTTTGGATATTTATATAATGAAATAAAATATTCATTAGGCACAGAGATTTACAAGTAGAACCTTTTTTTTTTTTTTGTTTATCTTTACTTACCTCATAATTTGGTATTATTGATATTTGATTGGTTAAGTAAATTGAAAGACAGATTGGCATCTTTAGCTAATCGCCAGGAAAAACCAGAATTAATTACTTACCTACAACATGCAATTGTTTGTTTTGCCAATTAATCATAAATTTCTTAAAGATAACAGTTGCAAATACTCGTAATGATAACCTACCAATTATTTAAAATAAAATTATTTTAATGTTGAAGCATTCCAGAACTTGCATTGCTGCTACATCAAGACACACTTATCGACAGAGCCTAAATCGTTTCATACAGTGTAACCGCGCTGCTTTTTGACACCGATGTTCATTCAGTAGTGACCTCTATTGCAGCTAGAGACAATAGGTACATTGACACAGGGATTTCGAGCAAAGCCAATATACGCGGCTTGATTGCGATCGACGCGTTATCAGTAACGAATTGATGTAATAACCACACCGTATCACTTGTCCCTCGCACCGATACCGTTTTCGAGGGAATTTTAACGTTGTACAATCACACGGGTATGTAGGACTTGCAGTAGTTGGGGTATAGCTGGTGGAAAAACGGGTTTAAGTCTATAGTATTTCGAGTCTTTTGTTTAGATGAACGCATTATTTTTACACTGCTTGTGGCCTTTGGCTTTTAAGGGAAGGACGAGTACATGACTTTATTCCTCTATGGTAGTAATGGTTACATAATATGAATGTCATCTCATATTTTACAGCCATGGCTATATTCTGTACTGCATACAGTAGCTATTTGCTTTTTTTTTAAAACTTAAGTCGACAGACGTTCATCGAAATAAGTTATGCCATTACCCTTAGGTCATATGTCTGGGAATCCAGCTTTAAATAACCCAACTGCATTGCTAATAGCACATCTGTCGTCAGTTCTTTACAAAAACCCTATTTAAATATAGTTAAAATGAAAAAGTTAATTTATTACGGTCGTTAAAATGTTCCTGAAAACCTCGACATTATTACATTTTCTTTTTCTTTCAATAATATTCTTTATTTCCCCATTCTGATTACACGCTGATATAATCGCCCGTTAAAAATATGAACCGAAAATAGATTTTATTGCATGTAAGTGATATAAATTACGCGAAGTGTGACGTCGCTCATCGAGATCAACAATTTACGGCACTGTCGTAAAAGTATTAGGTGCGCTTGCGCCTAATCCTTCGCCGCATTATGGGCTTGCTACCGGTACTTGCCGACCGTGGCCCTGATTCTATATTTTTATCTAAATAATATTGAATGGGAAAACCTTTTTATGTAATAAGTTTGTTATGAGTGTTTTTTATAGTTTTGGGACGTATGTCGCATAAACACCATATAATTACAACAAAACGTAATAGCTGTTGAATATAGTATTTGAAAAGCCCAAATTGTTTGGTTTCTTTGTGCTTGAAAGATGTATCTGAAAAGGGTGTAATTTATAGATAGAGGTTTTATTTTAGACAACAGCCCTGCACACATTCTTGATATATGTATTTGGATAACTATTTTTCACCTTAGACAATCAAAACTAATTCCGATCAAGTAAACTTAAAACATAACCAACAAACTTGATACAACAACTTGTACTATACACACACGCAAAACTTCAGCCCTAAACTACGGAACTTAAAACTAACTTCCACTATCTGTTCAGGCAATCGCCCGCTAACGTCTGAGCCGACGATAAAGACGGAGTCAACGACTCCGGGCGTCGGGCCCGACGAGCCCTCCATGGACGACAAGGGTGACAAGAAGAACAAGAGACAGCGACGTCAGAGGACGCACTTCACCAGCCAACAGCTGCAGGAACTTGAAGCCACCTTCGCGAGGAACCGTTATCCAGATATGTCCACGCGTGAAGAGATCGCCATGTGGACCAATCTTACAGAAGCGAGAGTGAGGGTAAGAACATTTTGATATATCTGCGTTTAGTTAGTGTCTATTTGTTTTGTAGTAATTCATAAATTAAAAGTAAGATGATTTATACCTAGGTATTGCGGTTATAATTATATTGGACAACGTTCCTTATATCGCTATTGTATTTGTATTTAAAATGTAAATTGGGTGTCACATATTGATTATTTTCAGCCACAAAATAGTTAATGGCAATCCGCTTTTTATGTCCTTACAGCAACGTGACAGGAGCCCGAGTGCATTACAATATTAACGAGCTAGATGTTTAGGCTAATCGTCGCATCCGGCGCGTCTTCGGTATTTTTGTGCCGTGCCGGCCGACGGAACATGGAATCCCTTAATCCTCGAGGATTTGATGCGTCTATTTCGGTCTCTTCATAATCCCCGGCTTAAGTCTGATCGCATCCACACTCACTGTCAATAGTTTTGGAAGGCCCCTGTTGGAGATTCTGCGGTTGCAGCCGAGTTTGTAGTGTTTAGCTTGTACTGAATTCATAAAATAGTTTACGGTTTCTTTGGCATGTGGAGAACCACTCCACAGTTTGGATAATCTCTTGAACATGTGTATCGAGCAAATTCTTAGAATTTATTTCTATGCATTTTTTAAACCAATTTACCTACTTGAATGTTAGATGTTTTATTCGTTCTCAGTTTCATATGGAAGAACTTTGAATTGTTTATTCTCGAGTATTTTACTGTGACATGATAAATTGAGTTTTAAATGAAACAACTGAGATAAATCACTGTATCTTTTTCATTTCCATCACAGAAAATCTCCAAGAATTTGGCAAGTGTCGTTTGTCATCAATTATTTACGGGCACTGACTCCAGTAACGTAGTAGTGGAAACAGATAGTAGTTTTATTATTTGTCATAATATAATTGCAAATTACTTAGTTAACAGTAAATATTTTTGTGGGTAACCTTAAGTTTCTTTTGAATATGTAGACAAATGTTTGGTAGTATAAAACGAACGTATCCTTCATGAAGAGTTTACAATTAAAACACCTTTACACAGTCAAATTCAATGAATATGACTGAAAATTCCAGCGGTACAATAATTTTAAGCTAACCGTAACATTGCGAAGAGTGATCCCGCCACAAATACACCGTGGGCAATTAATTACTCGGTTATCACATGCAGATACGTGTAAATCGATACTTTATGAGTCGAGCGCGTTGCTTCAAGTGTTAGGTATTCGTTTCAGTGTACTCGACTGCACTGGATCATACGCGTGTGTTCTTCAAAACATTCCCATTTGTATGCGCTAGGGCTGTGCGCCGTGCGGTGCGTCTCAAGTTTTATCATAATTGAAGTTGAAGTAGTTTTCTCGAGTGCCAGTTATCATTTCCGTTTAGTTTTTCATATACCTAGAGTCTAGAACTGATAGATAGATAGGTTTTTACAGCTTTTCGATATTATGAAGGTAACTTATTTTTGCTAGATCTTGTTTCTTTTCACGTGTAACTAACTGAAAACAAAATCTCAATGACAAAACAACAAAAAAGTGTTGTCGTAACGTAAATCAAAGTAACGTAGAGCAAAAATAACGTATTACGTAAAAATAATTATTCGTACCACATGAAAAATTTCATAGAACGAATTACATTCCATGAAATTAGCACTACCTTTTCAAAAGTTTTTGACTTGCTGCGTCCTCAATTATTAGTCGAATCGCCTTAAGAATGATCTGAAGGCGATACGGACAAAAAAAGTATAAACGTTTTTGTGCTCGCACCAGCGATTTTAAGAAATCTTCTAGTAATGGACAGGATTCAGATGTAGAGCCAGCTTGTCAAAAATAGTTAACGTATTTACCTTTTCAAAAGTTTTTAACTTGCTGCGTCCTCAATTATTAGTCGAATCGCCTTAAGAATGATCTGAAGGCGATACGGACAAAAAAAGTATAAACGATTTTGTGCTCGCACCAGCGATTTTAAGAAATCTTCTAGTAATGGACAGGATTCAGATGTAGAGCCAGCTTGTCAAAAATAGTTAACGTATTTAAGGCATACGATGATAAATAACCAGAAAATTATAATGATAATGATGCAATATTCTAATTTAGCCAGCCCTAAACAGGGGATTATGGTTCGTTCGTCCGCGCAGCGCCGCCGCGCCGCGCGCCGTCTAATAAATCTGTGCGCGCGCGCACCGATAAATCGTTGAACATTATTTTTGTTACCAACTCATTAGGGTCATTGCCTGCTTATTGACTCAATTAGCGTTCGTTAAATATGATACGTTTTGCTTTGTGTTTTCTTAAACACGTATTTCCGTGCAATTTATATTTGTCAAATCAAACCGCAGTTTGTGTGTATGTTGTTACTTTGAATGTTTTATTATTTTGCGACATTCTTGTTCTTTTACAACTTCTTTTGATATAATGAGTTCAGTGACAGGTAATCACCATTGCTCGAGGCGAGTGAGTAAGTGCAAGGTAGAACATTAGCAAAGGTTACGATTTTCCAATAGTCAAATATATGTTCTACAAAAAACTGTTTTTTTTTGTCCGGGTATCACAAGAGAGTTATTACAAACATCACTAATTTGGGAACAGTTTTTGTTCCACAGCAATTTGTAAACGTAAAACCGCCCTCTGGCAGTTTTCCGTTCTGAGAAACGAAGCGACACGAGGCGCATCGTCGCGCGTCGTTGCCAATCGTCCGTGAAACAGCTCTTGACACATTTCATTTGACGCGATCGAGACCGCCCCTTCTGTTGCGTGTCGTCGAATTATAACATCCATCTTACACACATATAGATTATTTCACTATTAGACAGACCTTGCCTGAATATCATTGCAAATTGAACTACTTGCTTTGATATCTAGTGAAAACACATAATATTATTGCGTGAAATCTTAGCTGGTCTAGAATAGATGTCGATAATCCATAGAAATAGTCGTTGCGTCAGGGCAAAGCGAGTATCAATACTTTGTGAACTAAGCTTCTTCCACTCTCATTCTCTGTAGTTGTCTTTATGTTTCTTTTTAACAAAATATTTAAGATAGAAACGTAAGAAGTCATGCCTATTGTTAGTAGACTTTTAAAAGAATACAATGAGACACAGACAAATCAAGTAGATACGAACATACTGCTGAAGTCTTTTCAAAAGTTACAAAAATACATCCCAATGAAACAGAAAAAACATACATATATCAAAGCAAAAGTTGTAAGATGTGAAAACATTTTAGTGTGTGGATGTGTAAAAAAGGCGTGTTTCAAACGCGTCCGGTGACAGGGCAGGCGGCACGAAACATTATTTATTTTACGTGAAAACGGCTTGCCACAGCGGCTCTCGGTCTGTTTTTGCGATGCTTTTAGTGCACGTCCCTGTCGCCTGTCTCGTTGCATGCAAACAGTTTAGCGAGATTTACCTTGTTTTTACACACTGGCCACGCGTGCAAGAACTAACTCTGTGCTTGGAGTTAGTCGTGTTAGCAGCGCACCGTTTCTATCCTCCATTATTTTGTGTGCACTGAACCAAATAAATCGTTCGACTGACTTCGATTGACCATTCACTACACCTACATAAATGCATGAGTATCTAACTAGAGACACTTCATTATAATATAGCTTTATGAGCTTATTTCTATGTAATCATAATGTTGCATCTTTATTTAGCTTCCTCCTAATCTACATAATACTTTGTTTATACGCAGAATATCTAATACTTTTGATTTGAAATACGAGCAAAATAATGTAGTCCAACTAAAATGAGTCATCTAACTAATCATGAAATAAACCTCCTTGACATCGCTAAGTCTGCTAAGGCATCCCATCAATATTGACATTTACAATACAAACAAATGTTTCTATATTAAATAACATTGTCATGTTCTAACCACGCCTGGCCCGATCCCAACCGGTAGTCTCCGTAATAATCTTACACGAAGAATTTGTTTCAGTAAACAAGAGATACGGTATTAACGCATTTCAATTACAAAATTTATTTCACTCTGAGTATTCTTGCCAAGTATTCGTATTCCCGGAGAGTTTACTTTGTACGCAAAGTTTTAGAGTTTATTATTGCAAGTCATACGTTAAGTCGAGGTTGAGCGGTTGGCATACTAGATGTCCAATGAGTTATCCCGATTATGTTTTGATAGGCTTACGGTATAGTATTGTGATCCCGCGGACTTTGCTCGGCGTTAGCATGGAATTTATATCAATGAATGGGAGCTAAGCACCTCACTGTCAGATACTGCGGTTGTATAACTGTCGATTTTGCGCCAAATCAACTTCAGTAATCTCTGTTTTCTAAACACAGAAGAATTTTTCACAATTATTGTCTTATTTTTTAGTAATTTGTGGTTTAGTTAATGTATGTAAGTGCCCTACATACTTCGTTTCGCACATTTTTGTTTTCAAAATCTTTTGTTCAATATATTATTTCAGCGTTGTGTAACAATTAGAACACGATTTCGTTGAAACATTTATAAGACGTTCTGTGGTTACTTTTACTAGAGTATTGTCCATAATATGGAAGTTAGTGCCGCTTGGCTCGGCAGGGTGCATTTAATAATCTACTCAACGCTAGGGGCGTCAGCGACTGGTCACGACAGATTAACAGCGGCTAGCCCACAGCTCTAACATCACTGTTTGTTGGAAATAACTATGTAGCAAGGCTATGCACTTTACTAGGCTAGGCTAACGCTTCTAATAATTTAGTGAAATTTTTTTGAGCTGTGACTAAAAATGTTTAGGGATTTAGAGATCAAAATATTTTTTATATATTTGCATCACTGCATATACGTAAAAATAATTTCTAGTAGTGATAGTTTCACCAATAGCAGTAAAGTTTAGTAAAAAATCATTACCTGAAACTAGAAATGTCTTCCGTTTCCATGAAGATAAGTTACTTCTTATTATTATTTCGGCACTACGAATGCATTGGCAACCCTGACTCAACACGAGTCAATCCCGAGTTTATTATGCTATATCCATTTATGCGAGCGCGTGTTTATTTGACTTTGGAATAGTCTCGTACCAAATCGCACCAGCAATAATAGTTCCACTTGCTTACGACATAAGAACTATAATTCAATGTCCGTAAACTATGGCCATCCTGTCGGATAAACCGTAGTTTGATTGATGACACTAATAAAACTGTGATTCCAGTTTAATTTAAATTTCAAGGCAATTTAGCGACCCTGTGGTTCTGCTGACCGTAAAATAACTTCATTACTGGTGCTGGGGTGTGCCATCATTCATCACTAGTAACCTAATGAATTTAGAAAGTCCACAATTTATTCGGCACGTGTTAATATCGGATATTAAGTTGGATAGAGTTTCATTACCTAGAAATTCTGGTTTTCAATATTTCGGAAAAGGTATAACCAAGAAATTCTTGGCACATATTTTTGCCGTCAAAGAACAATATAGATTAGATAGGTAGTAATTTATATAATTACACGGCACGTAATTTGGAAGTAGTGACGGGGGTAAAGATTGTGGTGGTTGAACATGGACTAAACCGTACCGAGTAACCGATTTATTGGTTCCATTAAATATTTACAGCAGGAGCTTTTTCATTGCTATACGCAGTAGAAATAGGAGCACAACTTCTAATCATGTCGGTTCATTTATTTTAAACATAGCTTTTCAAGACTTTATTCGGAAAATAATGACCTCGTAGCGACTTCGTAACTTTGAAATTTCAAGTTCTACGAATTTTCGTAGCACCCGTAGCAAGTGCTACAAATACTTGATTTCAGTGTTATGATTCCCATGCAGATACTAATTATATGCTATGCACAAAAAGCTTAGGCACATATTGAACTTATTCCAAACTTAAACTTATGAGCCGCACTAATGGAATTTCCTAAACAATTGACTTTCACATTCAATTTCAAGGGTCTACGATGCGTCGTAGCAACCGTAGCACTTGCTACAAATAATTGATAGTGGTAATATAATTTCCCGAAGACAGAATATACTGTGCTCTTTGCATCCATGTGTCAGTGGGTATTCGGGCAAGAAGCTCAGGCACTTATGAAACTTATACGATACTTGACTGCTGAGTTTAATTTATTAACTCTGCCTACTCCTTCGAAGGGTTTAGGCTAGAAGTTATGTTATGTTCTTCATTGCTTTATGATGAGGCTTCACTAATCTTAATGTTTTGCCTAATTGGTTACCTGGTTTAGAAACTACCTACCACTTTCAAATTCCAGGGTCTACGAATCTTCGTAGCATCCATAGCAAGTGCTACGAATAATTGATAGTGGTATTATAATTTCCCGAGCAGATAATATGCTACGTTCGTTGAAGGCATGTGTCAGTAGGTATCCGGGCGTGCTCGCAGGCTCACATTAATCTTGCGTTACATGCGCTGCCTGCCGCATGATAACTTGATAACCCAGACATCTACCGTCAAGTTGCCCAACGACACGTCACGTCGGACGACTGACGCCTTTTCATCATTGAACTTTTGTTTCGATATCGTAACAAGTTCCCTGAAACTGCTAATAGTAACCTGTTTTTTATTTGTGGTTTTTAACCCACATAACTTTAATAGCGCAGCCGTCATAGAGACACTTTTCGTGACCGTTTTTGAAGGCCATTGAAAGCTTTTATATTCCTACCATTTGTGATTTTAGTATACCATTTGTGATATATTACACTGACGACTACTTTGCAATAATGCGTAAGAAGGTGGCGTCGATGTCACGCAGAGTGGGAGGAAGTACCAACAGTATCCTGAGGGTGTTTGCTGAAAGGCTGGATGGGCCTACCATGGGTAGGTTTATCAAGCTTCATGTCTTACATGGGCGGGGTGAAGCTATCTGTGGTTACATTATCACCATTTTCTTTTTGTTTCTTAGGTATTATACTAACATAGTTTATAAGATAATTTTAGACACTAACACAATGTGGGCCTATGTAGTCTGTCAATAAAAGATTTTTATTTATTTTTTATTTATTTCATTGGACAGGACTGAGAAAACAATATTTTTCTAAATTGCTCATAAGCCAGCAAGCTAGTTGTACAATAAAATAAATTCTATTTTGGTATGTAAGAATCACATTATCGTATTTGTATCGAATCCGACCTAGCCATAAAGGCTGTAATAAGAACTTGCGTAATGCACACATTTGTATTCGACTTCGTGACTATATAACGCGAATTTACTTATCGTTTTGAGGAACGTGGCCAATTAATTGCAATTTTGCGATGGCACAAGTATTTCTGATAGAACATTGCTTACAAATTATATTCAGAACTAATCCAAGGGTTAAAAAATGACAAGGCAACAAAAATCCAAAGAAATATCAACAATATAAGCGATAGCTGTTTGTTTGTACCTAATGGCTTTTGGTACTCGTACAGTCGGTATCAAATAGGTGTCTCTTGGGTAATATCATTTCAAATCATGCGTGAAACCACTAATAGAATTTGTCACAATCTCGCGTAGGTGTTAACCCTTCAAATGCGACAAACAACCGGCTCATGGAATAAATTAAAGCGAACACGCATTAGTATCGATTTCGGAAGCATTAAAAAGTGTCGGGGAGTCTCCTTGCCGGGTGACGGAGGGCGCGGGTCGGTCACCATCCTGCAATAATATATTTAAAGGATTAGCCCCGCGTCGCGCGGCGCAATATCGCGACCCTCCTCGGGCCCGGCGCCCCGCCGCGCTCGCTGTCCGCCGCTATTCAAATAATGGAAATTATTTCCACATATGTGCACCTAAATAAATATCATTCCGACGTCATTATTGAACACCCCCGATGTTTCTGTGGAGTTATTTTCACCCGTTTGTTCGCGGTCTGAATGGGAAATAGCGGATGTGTTAAGCTTTTTGTTTTGGTAATGGAAGTGCCCACATATTGGTTGGTTTCAATAGCAATAATATAATCTGTTTTTGAAATTGATAATAATGTCAAGTTGAAAATCTTTACATCTCCACGTGCGTGTGTATTTATATTGTAAAGCGCGGTTTACCTGTGTCACCCTGTGTACGAAACATGCGCTCATGCGAATTTGTGAAATTTATGTTTCGAAAAATAAACGATTGTATATGGGGTGGAAACGACCGTTTATGTTCACTTAACCGAGGAAAGAGGGTATTATTTACCGTTTCGGCTGGGTGAACCCGCCACAGTGAGTGAGACAAATACCGCCGGCGGCACAATATTTATTGCAGTCGCTACGTGGATTGCGCAATTTATCGCGGAGGTGTCGTCGGAGCGATCGATCGTCGGGTGACGGACGCGCGCCATACATCAGCGCGCGCGTTATCTGCGCTCACGGCGACTTATCACCGCTCGCACTCCGCCTCCACACTGCAGCACACAGCGGCTCCTCGGCGTGCTGCCCCCAGTAGCCGCTCATTTATTGCGGCTCGATCAAGTCGCGGCGAGTGGCGGCACCCGTCCCGCCCAATCGCGACGCTCGTTTATCTTCATTTCGCGGCCGCAATTAGACGGGTCGTTGGCTGCGGCGTGCGGCGGGGCGGGGGCTCGGCCTCTACGTGGCTCGAATACGCGCGCTACCGCCACCGCCACCGCCACGACGCTCTGTCAACTTTGTAATGAGTAAAGTTGATAACTACGCAACGCAAGTCGCGTCCACATTCTGAATCTCGTTAAAACTTGTAGAATCGCCATAAAATCACCGGACACCTAATTTACCTGCCTCCAATACCCCAAAAAAGGATGCACTGCCTAAAACTTTTAGGTAAAAATATTTTAAAAGACAAGACCATACTAACAATATTGCTTTATTGCAGGTTTGGTTTAAAAATCGAAGAGCGAAATGGCGGAAACGGGAAAGAAACGCTATGAACGCTGCAGCAGCCGCCGCCGCGGACTTCAAGAATGGCTTCAGCACTCAGTTCAACGGCCTCATGCAGCCCTTCCCCGACACGGACGCGCTGTACTCGTCCTACCCGTACAACAACTGGGCCGCCAAGGTGCCCAGCCCGCTCGGCACCAAGAGCTTCCCGTGGCCCGTCAACCCGCTGGGCGGCGTCGTGCCGGCCAGCCACCACCAGGGCTCCGTGAACTGCTTCAACACGCCCACGTCCATGGGCGGCGTGGGCGGCGGCGGCATGGGCGGCGTGGCGGGCTCGGGCGGCGTGGGCGGCGGCGTGGCGCCGTGCCCCTACACGCCGCCCAACCCGTACAGCATGTACCGCGCTGAGCCGTGCGTGGCCATGTCGTCGTCCATCGCGTCGCTGCGGCTGAAGGCCAAGCAGCACTCGTCGGGCTTCGGCGGCGGCTACGGCGGCGTGTCGCCCGTGGCGCGCGCGGGCTCGGCGCCGCTGTCGGCGTGCCAGTACGCCGGCGTGGCCGAGCGGCTCTGAGGCGAGGCGCGCGGCCGCGACGAGCGCGCGGCCTCCTAGTCGCCGCCGCCGCCCGCGCCGCCCCCGCAGCCGCTCTACACGCACCTGTGGGACTGGTTCGACTAGCGCGCGCAGCGGCTTGTGCAGCAGACTATACACGTTCCATACGAAACCCGGGCAATAAAAACCTAACGATGACTTTCTAAAGTTACTGTAAATATGTAGTTATGTATGTACGTATACCAAAGCGATGTGTGCAATTTTTACAAGCTTACAATGTACTTAGATTATGAAATGTAAGTGTTTAGTTTAATATCGAACATTGTACATAAATAAACTTGATAATTTATTTGAAGAAGAAATAACGAGCATTTGAAATCGTAATAGTAATTAATATAGCAATCATAAGTTAATGTTGTTGTTCCAAATGTTTCTTTTGTTGTGTTTTATTGAGAGGAGCTGAACTGAATGTATGCTCAGCCTCTCCACTTAACATTTCGTGCTACGCATTTAATACATGCATATCAAACATATGAATCAAAGTGCTCCCAATGTGAATATCTGTATACGGGAGCACTACTGAAATTGTGTTACAACACAACATTTCCTACCTACATGTTATTAATATAATAGGATTATCCTGAATTCTCATTCAAAAATAAATTCACAGATTGTTGCTCTTTACGTATAAATTCTAAAAAAAATATAACGTTTAATTGACGTGTTGCAACAGTTTGATTTGAAATATATCTTAATAATGTAAATATAGGGTATTATGATGGTAAGATTATAATTGAGTACATTTTAAACGGACGATTTTAAACCTTACCTTTAACTAAAATAAATGGTAATCAAATAAATTCAATGCAAATAGGACGCAATATAAAATACCTATTAGGCAATCTTGGTGACAATTTAAGACGATGTTTCCCGCTGCAATTTATTTTTTTATGTACCAGAATAAGTCGGCTTCACTTTCTCATAACAATCGTTTAAGTTAGCAAACTTTTCATAATAATATGAAAAGTTTTTTGACTTAAACGATTCGCTGAACCTTTGTCATAATCTTTCCATACAAACCCATTGCAATAATTTTTGTGTACCAGATTTTAATATACTAGAACCACCCCCTAATATTTTTTTAAGAGCTCATTTGAACTAATCCTACCAGAGATGAGAGAGATGATATCTCTATACCAATTAATTTTCTCGTTCCATCAGTATTAGACTGAGTTGCCAATTTCTGAAAACCAGAGTAATTTCTTCTTTGTCTAGACATTTTTATTACTTCCAGTGTAAAATTATGCTGGGATTCAATTACCTTCCTATTATAAAGTGCGGTTGGTAGCCAAAGAAGTTACTTATTTGATAGTGTTGAGGACTTTGATATGTAAATATTGCTCTACACTTGCGCCTACGCGCTACGGCGACTACGACAAATGCTACGCGGCGCTACGGCGATGCTTGAGTAGCTACGAACAGTTTTTTTATTCATCCTGATTTGTGGCGCTATTGTTTTGAGAAAATTGGTGTTTTTATTAATAGGTACGAATTCGAAATAAACCTTGTGTTATAAACATGTATATCTGGAAGTTTTGTTCGCCACTTATTTGTGAAACTACCGTTTGTCGTCGTAGCCATCGTAACTAAATCCTATTAACGACCAGCACTATGTTTAATAAGATTTCGCATAACATCCATTGCTAGAAATAGCTGCTTACACAATGAGATTAACGTAACCAGGATCTCAATATTTATTAAAATATTTATAACTTAACACCGTTTATGGATGTAATAATTGTAAAATATTGTAACTATTTAGATGTAAACATTCACTAGTTTTAACATTTAGTTTAATACACGAATTAGTACATATATCCTACTTCCGTGTGCCTACCTAACAGAGAAGGAAACACTAAATTATGAAAAAAAACTATGTAAATATATAGATTTGACTTTAAATAATAATTGATGTGAAATTCGAGGTTTTCATTTTATACATATCAGAACAAAATATCTGCGAAACGAATAGTTTGTTGAAGTTATTTTGTGAGTAACAATTAAGAGGATACCGATTGTTTTGTAACTTAAAAAAACCTCTAGTCATAATAAAAGATATCACAGAGTATTTTTGGTTTTAACTATTCATTCTACGTTCCCTACTCCTTTTGAACACCCATACGTACGGAAAATCCAAGCCTTGTACCTGTCTGTGCTTAGCTGTTCATAGAATTTAGGCATTAAGACATGTAATTCTTTACCATCAAAACCGAAAGATTATTTCAGCCACTACTAGAAAACATCTCATCACAGAATACATCCATAATGATGGAGGTCGCGAGGATATTACTGATATGAACACACGACACGCGGATTGGTTTCCGTAAGATGTTATTAGGTACCTACCCAGACGGCTAGCCCTTTATCCGTCATTCCGGAAAATGATAGGCTTACTATCAGTGAAAATACATACTACAGATATGGCGTATATGAGATGTTCCTCTATGTCTGATGGAGGTGCCGGTAATGAAAGTGTAAATCCGAAGAGTAAGTATAAAATCAGATAAGATACCTTTTCACACATCCTGCGGTGTTTAAAAACAAATCGCGGAAATATGGTTTATTGTGGACAGTGGCGCCGATTCCCTTGTTCACAAACTAAACTAAATTTAAGTTCATTGCATCTTTTTCTTTCTATTTCATTAAGAAAAGGACAGAAAATAAAATATTAGTTTAGTCCTGTCAAATTAGTCCGCGCCTGACGTAAAATGACGTATTTTTAGTAGCCATGTTTTTAATCACGTCTAATTTGTCTATGGAGTATCATAATTTGACAGGACTAAACTAATATTTATCTTCTGTTCTTTTCTAAATTAAATAGAAAGAAAAAGATGCATTGAACTTAAATTTAGTTTAGTTTGTGAACAAGGGAATCGGCGCCATTGTCAAAATAATTATTATTAGAGTCGGAAATAGGGAAATTCACGGGCAGCTCACAAACTGCGATTTTCCTGTGACTTACTCTCACTATGTGTTTTTTCCGCTAAGCCTCAAAAGACTGAAACCTCTTGATTAGAATAAATGAAGTAAACCTAGATTCGACTGTGTTGAAAATGTTTTTTAGCCTGAGTAGATGCTGAAAAGTAGGTAATTCATCTGGATTATCACCACTTGAACATTGATTAATTCATTAAAGGCAGTCTCTGAAATCAACAACGAAAAGTGTTTTTTTTATTTTCAATAAATGTAGAAGAGTAGGTACTTATATTACAGTAACTACCGTAAATATTTATAGTTTACATTGTAAATGATTGATAAAGTGTACGTTATTTCGAGTGGCGGTAAATACCTAATGAAATCAATTGGATAGTATAACTCAATTATCACACAGGTTATCTTAATTATCTTTCGCTTAATATAATATTCAGTAATAATATGTGAAGCCTTATAATTAATAGATGTGGAGCTAATACTTGGAGGACCTTACATATAATCTATTGGATGCAATGATTGGATAGCAAAGTTGATATTCTGATTTCTAACAAAATATAAGTACAAGCGATAAGTAGGTACTTTCTTCAGAAAATCTTCGATGCCTTAAACATTCGGATTGCCTGGCTCACGGGAAATTGTAGTTTGTTCTAATAAAAAAGAAACAAACAGGAAGATGGAAGCTAAATGAAATCAAAAGCGTTTATTTGCATAAAGTGTGATGGTACGAAATATGAGACATATAAAATTCAGTGCAAAGACATCTGCATCTAAGATTTGTAGATTCCTGCGATTACATCTACATTCATACGTTCAGGACTTGCAGCCAATGCCGCGATACTAGCGAAGAATCTGACGAATCACTGTCTGACAACTCAACATGCCTCATGAGGGTGAAAATTAAATAACAATCAATCTCTAAGTCTCGGAACTACACTTTTGAACAAGTCTTTATATCCTGCACAAATGCACTGGCCCAAAGAATACTCCAGATTCCATAAATCTCTCATAAAGCCACCTGCAAATTATTCAAAGTGAATTTTAAAACAATATAGGTAATACAGAGTAAAATAAAATATTCGAACGAAACTAGGTCTCTCGTATGCGACACGATAAAGTCGCGTCTAGATTGTTGCAGCGAAAGATGTGCATTACTTATAGTGAAATGGAAATAAATTTCACGTTACTGTAAGCTATTTTATAGCGCAGCCGACGATGGCTGCCAGAGCGGGAGATAGATTGCGTTGTCATGGCAACGCAGTCCTAGTCGCCTACTAGTCGCGCAGACTTGGAAAAAAATTAAATGAGGTTAATATACCTACGGAAGTGTAGGTGCATAGGTAGCTGAATTTGCAGTCTCAGGTCTGCTACGAAACCTGTTACGGTGTGTGGTTTACCACAGAAACTATTGTTTATCTTTTCACGACGTTGCTAATATTATTTAGCAAAATTGCTTTTTAAAAACGTGATTGTAAGCATTATAAAAGGCGGTAAGTAATTAGAAAAATCCCAACAAAATTCAAAGATTAAATCTGGTCCTAAGCTCTGAATACCAATAAATTGCCAACAATTGATTCATGAAAATCTGTGACATTAGCCGGAAAGTATACAATAATCCTGCGAATGATTATCGGCGCGGCGGCGGCGCGGGCGCGGTCTCGGCGCGGACTCGGCGCGGCGCAAACACACAGTTTCCAGGTGCTCGAATCCGAGCGCTTTAAGGATTTAGCCGAGGATTTGCTTTCAATATTAGCCGCCGGCCGCCGGGGCAGGCCCATTCCGTTCCGCCCGTACCTTTTTTATTATTTTGTCGCATCGTTTTGGCTCTAAATGGAATCATTCCGCCATCTACATTTTTATTTTTCAATTGCTCCCCGATTAGTGGGATTAGCCGTATCGCTTTCCGATTCTTTGCTCCTTTTGGTGGGAGCTTTCGCGGACTAACGCGGCCGCGCTGTCGCCCGTTCTAATCGCTTTCGGTTTGGGACGCGATCAAGCCATATTCGGGTGGTGCGTTGATTGTGCCGAGTTTGACGTCAAAGGTCGGTTTCCGCCGGTGTGTACAGCATTGTGTTTGTCGACGCTGTCATTATCAGAGAGTCAATGTCTCTATTATTTATTTTTATTTTTTATGATGTTTAATTAGGGTACATAGTATTTGTTCACGGTTCCGTGTGTGCGCAAGCACGAGTGTGCGGTGGCCGCGACTGGGGCCCGCGCGTCACGGCGCTTATCTTTATGGTGACAAACATTAGCGTGACTTTTTATTTTATCAAGGATCGCCTTAGTCACTGAGGTCCGGAGTCTACGCAGTGCGCATGTGAGCACCTTATCACATCAACCCTATATAATATTTACCTGACGCCAACATAAGATGTAATATTGTACGTAATGCACGCACACGGAGACAGTCGATGCGTCGCTAGTCAGCATGTGTGTGATGGAAGTTTGTAGACTTGATGACAGTACCATATGTAGTGTACCTACTGTCTAAGCCTAAGCTATCTAGAAAATATTATTGTTCGATTCTAATCAGGGAACATTATCATCACTGTCTGTGATCATATCGCAATAATTATGTGAATCAGCATCGTATTTTTAAACTTTAAAAACTTACAACGATCTATTATTATTTTCATTCTGCCAGATGTTAAAACAATATCTTTGTCACCGGCGCTATATTTAGCTAAAGAAAATGAGCAATGAGAATATTTTTAGTTAAAGTTAACTGATGATGATGTGTCTAATTTGAAATAGTTTATTCTAGTTGTTTGAATATATTTTTTATAAGTAGGAGTTTTTAATTTAGCTTTAAACTAAATAGTAGGAGCATTATGATGTTATTTGAAAAACTATTCTTCTGTATTTTGAAGATAAATTTTCAAAAACCATGTTGTACACTATACAGCTATACACTAAAATGGATTCCCTCGACTACCCCTTAAAATGCAATTACGTTTTTCCATGTCGATATGATTACGTCGCACAAACATAAAGGTAGGCACGCATGTCAATAGTTAGAGAACGTAGAGGGTTAGGTTTTGGGTGGAAAGGATCAAAACGGGATTAGAGGAACGACAACCAATCAAGGGTAACTGGACTGTTATACCTACGCGAAATAAATGCGGCACATAAAACTTATTCCTTGACAAAGTATTTTGAACTCTAAGTTGGTATCACAGGCTTCAAAATCGGTTGTTTCGTGGAGTTTATTGATGTTTTGTTTGGAAGGGAGGGTAGATGGATGAGGAGGGCGAGGGTACCGAGTGCAACCTCCGCAGACAATCTTACAAGTTAATTGTGTTCCGTGCCTGAAGCCGCCTGACTACGGAATAATATCGCACTCACTACGTTGTGCGTGTATATAACTGCGACCGGAAAATGTACCTACTACCTACTTCCGGCGGAATTGAAAACTTGTTTGAAATAAGTTTCGTAGTCTCGATACATTTACTAAGTAATAAGACTTCAGTATATTTCATTGGTTGTTATTTGAACATTGGCATGATTTATATCTTTTTTCGTTATGGAAAACAAATTACTTAAATAGGAACACTTAGGGCTTAGATATCATGAAACTCGTGATTTTAAAACACTTTAAAAACAAAACCTTTTATTTTAAATAAGAGAGAGCACCTTTTTGTTGAGGCTTAGCATTCTCGCCAACAAGTTACTGTACAAGCTTCATGTCACTTAATACCTTTTAACTTATCAACATAAAACATACTTTCTCATGAATAAACAAGCACCTAGTTTACATCATATGACATACAGGGAGTTTAATAAACTTTCTAGACATATTACATCGTGCATCGCGTAGGGCGGGCGACTTGGGCGGGTGGGTGCTACGCCCGGGGGTAGGGCGGGGGATAGCAGTAAATAAATACACTGCGACACGGATTTATTGCAAACACTACTCAACTCATGCAGATATGTTTACTTCATAAAGAAGTTGCCAGTTGAAGGCTTTTGTATCCCTAACTTACAAAGCAATACTTGGAATATTTTACAGTTATTTTTCCGTTTTCCTTCAGTTTATGTACTCTGAATTATATATTTGAAAGTTTCATGAACAAAAGTATTCAGTGCAGTGCGATCTCTGGGCTTTGTAACGGTCTATTCAATATGCTACGTTGCTACGAAAGTTCGTAGCTTTACTTCCAAATTCATTCAATCGTTAGTAGTAGAATACAGACTTGGATACTGTGTTTACTCGGGTTCTTTAGAAAAGTTCTTTGTTTTAATTTTATAGAAACAAAAGCAAACTACAAAAACTACAGATTTTAAGTTAAAAAATCGTTTTTTGTTTGATTTCCTCCTAAAACGACGATTGAAACATCCAATCTAATTTTTGATATGATAACACTTAATACCTTCATATCAAATTCTATAGTAAATATTATCGCACAAAATATTACACCAACCCAAAAAAGGTGCATCGTGCCCTTGAATACAGTTTATCAGAGCAGGTGGATTGTGATAAGAAATGTGAATTTTGCAACGCGATTTGTACGTTTGAGTCAGTCAGGTATTTATGTATGTTTTAAAGAGATTTTGGAAAAGAAATCAGTTCGAGCGGCAGCTAAAGGGCGAATATTTATCGAATCATACATAGGTATCGGCCCAGAAATGGCGCGCAGTAAAATAATGACAGACTATCCATCAAGAGATTGTAAGGTAATCAAAAATAAAAGAACTTAACTTAAAAACGTAAAGGCCTTCTTCATATCCTAATCACAAGCTTATTAACATGTTCCACATTTTACGTATTCTGAAGTGTCTCCGAAAATACTTGAGGCTCCATAAACCTTGCATTTAAATACTCATCACGTCAACACTAACGTATTATGATATGTTACGAGACGAGTATATCCAAGGTTCGAGTGGTGGGAAGCCGAAATCAAGAGCTGGGGGGTGCCTCGCGGCGCGGGGGGTGGGGAATGAAGATTTACGATCGAGGCATAACGAGCGCTAGATGAGGCGTAAAGAAGCCCAATTCCGGTTATTATACTTACAGCTCCGCTGTATACTGTGTTTATACAATTTTATACCTTATGGAACTTATATTCTTTGGATTCTAAAACTAAATGGGAGTTTGAAAAACGTTTTACGGGTTATTTAATTTTAGTGTTGCTTAAATTGAAGGCAAGGGCTTCGAGATTTTTAACACTACATTACCGAGTTCTTCGAAGTTCTGAAACTAATCTTTATCATTAAAAACCTCCAGAACTCTACGGTTAAGTATAGAAATGGAATATCTACACGGTAACCTTGCTATTCTTTTCAGTGACTGCAGTTTATAATGATCTCATGTTCATTTGAACAGTGAAGTAACTGCTAAGTGGGTCTGAATCATCATCGCTTATTACCATCTTTATATTTAAAGGCACACGAAATTGAGACCAACTGTAAGGTAGTGAAATTTGAAAACTGTATTTAATAAAAACCGGCCAAGTGCGAGTCGGACTCGCCCATGAAGGGTTCCGTTACGTTACGATTTATGACGTATTAAAAAAAAACTACTCACTAGATCTCGTTCAAACCAATTTTCGGTGGAAGTTTATATGGTAATGTACATCATATATTTTTTTTAGTTTTATCATTCTCTTATTTTAGAAGTTACAGGGGGGGGGGGGACACACATTTTACCACTTTGGAAGTGTCTCTCGCGCAAACTATTCAGTTTAGAAAAAAATGATATTAAAAACCTCAATATCATTTTTGAAGACCTATCCATAGATACCCCACACGTATGGGTTTGATGAAAAAAAAAATTTTGAGTTTCAGTTCTAAGTATGGGGACCCCCAAAAGGACATGGCTAAATGACTGCCCCAAGCATGAATAGTAACCCCACATTAACTCGTAATATTTAAATATTCGTTCATGAATTATGAAGCGAATTAGCTGCTTTTTTTGATTGACATGACAAGTTCAAAGAGAATAATAATACAGTACTACAAACTAGTGACGGGTCATGTCGCTTTTCTAGAATGTCAAATCAAAACTATACTTATATCGATTTTTGATAACAGGTATCAAAACGATTTATTTTCTGAAACTAAGACGTGGTTGCTTGCAGACTGGTTGCTTTATTTATTATAAATAATTCATGTGGGTACTAAGGTAATTAAGTTTGTTGTAGGTTCCAAGGAATGCCAACATTTGTCATCCTTGTTATGAACTGCTGAATTCAGAAGCAACTAGTGATGTACGTTTATTTGGCCATACAATGGTGCGCATAACTTGTGGCCGTTCTGTGAGAAGTATACAATGCAGTGGAAAGAAACGATTCAATGTTACAGAATTTACCAACGTCACATCCAGCTTTCCATCAAGTAAATAAATTGTTTTTTAAATACAGTGTGTTCTTTTATATTTACATGCCCATCCGGTAGCATTATGGATCATCTTCCTTTTCAGATATTCAGTTTCTCGGCCTATAAATCGTCAGAACTACTGTCCCTGACCTCTCTCTCTCTGGTTGTGTTAATGGGCTAGCATCCAATCTGAATGATTTGATCAAACGGACAGATAACCTAAACTAACTTTTTTAGATAAGGTTCTTATAAGATTCACAGAATAAATAAATAAATCGTATTTTTGTTGTTTTATTTCAATATCTTTTATGTCCTCCCAGGATTTAACAATCACCACATACTAATTAAACTAAGTCCCCCAGGTGCATTTGTTGGTCAGTCTGTCTGTACGGATGTATTGACAAACAGATTTTAATGGGGTTGTCACTAGTAGGTAGATTGGTTCTTCCGGAAGGTTTAGGTATATATTCGTGTAGGTTGTATTGACCAATGTAATTCAAGTCAGAAAAATCCTGCCGCCTCAGTGTTATTCTTGCGCTCGTTGCCCCAATCAGCGCCCAGAATCCGCCTCTCGAGTCCATTTATTTTCAGTTAATATTAATCCTTATTTTTAAATACTTTCATCATTTCAACCACTACTTATATTGTCTGTGAAAACTGTCTTTATTTCAACTCATTTGAATAAGTAGTTTAGGATTTATAAGAGTTTAATACTTAAATACACGCGGGCGGGGAGTGATTTTTACGCGGATTGTAGAATGCTCGTTGTATCACGGTTTTTGGTGCAATTACCCTTTTGTAGATATTTACTCAAGTACCACCGTGCGAAATCGGGGTGGGTCGTTAGGCAAAAATACAATTATCAATATTATCGCAGATACATCTAAACGCCTAGGTAAAAGTTCATAGCAATATCTTTTATTTGCAGTTTTTGTATGCCTATTGACGTAGGAGTTACACGATTTAATTTTCAGGAATAAAAAGATACTAAAAGTTCCTGAAACTTTTTTTATATGAAATACTAATATCCAGCTATTCAGAATTACATGTTGCTAGGTACCATGTTTATTCATTGTTGAAAAGTCGTCCATACTTGTATTTAGCCATCTCCTTTATTGTTTTTTTTCTATTTTTGTGTAAAAATCTTAATGCGGTTCACAGAATACATCTACTTACCAAGTTTCAACAGTCAATAGCTCTTATAGTTTCGGAAAAAAGCGGTTGTGACATACGGACGGACAGACAGACAGACAGACAGACAGACATGACGAATCCATAAGGGTTCCGTTGCCATTTGGCTACGGAACCCTAAAAAAACGTTCGAGTTTTTCTGTACCTAAGGTTCACTAGAAAAAATTTATTGTCCAAACGTACTGAAGGACCAACTTTTCTTCGACTTGTGCCACTACAAAATATAACCATAACCAACTACTTCACCTAAATCTACAAAATAATACATGAACCTACCTTGGTACCTATTGTGTGTTCCACGAATATCTAATACTGCGGTACAAATACCTGCAGACGGAATATGAAACTCGGATGCAGCGGTATTTAGCCAGGCCAGGCCCCAAGGCCCCAGAGTACGTCGAGGGGTACGGGAGGAGGCGTACGTAACTAATTTCTGGATTAAGCACATTTGCAAATGTAATTTGTATTCATTAAAACATCGCAACATCGTACGTGTAATGTTTTTAAACGGAAAAACCGGTGCGACATTTCATTACGAACCCGGTTTGTACTTTGTAGTCGAAATAACCGAAATTGTGTGTTTTGTTGTTTGTTGGTACCCGTATTGCATTAAACATGAAACTTATGGAAGGAATTTCTGTTTGAAGTTTTCACGTTTTCAGCTGAAAATTTTCAGCACGATTAGGTTCATATTACAACAGAGTTGTGGATTTGCTCATAAAATTATTATGAGTTAAAATGACAAATTAACATGAAACTCCTGAAAACTGATGTTATTACATATTAATTTAAAGTTGGATAGTTTCCTATTGGTTTTTTGGTAAATTAAAGGACTTTGTAGTCCATACAGATCTTATAATAAAATATCTTTATTTCATTAATTTTGTTCAATTCCAGTCAATAATAGCGTATCAATTAAGGTTCCACTCATTCAAAATTCATTCCACATTCCCACTAAAGCAGCATCCCAAAACAATATGAATCACTCGCATACATTGTCGGTACTGAACAAACATCGCATAAACCGTGTTCAATATAAAATTTATAAACAAAACATTGGCGGAAATCAAATGAGCGTATATCAGAGGAGGGCACGGAGCGACGGAGCGGAGCGAGCAAAGCGGCTCGTCGCCACTCAAACGACTTTATTGTGCTGTCGTTCAAACGCGACAGAACCTAATAGAATTAAATTGGGAGACGCTGCTCCGTTATGTGGAAAATAATAACACCGAGTGGCTGCTATCTCTGTAGGTTTCACGCGCCGGTGGCAGGGGCCAAACTAATGGAAATCCAGCCAATGATAATCTGTTTTCTACACCATTAATCCTGAACTAAGTCTGAGTACAATCTGTGGCGTCTCCGGGAGAGCGACTCGAGTTTTATGCCCTCGTTAAGGTCCGCAATTTGTGGAGTCGGGCTGTTAAGACGGTTTGCCCTCATTCGCTCCCAAATCCTAATTCCGACCGTGGACTTTCTTAATCTTACGATATTGAGCTGGAGGTAATTGTTTCAAAATTGTAGCTCGGATAGTTGTTTCTCGACGGTTTAGTGGTGCCCGCTAATGTATGGTGTTGTTACCTTGAGTTACGTTGGGTGATTGCTGATTTATAACATTATATTCTACCAAGCATGGCTGATTGGATATCCTTAGCGATACTGTTTTGAAACCGGAGTTCCGTGGAATTGTAGTAATTCAGCTGCAACATTACGTAATTACTTAATAGCCCGGAGTGTACATGTATCGACTTTTGCGTAAGTGAATATTCTGAAAGTGAATTCCCAATAATACGTTTTTATATCCCTGCTGCAGGAGCGTTATTTAATTCGAGATACATGTTTATTTAGTGTGCTCGGCTTATCCAAATAACCGATACTTTAAGGGAATAGAGCCGCGGAGGAGCACAATAAAAACGAAAGTAATCATGCAAATTGGTGAAGGAGGAAAGTTGAATTAAAAAGCGGGTCTGTGCGGGCGGCGGCGGGAGGCGGTGCGGTGCGGGGCGGGGTAATGTGTCTTAATGACCGCAATGGATGAGCACCGTAATCCGCCCTCCAGCGGCGGCGCCCGCAACCTTTTGCTCCTGCTCGTTAGCTATCTACTCGCTGCTACAACCCTGCCCTCCTACTCAATTGTTTTAGATATACGTACCGCGCCGGGATATATTGTTATGTTTATTCCTCCGTCGCACTGAATAAACAAACACTAAAGCAGATTTCATCGAGCTCCGACGAAGCTACAAATCTTAGACGAGCGGGTGGCAATAAAAGTGCAAGTAATCAAAAGCCGCTCGTACGACGGGACGCTGACGTCGCGACATCATGTCATGAACGATAAAATTCAGGTCAGCAATAAGCAGTGCGGGCTGTGAGCGACGCGACACGACGCGGCAGGACGCGGCGCGACGTCGTGTCGTACGCACGACGCGCACAGACACCACATCATCAAATCAACATTTGCAGATTCGCGAAGCTTTGCCTGGGAGATTTAGAGGTGGAAGGAAAATAAAAAAGTTCGTAGAGGAATCCGGCTTGATCCCTGTTGCCTTTATGGTAATGCCGGGATGCGTGTATTCGACTATTCAATTTATATTTTTTTCCCTTTCGCCTTATTTCTTTCTCTCCGAAATTATCTATCCTTCGAATTTCGTTTCGCACTGTATTGTATACGGGATTCGATGTTTGCGAATAAGGTATGACTTTGTCTGAAAAT
Source organism: Apamea anceps (assembly GCA_951799955.1). Lineage (NCBI taxonomy): Eukaryota > Metazoa > Arthropoda > Insecta > Lepidoptera > Noctuidae > Apamea > Apamea anceps. The sequence continues at coordinate 16,149,804 of OX637506.1, forward strand.
ATCACGAATAACCGCGGCGGATTGGCTTTGTTCACGACTTCAAACAAGTTTTCTTTTCGTATAAATATTATGTGTATAAAGCAGGCCGCTCGCTGAGTGCCGTGGGGCCGGCACACACACACAGCCACACAAACTTCCCTCCTTGTATATTGCACTCGCTACCAGCTTTAGAATTTTGTAAGCACTGACAAAATGGGTACATTTACAACGGATTCTACTGCTTTAAGATTACACTTTCAAACATATACCATTTGGAAATACTGTATTTTCTTTGTTCAATACAGCTTTTTACTGGAAAATAATTATATTCTCACCCATGCTTTAGTTAAAGTAAGTATCATTAATTTGAAAATAATACATCATAACATAAATGCACAATCTTTCCGTTATTGCTACGCGCTTACCTCGTACAAATGTCACACAACTCATTTTCCTCAATTTCTTTGAGCCTTATGTTACGAAGTTTGTCTTTGTAATAAGGAGGCAATTAATCGTCAATATTAATGAAGTCATTGCATGTGTATATTCATTATATTTATCAATAAATCTTTATGAAAAACAAATTACTTAATAAACCACTTGACATTTTCTCCTAAAATGCGTCCGTACAAGTAGGCATGTTCAAATTTAACATTGTTCTTCCCTCATGAATAAATCATAAGAAGTAAGCGAGGGCTCTACGCCTTTATAATTCTACATAATACATTAAAACGTTGTACAGATTGCCTTCTACTTTAATAATATCAACTTAATGGGTATTAGTACCTATGTGTAACGGAAAATGCTTGCCGACTATATTTTTGTTATGTATTTACTGTACATAATATTAAAGTCTATAGAGTTCGGTATTATTTTACCCTTAAAACATTTGTTTATTTAAAGAAATTATTTTACAAAATGTGGATCGTTTATCGTGCATGTTTTTAGCGAATCGTGTGATATGATTTAGTGCACTCCGCGACATTAGGTGGACTAGAGTCGGGCGGCTCCTAATCTTGAGTAATGTGCTCCATTTGTCTTCGCGACCGTTCACGTGTAATTGGACGGTCACCGTTCAGAATCACTGCTTCAATATTCATCGCGGGAAAAGTACTGTTTATTTATCTTTATTTGGAGAGCATTGTGTTAAACCAAGTAGATAACACAAATTATTAAAGTAGATTCAAATTGGAATCCGTGTGCACTACATACCTACTTATTTTTAAAGATAATCAAAAATTACTCCTTGAATATAAAACTTTGTTACATAAATATTGTGTTTACAAACAAGCTTTCAATCTCACTGGAAAACAAGGCACTATTTAGCAATTAGTAATACTTAAAGTAGTTAAAACGTTGTTACATGACTGTTTTCTTCATTATCTTGAGTTGCTTTTCTTCATAAGCCGTTCAATATACAATTAATAGGCAGCCATGAATTTTTGGAACTTGAAACATTTTCTTTCAGTTTATCTTGGACATTACTGACATTGGTAAAGGAATAACATCCTACCTCCTACTAATCCTACTTACTATTATAAACGCAAAAGTTTGCGAGGATGGATGGATGTTTGTTTGTTACTCTTTCACGCAAAAACTACTGAACGGATTTGGATGAAATTTGGCATAAAAATACTTTAGAATCAGGATGAACACATAGCTTAGGATACATTTTCTCCCGATATTCCCACGGGATCGATACTTATGCGGGTAAAACCGCGGGGCGCAGCTAGTCATACTATACATATAAGTAAGTCTGATATCGCCAACCCGTCTTTGGCAAGCGTGGTGATCAGTGCGGTGGGACAGTAATAGGCTGGTATTATACAGGCTGACAGGGAAACTCGACGTATTCCTTGAGAGAGGTTAATACTAGAGGTTATTAGCAACAAATTAAGTCCAGTGAACTAGGGATCAAAACTAGATGGTTAAAAAATAAAAATGGGTGGTTACCGAGCTGTTGCCGTCCTTCAATTTTTTTTTTTTAATTTTCTGACTTGTTACCAAAAACAATTAATTTTGAGAAAAAACTACTCCACTCCAAACATTTAATTGATTTCTAAAAGGTCTTTAATAGCAAAATTTTTATTTTTTAACCATCCAGTTTGGACCCCTAGTTCACCGGACTTAATTTGTTGCTAATAACCTCTAGTATAACCCCTCTCAAGGAATACGCCGAGTTTCCCTGTCACCCTGTATATATTTTTTATTTGTTAACTGAACTAATATTAACATTCGTCGAATACAAAGTCATAAAATCATTTATTTCAAAACAATATAATACACTGTGTAGAAATTTTACTAAAGATAAGATGTCATTTAATAATCTATATGAGGAATAAATACAATAATAAAAACAAAAAGACATAATAAAAAATAAAAATAAACAATATGAAGTGTAAAAATTTCAGAATAATAATAGTCAACCATGCCATTTAAAATTAATTCAATTCAATAAATTAATATCCAGAACGATAATATTACGATTGTCGCTTATCATCTAAGTACTCATCGACACTGTAATAGCCCTTCCTCAATAAATATGTCTTTAATTTGTTTTTAAATAAGTTTGCGTTATTTATGCTTTTAAATGCATAGGGAATCTTGTTGTATAAAAATACTGATTGGTACCTAGGACTGTGATGGACCACGTTTATTTTCGGTTGGATTATGTTAGACAAGTCTTTCCTACGTGTATTAATTCTAACTTGTCGTTGGTCATCAGTTTCAGATTTGTGCAAGTTCTTAACAAAACTGGTTAGCAGCACCAGTACATAGAGGCATGGCACTGTCAAAATATTAAGCCTAATGAAATGGCCCCTGCACGAATCCGTCTGTTTTAAGCCGAGCATTGTCCTGAAGGCTCTTTTTTGAGGTACAAATGCCGAGTGGATATTGTACTTATAGCTGTTGCCCCAAAACTCAATACTATACTTAAGCCTAGAGTCAACCAAGGCAAAGTATACCATCCTAAGCTGGGCCAAAGACAGTTCTTCCCTCAGGCTTCTGATTGCATAGCATGCCGAGCTAACAGGCTTCACTACAGACGATGTCTCAACCTTCCAGTTTAAAAATGAATCAATGTGAACACCTAGGAATTTCACATAGTGAACCACTTCGACTTTGTTGCCACATGACAAAACCTCGAGACTAGCGTTATTCCGAAATGTGTACTATTCAAGTCGTATTCGACTTGAATAGTACACATTTTGTTTTATTTACGTTGAGCTTAAGATTGTTTGTACCAAACCAGGGTTCGAAAGCTTTTAATAAGTTATTAATTTTGAATTCTAAATTATTTAAGTTATTTGTCGACACTATTGCATTAGTGTCATCCGCAAAAATAACGAGCTTAGTGTCTGTAATACGTTTATTTATGTACTCAATTAAGTCATTAAGAAATAGGATGAAGAAAATTGGGCCTAGAACTGATCCCTGAGGGACACCTGAAACTCTGTTATTAAATTGGAGTTCAATATTTTTTGTTTTTCATCCACTACCGCCTTTATCTCTACAAATTGACGTCTATTATGCAAATAAGATTGGAATAGCCTCAGAACGTTCTCCCTTATACCATAATGTTCCAACTTGGCTAGCAAAATTTCATGGTCTACTGTGTCGAAGGCAGAACTAAGATCCAGAAATACACCTGCCACCTTGTGTTTGTCATTAAGATTGCAAATAACCTCATCGACACTAATGTCTCAACAGCATCAGCGGTTACCAATGATTTTTGATAGCCAAATTGTTGTCCATTTAAGATGCTATGCATTCGTAAGTGTTTCACAAGCCTATCCTTCATAATCTTTTCAAAACCTTTGATAGTACAGGCAATAGGGAAATTGGCCAGTAGTTGCCAGGTTCCGTTTTTGGACCCTTCGTAAAAATTGGGATTATTCGTGCAATTTTAAACTGATCAGGGAACAGGCTTTCCTCAATACAGTTATTATAAAATAATGCTAGTGGAGTTGCCAATATGTCAATATTATCTTTAATGATAGTCAGGGGAATTTCGTCATAGCCTGTAGACGATTTATTGACCATGTTTTTAACTATGTTGAAAATTTCAAGAGGTGTGACTGCCTCAAAACTCATGTTAGAATTTACTCTACTGACACTTTCAGTCAGATATGTAATTGCCAATTTATGATCACGCTCTTTATGGCGGACATTGTTGTCGAACCTTTTTGAAAAAAATTTTAGCTACGTCTACAGCATTATTAATAATAATTGTGTTGTCAATCTTTAGAATAATTTGGTCATTGTCAAGGTTTTTCGTTGCATGGCGCTGTCGATTGACTATTTTCCAAATCATCCTACTAGAATCTGATGCCATTTCTATTTGTTTTCTGACACTGTTCCTTTTTGCACAACTTAACACTTTCCTATACGTGCTAATATACTTGTTTCGATATTCAACAACCGAATTGTCACTTTGTGTCTTATCCAATGTGTTTAGGAAACGTTTTACTTTGCTAGCAGTTCTAATTCCGTTAGTTATCCATTTGGAACATTTACCCTCACTTTGCACTTTTTAAAGATAGAAGAGTGTAATTCCTTGAATTTATTGATAAATGTGTTAATACCTGTGTTCCAGTTAGCCTCTAATACCTTGTTCCTAAACTCACCTATTTTCTCGTTATTGTATTTTCTTTTCCAAAAATGAAGGTAATTTGTCTGCTTCTTGTACTCAACCTTTTCCAGACTTAGTGCACAGAACAGACCCGCGTGTCCGTCTGACAACCCATTGCGATCCACATTAGTGTAGTCTACGAAACTGTCAGGTAGGTTAGTCAAAATATTGTCTATACATGATTCAGAATTATTTCTTTTGAAGGTGCGGGAATTAATTAAATAGCGGAAATTATAGCATGTCAGTAACGATAAAAAAGAATTGTGTCTCAAGTCATCTTCTAAGACATTAATATTCAAATCTCCACAAATGACACATAGTTTATTGAGAGAAAAGCAAAGGTTTGTTACGACGTTGGTTTTCTACAGATTTTAAAAGAAATTATATTATGCTCTAGTAAGTAAAAGCTTACCTATGCTAGACTTTAAGTACTTCGTTAGGCTTCCATAGATGTAAGCTCCTTCATAAGCTTGACGTCGTCTGGGGTCGCGGCATCGCGAATATATCTTGTAGATATTATGTGCTTTAAGACAAGATAAGATGGGGCCAAGAAAACTCAAAATATTGCTTTTTGTTTTGGTTTTATTAGTTTGTTAGTATTTTGCATTCCAATGAACTGTAGTTTAAGTAGGTATTGTATTAATAGGTATGCAAATAAAGATTGCAGACACATCACTATCTACTAGAACCTACCGTAAAGTTTACTTACTTGACTAACGTTCATTTTATTTTCCACAAAAGCAGAGCTAGTTTTCTCAGATCCAGTGAAAACTGAAAAGCCATTAAAATGCACTCTCGTCTTTATATGCCCATTTAGTAAATAGTTACCGACGTGCTCAGCAATCATATTTTTTGATCCTCAATAAATTGACAATTTTATCTTACGCCAGTGATTCAGGGGGACTGGAGAGCCTTTTAAATATATCGAGTATTTCAGTGCAACGATACAGCGAGTTGTTTACAGTGGGGGGTTGTGGTGGGTACACGTGGGGGTCGCGGGGGGGTGCGGCCCGGAGGGGAGGGTTCAAGATGGCGGCGTCGCCAAGGCAACGGTGCAGTCGCTTCCTTAATCGACCGTCGCAGGCCCGCGCCGTCTCCGGCCCAATCTCATTTATGTATTGTATTGCACTTGAGGACTGACTTGTGTTTTATGATGTTCGCACCGCTATGTACTATCCTAAATGGATTTTTGTAGACAGATGATTAGATTTCAGTTGGAGAACTGAGATACATTTATGCGGGAATAGAGTCTACGCTGATGTAACAATTAAATTGATGAAATATTCAAGTAGAAGCTAAGGAATAAAGGTTTTAAATACTTAAAGTTTCCACCGATATTTCCCCCAATAGCCGACCTACATCGGTCACTGTCCTACCTTACTCCACTACCTCACAAACAAGCATCTTGCGATCCCGATTTGTAAATAACGTACGTTCAAGAGTCGTTAGTTCTCCGATCAGTTAGGTCAGTCCATAATCCAGTGGCCGCCGGCGCTGCAACCGCCGCGGAGCCAATAAAAAAGAGTTATAGTTGTGAAGAAAAGGAAAGTCTCGCGTCTCAGGCCGTTAGTTAGGGATCAAGGGCTCAGCTCGCGCCGGGCGATAATCATAATTTTTACTTACAAGAGCAAGAGTATAAGGCATTAGTTGGCGGGCTCGCGACAAATCTTTCCTAACTGCGGCCAACTTTGCGACTCCACTCGGTGTTAGCTCTCGACACTATATTTTGTAGACTACAGGTGCTTCGGACGCAATGGACTAAGCGAATGCTGAATGTGTTGCGCTGGTGCTGGATCTAGGCTGCAGGTTTTCTTTTGGACATTTTACTTCACGGATTTATTCGTTGGAAAGAAGAATGAAAGAATATGTGCTTATTAAAAATCACATTTTCTTTCAAGTTACAGATTCGTGTTGTCATATAGCAAGATCCATCTCCGATCCATATATTTCTCGAGAGAAAATATGGGCAGCTACAACGATTCCCATACAATTATAAGGTCAAATCCTACGAAAGGTCAACTTACTACAAAAATATTCATAACTGCTACACGTACAGATATTGAGGTCCAAAATTACTTTGTATGGATTAGATAGTTCTCATATTCTCTTGTAAAGGTAAGGTACTAAGGAAATGGTCTCCATATAAACATAAAGGATACAAAAAGGACGCCCTAAAACAGCACATAACCACGTCCCCGCCATTTACAAAGTCACCGTTGTTGTCCGATTTGATACACAAACAAAGTGTCGTGCGAATGTAGTCTCGTCACGTGGGCTAGCGGGCGAGTGGGCGAGTGGCCAGTGCGTTAGGACGCGCTATTCAAGTGTTATTCTGAATATTGTGAACATCGCGCACGTGCACAAACCTGTGGAGAGGCTGCTGAGGTGAAAAAATATCGTGTCGTTCGATACCGGTGCTCGGTATCTACTAACAAGTTTGATGGTGTTTAACTGTTTTACGGTAGCAAATGGAAATACTGGTAATCGACTCACTGTGTTTGTTTTCAGTTTTACCACACCAGGTATGAAAAGACAATCATGCAAAAGGATTTAAATGTCCTATGACGGTCTAGGTAAGTCGTATAAGTTTCCAAATGGATCGGCAACCTGAATGTGACCTGTTTGGATGCGGAAGGTGGAGTAACAGTCGTTGTGGCGTAAGGTATGTAATAGGAAAGTTCGTCTCATGTCTCTTTTCAGATGCAGAAGCAGGGTTGAGGGGCTGGTGTGTGTGTATATTTAGGGTGATTTTATAAAGCTGGTATTCTGGCAGCTGTCGATATACCTAAGCAGTCTTAGTAATTCCAGCATTGACCATTTTCCTGATTGCTCTGGGGCTCCTAATAAAACCAAAATTAAAAGTCAATTATTCAAATTAGGCTGAGAGTCAGTACTTTTTGAACAACAAAATTTTACAAGATATAACACAAGGTCAATTTATTACAATTATTTTTGGAATTTATTTTACATATTATATTTTATTTTTGGAATTTGAGCTAGTACCCCAAAACGCTTACCTAGTGCTTTAGGTGGGACGAAGTGGCACAACTAAACCCCCAGTTTATCAATATTTTTGAAGATCTAAAAATATGCATAATCAGTCTAATCTAACTCTAAAACATACCTACATACATCTACTTATAACAAAAATGAAGAAGAAAGAAGTCTCTACAGATGTGTATGTGCTCGTCCTCGCGGGCCGGCTCGGGTTGGATTTGGTTTTATGCCGCCCGAAGACATCGACTTACCGCGACCGGCCGGCGTCTCCTTAATTTTATTACAAGACCCCAACTCCAACAAAATGTCCTAATTGTGTCTCGAAAAACCAACCTGGAGAATGGAATTACCAATTTTGTTTCGTCCTTTTCTATGGAAGTTCGACGTCTTATTGGGTCGAGATTCCTTGTCTTGGATTTTGTGGACGGTTTCTTTATATACTTAGTTAGTTATTTACTTGTTTCTGTTATCAAGCTGTGGTGGTTTATTTTGCGTTGGCTTAGTATTATACAGGATAATTTTTTATTCAGTGCGTAAATTTTTACAGGGTGTTCTACCCATGAATATGAACAACATTCACTATGGGACCATCTCTGAAATCACGAAAAAAAAATCAGCAGATTCATACATTTTGGTCGAGTAGGTATTGAACTTTTATAAGAAACAGCAGATTTTTTTTTTGTGATTTCAGAGATGGTCCCATAGTGAAAGTTGTTCATATTCATGGGTAGAACACCCTGTGAAAATTTACGCACTGAATAAAAAATTATCCTGTATAGTGAGTATTTCAGAAGAAATGAAATAAACTGAAAATTGATGAATACTTAATTACTTCAGTATAACTTGAATGTAGGTATTAAGTAGTTGTCGACAGGTCCATAAAATGTAATTCATACGACAGATTAGCATATTCCAATTCCATCCCAGGTATTGTAATCCTTCTTCTGATTATTTTCCTATATTTAGACGGTACTTACCTAGTTTATAGTTAAATGAATTGATGACATATGAACAATCGGGGCACTCCATCAAAAGGGACGTGGTCTGCAGAGAGAGAAGTTATCACGGTGAGATTTTACAGAATAGATCAGCTGGTCAGCCTCAGGAACACTGCACTCATACTGGGTGTTAGATGTTTCAATTCTAACTTCCTAATCCATCCGACACCTCTCCTTCCTTACTTCTTGTCAGTAAGTGGCCGCTGCGCTCTTCAATAGGTCAAAATCCAAGAATAGGAACCTCATCGGTTGTTGACTGTTCTTTAGGTGCACATACTACCGACATCGTATTCTGTACCTGGACAAAAATTGAAGTCAGGAACAGCATGTTTTTCTGAAAACTTGTTTAAAATTGCGTAAAAATTTCGTCCTATCATAATTATGTCCTTTAATCAAATCTTCAACTATTTGTCTAGCAGCTAAGTATAGTTGGAGGACAGGTCGTTTTATTTGTTGGATTAGCTGCTTCGAGAACATACAGCCGCATCATGGTAAGACGAAAGTTTACCTTTTGCCGAGTGTTATCTGAATAGGTAAGTACCTACTGTGAAATTCGGATCCACTCACCAATCCAAAAAGAATCAACTTATTCATTACCTACTTTAAATTGCATAATCAGCCTATAACGTTCCCACTGCTGGGGCACAAGCCTCCTCTCAGTGAGAAGGAGTAGGCCGTAATTTACCACGCGGGCCCAGTGCGGGTTGGAAGATGTCACATGTTTTCCTTCAGAGTGTTGAAAGCAGTGGTGATTTACACAAAGTAAAGCGCCTGACTGGGTTCGAACCTGCAACTCGTAAGAGTCGTAAGTCGTCGCCACTGAGCCACCATTGCTGTCTTGCATTTATGTATTTTTTATAGCACACTGAAAATTAAAATTTTTCACCTACATTTTATTTAAACTTCCAGCCGAGTTTCGCACTCATAGCCATTAAAAAAAAATGAAAACGAGCATTACTATCAGATTGGGATGAATTTTGCTTATTGAAGAACATTGCATTCATTCTAAAATCAAGCAGGTGGCGGTTTGTGATCCACTATTCATTTACATCAAGACGAAACTAGTTTTAAGCCCGCTAAAATATTTAGTACTGACCAAGTAGTGCCATCTATTATTGAATAGTGGCAGATATTTTACAAACTATTTGAACTTGTTATATTTACAACAGCGCCATCTAGTGTCAAGTAGCTTTAGCACTTATAAAATGTTGTACCATCTTAGTACTTGAAACATTGCTAGATGGCGCTGACATAAATAATAAACGTAGTGTTGTCCCATTAGTTCTCCAAATAATGTGTTGGCGTAGCGTAACAGGTTTATAATTAAACGTTTACAATGTTTCCAATAAAAGCCTTTACGCGGCCGTTATCAGTCTAGATTAAAATTTAAAAAATGACAAACGCGTTACGCCAAATAGTCATAGTCAATTTCGATTTCTTTGAAATTACTCCTTTTTAATCATCAACAAACAGCAACCTATTATTTTGTTTCGCTGGAACATAAGTGCACGAATAGAAAAGAATCACCATTTATTGTTGTAGAATTGCAAAATTAAAATTGAACTCGGATCTTGAGTACGGATCGGACGTAGTGCGAAACCGCTATAGCGGTTACCCGTAACGATGTTTCGTTACTGCTGCGCCCAACACTACAAGTTTGACAGCAGCAGCGTCGCAGACGGACGTTGTCGGTCGGCTGAGTGACTTGACAATTGTTTATCAATCGATACGCAATAACTTCCAAACAAAGTGAAATTATACAGTATTTGTTTAGTATTTTGTACGAAGAGAACGAAACCAGACAGCACAAGATAAAACGAAAACTTTAAAAATGACAAACACCTTCGTGGTTTGTCTAATAGCACTCTTTTGTTGTACAAGTGAGTAAACTACTCTAAGCTGAATCGTATTTGTAATTATTTTCGTCCTTGTAATATTTGCAAACCTTAGGTAAATAACTTACGAATAACGCTGCTGGACTTTTTATGCAGTTCTCACAGGCTGCATGCAAAGTACCCTCTACCTATTGTTTCAAATCGTAATAATTATTTTCGCGTTACATAGTCATTTCATCGCGGTATTACGAATGCAGGCTGATTCATTATTGTCGAATCACTGCTGGAAATCATGCCAATTAAATTGGTACCTAGTTGCTCTTTAAATTCTAGTTGTTCATTGTTCTAATACTATTATTAATAAGTTGGTGACCTTAGATTATTCTCGAAAAACAACAAGCATTGTTTAACTAGACAAGATGTAGGTTTAACTATTGTGATATAACCAAAGGTACTTACCTAGAAATAATTTAATTATCACATGTTTGCTAATTAACTTGAAATAGTCATATTTGAACTCCTATACGCTACAATGTAATACAATCCTAACCTCTAGTAGTCAGTGAATGTTATCTGTAACTTTGTTGTGTAGTTGTGTGTTAGGGATCATATTTCCTGCTTTTAATCATTTCAGTAGCAGTCATATTGTGTTATATCTTTTATTATTTCCCTATAGCTAACTGCGGAACTAGGATATATTTTTTTTTTTGTATATATTTTTTATTTATTGTAATTCAGTCACAACCGGTAAATATAGATGAAATACATGGACTATGTATGTATGCACTATGTGTGTGTGTCATGTCTATGTATAACACTACGTATACAATGTGACTGGGTAACCACAATACTACCATTCAAAGCAGAATAGCGGTAACGTTAAAAGATATGGCGTAATTCCTAAGTTGCATGTTACAAATTGTTTACAAGTATCTACTAATGTTTCTAACAATTGATCAGTAATCTGTTTCATGTAAGTAGTCCCGTCTACTTAAATAATAAAAATAGTGTTAGTTGCACAATATGGTTTAATGGAATATTTGAATCTATTTGTTTTAGATAGGTTCCATAATAGCCCCAAATAAAAAAGTAAACAATGGGCTATCTATTAGGTAATGAATGAATAAACCAAGATTTAATAGGTACTAAATCCTTTTATTCATTTTTACTTACTATACAAATGAAAACACAGATTTTGTTTGAAACTTGCGTTAAATATGAACTGATTTAGAGCATTAAAATAGCTCAATCAGTGGCAATACTTCAACTATATCTGGAGCACATTGGGCACTTCCCACTAAGGCACTGACTGTCTGATATTTTTTGTCTGAAATTTGTTTTGATAGAAGAAAAATCTAAGAACAAAATGTTTCTATTGTTATTCCATTCCCAAGAACAGTGAACTAGTATGTTCTACATGTCCGCTTTGTTCTCTTATCAATTTCAGTGTTCACTTTATTAATTATTATTGTGAAGTAGTTTACAGTGATAAACAGCTGACCCCTCCCGACTTATTTTGCTGGCGTTATTTTTATTATTTGTCATTAAACTGAGATAAGCTGACTTATATTATTGTGTAGCATTTTATTACAGTTGTGATGCTTTGTTTCCAGATTTGTCGTTTGCACGACAAGTACCGAAGGAGTGTGCTAAGGGCCCATCAGTATGGTGTCAGAGCCTCAAGTAAGTTTAATTGCACAGTACATACATTTAAGAAAGGTCAGAGGGGTAATTCTCGTAATTTTATGAACATTCAGTCTGATCTCAGTTTCAATTTCTCAAAAATACCTCCAATTTCCCTACATTTTTGGCAAGTTTTTGACATTTGTTTGTCGCCGATATAAGACTGCGACTAGATTTTGAACCTTTTAAGTTACGAGAATTCAGGCCTTCAGGTGGATAGTACTTGCAACCAGCGATGACCAGAACAATAAACGTAAATGAGGCAAAAAGAGGATCATAGCAGGTGGTGTCTGTAGTTCCTACCTGCCCCCATAGGAAGAAGGCGTGAGCTTATGTATGTATGTACATATGTACATGTTGTATAATTGTATAGCACATGTGTGAGTACTATGTACATACTATAAAGCTACCATTTACTGGGTACGTCTTTCATTGACTTGAATGTGCCCTGGCAGCAGAGAGTATGTCATGCTCACTCAAATGTCTCGCTGATGGTGGCGCATGTGTTGGATCATTTGGCTCCCTTCAAAATGTTTGAGCTAAATGGTGCTAATCCATGCGTCATGTTCGTGAACGGGCGCCGTCAGTAGGGACTGGTCATCTCTTTGCTGCCATGGCTTATTTTAATTTAATTTAATATTTGAATAAATTGTTCTTATTTTCATTTTTTTTTAGTTTTTCATTACGGACGCTTTTAACGTTCTGCATCGTTCTCAAATGCATAATTTCTAACATGAATGATGTAACCAATACTTTGTAATTGTTTGTAATTGATTTAAAAGAGTGTCCATGGAGTTTCTTGCCCGTTCTTTTCCATAGGTACCTACGCTTTGGAATGGGCAACTAACTTCATTTTTCTGACTGACCGACCCCTTGACAATTCAAAAGTGCCTGTAATGGTTTAATTGAAATAAATATTTTGAGTTTGAGTTGAGTTTTGAGTTTGAGTTTAAAACTTAAAACTAAACTGATAAAGTCAAGAACACAATGATATCTATACAAAGGTAGCTTGAGTAGGTAGGTATTTGTAGTTTGTACACGTGGTTGTCACAAATAAATTCACTTAAAGAAAATATGTTCTTGTATATTTAATGAATTACATATTATTTATTAATTTGTAAGTAATATTTATTAATATTATCTACAAATTGTTACAAATTGAATAACGCAGTTCTTTTAGAACCTACAATCTACATAAACAAGTCTTTTACCAAGTACTTACATGTTGGTCATTAAAGTGCCATCAAAATACGTCATTGTGTCGATATTTCCAGTATATCATTAGATGTTTATATCAGAATGAACTAATATTTGTTTCTATTAATAAATATTCAAATTGATTACCCTTAAGTTCTGATTAAATTGCTCTAATCTAACATTGTTTCTGTTTTCATAAATAACTGTAGTAGAGCATATCGCTGTAGAGTGATTGTGCAAATACATGTTGGTCTGAAATATATGAAATCAAAATCAAAAGTTATTTATTCAAATTAGGCTGAGAATCAGCACTTTTCGAACGTCAACATTACATAAGACAGTTCCCAAAACGCCCGCCCTTCATAGATTCTATGGATAACATCCCTCACAGAGTATTCCTGTGTACAGTCAACAGCAAAAGTAGATGATCAAAATCAGAAATTCAATACTAATGAACGGAGTTCGCAGCTATATGGCAGCTGTACTAGTAGTAAATGTTTGGTATAATTTACAATCACATACTTTTGAATCACTTCGACGCCACACAGTTCTGACGCGAACTCGTTCATTAGTATTGAATTTCTGATTTTGATCATCTACTTTTGCTGTTGACTGTACCAGCAGTGGGGACTTATGCTATGTATATCTAAACTATTATAAAGAGAAAAGATTTGATTTTGTATGTTTGTTACGCTTTCACGCTAAAACGGCTAAACGGATTTGGATGCGATTTGGCACATGGGTAGACCATGACCTTGATTAGGACATATAATACTTTTTATTCCGATATTCTCACGGGATCGAGACTTATGCTGGTAAAACCGCAGGACGCAGCTAGTGCATATAATCAACATAAAGTCATACCAATTGAATGATTATTGACAATCTGTTACCTACGTCCGCGTCCGTTTAGTCACACCGCAAGGGGGAGATGTAATACTTTTGCATATTGGATGATTGGACTGTGTGTCATACTTTATGTGAAACAAATAAATAAAACAGTCAAGCTCAATTTTGCCATAGGCATTAAGCATGTGGAGTTAGTGTAAAAAGGGAAGAGTCTTATTAAATACTATACTTATTAGCTTTTGCTCGTGGCTTCGACTGAATGGAGGTTGGAAACTATCCCATGGAACGTACTACCGGGATAAAAAGTAGTTTTAACACTCCGTGTGCCAAACATCCAAATCCGTTCAGCCATTCAGGCGTGAAAGGGTAACAGACAGAGTTACTTTGACATTAATAATGATGATATTCGATCCATAATTACCTATTGATCGAAGATGATGATGATGAACAAAATTTCAACTCCCAAACTTATTAACATAAAGAACTTGAATATAGTACGTACGTAGTTGAAGTTTAGTAAGAAACCGATGGATGTTTTGGGTTAAAATATAATTTAGGTAGGTAATAGAAAACAAACTGTTCATTTATCAAATTAAATTTCATTCGACAACATCCATCGGTTTGTTACTAAACTTCAACAATATCCGACGCCCTGGTTACATATCTTCTTTGGTGACTATACATTTCTACTATTAGGAAATGTCATAAAACCTTTGGCCAGTCCAACGCCTTACTCGTTGTGCTATTTCCTCATTGTGCTGATTAATAAATAGTTAGGTAAGCAAAACCACTGAATCATCGCCTTTACGCTAACAACAAAAAAAAAAAAAACAACATCGTGCAACGTAAGATACCTTTATACCTACTTGACAACACACTTCCTTACCCACTTCTGCGTCACGTAGAGGGGCCATCCAGAAAATACGTTACGCATTAAGGGCGAGGGAGGGGTCTAAAAAGTGAGACATCGTGTGATAAGGGGGGGGGGGGGAGTCGTAGACTTTGTGATGTCACCATGTACAAATCTAAACTATTCAAACTAACTTCAAATATTACCAACTCTATCGATCTTAATATATATAAATTACGTGCCGCGTTGTTTGTCCGCGATGGACTCCTAAACTACTTAACCGATTTTAATCAAATTTGTACACCGTGTGCAGTTTGATCCAACTTGAAAGATAGGATAGCTTACCTCTCAATTTATGATCGCAATATTATTTTATTGCAAATTATTTGACAGTCACAATTATCTGTTAGCTCCAAACGGTTCTAACAGAAGTAATTTATATGGCAAAACAACGTTTGCCGGGTCAGCTAGTATTATAATAAGTTTTATTTTTAAATTGCAAAATATGTGTCGTCACACCAGTAGGGAGTCACACAAATATGACCACCTGTTACATTGTTACAAGGACGGGGGCTCTAACATCATGACATTTATGTGACGTGATTCATTCCCCTAATTACGTATGTGTGCGCAGGCGCGGCGCTGATTGCGGGGCCGTAGGTCACTGCACATCTACAGTGTGGGAGAAACAGGCTGAGCCGGTGACGGCCAACGACGTAGCCAACAAGTTCATCAGGCTCTTCAGGCAATTGAAGGATGTCAGGGAACTCATTAATGAGGTTGGTATTGGTTCAAATGTTGGTCTATTATGGTTTATAGGAGTTGAATGTTGGTTTAATTGACACATTGAATTATATCTCGGGCCTCAATGGGCACAACAGGCGTTGACGTTAATGTTGTTTACGCTTTTTGAGACTACATGCGGGTTTGTATGAAAGATTGAGATACAATTGGAGCTGATTGAATATACTATAATTATTTGGAGTGTGTGTGAATAATGCTACATTTGTTCAATCAGTTTATAACATTATTTGCGCTTCTATTTCAGTACATTATATTGGTGGCTGCAATCAAACATCCCTACCAAACGTGTTCTTGGACAGACCTTGTTACTTACTGCACATAAGAACTTAATAGACTCTCGCTCTCAATGTCAGGTTACCCATCCATGTCAGGGTACCCCACACATTCCGGTCTGTTTGACTTAATTCCGTTATCTACCTTATCTACAAATATGTCCCAACATCCTAAAACTTTCTTATTATCTTTCCTTACTCACATTCTTAGGACACGATCCTTATCAGTGTAGGATGCCTGGACCTGGGTTTGAATCCCAGGTTGAGTAACTTGATATTAGGATATTAACTACAAAAAAAAAAAAAAAATTGCCCTCGCTTTAACTGAGTTGTGCCTTACCAGTCATATTATTACATGGGTCATAATCATTGTTAGACGTGACGCACAAGAATGTCAAAATAATAGTAAACAAAACATTTAGGAAAAATGAGCATAGTATGGCTAATCTAATAGGTCATATTACAATTCAAATCCCTTCTAACCATAGGACTACCTGGCGTCGAGAGTATCATCAGAATGCCAAGATGTGCAGTACCCGGCCATCGCCAGGATCTGCAAGGAGAACACGGCGCAGCTGCAGCAGTACATCAACCATGTGCTGCAGTCGGACACCTCGGCCGAAACCATGTGCCAACTCATCGGCATGTGCAACAATGACAAGATTGATAATATCTTGTCTATGAATGTAAGAAAAAAGCGTTTCTTGTATGAAGACCCCCCCTTAAATTTCTATTAACTTTATTTTATTATTTGTTGTTATTGTTTGTTATCATAATGGGAACAGAAATACACACTGTGAGAATGTCAAGTGTCTACCTATTCCGGTACATGAGATACAGCCCCCTGCATGCTTCTTGTGGGAGATACAGCCCCCTGATATTCAGGCGGACGGACAGCGGAAGCTTAGTTATTTCTCGTTGGCACCCTTTGTGTACGGAACCCTATAAGGCGCGGTGCGACCCGCCAGTAGTGTGCGATAGTTCATACAAAATGTTCGAAAGTGATGTAGGAGGATTATTCCAATGCAATTACAAAATTTTACATAAAACCACACAACCCACCCTTGTGCAATCCGATATTCTGAGGTAGACCCAGCGACTTCAGCCTTTCTATAATGACTGTCATAGATAGATGTTCGTCATCTGGGAAAATACACCCTATGTTTATCGGTCACTGCTATGTTTATCAAATGTACCTATAATATCTATGAATGTGTTATGGGGAACGAAATATACTTACTATATTATGTGCGTGACTACTTCAATGAATGGTGTTTGTAGTAATCGTGTATCTTGTTATTACTGCGGGCGAATGGCGTGGGACCGGCTTGCCTGAAGCCATTTACAGCCAATTGAAAAGTAACAAGCCTTCTTAGTTACGTCAATAAGTTAATTCTTACATTTGGTTGTACCTAAGCACGTACTGATTAAATTTTTTTTTTTCGCAGAAGAAGAAACAAGTAGTGCCAAAACTCATCAAACACAAGGGTAAGTTTTTCGACACTTAAGTTACTTATTTTAACTTTTTTCGCATGTTGGTAAAAGTTATTTAAAAAAATCCACGGTAGGTAGTCTGTCTTTCCGTTTGATACAAACACGGCTAAACTACCTTACTTCAGTCAGCATTTCCGGAAAATTAAAATCTATAAGCGCAGGCGCAGCTAGACTTAATAAATCACTGGACCTACAATATCCCACGAAGCATGTAACATACACCAAAGTCAGGTAAATTATTTTTCCGACTACGGTGGAGTCCAAAAGGAGGTTACCTGAAGTTTTTTATAAAAGTGATTGCTTTCTCTTGAAATAATGTTAACTCGGTACTGTTTCTCTCATTGATACAGGAAAATGGCATTGTTCAGTTCAGCGAAAAATCAAGTTGTTGCCTCGTATAGCTGTAAGATAGCAGTAATTTACAGGAAACACTTTTTATTAGTTCATTCATGCAATAGGTAATTATTGGCCTGTTCTTTGGTGCAACATTTTTAGCAACACTTTGGAAAGACAGACACCTACAATCAAATAAATTTTATGTATTTGATTGTAGGTACTTTGACTCTATCTCTATAGACTCCAGAGTCCTGAACAAAGTAATCTTTGATCAGCAACGTTAACTTGATTTATAAAAACATATTCAGCGGTCATGTGCCTAGTTATTGATTCAAGTGTAGACTCAAGGTCTTTACAGTAATTTCCAGAACATTAAGCTTGAAAAATCAATTTTAGGTGTCGTAAAATTTTAGTAAAACACGCCTTGCGTGATTTTTAAACTTTTTGCAATAAGGCTTAAAAGTACCTACTATGAAATTAATTACCGCTTTATCACTAATTACCTATTTAACTACTTCAACTAACGAAATAGGTACTTAATTAATAGTAGGTAGTTTTTACAACATTTTTCAGCTTGTTTCCATAATTAGCTATTCTCGTGTCAGAACATGTGCCAAGACATGACTTTCATAATTTTTCAGGGGCAGTTAAATGTTCCCATATTGCTTGTTTATAAATGTTGCTGAATCTATATTTAGCACGGCTGATCTTTAAATAAATGCCCTTCCTAATTATTATTATTTTGCCAGATCAGGACACAGGTATAAGAATCACCGATCTGTTCCACTTCGCTGGAAACGCATAGTTGTATAAGCGTGACCTACGACAGTAAAATTATTTTATTATTATATATTTTCCCAAGTATGCTAAGGTTAGCTACCAAATCAAAAAGATTTGATATGACACGCGAGCTAATTAAAATTAATTCTGTAAACTTGTCCATCTACATAAGTCTATCTCATAGTCTCATAATCATAAGTCTAATTTACAGAATTAAAAAAATAATAGAGAAATAAATAAGAAAAATAATAAAGAAGAAATAATTAGATAATTGAGTAGATTCATGGGAATAATGGAATAGGTGGCGTGGTGGGATTATAATTTACGAAATCTTGCTCGCCAATGCGATGTCTAGACGTTCGTATTGCTACTAAATAGGGTCTAGGTCTAGGTCTAGGGGAATCACTGACATCGGTGAAGGAAAACAACGTAAGGAACCAGGTCAATTGAGTTTGACGACACGGTTGGCGTAGTGGCTGAGCGATCGACTGCTGCGCTGCGTGTCGTGGGTTCGATTCCCGCACGGAACAAATATTTGTATTGCCTACAGGTAGATGTTCCCGGTCTAGCTGTTTGTGTATGTGAGTTTAAATGTTTGTAAACGCACCCACGATACAGGAGTAATTCCTAGTGTGGGGCAGTTTAAAAAAAAATTGTAACACACGATCAATCACAATCTGAATGGTATTGAAGGATATTGCTAATCCATTGCTTTACACGAAAAAGTTGTCTGCTCAAAGTAAACAACACAATGAAAGTTGTTGAACTGTCAAAATGAAAGCCATTGCTACTGCATGAGCAGTTCACCGGATTCGCAATTTACCTGGTTCTCGATTTACCAGATTCTGAATTGACCTGATACTCAACACACTGGATTCTCTACTCACCAGATTCTCAATTCACCAAATGGTAAAACATTTGGTGAATTGAGAATCTGGTGTTAGGTAACAAATTGTTTATTCATACTATATTTTATAAATTAATTATTTAATTTAAATTTAAAATTAAAAAAGAAACTGTTATTCCAAAGTTTTATGTTTTCACTTCTGTCGGCAGTCCCCATGACTGCCTATTTCTTTTTAATATTTTGACCATTTATGATTGTGCATGTTCATCAAAATCATTAGAAAACCAGTGTCAGACAGCACTTGTCTGGCGTTAATGCTGAAATGAACCTTTTTCACACACTGTCGTTGTTAAAACATTTTTTATTTTTTTTTATTTTGTTATTTGTATTTTGTGTTTCACGAACTGTGTCCAAATAAACATTATTCATTCTATCTTTCTTTTAAAATAGGAGTACCTACCTACTTACTAATTATTTTTCATTGAATAATTTTATTGATAGAAAATATACATAGATTTGTGTTACATTTTTGAATTTCGTTTCTCATTGTACTTTTGAAGAATTTAGTGAGTTGAGAGTCTGGTGATTTGAGATTTGGGTAAGTTGAGAAACAGGTTAATTGATAATCTGGTGAATTGAGAATTTGGTAAACTGCTCATGAGCCATAATGTGTTACGCAATTACCCAGCAGGACTTTTATTTAATATAGGACTGAAATCACCAATCCTCCTCAAGCAAGCATGGTGATCAATGATCATGTTTTCTCTGCATGAAAAGAGGACTTTGCTCAGTGGGACAATAATAGGCTATTATTATTATTTATTATATTTATTTCTTAGGGGGCTATAAACGTTGTGTTTGATGATCATTGCGAAAGTATCTACTAAATATGCTCTTTTATTTCAGGCAACCTGTTAGGCAGCTCCCAGTGCACTTGGGGACCGTCTTACTGGTGCAGTAATTTCAGGTAAATATAAAAGAAATAGTTAATACATACATTATGTAAATGACATGTTTTTCCTGCTGTAACCGCAATTTATATGCACAAAGTAAAAACAAGATGTATTTACAGGTATTATAGGTTTTATTTAGGATTTGTTCGCTCTGTCGTGGACAATTATGTTTGTTTCTTACGTAAATTGTAGCTAGTAAGTATTCAAAATTACAATAACAATAAATAAGGATGAATTTGAATTAATTTTCCCGAATAGGAAATCGCCACCTATTACTTATATTTAAAATAATGCATAACATAAAGTATAATTTTATTATGAATCAAAACACAGCTTAACAATAAATACATAAAATAGGCTCAAGAATATGTTTGTTTGAACGCGCTGATCTCTGGAACTACCAGTCAAATTTGAAAAAATCTATTCGCATTTGATAGCCCAATTCTGGAGGAAGGCTATAGGCTATTTAACATCACGCCTCGCATCAAGCCCCTTAGGAGCCAAGCAAAGTAAAAGAAAAAAAGTCTGAAAGTACAGTAAGCGAAAACGAAATAATAGCACGGGCAGGCGATACAATGCAACGGGGTATGTCGAAGGAACAAATTTCACGCGGAAGAATTCGCGGACATATTCATACAATTCGCGCACACAAATTCTTTCACACTAAGAAGCTAGCTTCTTAGTGTACTTCTATGTTTAAAAGCTTTCATGTATTACACAACAATGCTGCAACACACAATGCTACAATGCTGTTATGATGAATAAAAAATTTGATTTGATTATCAAAGACCGTTAATTTTACTTCAAATGAACAAAAACAAGAAATAATCAAAACATTTTCTTCATCGTGTCGCTGGCACAACTGAATTTTATATCTTGTTGGCCCAAAACTTTGCCACTTCCACGGCGTTGTCAGTGGAAGCGCAGAGGTCACTTTGACTTCATGTTTTGGGACCCAGAGGCCGGAGGCAGGAGGTGGAAAATGGTTTGCGGCATAGCTCCACGATCACACCCTACTGCCGTTCCGCGTGTTTTCATAACATGCAAATATGTTTTATTAGCATCTTAAAGCACTAATAGTATCCGTTGTCTGACCATTGTTTCTATATAAACGGTACAATCCGTTAGAACAATTATTCAATTATGTTGCACAACATCTATTGCCATAGCAAATCGCCTTAGTAATGTTTTTGTAAGCAAAATTGCATTATGATATCCGCAAAATTGTTTAGCCCCTCTCATCTTAAGTGTTGTAAAAGTCGACTAGGGGATTTATTCATAAAAATTACCAGTATTGCAAAGATTGTGCGATCGCCCTTTAGCAAGCGACGGCGTTGGTGATTAGGGTAGTTTACCCTCACTTCCGTTCACCTGGGAACCTAGGCCTGCTGATAAAGACAACTGTTCCTATAAAAAATGTATTCCTATTTATATCATAAAACATCTCTGCCTTTCTGTTAAGGGCCCTTAAACCTGGAGATTAATTAATCTGATTTACTTAGGTAACAGTGAATACTGTGGCTAGGTCATAGGTTTTGTTGGGAAAATACCTATTTGAAAAAAATCTTAAATTCTTTCACTTATTGACATACTGCTTACAGCCTAACCGCTGGGTCTAGAAGCTATTATGAAAGTGAGCACTACGGAAGGATGTTTGAAAATTCCCCCCTTAAGGGGTTAAATACGGGATGAAAGCTTTTATGGAAGTTTATCATTTTTGCCGATTGGAATTCTTATCGGACACAAGGTTCTAGAGAATAAGCAGCGTGCGTAGCCGAGTGCTCAGCTAGATATTGATATTTATTCTTAAGAACAATAGTTCAATTAGATTGCACAATACCTAAAGCCGTAGTAAACTGTACTACTTTTATGCAGACCGCTAATTGGCAATACAACGAGCGGTTTGCAATTCGTATCAATTCTCGTGTTCGGGTACAATCGATTGTAAAACATTTTACATAACTGCGTTGTATAACCCGTTCGCTGTCTAGTTACATTGGTAACTAATAATCGAATAATACGCGTCGAATTCATTTCAACAAGTTTTCATTGAATTTCATCGCTGTTTCTGGTTGTAGTACGGTTGATGAAAATGTTATACTTTAGATTAAAATCTTAATTTAATTTGAAACAACAATTATGAAACATTATGGTTAGATAACAAGTATGAAGATTGTAATAATATTTTATGTATCAATCCAAAAATAGAACAGGAAGATTGTATATGATTGTAGATTGATATGTAGCAATCCAAAAATAGAATAGGAAGATTATTTTTAAAAGTGTGACTGTACATAACCCACTTTTAGCCGTAACTTATTGCACAGTAATGATCACAATCGTACGTAATATTAATATTATGAAACAAAAAACAATATTAGACAAATAAGATTTAATCTTCTAACAATATTTGGTCTGATGTAAAAAAAGCTTGCAGGATTTGAGGATTAATATATTTTTCGTATAAAGGAACCGTCAGTGCCGGATTAAGCCAGCGCGGGGCCTGTAGCAAATTTTACCTACAAATTTTTTGGTAGAACTTTGTTTAAAGTTTTAAAGTTTACAAGATAAAACAGAACTTTATCATAATAGTTTTAGTTGTGTATCGATTTTCACTAACACACTCTTAACAAATACGTTTTTTCCGTTCCATATCAGTTGAAGTACTTGAACCAAATTACTTTCGTCAAACAATGCTCAGTATCGTAGGTACTTTTGTAAAAACCTACATGATTCATTTTTCGCATATCGCGTGATTTAACAGTGATTACAAGTTCTGAGAGACTGCAAGAGCGAGCAAACCAAGCTCAAAATTTTTTAGCATTCCGCCTCGGAGAGCTTAAGTTTCTTTTGACCATTTTTATCTAATATTTCAATGGACCTAACGGTGGTGTAGGGTACCATGACATGTTTTTTGTACGTCCAAGCGCGGGGCCCCACAGCGCGGGGCCTGTAGCATTTCCTACACCTGCTACGTGACTAATCCGGCACTGGGAACCGTCATTTTATATTCTGCAAAACTTATAAAATGCCACGCTTGGCATACCTCGCTGATTCATCATCCTATTAATGCGAAGGTCGCCCGTTACACCTGTAGTGCTCATTCATAGAGTAAGGCTGTGACGTGAGCAATCAATAGCTCAATACAAAACTTTGCTGTAGCCCGACTTCATTTTGAAATATCCTAGTGCCTGGTTTACTCCCTCAATTACCTACCAGCTATTGATTTGACATTGTTATCTATTTAAGCGAGTTTCTTTCCTGACTGCATGTCCAGAAACGTGATATAGAACCAAAACTACATAAACTTCAGGTTAAAAAACCAGAAACCGAGGTTAAGTTTACTTAATAAAAATCGTAAATTAAAATTCATTCACGACAGACAACGCACAGCCAACTGCTGCGCTAGGTCCAAAAGCATGATATTTTGCACAAGATAAGTTCCTAATATAACGGAGAACAGATCTAAGGAAGGATTTTTGAAAATTCATCCCCGAAAGGGTTGAATAAGGGATGAAAGTTCGTCATTTTGGCTAACGGGAAATACTATCAGACACACGGCTTGTTACAAATAATTCTCGTTTCCTAACATCACACCTTTCTTCTCCAGCACCGGTCGTGAATGCCGTGCGACACACCACTGTGTGACCAAAGTATGGCCCAAGATGGTGGTCGCGGAAGACACCGACAGCATCTGCAAGATCTGTACCGACATGGTGCAACAGGCAAGAGACCAACTGCAGAGCAACGAGACACAGGTAAATATCTTCTTTCAATAATTTTGTACGCGTCCTTAGGTTTGGGTACAGGCACATGAGCTATTTCTGCTTTATCTCTGGAATGGCAACGCATCTGTAGTGCCTCTAGTACTGTAGATGTCCATCAAATCAGCTTGTACGCATCCCATATATAAAAAATGATCTATAAAAACATTGATAGAATGCGGGTTTTTGCTGTGTTATTGTTTCGAATTCAACTCAATCACTATTAGGTAAACCGGGAATCGGTCAATTCTATTGGAGCACGCTAGTGAAGCATGACACGAGATCCATACTAAGCTGTTTTTATTAGATGAGGAAGTCGATAATTATTTTCTTTGAGTCGTCTACCTTTCTTTATGTCGCTGTTTGTTTGAGACCATAACCTACCCAAACTTACTCATGCTTGCAAAAACGAAAAAAAAAAAATACTAATAAAAAAATATCAAGACTTTTTATGACTTTATGCATAGTCACTCCAGATGATTATAACCTTATAAAAAATATAACTAGTAGTAGAAAACTTCGCTATTCTATTATTAAAAAACAGTTAGCCATATCACCATATCTCAGCCAGTAATTTTTGTCAACACTCGCGACTTGCGAGTCTCTCATTATCTTAGAGCAAACAAAGGTTGAACTTACACTTTGTTGAGTGTAAAGTCATTGTCCGATAGTAACACGACGCCCACGTAACATTGTTTTATAAATACTGAACAATTATCATAAAGAGGCATGATCGGAAGATCGAAGAATGACCGAGTAGGATTGGCTACCTTTTATTACTTATTATAATCAGCCTGTAACGTTCTCATTGATGGGACAATGGCCTCCCCTCTGAGAGAGGGTGTTTGAGACTATTTAAATCTTTTAGACTGATCTACTCATATCTAAATCCTACTAATATTATTTATAAACGCGAAAGTTTGTTAGGATGAAGTTGTTGAAGATGTATGTTTGTGTGTTGCTCTTTCACGAAAAAACTGCTGAACGGATTTGGATGAAATTTGGCACACAGATAGTTTATAACCAGGATTAACACATAGGATACTTTTTATCCCGATATTCCCACGGGATCGACACTTATGCGGGAGAAACCGCGGGGCGCTGCTAGTTATTTATAAGTTTGTAGGTCCAGTCTAGGTGAGCCATCTAATCTAACTTGGCTTACAACCAACAGGGATATTTTTTCCTAAAAAAAAATGTAAGCACAAATAATGAAAAAATAAAAAAAAAAGGAATAAGGAAGCGAGTTTCTGAATAAAGTATTGTCTTATTATTTATGCAAACAATTCACCCGTAAACGGCTTTCCATTGTTTTTGCTACTGTGACTAACTGGATACATTCATAAAAAAGTTGTGATGCGTACGATTTCATTGTTTCAAAACATTGATTCTCTATTATTCCCTGTGATTGGCGTCAGGTTAGGTTAGTTAGTTTTAACTTATATAAATTTATTTAACTTATATAAAAATAATTAAGTAGTATAGTTCCAAAAAAAGTCGGCCAGCATTATCATTATTATTAAAAAAAAAAAAAAAATTCTAACATTTTAAAAACTCTTGTGTTTTGTTTTCTTTTATTTTTGTCTTATGTACTTATTGCATTTAGCCAGCAACATTGATATTTTGACCAATGACAGACTTTGTATCTCTAATTGACCTCTTACTTGATAGATGGAAATGTAAGAAAGAAATTCTATGAATTATATTAATGCACATGTTTTCAGATTCTGCTCTGGGCATTAAATTTAATAGTAAGTTTGTATATTCTGCTAACGTTAGTAATTAGCGTGATGTTGTTTATGCATACAAGATTATCTATGTTGTAGATACTTTGTAGTTAATCATTATGAAAGTGAAACCATATCTTTATCTTTGTTCTTTGAATGTTGTTTTTTTTTAATTATCATTAGTTATTATTTTATTAGGCTTTGGTCAAACAACTCAGCCTACTGCAGTCCACTACTGGACATGAGTGTTGTGCGCAACCTGGGGGAGCCCAGGCTGTCCCAGCCACCTCTTTCAGGTCGTCCGTCCATCTAGCTGGAGGGCGTCCCACACTACGTAGTTTTTTTAGACTTACTACAGCCAAATTAGATACACCAGTAAAATACGAAATTTGGTTCTCAAAAGTATGTCATGTGATTAAAGAACCTGTAGGTGAAACTAAACTACATAAATACAAATAATTTGCTTTTTAATAATATGTTCAAGCAGTCTTTGAATAAATTTATAACGTTGTGTCGTGATCTCTTGTGAAGTTGCAATAAAATATTGGTAAAACAGCAATGCGTTACTAATTATTTTTTAACAGGCAGCGAGCGTCACTGTAAAATATTTATTTATTTTTATTTATTTATTAAAATGCCTTAAAACTATAATTACAGGTCTTACTTAACCTAATGCGATAGCCAAGTCACACACACAAAATTAAAAATAAGTCACTAACTACATCTCAAGTTCATAAAGATCATTGTTTTGTCAATATGATGTATTATTCGCTGGATCATCATTAAGGTCAATTATGGTGGCGAGTATAGCTACTGATCGCGACGATAGGTCGTGGTGGAGCAAAATGAAAGTGTAGCGGACTGTATAAAAGGTATAATGACATATGATAAGTATAAAATTACAACGGTCGGTGGAACTTAGACAAGAGCGATATTAAGACGCGCAAGCGCAGCCGTGCACGAAGGAGAGCAACAGCTGACTGTCGTGGCGGTGTGGCGCGGGGGCTCGCGATCGGCCGTCGGCCGGCTGACTCCCCGCTGTCCCCGCACCCCTCGTTCACTGCCGCCAGCGCGCGGCGATGTTGAGTGGAGCGCTAGCTGTCTCAACATACTCCCCCCGTTGAAGAGTCTTCAACAGAAGAAACCGGCAGCGGGCAGATGGTGTTGAAGGCGCGCCGGATGACACCCTTTCTTGTGAGGATGTCGGCGACCCTCGCGATGCCATCTCTGCCTGGGAGAACGTGTGTGATGCGTCCTAAAAGCCACATAAGAGGAGGTAAGGTTTTGTCCTTTATGATGACCAGTGTTCCTTCCTTGAGCTCGCCAGACGACCGGCACCATTTTGTTCTCTCCTGTAGCCACAAAACATATTCATGTGAGAAGCGAGCCCAGAAATGTTGCTTCAAACATTCTATTCGGCGAAATCTTTGGAGACTGTTGACGTTGACGTTCTGGATCTGTGGATGAGGCAGCATAATTAGAGAACGACCAATAAGGAAGTGTGCCGGGGTTAAAGGAGCGAGGTCGGAAGGGTCGTTGGACAGTGGAGTTAAGGGCCTTGAGTTTAAAATAGCCTCAACTTGAATTAAACAGGTAGCCATTTCCTCAAAGGTAAGGTTTGTTAAACCCAAAATGCGTCGTAGATGATGCTTGGTGGATTTAACTGCAGACTCCCATAGGCCTCCGAAGTGTGGAGTGTACGCAGGTATAAATGAAAAGTTTATGCCGGGGTCGATGTTGTTGAAGTTTAAGTCTTGCGAAAGTAGCCTGGCCAATTCATTGAAAGCACCGACAAAGGTGGTACCGTTGTCGGAAAAGATGTTACGGGGTTTTCCCCGTCGAGCAATAAAGCGGTTTAGTGCAGCTAAGAAAGCTTCCTTTGTAAGATCCGACACAAGCTCGAGGTGGATGGCTCTCGTAGCTAGACACACAAACACACAAATGAAGCATTTGATGAGCCTACATCCCCTACCTTTCCGGTCAGCTATCATGATGGGACCGGCGTAGTCTACCCCTGTGTCTAAAAAAGGAAACTCCAAATGTAGACGCTGCTCTGGCAGATTACCCATGATAGGCTGAATTGTGTTGGCCTTGACTCTGCAACATTTTACGCATTGATGTGTGATCTTTTTAGCCAAGTTCCTACCCCCAATAGGATAGTAGTGATGACGAATAGTGGCCAATAAGAGCTGTGGCCCAGCATGCAAAAGGCGTACATGAAACATGTTGAACAAGAGAATGCAAATTATATGAGAACTAGACAATAAAATTGGATGCTTAATGTTATAATCATAAAATGAATTGTTTAATCTTCCTCCAACACGAATTAAATTAGAAAGAGTATCAAAGAAAGGTGACAAAGGCAATAGCTTATTCTTTGCTGGTAACTGTTTACCCGATTTAAGTAAGTGATACTCTTCCGGGAAAGATTCCATTTGACTAAACCTTAATAATAAGTTTAAGGAATTATTAAGTTCAGTAGAAGTTAGTGAACCAGACTCACATGACTTCTTATTGCATTTAAATATGAATCGCATGACATATGCCGTCACACGCTGTAATGTGCTAAACTTTGAAAGTTTTGAAAATAACGCAGTAATAGGACTTTCAACAATGTGATTAGAAACATGACAAGAGGAGACTGTTTCCGGTAACTCAGAACTATTTTGATTTGATTCAGGGAATTGAGGCCATGCAGACATATCTTTGCTAAGAAATTGTGGTCCTGACCACCACAATGAGGACGACAACAGCCTGTCAGTTTTAAGTCCACGCGAAGCGAGGTCTGCGGGGTTTTCAGCTGACGGAACATAGTGCCAAGCCTTTCCTCCTACAGTTTCCTGAATTTCAGACACACGATGACGAACGAATGTCTTTAGTTGGGTTGGTGAAGTAGATAACCATCCCAAGACGATGGTGGAATCACACCAACAATGGACTTCATCAAAATGTAATGTAATTGACTGACGAACCTTTGAGTACAACCGTGAACCCAACAACGCACCACACAGCTCGAGCCGCGGTATTGTTGTGGATTTGATTGGAGCTACCTTGCTTTTAGCGGTAAGGAGATGTACGGTAACCTCGCCGTCACTCGAAACACTGCGAACATAAACACACGCCCCATAAGCTTTTTCGGAAGCGTCACTGAATATATGCAGTTGTAGACGGGACGCAGATTCACATAACACCCACCGAGGTATCTTGAACTCGTTTAAAAGGTGCAGACTATTTTGAAAGTCGTTCCAAGCATACTGAATATGTGTGGGAACAAGTTCATCCCAAGAACATTTGGCCAGCCACAGATGCTGCATGATAACTTTGGCTTCCACTATGCATGGAACGACAAGGCCAATGGGATCAAAGATTTGTGCTATGGTTGACAAGATATGACGTTTAGTAGCCTTGTCAGTGGAGTTTAAGTTGATAGAAAATGAAAACGTGTCACTTAAGCTCTTCCATAGGAGCCCCAGAGTCTTCGACTGCTCGTTGTCGCTCAGATCCACAACATCAGAGACGTCGTGTTCACCGCTAAGCGCCTGCAGCACCTGACTGGAGTTGGATCGCCATTTCCGAAGATTGTACTGTGCTGACCGAAGAACATCGTCAACACAGCGGCCTTTTTCCAAAGTTTCTGAAACAGATGACCCACCGGACAAGTAATCATCCACGTAGAAGTCACGTGCTATCGAAAACTTTGTTGAAGAATCTGAACACTCTTCAGCTAGTTGAAGTAAACACCTGGTAGCTAAAAAGGGTGCCGATGCCGTGCCATAAGTTACGGTATTAAGTGTGTACTCCTTTAACGGATGAGTTGGTTCTGCCCTCCAAAGGATCTTTTGTAAAGGACGGTTGTTGTCGTGAATAAGAGTTTGTCGATACATTTTTTCAATGTCCGCACTTATGACAATTTTATGTTGACGGAATCGAAGCAATATAGACAACAAATCATCCTGGATAGGGGGACCAACCATCTGTATTTCGTTAAAGGACTTACCTGATGTGGTTCTGGCGGAAGCGTCAAAAACTACCCTTAATTTGGTGGTGGTTCTTGCCTCCTTCAGAACACCATGATGTGGTAGATAGTTTGAACATGTTGAGTCGAGTGGGCGCTTAGTAGATTCAGACATGTGCCCCAGCTCTATGTACTCGTTAATAAAGTCAACATATAGGCTTTTAAGGCGAGGATCTCTACCCAAACGACGTTCAAGAGATAGGAATCGCTGCTTAGCCATCATGTATGAATCACCCAATGCGTCCAGTGACTCTTTGAAGGGAATACTTACCACAAATCGTCCATCAGAATTACGATATGTGGTATCTATGAAGTGTTGCTCACATGATCTCTCTTCACCAGAGTGTTTATGTATAGACGACACAGAATCTAACTCCCAAAACCGATCTAAATCTACTTGTAAGTTATTATTGTGCATACAAACATGTGAAGAGGAATCAGACTGATGATATGCACCCGAAATGAGCCAACCGAATTTTGACTCAAGCAAAGTGGGCTTATGAGTACCTAATGCGATACGGCCAGAGCCTATGATACCCCAAAAGACTTCCGCACCGACTAGGACGTCGATTGAAGACGGAACGTAATAAGTGGGGTCGGCAAGACGCACGTTCGTAGGTATACAAATATTGCTAGTATCAACAAAAGTATTAGGAACTGATGCTGAAACTTTCGGCAATACGAGGCAGTCAATGTTCAGTTCATACTCACTATCATCAATTGATTTTAATGACACTGAGCATCCCTGAGTACAACTAGAAACTTGATAATTTATACCTGTTACCTTGGACTTGGTAATGTAGGTAGGAACATGTAGCTTACTAACAAAGTCCTCCGAGATGAAATTTGTTGTGCTTCCACTGTCCAGCAAGACTCGTGCTGTATGGTGATTACCGTCAGCGCCGGTCACCCTCACGAGAGCTGTGGAAAGTAAAATTACTCGAGATGTAAACGATTGGCTAGCTGATAATGCAGTGTTGTGTGCACTAGGAAGAACATTATCACTATCGACATGTAATAAAGTGTTGTGTTTTTGACGACAATATTTACAATGACCTAATTTGCATCTGGAGACATCATGACCTGGACGAAGACAGTTCATGCACACTTTTGAACCCTGAGCCTTTGTAATACGAGCCTGTACCGAGAGACTTTTAAACTGCTCGCATGCAAAAATAAAATGATCCTGACGACACATGGGACATGACAATGGTTTTAAAGGCTTTTCAGGTACCACAGCACTGCTCTTAGATTTGGTCGCAGGTGTAGTGTGTTCATTCTTGGCTGTTGCTATCGGCTTAGACTCTTCAAGAGTCTCCAGTAAGTCGGCTCTGCTACTGATGAAACTAGTGAAAGCAGATAACGTAGGAGGTTCGGAAAAAGTGTTTCTGTGCTCTTCCCACTGACGATTTGTAACGTGATCGAGCTTACTGGTCATTATGTAAATGACAAGCACATCAACGAAAGCGTTTTGAACAGGTTGACCAAGGGTTGCCAAAGCCCTAAGATTTTTATTTGTTGTGTCAATTATGTAACGTAGTGACTTACTTGACTCTCTATCTATAGGCTGAACGTTAAATAGTGCTTGCACATGATTGTTGACAAGCAATCTTTTGTTGTCATACCTCTCACAGAGTAACTTCCAGGCAGCGTCGTAGTTTTCTGACCTGAAGTCAAGATTATCAACAACAAGAGAAGCACTACCCTTTAAGGAGGCACGCAGATAGTGTAACTTATTTATTTTATCCAAGGATGTGTTGTTGTGTACTATAGAAACAAAGGTATCTCTAAACTCCAGCCAATCATGATAGCTACCTGAAAATTTGGGTAAGTCAATTTTGGGTAAACGAATTGAATTGTGTTTGTGTGTACTAGTAATACAAGAATCCACCTCGCTTGCGGAGTCCCCCTTAAGAAGCTTTCTTGCGCCGGTGATCAGCTGGCGTGCAGTAGCCACCAAGCCGTAGTACAGCTTTTCAAACTCTTCGCGTTCCGCATATTGCTCGCTGGGGTCATCCACCAACGCCTCCAATTCATCCTGTAATGCATCATATTTCTCATAAAGGCTTTCAAATATATTAAGTCGGTATTCGATTTCGATGATTTGTACCTCACTCAACTTTTCGCAAGACTTAGAAATATTTAAATAAGAATTAAACTGCGTAAGCTTGGCTTTAATTGAAGCTCGCTTCTTAATAAAACTTTTAATGTCAGCCATGACAATGAAAATTTAGCAGTTGAAGTAAGAAAGAGAGGGTAAAAGAAAAAAAAAAAAAACTATTATAATAATGTTAAAGTGAAAATTACTGATAGTAAACGATTAGCAATAAGTTGTGAAGTATGCACAGGAGCTATAAGCAGCACGATATGAGATTGCTATTATAAAAGCGCTAGGCGTTTCCGATCGAATCTGCTGAGTAACGCAAAGCGAATGATGCAATGTCTTCCTTACACAAAAACAAATTAAATTCAATTCAATTAGATGGAATAATGCAAAATATATTAATTGGAAATAGTAATGAACACGATTAAGAATAAGAATGTTCTAGATAATAAGACTGATTGAATAAAAATATCAAATGAATAAAAATTATCAAACTCACTGCTATTTGACTTATTTAAACCTGTGAACCTACTGTATAAAACAAAGGAAACTGTTTAAACAAGTTGATAGGCTGAAGATAGGTAATGGATTGGCGAAATTACTAAATTGAAATGTAACTATTATATAAGTTGTGACTAAGCAAAATGATTAGGCAAATGTTGGAACAAAGGAATTGGAACGTTCTCACGGTTTTATGCTGTCAACCTCTGATGATGAGCTGACGGCTGTGGCTCCGACGTGTAGATCCTGGAACTTTTCCAGCTGACGAATGTTGTCATAAAGTTGTCTTCAAAGTTCCCCAAGTTCCGACGATCTTTTCTTGCGCCGCCCGTTGGTTTGAACTCGATGAAGACGGCTGCCGCCGTATCGACGTTCACGATGACCAAATGCAGGCGATGACACGTAGAAACGAAGACCTCTTGTGAACTTGAACTCGAAGATGAAGTCTTTTGTTCTCGAACCGACGAACCGTTGATTTTAAATTTTGAAAGTTGCCGTTTTTTCTTTGTTCGGTTCAAAATGTTAACGGTAGAAGGACCAATGATCGCGACGATAGGTCGTGGTGGAGCAAAATGAAAGTGTAGCGGACTGTATAAAAGGTATAATGACATATGATAAGTATAAAATTACAACGGTCGGTGGAACTTAGACAAGAGCGATATTAAGACGCGCAAGCGCAGCCGTGCACGAAGGAGAGCAACAGCTGACTGTCGTGGCGGTGTGGCGCGGGGGCTCGCGATCGGCCGTCGGCCGGCTGACTCCCCGCTGTCCCCGCACCCCTCGTTCACTGCCGCCAGCGCGCGGCGATGTTGAGTGGAGCGCTAGCTGTCTCAACACTACCGTTAAATTAAGTAATTGAATTACGCATCGGTAAAACCTAAGTACGTTTATACATAATAATAATAATAATATAATATCCCTGGACATTTCACACAGCGCCATCTAGTCCCAAGCTAAGCAACCTAATGCTTGTGTTATGGTAACAAGATGGCTGATAAACTACTTATATACATTTTTTTTTTTGTAAATACATACATATTATAGATAGAAAAACACCCAGACTCGGAACAAATACATGTAGGTCATACAAATATTTGTTCCGTGCGGGAATCGAACCCGCGACACGCAGCGCAGCAGTCAATCGCTTAACCACTGCGCCAACCGTGCCGTCAAAATACATACAGGGTGGCGATTAGGTTATCACATTAAATTGTACAGCAGGTATTACAAGTTGTTATCAGTCCGTTAAAATAATAAAATAAATAATTTTACTAAAATTAAGAAAATGCATTTTTCAAACAAAATAAATGGAGTTATAGTTGGTAAAAAATAAATCATCCTTTAGAATATTAGTTTACTGACCTGTAAAAGCGGCAACGCCGCAGCGTCGCGCCGGCAGAGCACGCGCCGTACCTACGCGAGGTACGAGTACGAGTACCTACTTGTGGATGTAGGCACGCGCGCGTGGTGCGTGCGACAGTAATTCAACATTTTCACAACATACTTACGATATTGTTTTATGAAATAATCACAAATTAACTTTAGAAATCTCCACCTAAATGCTCAATTATTAAGTATTTTAATTTTTACGTTTTCAAAATGTCCACCGTACTTGTGTACACAAATGACATCGTCTTACGATATTATTTCGGACTCTTCAGAGTAGGCTTCGCGGCTAAAATTTTTAAATTGTCGAAGGCCCCAATTATTCGAGATTTTAAATCGTCCATAGTCGTCACTTCAGTAGCGTATACCTCATTCTTTAAATGTCCATTGCCCGAACTCCAAATCATATCGGTGTACTCCGGCGATGCGAAATTGATTCGAGGTATCTTGTTGGAAACACTAACACAATGAAAATAGCTAAACCGTCACACACACCACCTTCACTAACCTATCCTATTCCTATTACTAAAATAAATTTAACACAAAACAATGTCCACAAAATAAAAACAATAACAATACTACGAAGGGCGCGTGCGCCAATCGTCAACTATTCCTCAAGGATTTTGGCGGCGGACTATGTGACTCATTCGTCGCACGCGCCAAAGAAATGCCTACAAGCACACCCCCGTACCCCGTAGCATTTCGCGCATAGAAATTTATACCTTAAGTCGTCAACCGTAAGAATATTTTTGCATATTTTTTTCATACCTCTCATGCGGTCCCTTTTCATCTTTTAATTTTGCGCACAAAAAACGCCTTCAACTATTAGCCGTAAGAAGGCGGTAAGGACATTTTTCGCTTGAATTTTTTACGTTTCTTGTAATAATAGTTTGTAAAATGGTAGTTTAGTAGTGCTTGTAGGTAATTCGGAATGGCAACGTTTGAAGTTTTGAACTATCTTCACCGGCCACGGGTCTTTGACCTACTTTTATTGGTCAGCTGATTATGTTTATGCAATACATGATGTTGTGAAATATTAAAATGAAAAAAAGGGTCCTGCGGCTATAATATTGTTTATTATTAAATTATTTTAATTGAATATGATAAAATACCTAATATAGAGTACGTGGTTTCAATTAATGTGATAACCTAATCGCCACCCTGTATACAATAAATACATGGGTAATGGATATACTTATGTAAGGTCTATTCAAATTTATGTTTCAAATTGATGTTATTTCAAGTTAAACAAATATCAACATTAGTGAAGTGACAATTAAGTTGATTTCAGAGTGACTAGTACTAGTGAAAAAGTTATAAAAATGTTTGAAGTTGTAGCGTATACTGAACTTTATTATGTAGGTATTAAAGTAATTTTTCCAATAACTCATATTTGTTTACATGTTTGGCAAATAAATCGCAAACTCAGAGTAGGTCATATGCTTCGTGATAGGAACAATAAGTCGTCTAAAGCTATAACGGAATTGCAAATTAGAGATGGATTTAAAAGAAGTAGAGGAAGACAACGTAAACGCTAGGACCACCACATAGTTGAGCTGCTGCTCTGTGTGATAGAGATTCACGGGATCATGACCACGGAGAATTGACGAAGACACCGAAGTGCAATAGTTATATTTTGCTAAATTTATTTATACTGTAATTTGTTTTAGTTCATCAGTAAATAAAGGCTACAATAATCAGGAAAATACGATAACGGCAATATTTTCAAGATCAAACTGTTACCATTAGCGTGTAGTTGATTGTACCTGTTTTAATTTGACATCCGCAGATTAAATCTACAGTTGTCATAAGAATTATTGTAGCTTATCAGTCCTGTATTGCTAACTATTTTCTAGATATTATTTTCATGTCATCATCCTCAAAAGATGATCCTAAAAGTAACCCAATCCTCATGATCTGTTTAGCCTTTTTCCAAATATGTTAAGTTCGGCTTACAGTCTAACGTCTACCTTTAACGACTGTAAAAGATCTACTTAACCGTTTTCAAATAGTTGCAACAAACTTATTCAAAATGTATAAATAATTACAGGAAGAACTAAGAGAAGTGTTCGAAG
Source organism: Apamea anceps (assembly GCA_951799955.1). NCBI lineage: Eukaryota > Metazoa > Arthropoda > Insecta > Lepidoptera > Noctuidae > Apamea > Apamea anceps. Next base: position 16,185,883 of record OX637506.1, read on the forward strand.
GTTCCTGCAAGCTGATCCCCCTGAAAATAGTCGCGAAGGAATGCATGAAGTTGGCTGATGACTTCGTGCCTGAGCTGGTTGAGACCCTGGCTTCCGAGATGAACCCCCAGCAAGTCTGCTCTGTCGCCGGCCTCTGTAACAGTGCCAGAATTGATGATATGCTTGAGAACTTCGTAAGTAGAGCTTATTATATTATATTTTTACCTGCTTTTTAGAAACGACGACGTTTTTTAGTTTGTTTTTGCGTTTAAGCCTCGTGGAATGAAGCAGCTCACTTCGCCTATGTTTCCACGCTGAAATTTTACAAAACAGACCGGCTGCTCACTTCCTCTTTCGAATAGTGAAACTGATAGCATTTCACGCTGCTAACTATTTTCAGGTAAGTAGTTGCAGGTTCGGTAAGGTAAGGGTGGTTTTTTCAGCGTCATACGGTTGTGTACAACTTTCTTGCGCGCTTCTTAGTCTTTCTATAGGCACTTGACTTGGTTAGTAAATTATTATTAGCTCAAATACACATTATTTCGCAATCATAATAAAATTGATAGTGTGGAGGTGGAGTTTCTTACCCATTCTTCTCCATACGAAAACTACCTTTTGGAAGGGGCGTTCAAAAGTGCCTTTTATGTGCCTATTTAAAATAAATGCTTTGACTTTAGTAAATACACTAATAATAACAAAATTAGCAGCAGTGACCTCTTCTTTGTTTTGTTCTTTGTGATTATTAAAGAATAAAATCAGCTACCTTTTTTGTCACAAAGTACATGCGCACTTTGTACTGACCCAGTTGTGTGTCAACGACGAACTAAATGCGTCATTGAGATTATCTACAATTTGTAAGTATACTCTAAACAAATCAATAATGATGTCATATTATTAGAAATTAACACCACATCTCAATTCCTGTTTTAATTATATATAACTTTGATAATTTATAACGCTCTGTCATCTGTGCTAACTATTTATTTAGCCCTTAATGTCCCAACACTGGGCAAATAATTAATCGAAGCCCCCTTTATTGTTTTCAAATAATATCATGTTCCTTTATACTGTAGTCTACAAAAACGTTCCGTTTAATTCAGTAAAATCTTTACTTTGAAGCATTATTTGGTTTCATGACTCAATAAAATTCGCCGTAATAGAAATAGTGATTGATGTCATCAATTTATTGCCTATACCTGCTTATTTTACATTTGCTTTTCTTTGTAAAATTAATCACGAACACGTGATAATGATGTTCTTTAAATTTTTGTAACGAGTTTAAAAAAAAAATAACTGACAACAAAAATAAATGTTATTATTATTTATGTTAGGCCAGGTAAGTAGTGCACTTGATTCGGTAAAATATCAACAGAGGAAATACGAATAACGTAGGATGCATCAATGAGATATCGAATTGAAATATAACTTGAGTGGAATATTTTGTTAAACTGGACTCCCGCATTCCCCTTAAACTTTAGGGGAAGATATACAAAACCATGGTTAGACCTGCTGTTTTGTATGGATCAGAATGTTGGGCCACAAAAGGGATGAATGAAAGGCAATTGCATGCAGCTGAGATGAGAATGCTGAGAGGGATGTGTGGTGTTACACGAATGGATAGAATAAGAAATGAGTACATAAGAGGAAGTCTGAAAGTAGCACCGGTAACTGAAAAGTGGTGTAGAAACCGGTTGAAATGGTATGGGCATGTGTTACGGAGGAATGAGGAAAATGTCGTGAGGAGAGTTTTGAGTATGAATGTCGATGGCTATAAGAGTAGGGGAAGACCAAAGAAACGATGGATGGAATGTGTGAATGATGATATGGTTAGAATGGGGGTGACTTTCGAGATGGCGGCTAATAGAGGAGTATGGAAGAAAAAGACATGTTGCGCCGACATCAAATAAATTGGGATAACGGCAGGAAAATTATGAAAATGGAGTATGTTGGAAAAATGCAGAAAATCAAAAAATATATCCATCACTATGATGGACACAAATGCGATACACAAGCAACTATTGTAATTTATTTGATAAGCCACGTTGACATTTATTGGCGCCGATTCCCTTGTTCCTAAACTCAACTAAATTTAAGTTCAGTGCATCTCTTTCTTTCTATTTCATTAAGAAAAGCACAGAAGATAAATATTAGTTTAGTCCTGTCAAATTTAGATACTCCATAGCAAGTTTAGATGTGATTAAACACATGGCTACTAAAAATACGTCAATTTACGTCAGGCGATGACTAATTTGACAGGACTAAAGTTATATTTATCTTCTGTCCTTTTCTTAATGAAATAGAAAGAAAAAAATGCACTGAACTTAAATTTAGTTTAGTTTGTGAACAAAGGAATCGGCGCCAATAACTAACAGAATAAAGATATAGCAAAATCTATTTCTTTGTTAAATCTTTGCTGTAAACGTCAATGTATTACTCAAATCAATAAACAGGGAAACAGTACTCTCGTTCACATTAGTCACTAAGTATTACATTCATCACACAAATACATAAAGGTTGATTTGGATCAAACGAACTAATGCTTATTCTGTCCTCACTCTGTTGGTTTCCCTCAGTCTAAAAGGAGTGAGAGTATTCTTTGTTGGTCTATCAATACCTACAGAAATGATAGGGATGGCGGGAGGAGTGCTCTTACTCTTGCTCTGGCTCGGTCTTCGGTTGGTCTAAACCCACCTTAACTCACTCATTCATCACACATCCACACCACACACGTATACAACACACTACACTACACAAGTTTAAATTGGATACACCAATAAGTTAACTACATATACCTACTTACTTATTTAATTTATTTGTTAAGAGAAACACCTGATTATTGTCGTCACAGAAATCATACCGACCAATGCTATGTATGAAGCCTACCTACCATGATAATCTTGTAAGACGAAGGAGACTAGTCTCCACGACACAGGGAATCCTAGTGTGGAGGCTAGTGTTATTCAAATAATGTAATGTTTTTTTTTTGCTGAACAATAAAGTTTTTATTATTATTATTATTTATTTATTTTACATAACGACATTATTATCAGGTTATCGCGATAACATTAGACGGAATGACCTTCTCCCACGCCACGTTTGTAAATATTGCAAATAAATGTTTTATTGTGCTTATTGTGCCGATAAATGTCTATAACATTCGCATTTTGTAAATAATTTAATGTACCTTAGTTTTGTTTCCTTTGTTATACTCTCGTTTTACAAACGATGATGTCACAACCCTATGCAAAACGTTTTCAGTTGTTTTCAGGAATTTATAGTTCGAGCATATACAATGAACTAACAAGAAATCGGATCGAGACCTTTCTCGGTACACGCGATCACAAAAACTTAAGCATGTGAACAAAGAAGCAAGTGGCGAACCGTGTGTTTTAGAAATAAGATTATAAATCCAACAAGTATTAAAAGCGTCATGTTTACATTGTTACAGTACACCCAAATGAGCCTGCGTGTGGAATGCAACAACTGTCAGCGGACCGTCGGCGTGTTGAGGAAGAAGTTCGACGCCGCCAGCTATGAAGACTTCCTTCTTGGATTATTGCAGGTACAATAAATTATTAATAGCAATACTTTGTTGGTTAACAATAACAGCCGCACTGGTCGATCGATCAGGTTAAGCTACGCTTGCCATTGGTCCGTGGATGGGTGATCATCTTCACATACCAAGACCCCTCTGGGCCTCGGAAAGCATTCGTGGATCTTTGACAGTCGTTACGGGTCGTCAGTAGCCCGAAATCGTACAACCAGTCTTACCAAGGGGTACTACCCAGTAGCTAGGTTGGGGAGGTCAGATAAGCAGTCGCTCCATGTAAAATACTGGTATTCTGCTGCATCCGGTTAGACTGGAAGCCGACCCCAACATAGTTGGGAAAAGGCTAGGCAGATGATGACTTTGTTGGTTATTATCATGTAAGACCCAGCTTGCGTGCCTTCTTCCTTTCCTTACAATATATGGTTATTCTGATCAGTGGCGACACTACCACTTTCACTTCAAACTCGAGTGCCCGTCTGGCACGCAGGTATCGTGTGCATTGTGTCGAATGATTGCTAAATCACTACGATAACTATACTTCTATACTAATATTATAAAGAGGTAAAATTTGTTTGTTTGTTTATATGTATGTAGGGGGTAATCTCCGGAACTACCAGTCAGATTTTAAAAATTCTTATTGCATTTGATAGCCCAATTCTTGAGGAAGGTTATAGGCTATCCAATATCACGCTACGACCCTTAGGAGCCGAGCAAAATGAAAAAAAGTCAGAAAGAACCCGAAGTAGTAGCACGAGCGAGCGATGGGACGCGACGCGATGGGCCAAAATTTCACGCGGATCAAGTCGCGGGAAAAAGCTAGTTCAACAATAAACTAAATTCTTCAATGAATCTTCCCCAGGTGTGCCGTAAGATGGACTCCCTTTCCGACTCCTGCTCGATGCTGGTATTCAAGTATTACGAGAACATAGTGCAGGCGGTGAAGCAGGACTTCACTCCTCAGAGCATGTGCCACGTCAGCGGACAGTGCGCGTACAAGTTCCATCAACACGACGAGTTTACCTTCCCTGCACAGTTTACCGACTTCAGGCCTACTGAGTAAGTCACCTTCATAAATAAATTGTTGACTACCTCGTTGGTCTGGCCGCAAGCGCTAGTGCTGAACATGAGGTCCTGAATTCGATTCTCAGGCCGGTCAAAGTGTTATTGAGTTTTTCCATCAGAAATTTCTCAGTAGCTGCCTGAAGTCTTGGATATGTGCCAAGTTGATGGCAATAGGCTCGCCCCATATTACATGGGACTTCTGGCGCAATGTGGATATATCATAGGTACACCTGTGCCTAACCTTTTGGGGATTATATGCGTGATGTTATGTTCATGTCAAGCAAACCCTACATCAACGATCGCATAGAGGTTGTGTGGCTTGGTGAAGATCAATGATTGATGAGGTCAATGACTCTCCTTCTAATAGATAGTCCACATTTGTCATATTCCACATTTGTAAATAGTTAATAACGTACGATGGGGTTGGCATATCCGTATGGATAAAAACCCCCGTTTTTTTTCAACAAAGAATTAAAAATAAATGTTCATGTTATGTAAAATTATAGATAGCGTTGTGTATCAAGACAGTATTTACGCCTTATGAGTGTTGAAGTACTCCGGCTATTAGCTCACTAATGCATGTTTACCGTTTGTCGCGACACGTCAAACAAAGCTAATACAGTTCTTTCCTCAAAAGGGTGATCCCCAGGTTCCTCCATTATTTGTTGCTTCCAAAAAGTCGACCGAAACGGAGAAGTCCGAAACTATGCTTACGGCATTTCTAGATGTGCAGAACGTATTCTTACTTAAATTACTATCATCTTTATAAAATTATAAACATGATTTAAGTATGTTCTTGTTCTAAATTGACTGTATGTTTGTTTGTCAGTGACGTGCCTTGCGAACTGTGTGAACAGCTGGTCAAGCATCTGCGTGACGTCATGGTCGCCAACACCACTGAGCTCGAGTTCTACAAGGTGCTGAAAGGTAACGGTTTCAAATTGTCAACAAAGTAAATTCAAAGTAAACGCTAGGTTATTTCTGGTACATTTCGAACGGGTTTAAAAATAAACAAAAAATCCACAAAAAATTGATTCTATCATAATCTTTAAGTGTTGTAACTGTAGTATAGTTTCAGAAAATTTAGTTTATCATCACACATTTCGTGAACATCTTTTGTAGCCTTTGGGAAAAGGGAGAGACGGAATAGCAGAATGCAACTGGATTACGAAAGTATCGTTGATGGTTATCATCATCACAATTATAACTAAACCTATCGGGTCGATCGATTAGGTTAAGCTACTCTTGTCTAGGTCGGCCCATAGATGGGTGACTGCATACCGATACCCCTCAGTGGTGGAAAGCCCGTTTAGTCGTTGGTCTCCGATGTCATTCGTGGATCTTTAACAGTCGTTACGGCTCATCAGAAGCCCGAAAGGCTGACAACCAAACTTATCGAGAGGTATTGTGTTACTCAGTAACTGAGTTGTAGAGGTCAGATAGGCCGTCGCTCCATGTAAAATACTGGTATTCAGCTGCATTTGGTTAGATTGGAAGCTGACCCCAATGAGGTTGGGAAAAGGCTAGGCAGGCATTAGAATTAATACTACAATATTTCTTTCCTGCAGGCCTCTGCAAACAGACAGGCAACTTCAAAAACGAGTGCCTACACTTGGCCGAACAGTACTACCCCATCATCTACAAGTACTTAGTCCAAGACTTACAAGCCGACTCTCTGTGCGCTATGATTGGCGTGTGTGGCAACAAGACGGATGAACCTATTGCTCCATTGATGTCAGGAGAGCTGGCCGTTAAGACTGTTTCCAAGAAGCTTATTGGTGACGATAAGAAAGATGCTGCCTCTGATAAGGTGAGAAATTGCATTATAATAATAATATAATAATATCCCTGGACATTTCACACAGCGCCATCTAGTCCCAAGCTAAGCAACCTAATGCTTGTGTTATGGTAACAAGATGGCTGATAAACTACTTATATACATTGGATTGATAGTTAAACTAACTTTTTTTTAATGTTCGGCGATACGTAACGCCATTGATTAGAAGTTGCAGTTGAAAGTAAAACTATGTATTTAGCTTGTTGGAATTGTGCCTACCACATGGCTCCACAATGATATTTTTTATGTTCATAGTCAAATAAAAGAAGCACCTTCATTGCGTAACATACTATTAATCACAATCTGATTCATTTTGAAGGATATTCCTAATCCATGGACGCTTCATAAGTTTGAAAAAATTGTCTGCTTAACAACGTAAATAACGCAATGAATGTTGTTGGAACTGTCAAAATTAAAGCCATTCCTACTGTTATTGTGTCACGCAATTACCCTTCAGGATCATGACCAAGACAAGGTCTGCGTTTGTTACTGTAATCAATAACAAAATAAATTTTTATAATTCGTCAAGTTGTTGCTGAAGAAATGTCATTGTGTAATCAAAACTCGTGTTTATTTTGTTTCTATCAGTACAAAATTTTTACTTTAAATAAAATCATTTTTGAAAAAAAAAAACAACCGATTTCCAACAACGACACTACAAAGTGAAAAATAACTTTAATTTCGGAAGTCGGTGTCGTTGGGTTCGCATTTTCGTTGTTTGCCACCGACTTCCGAAATTAAAGTTATTTTTCACTTTGTAGTGTCGTTTTTGTAAGTCAGTTGTTTTTTTTTTTTTTTTTTCAAAAAAGTTTTTATTTTTCACTTTTAAGTTGTAATTTTTACCAGTAATTTTGGTTTAAAAACCAAACTACTGAACCGTTTTTGATGAAATTTTTATGGGCCCATTTAGGATGATACCCTTTCCAACAAATAAAGAATTTTTGAAATCGGTTGGCAAGTGAAGGAGTTATGCGCGAACAAACATAAAAAAAACAAACATCCGAATTGAGAACCTCCTCCTTTTTTAGAAGTCGGTTAATTATTATTCATTTAGTGTAGGCTTGATCTACTTTCAAGCTTCAACATTATTAATCACTCATCTCGTCTTCACTCTCTCCACAGTTGGCCCGCATCCCTATCGCCAAACAAACCAACGTGCGCGTCCTCCCAGCGGAAATAGCTCCTCTGCCGATTGAGCGTATGTTCGTGTCAGTACCACAGCCACAAGGGAAGGCGGCCTGTTCCTTCTGCCAGTACTTCTTACACTACCTGCAAGTTGAGATCAGCGACACTAGGACCGAGGTACGTACATATTAACTGCATACCCTTAGTTGCAGTTGTTATTAATAATAACAACTGCAACTGGAACATCTGCTCTGCTAATTGAGGGTATGTTCGTGTCAGTAGTAGCCACGAGGCAAGGTGACCTGTTCCTTCTGCCTTACTTCGAGATCTGAGTTCAGCTACACGATTACTGACAAATGACACTGACTGGTCCACTCAAATCTGTGTGGTTCTTTCCTCAAAAGACACTAATCTACATTGTCTTCACATGATCTGACCAAGATTATATCTGGACTTTAAAAGAGACTTTGACCCTTGACTTTGTTTGGCCTTCTTAGAGGTAGTGAGATAGGAAATGTCGACTACATCTAGCTATTTTTTTATACCAACGTTTAAAAGTAATTCCAATATCCTACTTACAAAATAAACAATTTATTTTATACCATCGATCGAATCGAGTCAATACGTAAATATTTAATTGCTCAGGAGGAGATCTTCGATGCAGTAGACAAGGCGTGTGACAGACTGCCGCATTCGGTCAACGGAGAATGCAAACAATTCGTGACCCAATACGGACCAGCCGTCGTCGCATTGTTGGTTCAGAGGATCGACCCAGCCACCGTGAGTATACCTCATCAAAAGTATAACTACCCGAAGGTCATCATAATCCACCACGCGGGCTCAGTGCGGGTTGGTGGATGTCACATGCCTCCGATTTTTTGGTTCTAAGTCATGCCGGTTTCCTCATGATGATTTCCTTCGCCGTTTTGAGAGCAGTGGTGCTGAAATTAAATGCACAAAGTAAAGTGCCTGCCTGGGTTCGAACTCACAACCTAGGACTCGTAAGTCGAGGCTGATACCACTGGGCCACTGCTCTCCCCCGGAGGTACCCGGATCCAACATGTCCAATTAGAAGAGTGGCAACAAAACTAGCTTTATTTATGTACTGCTGAATAGGCCTGATCTTGACCTCGATCACGCCTGATGGAAAGCGATGGATGAGGCCTATGATGTAACGAGCGTGCCCAAAAGATGCCTCTTCACTTTGGCTTTGAAGGCAGACGGGTTAAAGGTGGAAGGGAACACAGACACTGGCAGAGATTTCCACACTTTGGCTGTGCGCATAATAAATGTGGAGGGGAAGCGCTGAGTACCACTGGTCGGGATATCAACCAAGTGCGGATGGTAAGCTGCAGTACGTCTAGTATTCCGGTAGTAAAAGGGCGATGGTGGGATCAAGTCGTGGAGCTCGGACCAACAGGCTTGCACCTACGACATCACAGCTCAGCGCTGGCCCTATTATCTGCTGGCTCGGTTATCAATCGGGTATGAAGAAGGAATTTATTATGACGAATAATTCGTTCCTTCCTTATACCCGCTTAGAATCGAAACTCACATTTTCCCTACGGTTTCGGGGCGTTTGGTACGACCAGGTTCGCTCAGTTTATCTTAGCTTTATATACTACAATATTATTTATTTTTATTGTGAGTTGGGCTGTTATCTCTTCGTTCATGATGCGAATCCCTGTATAAATAAATTATTAATTTAGTAATTTTACTTAGCTTCAAACTTACAAAGTGTGTTTGCTGTGCAGATCTGTCCCGCGCTCGGCATCTGCCCGCAGGCGGGCGAGGTGCGGCGCGTGGACATCAACTCGGACAAGTCCAACTGCCCGCTGTGCTTGTTCGCTGTTGAGCAACTCGAGACCATGCTCAAAAATAACCGCACTGAGGTATGTTGTGTTTGAATAACAATGATTGTTTACTGACATTTTGTGTTTTATAATCATCATAATATCGTTGCGTTATTTCATCAATTACTTTACTTTTTTTTTATTGCTCTTCCATACATTTTGACCGCGTAGGTTGCACTTTGCTGTGAAATAGTTGTTTTTTTTATAACAGATAAAAAAATCTACCCTAGGGGGTCTATAATTATGTGCTGAGTTTATGGTTACGGTTTGCTCGTAGATGTCTCTACCACCGTATATTTAGTTTATTACTGTTCAGTAGAGTGTAACAAGTTTTATCCTTTAGTTTCTAACACGCTTGCTGGGAATATTACAACTATACATCTTATCTTAGGACAATAGGGCCCATTCATAGAACGTAAAAATGAGACAAGTACCTAAAATATCTTTGTAAGAAAATCAAAGGAACATTGAGTAATAATATTTATGTTCACGTTTTGTCTATGGCAGTCAGTACTGACACAACGTATCCTACATAAAAAAGTCTACTGTATTGTAGAGCGCATATTTGTCGCTGATCCAGATTAATAAGAAAATATATAACTGTCGTACGTGTATGACCGCAAAACGAAGCAAAAGAATTATGTAAGGATCGTAGCAGGTGACGTTCTGCAGTTTCTGCCATACACTGACCTATAATAAACAAGGACGCTGGAATTTTAGTTCCTGAGACGCTCGAGCGGGGGCTTTGAATCAGCACAAAAACCACTGTCATTTCGTATAGTATATTTAGTCCAGCGTACTTGTATTATAATTGGAGATGCGCCGAATATTCGTTTTATATTTGCTATTTGGCGTATCCGGCAGAATTTTGAGGTATTCGTATTCGGCCGAATCATTCGGTTGACGAATGTATTCGGTTTTATTGATCATTGTAAATCAGCCTTTAGGGCAAAATAAATTAAAGGAATCCCATATTCTAACAATCATATTTATTACAAATCGTTTATTGTAAGGTACTCAAAAAAAGATATAATTAAACACAGATAATCAAATACAACCTCGGATTAATAGTTACATAAAATCAAGTTTCTTAAAAGAACAGTAATTTTTAATTACAATAATCCCACTAGCAAATTTCAATTATATTGTAATAGGAAAGGTTTACATGCATATTGAAGGAACTATGTTGTTTTCTCAACTATGGCACTAATAAATTTAAACATAGATAAATTTAGAATATTTGTGATTAAAATTTAATATTTATAATCGAGCAGTGGTAGATTATGAGGCACGAAGACCAAGCTTTCAGCTCTATCTGGCAAAAGCCTATTTCTTTTCTCCTCATACACACTTCCTGCCTCAGAAAACAAACGTTCGCTATATATACTGCTATCAGGTGCACTCAACAATATTCTGGCTAGATTGGCTAGATGTGCATCGTTGGAACGAGGAACCGAATCATCCGGCTGTATATTCGGTTCGGTAAGAACTTAACCGAATATCATTCGGTATTCGGTTATTCGGTGAAACCACTATTCGGCGCATCTCTAATTATAATATTTCAGTGCTGCCATATGAAGAAGGCGTGAATTTATGTATGTATATTTATTTACGTAGTAGTATTATATTTTGAAACCTAACACAACCATCATTCCACAGGAAAGTATCCGTCATGCCCTGGACAATCTTTGCACGCATCTCTCAACGAAACTCCGCACGGAATGCGTAGACTTCGTGGACACATACGCGCCACAGTTGGTCGAGATGTTGGTCGCCGACATGAACGCACAGGAAATATGCGTGTATCTCAAACTGTGCAAGGATGAGGTCAAGGTAAGCAATTCTTCTTCTTTTCGTTTCGGCTGTAATGTTACTAAAATAATACCTACAGTTAATCCATAAATACATATTTCATTCAACAGCTCACTAACTCCTATAATACAAGCTTGACTTAGTTTAGGAGTTAGAGATTTTCCATAATCCTATGTTACAGTGTACAACCTCTATACTAAGTTTTAACTTTTATTAGATTAAGAAATTGTTGTACCTACGTTGATGAAATAAATATATTTTATTATTATTATTATTCTCAGGACCCGTTGAAGATCACCAGCCACAGTGCCATCGACAAGTTCCATGAGAAGCCGCAGCGGATGGCCGACAGGAACAACTTCAGAGGAAAGTCGCTGCTGCCTACCAACATGTTGGTGGTTGCGAATAAGGATCGTGATATCGGTGCGCTGGTTTTCTGTGATTTTTCTATAGGATACTGTAGTTTTAATGATATTCATTTCGGTCGTAGGAACCCAAGCAGGCACTTGTATTTTGTGTAAATTATTTCATCACCACCACTCAAAATGGTGAAGGAAAATATTGTGAACATGTCCATGAACTAAAAATTCAAAGACATGGGACCAACAAATCTACACTGGGCCCGCGTGGTGAATTATGTCCACTCCCTCTCACACAGAGGGGGGCCTGTGTCCCAGAAGTGGGAACATTAAAGGCTGCTTATGCTATGTGTAGTTTCTTGCTCGTAAACATTAATTTAAAAGCAATCTTAGCCTTCCCAAAGATACATAAGGATTCTGCTTCTTCTTCTTCGTGCTGGCAGTACAGTATCTCAGATATGATAATTATGTTAGCCCAAAACTTTTTAGAAGTTTTGAGCCATATAAATGATCTTCTGAAAAGACAGGAAGTGTCAAGGAAGCGGCTTCTGGCTTCTGGTTTCAAACGTCTGGCTATGAACTGACCATGCTTAGTGCTGCCATATTTAGTGTGTCGTAGGATTAGAACCGTTCATTTTTTGAACAGTTTGAAAAAGAAATATGTTTAAATTTGCGGCGCAGAGAAAAAAAACAGAAAAAATAAAAATAACAAGTTGGGGGAAAATATGCCTCTCATCCACGCAAAACGGCCATCGCTCAGCGTACATGATAAGACCCTATGTGAGACGGTGTTGACGTGATCAACACCGTCATCGTGTGTCGAGTTCGATCCTTTGATGGTTTCCTTTAAAATGCAATGTGTGACATTTCCAGAAACGAACGAGATCTACGACAACACAGTGAATGGCCGCGTTATAAGTGCTCCAGTATCGCAGAAGTCTATCTGTGTTATTTGCCAGTTTGTGCTCAGAGAGATCGACGACGAGATCAAGGACAAGCATAATGAGGTGTGTGTACAACTATTCAGCTAACTGTTCACTGTTTTCAGCCTTAGACCCACGAATTTTCCAGCTGCGTTTTATCTATTTGTTCGGTGGATGTGACAAGACACAATAGGATGATTCTTTTAATTTTATTGTACGCCAAGACATATTCTGGTCACAAGATGATGCGATGATGTGATTTCTCATGATTTTCACTTTTTAGCGTATTGTACAGCATGTTCCATAACTTAGCTTACATTATCAATACCGCCATAAAATTTATTCGATAGTTTTGGGAGTACAAATTTGTAACATGATACATTTTCCATCCAGGATGAAGTCAAAAACATAGTCCGCAACGTATGCAAGCGCTTGCCGAAGTCTGTCCGTTCTGAATGCGACCAGTTCGTGGAGAAGTACGCCGACATGGTAATCAGTCTGTTGGTGCAGGAGTTGGAGCCGGACCAGGTGTGCCAGGAACTCAAGCTCTGTGATAGCGCCAGTGTGGCTTCAGTTAAAGGTATGGATGTTGAATAGTTGGTATTTTCAAGTATTTTCCTGTAGCAAACGCATAGCTGTGCAAGATCTCAAACTTGCACAGCTATGCGGGGGATATATTCCATTTTGAGATTGGTATTTATTGTCCCAATGTGCTCAACTATTCATAAATATCATGTCTATGTCATTAGAATGCCAAAAAAGACGGGGCATTGGACTTTAACACCGTTTCGGTAACATATTTACGATGTTAATGGAAAAGGGTGCAATATTAATATACAGGGTCAAATTAAATTAGCTAACAACACTTCGACGTGACGTAAAGGGTATCGATATCTAATGACGTTAAAAATAAAATAAATGTCTGTGTGTCTTCAACGCCACATGAGAACTACGCGTCATACTGACGTCACGTAAAATCCTGTATCGTGCAAGCAGAGTTTACCGCGCAATTAGCATATATACAACAGCCCGACATGATTCATCGGGCAGTTGCCCGCCAGACACGACACCCGTCTGGTCGGGGGATCCTCCCTTTTCTATGGAGAATGAGTGAACTCTACACCGTGTTCCTCATACCTCTTAAGGTCTAGTCTTAGTTTTAAGTAACAGCTGACTACGGGGTCAACGGCCACTTGTAGTATAGTAACTTCAAATCATGAGATTAGTTTTTTTTTGTTTTGTTTTAAGTGTCATTTGATACCGATACCCATCACATCTGCGAAGTTCGACTGAGTAATTTAATTTGACCCTGCATATTAATAATGAGATTCCTTGGTCGCCTTTAACGACATACGTAGTCGTCACTCAGATATGAAATGAGTTACTCTCAGAGACTTTTGCGGCAAAGTTTGTTCTAATTCCCTTATAAACAGCGCTGTAGGAAAAACGTGTCTGTCAGCATGCTTCCATAGTAATCCATACAACACTCACCACCTTGCCTACACACGGCGAATAAACCGCAGTTTTTCACGACATGCAAAACGTGTGTGTACTATCGCCAAAACCTATATCTTACCATTTTGAAAACAAAATTCCGTGCACATGATGGCCACAGCTGCGTCCGTAAGTAAAACAAAAGAGGATCCTTTTTAGATCGACTAATAATATGCGCTGCAAGCAGAAATAGTCCTTACGGTGGTCAGATATAGATTTTGACGATAGTACAATATGCCTTACAATTACTCACTTACTTACACGAAAAATATTTCTATAGCTGAGATCCTAGACTGCGCAGTATGCGAGGCAGTGGTGATGGCGGTACACAAAGTGCTCAGCAACGACAGGGTCGACCGCAACATCGTGCACGTCATCGAGAAGTCTTGCGCACTCCTACCGGCCAAGTATAACGACAGGGTGAGTACCAAATAAGCTATTTTAAAAGATAAAAAGCACGTTCATCTTGTACTGAAACTTCGCAGAAGCGTAACTTTACATGGAAATTCTCAAGAAAATGTTCTACTGTATACTCACCTTTAGAGTCACGGCATTTAACAGCAAATACACTTTTCCAAAGATGATGTTGGCATAGGGCAGCTGCAGATCATACAATCCACTTTCACCCCGCATACGTCACGACTGACCTAGATAAACGTTTGATAAACTGCCCAATGTGTGACCTACATTACACCCCTTTTCATAAATCTGATATTGTAACCTCAATCGGGTTCCAATTATTATTAATAGATAGATAATGCTCGCGGAAATATAAAGAGAGAAAATATGTATGTATTGTATAATTCCGAATATATTGTAATACAGATACACAATAAATACAGGTTAGTGAAAGCTTGAAATTTTAGCTTGCAATACTATAAACTCCGACTGTAAAACAACCGACTTCCAAAAACGACACTACAAAGTGAAAAATAACTTTAATTTCGGAAGTCGGTGTCGTTGGGTTCGCATTTTCGTTGTTTGCCATCGACTTCCGAAATTAAAGTTATTTTTCACTTTGTAGTGTCGTTTTTGGAAGTCGGTTGTTTTTAACCGACTTCTAAAAAAGGAGGAGGTTCTCATTTTTTTTTTTTTGAAAAAAGTTTTATTGTTCACTTTTAAGTTGTAATTTTTACCAGTAATTTTGGTTTAAGAACCAAACTTCTGAACCGTTTTTGATGAAATTTCTATGGGACCATTTGGGAAGTATACCCTTTCCAACAAAAAAAGCGGCAAGCGACGGAGTTATGCGCGAACAAACATAAAAAAAAAATACAAACATCCGAATTGAGAACCTCCTCCTTTTTTAGAAGTCGGTTAAAAATGATAAACTTTACAATTCTCTGCTGCCTACTCAAGTTATCCAAACAAAAAATCACTCCCTTTTTTAAATAAAATATTTCATGAGCATACTTCAGTTCCGCGACTGTAAAACCCTTTGTACGAAGCACGGTTTCTTTAGAAAGAAAAAAAAACATTTATTTACGGTACGGTCTTTACGGTACGACGTATAAACCGCGCCGTAGAAAAAACGTCTGTCAGCAGGATAGTGATCCATCGAACACTGACGACCGTGCCTACACACGGCGCATAAACCGTAGATAGTTTTTCACGGCAAGAAAGGCGTGTGTGTACAAAGAGCCTTACTATGTATCCATATCTTAACTGGCGACCATAAAAAGGTTTTAGCATTTACTTTATCTAAATAACCGGTGTTTATTTAAATGATAGCTTTGTAAATGTGTATAAATACCGTTATCTTAAATAATGTTTCAGTGTTTATTAAAGGATGACTGCGATAAGTAGATTAATGATAAGGATGATTATGTCATAGACCCTTATATTCCAACTATTATAAAATATGATACCCGTAATAAATACATGTCAGTAGGGTCAAAAATGCATGACAATATTGTTGGAGGAAAATCACATTTTTTCATATGTTTTTGCAGTCATCAATGATATAATGTCATAACGATATAAATATCTTACACTAATGACTGAAATGCACTACAAGTTTGAGGACATATACGAAACTTATACAAATCCTAAAGATGTGATGAGACCAAATTATTTTTAAGTAGATAGGTATAACGAGTCTAAAGCTCCATACTCTATGGAAACGGATAGTTTCACAACATTTTTTGTGTTGCGGGAAACATAGTTTAAGCAAAATGGAATGTTTCAGTGTCGCTGATGTAAACACAAAACATTCTTGGTAAACAAATAGTTCGATTGATTCTCTTAACTTTATTTCCAATAAATACGATGCTTTTTTAAATTGATTCCTTCTCTATCTCCTATTGATATACAGTCTGTATTATACTTATTCAATGTGATGTTTTCCTTGATCAGTGCCACTCGATGCTGGAGATCTACGGCGACAGCATCATCCACCTGATCGAACAGATCGGCACGAAGGGCGTGTGCAAGAAGATCGGCATGTGCTCGTCTTCCGACGCCGCCTACGTGCATATGTACCGGGAGAAGAGGAACTAACTCTGTGAGTATACTTGTATATTATCAGCAAACGTAACGCTGCGTTTGCACGTATATAAAACATATGTATATTCTACATATTGTGTATACTGTTTTCATTTGGGTTTAAATATTCTTTATTTATTCTAAAAGAACAAACATTGGCGCCGATTCCCTTGTTCACAAACTAAACTAAATTTAAGTTCAATGCATCTTTTTCTTTCTATTTAATTTAGAAAAGGACAGAAGATAAATATTAGTTTAGTCCAGTCAAACTAGTCTGCGCCTGACGTAAATTGACGTATTTTTAGTAGCCATGTTTTTAATCACGTCTAATCTGTCTATGGAGTATCTTAATTTGACAGGAGTAAACTAATATTTTATCTTCTGTCCTTATCTTAATGAAATAGAAAGAAAAAGATGCACAGAACTTAAATTTAGTTTAGTTTGTGAACAAAGGAATCAGGGCCATTGTTCACTTAGCGAATAAATACATAACTAAGGTAAGTGTAGTCCAGTAGCTAATAGTTTTTTTTTTTTTTTTTATGTTGGTGGGACGATGTCGCATTTTGTGTGCAAGACTAGACGTACTGCTTGAGTTTAGCTTTAAATTGTTTTGTATTGTTTTATTTGTCGTTTACACCTAAAGTATACAAAACTTGTAGAAAACAACAAACATCAAAAAAAGACTAACAAAATACATAGTTAGCAATACATGACCGAAACAACGTCAACAGACATTCCGTGAAACGACGTCAAGGCAGTCACACCCACAGACACGAAATGCGACTTTAATTTATAATATGGATGTATAGATTTTTCAAATCCGACTTGTAGTCTGGAGATTACAGCGTTCAAACAAACAAACTCTTCAGATGCATATTAAAGAAGTATGGATTATTCTATTATTATGTTTTTCTATTTCAGATGGAGCACGGTGTTTAGAAGATATTCGTAATCTCCTATAATATTAATTTTACTTAAGTCATGATTTTTTCTACCAAATCCGTGTAGTGATAAGTTTGATTCATTAAAACAAAAAATGTTGTGACTATTTTTACGATTAGGTAATTTTAGTAAGTGTGAAAAGACTAAAAATAAATTATGTGACATGTTAAAAGTTGAAATAATTATTGGAAAAAAATAGCAAAGTATTTTTTTAATAAAAAGATTACGCGGAGAAGTGTACTTATATGCGAAATAAATAGTCACAATCATGTTTTGTTTCATGTTGTTGCTTCATAATGTTGTTTAGATACCTTACGTAAAAATATTTATTAATTGTGAACAGAATATGTATTAGAAAAACATCAAGTGAGAATTATCTAAACGGCATTCCGAAGTAAACATGATTTTAAGTGTATTTTGATTTTAGTTTTTTTTCTAAGTTAATCGTAATTCTTGACAATTTATAACCGTCATGAGTAACAATCGCTATTAGCTTCATAATTTTATTATACTTGCAACGACATTGTAGTTACACGCCTGTGATAGCTCATTTGTAAACTGTTTCTATAAATAAAGTTGGGAAAAGTAAACGATATGTTTTTTATTGTGATGTTCACTGTATCCACCAACCGGCACTGGGCCCGCGTGGTGGATTATTATGGCCCACTCCCTCGCATAGAGTGGAGGCCTGTGTCCCAGCAATGGGAACATTATAGGCTTATTATGCTATGTTCACTGTAAAAGTTTTCTGACGCCTAGAAATTAAAATGTTGTAGGTACACTGTCGTAAGCTGTCCAGCACGTCGTAACTCATAGCGACTTGTACTATAGCTTCTCAATTATGAGTTTAATCTTGTTGGGCCCACGTGCACATTCAAGCAACAAACACCTGCCACTTTGTAAGACGAAGTTCATTTTTGCAGAAAACAAAAATCCCAGTAATATGCAAAATTGTTAATCTATTGCTACTAAAAACAAAATCACGAAATTCAAGAATCTATTTGACAAGTGATTCTTCGGAGGGTTTAGGTGTATGACATCGTTTGTCCTCCCTTTGCTCCGGCTGCTGAGGCGCGAGCTCGGGTTCGTTCGGGTTATGCCTTCGGAGATGGTCGGCCAGCCATAGTATGGGCTCCGCTGGTCGCTCGTGGGCCAACGCCGTCAAAGCTGGCAGTAAGGTCGGCGTCAAATGTTTCTGTATGTAGTCGTTTACTTGCCAGTGACGAACGAGCGGCCCTACTATCACTGTACAAAAAAGATAAGTTTTAATTGTTGGTATAACAACTGATTTACGCTTGTAGGTACAGGTAAACCAGAAAAAGCATGCGCTTCGGTAATCTTCGTGTTTCCGAATTAGCACGGCAATATTTCTAAGTTTTTTACTGCCTTGCTTTGTATCGTCGCTGATTGACATTCATTTGTCACTCAAAAAGTTTTGAAAAGTTTTTGGAATTGCATAGGGTTGTTAAACTATAGTTTTATAATCATGGTAATACAAAATAGGCAAGTTCTTCTATGGTCGTAACAGCTTTATGTTAAATCTCATCACGCGTTAACATTTCCGAAGAAAGACCATGATTTCTGAAGTGCATTTTTTCCTTGGAGAACTGTAGGTATCTACGCATGTGCGAAGCCTTGGAGCGAACAGTGGAACAATATTTTTTGAACAGCAATAATTAAGAGTAGGTCAAATCAACGTAAATATAAGAACTTACTGTTAGGAAAGAAGAAATGAATCTCTCGGAGTGCTTCAGCGTGGTTCTCACTGCCATGAAGACCATTGAAATAGTCCCCATACTTAGTGCGACGGCCGTAGCACGCTCGCAAGCTATCTGGCCAGTACGCTTGAGCCTCCAGTACCCTACAAACAGAAATTTAAAAAAATCCTTCAGAGGAAAAGATGATAAAACCAGTGAAGACAATAGCCTTTTGACATAGCTGAACTGGTTTCATTAAAATTTGTTAGTGCATACTGAAGCGTTAATTGGATCCTTTGACTTAGAATTCAGACGATAAAGTTCTACTTTCTTTACGATGTTTTCCTTTCATCTTTATCACCAAGACTATAAGCTAAGTCTTTGTCCAGCTGTGGACAGCTGGACATAGATTTTCCGAGTCGCGATCCATTTAACTCTAGTGGGCTACTCTCACCCAGCTGCTACCAGCCACCCTGCGAAAATCATCACTTCACTTAGCTTGAAGGCGATCTTATATACTTAGGTAACGATTGCCGTTTTACGGTCTCCTCTCAACAACACCTCTACTCCAACAGTCGGTCATCAGCTCTACAATTAATATCGCCGGGCCTTTTCGGTTTGTTTATTCTGTGGCCTTATAGGTTGACAAGATACCCTGGTTTTCTGTCGGCTCACCTCATTCTCGATAAGATCCCTGAATAGCTTAAAAAGCATTACAAAAAACTACCTCAAACTTAAAACTAAAATACCTGAAAAAACCTACATAGCAGGTCCCATAAGAGTCCTCCACTTGGTGATGCAGTTCTTAGTGGCGAGGACAAGCGCTATGATTGGTCCGCTCGACATGTGCGCCACAAGGTGGGGGAAGTGATGGCTGCCGTAGTGGCCCCTGTACAGCTCGGCTGCCTGCTCAGGAGTCAGGCGAACTTGACGCTTCTGTGGGAGAGATGATAGAACTTTTTGGGTTAAACTAATAAGGCGATAGTCAATGTGAAATCGTATATTTCAATTAAAGAGCATTTAAAGGCACTTCTGAACCTTACAAATTAGAAGAAAAAAGAAGAATTGATTTAGTTGCCTATTCAAAGCAGTAGGTAGTTCCTTGTGGAGAAGAATGGGCAAGAAAATCCATAGTTACTCTTAAAAAAAAAAGATTTATAATATTTCGTTCATGTTATTAGATCGATACCTACCACGTATGGTCAATACATGTGTTTAAAAAGCTAGTTACGGAGTTCGTGTGTGGCCCGTAAAGATTGGCGGGATTAGATAAGGAATTGACATGCTTTCAAAGAATGAAGGAGAGAATGAAGGAGTGAATTAGGGCTTTCGGAACTATGTCCGAAAGCCCTAAATCACTTATGACCACTTAATGATTCCCTACTTCGAATCGTTAAGTGGTCATAAGTAATTTAGGGCTTTCGGACATAGGTCCGAAAGTTCTCATTCACTCCATCATTCTCTCCTTCATTCTTTGAAACCATGTCAATTCCTTATCTAATCCCGCCAAACTTCGTTGATTTCGCGCGGTTTCGTTCATCGTGTCATAGAGAATTACGGCCCTAATATGGCACTAGTTTTGTTACTTTTAGATCCCCCTCATATGTAGATAGTTTGACTAGTAAACAAAAAAAACTTTTTTGATAAAAAAAAAAACAACCGACTTCCAAAAACGACACTACAAAGTGAAAAATAACTTTAATTTCGGAAGTCGGTGTCGTTGGGTTCGCATTTTCGTTGTTTGCCACCGACTTCCGAAATTAAAGTTATTTTTCACTTTGTAGTGTCGTTTTTGGAAGTCGGTTGTTTTTTTTTTTGCAAAAAAGTTTTTATTTTTCACTTTTTAGTTGTAATTTTTACCAGTAATTTTGGTTTAAAAACCAAACTACTAAACCGTTTTTGATGAAATTTCTATGGGACCATTTGGGAAGTACACCCTTTCCAACAAAAAAAATATTTTTCAAATCGGTTGGCAAACGACGGAGTTATGCGCGAACAAACATAAAAAAAAATACAAACATACGAATTGAGAACCTCCTCCTTTTTTAGAAGTCGGTTAAAAACGATAAACTTTACAATTCTCTGCTGCCTACTCAAGTTATCCATACAAACAATCACTCCCTTTTTTAAATAAAATATTTCATGAGCATACAAAAGATCCGCGACTGTAAAACCCTTTGTACGAAGCACGGTTTCTTTAAAAAGAAAGAAAAAACATTTATTTACGGTACGGTCTTTACGGTACGATGTATAAACCGCGCCGTAGAAAAAAAGTCTGTCAACAAGCTTCCATAGTGATGATCCATCGAACACTGACGACCGTGCCTTCAGCGTGGTTCTCACTGCCATGAAGACCATTGAAATAGTCCCCATACTTAGTGCGACGGCCGTAGCACGCTCGCAAGCTATCTTATAAATATAAAATAAAAAAATACAAACATCCGAGTTGAGAACCTCCTCCTTTTTTAGAAGTCGGTTAATAATGACACTAACAGTAAAATTGACAAGTGGTGTAGGTATAAACCGTTCCGAAAAGTAACATCATAGCACGAACGTTTGCACTATTTAGTGCGAGCGTTCTTTACTAATAATGAAATAGTATGAAATGGAGACGAAGTTAACTAAAATTATAATTGTTTCAGACACTATTTCAAACAACTTCATTACTAACTTACAAACTCAAACTTTTATTGCACGTCGAGATCGTAGCGCGTAGCAGCCTACGAGCCTACGACGTAGCGGCTCATTTTCTTTCAAATCGCTACACAGTTGCTACGCAGACGTAATCTTTAGGCTAGGGGTGCGTCACATATTGTTTGGGGGAGATTAATTAAATGAGACAGATCTAAAGAATACACAGAATTACAAATGCAAGCAGTCTTTGAAATAATAACCTTGTTCCCGAATCCCGGTACGGGTGTGAGCTACAATATTTCAAATATTTAAAATTGTAATCATAATAAACGAATAAAGGAGATAATAATAATGCTATTAATGGTAAAGTGTAATTTGTTTTTGTTAAATAACATTACACTTTTTTTTAAAATTGCTGTTTATCTGGATGCTATTGATTCAGATTCGATTAAAGCCAATGGTAATCAGTAAAAAATACTATTACTACAGTGCGGCCGACGAGAGAATGCGTTCTTGACACCTGTCAATTTCATACAAAGTTATAAATGTTTTGCGACTTTGATCTTTATTAGCTACTAGAATTGCGACAATTACGGCCGGACTGTAATAACACGTCTGTATTTGACATGAAGAAAATGTGTCTAGAAAACATGATTTTTTTTTAGACTTTTCTACTGGACAAAATAAAACGAAGCGAATGCAAATAGCAATTATTATCATGTGCGATAGTAAACATGTCCCCTTCAAACATCAATGGGGAGTCGTAATTAGTTTTTTTCTATGGTTTCTATAGATAACAGCGGTGACCGGCATGAGAGCTGGGGCTCAAAGATCTGCAGTTGACGTAGGGTTGTCGAACACACGGTTATTATTATTAATTTCTTCTCTCTTTCTTAAATCTGTTTTTTTTTTGGTCAATGTTCGAACCAACTAGGTTGTTTACAACCTAGTTGGTACGAACAATTAAAAACAATTAAAAAAGCGACGCCATCTAGTTTAAAAAATATCATTGCCGTGTAAAAGTGTTTATATAACCTACTTACAGAAATAAATATCATTAATCTATATTATATATTATACATTTATAAGAAAATGGTTATATTTGAATTATCTATGTTACCTACGTTGGAATAAGTATATCCTACTTATCAAGCCGCGCAATTGCAGTTTTAGGCAATTATATTACAGTAGTTATCATTTTCGTTTATTAATAAGGTTCACTTGCGAGGGGCTCGTGACTAAATGATAACAGCCGCACGGCCCGATTGTAGGGTTAAGCCACTCTTGCCGCGGTCGGTTCGTGGATGGGTGACCATCCATTACATATCGAGACTCCTCCTTGCCTCGGAAAGCACGTTAAGCCGTTGGTCCCGGCTGTCATTCTTAGATCGTTGACAATCGTTACGGGTATTCAGAAGCCCAAAAGTCTGACAACCAGTCTTACCAAGGAGTATCGTGTCACCGAAGCCGACCCCAATGTACATAGTTGGGAACAGACTAAGTAGATTGATTGAAAAAGTTTCACTTGAATAGTTGAGCATAAAACGAATTAAAATATGATCCTTCTGAAAATAACATTTAATTATATTTAACCCACTCACGTTCTCTGTACCAAAGTTAACCACCACAAAATCTCACCACCCGAATAATAATAAAATTCTCAACAACGAAAGCGTGTCATCCCTATTTCTAAAGAGGGTTGCATGTGACGCGGAATAATGAAGGCGCCCCTCTTCAGCTCTGCTAATGTCGATATGAGTTTTGCATATCACAAGTAACCCTTGCAATGCCCGCGGCACGCGGCTAGTTCAATTCGGACATGAGGGGATGGCCGGACGACGAATGAATGCGAAATGCGAAGGAGAGTATTTGATATGTAGCTATGGAATGGGTTTTTTCTAAGTACCTACTGAGATATTAGAAAAACACTGCCTACCTATTCAAAATCAGCGTCTACCTTCATTTGAGGTTGAAAATGAGGAAACTTAACTCGGAACTTTACCAGCTAATCAACGTAAGCTTCTTCCAAGTTGCGATACAGCAACCGAGTGTTGGACAAGGAAAAAGCTTATAAGAGGGTGCTTATAGGGTGTGAAATGTCCAGGGATATTATTATTATATATTATTATTATTATACTTACTCTAGACCCAGCGGTTTGGGCTGTACGCTGTGTGTCAGTGAATGAATTTAAGATTTTTATTACTTAGAATTTTATATTCATGATTTTGTATAGCGATCGCTCACACATATTTTTGGTTCCGTAGTGATCAAACACAAGAATAAAAAAAGTTTCCTATTCAAAACCATTTTTATTGATAATCAAGTCATTTACTCAAATTAGACTGACAATCAGCACTTTTCGAACGTCACACGGTTTTAGAACAATAAATAATTATTATTTATACCTACACATATTAGAACTGGGGTATGATTGTATGAATTCTGTCAGGATTCATAATAATAATTATAAATTATTAATATTCATAATTAAGGTCCACTACACTCTTGCTAAATGTCGATATGAGTTTGCATATCGCACACAACCCTTCCGATGCCCGCGGCACGCGGCTTTTGGCACGTGCAATTTGGACTTGAGGGGATGGTCACTCTCCTTTTATTGTAATTGACGTGCGCTCATGTTCTGTTTTTTGTACTCGTTCATATAGATTTTAGGGTAGGTATAACAGACAGACACTGATGGTGTCTTTGATAAATTTCTAAAACATTGCAGAAGGGATTTGAAAAATCATGCATACATAGACATAAATAATCTCACACCTTCTTCTTATGGACCCCCAGGCAGAAACTACAGAACGGTACATGCTACGATCCTTTTGTGCCTCGTTTATGTTTATTACACGTACGCTGGTCGCGAGCACTACGCACGTGACCTTTCTGAAGAACATCACCAAATTAATAGGATTTAAAAAATCATTTAAATCAAAATCACTTTACGTGAATTATTGATCTTGGTTCTTCAAGGTTCAGAAATTGTTACAAGGAACTTTTTTACTTTTATTATACTGACCTTTACTCACTAAACCTTCAGTTCATAGGCAGGCCTTTTTCTAAACTTGAAGGTGAACATCGCCGCGTCGACATAAATTTTACATATTACATCCCCTGTGAAGTTTAGTCATGAGGGGATAATCTTCGTCAGTTGCAATGCAGGAGAATACAAGATTTTACCGTTTACCCTCTATTTCAACAATACAATGGCTCATTTTTTAAACTTAAGCACCTACTTTTTAGAGCTGCAGTGTCAGGCCTCATTATAATTAACAAACATCTTTTTCACTAAGTTACTTTTTATGTTTAAATCGGTCCTAAAAAAATATTTATAAGTTGTGTACTTATCTGGCGAAAAAAATGGTTAAAAAGGAAAAAGAGCTCCGTAAATACAAAACCCCCTACCGCCACCGGCGGGTGTCGTTTGATGCGACTGCGGGGATGGGCAGAAACCCTCCTGTCTATTAATAATGTTACAGCGATCACCCATCCGTCTGCTTAGTGGCCTAGAAAGGCCGATGTGCTATGATAGAAGCTGAAAGGTAGCTTGTTGTGGATACTATAACAATATTGTGCATCTATATAAATAAAAATGAAATGATTTTCGTTGGTACGGCTGGACAGATTTGTTTTTTTTTTTTAAATATTAGTAAGAGTAAGAGCTTGGGTTGGGTTTTTAGGGAATTGTAAAATTCGGGGAATTCAACGTGCTTTTTTCGACGGGATTTTTTTTAAGTTGTCAAGTGGAAATAAATAATTGCGGACTAAATTGTAGTATGGTGGAGGCTTACAACGTCTATGGTTATTATTTATTTATAGCCTATATTGTCCCACTGCAGGGGAAAAGCCTCCCTTTCTACTAAGTCTAAACTTTATGGTTGAAACAATTTTTTTTAAACCTTTTTTTTCGCAGAAATAATCGCGAAACCCCGTTTATGCCGTTTATGTACCAACACATCCTATAGAATAAATAATAAATACATAAATAAATTATTGGCATAAAAAAATGTGTACAAACAAAGTGAAGCCCTGACTCCTGCGGTAGGTAACAACACCTATGTTACAGGATGAAAAATAGATATAGGATGTGTAAGAGCCATGCCTATAAGAAAACCGTTCAAACTATTATTTCATGTGAACTTGTGTGATTTAAACAGTTTAATATAACTAATAAAATTGTGCCCTACATAAGCTTAGTTAATATGTCGTTAATAAAACACTGTAACACTTGCGTGCGTCGCGACATTTGTATTTAATAGTTCAGTAATAATGGAGCAACAAGATTAATGGTAAGATAAAGCGACCATTATAATATTATCTACAGTATTGTTTTGTTTGTTTAGCTTTGATTGTATTGATACCACGTTCAACCTATTTTTAGACGCTTTTGGCGTTCTAGTAATTTCAATTGCTGAATTCCCATGTTATAGAAAAGTGTTTATTTATTTAAACATATATGTACACTCCAGAGTGGCGACTGTGTACCGGAAGACGTAGCGTTGGAAGGCCTCCCACAAAGTGGACCGACGGCCTTGTGAAGGCCGCAGGAACCCGTTGGATGCGAGAAGCACAGAACCAGTCGAAGTGGAGGTGCTTGGGGGAGGCCTATGTCCAGCAGTGGACGTCTTTCGGCTGAATGATGATGATGATGATATCATCATCAACATATACACACATAAATATACAAGAAGAAAGGAACAGAAAAATACGTACAAACACGATGCTTATTTCTAAATAAATCACTTCCAGCATACCTGCGATAGTACACAACATGTCTAAGAGTAGAAGGGAAAAAAAATACATAAAACCAAAAACAATTCTCTAATTTAATAATTAACATATGTACAGTCGCCAGCACATCAAGCTACTACAATCTGTCAAATTTCTTTAATAGATTTTCAACTTTATCGCTAAAGCATTAAGGTTCAAGGTTGATTGGGAAAATTTGACAGTTTCGGGTAGCTTGACCTGCTGGCGTCTGTACCATATGAGAATATACTTACATACGTGGTTTTGGCTTTTATGTTGGGATAACTCAATAGAAAGTTTTCAATTTTGTTCGGAAGATGGCAATGAAGGCCTGTCCCAACGCCAACGAGAAAGCAACTAGCAACTCTTGCTCAAGAAACGTACAGACGCCAGCAGATCAAGCTACTACAATCTGTCAAATTTCTTTAATAGATTTTCAACTTTATCGCTAAAGCATTAAGGTTCAAGGTTGATTGGGAAAGTTTGACAGTTTCG
The DNA here is from genome assembly GCA_951799955.1 of Apamea anceps. NCBI lineage: Eukaryota > Metazoa > Arthropoda > Insecta > Lepidoptera > Noctuidae > Apamea > Apamea anceps. The sequence continues at coordinate 16,212,888 of OX637506.1, forward strand.
GGTAGCTTGACCTGCTGGCGTCTGTACAATGGAGAGAATTCTCGCTGATAGTGTGGACAGTCAGCGATCAACTATTAATAATTATACCTATATACCTAGGTATCTCTTTTACTGACACGGGAACTACATCTATTGCAAGTGTCTTGTGCGAGAAAAAATAATCGATAATAATAATAATTTTTCTTTATTTTCCCATCACAAAAGTTTCATTATGCTATTTTTAATACTTAATAACTAAAAATTTAGAGCTAACTTTATGAGGGACCGGTGCCTGATGTAGCTATGTACAACAACCTGTATTACAGGTGACCAGGGCCCTCCCGAAAATAGTAGATAGTTATCAATAAAAAATAGTAATCTAAACAGGTTTGTAACAACGTCTGTCGCAACGTGACACGATGCGACGCCGACGTCGTATCGTGCGTGTGTTTTGGCCCTAAGTTTAGGTTCTTTCAATAATTACTGTAAACAGAGTTCAATAATTCATAAAACTTAGTCAGTCATCATCATCAATCAGCTATTTTCAATTATGTTTGAGAATAACTGAATACGGCTAAGCTACGGGTAAGCTCAAAGTTCCGTAAGGCCAAACGCTCGGTTCCTATAAACAAAAACGAATCGTTTTGCTTACCAATTGTAGCATTTTTTATTGCCAAACTGGGCATATAAATAGATTCGTAAACTAGGTACATAATTTCACCTGTGAATGCCTTTGATAGCTACTTCCATATGGGAGGGTCTACTATGCAAAGTCTTTGCTTCATTATTGGTAAAGATACAAGTCTTAATTTTAACAAATAACGGTCGGTTAGAAATCGGCCATAATCCGCAAGCTCAAGTACCAATCTAATATTCGTAGTTTACATTATTAACGTTAATACTTGTAGCTAAAGCTTGCATTATTTCCCTAAGCTTCTTATGATAATTTTGTAAAATATTGATAAACAAAATCGTTGTATAGGTAGTAATTCTGGATATAGCGTAGAACCGGTCGTTGTATCGGTTATTTGTAGGAGCTGTCATGAACGTCTATTGGCTCAGAAAATGATTATAAAGTACTAACCGCAAGAATATTAAAACCATGATCTAAGATGGTGTTCTCAATCGCCTCAGCATCTTCATACGCCTCCGGCTTGATGATAGCCAGGGTACGCTCCGAATAGGCATGATAATCCGAATCAGTTTCCGAGGAAGCATTAGACATGATTATAAAATTATATTTCTGTGTTGTTTTCGTATAAAATTATGATGAGTAATGACAGAACTCTTGACGTTTGTAGGTCGTGAAAAGAGGTCGGATGACAATGACCAATATGTCTTGACACTTTGGCGTAGCACTGCTTGTCAAGACAAATGTCAAAAGTATGTCGAATTCAACACACAAATGTAGTTCAGTATGTAGCCGCGGACCAAGTTATTCTGGTTAGAGTAGGCCTTAATATAATGTTAATGGATCGTGAATATGTTAATAAGGTCGTGTACAGGCTTTTGCTGTTTGCTGCTGAAAATGTTTTTTGAGAAACTTGGAAGACGATTTGTAACGTATGAAGTATAGAAATGTTTTTACTTTGTAGATTATGTGTACCTTAAACTGTTTCTTTACTTAGGCAAATTTTTGAGTACCTAGTTTTGTGAAAAATCTGAAATAGAAAAATATTTATGTAATCGAAAATATTTTTGGCAATATTTGTTGTGTTTGCATTTGATTTACTATGGATTCTCATTCTTATTATAAATATAGCTATGTGAACTACATTAAACAACCTACACAGTATCCTCATTCCCATAGCCAACTCAACTACTAAGACAGACAATTCCTACACAAACAAACAATAAAATCAATTGCATATCGATAAACAGACATTCTGAGACACTAAATGGGAAAACTGGCGTTTTCCGCGGACGCCACCCCGAGTGCGGAGGGGGCGCGGGGCTGCGTGCGGCGCGGGGGCGCAAGGGGGCGAGGGGGCGAGGGCCCGGGGGCGTAGGGGCCGCGCTCGGGCCCCAGTGCCCCCCGGACGCAGCGGCGGAGCGACGCCTCCCCGAGCCTGCACCCGCGACATGCGACGCTGACCCTGTCTCCCGCCACCCGAGAACCACCGCCGTATACATGGACAACTCCTGCCTCCTTGACCTCCTCATCAGGTGCTTCGCGATGACCGAGCCCGAGGACCTCAACTTCACGGCGTTCACCGACCTGTGTCGGCTGTGCTCCCTGAAGAGCGGTCCCAGACTCCATATCTTCGATAAGGAGTCGGAGCAGCGCCAGATCCTGTTTAAACTCAGGACCTGCCTGCCGACTATGGTGAGTATGCCCTTTGTACTGTTCAGACTTATGTCCTTGACATCCCAGTGACTTGCAATATCTTAAGAAATGTGTTAATCTTTATAATAATAAATTAAAATCAGTTCATTCGTTGACGTAATAAATGGTTTTGTGGTGAAGTGTAACGTAAACAGTGGCTTTGTGGCTCGGAGAAGTGCAATAATGGTGCTACGTAGCGGCCGGACGTAGCTTCGTAGACGCCTGCGCGCTACGATGCGCTACGAGCCGAGCACAACAAGGAATACTGAAATCTCACAATACCTGTTGAGTTTTTTTTATGCATAAATTATCGTTTTTGGGACAGATGATTCATCTAATCTTAAATATGAATGAATTAAATCAATATTGACAGTTTAAATGGCTACATTTTCCTTATGATATTGCAGACAATTCGTGAAATAAAATTCGTTCGTCGTACTAAATAAATACTGAGATAGTTTCATAAATAATAATAAAAATTAGTTTATTTTTTAATTGCAAATCATTTGTTTTTAATCAAGCGATTTCTCTAAAAAAAGTTTTCATATAAGTAGAACATGAATTACCAACAAATAATCCAATTTCAAAATAAATTGGTTGAGTGCAGTTTAAATTCCGTTAATATTTAAGGCTTGTTAATTTTTATAAAGAAACCCGCCAATACATCCTATATTAAAACACTAAAGACTATTAATTATATTAAACAGAGTATCGATATACGAACGAGCGAGGTATCACAAAAAATACAAACAAAACAAAATTATAAAGAACTATCATAAATACATATCTCACGAACTTGGCAAGTCATATTTAAAATCAAAGAAGCTATCGATTCTTTCTTTAATAATGCATTCGTAAGGCCGAGCTCAGATCAACGACCTCGCAAAGTCACAGCTCACCGGCCCACGTACCCGGCTGAAGTAGGTCAGACCACCGGCTTACTGCGAATCCTTTAGGGCCTTATATTATCAGACATACTGCTTTTAGCTTTGACGATCAGCGATTTAATCGCTTTTCAGTATTTGCTTGACACAGCGGCTTTCTCCTGACTTCTACATACGAAACGACCTTTTGGAAGGGGTAAATAGAATTAATTATATTTTCTGGTAAATGCTGACATTCTAAAGTTCCTTATAATGGTCTACTTCAAATGCTTGACTTTGACAGAAAACTGAAGCCGTAATTAAAAAAGTTCAAAATCTAGTCACAATCTCATCTCAGCGACAATAAATGTCAAAAACGTGTCGAAAATATAGGAAAATTAGAGGTATTTTTGACAGATAGAGACTGAGATCAGACTGTGAACGTTCTTAAAATTACGAGACTGCCCCTCTGATTCAAACACGAGTCGCCAAAACACGATGCAGCATCGAAACTATCGCTAAATGTGTAAGTTTACTATGGCGACCGATACAGACCCGCCAAATCACGATGCAACATTTTATGAAGTTGCAAAGTTGCCAATTGTCGATCATTAAAGTAGCATGCCTGCTAAGGCCCTTCGGGAACCAAGAATTATCATTCATGGTCATAAGGACCGCCACGTGTCATTTAATTCCTTTTTCTAGTTGTGTGACTTTTACTGTGTGGGACTTAAATGTCAAAGTTGAATGAACGGGCTCCTTGATAAATAGTGGTCGTCGATCACGGATTATTCAGTGTACGATTTATTACGGTTGTTATTGTGGGGTAATGAGATATTTAAAATGTATTTTGTTATTGCAAATATTGCTGCTAGGGCTTGCTAGGGCGTTGATTAAATATTTGCAAAAAATATATTCACTCAGGCATGTTTGTTATTAAAGAAAAAAATATTTTTGAATCTGGTTTTTACGTTTCCGTAACGTATGCACATAGCACACTTCGAATCAGATAAAAATCAATTAGTATGATGGATCCTTGGGAGGCGATGCAGAAACTGTATTAGATGACCTTCAATTCTTAAAAAATGGACTTCATTTCATTAGCATGGCTCATTTTCGTAACATCATATTATTAGGTACACCGTGCAAGGCATCTAAGATTCCAAAGTCCCCTTTTTACCAGACTGCCGTGAAGCCCACAAGGAGGGTAATATTCTTAATGACAGAGTTTGGTGAACACGCCATACAAATAATCATGACCTGATCAGACAATCATCATCTGCCTAGCCTTTTCCCAACAATGTTGGGGTCGGCTTCCAGTCTAACCACCAATACCAGTATTTCACCTGCAAGACATTGTGGTTTGCCAAAATTTGCCTACCTTTGAGACACAACAGAATCACGGCAATAATATGCACTCCTAAGTCGAGCTCTTTTAACAAGAACCGTCTTCTATTCCCTCTCTCCATTTTATACCCTAGAATGTCTGTCTAACAACTTCCCCCGTAAATCCAGCAGATATCGAAGGACGACTTCCTGCCGAAGAAGATCTGCGAGCGCTGCGTAACTCGGCTGGAGCAGCTGTACGAGTGGCGGCAAAGCTGCCTCAGTACCGACTCCGTGCTGAGAAACTACGCCGAGTCCATGAAGATCGTCACCTCGACTATCAACTTTCAGGTCAGTGGTTGTAGCATGCATAGACATACAGCATATAACATTCCCAGTGCTGGGACACAGGCCTCCTCTCTGTGAGAGGGAGTGAGCCATCCACCACACGGACCCAGTGCGGGTTAGCGGATGTGTCATGTCTTCGAGTACACGGCGGTTTCCTCACGATGTTTTCTTTCATCGCTTTGAAAGTAGTGGTGATGAAATGAAATACACAAAGTAATATAGCCTGCTCGGGTTCGAACTCACAACCTACAACTCGGTAGTCGGGGCCGATACCATTAGGTCACCACTGGTCATGAATGTAGTGATACTGTAGGCCAGTAGGTACTCTACAGATTTCCCAAGAAAAGTATACGCTTCGCGGATCATCGCCTACCTTCGGAAATAAGAACTCACGATGACGAGAGCTGACACAACCATGGAAGTACTTGCCTATTTCGCATTACTATAATTAAAAATTATAGATTTACCACTCTAAGCAGGTCCAAAAACTTTTCAATTTAGAGTGTCAAATGACGATCTGCGACCGGAGTAGGCAGCCCGATAGAGAGAAAACTTCATACAAACGCGTACGACAAAACTCGTCAGTACAAAAACTAGAAGATTTCCTTCTGTTACGCAATTACTCGTTAGCGCGTTTTCGTATTAATTCGGAAACACGAAGATTCCCGAAGTGCAAACGTAGATAGTCTTGTAGCGTCATCTTGGGCCTCCTCATTAACCAACCAATTCAGTCTATCACCGTCCTCCGCTGGACATAAAGCCTGCCCAACCTTCCTATATGCTTAATGCAATCTGGGTCAGTCGCCGTCTTCAGATCGCCTGAGCTAGGTGTGAGTAAAGTAGTAGGTAGTCACTAGCCAGAATATCCTGTTTCTGGCTAGGTAAAAGCGTTACTATTTTTAGGATTCCTTACTTCAAAAGGAAAAAACGGAACCATTATATGATCACTTCGTTGTCCGTCTGTCTGTGTGTGAAGACCCTTTTTCTCAAGAACACGTGGAAGTATCAAGTTGAAATTCAAATACTACAACGTCTGCAGTCCCTTAAAAGCTGCAGCAGTCCTTAGAGCTCTAAAAAAAAAACAAGGTTCTAAGTCAGCGCAATAAAAAAATACGGCCATTTAAGCGATATATTTTGATACTCGCAAATAAATTAAAACCTATAGAGCACTTCCCGTTGACCTAGAATCATGAAGTTTGGCAAGAAGCAAGGCCTCACAGCACAGGCAAAAGGAAAAAGTCCGAAAATAGTTCATTTGTAGTATTATCACACAACCATTTTTTTTTTACAGTTACATACAATTTGCAGTAGACCGTGACATATGTACGGGTATATCGATGTTATGGGAGAATATTTTTTCAACTACAAAGTTAAGTGTGTCCTTCAATCCGGAATTGGAAATCCGAGCTTTGAGAAACCCTCAGAGCGCGAGTCCTACTCGCATTTGTTTCCTTTGTACTGTACAACTAGATAAAAAGGTTCAAAATTGTACAATCAAGCAAGCGGCCCTAGATAAGTGGTCAGCATCGCTTATGAACATCTGCAATACTCATTACTAAATATCTTATATCAATTAGCCGGAAAAACCTACACAAGATGTTCCGCTGTCTCGGATTTTATTTAGACCAGCTACAATTTATTCTAGAAACAGTTGCAGATAACGTTGAACTATCACAAATTCAATATCCTGCTATAAAAAGCATTCACAGACAGACCTTTAGAAAATCTAAGATTATCTTTATTTACTAGCTGCGCTCCGCGGTTTCACCCGCATAAGTTTCGTCCCCGTGGGAATATCGGAATAAAAAGTATTCTATATGTTAATCTTGGTTATAAAACATATGTGTACCAAATTTCATCCAAATCCGTTCAGTAGTTTTTGCGTGAAAGAGTAACAAACATCCATCCATCCGTCCATCCATACAAACTTTCGCATTTATATTATTAGTAAGATTTACTAGTTTCTACCCGCGACTTCATCCGCGTGACATTTCCTGTTCCCCCGACGACCCCATCGCATCGCATCGCCAACCCGTGCTAACATCGTTTTCACTTAGCGGTCTTTCTAAGAAGCCTTTCTTTTTGTCTTTTTGACTTCTAGCGTGATGTTAAATAGCTTATAGCCTTCCTTAAGAATGGGGCTATCAAAAGCAAAAAGAATTTTGGCAGTACCAGGGATTAGCGCGATCAAATGCACAAACAAACACTTCAGCTAACACAGACCACAGACAAGGTCTATGGTATTTTAAAATCACGCACCAGTCTAAAGGTAGTATAAACGCTATTACCCGCTGCGAGCAGGGAGATGCAGCGTGGGTCGCGCCCCCACGGCGAGACCACCTGGTGAAGGCCGTGGGGAGCGCTGGATGCAGCGCCCTTGAACCCACATCATAACATAGAACCTCTTCCTCTTTCCATAGGAAATTCTGTGGGAGAAATAAGTGCCTAGGTATATCTACTTACATATGTGCCAACGAACACTTGAGACGAAATTTGGGAATTATATTAAAATCACATTTTAACTTAGGGAGACTCGTGGAACGAAAAGGTTCACCAGTTTTCAAATACGCCCCTTTTACGGATCGTGAGGACGTCGACTTTCTAATAAAAAGTCACGTAAGTGTTGGAATGAACGAATCTTTTTAGGGTTCCGTAGCCAAATGGCAACGGATTAGGGTTCCGTAGCCAAATGGCAACGGAACCCTTATGGATTCGTCATGTCTGTCTGTCTGTCTGTCTGTCCGTCCGTATGTCACAGCCGCTTTTTTCCGAAACTATAAGAGCTATACTGTTGAAACTTGGTAAGTAGATGTATTCTGTGAACCGCATTAAGATTTTCACACAAAAATAGAAAAAAAACAATAAATTTTGGGGGTCCCCATACTTAGAACTGAAACTCAAAATTTTTTTTTCATCAAACCCATACGTGTGGGGTATCTATGGATAGGTCTTCAAAAATGATATTGAGGTTTCTAATATCATTTTTTTCTAAACTGAATAGTTTGCGCGAGAGACACTTCCAAAGTGGTAAAATGTGTGTGTCCCCCCCCCCCCTGTAACTTCTAAAATAAGAGAATGATAAAACTAAAAAAAATATATGATGTACATTACCATATAAACTTCCACCGAAAATTGGTTTGAACGAGATCTAGTGAGTAGTTTTTTTTTAATACGTCATAAATCGTAACGTAACGGAACCCTTCATGGGCGAGTCCGACTCGCACTTGGCCGGTTTTTTGTGTTTGTGTTCTTTGCGTCATGTTAACCGCAAATAAACGTATTTAAAACTTTTTTTTCTTTCTGACAATAATATACCAACGTAAATAAAAATGTTAATTGCAATTACATAAAACGCTTGACACACATGAGTTGGAGATCACCTTTTAAGCAAGGAGATGCTTGTGTTAGGTGACGCCGCTCTTCCGCTTAACGGGTATGCAATTGAAAAACAAAAACAATAAAAACTAAATAAAGTAAACAAAAAGTAAGGTAAAAAGAAAATACAACAATACAACGTAATCGGAAAGTACCTATATTTCTTGCACTATATTTGCATAAGACACTTCCAATTTTCTTGTATTGCTAACATGGTTAACATCATAAGAAAAATTACACAAATGCAACCATTTTCGTACAGAAAACACACGTCCTGTTGACGTAACTATTTGGAAACTAGCCAGACCGCTCCCGAGCTTAATTGTCACCTTTTGTCCATTTGAATAAGCTTCCATCGTTCAGAAAGACATAAACGATTATATGCTACAATCTGTAAAGCGCTAAGTACGGTTACCAACTGTAGCAGAAAAGTGTTGTTGTTGTTGGTGTTGTGTTGCGTTGGTAGCAGCTATACTCCATACGGAATAAGATTACACATTTAAATAAACCTACAGTCCACTTAACCGATTTTGACTTCTATTGCGTTGGTAGCACGACAAATGGCAGCTGCAGTAAATAGTTGGTATTGTAACCACTTTTTTAACCGACTTCTAAAAAAAAACCGGCCAAGTGCGAGTCGGACTCGCCCATGAAGGGTTCCGTTACGTTACGATTTATGACGTATTAAAAAAAAACTACTCACTAGATCTCGTTCAAACCAATTTTCGGTGGAAGTTTATATGGTAATGTACATCATATATTTTTTTTCGTTTTATCATTCTCTTATTTTAGAAGTTACAGGGGGGGGGACACACATTTTACCACTTTGGAAGTGTCTCTCGCGCAAACTATTCAGTTTAGAAAAAAATGATATTAGAAACCTCAATATCATTTTTGAAGACCTATCCATAGATACCCCACACGTATGGGTTTGATGAAAAAAAAAATTTTGAGTTTCAGTTCTAAGTATGGGGACCCCCAAAATTTATTGTTTTTTTTCTATTTTTGTGTGAAAATCTTAATGCGGTTCACAGAATACATCTACTTACCAAGTTTCAACAGTATAGCTCTTATAGTTTCGGAAAAAAGCGGCTGTGACATACGGACGGACAGACAGACAGACAGACAGACAGACAGACATGGCGAATCCATAAGGGTTCCGTTGCCATTTGGCTACGGAACCCTAAAAAGGAGAGGTTCTCAATTCGGATGTTTGTATTTTTTTTTTTTTTTATGTTTGTTCGCGCATAACTCTCGTCGTTTGCCAACCAATTTAAAAAATTCTTTTTTGTTGGAAAGGGTATACTTCCCAAAAGGTCAAACAACGAAAATGCGAACCCAACGACACCGACTTCGGAAATTAAAGTTATTTTTCACTTTGTAGTGTCGTTTGGAAGTCGGTTGTTTTTTTTTGCAAAAAAGTTTTTGCTTTTAATGCAATCCTTATGTCTACAGAATAGAAGTTAAAATCGGTTGAACGGACTGTAAAAAGGTTTGTTTAAATGTCTAATCTTATTCTGAATGGACCATAGATGGTTAGATTTTTACAAAAATGCTTGTTTAGTACTTCTGTATAAAATCTAGAATAACTTATTATTCTATTACATGTTTTTCACATTGTATGCGCACTATGAGTTACGATAATGTTGTGATGTTGTTATTACGCAATGGAAAACAGGTAGGTAATCTTTTGGGTGTAAACAAAATCTAGAATAACTTATTATTATGTTACATTATTTTGAATAATTTCTAATTAGATAGGTAATACATATTTACTACAGTCATTCTAGCAAAAGATGTCAAGACAAGAATTAAAAACATGAAGAGGGGCAAATCCCCTGGGCACGATGGGCTCAGCATCGAGCACCCGCAGTATGGTGGGTACCATTTGCCTCGTGTGTTGGCTCTTCTGTTTAATCTGTACGTGGGTCATTCATACCTCCCTCCCGATATGTTGCGGGCTCTGGTGGTGCCAGTAGTCAAGAGTAGGACTGGAGACGTCTCAGATGGGTCAAACTATAGGCCGATTTCCTTGGCTACCGTCGTGACTATATACTTGACAGTGTGCTTAATTCACACCTGAATACCCACATCAAACTGCATGATGCCCAGTTTGGGTTTCGGCCAGGGCTGTCAACAGAAACCGCTATTCTTAGTTTAAAGCATATTGTCAAGTATTACACGGACAGGAACAGCTGTACTACGTAAGAAAGCGGCCTCGCTGCTAAACAGACTCCATGGCAGCCCCAAACAGCATTCTACGCGCTATAGCCGAGAGAAATGACAGCCCGTTGGTGAGGTCACTTGTCACCTATACATTGTCATTATTATTAGTTAAGTACTAACATAGGTTAAGTCTATTGTTACTAACCTAATGGGATCTATTCTATAATATAAAATCTCACTGTGAAAACTTAGGAGAAGTAAATTTCAAGTGAGTTGTCATTCCGCCTACCGATCGATTCTGTAAAAAACTCACCGTGAAAAGTTAGGTGTAGTGAGCTAAGAGTGAGCTGTCAATAGTGTCAATCCCTATCTGGAATGACAGCTCACTCCATGCTCACTTCAACTAAGATTTCACGGTGACTTGGTTACAGAATCGCACTGCTGATGCTGACGGGATTGACAACTTTTATTATTCGTAGCACTATTGATAGCTCACTTCACCAAGTTATATCACGGTGAGTTTTAAACAGATCGGCTGTTCGTAACCAAACAAATGATTCAGAAACAAAAAACCGATCCATATAAATTAGTCACGGTCACATTCCCAATTTGGATCATCACTCTCTCTCTCTCAAAATGGCGGCTGTATTAATAACTAACGAAGAGCCTCTATATGAAGCACGTGTTAAGCACTATTTTGGCTCGTAAAGGTCAGGCTATATTTGGGCTTCCAAGGGCGGATCAGTGAATGCCTGTCAACTGGAATGTGAGAACAATAATGCTTATGTACTTTACATAGGTATTGGGTATAACCTTTATCTTTTAATCATATGTTTTAAGACATTTATATCTCAAAAACAGAGACGTAATGTATAGGGAAGCATCGAAGCCTCTTTGTGATTTTAAGGATCAAGACAAACTTATAACAGCCACAGTCGGACTGGCGAGAGGTCGTTAATTCGATTACACTCTAGGAGAGTGAAAAAGTAGGTAATTTTAGCATTAATCCAAGTAAAAATGGGCCAACAGGAACACTTTTAAGTAATAAGCACACCACAACCACAATGCGACTTGCATTCGATCGATAATTTTTTTTTACAAAATCGATGTTAATTTAATAATAATAATTTATTTTCAGAAAATTCAATTCCATTAATCACAATAAATTACATTAAATTGATATAAAAATAACACATAAACAATAAAATAATACTCAAACATTAAAAACAAATTAAATTAAAATACAGGATTAAAGAAGAATTATATTACATTTGAATTGAATGTATAATTACATTAAAATTGCAAAGAAAAAAGAAAAACAAAAAAAAAAAAATAATATAATGTAATAAAATAATACACATAATAATCTATAAATATTTGTTCAAGAAAACACCCATATTCATAAAGAACCGTTCATAAAGAACAGTTCTTATTGACGTGTAAAGTGTTTGTACAAACCTACTTACAAAAATAAAATCATTTACCTATTCAGCTAGTAAATGACTCTTGGCATTATTAAAGGGGTAGGTCATCTACTATTTGCTGTGCTCAATCCTCGGTCTGCGAGGAAAACGAACAAAAGACTATACAAGTCAACAAGAACTTATCGAAGAACAAACGAGAGAGAAGTTATAGTACTAAGTTAACTCTGATTTTTCATTTGCTAGACTAAAATGACAGTTAATATACACTAACAGCCGAACCCAATTAACAATTGACAGATAGCTACTGAAGGCAGCCAGTATAATTATAACTGTCAGTATAATATAATCATACAGATCGGTACTGATATAGATTTTTGGGATGTTAAAACCAGAGATAGATAGGTTATTCTATCTCCAGTATGCCAAAACTGGTGATAGATAGGTAATTGGTTTCTGTCGTAAATAAATGTCATGTTGACAAAAAAAGGTCGATCGCAGCTGTCATTTTAGTCTAACAAATTAACGAGAGCTTAGTTGTAGAAAACTATTTTTCCGAATTTTAAAAATTGAACATTACTGCTTAAATACCTATATATATAAACATAATAATCACTTCATCTATCATTTATCCGAAAAGGATAATACAAGGACACACAAAATGTGCTTATTTTCCCACGCAGATTACAAGAGTCAAATGGGTCTGAGGGGACCAGTCATTTTATTTTTACCCAAAAGATTATCTATCATTATCGTAACTCGGAAGTGCGTATACAATGCAAAAACTGAAAAACATGTCCTGATAAAACAACCCAAGGTTGTTATTGCCCGGGTCTTCGCTCGCACAGCTTTAAAAAAATGGAAAAGCTTCTTTCTTTCTTTCTGAACATTATAAAAACTAGCTTTTGCCCGCGGATACGCCCGCGTGGATGTCGGAATTCATCCCACAGGAACGTACTTCCGGTACAAATAAAAATTTTATACATACTTTCACACGCATTAAGTACAAAAGCTGGTATTTTGAAAGACACTTCAATTTTATTTATTTGTTTAGACTGATTATTCTGAAATAGCCAAACCACCTTGAGCAAGCGTGGTGATCAATGCTCATGCCTTCTGTGTATGAGAAGAGGCCTTTCAAACAAGTGGCTATCTTTCAAAAAACTTAGTATCCGCTGGTCTTCAGTTAACAGTGACTCCACAGGAATAGTCAAGGAATTGCTTTATAATTATTTCTTGACTGCATATAAGTAGTACCTACATGCAACCAAATAGCATTGTTCCTGTCATAAGTACAGACACAATGTACAAACATGTCGCAACAAATGTCATTCCGAATTCTGCTTGACCCCATCCCTCGGGGAAAACAACATGACGCTTGCATGCATATTTTAACATCATCACAAATTCAACCAAGCGTAATTTATACATCGATATTATGGCTGCGTTAGTCATCAATCCATTCCACGCTGGATTAGATAAGAAATATCGATCCGCATAACCTACATGATATGTTCTATCCAAACATAACCCATTTTTCCATCATTGATAAGTTTAGTGACTTTAGTTCTGTTCTCTCGATATTCTCAGAGACCGTTTTCTCAGAAGCCACTGAAAATAGCTTCGGAGAAAACGGATGCGCCATTGTACTAGTGTCCTTGATGCAGCGAGGAGATTTAGATAGATGACTGAATATAAACATATTATAATGCTTCTTCCTCGCGGCTCGTCAGCTATGTTAGCTCAGATTTAACAAGATGTTCCCCCATTATCTGTCGACAAAGTAAGGCACTTAGATATTAAATGTATTGTTGTCGAGTGTGTAGGCACGCGGCGGGCGATGCACGGTCCGTCGCCGGGTAGCGCCCCTCTCCACGATCGATCGGCGCGCCCGACGCCCGGCTCGTATCGACCCACTGCCACCCACCACCCAAACCAGCTCCTCACGCAAATCTCAACCATATCCCCTTAAGTTAACGGCAAAAGTTCCGTCTCAGAATTCCCAAAAGGAAACACAGTACGTTCACCAAATTTGAACCTTAATAGAGACGTTCTGTGAACTATTACTGAACGCATATATTCCATTTCCACGTAGCCGGTTAAGTTAATGAATTATCTGCTCTAAAGCGATAGTTATAAGGTTGCTCGCGATGTTGACTGCGCAATACGACTGTTGGCAACGCGGGAATTGGCTACGCATGTCCATGGACGTTTTGTTTTTATGACGCTCCCTGTAATTTACTTACATGAAAGTCTGCTAGTGGCAGATTATATATTGGAGTCTTGTGATCGAGGAACTTTTGAGCATAATTTTAAAGTTACTGTTCCTGGTGCTCCTGATGTAAATGAATTGAGGGACGATAAAGTTCTATGAGTCACTATTCTTGGTGATTCGACAACTGTTATCCTTTACATCAACCAAGCTTTAAGACAAGTCTATCCTCTACCTCACGGGTGCGATAAGCAGTGTATATTAGTATGTATGTACAAAATGCATTACCGCACGCATCCCATCCAAGGTCGAAGGTGGCTCCGTCACCCGAGCTCGGGGGTACCGTTAACCCTGACCTAGCGCGGGAGGTGAAGGATATTCCTACTACGGCCTCCCTCCGCCTCGCGGGGGACCGCACGACCTACCCTGAACACCACTTGCACTGAAACGGTTGAAGCCTTCCCCTCGTCACATCACATGGCTTTCATACAACTGAAACAGATTATCTAAATACGCAACTTTATTACGGCAGTGAAGTTTAAACTTAGCGGTAGCACGAAACTATAAACTTTGGAAGGAATAAATTGGTCCTTTGAAACGCAATGTTACAATCGCGACTAACTTATCGCGTTCAAACGATCTTAGTCAAAGGAAACGTTTTAAAAGAGGGCTGTAAAAGAGCATTATTTTATAAAGTTCAGTGGATAATGTTTCCTATTAATTTCCGGTTACATCTACATTACATCCGCACGCCGTCATTTCTGACGAAAGAAGAATTATTTTTTAGTCTTTTGAGTGAACTTCTTAGACCAATCACTTTACTGGAATGAACCTGCGTTGCCACCTGCAAGAAAAAACTGGAGGGATATTCGTAGTTTCAGCAATATTTTTGTCACTGCTGTAACCTGAAGTGCCTTGTTTCGAACTTTAATAAAGTTTGAATTCCTACTAACGATCGCGACAGGTCACGTTTCTCAATTTTTATGATTACATTCCTCACATGTGTACGCTATAGGCAACATGTATTTGTAATGAATATACTTTTATCTTTAGCATTAGCGTAAGTATAAGGGGTTTCTTATACTCACGCTAATGCTAAAGACAAATGAGGCTGAAAGTCTTGTTATGAAAGTGGTTTCTTTCATAACAAGACTTTCAGCCTCATTTGTATCCCTAATCATTAACTTATTATATTGTGTCCTACAGGCACAACAAAAACGTTTATCATCGTCGTGTATTAACCCAAAAAGAGTTATCCTCATGTTGATAAGATAAATAGATATCTGCTAAATTTATTCGCGTACGTTTGCCATATTATATTATCTTATTCAATACGAGGTTTAGGAAGAAAGACATTTTTTCTTCTATAAACTTGTATATTTTCAAAGTAAACAAATGATAAATAAATATATCGTATGGAAGTAATAAATGACTTCTTAATTATCGTAAAGCAATGAAACAAAAAAAAATGGAAATATTTTAACGTTTTTTCATTTAAAAAGCAGTTCCTCTATACTCGTGTCTGATTAACGCGAGGAGATCTGCCCTGCCGTCGAGAAGCCAGATTGTAGACTGGAGACTCGTATACGAAAATCGCAAAGCACTCAGTGTTTACACTCAACGAGTAAAATGGAAACTCGTACAAGTTTAGCTTCATCTCAACAATAGCGTAAAGTCTACGGCGTAGACTATACGCGATTGTGGTCTACGGCGTAGACCTAAAAGCGGAACGATTAAATACAGGCGCTATCATCTCTCTTCTCCTAATGTACCACAAAACACGCAATTTCTCTATGAAAACAACGATAAAACAGAAATTTCAGGTTTACAACGTAAAGTATTAAAAGTTACGACCCTGAAGTGAGCCATAAAGTCGGATAAGTTATTCAACACAATGAGTGTTCTGAATTAAACAAACACGTTAGGTACTTTCTTTGTTTTGTTTTCTGCTTAAAACAAAGAACGTATTGTATAGCTGCAAATAATGAAGGTGTCATAAAGTTTGGTATCATACTTTAACCTTAGGGTAATCATTTAACGACTATAAATTTATGATTGCCTTGTACTTTAAAAGAGATATCGACTACTTTGGCATTCCTTCTCAGAGGAAGATAGAAAGTGTAGACCTCAGCTAACTATTAAAAAAACTGTCACGTAATAGTAATTAATATATCTAACTTAGATATGTAAATTACTATTACACGACAGTTTTTTTTAATAGCATTATTCTTCTTAGCTAACTAATACATTAATCAATAAATTCCTCTTAGCTAGTATATTTATTAAGGAGTAGCAGGATCGTAGCAGATGGCGTTCCGTAGCTACTGCCTACCCTATGGGAAGAAAGCGTGAATTCATGTATGATGTAGTATATTTATAAAGAACTAGCTGCGCCCCGCGGCTTCACCCGCTTAGGTTTCGATCCTGTGGGAATATTGGGATAAAAACTATCCTGTGTGTTAATCCTGGTTATAAACTATCTGTGTGCCAAATTTCATGCAAGTCCGTTCAGTAATTTTAGCGTGAAAGAGTAACAAACATCTATCCATCCATCCATACAAACTTTCACATTTATAATATTAGGAAGAATTTAATTTCTTCGCCTGTATCTTCCTTTCAAGGGCTCATTAAAATAGTTCGCACATGTTTACCATGTAACCAAAATGGTCCTAAAAGTTCAAATTGAATTAGAACCAAAACTGGTCCTAAGTCGCAAAGTACGCAGTTTGTCTGGCTACCAAAACATTTTTGTCCATGTCAATTATTCTGCTTGTATACAGCATGTCCCGGAATTAACGCACACTACCAAACGCCCCAATTAGAATACATAATCAGCCTATAATGTTCCCACTGCTGGGACACAGGCCTCCTCTCGGTGAGAGGGAACGCGCCGTAATCTACCACGCAGGCCCAGTGCGGGATGGTAGATGTCGGACATGCCCATTTCCTCACGATGTTTTCCTTCACCGTTTTGAGAGCAGTGGTGATGAAATAATTTACACAAAGTAAAGCGCCTGTCTGGGTTCGAACCTACGACCTACAACTCGTAAGTCGCGGCCGATACCACTGGACCACCACTGTTCTCCAATTAGTAATAATTACAATACATAACTGATTTTTTTCTATTATTATTTAATTATTTTATTTAGTTATACTGAATTACTGATCGTGGGAAAAGATTGTGGTCACAATACAAATCCATGCACGCATACGAATAAGGGTCTAGCGTAACTTCATCCATTTTGGTTTGTTTTGACTGTAATTTACGTAGTTTGAATTCTGTTTGGGATAAAAAATTACCTACATTACAAAAATGACAGAAATCGATAAGGTAAACGATTCTAAACAGCACCCTAATTGTGTAACACACAATCAATCGGAATCAGAATCATTTTGAAGCAAATTGCTAATCCATTGCTTCGTACCTTTGAAAATTTTGTCTGCTCAGCACGTAAATAACGCAATGAATGTTGTTGAACTGTCAAAATGAAACCGATTCCGATTGATCGTGTGTTACGTAATTAGGGTGCTGGCTACTTTCATAATATGTAATTCAGTTACAAAGTGTACCTAAAGTTAATTTTTGGCAAGAAGCCAAAACTGTATTTAACGTATTTTGATCATGTATTATCTCAAAATATAATCAAACCTAGTTACTGTAGCTTATAACAAAGAAATGAAAACGAGGAATTTTGCTAAAACGACGCAAAACAATTCCTCAGTCCGAATCTTTTCATTACACTTAGAGGCCCAGACGTTATACTTGTTCCTTACCCAGGTGCGTCGCAAAAGAAAGTGTATGCGATCGATGAGACTTGCAGGCTCGCCAGCGGTTAACTTGCACTTACCACTTAGTGCATAGTGACGGCGGAGGGCGCCCGCCTCGAGACCGCCCTACCGCGCTCCGCCGCCCTTGGGTTTTCACGACCTCTTCTTAAAGTATGCGCGCCTAGTACTTTCGTTTCGCACAAAAACATGTTTTCGGGACTCGATGGATATTTTTGGAAATTGTGATACTTATTATGGCTGTTTATTAGTGGTATAGAATGCGCCTGAGTTCTTACTACAGTCAACTATGGGACCTTGGAGTAAGATTTCTAATTTAATTTTATATTATTTAGTTACCGTTTGCGAAAAGTTTTCTTGTGAACTTCATCAATTTATATGTTTATTTTACGCTAAAACCTTAGTAGTCTCATTCTCATTGTTCATTTGTGGAGAATCGAACGCGGACAGTGTGCGGTGCGCTATTGCTACCGCTCGCTAGTGACTTGAAACTAAAAATTCTTGATATTTGTTGATTATTATATGATTGCATTTATATTTATGATTAAAAATTCATCAACATTTAGTCATCGTTTGACATATCATATAAAATAATTATTTCGTCCTGACATGAGTGTCAGGACGAAATAAAAGTTTTGGAGTTTCGACTTAATCGATGAACTTAGACTTAGACGAAAACAGTTGAACATTTTGCACAGCGTGACATTTCGTCACGCTCAACTGTATTCGTTATAGAAACCCTGTCTTATATGAGATAAAACGGTTTCTCAATAGCTCGTCATTTAGTATCGTTTCCCTTCCATTTTCGCCCTATCTCAGTACCCCATATGCAAACCCTCCGTTTAGGTAAGTTTGTTTTTAATCAGTGCATGAGTGATAAAGCCCCCCGAGGCTTCAGCCCCTATCGCAGTATCCTCCCTTACCTTGAGGGGACGTCATACCATGAACATTCAAACAAAAGCAAATGTGGAATACCTATGTATTTTATAGAAAGCAGAAAATCTTACATCGGAAAACAGCGTCATCTGCTTCCTGTCGCCAAACGATATTAATCACTTCTCATTAACATATCAGGATATTATTTTCTTATATAACTTGTATTTTTTTTTTGTTTTGTGGGTTTATTCCTACCAGAATTCGAATTACTTTAAAACCGGAAACCGGTTTTATTACACTGTATTGACTGTACTTTAGTATGCTTGCCAAGCTAAAGGATTTGTAAATGCTCAAAAATGTTGCAAAAAAATTAATCTGATGCCATGTCAATCAATAAATGTTCGTGCCTGTTACCACATTGTCTTATCCGACTCCATCTTCTTCGGCCTTGCGGTTCGAAAGTGATCGAGATATGTAAATCAACATGAAACAATTCTCCTCCTACAAATTCCTTGTACCAATTCTAGACACGCGTAAGTCAGTTCTACGAGTATGTAGTAATACACGGTACGAATACGAAACTAACCTTTCACTTCAGAGATTAGGAGTAACTGTTAAGTAATATACTTATCAGTGTCATAATTTACGCAAATCGTGATCGTGTTTATTATGATCCTTTGCATACCGTACTAAAATCGACGGTTAGTTCCTATGACTTCGCAAAATCGTAGCTACAGTCATCGTCAGTTCTATAGTTTGCTATGACTTCATAGTTTAGTAGTAGTAATTGTCTGGCACGGAAACAAAATAGTATATAAGTACCAAGCAAAGTCAGTTAACCAAAAGTTTCTAGTTAAAAGTTAAAGCAGAGTTTACAGCTGGCTATTTTGGACTTTTCAATTTCAATTGATAATTCAATAATCCAATGTTTTCAAAATTCAAGCTTATTGATTAGCAGAGTAAGTTTAGACTACCTTAACGAAACTTCGTGGATTAAGTATAGCCTTGAAACTGCGAATGAGCACGCAATTTTTTCATCCAATACTGATGCTGCCTTCAACAGTTTCTTGAACCCAACAAATCTGATACGTCACGGATCCGTTTCCCCATCTTGGTCACATCCGAGGTCGTTGAACTGTAAGCGTGCCGAATTTGGGCAATTAACCATAGGGTGTTCAAACATCGTGTTACGGAATGAAAGTCGGGGTACTTTAGGGGGCCGTTCTCACTTTCTGCGGGGTGAATGCACTGTCGGGGGAGCCCACCCTAACGCGACCCTCCCCGGCCCTCTAGCCGCATCAAAGACACTCAATGAAGGCGGTGTAATTCCGACTAGACGCCAGGAATAGATTAATTTTTTGCTGTCTCGGAGGCTTGCGATCTTGTCTCAGTTGCATCTTGCATAATGAGATGAGGTGGAAAGAAGAAAACAACTCTGGTAGTTTTTTCATTGGAAATATTAATGTAATCATGGTGTGCAAAAATTTACATGATTCTATTTTTGTTAAAAGGCATTTCTTTGTTCATAGGATGGCACGGTTAACATGGACAAAATGACGGAAGCTCAAAAAACTGCATACTTAGAAGCACATGTAGCTGTCCAACAACATATGGCACAAGCGGCAGCCGCTGCGCGGCGTGAGCAACAGCAACAACAACAGCAGCAGCAGCAACAACAACAGCAGCAACAACAACAGCAGCAGCAACAGCAGCAACAACAACAACAACAGCAACAACAACAACAACAGCAGCAACAGCAACAACAACAGCAACAACAACAGCAGCAGCAGCAACAACAGCAGCAGCAGCAGCAACAACAACAACAACAACAGCAACAACAACAGCAACAACAGCAACAACATCAGCAACAACAACAACAGCAACAACAAAATAATAACAATAATAATGCAAGACATCATCAAGAAATGCAGGTATATTTATTTCCAAATGCTACTCGTAAATTTTAATTTCCAGTGTCTCAAAAGTTCCTAAGATAATAAAATGATTGCTTTTTTTCCAGAAATCACAAATAATATTCCCTCAGCAAACTCAGAACGGTAATGCTCATCAAGGTCATCCTTCGCCCCCTACAGTTAGTTCGACACAGCACCACTATGCTACGATCAATTCTCCCATAAAAGTACCACAAGTCAGCTCTAGTACCGGAGGACCAGATAGCACGTTTACAGTACCTGATGACGTAGGCATGGGATTCGAGGGAGGAGTCCGAGTCTTACAAAGTCTCGGCAATTGGTGAGTTTTTGTGTATATTAATTGCTAAATTCAAAATTTTCTCTATTTTTCCATGTTCATTCGTTAATTTCATTGCTTTTTCTGGTAAAATTTCAAATTTCTTCTGATTTTTGCTCGCTTTTCGGTGTTTGTATTGTTTTGAATATTCTCTTTTTTTCTGAACTCCCAAAAATATAATATCCCTACTATTCTTTCTGCCCGAGGCAGTTGAGAAGAAAGGGTTATTATGTTTTTTTTATAAAACAGTTCGTTTGATTTCGCCAGGTCACCAGAAGTAACGCACAATATACCGAGGCCAAACTTGATTCCTTTCACTGAACCGTACGCAGAAGGTGGGTCGATGCACCCTGGGACACGATTAAAAGCGTTACAGACTACTACTGTGAGAAAACATCCGGCAATAAAACCTACTAGCTCTACAACTGACGGTAAATTAACTAATATTCTTAGCAAAAGAATATTTTTTTACATCTAGATCCTCTTGTGAGAGAGTTCCGAGAAATTCTACATTTTCTTTTTTTTTTCTCCGTTATGTCATTTCAAATCATCCTTGCGATGGTTATTATTTATCAGATAATTATATTTATTACTGCAGTTATGTGCATCGTCATTTACATAATCAAGAACAAAGTTCACGTGAACTATTGGTCAAGTATTCTAAACAGTAGCAACGGAATCGAACGTAAATAATTATACTTATCTTTGACATGATTTGTTACATTTTTCAGGAAGCAAAGCGTTCGAGTGCACAGTCTGTGGGAAAGGCTTAGCTCGTAAAGATAAGTTAACAATACACATGCGAATACATACAGGTGGGTTGGTATCAGTAGACATTTCCTATGAAACCTTTCATAACGTTAAACTCGTCGAAATTAGTTTTTTGATACATAAGTACCTAATCGTGACTGAACCTACTGACTGACTGAAATAAAAACCGCAGAAATTTTAGACAATGCTCGTGAGTTTCGTTTCTTTATCTATTAATCGACATTTGAACAATTGAAAGCGAATACTTCCAAACTCAAATTCTTGTGACGTCCTCTTGGTCCCAGAAGATATGATTTCTATATATATGTTCTTTATCTTTCTACAGGAGAAAAGCCGTACGTTTGTGAAGTATGTAACAAAGCATTCGCGCGAAGAGATAAACTAGTGCTACATATGAACAAACTGAAACACATAACGCCATCCAACATAGCGCCTTTAGGTAAAAGAACCATCACAATACCACGTGAGTATGCTTCGTAATGGTGATGATAGATGCCTTAAGACATATCTTATCACTACCGTTGTGAGGTCTCTAACGGTAGTGAAGCATTTTATGTGTAATGCTATACGAAAATGTTGAACTAGTTTGAGAATGAGATCTTTTTTTTACACCCATTCATTTATGCTTCTGATTGCTTCTTTCATCGCATTCATCGCAGAAAACGCGTAGACATTTTTAACCCTTCATCATTTACCTGAAATTAATCATCTCTCTAACGTTTATATGTAAAAATTCCGTTTTGCTAGATTTTATTGAGTATATATAGCTTAAATAGGTGTAGTTTAGATTGTTTATTCGAACAACAATGTGACCCATTTGGGTTACTTCCCTAAAGATCCTTTAATTTCTGCAGCTTTGAAGCTAGATGACGTGAAGCCGCAGCTAACAAAACAAGAGGACACGAAGCCAAGCCAGGCGGAAATAGCAGCAGCGGCGGCAGCTGCACAGCAGCAACAACAACAGCAACAACAGCAGCAGCAACAACAACAGCAGCAGCAACAGCAACAACACTCACACCAACAGCCAATCCAGGTGTGCCAGGTACCTGGACACAACTTTACGGTAAATCTACTGAGAATTCAAGGCATGGTTTGTAGGTGTTCTCGATGTGTCAGCATGAATTAAAAAATTAATTTAAACATTTGTTTCATAATTAATATTTATGGTTTCACAGTGTAGATTTATTCTTTAACTGAAATATATAGAAATACACTATGAGTTGCCGTTTCTTTTTCTGCATTTTCTTAGACCTTCGTGAATTCTTTTTAGTACCTATCATTTTTTTATTAAGTGGTATCAATTCTTTTATGTATTCATTTTACTCAATCGTTAAGTAGTTAATATCAATATAATTAGAATGGCTTTAGTCAAATCTTAAAATAAATTAAGTAGACACGGCACACCAGGCTCTAATTCTCAACACAATAGAAATTAAACCATTAAAACAAAGTAAACATGCACATAGAAAGATCAAACAATAAAACATATTTCAACTTCCAGAACACAAACCTGGTTCACACGAGTGCAGCAAGCGCCGCAGTGGCAGCAGCGACTGCAGGCATGGTCGTATCCTGGTCCTGTGAGCTGTGTGGCAGACTGTTCGCCACCAGGGATGAGTGGAGCGCCCATGCCAAGTCACACCTACCCGATACCAAGCTGCTACAAGACAAGATGCAGCAGGCCACACAACATCAAGTAGGATCCTTGTTTGATTCTTAATAAAACTGTAAATAAAATTAGCGATCCGGATCGAAAGACCAATTTTAGAAGTATGAAAAATGAATATTTTTCTTTTCTCTTTCCAGCAACAAGAAAAGGTGCACTTATCAAATCAGGAGAAATTACAACTGCTTCATCACCACAATCAGAATCAACAGATTCTGAACGGCCACGGTATCGCGACAGCATCTGTGTCTACGGCGACAGTCGTCAACGAAGGGGGAGGTGGAGGTGGAGGAGGGGCGTACTTCACTCATGGTCACACACACTATGCCCCGGAGAGACAACATACACATGCTCACCACTTGTGTCTTATGTGCAGACAAGAGTTTGCAGGGAAAGCGGAGTTTATGTTCCATGTGAGAGGGCACTTCGAAGGGAAAGTCAGTGATATTGCGGCGGCTGATGTGTTAGCGCGTTCTTTAGTAGACAATTCTGGGCTGTGTACCTGAGCCCCGCCAACGCCCCTCAGCGCATTTCACTCGGATGCATGTAATAAGGGCGTCTTCCAGGACGATACCATCATGTTGAAGTTTTGAGTCGCTAGTTGCGAAACATTTGAGGTTTCCAAGTGGGGTACAACGTTAAGACAATTGAGGCCAGTATTGATAATGTTCGTAAAAAAGTGGTTTTATCGTTATTTATTATTTGGCAGCAGTCTACAAAGGTTGGTTTTAAACTATTTCGCAATAAACGAGAATTGTAAAGCGGTAAAATAAAAACGAAAAAATTGATTTTAATAATATTATTTTTGTAATAAAAAACACTTAACGGCTGACAGCCGAGTACACATGACAGTGGAGTGTCCTAAATCATAAATTAGCTACGCCTTAATAATTTTATGAAAAGCAATTCAATAAATATTTATATCAGATCATATACTAGATACCTACATGATTATGTCCATACAACGAATGTATGTTTGTCTTTTCAGCAATCGTACACAATTTCTGGTTATCGGTAATATCTGTTCCAAAGCTTAACTTTGTGAAACCTTTTATATTTTTTCTTCAAATGTAAAGTTGTTTAATAGAAATTTAATTTTGGAAACGATCGTTGCCAAGCGCAAAGTTCGAGTTTTAGTATTGGAAATAATCGTTGCCAGCAGCAAGCGAGCGGTTAAAACTAAATTCTTACGGTTAGTGTAAGCCGACTTTGGCACGGACGTAAAAATGTCGCGGCGGGGTTTCATCGCGCACTGAATTTTCAACTCTCGGTGTTGAGCTGAGCATTGAGACTCCAATAAAGCGCATTCCAGCGCGTCAAAAAATCACACTGTTGGATTTTCAACGCTCGGCGCTGTGCAATGCAGTTGAAAATCGAGTGCACGAAAAAAAATCGGCGCGAGAAAAACGCGCCCGTCCGAACCTGGGCTAATTTTTCCAAGTCAGTAATATTCCTATTATTTATAAAGGCAAGGTCAATGTTTTAACAGATACTAGGTACTGCTCTATCCAACTTTGAATTCAGTTTTCAATGGATTCGTTACAGTTTCGTGCGTGTTCTAATTACATTAGTTAGGTAGCTTTTATATAAAATTATGTACCTATTAGTTCTGCTAGATGGTCATATATTATTGGAAAATCGTGTAAATAGGTGATAATTACTTTTAAGATATAATGTTAAATAGAATCCGATAACGTCGCTTTATTTATTTTTAAATTAGAAATTAAGAAAAACCTATCGGGGGATGAGTGATTCTAGTCATTTGAATCTAGTCTGTGGAGCCTAGTCTTTGGATCCTAGTCATAGAGTAAGTTTGTGTATAAAATTATTTTTATATCGACCAGTTGTGGTCATATCTTATAGTACTGACTCTAGTACCCTAGCACGGAGTGTGTACCTAATTAGAAATGTAGAAGCATTATACCTGCCAATATTTCATGTTCGGATATTGTCTAGATGGTGAACTTAATGTAATTAGGAATAAAATTCGATGAATGGGCCATTTTCAACAGAATTTTATCAGATAGCCTATGCCTATTTTCACACAAGATCAGAAAACCCACAGTTCTCAATGAAAAATAAAAAAAAATGGTCCAGGGTCCCCGCGAGGTAATTGCGTAACACACTAATAGTAGGAATGGCTAACATTTCGACAGTTCAACAACATTCATTGCGTTTTTTACGTTGTTGAGCAGACAATTTTTTCCAACTCGTGAAGCAATGGACTAACAATATCCTTCAAAATGAGGCCGATTATGATTAATAGTGTGTTTCGCAATTAGGGTGCAGATAGTTGCATCAACCAATCAGCATTCAATAAAGTTCTGTTGAAAGAATCGCATTCAAATTATAATTAACGAAGAAGTAGGTACGTAGGTATACCTAAATTAACAATAATACTTTGGTTCGAATCGGAAAACTAAATTACCCGTAAAGGAATCGAAAACTAAATTTAAATGTAGCTGTAATTTAACTAGACTTACCATTTCTTTCATAAAATGCCTCTTTAGAACTGCTACAATTTAATTGCATTTTCATACACAGTTGAACTGAAATCGAAAAAAATCGGTTTTGAGAAAAAATAATAATTCATAGGTAGATCGTATGGATACTCAAAATAAATTCTTATCAATGTCCGTAGGTAATTAAAGTAAAATTATTCAAGAATACAATACATTAAGACCAAAAATAAGGCATAATATTTTCACAATAGTTTTAGTTAGGTTAGCAAGAGAACTCAAAAGAAATGGAGGCTTCATATTCAACACATAATCCTGATATAATTCAGACTTTAGTGCCGATGTCGTTTTGCTATAGATTTCTACCGCTTTGATTAATTATACGTTGTACATTAATACATGTGAAACTAGTGACCCACCAGTGCTCCGCACTCTTTTTACGACTTAATAAAACATTGAGATTCATTTATTATTTGTAAGTTTAATATAGTAATTTTGACATAATCCTTCCGGAAGAAATTCGCTAAATAATGGCGAAAACCGCTTTAAAATCCGTTGCGTAGTTTAGAAGAACCATGCAGTAACAGAGACAGACACGAAAAATGTCTTTGTTTTATAGATAGAAAGAGATTTATATGTACCTAGTAGACCTGTCTGGCCCTGTATAATGTAGGTAGTACCTACAATGTACAGGGCCAGGCAGGTCTAATTAAAACTGGGTCGAATAAAAGAAAGTTACACAGGGTGATATCAAAATGCTAGCATAAATGAACGTAAATTGTGTTTCATAATCAAAACGCAGCAGAATGAATGGGCACTAAATTGTCTAGTAGTCTAATAGTCTTAAATGTTTAATCGATTCCATTATAATACTTCCCTTAAGGCGAAAGCGTCAGGGTAGCCCGCGAAATACAAATTATCTTAAGTTTTTTTGCAATTTGCAGGTCAGTATCAGTTGTATGTTGATCTAAATATGATTCGCGGCCGTAACAAATATTTCCGTATTTATAGAATTATATTCCTAAAAATCATCACTACAACTCTCTTCGTTTATATTTAGCCTATTGAATGGCCCCTGGCACAGGCAACTGAAAGAACACGGGTGGGTTTTAGTCAGTAAAAGTCTGACACCGCCCTCCCGCTCTGCCCAGAGCGGGAGAAGTTATTTGATAATTTCCCAAACAAAAAAAAGGAGTTGTATTGCTGATTGTAATGTTTATAATTCTGTACAGCCATATTTGTTACGGTTGAAAATCATATTTTAATCAACATACACCTGCAAATTGCAAAAAACAAAAGAAAATTTGAATTCCGCGGGCTACCTAAGCGCATCCCCCTTAACAAGATAATGTAGTAGGTACCTTATATTCTCGATTTATTATTTGGTTGGTCGGCTAGTGTGTGGTAAAGAATGAGGCATGATGACAAGGTTGGATGTTATCGCGATGTTGCTTCTCATACCTTTAACGTTTTTTAGCATTGTAGTCAAGTAGATCTGAATTCTAAATATTGTAACACTGATGCACATTTGTTTCAATAGACGTTTGAAGATAAAAAAGGAATACAGAGCCATATACCACATTAATTTTGTACCTACTATTAATATTGTTAAAATTAAAAATGTGTATGTGTATGTTCATATTATTAAATTGATTTAATTATATCAAAAAGTTCTTTTCAGTTTTCCAAGCAGGAAAATCGTTAATAGTCCTAAATTTCTAATGATCTATAAAAATCTTCGTTAATAATCCAATGAATGTTCTTTGAAAATTCTGTGGTCTATGTATTCCTTTTAAATTCAAATGTTAAATATCTTCTGTACCGAAGGACCAATGTTGGGCAATGTTCAATAACAACTTAAGGTTACAATAAACCTTTTTAAATGATTTTCAGCTTTTCAGCAACATACTGACATTTAAACAACACTCGTCTTTCTGTAGGTACAGGAGATTTAATATAAGATTTACCTGCGTGTATATCACGCAATTTTGAAAATGTTTCTGAGTCCTGTAAATAAGTTTTAGACGTTTTTTGCTAGAAGTACCCCATAGTTTGTGATGGTATCGGTTTCACGACAATGCTGCAAACGTTACTCGTGAATTGTGGCATCGAATGAACATTTTGGTGTTTAGTTGTAAGGCCTAGTGTTCGTTCCACATTGAGTAAGTAGCGTCATCTTTCTTAGATGTTACATTGAATGGCACCTTTGTTGCCGTTCAATTTAACATCTAAGAACTATACATTCTGCTTAAACAAAATGTGTTTAGGTTTGGTTTTTTCGTTTAAATTTATTTTATGTCACTTAACATTTATTTAAAGAAAACTACTTTTTAAAGCTTTACATCTTTTAAACTCGTACGAAAACCGAGGAGAGAAAATTATATAGGAAAATAGAGATTTTTTTTTGTTTGTACTTTATTTAACAAACATTTTCCCTCAAATAATATACGGTAAAATTCTACCAATCAGAACAAATCTTAATTTGAAAATTTAATATTTAACTGGATGTGGAACAAACACAGAATGAATTTACCCCAAAAAGGGGTAGTCAGAGCACGATGGAAGTTACAAATTTGAATAGGGATAGGCTTGTATGTTAAATTGTTCACGAAGGTGTCAATATAGGTGGGACGTTTATGCAATATTAATAGTTTTATATGGTTTTTAGCATAAAGTCGTATATCAAATGTAATATATGTCAACAATGTATGTACAACGTGTTTTTTTTAATATCCCATAACTCTAGGGGGTCATTGTACTCATCATTCTGAACAACTTTTACTATGGGAACAAACCTGAAAGCGCGAAAAAAAAATCTGCTGTTCCCTACATTTATGTTCGTATAACTCGTCAAAATGTAGGGAACACCAGATTTTTTTTTTCGCGATTTCGGGTTTTGTCCGATAGTAAAAGTTGTTCATAATGATGAGTACAATGACCCCCTAGAGTTATAGGATATCAAAAAAAAAAACACGTTGTGTATGTACGACTCGCAGAAATCCTCCCTCAATCAGTTTACTAATGTAAGTAATCTTAGAATGTTAGTTAAAGTAAGAATTAAATAGTATTTAACAAGGATTTTCAATAATTAAATAGGTTTTGGTCCAAACCAGCATGTCAGTCTGTTCCGAAATGGACAACTTTGTACTCCATTCCATCGTAACATTAATAAATAAAATCATTGTTCTGTAATTTAAGTATAAAATAGATCGTATTAAACGAAATTGGCTTTCAGAATGATCTCAAAAATCTAGTCCTTAGCGTAAAGTAAATAAACTTATAAATATAGAGTGTAATGAAATACTCTTATTTTACTTAGGGTGGATTTTTCAATCATCTGCGGGGTAATTCTCGTAATTTTAAGAACGTTCACAGTCTGATCTCAGTCTCAATCTGTCAAAAATACGTCTAATTTCCCTACATTTTGACAAGTTTTTGACATTTGTTTGTCGCCGAGATGAGACTGCGACTAGATTTTGAACGTTTTAAATTACGAGAATACGGGCCCAGATCACTTTATTCAAGGAATAATTTTATAATTTTGACAGTTAGTTCATACAAAAACTGTCAAACGTCAATTTTATTACTCGAATAAAAATTATTTGGCGATGGAAAAATCAGCCCTTAGATTTAGTACCTTCCTATGTATTTTATCTTTATGTGCTTCCCATTTCTGGAACAGCTCTTATTCAACATAACATAACCTCACGCCTGTAACCCCCGAAGGGTTAGGCAGATGTGTATCAGTACACCCACATTTCTCCAGTTATGTTCGTTAGTTGCTCACATTCGAGTCTTTATAATACATATTTTATATATAAAAAGTCGGAGAACACGATTCTATCGTTGATTTACTGTCTAAAACGTAAATTCTAAAAATATTTTCGAATTAAATACACAATTTCACAGACAGAAATTCTGTAAAGCATTTCTTTATAAATGTCTGTTAATAAATCTTATTAGATGCAATCGTTGTCTTAGCATCGCTAGCTATTGTAATATCTGCAATTTCGTATGTTTTGTAATAAAGAGTTCTTTATTACAAATATACGAAATTGCAGATATGGATATAACTCTATGCTGATAATGATAAAGTTTTATCATTATCAGCATAGAGTTTATATCCGTTCTTGCTGATTGTTCTCTGAAGTGACATATTTTTTATCATCGAGGTCAAGAATTTTCAGCCATTTCATTTCAGGACTTTCAGTTTTACTTACAACAAATTCTTTTGTACCTAGAAAGATTCGGTAGGGATCTTCTCGGCAGCCATGAGAAAATTCATTTTTATTTATAGGTAATACCTAACTTTATTAGCAGAAGACCTATTCTGTAAAAATCTCACCGTGAAAACTTAGGTGTAGTGAGCTGCTGAATAGTGTCAATCCTAAACACCGGGCGGTATGACAACTCACTACAAGCTCACTTTACCTAAAGTTTCACGGTGACATTTTAACGGAATAGATCCTTAGGTCTCACTCATTTCTAACTCAAATAACATGCACACCATATTTCATAATAATGATGAAATAATTTGAATATACCGACAATTAAAGTTTCCATATTACCTACTTACCTACATGTAAGCACTAAAATGGTCCTTTTGTACGGACTTAATTTTAATTTAGTTTTATATTTTATGTCACTTTAGCAGACCTTACTGCAGGGTTATTTGGGTCATACCAATATAATTTAGTGCCGTTTTTTCAATCAACAGATAATTTTTATTCGTGGAATAACATTGACATCTGAAAGATTCTGCTATGGAAGAACTGTCAAAAATTCGAAATTATTCTTAGGATGAAATTATCTGGCGTTGAAAAAAATCAGCGCTTATAGTAATAAGTCTGTAAATAATTCGTGAATATATATTGTAATTTGAAGTTAGAATATTAGTTAGGTATTAAGAGACCACGTCCGAGACTGTGGCGAACGCATTTTAAGCTATCATAGTTATAAAAATAAATAATTGTATACTTACTGATGTAAAGGAAATTGCCCATGAATTGGTACATTACTAATTAAATTAAGCAAAAGGAATTATTGTACAAAAGATCAGTAACTACTTAAATGTTTAGGAATGCCTCCGTTTGTACATTTTCGATAAAAAACAAAACTGTGATCGTGATTTGTTTCCTTTTATACATTTTACAAAAAGCTTATTTTCCTTTGTACATTCTCTTCTTACCTAAATTATTCGAGTGCTTAGTGATAATTCAGGAATTTAGTAATAAATATTAGGAGCAATAACTTATGGTCGCATATCGTAAAATTAAAATTTGTATAAATTATATTTAAAAGAATTGATGGTGATGTAAGTATTGCGAAGTAGCGAGAGTTTTGGAAATTAAAAAGAGAATAAATCATATTGCCGTTTTATTTGATGTACTTATCGCAGCCAACTGATTTAATTAGCCATTTAGTTAACCGCCTACCTAGCCTTTCAACTAAACGGCGGCCGTTCAACTAACGGCCTGAATGATGTTCAATAATTATAGTTTAGGTTGGAACTGTAACCAATCACGCGCGAGCCGAATTGGTCGCAGTAACTATGTCAGGGCACTCCGACCAAATGGGTTAGGTTAGAACTGTGATCAACCGCGTGCGAGCCGAGAGAGCGAAGCGAGGCGAGCACTACTTCCAAAGGCCAGGCAGTTGACTAAACGGCTAATATAACCATCAGTTGGCTGCGACATACACGGTTAAATTTTGATCGTTTTAATCCTTAAAAGGGGTCATTCTACTCATCATTAGGAACAACTTTTACTACGGGACCAACCCTAGAATCGTGAAAAAAAATCTGAAATCGTGAAATTTCAGTGTTGGTCACGTAGTAAAAGTTGTTCATAATGATAACGGTGTATACAACACAATCATTCTGCCTAGCCGTTTCTCAACTATGTTGAGGTCGGCTTCCAGTCTAACTGGATGCGGCTGAATACCAATATTTTACTTGGAGCAACTGCCTATCTGACATCCACAACCCAGTTATTGGGTAACACTATACCTCTTGGTAAGACTGGTTGTCAGATTTCTAGGCTTCTGACTACCCATGACGAGTGTCCAAGACTTACGAATGACAGCTGGGACCAACCGTGGCTTAACGTACTTTCCGAGGCACGGGGGGTCTCATTACGTAATGGATGGTCACCCATCCACGAACCAACCCTGGCAAGCGTAGCTTTACCTTCGATAGACTCGTGCGGCTGTTTGTATTTAGCCACGAGCCCTTCTCTTGTTCATAATAGAATTGAAATCCATACTAATATTCATATTCGAAAGTAACTGTCTGTCTGTATGTCTTGTCTGTGTGCAACCACGAGCTCTTATTGATTTATCCATCGCAGCGTTCACTACTATACAATTATAATAGTAACTCACACTCTTTAAGAAACAACTACATAGAGATCTATTTTAACACATCATAAAATTTCACCTGCATTGTAGTATAGACGCCAGCACATGAAGCTACTACATTGCAAGATTGGGAAAATTTTACAGTTTCGGGTAGTTTGATGTGCTGGCGTCTGTACCTAGATAAACTTAGTACCTACATACCATTTCGCCTCTGATTTTGAATTCCCATATAATAAGGGGCGAGCCTATTGCTATTGACCTACTAATACAGAGTCCAGGCTGCTACTGAACGAGCGAGAAATGACCCTGAAATCTTATTGTCGTATCACTCCACAAAACTGCGCTTGCGCGAATCAGTGTAACGTACACATTTACGCATTAGCCAGAAAAACGTAAACATATCACGTTATCATTAACGATTAGATAATTCACATCATTGAACAAATTAAAACGTAACGAGAGATAATATCAAGCAGGTCATGATGAATGGAAACCTCCGAAACGGAAACAAAGTGTTGAAATGTAGGATTATTTGCAAAAACTTTATCACATCTATTTATCGTAGTATAATCAAGCTGCAGAGGTGTGTATAACTCCAGCTACCTCATATGTGATAGAATAATTCTACCTAGAATCAAAGTTCCCAGTCTTAATTTAGCTACCACAAAAACGCCATTAATATGAGTCGTTTAGTGTGTGTTAGCTGGAGTGACGTCACCCCAGCTTCCTCATTCAATACAGACAAACCAGTGCGGTATTTTCTTTAATCTTATGTTTAAACACACAATATGACTATAAAAAACTTCAATAACTACTTACATAGTACGATTAAAGTGTGTAGTCGGCTCCCTGTCTATAATCTAGTTCAAACTACTTCAAACTGATAATGTGGCGCACGGAACGGCAACGGCGCTCCTTATCTTCCCTGAAGCAATAATTTGATGTTTTTGGCGCGAAAACTGTTTTTTGTTTATTACGTGGAAACTGCATGGCCTTGAGATTTGAAAATTTTGCTGCCTATGGCAGCTATTATGCCTAAATTTTTGAGCTATAATATATAATCATATCTTCTTTCGTTCGGAAGATATGACATGAGCAGCTGGGGTGCCGTCACTCCAGCTTACACATATTTATCGGTGTAATAACTCATAGAGTATTTTGACCAGCGATTGGAAAAATTTTCTGCCAATAGCAGCTATTATGCCTTATTTTTTGAGCTATAATACATAATCATATCTTCTTTCGTTTGGAAGATATGAATGAGCAGCTGGGGTGACGTCACTTCAGCTTACACACACGTTTTTGATCGTAGTTTCAACATTTTTTAAGTATTATCGTTCAGTTTTTTCCTTCCTTGTACAGCTATTATGCCTTATTTTTCTGACTATAGTCCAAAACCCTAACCTCACTGGTTTGTCTGTATTGAATGAGGAAGCTGGGGTGACGTCACTCCAGCTAACACGCACTAAACGACTCATATTAACGATGTTTTGTGGCAACTAAATTAAGACTGGGAACTTTGATTGCAGCTATTATGCCTTAAATATTGGCATAGGTAGAATTAATCTATCACATATGAGGAAGCTGGAGTTATACACACGCTGCAGAGTCTGTTTGAACGCCCTCTGGAACTACAAGTCAGTTTTTTTTTGCACTTATTAGCCCTGTTTTGGACAAGGTCTATTAACAATAATACCGAGATCTATTAAACATCACGCTATGACCCGAGAGCAATGGTGGCCAAGTAGAGACTTACGATTTGTAGTTCGTATGTTCGAACCCAGTTAGGCGATTAACTTTGTATAAATTATTTCATCACCACTGCTCTCAAAACGGTGAAGGAAAACATCATGAGGAAACCGGCATGTCCTAGAATCATGACTGTGACTTCTAACAACCCGCACTAGGCCCTCGTGGTGGATTACGGCCCACTTTCTCTCGCCTAGAGGAGGCCTGTGTCCCAGCAGTGGGGAAATTATAGACTGATTATGCTACGACCCTTGGTGCCGAGCGAGGCGGGTGAAACCGCAAGGCACAGGCAGGCATTAATAAATACTTAGGTACGTGCCTGATAAACTGCAAAGATTAACATTGTAAAATTATTCATTATAATCATTACCTTTACTACTTGTTTGGTCAAAACAGCGACGAAGAATTTGTAAACATACCTGTCCTGAAGATTTATTATAGCTATAATCAGCTATCTGCAACGTTTGCACACATATAGGCAGATAAAATAATCTATAGCCATGAGAAATAGCTCCATGACTAGGAAACGCAATCTCGCGAGATCTCGACCTTTTTTACGAGATTCAATCTCGTAGGAAAACAATCTCGAGCGAGATTCCGATACAGCCAATCGATTCTGTAAAAATCTCACCGTGAAAAGTTAGGTGAAGTGAGCTTAGAGTGAGCTGTCAATAGTGTCAATCCCTAGAATAAGTTGGAATGACAGCTCACTCCACGCTCATTTCACCTGAGTTTTCACGGTGAGTGGTTATAGAATCGCACTGCTGGTAAGGTATTCTCTATGACACATTGAACGAAATCGCGCGAAATGAAAGCGAAGTTAGCGAGATTAGCTAAGAAATTGACGTGGTTTCGGTAAGGAATCATTGAGTGAACATAGTGGATTAGGGCCCTGCTGATCACACCCGACTTAGCACACTATGCTTCTTGAGAACACATTTTCAATATAATAATAGATGCATTTATAGTGTGCGTGATGTGTGTGTGTGGCATAATCAGGATTTTTTGTTTTTGTTATTCTTTTAATGTTTTTTAGCGTTCCTCAAAAGGAAAAAATGGAACCCTTGTAGGATCACTTCGTTAGCCATCTGTCTGTCTGTCAAGGCCTTTTTTCTCAAGTACGCGTGGAGATATTGAATTGAATTTAAAATCAAAATTTGGAGCTCAAAAAAAATCGAGCTAAATATTTTTATTATTCAAAAAATATGTTTTGCGATTATAAACAAGTACATTTTGCAGTTGGAGAATTTACCGTGAGTTGTGATGTATGTGTGAGAGGACATGTTTTTCACTTACAATGTTTAGTTTATTCTTGGGATAAATTGATCCCAACTACTGAACCCTTCATTTTGCGTGGTTCCACACGCAGTTGGCCAGTTTTTATGCAAGCAAAGTCGTAAGTAATCCTATCAAGCCGACTATTTATACCTCCTTCCTGACTAAATACCTATCTACTGATTAGGTACTCTACGCAGCCTGTGTACAACCAGCCTAATGATGATGCATAAAAGGAAAATGTATTCAAGGTCATTCTCAGATAAACGTGATTACTTTGCTTACCTCTCATATCAATTTACCGTAATTATATGCAATATATATTTACATACCATAATCTGATGCAGATTAATAATAAGTAGGACATAATAATAAGGACGACACGGTAGGCGCAAAGGCTGTGCGATCGACTGCTGCGCTGCGTGTCGCGGGTTCGATTCCCGCACGGAACAAATATTTATATTGCCTAAAAGGAGATGCTCCGGGTCTGGCTGTTTGTGTATGTGAGTTTTAATGTTTGTAAACGCACCCACGATACAGGAGTAATTCCTAGTGTGGGGCAACGTTATTAAAAAAAAATAAGTAGTAAGTACTCGGTACTTTGAAACTGATAAACAACAAAGGTATAGAGTTATCTACCTACAACATGCATTTTTTTTTTTTTTTTGAGGATGGGAAATCATCAAATGACCCCTCCCGCTCTGGGTGGAGCGGAAGGGAGTGTCAGACTCTTACTGACTAAAACCCACCCGTGTTCCTTCCTTAGCCCTTTATGTTCCAGGGCAACGTGTAACCCTTTCGGACGAACCCGCTACACCTACAATATGCATCAAATGTATCTGAAATTCTGGACCAGCCTTGCTAGACATAACATAATCAGCCTATAATGTTTCCACTACTGGGAAACAGGCCTCCTCTCTGAGAAAGGGAGTGAGCAGTAATCCATCACGTGGGCTCAATGCGGATTGGTAGATGTCACATGTCTTCGAATTTTTGGTCTTAGTCATGCGGGTTTCCTCACGATTTTTTCCTTCACAATATAACAAAATTAAGGGAGTTGACCATCTACGCAAAAAATTAACAGGTAAGGTACAGACGCTAGCACATGAAACTACTACAATCTGTCAAATTTCTTTAATTGATTTTCAACTTTATCGTAGAAGCATTAGGTTCAAGGTTGATTGGGAAAATTTGACAGTTTCGGGTAGCTTAATGTGCGGCGTCTGTACTCAAAGAGATTTAAGATACTCTAGAGAGGGTATCAGAAGTAATGGCAAAGAAAACTGTATCCAATGTCTCAGTTACGCCATCAAACATAATAATAGCAAATCTCTTTGGGCGTATGACACGAGATGACGAGACATAGAAGCGAGGTGAACCTGTGGAATAAGAAGATTTGGATGTCCTTTTGTCCCGTCTATAGTAAGTAGGGCTATGCAGTATGCGGAATTATATTTGATGGCAATACTAGTATTATTCTGGTGTAAAAAATTTGAAAACCGGGATACCGGGATTTCTGGAAGTATATACACATCTTTTTTTTATATGACACTGAGTTGTCCACCGCTAACATCACCATCACCACCACCGCGACAACCAGGAGTGTACTACGTAAGCTCGTCAAATGGATGTGCGCATAACACTTGTGCGACAAAACTGTACTGCGACTCACCATAGTTCGAATGCACGCTTGTGCGACACACTGAAGCTCGACATCACGCTAGTGGGACCAACGTCAGAACCTACTACAATATCCCAAAGATTGAATACCTATACTGAAGACGCCATCCGCCGACAATACGATCTCTAAGAGTCCGATGTCACAAATAAAAAACCGGTCAGGACTCGCGCACCGAGGGTTCCGTACAAATTTGTGGGTATGTAACTAAAAATTTACGGTTTTCGCAAATTTTTCCTTTATCTGTGCTATAAGACGTTGCTTCGTACCAAATTTCAAGATTCTGAGTTCACGGGAAGTACCCTGTAGGTTTTGATTCCCTTGCGAGTGTCGAAAGTTTGCGGAAATTTGCGACTTTTGAATGCGTTGGCTTAGAAGTTTGATTTTTTCACAGCTCCAAGGGTCAGTAGACCTGAGTATTTGATATAAATTCCAGCTTGATACCTCCACGCGTTCCTGAGAAAAAGGATCTTGACAGACAGACGGACGGACGGACAACAAAGTGATCCTATAAGTGCTCCATTTTTTCCTTTCGAGGTACGGAACCCTAAAAACCATGATAAAAAAGATGATAAAAGTGCATAATGAAAGTGATGGTTGGGGTAGCGAATTTGATGATGAAAAAAAAACAAAGATGCAATTTAGTTTAATAAACACACAAGCGAAACTAAAATGCGAGGTGTTCAAATGTACGTGCAATCTTAGAAATTGAAGATCAAATTCAAATACACCAATTTACAGCGGAATCAATAATGATACATTTTATGATGTTGTTATAGAATAAATAAAATAAATTGTATATAAATATAAATTATTCTTTTTTTTTTTTTGAGGATGGGAAATCATCAAATGACTCCTCCCGCTCTGGGTGGAGCAGGAGGGAGTGTCAGACTCTTACTGACTAAAACCCACCCGTGTTCCTTCCTTAGCCCTTTATGTTCCAGGGCAGCGGTAACCCTTTCGGACGATCCCGCTACCCAATATAAATTATTCTTATTTTGCATAATTGTGTATATTGCGAATCAGGTATTCAGAGAATATGGTATTTTGAGAATCTGGTATTCTGCGATCGAGCCTATTAAAGGCTTATCAATTTCATTATGATTAAAAAAGAAAAGTGACTAAGGATGCTTTTCCTTATCGCATAAATCGTGCCCTTCGCGTGGTTGGACGGATTAGCTATTAACATATAATTATGAGAAAAAAATGGGTTTGTCCTGTCTGAGCCTGCCTGACCTGTCAGTCCACCTGATGCATGATGATTGACACCATTGACTAGCTCACTTCTTGGTTACTTCACTTACGTTTTCACAATGAGATTTTTGCTGAGTTGATCGGCTGAAGTAAACAAGTATCATTATCGTTCTGTTTCTAACAAAACTAACAATAATTTCTATCGTCACGCAATAGAGTCGTCAATGAATCAAATTAATGTTCTAAATTGTCAATGAATACAACGAAACAGCGTTTCCATTCATGTTCTGGCTTTCTTTTACTGGTGATCAGAATTCTAACTAATCCTAATTCTAACTAATATTATAAATGCAAAAGTAAGTTTGTTTGTTTGTTTGTTACCTTTTCACGCCTAATCCACTGAACCGATTATCATGAAATTTTGCATATACCTACGTTGCCAGGGCTATAGAAAAGGACATAGGGAACCTTATATCCAGAAAAAAAATACTGTTCCCGAGGAAAATAACAATAACTTCCGACTGTCACAATTGCTTTAAGACGCTAGATGGCGCTACGTGTCTTTCGAATCATCATTGAAATATGATCCAACTTTCTGAGCAGTATTCTAACAAAAAGTACTAGGCTTGCATGAATTCACGATAGTATGTCAATCATTAGTAATTATGCTTTTAATAGGATTTGGATGAAAAGCACACAGATAATTTATTATAACCTGGATTGTCACATGATACTTTTATCCCGGTAATACCGTTACTGTGGGATAATTTCCGACCTCCACGCGGGCGAAGCCGCAGGCAAAAGCTAATTAATAATAAATAATCTGTCTGACTCAGTCCTTACAACAATAAATGCTACGAATCAACCATTTCTTGTTTTTCCTACAGTAAGAAACATAAATATTAATGACGCCTATCTTCTGGTCATTTTAAGATTAAATAGCAAAACAAGAAATTGAAATTACTCCATTGTGATCTTTTTTATGATTTTTGTTACGTAGGCATTAGAAGATATACAACCTACTTCGCGTCCCTCAATACTATGACATTAGCGACGAAAAAAAAAAACACAAAATTATAGGTTATTTTGGTAATTTGTTATGAAAAATTATCAAATGCCGTCAAAATTTTAGTTTTACAATAATTTTGTTATTGACGATTTAAATTATGTGTTTAAAAATACTAACAATATAACTTTTTCTGGTAAGTTGTTTATTTGTATATCCTTCTGGTGCAAATTGAAAATCCTACTATCCTACTAATATTATAAACGTGAAAGTTTATATGGATGGATGGATGGATGGATGTTTGTTACTCTTTCACGCAAAAACTACTGAACGGATTTGGATGAAATTTGACACATAATATTTTGTTTATAACCAGGATTAACATATAGGATAAGTACCTACTTTTTATCCCGATATTCCCACGGGATCGAAACTTATGCGGGTGAACCCGCGGGACGCAGCTACTATAAAATATTAGTAAGTACCGTACTCAGACTACAGACCAAACCAGAAGG
Source organism: Apamea anceps (assembly GCA_951799955.1). Lineage (NCBI taxonomy): Eukaryota > Metazoa > Arthropoda > Insecta > Lepidoptera > Noctuidae > Apamea > Apamea anceps. The sequence continues at coordinate 16,252,486 of OX637506.1, forward strand.
GTCCACTTACTATAATAATTTCATGCCGCGCGCTGTGTCAAAAACAAGACATCCAATCCACCTGCCTCTCCAAGTGATAAAATTTAGCTCCGTGGAATATTATAAAGTTTTTGGACAAAACTGCGTTGCTTGCAGCAACAACGTTTCTGTGGACACGGGGGTTTTAGACAAACTGTCACTTGCGTGTATGTTAAATAGGCTATAGTTTGACCAAAACCGCTGTACCGCGCCTTCGGTATGTGCGCGGCGAGACGGGGGAGCAGTGCAGGCCGCTCATTCGTCATCGCTCACGGCGCGGCGCGGCGTCCCGCCCCCCGCCTCGCCGCGCATTCCTAAGGCGCGGTACAGCAGTTTCGGTCAAACTATAGTACACACTAGGTACTAATTTCACGTGTGGACATAGATGACGCTTTACAATACTGATCAATTTCTTCACTTTTATACTTGCAAAATAATGATGAAATATAGGTGCCCCCGCGCATTACGCGGCCAGGCCGCGCGGCCAGTTCGCCGCGGCTAACTAATTCTTCAGTAACATATGCAAGTGCGCGCACTAGGCGGCCAGCGCCCAACGACCACGTAGGTAATGGCCGCGCGGGCAGCAGGATCATCGCGACCCGCACGCGGCCAGTTAGCCGCCGCGACCAACGAGATCCACCATTTCGTATGAAAGAGATCAGTGTGCACGCACTTGTCGCAGTGGCCACACGTGTTTTGTGTGTAGGTACAGGATGGCGTTTGATACGGAGCGTTTCAAAATTTATCTTTGTTCTTTTTTTCGTTCTAATAAGAAAATCAGCGCAACAATTATTCCTTCTTCGATGTCCATTTTGGAGCACGATGTGAATACAACTGATAAATATGGTCGCTACGTGGCTGCAGATGAATTGATAGCTGCCCGGCCAGGGCGCGGTGACCTGGCCGCGCAATGCGCGGGGGCACTTAAAATATTTAGATAATAGATTAATCTAAACTTTTTTTACTAAATTAATATCAATCAATGCTACTCTATCTAATAGGCCCAAAGAAAGACAATACAGTAACAGTCTCCAACTCTAAACACAAATCTATTAACCCACCCCACCATCGCCTAAGCCGAATATTATTCTTTTTCGTTTACTTTTCAGATTTTTGTTTTCTTATTTAGTTGAACATGGAAACTGCAGGTCTAAGAATTAAATTCAAACCCCTCATCCATAAAAAAACAAAAAATAATTCTAAATGTTTCTTGGAAATTGTGCCTGAAGTATCAAGTATACAAAACCTAGACAAATTCATTTGGAAACAAAAAAGCAACTTAATAATATATACGATACCCATGACGCACAAAGTTGTCCTGCAGAAACGGGAAGCTATACGAGATGATTGTGATACCGCCGTCAAAACATACCACTCCTGCGTCGATTTGTTACTAACAACTTCAAATTCAATGCTGGGTTGCCTTGGTTCCGGCGACGTCACAAAAATAATAAGCGATACGTTAATACTTAAAAAATGTCTGGACAACTGTACGAGCGAGGACCATTCTATTCGTGGTTTACCGGATAGACGCAAGCATTCTGATTACGATTTGATCGTACCTATTTCCCAAGATACGACAGACACTTTATTGCAGCTAGAAAATTTAGAAAAGAAACAGACTAAAACGAAAATTATGAACTACAAAGGTATTAAGATGCGCTTATACGGGCACTTTAAAACTGCGCAATACTCGGCAATTGTGGTCCACTATGACGCGTGAAGTCTCGGTAACAACAAGCAATTTGAGGCGATGTTACACCACATGTGACAAGAATTGCGCAATTTAGTTTCTGGCTACAATACATTGTGATCACTATAGTCCGTTCGCGTTAAGAAAATAGTGAGTCACCAGTGCAACTGCAGGGTAAAGGTGTTTTCACAATGGAGTAAAAATTCTAACAATTTATATTTCAAAAGATTTTTAATGGATAAAAATTAAAATAATTGTCTTAAACTAAAACCTTTTTTTATCAGTGTCACTAGAATCTTCATTTGTATTTATTATGAAAGAATTTTGTTCTGTGTTCTCCATGACGTCATCCAAATTCCACATAAGATTTTCTTCTTGTATCACGTGGTCGCAGCATTTCTTCCATCGATTAGCATCTATTAAAGTTATTGCGTCATTAACTATTTTTTTTTACATCAATCATGTTGAATGTTGAGTTATTGGCACCAACATATTTTTTTATTTGGGGCCACACCAATTCAATAGGATTGAATTTGCACTGGTACGGTGGCAGTCGGAGAATTTCAATGCCATTACTTTTAGCAGTGTATTACTCTTTTTTCTCCACTATGAATTACCGATCGACTTGTATTCTTACGAACATGCGAGATATTCATTTTCATTATTTTATGTAGGTATCGCACAAAAGACAACCGTTTTGCCAAAAGATCTGCCGTCAACTCACTATGAACTTAGCTTTCTAATTTGTTGCGACCTAATTGCTCGAGAAGCGGGGCTAGGCAGCGATGACTCACTATTTTCTTAACGCGAACGGACTTTAGAGATTTTTTTTTAATATTTACTATTTTTTTCAGTACAACCTAAAACAAAAAAACGAAAGAGATTTCTAAACGCAGATCTGTATGGCGAATCGTTAGACAAAATAACAAATACAGAAAATTTGTATCCCATATTTGGCGATACCGTACAAAATGAAAACGTTGTAATGAAACCGGCAACAAAGAGTTTCGTAAAGCCTGAATCCAAACGATTGCTAAGTTTATCTCCGATATGTTCAGTTAATACTTATGAAACTCCGTTCATTAATAGAATTGTGTCGTCCAAATCTGTGACCTGTAAAATACATGAATCTTCAAGAGATTTAGTACTACTGGGGAGTATTAGTTCACCGAGTGATTTGTCCCGCGATAATCAAGCACTTTCAACAATAATTGACTTAACCAGACAAAAGTCACCAAAAAAATTAAGGTTAATGTGTAGAACTTCACCGGAAATGAGGGTGGTAGAATATGTACGATATATTGAAAACGAAATTTTACCGCTGAAAATGTGGTTTAATGATATAAAACGTAAATGCACTGCGCTCGGTATAGAATTTAGCAAAGAACCTTCAAAACAATGCTTCACGACTAATACTGTGTCCACCAGCAGTGGTCCAGAAATGTCGATTGCGACGGATACTACAAAATCAAATCGTGCTGTTTATAAGATTGTGTATGATGGATAAATTGATAATTTATTAAATATTATTTTAACGCATGTTGTTTATCTTTTTACTCCAGGTTCATTATGTCGTTTACATAAAGAAACTATATTTACAAGTAAGAGGTGTAATGTGCGCGTTTGTAAGTCCCTTATTATAGGAGATGAGCTTACTGCCATGAACCGGGCACAAATCCATAGTTGGGGCTATTACTACTTCCTAATGAAAAACCTAACACAATTTGGTAGACTTGAGGGTTGAAATAAGAACCCCGAAGAAGCAGTCGATCTACTCGTACATTTCTAGAGTTAATTGGCTTTTTCTAGTTTTCTTCAATATGACTAACCAGCAAGCAGTAGTGGATCAAATCGTACAAAATTTAGCATTTGAAGTAGAAGCTGTTCCCAAAAACAAATCCATCCAAGACACTAGTATTTCACAAAGTACACCACTGAATGTGAAAATCAAAGTTAGGAAAAAAGATGAAATACACAAGCAACATGATGACTCATCGATCGCTGACGATACTCGGAGAGCTGTACAAAAGATTCGACTAGTGAACAGTGATCGAACAATCATGACTTTCGATGTGTTCATGGAAGCAGAATTTGAAAAGAAACCATCAAGAAACCTTCGAAAACATTTTTTTGATATGCTAAGACCAGGTAATTACGTCCTTATATACCATCTATTAGTAAATTTACTCACAAGAATAATACCGTGTTAGAGGGCCTTTCACACCACAACGGAAGAATTTTGAAGAGAACTCTTAAATTATGGAACTATGTATCTTAATCGTATTTGCCAAGTGTATGCTAGTAGCTGTCCTTGCCATTATTTATTTATTTATAATAAACACACCAACACAAGTCACGATTAGCAAACATTTTCAATATTACTTTATTACAGGAATATGTCTGGGAGCTGTAGATGATGACGAGTACCCTTACATGCCTAGTTCGTCATACAGCGCGAATATAACTGAACCTAGCGTGGCAAATAAATCAGATGGTACAATGAAACAAACATTTACACTTTCCAAAAACGTTTATCAAACTTACACTGCCTCAACTCAACCGGGAGGGCAAAAGTGGTTGTTTGGAAAGTGTAAACCAGGTTAGATAAAAGTGTACATTTTAATTTTGATTTTAAATTTATATCTTATTGGATTATTTTCGGAAGTATGTATGTGTTTTTCTTTATCGTGATCAAAGTAACACACTCCTGGCAACATACCCAAATATTAATATTATATTCAACATTTAACTGAAATTTCAATTTGCGATTACAGGGGGATGTTTGGATCCACCTTTTAGTGAAGACAAATATTCTTACAAGCCCAGTATAAGGGCAGGACCTGAACGAGAAGGAGAAGAACTACTTGAGGAAGAAGATGTTGGATCTGATATTTATAGTAAAAAAGTACCCATCACGCTACATGATGAGGAAGTACAAAGTAGTGGGAGACATAGTTCAATTTTCGATAGCGGGTTATTCAAAAAGAAACGAAAATCTAGTGACAAATCAACTAACACAAAGTTGCCAGATAAAACTGATTCTATTGTAGATATTTATCAAGGGGAGTCGGCGACAAATTCTGTGAGCACACATTCCAATTCAATTATAACTTATCCTCCTAAAGTAAGAAGTGATCCAAAAATCAGTCAAGATAAAACGGTTAGGAGTAGAGGTCCTAGTGAAGACAAATCGAGAAAGTCATTCAACGACCATTCAGAGCCCTACTTTATTCGTCCAAAAGGAGTTAACCGTATTAAAGAGAAAGAAAAATTGTCAAAAAGTGATTATCCAAAACACCAATCATCTGATGCCACGGATGTAAGAAACTCACTTAAGGAATCTTTCAAAATGCCTGTGCCCCTACCCATTCCCATTACCGTTCCTGTTCTTGTACATCCTGTAATGTCCAATAAGCGAAAACCCGAAGTTATTGCTACAAATAATAATATATTGAAAACGCAAAGTGCTAGTGCTAATGTAACTGAATTAGATTCAATACCAGACCAAAAGTCACAAGACCAGAAGTCACAGGATACAATAAACTTAAAATACACTGATATGCCCCCGCGAATTCTTCGTGGCACATCGGCTACTGGAGATACTGATGACAAACTCATGGAATCGTCAAAAACAGCATCTTTGATCCCTTCTAATGATGAACAACCCATCACACCGGACGAAATAGATAACCAAAACTTGCGTGAAATAAAATTACAACCACTTAAAGAAATAGACAGTGAAAACAATATAAAAGTCACTGCACAACCTAGCAAAAAAACGAAAATAGAGCACTTAAAAGTGCCAGTACCAGTTCCAGTCCCTTTTATTTTTAGTGAGGCCAATCGTGCTGCTGTACTGGACCCGAAAATGATAAATAATAATTTACAAAGAAGTGAAATGAAGTTAACTGAATCAAAGCAATCACTTGAAACAACACCACCAACAATTAAAGATACACCTTTTGAAGACTCTAAAGAAATGCAGCATAATATAGATCCTGGGAATAGATCAGGAAAAAGTACATCAACTGCATCTGCAACACCTAAATCGCAATTTAGTGATATCGAAGCATATACAATTCCAGAGAACTATCTTCGTAGTAGAGGTGGTTTTACAGATCAAGAAAGTGACACTGAAAAACTTGTAACTATAGCACCAACAATGGAAAAGGTTACAAAACGAGATTCTAAGGGAGAAAAGATTACAGAAGAACCGGAAAAAGAAAATGATATCAAAGATAAGGATTTATCTGCTACCGCAGTCGCCACCATCACCGCTGCCGCTGCTGCTGCTGCCGCTGCTGCTGCTGCTGCTGCTGCTGCTGCGGCGGCTGCGATAGAAGAGAGTTCAGAGATATATGACATTCCAGATACGCATACGCAACAAATCAAAGGTTCTCAACAAATATCGCTATCTAAGCTTCCTATTTTAAAAAGAAGTATGTCTATGCTAAGTGGAACCAAGACATCAGCAGCATCAGTTACAGATAAAACAAAGAGGAGTGATAGTCCAGACAAACATTTGGATGATGCCGGACACAGAGACACTGACAAAAGTATATCTATACTAAATGAAGGCAAGACATCAGCAGCATCATTTACAGATAAAGCAAAGAGGAGTGATAGTCCAGACAAACATTTGGATAATGTCGGACACAGAGACACTGACAAAAGTATATCTATACTAAGTGACGACAAGACATCAGCAGCATCATTTACAGATAAAAGAAAGAGGAGCGAAAGTCCAGACAAAGATTTGGATAGTGTCGGACACAGAGACACTAACAAAAGTATATCTATACTAAGTCGAGGCAAGACATCAACAGCATCAGTTACAGATAAAAGAAAGAGGAGTGATGGTCCAGACAAAGGTTTGGATAATGTCGAACACAGAGACACTGACAAAACTATATCTGTACTAACTCGAGGCAAGACATCAGCAGCATCAGTTACAGATAAAACAAAGAGGAGTGATAGTCCAGACAAAGATTTGGATAGTGTCGGACACAGAGACACTGACAAAAGTATATCTATACCAAGTCGGGGCAAGACATCAACAGCATCAGTTACAGATAAAAGAAAGAGGAGTGATGGTCCAGACAAAGATTTGGATAATGTCGGACAAAGAGACACTGACAAAACTATATCTGTACTAACTCGAGGCAAGACATCAGCAGCATCAGTTACAGATAAAACAAAGAGGAGTGATAGTCCAGACAAAGATTTGGATAGTGTCGGACACAGAGATACTGACAAAAGTATATCTATACTAACTCGAGGCAAGACATCAGGAGCATCAGTTACAGATAAAAGAAAGAGGAGTGATAGTCCAGAAAAAGATTTGGATAACGTCGGACATAGAGACACTGACAAAACTATATCTGTACTAACTCGAGGCAAGACATCAGCAGCATCAGTTACAGATAAAACAAAGAGGAGTGATAGTCCAGACAAACATTTGGATAATGTCAGACACAGAGATACTGACAAAAGTATATCTGTACTAACTCGAGGCAAGACATCAGCAGCATCAGTTACAGATAAAACAAAGAGGAGTGATAGTCCAGATAAAGATTTGGATAGTGTCGGACACAGAGACACTGACAAAAGTATATCTACAATAACTCAAGGCAAGACATCAGCAGCATCAGTTATAGATAAAACAAAGAGGAGTGATAGTCCAGATAAAGATTTGGATAATGTCGTCGGACACAGAGACACTGACAAAAGTATATCTATAATAACTCAAGGCAAGACATCAGCAGCATCAGTTATAGATAAAACAAAGAGGAGTAATAGTCCAGACAAACATTTGTATAATATCGGACATAGAGAAACTGACCTCGGTATCCATAAAGACGAAAAACGATCATATTTATCCAGAGGGTCGACATCAGCAGAATCAGTTAAAAATAAAACAAAGAGGAGTGATAATTCAGACAAAGATTTGGATAATGTCGGATACAGAGACCATAAAGACGAAAAACGAACATCCTTATCCAGTGGGCCAAAGTATGAAACAGATACCCGAGATGCTAAAATATCGGAACCACCTAGTGACAAAGAATATCTCAGTGAAACTGAAAAACCAAATAATGACTATAACATTAATTCTTATACTGAAAATCAAGCTAGATTTACAAACGAGGGAGATCTTAATTTTAAAGTAACTCCCGTAATTATCGATAATACCGAACCGACTCTAAATTTTGAACCACTGGAAGAAGTTTATAGTGAAACAAATTTCTTTGGCGAACCAATGAATATAGGCCATGATTTTAACCCCAGTGGTGTTCCATTCACAACACAAATAGCTTCAAGATTTACGAAGTTTGATGAAGATGATGGGACCCATTCAACAGTAAGTCGTGAGTTAGTCGGAACTAAATCCGTTATTTACGATACGGACGAACATATTCCTACAATGTCTGAAAAAAAAAATGCTGAAAAAATTTCTTCATGTGATAAACGTGTTATTCTACCTGTAGACATAGTAACACCATCTATTCAATCTACGAGCACTTTAAAAAGTGCTATGAAAAAAGATACAATGTCTGTAGAATTGGGATTCCACAGTTACCTAAATGATAAAAATGAAAGAATGCTTCGAACTTTCGATACAGCAAATGTACCAAACCGATTGCAAAATGATTCGGTTACAGTACTAAAATCTCAAATTAGAATTTCTTCAAATGAAATAAGGATTCCCGTAGATTCGGAGCATGATATGTCCATAGAAATCAAGAAATCAAATGCAAATCAACGTGTTTCTATAAGCGAATCTGGATTTGTGAATGTTATTGATAACGGTAGAGTAAAAAAACAAAGATCTCCTGTGCAATATAGTGGTAAGTACAAATAGTTTGAAATACAAAGGTCTTGTGTGGTGTGTCTAAGTGTTCCCCACGGCCCTGAAAGGCATGGTATTTGTTCAATTTCCTGGAAACCAAAAAGCGTTTAAAGATTTCACAACCACGTTGATTATGGTCATTTAGAGATAAGTTTTGAAACTCTATATCGTTTACTTCGACCGCAATCAGCAGTCGAAAATCATATTGCCTATATAATGTAATTAATATAAAATACAGCACTAAGCTATTAACTTTTCTTCAGATGCCGAAATGACAAGTTCAGATGCGAAAGCGGAAGTAAGAAAGGATAATATACACAAGAGTGATGCAAGGGATGACCACTTTATTGACTATTATGAACAAGAATTAGTTCCGTTGCAATCAATCATAAAGAACCTAAGAGATGAGATTGACGTTCTGGCAGCACAACAATTAATATTCAAAGATAAATTATTTTGTGCAAATAGATCAGCAATACCGCGATTGGTTCACTCGAATAAAAAATGTTTTGGATGTGTAAGGAAATAGAAAACAGAAATAAACCCTTTATATATACTGACAAAAGGTTTTTAGATAATTGTCAACTCAAAGGTAGGTATTTTAATCGTTTATCAACAGACTGCGCCGTTTTAGCTGCGAGGTAAACTGTTTTTCTTTTCATGCCAAAATCTTCGGCTCCACACACGGGCTCAACCAGATTACTGTAGTAGAGCATTAACGACAGAGTTCTGCAGATGCAAGAAACGTGTCAGTACAGCAATTGATGTAAATTGCCTAGATTAATTCTCTCCAAAAAAAATTATATTGAAAAAACGCTTTAGAAGTAATAAAATTCTCCTGGACAGATTCTAGAAAACTTCACATTGGTTGATATTATCAACCCCGTGTGACCCATTTGCAACAATTATGCACCCCATAAGTGAAAATTGATGGGTTCGAAAAAATTTGTTTTTGTGTATTTTTGAAATATTTAATATTGAAATATTAGTATTGAATATTTAATATTAAAATATCAGTTTATTAACCATTTTATAAAATCGTCTACCTGTCCAATTATCTCAATTTTTTACTATGGAATTAACACACACATGGATATATCGTCTTTTAATCAGCTACCTAACGAGGTACCAAATTTAAAAAAAAAATTAGATGTGTCAACTGGCCGAGGAAACAGACAACATACGTCCTAGAAGGAATACGTTAAATTACAAGTCAACCTGTATATCAAACTCCAATAAAAAAGAAATTAACTATTGTTTAGTGCTACCAATTCCTTTGAATGTCTTCTCGCTTTCTTAGACCATACTTACAGTGCTATCAGAAATTCGTAGTGGTAGCCATTTTTCTTTGACCGTCGGAAGTCAGGTATTTTATGCAGTCAACGTAACGAATCACCTAAATAGAACGCGTGCCATACAGTATCTCAAATTGGTTCCAGATAAATGCACTACTATCATATCACTCGGGTAAATAGGACGGGTTTCAGCACAAACAAATCAGTTATTTTTCAGAATATCATCGCTTGTATAATGATCCTAATATTTTTTTACCTGCAATCGCGGTATGTCGACCAAAAACAATGCTTGTTGAAACCGGTACAGGGAGTGAACTGTGATTTTTAATTATTTTTTAAGTTTTATATATTAATAAAATGGAAAATAAAATGAATACAATAGGATAGTTGCCTGGGTAAAAAAATAATAATTATATTTAGTCCGTCAGTTAGATTATCGAAAAATAATGGTATTTTTTATTTTGTCAATCAAACAAAAAATGACAAAGATAAAGCGCGTCAAAATTTGGGAGTGGGGGTCGTGACGTTACTTGCTTGCAAAAGTGTCGCAAGCAAGTAACGTCACGCGGAACTTTAACGGGCGATACCTTCATAATTTTTTATATGTAAGTATAATTGACAACAGAAAAAATACGGGTCCAATATTTTTTGATAACCTAACTGACGGACTAATTAGAATTTTTTAGGAAAATAGCCTATTGCTGAGGTTGTGGACAGTAAGGAGAAGCAACAAGCCCTAGCTGTGGCAGGTAAGCAAGAGCTACTCTTTAAATGTTTTTACAATCAATTGAAAACGAGGTCGTGTCCCTCGTGATCTAATTACTTCAGCCTAGACATTGATATCTCAGTAAACTAACATATAGGTAGGTACAGGTAGTAGGACAATAGTAAATCACGGTCGCATACAATGCAGTTTAGGTATTGAACTTGATTTTGACGTGAAAACGTCTGTTTGATTGTTGTAATGGTATTTGGTAACATGTTCAACATTCGTGTGACACAAAGTTACCGCCAGATTTTTAACGCATTTAACTATAGTCCATTTATATAGCAATAGCAATAGCATTAGAAAGAAGTTAAAAAAGGTTATTTTTAATGCACACTTTGTAACAAAAATACAATAAACATTGTTACATTATGATAGACGCCGAATTTATTATGATCTATTTTTACAGCAGCTGTCACACTTAATTGTAACCATTTTAACTATTTATCTTATGAAATTATGTGGCTTTCATTTATTTATATTATATAACTCCAATTTAAAATTACAGTGTCAATGCTAAAAACCTAAAAGAAGCAGGGATGAACAATACTTGGAACGTTATTCGTTTCACTATAATTCTACCGAATTTTATTTTAATTAAGGTGGATGCGCTGCAGTAGCCCGCGAAATCAGACGAATTCGGAGCAATTCTAATTTAAAGGGATGTATTGATGATTTTTAAGGTTAAAATTGTATTATTGCCTACATATTTCTTATTGTTGCGCATCATATTATTTTTATTAAGATACAACCTTACACTGACCTGCAAATTGCAAAAAACGCAAGAAAATTAGAATTTAAGCATCTCCCTTAAAATTTTATTATTTTATCATAACTTTGAAATAAAATGTTTTGCACTCCTGCTTCTACGAGCCTCTTTTTTCTAATGCTATTATAAATGGACTATAGGTATCTTTTGTGAGAACAGTGGTGGCTCAGTGATAACGGCCGCTACTTAAAAGGGCGTAGGGTCGAACCCTGACAGGCGCTTTACTTTGAATATTTTATTTCATCAACACTGCTCTCAAAACGCAGAAGAAAACATCGTGAGGAAATTTAGAACCAAAAACTCGAAGACATGTGACATCTACCAACCCGCACTGGGCCTGCATGGGAGATTACGGCCCATTCCCTCTCACAGAGAGGAGGCCTGTGTCCCAGCCGTGGGAACATTATAGGCTTATTATTATGCTTTTATTGATATAGCAATGTTCGGGACTGAAATGGAAAGCTTAGGTTTTGAGTTTATCCATTTCCGTACAATTGTATAATCAAACTTTAGCCACAGTCCGCTAACGCGACTGTGGAGCCCATAGATATAAGAACATTTCTATGGTGGAGCCACATCACAGACGATGCATCACCTCTTGTCGTGTTCTATGCACTATGGAAGACGTTTGCAAGGCCAACGCTAACGCTTTCGAAGTGACCGAATACTGGTCCAAGCTTATTTAAAATCCCTATAGATATAATTGTATAAATGAAATCATCGAGACGACGAGAAGAAAACTTAAAAATCATTGAGCTGTGACACTGGTTGCATGATTACGGTTACTATATTCTTTAATTTTCCTACTAGGTTCATATAGAATTTCAAAGTCACATTGTACCCAGCAGTTTAATACTTTCAACCTTCATTTCAGGTCTCGGATGGTACAACTTAAAGTATTGCTTGGCTTTAGCCGTGTTCCTGATAGCAGCTATCGTGGAGCCGGTTGGCTACTCCTTCGTGTTACCAGCTGCGATGTGCGATCTGGACACGACTGATAGCCAGCGAGGATTAATTGCTTCAATACCTTATATAGGTAAGACACTGAACTTATATATCTGCTTTGTCGTCTATCACTACAGCAGTACGATTCTGTAACCATCTCACCGTGAAAACTTAGGTGTAGTGAGCGTGGAGTGAGCTGTCATTCCAAATAATGCTAGGGATTGACACTACTGGCAACTCACATCAAGCTCACTTCACTTGAGATTTCACGGTGGGATTTTTACAGAATCGACCGGCAGAAGATTGTGACCATGATAATCATGTATAATCATGATGCTTTGTCAAGCTCTTCCAAAATGCGACCGCCCGCACGGGCCACGGCTGTCTCAACCCCCCTTGTCACAGACCGCGTTCACTTTAAATGAAGCCTTGCATTAGAAAAAAATACCTCTAGGTATCGTCACCACTTCGTTTCCATGGGGCTACCTCGTGGACAGTCGGGGTCGCAAGACGGTGGTTATATACGATGCTGAGAGTCACTTATAGTCCCCGTCATTGTGATTTTTTTGTACTGAAACTGGGACCATACCTGCAGGCTAATTGCTTAACACATTTTCTTATAGAATGCGAGCCCAAAATGTAGGAAATTCCACTCATTATCGTTTGCCATATTGGGAATTGCGTAACAAACATTAGGAACCTTCTGGATACGGATATATTGAAGGTCAAAGTTGCACGAAATCAAGTTTAAAGTGTTCTTAACTTAATCGTTTCTTTAATTATTAGTCCCACAACTCCTGTACCGATGCATGCACCCATAAGAACAATGTTTTGTGTGCGGTACGTTGCGCCGGCCGTGAACAGCGATTTCTCACACTCAACAATGATGACGTATAATAATGCGTAGATAACGAATATGTGATGGTATTTTGAAATTGTATATTTCCTTGTATATTAAAAAATACTACAAAGATGAAAAGAAACTTTGCTCCAATGTTATTGTCATCTGTTTCAAGCCGGTGTGGGAGACAGAGAACGATGCATTAATTACGTAGTCTAAAATAACCGTATTATTCCAATAATTCGGTTATTTTAATGAAATAGCAAAAGAAACCTGTAAGACAGCAATAGCTTGCCCTAAATAAAACCAATTAAATCACTCTGAAGGCCCCTATCCGCTAGGGCCGATGCCTAGCAGGGCTGCAGGTTGTTCGAAAGAGATACCGTGGCTCCTGGCACAGGCAACTGAAGGAACACGGGTGGGTTTTAGTCAGTAAAAGTCTGACACGCATTTCCCACCCAAAAAAAGGCCCCTATCAACTAGGTATGATATAGTGATTTTCGAACTCGTGTAACTTGACGGAGAAATTTATTTATTTATTTATAATAATAAGCACACCAACAGCACAATCACTTACGATTCAAATTAAATATCATCTAAAATTAGCATTACAGTAACCATGCAAATAACAGGTATGCATGACATTTAACTTAAAAAATATGCGAGACAAAGGAGAACAATAAAAAAAAAATGTGTTAGTAGATCTTAATCTAGAACACTACAAAACAAACCAATTTGAGCTACATAGACTCTTCACACTGTCTAAATAGGGAACGCCTGTATGAAGCAAAACTCATGGAGAAAATATCAATAGGAAAATCTGTCAAGTTGGACCTTTCATTATATTGCCTTGCCATACGTGTTAGTGGGCTATTAAATGTGGTATTTAAGGTGGATGTAGGCAATTCAAAAATACGATGATGACGCTTACTACGTTGGCTAGACCTAAAGTTAAAATAACCTACCAATTCTGCATCGATGGAACCGTTTATAATTTTATGGAGTATTAGTAAGTCAGAATTGCTACGTCTATCTTTTAAGCTAATCATTTTAAAGTGCTTTAACCTGTCATTGTAATCAGGTATGGCTTTACGGATCCCATTCTTCATACATAAATACCTAACAAAACGGGCCTGAACTGATTCAACACTATTAGAATAAGTTGAATAATAGGGAGACCAAATAGAGGAACAATATTCCAAGGAACTTCTTACTAGTGCGTTGTAAAGTAAAATAATGCTACTATGACTACGAAAAGGTTTCGACGTACGGATTATAAAGCCAAGCATTCTTTTAGCCTTACTTACTATACCATCGATATGATCGCGAAAAGATAGTGATGAATCGACGAGTACCCCAAGGTCACGGATGACCGACACTCTGCTTAGTACTGATCCATCAATATGATAATCAAATTTAATGTAATTCACCTTATTCGTGAATGTAATTGTCTGGCATTTTTTAACAATTGAGCGTCATTCTGTTGTTCAAACACCATTCTTGAAATACATCAATATCCCTTTGAAGCTTTATACAATCACTCAAGTCCGATATCCTACAGTATATCTTTAAATCATCAGCGTAGGCCAAACAATTGCAATTTATTAAATCCAAAAGATCATTCAAAAAAACCAAACCAATGATAATAGCAGCACGAGTTGATCTAAGCTACACTTTTTAACATAAAATATATCCTATGACACTGCGATACTGTAGCTTCGCATTAGTGCAAGAATTTTCAGAATCTGTTCAGTAGTTCTGAAGATTACCCCCTACATACAATCTCACAAATGCCTTTCTATAAATCCTACTAAAATTGTAAACGAACTGGATACTGTATGGATGGATGGATGTTTGTTACTCTTTCACGCAAAAACTCCTGAACGGATTTGGATGAAATTTGGCACAAAGATGGTTTATAACTAGGATTAACACATAGGATACTTTTTATCTGGATTTTTCTACGTGATCGAAACTTATGCGGGTAAAACCGCGGGGCGCAGCTAGTATTAGTATAGATTACATTTAAGTGCCCCCTAGTGTTGAATACGGCACGCGAAACGCTCATGCGTGCCGTATGTGGGGGTTTTAGTGAAAACAGGTGTGAATCTATTGTGTATCCATTCCAAAAGCTGTCCATCTCCTCTAAACAGCGACTAAATTAAGCATCTCTATTACTGTCGGCCACATGACAATTTAGTAAAGTAACTAATTTCAATTGATTATAAGAGTTCTGCAGATAAAATTAAACATACAATACAACAGTTGATACTCAGGGTCATAGAATTAAATAAATTGGCTCGATTGATTCTCTCGAATTTGAAATGGCCAGGAACAATTCTCGTCAATTGATTCACTCGGCGTAAAATATCGTATGAAGTGGGAACTCCTCTCTTCAATTTATCTACTAACCAGACCAATATTTCTGCACCGACAAATATTTACAAAGTATGAGCCCTAATTACCTTATCGCCCTAATTGCATAGCACAATTTCAATCACAATCTGAATCATTTTGGAGGATAATACCTATTGATATTGCTAATCCATTGCTTCATATGTTCGAAAAATTTGTCTGCCCAACAATGTAATACCTCAAATGTAAATAATGAATGATGTATGTAATGTGTTTAATGGTGTGGGTCAGAATGACGGGTGTATTGTTGTAGAAATAAATATGTTATATATGAAAGGAATGTACCTTTAATGAAATTCAATGTACCTCCATGAAACAAGAACAATTATAATAATAAAGTGAGCCGCAGTCCTGGCAGTCAGAATGACGGGTGAATACTGATAATGAATGTAATAGATATTTTATGATTACCTAATATTTACCAGAGGAATGTACCTACAATGTACCTCACAAAAATATAACCTGATATTATAATGCGACGAATAATTAACGAGATAATCAATAAAACAAATTTTGACGCCTAACATTTTTTCATAGCAATATCGCACCTCCGCTCAAATAGTGTCGTAAGTCAAAAAACCTAACTTTCGAGAAAAATGTGTTTGAAATTTGATTTCTAAATCGAATGGTACTGGTCTGTGCTAAATAGACTTCGTGGCAGCTCCAGCAGCATTCTACGCGCTATAGCCGGGAGACCTGACAGCCAGTTGGTGAGGTCTCTTGTCACCTGTACTACTACGTTAATACAAAAAAATTGTAGGCGTCAAAATTTGTTTTCCTAACCTCTCTCCAGCTCTTTTATTGTACCATTTACCTTTTATGGCACTTTATTATTATAATTATTCTTGTTTCATGGAGGTACATTCAAGTACATTGCTGGTACATTCCTTTCATATATAACATATTTATTTCAGCAACAATACATACACCCGTCATTCTGACCCCCACGTTTAATGTAAATAACGCAATGAATGTTGTTGAACTGTCAAAATGAAAGGCACTGTTACTGTTAGCGTGTTGCGCAATTACCCCGCTGCTCTGTGCTGGCCATGCCGACAGCATCCTCCTTACTTCAGAAATCTGTGGTGAAATCATGCTGAACTGGTGAGAAACATTCATTCCTTGGGTAGGCTACGTGCTGAAGAAGAACGTATTTATGATACGGTATGTCTTAAGAATTATATAATTAACATAAAATTACTTAAGGAAACCATGCAGCTTGTTATCTTCATGTATAATTTATTTTTCTACCGATCATTGCATTATTAATTTAAAAAGATGATTGAGGAAAACAACTTCCATAAGCTAGTGGAAAATAAATTGCAAGTACATGATAGGTAAGGATAACCAGGATTTTGCCCAGAATTAATATACAGGGCCAAATTAAATTAGCTAGCGAAACTCCGCAGACGATATCGATATCTAAACATGATAAAACAAAAAAGAAATGCGTTTGATGATTTTTTTTTTTTTTTTGTTCTTCAAGTGCCGATGGTCTGTGGTAACATAGAATATCAGTTTAAAAATCAGTTTTTTTTTTTTGTGTAAACTTCAAAGAGGTGATGGTATCATGATAAAACAGATTTAATCAACTCACACTCCAAGTAACACGACCCAAAAAAAAAAACATAAAATCATTAACCAAAATCAAAAATCATTAAGGGCTAATTTTTCAATCACCTGATGACTCTATGGAAGGAATAATTTTGAATTTTTTACAGTTCTTTCATACAAAAACTGTCAGACGTCAATTTTATTCCTCGAATAAAAATTATCTGTCGATGAAAAAGTTTGCCCTAAATCTTTTTAATTTAATTTGACCCTGTATCGATGCGATATTATCTACAACCATAGATTATGGTACGTTATGGTACTCACTGTGTGGTCGACATTAAAAACGACTTCAAAACCTAGACAAACCATTTTGTCGATAACTAGCTCAGGTATCTACCCTTTTTTTTTTTTTTTTTGACTATGGGAAATCATCAAATGACTCCTCCCGCTCTGGGTGGAGCAGAAGGGAGTGTCAGACTCTTACTGACTAAAACCCACCCGTATTCCTTCCTTAGCCCTTTATGTTCCAGGGCAGCGGTAACCCTTTCGGACGATCCCGCTACCCTAGCAGGCTTCGGCCCTATCGGGCCCCGTCACTCATGCTGACATCACTTTGAGGCGCGCGTGGAACACAAACGCGCCGTCTGGCACGGGCCTGGTCCTGATCGGATGGTGAGTTAACCATTACTCACCGCCCGCAGGCCCGCGCCTACGGTGGCCGGCAGTCGTCACGCGGCTCCCGACGCCCGGAGCGTCTCCCGCGGCGGCTTAGGCGTGAGATGCGCAAGGTGCGTTCTCTCGCCCACCCCGCCACCTCCTTCGCTAGCATGACTGCTTCGCAGAAGGAGGTGACTGCCTCCCACTCCCTCTCGCCCCGGACCACGGCTTGAACCAGGGCCGGACGCGAGAGGTCGCCGCCGCTGCCGATCGCCTCTACGAGGACACGGCGGTGCTCTGCCCAAGCAGGGCAGACCTCCACCGTATGCTCCACCGTGTCCTCTGGGCGATCCTGACAGTGGTGACACCCGGGCGTCTCCTCCCGCCTGATGATGTGCAGGAACCTCCCGAAACATCCGTGTCCGGAGAGGACCTGCGTCAGGCGGTAGGTGAGAACGCCGTGACGTCTCTCTAGCCACTCCTCAAAGAGGGGTCTTACCGCCGCTATCGTGGCGTGCCCTGCGCTGGGTTGCGATAGTCGCTTCTTCCATGCCACCATGAGATCGCGCCGGAGGTTCGTCCGCTCCGCCGCGGTTTGCCGCGGAGGTATCTACCCTAACATTATATTAGGGTTACTCACTTATTAAGTAATATCAATCTTCATCATATTAAGGTAGATACCTATTCTAAAATCTGTATACCCTGTCCCTTCTATTCATAAATGTAACCATAGTTTTCAAGAACACAGTTAAATACTTACTCCACAAGACATGGCAGACGTCTTCGCAATTTATTTTATTGATAAAACAAACCGTCCTTGACAACCGTTTTTTGTTCGCTGTTCCCCATCCTATCGGACATTTACATTCAATTTTGTCGTGTAACCATAAAAAGAAAATAAAATAAAAGTGTGTCACAAATTGTTTGCGACTCTTTGAATATTTATGACCGAAATTATCGTCGAAGGTTAATAACATTGCATCGCACGCACAAAAGGATACAATTTCGTATCAGTCCTCAGCCGGGTGAAAGCTACAATGTCATTCAACGAAAATAAAAGAAACAAAATCGTGTAGTTTCTGAAGGGCATCGAAGTTACTCTATGGTTGGGACCATGTGCCGGATAGTCTCACAAATTAATTCCTGATAAACGCAACAAGTTTATAATTCGTACTCTTGCACGAATTACGGCTTTGCATCGTATCGCTCGAGTAAATCGGACGGGTTTCAGCACTAATCAGTTAATTAATTGCAACAATTATCACGTATTTTCATTCATAAATAAATTTTTATCTGTAGTCGAGCCATGGCGACTAAACGCAACGCTTGTTGATACCGTGGTGAACTGTTTTTAAATTATTGTTTAGTTTAAGTTTTACGTGTTTATAAAATGTTAAATAAAATAAATACAATTGCTGAGGATGTGGACAATAAGGACAAATATGCGGCGGATTTGGACCATGCCCTGGCTGTGGCAGGTAAGCACTAGTTATATTTTAATATTTGGTCCCAGGAAGGAATTTATTTTAGCCGAGACATTGATGACCGCAGTAAACTAACATTCGGACGACACAGCTCGAATTCTACGATACGTAAAATAAACATGCGAAACTTTAAATAAGTGGTTATTAATAGCATTATTCACAGTCACACACAATACAGCTTATTAGACTATGGTTTACACTTGATTTTTCTACAAATACAACATGTTCCTTAGTTATAATGAACGACAAATCCACCTTTCAAACAAAAAAAAACAAAAATAAAATCGGTTGATCCGTTCGGGAGCTACGATGCCATAGACAGACATACACACAGAGAGAGAGAGATACGTCAAACTTATAACACGCCGTCGTTTTTGCGTCGGGGGCTAAAAAATACCCTGTACAGATAGTTGACTGAAAAGTTATTCGAACATTGGTCAACATTTATTTGATTAAAGACATTTATATAATCTACTAACTTTTGCCCGCGACTTCGTCCGCGTGAAGCAACTTTCTTAATTTTTTTTTCGTAAGAACCTTTACAAAGTATAAGAAAACTTTAAAAAAAAGATGGATGAAATCGGTAAAGTCGTTCTCAATTAATGACGTGACCAAGGGAAATAGGGATTCATTCTTAATATATAGATTATTATATAATTATTTTTATTTACTTGTTTTGCACCTATCATTTATTTGATTGAAGACATTTATATAATCTACTAGCTTCTGCCCGCGGCTTCGCCCGCGTGGATGTCGGAAATTATCCCACGGGAACGTGCTAACAGAATAAAATGTATGTGTTTCCCCAGAATGCCATCTATCTCGCGGGCCCTTTGTGGCTAATTACAATAGAAAACCAATTGTGTCTCATTAGTGGTGATTAAGAGGGTACCTATATGATATCTTTACCTAAGTACCTCATCATCTCATCTGCCTAGCCTTTTCCCAACTATGTTGGGCTCGGCTTCCAGTCTAACCGGATGTAGCTGAATACCAGTATTTTACATGGAGCGACTGCTTATCTGACCTCCACAACCCAGTGACTGGGTAATACGTGATAAGACCCTGATACCGGATACCGTACCTAAGTTCCTACGTAATTAAAAAATAAATAAACTCAATAACAGAAAATTAAATACCTACCTACCTTAATAAACATATTTCTGATGATAACTAATCTAAACTCAATAAATAAGCAAAATCCCTAAAAACTAATATCTATACGAATGACTAATCCTACCTCATCATCATCATCTGCCTAGCCTTTTCCCAACTATGTTGGGGTCGGCTTCCAGTCTAACCGGGTGCAGCTGAATACCAGTATTTTACATGGAGCGACTGACAGTTACTGGGTAATACGATACCCCTTGGTAAGACTGGTTGTCAGACTTTCGGGCTTCTGACTACCCGTAACGACTGTCAAAGATCCACGAATGACAGCCGGGACCAACGGCTTAACGTGCTTTCCGACACACGGAGGGGTCTCGGTATGTAAAGATGGCCACCCATCCACAGACCAACCGCGGCAAGCGTAGCTTAACCTGACCGATCGACCTGTGCGGCTGATAATATTTAGCCACGGGCCCCTCACTAATCCTACCTAACAGTATTATAAAATAACCTACGGTCACTACGTACACTATCAAATATACTACCTATACTTTAAAATTAAAATCTATACCTACAACTTATATAAAAATAAACCTAAATAACTCTAAAAACTAAAAGGAATAAAAATGAACTCCATTGCGGGTGACTTAACCTACGACAAACTTATTATTTGCGGTTGGTGCAGTAATCGGGTCTAGGGATCGAACCGCAAAATTAAGTTTGTTTTTTATTGTATATACTTTTCCGGGATAAAAAGTACCCAGTGTGGTGCCCAGGATATTAAAGAATAATTATACCAAGTTTCAACGTAATCGAACCGGTAGTTTTTGCGTGATGCCTGAACAAACAGACAGACAGACAGACAGACAGACAGACAGACCGACAGACAGACAGACAGACAAAAATTTTTTTAATCACATTTTTGGGTTCGGTGTCGGTCTAGTAACACCCCCTGCCATTAATTTTTTTGATATTTTCAATGTACAGAATTTTCACTTCTACAGATTTATTATAAGTATAGATTATATAATTATTTTTATCTATTTGTATTGTACAGACAGATTGTAGTAGCACGCGATATACAGCTGGCGTCTGTACAATAAGAAATTAATTTTGTAACAATTTACATTAGACCAACGTAAATAACGTAATAGGCTTCGCCTGCCATGTAAAAATGTAGGTAAAATAAGTCAGTAATTTTATTAATATTAAGATAAGCTATGCATTTTTGTAACAAATAGATAAAAATAATTATATAATAAAATACCTATATAAATGTCTTTAATCAAATAAATGATGGATACAAAACAAATAGATAAAAATAATTATATAATAGATTATATAGGTAATTATTTTTATCCATTTGTTTTGTACCTATCATCATCATCATTCTCTTGCCCGTATCCCAATTTATTTGGGGTCGGCGCAACATGTATTGTATCATAGATACATATATCAAATAAATAATGTTTTCACCTTCAACTATTCCTTTAAAATGAAGAACACCATTTGTTTTGGTCTGTTCTTCTATTCTTGTTCCTTCTCGGTATAAGAAGAAACCTTTCCCTAGCTTTGGAGCAGTAATATTATTAGTAAGTTATACCCTGGCCATTAGCTAAACCGTTTTTTGACAGATGGAACTAGTGATTGCAGCAACACACAGTACATTGATTGATACACGTAGTACGGTATTATAATGTCTGTAAAAAGCCATAAATAAGATAATTCAATAAGATATTTAAGGCAGTTTATATATTTATTTTATTACGCATTTCAAAGTTAACTTTTACGTAATCTGGAATATGTACGTTCTAAGACAGCTGTCAAAAAACGGTTGACCTACTGGACAGGGTAAGTATAGTGTCCTAAAACAGGATGGATACTCATGGATAGTCGTCCTAAACCGGATTCGTAAGCAAGAACCCTTTGAGAACAAGTTTAAAACGGGACTAGCTTGGTTTTAAGAATAATTTAGCTACTTAAACCTTTAAGGTAAGCAGTTTTACAATTTCTGTCAAGGACTACTTGAATTTAAAATCATATCTAGTACCTAATTACCTCGCGACATTTTCCTATTGCACGAAAATTTAGTTATCAGAAAATGTTAATATACCCGTATGTATTTCTTAGCAATGAATGCATAAATAAATGGACACATAATGTTGACTTACGGCGCTGAATCCGGTTACACTGGAAGCCAACCCCAACATAGTTGGAAAAAGGCTAAGCAGATGATGATGGTTGACTGAAGCCGAGACTCTAGTTATTTTGTATATTGTTACTAGCTGCGCCCCGCGGTTTCACCCGCATAAGTTTGGATCCCGTAGGAATATCGGGATAAAAAGTATCCTATATGTTAATCCTGGTTATAAATCATCTGTATGCCAAATTTTATCCGTGCAGTAGTTTTAGCGTGAAAGAGTAACAAACATCCATCCATCCATCCATACAAACTTTCACGTTTATAATAATAATAGGATCCAGCCCTTGGGTACATTACCATGTCTTACATGTATTTAAGGCTTAATTTGTCTTCTTTTCTAAGCACTACACATAAAGGACATTGCTCTACGCCCATAGGTGCATTTTTCGCCCTGGAACCAACAAGAGCATCGGAAAATTATGTGTTGTATTGTCGATCATTAGTAAACTCCTCTAATATCTTATTTGTATAGCGGACTAGCTGCAGAATAGATATAATTTCAAAAAAATATCAGATTTTGAAGTTATAATCGAACCATAACAACGAATATTAGGTATAGTTTTTAATAGCTCCGAGTGATTTAACATAATACACTTAGCTATGTTTTGTACCTACATAAATAATTAGGTATCTATGCAGTTTTTTTCTAAAGCCTAAGTCTATGTAATTGCAACGTTTAAATGCAAAGAATCTGACAACAACTGACAACCACCATTTAGTCACGTCAAAAATAGGGGTGGCAAACTCTATACGATTTATCGATATTTCCTAAGATTTACTACGGCCATACATTACAAACTGAATTACATCAACTTTTGTCATACTAATATTAATACCATTACAAATAAGACAATGTCCTACCTTACTTATAATAACACTCTTCTATACTTGTAATAATATTAATCCATCAAAACATCTGTATGTAGTCTGCAATATTGTTTTTTTTTTGAAGAAAATATTTACACTGTATTCAGTAACGATAAGTATTTTCTACCCGACTGCGGCGAAGCCCAAAAAGAGGGTTATTTCAATTAATTGTCGTAAATAGTCGTTTAATTAGAAAACCACACACTTTTCTAAACGATAATTAGAAAACCCTGAATAATGATCATGATGACATATGCAGGTTTTGTTCAGTTCAGTATTATTCTAACTACCTATTTAAAATCGAATATGACCTCATTCATACCTATACTTAGTAGGTTTTTTTAAATTACACTTTTAGGGAATAATAATATATGGAATATGGAATGGTGATTGAATTGTTTTATTGATATATTCGAAATTAATTCAAAATGTGATTCAGATTCAAAAACATGCAACAATTCATTAAAAATTCGATCGATCGATTGCAATCGATTGGGCATCCCTAATCTTTTTCGATACGACATGACGTTTGGCGAAGAGCGTAAAATACTTTATAAAATGTTAATTTTGGCATGCAGCTAGTCCGTGTTACAAAAGTATTCGCAACTAATAAGTATAATAAAACAGACAATCAATTATCGTGTATGTCCGATATTTTTTATGCACAGGGCGATTCCGGACTTTAACATGTTGACCCACATTGCGAATCAACTTTGTTTATGGTTTCCGCTGATTCGGTCTTCAAAGTTAGCGATGCGTTATAATCGTAATTTATTCCTATAGTATGTACGCTCCCCTTATCTCGTGACCTTATACCAATTTATATGCAGTCGAGGCGCTGCGCGTATTTCCCCGCCACCAGTACCTACGTCTCCACTAACCGTCATCTCAACGCTCTCAAGCCGTCATTGCGTCATTCCTACAGTTATTTTACCTCCTACATCACTTTCAAAATTACAATCTTCTTTATACTCCTTGTAATAAGGTTGCTGTTAGGTTGCTGCCACTGACAAGTCTTTAAAAATCACAATGATCTTTATTCTCGTTAATATAAGGTTGTTGTTGGGCTGCTGCTATCAGATGTAAAAAAACTGTGAAAAGACTGAGCCATGTTATCTTTCACAAAATGCATCAGTTTCCTCCTTGGTCAACCATTTTCCTTGAGACTCGTCCTCATTCCCCCACAACACCTGTCCGATGATCCGATCCTATCCCCTATACCAGCCGGTCTATTCTGTAACAATCTCACTGTGAAAACTTAGGTTAAGGGAGTTGTCATTCCACCTCATACTAGGGATTGACACTATTGACAGCTCACTTCAAGCACACTTCACCAAAGTTTTAACGGTGAGATTGTTACAGAGTAGATCGGCTGTTCCACTGGTGGATCATTACAGGGTGGATCTAATTGGGGATCAGAGGTTTATCTTGTCCCACGGTACGATCTAGAAACAAAAGCAGTGACGTGATTAAGTGTAATCATAATTATCCTGCACCTATTATAGGTAGCAATAAATAGTGATAACGCACAAGGAGATAATGAAGATTTATGAAACAAATAGCTGCGATTAATGTCATCAATAAACCGTGCATACGTTATGCTAATATTAGATTTTATAGTACGTAGTTTGTTCGATAAGCCTTTTTATACAATAAAGCAGTAATGATATCTAATCTAATTTTACCTCATTGTCAGCGACCAATGAGAGCAGGGGGTCTACTCCGAAGTAGTATCGGCCGAATGTTCGGCCGTTTCCTGCTACGAAGTTACTATTTGGTTCGGTCGGTTCCGATCCTACACTCCTACACTCTTTCGAATATTGACTATGGTCCCGGCCCAACTGAGCCGATCCGAACTTTTTTCGCATTTTTCAATAATATTCGGTTCGGCCATATGTATCGGTCCGATCCGAAGATTCGCACTTTGCACTTCGGTGTAGGCCCCCTTATCAGCGAGGAATATTGATAAATGAAATTACCTATAATGTTATTTTTTTCCGATCCGTACCCTAATTGCGTAACATACTATCTATCTGAATCTGAATCTTTTTGAAGAATATTGCTAATCCATTGCTTCATATGTTCGAAAAATGTGTCTGCTCAACAACGTAAATAACGCAATGTTATTGAACTGTCAGAATGAAACCCATGGCTTCTGATAGTGAGTTACGCAATTACCCCACAGGTCATATCCAAAAGCAACATGTTTCTAAATATCTCGCTTATACCTACATCTGCATGACCACTAAGCTTCTAGGTACCTGCTTCCTTTTCAGTATATCTGTCTCTTTGGCTCTATTTTCCCTTCTAATTGGGACCTACATTCTTCCTCTCATTTCATATAATTATGTACTTACCCTTGTTCTCTTTTACCCTCCTCAATATTTCCTCATTCGTCTATATTTCTGTCTGAGAGACTTTCTCCATTCGATACCAACACCACATTACAAATTGTTTTAATCTTTCTCGTCCTCTATTCTACGTACGGTTTCATATTTCGACAGCGGCAGCTTATAGGACTTACCTAAGTAGGTACCTATATGCGCCAATGTTACGCTTCCGAAACATGCTCCTGAAGAATTTTACTGCATTAAGTAATCCATTATGTAGATATCTATAATACATTCATGCCACAGCTTTACCGGACATTATAGTAATAAATTATTAGATACCACTCACTATAAACTTTTTACCTAATATAAAACATTTCGATGTTAACTGGTTGCTGTTAAATCCCATAGAAACATGCAAATTAATTCCAGTAACACATGTTGGATCGTGTTGGAATGACGAATTTATAAAAATAGCAGACTTGGGGCCCAGGTGGCTGCTACCTATTAATCATTAGAATATGAATCGACCTTGACCAAAGATTATCCCATCGGGTCATTCAAAGCAATTACTTACTGACTTCAAGAATCGCTGCAAGCATGTATTTGATAGAAATTCATGAATTCGCTGAAAATACTTAACACAGCTAAACAGAATCACGTTCAGCGCTACAATTTAAAGCAGTTCAGCACACTAATTGTGTAACACCGTCACACACTATCAATCACAATCTGAATAATTTTGATGGATATTGCTAATCCATTGCTTCAAACGTTCGAAAAATTTGTTTACTCAACAACGTAAATAACGCAATGAATTCGTTGAACAATCAAAATAACACCCATTACTAGCTATAGTGTGTTACGCAACTACCTCGCCAGATACACTTCTATAAATAACTACTATTCATACTTAATAGTAGGAATATTAGATGAGAAAACCAGTGTGCTTCATCCATTGGCATACTTTAAGCATGCAAGTTCACTCCACATTTGGTTTTATTAACACTTTCAACCTTCGTTCCAGGGCTCGGATGGTACAACATAAGATATTGCTTGGTATTAGCCCTGTTCCTGATAGCAGCTATCGTGGAGCCGGTTGGCTACTCCTTCGTGCTACCAGCTGCGATGTGCGATCTGGACATGACTGACGGCCAGCGAGGATTCATTGCTTCAATACCTTATATTGGTAAGATACTGAACTGATAAGCGCACCTTGGGCTGTCAACTCCGCTACCTCGTTGAATAGCTAATATTTAACTAAATCATAAGCTGTCTTACAGGGTCAAATCGAATTAGCTAGTGAAACCCCGCAGACGTCATGGGTATCAATATCTTAATATTGATACCCATGACGTCTGCGGGGTTTTCGTCTGCGGGGTGTAAACTATTTGATGTTTTCTTTTATCGATATCGATTATTCAAATTAGGCTGAGAATCAGCACTTTTCGAACGTCAAAATTACAAAAGACAGTCCCCCAAAAACGCCCGCCCTTCACCACTTCTTAGTGCTATCGCTGGGAAGAAGAAGTGGTGCAACAAACTCCCTAGCAGCACAGCTGTCTGTTGAGTTAGAAAATACTTGATTATATACAATACTAGGTACCACTACCTATGTTAAGTAATTGACATTACAAGACACATAACATAAAATTAAATTATTTGCCATATGTCAGCTAGCCACGCCAATATACCAACAAATATAAGAGAAACTATAGGTACTCAAGCTAAAATATAATTAATTAAAATTAAAATGTAAATAAAAACTTATTACCTAAATAAAAGCCTCCAGGCATAAAGGGCGTGACAGCTTACATATTTGTGCATTGCTGGGTTCTGTTCACATATCTTTCACTTGAAGTCATAAATGATAAACTAGGACCATCGAAGTAAAATAAATAAATAAGTTAATACTAATAACAATAACCTGTCAGTAAGCTAATTCTGGAGAAAGAACATAAACATTGTCTTGAGTTAATTAGGGCGACCAACTATTCTTATCGTGTAAGCAAAGGTATAGTATGCCTTTGAACAAAGGTTGGATTTTACTTGAGCTTTAAACGCATTAAAAGGCAAGTCTAGCAAAGAAGAGGGAATCTTGTTATAAAAGGTTATACCAAGCCCAACAAATGAGTTATGAACCTTATGAAGCCGGTGAAAGGGGGCACGTAGTTGTCCTTATTTCTAGTGTTAACACTAACACTGTGAATATCATTGTTTTTAGTGTACAAGTGTAAATTTTGCCTCATATATAAGATGTTGGCGAAGATGAATTGTGATACAACCGTGAGAATAACAATATCTTTAAAAAAATCTCTTAGAGAAGTTTTTGAACGATAAATATATTTTGTATATCAGCGGCTTTGCCCCACAGCAGAATACCGTAGGACATAACGCTGGAAAATAACTAAAATAAACTAAACGAGCTGTATCAACGTCAGTGTATTGTCTTACTTTCCTGACGGCGTAGGCAGCCGAATTGAGCCTTCCTGCTAGACTTGATATATGAGGTCCGCACCGAAGTTTGGCATCTACTGTTTAGTCCTAGAAAAATTGCCGAGCCTACAGTTTCAAGCACCTTTTTATCTAAGACGATGTTGGGTCCTAGATTTCTAACATTCGGTAAGGCGAACTTTACACATTTCGTTTTCTTGGCATTGAGAACTAGGTTATTTGACGTAGACCAATCTGTAACTATTGAGAGTGTACTGTTTATGTCGTCAAAATCTTGTCTATTCCTGTCTACTTTAAAAATAAGAGAGGTATCATCTGCAAACAGTACAACGTCACAGGTGCCCTTCAAATGGAATGGTAAATCATTGATATATACTTAGAACAAGTATGAACCCAGTATTGAGCCTTGCGGAACACCTAACTGAACTGGTAGCCCGGAAGACAACTTGCAAAAGGTTTTCAGCTTTAAACGGGGACGAATTTAAGAAGCGAGTCGTAGTTATCGGTATGTTGGCAAAAAACTCATTAAATGCCTCAGCTACGTCAGCTGCTTTATTAACTAATTTGTTGTCGACCATAATCTCAAGTTGTTTTTCTTGTTTAACCGATTTCACCCATTCATTACCAATGCATTAGCCCATTTCTTTGTTAATAATTTTCCAAGTGGTTTTTACTTTATTATTAGAATTTTTAATTGTATCGCCTAACAATTTTGATTGAGCAAAAGCACTAATCTTTTTGAATAATTTTTGACATACTCTAGGAAAGTAGTATCAAACCTATATTTTATCAAACCATATAACTCGTATAGTCTCGCTCTACTTTTATAATACCTGGAGTAGCCCATTGGTTAAAGCCAACAGAGGATCCATTAATGTTAATAGTTTTGGTCTTGAAAGTAGATTGGTACTTTTTTTGCACAACATCAAGGGCACCATAAATTTCATTAGGATTCTCGTATTCTACTACAGATGGTGTAATTCTATAGAGCTATATTATATTTAAACATTTTGTAACGACTAGCTGTATAAGGCCTGCATTCAAGTTTATGCGGCTTTTTATGTAATGGCATGGGGAAGCTAGCTAATAAACCACAGTCGGACGAATACTCTACCTGACAATAATATCTACCCTACACCTGACAACTAATCGGTATGAATCACAAAATTGATAAAATTCACATTGACTCGATAATCTAATCGAATTAATTATCAACGTCTTCTTTTATTATCAACGTCAATAAAACTTGCTACCTAAATGAAAGTCAATTATATCTGCAGTTTTATTAATCTGCAATGCAATTCTGATAAAAAATACGTGTGCGGTCGATCCCGACCGCACACGTATTTTTTATCGGAATCGAACTCCTGTCGGGAACTCAATTCCTTACGCAATACTCGTACGCGCACACACTCGTATATTACAGAAAGAGACACAGAGAGAGAAAGTGTGAATTTAATACGCGTTTTTAATACAGTGCCATCTACTCGTAGTATAAGTTTTTAGAAGCTCTCATAAAGTTGTCGCCATCTTGCTTTTGATCTCTCTTGAAAACTATGAAAATGACACTCAAGATGAAAACGGAGGATGGGCAAAAATTGTATGGCCCCAGCGACCACTAATAACCAGATATATGTTGTTGAATACTATGGTCACTTATTACTATGGCCACGGTAATAATAGATAATATTACCGTGCTAGGGCGGTTAGTCTCAATTATTCATTGTTGGAAAAAGGTTACAGCTAAAATAAAAACCTGTGTAATTGTATAGAAAACATCGTGTGGAGTAAAATATCATCAATCAATCGTATTGTAGGAAAACAAAAAGTAATTAACAATCAGTTACTTAAGGAAACTGAGTTAAGTCAACAATAACATAATTTAAACATGCTGCTGGAGGACTGAAAAGTTAATATCTTGCGTAACTGAACCGGCAGAGGATCATCTGGGTCTTTAACGGGTGGGAGGGAAGCTCTACCTTCGACTTCAGCGTCAACCTTGGCAAGGTGGGCTTGGTCTACTGGTTGAGAGCTGGGAGAACATTAGGACGCTAGGCTGTTGGCTAGACATTCGGCCTTATCAGAATCATCAAAGCGACGCTCTTAATCTAAAGGGTTTATTTTTTATGAACGTACAGTACGCACATAAATTTATTCGGGTCATCGATCTAAATCATAGGTATGACTATGTAACTACTAACTCGAGCATGCAGGACTAAGGCCTCTCTGTCCCATTTCCGCGTTCTCTTTCTGTTTCAATTCTGTCTTTGCGGAGGTATTTGGAGTAACAACAGTTGTTACTTGGACGGTCCCTCTGAAAAAAGTCGCAATTATTGTGACGCATTATATTTACATTATCAGTTATGATTATTATGACTAGTCTGTTTTGTTATCTGTAGAGTAAAACGTAATGTTTTTTTGTGTTTTTTGTCACAATGACGCAGGGTTTTGTTTTAGCTGTGACTTTTTTCTCACAATGATTTGAGACTGACCGCCGTGGTAACAAGGAACGACATGGGTCCAATTGTTATTGGGACATCCTGTCGCATCGTGCCTTGAAAATGTTCGCAACCGCCTTCTAGAAATGTCATTTTGACCTCACTATTCCCCATTAGCACCCTCGAAAACCATGTAAACGACACCCATGATGAAAAATTTTAAAATTTTCTCAGCCGCCATCTTGCTTTTCATTCTGACCCCACTCGAAAACCATGAAAACTATCTTTCACACCCACCTTGTGAAAGTCGCGTAGAGGGCGCCAACGCGCGAATTCTTTTTCGTTACTGACCGTTATTGGTATAACAAATCGACGCTCTTGTATCTTTGCCAATCCCGAAGCGGGTTTCGTCAAATTCCTTCCATAAGTAGATATTTATCATTTATTTCCTCCATAATCTGAAACATAGAATATGCCAGGCATAGGCCAAGAAAATATCTTCTATACTTATAATAAATCTGTAGAAGTGAAAATTCTGTACATTGAAAATATCAAAAAAATAAATGGCAGGGGGTGTTACTAGACCGACACCGAACCCAAAATTGTGATTAAAACATTTTTTGTCTGTCTGTCTGTCGGTCTGTCTGTCTGTCTGTCTGTCTGTCTGTTTGTTCAGGCATCACGGAAAAACTACCGGTTCGATTACGTTGAAACTTGGTATAATTATTCTTTAATATCCTGGGCACCACACTGGGTACTTTTTATCCCGGAAAAGTATATACAATAAAAAACAAACTTAATTTTGCGGTTCGATCCCTAGACCCGATTACTGCACCAACCGCAAATAATAAGTTTGTCGTAGGTTAAGTCACCCGCAATGGAGTTCATTTTTATTCCTTTTAGTTTTTAGAGTTATTTAGGTTTATTTTTATATAAGTTATAGGTATAGATTTTAATTTTAAAGTATAGGTAGTATATTTGATAGTGTACGTAGTGACCGTAGGTTATTTTATAATACTGTTAGTTAGGATAGTCATTCGTATAGATATTAGTTTTTAGAGATTTTGCTTATTTATTGAGTTTAGATTGAGGGGCCCGTGGCTAAATAATAACAGCCGCACAGGTCGATCGGTCAGTTTAAGCTACGCTTGCCGCGGTCGGTCTGTGGATGGGTGACCATCTTTACATACCGAGACACCTCCGTGCCTCGGAAAGCACGTTAAGCCGTTGGTCCCGGCTGTCATTCGTGGATCTTTGGCAGTCGTTACGGATAGTCAGAAGCCCGAAAGTCTGACAACCAGTCGTACCTACCAAGGGTATCGTATTACCCAATAACTGGGTTGTGGAGGTCAGATAGGCAGTCGCTCCATGTAAAATACTGGTATTCAGCTGCATCCGGTTAGACTGGAAGCCGGCCCTGAACATAGTTGGGAAAAGGCTAGGCAGATGATGATTGAGTTTAGATTAGTTATCGTCATAAATAGGTTTATTTAGGTAGGTAGGTATTTTATTTTCTGTTATTGAGTTTATTTATTTTTTTAATTAGGTAGGTACTTAGGTAAAGATATCATATAGGTACCCTCTTAATCACCATTAATGAGACACAATTGGTTTTCTATTGTAATTAGCCACAAAGGGCCCGCGAGATAGATGGCATCCTGGTGCACATACATTTTATCCTGTTAGCACGTTCCCGTGGGATAATTTCCGACATCCACGCGGGCGAAGCCGCGGGCAGAAGCTAGTCTATAATAAATTTAAAGAGAAAAAATAAAAAGCGATTAAGGTCAAACCAGCTGTGATTGTCAGAGAAATTGATCAATTAAAACCTGCAATGCATTTACCTCAACTAAGTATTATATAGAATAGGTAATGGGCGTAATTTTTGCGCTACAAAGTTAATCGTACTATTATCTTGTAAATTAGTGATTTAAATGAAAATAATTTATGTCTAGATAATTACCCCCATTGCGTAGTTGGAGTGAGTTAAGTCGTGGTCGTTGTTGGGAAAATGCCACACTTTCTTTATAACTTCTATTGTAACAGCTGATTTAGAAAAACTAGAAAGGCCACTACGGCTCTCGTGAGTCGTTTTGGGAGTAGTAGTGGCCCAGTGGCAACAGCCGCGACTTACGTGTTGTATTGTAGGTCGTAGGTTCGAAACCAGACAGGTCCTTTACTTTGTATAAATTATTTCACCACCACAGCACTCAAAACGGTGAAGGAAAACATCGTGAGGAAACCAGCATGTCCTAGAACCAAAACTTATATATAAAAATTATATATTATGTTAGTTGCGCGGTAAATTCTCCTTGCGCGTTGCAGAATTTTTCGTGACGTCAGCGTGGTGCGTACTGCGTAGTTTGCATGTGGCGGTGGAGATGCTGCTCACAGGCTCATAAACTCCAACTTGTACACTATCATAACCTTGGATATAATATTTTAGGTGTCGTCGTCACTTCGTTTCCATGGGGCTACCTCGTGGACACTCGGGGCCGCAAGATGGTGGTTATATACGCGTCCCTGCTGGCTGGAGTATTTGGTATTACATCTGGGTTCATGCCGAACCTGATCAGCTTTGCAGCTTGCAAGTTTCTCACGTCACTTTGGTAAGATTCGGAATTTTAATAAATGTTTCTAAGTTCCTATATTAATTTGCTCATGGTGCTAGCCACAGAACAGATAAAAGAGGTTGCTAGCCGATCTCCTATAAAAAGCGGAGTAAACCTTATGGCTAAAAGATTTAATAAATTGCATAAGGAGGATTTTTAATCACACAAAATGTGAAGAGCATCACACATTTTTACGATATTATTCGACGTAAAAATCTTCACGATTAATAAAGACGAAATCGGGTCATGTCAAGCACCTCGTGATTACAGGTCATGGGAATCCGATGGTTGCAAGCAGCGCAGAACCGGTCGTTGTGGCGATGAGTGGGGTTTTATATTAAATGCAGCAGTCTTTCGGGTTATAATAATATTAAGATGATGTTGAATAGTCAACGAATCTTCCCGTATCTTATTTGCTTAACACATATCACACACATATATCACGACACGGTTAGCGCAGTGGCTGAGAGATCGGACTGCTGCGCTGCGTGTCGCGGGTTCGATTCCCGCACAGAACAAATATTTGTAAGTCCTACATGTATTTGTTCCGAGTCTGGGTGTTTTTCTATCTATAATATGTATGTATTTACAAAAAAAAAAATAATGTATATAAGTAGTTTATCAGCCATTTGTTACCATAACACAAGCATTAGGTTGCTTAGCTTGGGACTAGATGGCGCTGTGTGAAATGTCCAGGGATATTATTATTATTATTGTATAATTACATTCACCATCTGAATCATTTAGAAAGATATTACTAATCCATTGCTTTATAAGTTCGAAAAATTTGTCTGTTCAACAACGTAAATAACGCAATGAATGTTGTTGGACTGTCAAAATAAAAGTCATTGTTAGTTTGTTATGCATTACCTCGCCTATTCCTTTTTAAAACATTTTTCTGAACTACCTACGCCTACGTGTAATTGACTACTTTTTATTCTACTACTCTTTCGGTCTTAACGTGTCAATTACTGTTGGTCAGCATAGCCTGCCCGGCAGCAGTGCCCTACACGTTCATCGGTGAGATCGTACCAGGAAAATACAGAGATGTGGTCATGTCCATCACCAACGCTCTACAGATCAGCGGCTCTGCGTTAGTGCCTCGTAAGTATTCGCGTCGATATGTCGCAGCCAATTGTTTAAATTAGTCGTTTAGTAAACCGCCTGGCCTTTGGAAGTAGTGCTCGCCTCACTTCGCTCTCTCGGCTCGCACGCGGTTGATCACAGTTCTAACCTAACCCATTTGGTCGGGGTGCCCTGGCTAAGTTACTGTGACCAATTCGGCTCGCACGTGATTGGTTACAGTTCAGGCCGTTAGTTGAACGGCCGCCGTTTAGTTAAAAGGCTAGGTGGTTAACTAAACGGTTAATTAAACTAGTTGGCTACGATAGATATAATATGTTTGCCTCTTCTCATTCAGAAAAGGTATTTAACGAGCATTAAAGCACGTAATTGTATTCGCTTCATATTGGCGTTTCCAAGTCAAGACAGTCTGATCTTTAATAATAGTCCTGATTTCCTCATAATATTTTTGATTAATTAGTAAAGTTTCAAGACAAATGAAATTGAGACTGAAACCTCGCATATTTCGCAAACAATAAAACATTCTTCTTATTTTATAGTTATAGCGTGGGGAATTCTGCCCTTGGATTTCCGGATAGACTTTGGAGCCTACTTATTCAGGCCATGGAGACTGTTGTCGATGTTATACGCATCCATCTTCATCATAGCTGCTGGTCTGCTGGCTTTTGGTCCCGAAAGTCCAAAATACTTGGTTTCTCAGGGCAAACTGGATGAAGCACTTAAAGTTCTACAAGTAATATACGCTAAAAATAAAAATAAATCACCCGAAGATTTTCCGGTAAGTAAATAGTTGATATGCTTTAGTGTAGCATTTACCCAATTTGTGGCACCTCCCACCTTCGGCCTTTAATTTCATTCTAACTTCTTTTCATTATTGTTCCAATAAATTGACAAATGAATGTCGATGGTTTCAGATTAAGCGCCTGAATTCACCTCCTCATGACGACACAAAAAACAGTTTCCTGACATCTTTAAAACTACAGAGCTTACCGTTACTCAAGCCTCCGTATGTAAAATGGTTTGCTCTGAACGGATTTCTCATGTTTGGCATATTTTCAGTGTAAGTTTAAATTACCTACTTGTCTTTTCTAGTCTAACTTTCTACCATCCTAGACTGTTTTAAAAAATCTGTTGTTGTCTGTCTGGTACGGAGGTGACCCCACAATAAATGAGAAATGGCTTTGATAACACTTGTAGGGAATAAAGGATCTCCCCCATAGACGCGTTTTATCGGTCGTTAATATCGGATGCGTTATTGCGGTAATGCGTCCCGATTCCTTGCCGTACAGCTGCGTTTTTGTCGCCCAATATTTCTAACGTGTGCGTATAACCTACAGTACAGGCCACGGGCCCCGGGACTACGTTATTGACGCAGGTGTGGGTATGCGTCCTAATACAAAATGTTCTAAGAACTCATATCGGAATATCGCATGATGGAGAAACGCAAGCGTCCTTCTTCTATTGCGTCGTTATCACCGCAGCAGTGTAACTTCGTGGCCGTCCTAATACAAAATGTACTGAAAACATATATCGCAATAACGCATCCGATATTATCCACCGGTAATAACGCGCCTGCGGGTAGAGCATTAATACTAACGGCACAAACTTTTCATAGTTGAATAAATTGTATTTTATTCAAAATACAGTGAACATTGGTGCAGCTGATAACTAGCCGCAAAAAGCCACACAGGTTTTCTTATACCAACAGCAGAATGTCGAAAACTACAAGTATTCCCCACGCGGCCACGTGTTCCAAATGCATTATTATGACATCGTTGTTGTATTTCAGATTAAACGGTTTGTACATGTGGGTACCAGATGTGCTGAACAGGGTGTTGACCGGCGAAGGGGGGGAAGGCATGACGGCCTGTGACGTCATCTTTGACAGACTTAATCAGGTTAATATTAAGAGTACGGTAAATTCCGTAATCTAGGTATATTCCACAAGCCATCAAGCCCTGAGTGAGGCAAAATGCTGATTTGAAAACTTTAGGGCTGATAACTTGAGACCTGAAGGCCAATTCTCGTAATTTAAAACGTCTAAATCTAGTCGCAGTCTGATCTCGGTGACAGCCAAATGTCAAAAAAAATTCAAAAAAGTAGGGAAATTCTAGTTTTGACAGATAGAGAGTGATGTGAGACTGTGAACGTTCTTAAAATTACGAAAATTGCCCCTCTGATGTCACCAATGGCGTAATAACTGTAACAAGCAATCTTCTTTTGTTTCAGACAGTAGCAGAAAACGCTGAATGCGTAGACACTCATCATCTGCCTAGCCTTTTCCCAACTATGTTGGGGTCGGCTTCCAGTCTAACCGGATGCAGCTGAATACCAGTATTTTACATGGAGCGACTGCCTATCTGACCTCCACAACCCAGTTACTGGGTAATACGATACCCCTTGGTAAGACTGGTTGTCAGACTTTCGGGCATCTGGCTACCCGTAACGACTGTCAAAGATCCACAAATGACAGCCGGGACCAACGGCTTAACGTGCTTTCCGAGGCACGAAGGGGTCTCGGTATGTAAAGATGGTCACCCATCCACAGACCAACCGCGGCAAGCGTAGCTTAACCTGACCGATCGACCTGTGCGGCTGTTATTATTTAGCCATAGACTCAATAACATTTTTAATCAATTCAGTGGCAAATGTAAGCTGTGCCGTAATAGCCGTGGCAGTCAGTAGCACAGTCAAGTTTATCGGCAAGAAGAGACTTCTAATCATAGTGTTCTTTGTAATAGGAACGTTTTGTATTCTCATCAACTTTATAACGCAAGACATGATCTTCGCTGTTCTCCTGTCTTCCCTCCCGATTATGGGCCTCGCTATTGGACCCGTGAATGCATATTCCGTGGAATTTTTCCCTACGAATTTGAGGTAAGTAAAACCAAGACGCGCGTGCTCGCAAAATATGGAAGGAGTGGGAAAGAGCAGGATAGACAAAAAACTTTTTTGCAAAAAAAAACAACTGACTTCCAAAAACGACACTCAAAGTGAAAAATAACTTCAATTTCGGAAGTCGGTGTCGTCGGGTTCGCATTTTCGTTGTTTGCCACCGACTTCCGAAATTAAAGTTATTTTTCACTTTGTAGTGTCGTTTTTGGAAGTCGGTTGTTTTTTTTGCAAAAAAGTTTTTATTTTTCACTTTTAAGTTGTAATTTTTACCAGTAATTTAGGTTTAAAAACCAAACTACAAAACCGTTTTTGATGAAATTTCTATGGGACCACTTCAAAAGTATCTCCTTTCGAACAAAAAAAGAATTTTGAAAATCGGTCCACAATTGGCGGAGAAATCGCGTAACAAACACACAAAAAAAAAATTGAGAACCTCCTCCTTTTTTAGAAGTCGAGTCGGTTAAAAAAAGCCTGCACTGGCGCAGATTCCCTTGTTCACAAACTAAACTAAAGTTCAGTGCATCTTTTTCTTTCTATTTCATTAAATTAATATACTCCATAGACAAATTAGACGTGATTAAAAACATGGCTACTAAAAATACGTCCATTTACGTAAGGCGCTGACTAATTTGACAGGGCTAAACTAATATTTATCTTCTGTCCTTAATGAAATAGAAATAAAAATATGCACTGAACTTAAATTTAGTTTAGTTTATGAATAAGGGAATCGGCGCATGTCTCACTCTGCCCCTACAATAGAAACGAACACAAAGATTAAATTGTCCCTTGTAATCTTTCAGGGGCATGGCTGTAAGTTTAACCATGATGTTGGGTCGAACGGGCTCAATTATTGGCACCAACATCGCAGGCATTCTTCTGAACGCAATCTGCCCATTGACTTTCTATCTGTTTGGAGGTTTATTAATTCGTAAGTATAACATTGTTTTCTAGCCTTGCAGCAGGTACCTAAGAAGAGATGGGAGATCTTTGCACAGCAGTGGAATAAACTTTTAAAAAAATGGCATACTCACCTATGAAAATGATTAAAACTACAGACTACCTACCAATCTGCTAAGATAGTTCGCAGTAGATAAGTATGGTTACTAAAGGAAATAAGTAACCAGGGTCGTCGGCGTCGGCTATAGTTGAAGGTTAATAAGACACCGATGGATGTTTTCGAATTAAATCTAATATACTTAATGAATAGGAAACAAACAGTTCATATAACAAATTAAATTTCATTTGAAAGTTTCATCGGTTTCTTACTAAACTTCCAACTATATCCGACGACCCTGGTTACTTATCTGTTTTGGTGACCTACTTAGGACGCGTATAAAATATTCCTTCGGTAAAATAACAAATACTCCATAAATAATTCACTTCTGACGATGATCGCGTATCTACAGCGTTTAGATAATTTAATTAAAACTTAATTTTTCGTATTACAGTTTGCGGCGTACTCGCATTCCTATTACCAAGTACACAAGAACCGCCTACTAATAGGAAGCCGCCACAAATAGAAGATACCAGACTGTAATATGAACAACGTACCTAATTTTAAGACATACATATCATACATTCTATTATTACGAATTAAATTATTGTTAACTACGTAAGTGATTTTAATAAAACCTACATTTTGTATTGTTACCAAATTACTTCCTTTCAAATGTCAACATGTAACTAAAAATTTTTTTTAATTTCTTTTTTTTTTTAAACAATTTTTTTTATACAAGACCTATAAAAAGTGCCATGTCATCACAGGTCACTCTACCAGTTTCATCGAGCTGGGGTTTTACTACGTTCACCCTCTTATGAGGCCGCTAGTCTAAACTTGCTAGGCACATTCGCAGTGACTTTAGTTGCCGGCGACTCGCTTTTACCAAGCTTTTCACAGTAGATTTCTTGCTAGCGATTTCAAAATCTGTGTGTTGACGTGAGATTTTGAAATCCACTAGCTGCCTGATACCTATTAATAATACCGTGTTCTTCCATAGACCATTTAGCCTACAAGCCATTTATTAAACACCACGTCTTTGACCACGTCACACTATGCCTATAAGGTGCTAATAAGACAGGGTGAGACTTAAAAGACATGTTCTCAAACTTTTTTTTGTTCAAATCTAGATTTTTTTAGTCTGGTCAGGTGAAAATGGCTTGTCATCACGGGAGAATATCAATGTCAATATATTGTCAAAACAGGTGTCAAACGTACCTATTTATTGCCATTGGCTATATTATTTTTCATTTCAACATTTCAATTTCTGAGTAGCAAAACATTGAACCAGTCGTCTTCCGAATTTTAAGATAATTATTAACTATGCATAACATAGACTCTGACAGTGAAGATGAGTTGCCGTCAGGATGGGAGCAGAAGTCGACAGAGGATGGAAACGTTTACTTTATAAAGTATGTGACTAACAACAAGTAATCTTATCGTGTGGTCGTGTTTTAACGTACGTAACTTTTAAATTGAGGTTCTTTGATCTTTGCACTTCAGCACCTGTACGAATAAGACGCAATGGACACACCCAAGAACAGGGCGAAAGAAGGAAATACCAAAAGAGCTACCATTCGGCTGGTCGAAAACGGTGGATGATGAAGATAAGCCTGTCTATGTTCAGAAGGAAACTGGGCATAAAACCTATGTGGATCCCAGGTTAGCGTTCGCTACAGATGCGAAAGAACATGTGCATGACTTCCGACAGAGGTTTGATGCTTCTTCCACAGCTTTTCAGGTCAGTGTAGTGGCAGAATGATTCAAGTTATTTATTTTCATTTTAAAAGCTTGATTTTGTAGACTAAACAAGGCTGATCTAACTGGCTTTGAATATTTTTTATTAAATCTTTCAATATTGAACTGTACCCGCTAATAAATGTAATAAGTATAATGATTTTATCATTATTACCCGTTCATATCTCTTCATAAAATGATTGATCTTTGACTATGTTTAATTAAGCCACTATCATAGTTATTCATGATTGATTAAGATCTGGCACTAAACGTTTTCTACTCTCAACAAGTTTTAGAAGTCAAGGTATTGTTCTTTACGTAATGACAAGTGGAACTAAATAAAAGATTTTTAATTATTACTTGATACAAATATTATTATTATTAATTTTTTTGCTGTTAATGTCCCACTGCTGGGCAAAGGCGTCCCTACACTCTTTCCAACTCTCTCTGTCCACAGCTGCCAAGTCTATTGATACAAATATTATATATAATATTTTTAATTATTACTTTTCTCACAAGAAAACAAATGACTGGTGGTCCACTTTAGCCCTGAGTCGAAAGAGCTGGAAGTTATGGGCCTTTGCCTAGCAGTGGCATGATGCTGGCTAACAGTAACAGTAACTTCACTTACAAAAAGAGCAATAACTTTTTACAGTCACAATTGCTTTAGGATTGCTTTTTACTTTTTTTATTGTGTGTCTTTTGGTCTGTGCTAAATAAATGTTTTTTTCTTTCTTTCTTTCTTTCTGTGTCTTTCGAATCATGATTGAAATATGACCCGACTGTCTGAGCAGTATTCTAACAAAAAGTACTATGCTTGCTTGAATTGATTGCACTATAGTATTATGCTTTTGCGCAGGCATAGCTAGTAATGAATAATACAACTTATTGAATTAACAAATACTTTCTTTTCCTAGGTGTTACATGGAGTTGACTTATCAGGAAAATATGCACTTGTAACCGGTTCCAATGCAGGCATTGGATATGAAACTGCAAAATCACTTGCAAGGCATGGTTGCAATGTTTTATTTGCAAACCGCAATATGGAATCCACTCAGGAAGCCATACAGACCATAGTCAAGGAAACGAAAGCATCAGAAGATGATTTAAAATCCATACATTTGGATTTAACTTCCCTACAAAGTGTAAAGAAATGTGCTGCTACAATAAAAACTGTGTTTTCAGAGTAGGTATCTATTGCTTCCTTATTTGTCATCTTATTCAAGGAAATACGTTTCTTTCCTTTTGAAATACATAATGAAAGTAGTAATTTTCCTTGTAACATATCATACAATGTTTATTTCCTACCATGTTAGATGTAATAGTCTAGAATTTGTGAATGAATGTTATTGCAAATGGCTTTCACAACTGCTTGTTCAGTAGGTACAGTCACCAAAGGAGATAAGTAACCAGGGCCGTTGGATATAGTTGAAGTTTTGTAAGAAACCGATGGATGTTTTCGAATAAAATTGAATTTAATTAATAGAAAACAAACAGTTCATTTATCAAATTACATTTTATTCGAAAAAATCCATTGGTTTCTTACTAAACTGCAACTATATCCGACGACCCTGGTTACTTATCTCCTTTGGCGAGTGTACATACTCAAATCACAATCATCACTGCGATAACTATCACTGTACATAGGAGTTACTATTCAAATAGTTATGTATAAGGCATTGATACAGTCTAGAAGTATTAAAAGTAAAATATCTGCTGAGGCATGTTATAAAACATCCCTGATCCTGTTCAAACCATGAATATTTTCCAAGGTTGCCTGGATGAGATCACGGAGAGCAATAAGGCCGCCCATTATATGTCTTGATTTATTGTTTGTTATGTAGTTTTGTGGTGTAGAGTCTATAATTATAAATAAACTGGGCCCGTGTGATGTATTACAACTCAGTACCTCTCAGTGAGAGGAGGCCAGTGTCCCAATTAATAAATATTTTTTTATTATTATCCTTTTATTGCGATCTTGCGGTCAGTCAGATAAATGAAGCTAGTTGCCCGTTCCAAAGCGCAGGTACCTATGGAGAAGAACGGGCAAGAAACTCCATGGACACTCTTTTAAATCAATATAATATGGTTACAAAGTATTGATTACATCATTCATGTTAAAAATTATGCATGTGAGAACGATGCAGAACGTTAAAAGCTTCCG
This sequence comes from Apamea anceps, assembly GCA_951799955.1. Classification (NCBI taxonomy): domain Eukaryota; kingdom Metazoa; phylum Arthropoda; class Insecta; order Lepidoptera; family Noctuidae; genus Apamea; species Apamea anceps. The sequence continues at coordinate 16,294,663 of OX637506.1, forward strand.
TAATGAAAAGTAAAAAAAAAATAAAAATAAGAACAATTCAAATATTAAATTAAATTAAAATAAACCATGGCAGCAAAGAGACCAGTCCCTACTGACGGCGCCCGTTCACGAACATGACGCATGGATTAGCACCATTCAGCTCAACCATTTTGAAGGGAGCCAAATGAATTGCAAGCCGTATGTCCATATAGGCTTTATTATGCATTTATATAGCAAGAATTTGTTTTGGAGTGAATGAAAATATCATAAACGTTACAGTCCCTATATAAAAAAATTGTAGACATCATAATTATATAATCTTTTTTTCCAGCCACCTCGACATTGTAATTCTGAATGCAGGAGTATTTGGTTTGCCATACACTGAGACGGAAGATAACATTGAGATAACTTGCCAAGTGAACCATGTCAGTCACACATACTTAGCTTTATTGTTGGAGCCACTGTTGAAGAAAGGCTCTCGAGTTATATTTGTTTCATCAGAATCACACAGGTAAATAAAATATCTCTTATTCATAAGAGAATTGAAATTATATAATAATATTAATATTGAAAATATTGGCTGAGAGTTGCCGAAAATCGAGTTGAATTGCGTGCAATAGGAGGGGCCTATGTGCAGCAGTGGGCTGCTATAGGCTGATGATGATTGAAAATATTAATATCAACGATTTTTTTTTGTCAGTTAATTTTTTAATTATTTTTTTTTTCCACTGGACATTACCACCTGCAGTAAAGTTTAAGGTCTAATGTGCTTAATGAAGCATAAAGTTGTATCTTTGTATAAAAAGGATAACCCATCCATGACTTAACGTGGGTCATGTAGTCTTGCGTGCGTCATATATTTATTTATGTGCCTGATTATAATATAAATATCCATTAAATATTATTTTAATATTCGTTCATTTTCAGGTTTGCTGACCTCAAGAATGTTTTTACACTACAAAATATTGCAATGCCGAAAGACGCTTACAGCTCCATGATGGCCTACAATAATTCCAAATTGTATAACGTCATAACTGCTAAGGTAACTATTGAATGTCCTTTGTTTATTTTCTTCCATAAATAATAATTTTTTTTAATATTTCTTAAAATAAAAAGGCATTTAAAATATAAAACATAGTGGTCCGCCGGTGTCGGGAGCAGGGTCCAAGGTGCCGGTGGTTAAGGCTCTAGAGACAGGTACCTCCTCACGATGCGAGCCGTATCGAGGAGTACTGCCTTCTGTATCAGACCCTTGATCTAACCGCCTAACGAGAGCGTCGAGAGATGTTGATCAAGGCTTTCGGCCATCAGGCCGTTGGCAGTTACGACAATCGGCACAACAACAGCTGAGCTCACATATCACATAACAACATCCAAGTCTCTCGAGTCACATATCACATAACAACATCCAAGTCTCTCAACGAGAATCTCGTGAAAGCTGAGACACATAAAATATCTCATTTTATGTGTCTCAGCTTTCACGAGATTCTCGTCATGTGGAATTTTAACATCCTAACATCGACAATCATTGCACAGTGCGCATATCGATCTATCACCACTATATCAGGCTTATTGGCGATAATATTCCTATCAGTAATGATAGTCTGATCCCACATTGGTACATTGTCATTTTCGAGAACTGTATGTGTGTATGTCACTGAACTCCTCCTAAACGACCGAACCGAACCGGCTGGACCGATGTTAATAAACTTTACAATAGTAGATCCCAGTTTCATTGAATCCGATTTTTAGTAGTAAGAGACGAAATTGCATCAAATAACAAAGTCAGATTTTCGTTTTTTACATATCAGGTGTTAAGTGAAGAATGGAGGAGTAAGGATATTTACGTGAACTCCCTTCATCCTGGAAACATGGTGTACACAAATCTAAGCAAGTCATGGTGGCTTTTCAGATTAGCGTTCTTCCTAATCAGACCTTTCACGAAATCTATGGTAAGTTACAATAATATCATGGAAATTATTTTTATGCAGGGTGGCAGGGACATCGACGCGCAAACTCTAACCATGGATTCAGTGCATGATTCTGAATTATCCCTACGCTGAAATTTTTCGTTGGTAATGAACAATAAAAATAGTCTGTATTAATCGAACTTTTTGTCTGATTACAACACGAGCCTATAAAAGTTAATTTGGAAAATATAAGGTACAGACGCCAGCAGGTCAACGTAACTGTCAAGTTTTCCCAATCAACCTTGAACCTTAATACTCTAGCGATAAAGTTGAAAAACTATTAAAGAAATTTGACAGATTGTAGTAGCTTGATGTGCTGGCGTCTGTACGTTTGTAAATGCGTAAGGGCCAAAACACATACCTACACACGATACGAGGTCGCTTCGTGGCACGTTGCGACGTCGTGTTACGATGCGATCTCGTGCCATGAAAATCTATGACGTACAGTCACCAACAAAAGTCAATTAACTCCGTTACTTTTACCAATCATCTAAATTGATACAAAATTATGCGATATATTGGTTTTGACTATTTCATGTAATAACAATGACTTAATTATTCATAAATATTCTATTACTACATGTTTTTTTAAGAATATCTTGCTCAATAATTAAGATTTAAACAACTGAAGTGTTAACCGACTTTTGTTGCTGACCGTACATCGTAAAAATTCACGACACGACGTCGCATTGTGGTACGATGCACGGCACGTCGTCGTGTCGTGATTTTCTAGAGGAAAACACGTCTAGTGCGGTGCATATTATCTCCGTTTCAACTGGGGCAATTATTCTTCAAATTTCAACGACAACGTATCGAAAACGTCGTGCCGTGCATCGTACCATGATGCGACGTCGCAACGTGCCACTATGCGACGTCGTATCGTGTGTATGTGTTTTATTCAATGCAGCTGACAAATACAGGGACAAATGGCGGGGCATTATATGTAATATTTATACACGATAATATATGTATTAGGTATACCATATAATACATCGAAATATTTATTAAGTAGTTATTTATGTTATCTAAATACAAAATACTCTCGTTACAGCAACAAGCAGCATCTACAACAGTATACGCAGCGACTGCAGCTGAGCTGGACGGCGTCACCGGTCTGTACTTCAACAACTGTTTCTACTGCGAAGAATCCGCAATGGCCCGCGACAAAAATATAGCCCACGAACTGTTCGCCATGACGCTCAAAATGATAGCCGCTCGTGTTGGCCCAGACGGTCTGCAGAAATACATGGACAAATACACGACCACAAAACCTCTTAGTAAAGATGAAACGCCGGATGGAACGGAAAAGTCGGCAACTACTGACTAATGGAATGGCATTTAGAATCTTAAGAGTCAAGTGGTGTTCAGGTTACCTTTTATCTTACAAAGTGCAGTCTATACAGGGTCAAATTAAAATAGATGGACAAATTTTACCACAGCACTCAGTACGTCTAACTTAAGATATCTAAGCAAAAAAAAAAAACTGATTAAAATGATTTTATGCTCGCATCACAATTTTAAAGACAATGGAGGGATGTGTTTATGCATTGGGTAACCAACATTCATAAGTGTATTTTTGTTAGCTGATTATTTTAATTGTAAGTATCTAATGCATTTTTCTTACATATTTTTTTACCATTGTCCTTATTTTGGTGGTCTGAATGATTTCCAAAAGTTTGTCCACCTATTTTAATGGGACCTTATATATGTTTGTTTTAATCATTCCAGTGTTCTGCGGTTTTGTAATCATTTCATCAATCAATAATTGTTAATCATTTATACGATATTTTTTTATGGGATCGTCTCTCAAGGTAGCCCGCGAAATTCAAATTTTCTTACGTTTTTTTCAATTTGTTGGTCAGGACTAACTTGTACGTTGATTAAAATATGATTCGCGGCCGTAACAAATATGTATTTACAGAATTAAATTGAATATAATCATTCAAGACAACTCTCTTGAGATCAAGTAATCCTACTGAATGACTATTTCATGAAATCTTGACATTTTATGATTATGCAAATTTAACAAGTTGTATTACTGATTATAATGATTATAATTCTGTAAATACATATTTGTTACGGCCGCGAATCATATTTTAATCAACGTACAACTTAGTACTGACCAGCAAATTGCAAAAAAACGTAAGAAAATTTGAATTTCGCGGGCTACCTTGGAGCATCCACCTTAACGTGGACGAAGTCATGGGTAGGGGCTAGTTTGTAATATTTATGGTGTACATAATAAAGAGTATTCTATATTCTAATTGTCTATGTATTATTTTTGTACTTTAGTTCGAATAAAGTTATCAGATGATTGAAAAATCAGCCCTAAGTGTGTCGGGAATAAATCTTGTCAATTTACTTTTAGGAAAACTATAATTATTACGCATATATTAATTTATTAGTTGAAAGCCTACTTATTTAATCATTAACATAACTTACAGCATTTGTATTTTTAAATAATGTTATCCTAATTAATAAAAAAAAACTTGCTAACTAATAATGTTCAATATTTTACGTATTAAACACCAACACGTTATTCAGTCTTGCAGTCCTGAAGAACAGTTGGTTAATTGGTGGTTGGTTGGGCAGTTTTGGTTTATATTTGACTGTGGATGTTATCTTTATTCTTGTTGTTTACCTTAAAAATTATAAATGGTTCACTTACAAGTATAATAAACGTGTCCCAGAAATCAACGTCAAGCCAAAAACGGGCAATAGGCCAAGTCGTGACAGTTATAAGAAAAATATTTATATATGTAACTCACGGTGATCTCCGATATCTCTTAGGACTTAGTTCTGCCAAAACGATCCAAACCACTATCTCTCAATAAATACGATTTAATATCCTAATTTCTGTCCAGCAGAAACAATCCAATAGCCCCCATCCACACCAGTATACCAAATTTAAAATTAGGATTATAGAATAGCTATCAGGGACTATCTACTTTAAAACCATTACTGTAATGTTGATATGAATTGGTTCTTTTTGATAAAATAAGGTCAATATTATTCTTGACTAGCTTTTATCCGCGACTTTGTCCGCATGAAGCAACTTTCTTATTTTTTTTCCCAAAGAACCTTCTACAAAGTATTAGAAGAAGAGTAAGTAAAAGCTCGTACTTATTTAATTTATAAAATCTGTACAAATCAAGAACCACTGGCGAAATGCACGTACAGTCAACAGCAAAAGTAGATGATCAAAATCAGAAATTCAATACTAATGAACGGAGTTCTCTACTAACTAGTAGTGAATGTTTTGTATAATTTAGGTACAATCACATACTTTTGAATCACTTCGACGCCACACAGTTCTGACGCGAACTCCGTTCATTAGTATTGAATTTCTGATTTTGATCATCTACTTTTGCTGTTGACTGTACCTCTGCCTAACCCTTCGCGGAATACAAGCGTGATGTTATGTGTTAAATCTATATACATAAAAATGAATCCCTATTTCCCTTGGTCACGATCAGGCGCGGGCCGAGGGGGGGGTCATGGGATCGTGACCCCCCCCCCCCCCCCCCCAAATCATTCAAGCTATCGAGTCTGAATGATTTACTTGTCGTACTTGAACCACAGAGACCCCGATTGGCATTTACAAAATCATTAAGAACATAGGAGACATGGGGACCGCCGCCGCCGCGCCGACAGAAGTGAAAACTTTAACTATGAAATGACAGTGGCTTTTTTAACGCGCCTAAAATGTTTTTATTTTAATAAGCCTGTTATAAAATATAGAACGTAGGACGCAAGAGCGAGCGAAGCAATTGGGCACTCCATTTGTACGTAAGGTTCGAAAGGCTTAAGTTAAGGCCTGATTCCAAAACCTAAACTACTGTAAAACGAGTCTAAGTGTTTCATCCATAGATATCCGGAGATATGCCTTCATTGCGGAATAGTAAGGAGTCCTAGTGCCGCCGCTAATCTCCCACCCAAATACTTACAACATTAACAAATAGTGTACTTACGACACACACTTAAAATTTGAACTCGCATACTAAGAAGAAAGCAGCTACACTAAGTCAATTTCTAACAGCACACATGCATTGAATGGGCGGGGCATTCACTTGTAAACATTTGCTATTCAATGCACGCCCATGCAATTAGGGAGTCGAAAGCGATGGTCGATAATTTTTGTCGATATTTAATTATGCACATTCTTGTATTATTATAACTTCGTTTAATTTTCTTTAAATAATTTCTTTTTTTTTAATATAAATACCTATACGAAAATATAGTTTATTTTTATTAAAATAAAATGGGAATAGTCTTTTAATATTGTATTACCGGTTAAATTGAACGCTTATTTAACACATTTGTAAAGAAATAAAATGTTAAACCCTCAGTATTATAGACAAAGATTTGACAAAATAGCGACGGACCGCGAATTTTCTAATTCAAATTTCGAACTTTGGCGGCTGCTCGGCCTTATGATTGACATGAATTGAGTGCTTGCGATTTAGTGATCAATACAAGAATATTGCGCAAAATATTTTTTTTATTTTCAAAAATATTTATTTTACATATTTTTTTTTTCAACGACGTAATATTAATTTGAGTTTTTACATTTCACGAGTAACTGTAAGTATTGAAATAACAATGTCTTAATTTGGTTCAAACAACATTAAATTAATAACTAATTTAACTCTTTTACTATACATGTAATACGAGAATATCCATTGAGTTCTGTAAAAAAATATTCAGCTGCAATAATACGCATATCGATAAAATCAGTCGCACGCACTCGATTGCACCTCTCTAAATTCAAAACGTTCGTTGCGTTCGGGAAGATTCGGGCTAGTTCGGGCTAGTTCGTGTCGCTCCGGACGAAAGTTAATAAAACATTTAAAAATTGATTTAAAATATAAAACAGTGACTTAATTGGTTACTTACCGGTGGTAGGACACACCATTTGTCTTCAGGTTGATGGTATTTGATCTATTTTTACATATAATTACTGCACAACTCGGCATTTTGATTTTTTACGCATCAATAGTACACTGTACGTAGTTGCAAAGCGAGTGAATGAAGCGTACAGCCGCCGTTCGAACATAAGACTAATTTCATAATATTGAGGCGCCACGTGCCACGCCCCCAAGGCATATCCCGTGATATCCGTGGTTTCATCATAATTCGATAAAGTAAGTTCTCTTTCTGTAGAATGGTCAAAAGAAAACCGAGCCTATTTCAAAGAGGTGTAAAAATTTTCAGGCTCGCCTCGCTCGCTCACATTCTGTTGATTCTTGAGCTTTTCTTGAACTCATAAGTTGACAAAGCAAGTAATTCCTACTCCTTTTGGTGGAATAATCAAAAGAAAATCGAACCTATCCGAGAGTGTTCAAAATTTTCGAGCTCGCTCCGCTCGCTCTTGAATTCTCCTTTTCGTAGTTGCTTGGGCATGCCTGGATAAGTCGACAATGTAACTCCTATTTCTGCTTGAATATATAAAACCAAACCGAGGCGGGTTGTTAAAATTTTCGAGCTCGCTGCGCTCGCTCTTCCTAACCTACGTAATCTTTAGTCCCCGAAGGATTAGGCAGGGGTGTACCTTCATGTAGTACTTATACCCCATTTCGCCAGTTATGTTTAAGTCCCATGTCTTATGGGGTAAGGCTCCTGCCACCAACCAGGTCATAAATCCAGACTCCAGGCTGCTTCTGAGAAATTTCTGGTGGAAAAACCTAACAACACTGTACCCAACCTAGGAATTGAACCGAGGACCTCATGCTCAGCAGTAACGCTGGCGACCACTAGACCAACGAGGAGATGTACCTACCTTATTAATATTCCTCGGCACCCATGGTGACACCCCCCCAAATCTTGGGCTGCGACCGCGCCTGAGTCACATCATAATTCGAGAACGACTTTACCGATTTCATCCATCTTTTTTTTTAAGTTTTCTTCTAATACTTTGTAGAAGGTTCTTTGGGAAAAAAAATAAGAAAGTTGCTTCATGCGGACAAAGTCGCGGATAAAAGCTAGTCAAGAATAATATTGACCTTATTTTATCAAAAAGAACCAATTCATATCAACATTACAGTAATGGTTTTAAAGTAGATAGTCCCTGATAGCTATTCTATAACCCTAATTTTAAATTTGGTATACTGGTGTGGATGGGGCTATTGGATTGTTTCTGCTGGACAGAAATTAGGATATTAAATCGTATTTATTGAGAGATAGTGGTTTGGATCGTTTTGGCAGAACTAAGTCCTAAAAGATATCGGAGATCACCCTGAGTTATAATATGTATACAAAGAGAACTAAGCACTCAGGGCCTTTCTTATATTTCATTCGCCACATTAATGATGACCCTTATAGCATTGTATGTTTCGTGTTTTCAGATGTTTTGTTTGGCGTGGTCTATGAGCGTGGCCCGAACTCAAGCCGCACATTTGTTACACCCGATGTCAAGGCTAAAATCATATTATCGAGAATGCAAGTCTAACTTATTTGAGTGCATAACCAAATGTTTTTAATATTATCTGTGGAGAAAACATGGCGACTTTGACATTTTTTATGTGTCAAGGTAAATTGTCAAGAAGTATGAAGTAGTAAAATAAAATAGTTAATTATTCGTGTTACTTATGCGAATATTAAAATAATCCGTGTTTTTTTTTATTTTATTATCATTCCATTGTATATAGCAAATGCGTGAAAGTCAAAAAATAAAATAAATCCCGATACTAATAGATGAAATTAATGATGATGGTTCGGACGCTCATATCGGTCATTGAATTTCCTTTAAATATTAAAAAATGTTCTAAGCAATATAAAAGTAAATAATGTTGCTGTTTATTAAGGTTGTGTGTGTACCTAAAACTTTAAAAAGTTAGTGATTGCCTTCGCCAAGATGGGGGACAAAATGAACAGAGAATACTTCGAGCCTGGGGCCACAGCCTTCAACTACAATAATGTGGTAAGTAATTATTATTGCCTCACTTTTACCTTTAAATGCAATGAAATTTATCGTACCTATGTAATTATAAATAATGAATCTAATATTACCAAATCGGGTTTATGCCATAGAATCGACATTCTAAGCAAATTAGGAACGAAATTATGTTCTTTCTATTAAATTGTAATAAATGCTAGTCTGAATTTTATTAACCTTGGAACATGTCTAACTTATTAAAACAAAGATAATTGCAACAGTGGCTACTTAGCTTAGTGCTAAAGGTCGACTGCGACTTTCTGGAAGCCAGATTACCCCCCAGAGTTTAAATTGAGGTTACATACCCCATATAGTTTATTAATGCGCAAAATGCATTTGACATTAGTGTTATTTCTCCACGTTCATTCAGTGTTATACAGTGGCTAAAATCTTGAAACATTTTGTTTTTATCATTGCTATTAAATTAATCAAGATAATTTACAAGGTGCACAAACAAGATATTGCTAGTTGCTGCAAAAACATTGAAACTTAAACCTTCTAGTCTTTTGTTTACAAGGAAATTGTAATAAAATTGCATATCTATATTTGTGTCCTTTGCTGTATAAATGTAAAATATGTACTTGTTGCATTGTTACCTTGGGCATGTAATAGGGTTAGCTTATTTGTATCTTGGCGTATAAATTACCGGTGGACGCTGGTATTTCATTCCAGTGTGTATACAGGTTGGCGAAGACATTTACACGCAACCAGTTACCATGGATTCAGTACCTACATGATTCTGGTACACCAATGTTGAAATTTTACACTGGTTACTTAAAAAAAAGCTGTTTCATACATTTTGACGGAAAAGTATTATTATAAGTAGTTTGATCAGAGGGTCATCTTATGGGTAGTCTTCTAAACATCCACACTTTTCTTCTTGTACAGTGGAGCTAGGATCCTGCTGTCTGTAAATATGCTGAGTTGTATGTATATTCTAAGAAAATCACAGCAGCTTTTTGTGACCCTGATTACACTGGTCGGCACCAAATTCAAATTCATTTACTGGTGTGATTTTTGTTACATTTTACATGAGATCTTAATAATAAATAATCGGTTCCTCAAAACTCTACCTTACCTAATTGTGTGACAGTGAAAGAGTGTACACCTTGTACACTCTTTCACTGTCACCCAATTAGTAATTATTATAAATAAAAAAGAGAGCAAAAACGTATATATGTATGGACACTGGTGAATCCAAATATGTAGTCATAATTTATTCAGCACGTCTAATTTTGATGCCATGAACATTTTTGAATTTCACTAAAGTTCGTCATTTTTCAATGCAGGTAATGGTATTCGTGAACGTTAATACATGAATTTCATTGTTTTCTGTATTTATCTCTGTATTAGAAAGAGATAGAAAGCGGTTATGCGCAAGCGTGGTGATTGTTTTTGAATAAATTTGTGTGGGTAAACTTAAAAAAATAAACAAAAGAGTTATATGCTTGTTTTCATTGAGTTTTTGTTAGTTTGTTTTATATATGTTATTTTTATCGACCAAATAACCATTTTATACTATTTATTGAATATAAAACATTACAATACCTTCAATTTTAATTGTTTTAGATTCAATACAATGCCACGTTTATGTAAAAATTCACCAAAAAAAAAAGGCTTACCTACGTTATTTTGGTTTGGAAATAGATGAAAGAGACAAAAGCTGGTTGCCAAAGATATGTTGCAAAACAATTCTGGCATTTTATTTCAATGGTAGTATCTCGAAAACTAGACGTGGTCGCAAAAACCTATATCCACATTTGCTCGGCAAACCAAAGTCGATAAGAATCACATAGCAAGATTTTTGCTACAGATTTTTTTTTTTTACCGACCTTTGTTACAGTTATTAAGAAAATTTTTAATTCAGTTATGCCAGGCGTCTGTTATTTTATCAAAATATGCACATAATAATGATAAATGTATCCTAATGTGTATATGTGGGTGTACCTCTAGGTACACATCTGTCCGTCACCAGGGAGATAAGGCGTGAAGTTGTGTGTGTGTACACCATAACTTGGAATAAGTGGGAACACACGAAACAACAGAATTTGAATTAGCCAGAAAGAATGGAGGTTCTTTTTGCCCAGCAGGAAAGGAAAACAGTCTGCAAATCTGATATAATATACTTGCCCGTGGCTTCGCCTGCTTGTAGGTCTGACAAAACCCCTTTTTTTTTTAATGTTGCTACACACTAGGAATTTCTCCTGTATTGTGGGTGCGTTTACAAACATTTAAACTCACATACACAAACAGCCAGACCCGGAACAACTACTTGTTGGCCATACAAATATTTGTTCCGTGCGGGAATCGAACTCGCGGCACCTGCGCCAACCATGCCGTCAAGTGCCTTTAAAACCATCTCCATGCAAAAATACATATATGTGACAACTTTTATGAACTGACTAAAACCATGAGTTCAGCACATAATTCCCCCTTAGAAGACTTAGCGTAGATATTTATAGTGGGTTATCACAAAAAAACAGCTTTTTCATAGAAAAGTGCAATCAGAGCAAGCAAAATGTATGAACCAGCAATTTTTTTTAATAATAAAAGACAATTTTTCTACATATGGGTTCAGAATCATTTACTGAATCCATGTTAACAGGTTGCAAGTCCATGTCCCTGTCACCATGTAGATTACATAACTACAAATAGGTATCCTTTAAATGATTTCCACACTGAGTCTTTCACACAAGATACCATAATTCAAAGTATCAACCAACCTATGCCAAGAATCACAGCATATCTTGAGCTGCACTTTGCTTAGTTTACATAACATCAACTTAAGTTACATTATTTGCAAGTGCTTGCTAGCTTGCACTCTGTACGTTCCTAGTATTTATTTGCTGACTTAAGTATATCTTATCTAGCTGCTGTGTAATGTCAGTGTTAATTCTAGAAATATTTTTGTTATTATTTCTTATCTAAATTACTTTTAACTCTGTGATTTGTTTTTTTTTTTACATTGTTATGATCTATATATAATATGTGTATAGCTATTTTTATCTTTATTGCATAACTGTATGTTATGGTTTTCCTGATTTATTTAGTTATTCTGTGCACAAAATTAACTGTATATATATGTATTATGTGAACTGGTAACAATGACAATAAAGTTGAGCCTATCTTTTTTTAAGTATAAAGAATAAAAGACAATAGTTAATTAATTAACTAGAAAACTATTAAAATGTTTTCCCACTTAACATGTAAGTATTATGATTGAAGTGTTTCTATTTTTTCACATTCATTATTACATTTTCTATAACGATGTAATTAGAAAACAGAGTGATTTCTGCTTTGAAATGTTTGTGAGTAAATTACACCTGGCATAATTGAAACAAGTTCAGCCGAAAAAAGTATTACAAAGTTTAAACATAATTTGCGGTATCTAATGTGTTACACCATATTAATATGAGCATATGGAGCTGCTCGCAACATTAAGCACGTCAAAGTAATATGTGGTAATTTACCAACCTGTGCTTACAAAATATGCATGAATATTTGAAGTAAATGCCTGCCTACTACGTGAAACTCCTTCCAACGAAACATAGTACGTCTCCACCTTAACTGCCAGATTCCGAAAGATTTCGCCATGATACGACCAGCAACCTATGTATTTATGTAAAATTATTGTTGATATGCAATGTCTACATGTTGAGATAAGTACGAAATATGAACTTATCTTTATAGCAATCGACGAACGTTAGGTTCCTCAGTTTCGGGACGCCTGCCTCCGTGATACTTTATCGTCATCTTTAATATGCATACAAAGATGCAACGCCATATGCGGCGAAGAAAGCAATGTGAAACTTTAGATTTGCTATTGTTTACATGCGCTGAACTCGATAAAGTTTTGTAAACATTTTAATTGGAAATTACGACTGTTGATTATGAACCGATGTTTGCTTCGTGAAAGTATGTACAGTCAGACTAGAAATGCTGATGATATTAAAGTCGCATGCTCTTACGCAGCGCTGTATTAATTGTGCAGTAAAGTAATATCTACTTTTTACTCCCACGCTTCTACCTGTGCGATGCGATCGTTTATGCATCCATGTACGTAGAGTAGCTTGTTCTGTGTAAATAACTCATTTACATAAGGATGTAGGAGCCTCGCCACATAAAGAATTCGCGCAGCATCTGCCACCGCGCAGCTGTCATGTTTGTTGCAAGAAGCCACTTATTTCGGAGCCTGTATAAAGAAACTTGTCTTAAATAATCGACAATATGATTTATAATCCATGTTTAAATGGAAGAAATAATAGGCTATCGTATTAATTGCGTCCATGTTTGTATTACTCATGCATGTATTTTCTTTTATAAGTTGATTACGGCTTCAATATCAAAGGTTTGCCAACGCGAGGTCGTGTGTGTAGTGATTAAACGGATCAGTTTGATACACCGCTGTCTATTAAGAGACACTACATTAATGAAAGTTAATTCCAACGCACAATAATTGCGCGTTGCACCATTTTGCCCGTCTAAAAGACTGAGTAATGTTGCCTTCTCATTTCAAACGCAAACACACTAAAAGAAAATGCAAAGCTTTCTTTGCATAGTTATTTTGTTTTTGTAACTGTAATAAAGAAAGATAAAACGTTTTTTGTAGCGCCAAAGGTCGCATGTTCAGAGTGGCTGCTGTCGGTGCCAGGGTACCAGGGACGACGCTCGCGTGAACCTTCCCCTTACTACGATACCTAGTTACATTTTGTATGGGACTCGACAGCACACCGAATTGCATTCGTTCGCTACGAATTTTATTACAATTTTGTGATGAATTATAATCTTTTGCGTAGACTGCGTAGTACCTATATCATTTTTGATGACCTAGCCATTTTCTTTACACTACGTCACTAAGTTATCCACCTAAATTTAATATTTCAATGCTATCCATTACAATATTATCTAGAGACTTTAATTGCTTTTGCTATGAAATGTTAATCCGTCTTTCCAAATCAAAGATTTAATTTTTAATAATCTCTGGAGATTACTAAACCAATTATCTTGGTATTATTCATCGCTATCGACAGCGCAATCCTCATAGTTTCAGTTGTTTCGTGTACACTCGATATTAAAATTGTATAAGGTACGTAACTACCGATCGCGTGCTTGTGGCAAAACCTATCTACCTAGTTGGCAATGCTCAATGTTCGGCTCTGTCAGCCAGTCTGTTTCAGAGAGTTGCGAAATATTTTGCAGCTCACAAGTCGCGACCTCCACGCTTACCATTGTTAATTTTATGTTCAGTTAATCTATAAACATGTGCCATAGTGTCTCGTGAAAGGAAAACGATGAAAAAAATCTTGTTTCCAAAAAAGAAAGTGAAGAAAACGGTGCGTGTTATAATGTAATGTTTTAGATAACGCGTAGTGGTGCACTTAGCGAGAACATTGCACGGGTAAGCTAATCAGATACATTATCTCATATACCTTTGTACTTGAGCCGAATAGAAAGTCATTTTTTCTGTTTTGTAAGAAAACTTATCTTGCGCGTTCCTTCTGCATAAACTGATTTGGGCTCAGTATTGCGCCTTGCGTATTAAACGGTAGCAAAGTCTTTATTCGTAAATACTCGACAAATTTACTCAATTTGTAATGCAGGAAAAACTTGGAGCAGGAAAACAGTTTCAAAATATGCATTTTTCTACCATATTTTGCCTCAGGCCTACGTTAAGTACTGCTGTCTGTGACATACCGTCATCCATTCGGCTTGCGTCATTCGTTCGTTCTAGTCCAATCGCTTTTTTACCTTATTTCGATTACATCAACTAATTTCGCGTTACATCGATACCAGAAGTTCTGTGAAGATGGAAGAATTTCCATTAAAGCGTAATGTTCATTTTGCGCAACGTTATAATAGCCTATTGACGGGTTAAGAAGTCTTCCATCTAATCAGATGCTTATCTTTGACTGCTGATATCGCAACGGACAGTTCCATCTTAATACAATACGATGTTACAATAAATACTTTATTAAATTAATGATTCTGTTGTAAACTTCTATCAATTGCCTTTGGAGACATGTTGAAATGATTGTTTGTCTTGTCAGTCATTCTGTGTAATATTTCTCAACTTTTTAGGAACGCTAATTCAGAAACAACCTCTATTTATCTATACATAAATCAACTTTTTATATCGTCTTAACATTGTTTAATTTCGAGGTCTACCAATCACGTCATTAAGATGCGAAACGAGTTGCAGCCAAGTTGGGGCCGATTACAGATCTTAAACACTTAATCACTGTCATTACGAATGCAACAATGGAAAAGTCTATATGTATTCTTTCCTCTAAGTTGAGATTTCTAACCGCTAAATCGCAGACTGTTACGTTTTATATCGGCTCGAATTTACATCGATTTGAATTGGTGTGTAAGTGATTGCTCATTTCTGGTGTGGTATACACTCATTAGAGCCCGTATCCAATGCAAAGATGAAAGCTTTGCCACTCATATTTTGTTGCATGTCCGGGTGTATGACTACATTATTCGCTTTTCAACGGTAATTAGTTACTTTCTCCAGTTACATTTCCGAACTGCTAATAGATTGTACTGACAGTTAATAAGTATTTTCGTACATTTAACCTTCACCTTTGACTTCAAATAAAAATTAATGAATAAATCTTTGCTCGAGAATTAAAATACATAGGTACTTAACAAACAGATGCGATAAGTGAATAGTTTAACACTTCTAACGTTGGTATCCATATGCATTTGCAGAGCTTACTTGTGTACACACGGCTACACATCAAGCTATGCAAAACCAGTATTGGCTGAGCGTTCATTGTGAGAAAATATCATACAAAGTGAGGCCAAGACAAACTGGTTTTGTATAGCTTGACGTGTAGCCGTGCGTACACTTTATGCAAAGCTAATGGAAACACCCTGTATCATCTGTAAATTTTTAATCGGATAAAATGGGAGGTACTCTGTCGCAAAGTAGCTTTTGCAAGAATAGGAAAGTACACTAGACGGCAGACAGGGTATTAGTCATCGTTTTGTTTTCTAAAGTCTTATCGTATAGTTGCTGTGTTAAAGACAAAATTGTCAGAAGTTGCCATTGGTAAATATTACCTATTTGTTTGGGTCCTAATGGCATTAAAAATCATTTTCTCAGAACGCAATAAATTCTAAGTGCACTTTAATTGTCCTTAAAAATTATTAGAGATATTTTCTCCGTGTGACTTCACTAGGTTTGAATCAAAGCATATTATTCTATACTTTGATAGCTACCTAATTGATTAACCTACTCAGAATCTATCTACTTGTAGCATTAACGCAGAATTCCTAGCAACTCACTTGTTGGGCTTGCACGTTTGGAAACCCTACATTCGTTTGCAAGAGCAGCCGTCTAGTCGGAAAAGGAAATAACAATTGACTTTTAATTATATTGTATTGACATTAGTGTTTTTTAAATGTTTATACAAACTGGATTATGAATGGTGTTACCTAGCTTTTTCACGTAACGTTTTTCAGCGAAGGGCTTAAAAGGGTTCGTTTTTTTTTCAGTATTTTAAGTCTAAATAAAAAAAAAATGCTTTCTATTGGTTCTTTCATTGGCCTCAAACTTTTACCAGGATTCATCTACATCTACATGCATCTGCCAAATCACCTCACTATAAAGTATGATCAAATAGCAATAATGTGCATATATTTGCGTACCAAATAACGAAAGTGCTTTCTAAACGCAGCCCGCATTTCCGTGTCGTCACGCTTGTTGCACACTGTTGTCACCGCAGAGTAGTAACCACTAACATGCAAGTACCCTCCTATGTAGCTAATTAACATGAGAACTGACCAGCAGAATTTGCGGTATTAATGCTCAGTTCAACCAGTCCGACATTGCATGATTCTCTTTCATGTTTAAAGATGCAATTTGGGTGCGTCCTCCAAATGAACCATGGATTGCAATTACTTAAAATATAGCCTTCACGTTCAAGAGTGGCGATTATTTAAGGGAACGTCTGGCGCACCCTGGCCATTCAGCCCCTCTACCACCTACATCGTTGATGTACTTATATTCATCAGGGCATGAGCTTTCGAAACATTTGTGATATGAGACAAGAAGTCTAATAATTGCAACATGTGCAATGGAAGTTTGTAGGCTTTACTCACGTGCTTATTCGAAGAATTTCTGCTAATTTCGGACATAAATCGGAGCCCCTATATGAGCAGCAGATCGCACGCGTGACGCGGGCATCCCCGTGTTCACGTGGGAAAAGCCACGTTCGTGTAATTAGGTACCTATAGTCGTAAATATGAACGTCCACGATTGTTATAAATAAATACAAATACGTCATTTTACAATCTATGTATGTTTAGTCATCGTTAGCCTCATTAAATAAAGTATTGTTGTTCCGTCTATGCCTAAATGTCAGTATTTTCCAGAATGCATGGTAGAATTGAAATATAAATTTATTTAATGCCCAAGCTTTTCCCTTTTTTGTTTAGTTCGAAAACAAAAGGGTTTGAAAGGGTAAGGCCGCTGTTAAAAATACTAAGCGCGATTGTTTGATAATATTTAAGGGTAACGAAGCTTACATTTTCATGTGGATTTTATTTAGAGCCTAAAACAATGAAATAGGAACTTTTTTGACCCTACCTTCTCCCTGACGAATTAGTCAGTTTAAAATAAAGACATTTGACAGACAACGACGAAACTCGTGTTTTTATTTATCTTTCGGTTTTGCAAGTCACATCTGAATTGCTAATATTGTAAAGGGGTAAAATTTGTTTGTAAGTAGGGAGTTATCTCTGGAACTTCCAGTTGGATTTCAAAAAATATTTTAGAATTGAATAGCCCAATTCTTGAGGAAGGCTATAGGCTACTTAACATCTCGCTGAGGCCCTTAGGAGCCGAGCAAAAACAAAGAAGTCAGAAAGAACGCTGAGCGAATACGAAATAATAGCGCGGCCAGGCGATGCGATGCGACCAAGTAGGTCAGAAATTGTAAAATTTCTGACTCACTCGGTCGCATCGCATCACATCGAGCGAAGTCGCGGGAAGAAGCTTGTTTAAAATAAAGTAATTCGAAGGAAACGGCAAAACTCGTATATTTATTTATCCTTAGTCTTGCAAGTTACACCCAAATTGACTCATTTGATTACCTGCCTACATACTAGATACATTTGGCAATGTTGTGTGATGAAAGTCATTACTTACGTATCATTTGTTGCTACGACCTCGAGACATAAAGCCTAGCTTATTTAGTTTTAGTTATTTGATTCCACCCACACACGTCTTTTAAATAAAGAATTTGAGAAGGCCCCGTCTGCTAGACATTCAACCAGCTTACATGTTCCCTTCTAAGCAGTGGCGTAGCTTGTCATAAAGGGGCCTTGTATAAAAAATATTGTGGGCCCTTTTCACCTTTTATTTTGTTTTTTTTTTTTTTTTTGAAATTCTCATAGACACATCTCCGACTGGGAAGAACGGAGGGTTATGTCGGACTCCTACCGACTAAAACCCCACTGAGGCGCTACAAAAGCATGGCAAACTCATCAACATCTTGAACGCATTTTTGTATTGGACACGCAGGGCACTAAGTCTTCTGCATGTGCTTCACTCACAACGTGCAAACCTACGGGCCAATACATTAGCTATGATATGCCTGCTGTGGTTTGCCAGTGGGTGGGTGATCATCTTAACATACCGAGACCTTACCTCGGAAAATACGTTAAGCCGTTAGTCCCGATGTATCAATAAGAATTTTAGGTTTTGGATATTAATTTACGATTTTTATTTTTGGAACGAAGTTCCTTATCGCGCGTTGCGAAAGGGGGCTAGACGGAAAAAATTAAGACCAAAAGTTGTAACGACACTTTTTGCTATAGTTGTAAGCCGTGCGGCGCGGCGTGCGCGTGTTTCTCTGTCTGTCTCTGTCTCTCTCATAGAAAGCAAGCCAATTATTTTCGTTTCGTCTTTCGGTTTTTTCTTTTATTACAATTCCTTCACTAATTAATCGAAAGGAACTTCGTTCCATCCGGGTGTCCCTTGACACCTCTCAAGTTTTTTTTTTCTTATTTCCTATTGTAAATCATAATTTAAATACAATTGATTTAAATACTAGTTATAGAATGAGATCCGTCATAGTTCTGTGGGAATATCAGAGTAGATAACATCTTTGTTTTAATCTGTGGCTTTGCCTTTTGAGGATATACCTTACCCTCAAAAGATAGTATCTATCTATCATACGATCTCAATATTTTCGAAGATACTATAGAGAGAGATAACAATGAATGAAGTAAACATATATGAAAACTTGTAATGATTTGAAAACAAGATGAATGCTTCAGGCAACCTATGAACGAACGGTTTAACAACTTAGTGTTAATACACACGAGCGGCACGCGTGAACAGCAGAGTAACTGCCTCAACTACAGCCGTCGACGCGTATTTGAGTACGGTGCTCGGGTGTTCAAAAAATAATAATATAATAATAATAAATAATATCCTTGGACATTTCACACAGCGCCATCTAGTCCCAAGCTAAGCAACCTAATGCTTGTGTTATGATAACAAGATGGCTGATAAACTACTTATATACTTTTTTTTTTGTAAATATATACATATTATAGATAGAAAAACACCCAGACTCGGAACAAATACATGTAGGTCATACAAATATTTGTTCCGTGCGGGAATCGAACCCGCGACACGCAGCGCAGCAGTCAATCGCTTAACCACTGCGCCAACCGTGCCGTCAAATACACGAGCGGCACTGTCGACGGCAGCCGTAGACGCGTGTCGTCAGCTACAGTTGAAGCGGGCCACTCGTGTATGAGTTAAATGAGCACTTACTTAACCGTATATACCTTTGAACAACAAAAGATATATTGGTACACATAATTGGGTTTGAGGTTTCTTTTGTAATTTTTCGCAGTAACATGTACGTATTAAGAAATAAAATTCGGAAAACCCGATAAGAATAATTCAAGGTAAGTGAATTATTCTTATCGGGTTTTCCGAATTTCATTTGAGTAACATCACGTATTCTAATGATGTCAGTATTACAGGAATTATTGTTTGATCCATGATACATAAATTCACGCCTTCTTCCTATCGGGGTTGACAGAAACTACATGGCTCCATCTGCTTACGATCCTTGCATACTCCTTTTGCTCCGTTAACGTTCATACATCTGAAAGGACAAAAGACCATGATCTGCGCATGAAAATTAATGTTGTTAAAGATGGTCATCGAAGGTGTTATTGTCTAGCCTGTATAAAAACATACCTATATAAACAACATCTTTCTCCTTTTTTTTTTTTCAGGATGGAAAATCATCAAATGA
Organism: Apamea anceps; assembly: GCA_951799955.1. Lineage (NCBI taxonomy): Eukaryota > Metazoa > Arthropoda > Insecta > Lepidoptera > Noctuidae > Apamea > Apamea anceps. Next base: position 16,314,834 of record OX637506.1, read on the forward strand.
CCCCTCCCGCTCTGGGTGGAGCGGAGGGAGTGTCAGACTCTTACTGACTAAAACCCACCCGTGTTCCTTCCTTAGCCCTTTCCAGTTCCAGGGCAGCGGTAACCCTTTCGGACGATCCCGCTACCCAACATCTTTCTCCTTGAATATAAATAAAACATAGATACCGTAAAGTTTGTTTATACACTCCCAAGCAAATTGATAAGCACGATAAGTAATGACATAAGATAATTTACGAAGAGATAACCCATAGATATCAATAACATTCATAATGTCGTTTGTCATAATGAATAGCTAAACCGGTATATCCCACAATGGGTTGAATAATAACCCATTATGCAATCCACTTACAAATGATTTTATCTCGATCATCAGCACTACCCATGATTTTTAATGGACACTGGCTCTGCTACCAAAACTATCATCATACCGATACAATCTTAATATTGATTTAATCGGTTCTAGCATTTCGTGATTCGAAAGACATCACTCTTATTGATGAGCTGTTAATAGTGGTCCATTTAATTTCGTTTGCATGGATGATTAAATTTATTAAAGTTCCTTTGATAATTTATTGTTTATATCTTATATTTACTTCTAATTATGTCTTTCTTCCAATATATTCGCATTTAATCAAATTATTCATTGTCAATTCACCTCATATTTAGTTTTCGCTGGGACATATTTAAAACTTGGTTCCAGAAGAAATTCTTAGTAGGAAAATATGTCCCGGTTCCGCAAAGCAAATTAATTTACGACAAAGATAGTGGAATAAATTCTCATTTGGTTGACTCCATTAATTTTCCTCTACGCTAGGTACTACTAATGCTTTTTTCCCTCGCGAGAATAGCCTGGGTCTTGAAAACTTATCATCGAGTTATTAATTAGAAACCTCAGCTTTAGAGGCTTAAATAGAAAATCGCAGTAGGTAGGTCTTGTTTTAATTAGTCTTTCATCTCGAACTGGTGCTGTTCCGATTACTTCCAGTTGACTCATCCAATACCTATGAGAATGAAAACGTTTGATCGATTACTCGTGCAAATTAGAAACTGTTTCACCCTATAAATAAACTAATTGCAGTTTTCCTATCAACATCTTACCGAATGACGCTGCCACGCCAGTTTAAGTAGAAACCTTAGCTGATCTAGATCGCTCTATTTTTATTCGACTTGATCTTGACTCGAACAAATTAGCCGCCATGGTTGTGAACTCGACTGGTGTAACCAATATGCATCGAGGTGTGTACCTATCCAACGGTTTTCTAATGTGATATCGACGATCGCGTCCGGTCGGGGTTTCATTTCGCCGAGCCGACTCCAATGCTACTATGTTGTGACCAGTTTTTATATAGGACACTTGCCACTGTTGTGATTATACCACGATAGAGCAATGAATACTTCTTGAGCATATAACAGGTCGTTTTCTGATTTCACAATAATGTATCTTTGAATATTGTCAGAAAGTTGTCGAGTTGTTACAGACATTATGTTCGAAACAATTGATATCAGTTTGGATTGAGTTACAATAGACTAATTTGCGGTTTGTATTGTTGATAACTATTGATTGTAGTCATATTGAAATTGTAGAACTTTCGAAAAACAAGTTGACATTACCGATCGGGTTTCATGGAATTAGTGCTCGAACGATCAAACGGAGAGAAATCCACTAAGTGCCACTAGAGGTCTAGTTTGCTATATTTCTCTGCCAAACAAACTTGCGACCTGGTTTAATAAATTTACTGCCTTGAACATTTCGTTGTACCTTATCGAAATATTTTGACTGGGGCATATAATTCACAGTAACTGGTCACACTACACTACTCAATGTTATACTAACACTGTTATTAATATTAATAGCAGTGGACGCCAGTAATATTATGTTGTGACTTGACTTATATCCTGCCATACCGAACTGTGTATTGAGTGCTTCAGAATCAGATAATACAAATTATTTCGAACCTTCTTCGATGTAAAACTCTAGCGAACAGTCACTAATAGCGAAAGAGAAATGAAAGCTAAGTGTGAAAAGGAACATCTAAATGTGCAAATATTTAGACCAACAGTCCATTCTATGAAACTAGTTCACCTCCTAATTCAGCTCAACGATGCTCGTAAATAGTGACAATTATTTTCGTAGTTCGTGACAGAGGTGATTACATATTTTGTTATGGAATAGGCGACATGACACGTCGTTAACCTATTTATGGGAAAGACAGTGGGTCGCGTTTTCATGAAGCCCCACCTCGTGGATCCCTGAACATGACCAACCCTTTTGTAGCACGCGAAACAGGGGCGGAGAACAATTCTAAAACGACTACACTGCATCACCTTGTTATTTCTGCAGTAAACTGTTGATTTGATTTGAACATACAGCAATTTTTTTGGTATCTGTAGTGAAGTTCGTAGCACTTACGGCAGATTATTGATTAGTGATAATGGTAGACAATCGTCGTATTGCCTCATATCCTTTAAAATTTGCTCCCTAAAAGAAAATTAGTTGTTGTTATCAAAACTTCGCTCTGCGGTTGGTTTAGCACTATTTACCTCAAATAAAAGTTTATGGTGCAGAACTGTAATTATGCAAGTTTGACTTGTATTCATTTATTGTTTATCGACACGATGTGAAAAGTGTACAATGTGCGTTAGACTTTCCATTCAACAGCTAATTGATGGAAAGTGTTTTCTGCGCAGAAAGTCACAGTAAACTTAGAAAAAGTTGAAAAAACATACAAAATAAAAGTGCACATCGCTTGATTGACAGCCGCTGCAATAGACACTTTTTATTCAACGCGACGCGCTCTACTTACCCACTCAACGTAGTACGCTAATTTTAAGACAAATTCGTGACAATTAACCGTAACGATGGTAGCAATTTAAAAATCGTGACAGTCATTTATGGTCGATTTGTAGCCATGTCTTATTAGCTCGATACCATCAAAGTAAACGTGGGTAGTGACAGTTTTTTGAATCGATGTTCAAATATCAAAAGCTTTCGCTGTTACATAACTTTCCCCTATAACAAACGTAACTTAATTATGTGCACACGACCGTACATGAATGTTCACGACTTGATCGCTAATGCCAATTTAGTTGATATTATCGGCTTGCGGTGCATATTATGTGTGTATTACCAAATCTCTTTGTCTTTCATTTCTATAATTGGTAATCGTGTATTTATCGCGTTCGATACGATGCGATTAATGTCACAAAGCGATCCTTGACGACGCTTAAAAAAAAAGATATCTACACAATTATTCATAAGAAGAGACTAACTCTTTGTTTTTTGTAAATTCCACCAGGGACCACCTGTGGCGCTGCCCGTGGTTTTCTCTGAACTGAGCTATTTTTGCTGAAAAAGTGTTGAAACAGTTTCAAATTGTTCCCGCGAAGAATGGAAGATGCAAGATTTACAGCAGTTTATATTAAATTGAAACGCAGCTCGGAAAGAAAAAATACTTCCAGTGTACCTAACGATCCCTATTTCTGCAGAACATGATACAATCACATTATACGGACGATAATATAAAAACCAATGCGGTTTCTCCACACCGCAGACTCGGAAGTGCATTATCAATAAAATTATTCTTTTATAGCCAATATATGGACTGCGGAGTAAGACATAAGCTTTCAAAATTGCCTTAAACCACTACGCTAGGTATCGATTTCTTTTCGATGTTCCGGTCCAATTTCACTTCGGTATCGATTTAAGTTTATAATCTGTATAGCTTTTGTGCATAAGTCCATACGTTGCCCCCGGCAGCAATTTGCTTGTTAATTTTGATATATCGATTGGTATTTTATAATCGATATTAAAGGAGAAAGCAATGGCACCGGAAAGTAATCCTTTGCCATAGTTCACGGCTTTCATCAATCAGACGCCATAGACAGGATTGCCTACATTGAGAACCCGTTTATTTCTGATGAAGTAGACATGTTTGTTTAGTTTAAAACCAGTCGTTTTTTTTAATAAATACCTATTGCTTCTGAATATGTTGCTGTCTCGATTATGAAGGGGTGACAATTGGCAAAGCACACTTCAGAATTTGAAAGTGATAGATAGTATTTGTACGTGTGAAGTTTTATACTTTTTGCTGAATTTTTGTTCAACAAAAGAAAATGCCCTAATTTTTAACCGTCTTCTAAAAAAGGAGGAGGTTCTCAATTCGGATGTTTGTATTTTTGTTATTTTTTTTTTTTATGTTTGTTCGCGCATAACTCCGTCCCTTGCTAACCGATTTGAAAAATTCTATCAGAAACGGTTCAGTAGTTTGGTTTTGAAACCAAATTTACTGGTAAAAATTACAACTTAAAAGTGAAAAATAAAAAAAATTTTGCAAAAAAATCAACCGATTTCCAAAAACGACACTACAAAGTGAAAAATAACTTTAATTTCGGAAGTCGGTGGATAACAATGAAAATGTGAACCCAACGACACCGACTTCCGAAATTAAAGTTATTTTTCACTTTGTAGTGTCGTTTTTGGAAGTCGGTTGATTTTTTTTTGCAAAAAAGTTTTTTTTTATGTTTCGGATATCCAGCTACCATGGAAAATTTCAATTACCTACGTTCTTAAATCGTATAGGTACACGCGAATACATCGTGAGGGCATCACGAAACATCATTAGGTATCAAATAAATTATTCGTATGAATCGTGACGTACTTTCGTAATAGGTACGCGTTAAACGTCTGTCACGTACAATATCTTGGACGGCGGCGGCGTCGGATTTTAATCGGCGAAAGTAGTTGTGTTGCGTGTTGCGCGTGCGCAGAAGTTTGATCGCTGCCGCGGAAATGCCGTTATATTAGAAAGAACAGAAGGCAGACTTTTAGCAAGACGTGAATTCTTGTGTTAAGAACATAACACGGTAAATAAGCCCCAATGCCCAATGGTCTTGGCAAAATAATTATCACTGCCAATACCGGACCAAATTCTAATTTCCACGCGATATTCATGAGTTGTTCAGCAAAATATTTTGCCCAGGCTTGTGTTCTAAAAGTGGTCCTTCGGTAGGTACTTGCACTTTTAGTTGCTCACTATTCGTTTAGTTAAAAGCGTCATTTGGTAGTAACCGACGCAATAAATGTCAGCAATTTGCCTTTCCTAGTGTTAAGCAACTGTTTCCCTTTTAAGTTAACATGTGGGAATTCAATGTTAATATATGTAGATTAAATGGAGAAGCAATCAAAGACTTAGTCGTTCATGCAGTAATTTTAAGATTGAATAAACATATTCATAGTACAGACGCCAGCAGGTCAAACTACGTACAGGCGCCAGTACATCAAGCTACTACAATCTGTCAAATTTCTTTAATAGATTTTCAACTTTATCGCTCAAGCATTAAGGTTCAAGGTTCATTGGGAAAATTTGACAGTTTCGGGTAGCTTGACCTGCTGGCGTCTGTACTAAAATTGAAGTTATAGCTTTTGAAGAAGGAATAAAATTGAGGCTTGTGAAGTTCCCCATAACATACATATTTAATTATTTACGTAAAAGCAACGAGGAGACACAAAATAAACACAAAATGCCAAACAACAGACGTAAAAAACTGACCTTTTTTCTGAAAATGGCTCTTTTAACACGCGGCCGCACTATTGGGTAATATTGAATTAACAATTTACTCCGCAGAGAGTAATTGAAAATATCGAAACAATTCTATTAGATGGACTATTTCGGGGCCAAATGGATAATTGTCCTGATTGAGTCGATGCTGTAAGTCATTACGCGATCTAACCACGGCTATCTGTTCTGCGGGCTGAAATCGCTAAAGCGCTTTCATTACCACATTTACACAATTGAACATTGTCAGTACGAATTGCGAAATTAGATCGTTGTTAAATTGCTTTTCGTCATATGATTTAGTAAATTACCGTCAAAACTGACAGGTGTGTTATACAAATACGTAATAACATAAATTTTGATTCCATGTTACGTCTACCTACTCTCATTGACAGTAATTGTGTTATTATGTTTCTACCTTCAATACATTATAACAATTTGTGTACTTACCTACTTACATATGTATTTTTTGCCAAAGCCGGACTTGTATGGCGTGACTGCTTGACATTCATTAAATTAATGAAATAGCAATTTCGAGAATGCCTCACCTAATTTTGTCAAACGTTCTAATTTATGGAGAGCGATCTAATGTACGTTGCTTAATTACCCCTGGAGACTATAAATTGGCAAGTTCCTGTGTTCTAAGGCTTGAGGTCAACAACCACGCCTGTTGTGATCGCAGACGTCATCCGATTACTCTCGCTTCTTTCCACTCCGACTCAAGCGGGTTACTGTGTCACTTTCTTCGTCTTCCGCCATTGATTTTATCAATATTTATATGTTAAGTTATGCAAAATATATTTAAATCAGTAACTTCACATGACACGCTAACAAACCAGGCCTTTCCGGAGGGAAATGACACGAAAATGTCAATTGTAAATCAGTATCATTAGTTTGACCTAATGAAATTAATCAAGTTACATTGGAAAAAGCACAATTAAATCCGGTATTATTTTGTTGCACAAAAGCTGTCATGAAATAAGTAAGATAAGCACGATCAAGAACGCATCTATACAGGCTAAACACATAAATACCATCATCCCGTTCTCAAAGATATCTGATGCGTGCGTCGCGCTAAATATATCAGCTCACCAACGGTTTCATTGGTTAATTAGCGAGTCAAACACGTTTCGTTTGTTTTAATCACGTTCTGATGACTTATAAAACTTTCTTTATAAGTGCATTGTCAAATTTCTCTTTGCAAGAACGCGTGCCAGTCTCTTGGTAGTCGGCACAATGGACAAATTAGTGTGTTTCCATCTGCTATTGTTAACACCCAACTCGAGAACTTCCATAATTACAACTCTTTGCTCTGAACTGTACGTGAAGCTTTAAAAAACAGCTGCGTATTAACAAACCAGTTTTAATAAAGGAACAGTTTTTTTGTTAGCATCTGGACCAATACGGGGTTAAATCAATATGACTGCATTGCAATTATGCATGCAATCTACGTAGCCTTTGCTGTTGATATAGAGAAGTGTATTGTCAACAGATTACTGGAACCGCACGTACAAAACTATAACGTGCTGACTTTGTAAATTAGAAAACTGTCTAAGTGATGACAGGGTAATATAAATAATAGCTCCTTTGCCAAGTTCCTGCAACCTTACTTGCTTCGCTCTATGAGCACAAACATCGTCAGTCTGTATTTTTATACATGTTATCGGTCTGGCAGAGACACTAGTCTAGACCAATAGGCACGAACATATGAAGGTTCCTCACACTTGCGACCTCAAGGTAAATAAGTTCAATGTTTGACAGCATAACTAATTAACATAATCGTAATAATATCGATGGAAGATGCGGTTCCTAAGCTTGTCCTTTACCGCCAAGCTTTTAAACCTCGAACGGGCAACCTTGCGTGGACGCCGAGCAAACTTGACCTAAGCTGAACTGTTAATAATTGGCGTTAGAAGCTAAATGTTTTTATAATAGTTGTTATCCATAAAGTCGTCAATCATTTAAGAATTACCGCTGACATCTCTATGCATAATTCAAATGGCTGTAGGTGTCTCATTTGAATGAATTTTCATACCAATATGATGAAAAGAAAATTGCTATCTTCTCAAGATTTTGTTATTACTAAGAAAATAAGCAGTTATTTCCAGCCTGTCAGTTCTTGAACTTAAGAATATTAATCTTCTCTAGCCCACATGACTTGTGTCAAAATATCGTAAAGCTGCTACGCTTGAAGTTCTACTTATTTTTGAAGGTAAAAAGCGTGACGGACATGTGTGTACAATTATATTCTCTGATGGAAAACAAACATAAATCTTTTTATTTTTAAATTGGTTAATTGCTTTATCTTGAGTTTCCTCGGACTACTGCGTGAGTTCGCTTGGTATAACCGGTCTACTAACTACTTCCTTTATCTGCAATATTTGATAAAGAAAGACAAAATTTTGAGTTTTCGCTTGATAATGTTATCAGTGTTTCAGGTGGCTAGCTTTTCTAACGACTCACACGGGAGACAAAAAGCTAAGCCAAGATCATTCTGCGGCACTGCTTCAAAAGCTAAATCCATTCCCTTTGTGTTTATTATGTTACAATATTATTTTAAGTTCCGCTATACCCACGAATTAACCTTAGCTGTCGCAATATCCACATGCTCATTATAATTATTCTTCGAGTCGAATTGCCGAGAATGTCGTTGCAATTGCAAAGCATTATGTGTGTCAATGCTAATAACAAATGGCGAACACCCACTCTACACTTAAGGTCGAAGTTTAGGTGTATATTTAGAAAGCACTGATTTTGATGAACTCATCTTGTATAGAACCTTCATGATATTTTCAAAGCTGTGTCGGTTACATACAGATAGGCAAACCCCTATCAGTATGTCTGGAGGATTGGCAGTCGCACCCACCTGTTTGCTGATGGCGTCATACTTATATCCCGATTACCATTGCCGGGCTTGCTCACGGAAACTGGGAGAGGCCCGTGTTCGGCAACACGCTACATGCATACTTATTGATTACTATACCATTTCTATATTTACATAAAAGTAATAATTTATCCTCTCTCTTAGTCTTCCAAGTCTTTTACGAAGTACCTACTTGTCTGTAAGCTTTGCATAAAAACTTTCTCGTTTAAACGAAGCACTCGTAAATAAAGACTTCAATGCATTGGTTTGTGCGTTCCACATTTATTTGACTCCTTTTCCTTTTTCCGACTCCAAACATTTGTTATTTGCATTTCCTTAATGGAAGTGAGCCATTTCCAAACAGGTTACAGGCTTCTGTTACGATTGTTCGAATAGGTTGACATGCCCGAGATTTTAGGGAAACATTTCCTTTGTATACAAAAATGTGCCATGTTTCAATATATATAGCTTTCACATTATTGTTATATCATTGGCGCCCCATGATTCCCATAAAAACAGGGAAAGTATGCAATCTACGTGCCGCTGGAGGCGGCCGGTCGTCACGCCCATCCTACGCCGACTGTGGTCCGAAAGAAAGTGAAATTATGTTTTAGTGGACATCTTTGCCTTGCGTAATGTTGCGAGGGTGGACATCTATAAGTACTTATAATAAATCTGTAGAAGTGAAAATTCTGTACATTGAAAATATCAAAAAAATAAATGGGTGTTACTAGACCGACAGCGAACCCAAAAATGTGATTAAAATTTTTTTTGTCTGTCTGTTTGTTCAGGCATCACGCAAAAACTACCGGTTCGATTACGATGAAACTTGGTATAATTATTCTTTAATATCCTGGGCACCACACTAGGTACTTTTTATCCCGGAAAAGTATAAACAATAAAAAACAAACTTAATTTTGCGGTTCGATCCCTAGACCCGATTACTGTACCAACCGCAAATAATAAGTTTGTCGTAGGTTACGTCACCCGCAGTCACCCGCAGTGGAGTTCACTAAGGGGCGCTGCACACGGCTAAGATACTATAATATTTTATCTTAAGATTAGAGATGGGCCGACTATAGTATTTGCCGACTAATCGGTTTTCAAAATGCCGATTAGTCGGCCGACTAATCGGCAATGCCGATCATTCTAATACCAACTTGCTAGCTACTGGCCCTGATTCCCTTGTTCACAAACTAAACTAAATTTAAGTTCTGTGCATCTTTTTCTTTCTATTTCATTAAAAAAAGGACAGAATATAAAATATTAGTTTACTCCTGTCAAATTAAGTTACTCCGTAGACAGATTAGACGTGATTAAAAACATGGCTGCTAAAAATACGCCAATTTACGTCAGGCGCTGACTAGTGACTATAAAGTTTATTATTATTATTTTTTCAAAACTACTCCTCAAAGGGGGATATAGGGATGTTGAAATTTGTGTGGAAGTAATTGAATGCGCGGTCCACTTAACTCGAAACTCAGTATTAATAGTTATGACAGAAAATAATTAATAATAAGTATGTAAAGTTGTCGAAAATTTACCCCTGACGGGGCAAAAAGGGGTAATTCGGTTTTTAAGGGGAGGATTTAAACATGAAACTGTATGTTATATTTTTACACCTAAACCACTGAACTTCTGATTTGGCAAAGAGATAGATCAGATAGATGGCATCCTAGGGAAGGACATACTTTTTATTAGGATAGCACGTTCCCGTGGGATAATTTCCGACATCCACGCGGGCGAAGCCGCGGGCAGAAGCTAGTTTTGAAATATTTCTTTTTTTACGTGAGATTTTACCTTTACACTTCTCGGGGTCGCAAAGACAAACTCAGTGTTTAAGCTGCTTATCAGCCGTCGCAAGATATAAAAGTCAACATAGCTGAAGCACGTATATGACGGACTTCCAAAATACTTTTGAAGTGTGCTAACTTGACGCCAGCTCTGAACTGCTTAAAACATCTTACTCTCAAACTGATTACTAGCAAAGTTTGGTTATTCTGTTGGGCATGATGTAATTTTGTCTAAGTAAACATTCTAAAAAAAAATGAGCTGGTGGAAGGGCACAAATTAATCGTTTACGGTTGCTGGACAGCGCCCTCGCGTTCGAGGTTAGAGCGATTCGCACGTGCACCATTAGAAAAAGTCAACAAAAAGCTATCACGATGACTGCTTGTTATTACAAGGAAGTAATTACCATGCCGCTGGCAAGTTGTTTGACCCCAACTTTGAGAATTAGTTGCTATTGAGAATGATCGCAGCTCCAAGGTGACTCGGGCAGTTATTCTCAATTTGTTGTCGAGTTTTCTAAGCATGTAATTATGTAAGCTGTTGTGTGATATGAATGTGCTGAATATTTCTAAAACTGCATCGCTAGTTTGTGCTCCAAGCTACATACGCAACAAGTTAAGTGGTTTTTAAAATAAATATCTACTATCTTTAAGCCACGTAAGGTCTGAAAAGCACCGTATAACTCGTATTTTAAGATCCAGCTGAATATCGACGTTATTTCAGCCGTAAATAGTTGTACTATTTACATAAACCTAACCTGACCCCGGTGGCTGGTACTAAGGCCACGATAACCATAAAGCAGAAGATTACAGTAAAGTCAGTATTATATATAACATTATATAGTTTTAATATGCAATACTATCTCTGAACATTCTACGAAGGTTTACACGATATTATTGTAATATTCGTAGGCGGTGACGTTGGTGGCTGGTACCGATGCGCCATAATTCACAATGCCATCAGATAACCTCACGACGCTGACTGTTTTCGTCAAATATTGATTGTCTCGTGAACTCCCAGCTTTACCAACCACACGGAACGATAAACACTACCAACGCAACCGATGAGCATCGACACTTGATGACTAGAACCAGCGTGGGATTGAGGAAGACACAGCCAATCGTGGACTGCTAATGTGCTAATTACCATTCCATAGTGTATTCTGAAATCTATTGTGGGTCTTCATTATTCAGCTGTCGTAGCTGCTGTGTAATTTTTCTTCACGTAGGCTCATTGTGAGATTTTCTTTACAAAAATTTCTGCTTCATTAGTCTTTGCTCGGGTTGACGAAGTGAAATAGCCACCGTATTTAACTACGCATGATTAAACTTTCTTCTGAGTACTCTCAATACATATTTTAAGTTGGTAATAAGCACGGATGAGGTTGCTACGTAAGATCTTCTTGCTGAGCTGAGTGGATCATCGACGTCCTAATTACACAGGTAATAAATACTAAGTCACGCGATGTCGCGAGATGACGAGAGAAAACACACGGAAATCATTTTTCTGTTCTCCATAATAATACGGTGCTAAAAATAGAAAGAGTAAAATGATATTTCAAATAGATTTCGGCACTGGAAAAATTTCAGTCCGTATTTAAATGAAGTTGAATTTTCCGTCTCTCATTTTAATCCAATATTCTTTTCTTTAAGTAAAATTCAAAAAGCGTACCTACTCGCCAGAGTAATCCCGGCAAAATGATCCAAGATCTAATCTTCGTCCGAGTCTGGTATTCGCACCATCTTAAATCAAACTTGAAAATGGCTGAAGTAGCTTATCAACTACAAAAACGTATGTCGCATCGTTAGTTTTAAATGTAATTCATACATAACCATAACTCAAGTGTCAACTACCACATCCAACTCGTAAGCTCATAAAACAATACGTGTTTAAGAAAAATAATTGCTTCCTACATCTTCTTTTCCAAGCAACTGTGTCCGTCCGGCAGCAATGAATTCGTGTGGCAACTGTTATAATGAGACAAGCTCCGAATGTTAATGCTTGTACCTACACGCAACTAATAGCCGGCAGATTTTCACGCATTATTTATGTTACATGTTGGCTAATAGTGGTCAACTATGTTGGCTTTTTGCTTGATTTCGCAGAACAAGTGCAAACGCAATTATCCGAAACTGGAGCATAACTGCTTTGCAAATGTCCGCTGATGGATTGAATACCGTTGCTTCAGCGACGACAAGTAAGCAAACTACACATAGACCCATTTAGGAGACAAGGAGATTTGTTGACCAACTGACCCGCACAGTTAACGCATTTCCTTAACTTTCAAATCGATTATTCCCAAATCTACCAACAAAGCCAGTTTACAAATAAAGAAATGTGTTTTTAATTTTACAAGTGATTAGAACTCGCGTAGTCTACGACTATTATAGCTCGTCAACAATGATTGTTTCCAGCAAATTCGTTTCAGCATACAATGCTCTGACAGTTGAGACATTTGAAACACTAGTATATTTCATTGTGTTATTTAACGCCGCCACGCCATGTTTAAATATCATCAAGTTGCCCCATCCAGTACCCAGATACAGATTACAAATCGTGCAGCTGCAGAGTTTTTGGTCTCAGCTCTCAACTGCAACATCATTTAACTTTTTTAAACACTGATCGTTTCATATTTTGCAAGTGTTCTATTTGATTGTGCTCCACATTTGAGTCAATATTGACTATTGAGTGACGCATGAAAGACTTGCTTCGCTTACAATCTTGATAACTGGTAAACTAACAGTTCTATTTTACGATTTTCACATGCAGCAAAAACATGTGTGCAGCTCTACGCGATGCTTGAACATTACATAAAATAAGAATTATAACAATGATTCTATCTAATCTAACAAAAGACGAGCTACATAAGTTTGGCGGCGGTGTTCATACTGACAATTACACAATCAAATTGCTGATGATGTAAGTTTTTGTTTGACGAAATAATTGTATGTTCTGGATAACAAAAAAAAAATGGAAATAAAGTTGATTAACTAACGCCCCCGCCCATATCATCGATTCCATTCATCACCTAATCATTCTGTTGAGTCGTTATGTCCGTGCCTTGCGGAACTTTACAAATGAATGTGTTATGCCGACACCAGCCCGTCACTCATCGAAAATGATGAAATGGATAGGTATGGATCTCAATATTCTGCCCTGTCATTCAGCGTTTTAAAGAATGTGTTACACTATCGTGTAATTACTTCCTACAATGCAGTGGCCCCGTTTTTAATCAAGTGAACTTCTAATATTGAAGATGATACTGATATTACCAAATATTTTACTTTAGCTCGAATTAAATACTAGTTGAAATAATTGTTAGTCACTGATATTTTGATTCGTCATCGTGCGAGGACTATTTCGTCGAAGGGTTAACAACTCCTGTTCATTTTATTAACCTGTTCCCTATACATATTCAAAGTCTGTTTCTCATTAATAAACAATGTCGTGCATCAAAGGAGCAATTCCAAGGATCGTTACATTTTAAACTTATACATGTTATCTGTAATGAAATTTGTAATGTTATGAGAACTCACAGGAACTCCATTATAATTTGTTACCGTAGCAAAAACTCGAGCATTGAGTCATCGTGACCTTATATGAATTTTTTACTTCCTAGCTAGACCAATATAAAAGAATTTAAAAAAAACTGCTTAAATTGCAGCCAGGAGTCGTACGTATGGCGTCATTGATAAATATGGTATAATGTTTATTGTGGTATGAAATTACGTTAAATGTATTGTGATGGGTGTCGTATGCGCATTCGTCGTGACGATAGGATGTTTGCAGTTTTGCATTACAAATAAAGAGTGTTCGTGCAAAGTGCACATCGTTAGCCGTCAGGTCACTGGCTGCCTGTCAATTGTATTCAACATTGTCAATTCAACTCATTGCCTCCATCGCTGTGGTAATAGTGCTGTGTGCACTTTAAACATCGTAACAAACGTCCGTCTCGTGATACAATGCGGTTTGATTGGATTTCAATTGACTCGAGGCCGCTCTAGTGTTTTGTTAGTTGTTAAATGATTTTACAAAAATGTGCTTTACAAACGTGCACGCAGTCATGCAATATAACCACCTTTCTATACATACGGCAGATCTTATTGTACGATATGCTCAAAACAATCCTATTCGCAAATCAGCTAGCATATTTAAAATCGGTGTTTACGAGTATGTGAGAGAGTTTATGAAAAAAAAAATCGTTTGTTCTGCGCATTAGAGATATGAATTTCAAATCTTAGTCTCCATTAGCAAGTCATCATCATTAATATTCATTTTAATTATTCGACTAAATCCAAGCGAAAGAGGGTATTGTGTTAATCAGACATGTAAATGAGCTTGTTGTATGTTTCAAGTAGTCTTTTCTACTTGTAAGTTCAACACTTAGAATTAAAATGGCACAATGCGATTCTGCAAACCGATGCAAGGAAATGCCACCTGTTATTAAGTTAAATATAGAAGTAATTCTGAAGATCATCGTATTGTAGATGCAGTTATTTACCCGCTAATAACGTTCGTTAATAAATTCCTTGCACAATGGACGATCAAAAGGTCACTATAGAAGCTTTAATAGGCGAGTCGTGGAGACTACAAGGATCGCTAAAGTTAATTCGCAGCTTTCAAATTAACACCAGAGGCAGTTGTCGATTAAAAAAATTCATCGTAACCGGTCGGACGGCATTCAATGACATTTACATTAATGTTAACAAACTGGACGAGTCACCTCTGCCTCGGGATGTAAAAAGAAAGTAGTTAATCTCGCACTCCTACAAGCTGATATCAACTTATACGCTTAGTTCATGCGTTGAGAGTTGCATCGTTGCGCTCTGGAAAACGTTCTAAGTCAGATAGATAAAATGTCGGAAGTCAACTTGGTATCGGAAGCTCAGAACTGCAATCAGGAATTAAAAAAATTAATTAATTAATTAATTAAATTTATGTTGCGTAATGCGGTTATTTTCTTCCAAAAGTATGGCAGTATATTATGTGGCATGAATTTATGTTTCTTAATTTCAGATGAAACTCCCGAAGTCATTTGCATATAGCAATAAAAAGTTTGCGTAAATATATCCCGCCGTAAAATGTTTATTTTCTTACAGTTGCTATTACAGTTTGTTAAGTGGGCGAAAAATTAGTATAGCCAGACATATTAAATTCTCCGCAAACGGTTGATTACATGACTGCCAATTTCGGTTAATTAGTCATCAATAAAAGACTAAAACGAAAAGATTTTTAAATACGCTCATAGATTTAATGTCGTCAGACCGTATCGAGATTATGGCACCTGTCCATTTTAGGAATATACGAGAAAGACCTCTCGGGTCAAAAACCTTCATTTAAACGCTAGAGAATGTAACTGGTTTAGGCTTGGAATAGAATACTTGCCATGACTTCTTACTCTCCAGTTTTGCAACTTGAGCAAAAATACGTGACACATCTACAAAGTTGGTCGTTTATCTGCCGCCCACGTAAGTATCTTGTATTGATTGCCACCAAACGTTCATTTAATGGAAATTATTGTCAAATAAACCTCTATCTTTATATGCAAGCAAGGTGTAAATGCTGACGTCATTTGAAAACACGAAAGCCGGCAAATCCTGTTCAGGAACCTCTGTCACATTGGCCTGTTTTATTTCATTAATCTTAACAAATCCAGTAGCAATTTATTTGAAAAAGTGGTTTTGATGCTTTTTTTATTTGAAGAAGTTTAAAGGTGTCGCGATATTGTCAGTTATCATTCGAGATTGAGGACAAGGTAAACTCAATAATAGTCGCATGCAGCTTAGTCTTATCTTAAGTCAATGTTTGTTCCAACCGGAACTCGGCTCCGGAACTTGCTACAAAGTTAGCCGAGTTATGAACTAACTTTAATTTACCTTGTACGTTTAAATAGCTCTTATTGCTTTACTAACTTATTATTTAAATGCCAGGATGTAAGGCTTGAAATGCTTGCTATTAACCCTTTTTTAAACCGACTTCTAAAAAAGAAGAGGTTCTCAATTCGGTTGTTGGTTTTTTTTTTGTTCGTAATAACTCCGTCGCTTGCCAACCGATTTGAAAAATTCTTTTTTTTTGGAAAGGGTATACTTCCCAAATGGTCCCATAGAAATTTCATCAAAAACGGATTAGTAGTTTGGTTTTTAAACCAAAATTAGTGGTAAAAATTACAACTTAAAAGTGAAAAATAAAAACTTTTTTCCAAAAAAAAAATAACAACCGACTTCCAAAAACGACACTACAAAGTGAAAAATAACTTTAATTTCGGAAGTCGGTAGCAAACAACGAAAATGCGAACCCAACGACACCGACTTCCGAAATTAAAGTTATTTTTCACTTTGTAGTGTCGTTTTTGGAAGTCGGTTGTTTTTTGTATTGTGCGATCGTAGATTTTCCACTTTTTCGTATATTTTTTACATTTTCATAGTCTTTACCTTTCTAAGCCTCGACCTAGTCACCCCAAGTTTAGGCTTCCTTCAGCAGCATCTCGTCCTTCATTACACCAATAACCTTAAACCTCATATCAACGTACCTACTTATATCAATTATTTTTCCATATCGCGAGTCTTCTTGGGACTTTCTTTTAACTTGCTCATTACTTTCTTCAACAGTCTAAGTAAATTACTTAGAATCAGTAACACACACGAGACTCTTGTTTAATCATCGAGTAAATCCATAAACGGATAGCATCAAAGAGAAATGTGGCGTTGAGATCAAATTCGCAACATTGTTACTATTGTAGATTATTCGCATATCTGTCTCTCCACGCTCCGGCGAAAACGGATGTCGGTGGAGAAAACTTTGATGTTTTATGTGTTTTCGTACATATCCGCGTCCATTCACGTCGCGACGCAAGTTGACGCAACACTTATATTTACGGCGCATTTATGTTTATTAAAATATGATACGATTGAGTTTAGTGCTCAGATGTTGGGTAATAGGTTTGCTTGTAAACAGGATACGATCAAATGCCTGAAATTACTTCCAAAACATTTGCATAAACACCCATTGAAAACTTTTATTAAATTCAGCATCTGGCTAATATAATAGTGTATAAATAAAAATAATAGTGCCAATGACACAGTCACATAATAATAACACATGAACAAAGTGCATAAATCATCATATCAGACTCTAAGAAAGTGGAACGGACTTGTGTAATTTACAATACTTAAACACTATTCTAAGTTTTAAAATAATTATGTATCATGTAATAAATTAAGTTAGATTAAAATTGCTTATTAGTCTTATATGCTAGATTGTAATAATTTATTAAGAACCTGGTCCTTTTAATAAAGGACAAAAAAAAAAATAAAAAAATCTCGCATAAGTCTCGCATATTTTCCAAGCACATGTTTGGGCTCCTAAATAGAAAAGGACCTGAAAAACAACGATACTTACGTGTTATTTTGTTGCCCACTCGAAACTTCAATACATCATACTCTGATTGAACGCTCATTGTTAATAACAATAATATCCTACATTGTGCCTATTTGCACTTCATTGACGTCAATTTGTTTCTATGAGACATTATTATGAGTATTGTTGTCAGCTGTTTAGATAAGAACTGCTGTTGAATAAGCAACGAATTCGCGTGACTTATCTAAATTAATCACAACGTAAATAATAAATTATCTGTCAATGGTATGCGTTATCATTATCACCAAGAAACAATAACATTGAGTGCTAATGAGCGATAATAACCCTTTGTTGTTAAGCTACACGTAAACTTAAGACTTACTTAAGTCATGATATATTTTGGTCTGCTCAGAGTAAGTTTTCAAACAGTCAAACAAAGTGCAATAAACTACAATCGTGCACATACCTATTGTATATAGGAGGCACGTCTAGTCTCGCGAAACGTGACGTGAGTCGGCCTTGGCGGTCGGACTCCAATCGGCTAACGTCGTTAGCATTCGATATTTGCTTTTATCTCTTTTACACTCAATGACTGCGCTGCTCAATCCGTCTCGAATTTCCACACGCAACATTCGAGGAAACTGACACAGCTGGTACCAACGATATCGAGAATTTGCACCTTATACCGAACACGGCAAGGTGCATAACCGCAGATACAACATGGCCGGTTATGGACTTGCGATTCTGGTACGTCATAATCGTTCTTTCTCTTTTTTCCGAGCTCGCACTACTGCCTTCCAGCCAGTACGGTAAAAGCTTTGAAGAGACACGGACTGTCACGTAGTGACGTTCAGCTGAACCCGTAACCGAACCCGAGCAAATCGAATAGTTGAATAGCTGTTACGATTGCAGTAATAACTGTCTATTCCAATTATCTTGCAGTGCCTTAAGTGATATGTATATTAATCGATAACAAAAGTTAAATCGAATAAAATTTGTCAAATTGGAAACTTCACATTTCGATTTGTACGAAACGGCCACTATTGTTTTCAAAACATATGATTGGCTAACATGTCACCGAAAGTGTAGTGACTGAAAACAGGGAGCGGTAACAATTATATTGTGAGTGCGTGTGTTGGATACGGCCCAGTGAAACGCCGGGCCCCTCTCGTGTGTCTCCAGTGTTGAGTTACGACTCGCGGTATCAATTCTATTGAGGAGCAAGTGACTGATGGAGAATTGTGCTAACTTTGGGAAGGAGGCTGCTGAGAGCGGGCGTCATGCTGGCCCGCGTGCTTGTGTCTAGTGTACGCAGACTCCGGCAAAACGGCGGCTACAGAGACAGCCCCGGTACTCGCACCACAGGTTCGCTTTCTTTATGTACAAACGTTTACTTAATACTTGTTTACTGGTAAACGCTGATTTTCTAACTTTTGAATAATTGCTTGTCAAATAGCAGTGTTCGGTCGTGCATATTCAACAATTTATGGACAAGTTTCCAAGGTAAATTGTGAAGGGTTTAACAAATAAGTTATTGGATTGATAATGCGTACGGGCTCTGAAGTCGGATTAGTAATTTTAGTACAGAATTGACAAGTAGAGCGATTATCTTGTTTATAAAACTGGTAAGCGTTAACTGAACTATATTTAGATCAATGTTATCGTGGAAGACGATAAGCAAGCTAGAGTGAATGCCTCAGAAGTCACCACTGTTTGTTTTCACTTAATTCCGTTTACAAAAGTAAAAATAAAACAGTCTAGAGCTAAAATATTTGAATACGTATTTTATACAAAAAGTTGTAACAATGCGTTATTTAGTCATTGGCAAAGTTGGCATGACTCACACTAGAAAGTAGTTTCCGTAATTATTGTCTGCTATGTGTACAAGCTTTAAGTTGTTTTTTAACGGAATAGCCACTCTGCCCTGATAACAAAGAATGCAGTAATCGACATTTTTGGGATTTTCACTTTTTTCCAGAAATGGCATCCCAAGAGGTTCATGTACATGAAAAAAATATATTTTCATAAAAAAATTCACTCGAAGTATGTTTTTTATGTAATGATTTTCGCCGTACTTGCATAATGCATCTTGCTCAGATGATATGAAGTATGTTTTTTGCGTTTACTCGTAACTGCCATTTTGCGATTACTGCATTCTTAGTTATGACGGCAGCACTATAGTATTGAACAAAACTACGTGAAAACAACAGCTTTGAAATTCTCCAGTAATTGATGCGATTGATCTGGGTACTGGGCAATTAACAGAAAGTTGTTCCATTCCAATACTTTTGTCCAACTTGATAACGGGTGTTTGGGTGACAGATGACCTATTCAAAGTGAATATTACATTGCTTTGCGTACAAAAAAGATACCATACATCTTTCCAAGGGTAATAAAGGAAAGATGTCTGCAATTTGCTTCTTGATAGTTCACATCTTACCTAGAGTCAGAAACTCCCATTTCTTTGCAACCTATGTAATAATGTTAGTTCTTTAGTTAGTATAGATTAACGTAGGAGCTAATCTGCAAATGAAAGATTATCATAATTTAAAAGCAGATTCATGTTAAAGGCGTGTTTTAATTTTGTCTTAAGTCCGCATTACTAATTGCCTTATCTCGTGCATGAAGTTTGTCTAAACATTTTATCCTTGACATGTCGGCACACATAGCCATATATTTCGAAAGGTTAACCACCTGCATTCCGACTGCTTCTAAAACGATTATATCAGTAATAGATCATGAATTCGCGTCATATCAAGAATTGTGTTTTAGGCTTGTCAATGAGCTCAATACTATCTGCTTATTGAGCCCAACTAGAACCAACCATAACCATATATGAAATAATGAAAAGGAATGAATTGTATTCTATATCAGCTGTACTGCGTTCAGGGCTAATGAAAAGAACCTCGGACGCTGAATATAATAACGTTTCGTTCATCGTAAAAGTATTCAGACAGATTTCTTTCACATCTCTGTAGTAATAAAAAAGATTAAATTACCCAACTCCTATGATTAAATGTTAATAAATCGGTACCGTGGACGGCCCAGCACCCTAATTGCGTAACACACATCAATCAGAATCCTAATCATTTTGAAGGATATTGCTAATCCATTGCATCCATAATTCCATATGCTCGAAAAATTTGTCTGCTCAAAAACGTAAATAACGCAATGAATGTTGTTGAACTGTCAAAATGAAAGCCATTGCTATTATTAGTGTGTTACGCAATTACGTCGCTGATGCCTATTGCCAATAATACTAATTTGCATGGAATTGTATTGATCACTTTTGTCCAACATTGCACCTTTTTCGCCTCCGAACGTTTCAACTCTTCTTCCATGCTTAGAATATCATCAAAGCACTGTGTCATAATTTTTGCGACCATCCACCTGTCTTTGGCAATATTAACTAGCTACTGCCCGCGAATTCGTCCGCATGAAATTAGACCCCGCCTGCGCTATTACTCCGTTTTCGCTTAGCGTTCTTTCAGACCTTTTTTTGCTCGGCTCCTAAGGGTAGCGTGATGCAAAAAGTTACCAAGAATTGGGCTGTCAAAATGCATAAAGATTTTTTCAAATCCGTAAAAAAATGTTTTGATCAGTTTTTTTTCCAACAATGCACCTTTTTCGCCTCCCGAACTTTTTAACCCACGTGCTAATTCTTCCATGCTTAGAATATCACCAAAGCATTGTGCCAAAGTACGCCCGTGCACTTCTTTTTGGCAATAGGCCGGACAGACGTAACACCATAGAAGTCATTTCCCAGTCGGTTTGCCTTTAAGTCATTACCTTACTTTTTCAAAACGCCGTATTGTGTTTGGTTACATAAGTCACTTATTATTGTAGAATGTAGGTTAGGGGACAGTAGCGTTTTCCAAAACAGTATTTAGGACTGCGAAATGGCGGACATTAGTGGTTTGATAGATTAAACTTACTTAACAGCACGCATTATGTTTCAAGGCAGGCAGTGGAATTAAGGTAAATTATGGTACGTTTTGTTTTTTGTGCCTGTTTACTGCTGAAGGTTGATTTCGTTATCTGGTCTCTGTCTTTTGTGAAGCAAATCTGAGGGGCAATTCTCGTAATTTTAAGAACATCCACAGTCTGATCTCAGTCTCAATCTGTAAAAAATACGTCTAATTTCCCTACATTTTGACAAGTTTTTGACATTTGTTTGTCGCTGAGATGCGACTGTGACTACATTTTGATCGTTTTAAATTACGAGAATTGGCCTTTAGTTCTTCAAGTATATTTATGAGTAGAGATTCTTTAGACAGTAGTCTGTATTACCTACAATTTCATTTCACTCTTAAACTAATCATAACTTATTCAACTTACCACTTGCTCTCAATTTAAAACCGAATTTGCCAGAAGAGCAATCAAAATCCAGCTCGTATTTTGATTGCTCTTCTGGCAAATTCGGTTGCTGCAGCAATAAAATCTACTTGACATAAAAATATTAAAAAAATATTTGTGCTGTTGCTAGCGGCAGGAACCTCGCAATCGGAAAAGCAAAAAAAGCCTCAAAACGTTTTAATTAGTGGCGGAATAGTACTGAAAGTCTACTCAGTAGTTTTCGAAATGAGGTCGTCCAAATAGACATCCGTCTGGTGCTTCGAAACTTCGTTTTGGCAACGCTACCCTTTGCCGCAGCCCGCAGGGCACTTAATTGGAATACGAATTTAATTCGACCTCCCAATCTATATGTAGAGTAATTTATTGTCCTAATTTACCTGCACACGTTTCCACTTGAAGGGTCTCTGTCAAATTGGATTTAGTTGTCGTTGTGATGTTAGTTCATCCGATTACCACATTATTTGCCTTTGCGCAGTAAGAAGAATTGCATTTTCATTGTAATACATCGTCGTGAGTTGCCACTTGATGTATCCGACTGCATCAGTAGTTCGTGCTAGTCGTGTCAGGTGTAATTTATTACTTCTAGAATACCACACACGTTTTTAACTTTTTCAACCTAACTCTCTCCACAATGTTTTTGTTCGGAGAAATTGAAAGTGGAAGTGGTATCCTCTCTTGATGTTATGGCTTAGTTACAAATTAGGTCTACATGCAGATTCTCACGCAAAAGATTTCTAAAAAAATTATTAGCTATATAAAAATTACAAAGTAGGTACAACCGTCCAATTTTTTGCGTAACTTTTGGCAACATTTCCAAAAGTTTTCGTTGCATGATCAGGAGAAAAAATTCAGAAGTTAATTGGAGTCGAACATTGGCCAACCCAATTATTATCGGTTATTTTAAGTAACCCTTGCTTTAACGCCCACTGGTCTCTTAACCCGGCTCATAATGTAACAAGAAGTCCATCAAAGTAGTTACTGGTTAGGGATGAACTTAATTTGTTTGTGTATATTTTTAACGAACATAAAGTCGCGAGATTTTGGGACCAAAATATTGCATATCTGTTTTTTCTTCATCCCAATCTTTCGATATCTGTTAATATTTTTTCTGACTTCTTACATTGGAACTTGCGCAATTTCGTATCCTTATCTCTTTATTTGAACGTTTTCTTCCCAATTCGAAAAGATATATTGCCGAGTGACGAATTCACTCAAGATAAAAGATAGATACTGATGGGTGATGTTTTAAAAACAAACACCAACTGTTTGATTGATTTGATTCACGTGTTTTATAAGTTGTATCGGATATTGGTTTCCATAGTTCCCCGTCTAAAACCTGTGATATTGATGTTAGTAAACTCACGTTTACCTTTAAGCATGTTATTGAGTAATTCGAGCTGCAGTCCACGTGCTGCAATAACATTTTGAATTGTGAAAAGGTTGCCATAAACTAAAGTGCACAAATATGTAGTTGCCAGCGACGAGTTTGTCGCCTACGGATTTAAATTGAAAATCAGGAATTTGAACTCGCCTGCCTGTGCGTTGAAATTGAATAGCGCCTAGCAAACATCCCAGCAAGTTTTGTTAACTGCAGTCAGCAAAAAATTAAATGAATGATTAAACCTCGATTTATCATCTGCCGCAACGTCATCGACTTCTTTTATCGTTCCTTTTGTGTGGCAGGTGGGCGCCATGACAAAATAAATAATTTCCGGAGAACGAGTTTAAAATACATTAAGAGCGGCTCAAACTGCAGCAGCAGGCTGCAAGAGATAAAAACCTGGCCAGAAGCAAATGCTTCAAACTTTTACTTTAATACGTCGTTTAGCATACAGAGCCGTGAAAATCTGAAGTCAATTTTGTATTGGACGTCTGAATAGTTTTTGAAAGCATTTAGTCATGACATTGTACTCACCACGATATCAGCGTCCTTGGGTGCCCAAATGGTTTTTTTGTGTGCTCAATTAACTCATGTTTTGTGAACCAGTGCGGTTCTTTCCGTCGTGACATTAAAATCGAGAGCACAGCACGAACAGCGAGTTTCACTCGCAAAGATTTTTTCTACGCAAATCCAATTTTATACTGCCAATAGCTTTGGCCGTGATCGCTTATTAATTTTATGATCTACAAAATTAATATACTCTGCAATGGATATTACTCTTAATGGCAAAGAAAGTATCACGGAAGGGTTAACTAACCTATGAAGTTTTAACCAAGAGAAAGTGTTACTAAATCGATTAGAAGCATTTCATAAATTATTACTATGCACTTAACGACTTGTAACACGTTTATGCAATACCGGTGGTAGTAACTGGCACGTGGAAGCATGGCTCTGTCGTTCAAATCACGATAAGCCATTGCCGTACGTGATGGATTATTCACAGCCACCATATCCAATGTCAAGTTATTTCATATTTATTACATTCGTTAAAGGTTGTTGTCCGTTTAAAACTCGACTAAAACATCCTGCATATAAAACGTGTTGGTAGAAACACGATTGCATAAAAAGCCCGTCCCTTATAAAGTGAGCAACGCTTCGATAGCCACCCTACTGGTAAATACAGATGCGGTTATAGGCGACGAGGCCAGGTATTAACGGTTCGCCGTTCATCCAGTTCTGCGATATCAATTTAATCTACCGATGCCATCGTTAACATTAAAACTTTATTCGTATCCATTACCTAGTCTGACGCATATATCGATCGGCAATCAGTTCAAACGCTTCGCCGACGCAAATGCTAGTCCTAAATGTCAGTACTTAAAAACGAATTACAGAACAATAGATGTTCCCATGTGTAGTTTCGAGCCAAATAAGTACAGATGAATAGTTGTGAAGCGATCAGATCGCAGATTTACTGGCTTTGTTGGGTCTGAACGGTTTGCAGAGGCGTTTATCGTGAGAGGCGACCTTGTGCCGTCTGACATTGGGCGCGTCGATTTCGAATCGAGTTTTGTTGTTCACAACACCTCTGCGCCCGCGCACCAACCAAAAGTCATTTTATAGCGTGAGCAACGCAACTATCTTGTGGTTTATCTCGTTATGACTGATGCTGCTCTTTGACTTCAAAGAAGACATTAGCAACAACTTTATCAAAAAAAGGCATCATCACATTTATGCTATGCAAGAGGTTTTGAATCCAAGGTGGTACTGTTTCAACTTACCAAGCATTGCACAAGTGACGGGTAACGGCGCGCACCTTATTTACTGTGCGGTGGTGAGTTCCGTTTTGAATTTGCTCAGCGCGCGTAACGCGGTTGGTGTTGTTCCAACGGCTTTCTATCTGTTATCTCGAGATCACCACCAATTTAGTCCCAGTAGCCGATGCCGGGTACGATTAGGGACTTGTTGATTAAATGTTGTAAAGCTAATAATCCGATTAAACGGCTTGTTGATCACTTACTCTGCCCCTTTCTGGGTCACCAGAGCTGTTTTCGACGTTATCTTTGTTAGATTTATCAGATCGGTACGTTAGAGTTGTGACTCCTGATATTAGTAGAAAGTCTACCACTTAGTATTTTATGTAGGTATCGATAAAGTCACGTTATATGGCACCCATTTTCATGTTCCAGGCTAATGCCACCAACCGCATGCGAAGTGCTGCGGTTGTTTGCCATCTACGGTGCATTCGTCTCGAACGAACGACGACCTAAGATTTTCTATGATTTATGAAATCAGTTGGATCTGACGGTGATACTGACCATAAATATAAATTTTACTGTATCAAAATGTACATGAAATATTGGTATTTGAAGTAAAACATTATATTCGTCGATGTAAGTAAAAAGGAAGCTACTGGAACAACTTACTGTATACCTGGTAGATGATTGATTAATAACAGCAAAGGCATTAAGTAACTCTAGACTGGTTTTCAATAATTCATCTATTTACAGGAAGCAACTATGGTAACCAAAGGATTCAAAATTATGTCATTCAATATGGCAACAGTCACGCGAGCTTACGCTACAACATAAATAGAAAGTGTCAAATGCTTCGCATACGTTCGCTGTACTGAATAACTAGCACTCCTGCTGCTCATTCTACGTCCCTAATTATTTCTTGGTACATTTCAAAGGTAGTTTGCTTCTACATAGTTGCAATTGCTTCTGTTATTCTTAAAACTCGTTGTGGAAAACGCATCTTCCATATAAATTCACCTTTTATTGATTTTCAAGGAAATCAAGAATTTTGGTTGGCTGTAACGGAATTTGGGGTAAGGTCAGACGCTCTGTAACCGCCGCGGAGATGTGAAATGCGATTGTCTTTGTAAATTTCTGATATCAGTCTGACTGCAATGAAATTGTAAATAGATTATAAAAATAAGGCGAAGTCGAGGCAAGTTTTATTTTATTTGGTCTCACATTAAGCAATTCAAGCGGGGTCATATAGGACGTGGAGCTAAATAAAATTATTTCCGTCGTGAAGGGTGGTTCGATTCGACATTGGTGGTTTGGTGGACGGTTCACGTTTGATTGCACGAGACGAGGATACCGCTCATGCAGAACCGACTTCCATTCCACACTCCATGTAATCTTTAGGTACAGTAATATAACCTAACAATTTTCTGTCTACGTTCTAAAGCATTGATTTCAATGACAACGAAACCGCATACAGTAATTTCGTCTATTTACGCAATTTTTGCTGCAAGAAGCAAAATATTTACAAATGTTGCCTGTGTTTGTTTTTGTGGTATTGGCTCAGCTATAACGTTTTCCTAGTAGGTATGTGTGAAATATTACAAAGGAAAAATGTTCTGAAACGTTTGCGCTCGCGTTGCTTGCAAACCAAACTGGCCATAAAATGAAACTTTCAAGCAAACAAGTGTGAATAGATGTTAGTTTTAGCTGTTAGCTTTGAACAGGCATTCCTGCGACTACCAGCATGAAAACAGTTTTCTGAACCTAACATAGTGCGTTTAGCTGAAAACATGATTGTGTCAAAACCTGATGTTTTTTAAATCCGCCCATTTGCGTGTCGGATCACGCACAATGATGAGTTCCCTAGTGGGATGAATTTATCTCAAAAACAAACTTAACATTGTAGTTGAATAACATTTTCGTCCATACATCAATATACCTCACGGTCGATTGTCCAACTGCAAATGTAACTTTGTAATCGCTAAATAACTGTTTTTTTTGTGTGATGTGATAAAACTACGAATGAACGATTTTCGGGTTTTTTTCCTTTACCTTGCTTTTGCCAAATTTCAGGATTCTGGGTCAACGAAAAGTACTCTTAGGTTTTCATTTATTTGCGAGTATTAAAATATGTCGCATAAATAGCCGTATTTTCTAATTGCGTTGACTTAGAAGCTTGATTTTTTTGAAGCTTCAACGGACCTATATATTTGGTATTAATCTCAACTTGATACCTCCACGCATTGCTGAGAAAAATGGTCTTGACAGATTGATAGGCAGACGGACAACGAAATGGTCCTATAAAGTATATGGGGTTCGTTTTTTCCTTTTAAGGTACGTAACCCTAAATATGAATTAACATTTTCGGAAGTCTAGAACAGTCTGCTCCTATTTATTAGTTGTCTGGCCTAATACACTTGTAATCACGAAGCCAACGATTGTTACACTCATGTACGGTTATTGTTTGCTTTGAGCGCATATCGGTCGTTGTTTACACAAGCGAACCAACAATACGGTTCATGGAACAAATTGACATGGCGACTTCTGCGAACCACTGTCATGTAAACTGCACCTAACTATGCATATCGAGTTTGATACCACATTAAAATTCTATGCTAATCATCATTTCTTGTTTAGCTTGTCGTAGAAAATTATGCTTGTTATTGCTGTCTTTAGCCGTTCTAGAAGTTTTAGATTTATTATTCTTTTATGCATCGACTTCATCGAAACGTAAAATACATACACCGATACCTTTCTCTATAGCAAAATCATACGTCCATATACCTCCCTCGTGCAGTGCACAATATTCTGAGATGACACATTTTCGTGTAGAACTGCAGATGTTCTAACTTTTGACCTTTAATGCGGTAAGATGTGTATGTTCTTCAACATCTCTTCCAAATTCCATACTGATTACAGAACCTTTTGTTTTCATTTCGTCGCTCGTATCTAGAATGTTTTCAATTTAATCTGCGTCACTGTTGTGCTGAAGAAGTTGTTCAATATTGACTGCTTCATGTATTGTATTGATAGTGATTGACGGAGTTGTATCAAGAAGTGCAATGCAATAATGATGTAAAGGTTTTGCAACTACGACAATATTGACATCACGTAATTCAGAAATCGTAAAACGCGTTGCTATAAATTTCCATCCATTGCATCACGATGACAATAATATATTTTGATGGTATTATTAAAATAATAACCGTAAATGAAACATTGTACCTACCTACCGTTACATAAAGTGAAGTATAAAGTATAATAGAATCGCGGTGATGTAAGCATTTCCCATATTTTGCAACCTTAAATGAAACTATGCCATATTAATTACTGGTCATAAGTGTTTTATCCGCTCACTGTTTTGTATTTTATTTTTGAGATATTCTGCTGTGGTAATGTTAATTAAGTTTTATAGATTACGTTAGATAAGTTGGCTAGATGGTAGTGATATGGATTTTTTTAAATTACTTAAGTGTTGAACTGGTTCATTACCTGTTCAATTACACGTATAATCATTTACACATTACTTTCATTAATGTCAACAAGTGAAACTTCAATGTGGAAATCCTTTGCTTGGAAAGTATAGGTTTAGTACCTTGAAAGTTTCTTGATGAAGTCGTAAACTGCTAAGGAGAAGCAGGGAAGTTTACCCTATTATTAACAGTTAAATGTGAAAGCTTATTGAGCTTCAATGCCTTATGATCAAGTAAAAATATACAACTTCTACCATGAAGATTTAACTGGCTCTTAAAATCTAATAGAAAATGTCGCAATCTGGGGTTTAATTACAGACCACAAGGTTCGCTTACCTCTCATCAATGCCACCGAACAAAAGTACCATAGCAACAACAACGCCAACTTATATGGAAGCATATAAGGACGTATGCAGGTCGCGTAGCGATATGTTGCGCAGATATACACGAGCTGCTGCTTAAAGTTCCACTTGCTAAGCCTTCTGCATTAAAACATAACTCAAAAGTTTGTGACATTTCTCAAACAAACAGAACAATAAGCCCTATAGAGTTCGAACGATTAATTGGAATTGACATTAGCACTTGTGACTCCCACGGCTCCACCCGCGTGCAAATTGTTGACTCAGCGATATGGCGACACTACCTACCTAAATTAACTTATACGAAAGGATGGAAGGACGCAGGCGAATCGCGTTTCGATGAGTTGCACAACATGGTTCTGCAGTTAAAACTTCGATATGTTGAATGTACTAAAATAAAACATAACAGGTTACGATGAACTGGACTCGTTTCCTTAAATGTTCGATGTCTGTTCTTACCAATTGTAGGTAACCCTACAATTGCATTACTAACGTAATGCCTTGCTCTGTTTTTGAAAATGCTCTGAATGCAAGTTTACTCCTAACACGTGTTTCATAGATGTTTTCATTTTCGCCATTTCCGGAGAGAAAGCCTTTAAATCAAAGGTTAGCAAGCCAATTTGGCTTGCTAACATATAATTCTTATGACGCGTTAAAGCGCCCTTACATACTAAATACTAACGAATAATCGAGTATCGAGCACTATTTACACCAGTGATCTTGTCATCCTTGGCCCTAGCAGCTCTAAGCCTAAGTGGATGCGGTGTAACTACGAAGTTGTTAACATGAAATAATAATAGATTACTTAGGTAGGTTTATGCTTCCAGCTATTTGGCTTTATTACTGGTTGGTAAGCCATTAACAAAGTGACCATTAAACCCTGTTTTATTCTATTTTACTCTCACGAATGCTAGTGTAGGAAAATAACCGATCCGTGTTTCAATTTGTTTTTCTCTGACCACTATGGAAATACATCGATATTGTGGCTTGTATTTGTGGACCCCTGGGGTCTTTATTTTCAATTCCCAGGACTGTTGTACACCATATGGCACTTGGAATTACAGAATTCTAATGAATAAATTACACATTGCCTTCAAAGGCAATTTACATTGAATTCTTGGAGTTTTCTGCGCAGCTTTCGTATTTTGCGAAGTGCAATTTTGTTTTGAACCATCAACTTTAGAAAACTTCGAAAATCCTGAGGCATTTTATTACGGTTATTATTTTTTGGGGCGTTTTAATTAATTAACTATACAATAACTTTTAATTTCGTTTACTTTGTTGTATAAATAATGTTAGCCAATAATAATAAAATTGTTATTCTTCTTTTCAGGTAAGCATGTCCAAATGCTGTGTTGAAAAGCGTTTGTAAGTAATAAAAATAATCTTATAGTTTACTTTAAGTATCACGTAAACAAAACTATTAACCTTTGTGCCGACAACTATTTGCATCGGTTTATTTTCTTTGAAACGTTTAGCTGGTACTTGACTAAAAATAGTCGTATCTTCATAATTATACGAGCGAGATATGTAATCCTAACGACTGAGCTTAATAATCACGTCCTGCTTGTTTAATGGGACTTTCACTTAAGTTTTAGAGCTCCGGCTATAATCATGACTTAGACATGGATTGAACTTAAATCCCTTAACCGAAATATCTATTATTTCATCCACCAGCATGACCAAAGATCCATTTTGACCAATCTAATCATTCTTCCCGTATTGGTACGTAAGTTTTTTTTTAATCTGTCCTCGAACATCTACGAAGTTTACCCAAAACGCTGCTGTTTGGTCATTTAAAGGTTCTTTACACCAATGCATTTCTTGATCATACAATAGAATTTTACGATCACCCAGTCCAACCCAGCATAAGAGTAATAAAACACACCGATCATAGAGCTGCCCTCACAATGAACTCACAAGAGTACGATTGAACGTTCAATCGCGTCAGAGACGAGTGTAATTCAATTACCGGCACCTCATAAATGGGTTAGTGGCCCGGCTTCCCCGCTACAGAGCAGTAACAGACGTCATGTCATTATCACATTACCAGTTATGTTGTTTTCTCTTGCGACCTCTGGAACTGTTTCCTGAATAAACTGATAAAATGTCCAAGGTCCGATTACGCTGGATATAGGCTTTTGTATTCCCTACGTTATCATCGTTTGAGGCTGGTCAAAATATTTTGTGCCATTCTGCTATCCTTTGTTGTTGGCTAATAATCTCAATTTTTCATACGTTTCACAAAGGATTGTTCCATTTATAGTATGAACAAAACGTATAGCTTTAATTTTCGAATCAAAATAGAACAACAGCTCTCTTTTGCTCTATTTTGCAACACTCCGTGTCTCACTGTGTACACTAGTGTTGGTTCAGTCACACAGGCACTCCTTAATTTTTTCCGTGAGCCATTAAGTTATTTGCCAGAATCAGAATGAGGCCAGTGCGTTTTACTTTAATTTTACGCAAGCAGGATACACACACAGGTACACAACGCATTCATAAGTCGCCAATCTTTTCCAAGGTTTACACGGTCAGCACCGTGTGAAAACATTGCTATAAATAGGCAGAGTTCTTATCGCAACGCTGTTAATTTTAAATTGTAAACAATATTAGCCTTTTATGTTCTTAATAACATACCAGTCATATCAGCTAGTTGGAAAATGTAGAAATAGGTGTTTTCACGAACCTAGTTACGAGTTCCTCAAGGAGCCACACATAGACCCCTCAAAACTAAAGCTTATTATTATTTATTACGTAAAACTATATAGTTAAAACCCATTTATTTGGTTGAAACCAGCTTTTAGTCCTATGTCATGGTTGAATCTGGAACTTCGATTTCCAAGTCCCGTATTACAGAACCGGAGGCAGTGCGTTCTCGCACTGCCTCCGATTCGAATGGCGCTCCGAAGTGCCCGTAGTACTATTTTTATCAAGGGCTGCGCACTAAATCCCAATGTCATCGTCCGAATTAAGAACATTTCGAATTCGGATGAAACTAGAATTTCGATTTCGGATTCGGATCGGATACAGTGCGCAAACGCTCTTACTGTTCTGAATACGGATCTTGTAGTTTAGAGAAAAACGGGCTATTACGGAAAGTCTAAATCAAATAAGTTATTTTAAACACTAGAAGTTCCTCAAGGTCTGTCAAGGAGCACCCTAAAAATTGTCAGCCACATAATCGAACGGAATTGAAATTGTGTTGAAATACTTCCCTTGTTTATCTCCATTACTGCTGAATTTTGTTTCTTCATAACCTTTGTCAACCACCATGTTATTGGAATACAAATAATCACTGAACCAACTTCAAATTCTTGGTATAGAAGGAAAGAAACAAACTAACGATGAAAGAGAGAAAAAACAAAAATAAAAAAAAATCTGTCACTACACCTCTATAAACAAAAGTTTTATGTTAATGAAGTTGATAGCCCCAATATTCTTAGAATATACTCTTAAAAAGTATCGGATATTACTCAACATCAAACAACGGAAGGGAGCAATGTCAACCAATTCGTTCGGCCATTCATCATATTAAGTGATATTTATTGTCAGCTTAAGGGTGTAAATCAACAAGGGAGCTGTTATGTTCCCCCTCTGGTGATTCAATTTTATCCGAAACAAGTTTGAGTGTCTCCTATTACAAACATAAAATTTTATTTTACAGTTTGTTAATAGCCAAGTTGTTAGGGGGGTTATTTTGTGCGTCTCTCTGTTCTCATTACAAAAACCGGCCAAGTGCGAGTCGGACTCGCGCACGAATGGTTCCGTACCATTACCTATAAAAATCACGTCTTTTGTGCCCCCCTTAAATATTTATTTTGTTTTTAGTATTTGTTGTTATAGCGGCAACAGAAATAATTAATTTGTGAAAATTTCAACTGTCTAGCTGTCGCGGTTCTTAAGATACAGCCTGGTGACAGACAGACGGATGGACAGGCAACGAAGTCTTAGTAATAGGGTCCCGTTTTTACCCTTTGTGTACGGAAACCTAAAAACTATGATTGAATCTGGCTGGGCATAGAAAATGTCGTCAATCGCAATTTCGATTTTCTTTAATTACCGGGCCATAATTCTGTAATTTATTACTGTACTTAGCTGACTTATAGGAGTGGTCTTATGAGCCTTATTAACAGCCTTTTCCTGCCACAATCGAAAGTAGAAATCAAAGACAACACGACTGACGTTTAATTTCTATTTTAGTGTACACTATTACGTGTACAGATGGCATTTGAGCGGTATGCCGTTTGAAATAACAGCTCGCGTGGATCGACACATTCGGGAGGAGATATGGAACGCAGCGATTTGAATTCGATATAACGTGCGTTGGATGCTGGTCTCGAACGAATAACTTTCTACTTTTTCTCCTTAGAAATCGCGAGAAATCATCTGTTGTGCATAATTAGCTGATTAAAAATATTCAATTTATACGTACGTGCTTTTGATAATTTGGAATGTCATCGGTCTTCATATACATTGTTTTTTGCCCGGATAGGTATCAAATCGATATCTGTAAAGAGTATTGCTATTTTTTCATGTAAAATAGCTCATAAATATCTGTATTTAAAGTCAGTTCATATGTGTCATTTTATGCAGGCAATGCTATTAATTCTGATCACGCGGTCTCTCACTATGCTGGCTGTGCAAGCGGGTTTTATTGTTTTAGGTAGATACTTGCTGAGGAAAAAACTGTGTGAAACTCGTTGATGGACGATGTTTACTTGGGGCGACGTCGAGATGATACTAGAATCCAAATTTAAGTTGACTTTGAGTTGCGAAATCTGTTGGCTTTATAATATTAACTGGAAATCCGATGTGAAACATTGAAAGTGACGAAAATTACGACACTTTTCTTGCTATGATGAAATTGTTTTGGTATATTGACGGATCTTAATAGATTTTACTTAATTTGAGCTTGTCAATGATTCATAATTCTATTATCAGTTTCACCCAGCGATTGTTTCGATTCTCAGTTTCGTTGATCTTTGCCCATAGCTGTAGCAAAGAATAACGCTATACTTAGTAAAAAAGAAAATACAGAAACGCTTAAGGCCAAAAGTCATTGTAACACCCTTTCCTTCGGTTTTATTTATTGGTTAAAACGTTTGCCTAACGTCACGTCACGCCCCAACTATCAATCGTCCAGATTTCCAGTACGTTCGTCAAAACAAGTTTTTGTCGTTGTTATATTTTTTTAATGTCAATGTTTTAACAACGGATGACATCGGCGGACGTTACGGGACATAATTTCCGATGCAAAAAATTTAAACGTCTGTTGCAAGTTTTTATAGTTCACCTTATTGACTTAATTCGATACGTTTCAGCAAATTTCAAAATATAATATTCATCTTTGACGCATCTCAAATATTTTATCGTACAACTTTATATTTACACAATACTTAGCAGTATTTTTTATCTCGCTAGTATCAAAAGTGTAATCGCCTTGAAATGTCACATGATACTGCTGTCATTTGATAAAGGAGAACTAAAAGTACTATGTATCGGATTTCAATTCAACTGGATATTTCAGCTTTACGAGTATATTAAAACGAATTGTTATTTTAATCAGCCTTCTTTGTTCCAATTTTGGGCTAAGGTTTCGGCGTTTCCGCTGTCTTTATTGTTGTGATTGTCGCTGTTCCAAATTGAAGGCGTTGGTCTCCAAGCAGTCTTCGTTGTATTTGTACTGTACTGTGAAGTTGTGATGCTGGAGGAGTGAAGAGCTCAGATGTTCCAACAATGTGCACCGTCTCGCTTTTGTCATCGTCTCTCTCGCAGTGGTGACCTTTACATAAGTTTGCTTATAACAAACTTGACCTTCCATACTTCCAATTACATTCGGTGGTCATTGGACCGGTTCAGTTCGATTTGGTGCGTGCTGTAGTTTCTATCTTACTCGTTGGGTTAAAAAACCGAGCATACTATCCATAGCCCACTGTCATGTCATACCTTTCGGAAATTTGTATTATAAAATGAATAATGTTGTTAATCAAATAAAACCTGTTTGGAATCTATTGTAATATCCAGCTGGGTCCCCGTCGATGACGTCACTTCATAGTGTGCGCGCGCGCCGTGGACCGTGACGCCGCTTCCGCCGCTATTTCCGCCTTCTACCACAGAATTATGTGAACTGTTCAATCGGATTTAATTTCGTAATAAACTTTAAAACGCGTAATGTCTTCAATGATTAGCCGCTAGAACGACCGTTCTGTCTTATCGGCACCTAGTCCTACATTATGAAGAAGGTCAAGAATACTTTAGCTTTGTTTGCTTCATATCATTGCCTAGTGCAAAAAACTCTTCATTATGCATTTGGAACACGAACGTGATCTGTGTCAAATATAGTTTTTATTAAACGATGGTTTCTATGCACAGCGTTCGAAGCGAATCATTAAGCTGACCGTTAGATTAATTAAAACATGAATCATAGCTCGGGGAAGTCAACAGAAAGTCGATACTGGTATTACTTTATAAAACAAGACATTATTGAACCACAAGAAACCAGAGCTGGTCGAGTTAGACGGCCGCGCCTCGCCTGATGTCGTTTCGAGTAACATATTGCCACATGATACCGCATTATCGGATTTCGTCGTGCACTTTAATTAGCGCGTAGAGAAATGCTTGCTTAGGTCGTGATATCACTCCATCTAAACCATATTTCTGGTCTAAATATGAATGCGGATAGCTGTGAGGCCTCGTTTTGAGTTTAACGGATGTTGGAGCGTGCCATTGTGCAGTCTCATGTGCGAATACCTAATTATTTAAGGGAAGCTGCAGTTATGAATATGATATTAGTTACGTTTGCAGTATATTTTGCTGCGAGACTGGTCTGGTCCGTATGAATATTAAACATCTAGGTCGGGCCGAATGAGCAGAATTGAATACGCGAATCTAGGATTCTCAAAGCAGAATAAACGCTAATAAGATTACATAATACCTTCACGTATGTATATTCTTCCTTCCGCCTTAACAAGGCTGGTAATAGTAAACCTGCACGTTGATGACTCATTCAAAAGCCAGTACTAGATTGTGTAAAGTTTTACCATACAAGTTTACTGACCCTTTAAGCGATTAGCTGGACGGGACGGTGTACAAAATCGACGTAAAAGGCTTATATAGAACTAAATTCAAACAGAGTTAAATCTAAAAGTGTAGCTTAACTTAATTCCCTTCCCAAAACCGCCTAAATATAGTGAGTTTCGTGAGATTAGGCTAGACGAGATCCATTAAATACACCATTCATCAAATGCCACCATTCAGTACTTCAGCCGCGCACTGAGATGAAAATTCTGCTCATCTCATTTTGCAGTTGAAAATTCTTCTTAACCAGAATATATGGGACTGTTAAATATTTTATCTGGTATAGCAACTCTTTAATTAAAATTATTAAAGAAAAAAGCAAGGCACACTCGCGTTGGAAACGGTATGGTAACTTATTAGATTATGACGAATTCGCATTTTTACGCGATAGACAGCGACAAGTCCATGAGATTTGTTATAATAAACACTTGCAGGAAATTAAACGCAATTCGAAAAATGATCCTAAAATGTTTTGGACCTACATAAAAAACAGGCGTAGAGGCTCCAAATATCCGAAAATGCTATCTCACAATAACATCAATTATTCTGAGGGTCGGGAAATTTGTGAGGCTTTCAATGACTTCTTCCACGACGTATTTGGTGAACCCTCTGACTATAGCCTCGCTAATTCATTGACAACGGATGAAGAAGATCACTGTTCTGACATCTTTTCCAGCTTACAATTCACTTCGTCAACTGTGGAGAGGTCGTTGAGTGCCTTAGGCGTGGATAAGGTCCCTGGATGTGACGGTATACCCCCAGTCTTTTGGAAGAACTGTGCAAAATCTTTGGCACCTCAAATTAGTATTATTTTTAATATCTCTTTAAAAGAAACCTTCCCAAATGAATGGAAAAAAGCTCTCATTGTGCCAATTCATAAAAAAGGTTCGCGGACAATGATAGGAAATTATAGGGGTATTTCTATACTAAACACAATTGGTAAAGTATTTGAAAAACTGGTATACAGCGCTATCTATCCATATATTCTCAGAGGAATCTCTTGCAAGCAACATGATTTTTTATTGAGAATACAGATAATGGGGGGCAGGTTGACGTGATCTACACAGATTTTGAAAAAGCTTTTGATCGTGTGGATCGCGTCATCTTGCTCAGAAAGCTGTACAGACTGGGAATACGCGGGGCGGGGATCTTTTACGATGGCTACAGTCATATTTATTTAAACGCTCACAAGCTGTCGTTCTGGGAGGTTACCGTTTCATTATTGAAATCCCTAGCGGTGGTCATCAGGGTCTCATTTGGGTCCTCTTTTTTACAACGCATATCTATTTGACATCGCTGATTCTTTTGAACACTCTGATCACTTAATGTACGTTGATGACAAAAAAGTATTTTATAAAATAACATCATAACTTAAATAATTATTACGCAAAAAACAAGATCACTGTAAACGTTGCAAAGTGTCAATGTATCAGTTATACACGTAAGAGGAACCCGATTGTTTGCTCATATAATTTTAGTGGACTTGTCATAAATAAAGTCCACATGGCAACATTAATTTACTGTCAGTAAATTAATGTTACCATGTGGACTTTATTTAAAAAAAAAATAAAAAAATAAAGTCCACATGAATAAAGTCCACATGGCAACATTAATTTACTGTCAGTAAATTAATGTTACCATGTGGACTTTATTTATTATTTTTCTCAGATCACATAGACCTTATTAGCACAAAAGCTTATAAGAACCTAGGATTTGTTCTTAGGTCATGCAAGGTGTTTAAAAATATTGGAGGTCTTAAATCTGTATATTTTGCTTATGTGCGCAGCGGATTAGAATATGCGTGCCAAATTTGGTCCCCCCAATACATAATTTATAAGAACCAAATAGAGAGGATTCAAAAAAAGTTTATTAACCACCTTAATTTATTTTATTTTAGAAGTATTTATGTATGTTTATTTGTATGTATATATTCTCGTAATATTTGTTTAGTTTTTAAGTGAATTGTTTGTTTTTGATTCTATGTATTATTGTTTGTCTCCTCTGCTCTATCACACGCTGTCTACATCTCTGTATTTATTGTCCTATCTCAGGTATGCTGGAAGAGATTTCTTATGAAATAAGCATCACCTCTGTACCTATTTTTTCTGTTCTGTCTTTCAATGTCTGTTTATATATGTGTGTACATAAATGGTTAAATAAAATAAATAAATAAATAAAATAAATTAATTATCGCCTCCGTAAACCTCCCATGTCTTACGAAGATAGCTATCGAACCTATGGTCTGCTAACACTTGAAGAAAGGCGTAAAGTGATGGACATGTGTTTGCTCTATGACACACTCAATGGACGCCTTGATTGCCCGGAGTTGGTCGCACAGATAACTTTTAACACTCCCCTACGGCGCACTCGTCACACGCCAATGTTGCACGTTCCTAGGCACTAACTACGCCAAGAACTGTGTACTGACTCGCATTACTCGAATCTATAACTCGGAATTCTCTGAAGTTGATTTATTTAACTGTAACAAACCGACATTCAAAAAACGAATAATTAAAACTATAAACGGAGATAAATGACAAGCAACCAATCTTCTACTTCTCCTACTATCTTTTTTTATCCAACCTTTTTTGTTTTAAATTTTTCATAAATAATCTTAATCTTAAAAGTAATATTGTATTGTATTGCAATTTTATTTATTTTTGTTCTTTAATTGGAAATATCTGGCATTAGTCAGTTCGCACGTATTATACATACAATATATCCCAGTTATACAGGGAAACCTATAATTGACCATAATAACTGTAACACGCATATTTTGTAAAATATTTTTATGTATCGCTGTTGGTTACCTAAATAAATAAAAAAATAAAATAAAAATCTACAAATCCTATTGCTTATAAACTTGAAAGCTTAACTTTTAGACGTAGTTTTATTTACCAAAGTCTTCGTTGCCATAATACCCAAGAAACCTTTTTATTTTAATAATCTTCTGAAGAACCAAAGCGGTTTTGGCAACGTCGTAAATAGAGCGATTTAAAACAGACGGATTATTATAACAAAAACAAAACAGAAAGTTGTATCACGTAGGAGTCGTCGATTTCCTGATTATATAATCTTTTATTTTAGAGTTCACGGTTAATTATATCAATGTTGCATCACTGCATTAGCTCTACTTATCAACACCGATAGTCCGATAAATTGACATTTTATGAGTCACGGATTAAACCCATCAAACACTTGGGCGATAGAAAGTGTTGACTGACGATGTTATAGAGTTTCGTGTAACCTTTTACGAAACGTGTCGTGCATGTGAATTATTTATTATGCAGCTCCATTTTAATCCGCTCCGCCGATAACGAAATGAATTACATAGGATTTTGAATTAAGAGGCGTGAGGTGAAAGTGTCCCACTCTCAGAACAATCGATTGTCGTTCTTTGAAGTGTCACTAAGATATATGATAGATATCTCAGACTTCCTAGAAGCTTATGTTGCAATATATGAACACTTTCAACACATCAATGTACCTAGGCTACGTCGATCACAGTCCGGCTCCATACAATTTACATTCAGTAGAAAAGAAAACAGATGTAATTACGTTGAATTTTACTGCATCTGATTAAATTTGTGCTGGAGTAAATAAACGTACGGCGATTGTGGGAGGTGAAAGAATTATGGTAAAAAGTTTAAAGTCGACCCAGATTACCGACCATGGCGCCGGTCGCGGACGGTTCCTTGTTTATACGATAATGCCGTTCCACAAACACTCGTTATGTTTATGGCCAGACGAATAAGAACTGTTAGATTTAATTGGAATACGACCCCCTCGACGAATGATGAATAATCATGTCTGTGTCATTATAATAATATGTATTGTTTCTTTTACAACAAAAACAGACATGTTTAAAGATAATACACCAAGGAATTTTTTATAAGATACTTTGTAGCTTCAGACAACATTAAAAGTCATTATCTTCTTCTTACGTGCACATGGACGCGTCAGGTCGCAAGCTCATTAAAGTTTAACAGTCACTCCTCCGAGAGTTATTTTTAAGTTACAACCAAACACGGTGTTCCAAGTTTGTATACTTGGCTTCACCTGAAACATCTAGCGTGTTGAAATAGTTAAAGCGATGCAACAACGTCTATTTCTGTTTCGGGAGCACCGACCCATTGTCGAATACACTTCATTCACAGCTGTGATGATTCACTGCATTGTCCGCGCCCACACTTAAACTCTCTAGACTCCCCGCCATGTGTTATCAAAGTTCTTACTTAGACAGTGCCGACACAAACCGACCCACTTGAATGTGCCGAAAGCGATATCGTTTATCTTTTGTATTGCATGAGGAGAAACCTTGTCGTAAGGTTTTTTGTCCGATACTTATCTGCTGTTTTTTGTAAAGTACAAATTGCTGCAGGGTGTGAAAAAGGCTGCGTTAAGCCACTTGAAGACACATCTAGTACAGGATCAGAGTGACACAAATAGCTGACGGATAAGGCAGTGGCCTGTGTGACTGAGGGGCCGGTCTCATTAGTTCCGTTAAGGAGACTTAAGCGTGCCACTGCAACTGTACAGCTGACGCTAATGCACTAAATGTAGCAATTATACATTAAAATACCAGTTCCATTGACTCATTGGCCGAGCAAATGAAGAGTACAGTTAATTCTTGACGCACGATTTGTCTCTATAGAAAAGCAAATACATCAATGTATTGTTAAACAAAATGGGACATGTCATGTGCTCCCGATTAGTCCCGATATCAATGTAAAGCTCTTAAATTAATACGA
Source organism: Apamea anceps (assembly GCA_951799955.1). NCBI lineage: Eukaryota > Metazoa > Arthropoda > Insecta > Lepidoptera > Noctuidae > Apamea > Apamea anceps. The sequence continues at coordinate 16,355,552 of OX637506.1, forward strand.
AAATTGTAAATAAGGTTATCAATCATGTTAAATGGCTTTATCTTCACTTGAATAGGTGCTAAGACCGTGGCTGGACAGACAGCCGAGCCATTAGAGGCATCTCTTTAAGTAGTACATTTAATGACTCATACATATACAGTTGGGTGCGTATATTGTCGGCACTTATGAGTCGTTCCCCGACTTCTAACATCAATTACACCAATTGGTGTTATCTCGGCTGAGTGCATCTGTGTGCGCTTTTCGTTCTTGCAATAAACCAATGTTTCACACTACACACAATACTGTACTGTGAACGATCGGTATCTAGACGTTAAGTAACATAAGCTTACGTCTTAGTTTCCTCAATTCTCACTTTTCTTTGTTAATATGGGTTACTATAATAATGTCCAAAAATAAAAGTTTATATCAAATACTAGCCCCACGGTTTCTCCCGCATATGTCTCGATCCCGTGGGAATATCGGGATAGAATCATATGTTCTAATCCAGGCCATGGTGTACCCATGTGCCAAATTTCATCCAAATCAAATAAAACATCAGCCGTTTTAGCGTAAAAGCTTAACAAACAAATATACAAAAAAAACAAATCTTTTCTATTGTAATAATATTAGTTTAGACTATCTCCTGTCTGCGGCGTTGTGACTTTCGGAAATTATCCCACGGGAACTTGCTACCTGGATAAAAATTTGCATATGTCCTTCCCCAGGATGCCATCTATCTCCTTGCCAAATATGATCGAAATCCGTTCAGTGGTTTAGGTTTGAAAAGGTAAGATCAGAGTTACTTTCGAATTTGTATGAAAGTATAAATATCTTTTTGGTTAGCCATCTTGTTACCATAACACAAGCATTAGGTTGCTTAGCTTGGGACTAGATGGCGCTGTGTGAAATGTCCAGGGATATTATTATTATTATTACTAAAAAATCTTATTGATTCAACTTGGTCGGGTTTAGGTCAATATCCGTAATATTGCCCTGTTGGCCTTGCGCTGGTTAGAATGTGTAAATGCGTTTTAGCTTTAAACTGAAAATATTTCATTTTATCACCATTCAATCTCTGCCGTTATTGTTCCGTAAAGTGCATTTCAATGGTATGACCAAAGTTATTTATTCTGCGATGATTGACTAGGAAACATCTAGATTATAGACTGATCGATGATCGGATGAAAGTGACAATATTTCCTCAATATTCAGTATGTTTTATTTCTTTCCGTAATTTACTGGTTTGATTACGTTTTTATATGGTAGATATTGCTGAGAAACGAAGGTTGCGTTAGTTTTCTTAATTCTATTCTTATATCCCGCTATTATATGTTGTATATATTCATGCCCATCACTCGCAGCTGTTGATCTTCAAAGAAGTTATAAATGATCGAATCCTTTATGTCTGTTATCAGTAGATTTCAAATGAACTCTTGTTGGGGCGATAATATTCATACCAAACACTTTTATCAGTATATCGTGGCGGTAGAGATATTTACTAACGTCACTATTACTGCGAAGTAGTGCAATCTGTTGAGAATTTTGGCGATTTAAAAGTACAGACGCCAGCACATCAAGCTACTACAATCTGCCAAATTTCTTTAATAGATTTTCAACTTTATCTTTTAAGCATTAAGGTTCAAGGTTGATTGGAAAATTTTGACAGTTTCGGGTAGCTTGACCTGCTGGCGTCTGTACGTGTACCTATAAGAAAATCTATGGAAACAAGGAAGTTCCTGCTGTAACTTGACATGGGTCGACTTACATAATCTTCCTTGCGTCAAACATTTCATTATGTTAGTCAAAACTTTGGCTTGTTTACCCATCGTCTTCAAACAATAGAAGCGCTGCTTGTGCGAGTATCATCGTAGCAAATATATGTTTTACAACATTTTCAGATAAATTATCTGGGAATTGAGTGAAAACGTTAATGTTTTTTTAATCTTTTGTGTCTGTCTACGCTATTTCAATTACTTTCTCTTTCAATTTTTAGATGTTTATGCCTAAAAAAGATTTCGCTTTTGTTTCTTAATTTCGTTTTTGTTTGGTGTTGTATGAAAATAAATAGCTACGTGCGTTGAAATTGTAACAACACAATTTGCAATTTGTATCAATGTTTTCTGGTACAGTAAAGTGAAGTCCATAATATATTGCATAGTAGGTACGCATTTTTTCAAACATGTTAAAAATGCGAACGCTTACTCCAATAGTGACACATATAGCACATACAAATTCTATCCGTTGAATTTAAATAACGCAACAAAATTAAGAATTTACGCAACATGATAAATATACGCTGTATGAGGATTTATAATTAAATAATACTACAAGTAATTAATTAGCTAGTATTACAAAGGTGAATCACTGCAAGTGCATTCAATAGTATTATGTCCCGTTAAGTTACCAGTAATATATGCAATTGTCATTATGGATAAATGGACATGAATAATACAATGGCACAATTTGAATAGTTTGTTGCTTTTTTTGATAAACGACTCAATTTACATGCTTTGAATATGTCGACAGCTATTATAATGTATACATAATCAGCCTATAATGTTCCCACTGCTGGGATACAGGCCTCCTCTCTGTGAGAGGGAGTGGGCCGTAATCCACTACGCGGGCCTAGTGCGGGTTGGGTTGCTGAATGTCACATGTCTTCGGTTCTAGGACATGCCGGTTTCCCCACGATGTTTTCCTTCACCGTTTTGAGAGCAGTTGTGATGAAATAAAATACACAAAGTAAAGCTCCTGTCACGGTTCGTACCTACGATCAACAACTCGTAAGTCGCGTCCGTTTTCACTTTGCCACCACTGCTCACCACTGCTATTATAATGGTATTTCTTCAATATTCCAACTTGTTATGGTTATGACGTACATAAAAAAGTTACCAATAACGTATGCTACCCGTTAAGTTTTGAAACATGTTTGATAACAATTATTGAACAACTCACGGACAGTAACCCTTTCATTTCATTTGCATACTTAGTTGCACGGAACACCAGTATGTAATCAATTGTGAACATCGTAATAATAAGTAACCACAAATATACCACCTATATTTCGTGTAATTTTAATAATTGATACGTTTCGTTTCGGGCCATTGTGAAAGATAATCAACGTGGTGAAACGTTCCAGCAATTATTATTCATCATGTTTAATGGAATCTAGTTACAAAATGTCTAACGACCTCTTGTTTTGATATGTCCTGTCATGTGGATCGGTATGACATTAGTGGTTTTATTACGCGTAGTGTAATGTGCCTAATGAATGACGCACTAGGCCGGGTTGTGGCAGACAGTCAGCCGTAACTTGGGCACGCCCTATTAGTTGGTTAGCGCACCTGGCTGCTTATGCGTTATCTGCTCATGATTATACTTTGGCTCGTGCTAACAATTTATATCTAGATATACTGTTCGAATTGCTTTCGTATCCTTCATGCATTTCTCATTTCTATCTTGACGGATTTCAATAATTTCGTTCCACTTAATATAACATTTCAGCAACTTACCGACTCGTGACTGTAATTAGAAATTTTTATCCTATATTAACTTGATTGAAATCCGTTCCACCGTACGAGATTAATTGGGATAAATACGTTTCGCACGTTGCAATTCATCAGCCATTCGGAATAGATGGTGGGTGCAACAATCATGCGCCCACGCTCGCTCTGAAACAATGAGTCGTGAATGAGCCGCTAAACACAGCCATGTATGGCACAACATCCTACGAGTCAATTCTATTAATTTATTGCTTGTATATAAACAGAAACTATATGTTCTTTTGTACAACATTGTGAAATGGAAAGTTTGAAATTGCAATTTTAGTCAAGTCAACATTGTATTATTCAGCCACAACAGAACAGTTGAAGATTTGTGGTGTAACTTTTGTAGATAGAGCTGTATGTGCTGTGTGTATTCTATTTAGATTTTCAAAAACTTTCTGAAATAATATTGCAAAATTCGAGATTTTCAGAATTAATCATAAACAGCGAGTCTCTTTTGTCAGCACCCCATCCTATCATCAACGAATTATGACCAAGCACCGTTATCAGACTCGTTTCTTTCTCCGACCACAGGTGCGACAATTACATTGTTCTTGCAATTTATGGGGCAGCTGCACAACCCGACCTTTAAATGTCAATAAGGATGACATGTCTGGAGTGAAGATTATCAAGATTATGAGCCTAATTAGATTGCACATAGTCTGTGGAGGCCATATGTGTACGTGCACGTGCGTCGATATTTTGCGTACGTGAGGGGTCGAGCGTTCAATGAGAGGCGATTAGTTTAGAAATAACATCGGGGCTATTAGGAATACTTTAGTGCTTTGGTGCGGATAGTAGTAATATTTGAAATAGAGAGTAGGATGCCCGACACAATCATAAGAGAAGACTGTATCAAATGAATATGTATGTCAATGGATATAAATTTAATTCTATTGGAGATAGCCACAATGATTGACGTCAATTCGATCATTCAACGAGGAAGAGTTGTGTTTTCAAAGGAGCTTCATATAAAACAAACATAGCTAGACCATATAAAAATAGCGTTATAGCTGCCCTGAGAATTCACATAGACAAAAATGTCCACGAGGACTATTAGTTATTGTTAGAGTTCACAAAGGGTTGTTTGATAATTAATTCAATGATTGAACGCGATGTTTGCGTCATTATGAGAACTGAATGCTTTATTTTGCAAACTCGACGTACGAAATGATTGTATGTGCTAATTGCATTGTACGATTTATTATTGTCAATGGGATTATTTGTAAAAACGTACCCAGCGTTTGTCTTGTCAAAATCACTTGGTGTTCTTATCTCTGTTTCGAGTGTCGCTATTGTGTAGTCATTATCAATAGTCTTAGTTTAATTGGATTCGAGAAAAAATTTACGAATAACGATTTCGATATTGGTAATATTGAGTTGTCAGCTATGGGAATGGACTCTCTTTTATATGAAACAACTATGCATTCTACTTGATTTGCAGTTGCTTTGTAATTAAGTATAGTTACAGCGGTTTTTCGATCGATACAATTATTGCCGCGCAATGATTTGATTAGATCCGTGAAGGAAATACGTTAAAATTGGTCCCTTAACATGCAATTGTGTGTTTTTTTTTTCAATGGCCGCATGCACCGGTTCGGTTTCACGCATTGTGGGCGATTGGGCGGCGCTCGACCACGCTTGGCTGTTCACCGGCATGCGGGTCTTTTCCGTATGCGTGCACTAGTTTCCAGCTAAAATACATAGATGTATAATTTAATAAGTACTATGAATTCGCTTTATCGCATTGTTATGAGCTTTTTGTACTATAGTTTATGGTTCCATATTTGGTGATGCACCCTTTTGTTATATTTGGGTTTAATATCCTTTGAAATATGCTAAATTGTTGGGCGGCGTAGAGCAATTTCAGATAGTACTCATAAAACGATCAGTTCACATCCGAAAACGTGTCACCGAGTGATGGAAAGCAAGATAAATCTAAGTTCCATGTTCATTCAATTTTAATCCCAGACAATTTACGTAATTAATTTCTATTGTTAATGATTTTAATTAACTCCTATCAACACATGAACACGTAATGCTTATGCACTTTAGAAATAATGAAGTATGTTATTATTTTTATAAAACCTTTTGTTACGAATATATAAAAATGTAATTACTTTTTCTGCTGCATAAGATCGTGTATTGCACTTATTTGAACAATTATCATCGCATACTGTTTGAACAGTTACAAAACTGTCTATGTATAATTAAAAATTGCTGTCCGAAAGCTTGCTTTCAAAGTCAAAGGTGTGACTAATGTGCCTAATATGCAAAATATGAACTTGAAGTATGTTTCGCACTATTGAATTAAACCCATCTTACATGTATTCATTCTCAGGGATTAGTGTTAAATGTTTCTTTATTTCTTCATTCATTTGATAGATCGCCCCATTTCCTTTTACACGACGTTTCCTCATTAACGTTAAAACAATTAAGATACATCTCACTCTATATTCTCTCTTCCTCTTGTAACACTGTTACTCCGTCATGAAGAAAACCTGTTTCAAATTACAACAGTACAAAAATAATAGACCGTGATCTTCTTACATTTTTTGTTGCCTCACAATAATCTGAGTAAACTTTTTGTCTATCTTATTAGCATTGTCTGTCGCAACAAAAAGTTAAAGAGGATCATGTACGAGTAGATATCGATAGTGAAATCAATTGCGACGGATCTCGAGGTCTCATAATATCGAAAATTAAGCCTAAAATGGTTCGAGCAAGCCAAACAGTGAAAGCACGCAACGCTTGATTGGATCACGTTGCTCCTCGCTTGTTTTGTTTTACTGGCAAGTGTCAACAATTTGCCAACATCCATTTCGGACATGGTTGGTATCGTCAATTTTTCTTGGGTATTTACCAAGTTATAAACTGTCAATGATTTTGCCACAGCTTAGGACAAAGTTTAAAAGGATACTATAGCATCGTAGAATAATTTGGAAACGTTGATTGTAATTGTTGAAGCATTTTCCTTTTACGGGACGATTTCTGACTATGACTACAGAATTCAGGGATTTCAATGTAATAAAACCATCATCTCATATATTACCAGACATAAAATAATGCAAAGTAATTAACAACACAGTAATTGCTTTATTCAACTAATGTTGCTAAAGGTATACAATCTACTGATTTTTCACAACAATTTATTTGTTTGTTCATCTCAGCATTTTTCGTTCATTAATCAACACATTTTATTCTGCAACCTGGAATCTAGTCTGCTTAGTTCTTTTTCTACTTGATAAATAGTTGTTCTTTCGTCTAGTTTCATTGCCTGTCTTACGAGGGTGCTTACCATGCCTAAATATGGTTGTCACCATTCCTGAGTTCCGGACGGAAAAACTCTGTGAATGCGTAAACTTGAGATTCGATCCTACTTAACCAAGTCAATAACATTTTTAGTCAAGTATTTGACCCAATAATTGTCTAGATTTTTCCTGTTTCAAATATTTGTAACATTATATCAATATTCAGAATAACGCTGATTCAATAAGTAAAGGTATTATCGATAATTGTGTCATCAAAATGTAGTTAATGTTTTATTCACAATAATATAGAAGGTGTCGAATTCTGTATATTGATGAATAACTGAAATGAGGTAGCTGATGTAGTACAGTAGTTGGCTATAAGTAGGTACCTAATGCACCTACGTATAACCGTATGAGCTGGAGGAATCAAAGCATTACTTCCCTATGTATTAATTATAGAATATTTTTTGCCTTTTCCAGTTTGCCCTCTAAGCATAGCGTGTTAGGTAACTTTAAAAATAATGTTTTTTCTCGGGTACTCCATTACTTTTTTGTATCTTCGTCCGTACATTTGGTTATCATACGTGTGTCCTATTTTTTGTACTTGCCATTTGATGACTTATCGCGTGTTCTAACATAATTGATGTACACATTGCACGCAAAATATGGCGTTGTAAATGATATGTTCGTTCCTTCTTAACTAGTTTTTTTCATAAAATGACTCAGCCTTGTTTCTCCTATTAGGAGGAACCTTGATCTTTCTAATTTAGATCATCTTATATTTTGTGTTGTTATACCACTTATAAATCCAATTTGCAAAGTTGAAGCCAACTTCGTTTATTAAAACCTCTTTGTATACAATGAAGGACTTTTGGGGCTTCACTTTTGCAAACAACCATTACAATGTTTACAATAGAGTTTATTGTTTTATAACATGTATTTCAAACCTTGACATTTGCGAAAATCTGAGACTTATTAGAAATGAGAAAATATTTATAAGAAAATTCTTACTGCACTTTACAACGACGCATAACTTCGTTTGTTAAAATTTCATTTCGTTACTGAGCGTGAACACAGAATTTAGGTGTATCGCAGCCATTTGCATACGTATGTACGCGTGTACAAATGCGGTTTACATTTACCTCTCGAAATAGGACAATGAATACGATAGTGTGCACGATTTCATTTTTTGCGAAGAGCGAATTTTAATAACTTACCGGTTGGTTGACCAAATCGGCTAGTGATGCGTCTGACTGGCGTGATTCTGGCTGACGTGACATCAATCAAAGCAAATATTACGAGAGTATCTACATCATTTTGTAAATATTATGTCACAGTTCACATTATTGCCCCTCCTATTTGCAGTGTCATTTGCAATAAAGGTTGCCAATTTCTACTCTATTGTACACATGTTTTGCAAACTATCTGTTGGTTCTGCTTCAACGTTGCAATGTTTTCGCAGGTGCAAAATACTTGTCACCACACCGCTTCGGGCAAACTTTTTCTGTTTTATGTATAAAGACTTTGTTTTATATTATCATGCAAATAGTGCCTCCTTTCTGTGTCGCGACTCGCGTTATTATGGCTTCCATAAAAGGCTTTCTATATTATAATAGTTGGCAACAACTTGAATAGATTTCTTTAATGCGACCTAAACACTGTCATTGTTTTAGGACCATTGGAATGCTCTGAATACAGATCACCGATTTTAAGTTATAATTGTGTTGAATTTTAATAATATTATATTATTAAATTCATTAGCACACGATCTAACAATACCTTTTGTATTAATTATCGCTTTCTCCTCTAGCGTGTTGTATTGTGGTGTCAACTCGCTTACGTTATGAATTCCAAGAAGACACGTCAGTTATGGAATCTCCTTTATAACAATCCGTGATTATGTGTTGATTCCCTGCTTATTATTCTTGCCAATACCTTCATAACATACGATTGTTGGCCGCGTTGGTCTAGTTACCGTAAGCGCTACTGGTGAGCATGAGGTCCTAGTTTCGATTTACAGGTCGGGCAGTGTTATTGGGTTTTTCTATCTGGATTTTTTCAGTAGCAGTCTGTAGCCTGTATTTGTGGCCGATTGATGACGATAGACTCGGCCCCTATTATATGGGACTTAACTGGCGAAATGTGGGTGTACTATAGGTACACCTCTGCCCAACCCTTCGGGGGACCAAGGCGTGGTGTTATGTTCAACATTGTTGTCGAACGTTAGTGTCGTCACTTGCCATAAAGCGGTCTAAGTACATGTTAATAAAGCGGTTAGCTCAGTTCTTCTTTTATAGTTGCAGTAAACACCGCAAGAGTTGTATGTATAAACTGGTTCTCATTAATTTACTTGCGTAAATGTTTCTCATTCATATTCAAACAAAAAACTTGCCTGATCCGACATCAAAATAACGAAAATAGCTTTGCCGACTTCGCTAACATTCCAGCTGACGCTGAAAACCCTTGCACCCTTTCATATGTAAATTAGCTGTGCTTATTATATCGCATACAAACATCATCGTCATCATTTCAGCCCGGAATCACCCACTGGTATAGTCCTCCCCTTTCGTCTTCCATACTTCCCGGTTCCGTGCGTCCCTCATCCAGGTGTTTCCCGCGACTTTGACGATAGCGTCAATCCAACGCGCTTTTGGAAACAAAATATACGAGATAATACAGGGTGGCAGGGACATCGATGCGCAAACTGTAACCATGAATTCAGCAGATGAGTTTAGACCCCATAGCGTAGAAATTTTTCGTCGGTTATAAAAAAAAAAAAAATTGTTTCATAGAAAAGTGCAATACCTACGCGGTCCAAACGTATAGAACAGCAATATTTTTTTTTAATAACCGACGAAAAATTTCTACGCTATGAGGTCTAAACTCATCTGCTGAATTCATGGTTACAGTTTGCGCGTCGATGTCCCTGCCACCCTGTATAATAACATAACTCATTCACTTAATTTCATGACCACTTTTATTGCTTCTACAATTTTAGAAGAACAGAGCGTTTCTCAGTTCGCCGTAAATCGTCGACAAAATACGTAACATAGTGGTTATGTATTTGACAATTACGTGAAGAACTCTGTAGATTGTGTAAAAACGTGGGACCACGAATGTTCCTAATATCTCGTGAGTGCGACAAATGTTCTAGATACACTAGATGTGTTTTTATATACATTATGGATAGGGAATGGTTGATGTGGCTTCGAAGTCGTGAGCATTCGTAATCGATGTGAAGTGATACGGAGGCACGTATTAAATACAAAAGGTTTCTACATGCAGAGAAACATAATTATTCATGTTACCGATCTCACAGTGCGATCGTGTTTTCTAAAAATAAATAAATGTTTGTTCAGAATTGAAATAGAGGTAAAATATATTATTAACAATAAAATTTTTGAATTTTTTTACAAACGTATTATATTGCTAGACGCCTGTAAGTTCAAGGATAAACCTGTATCACAGACGGCAGGAAAAAAAAAGAACTTATGGTGCTAACTGACGCAAAGATCTTGAAAATGGATGAAGGAAATAGAATCCCGAAATAAAACTTATAAACCCCTCGAGCATCTAACCTTTCAGAGCCACTACAACAACGTGATTGCGAAGAATCAAGTAAAGACAACAAAAAAATCGCGGAAACGGCTGCCATCTGTTCCTCGGGGAAACTAAGTTTTCAGTTTGATCTTATCAGTTTACAACTAGAAACTGCTTTCCTTCCAGCTAATATTATCTTTTAAACACCTATTACAACGCTCACAGAAGCCAAGAAGAGATGAGATGACCTTATTCTTAAGCAAAGACCACACACAGCTCTAAGAATGTAGCATACACATCCAAGATAAAATGTTACAGAACGCACGAAACGCTTCGACACTGACGAGTGTTAACTGTTTACCTCCTATCAGCTTAATATCGTACAGAAATAAACGATACACTGTCTTCAAAACAAACAGGGCGTGCGTTAATAAAATTAGAACTTAAAATTCCACAACCGCCCGTAGATTGCCCAAAAGTACCGTTGCTGTTAATCTTTCTAATTAAGCACCTCAAAATTTCTTTGCCGTGGGCACAGTAAACGCACAGTGAATATGAACAGCACTCGCTACGTGTAATGTCTTTTTCATACACAATTACACAGCTATTATTTGAAATTAGCTTGCTTATATCTTAGGTTTCACGAGCTTTCTATATTCACTTGCGGTATACACAGATTGTATTGAAAACCTTTATGGTTGATTGATTAGTAATTTTAGTACCTACTCGCGGTTTTCGCTTGAACGATGTACAGTGAAAATTAGGGCACGAGGAGAGTTTTGGTGGCAATGATGGAAAGGTAAACATGGATCATGTAGATACAATCGGTTGGATATTTTGATCGTGTTTAATTCATTCTTCATCATTTCGCTTGTCCGTTTACATCACACTCACAGAACAGTCAGTGATTCTGTATTACTACAATCGTGCTGAAGCATCCAAACAAATGTGTTTTAGCACGAATAAAGCTTTTACTTATTTTGCCTCTCATTATTGAAGGTCGGTTACTCATCCTCTGCAAATTCTATTACACACTTACCTAATCTTCAGTTCTCACAATTAAGAACGTTGTACGCTTTAATACGAATAACATTCAAGTCACCTTCGAAACCGTTCTCAATGATTTTCTATGACATAAAAACGCAGGAAATGCTTCTCTCATTAACCGATTACCTAATGAACCGACCGGATATCTTATAATAATTTTCCGCTTCATTGTTCAGAACGACATCCTTATCCCTATTCACAGACGAAAATAATTTGTACTCATAATAGTAACATTTATTTTAATCGATGCAGATTACTCGTCACGTTCGCCCGAGTACACAGATGTAATAAGTGGTTATAGAAATGATAATAAAAAATAAGTACCCGAGAATGTGGCTAAGGCTAACGGTAAGATAATGCTGGTTGTTATTCATCGCGGCGCATGTAGAGCGGCCATCGAAACGCGTTCGTCTCGTAAAACGTATGTACGTGGTGTATCACGTCCAGTGATGGGCCCATCAAGTGATAATGAAACACCTGATTGATTTGCCAATACTCGTTGTCACGAACATGGAAAGCTATTAACAAAAGCATAAAGCAGACTGCTCTCAGACTAAAATTGAGTAGGAAAATACTGAATTTTGTGTATTCTTCATTGCCAAAGTTTGATTTATAGCTAGGAATGGATTTTGAATTTATTCAAACCAATAAACATTCAATATAAGTTAGAGCTTTACAAAAAAAAATGGTTCAAACTTTATCACAATAACACAATGTTAGATGGGAAATCTTCTATTGTATTATTTTTTATCCGAATATATCAGCCGTAGCCATTGGCTATAATGGCCATAGTCAACTCACCTACTGCGTACTTCGCAGGCGTTTGTCCTTGTACAGCACCTAGATTGCAAAATTAATCATTATCTAGTAACTTACCTACAGCAACATTGTTTAAACCAGTGACAATACAATTTTAGAATATCTTGTCACGACACTGTATAACGATTGTTAGTAAACCTAGTAGAACTTTACACTTGCGTTATTGTTTCCCACCGTTCTCACACTAAAATTCGATGTGTTTGACATCTGGGTAACCCTTTCTCAGGGCTTAGGACGTCATTCCCCAAATATGAAATTGAATTGTGGAGGCCAAATGGCACTCGGCCATGTAAAACTGATTTCATCGGTATTTGGTTAGACTGGAAACCTACATCAGCATGATAATAATGGAAGAGCCTAGACAGGTGATCTATGTTATTTACTGAGCTGTATTCTTAAACAAGGTAGGTACTTAAAAACTGACCACTACTTATATTTTTGTCTCATTGACCTCGCTCTCACTCGGATCTACGTGATTTATCAGTCTTCGTTTAAGTACTTTTCAATTTGACAATGACGCATTCGCACATTCGTTTGATTTGTTTCAAGTAGGTACGTAAATGTTATTGAAGGTTCGAAGACACTTGATTTATTTTATATTATATTGAAGATGGTGAAATCTCCCGCTGCATCGGCCGGCGGTACCGCCGTGATTGTATAAACATTTAGACATCCAATACTGTGTGCAATCTAAATACTCATCATTACTCGCATTTATGAAAGTGTCATTATGTTATGTACATGTGCACGCGTCCATAATTTGCATATTGTTACGTCTCGCCGGGTGAAAATAAACAATCGACAGATCCGGCACTCACATCTAATCACGTCGGGCAGCTTAATGTCATAACACATTAGTGAATTGCTATTATAATATCACGCAGCTGGTGTGGATGTAGACACGGCCTTGCTCTGACGCAATTGTGAAGAAAGTGAAACTAAGAAACCGCCAAAACGTAGTGTCATTGAATGAAAAGTCCGTCGATTGTTGCGGTCGTTTGTCAATAGTCTATAGGCCGGCCATTACCGCCACAACGCGCTTTCTCGATACCGTGCCGTAGGTACTGCCATTGTAGATAACATAACTAGTTTTCGTTAATTGACTTGGAATTATTCAAAACCGTAAACCAATATGTCTAACGGAAACGATTTTATACAATCCTGCAAGCTTTCCTTTTCTAGCGTCTAAAAGTCCAGCAAGTAACGCAATTCATTGCGAACGCAAAGAGAACGGGCAGCTATTTTCCAAATTTGGTGTCAGACACTTTAGTATTGTTAGCAGTTAAAGCGTACTTAGGCTAAGTTATTGTTCCAACCCAACCCAAGTGACACCGTTGAGATAGTTCATTCACCTTTCAACTTTATTCTCTATTGAAACCAAAGTTAGTTACTTAGTTTCACACAATCTCCGAACAAAGATTGATAACTTCATATAATGTGAATCATCTATCTTCCCAACTGTTCCATTCTGTTTTCAGATGGAGACGTGTGCCTCATTCAGTTATCTAAATGAAATCTTTCAGCACTGTATATGATCAGTATGATCACAGACAAAAACGTTTAATAAAGGGCTATCTGTATCATGCCATGTTAGACCCAGCGAAATTTGAACAAAGCTCCAATCCAATATATCCATCAATGTATCCGTTTCTGTATGTTACCAGATAATGTCCTTTTAGCAACTGACACAAAACGAGGAAAGCAGTGGTTCGGACAGGCTGTCAATTATATTAACGACTGAATGTTGGGCTCCGTATTGTTTACAGTAACAATAGCAAACGTGTCACACATACATACGGATTCGATTCAATAACATTATTTATGTTATTCACAAAAAAACTGGCAGTCTGTCTACCGAATCTGCAGATGCACGTTTATTTCATCTCAAGAGATACTTGCAAATCTTTTCGTACTTCGATAACAATGGTATGTCGCAAACTCACAATGTAATGTTGAAATTCGATACTACTGCATTATCAGCACTTTGAAAACGACATCGACATTCTCTGTGGTATGTAGCATAAGCACTCTTATCAAACTGATAAAGGTTTAGTAAGTTATTGACAAAACTGTCAAAATTGTTCAGTGAAACATTGATTTACATGGAATAGTGCTTATGTAATAGATTCTTTTGGTTATGATAATACACAATTGTTGTAGTTTCTCTAAGCTTCGTAACACTAATTACGAGTCATGTTTCAAAGTGTGGTTAATTAAAACTGGATTAATTTGCACTTAACAGGCCAGTAGACCAGCACCCTAATTGCGTAACACACGATCAATCGGAATCAGTTTCATTTTGACAGTTCAACAACAATCATTGCGTTATTTACGTGTTGAGCAGACAAATTTTTCGAACGTATGAAGCAATGGTTTACCAATTTGCTTCAAAATGATTCTGATTCCGATTGATTGTGTGTTACGCAATTAGGGTGCAGTTCATTCGTTCACCTATTTTATAATGCTCCTGATTTAACTTTCGCGAAAATTGGACGTCGTAAACAAGAAAATCGAAAAGGTATTTTTAGCGACCTACATAAACAATTTTAATTACTAAGAAAACGGTTAACTATGCTGATAGCCTAATCGTGGCATTAATAATAGCCAAGTTTCCAATTTCCGTTTGAAACTTTGAAATGTCAATTGCAGGCATTAACTGTTAGCGCTAGAGAGGTCTAAGAAGCATCGCAGAACATCGTAAGTACCAAGTTTACGAAACATCTGATTACTATAAACTAGGTCTTGTGGCAGAAACTGATGGAAATAAACAGATTGCATTAATTTATTCACCTCATTACTTTAATTATTTGTACGAATTAAAACCAGTACCCGCGTGGAAACCTGTGAGTTTAAACACTTAACTATTAGTAGTTAAGTGTTTAAACTCTCAGGTACTTGACATGCATTTTTTTAAATTTCTATCGAAATGGTAAATAATTCAACCGACAGAAAACATGTGGTGATGATTTCATGCCCTAAAAAACAGGATTAACTGGTTACAATAATGCCGATTTATTTAATCCAGTTTGAACTGAGACATTACGGCCCTGCCTTAATAACATTTGGTTGGACATAAGACGAACCAATTCAAAGAGATTTAGCAATAGAGTTTTTATAATGCAACAGCACACAATGGTCGCGAAGGAAGAGAGTCGTGAATTGTGGACGCTGTGTCCGGGACGCACTCGACCATAAAGCAATTTTACGCTGGGGCGCACGGCGACATTACTTGTGTTCCTTTAAAAAAAACCCTCTTTGCTAATGAATGTGTGATTTACTAAATTGCTACAGTATTGTGTGCGATGCTCGTTTTAGTTGCCTAAAGGTAAAGTACTGGCCTCAGATTTGATCGCCTTATCCAATGTGATCATACGAAAACCGTCACCCTGAAAGAGTCGAATGTGAGCAATTTAAATAAATGTATTGTGGTTGTTTCCAGACGGGCGGTGCAGACAGCGCCAGCGGCGGGTCAGGTGGCTCGGGCATGGAGTGTCTGCAACTGCGCTCGCCACCCGGACCATTTCACTACCTCATCTCGGAGCAGGCTAAGTCCCTCGTCGCGCTACAGGTTAGTCATATAACGACTAGGTTCCTTATTCAGCCACCGATTACGTAAGCATCCAGTGCAAAGCAGAGTTAGAAGTGGATGATGGCTCGCATTCAGGCGAAAGCAGTCTCCATTTTGACCACAACTAGCTTTCTAACATTGAGTTCTGCTACCACTGAGAGTCGTACAATCTCATGACATAAACTGTTGATTGGTGAACGTGTTTTCTTATTATTATTTATGAATATTTCCTATTAATTAGGAACTCCAGAATGAAGTCGGAGCTTTACTTGAGTTTCGCGACCTCGTCATCGAGACATTCCCGAACCTGCGCTCCAAGATGGCGCCGTCGACGCCCGCGAGCGGCACACGTCGTGACTGGGAGCCCGGCGTGCGCGTGCGCCGTAAGCTGGCAGCTGGAGCCGGAGACGCCGCGCGCACCAAGCCGCAGCCCTCCGTGCAGGACTCCGGCTTCAGCACTGAGACCTCCTGCGGGAAAGACGCGCACTCCTCGTCAGCGTCGGCCTCTGCGTCTGCCACGCGCTCGCGTCCGCTTGAGGACGAGCTTTGGGCGCTGCTCGACGTCATCCAGAGAAAGGGAGTGCGGTTACGTGACGAAGCAGAACAGCTACGTGGCGAGCTCGATGACCGGCACCCCGTTGACACCGTGGAGGAGTCGTTTGCGCGCGCGCTCACCGACGGAGCGTGCGGCTCGTGCGCCGACACCGCGCGGCTGCGGGCCGAGCGGGACGCGCTACTGCTGCGGGCGGCGCAGCTGGAGGCGGCGGCGGCGGCCAGCCCGCCCGCGCCGCGCACGCCGCTGGGCCGGCTGGACGTGGCTCTCGACACTCCCTCGCGCCCGCCGCGCGTGGCCACGCCTGACTCCAAGAAGTTCGCGGCGATTCTCCTCGAGAGCAATCCTGTCGAACTTCAGAGGCAGCTGCTCACCTCCACCGTTCAGAATCAGGTATGCTTTCATTTTTTGTTGACTGATGTTTGATAATTTGGAATAAGTGAACAGATATGTGAGTGAGAATTTACAAGAAGACCGTTTGGACCAAGCTCTAAACGATGGGCCCTATTAAAATTTTTGCTACTTGAATCAGTCTGCCATGACTTTGTTGTATTTAATCATCAATCGTATTGTTTAGTGTGCCGATTTGATCTTCTCAGACGTGTATGGAACTTTCGGTAAGGTGTCAATTATAGGAAGTTTCTCGCCTTTTTGATCTTTAGAAATCCGTGTTGCATTAACAAAAAAAAAAAAAAAAAAAAGTTAAAGCTAGGCTGTTAATTGCAGAACGAGTGAGGTAACAAAGTACGTGCCATTCGTTCTTCAAATTGTCGTTGCACTAACGAGCTGCTTGATGCTGTGACGTAATCTCAGAGATTTCAGCAGAATTACGCAGATCTGTGGAGCTAATGGAGTGTGTCCGCGACCGCGCAGACATCGCCATTAAACTCCAAATCCCTGCTTAGATTACAAGTATCTTTGTGTTGGACATCTATATGTTTAGATATCATTATCGTCACAATGTTCGTCCTCGCCATAAACATTGCGCTTTTTTTATTTGCATCACGTTCACGTGCAAAGTCTATCACAAAACACTTCAAAACAATACCATATTCTATAGCAAGGCATGCGTCATAACATACTTAATCCTTGGCCTATTCTAAATGATTGATAGCAAATAAATGGGTGACTAGTGTGTTTCCTTTTTATGACTTGCTATTTCTTTATGGCCAATCTTATTCATTTAAATATCACCTCCATCAGAAGGAAGGTGACTTATTCTAGGCTATATTACCTGTTCTACGTTCATGTACCTAAATAAATCATCCGAGTATGTAAATAACTCATGCTGAAGGTTAATTTTATTTTATTGCTTGATATGCGTACCTATGTATTTGTACTATATTATGTTAAAAGAATCATATTATCTTAATCATTAAAGTGTACAATTAACTACTGAGAATCGATTCTGCGTTGCTCCCTAACATTAATTATGTAAGTTTACAAAAAACTGGTGTCCTTTAGCGCTACAGTAACTAGAAGGAAGTTTGTTGTTTTATATAAAAAGAAGTAGGAATTCCTGCACTACCGCAAATTAAAAGCGACTGTCTAATTTGTTAAACAAAATGTTTAGCTCACGTAGAAACAATGTGCCTTTTGAATTAATTTAGCGTTTTGGCACCTACCTACCGTGCAAGTTTTAATGCATTTTGCTTTAAACATTTGGTGACAGAATCTAAAAACTTGTATAATAACTGTACAATAACGTTTTATTCTTGTGAACTTGTGATAACTCTTTATTAAGCCATAACACAACTTTTACATTATTTTTATCTTTCGTGGAATGTATCTATGTACATAATATTATTGAATCGCAGGTTAAGAGACTCAGCATGAATATACAGTTTTACCTTTGATAAAGGTAGCGTCATCGAACGCTATTAGATAAAACGCCTTAGATTATTGCTTGGTTTTCCCTTTCCTGAGAGAGAGAAGTGCCTATGCCTATTTTAAATAACTACAATGAAATATCTAATTTATATTCGAAAATTTGACGACTGAACAATATTTAACTAAGATGTTTTATTATAAACAAGTATTATACATTACTTATTAGTATAATGTGCATTACAGGTATTGAGTGAACGCCTGAGACGCGCGGCCGCGCAGCGCACGTTGCTGATAGAGAGACTGGAGCACGCGCGAGACTTCAACGAAGACCTCAAATTCAGAGTGAGTTCGACAACTAGAATTACAGGTCTACAATATGTCGTTGGAACTTTGGGAGGCCGAAGATGTGGTTTGCTTGCGTTGCACCAATTACACATACATAATGTAGAACACATACTTCTTTTTGAGGTAAAAACGTAGGTTATTAAGTTGAAATGAGTGTATAGAATATTGCTTGCTAGTGTGCTTAGTTATGCAACGTTTCCTTATTATTAACTTCAGGGCTAATGGAATTGTCAAGTTTATTAGGTCCTGACTCGGACATGATATGTACAGATTGCGGCACAGTCGTAAAGTTTTATTACTTACTAATGAAACGGAAATCTACAGGTACCTATTTGCCTCGACTAAGGATAACAAATTAGTGTGTCGTTGACTCATAAAGTCGTGACAGGCTTCCTCTACAGTTCTCGCAATTACATTTGCGTCTTTTACCATACCAAACCAATTACACCTGTAATTCATTATAAAAATTAGTCAGATGTTGTTCGTCAAGTTCGTTCACCGGTATTCCGGATTTCCCATAAAATAAGTAGCTTTTCTGGTTCTTTTTAATATAAGTTTTTTGCCCTGGCTGGAGGCCTTCATTTATTAAGCCATCCACAGGATAGCCCGGTTAAGCAGCCGAAAACTTCCTAGGTTGATCTGTGAGATGAAATTCTTGAAAAAAAGCAAATTTTTCATTCATTCAATTTTTAATTTGGGATGCACTCTGTTCACAGCTGGAGGAGAAAAGCATCGAGCTAGAAGGAGCGCGCGCTCGCGTGCGACAGCTGGAGGGCAAGCGGCGCAGCCCCGCGCGCTCGGCGTCGCCCGCGCGCGACGCGCACTCCAGCATGCGCGACATGGAGCCGCTGCACATGCCGGACGAGCTCGACGACGACTCGGCGCGCTTGCAGGACACGCCGCGCCGCCGCCCGTCGCGCATCCCGCTGCACACGGCGCGGCCGGCGCCGGGCCCGCGCGCGCCGGCGCGGCCGCCGTCGGCGCTGTCGGTGCGCTCGGCGCGCTCGGCGGCGTCGGGCCGGTCCGGCTCGGCTCCGGCGCGCAAGGAGCGCGAGCCCAAGTCCAGCGTGCCGGTGCGGCGCTCGCCGGCCGCGCCCGACCCCAAGGTGCGCGCCCGCTCGTTCTGGAACGCGTGGTTCTTCCCAAAAGATTCCGGCTCATAGCCGTGTGAGTGCCCGCGCGCGCCGGACCTGACGTTCTCGTAGTTTCTCGTGTCGGGCCGCGTCTCGCATGCCATTATGTCGATCGTAAGTTTTGTTTCCCCGTCGTTTCGTTTCGCTTCGGTTACTTTACCGCCGGGGCCCGCCCCGATTCTAGTTTTATTTAGTTTACGTAGAGCGAGTCGGTCCGTAGTGTAGGCGAGCATGTGCTAACGATTGTGTGTCCTCGTCACTAACTATAGCGACGGTTCGGGTGGCATGAACATCTTTCTTGAAGTACTGAAATAATTACTTATTGCATCAAAATTTTAAACTTAGCTCAATCATAATTTTGAAAATACATTGTAGAAAGTCAGTATTTGGATCGATTTTCATATTACCAGCCCACATATTCATGTTAATATCAATTGACACATTTTGTTTGTAAAAGTTGTCGTACTCAGAACCTGTGAGTCGTGTTAATTTCATAGATATTTTATTTTAAATCTATACCTATCTCACAATTCCTTCGTGCGACATCTTTCAATGGCGTGGGATTTTACATACCAACAAAATCAAACTATAAACCTTAACTTATAAAAAACCATTATTAAACTTAAACATTTTCGAGTGTTATTTATTCCGTGCACATTTTAACATTTTTTGTGACTTCTGGACATTACTGAAGACTGGTATGGTAAGTGCAAGATAAAAATACATTTTTATAAATTGTATAATTATTTTCGCTACTACTCACTATACGACGCATTATATGTTAGTTTTGAGTGTATTAATTTTATTATTTATGATTTTTGTATTTTTTATTTGTATGTTTGTATTGACATAGTGGCATAATGGCACAGAATAAATTGGCTAATAACGAAGCAAACATCGATGCTCTCACATGGCCTATACACTGTTGGTAATTGGTTTGGTAACTAATAGAGTAATAATAAGTCATGCACAGATGTTGTACTCATAAAATAATACCCGGTAGTTCATGTTTATTGACACGGTGGAGTCGTAGCAATAGATATCACAAAAAATTGCATTACTTTTGTACCTTGTATTCGAATCACGAAGTCGTCAGTAGTCATCCTCACTAGTAAGATTTAGTTCTCACTGGAAACAATTAAGATAACATTATTATATTTCCTTAATTATGATTAAAGCCGACCTATCGAGTTCGGCCTGCACTCGCATTCGTGCAGTTCCGTCGAGGATGACTAGCGGCTACTCGCGGGCACTTCGCGGACTCGGACACTCATTAAAGGTCAGCGAACACCGGCCCGCCCGCACAGGCCGCAGGGAAGCACCGCGACGTTTAACGAGCGTCCGGTGTACGTAACAACGGTTGGGCCTTTCGACAGAGAACCGAAGATGATCGTTGGCGCGAGGCGGCGCTGGCGGCCGAGTACGTGGCGCGCGCAGACCGCCTGGCGCCGCTGTGGCCGCGCGCGCGCCCGCTGCCGGCGCGCCTGGCCGCCTACCCGGAGCCGCACAACCTGGCGCTGGAGCTGTCGCGCTCCGTCCTGTACGAGCGCGCCGACTGCGTGGACGCCACGCTGCGCTCGCTCACGTCGCACGAGCCGCACGTGTCGCGCGACCACGACTCGCTGTGGAACGGTAAGCCGCAGCAATACTTTGAGAGTATGAACTACGGCGACCGCGCGGCCTCGGACGATGAGGCCCCTAAGGAGTACGACAGCGACTCGCTAGCGCCCTGAGCCGCTCTGCTCATACTATACTGCGTGCTTCTAACTTCTCTATTGAGTATCATTCCACTTTTCAAAGGCTCTATGAAATGTCTCGAGTGATCTGTGATATGTCACCGTTTTGAATGTTAAGTACCATTTTTGGAATCCTTTGTTCGCATTACACGGCTTCTCGTTGGGTGAATGAGATTTTTATTTCATTTTATAAAAAAAAACCTGTTTTTAATCTAATATCTAAGTGTTATGCATGATATGAAATTAGAGTTAATTTTCTGTACTATTAATATATAATTTATATCCATGGTCTTTGGCGTTAATGTTATGGAGTCGAATAGGTAAATGTTTTTGATTCATGAAATGATAAATTTAAATGTTTACTCTCTATAGATTATTTGGGGTTGATTTTATAAGAATTTATCAATAATTCGTTCCATTTGTCTTGAAAGTATTACATGAAATGATAAATCTGCAAATAATGGTAGCTACTCTTAACCTAAGTATTGTCATTCCTAAACCTATAAGGACAGACTGTAATTATTTAATATAAATTGAGTGAGAGCTTGGAACGACTGTTAGCAAGGCTGTGAAACACTGAAGTGTGCTTGAAGTTGTTTCTGATGTAATCAATGAATCAGAAGTAATAAAATATAGTGCTTAGTTAACGTATGTTGTGGTTCAAGACATACTATTGTTGTGTAACATATTCCAATCGTCCAGTGGTGTACGTCCTATGAGACAACGCGTGACTGCCTCGAGTTATAAGATTACTATGTTAATTCCTTTTACTAGTGTACATTTCATACTGCGGACTTAACAAATAGTAGGAGACTGATTTTGTATAAATAAAAATTAAAAATGCTTTACCAATGTAGGAACCTCCATATAAATGACCGTAATTTAGTATTTCCTTCTCTGTTTTAAGAATATTGTGTAAAAATGTACTACCAATTAAGTTCTTAAAGATGTAATACTAATAATAATATACCAATTCTATAATGTAAATAATGGCTGTATTTTATGTAATTAAGAATAAATGTCTAGATTAGTTATTTACGTCGACTGTTTATTGTACAGCATTCGATTATACTATTAGAATTTGTAAATTATTAAGCCATTACCTACCTATTATTAAGATACTCATAAATCTATCTAGTTAGCTTGAATCTAGTTGATGACTTATTATGTAAAGTGTACAGAAATCATATCATTATATACAGATCGTAAATAAAATTGTTCATATCAATGCTATCTTTCATTTAAAAACAAACTTCAAAGTTTACGTTTATGCTTTTATTACCTCAACTTACCATATAAAATATGGGATAAAATATAATGAACACCAAAATAAACTGAGATACACTAGCATCTCAAATAATAGTAAACTCCAAAAAACAACAACATCCACTAAATAATGAAAGCTTATGAAAATTGTTATGTACCAGCTGCAAATATTATTAAAATAAAAAAAAAATCATTTAAGTAATTCATAATATTAAAAAACCAAATTTTTTTTTTTTTACTATTTAAATCACAAAATAGAACACTATGTTTGCCATAAACGTAGTGTTTGACGCCGAATTCATTTAGGATTCTCTTCATGTTATGTTTTTTAACCTTGCAGACAACAATAATGTAAATAGCCCCGTTTACACGATCCAAGTTTCTTGCTCAAATTAACCATGACTGCCAATAAACTCAATTTTTTTTATGGAAGTTATCATCATTAACTTCCATAAGAGTTTCAAATGACCATCTAAACCGCCATTTAGATGGTCATTTACTATTATTTGGATTAACAATGATTTATTTAGTGTCATTTACGTAAATAGGATAAACAAGATGCTTATTATATATTTGAGTAACATTAAAGTAGGATTTAGAACATAGATCTTAATTTACTATTTCTGACGGCAAAACGTATTTTATCCACGTTACGTTTTACAATATCAGGTGGTCAGTTAAATATATGTTAAAAATATAATAACAAAGAGTTAAATTAATACAAAAACAACTATTTTTATTGTTAATCATAAACTGAATTTCTTAAATCTAAAAATCATTCAGGCTAGTCAACTTTGGCCCCAAAGTTACATTTGCTATTTCCAGTGTATGTGGGTTTTTCTGTACATTGATGAAGCCATGTTGCTTCAACTCTGAAAAGAGTACATAATGTTTTAGAGATCAATAAAATAAAAAATAGAAAGAAAGAAGATAATGACCACAGATCAGATGTTATATTATAAGATAGTATTGTAATGTTATTTTGAATGTTGTCATGTATATTATAGTTTAGTTCAGGTTTAGATAAATATAAAATACACTTACTGAGTATTGACGTAAAGCACCGCGCAGCTATAATGCGTCTGTACCCGGATATGACGGGACCTTTATCAAGGAGGCTTCTCACAGTCACTGGTTGAAGACCAGATTTGATGTGCTTCAGGATTTTGATCATTGTTCCTTCGGTTCCCCACTGATCACTGTAATAAACAGAAGAAACCATTTGAACCACAAAAGAGATCTATTATATAAAAATGGATATGCTACTTGCACTACTAGCTGGTTAGAGAAAACAAAAAAGAAATGTATGTAAATCAGATAGGTAACTGGTTTCTAATTTATAACCAATAGCGAATATATGTATAGTAAGAAATTGTGTTTTATAGCAGACGGTGCTATGAGTATAAAAATAAAAAAAAAACTACCATAAAAATACACTCATACATACCGTATAAACCGCTTCGAATCGGTAGTCTGTTCAGAGTCCCCAAGCGACACCTTCGTTCTATCCAGGCTGCCTAAAGGAGTTTCAGACCTATCACTCCCAGTCTTTCGAGTCGCGGTCAGAGGTCGTTGTGTTTGTGAGTGTGCTTCTACCTCCGCAACCAAAGGCTGTATAATATCTGCTAGACCAGCCTCTTGCAGTTTTGATGAGAGTATCAACTCCGCATCTTGGGGTTGTTGTAGATTGGCCGGTACGTTTTCTTTGTCTGCCTCTACATCTGAAAAAGTAGTATTATTTTTTTACTGAATTGGATGAATGCCTTGTTGGACTTATTGGTCGCAAGCGCGACTGTTCAAGTTCATTAATGTTATGCTTGCGAGTCTAATAGACTGACAGGGTGTCCTCCTTACTGCGAGCATGTGCGTACCGCCGAATTCTTGGTTACGCATAATTTGTTTGACCAAGTTAATTAATGTTACGCTTCGATCCCTGGCATGGGTTATAGGATGTTTCTAAAAGGAAATTCTCAGTAACAGCTAGGAATCTGGATGTGTGCTTGGTTAGTGTTCACACACACGACAGGCACTCGTCAACGGCAGAGGCAAGGCTGCCGTCGACGCGTGTTGACGGCTACAGTTGCATTTGCCGTCGACGCGTGCCGCTCGCGTGTATGCATGCACAGTGGCAATAAGCTCGTCTCTTGGTGTAGGTCTCTACTTACAGGCAGGAAAAAGAGTTGACCATGTTATGAATTGAATTATGAATATTGTGTGTTTTAATTTTGATTGAAAATTATCTTTACCTGTGATAAACTGGGGACACGGTGCGGGTGGTGCATGGAGTGATTGCTCTTTAGCTAGCTGACTCTCACGGAACGACACATAGCCGACAGAGCGTTGTCTTTTCGGCTGCAAACGTAAATACAAATTATTTTAATATGCATGTTAGAATTACCAAAATCGTTCTGAATTGACCAGTAGTTTACAGCACCTTAACTACGTCACACATTTTCAATCACAATCTGAATCATTTTGATAATCCATTGGTTCATTGTTCGAAAAGTCTGCTCGAAACGTAAATAACGCAATTAATGTTTTTGAACTGTCAAAATGAAACCCATTACTACTGTTAGTGTGCTACGTTTTTACCACGCCGGTGGTTGGCATTTAATTTAAGACAGCATGTAACGATTAATTTGTATTCAGTCCTACCTATTCTTCCTACCTTCTGCCCTTGGACCTTAAAAATAGCATCAACAACTTACGCTTTCAACTATAATATCGGGTGCCGCCGTCCGCCTGCGAGCTTGCGACAACGTCTCCACCTTCTGAGTGAGCATATCCGCGATATCAACATCCATCGGGACACTGACGCGTTGAGGTTCAGATACGTTCAGCATTTCGTTCACTTCGGGAATAGGTGGTTCAATTTGAAACTCGGGCCTATCTTGAACGATAGGTGCCTCTTGCTCCTCTTCTATATTCTGGAGCATTGATCTCGGGAAAGGACCTGGGGACTTTTGTCGTATGGCTTCCGCGGATTGCTAGAAACACGTTAATAACGATGAGGAAACGAGGAATGTCGGAATTATTCGAGTTAGCAGGTTGATACTATGATAATCATTTGAGGGCTCTATTTTACGAGCAGAAATATCGTAAAAATCATTGCATTTAAAACAAGGATGTTAATAGTACGAGAGACAGAGCCTATATTCTAGGACGAAGCTTACGACTTGGTCAAGATGAATCTCGATTTAAAAATTAATCAGTTGAGATAATTTTAGTGAGCTAACCTGTTAATTGTCTTTATTTAGTAAGTAATACCTATACTTCTTACCTTCACTTCTCTATCCGCTAGGGGCTGTGCCGAGACGACTCCAAGATTTCGGAAGAAAAGGCGCGAAATCGGGAATCCAAAATTTGACACAATCTTTTCACCGCCGTGACACGGTCGCCGAAAATATGTCTCCGCAGGCACGCGTATGAAGATGATGTCGTCTGAACTATCCTTTGTAAAGAAAATGAGGGTAGTTTTAGGAAAATGAAATCGTTAGTTCCTCTAGTTGAACCTTTTGGACGCATACAGATAACAGTAACTTACCGAATTCGAACTAGACCTTTTTAAAGTAGTGTAAAAATGTCAGTCAAGGTAACTATTATTTTATGTTTTTTTTTTCTCTTATTTACCTCGCATCGTAATTCCACCAAAGGATTTTCAATCCTAGCTCGAAAGTAATTTGGGCCAATCTTTGTCTTCTTATCGACAATCAATTTATTCCCGAACTTGCGCCTTTTCGGTTGTGGTACATCTTCTTCCAATTCCTAAACCAACCAAATGCCATGTTATGGAAGG
The DNA here is from genome assembly GCA_951799955.1 of Apamea anceps. Lineage (NCBI taxonomy): Eukaryota > Metazoa > Arthropoda > Insecta > Lepidoptera > Noctuidae > Apamea > Apamea anceps. The sequence goes on from OX637506.1 coordinate 16,381,960, forward strand.
AGGAAAAGAAAACGTACAAAACTAACTACCAGGAGATCGTAAGAAATTGTTGGTGTAGAGTTCGGAAAGAGTAAATCGTCTATACGATATACATATATACAATAAGATCACTATACCAAACGGCACTCTAATTGCGTAGGTAACACACACTGTCAATCTCAATCATTTTGAAAGATATTGCTAATCCACTGCTTCATATATTCGAAAAATGTGTTTGCTCAACAACGTAAATAACGCAATGAATGTTGTTACAACTGTCAAAATGAAACCCATTGCTACTGATGCATTGTAACGCAATTACCTCGCAATTCTCAAATAAGTGTTGCAGTATTTGATGCGCTATATTTGCTAATCAATTCAACTTACATAACGGAGCACTAGTGGCCCTACATTGAGCCTATTTACTTACGGACTATACCTACCAACCTTTTTTCGTAGGGAAATCCTCATGGATACCCTCCGCCCGGGAAGAACGGTGGGTTATGATGTCGAACTCCTACCGACATACCCACCTCATATCTCAGACACCTTTCTCTATTTAACATTGTGCGTTTTAGTAACTAGTGCCTATAATGTTGAGATAAACAACTATTTATGATTATGATTACCTCTAGTTCAATTTCCACGAGTTCCTGTATTTTTGGTGGCTCAGTTTCGACAACATGACTAGGAGCTTCCACCACTGGCTCTTCTCGCGGCCTAGATAGAGTAAAACTTAATAAGCATGATAGATGCAAATAAATTCGTTTGCTGAGTATGAGTTCGTTTCGTGGCCGGCTACATGACACCAGTCAGCGAAACACGACGCAGACACTTCGTGTGCGTTAGTTAGTTTTTAGTGTTCATTACACTAAAAGCTAACAGCACACGAAGTGTCTGCGTCGTGTTGTATGTATTTATAGTATTTTTAAGTTATATAAATATTATATTGTATGTGTTTATATGGGCCTTGATGCCTGAAATAAATAAATAAATTGCCTCTGGTTTGGTTGCTTGTAAACACAGCAGTGAGGTCCTAGGTTCAATACCCGGGATAGTCAGATGTGTATAATTCTGGTTATTGAACCCGGGACCTTACTTTTGGTCTCGCGTCGCAAAGCAGTGACTACAAACCCACTATCCGCGAGTAGGTAACACGCAGAGTGGGTGTTTCGTAACTATCTACCCCTTCGAGGAATACAGGCGATATTATGTATATTACCGAAGTCGGTCGTCAATATTAAGTTATGGAAGGATTCACATACACACAATTTCTGTATAAAAAAAACTAACTTATCTGGTTCAGGAACAGGCAGTTCGGGAGGCGGGATTTCAGGTATTTCGGGAATGTCTGTAGGAATGCTTAGGTTGTAGTATCAAGATGGAAATCAAAATAGGTACAAGAAAGGATGGGGTATGAGATTAATGAATGATTTGAATTGAAGGATGAGGTGTGGATGTGGATTAGATATATGCTGTACCTAAACGTAAGAAATCATAATCATCTCTACCATGGACAGAAGTTTGGAAAGTAATATTACCTTTCTCAAATTCAGGCATCAGTTCTTCTCCAGTAGCTAAAACAAAAAGCTTGTACTGAGTTCAAAATTCATTCACAAGTAAATAACCATACATACTCAGTTCTATTATTATAATTAATGTATATTTATTTAAACTTAGGAAACTAATACATTTTCTGAACACCGTGACGTCATGTTCGGAAATCCTCTCCATTTGTGCGGGCTCGTGTAACAATCGCGATTTGTCGTGCGACTTGTCGGTGATATCGAGCGCGACTTCCAGACCGCTATGCGCCGTGGACACGTCTGGTTGTACCAACATCTGTTCGAGAGTGCGGTCGTGAAGAAACTGGAGAGCTTGGTCCGGATTCTCTTCGCCGAACCCGTCCTGAGATATAGGAGAAGGAAAGAAAGAAATAATAATATTTATATCGCAACGGTTCGTGAAAAAAAAAAATCAAATGAAATAATAGTGAAAATATTTTTTTAACAACATCAGTGGTCACGGGTCAAAACGTCTATTTCAGCATTAATACCCCAGACAGATGCTTTCTAACGATTTTTTATTTCTTATGAACATAGAGAATGATAGTGTACTGGGATTTAGGCCTCCTCTCTGTTAGAGAGTAATAATAATAATAATGCTTTATTGAAAACAAAGAGAGTGGGTCGTCAGCTGCCACGCGGAACCAGTGCGGGATGGTATCCTCAGATATAAGTACCTAATAATAAACTTATTTATGCCCGTTTTCACTAACACAAGGCTACACCTAAATTAATGTACGCTGTTGGATTTTCTACTATCCGCGCTGAGCCGAACGTTGAAAATTCATCAGCGCGCTTTAACTAGGCATTGATTTAGGTGTATGCCTAGTGTTAGACTACCTATAAGTAGTGATATGGCGAAATATCGTGAGTTCTTAATGACGTGAACTCATTACCTATAAAATATAGCTTAGTAGAAGTCGAAGCAAACAAGACGAGGGCACACCATCTCGCGTTATTTTGCTCCAAAATACCAAGAGTTGGATCAGAAAACAAACGGAAGGCGAAAAATTACAAAAACGACATTTAATTTACACTTTCATTTCACCTCAATATGCTTCAATTCAAAGTAAAGACTAGCATCATTAAAGTAAGTTTCATAAGCGCAGTTGATTTTTCTTACCCCCATTGTTAGTACCTACATATCTGATTACCCCTATAAGAGTATAGCTAGATGTGTGTGTCTTCATGTTCCTTTTTTAAATTACAGCATGCCCTGTTTGCCTTTCTGATGGATTTGATTGGAGATAGAACATAATTACTATGAAGAATATTATAAGAGAGCACTTACATTTGGTGGCAGTAACACTTCTGCTATGGTTGCTTCTTTGAGTGTTATATCAGCAATGTTTGAGACCACATTACCACTTTGCTGTAAGCAAGCATATTGTTTAGTAGAATTAATAGAAGAGCCACTGTCTAGCTATAAAAGTTGTACCTAAGACAGTTATCAATAATTAATCGAGTTGAAAATTAACTTATGGGAAAATTATGTTTGGTTATTCATTGCATATTTCATAAATAAGTTAGTATTTATGTTAGGGGTCTTTGTTGCCTGAATTAAATGATTTAATTTATTAATTTTCATATGTAAATACAGCCCTAACTACTATTCAATTAATGGTTTATGTATTTAAATGCTGTATGCTGCACTAGTTGGTTTTACTGCTACATAACTTACTACTAACTGATAGTGAGTTAGTCCTAAAAAAATGCCTCCCTAATAATAACTCAGTATAAACCTGTATCATTTCCTCAATCCTTTGTTCATTTTCAGGTGGTTCTTCAACTATCTCTTGAATCTCCAGCTGCTGCAGCTGTGGGTGCCTCACTTCTTGATCTTCCGCTGTTTCATGGATATTCCATCTAAAAATATTATGCCATTTGTTAAAGTGACCACTAGGATACGAACTAACTACTTCAACCATTTGTGATAATAGGATAATAGTTCATTTATAATTCCTGATGTAATTGTTAAGTTTGAATTTTGCTGATCAGCTATTTATATTATAACATTAAGTGACCCATAAGATGACCCACTGACCAATTGATTTGTAGTATGTATATAATAAACAATCATTTCTACTTACTTCTTGTTAGAATGTTTCATTACATGTGCATTGAGCATACATAGTTCACCTGAAACAGATATTATAAACAGGTATGTGTCAATAGGTAAGTAAAATACCTAAACTAGTATACTTACTGTTACATTTTATGTTACAGAAAATACCTCTTTATATACTACAGCTTACCTAAGAAAACGGTAGCCTTTCGTTGGTATAGTCTCGCTAATCCGCGAAGGAGTTGAGAGCTTAGGCGCAGAGAAAATCTGTTGGTGGGACGACCGGACTCGTTCGTTATAACTTCTAATAAATCTTCACTAAAAGGGAAATATATACAGTTAAGTAACAAGGGCGAATAATTAGCAATAAATTGACAGTAGTTCAAGTTATTTTACTTACCATATTCTACGAATATCTTGAGACCAAAGCTGTCTGTGAGTAATAGTAGCAAAACGTAATGGCCATGAATCTGCGACCCAACACAAATAAAATCGGCCGCCTCTTTTCAAAGAATCTACTGGATAAAACATTTTTTCAAAGAAAATCAGAACATCGAAATAATTTTACAACTTATCGTGACCAAAAGTATCAAAAGAGCGCGGCGCGAAAAAAGAAAATTTTCGCTCGACGGATTGAAGTGACGCTTTTTTCCCGCCAAAAGTTTTGGTACCAATTCGTTCAGAAATTAGATTTTTTAGATACTTTATACAGTCTAATAAAGACAGTAAATTTATGTTCCTTGCTATAGACAGATAATGTAACAATAAAAATTATTACACGAAGTTAATTTAGCAAAACAAAATATTATTTTACAAAGCTTTGGGAATAAACTGATAAACACATAAAAATTATGAAAAATAACATGTTATCGTTAGTATTATGCTATTACACACGCAGCGACTAGTTGACGATTTCAAAATTTCACGTCCACACACAGATTTTGGCATCGCTTGCGACAAATTACAAGGTGGCTGATTTGTGAACCTAGCATTATATGGACCAATAAGGCTTACATTGCCTGTGAATCACTATTGAAGTCGCTGCCATGTCCTAATTTAACTAATAGAGCATTATTTTCTTCGATCTCAGATAGGTGTTTTGGTCGTAGCACGAGTAATACGAGTATGTGCCACGTTTTGAACCTGAGCCGGGCCTTCCTAGGCCCGGCTTATTACGCCACAGTGGCGTAATTACCCTAAGGCCAAGAAGACCATGGCCCGGTTACTAAATTGATAATTCTCCCGTATCGAATGATGGTGATCTCAGGGGCATAACTACCGCCGTATCAATGATGTGGGCCAAGCTACGGACACTACGGGCCTCACGATGCAACGTGCGTAAGCAAAAATTCGAAAAATAACTACTTATTATCTAAAACTTCAAATTCTTGCTTACAAAGGCTTCTTGCATGGAATTAGTATATACCAGACACACAATACCTTATACAGTTCTTACAATCAATTTATAATTGATTGTCTAAGGCTATAATTTATAAGGGACCGTCCCTGAATCTCGAAGCTTTATATTTCAAGCTTAAAATATATATATATAATTATGTTCAAATGAAACTTAACTGAGAATTACGAGACGGGTTGTAAAAAACACATTTTACAGCCAATAATAATTGGAAATGTGTAAATCCTCCACTGGAACTAACCCTCATCTGTCAGAGTCCGAAGTAGGTGTTACAAAAATTACTCTAAGTAATCCTCCAACTCTTTAGATTGACCATATCGAGCAGTAGGTAGATAGGGATAAGAGGAAGGAGGGAAGGTAGGGCTTTGACCTGCAGTGGCACACAAACGGCTCTTAATAATAACAATCCCCAAACTCAAAGCGGTAAGAGTTTTGGCCGTATCGTTCTCTATCCATCTGCTTTACAGCGTTTGTCCACTGCGACCGAACTCAGCGGTTCAGTATATTATGATCACAGAACATTATAATTCATGATAGACAAAACAAAAACAGGGCGAACTTCGCCGGTGTGACGGCAGTGTGTGGCTAGGCACACAACACAACACACACATCGAACGTGTTTTGTATTGTGGGCACATTGGCCAGTTCTAGTGGTCGCGCCAAACTACAAAAAAATTCGGGTTCGGGTGACGGACGTCCGGTGGACACGCGCCCATAGAAACGTGTGTATCACTGCCACGTCGGCGCAGTTATCTCGTTCTCGTTGACGGCGGCGGTGGACAAACGCCCTTAGGGTTGAGTTTGGCGTTACCATTTTATAATTTACGGATGTAGCCAGCCTCTTGGCGGACAATAACCCATAATACAAATGAATGTTCCTTGTATTAAAATGAAATTTGAAAATTAATAACTAATAATTTATTAATAACTAAAATTAACTACTACAGATGCAATTCAATACTCAGTTCACATCCACAATTTTAATGTCCATAGTTAGTGAATAATCATATACATTCTTTACAATATGGCGTAAACAAGACATCTTAAAACATAATTCTGATATATTAGTAGTAGTAAAACATACTTTCGAAACTAAATAGCAATATTATAATACATATCAACAAAGCAGTGGATAGTGTACAATATTCTACAAATACAATACTTTTACCAGAAAATTAACGCTGATATTGAAATGCGAAGCAACGGGACTTAGTAAGTATTGTTTAGAATTAGATAGTGTACTTGAACACTCTTCCAGATTCTTCTACTGCTGTCTTCAGTCTTGTTAGCGTGGTTTTGTTCAAGTGTTCAGACTTCAGGCCCAAAGCTAACGCCGCGGACAGAGCTTTTTCAGCGTCTTGCAGTGTATTTTCAACCATATAATAATTGATGAGGCGCGAGTACGCATTTCCCAACGACGCCAATGATAGTTCTTTGTTTGATTTCAATAATGTGATAAGTTTTTTGATGGTTTCTGGCTGTTTTCTAGTGTGACTCTCCTGCAATAACCGTCTGAATACGACGACAGGTGCCTTACACAGCCATTTTGACCAAATCTTTTCGGCTTCATTGTTCTGTCCAGCTAATATGAGTTCCATCCATAGCAGATTGGCTGGGAGGAACTTTCCTTTCTCTGCGGCAATGTCGGTGATTTCAGTACCTATAAAATGAAATAAATTAATTTTAAACTTTAGAATTGTATAGATATGAGAAATTTTAGGGGTTCAGTTTTCATGGGTTGATGTATATGAACTCAAGGTCCAAGGTAGCCCGCGAAATTCAAATTTTCTTACGTTTTTTGCAATTTGCTGGTCAGTACTAAACAAACGTACGTAACAAATATGTATTCACAGAATTATAATCATTAGAATCAGTAATACAACTTATTAAGTTAGTATAATCCTAAAATGTCAAGATTTCATGAAATAGTCATTCAGTAGGTTTACTTGATCTTAGAGAGTTGTGTTGATGACTTTAATGATTATAGTTCTGCAAATACATATTTGTTACGGCCGCGAATCATATTTTAATCAACGTACAACTTAGTACTTACCAGCAAATTGCAAAAAACGTAAGAAAATTTGAATTTCGCAGGCTACCTTGGAGCATCCACCTTAAGGGTGAAGTGCTAGGGTAGTCCGCGAAATTCAAATTTTTCTTACGTTTTTTGCAATTTGCAGGTCAGTGTAAGGTTGTTTGGTGAACAAAATATGATTCGCGACATAACACTTATGTATTTTTTGTATTATAATAATTAAAATCATCAATCTCTATAACCCTATTGGTTGATATTTCATGAAATAGTACAGTAATTAGCACAGAAGCGTGGGGATTGGTACATGAAAAGAGAGGGTAGTGCTCAGCAGTGGGTGAAGTCGGGATGATGATGACGGTAATTATATTAAAATTTTATTTATGTTTCAAATTGACGTTAATTCAAGTTAAACAAATATAAACTTTATTTTAATGGTAATTAAGTTGACTTCAGAGTGACTAGCACTATTGAAAACGTTATAAAAATGTTTGAAGTTGCAGCATAAACTAAACTGTATTGTGAAAGATTTAAGTTATTTTTCCATAAACACATACTTGTTTACATTTCTGGCGAATGTCGCGATATTAGATTAAGTAGATCATATTTCACCACAATACTCACATTTAGTAACAATTTCGTTATCTTGTATAGCAGATGCTAGTGCGCCACTCCTCGGGAACTTTCTCAGCGCATTTTCTAATTCCTCATCTGTTTTAGCCGATTTGACTAACTCCAATACATTGTCGATATGTTGTGCGCCAGCGCCTCTCGAGAATATAGCCATAGTTAACTTATCATCGTATGAAATACGGCGTTTTAGTGAATCGTTTACGTATTTTCCCATTTGCTGTATTTTTTCAACGTTTCCAGCTTCAGCCAAAGATTTTAGTAAGAATTTGAGGACACTTATTTTAGGTATTACTCCATGTTCAATTGATTTCATAGCGACATCCATTGCTTGTGACAGCTGTCCGTCCTTAGTCATGGTCTCAATATGTGTGGATACATCGGATTTCGTCGGTTTCGATGGTTCCCTTCGCGTCACAATTTTTTCTACCAGATCGCCTTGTTTCTTAGGCGGTTTGCTGGCTTTGTTCTCTGGTATAATGAATGGTACTTCCCTTTGTTGTAATTTCAAATGCTTGCCGAGATATGAAAGGAATTGGTCGCTGGGGACTTCGCCCTCTTCTTGCAGGAGGGTCCAAAGTCCGAGAGCCTTGTCAGTTTCATTAGCTTTGCAGTAAGTGATGAGCAGGTGGTAGAAGATGTTAGAGCGGTCAATGTGAGACAGCTCCTTTGTAGCTTCGAGTAAACCTTCTAGATATTCTGATTTTCCTTCCTGTAATAAAATTATAGCGATGTTATTTTCGTAATATGAAGCTCAAAAAAGCTTAAGCTTAAGTAGAGAACTAAAGAAACAAACAATGGATGGATTGGGTGACTAATGATATGACTTAAAAATCTGACCTGAACGCAAATTCCAGTAGTTAAAAACGTTAAAAATCAAAATGTCAAAAACTTATGAATAATGTAGGGAAATTAAAGGCATTTTTGACAGATTGGGACAGAGATCAAAAAATTACGAGAAATGTACGAAAGGAGAAAACATGCTTTCAATTACAGTATATTGCAGTGTATTGCTTGTATTTTTTGTTGCAATAAAGATTTGAGTATTGAGTATTACCTCAACATATCTCTGGCAGGCGTCATCCAAGCGTCGATGGCGGGTTTGCAAGCCGGGAGTCTCGAGGATACGACGCGCCTGTCGCAAGCGGCCGCACTCAACGAACGCGAGAACCAAGTCGTGGAGAATGTTAACTTCGCCGTGCACCTGAAATAACATAAACAATACAGATAAATTTTAAGCATGAGCTTTATGACTAAAAGAGTTTGTAATTAGAAAAAATTAACCTAGCCAACTTTTGTACAGATCAAACAATTTTGTACACCTTTATTACGCAAATAAAGACATTGATTTAAAAAAAATGCGTAATGCTTCTTGGAACAGCGTACGAAGCATACAGATTACACTCTGGAACTCTGGAATTGCGGTGCTTGTATAGTTATTGTTTATCATGAGCTCAAAAAAATAAATACAATTTATACCTTATATGCTCATAGAAGTCACAAAACTCAAGCTGGTGATTTACTACTCACTACTCTAGTACCCAACAAAAGTTTTAGCTTCTTCTTTTCGTAAAAAATATAAGTTATATTTTATCTGACCAGTACAAAGTGACCTGAACACCGTAGTTTGCCTCATTTAAGTCCTAGAGGGTGCAGGCCCAGGGTATACCCAAACGCAAGTATTCACTACTCAAGGAAGACCACAAGTACAGCCCGATTCAAACTTTATGGCGGCTCCTAGCATGAGGCGAGTCGCTGCGCGGTAACACATTCTCGTGTCAGCGGAGGGAGGGGGAGGTACTGCGCAGCGAGTAGCGCACTTCAGAGCCGCCAAAAAGTTTTAAATTGGGCCGTAAATAACATCATACCTGTGTACTAAGGTCCGCCAACCACTGCAGTTTAGTAGCATCCTCCTTCATGATAAGTGCCTTCATCAGTTCTCCCTTCCATGGAGTACTTCTGTATTGTTTGCAGCTGTTCTCGAACTCTTTGAGGGCACCGTCTATATCATCTTTCAGTAAGTACACCTTGATGGAAGGTCCCAGTATTACATTTGAAGGCTGAATGTAATTGTTGTCTATCAGAATGTTTGTCATTTCTTTTACCTGAAATTAAAAAGTTTATTTTTACTATGTGGAATAGATTTTCGACGACTATGTTTTACTAAAGCTTGTTTAAACTTCTTGGATTAGTACCAGAGCAAAAACTTGATAAGCATAAAATTCATATTTGTGTATAAAGTTACTAAAAGGATTACGAAAGTCGTTACTTGATTGTTAAAGTCGTAAATTCTTGTGTTGACTTACGTGAGCCTCATTTTTCTGCTCTGCTAATGTGTTCAAGATCTGCCAGCACTTTGAAGTTAACATGAAGCCTGTGCCCTCTGCATCCACCTGTTTGTTATTCTTCAAATAATCTACAGCTTCGTCAAACCTGTTTGCTCTAATTAGAGCATACGCCATCAGCACTAATTTAAACCTGTTCAAATGAAAATCTGGCTCTTTTATGGCGATCTGTGCTTTACATGCTTCAGCCCTTTCAATCTCATCATTTTCACAGTAAAACTCAAATAACTGCGCCAGAGTCGCCGTTGATAGTTCAAAGTCCGATGTTTTCAACTCCTCTAAGAAACTGTTCACCTTGCTAAGATTATTTTCTTTTATATACGCTACAAGTAATTGCTTCTGTAAGCGAGACAGGTTGGCGACACCCTTAGCCTTCAGCTGCGCCAGCTGGCTCTCCATCTGAGCTGTGCTGCGCACGCCCCCTGGCCGGCGCTGGTTCTCAATGGGAACTGGCTCCATATCAGACGTCGAAAGCTTGGTTAATAACTGCGATAAACTCGTAGTCATGTTTTCTCCAAGAAATTCTTCTATCGCTTCTGCTGTGTCAGTGGTTATCCTTAAGCCTTTAGCGTAAATAGCTCCCAAAAGCTTTTCTGCCAAGTCTGGTTTAGTCAAACTTTTGATTGATGATCTAACAATGCGACTAACTTCGTGGAGGTCATTGTTTTCTTCGGCTTGCCCTTCGTCTTGGACGGAGTCTTCTTCAGTCTGCGTTACTGGTCTGCTACTGATGACATGAAGCACTGTTGCAAAAGAATCAATATCTTTCGTTTTCGTCACTGCATGGATGAGGGGCCTAGCAACAAGCGCATAACTGCCCCATGGACGATACAACAGTGCAATTTCTGCTGCCTGTTTAAGGTTTCCATTATCTAACAGCTCCACAATCAAGTTTCTTGCTCCATGTATTGCTGGTACATTCGCGATTTGTAGTTTGGTTAAGACATTCTGTGGGGTATCTTTTTTGATCAAGAAAGGAATAACGTAATCTCTCAGAGCTTCTCCAGTAACAGTTATGCCATCATTAGACATCTCTTTTAGAATATGCAGAAGTCCCTCTTCGTCATTTTCCTTTCCTTTTTGCACTAACAATGGCCAGTAGTAGTGCTGCCTAATTTCTCGACCTTCTTTCTTAAGTTCTTTGAACAGTTTCTGTGCTAACTCTGCCTGGCCATGTTGAAGAGCTCCTTCAGTTGCAATGAAGAAAGCATTCGGTACCAGACCTTCGCTCTGCAATTCTCTGCAGGTTTCAATAACTTCATCAGCAGGTTTGTTAAGTCTAAGTAGTTGCTTTACAAAGAATGCGCCCTTGAATGGGGTATCCTCAATGGTTGTTGATTTAGGCATTGTTTTCATGATTTTTTTGGCAGTTTCTTCTTGTCCCTTGTTGAGTAGTCTCAGTATCACATTGCATACATCTTGGTTGTATCCAATACCTCGTTGCAAGTGGGGGATCAGCTGCTCCACTTTGTCTCCATGTCCACTGATGGCGAGATGTTCAATGATTTCCAAAACATCCTAGAATAGAAAAATGTTAAAAGTTAAATTACAAACATAATGGGCAAGATGGATAAAACATCATTTTAATAGCAGACATTATTTAGGTAAGGGCCGATTTTTCAATGGTTGGATAACTTTTATCTGAAGTATAAATATGGCGGTTTGACACATTTTCTACAGACCTTTCAAAGTAGTTTTACCTCTGATCTTGTATTTCTGTCAAAATCATAGTGATCTTTATTCTCCTAGTAATAAGGTTGCTGCTGGATTGCTACCATAGACTTGTCTGTCAAAATGATCTTTATTGTGGTCGTAATAAGGTTGCTATTGTGTTGTTGCTGTCAGAGGGAAAATAACTGAACAGCCTGTATATAAAAGCTGTCGAACCACTGTATTTGTTCCTCTAATAAAAGTTATAATTATGACGATTGAAAAATCGGCCCGTATCGTAATCGTAGAAGTGAAAATTCTGTACATTGAAAATATCAAAAAAATAAATGGCAGGGGGTGTTACTAGACCGACACCGAACCCAAAAATGTGATTAAAAAAATTTTTGTCTGTCTGTCTGTCTGTTTGTTCAGGCATCACGCAAAAACTACCGGTTCGATTACGATGAAACTTGGTATAATTATTCTTTAATATCCTGGGCACCACACTGGGTACTTTTTATCCCGGAAAAGTATATACAATAAAAAACAAACTTAATTTTGCGGTTCGATCCCTAGATCCGATTACTGTACCAACCGCAAATAATAAGTTTGTCGTAGGTTAGGTCACACGCAGTGGAGTTCATTTTTATTCCTTTTACTTTTTAGAGTTATTTAGGTTTATTTTTATATAAGTCGTAGGTATAGATTTTAATTTTAAAGTATAGGTAGTATATTTGATAGTGTACGTAGTGACCGTAGGTTATTTTATAATACTGTTAGGTAGGATAGTCATTCGTATAGATATTAGTTTTTAGAGATTTTGCTTATTTATTGAGTTTAGATTGAGGGGCCCGTGGCTAAATAATAACAGCCGCACAGGTCGATCGGTCAGGTTAAGCTACGCTTGGCGCGGTCGGTCTGTGGATGGGTGACCATCTTTACATACCGAGACACCTCCGTGCCTCGGAAAGTACGTTAAGCCGTTGGTCCCGGCTGTCATTCGTGGATCTTTGACAGTCGTTACGGGTAGTCAGAAGCCCGAAAGTCTGACAACCAGTCGTACCAAGGGTATCGTATTACCCAATAACTGGGTTGTGGAGGTCAGATAGGCAGTCGCTCCATGTAAAATACTGGTATTCAGCTGCATCCGGTTAGACTGGAAGCCGGCCCTGAACATAGTTGGGAAAAGGCTAGGCAGATGATGATTGAGTTTAGATTAGTTATCGTCATAAATAGGTTTATTTAGGTAGGTAGGTATTTTATTTTCTGTTATTGAGTTTATTTATTTTTTTAATTAGGTAGGTACTTAGGTAAAGATATCATATAGGTACCCTCTTAATCACCATTAATGAGACACAATTGGTTTTCTATTGTAATTAGCCACAAAGGGCCCGCGAGATAGATGTCATCCTGGTGCACATACATTTTATCCTGTTAGCACGTTCCCGTGGGATAATTTCCGACATCCACGCGGGCGAAGCCGCGGGCAGAAGCTAGTATATAATAAAGAACTTTTTTACAAAAAAATGAAACCGCCGAAAAAACTGAAAAGCAAAAAATAATAAACATTTTTCATTTAACCTTAATAACTAAGTTCTTAAACTAATTTAAGCATACCTAAGTAATTTTGAGTCGGCGCCAAACAATCAATAAATAATGATCACTTAAATTGCCTTAAATTTAAACGGCGCCGACTCAAAATTATTAGAGATTATTATTATATATTGATTGTTTTTTTTTTTTATTATATTGATTATTATTATTATATTTTTTTTTATTTGTTTTTCCTCAATTAAGAAGTAGCAATTAGTAAGTGACATACCATTTTGGAATCCAGACTAAACGCGCCATCTTTTAAAGTTACTTGCCAAAATAGTGTAGTAATTTTTTTTTACACTACACGCGGTTAAAGTTGGTTGGTGTAATAATTTTGAATTCAATGTTAGGCAAAAAACTAACATTTTATTTAAAACTGAGGTAGTTATGTTATAACTGTAATTTACAGAAGGGTTATTCATGGTTACGTCACAGAAAAAAAACTGACGAAAAGTTAATATTTGGTCAAGTCACAGGACTTGAAAGATCATCAGAAGGTGTCACTTTTTGAGATTTATTTTAGAATCCATGAAAAGTACATGACCAAGATTTTTTTTTATATCTTTCTAATAATTGTCACGACTTGACCTATTGCCCGTTTTCGGCTTGACGTTGATTTCTGGGACACGTTGTATAACAAAGACATCTCTATGTTTTGTCAAGTCATAAAAACAGTATGAACAGGTCGCTAGTAAAAAAAACCCAACCAGCACGAAAACTGAAATCAAACTTACCCTGTCTGTCAATAAAGCTTCTTTTTCGTTTGCAGTTTTGATTGTTTCGTGAATGCCTTCAATATCACCCTTCTTGCCATATCCACAAGCCAGCAGTGTGTATGTACGATTTGAAGGTTCTAGACCAGCTCCAGCCATTGTCTGAAGAACAGCTTTAGCTCCATCAGTGTCACCATGGAACGCATGGCCCATTACTAGGGCATTTAGCACAGGTTCTGAGACAGGCATGCTGAGTTCACGCATCTTTTCCAAAACTTTTGTAGCGCCTTCTACGTCACCCTCCTGGCAGTAACGCCACATCAGTCTTTGGTATGTTACCCTGAATGGAAATAAATTTATTTGGGCTTATTATTTAAAAATAATGTTTTCCTAACTCTAGCACCTGTCATACCCCGCGTCCTAACCAAAATGCTCAGTCGCGCGAATGCGCAATCACACGTTCCGGTTTACGGAACAAAAAGTGTCATATGATTATGATTACGGATTCGCGCGACGATCGCTTTTGGTTAGAACGCGGCCATAGATGCAAATTATAAAAAGTCGCGATGTGTGGCATGTGTGTGTGCAAAGTTTGTTTACATTTTTGAGGCAATATCTGGTGCCACCAAGTCCAGTAACCAAGTGATATTATTATTTATCAAATAGTTAATTAACTAGTGAGTGATGTTAGTAATAATAATTGTCAAGTGGAGATAACTCCAAATATTACATTTTACCTTTTTACATACCAAAATAAGTATAGTGTGAGTATACCTGTTAGGCTGCAATCCTTTCCTCTCCAACTCTTCGAGGAATTTGGCAGGAGAAAATTGGTGTTCATTTTCAATGTATACTCTTAACAGAGCATTGTAGTGTGAGATGTCCATAGGAATCCCTCTTTCTGTGAGCACACTCCATATCTTTTGTACCAGAAGTGTTCTCTGTTCCGGTAACTCCTCTGGTACCAGCTCACCTGGTTGTGATAATATGATATACATGATATTTGGTACACCAATAGACAATGGAAAACTTTTTGTTCCTATATTACATTCCCGAGGTATAATTCCCAACATCAACACGGGCAAAAGTTAGTAAAAATAATTATAAAAAAAAAGGATTTTTGTCACAGGAAGAAGGAAGGAAGATTGATGTAACATACATTTCTAAGTTCTAACAGGTAGTGGTCAGACTAGACCAAATATTTCAGACATTCTAATGAGAGTCCAATAAGGAAAAATATAGCTATAAACCACGACATTGTTACTTGAAATGGTAAAAGTAGGTTATGTGAAAGATTTTTAACTGACAATCTTTTATTTTATGATCGTAAATGGATTGAAATAAATGATTTTAGAATTTTACATCATCTACAAACAGCTAACATCATCTTATAATACAAAAAATCAAGGTTCTTAACATTCAAAGAGGTTCTATTCATCAATCAGTTTAGTTTGTTAAGAGTACATAGTTTGCTATTTACCAAGCTCTAGATAATCTGATCGAAGTGGTCTTGCAAGCTGCCATTTCAACAATGTATGAACTGATAAGGATTGTGTGATAATGACTAATGTATCTACCAGCTCATTTTGTAGTATTGATGTATTAAAAAAACTGCAGCTGCTACATGAGATTTCCACACAATAAAGTCTCATCTGATATTAAAGTTGACTGTCTCGTAAACTATTTTTCTTTAATAATTCTCAAATGTTTTTTTTTAAATTTACTATTCATAAAGTAAATGGTGAAAGTGGAAGGAGGTGGCGAGATGACCTGGACGTCCAAAAAGGCTTCGAAGTGGCTGGGGAAAAGAGTTCCTGGAAGAATTTGAGGGATGCTTTTGCCCAGCAATGGGACAGTATAGGCTAAACAAAAAAAAAGTGTGGGTTTTGTTTTCGTACCACAACATCTAATGACCAGTAGTGACTGTGAGCTTGTGATGTCATTTTTAGATTTGATTTCATCAAGAACTTCATCTATGTCCTTCTTTGTGATTCTTCCAAACCTCCGCACTTCAGCATCTAGTTTTTGTAACAGCGGTTCTAAGTTCTCCTTTTTCTTTGTTGCATAGTCTCTCATTAAAACACTGGAAATTAAAAATAATGTATAATCAAACAGGATGCAATGCATTGTCCACTAGTACTAAACCACTATTTATTTTTCTGCATTTTTGGACATGAAGTTCTATAGCATCAACTTTTAAGAGTTTTGATGAACGAATCTATATGTCGCAGATGGATTGTAGAATCTGCTGTATTACCAAACTAATAGTTGTTTTACAAAACAGCTCCGTTATGTAAAACAACAGAACAACGTTCAGCTGGATTGTCATTGGATTACGTTTTACAAAATTGCTAAAGTTTTGACTTAATGCAGAATGGCATATTTGCAGTCAAATTTTAATTAATATTATCCTTAAAATCACTGTTTTCACTTGAGGTTAGGTAATTTTTACTTGTATTACTCGCTTTCTATTTATTTCTGTTTCGGACACCATTATTGTTGTTACGAAATACAGAGCCAAGGGCGACAAAATTTAGAACTTAAATCTACAATCTGACATTTCATTTCACGCTGTTTTACAAAACCGCTAATCGTTGACCCGCTGCATTGATAAATGCAGAACGTTTATGCAATTCTGCGTGTTCAAGTTCAGTTGTTTCACATAGCGGAGTTGTTTTGTAAAACAGCAGATTTACAAACCATCTGCAACATTATAAATAAGGGTCAGAGTCTATTTGTGGTGTCAGACAATCTTAGCATTATGCTTTTTAAGTTAGAGGTTGTGTCATAGGACGCATAACAGGCAAGCCATCTAACACACCCTAAAAATTACTTAATGCCCTAATGAATAGTGACAGATTGTAAGCGAAAAGAGACAAAAAAAAAAAGTGTTTATTTGTAATGTCAAACTAACAGCTTTTTACTAAATGTATATGAAAGTATATAAAAAACAATTTTAACTTATAACAAAAAAAAAAACATTTTTTTTTAGATTTTTGTCCATCTAATAGGGCTAATCTCCAGAATGTATGAATCTATTTTGATGAAATTTCGTATGGGGATATTTTAAGCCCTATTTTAATTCACTCCATGGGAGTCTGGTGATAGAATATTAATTCTTATGAGTATGTTTTAATTTTTGATCCACAAATCATAGCCTTATTTTCCAATGAAAATGTAAACAAAAATAAAATTTAGGAATATTAAATGAAAAAATGTAAAGGCTAACTCTACGTCGTATTAATATCTAAGAGGACTCGAAAAAAAAAAATTGCATCTGACTCTTATTTCCGCTAACTTCTGCGATATTAAAATAACATTCTAATTATTAGGCTTAGTTAGAAAATTTTAATTTTAAACATTGCATTATACTCACTTATTGGCGGCACTTATAGCTATAGGATTGATTAAAGAATTGGCATCAGCGGTCTTGGCTGTGTTCAGGATAAGCGTTCGGGCCGCACCAGTGAAGTACCGCACAAACTTCGTAGACCTTAATAGCGACGACATTTTGTTGCTGCGGATCTTTAAAACATTAAAAATTGAAGTAATTCCGCTTCAATTTAGGGAAGAATCACTGAACTTTTATCAAAACCTATGAGGGCAGCTAGAACTAGCTAAAAAAGAACTTTGAGGTTATTAGTTATGTCACTTGGCATTTCCAGACGGTGTTGCTAGATAACGAATAAAGAACCAGAAAATACAAAAATTATTTTTAGTTAAGCATTTTTCCACATTACATACATTTTAGTGTGTTTAATGCCTCAATGAGGTTATTTCAAAATGGGTCACATTTAAAATGGGTAATGGGGACAAATAATAAAATGGGTCACTGATTGAAAACATCGCATTTTAGGAAATTGGCACTAGAATACTTAGACCATTTTTAACCAATGGTATAAGCTACATAGAATATAACTAAATAAATAGAACCAAAAATTGGAAGTCATGAGATGTGCACAGTGCACCCGTGCGGGTTGGTGGACTCTGTGCACTGTGTTTTTGGTCTGCCGTCGGCGTCGGAATAGTAAAAGTTGCTATTAGATAAACTATATAAGATAGACGATAACAGCTTTCAATGGGTATGGTAGAATCTCTGGGCCGTAGCGTATTTTAAAATTTGCCTTGAGGTTATTTAACAACAAAAAAAGGGAATAGCTCCGCCGCGCTGCGGCAGTGGTACCGCGGCACCAATACAATGAGTGAAGTGTGTGTCAAATTTTAGCATTTCGCATAGATTTCGAAAAACAACCTCCCTCGTATATGTTACATTTCCTTTTATCATTCCTAGAGATGTTATTGAAGTTACTTTGTCGACTTATGCATAAAAGCTTTAGGATAAAAATTATGAACAGCGCGCGAATCGAGCTCAAAAATGTAAGCACCCCACCCCAGATAGGATAGGTTTTCTTTGGACCAATCATACAGATATAAAGTTTCTTTTAGAACTTCATAAAAGTCTCGGAATTCAAAGAATTTGACAGATTTTGCTTTCTTTTTGCAGAGACAGTAAAAATATTTAGTTATTGGATAGACTTTTTAGACTTCTATCTTTGTAATAAGGTCATTTGCACGTCTGTAGGCCCCTATATTATAATGTACTCGGTGTCTGTAGGTGTCTCTTTGATTCAAAGATATTAGCATTATATTACATGATGTTTTAGCCGATTAAAAACTGAACATTGGAAAAAACTATCTTTGCATTGTATAAATTCAATTTCTTAGTATTGTATAATTGCATAGCACACGTGTGAGGATTATGTTGTACATACTTTCTATAAAGCTATTATTTACTGGGTACGTCTTTCATTGACTTGAATGTGCCCTGTTTCCCAAAGTAGGCGATAACGCCCACATGTGGGCGCTGCAGGCCTAACGGGGCGCGATGCGATGGATCCGATGTTTTTTCTGGGCCTAAAGAGACCCAGAAAAAACATCGGAGCGTTGTGTAGAGGCTTGGCGGGCGATTTGTAATTTCATCTACTAGGAGGACTCTTAGACACCGACTAAGCTCTCAACTCTCGACTACAACTTGTGAAAACCAACTAATATTAATTAAGAGATTGCTCAAACTAACTCGGTTCGATATTTCTCTCAGCGTAGTTCATATATCCGTCCTGTTTTATTGAATAAATAAGATAAAAATCATGTCAATCGGTCGCTCCGTTTCGAAATGAAAATAGACACAAACAAACAAATAATAAAAAAGGAACAGACACACTTTCGCATATTAATAGTTATTAGTATTCCTAGATAGGGAATTTTCGTAGATAACAGACCGCGGGCAATCATGTTGTAGTATGTTTTTGTATACCTGTATAAATCGGCTGGTTCATAGAATACTTGTTCTTACTTGTTGAGTACGATTGAGCGTCGAATGAGATAAACGAGTAGAACGGGTACCGATACTTTAACTATACATATATTAGAGTAATTATTTTATAGAAGTGCATTTTTGTCGATAAAAATATTATATTATAATATATTCATTTTTATCGACAATTTTTTCAGTGTGTTTGTAGAACGGTTACCGATACTTCAACTATACTTTTATTAGAGTAGGTATTTATAAAAGTGCATCTGTCGATAAAAATATTATATGTATAGGTACTCATTTTTATCGGCAAATCCACTTTTATTAATAGGTACTCCTAACCCAACACCCCGCGAATGCCAGAAATCTTCTTTTTTCAAGCTGAAGCTCAAACTCATCTCATTTATTTCAACTAAACCAATTACTGGCACTTTTGAAGTGTCAAAGGGTCGGTCAAACGAAAATGAAGCTAGTTGCCCATTCCAAAGCGTAGGTACCTATGGAAAAGAACGGGCAAGAAATTTCACGGACAGTCTTCTAAATCATAACATTGTTATAAAATATTTGATTACATCATTCGTGTTGAAATTAACCATGTGTGAACGATGTAAAAAGACGTGCACGTTAAAACCGTCCGTTATAGAAAACATAAAAACAATTCAGAAATTAAAATAAGCCGTGGCAACTAAGAGATGACCAGTCTCTACTGACGGCGCCCGTTCACGAACAGGACGTATGGATCAGCACCATTCAGGTCAACCATTTTGAAGGGAACTGTCGTGGAGTTGCGGACACCAACCCGTACTACCTATTATAAGAGACCGTAATATCGCTGTTTTGACTGTACTCATCTGCCTATCCTTGCCACAATAATGTTGGGGTCGGCTTCCAGTCTAACCGGATGCAGCTGAGTATCAGTATTTTACATGGAGCGACTGCCTATCTGACGTCGACAACCCCCCGTCTGACAACTGGTTGTCAGACTTTTGGGCTTCTGACGATCCGTAACGACAGTCGTGCTTTCGGCTTAACGTACTTTCCGAGGCACGGACTGTACTATTTTAGGTAGTGAAATATATAATGATTGATAAATGAGGTACTTATAAACACAAACCAAGTAATACGATATATATAAAGGCCTCTTCTGTCAGCCATGGTCTTAATAAAAAATAATAATTAACTATAATTACGTGATTGTTAATGAGATAATCCGTTTTTTTACCATTATCTACTGATAAATTATTTAACGGATGGCTATCATTATCGTTTGTCACGATAATCTGTAAGAATGCAATAGTCAGAGTATCAGTGTTGTACAGGAACGAAAGCGTTTATTCAATTTAATTAATTCACTAAAATCAAATAAACTTCGCAAACAATGGGAAATTGCTGTACAAAACATGATCATTTTAGAGCTGACGACATTATGGACGAAGAATATTTACAGGTCAGAGTAAAAAAAAACAATGAAACAGCCGAAAACAACTGCCGCGTACCTTTGACAGTTTGATTTGGTATGTGGTGTCTAGGTGGCGCCATCTGTCTCAGCTTTACATAATATTCCCGTTTGGTAATTTGACATTGGTCGAATTTCTGGGCAGTTTACCTATTTTAAAATTTTGGGCCAATAAGTTGCATTATTCTTTATGAATAAATAGAAATTAGCGATCGATAAATTAGCCAATGTTATTGTATACATACATACCTATTCGTTGGATAAATATGATGAAGGTAATATTGAGAATTTTTTACTCAGATGACCTATTTTTTTTTGTTGGTGTCTTCTTTTTTCACTCGTACAGCACTACAATTTGCGCACGAACCGCATGAAATCATTCCCAATTTTCCCAAACACCCCCAACACCAAACAGGCCAGCAAAACTTGACATACGGCGAGTTAGGGAACTATAATAAGTGAGTGTACTGGATTTGACGCAAGGTTGACATTATCCGATGCAAGCAGCGCCTCCGTATAATCTAAAAATAAAGTCATGTGGCTGTCTTTACCGGCGTCCTGCTGTCAACTTGTGACAGCTGTCAGTTGTTTTGTTAATTCCCCGGCTTAGGGTATTAGTGTTCTGTGGTTAATTCAGTCACCAGGCTTGTAACACGAGTTCACACGACGCAATTTTACCTGGCGCGGGATTCGGCACAGTAGTTTTCGAACAGAAGGTTCAGCCGGTTGATATTAAAACCACTAAAAATATCCTATATTAAAGAAATAAACAATCTACAACAAAAACATAAAAATGGTGAGTTTTAAAATTGTTTACTTCCTTTGACTTTGGTTTGACCTTTCGTGTTGTTGCGGGTTTTCTCTATCAATAATGATGATTGTTACGTCTATTCATGTATTTATTGATATGTAATAATAAAAAAAAGGAATGACTGGATAGGCACGACTTCCTTAATCAATTCGCAGGCTGGCTTTAGGTCAAAGAGTACTAAAATCGTTAGGTTAACTTATCCTAGTCTATAAATTACAGGTTTTGTTGAAAAAACAACATCCATCGCTAAAGCTACTCTAACGTTAATTTATTGAATTTGGCATAACCAATCTCTTAAAAGTTAATTTTAATTATAAGTTCTCATCGTATCCTTAACTTTTTAATTTGATTATCCTTTGTAACCATGGTAACATTAGCCTGGTCAACTCTTTGGCAGTGATCTTGTTTTGTACCTATTACATAATAAAAACATTGGCACAAACATGAACACTGATGGAGTTAGTATTATATTTATGTTGGAAAGAGCTCAAGTTTCTAAATGTAGAAAACTTTCTATTTATTTTGGAAATATGTGGGTAGTTGGGGCAAAAATAAATTTCTATGGACTGAAAGTAGGAATTTATAGGATTCTGTTATCTTCCTCCAATGGTTTATGACAGTCCACAAGGGAAAATTGTTATTTAGTTGCCAAAAAATTATTCAATTTCAACTCAAAATATTGATGCTTCAACAGACTTGAATGGTTATTTAGATCATGCTACAATAAACTAGAAACTTGAAGCTACATTGTATTCTTTGTTCATTTTCAGCCTGAACCTGTTAAAGTTGTTGTCACCGGTGCTGCAGGCCAGATCGCCTACTCTCTGATCTACCAGATTGCATCTGGTGCCGTGTTCGGCCCCAGCCAGCCTGTGTACCTGCACCTTCTTGATATCGCCCCCATGATGGGAGTCCTTGAGGGTGTAGTCATGGAGCTAGCTGACTGTGCTCTGCCCCTGCTGACTGGAGTATTGCCAACTTTCAAGCCTGAGGAAGCATTTAAAGATGTTGTTGCTGCATTCCTAGTTGGTGCCATGCCCAGGAAAGAGGGCATGGAAAGGAAAGATCTTCTCGCTGCCAATGTTCGCATTTTCAAGGAACAAGGTCAAGCCATGGACAAAGTTGCCCGCAAGGATGTGAAAGTCCTCGTTGTTGGCAACCCAGCCAACACAAATGCTCTCATTTGCTCTAAGTATGCTCCTTCCATTCCTAAAGAGAACTTCACAGCAATGACTCGTCTCGACCAGAACCGTGCCCAGTCTCAGTTGGCAGCTAAACTTGGTGTCCCTGTGCAGAATGTTAAGAATGTTATTATTTGGGGTAACCACTCATCCACTCAATTCCCAGATGCGTCCAATGCTGTCGTGACTGTTGGTGGTGCAGAGAAACCTGTGCCGGCTGTTGTCAATGATGATACCTACTTGAATTCTACCTTTGTCACAACTGTGCAGAAGCGTGGTGCTGCCGTCATTGCCGCAAGAAAGATGTCCTCAGCTCTTTCTGCAGCGAAAGCCGCCTCTGATCACATGAGGGATTGGTTCTTGGGTACCGGAGACCGCTGGGTGAGCATGGGTGTTGTCTCTGATGGCTCATACGGTACACCCCGTGACGTCGTATTCTCATTCCCGGTCACGACCTCCAATGGCCAGTGGCAGATCGTTCAGGGTCTGACTATCTCTGCCTTCGCTCGCCAAATGCTTGACGCTACGGGCAAGGAGCTCTCTGAAGAAAAGCAGGAGGCCTTGGATGTCTGCAAGGATTGACCTAGCATATTAATGGAACTATAAGCAATATAATAGCATTAGATTATACATATGTACAATCTGTAGCCGCTACAATATTATTTTATTATCACAGAAAACGGCTTATATAACTGTGGTCACACACTTCAAGGTCAGAATAATGAATCTGTCCAATTTTTCATATCTAACTCACAAAAACTGCTTTATTGGTTAGGCATTTCTTTATTATGGTTCTGAAAAAACTGTTTTTTATTTTCATATTTAAAAGCATTTATATTATATAAAAATTATGTCATATTTTTGAGACTTTTATTTTACTGTATTGCATTTGTATCATAATAAAATATTGTCTATTCTGTTATCATGTTTTCTGTTAGTTATAAATTGATATCACTCATTGCTTGATGAAGGTCACTGTAAATAAAGATTATTGTTACTATACCATGTATACATGATTTATGTATCATACGTGCGGCCTTACACCTTAGCCTGCGACTCTGCATTATTCTTATGAATCCATTACTTAACTCTGAAAGTTATGCGACCGACGAAATTCTGATTACCGGTTGTGGCTATGTGTGGTCCTCCTCAAATGCCCAGTATGGGGCATTGATCCAAAAGTGGGTTGGGAAATTTGGGATGAGATTGAAAATGTGATTTTATACTTTAGTCAGACAGGTAAAAGAGAATAGATATTTAATTTAAAGGACCTTGGGATTGGGAACCTCGACGTTACATATTATGTAAAATTGTAAATGAACAACTCATACAATAGATAGGTGACTATTATTAGAAAAATTATAATTTATACAAAACCCCCTATTGTATGTACAAACGTCGAGTTTCATCGACCTGCGGCTGCGGCTGTTGAATATCGTTAATTATAATATTCTCGTAGTTTCTAGATCTAGATTCACAATTTCATATGACCCGAGTGTTACGTCATATACCTATATCTCGCTGATTGTTTTTGATAAATTAACGTAAAGATAAGTACGTACCTACGTAGGTAATGAGTTTTTGTCTATTATTATAGTATCGTGACCAAATTTATAATGGAATTTTGAAAGCGAATCTTAGGTGATAAGTAACACCATAGTACCTACCTATCTTAATGCAGACAAAATGGATTCTCTTGTGAGATAAGAACAGCAAACTGCATTCACCAATCTATTTTCAAACCATAGTGAATATTGATCATGAAAATATTTCCGCATGGCCAGTCATTGTAACGATAGAGTCCAGCCAATGTATTCTGTTAAATCTCACCATGAAAACTTAGGTGGAGGTAGCTGTTAGTAGTGTCAATCATTAGCATCAGAATGGCAGCTCAATTCAAGTTCACTTCACCTAAGTAAAGTTGTCACGGAGAATTTTTTTTACAGAATAGTTCGGCAGTGCCTGGAGCAAGAACGGCATATAAAGCAAAAATAATATTGAAAGACCATACCACGAAGGTTGCTACAGCCTTCGACTCCTTTAAGTAATTGGGACTCTTGGCGACCTTCTAGTAATTGGGAGGCCCAGGCCCCAGAGAGTTCAGTGTAGCGGTATCTACAACGCCACATGCGAACAACGCGTCATACTGACGTCACGCAAATCCTGCATCTCGCAAGCAGAGTTTACCGCACAATTAGCATAAGTAGATACAATTTCCCAACATCAATCGCTGGGCAATTGCCCGCCAGACACAACACCCGTCTGGTCGGAGGATTCGCCCTTTTCTATGGAGGTTGAGTGAACTTTACACCCTGTTCCTCATGCCTCCAAACTGGTGACCCCGAGTATGAACGTCAGCGCAGCCTTCGTGCAAACACTTCAGCGTGACGTCATCATCATCACTCCCGCAAGCTTCAGCAGCAAGTCACCCAGCCAGCCAGCATCCACGGCTTCAACGGGTATCCTGACCACCAGCATGCAGCGTCCGCGCATACCTGGTCATCACCCTCAGCCTCATCAACAACCTTGGCACAGCACATTGCACTTTCGGCCGGTCAACAAGCAGAGCACCCTCTCCTGGTCGACGCAGCAGCCAGCCTCAACCCGGCGCTGTACGACACCGTGTAATTGCCCGCCAGACACAACACCCACCCGTCTGGTCGGAGGATCCTCCGTTTTCTATGGAGGTTGAGTGAACTTTACACCCTGTTCCTCATGCCTCCAAAACAGTATCTAATGGGAGTACAATTATTAGTAGGTAGCTGAATACTTTTTATAACACATTCGCTCGTAAAGGGTCTCTTATTTCACCACTTTCAATATCGTATTGTATCTCATTTACGTACTTGTGCGTTATTGTAATGTAAAAAGCACGAGTTTATAATAAGGTACACACGGCTACACATCAAGCTATGCAAAACCAGTATTGGCTGACCGTTCATTGTGAGAAAATATCATACAAAGTGAGGCCAAGACAAACTGGTTTTGTATAGCTTGACTTGTAGCCGTGCGTACCTGAAACGCGCGATTTATCAAGATGCTGCTACGTCTAAAACGACCGGTACTTTTTTAAATCTTAGCAAAGAGTTTTTAATGTAGGTACTAATACGTACTTTTAATAACGTTTTCAAAGTGGCCCGTCAATCTGACTTTTGGATGGCAGGACCACTACACTCCAGCTGTAATGAGGAGCCATGTAGTGTAGCTCAAGAATTGGTACCTAAGCAAATATCAATTACGGATGAATTCAAAATTGATTGAATAAAAGCTTCAACCAATTTAGATATATTGGCATTTCAATGTTTTTTTGCATGTTTAACCCTTTCATTTCCACATCTGTTTTGATGAAGTGAAATGTAAACTTTCTTCAGCATTTCAGTTACAGTCGTAACTAACCCTAACCTAGGTCGTCCAATTCTTCAATTTAAAATGGAATGTGTTTTGTTTCTGCATGTAAGTTTATTCAATTAGTAATTAGTTTTAACTAACTAAGTCTAAGTTAATTTAATTACCTTTTAAGCACTTTTTGCATGGAACATCATTCCATTCTGTATCTGGAGAAGGGCGTTGTTAGCTGCGCTACAGTTTATACTTTTGCAGCTATCATCGTTTTACTTGTTACCATTGCTTGTTACTTATTCTTGTATTATTGTTCCAAAATAAACTTTTATTACTTTATTACTATTATAGTCATGTAGGATATTAGGTAGGACAATTTAACTAACCCGTTCAACGAAACAGTATCTTTTACTTTTGACAATAAGGTATAATAAGTAACAAAACAGTTACCTATGTACGGTCACCAAAGGAGATAAGTAACCAGGGTCGTCGGATATTGTTGAAGTTTAGTAAGAAACCGATGGATGTTTTCGAATAAAATTTAGTTTAATTAAAAGAAAACAAACAGTTCATTTGTCAAATTAAATTTCATTCGAAAACATCCATTGGTTCAACTATAGGTATCCGACGACACTGGTTACTTATCTCTTTTGGTGACTGTACTTTAACACAAAATAATAATAATAACATTTCACACAGCGCCATCTAGTCCCAAGCTAAGCAACCTAATGCTTGTTATGGTAACAAGATGGCTGATAAACTACTTATATACATTTTTTTTTTTTGTAAATACATACATATTATAGATAGATAAAACACCCAGACTCGGAACAAATACATGTAGGACTTACAAATATTTGTTCTGTGCGGGAATCGAACCCGCGACACGCAGCGCAGCAGTCCGATCGCTCAGCCACTGCGCTAACCGTGTTGTCATAATGGTCTAAGAGGAATCGCGGTTTTGTAGTTTCTTTTCACAAGATGGCGCTTTACGTTTACGTCACGTTTTTGCCGCTGTCGAATGACCATCGTGAATTTCCGTAAAAAATTCATACTTACCGTGCGATACCGTGATTAATAAGGCAGGCCCAGGGCGAGGCGTTCGTCTGTACATAAGGTCCTCATTCATGGTTCGGAAAATTGGAACATAATAAATTGACCTAAAGATTATTTTGGACAAAATAAAACAAAATAATCTTTTGTATCGATTCAGTTCAGCGTATCGATACGTATCGCAACCAATCGTATCGATTCAGCGAAATATCGCAACGTCTTGTGTCGATACATACGATATTTATCCGTTTTTTAACCAGGTTAAAATAAAACAAAAGTATTAGTTCGAACTTTCGAAGAGTGAAAAAAAAAATATTTTCTTATAAATGGAAGTATTACAATATTTTACAATTGCCATTGAGAGGCGGTAACGCTACGTAAAAACAAGTCTAGACAGGCGTTGCGGATTCAAGCGATTGCGTCTATCTGAAAGTGTGTTTCCGGCTAGTGGAAACAAGCGTTCAGATGGCACTGAAGTCGCATCAAGCTACTACAATCTGTCAAATTTCTTTAATAGATTTTCAACTTTATCACTAAAGCATTAAGGTTCAAGGTTGATTGCGAAAATTTGACAGTTTCGGGCAGCTTGACCTACTGGCGTCTGTACATTTAAAGTGTCATCCATGCCTTCCCTAGGTACATTTTTTGAAACCAACTGTTTGTGGAACTTCCATTTATTATTGCTTTGTTGTGTCGATGAATCGTCTGTTTCTTGATATTCACTAGACGAAGTAGAAGGTGTGGCAACAGTTGACTTTAAACTAAATATATCATTTAAAGCTTTAGCACAAGCCTGAGCATCTGTGAAATAATTTTTTTTGAACCTGGGATCGATATGTCGATGCGTATTGTATGGTCGTGTATCGATACAAAATATCGATATATCGCATTGCTATGTATCGATACAGCATAATATCGATTTATATCGCTCATCTCTAAATTGACCATACATTATTCTCAATCAGTAGTCTCGAACCTACCGATTTTTCGGTATTTCTACCGATATGGGCTCTGTTCCACCGAAATATAACGATTTTTCTACGATTTCCGAGTAAACATGGAAATTCTCCCGATTTTTCTTTGACGGCACGGTTGGCGCAGTGGTTAAGCGATTGACTGCTGCGCTGCGTGTCGCGGGTTCGATTCCCGCACGGAACAAATATTTGTATGACCTACATGTATTTGTTCCGAGTCTGGGTGTTTTTCTATCTATAATATGTATGTATTTACAAAAAAAAAAAAAAAATGTATATAAGTAGTTTATCAGCCATCTTGTTACCATAACACAAGCATTAGGTTGCTTAGCTTGGGACTAGATGGCGCTGTGTGAAATGTCCAGGGATATTATATTTATATATTTTCTACCGATTTTACACTTTTAAGTTGGCAACTCTTTTCATTTAAGTTTAATGTTACGGGTAGACAGTATACTATTGTAGTCTTTGGTTACGGGGAAGAATAGTAAGTATGGATGGACCTAGTGCAGAATGTTCCATATATTTTGGGGAATACCCTGTGTCCTACAACTCGTAGGCTGTCTACTGAATCAATCACTGGTCTATTACATGCAAAACGACTTTTTAATTCAGCTAATTGTTATGATTTTGAAATTAATTCGAAGATGACCGCGGCTATGGCCAAAGAATATTGGAATAAAAAATAATTATACTTAAGTATGATTGTTATAAATTAGTCTGTAAGATTTTTTTTCAATAAATAAACGAATTTTATTGAATATTGTATTTTTATTGTCAAATACCGATTTTGGGTACAATAATATACCGATTCTAGCTGGCAGCTCTACCGATCTCGCTCTATGACATTCGAGTCGAGACCACTCAGTTCTAAATAGGTGAGGTTTCGGAAGAGAGTTTAGGCGTGACAACACGAGGAAAATGTCCCGGGTTGTCACAAACACCGTCTTGATACATAGACTTCTTATATTTCTGGTTTAAGAAGGTTACCACGGAAGAAGAAGTCTATTCTATCTAAAGAGGTGTTGAATTTGTTGTAGGTATAGAATAAAATGTATGTTTAATATATAATAAACACTAGATTTATATTATTTTAGAACGGTACAGCTCCATTATGTAACTATTAACATGTAAATAATATATTTTTGTCCATTTCTGTGTTAGTAGGTAGTTAAGTAATAATTAGGTATTTACTTTATTTTTACTATAAAAATGTAAATAATTAAGTTTATTAGTTATTAAGTTGCAATTCTTTACCTATATTTTAGTATGTATTTCGTCAAGTATTAGTTATATATTTCGTCATGAAAATAGAAACAAGAATTGCCGAAAAATACTATTTCTGTCAAAATGCAACGAACACACCAACTAGTTGCAAGCTTCTGAACTGCAAATCGATTCTGTAAAAATCTCACCGTGAAAATTGAAATTGTAAAGTGAGCTGTCAATAGTGTCAATCCCTTAGCGTAAGTTGGAACGACAGCTCACTCCACGCTCACTTCACCCAGTCCTGTGAAACTCCGAACAAATTATTTTTGTAGGGAATTTGTAACCTTCTTTAGCCAACATTCAGAAACACACGTCAGAGTACTCAGGATAACCAACATTATGTTATGAAAGTCAACAAAAGTCAACTAACTAAACAAACATGTCTGCCGTCGCATCATGTTCGTTTTGTGATTTTTCTGTTTGTTTTTTCATTTTTCTGTAGGATTTTGGAATATAACATAGCAGAATAATTTCTGTGATTGTATATACAACTTTGAGACGAGTACCTGTTCCTCTGTATCATCCTCACATAGTTTTAACGAGATATACACTTTTAGTGATAGTGACTCTTGCGAGATAATTGACTCTTATTGTTATTTTACTATTTATCTAGACAGTGACTATTAAGTTTGTGAATCAACATGGATAAGGGTCACAGAAGATGTAAAATTTGCGGTGTCAAGGAGGCCTGGTATACTGAAAATAAGTTGCTTTTTTCCAAGTTCCCTCTGGATCCAACCTGGTGAGTACCGATACCGATCTTATGCCCAAATAGCACTACCTAATTGTAAATTAATAGCATCATTCAAATTCTGTAATATGATCCTCGAGCCATCAATCAAGATGAGCTGAAACTCTAATGAAGAACAAGAAGCAAAGCTTTAGCTTTATATGTTAAAAACCGACCCTTCTTGCAAACCTCATGCTGTGAGAATAGGCGACCCTTCAAGTAAACTTCACTTTTGTTTAACACATCACATTTTATTATGTACTTCCCATATCAAACCAATAATAACTTATCTATCAAAATAAGGTCACACAAAACTAAACATCTAACATAATATATATAACTCCATTCGACTCCTAGACCTGAGACACCCCTTTCGAATCTATTCCAAACTGCTTCATGACAACATAATCTTTTTATAAACCATAGACATAAAACCTGCCAGTAATTCAATAACATAAAATTCTATTAAGCTACTATTACAACATCCCCTCTGAATTTTATGTTTCTTACAATTAGAATAACATCTCTTATATAACTCCCATCAACTCATTAAACAAAATAAAACCCAGCTTAATTAACCCACCCAACATAACTAAATACAACAAACAAACTTTTGAATTAATTAGTCTAAACACCTTACTTAACTAACTTAAACATTAAACATTTCAAATTAATTCTCAAACAACCTTATATTCTAATAAACCTACATAACTCATCACATTACAGAATGTCCTTTACGTATCACTCACTATACACTGTCTCAATCTCAAAAACTTTGTTCTGTCCAGTGGTTTAGTTAATATATCTGCCAAATTATTTTTAGTCGAACAATAATGAATTTCCAACAAATTCTTATCTATTTTTTCCTTAATGAAATGATATTTAACATCAATATGTTTGCTTCTTCTATTCAAAATTCCATTTTTAATCAATACTATAGCCGATTGATTATCAACAAACAACTGTGTTTTTGGTAATTTATTTGTCAACTCGTAGATCAAACTCTGAATGTATAATAGGTCTTTAATACACTCGGCTGCAGAAATATATTCAGCCTCAGTACTGGAAAGAGCAGTGACTGACTGTTTACGTGAACACCAATGAATTGGACCACCACCATAAAATATAATAAAACCAGTCGTACTTTTTCTAGTATCAGGATCACCTGCAAAGTCTGCATCACAATACGCTTTTAAAGTTAAATCGTTACCACGAACATACTGTATACCACTGCTAACTGTATTTTTAATATACCTAAAAAGGTTCTTAATATTTGTAAAATCATTCAAGTTAGGATGTTCTTGATGTCTACTACAATAACCAACATGAAAAGCCAGATCCAGTCTTGTTTTATTAACCAAATACAACAATGAACCAATCAATTGTCTATATCGATGCACATCATCAACTCCCACTTTCCCCTCTTGATGTGTATCGACTAAAATATCTGGATGACTACTATCTTTTAAGCTTTCATATTTAAACTTTTTTTAACGCACATGGATCTGATTTTAATTGTAAAAAACCCATTTTTTTCAAAAATTCCGTTAATCTCTTGTTCCACATAAGTGGTGCTTGTTTCAATCCATACAAACTCTTCTTTAATTTACATACTTTATTCTCTCTATCTTTTATATCATATCCTAAAGGTATTTCCATAAAAATATCCTCATTTAATTCTCCATATAAAAATGCTGTCTTTACATCAAATTGCTTAATTTTAAAACCTTTTTGAGCTGCAATCGCCAACAACAACCTAACACTAGTAGTATTTACCACCGGACTATATGTCTCCTTATAATCAATATTGTATTTTTGTAAAAAACCTCTCGCCACTAATCTAGCCTTATATCTTCCACCAGGCTTTATAGTAAATATCCATTTACTCGAAATTACTTTCCTATTATTTGCTTCACACTTGTTAACGATTTCCCAAGTCTTGTTTCTCTCTAAGGAATCTTTTTCCTCATTCATTGCTTGTTTCCATAAATCTTTATCAAAACTATTAAAAACATCTGTATAAGTCAAAAACGAAGTCTCTAAATCATAATCTTTCAACCTAGATGGCAATTTCCTTTCTCTATTCGGTAAAATCCGCAATCCATCATTAATAACTGGTTCAATTGCATCCTCAAACTCATCACTAATCTCAACTACTGTATCATCTCTAACTTCCCCTCTCAAACTATTATTTTCTTCAACACCAACTATGTCTTCAACACTATCTTCAAAAATCTCATTATCTTCATCACCAACTCCAACTATAACATCTTCAATACTGCCTTCAAAAACCTCAGCATCTTCATTACTAACTTCACCTCTATTTTCAAAAACTACTTTATCACCAACAACTCCATCACCACTATCATTACAAAAATCATCACCACCTTCACCACGAAAATCATCACCACCTTCACCACGAAAACCATTACCACCAATATCGACACTAACCTTTTTAAATAAATTTTCTAAATCACACTGTTTCACTCTACAATTACACATTTTCAAATAATCTGCAACATCACTCTTATTATTATTAAACACCACATCTCTCGAATAAACAATTCTAAAACTTGAAGGATCCCATATCTTATAACCGTTGTTAGTAAACCCTACTAAGAGCCCTTTGCTACTCCTGGAGTCAAGTTTATGTAACTGAAAATTATTTTTATAATATGCTAAAGATCCAAAAATGTTCAAATGTTTTAAACTAGGTATTCTATTAAACCACATTTCAGCTGGTGTTTTTACATTTATTGTATTTGCACTTCTGTTCAATAAATAAGCAGAAGTTAAAACGGCTTCACCCCATAATACATGTGGTAGCTGCATATCAAAAAGCAACGCTCTGGTTCGTTCCATTAATGACCTGTTTAATCGTTCAGCTTTACCGTTCAGCTGAGGAGTATAAGGAATAGTGTAATCAATATTAATACCTTTGTTACTACAATACATTTTAAATTGTTTGCTAGTATATTCACCCCCATTATCACATCTGAATGTTTTAACTGTTGTTTTAAAATGATTTTCCGCCAAATTAATATAATTAGTTATTTTAGAAAACGCCTCGTTTTTATTTTTGATTAGAAAAACTTTAACAAAATGAGTATAATCATCCAAGAACGTAATAAAATATTTGTAACCATCCCATGTTTCTGTTTCAATAGGACCACAAATATCACTATGAATAATTTCTAAAGGCTTACTAGCTCTGTGTCTATTTGTTTTAAAAGATTTCCTACATAATTTTGACTGTGTGCAGACTTCACAGATGTCAATCTCCTTTACCAGGCCTCTATCTATACCACGGACAAGATCCTTTGTCCTGTTAATAGGTACATGACCTAATGCACGATGCCAGAAATCAGCATTTATTTGACAAATGTTTACTGACCTTGAACATATGACTGGCTTGGTTTTAATATTCAAGTAATACAGACCGTCTTGCTTCAATTCACCGACCTCTATACATTCAGAGCCCTCACTTACGATATGACATCTCGTTCTGAAAAATTTTAGTAAATAATTATCATCAGCTAAGCTAGATACAGATATTAAGTTCTTCTTGAGTTGGGGAACACATAAAACATCTTTGAAAGTAATGTTTTCCGTATAAATGTTGCCCATAGTGTTGACATGGTGAATATTTCCATCTGCAGTCATAATTTTATAATTAATCTTCTTTGTATCTTTAAGATAACTATCGGATGTCACAATATGACTGCTGGTGCCTGAATCAATTACAAATTCAACCTCTGTTTCTGCACTATTATTTGCAAAGTTACATACATTTTGCTTTAGGCAGAACTTTGTGAAATGCGAGTCATTCTTACAGTTCACACAGTTAAACTTTATGTTACAATCTGCATGTCTGTGTCCACTCTTCATGCATTTATAGCATTGAGCTATGTTGTTATTAGCTTTTCCGTCACCAGTTATTGTTCTGCAGAATCTTGCAATATGTCCCTTCTTACCGCATTTAAAACAACTCCTTACATGAAAACTGTTTCCAGTATGTTCTGCATTGTCAGATGTTGTAGGTTTTTGATCTTCAAAATTATGTGTAGATTCTCGTCTCATCCTTATTTCCAAATTTAATCTTGATATTAAGTTAATCAAATTTTTCTCTGCTGATGCTGTACATTCCCAAGCTGTTCTAAAATGATATAGTTTCTCTGGTAAATTTGAAAGAATTTTTGACATTATTTCTTTATCATCAAACTTGTATCCTAAATTTCTTATTCTTGTCGCTTTATGTTCAACTTCTGCTATGTCCGTCATCAAATCTTTGTTTTCGAATTTAAATTTATAATATTCCTCTAATAAATGTGAAATTTGAGTATCTTCATGTCCTAGAAATAGTAGATCAAATTTTTCCAAAATTTCCTTGGTTGTTGTGCAATTAATTGCATATACCATATATTTGTCGCTAATAGCGCATATAATCATTAATTTAGCTTTTGCATCCTTTTTATTAAAATCTTTCTTTGTTACCGCGTCGTTATCCAAAACAGAATCGAGCTCCTTAGCTGTCAAAAATAGCAATAATTTTTGTTTCCATAACAAGTATTCTGACTCGTTTGTCAGTTTTGACAACTTTAAATCGTCAGTCATTTTTGCGAATTTTTTAAACAATTTCTTTTTGAATTTTAACTTTTACTCCAAAACATTTTCTTGGGCTCTTCTTTTGTTGTTTCTCACAACATGAGCTCTAGCCCATTACCTGTTAAAAACCGACCCTTCTTGCAAACCTCATGCTGTGAGAATAGGCGACCCTTCAAGTAAACTTCACTTTTGTTTAACACATCACATTTTATTATGTACTTCCCATATCAAACCAATAATAACTTATCTATCAAAATAAGGTCACACAAAACTAAACATCTAACATAATATATATAACTCCATTCGACTCCTAGACCTGAGACACCCCTTTCGAATCTATTCCAAACTGCTTCATGACAACATAATCTTTTTATAAACCATAGACATAAAACCTGCCAGTAATTCAATAACATAAAATTCTATTAAGCTACTATTACAACAATCTTATGCCCAAATAGCACTACCTAATTGTAAATTAATAGCATCATTCAAATTCTGTAATATGATCCTCGAGCCATCAATCAAGATGAGCTGAAACTCTAATGAAGAAATGGTTTAAAATTTTTGTGCTTACAGTAATACTTATTGTACAAGTTGTATTGCTGAGCATGAGGGGAGGGCAAACTATTATAGAGTTTTTCCAACAGAAATTTCTTAGTAGCAGCCCGGAGTATGGATTTGTTCCCCGTTGATAGCAATAGAATCGCCCTCTATTATATGGGACTTTAATAGTATAATTAACTGGCGAAATGTGGGTGTACTACAGGTACACCTCTGCCCAACCCTTCGGGGAAACAAGGCGTGATGTTTTGTTATGTAATACTTGTCTTACATTGTAATCTAATTTAGTCTAAGTGGTTATCATTCCACTTAAAATTGCAACTCAAAAATTGAAATTCGCAAAAATTAATGCAACTGATATGCTATATAACTTAGTTTTTAAGTTGGACTAATACCTACATAAATGAAGTAGTTTCATTATAATCTATTAAGCTTTTCGCATGTGATGATGTTACAAAGAAATAGACACACAGATAGAAAGAAATTCTCAAATTGTTTGAGTTAATTTGTTCTCTATTGCTCTTTTCAAATAGAAAATATGCCTGCATTTTATATGCGGGGAAATGTTTACAAGTCTCATCAAATAATTTGCTTATATTTCTTTTTTAATCTTTACAGATTTAACACCAAGAGAACAGCAGTTGATGGAGCAATTAAGAAGAACTAAATGCAGCCTCAAGACATCCCTGCATCTTACCAACTTATTCTGGTTAATGCGCTGGCATTGCCTTCTGACCAACAGAAGAGCCAGCCGGTCGAACATTGCATTTTTTAGTTTATTTTTGTGCTCTTCACATAATTATTATAAAAGAAGTATCACAGTTGGCGATAAATATTGTGGTTGTTAATTGGCAAATATTTGAAGAATGCAGACACGGCAACATTTCATTTTCAAATATTTTAGAGGCTGCCTCAACAAACATACACAGGTTTTTTGTGGGATATGTTAGAGATAGAGTCTCTGGCCACCATTCTCATAATTTTATGTAATTAAACATAGGGTCATCGCCGGGATCCTCAACCTTCAAGCATTTTTCACAAATAGCACATTTATAAGTTTTTTAAATGATTGAAGCTATGGGGTTGCTGCTCCATTTCTGTTAAATTTGTTTCCATAGCCTCAAACTGACATATGAACATACTGTAATATTATTATCAATGATAAATAAAGTGCATCATCCTCCTACCCTTACCCCAATATAAAATAGATGATAAATAAAGATAGGATTCTATAGGAGATTGAATATAAAAAAACCAGTAAAAGTTTTTTTTTCTTAAGTTTCTTATTTATCATCTATTTTCCTCACTGATACCGAAGTAAATGGACACATTACCAATGTTGCTTGATAATTTATATAAATTAATAAATGCTGAAATCATATAAACCTGTTTTATTTCAAAATAAATTAGTTTTGGAGCCTGATTATTAGCTGCATTAGAATGCATTTTGTCGATATCGATATATAATGCATTTTATCGATATCGATAAGTTTATTGGTACGTTGCGCATCCCTATTTATAACAGTTCTACCCTTCAAGGTCATGATTGTCACTGTCAAAGTTGTCAATGCTACCTATAGTTTTCATGTTGGTAGCTATGTTTTTTTGTATAAGGTTGGCTAAAGAAGGTTAACAATTCTCTCAAACTGAATGTTCTAAGTTCCGTCTCTTAAAAGGTTACATGCTCTGTGGTCGGGACTATACGGTTGACAATAAAAAAATATTTGAATGTTTTCATGTGTATTTGAATTGTTTTTAAACTATAATTTCGAGCCTGAGTGATAATATCTATCACAATGGATACGACGACGGGTATAAAACCTAAGTCAATGGCTGAATTGCTACCCTGGCTTAGCGGTAAGTCAAATTTGTTTACTCGCCAAAGTTATAACTAGAAATATCTCTAGTTCTTTGAAGCTAGGTAAGAAGACTTTTAGAAGACAAACAAAATGTATAAGTATTGTTTATTTTCTAGGTATCCTGCCCAAAGACAGTATGCAGACTTTGACTGCAAAGAAGCAGCCTCGCCGTACAATTGTAAACACTCGCACGAATGTGAAGATTTTAAAGCCTTTAACCATCGCGGAAATGAGAGCTGATCTCTTATGTAAGTAAACAAACGATGAAAACAAGGCCGCTAGGTTTACAATTAATGTTTTGTATAGTATTAATAATAATCCGCCTATAATGTTCCTATTGATGGGACAGAGGCCTCTTGGTGACAGGAAGTGGGCCGTAATCCACCACACCGGCCCTGTGTGGGTATGGTATTAAGTACCAATTTGTATTTAATTTCTTACGTACCATACTGTCTTTTCTACTATAGGTAATATGGGCTGGTGTCCGCAACTCCACGAAAATGTGCACATATTGCGTACGGGTGGAAAAATCGATCATTCGATCCACCCCAGCTCCTCAAGGAAGGCCAGCAATGCCTTGATGTTACTGACCGTCTCACGTAGGGTACCTGGGTTACAGAAGTACTTTGCCCTGTACGTGGCGACCACCGGGCAGTTTAGCAGCTCATGCGCTGCTGTCTCGTCTTCCTTCATGCAAACCCTGCACAGCAGACTGTCCGTTACTCCC
This sequence comes from Apamea anceps, assembly GCA_951799955.1. Taxonomy (NCBI): domain Eukaryota; kingdom Metazoa; phylum Arthropoda; class Insecta; order Lepidoptera; family Noctuidae; genus Apamea; species Apamea anceps. The sequence continues at coordinate 16,419,831 of OX637506.1, forward strand.
TATGACATAGAAGTGTTTGTTAAATGACCCATGGCCAGTTAAAGCTGCAGTAACTGTACACAGCTTATGAGGGGGCCATCAATTGTGGAAAGTGCTTCCTTGGTCTGCCTACATTTGCCTAGCTCTATCCAAAGTTTGTTGTGTTGGTCTCTGGTGTGTTTTCTTACCATGCTTCTAATATTCAATGTCTGTTTCAGCCCTAAGAGTACAGTCTCCCAGGAGAGTCGCCCCGGGCGCCACAAGCTCTAAGAAGAAGAATTGGAATTCATCAGTTAAAGTTGACAAAACAGTGAGCCACACAGCCACAGCCAATGGGAAAATGAAACACAATCCCGTCAGAAAAGTGCTTAATTTTCAACCACCCAAACCTAAAGTATGTATTGTATTCATTTGTAATTGGCTTTCAGGTGACTATGATTTCCTTTTGTGTTTGTTTTTATTAGCTGTAAGTCCTTCATGTACTAAAATAAAATAAAATAAAAATAAATAAATAAATTAGTTGTATTGATAAACTATGTACCTATATTAATTTCATAGTCGCCGTTTTCATAGTTATTACAGCTCCGATTGGTAGTTTCAAGCAAAGAGAAATTAAACTGTTTTCTATGAAAGAAAAATGTGTTTATTGGTATTACAGCAAAAAAATACACTTTTCAACTACAAAAAAAATTATTATTCTAAAGGGCGTTATGTCATAATGTCAGATGACAACGCAAGGTGTACCACCTGACGCTGATTTTCAGCTACAACCCATGAGTGCCATATGCTGGAATAATAAACACAGAAGTGTGTGTCCATTTGTTCAAAGTATTCGCCATTTTAATCTTGTTTTCTATTGATTACAGCCTGTAAGCAACATTAGAGCTACAATGGCTCCGGAATCACCAAAGTTCACGAAGACTGAATTCAGACCCAAGAAGTCTCTATTTGTATTTCAAGGTAATTGAAAGTTTTAATTTCTTGAATAACTTCATCATCATCACCCACAGCCTGCGTTCAGCCATTGCTGAGTATAGGCCTCTATTCAGGCCATCATTCAGGTTGGAAGCAATGTTGTCCGTCCATCTCACCGCCAATGCGCAAATAACTTGAATAACTTACTGTTACCTATAATATTTTTGTATATCACTAATACCCAATTTATTTCAGCTCGTACCAATGTGAGAATAAGTGGCATAAACAACATAGCTCAAACACCAGTTGTGAATAAGCCCATCAAAAGTCGGATGACACTAGCTAATAAAGAGAATTTCTCCAATCTGGTAAGCAAAACTGGTATCAAGAAGTTTCTTCCTCCACCAAAAACTTTGATAAAGAAAAGGTTGATCCCTGTTATACCTGACACTCCCATGTCCAATGAATCTTGGAAGTCCAGCTGTGACGCTAGCTTCTTACAAAAAGAGAAGGAGATAAACGATGCAGAAGAAAAAGTTAAAGCTATAGCAGAGGAGCCAACACTAGAGAACATAGCTGCAGTCACACCACCAGCGTCCACTCCATTTAAAGAGTATAGAAATGTTCAAGAATATTTCAACCACTCCAGTGAATTGGAAAGTTCTGCACTCTACCATGATAACACCATCATGAGCTTCGAGAAACCTGCTGATACTAAAGTGAACAACAAGAGAGAAGAAAGTGTCATCGTCTCATTATGTGAACTACTTAACAAAGCGTCTGTTGCTAACTCAGGGAAAATGAGCACTGAACTTGAGGATTTATTACAGATTGAAAAACAGACTGAACAAAACTTGAAAATGATAGACATCAGCGTTGCTGCATTGAATAAAGTTAAACAGTCACAGTTGACTTCTCTGCAGTATGTCAGAAAACTAATTAAAGATAAAAAACCTTGTGAGAGCGGAGACAAAACTTTAACTGATACCAAAGAGACTACCAAAGTTATAAAAACAGAGAAATTCAGTCCGGAAAGAAAAGCTGTTGTAAGTAAGCCATGTTCAGTAATAAAGTCCTGTTCAAAGTCTCCATCTTACAAGATACCAAAAAGGAATTTGTGTTTGAGGAAAAAAGTTGTCTGTAAATCTATGCCAAATATTGCGAATGAACAAATCACGCCAGTGAAAGCTGATATGGGTAACAAAGCTCTGAGCATGTACATGAAAATGAAAGAACATATGAACTTTCTGAGCACACCTGTTGCTAAGCGAGAGTGTCATGTGCCAGATACACCAGCAGTAACCTCACATAATCTACAAAAGCAGCTTGATCAACTCTACAATGAAAGTTAGAAATTCTTTAGAAAAAATATCGAAAATAAATTAAATAAATTATCGTAAAACGGGGTGAATCGGGATGCATGGGTGAATCGGAATGAAACTTTAAAAAGAATTTTAATGTTGAAATAATATAGCTTGTTGCCATAAAATACTGTAAGTAATGTGTTTACTGTTTTTTAATTAAATATAAAATCCTTGTTAGCAGCAAACTATATTATTTTAAAGCACAAATCCATTTTAAAATTTTGTCCCGATTCACTACTGCATCCCTATTCACCCCGTCTTACGGGTATAGAACAAGATTGTAAAGAAAGCAATAATATTGTTATTTTATATAAAATTTTAATTTAACTAACAACTTAAGAATCGCTTTATTGTAAATTTAGGAAATTTTCGCTACAGGTTGGCTGTACTAATTTAATAGGTATTTACTACCACCAATTTTCTAAACAATGTAAATAAAAATCGTGACTGAAAATTTGTTTTGATGGAAATGTTTTATAAATTGAATTTCTTAACCTAGCATGTGGTATTGTATGTAGTAATATATTTAAAATCTAATTAATTTGCATAATGTAAACATTTTTGTGTACAAAATAAAGATTATATGTAAATAAGGAATATTGTTTGCTTGTTTTTCATCATTGCTTGGCCTCAATTACAATATTACTAAGCTCTCTGAAGTTTGACGAAGAAATAACTTAAGACTCAATGTTTATAATTATATTTATTTATTTATTAATAACCTACTTATATTAACAGTTTGCTCCACACACAAGTTATCAGTCAATATACCGTACACGTCATCTATACTAATCTATACTAATATTATAAAGAGGTAATTGTTTGTAAGTTTGTAAGTTTGTATGTAGGGGGTAATCTCCGGAAGTAATAAACCAATATTAAAAATTGTTTTAATGGTAGAAAGCTACATTATTCGTGAGTGCTATAGGCTATAAACTATAAAGATATCATGCATATTAGCCGAACTACCTCAATTTTTGTCTAGCCAGGCGGAAAAAAATAGCTCTTACAACAGAGTTATTTGCATGCGCTGCTTTGACAGTTGTATATAATTGAAAACAATGTATAGCAAACTGGTCCGCTTTAAATAGTTCTACAAAAAAGTCCGCGACACCATATTTCTATCTTTTATATTTTAGCAGATATAGTAGCTTTTATGTGTTAAAAAAAGTATTTTTCGACGTACTTACCTTCGGACGATTTTTTAAACAACAAAATATTAAAGCTTATCGAAAAAAATATTATTTTGATCACAAGAACATCATAGAGATACGATTTGCCCAAAACAGTATGTCAATTGGTTAAATAGTTTCGAAGATAATATAAAATTACTAAATCGCAAAATGCCGCCGTCCATTCACGAACCGCATTAGAACATGCTTTGTACGGACGTTTTATCCATTTACCCATAGATGGCGTTGTGCAATTACGTCATTTTTCTGAATCGCGATGTAAAGATTCCGCGGATTAATGACCTCTCCAGTTATGATTAAATTTAACTTTCGTCGTTAGGTAGGTGTGTTGTACGCGGTCGGTTGGATGTCGTTGTTGGTCTTCAAAATTGTTTTGGTTGCTCGGTTTCTTAAAACACAAACACTACTTCGTTCTCATTCTTCGAGTTCGAAGCTGTGGTATTTCTGTTTTTGGGATATCGGACAGTTTCAGCGATTGTTTATCATGCCTAAAAGGAAATCACAACTTTCCCGACAGACATCCCAGACAAGAGCAGCTCGAGTAGGCCGTACCCGTACGGAAGAGTCTGCTCTTGAAAATCATCAGCGCCTCTCGAGGAATAGAGAAAATATTTCGCAAGCACGCGCTGGGGAATCTAGCTCCGAGCGTTCACAGCGGCTTGCTAACCAAAGCTGGAGAACATCGCAGGTCCTTGCTCGGGAATCTAGCGCTGAACGTGCGCAGCGCAGCATGTCTCTGCAACAAGGGTTAGGGAGTCTAGCGCTGAGCGCTCGCAGCGGCTCGCTAGCCAAAGCGCGAGAACATCGCAGGCCCGTGCTCTGGAATCTAGCGCTGAACGTGCGCAGCGTCTCAATGATTTAAGGCAGCATGTCTCTGCAACAAGGGATAGGGAGTCTAGCGCTGAGCGCTCGCAGCGGCTCGCTAGCCAAAGCGCGAGAACATCGCAGGCCCGTGCTCGGGAATCTAGCGCTGACCGTGCGCAGCGTCTCAATGATTTAAGGCAGCATGTCTCAGCAACAAGGGATAGGGAGACTAGCGCTGAGCGCTCGCAGCGGCTCGCTAACCAAAGAGTGAGAACATCGCAGGCCCGTATGCTCGGGAATCTAGCGCTGAGCATGCGCAACGCCTAGCAACAGAAAGACAGCGGGCAGTTACAGTCAGATCACGATAGCATTCAGTACTAACCGAACCACACTCATAATTTCATCACAAGTTAAAATGTTTACCGCCCAACGAAGTGGGCGCGGGTCAGCTAGTAGACAATATACACACATGGACATTTATACGTATAGTCCTCCATACCGTATTTCAGCCATGGCGGAAAATCTCAACGGAGCCTATCCTTCAGCGCGGGAGATATTATAGTACACATGTGTGTGCGCAGACACAGCGGCAATCCCTCTTCCCTCACTCTCACAGTCCGATGGGACGGCAATCCGACACGACCGGAGGCTTGCGCAGCACCTCTTAACGTGCTTTCCGAGGCACGGGGGTATCACATCGCTAACTTCCAAACTCCGGGCTGTTACTAAGGAATTCCTAATACAAAAACTCAATAACGTTATGCCCGGGAATTGACACGCTCAGCAGAGCAGTCGCGCTCAGTCAACGGTCAGCGCGACTCGTCAATGCTTATAGGTACTACCTACACAATGTTACAGTGTGCACCAGTTGAGTATTTATGCAACTGGTGCACGGTGCACATGGTCCACTTCAGCGTTGTGTTGGCAATGGAATATAAATCAACTAACGTAAGCTCCAAATCATATTCTGAATTCGAGTAGATTTGACAAGATGATACTTTCTTTCATCCTGCACCACGTCATCCCTGTTAACGTGAGCATACTGACGTACTCTCTGCTGCAGCGTCAGCGTACAAAAACCGTTTCGTACAAAGCCCGGAGTTTGGAAGTTAGCGGTGTGATACTCGCGTGCCTCGGAAAGCACGTTAAGTTGTCCTGCGCATGTCTCCGGTCGTATCGGATTGCCGTCCCATCGGACTGTGAGAGTAAGGGAAGAGGAATTGCAGCTTTTGCGCACTCACATGTGTACTATAATATCTAATGTAGAGTCAAGCCCCTAACTCTACAAACCTGACATTTTGGCCAAAATGTACGGGTCTAATAATAACCCTGATAAAAAGCGCTAAACAGTAAGTAATTCTTCAATACTGACGATTTTTCTTGGGTGGGCAAAGAAGTTTCTAGGGTAGGCATTGCCCCCCCTAGTTACGCCCATGACCGTACATATCAGATTACCGACTAATATGGCAATATTTTTAAGTGCTTTATTAACTAGAGGTGGTGCGGAACACGATGTTAAAAGTATTAAATGTTGCCTTACCTACCTTAGGGTCTGTTCATTTATTACGTAAGACGATGAGGGGGGAAGGGGGTCCGGTTCTTTCGTCGGCCGCACGCCACCTACAGGTGAACTTTGAACGAGGATGCGAGAACTTACCTATATTTTTATCGAATACAAACATAACTAGAAAATGTCTCGGTATAATGTCTAGGTCACGGGTCGACCTTAGTCTGTTGTGAGTTATCGCGACTGTATTAATTAACTTTTGATCTTGTTTATCATTAAAGATAATGTGTGAATAAATGGCATAGAAAAACCAAGTACTTAGGTAGAACTAACCAACCATTGTGTCCTCTTTGTACCCTTTGTAAAATGTATCTATACTTATGTCTGTAATTTATATGGTGTACATAATAAAGAGTATTCTATTCTAACTAGACCCAGACCTCTTATTCCCGTTGGCACTAATCCTAATAGATAAAACAGTTCATTTCGAATTTATGCAACTATAGGAACAGCATATTTCATGCAAATTAAGTAAACTTGTGTCACCATCTGCCTAGCTTTTTCCCAACTATGTTGGGGTTGGCTTCATCCAAATACTACTCAGACTTGGTTAGACTCCAGTCTAACTCGAAGCAGCTGATTACCAGTATTTTACAGGAAGGGACTGCCTATTTGACCTCCACATCGCAGATGGTGGGTTTCGGGCTTTTGTTCGCTACCCGTAACGGCTGTCGAAGATCTCTCGGTGTTTAATGGATGGTCTACTTGAGGAAAACTGTCCAGATTATCAAAGGTAACTTACCTGAATCTAAGTAAGTATTTATTTATTTGTGTAGGTCAAAGTCAACTAATTTATTTCAAATAGGCACATAAAAGGCACTCTTGAACGTCAAAAATGACAATAAAATAGAATAGATTCTAGTCGCCCCTTCCAAAAGGTAGTGTTCGTATGGAGAAGAATGGGCAAGAAACTCCACGGACTCCACCGTTACTCTTTTAAAATGTTTTACAAGGTTTTCTATACATTCATTATATAATTATATGTGAAGACAATGCACCTAGAAAAAAATATTCTACCACAAAAGGTGAAAAGAATTAAAAATAAAGCATTGACAGGTAAATCAATTATGTGTTAGGTGTTTGTGTTTACACACAAACTGCTTATTTCTACAGAAATTCCAGTAGATATGTACCTAAATTAATCAGAGCCCAGCCAGTCAGTACCTAATCTACTCGGCAGCGTGTTTGGTATCTTAGTTAATTCAATTCTCGTGACGGTAATTAATGAGTAGGGAACTGACATTTAAGATAGGTAGGTAGAGCAAAATTATGTAGATATATTAATGAACATGAAAACGGTAGCTGACCATAAGTATTTTAACGCGATGTCCGTAGATTTGGTCCGAAGTGAGAGCCTAGAGGAACCCCGGAAGGCAATGGATATTACCTAAGTAGATAATGGTACCTCAGGTATTTTTAGTCAAACTACAAGCATCACCATTTGAGCTCCTATTGAAGTTGGTGAGTTAAGAAGGTTTGGAGTCCTTATACCGTGGTTTGGCGCCTGTTTTACAGACTCTCTTCATTTCCAATTTTGGTTTGGTTTTTGATTCAGGTATTTTTGGGTAAGTCCAGCTCTGGGATAATACTATACACGCACATCTCCCAAAGGGTCCATTTTTAAAGTCTGGGTAAGTATCCTTAATTCTTAAGATCATAAGAGTGATACAGTAATATATACAGTCATTTGTTGATACATTATATTAATCATAGATAGGTACCTACCTAACAGATGAGCTACTATTTAATAATTAGGTATGTATCAAAACAATAACAATTGACTTTCCACACCAGATTTTCATTGTTTTAATTTAATGCAATAATTAATTTCTTATTTATCTTTCTGTTAATACATTGTTTAGATACGTTTCTATATGAATATCCATTTATAGACTAACCACGGAGTATAGATATTATTAAATACGGTAAGTTAAGTTTACTGACATTGGGCCCGCGTGGAGGATAATGGACTACTTCCTCTCACAAAGAGGAGGCCTTTGTCTCAGCAGTGGAAACGATATAAGCTGATTATGTAAGCTAAGTTTAGTGAAGTGTTGTTGCAGTTCCCCGCTCTCAACACTCCACCATGATTACGTCAGAGCAACAAGTCAAGTAATAAGGTATATCGGCTTGCTTATTTTATTATCAGGCGATTGAGCAGCACTTTGCCTCTGCCCTACATCAGGCGCTTATTTAAAAGAAAGTAGACGAAGACTGCATAGACTTTTAGAGTTATAGATCTCTTTTGGTATAACTTTTACATGGTTTAGCGATGTAATCTCTTCGAGGTACATGTTTTAAATAGCGATTTAGTGTTATCTTCATGATTTTTTTATCGAGCCAAATATTTTAATTTATGTTTCTATCTTCACACAGCGCTTTACAATATGTTCAATTTTCCTAAAATATTTTCTTTTTTCGCAAAATTAATATTTAGCTAGATTTACAGACGTTTAGAAAAGTAAAAAAGTACTATCTACAACCTCGCTATAAGCCCATTATTGTCTCCGTAGGCCATTATTGAGTAGGCGTGAGCATTGATCATCACGCTTGCTCAAGACAAGTTGGCGATTTCAGTATATTTGAAGAATAGGTTTTCAACTGATATAATGCTGTCCCCTCTTGCAAAGCGCTGCAGTGCGTACTGTTTATTTCTAAGCTAAATAAACGAAAACATAATCTCGTAGTGTATTATGTTTACTTCTTCAAAATTGAACTTATTTTAATATTTTTCCAAGAACCATTTAAGAAAGAATTTGTCTTTGTCCTGCTATCCAGACATGCACACATGCAAGACATGGACTTGTTGGTATTTCGAATAGGAGTATGCGTACCCCAGCCCGGTAACAGCCAAGCAAGCCATGGATTCTGTATACTTTATTCCTATCTGGTTATTCAATCGCTTACGATTAAATAACCAGATCTCTAGATCACTAAATATTCAATAATATAATAATTATATTTAATAATCCTTAGAATATAATATGTTGTTAATCACATAATCAGCCTATAACGTTCCCACTGCTGGGACACAGGCCTCCTATCTGTGAGAGGGAGTGCGCCGCAATCCACCACGCGGGCCCGGTGTGGGTTGGTAGATGTCACATGTCTTCGAATTTTTGGTTCTAGGACACTTCGGTTTCCTCACGATGTTTTCCTTCAACGTTTTGAGAGCAGTGGGCCACCACTGCTCTAATATGTTGTTAATTATACTTGCTTAATTTATTATTATTTCATTCATAATCTTATCATTGTCAAGTAAAACTGCTAATTTATGTTTGTTTTCAAGATTTACCTTCTGACATCAACAACGCAATTAAGGTGCAGAGATTCATGTTTTATAAGTATAATTGAACTTAATCTAAACCAGCGGGGTAATTCCGTAACACACTTACAATGGTTACTTCAACAACATTCTTTGCGTTATTTGCGTTGTTGAGCTGATGAATTTTAAACGTATGAAGCAATAGATTAGCAATTTCCTTCAAAATCTTTCAGATTGTGAATTTGTGAGTGAAAGAGTGTTCCGCAATTCGGGTGTTTAATGTTTATAAGATACTAGTGGCCCGTCCCGGCTTCGCACGGATGGACATAAGATTTTTTAAAATATTTTTACAATAAATATAGCCCATGTCACTCAGGGTGATGTAGCTTTCCAATGGTGAAAGAATTTTTGAAATCGGCACAGTAGTTTTTGAGTTTATTCATTACAAACATGCACACAAAAATACAAATCTTTCCTCTTTATAATATTAATAGATGTACATAAATCTCTTTATATTTATCAGCACAATCTTCTGATTGTGTTGATAAATATAAAGAGATTTGACATTGATTTAACATTGAACGTTTGTGATCTAGAAACAATTTGATAAGATTTGTATCAATCGTATTATTTATTTATTGGGTTGGTCTACCAGGCCTGCTCGTAGGTATATAATGTTCCTAATGCTGGGACATCAGGCCTTCTCTCTGTGAGAGGAGTAGGTCACAATCCACCACGTGAACCCAGTGCGGGTTGGTAAACGTCACATGTCTTCGAATTTCTGGTACTAGGACATACCGGTTTCTTTCACTGTTTTGAGAGCAGTCGTGATTTAAATCATTTACACAAAGTAAAGCCTGGTGGTAGTAGTCTGGGTTCAAACTTACGGCCTACAACTCGTAAGTCGCGGCCGTTACCAGGCCACCACTGCAGGCTCTCCGCAGCACTTTAATTTCACACACACACACACACACATGAACAATAAAGAGTTTTGAGTTTGAGTTCCTATCATAACTCCACAATATCATTATATCGTATTATATTTTTCACGATGAGAATTCAAATGAATAAACCACGTCAAATTTCAGCATCGGTCAACAACCCCTGATTAAGTGGGTACCTAATCAATGTTTCACCTAGATATCTTCACTAATATTTTAACGCAATCGTTTGATAAGATTGGTTAACATAATTACGAGTATAAAAATAATTCTACCACCATTTTCTTGTTACATCCGACTTTGATTGTGGTAGTTAATATTGCCATTTTTTTACGAAAAAATCTGTGTAATTATTAAAAAAAAAAAAAAAACTATATGTGATATTAATATGTTTTCTAAAGTAATTTTAATTATAGTTTTAGTTAATTTAGTGTCAGTTGGGTTAGTTAAAGGACACATTGAACAGTCGATACCCAATGAAGCCTTGGATCAGAATCTTTACGAAGATGTGTTGGATCCAGAACAATGTCTTGAACAAATAAGAATTATAAGAAATAACACGTTTCTCACAATGTTTTGTAAGTACTATTTTCATTTACTTGCGTTATTAGCTGGGCTGGGGAAGCGACCGTAACAAGTACGGTCGCGAATCATATATTTTGTTCAACATACAGCTTGACATTGACCTGCAAATTGCAAAAAACGTAAGAAAGTTTGTATTTCGCGGGATACCCTGGCCCTCCTTCATTAAGTAGATTTAAAAAAATATTGAATTGTATTGAATTCAGTACTGTTATTTTAATGTTGATGGAATTATCAAATATCCCCCCTGCATAACATCCCCCTGTTCCCCTTGTATAGTTTAAATGACATATTTTAAAGGTGTAGTCATGAAAATCAACAATTAATCAACCTAACACAATTTATGTAGTTTGTTTAAGTTATTTCATCACCACTGCTTTCAAAACGATGAAGGAAAACATAGTGAGGAAACTGGTTTGCCCTGGAACCGAAAAATTCATAGACGTGACATCTACCAACCCGCACTGGGCCCGCGTGGTGGGTTATGGCCCACTGGTGGTGGATTATGCCTGTGTCGCAGCAGTGAAAACAATATAGGCTCATTATGCTATGCTTTATATTGCACACTTTATCTAGTATTTATAAGTTCATTTTTGACACAGTCGCTGATGCTGGCATCAGGATTCCAAGGGGTATTCTGGAAGGCAACACTCTCGACATGGGCAACTATCACCAATGCATCGGTTTCAACGAACCAATCACACCAAACACTGAACTTCAAGGGAAATATTGCATGATACAAGTTGCGGTGAACCAAAGTTTTAATTTTCCATGGGATATGGATTTCAAATCTTCAAGTTTCAACCCAAATCTTTTACACTTGGATGGAGAAACATTGAAGGCTTTAGAAGAATTTAAGGCTCTGAGAACAGGGATGCATGCGATGGCAGGAGTTGTTGATGACAGGTAATTTTCTGATTCGTTCTGAAGTTGCTACTATTGCGAAGGTTTTTAGGGCAGCAAGCTAACTTAAATGCCTTAGAAAAGTGATCAGAGGGTCGGGCCTAGACAACGCAGCCGCCACCGCACCAGAAGGCTGCTTGCTGCAATATACGCATGTACTCACGTCGACATTTCAAGCTGTCCTACATTTCCAGTATAAGCTGGCCCGTAAATCTTTAAAAGAAAGCTTATACAATGCCCGAGTAGCTTATTTTGCAAATTTAAAATTTAATCGTGCTTACACTGCTTTGAGCTTATCTACTGCATCATCACTCAATGCAGCTTTAGTGGGAACATGAATTTTGACGATAATCATTTGTTTTCTTTTTCTAGGAATATTATAGAAGACAATCCTCTCGCTGCACTTACTTTCAGATTAGCTGTCTGCATTCCTAAGCCTTGTACCACTGAACAAGCTCTAAATTCTTTCCTATTCAACATTTCTTCAGTAGGATTTCAATACACTGATGAATTCTGTCGTCTGGCTGATGATAAGCCTTGGGTACCTGGAGATACTGTCGCTGTGTAAGTGAAACTATATACAGGGTTATTTTAAATTAAAATAAACTCCGTAGATGCGATGGGTATCATCAATATCTTTAGAGGTATGAGGAACAGGGTGTAAAGTTCACTCATCCTCAATAGAAAAGGGAGGATCTTCCGACCAGACGGGTCTTGTGTCTGGCGGGCAATTGCCTAACGATTGCGTATGTATGCTAATTGCGCGGTAAACTACATGGTCTTCATATGATCTGACCAATATTATGTCTGGACTTTAAAAGAGACTGTGACCTCTGAGTTTGTTTCGGCCTTTCTTCTCAGACTAGTCAGATAGGAAACGCCGACCTCATCTAGTTTTAAAATATGATTGACGTGTAAAAGTGTTTGTACAAACCTACAAAAATAAAATCATTTAATCATTAACTCTGCGTTTGCGAGATGCAGGATTTGCGTGACGTCAGTATGACGCGTTGTTCGCATGTGGCCTTGTAGATACCGCTACAATTTAAACACGATAAAATATAAGGAAACAGTTTTTATCAATTCATACTTTATGTAACAAAACTTGCAGCGGTCATTGACTTCTAATAAAAAAGACATCAAATTTTATTATTTTTTATTTTATCGTGTGTTGATTGATACCCATGTAGTGATACCCATCGCGTCTGCGGGGTTTAGCTAGTCAATTTAAAATAACCCTGTATATGTTGATATACGTACATAATAATCTGAATTAACTCCGAAGTAAATATTTATTTTGAAATTTTCAGAGTCATTTTCTCTCTAATAGGATTGATAACTGTCGTGAGTACAACGTTTGATGTTTGGCAAACAATCATCATGAAAAAAGGTATGTTTTTATTTATTTATTATTACAGTCATCACTACTGCAAGCTTTGTTATATGATATTTGTCGATTGTATTTCAGTTTTCTATTTTTAACTGTGCTTACGCAAGTTTCTATATTACAAGTTTCTCTCTATTAAATATCCGAACGAAAACGTCAACGTCATGTCGCCAAGTGCCTATCCATCTATCCCTCTCCCTATCATTACGTCTATACGCGACAGAAAGAGAAAGCGCCAACCGACTACCGTTTCCGGACTACGTGGAACAAAACACCAGCAGAGGGACAGAGATTCAACTTCACTTGCAATCGAACAGTTAACCGCACCGCAAGCTAACCGCTAAGCTTCGCGACGCGCGCGCGCCGCGGAACATACCAAACCGCCTTAATTAAATTAAACCAATTCACGAGTGTCGGCCGACACAGAACCAGGAAGAAGCAGACAAACAAAAGCTACCGGACGCCGGTCTGCATATCAGCACGGCAAAACCACCAAGTAAGTCCTTAATTGTTTCCTACCCCCTTGTGTGCAGGCGACATGACATTCGTTCCCAAATAATTACACAACGCTTATTGGTCCTTCGACAGCCGCAATAACCCAACTTATTCAACATAAGTTTTTGGTCCATTCGAGTCGGATTCAAAAAATCAGCATTCATAGGTCCCATACCTAAGAATTTAGGCAAATACCTAAGTTCGTAAAACCGCCATATTAAACGAACGCGTACTAACGTTCGTTCATTCCGCTAGGTACATATTTCATTGAGAACCATTGTGCCAACTTAATATTGCTCCTACTGCATTACAATAGCATAGGTCAATATTAAAAAACCGCTTATTATCGTGAGTTAGTTCGGCAAACTTGCCTACTAACTTATTTATAACCAATTACTTCTTACTCACTTACAATAAAAATATTTGTTGTAAGTCTACCCGCTATACTTAATAATTTTTATCCGTTGTATTTTCAACAATAACCCATTATGGAAGAACTAAAAATGAAGATAAAATTACTTCAAGCTAAAAATCAAGCAATCTTTGAGCGTTTATCGTCATTGTATGAAACTTCAAAGAAAATAAATACAATTAATATTGAGCTTCGTTCGGCGGAAACGTTCATGGCGGACACTCAAATACTCTCGATCACTCGTCAGGAATTTAGTGCTAACTTAGACAAAATAAATACATATTCTTTACAAATAAATCCTGATTATACAATCGATTATAACAGTCAAATATCATTTGACGGCGTTTACACCCGTGTCGAAAGAGTTCGTTCACTTGTCGCCGCGAGGTCTGCAAGGTCAACGGATGACTCAACTTGTGATATCGTGAAACAATCTAAATACTCGATCAAACTACCCCCAATTCAGATCCCATTTTTTGATGGTAGGATTGAAAACTGGCCTGTTTTCTACGAATCATTTAAGTCAAACATCCATAGTAATATAAATCTTACAGATTCTCAACGAGTGCAATACTTAATGGGTAATCTGAAAGGAAACGCATTACAAATTACTGCCGGAATTATTCCATCGGGCGAAAATTATAAATCCATTTGGAACAGTTTGGTTCAAAAGTATCAAGATAAACGAACACTAGGGTCACATTACATGTCTAACATATTAAACATTAAACCTGCAAGTAATAATTCCACCTCTTTAAATAGTTTTATTGAAAGTTTTCACGCGTCTGTTTCGGCACTAGAACAATTAAAAATTAACGACTTAAAGGATTTCATACTATTAAATTTAGCCTTGAAAAAATTGGACCCCGCTACCTTACATTTATTTGAGATGCATATGAGAGAGGAGGAGATTCCAACTTATACGGATTTCGTTGAATTCATAAAATCGCAAGTTAAAATATTGGATAGAACTGTTTCGTCTCGAACTGTATCAGTGATCAAAAATAATTATCGTAATCAGTCACGTGATAGTACGGTGCATACCTTTGTTGCTTGTGACAATAACCAAACTTGTTCACACTGTAATGGAAGTGATCATTGGAAGCTTTATATGTGTCCAACATTTCAAGCACTATCAGCCAATTCACGTTTGGACTTTATTAAAAACAAACGTGGATGTGTAAACTGTCTTAGCTCAACACACACGGCTTCACAGTGTAAGTCAATACATACTTGCAGGACATGTAACAAGAAACATCATTCGCTTTTACATCTGGAGCAAATTACTCAACGGTCGGGATCGAGCGACGCTGTGCCTAGTTCCGCGCATTCACAACAGGTGGCGCTGTGTGCATGTTCACGCGTAGGTACAGATTTACCGCGCACAACCGTATTACTGTCGACCGCACAAGTATACGTTGACAACAGATATAATAGATATGTTTCTGTAAGATGTTTGATCGATAACGCTTCGCAAAACAACATAATTACGTCAGCTTGTTGTAAGAGACTTCAATTAAATATTATACCGCTTTCAAACTCATTTATAAAAGGAGTAGGAACCTCTTCGCGGCCTATTATAGGTTACGTTGAGATAACAGTTACTGCTAAAAATAAAAATAATTCCTTTAAAATAACCGCTCTTGTGGTTGACTGCATAACTGACAAATTACCATCTCACTTTGTTGATACCTCTGCAGTGCAACATTTGTTCAAATTACCGCTAGCCGACCCCCTGTGGCATATGCCTGGTGATGTTGAACTACTTCTAGGGGCAAAGCTGTTCCCATATTTATTACTCAACAATAAAATTATTTCACCTACCGCGCCATCCGCTATTGAAACCGTGTTCGGTTATATTCTTATGGGTGAAGTACCCGCTAGTTTATTTAATAATAAAAACGAAGTACCCACTAGTTCGTTTAATAATAAAAATAATATCGCTGATTTAAATACCGCTTCATATTTTTCTACCGCGTTGAATATAGATGATTCTCATTGTTTTCTGTCATTAGACGAATCTTTACATAAATTCTGGAACATTGAAGAAATACCCTCAAAATCTTTTATGAGTCCCGCTGAACGGGAATGTGAACAGCTGTACGTTTCTACGGTGTCACGTGACTCCAGCGGTAGGTACTGTACTGCGTTACCATTTTGTAAGAATCCAGATTCACTCGGAAATTCTTATGCTGTCGTTTATCGACGTTTTATTCACTTGGAAAAAACTAAGCTTCGCGACCCTGCTTTGCGCGCTAGTTATAACGAAATAATCCAAGAATACCTTAATCAAAATTATTTAACTGAAACTACACCTAGTGCGGCTGATCAGACTGTAGGTTATTATATACCGCATCACCCTGTTATTAGGAATGATAAACAAACTACTAAAGTTCGCATCGTCCTTGACGCGAGCGCCAAGTCTCATAATGGCGTGTCATTGAACGATTTGTTACACACAGGGCCTAATCTACAGGCTGACATATTTTTATTACTTTTAAATTTCCGATTATTCCCTATTGCAGTCACAGCTGATATAAAACAGATGTATCTCCGAATTGCTGTTATCGATGAGCATCGAAAATATCAGAAAATATTGTTTCGGTTTAATACCGCTGAACCTGTTCGCGAATTTCAATTTAACCGAGTGGCGTTTGGCCTTAAGCCCAGCCCATATTTAGCAATGCGGACAGTCCGTCAACTATCAGAGGATGAAAAACATCGATTCCCGCGCGCATCCATTGTCGCTTCGCATGAGTTATACATGGATGACTTGGCTAACTCGACCTCCACTCTGGAGGAAGCCAAGATTCTCTCCGCTGAACTTATCGCCTTATTTAAGGCTGGGGGCTTTGACCTTACTAAGTGGGCAAGTAATTCCTTGGAACTACTAGATTCTATTCCACACTCCAACCGCTCTTCTATTAACTTTTCTGACGGGGATAACTTAAAGATTCTTGGACTCAAATGGATTCCTTCCGAGGATTGTTTCACCTTTACTACATCTAACTTGGATAAAAGTTGTACTAAACGTTCCATTCTTTCCACTGTTGCCCGTCTGTGGGATGTTCTGGGTCTAGTGGCTCCCGTGGTTTTATTCGCGAAATTACTCATAAAGGAATTATGGAAATTAAACACAGATTGGGATGAAACTCCACCCGATTCTATTGTACTTCTCTTTCAAAAGTTTAAAGAGCAACTGCCTTTACTTTCCTCTTTAAAACTGCCGCGTCATGTAGCCGTTACTATGGGTTGCGTGACAAATATAGTAGGTTTTGCTGATGCCAGCTTGAATGCGTATGGCTGCGTCATATACTTACATGTTACTGACACAAATGGCAACGCACACGTAACTTTGGTGTGTGCTAAATCCAAGGTTGCACCTGTCAAGGTCGTATCTCTGGCTCGTCTAGAGCTTTGCGCCGCTGTGCTCTTGTCAAGCTTAATTAAGTTAGTTTATGACACTTACCGCTCTCGTACCGCTATTAATAAAATATTCGCATTTTCCGATTCTACAATTACTCTTTCATGGATTCATTCCTCACCGCACAAATGGAATATTTTTGTTAGAAACCGCGTCGCTAAATGTCAAGAAAACCTTGATCCTAAGCATTTTTTCCATATTAACGGAAAAGAAAACCCTAGTGACTGTTTGTCTCGAGGTCTTCTACCTGAGCAGCTACTAAATCACAATTTGTGGTGGCATGGACCTGAGTGGCTTCTACGCCCAACTGCTGAGTGGCCTATCAGTCCGTTTGTTTCCTCATGTAGCGAGCAGTTGCCTGAGTTTAATAATAAATCGCTAACCTTAGTATCTACTGTATCAGAACCTAACTTAATATATAGTGTTAGTCAAAAATTTACATCATTAAATAAGATACTGCGCATAATTGTTTACATCTTAAGATTTTTGCATTTTATTCCTTATGACAAGTTAAATAAGACAATTACTGTCCGGGAACTAGGTACCGCTGAAATTTATTTAATTCGTTGCATTCAACAGTTTCACTTTTTAGATATTTACGTCGAAATTAAAGGTAAAAAACTTCGCTCGCAGTTTAAAAAACTAGATCTCTTTATAGACGAGCATGACATAATAAGAATCGGTGGCAGGTTGTCAAATGCGAACCTTCCTTATGAAGCTCAGCATCCCGCTCTTTTACCTAAACATGATAATTTTACACATGTCTTAATAGACTATTACCATCGCATTTATTGTCATGCTGGTGTAAGCCTTCTTAGCAGTCTGCTACGACAAAAATATTGGATCCTCTCTTCTAGAGGTGTCATCAGACAAAGAGTACACGCTTGTAACTTTTGCTTTAAAGTGTCACCTTCTCACCCCAGCCCAAAGATGGCTGATTTACCCGCTTGTCGCGTACAAGAGACTAAAGCTTTTGTGCACACGGGTGTGGATTACGCTGGTCCCATTAAAGTCACGTTATGTAGACGCAGAGGTCAAAGAAGTCAGAAGGCTTACATTTGCTTATTTATTTGTTTCGTTACCAAAGCAGTTCATATTGAGTTGGTTACTGACGTGTCATCGGACACTTTCATTTCCGCTTTTAAAAGATTCATTTCCCGAAGGGGACCTGTTTCCAATTTATACTCCGATAATGGAACAAATTTCGTTGGAGCCAAGGCTCAATTGCAAGAACTACTTGCTAACCGCTACCGCATAGAGTGGAAAATGATTCCACCCCGCGCCCCCCACTTTGGAGGGTTGTGGGAATCTAATATTAAATCTATTAAGACTCATTTATACCGTGTTATCGGTTCTCAGCTTCTTACCTATGAGGAACTCTCGACTGTTCTCACTGAAATTGAGGCAGTTCTGAATTCGAGACCGCTCTGTGTCCTGACTGAGGATCCTTACCCAGAACCGCTTACTCCCGCTCATTTTATAATGGCTTCTCCGTTGACTTCGTTGCCTGTCGTGAACGTTCCCGAAACAACGAAGTCTCTAACTTGCCGCGAAAAATTGCTTGACCAAATGGTTTGCAGCTTTTGGAGAAGATGGCGGATAGAATATTTACATAACTTACAAGTTAGGCAAAAATGGTTGGATGCCGTGGACAATGTTAGGATTGGTGCAGTGGTTCTCATGCATCAAGATGATGTCCCTCCTTTACGTTGGCCAATGGGCATAATCACCGAGGTTTTCCCCGGCAAAGATGGGACAACCCGCGTTGCTATGGTGAAGACATGCAGTGGCTCTTTCAAGCGACCCATTGTTAAACTCTGCCCGTTGCCTTCCCAATGATTTCACCGCGTAATTAATATCACGTAATTTTAGTCGTAATTAATATATTTCAATTGTTTTCTTTTCTCTCTTTCTTTTAATCCGCTTTAACGCAATTCCTTTCCCTTTTTTGAGAATACTACATATCCTCAAACCCGGGCAGGATGCTTACGCAAGTTTCTATATTACAAGTTTCTCTCTATTAAATATCCGAACGAAAACGTCAACGTCATGTCGCCAAGTGCCTATCCATCTATCCCTCTCCCTATCATTACGTCCATACGCGACAGAAAGAGAAAGCGCCAACCGACTACCGTTTCCGGACTACGTGGAACAAAACACCAGCAGAGGGACAGAGATTCAACTTCACTTGCAATCGAACAGTTAACCGCACCGCAAGCTAACCGCTAAGCTTCGCGACGCGCGCGCGCCGCGGAACATACCAAACCGCCTTAATTAAATTAAACCAATTCACGAGTGTCGGCCGACACAGAACCAGGAAGAAGCAGAGAAACAAAAGCTACCGGACGCCGGTCTGCATATCAGCACGGCACATGCAAAACCACCAAGTAAGTCCTTAATTGTTTCCTACCCCCTTGTGTGCAGGCGACATGACATTCGTTCCCAAATAATTACACAACGCTTATTGGTCCTTCGACAGCCGCAATAACCCAACTTATTCAACAAACTGTATTATTTTCATTATCACCATCAAATGCTGCGTTATTCTGTAATTAAATTTATATTTAGGGCCTATTTATAGTTTTATATTTTGAAATGTTTCTTCATTATATTTTTTTACATTGTTCTCACATAATGAAAGCAACAAGAATAATGCTCTAAGGATTTTGTAATATCTTGATTTAAAAGAGTGTCCTTGGGGTTTCTTGCCCGTTCTTCTCCATAGAGATCTACATTTTGGAATGGGCAGCTTCAACTTTCTGTCTAACTGACCCGACTATTTAATTCTATCTAATTGAAATAAATGTTTTGAGTTTGAGTTTATATTTCAGATCCCAAAACAGTAAGCGTCATCGGCAGATCGTTCTCAGTATACACAAATGGCCGCCGTGTCATGAGTTTCCAGTCGACTCCGAACAGCATTGAGTGTTTAGATGGCATCAGAGCTTTAGCCATGATGTGGGTAGTTCTCGGCCATTCGTTTTCATCAGAACCCAATTGGACAAATCCTATCGATGGCTTTTTGGTAAGTCTACGAGAAATTACTTTCCTCCTGTCAGTTATACAGGGTCAAATTAAATTAGCTAGCGAAACTCCGCAGACAAATTGGGTATCGATATCTAAACATGATAAAAGAAAAGGCTTGGATCAGAGGAAAAGGATGCCTGGAAGGATTTGGGCACTATGTATAGAGAGTTTAAAGACTATTTTGTAAGAGCAGAGCACATTGGGCATCAACGAATTCGGTCGCATCACTGTCATTGGGACAAGTGCTGAAAAGGCTCGCAGCGTTGCTGCATTGGATAGCAGTACTGATTCTTTGGTCTAAAAATAGGCCAGCCTTCAGGTCATGGAAAGACTCGACTAACGCTTGGCGATGTCCGGAAATAGTCGATGAGCACTCACAGCCCACTGCCCTAGTGTTTTAACCCCAAACATAAAGGTCTCAAATCCCGAGCTATTTGTTTAAGCTTGGAATGGAAGCTATTGTTTGAGTTGTTTACCTAAAATCATTTCCAAGAAAATTAAGGTAACAGTGATATAAATAGGTTTTTAAAGATAATAAATGAGGATGGTAAATATAATAGAGTACTCTTTATTATTATACCATAAGAATTACAGATATAAATGTATGTGTGTGTTTTTATAAAATTGACGTTTGACCGTTTTTGTATAACACAACTGTCAAAATGATTCCTCGAATAAAGTTATCAGATGATTGAAAAATCGGCCCTTAATCATACAATTTCTAGAACATTTTCATTGGATATTTCTAAGCGATTTATTTTCTTGTCTCAGTGGATGACCTCCTGGCAATCTCTGTGGGTGTTATCAGGGACTATAACTGTGGATACATTTTTCATGCTGAGCGGTTTTCTCGTGGTATATACCACCGTTGGAAAATTTAATTCAAGTAAGTACCAAGTCTTGAATGAAATACATTGGCCTGCAAAACTAAGTACACTACACTTTTAATATTTAAATTTTTTTCAAACTATAGAAGCTAGAGATTTAAAATAAAAAACGTTTTATAGCAAATTTTATCAGCTTTCTTTGAAACTAGTAAACTATACATTACTAATAATTTTAACTTAAAAAAAAAGATAAAACAATAAAAATAGTCATTTTTAGCTTAGTGTCAAAAAACTCAATTAACATTTATAAGTATTTTTTACATGTTATTTAATTTTTAATGACTGGTCCTCCTCGGGCTTTGACTACAACTTCGAGCTGGTTTGGCATACTGATCACGAGGTTTCGGAGCCGATGTTGGGGAATATTCTCCCTTCTAAAATCAGGGCCTGTTTTAGTGCCCTGACGGCGGCCGGCGGTAGATGGTCTGCGGCTTCTGACTAGCCTCCCTAGTTCATCCCAGGCGTGTTCAATCGGGTTGAGATTAGGACTTCTTGATGGCCAATCACGCTGATACCAACCTCCTGAATATACTCTTGCACGACCTGAGCCGTGTGTGGCCGGGCATTATCATGCATCAGCATCGATTCATCATACTCGTTGAGAATCTCTTGGAGAATATCTTTCCCCAGTCAGAGTGCCATTTTCTATGGCCACTAACTCTGTGCGACCTTCTGCAGATAAGCCAGCCCATACATGTACACTGCCTCCACTGTACTGGACTCTTTTTGAGAAGCAGTCTTGAAGGTATCGTTCACCAGGCAGCCTGTAGACACTTCGCCATCCATCAGAAGTGTAAAGTGAGAATCGAGACTCATCTGTGAACAAAATTCTTGACCTCTCTTCTTCATCCCACTGTATGTGTTCACGGGCGTATCGCAGTCTCGCTGCTCTCTCTCGAGTTTGGGGCCACTTGCTGGTCTCCGGGGTTTCAGATTTGCTTCAACAAGTCTTCTTCTCACTGTACTGTCACTAATGTAGTCCCTTCGGGTCTGAAGAAGCTATTGCTGGACTTTAACTGCATTAAGGTGGCGATTTCTCAACGCAGTGGAAACAATACAACGGTCTTCTCGGGCACTAGTACACCTGGGTCTGCCATTACAAGGTCCCCTCAGATGGTTTCCAGTCTCTTCGTACTTTCGCTTCACCTTCTGGACCGTTCGTATCGTCACACCCACCATTCTTGCAGTATCTACGACGCATACTGATGCCAAGTTCCAGAAAAGTCATGATCCTAGCACATTCTTCAGGTGAAAGAGGCATGATAAATAAAATTTATGTGCTGTTGTCTAACTTAGCTTTTGTAACAAGACTCATCGTTCAAGAAAAATAAAAACAGAAACAAAAGAATGAATGGTAAAATTGTGATTAGAAAAGGATTATTTTTGTTTTTAAAGCACTTTTCAGCCATTTCTTAAAAGAAGGGTCCCAACTATGAAGTTTTTATATACAAAATTAAACTCTTTTCGAGTCCTTTTTATTTCGAAAGTATATCTTGTGTACTTAAAAAGTTATTGCAATGATTTTAAAAGTGTGATACTTAGTTTTGCAGGCAAGTGTACATAATTATATTGGCGGCAACAAATGAGCCGATTGACTGATTATTTTTGATTGATTGATATTCATTGATTTTTGGTTTTGATAAATATTAATTGTCAGAAATATCATTCATGTGTCGGCGGTTTTAAGAAAACTATTACTGCAGAATAAAGTAAACCAATCGGCAGTATTTTAGTGAAGCTTACTACCCGGGGTAGTCTTAAAATAGATGCTAAATTGGCATCACGTTCCTTGAAAAGCTAAATGGTAAATATCTTCACTGCGGGAATAAGAAAAAAAAAAAAATGAAATAGGAAATCACTTTTCACGAAGAGCCGACATAATTAATTGTGGAAATTCCGCTTAGGGCGAATTTCACCTACCTGTTATACCTAGGATAAGTCTAAAAGTAAGTCTCTAAATAATAAATTATTCATTGTTTTTTTTTATACTAGAAATGTCAGATGTCAATTTTATTCCACGGATAAAATATATCTAACTCTGGTAAAATCAGCCCTTAAAACGATGAAAATATTTTGATTTATTTATTATTTATTTATTTAAACTTTTCGCACAAAAAGGTGCAAAGGTGGCCTTAATGCCTTAGGCATTCTCTACCAGTCAACCAAGGGCGGTAAAGAGATTTGATGGCCGGTACCTTGGTTGAGAGAAACAATAAAAAAAAGCACCATTAAAATTTCTACTGCTACTATTATTTTTCACCTTTATCGTGTGACATTTTTATCGTATTGGTAAATTATTAAATAATTAACGAACCTGGGTGTTTTATCATCATCAATATTATATCGATGTCGTCAGTCATTCTTTATATCAGATTTATTATTTCATTAATTGTATGTAATCAAAGTAGGGCATGGGCTTTATCTAAAAATGACAATTTATTGTTTTTACAATACTGATAGTGACAGATCCCTACTAGACTAGCCTTGCCTTGGAACAGTTTTTGCCAACGTTTTTTTTACTAATCTGCAAGGTAGTTGCGTAACACACTATCAGTAATAATGATTTATATTTTGACTGTTCAACAACATTCATTGCGTTATTTACGCTGCTAAGCAGGTAAATTATTCGAACATATGAAGCAATGGATTAGAAATATCCTTTAAAATGATACAAATTGTGCTTGCATGTGGGTTACGCAATTAGTTGCTGTAGGAATTATATCAAGAGTTTATCAGTAAGATTCTTGGCATACCTACACATCTGTTTGTAAGGTCCAACTCGGGTCTTTTTATTATTCCAGAACAACTGCTCAAGAACATCCACTTGTTTTGGCTGAATCGACTCCTGCGCATGTTCCCCTTACTGGCCGTAGCTGTTCTGCTTGAAGCGACCTACCTCAACCGTGCGACTGATGGGCCTATATGGAGCACTGTGGAGGGTCATGTTCATAGGTGCAGGACCTCATGGTGGTCTACTTTACTGTATATACAGAACTATATGAACCCTACGAACACGGTTAGTTAAGACAGGATTTTCATGA
The DNA here is from genome assembly GCA_951799955.1 of Apamea anceps. NCBI lineage: Eukaryota > Metazoa > Arthropoda > Insecta > Lepidoptera > Noctuidae > Apamea > Apamea anceps. The sequence continues at coordinate 16,444,017 of OX637506.1, forward strand.
AATATTTATGAAAATTCGGTTTGTTTTATGTGATATGCAATAATGACATACTCTTTTTAGTCTTACTGTCAGAATGTAGGTATATGTTTTTATGAATTGGCGGAAATAACTGGCGTAAAAACTTAGCAGAGTAGCTTGGCACGAATAATCTTAACGTAACAGAACGTTTGTTACGAAAGGTAGGTTTTACGTCGCAATGGCGCTGCCTATGGCGTAGCCGAGGCGAATTCAGGCTATCTCTCGTTTTTGTCAGTGAAAGACTGCATAAAATTGAGTTAAATACATTGATATTATAAGTAAAAGAGGTTAACCTTTTATAACAAGATACCCTCTTCTTTGCTAGATTTGCCTTTTAATGCGTTTGAAGTTCAAGTAAAATCCAACCTTTGTTCAAAGGCATACTATTCCATCAACGACTACTTACATGATAAGAATAGTTGGTCGCCCTAATTTAACGCAAGACAATGTTTATGTTCTTTCTCCAGGATTAGCTTACTGACAGGTTATTGTTATTGTTACGAGCTTCGGGTTCGTGACAGTAAAAACTGCCGATAAAAATTACCAAAAGTTACACTTTAATTAAACAATTAACTCAAACACACTACATAATTATAAAACACAATCGCTCTTGAAGATCGCTTTCGATGTATTCGCTCGTATCGTTGATCCAAGTCTGACTGGTCGCGGCCAGTCCCGGCCTTATATAGTGCCGTAGATAGTTTCAGAACCTTCTATTGTAGAAACATCTAGAATGTTCGAGTACATACCGGCCCCGACTGACCAGATGTCGATAGTTCTAGTATCGAAATTTCTAGAAGGATCTATTAGTTCTGTTACTCGATACTAGATGGCGCTAGTAGTAAATTAGTTCTACTAATTGATACCAGATAGCTATATTATGATAGATAGCGCTAGTGGTAACTAATGTCACCATGTACCAGGAATTCATTGTGGCGCGCAACATTATTAACTCATTTATTTATTTTACTTCGTTACGTTACTTATGTGCGTTTTTGTGTTGTTTTTGAAGATCAAATGTTGCGTAGGTAACTTGTTACTTATCTCGTTGGTTATAGAACATAAAGATCTACAACCATATTTCTAGTCCCTTGGTAAATCACACTAATATTATAAAGGCGAAAGTTTGTGAGTGTGTATGTGTGTTTGTTACTTCTTCACGTAAAAACTACTGATCGGATTTGGATGAAATTTGACACACAGATGGTTTATAAGCAGGATTAACACAGGAAATTTTTTATCCCGAAATTCTCACGGGTCCGCAACTTACGCGGGTGAAACCACGGGGTGCAGCCACAGATTACTAACAGATAAATCACTCCATACAAAATTTTCAATACCTACTGCTATAATAGCCTACACAACACGTTACCACACGGTGACCTTCGAGTCGCTAGACGCTGCAAACGAAAATGTACCTAACGTTACAAGCGTAAAGTGAGTTTTGCTTTGTAGCTGCGAGCCGCCGCGTGGTTATTGTGAATTGCCAGGGCTGCCTCTTTCGATAAAGATGTCAGTAGGTATTTGTAGTACACTTTATGAAATAAAATAAAACGCTTTTTAATGTTTTAGCATGTTTAATTATTAAAAAAATCGTATGAAATAAAGATAAATATTACCATGATTACCATAAAAAAGGTTTATAGTAAGTCAACCTAAAAAGATAGATGTATGCTGTCGCGATCTTTTTTTTTGAAATTTTAAAGGGGAACTATTCCGTCATACATGATTTTTGCGTAACTTTAACCGTTTACGCAGCGTATACAACGGAAGCTCTCAAAAGGAATAATTGTTTCCCGTTTTTGCAACATTTTTCTTTGATGCTCCGCTCCTATTGGTCGTAGCGTGATGTTATATAGCCTATAGCCCTTCTCGATAAAAGGACTATCCAACACAAAAATATTTTTTCAATTCGAACCAGTAGTTCCTGAGATTACTGCAATTTTCAAATGACTTGATAAATGGAGGTCATTGACCTTTCTATTCTTATCTCAGACGCATAGTCCGAAGTAATTACGTACCTACCATTAAAATACAAAATCTACATCCATCAACTGCACATGATACACCAGAACTAGCCATATCATAAGAATTTGAAATGAAGTACGTCAGGTCGACCGAAATACATATATGCGTACGTACGCGCCTCGCGGCTGTCGGCAACCCACTGAAAAATAGGTCGCGGACGACCCGGCGGCGGCCGGTATGTAGTTAGCGCGCGTAAGTACAGACGCCAGCACATCAAGCTACTACAATCTGTCAAATTTCTTTAATAGATTTTCAACTATATCGCTAAAGCATTAAGGTTCAAGTTTGACTAGGAAAATTTGACAGTTTCGGGTAGCTTGACTTGCTGGCGTCTCTACATGGAGTGATTTATCTGTTAGTAAGTAATCTGTGGTGCAGCTAGAGTCAGATAAAAGCAAAATGGTGTTATTTTTTTCTATTTTCAGTGTGTTGGCCAGACGTGGTACTTAGCCATAGATGTCCAACTTCACATTCTGTCACCACTGATTCTCTTCTGGGTCCTCCTGGGCAATAAGAGGATAGCATGGGCAGCGTTACTAACTGGGTTGGTCGGTATCCTGACAGCTTCCACCACATACAACTTCATCATGGAATTTCCATCTACTATGATGACTATGAGGTACGTATTAATAGAACAAATGTTTTATTTTTATTTTTGGACAACATTATCAATAATTCCATTACAAACACATATTTTCTTTCGTTCATTAAATACCCAAACCAAAGATGTACCAACAAGTTTTAGTTTAAATTCACAAGATCAACTGAAATTGTAGAGGAAATTACGAATATACTATAAATTTACGTTCCCATTATATTGCCAATACAATACACAGTCACGAGCGAAGCCGCGGGCACATCTAGTGATCAATAACTCCAGAACATCTTATTATTTTTCCTTGTTTATCTTTAATGTGGGTATTATAAGGGTACACCTGTGCCTATCCCTTCGGGGAATATTCTGTTATTTTATTTTTATCGTCATCTCCATTATCAAGCGAAGCTTTTTCGGAATCTTACGCCATCATCATCACAACACATCATTTCAGCCGAAAGACTTCCACTGCTGGACTTATTACACAGTCCATTAGGCTACCCGTTTTTTGACAGCTGTCTTAGAACGTACACACGGCTACACGTCAAGCTATACAAAACCAGTTTGTCTTGGCCTCGCTTTGTATGATATTTTCTCACAATGAACGGTCAGCCAATACTGGTTTTGCATAGCTTGATGTTTAGCCGTGTGTACATCATATTCCGGATTACGTGAAAGTTAACTTTAAAATGCGTAATAAAATAAATATATAAATTGCCTTATCTTATTGAATTATCTTATTATGGCTTCTTAGAGATATTATAATACCATACGTGTATCAATGTATTGTGCGTTGCTGCAATCACTAGTTCCATGTGTCAAAAAACGGTTGACCTTATGGACAGGGTATAAACAGCCACTTTGACCAGTTCTGTGCTTCTCGCATCCAGCGGATTCCTAATTTCGATTTCTAATTCTACGCCACTAAGACATAATTTACAGACGCAGTTATTGAGAGCGTAGTTGCTTCTTTGTCACCTTCTTTTTTGGACACCCACGGGTGAAAGATCCTATTCATAAATACCTGAATGTGTGCTCTCATGTTAGCCCGAACCATTACAAAGTTCATTTGTCCGAGGAACGTTTGCCCGAATGATGGTTAGACAGATGGCCTGTTGGTTGAAAGAACCTGAAGAAAGTTCGCTCGAAAGATCGTTTGGCCGAAAAATACGGTTTAAAAATTCTTTATTTCTCAATCATTTACGAGGACACTTTTTACCATAATTAGTTCGCGGTTTATATAGCTGTATATCGTGTAAAAATACGAGTAGGCTTGTTAATAAAATGTTCTTGATTCCAGGCGTTCTGAAGATATACTGTACTACACGGTCAACTATTATATGAACACTTTAACTCGAGCCTCCCCGTTCTTCGTTGGTATGCTCTTTGGATACATCGTTAAAACGAAGGAGCTGGTTATGTCAAAGGTACGTTAACATTTTAGCTTTTTATCGGGAGCGTTAGCTAGGTTTTTCTCAAGAGTTATCTTGAGAAAAACCTTAAGAGCGGTTCTGCACTGCATCCGATCCGAATCCGAAAAATGATGGTCCGAAGTAGCCATAGTACTATTTGTATGAGGGTTGCGCACTACATCCAAACTCAGTCCGTCCGAATGTAGAACATTCCCAAGAACTCATATCTTGAATTCGGGTTCGGATCCGATGTAGTGCAGAACCGGTCTTAGTCTTGGAACTGGTCTGCAAATCCTGATAAGACAAAACACGAGCAATTTTTTTTTTAATAACTTTGTGATAACGGTAGCTATACGGAGTGGGGACGTTAATACTACAATAAATTAAAGTATTTAAGTATACCTAACTAATGATGTGGCCAGTCTACAATAAAAAAAACCGGTCAAGTGCGAGTCGGACTCGCGCACCGAGGGTTCCGTACAAATTTGTAGTTATGTAACTAAAAATTTACGGTTTTTGCAATTTTTCCTTTATCTGTGCTTTAAGACGTTGCTTCGTACCAAATTTCAAGATTCTGAGTTCACGGGAAGTACCCTATAGGTTTTGATTCCCTTGCGAGTGTCGTAAATTTGCGGAAATTTGCGGCATAAACGGCTGTATCTTGTGATTGCGTTGGCTTAGAAGTTTGATTTTTTCACAGCTCCAAGGATCAGTAGACTTGAGTATTTGATATAAATTTCAGCTTGATACCTTCAGGCGTTCCTGAGAAAAAGGGTCTTGATAGACAGACGGACGGACGGACAACAAAGTGATCCTATAAGGGATCCGTTTTTTCCTTTCGAGGTACGGAAACCTAAAAATCAATGAAATACATAGGTACACAATATCCAATCTCTCACAATGGCTAGTCGGTTGATTGGCAAAACCGATAGTCGGCTCGTCGCTATTATTTAGATTGCGTTTAGTTACAGGTATTACGATGTTTAGAAATACTCCAATGCACTAGTATAGCTAGTGTTTTCACATACAGGGTCCATTAAATTAGCTAGCGAAACTTGACTAACTAGATTTGATGATTGTTTTGGGTTGAGTGGCCGCTGGTTTGTTACTGGAAGTTGAGTTGAGAAAATCAGTTAATTTCGTTTTAACGTGTAGGTATAAGTATCGATTCACATCCCGTCTGTGAAGTTTACACAAAAAAACCTGATTTTTTGAACTGATATTTCAAGTAAAGGATTGACTCCAAAAAGAGTTATCATATATATTTTTTTTAATGTTTAGATATCGATACCCATTACGTCTGCGGAGTTTCGCTAGCTAATTTAATTTGACCCTGTATTGACGCCAACTCGTGATATGCAGTAGAATTAATAAAGAGTTGAGAGAAGTGTTTTAATCCCATGCGAAGTCTAGATTTACTGCAATAAGTACATAATGGAATTTATTTAAGAAATCAAAATCAAAAGTCGTTTATTCAAATTAGGCTGAGAATCAGCACTTTTCGAACGTCAAAATTACAAAAGACAGTCCCCCAAAAACGCCCGCCCTTCACTACTCCCCAGCAGAAACTAGCTTCTGCCCGCAAATTCATCATTCCGTCGCATCGCATAGCATCCCCTGCCGTTTCTGTGTTCTTTCTGACTTTTTTGTTTTTGCTCAGCTCCTGAGTGTCTTAGCGTGATGTTAAGTAGCCTATAACCTTCCTCAAGAATTGGGCTATCAAATGCAAAAAGGAGTTTTCAAATCCGACTGGCAGTACCAGAGATAACCCCCTACATACATACAAACAAACAAACAAATTTTAATGTAATGTGTAAAAAAAATGTATGTTTTGTAATTTTTTGGCACCTTTTAATGAATGGACTTTATTCATTATTATTATTTTAGCTAGCTGCGCCCCGCAGTTTCACCCGCGTACGTTTCGATCCCGTGGAAATAATAATAATATCCCTGGACATTTCACACAGCGCCATCTAGTCCCAAACTAAGCAACCTAATGCTTGTGTTATGGAAATATCGGGATAAAAAGTATCCTATATGTTAATCCTGGTTATAAACCATCTGTGTGCCAAATTTCATCCAAATCCGTTCAGTAGTTTTTGCGTGAAAGAGTAACAAACATCTATCCATCCATCCATCCATACAAACTTTCACGTTTATAATATTAGGATTATTTTTAGCCTATGTTGTCCCGCTGCAGGACAAAGGCCTACCATTCGTCTTTCCACTCCTCTCTGTCTTGAGCTAGTGTGGACAAATTCTGTGTGTAGGCGTCAAGCTCGTTCCGCCATGTTCACCCAGAGAGAACAACCTCTAATGCTCGGTTCCTATAAACAAAAACGATTCGTTTTGCTTACCAATGGTAGCATTTTTTGTTACCAAACTGATCATATAAATAGATTCGTAAACTAATTTAACCTGTGATAGCTACTTCCAAATAGGAGGGTTTACTATGCAAAGCTATGAGGTCTTTGCTTCATTATTGGAAAAGATACAAGGGTCTTAATTTGAACCAATAACGGTCCGTAATTTATAGGAATCGGCCATAAAAGAGCTTGTATAATGAAAGGCTGAAGACTTACAGATTGGAAGTAATTTAAGAGGGACCTAAATATCTTGAAACTCTTTTTGCAGATAACAACAGCAGTTTACTGGTGTGCAGCCTTTTCTCTATCAACCTTCATCGTGTACACCAACTATCCTATCGGACAACCGGACTGGGACTACCAACTGGTTGACAGTTTGATCAATTCCTTCATCAGACCTCTGTGGGCACTCTTCGTTGGTAGTATTGTGTTCGCTTGTGTGAATGGTTATGGTGGTAAGTGGAAATTACATAGATACTCAAGAAAGAAAGAAAGAAAGTACATTTATTTACATCTCTAGATTTTTCCCAAATTGGGGTTATTGGTGGTCGATTTAAGTGGCTTGACAGAATAGGCTAGTTGCCTGGGTATAAAAATGATTATTATATTCAGTCCGTCAGTTAGATTATCGAAAAATAATGGACACGTATTTTTTCTTTTGTCAATTATATAAAAAATGATGAATGAAAGTTCCGCGTGACGTCACGCCTTGCTAAAAATTGTAGCAAGGCGTGACGTCACGCGGAACTTTCATTCATAATTTTTTATATAATTGACAAAAGAAAAAATGCGAGTCCAATATGTTTTGATAATCTAACTCACGGATTAATTAGATGTTTTTAGGCATCTAGCCTATTCTATTGGAAACTATACTTTCGTCTGACATTATTGCATAAGTACCAAAAAGTATGAGATGGCGTTAATGCAAAGGCTGGGCTTCGAGCTACGGAATGTCCATTAGGCCGTTTGTACACAAACATTTTTCTTGCCGTGAAAAACTACGGTTTGTTCGCCGTGTGTACGCACGGTCGTCAGTATTTTATACATTACTGTGGGAGCTTTTGACGGACATGTTTTTGTACGCCGCGGTTTATACGCCGTACCGTAAAGAAACCGTGCCGTGTACAAAGGGCCTTAAAGTAGGTGTGATCTTATTTATCATGGAGTGGTGATCACCAATCACACGGTTGTATGCGTGGTTGTATGTTTCAGGAACGGGGGTTTTACATCAAGTGGAAAGGTATCTCCTTTCCACTTGATATAAAATCCCCAATTTAACGACATTCATGAAAGGGAAAAGAATTTCTCACTCCTATCCGGACGATGTCATACATAATAGTCATTTCTTCTCTTTCAGGGCCCATCAACTGGTTCCTATCACTGAAGGTATGGAAGCTCCAGTCTCGGATGTCATACGGGATATATTTATTCCACTATGGCCTGATGGCTGCAGTCAATTTTAGCGCGATCGCGCCTGTATTTTTCACTGTAAAATCAGTTGTAAGTATCTACAATAAAATGCAATCGAATGAAACAGATATTAGTCAGTAACTGCAAAGAAATGTTTTGTTAGATAGCATAACAAAGTGGAGTGCAGTGGTGGCCCAGTAGTAAGGTAACGGCTGTGACTTACGAGGTGTAGGTCGCAGGTTCAAACCCAGACAGGCGCTGTACTCTGTGTAAATTATTTCATCACCACTGCTCTCAAAACGGTGAAGGCTCCTCTCACCGAGAGGAGGCCTATGTCCCAGCAGTGGGAACTTTTGTTTATTAGATTATGCTATAACAAAGTTACTATATTAGTACCTAAGCTAATTTAGAAGAGTGGGACCTGTAATAGAAGTAGGTATCTAACAGTTGGAATTCCCTGTACGACCTGTAAGACAAATACATTCCATAACATTCATGTATGAATGCCGTCATTTTTTTTTTCAGTTGTTCAAGTTCCTGGCACACTATACACTGGCGTTTATCATGACATTCATTATGTTGGTAGTGATTGATGCTCCTTGCTCTACGTTATTCAAGCTTTTGTTAGGAGGTAAGTTAATACAGCCTACCTACTTTAATTCGGTCAGGTAGGTGGCCCTAGAATGAAGAAAGAAAGAAATAATAAAAAAAGCTTACGTTTATTCTTGAGGTCTAATTTCTCAGTCATTAAAGGCGGATTTTTCCAACGCCATAAAATAAAAAATAAAAATTGAAAAATATCGGGTTAATAATTTTGAATTTTTGACAATTCTTCCATACACAATCTGTCAGACATCAATTTTATTCCACGAATAAAAATTATATATCGATTGAAAACTCGGCCCTAAAAAGCTTTAATTTAGGAATAAAATATATGTCAGTTTGACAGCTTTTGTGTAGATAAAGGCCGCAGATAAAAGTTATCTAACTCTTGAAAGTTCGGCCAAAATCAGTGTGACTCACGGTTGCTTCGGCCTTTTTCAGCAAAAATACCACACCAGCTGAAGGCCAATTCCCGTAACTAAAAACGTTCAAAATTTAGTCGCAATCTTATCTTAGCGACAACCAATGTCAAAAACTTGTCAAAATCCCTACGGATTTTAGAGGTATTTTTGACAGATTGAGACTGAGATCAGACTGTGAACATTCTTAAAATTACGAGAATTGCCCATCTGATGCTGGTTTTCAGCTAGACCAAATTTTCCATTATATTCCTCACATTTTCTAACAAAAATATTTAATTTCTCAGGCCCAAAGAAGCCAACGAAAAAGGAAGAAGACAAAGAACCAAAGAAAGATGTTGAAAAAACCGTATAATATTAATTAATTTATAATATCCAGCTACATAATTATAGGTACCTAAGTAATTAATGAATAAATTATTTGTTTACTAAAGTTTCCATGGTTTTTTTTTACAATACTGCTACAACTTACAAGTTTAAGAGCTATATATGGGTATAAAAAGATAAGCTTCTTATTTTAGTACTTTAATGTATATTTTATTCGTGTAAGGTCTGATTTTTCCATCGCCAGATAACTTTTATTTGATGAATAAAATTGACATTTGACAGTTTTTCTATGAAATAACTGTCAAAATTATTCTTTAAATAAAGTTATCTGATGATTGAAAAATCTGCCCTTATTCGTCTAAGCCACTGAATAAATAGTCGTTCGTTATGTGGGAAATAAAGGGCCTGGATAGGTAACTACTTCTTCTATCTATATCTTATACTTATTTATATAAGAATCAATTGCTGTTCGTTACTCTTTCAAAAACTCGAAAATGGCTTGACCGATTGTGATGAAACTTTGGTAAGTTGTGTGCACTCCGGAGAAGCTTAATCATATAACTTTAATTTCGGAAGTCGGTGTTGTTGGTTCCGCATTTTTTGTTTTTGACACTGACTTCCGAAATAAAGTTGTTTTTCACTTTGAAGTGTTTTTTTTTTATAGATTTTTATTTTTCACTTTTTAACTGTACCTACCCCTCAAAAATCATATAACACTACTTGCTATGTAAATACCAGTGACAGCAAGCTATTAAAACATCATCAATATAAACTAAGTGGAAAAAAATCGTATTATCGAAGCTAATTCAAAAACTTCCCAAGCAAAATTAATAAAATTTATTTGGGACCACCTCTGAGGAGAATTTTGCAAATCTGTCTATACATATAATTATGACGAAGTTATACCCGAGAATACATAAAAAAATATAAAAATCCAAATTGAGAACCTCCTCTTTTTGCAGTCGGTTATTAAAAACGCTTTTATGTCCATATCATTTTATCATAGGTAGCCAGTTAGCCACTGTTAAAAGCCCGTGAGTACCTATCAGTCAGTGGCTTATTCTAAATCATAACCACACTGTTATTATTTTAGTCACGATCGTAACCTCCAATTCGCCACACGTAACATTTAAACTCTGTTAGCAAAATGTTTCAACACATAGCAACATTTTCAAAAGCTAAATTAAAACAATAAATTTTGTTATACAATATTTTAGAATTAGCTAAAACTATTTTAGGGGAACGTGGAGCATTCTAATTTAAAATGGAAGTAATTGAATTAAGATATTAAAATCAACATGCATGCAGTGTGCAGGCCAGTTATCTCCCTGTGGCGTAACTTTCAGATTATGTAATGGAGGTATATGATATGAAGCTTTAATATGCTCAAAATGTTCTGTGCCCTATGCGTTTTGTTAGGTTATGTATAAATTAGAACACGTTTTGTTCGTTGTTACTATTTTTTTTTTACATTTTTACTTCGTATTTTTACGTGTGGTATGTTTTGAGTATGAATTTAGATGGCTATAATAATAAAAAATGATAAATATTTTATTCAATATTAAAATTGGTAAAATTATTCCATAACGTCTTACAAAATTATTTACAAAGGTATAGTAATGTTAGATGCCTGTACTAGGATAAACTTCTCTAAGTCTGTGTGTCTAGGTTTGGTCATAGGAGAAGACCAAAGAAACGATGGACTGTGTGAATGACGATATGGTTCGAAAGGGGGTGGCTATCGAGATGACGACTAATACAGAAGCATTTAAGAAAAATACTTGTAAGTCTCTTCATGCTTTTATTAAAACTAATAATATTCAAATCCTTGTATGCTTTTGGTACCCTGTTGTATAATTTTGGGGCCATGCAGAATACACTCTTTCGCATGAGAGCTGTTTTAGCACCATAGGTATACGAAGTCTCCGGCTATCACGTTGACTTCTTTCGGAACCATCAGAAGACTTCGGAAACAGTTGGGGATTCTTTTTAACAAATAATACCGTTTCTAATATTTACATAATGATTAGTAGTATAGATTATTGCTAGAGCTGCTGGCTATATTAATGTAGTGCCCTATCCATCTTCCTTCTATCATCCGAGGTCGTAATATTTGGTCCCTGCTGGCCTCTCACATGGCATATTAAGCAGGAATTGGTTTAACTTCGTTTATGCTGATAGCGAGTGAATATTCATCGTCGGCTATGCGTTGCTGCAGTTCTAATGTAGCGTAATTTGACATTAAAAGGGGTAAAGTGTATTCTAATCTATGTACCTACATAATAAAAATATTGAGCTGATGAAATAAATGGATTTGACGTATTTGTTCAAAACAAGCTATGTTTGGCTCGGCAGCATAATTATGTTCAGTTTTATTTTTAGTGTAGGTACCAAAAACTAAAAAAAATTGAAACTAATATTTATTTTAACGTTACTGCTAACGTTATTGCTTGTTTTGTAATGTTTATTTCTACTTTATCAATAAAAAGAAAGCATCGTCGTATTATAAAGAAATCGCAAAAAACTTATTTTTTTCTCTAAAGGCCGTGCAGCGTAGTTTTCCGTCAACAACTTTTCCCAGCGCTTTCAAAAGTATGTCAACAAAAACCTCATAATAAACAAACTAGGTTATTTGTAAACTGCGCCAAAAAGGCCATTCAATCTATATTAAATCTACGTTCCCCTAAATACACAGCAGTCGTCGAAACTCGTCTGACTTTAGACAAACTCTGTTCGCATTTAAGCGAACTGTTACACAAAGATCGGTCCTTCACCCGAGCCACAAAACAGAATGTACTTACAGTCCGGAGCTCTGACCAACGTCTAAGTCGGACGGAACTGTAGTACATAGATAGGCTGCAGAAGGCCTACACATGTGAGAAGTACATCTTCAATACGCAATTTGAAATGGCTAAGCATTTTAACTGTTAAATCCACACCGGATTTGCGAGCCTTTGAACCTTTTAGCACCTTAGTAAGAAGAGCTCGAAGCAAACGTAGAAAGGTCTGGCGTGTGGACTAAAGGAGAAATGCAGATTTATGGGTGAGACCTTTGCACAGCAGTTGGTCAGCATTTAGTTGATGAAGGGGACCACACAAAGTGACTTCTGCGCTACCACCGAGAACGCCATGGAAGTGGCAAAGTTTTGGGAAAACACGAAGAAGAAGATTGGGTGAACATTAGGTGTACAACTCAAATATTTATAAGAAAACAGTAGCAAAACATCACAGCAATAATAGTCTGTTTCGTCTAGTTACGGGGTGGTCTGATAATCTGGTAAATAATTATAAATAGGAACTCAGCTGCTACAGTCATCATAGTGTAAACTTTACACTATCTTTTCTAATATATAAAAAACTCGTGTCGCGGTGTTTGTTGCCAAACTCCTCTGAAACGGCTGGACTGATTTTAATAAAATTTTGTATGCATATCGGGTAGGTCGGAGAATCAGCCAACATCTATTTTTCATACCCCTAAATGTTAAGGGGTTTTTTTTTAATTTTTGGACAAAACTTTGTTTTTATTTTTTCATGATTCAGCATTGAAAAATACATACAATTCCAAGTTTTCACCCTTATACGATCAACCCCTGTTTTTTAATCGCTATTTTTATATTATTCTGTTCCATCCACAGATCCGCAAGATGGCAATGGAATGTAATAATTCATGTATAGTTCTATCAATCAATCAGCGTTTTACTTATAGGAATAGGGTAGGAGTAATGTAGGAGTAGGTTAGGAGGGTAGGAGTAGGGTAGGAGTAGGGTAGGAGTAGGGTAGAAGTAGGTCAGGAGTAGGGTAGAAGTAGGGTAGGAGTAGGGTAGGAGTAGGGCAGGAGTAGGGTAGGAGTAGGGCAGGAGTAGGGTAGGAGTAGTGTAGGAGTAGGGTAGGAGTAGGGTAGGAGTAGAGTAGGAGTAGGATAGGGGTAGGGTAGGGCTAGGGGTAAAACAACGTTTGCCGGGTCAGCTAGTAATATAATAATATCCTTTACACTGTGAAGGATTATATTCAGAAGTCAGTGAAAGTGTATTTAGCGTGAAATCATCAAAGCAAGTTGGCAAGGTCACTTTAATGCAGTGGTGACCCAGTGGTATCCACCGCGACTTACGAGTTGTACGTCGTGGGTTGGAACCCAGGCAGGCGCTTTACTTTCTGTAATTAATTTCATCACCACTCTCAAAACGGTGTAGGAAAATATCATGAGGAAATCAGCATATCCTAGAACCAAAAATTCGAATACATGTGACATCTACCAACCAGCATTAGGCCCGCGTGGTGGATTACGGCCTACTCCCTCTCACGGAGTGGCGGCCTGTGTCCCAGCACTGGGATCGTTAAAGGCTGATTATGCTAAGATCACTTTAAAGTGGAAGTTCTGTTCTCGCTTTTTAACGTCGCGTCGTCAAAGTGCAACAGTATTTGTATAAACTATCTACATATGTCGGGTACAGTGACCAACACAAGTTACTAAACTCCATTACAAACGCTACATTTGAGTTTCGGGAGCTGCAATTTGCCTAGCATCTATTGTTTAGTTATCTTGTAACACATATAGAATTGCAGAGGCATATTGATTGTATATTAGTATTAGCTAGCCAAGTCAATTTACAATTTTATTGGAGATCTTGAAATGCGGAACTGGCACAGCAATTTAGCGTATCAATGAAAATGGAAATTGCCTTGGCATCAAAGACTGCCAAAGCAACTAATTGTGGATTATTTATTTAAATTTCTTACGATTCGTACATTTAGAACCATGTTATCTTAATTACCGAACCCATTTTCTTCTTGCTCGTACAGTCACGAGCAAAAGTATGTATACACTCGGCTTTATTCAAAAGCTATTTACACCTTTATTTTTGAATGAAATTTTATGTTGTTACGAACATAGCATTTTCGAACTCATAGCTTTACGTAATGTGTTGTATTTCAACGTTGCATTCGTTATTTCACGAAAAAAATTGCAATTGAAAGTTGCCAAGTGTTGACATATTGGTGCTCGTGACTGTACGTCATCATCTACCTAGCCTTTTCCAAACTATGTTGGGGTCGGCTTCCAGTCTAACCGGATGCAGCTGAATGCCAGTATTTTACATGGAGCGACTGCTTATCTGACCTCCACAACCCAGTTACTGGGTAATACGATACCCCTTGGTAAGACTGGTTGTCAGACTTTCGGGCTTCTGACTACCCGTAACGACTGTCAAAGATTCACGAATGACAGCCGGGACCAACGGCTTAACGTGCTTTCTGAGGCACGGAGGGGTCTCGGTATGTAAAGATGGTCACCCATCCACAGACCAACCGCGGCAAGCGTAGCGTAACCTATGTTTGACCTGTGCGGCTGTTATTATTTAGCCACGGACTCCTTCTTGCTCATACGTATTATATATTCAGTAGCAGCTCTGAGTCTGAATTGGACCCGGGGCAACGTGGGACTTAAACATAACTAGCAAAATGTGGATGTTCTATAAGTACACCTCTGCCCAACCCTTCGGGGAAACGAGGCTTAATGTTCTGTTATGTAGTAATAACCAAAGAAACAATATTTTTCATAGTGCTTACGCGTGTTTCCAGTCCACGTGGGATCCAAGTGTTTACATAAACTCATTCCGAAAATTCGCATACCAAATTACGTTCTAAACTAAAATAGGGTTACCCAATGCGGTTATAATAATATTACGTTATTTCCTTCAGAAGCAGCTGCCGGAATAATTTCAAGTTATTACAGCGGAAAATTAGGAGAATAAGACGAGTCGCGCGTAAAACGGATCGTGTATACTCGGCACTCGGTCCTTTTCAAACAACACTTTACAACGTTCCGTTGCTTGGAGAAAAGTCGAAAAAATTAAGTCGGAAAAATAAAAGTCGCAAAAGTAAAGTCGCATGCGGTATCGGAAATTGTTAGTGGGCCAAGTTTCAGGCGAGTGTGTTTGGCACACAGTTGCAGAGTTTGGTACTAAAATAAACTGCTTACCTGTTCGTATGGAGTTTCTGAACGATTTTTAGATGTTTGAAATTTTGTGTCGTATGTCTTGTTTTAGTGGCTCCGTCACTTGGAGCAATTTCCCTTGTGAGGAGACTTGCGTTTTACGAGTGTCGTTTTCTTGCATATTATATTGGTTTGGCGCTGTTTTTCAATATGTTGCGGTGCTCATGCATAATCTTGCAAATTGTTGTTTTTGAGGGAATTGTGCCTCTTTATCGGTTCCCTTGCATGAGTAAGTTTAGTAAAAACCTTAATTTTTAGCATGATCTGACCATACATGACTGAATTATAATCAGGAAACACTAATAGCCGAGCTTTCGGTAAATAGGAACTGGAAAATAAAGAATATAATAATATATTCTGTCCATTATGTTAACCGTTTTTTGACAGCTAACGTACATATTCCGGATTACGTAATAGTTAACTTTAAAATGCGTAATAAAATAAATAATATATAAACTGCCTTATCTTATTTATGGCTTCTTACAGGCATTATAATACCGTACGTGTATATCAATCAATGTATTGTGTGTTGCTGCAATCAATAGTTGCACCTGTCAAAAAACGGTTTACCTAATAGTCGAACTTTCGGTAAATAGAAAGTAGAAAATAAAGACTATTGGAGATATTTCTACCCTCCAAAATGGTGTGTATAACTCCAGCTTCCACACGGACACGGTTATTATTATTAATAATAAAAAATCTTGATGGTGAGTTAGTGATTTGGTGACAACAAAGCCAAGTTTGTGTTTCTCCAGTGAACCGTATAGCCTAAAATTATATACGCAAAGAAACATAACAATATACAAACAAAGTGTGTATAAAGTTGTAAACATTAAAGACAGGACGCTGAGGGCACTCTCAATATCAGTGAAGAAACTTTTGGAGATAATCCCTGGAGCCACTCAACCGATGTGGATTATTCTTTAACTTGGAAAGTTGCTTCGTAATTGTATGTTAGCGCTTATTGGTTATGTCAATAATTTGTTAAGGAGTTATTTTGCCTTGAGTGGGTCAGTGAGTTTGGTTCAACTTTTTTATTTGTATGGGAACATGTGATGATAACATATAATGGGTGTTGTGACCTATTTTATCATGATGTTGCATTTATTTATTTATCTTTAATTCAGGCACATTACCCATAATTTTGTTAGTAATACTTAGATTATGTTAGTATAATTATCTTAGATATACACACAAACAAATACGGAATAATAATAATACTCACTGTAACTTAAGTAGTACTAGTTATCCGATAACAATACATGCTCTGCGCACAGGTACATTTGCAACTATATTTACAACTATAGGTATAACTATAAGTAGTCATCTGCCTTTTTGCCAACTATGTTGGGGTCAGATTCCAGTCTAACCGGATGCAGCTGAATACCAGTATTTTACATGGACCGACTGCCTATCTGTCCTCCACAACCCAGTTACTGGGTAATACTGGTAAGATTGGTTTTCAGACTTTAGGGCTTCTGACGACCCGTAACGACTATTAAAGGACCACACTTATTCTACTCTGTTCAGCTTTTGTCCATAAAAAGCAACGATTTTGTATGGAATGCGTACGCATCCATAAAGCTGAACGGATGCGTACGCATTCCGTATATGCTGGAAAAAACGGCAAACGTGCTTTCCAATCAAAATGTAAAGATGGTTACCCATCCACGGACCAACCGCGGCAAGCGTAGCTTAACCTGATCGATCGACATGTGCGGCTGTTATTACTTAGCCAAGGTACAACTATAAGTATCAGTTTTGTATATGTAGTATTTTAGTTTTTGTATATAGCTACTTTTGCTTTGCGTTTAAACTTTCACGTAGAGCTGCGTAGCTGCTACGCCGTAGCAAACCGTAACGCAGTTGTAGCGAATAACAAATCCATTAACCATCCAGAAGGCACTTTCTCGTAATTTTAAGAACGTTCACAGTCAGAAGGCTAATTCTCGTAATTTAAAACGTTCAAAATCTAGTCGCAGTTTCGTCTCGGCGACAAACAAATGTCAAAAACTTGTCAAAATGTAGGGAATTAGAGGATTTTTGACAGATTGAGACTGAGATCAGAGGAGCAATTCTCGTAATTTTAAGAACACATTTCACAGTCTGATCTCAGTCTCTATCTGTCAAAAATTCCTCTAATTTCCTTACATTTTGACAGCTTTTTGACATTTGTTGGTCGCCGAGATGAGATTGCGACTAGATTTTGAACGTTTTAAATTACGAGAATTGCCCCTCTGTTACTTTACTGGAACTTTGTGATTCGATATTCGGAAATACTGTCGAACACATTTTATAAACCACAAAAATACTAAGTAACAAAGGCTGTCGCACATTCAAGCGCAGTGCATTGCAAAAATCATCCCACATCGCTTTCGTTGTATGAACCATACTTACTGTGCTGGAATGCGATGCGCAGCGGCCCGACGGGGCTTTAATGTACACATAATTTTTCAATAAATTCTCAAAGTAACGCCTGAGATAAAATATAAATCAAACTGGAATCAAAGAAAATAAAAAGAATGAAAAAGTGCAGCATAAGTTTATCTTGTCGGATAAGTTCAGTTAACTGGGCGAAGTGGATAAGCATAGCGCTCGGGGCTCTGCTGAAACAAGTTGCAAGCAACACACCATGGTGCGAGTTGTGAAAACTTTTAAAGTGAAAATTCTTAGGCAGCTATTCGATAATTGGACGAGAATTGAGAGTGAAATTTCAAGGAAGCGTCGGTTTTAAGCATTTCGTTACATGAGAGAGAAATGAATCATACTATTCTAGTTTATTTTTACTAAAACGCACATTACTTAATCTTTACTGTTATAATATCCATGTTATGTTCATAGGGTGTATATATGTTTTGGGACAAAATGTTTACTTTGTTTTGGTAAAATAAATTGTGTACTATGTTTTGTAGCTGTACGGTGGATACAATGTTATGGAACAAATAGTTGTAAACAATAAAATGGTTCCTTGTCCGTGTATACCTCTTTTTGGGTCTGACTGTTAGTACGAGTGTAAATGACTAATAAGGTACAGAAAAATATGCTATAATTATAACAATTATATTAACCATACATTTTAATACCTCAAAATCAAACATAGTGCTTACTCATTTAAATACGCTGAAAAGCAATTTAGGTTTGTCTGAGCGTCGGCCAGTAAAAATCACCCGTCGTAAACTTTTACCCTTTATTAGAAATTATACACGTTTCCTACGGCAATCAACAATTGCCTTGGGAAAACTTCTCACTTGACACAAAAGAGGTGTTTCTCATAAGCAAAACAAACAAGATGGTTTCCATAACGCTTGAGGTGACGATATAACAAGCTACGTAACACAACATGGTGTTGCTACGGTTGCATTGTGAACATGTTTTTGTTGTTCTTAACAATGTAATGTTCCTTTCTAAATTGTTGCTTTTGTATGGTATTTTTGTCTCACGAAGCGACACGCGCTTAGATTGTTACTTAGTTAACAAACTTAGTACAATCACGTTATGAATGTGTGCGTGAAGACGAGTTTCGTCAGCACATAATGCACACACACATTTATTACGGCGTGACCGTTTCACAGTTACCTGAAGGTTACTAATCACCGCCGCCTAAAACACCTGGTTTTTTGCCAATCAATAACATAATATACACACATAGAATAACATTTACATAAGATAGGACCCTGTGGGTATAAGTAATAGATACTCTTCAAAAAAGAATGAAATATGAGTTGATAAAAAGATTTACCTTATCCTGGTACACACACGGTTTTAAAAAGCTTTCTTGGCATAGGTATTAAAATTATGCACATCCGTTTGTTTCAAGTAAAAATTTTTGGGACTAAACTCATCGAATAAATCTGTTCGAATCTTCGAAATCTACCTTGTGGTGGTATTGTTGAGCACTGTTGCTTAAAAATGACATTGTTTTTTTGTCTTTGGTCCAAAGTTTCTTGTATCCTACAACATTGACTTTGATAACTAAATATAGGCAAAATAAAGGTAGGGAAATTAATTATAAAGCAAATTGAAACCATTCACAAAACTGTCAAAAAAGACAGTCATCAAAAAAAGTTTTTTTTTGAATATGCATAACTAAAGTTGGTAGTCAATTTGCTTGACAATTTATCCTGAGTTCCTATTACAAACTATCATCACGGAATTAATGGTGGTCGAAGTATGTTGATATAAGTGCACTGGAAGACGCTGTCTAATAGGACAGAGTAATTGAAGGGACTTCCAGGAATCGAGGAATCAGATTTTATCAGTAGGTTGTTTGGTAAGTGGTTTGATCGGTTGTAATTATTATAGTCTACCAATCACAATTTTTTACGTGAAATCTGACAGCAGGTTCTGCCGATCAATTCTGTAAAAACCTTACCGTGAAAACTTCTGTGAAATGAGTTTGAAGTGAGCGATTCTCACTATTGTCAAGTCTCTAGCATCAGGCGGAATGACAGCTTAATCTAGCTCACTTCACCTAAGTTTTCAACTGAGATTCTTACAGTATAGACCGGCTGATGATGGTTTTTAAAAGGGAACTAATTTTTTGAGCTGTTATTTAAATATTCGAGATGTTATTATGATCAGTTGAAAAACTTATTGAGCAATTATTTAATTTAATGGCGGTTGATTAATTATTGCGACCGTAAAACATGGACAGTAATAAAAAATTAATTAATCGGTTAGTAACACGCATATACCTTTTTTACATCGAAACAGTTAGGTTAGGTTAGAACTGTGACCACACAACGCACGAGCCGAGCGAGCGAAAAGAGCGGTGCCGCGGCAGCGGCCGGCGAGTGCCAGAAACATATTTTTGAATACAAAACCAAACATTTTAAATATATGCCTATACGTAACCGCTCGTTCAATAATTTTTATCGCCCATTTAATTATTTTCCTGCTTAATTATATATTCACTGATCCATTTCATAATTTTTTTAACTCATTTTTGTTTACTTTACTGCTTAGTTTTAACTGTTGAACTAGTTATTAAACGTGCCATTTATAATTTTTAACTTACCGAAACCGCTATTTACAACTGCCTCTTTAAATCAGTGCCTTTTTAAAACAAGAGTTCGATTTATTTTAGTTGCTTTGTCGATATCCAAATGTTACCAAAATATAGACGCAGCGACAAAATCCCACAAAATTGTAAGGCATTCACTATTCATATGCAAATATTTGTATTATACCATCATACACCCTTGGTATCGTAAATCATAACGATTGTTATCATAAACGATAGACATAGCTATACTTTGCACACGAATCGACGATCATATTAAGATATTATGGCTAGCAGAGTAAGTTGTTTACCATGAGTTCTATCTCCAATTCTGCAAGTGTTATTGAGTTTTTATTGGAAAATTTTCAAGAGTTCCCCGGAAATTGAAGATTTGGCCGATGTTTGGACTTAAATCGGTCTCTTCATCGATGAGAAGTAATAATAAAAATTGATCTTTATTTCAGACATGCGTCCATACATTTTTACAAATATAGCGTTAGTAGAGTTGTTAATATATATATATAGCGACGTATATTTAGCGACGATAATATAGCGACGACACGGTTGGCGCAGTGGTTAAGCGATTGACTGCTGCGCTGCGTGTCGCGGGTTCGATTTCCGCACGGAACAAATATTTGTATGACCTACAAGTAGTTGTTCCGGGTCTGGCTGTATGTGTATGTGAGTTTAAATGTTTTTAAACGCACCCACGATACAGGAGAAATTCCTAGTGTGGGGCAACGTTTTTTTAAAAAAAATATATATAACATACAAAAAAAAAATACAAAAAGGTGTTACAAACAAAACAAGTTACACAATAATAACACTCAGTATATTTCCTATTTCTGTGCAGGTGTAAACTTGCCCAGTACACATAAAAGGAGTATTTATTTTGCCTCCAGTCAAATATAATAGTTCTCCAGATCGAATTTTGGCCACGATAGCCAATCTTAACGGAGACTAGCCATCTATTCGGGAGATCTTAGGCGCGATCTCCACGGGCGAGAAAATCGCGGCGATAGTCTTGCCGTGCCATCTAATTCTCGCCGCGATGATATCGCCGTGTGTAGACACGTTCTAAGAGAGTATATAGAAAAACGTGACACGACGATAATATCGCCGCGATTCTCTCGCTCGTCGAGACGGCCCCTTATAGTCGACAAATGTGTACTCCGACACGAGTGCCCTCACTCTCATAGTCCGATGAGACGGCAATCCGACACGATCGGAAAGAGATCAGGCACAGAACCAACGGCGAAGCACCGAGGCATCACACCGCCAATTTCCAAACATCGAACTGTTTTTGAGAAATTCCAAATGGAAAACCACAGTAACATTTTGCCCGATTTAGAATTGAACCGAGGACCCCACGCTCAGCAGTCGCCCTTGTGACCACGAGACCAACGGGGCGGGGCGAGTACGAAAAGTAATAACGCACGCCATTTACGACACTACAACATTACACGCGCGACATTCAACGCTACGACATTTATTTTTTAAATGTCGAAGCATCATGCTGAGATCGGAGCCTTTTGGCCTCGTATAGGACTTTCTGTTTAATTTTTTTCCTTTTGTTACTTTTTTATATAATTTATTTTATTTTTATTTTTAACTGTGTTTAGTTTAGTTTATGATCCTGTACGAGTCGCAATAAATACTTTTTCTTTCTTTCTTTCTAATAATTAAAGGTATTAATTAGGTAAAGATCAATATTTTGAGATCTAAAATCTATCTTAACATGTCATCACCTACCTTTTCACAACTATGTTGGGGTCGGCTTCCAGTCTAACCGGATGCAGCTGAATACCAGTATTTTACATGGAGAGACTGCCTATCTGACCTCCACAAACCAGTTACTGGGTAATACGATACCCCTTGGTAAGGCTGGTAGTCAGACTTTCTGGCTTCTGACTACCCGTAACGACTGTTAAAGATCCACGAATGGCAGCCGCGACCAACCGATTAACGTGCTTTCGGAGGAGTCTTGGTATGTAAAGATGGTCCATCGACAGACCAACCGCGGCAAGCGTACCTTAACCTGATCGATCGACCTGTGCGGCTGTTATTATTTAGCCACGGGCCCCTTCATAATCTATCTTCACATGTGCGGTAAACGCAAACTCAAATCATTTATTTCAATTAAACCATTTACAGGCACTTTTGAATTGTCAAAATTAAATAGTCGGTCAGTTAGTCAGAAAGTTGAAGCTAGTTGCCCATTCCAAAGCGTAGATCTCTATGGAGAAGAACGGGCAAGAAACTCCATGGACACTCTTTTAAATCAAGACATTTTTACAAAATCCTGGTTAGGATCTGGTAGGCAACAGCATGTGATGTATGTGTGTTGTGTTAGGTATTTAATACTGATAATGTAACATTAATCCTCCGATATTCAATCAATTTGCGTCACAAAGCTCAAAAGTACTTTGACAGAAAATACGGCAAACTCAAACTTAAAGGAATTAGGGCCGATTTTTCAATGTTCAGATAACTTGTGTCTGAGGAATAAAAAATATGGTTTGACCATTTTTGTATAGAAAATAGGTCAAACCGTCATATTTATTCTTCAGATATAAGTTATCCGATGATTGAAAAATTAGCTGGTTTTTAAACCGCCAGTTAACTTTTATCCGACGAATAAGTTTGTCATTTTGAAAGTTTTTCTATGTCAAAACGTCACCTTTATTCTTCAGGTAAACATTATCTAATTATTCAAAAATCGGCCCTTATCCCTGTCAAGTAGGTAAACAGTTTTTTGAAGATGGAACTAGTGATTGCAGCAACACACAATACATTGATTGATATACGTACGGTATTATAATGTCTGTAAGAAGCCATAAATAAGATAAGACAGTTCACATATTTATTTTATTACGCATTTTCAAGTTAACTTTTACGTAATCTGGAATATGTACCTACGTTCTAAGACAGCTGTCAAAAAACGGTTAACTTAATGGACAGAGTATAGACCAATTACATACAAGCACATTTAACCGTCAAAAGTAACGTTTCATTACACGTGCGAAGTTAAATTATACCTATACCTTTACGTCATTATCAAAAACATAATGACATGAATAAAGGAGTTCAAAGTGAAACGCCTAAGTTAGAACAACGTGGGTTTGAGATTTTATCTGTTAATTTGAGCTTCATGTAGTATGTACGTAGGAGAAAGGGGCTTGGGGCTAAGTAGTAACTACCGCACGGGTTGATCAATCAGGTTAAGCTTCGCTTGCCGCGGTTGGTCCGTGGATGGGTGACCATCTTTACATATCAAGATCCCTCCGTACCTCGGAAAGCACGTTAAGCTGTTGGTTTCGTCTGTCATTCGTGGATCTTTGGCAGTCGTTACGGGTCGTCAGAAGCCGGAAAGTCTGACAACCAGTCTTACCAAGGGGTATCGTATTACCCGGCAACTGGGTTGTGGAGGACAGATAGGCAGTCGCTTCATGTAAAATACTGGTATTCAGCTGCATCCGGTTAAACTGGAAGCCGACCCCAAAAAAGTTGGGAAAAGGTTCGGCATGTACTATGTAGTAGTGAAGAAAATTCTCTTTGATTTGGTCATAAATGCTACTCAAATAAAAATCACACAGATATTCTTAATATTTCGTTTTCAGAAACCGGGCATAGGATCCAGAGACCGGAAAAAATGAAACGTCACGAGGGTTTTTATGTTTTCTGGGTCGAATATATTATTTACCTGATGCCAGTCATAGGTGGGATTTCTCCGAATCATGCCAGTTGCTCGTTCTCACAGGCAAGGAGAGCTTCTCGTATTTTTGAGACACATTTCCTACAACGTCGTCAGAAAATCTAATATTTATGTGCGAATTTTCGACACGTTGTTTTGCGTTGTTTACCTCGTTGGTACGAGTATGTCTGACAGAATATAAGTTGGCCTGTTTGTTTGACGTAGGTATACATCATGTCTCAGAATTGACGCACACCACCAAACACTTCAAGTAGAATATCATGTTACGATCATAATACATACACTGAATTTTGACTATTATGTATAAACGACGGCCAGAGGTGGCCCAGTGGTAACGGCCGCGACTTGCTAGCTGTAGGTCGTGGGTTCGAACGCAAATAAATTATGAAGATTGTCAGTTTTTTTTTCTTCTAAACTATCCCCTAATAAGGGATTGGGGGTTTCAAAGTTTGTATGGAAGAATTTTAGCGCGCAGTCCGGTTGACTCGAAACTCAGTATTTATACCTAATATTGAAAGTAAAGAATAATGTGTATCAGGGTTTTTTGAAAATCTACCCCTGACGGTCTGAAATGGGGTAGTCAATTTTTCAGGGGAGGATTTTACTGCATGGCTTGATTAACTCGAAAATTAGTATAAATAATCTTTGAGTCAAGTTATGAATACATCCCAAACGATTTTTTTTCCGATTCCACCCCTGTGGGGATGAAAAGCGGGGATACAGTTTATATGAAAAATCTTATTCATTTAGTTAATAAACTTGAAATTTGCCTAAGTAAGTAATAAAGTTTATCATTATATTATGTTTTTCAAAACTACTCCTCAAAGGGGGATATAGGGGTGTTAAGTTTATGTCGAAGTAATTGATTGTGCGGTCTGAGTAACTCGAAACTCAGTATTGATACTTTTGACAGAAAATAATTAATAATAAATATGTAAAGTTGTCGAAAATTTACCACTGACGGGACAAAAACGGGTAATTCGGTTTTTAAGGGGAGGATTTGAACTTGAAACTGTATGTTACATTTTCACGCCTAAACCACTGAACTTCTGATTTGGCATAGATATAGATGGCATCCTGGGGAAGCACATACTTTTCATCCTGTTAGCACGTTCCCGTGGCATAATTTCCGACATCCACGCGGGCGAAGCCGCGGGCAGAAGC
Source organism: Apamea anceps (assembly GCA_951799955.1). Taxonomy (NCBI): domain Eukaryota; kingdom Metazoa; phylum Arthropoda; class Insecta; order Lepidoptera; family Noctuidae; genus Apamea; species Apamea anceps. The sequence goes on from OX637506.1 coordinate 16,469,068, forward strand.
TAGTTATAAATATATTCTCGCTTAGCTGTTACGAGCTAAGCGAGAATATATTTAGCTCGCGCCGAGGTAAAAGGATTAGCCAGTCAGAAGGATAGCGCGGTGAACTGTCCAGGATGCTCGGACGCTTAGTGAAGAAACTTTAGGAGGCTGAATTGCAGCTTCATATAAATGAGCACGTAAAACATTGCTACAAACTTCTCTCTACAAAAAACCGGAAAATCTAAAAGAAATGTAATTAAAAAAGCCCGCCATCTCCCTTTTAAACCGTCGTTCACCTCAAGCTCAACGTTACTTAAAAACGTTAACTCTAAAAGAGACACGGATGTTCCCATTAAATGTACGGAAATGCATTTAAGATAACAAGTTACCCGCAGCTGATGTGAGGTTTAGTATTAAAGCAGGGCTTAGAGCAAGCCATGCCTTTTCTCTGTCGCGGTCAGACGGACGGACGGACGGATGTTTGTACGTGAAATAGGACGTAGATCGGCTTGTTAAGTGGATAGTCTGCGAAGCGGTTTTCAGGACACTTCTCGTTGCTCAAGTTTCGAGATTTATGCGAGTGTGTTTTGTTTTCGAAACAAAAGAAGCGAAGTAACGTGCAGACGGAGGATTTGGGTAAAAGTTTCGTCAACGATGGATTCATTTAATGTTTGGTATAATCCACAGCATACAAGGTGTGGTGAAATTAAAAAAAATGAGAAACATCTTAAAATTATAAAGCAAAAAAAACTTATTATTATGAGCCTGTGTTGTCTATAAACTGCATGCTTATTTTGCACCAGCAATGGGAGGATGCGCTAAGGTAACCCATGATTGAATAGAGTAGTATGAACTTAGAGAGATGTGTTGATGATTTTTATGATTATCTTACTTATTACGTACTTATCCTACTAATATTATAAGCGCGAAAGTTTGTATGGATGGATGAATGGATGCATGGATGTTTGTTACTCTTTCACGCAAAAACGACGGAAGGGATTGGGATGAAATTTGGCACAAATAGTTTATAACCAGGATTAACACATAGGATACTTTTTATCCCGATATTTCCACGGGATCGAAACTTAGGCGGGTGAAACCGCGGGGCGCAGCTAGTAATTGTATAAATAAATATTTGTTACGGCCGCGAATCATAGTTAGATCAACATACAAACGTAAGAAAATTAAAATTTCGCGGGCTACCCTGACACCTGCCTTAAGGTACTTTATGCACATATTTTCAGATTATGTACGATTCGTGTCAATGTTTCTGTTAATTAATTTGATTTCTATCTTAAGAACAATCCTAGTACAGAAGCAAAATATTTTAAAGAAAAGTCACCATTCGTGAATTTTAAATGATTTTCAAATGAGAAACAGAAGAAAAAACATGCAAATCTATTCAGTCTTAATGAGTTCCGAGTTTTCGTGGTTTTGCATTTTTTATTAAGGAAAAATTCTTCGTGTTGAAACGTCTTAACTAAGAAGAATTTATAGATGCCTTATTTTGTGAATTATTTTGTGCGAAAAAAAGTTTCTTTTTCACACCATTTTTACCCAACCATTTTTTTTTACTAACTATGGTCCAGTAGATTAATGAGTTACAATGAACCGTACTGGATAGGTATATAGGTACATAAAATTATTTGCTAACTGTAAATAACCCAAACACTAAAGCAATATTAATGTCTTAGAAGGTTGAAGTTCTAAGAAGTATTAATTAAACAGCCAAGTATTGAAACATTCAAATTAATCATTAATATGAATAAAATTGTAAACCAATCGAGAAAATAATTGATATCAAACCTCAGACACACCAAAAACTATTTTATTCATCGACGAAATCTGTTCGTTCTTAATTTAAATTCTCGTCTCCTTACGCAGAGTCATTAAAGCCAACCGGGGTCAGTTGCACCTACATTTGTGTACGCTTAACCGTTCGTTTGCTCCCGACTACACACAACACGTAATTCAAAGGCTCGTTTCACCAATCGATTGGTGCAACTCTAATCAACGGCATTATCACTTAACTAGAGTTAATTTTCACTTCGTAAATTGTTGATTAGTAATTTTACAATCCACCTTCCTGGTTGAACCGTATTTAGTCTACGAATGAGTTTTCTATAAATTGTTCACGTCAAGATGTTTAGGAAGTAGCTCTTATCATTTTGAAAGAATGACAATGATATCGATTTATAGAGGATGGTATCCCACATCGATGTAAAAATTGTACCCATGAATTCAATACTTGATTCTTAGTCAGTTATCAAAAAAAAAAAATCTCCTGTATTATCATTCAGAAAAGTGCAATAATACTTACGCGGTCAAAATGCTAATTTATTTTTTTATAACCGACAAAAAATTTCAACGCTCGGTTTTCAGAATTACGTACTGAGTCCATGGTAACAGGCTGTGCGTTGATGCCACACAGTATTTTGTAAATAACGTTAAGCTCCTTTTATTTAACATCCAATAAACAAACGTGGAACTTAGAACATATCCACATATTTGCTGAACACCCCTAACAAACGATGTTCCACCCGCTTTTTCCTTAGCGTTTACGACTCGAACAGCTGTTCACTAATTCAACATTTTGTCTATTTGTGCATAAGGATACGTAGGGTTGTTACAGCAATATGTTACTGCAGTAAAATCGGGAGCATTTACGATCTATTAGGGATGAACGATGTCACAAAGGCAGACGAATGAATGGATAAGGCGTGAGAGCGAGGTTGAGATTGAAAAAATGCTTTTGACCAGCACCCCAATAACGTAACACACTATCAATTTGAATCTGAATCATTTTTGAGGCTATTGCTAATCCATTGCTTCATGTGTTCGAAAACTGTGTCTATTCAACAATGTAAATAAGGCAATGAATGTTGTTGAACTGTTGAAATGGAACCCGTTGCTACTGATAGTGTATTACGTAATTACCCCTCAGGATGTTTTGAGATTAAAAAGAACTTCACTGGATTTTGTAATCAGTCCATCATGGAAACCTATGATAGTTTCATTTGAATAAAAAATAAATAAAAATACTTTACTTCAGACCTTGACCCATAATTATGAAGTTACGAGTTGTGTGTGTGTTAGTAAGTAACAAAAGTAGGTAAAACAATTAAATTCTCGGGATCCTGGGGTCCCGGACCTTTGGAAGGCGTACGAGGGGCCGAAGCCAACTCGCAGAGGCCCGTTAGACGTTTTCAATGAAATGAGGCACCAACCAACGATAATCATTGTTTGGACTATGCAAGTGCATCCAAGGACAACCCCCGGTTGGTGTAGGATTATTGCAAGATATGGAAACAAAGATATTGGATTATGAGTTTGGGTGGCTAAAGTGAACTGGTTATCTAGGACTATGAAAAAACTATAGCCCCTGCCTGATCAATGTTCTATATAAATTACACAGATATAGGCAGGGGGTGACTTTCACACTCAATAAATAATGAGTAAGGAAAACATCGAATGTTCGATAAAATCATTATAAATGCACCATTTTTAAGTTGGGTAATCCTAATATTGTGTCGTGCCTTACCAGTGCGGCTTTATCTCAATTTAGGCACGTTATTTAAGTTTCATTTATGGAAACCCATCTATTTACCTACAAACTTTATGAACAATTCCAGTTAAAAACCAACTGCATATTCAGCCTAAAATGTTCCCACTGCTGGGACACAGGCCTCCTTTAGGTAAGAGGGAGTGGGCCGTAATCAACCACGCGGGCCCAGTGCGGGTTGGCAGATGTCACATGTCTTCGAATATTTGCTTCTGGGATACAACACACCAACTGACTCAACAAATTACTCATAAAAAGGTTTCCAAAAAAAAAAAAGAGTCAAACTTTATTGTTTAGACTAAAACGTGTAAATGGTGCCTAGGTTCAATTCAAACGAAGCCCTCCGGTACTACAAAATAAAGGCACATTAATTTATTTTCCCTTGTAACTTGTATAAACATCTAGCTGATGAATTTATTTCTCTCCCACTCCGAAATTAGCATGGAAATGACTCCAAGATTTGTTTTTTGTCCCGAAATCTAAAGAGCGAAGTGGTAAAAAATTCTACCAATTAGTCATTGAAGGCCTAGATCAAAGGCGACATTCCTACAACCTCTTTTCGGAAGACCACACCCTGAAGCATAAATTAGGCAACCCACAAACAAATGCCAGCGATATTTTTGTTGTCATTTATTTTTGTACAGACGCCAGCAGGTCAAGCTACCCGAAACTGTCAAATTTTACCAATCAATCTTGAACCGTAATTCTTTAGCGATAAAGTTGAAAATCTATTAAAGAAATTTGACAGATTGTAGTAGCTTGATGTGCTGGCGTCTGTACATATCGAGACCCCTCTGTGCCTTGAAAAGCACGTTAAGACGTTGGCCCGGGCTCTCATTCTTAGATCTTGACAGTAGTTACTGTTAGTCAGAACCCCAAAGTCTGACAACCAGTCTTACCAAGCCTTACTTACTCGGTTCCGGAGGTCAGATAGGCAGTCGCTCCATGTAAAATACTGGTATTCAGCTGCATCTAGTTAGACTGAAAACTGACCCTAATATAGTTGGGAAAAGTTAGGCAGACGACGAGGTAAGCATTGCGTGCCTATATGGTAGAACATTAGGTGTCAAGCTCTGGTCAAACATAGACGACTCCCACGTAGGATGTGGGACGAGATTCTCTCGCACTGATTGTGTCACCTAACTGGAGTGGAGGTGCTCATACTGGCGCGAATAGCCATCATCATTGCAGCTGAAAGACATCCACTGCTACATAGGCCTCCCATGTATCGCCACTTCGACTGGTTTTGTGTTTTCCGCATCGAGCGGATTCCTGCGGCCTTCCCACAAGGTGGATCGATCAGGGCCCCAATTCCCTGCGAAATCTTACCACGTGCAAACCACGGGCGAGGAATCAAAATATCAACCGTACGGACAACATGTATTTTGACAGTTCAAACCACGCTATTGAGACATAGAGAATACGTTAATAGCAGATGTTTTGATTAACTAAGGAATTGACATGGTTCCGAAGTAAGGAATCGTTAAGTGGTCATAGTGAATTAGGGCCCAGGTGATCGGTCCACCTTGTGGGGGCGAATAGTCACGTGGCTTTAATTGCCGTTAATTGTCATCGTGACTATTAACATTTTGTTCCTCCTTCTCTATTCACGTAGATGAGAAGATTCCTTCCTTATCAATAAAACAATCGACACGCGTGGTCACGTCCCGCGTGAGATTCGCCTCAGTGTAGATAGAATAGTTTCAATATTATAATTGAGTTCAAAATTACAATAGGAACCGTGATGAAGGAGATGGGAAACGGTGGGTCCAAATGTAATAAGTTGAGATATGATCTAAAAAAAAAATTAGTCATATTTTTTATCTTAGAATATGAAAAATCACCTCAATTCTCAATCTGGATGCGGAGAAATATAAGAAAGATAGTTTTCGTGAGATTATCGATTGAGTAATCGATTACACAGTTACGACAATAAAACCTTTGCACTAAATAATTAACTCAAAGTAATTAAATGCACTATATATACTTATATGCAATATAGTGCATATAATCACAGTCATATTAATAAATAAAATATCAATTAATTACTGAAAAATAATGAATATCAATTTCAAATCGATAAAAAAAAACAGTCTTCTATTTTTAGTCTATTTATGTCACTGGCATGACAGCGGACTGACATTGACACTTACTGACATAGACAGTTGCCGACTTCTCCTGTTTGCTCACTCGTTTCGTGTTTTCCGATGCGTTTTGAATGCTTTCCCGATTGTTCTTTATTTTTCACGACCACTGCTTTGTATTTTACGGATTCCGACCCTGCCTCCCTTGTACGACCCTTGCTTTCTTTCTCTTGCTTTGAATTATGATTGTATCTGTTTTTGTTCCAAAATAAACGATTTTTATTATTATTTATTTATTAAGTGTATGAACTTTTCGTTGAAAAGGAAAATTAGGTATGAAATAAAACTTTTGTACACTCATAATAACAGAACCAGCTTCAACATTTTGACTAACTGACCGACTATCTAATTTTGACAATTCAAAAGTGCCTGTAAAATGGTTTAATTGAAATAAATTGTTCCCTCTCACCGAGAGGAGGACTGTGTCCCAGCAGTGGGAACATTATAGGCTGATTATGTTTTGAGTTTGAGAATATTTTGTTTAAGAGGTGCAAAGCACTAGTAAGGGGGAATTAATCCATTTTGTTTTCACATCTTATTGAAAATGTAGGTGCAACAGCATCCTATAATTTGCATGCAATCATCAATACGTCGGCAAAGATTTGGTGATTGCCTTAAAGAGGTATGAGGAACAGGATGTAAAGTTCATCCAACCTCCATAGAAAAGGAGGATCCTCCGACCAGACGGGTGTAGTGGCTGGCGGGCAACGGCCTAACGATTGATGTTGGAAAGTTTGTGTATGCTAATTGCGCGGTAAACTCTGCTTGCGAGATGTAGGATTTGCGTGACGTCAGTATGACGCGTTGTTCGCATGTGGAGTTGTAGATACCGCTACAGCCTCATACAATAATTGTAACATTGTATTAAAGGTCTATGTTTACAGTGAAAACCCCGTCCAACCGGTCTATTCTGAAAAAATCTTACTGTGAAAACTTTGGTGAAGTGAGCTGTAAACAGTGTATATCCAAGCATCAGGAAGAATGACAGCTCACTTCAAACTCACTTAACCTAAGTTTTCACGATAAGATTTTTGAACGATGATCATGAAAATGATGATTGGACTGTGTGAAAGATGTTATGGCTAGAAAGGGGGTGACTACCGAGATGACGTCTAATAGAGAAGTATGGAAGATAAATTCATGTTGCGCCGACCTCAAATAAATTGGGATGAGGGAAGGAGAATGATGATACAATTAAGATATTCGTACTGTGTAAGGCGAAGCCCGTCTCCGTCTACTCATAACAGATTCCTATGATAAGACGGGTTTATAAACTTATGCAAGTTGTAATCCTACTAATATTATAAACGTGAAAGTTTGTATGGATGGATGGATGGGTGTTTGTTATTTGGATCGAAACTTATGCGGGTGAAACCGCGGGACGCAGCTAGTTCAAAATAACTGAAAACCATAAGATGACCCATATAACTTTTCATTATGATTTTTTTACGGTTTTTCACAATTTTAGGTTTGGTCCCATTGGGGCAGGAAAATTATGATGATCATGAAAATGATGGATTCGGCACAAGATAGCTTGTTTTATTAATACTCAAAAGCCAGTCCTAATGTCCTGAAGAAAAAGTTATCTCAGCTTAATTTTGAAGTAAAACACAAAAGAAGCTTAATCAAAATAAATTAACGTCGCAAGCGGTGCCCGGAATTAATTTCAGAAAATCAAAGGGTCGGTTAATTTCTAAGGTCGGTTATCATTAAAGATTTTTTGAGTTAAAACTTTAAATGGTTTTTCTTAATTATAATGGATTTGATCCGTTTGGCTTTAACTGAAAGACTTACTTTCCTACTTTTCGTCAAAACTAATGAAAATTTCGATTAATTTTAATTTGAATAATAAATAAGTGTTTCGTTTGATGAAAATTCCGATTACTTTTGAAATGAAAAATAATAATTAGCTACTATGCGTGTGGAGTATAATAATGCATTCAGGGTGCTGATGGGGCTGCCCCGATTCTGTAGCGCATCAGGTATGTTCGCCGAGTCGCGAGTTGACTGTTTTTATACTACTATGCGAAAACGATGCACATCCCTGGTGCGCAGGGTTCGGGCTAGCTCCAGCGGCATCCTGAGGGCATTCGCGCAGAGGTTCGATTGCCAGTATCTGAACCATTGCTGTATGGTTCACATACTAGGCAATCGAGATATGTACCTAAATGTTTTGTCTTTTTGATATTGTTTTTTTTTTAAATCTTATTTTGTGTTTGTATTTTTGTATATGATCCATAGTTGATCGAAATAAAAAGATTATTATTATTATTTTATTATAACCAGTTAAAGTGAAATTGTATCTTTTGAATGAATGAAATTGTATCTTTTAGATACAATTTCATTCATTCAATTTCGTTAATGCTATAAAATTATAATCATGCGAAATATCACGTAAATACACAAATAAAAATTAAATAAATACATACTTTAAAAAAACGAATACTATATTTTTTTTATCAATAAACTAAATAGCATTCATTTTTTGTCACGCCCACCAATAAGTTCGAGCCGTCGACTAGCGCAACCTTAAGGGCCCGATCACACGTATCATAACTACACCACGTGGACGGGTGCGAATTTGTATGAAAATGAATAAGTAGTCTATTCACACGGACCAGGGGCCCAATTCTGTAAAATAACCAACTTGTCAATAGTGTCTCAATAGAATAGTTTTTGACATTCGGTATTCTACAAATTATTTATGGTCATTGACTTGCCACTGTAGTGCTATTGAAATGCCATAGTAAGACTATTGTAATAATTGGTAGTTTGGTCCACTATAATGTGTCAATGTCATCGTGATGGCTAAAGTTACGGTAGTCTGTAAGATATTTGACCAGAAAACTATTCTACTGGCACACTATCGACATTCTATCGACACACTACTGAGACGCCACTGAAACGCCATGAAAGTTTTTGCAGAATGCCAAATTTGCAACAGTGGCAATATAATGTCTGTAGTGTGTCGATAGAGTGTCAATGGCGCGTTACTTAACTCAAAGTTATAGAATTGGGCCCCTGATTTGACCATCAAAATCAACCATGCGGGCGATATCGACCACACCACATCATTCAAGATAAGACCGCCCATTGTGTCACCCTTTGTAAAATTACTATATTAATGTCTGTCTAATTTATATGGTATACATAATAAAGAGAATTCTATTCTATCAAGGCGACATCGCAGTTGTGTTGCGATGTCGCCTTGATAGAACACTGTCACAGTCGTAGTCGATCTGTCTATAAACATTAGCCACAGTGTAATAACATCGCACGCAACTACTAGCGATAACGCAACCACAACGCAACTGAAAAAGTTATAGCGACACTATTCACACGTAACCACTGTTTGGCCACATTTTGAAGCTGTGGTGTGGTGTGGTTGTGGTACGTGTGAATGGGCCCTAAGTACAGCCAAGTCTGTAATCTCATGACACTTGATCTAACTACATATTTTGACATTACAAAAAATACTGTTTTTAACATCAACTGAAACCGAAAATAGTACACCTGGTTGTGTGGAAAGGAAGCTATGTAATCTGCATTCGCGATTTATTTGCCAAAAATGTAAACAAATAATATAACTTTATGGAAAAATTACTTTAATTCCTAGACAATAAAGTTAAGTTTACGCTACAACTCCAAACAATTTTATAATTTTTTCGATAGTACTAGTCACTCTGGAAACAACTTAATTTCGATTAAAATAAAGTTGATATTTGTTTAACTGAAATGACATCAATTTGAAACATTAGCTTGAATAGACTTTAGGTACTTAATTAAACATTTTTTAATTTTCTTCATTCACGTACGAACTCAACACATCTGCTAATGACAACAACCTGCAGCTAACAACATCTGTTGATAACAAGCTATAACGATTACTGTTCAATTTCATACTTCTAAAATTTGTGCAAAATTGTAAAATAAAAATTAAACCCCAACAAGCATCAACTAATTTGAAAAAAAAAAAAACATATGACAGTCCAGCCAGTCAGTAAAAACCCTGCAAAAAGTAATCCCAAAAAGTTCCAAAGCCGTTTTTTGTGACACATATTTAAAAAGCGAACGATATGAAACAGAGAAATTAAAAACTATGAATACTTACTCGTACAACGAACGAAAAATAAATTAGCAATGTAACAGCACAATGTGAAAATAAATAAAAACGTGGTTTTTAATTTAAAAAATATATGTTCGTGCTGCTAATATTGCTTGCTATAATATTTGGATACATATTTAAAATCCTCGTCGTCCAATTTTGTGTTTACTTATAAAATATCGAATAAAAATCTGATTACCTTTAACTGACGGCAATCTCCTCGGCGTCACCAGACTGGGTAATGATATTACACGCCTTTCCAATATTCAAGTAAATAACAATATTTAGTACTAAGTAGCTTCACGGCAATAGGTACCTAGAAGGTCTAATTAAATTAGCTAGCGAAAGTCTGCAGTCATGATGGGTATCGATATCTAAACACGATAAAATAAAAAATTTTGATGTCTTATCTTGGGGGTCAACGAAAAAGAAAGAAATAAAAATTGTCGAACGACAATCTGTCTCTCTGTGTGTCTAAGAAAGAAAGAAAGAAATTGCATTTATTTGGGGCAAAGATGACGCATGTCTGTGTTTGTCTGTGTGTTGTTGAACGACTGCTGGTTGTTTTGTTACTTGAAGTTGAGTTGAGAAAATCTATTTTCTTTTGTTGGTAATGTTTACACACATAAAAACCGTGTTTTTAAACTGATATTTCAAGTGACTCTACTAACCCACAAAAAATCATCAAATTAATTTCTTTTTGTTTTATCATGTTTAGATTTCGATACCCATCACGGCTGCGGAGTTTCGCTAGCTAATCTAATTTGACCTTGTATATTGTGAGTATGACTAAATTACGTCTCCCTAGTGTTCTAAATGAGAACATCGTTCTTATTATTGAACCAGCTTTTGAACGCAGGTTCGCCCGCGTGGTGGTCGGAAAATGTCCCACGGGAGCGTACTCGTACTACCCGGATTTAAAGTACCCTATGTGTTAAAATCTACCTAAGATTTTCTGTATTTTCTTTAGCATGTAACTGTGTTTTGATCCTAATAAATGAAATAAAATAAAGTGAGAAGTAAAGAAAGAAAAAGTATTTTTCACTTCCCATGCTCTGAAAGTGCTTCTTTGTGCAGGGTATAGGCTGCACAAAATCGAATTTTGTGCACAAGGGCATTAACGTATCTACTCGTAAATGTATTATATTAAGGCAAAGAAAATGAGCCATACAGCCAAATGCAATAAGAAGTTCATAGATAGAATTTTTATTATATAATATTTACTTTAATTTATTTGCCTTATCTGTTTTTTAAGATATAATAGATATTAAAATTTTAATTCAAGTACGGTAGGTTAGTTGATTTAAGAAAATTATTATTACAAAATTAATTTAATAGTAGGCTGTATAGGTCTGCAGCCTAATATCAATGTCGTAAGATTTAAAAACAATTTCCTTCAGTATTCAAAACTGTTCTAATTTTACTTTGAATTTTAATTAAAGAAATGTTATGTTATACTACTGTTTTATTTCCTCGCAATCGAAGTGAAAAGCAGAGTTTATAACTCGTCCACAAAACCATTTTTATCCTCGACATTACTATCAGCCCTCGCCTTCGGCTCGGGCTGCTAAAAGTCTTGGATAAAAATGGTTTGTTTTGTGCACTTGTTGTAAAATCTACTATATTGCGACTCCTACATGATCATAAATTAAACTAAATACAGTTAAAAATAAAAATAAAACAAATTGTATAAAAAAGTAACAAAAGGAAAAAAAAGAAGAAGAAGTAGGTAAACCGAAGGCCGTAATTTTAATTGAATTAATTTTTTCCCTGTAATTTTAATCTCAACAATCTCGCGATCTTATCTCAGCGACTAACAATGCCAAAAACTTGTCAAAAATGTAGTGAATTAGAGGTATTGGACTAATTGAGACTTAGATTAGACTGTGAACTCTCGAAAAATTACAAGAATTGCCCCTCTGTTTAAAACATCATTACGAGTATAGGTAATAATAATAACAGCCGCACAGGTCGATCGGTCAGGTGAAGCTACGCTTGCGGCGGTTGGTCTGTGGATGGGTGACCATCTTTACATACCGAGACCCCTCCGTGCCTCGGAAAGCACGTTAAGCCGTTGGTCCCGGCTGTCATTCGTGGATCTTTGGCAGTAAGTATGACAACCAGTCTTACCAAGGGGTATCGTATTACCCAGTAACTGGGTTGTGGAGGTCAGATAGGCAGTCGCTCCATGTAAAATACTGGTATTCAGCTGCATCCGGTTAGACTGGAAGCCGACCCCAACATAGTTGAGAAAAGGCTAGGCAGAAGAAGGCTAGAGAAGAAGACGAGTATATATACCGATGTCCGCCTATACCTACAAAATTTGACAATATGCTGATGTTCGCCTTTTGTTACAACGGAGCGGTGCACGGTGGTATAAACAATATTTTAAGCTGACCAGGTCAAACGTATGATGGGCTGTGCCTTAATTTTCCACAAAATAAACAAATATATTTTATGAATACTTTGCGACATTGTTTATGGCCCATTACATTGGAGTGAGGGGATATAAATCCTTTGTAACGTATATTATGGGTAATAATTTGCATTGTTACTTGCAATTTGAGCTCAAATTACCGGGCTATTACGCACTTTAGTTTTTATTTAAGCGTTGACCTGTGAAACTATAAAACAATGTCTTGGTCGGTAAGGTTAGGTACTCATACATCCACCGGTTGGTGTGCTATTTGCTTCGACTAACTACAGGCAGAACTCATTCCTTGTGCGTACAAGCAGAAACTTTAATAAAGTGTGTGAACAGCGATCATGACTTCGATCCTTTTACAACAGAGAGGCAATTCTCGTAATTTTCACAGTCTGATCTCAGTCTCAATCTGTCAAAAATATCTCTAATTTCCCATTAATTTCTAATCTAATCCATCTAATTTTGACATTAATTGTTTGTCGCCGAGATGAGACTGTGACTAGATTTTGAACGTTTTAAATTACTAGAATTGGCCTTCTGGTGTGTTCGTGGCAAGAAAGTGCTTGAGCCTTAACTTTTTCACCTGATGCTTGATATTGCTCAAATTATAGTTTTACCACCTATATTATATTGTTGTGGCTATTTTAATATTAATATGTATAGTTTTGGCTTTGGCGGTTTATTGTTTTTGTTGGCAGTACTGTGTTGTTCACGGATATCTTTTATATATCTTCTTTTTTCTTCTTCTTCTTCTCTTTTTTTCTTTTTTTCCTTTTTTTTTTTTCTCTTCTTGTTATGGTAACAAGCATTAGGTTGCTTAGCTTGGGACTAGATGGCGCTGTGTGAAATGTCCAGGGATATTATTATTATTATTATTATTATTATTATATCTTTTATTCTGATTCGTATATACGTGAAGACTTGTAATTGGCTGTCAGTCACATTTTCAATCTGTTTTGTTTAGCTGTAAGGCTTCCAAAGGAAATAAATAAATATATGACTCCGCTTTGGAGTTCAAATGTGGTGCTGTTCCACAAACGATGAAACACTTAATGTCATGTCCTGCGCGTCTTGTCGTCTGTCCGCTATAGGAATTGATGAAATGAACGTTACGGAAGGCGCCAAACACGTATCTGATTTCTGGGCCAAATCCATTTAGATTGCCATCGACACGCCATGAAGAAGAGGCTAAAAGTTACGAAAAAGGTGAAGTAAAGACGAAAACCGTTTGTATGGGCTCCAATAAAATTTACTTACAAATTCTACCTCAATACTAATATTTATACAATAAAAGAAGAATAATATTGACATTAAAATTATTCTGCTACAAAAAAATACCGCCGCAAACGTAACGAAAACAAACCAATGTTAGTACTACACATAAAAATAAAATAGTTATGTAAATAGAGCAGCTTCCATAAAATATCTGTCATTCAGTTATATCACTGTACTGTACATTTAAAATGTTAGTCGAGAACTTTATCTTCACTATAAATTTGACATAAAAGGAGATATAAAGCTAAGCGCACATTATAGCCACGGCGGGCAGGCCCATGATGTTCCCACTGCTGGGACAAAGTGACCGGGCTTACTGTCGGTGAGAGGAAGTGGCTGTAATCCACCACGCGGGCCCAGTGCGGGTTGGTAGATGTCACATGTCTTCGATTTTTTAGGGTTCCGTACCTCGAAAGGAAAAAACGGAACCCTTATAGGATCACTTTGTTGTCCGTCCGTCTGTCTGTCAAGACCCTTTTTCTGAGGAACGCGTGGAGGTATCAACCCTTGGAGCTGTGAAAAAATCAAAATTCTAAGCCAATGCAATCAAAAGATACAGCTGTTTATGCCGCAAATTTTCGACACTCGCAAGGGAATCAAAACCTACAGGGTACTTCCCGCGAACTCAGAATCTTGGAATTTGGTACGAAGCAACGTCTTATAGCACAGATAAAGGAAAAATTGCGAAAACCGTAAATTTTTAGTTACATACCTACAAATTCGTATGGAACCCTCGGTGCGCGAGTCCGACTCGCAATTGACCAGTTTTTTTATTCTAGGACATGCCGGTGATGAAAGTATTTACGCAAAGTAAAGCGTCTGTCTGGGTTCGAACTTACGACCTACAACTCGTAAGTCGCAGGAGTCGCGGCGGGCCACACCGCAATGCAGTAATTATAAAACAGACTCGCAGACGTTTGGGCAACGCAAAACAGTAGCCTCAAAATACGCCTGGCGAGTGATCAGGGGCCCAATTCTGTAAAATAATAAACTTGTCAATAGTGTGTAAGTAGTGTCTCAATAGAATAGTTTTTAACATTCGGTATTCTACAAATTATTTATGGTCATTGACTTGCCACTGTAGTGCTATTGAAATGCCATAGTAAGACTATTGTAATAATTGGTAGTCTGGTCCACTATAATGTGTCAATGTCATCGTGATGGCTAAAGTTACGGTAGTCTGTAAGGTATTTGACCAGAAAACTATTCTACTGGCACACTATCGACACACTACTGAGACGCCACTGAAACGCCATGAAAGTTTTTGCAGAATGCCAAATTTGCAACAGTGGCAATATAATGTCTGTAGTGTGTCGATAGAGTGTCAATGGCGCGTTACTTAACTCAAAGTTATAGAATTGGGCCCCAGGCCGCCTGTAGTGTGCGATTGTTAATACAAAATGTACTAAAGTGATGCAGAAGGATTTTTGCAACGCGTTGCGATGCGGTGCGGTCCGCCCAAATGTGCGCGAGCCTTGTTTGTTTATATTTAGCTTATTTATGGTACGAATTTCAAGCGCCATTTTGTTGTTTGGGTTGTGGTCGCAAACGTTTATGTTGTGTGTCACCAGTTTTATACACTAGTTTTAAATTAAATTAATTAATAAGTAGTTTTAAGGTCCTAACATAGTGTTAAGCCGTACTAATCATTTTAGATGGAATTATGTTCTGAAATAAATTATTATTATTATACATAGAAGGTGGTTTTCTTTCTCAATGAGAGCGAAATCAGAAGATAAATAATTAAGTCCATACAAAGCAACAAAATTTACGAGTCTGGCCTTTTACAGTGACGTAAAATTAGTAGCTTTTAAAAAGTATAAGCTACTCAAACTCGAAGCATTTATTTCAATTAAACTAATTACAGTCAATCTAAAATTTCACAGTGAAAACTTAAGTGAAGTGAGCTTCAAGTGGGCTTTTGTTCCACCTGCAGTGCGATTCTGTAACCATCTCACCGTGAAAACTTAGGTGAAGTGAGTGTGGTGTGCAGCTGTCATTCCAACTAGAATGCTAGGGATTGACACTATTGACAGCTCACTCTAAGCTCACTTCACCTAACTTTTCACGGTGAGATTTTTACAGAATCGATCGGCTGTAACCATTTCACCGTGAAAACTTAGGTGAAGTGAGGGTGGAGTGAGCTGTCGCTCCAACTAATGCTAGGGATTGGCACTATTGACAGCTCACTCTAAGCTCACTTCACCAAACTTTTCACGGTGAGATTTTTACAGAAACGATCGGCTGATGCTAGGGATTGACACTACTTAGTGATAGCTCACTTCACCTAAGATTTCACGGTGAGATTTTTACAGAATAGCTCTACAGACACTTGATTGTCAAGGGGTCGGTTAGTCAGAAAGATGAAGCAAGTTGCCCATTCCAAAGTGTTGTAGGTTCCTAAGGTGACTCTTTTAACGGGCAAAAAACTCTATAGACACTTTTCTCAATCAAAATTTTGTCGCAAATAAAATTCACAATGATAAACTAAATGGAAAAGTCATACTTCTAGGTAATAGGTAAAATGTACTTAGGTGCTCGTAGCTAAACCAATTCCATCAAAACAAATGTAACAAATACCAGCATATCAATTTCTGTGTTGTGTTATTTTTATTTCCTACACACATTCTACAAAAGCATTTTTTGCGGATCAAAAACTGTTGAATTTGCAAATAAAATGCTCACAGAAAATTGAAATCAAGGTTTGGAAGCTTCGGATAAAGCCTAAGGGGGTGATAGTTGAAACCATTTGGAGCATTTAGAGCCAAACATGTCTAAGGGCTGATTTTTCTAACGCTGGATAATTTTATCCGAGGAATAATTTTGAATTTTTGACAATTCTTCCATACAAAACCTGTCAAACGTCAATTTTATTCCTCGAATAAAAGTTATCTGGCGATGGTAAAATCAGCCCATAAACGAAGTACGTTATAAAATTTTTGACCATTTTTTTTTCTTTTCATTGCCAGCAGTGCCCCAGTTAAAGTTAAAAAAAAAATACTAGACACTTTTGAAAGTCGTAAAATACTTTTAAAATTTCAAAAGTCTGCGTAGTTTATGTTGATTAAAAAAATAAATGAAATAGCCTTTTAATCGTTCGAACCTTTTTGAAAACCTGCTTAAAGTACTCCAAATGTGGCCAACTATCATCCCCATAAGCATTAGCACTGCACCCAACTTCCAAACACCTTGTACATTAACAAAATAACGTCTAAAAATACAAGCTATCTGTTAGCATTTTAAATGTTTATCACGTTTCAAATAAATATATTTGTAGCGACGTGTCAGCTATTTGAACAGTCGATATTTATTGGTTGAACCAACTTGCTGAGTTTCGCGAGGCGTGAAAGGGTTTAATATAAATAAATAGATTCACGACTAACCTTTGAGCCTTTTTTAGTTTTCACATTGAGTTTTTGCTTTTCAGCTGATTTTTAAGAAAGGAGATCTGCCAACGTGATGGGAATGAAAATGATAGAAATTGGAGTACTTGATAGTCATTTACAAATGTCTAAATTATGACATCTACCAACCCACACTGGGCCCGCGTGGTTGGTTACGGCCCACTCCCTCTCACTGAGAGGAGGCCTGTGTCCCAGCAGTGGGAACATTATGGGCTGATAATTTATGTTATTGTGTTATCTAAATTGTAAGCAGGTACAATAGTCTTATTGGGTGTTATGTTCTAGCCGTTTTGGGTTAAAACACTAGAGCCGGTGGGGCTCGAATGCCCCCTTAGTTTTCCGAGACATCGCCAAGCGGTTGGTTGACTATTCGCTCCAAAAAATCTTCAAGCATTTCATATACAACGTGGCAATGCTGCCTGCCCTTTGGGCACTGTTCCTGTTGACAACGCGCTAGAATTTTTTGATGCCCTGTGATTCTCTCCCCTCCTTTTATATACATGTAGATACATCATAATTATTATTATTTTAAGACTGAGCGTATACATAAATTGTGTCAATATTAAGTAGCATAATCAGCCTATAATGTTCCCACAGCTGGGACACAGGCCCGCGTGGTGGATGTAAGATGTCTTTGATTTTTTTGTTTTAAGACAAGCCGGTTTCCTCACGATTTTTCTTCTATATGTTGAGAGCAGGTTTAAAATAATTTACACAAAGTAAAGTGCCTGCTTGGGTTCAAACTCACGACCTTACAGCTCGTAAGCGGCGGCCGGTGCCACTGGGCCACCACTAGGTCATCATCATCATCATCACCCTATAGCAGTCCACTGCTGGACATAGGCCTCTCCTATTGCATGCCATTCAACTCGATTTTCGGCAACTCTCATCCAGCTGCTACTAGCCATCCTGCGAAGATCGTCGCTCCACCTAGCCTGAGGGCGTCCTACCTTACGTTTACTGATTCGCGATCGCCACTCAAGAACAAGTCTACCCCAACGGTCATCTGTTCTATTCTACGGCTAATATGGCCGGCCCATTGCCACTTCAGCTTGCTTATTCTGTGAGCTATCTCGAAAACTTTGGTTCTCTGCCGGATCAACTCGTTGCGGATTCGATCCCTCAGAGAGACTCCAAGCATAGCCAAAATTAAGAAACTAAGATAATTAAGATACTTCATAGACAGTTTAGACGTGATTAAAAACATGGCTACTAAAAATACGTCAATCTACGTCAGGCGCTGACAAATATGACAGGACTAAACTAATATTTATCTTCTGTCCTTTTCTTAATGTAATAGAAAGAAAAAGATGCACTGAACTTAAATTTAGTATATTTTGTAAGCAAGGGAATCGGCGCCAATTTCTCTTAATTTAGAATCCGTTAATTTTTACAAGGGAGAACCTTAAGAGAGTGAAAATGGCGACAAACAGAATGCGGAATGATTATATATTTCTTGCTAAGGACTACAAATTACATAGACATCGTTGGGCTAACAATTAATAAATTCCAATCATCTAGTATTATTCATTTCATATTGAGTCTAGGAGTAATAAATCAGCAATACTTATTGTTTCGGGCTAGTAAATAAAAGTCAATAGAGAAAAATGGATTACTCTGGTGTTAGCTATATGTGTAACTACGAGTAATATTTCGGAGTTATTGCTTAATGTAGCAGACTTGATCACATTACCAGATGTGAGGTCAATGAAATGGAATGACATGAAGAATATCAATCAATTTCCCTTGCTACCACACCACACCACATACAATATTTATTTATATAAAAAAGCTTACAAACTAAACACATATACAGCATTAACCCAAAGTTTTTGTCATAATATACACTGGCCTGCAAAACTAAGTTTTACACTTATAAAATTTAAATGTTTTCTAAACTATAAATCAAAGTCAAAACCTTGTCATTTATTTAAATTAGGCTGAGAATCAGCACTTTTCGAACGTCGAAAATACAAAAGACAGTCCCCCAGAAACGGCCGCCCTTCACCACTAGTGCTATCGCTGGGAAGAAGAAGTGGTGCAACAAACTCCCCAGCCGCACAGCTGTCTGTTCAGTTAGAAAATACTTGATACTTGATTGTATACAATAACATTACAAGACACAGAACATCAAATTAAATTATTTGCCGTATCTCACCTAGCCACGCCAATCATCATCTGCCTAGCCTTTTCCCAACTATGTTAGGGTCGGCTTCCAGTCTAACCGGATGCAGCTGAATACCAGTATTTTACTGTCAAAAATCCACGCATGGCAGCCGGGACCAACGGCTTAACGTGCTTTCGGAGGTTCGGAGGAGTCTTGGTATGTAAAGATGGTCACCAATCCACGGACCAACCGCGGCAAGCGTAGCTTAACCCGATCGATCGACCCGTGCGGCTGTTATTACTTAGCCACAAGCGCTGCTTAAAAAAACAAAATTGTGAGAGCGTCTCACAAATTACATGTCAAAGATTCAGTCAGTTACCCAATAAAACCAATCTCATATCTACTCACAATATAAAAAAACAACGTCCGTAATACATCATAGTAGCAATAAATCTGGCTCACAAACACAAAAAACTCGTATCCACTAACGAGATAGTTCCCCAGACAAATTATTGTAGTTCCGTTTTTCATTTCACGTTGCCAGTTATAATAGGATTACTTCGTATGTACTTATTGCTGTCAGCTGGCTAGTTAGAACCTTGAGACTAATCAAGGTCCCACTAGAACCTAGAACTAAAACCTTTAAAGACATAAACACGAAACTTCTTTTTTTATACATTGCTGCCCTTCTTTGTTAGGATTACTATAGAGTCGTGTTAAACCAGGCAATGGATTAATCGCGTGTCCAAAAATCCGAAGGTATTAACTCCCGCGATATTCGGATCTCATTGACCCTTTCTCGGGTAGGCAAGCCCTGATTATCTTCAATCAACATATTCCATGGAGACTGGACCGCATTTTCGTCCTAAATTGATATTAATTTATGTGGCTAAGCCTCTATGAGTGCTGACCGCATTTTATTACTATTTTCTGCGCAATTTGTTTGCATCAAAAACAAAGGTTTGGGTTAGGACGGAAGGTCGCGAAGGTATGACCATAGGGATTATGATTATGGAAAGAAATGTGCACTTGTGTAATACTTGTGCTCGGCCGTAATTACTTCTAGTTTTTAACCGACTTCTAAAAAAGGAGGAGGTTCTCAATTCGACGGTATGTTTTTTTTTTTTGTGTGTTTGTTACGCGATTTCTCCGCCAATTGTGGACCGATTTTCAAAATTCTTTTTTTGTTCGAAAGGAGATACTTCTGAAGTGGTCCCATAGAAATTTCATCAAAAATGGTTCAGTAGTTTGGTTTTTAAACCTAAATTACTGGTAAAAATTACAACTTAAAAGTGAAAAATAAAAACTTTTTTGCAAAAAAAAAACAACCGACTTCCAAAAACGACACTACAAAGTGAAAAATAACTTTAATTTCGGAAGTCGGTGGCAAACAACGAAAATGCGAACCCGACGACACCGACTTCCGAAATTAAAGTTATTTTTCACTTTGTAGTGTCGTTTTTGGAAGTCGGTTGTTTTTTTTTTGCAAAAAATTTTTTTGTAATTTACTACATAGCATAACATCACGCCTGTAATCCCCGAAGGGTTGGACAGAGGTGTACGTATAGTACAGCCAGTTTTTGCCAGTTATGTTTAAGTCCCATGTGATATGGAGCTAGCCTGTTGCCTATTTGTCATAATCAGCCTATAAATTTCCCACTGCTGGGACACAGGCCTCCTGTGTGAGAGGGAGCAGGCCGTAATCCACCACGGGCCCAGTACGGGTAGGTAGATGTCACAAGTCTCGGTTTTTTTGGTTCAAGGATGTGACGGTTTATTTATTTATTTATATATACTTTATTATACACCACAAAAATACATAGCATAAAAATACATAAAACACTACAAAATATACAATGGGCGGCCTTATCGCATCACTACGGTTTCCTCACGATGTTTTCCTTCACCGTTTTGAGAGCAGAGAATGTCATTGGATATACGATGTTTAATTTACTGTCGTATGTCGTGTCCACTTTGTAGAAATATCGACCTACACAAATGAATAGTAGTCGTATATAAGCATCAAGTTTCGTATATATGTGGTAAGTAGAAAGCACCAGTTAATACGATCCTAAGAACGTTAGAGTAAGACGTCTTCAGGACCCATCAATCTAGACCCTCGTCTGTATTTCGATCCTTCACTGGCGGGATAAATGTTTTCCTATTTAGGTTTTTCTTCTAGATATAAGGCGATAAGGTTTCGAAGTAGGGATGACAAAATTCTTGGATCGGATCTTGTGAAGCAGGACTTACATCGGTTCGAGGTGTTATTAGAAAACCAGCGCTGAGGCTCGGTTTCGCATTGGTGGTGCTGAATTTTAAATCTTGTTCGCCCAAAACTTTGCCACTTCCAAGGTGTTGTCGGTGGCAGCGCAGAGGTCACCTTGACTGCACGACGTCCACGGTTGTTAGCAGTGCCACGCGCGCGAACCAACCTGCTCAGTAAAGCGCCCCTGACGCGAGCCTTGCATACACTGAATGACACTGCGGATAGGATAGATTTATTTAATTGCTCTCTGAATGAATTCACAAAGGTAACATTGTTTGTATTATGTTATGCTAATATATAACTAGTAGCTTTAATTGTAATTTAGAATTTAACTAAAGACCACGCTACCGCATTAGGATTATTGCCTGTAATGATAGTTGTGTTTGTGATAAATAAATAAATAAATAAATGTTTTGGGACACAGAGGGCAGGAAAGGAGGCAGAGCATGGTTTGCGACATAGCTCCACAACCACACCCTATTGCCGCTCCGTCAAGGTAGCCCCACTTTACCAGGTTGGATTTACATCTTCCCACTTGTGTCCGGAGACGGTTCAGAGACTTCCAAGTGGACATATGCTGAGCGATGGCCGCTTTGAGTGGATGTAACGCATATTTTCCCCCAACTTGTAATTTTTTGTGTTTGCGTTCTTTCTCTGCATAATATTTAACGCAAATAAGGACAGCATAACATAATGTAAGATCACACCAGTAATGCTAAAAATCTAAGCGTAAAAGCTTAGTTAAGGTGAGCTGTCATTCTATCGCATGCTAGGGATCGACACTTTTGACAGCTCCACGGTGAGATTTTTGCAAAATAGACCGGTTGTTCTTCCCAAAGTGTTGGGCAGCGTTATTAAGTACGCTCATATTTATGTTTCAGATAACAACAGCCCCATAGAATCTCTGCACTTGTAACCGATATCGTCATCAATTAAGGACTAAAACATGACGTGGAACAGCCGTGATGACACGTCAATCAATCATAGCAATCTGTCAGGATCGACGTACCCGTCCGACCGGCAGTTCGAGGTCATAATCCCTTTCAGCTAAAGGCAATTTCATATCACAGTTTGTTCTCAATTCATAATCGTTTTTCATGTAGGTATTATTTTAAAAAGTCATTATTGTTTAGTTGAAGTAAATTAAAGAAATAAAGAAAAACAAAACTATTTTTAGACACGGACAGGAAATACAAAACATAAAAAAATAAACATTTAAAACTCACACTTGAAGGTTGCAGCCAGAAAAATAGGCCAAAGTCGTCAGTGGGTGCCTGAAGACGGACATCGTCACCGAGGGAGGACTAAGCAACGGGCGTGACGATTTGGACTCGTTCCTGACCTACTGGACGGAGAAAGCACAGCACAAGGAAAGGTGGAAGAATATGGCCTTTGCCCAACAGTGGGACAATATAGGTAGACGAAAAAAAAAAAAAAACTAAAAAGTAATGAAATCCTTTTTGGTTTGAACGGTTTTGTTTTTCGTTGCTGAGATAGGGGCCTATCTAAAAATAAATACCGTAAACCATGCAATCTACAGATTGTCTTAAATATGTATCGTAAGTTATGTAAGTCTAAGCTCGAGGTTTTAAATGGCCCTCTTCAATGCAATTTAAACACCCTTGAAGAAATATGGTCACTTACCTACAAAGTAAGACATGATCATAACTCCACTCCCGAGGCGGCCGCCATTATTAGAATCCCAGGTTTATATCACTCACATTTCTCAACTAACTATAACTATCTTCCAAAGTTACGTTTCCTCCATATTCTGCCTAAAGACCAAAGGTCAAGCCATTTATTATGGCATTTGGATCGAAAACAATTCAGCATTGGGTGGCGCTTTCCAAAACTAAAAGTTAGCGACTTGATTTACCGCTCGGGGCCAAAGTGCAAAATTGAATCGTACTAAGGAATGTTGTGAAAACAAAAAGAAAATAATTTATTAAGGTTTCATTACGATTCTGGCCGCGTTCGCTGTTCAGTTGAAGCAAAAAAATATAAAGTTGAGTAGTTGTTTACGAAAGGCTGCGTATAGCAAGTGTTTATTAATTTATTTGCGAGCACGCACGCTGCCGTGGGATGTGTTGATTTAATACTACCTAGGTTGGTATATTTTTTTTATTTGATCTTTTTCACGCTTTAGGATAGAAAGATACCTAATATGCGCAGTAACTGCATAGCCGGTTTGACTTTTTGACAAAAGAACGGTTAATACCCAATTAGTTTCTAGTTATATCTCAAATTATATGGGCAATTTTAAATTTTGCTTTATTAAATAAATCTCTATCTTTTAAATCAATAGTTACTGCATTAAAACACTTAATATTTACATTATTGAATGGATGTTTCATTGGAGAGTCTAAACAATATTATATAGGTAGTAATAATTTAAACATTTTCAATAAAATTTTGAACACTAAAAAAAAACAAAGTGTTTGTTGTTCATAAACAACCAGTAATAATTAAATATTGACCGAAACACAAAGACAAAACGTTGCGGAATTACAGTAACACAGAATAGAGTTTTGCGTAAACAGAATATAAAATGTTTGTTCACAAACTCAATTTTGCAACCAATTCAAGTATTTATCCAAATAAGCGACAAGTAGTAACAGTATTAAAACAGTTACACGAAAAACAACCCGACTCCAATTTATTTACTCTCGCCGCTTAAAAACGGTATCCACATTTATCCATTACATTTTATTCGAAACGTCAACCATTGAAAACGTTTTTAAATCCATCCATTGACGTTTAAAAACCTTTTCACAGATGAGTAGCTAATCGGACAAATAAAAAGTAATGGATACAGTTCGACCCTTTTATTACGCTAATCATTTAGGTCACGTTGCAAAGATATGAGCATTTTTTCGCAAATGTGACCCCAAAACGGGACACCTCTACATTAGCCGTTATCAGAGCACTTTAATGGGAACATAAAGTACACATTACATTCCAAAATTGCATTCACAAACGTACTTGAGTCGTATGTTACGATTCAAGCCCTCACTTAACTACAGGAGCGTTTAGGCCAGAAGGGTTGTTGAGGAGTGCTACCTAGGTTAATAATGTAGACAGTTTTCATTAGGGCCTCGCATATTTTATTTGGACCTGCCGACGGTTCGCAAATTACTCTCACAAGGACCTAAAACCTCGTTTGTCTTGTAGGATATAATTTAAGAGGAAATAATTTTGCAAGACAGACTAATTAAACCTGAATTAATTAATATAAACAAGTATTTAGAATCGAGTGATGTGTTTAATGAAAATTCTTGATGGAAAAATACCTACCTAAGCTTTTGTTTTGGTAAGCTGAGAGACTGGGTAACCCTCGAGCTCGCTATTAAGAATTAGATGAAGGAGGTCGATTGAAATCGAATTGTATCGTAAATTCAATACGAACTTCCCGTTTCTGAGTTCTTTAAAGATGAAGAAATCTGGTTGTTTACTTTCTTTTATATCCCCATTTTCTTATTGTATATGGTGTATGTTTACTTATCATTTGTAAAATATAAAAAGAAATCTAAGTCAAACTGGCGAAAACATGTCTTTGTTACCGATTTTGTAGGCGCATGTTTTGCATATAACCAGATTGTTGCTGAATCTATCTTTTTTCTTGCAAGCTGAATAGGAAACCTTCTGAAAGTATAAAGGTACTCGACTAACAAAGAATTAACATAACATAAATAAATCGCAAGGCAAGACTCTGTGACCGGGGCGAGAGGGAGTGGGAGGCAGTCACCTCCTTCTGCGAAGCAGTCATGCTAGCGAAGGAGGTGGCGGGATGGATGAGGGAAAGGACCTCACGCCTCAGCCGCCGCGGGAGACGCTCCGGGCGTCGGGAGCCGCGTGACGACTCCCGGCCACCGTAGGCGCGGGCCTGCGGGCGGAGAGTAATGGGTAGCTCACCGTCCGATCAGGACCAGGCCCGTGCCGGACGGCGCGTATCTGTTCCACGCGCGCCTCAAAGAGATGTCAGCATAAGTGACGGGGCCCGATAGGGCCGAAGCCTGCCAGGGTAGCGGGATCGTCCGAAAGGGTTACCGCTGCCCTGGAACATAAAGGGCTAAGGAAGGAACACGGGTGGGTTTTAGTCAGTAAGAGTCTGACACTCCCTTCCGCTCCACCCAGAGCGGGAGTGATCATTTGATGATATCCCATCCTCAAAAAAAAAAAAGGCAAGCCTCTGTCTCGCCACAGCTTCAGTCTTTGACGATGATGATGTATTCCTTTTAGTAGATAAGTCACGTCACGGAAGGTAAAAGAATTGTAATGACCGTTAGCGACAATTTTCAATTTTTTTTCTTCGCCAATGATTGTAGAAGATCTACGTGGGTTGATCTGTGTGATAGCCATTAACTTACCCGAATGACCTCACTCACCTTCAATGTATATAGAACATGATACTTTTATCAGCAGCAACATTATTTTTACGATAATAGCACCAGCCTTTGAACAATAACAGGCATTCTAGGCTTCCTTTTTCCTAACCTAGTCGAAGAATTTCCTTTGTCCCGATTTAACTAGATGCCTACTTAAAGGGAAAATGCTTTGCTTATCCTAAAACTAACAAAGACTTTGAAAATGTTGAAACAAAGGAATCTGCTATATAAGATCATCCACCTTAAGATATACAGGGTGACAGGGAAACTCGACATGTTCCTTCCAGGGCGTGATAGTGTGACCCATTTGCAACAATTAAGCACTTCGTAAAGCCTAGGCGAAAATTCATGGAATCCTGGAAAATTTCCAAAAAAACATGATAATCGGTTTTTCTCGGATTCCATGAATTTTCGCCTAGGCTTTATGGGGTGCTTAATTGTTGCAAATGGGTCACACTATCACGCCCTGGAAGGAACACGTCGAGTTTCCCTGTCATCCTGTATAACAAGGTTTGGAATGAAAGAGGAATCAATTCTGTTATGGATTTTTGTAGTTTTCATTGCAAATAAAATTGGTTTATGATTTGGTTATTTTCATCTTGCTCCGAAAACATAGTATATAAGTAGGTATGTTATATGAGAGCGGTGGTGGCTCAGTAGTAACGGCCGCGACTTAAGAGTTGTATGTAGGTCGAAGGTTCGAACCCAGACAGGCGTTTTACTTTGTGTAAATTATTTCATCACTACTGCTCTCAAAACGGTAAAGGAAACATCGTGAGGAAATGTCCTAGCACCAAAAAATTTGAAGACATGTGCTGTCTACAAACCCACGGATTACGGCTCACTCCCTCTCACTGAGAGGAGGCCTGTGTCCCAGCAGTGGGAACATTATAGGCCGATTATAATGAAGTGTGTTATATTGTGTGGGTTTTGTATACATTTTCTGAAGAAATCGTATTATTAACCGAATTTATCACTTGTTTGTGGAGGTTGGATAGGCATTCGTTTCATGTGAAGTACTGGTAAACTGCATCCGGTTACACTGGAAGCCGACCCCCACATAGTTGAGAAAAGGCTAGTCAGATGATGATGATGAGGAATTTACATTGTGATGGAATCATCTGACAAGCATTAAACAGTATGGATAAAGCTCACACTAATCCTTGCAAACACCACCTCTGTGGCTATCAATATACCTATTACTAGCTGCGCCCCGCGGCTTCACCCGCATAGGCCTCGATTTCGTGACTGTAACGAAATAAAAAATATCCCATGTCTTAATCCAGGTCATGGTCTACCCATGGGCCTAATTTCATCCAAATCCGTTTAGCCGTTTCAGCGTAAAAACGCAACAAACAAACATACAAATAATCAAATTTTTTCTCTTAAAAATAATTTAGTTTTGATGAAACGATAATTAGTCGTTGTTGAAATAATAACTAGGTATTTAGTAAATGTACTTCAATAAAATAAACGTTCCATGAAGAATTCATATTCGCGAAAAATTTCAACTCTGACAAATGAGATATTTCATTATAATGATGACGACAAACGTTCATGTCTCGCTGAAGTTCTAAATTGAAGAATATTTTCTTGCGTGTACAGTCACGAGCACCAATATGTCAACACTTGGCAACTTTCAATTTCAATTTTTTCGTGAAATAACGAATGCAACGTTGAAATACGACACATTACATAAAGCTATGGGTTCGAAAATGCTATGTTCATAACAACATAAAATTACATTCCACATTAAAGGAATAAATCACTTTTGAAAAAAGCCGAGGACATACATACTTTTGCTCGTGACTGTACATTGTGTAGTTTGTCATACATAATTATAATTTAATTTATAATGTTTTTGTAGTAAGATTAAGGGCTGACTTTTCCATGGCCAGATATTTGTTATTCGAAGAATAAAATTGACGTTTGACAGTTTTTATATGAAATTACTGTCGAAATTTCAAAATTATTCCTCGAATAAAGTTATCAGATTTTATCCGAGGAATAATTTTGAATTATTGACAGTTTTTCGATACAAGAACTGCCAGACGTCAATTTTATTCCACGAAAAAAAACATCTGTCGTTTGATAAATAAGGCCTTAGTCTCAAAATCGTGGTAAATAGACGGGTAGGATTATCGTCCTGATAGCGAAAAATATTCATGAAAATTCACATATTCAGCACAGACTAAATCAAAAATATTTTTCAGTTTTGATTCAAAGTGGAAAGCTCTGCATTTTGTTGTTTCATTCCTTTGTCTGAGTCTAGACGAATCTCTGCAGAATCTTTGAAAAATAAACCCTACGATAACACTGGCTATCCACAATCGGCGTATATACGAGAGGATTTACCGATATATCAGGTCACTGTTCCCGATGGTAATGTTCTTGAATCAGTTTCGATTTGTCTAAATATACATTCGCCCTCGAGGTATATATTAGTAGAGGGTGAATGTGGTGCTTTTTGTTGTGGTTAATAAATGAAAATTTAGGGAAAGCCCACAATTCTTCATCAAATTTACCTATTCAAATCAACGGCTCTGAATACCACTTTATTGTTGGCTCTTTTTTGAATTCTGAATGTGGACTCATGAGGAGTCCAGGGGGCTCATATGTGAAACTTTTCAAATATATTTTCGGTGTTTTCTTATCATGCCGCACTTACTCAGCTATCAACTTTTCACCCTGCATGTGCTTGCTCAAAAACCAAGTAGGGAACGGTAGACGAAGCCCAGAGGCTTCTCTAGCGTGAAGCATAAAAGCGACGTTTTTTATCTTATAATAAGGTTTAAAAGGTTTTGGATGATTTTGTGCAGTCCTTGCACATTTTGATCAAATCCATTTTTTTACCTTGTCACTCTCATCAAAATAATATTTATTCCCTTTGCTGATCTGCTGACAGTTCAAAAACGAGCGGATGAAAAAAGCAGCAATTACCTTTGTACCTATCTACCTAAAAATATTATTATATTGTTTGTATTCGACAACACGGTTAGCGCAGTGGCTGAGCGATCGGACTGCTGCGCTGCGTGTCGCGGGTTCCATTCCCGCACAGAATTCCAGTCCTACATGTATTTGTTCCGAGTCTGGGTGTTTTTCTATCTATAATATGTATGCATTTACAAAAAAAAAAATGTATATAAGTAGTTTATCAGCCATCTTGTTACCATAACACAAGCATTAGGTTGCTTAGCTTGGGACTAGATGGCGCTGTGTGAAATGTCCAGGGATATTATTAGCCTGTATGATTGGCGCGCGGAGGCACTACGCCGGGGGGAAACTCCGCATCCGCGGCAAACTGCGGCGGAGCGGACGAACCTCCGGCGCGATCTCATGGCGGCATGGAAGGGGCGACTATCGCAACCCAGCGCAGGGCACGCCACGATAGCGGCGGTAAGACCCCTCTTTGAGGAGTGGCTAGAGAGACGTCACGGCGTTCTCACCTACCGCCTGACGCAGGTCCTCTCCGGACACGGATGTTTCGGGAGGTTCCTGCACATAATCAGGCGGGAGGAGACGCCCGGGTGTCACCACTGTCAGGATCGCCCAGAGGACACGGTGGAGCATACGGTGGAGGTCTGCCCTGCTTGGGCAGAGCACCGCCGTGTCCTCGTAGAGGCGATCGGCAGCGGCGGCGACCTCTCGCGTCCGGCCCTGGTTCAAGCCATGGTCCGGGGCGAGAGGGAGTGGGAGGCAGTCACCTCCTTCTGCGAAGCAGTCATGCTAGCGAAGGAGGTGGCGGGGTGGGCGAGAGAACGCGCCTTGCGCACCTCACGCCTCAGCCGCCGCGGGAGACGCTCCGGGCGTCGGGAGCCGCGGGACGACTCCCGGCCACCGTAGGCGCGGGCCTGCGGGCGGTAAGTAATGGGTAACTCACCGTCCGATCAGGACCAGGCCCGTGCCGGACGGCGTGTTGTGTTCCACACGCGCCTCAAAGAGATGTCAGCATGAGTGACGGGGCCCCATAGGGCCGAAGCCTGCCAGGGTAGCGGGATTGTCCGAAAGGGTTACCGCTGCCCTGGAACATAAAGGGCTAAGGAAGGAACACGGGTGGGTTTTAGTCAGTAAGAGTCTGACACTCCCTTCTGCTCCACCCAGAGCGGGAGGGGTCATTTGATGATATCCCATCCTCAAAAAAAAAAAAAAAGGGATATTATTATTATTATTATTGTTCATTACAATTTTGTAACCCTTTGTATGTCAATAAATACTTAGTGTACGCAAGATTGACTGAAGAAGGCAACACATAAGGAACAGTGCAAAGCTATGGGGAGACCTATGCCCAGCAGTGGGATAAATAAAAACTTTTTTACAAAAAAAAAAAAACCGAGTTCCAAAAAAGACACAAAGTGAAAATTAACTGTAATTTCGGAAGTCAGTGTCGTTGGGTTCGCATTTTCGTTGTTTGCCACTGACTTCCGAAATTAAAGTTATTTTTTACTTTTAAGTTGTAATTTTGGTTTAAAAACCCAACTACTGAACCGTTTTTGATGAAATTTCTACGGGACCAATCTGAAAGAATATCCTTTCAAATAAAAAAATATTTGCAAATCGGCTGATAAATAACGGAGTGCTGAGGTAACAAACATAAAAAAAAAATATTCAACCGAATTGAGAACCTCCTCCTTTTTGGAAGAAGTTAAAAATGTTTAGTTAGAAAAACCTTGTAAAAATCGATTTTTGTTGTATAAATAAAATACAAAATGAATTAATAATACGCAAAACACATTAATTTTCTGCAGGCGAAGCAAAGTTATGCTCTTGATAGCTTGCTTCATAAATACTTATTTCGTCCATTCAGTACAATGTTTATCCAAGAAAATAATAATGTTCGAGTTCTGTCTGATTAATGAAGTACTATTTATTACTTCAGCAATGGAATGAGAAAAAGTATTCAGTGTGACTAGGCATTTTCCTTGAGTGTTAGCTTAACCATTGCTTATAGCAAATTATCTTTGAAAAATTGTGCTCTATACAGAGTTATTTTAAATTGGCTAGCTAAACTCCGCAGACGCGATGGGTATAGTATTCAAGCCAGCTTAATGATAAATTTAATCGGACCTGGAGGATTTGAAGTCTTTGAGACATTTTCTTTTGACAAGGAGAGCGAAAACGATGATGTCAATCTATTGCTTAATAAATGCGATGAATACTTTGGAGTCAAATTGAATATAACATTAGCAAGGTACAATTTTTTTATAAGGGGTCAGGAAGTCGGAGAGTCAATTGATCAGTATGTTACGGCATTACGATTACTGACCAAAAATTGTAACTTCAAAAATTTAGAAGAGGAATTGATTCGCGACCTTATTGTATGTGGGACTCAGAGTACTGGAACGAGAGATCGATTATTTGATTATTATTATTACCTGACTTTGGAAAAACCTATTAAAATTGTCCAGGTTGATCAAATTTCAATAGATAATCGACGTTTGTTGGAGACGCATGATACTTCAGGATTGGTGCAGGTTGATGCAGTTGGCGTGCGCGGTGCAGGCGGCTGCGGTGGACGCGGCGGCTGCCGCGGCAGCGGACGCCGACAAGGGCGCGGTGTGGCCAGGGTTGCTGCTGGTTCCAACACAGCGCGAAGATTTGTTAATTCTAGCGAGACCGGAAATTGTCTCAGGTGCGGAGGCCAATGCAATGAACCCAGTCTATGTCCGGCTATTTCCGTGCAGTGTTATCTATACGAAAATCAAAGGACATTTTGTTAGAATGTGCAGGTTAAAAAAAGGAATTTAAAAAATGTACGATATAGGTTTAACTAAAGCAAAACGCAATGAAGAAGATGATTGTGAGTCATTTATTATATCAGTTTTGTGTAATGTCTCAGAGATTAACTCTTCGTCCAAGGCTTGGTATGAAATACTCCAAGGGGAGTGCGGTTCTGAAAAATTTATATTAGATACGGGAGCAGAGGCAGACATGAATGTTTTATCGTATAAGCGACTTTTATTGTTAGGCTATGACAGTAAGCTAATTAGTGGCAAACAAAGTGTTAGATTGCAATCTAATAGTGGTGATTTTATTCCTATAAAACGGCATTTGCTGATTAAAATGGTGGTATAAGGGTGTTTTGTATGAATTAAAATTTGCAATTGCGGTTAGTGATTGTCAGTGTGCTGGGGTGCAAGCTTGTCTAGATTTAGGATTAGTTAAAAGAATTCATAATACTCGTATAAATCTAACAGATTATCAAGATTTGTTTAATGGGTTAGGCTGTTTGCCAGGTGAATATCACATTGTTGTACACAAAACTGTGATGCCGGTGATTTGTGGAAACCGTAAGGTACCATTAGGAGTTCGCGATAAGTTACAAGATGAGTTAAATATAATGATAGAGTTAGGTGTTATTATGAAAGTTAGTCATCCAACTCCATGGGTGAATTCATTAGTAATTGTTGCTAAGAAAAATGGGAAGTTGCGTATATGTTTAGACCCGAGGCCGCTTAATAAGGCAATACAGCGTGCACATTTTCAATCGCCAACAATAAAGGAATTGGCTACTAAGTTTCACGGTGCTATTTCTCAGTTTTAGACGCATTTTCAGGGATTTGGTCAGTAAAACTGGATAATGCAAGTGCAGACTTGTGTACATTCAGTACACCGTTTGAGCGGTATCAATATTTGCGATTGCCATTTGGTCTTAATTGTGCACCTGAAGTGTTTCATGCGAAAATCAAGCAATTACTTGAAGGCCTAGAGGTGGTAGATTTGTTTATCGACGATATAATTTGCTGGGGAAGGACTAAAGATGAACACGATCTGCGTTTGAAAGAGTTGTCATCCAGACTTGTCCTTTATTACTCTAAATCTGATTGGGAGTTATATGTTCGAGCAATTTGGGGTTGAAACACTAGGGCCATGGGGTCCGAGTGCCCACTTAGTTTTTCGAGATATCGCCAAGCGGTTAGTCGACTCTTCACGTGACCAGAGGGCTGGCCTGTTTCTTGGCCAAAGAATTAGCATCGCCATACAACGATTTTTTGATGCCCATTATATGTACCTATATGCCCGATATGATTATTTTGCTTATTTTTTCACATGTACATATTTGTAAATATCGTTAGCTTATATAATGTAAATATCGTCAATAATTAAATATAAATACTATGAAAAGAAATACCAAAACAAAAAAAAATGAACCTGTACTTCATGTAAGAATGATTGTTAATCTCTAACTCCTGCCTTGTATGCCTGACGCAAGACATACAGCCAGCAGACTACTCAGCGGCGGCGGCTGTTCATACATCAGTATTTCGGGGGAAACTCCCTTTGGAAAATTGTCTGAGAAAATTCCCTTGAACGTGAATGAAACAATTCCTTAGTCAATATTGGGATTAATAAACAAATCTGATAATACTTATGACTATTTAATTTATTGTGAGATACTAAACGCCTGAAAATTATGACCAAATATTAATGAGACATCGAAAATTCAAAATCTAATTCTTCCTTAAAACTGTTCCATTGACTTTGACCCAATTACTCTAGATAAGCCAAACTCCCAAAACTTTCTCCAATCGAACAATTACAAAGATAGCCTCCCACGACTTTATATAAATAAAATAAAATCATAAAGCGTTTTAATTATCGTAGGACTGTCGGAGGAGGCGCCGTGATTTGCAATTCGTTTGCCCGTCACGTCTGTCGCGGTTTCACTATTTTTTAGGGTTCCGTACACAAAGGGTCTCAACGGGACTATTTCTGTATTACTATGTCTGCGCGGACTGACTGTCTGTTTGACACAGAGCTGTATCTTTAGAACCGTAATAGTTACAGCTAGTTGACATTTTTATAAAATTCGTGTCACTGTGGTGGTGATGATCTTCAGATAAGGAAAGGTCAGGTGCGTAGTACTCTTTGGCTTTGGGGCTCTGTCTCGTATAGGGTCTCAGGATTATGCTGAGCGATGGCCATTTTGCGTGGATGCGACGCATGTTTATTATCAACCTGTTTTTTTTCTTTTGCGTTCTTTTTTATGCGTCATGTTTGCCGCAAATAACTGTATTTTCTTTCTTTCTTTCTTTACTCGCAACCAGCCTGCGTGTATGAACGTTAACGAGAAAAAAGAAGTATGTAAGGATCGTAGCAGGTGGCGTTCTGTAGTTTCGGCCTACCCCCATGGTAATAATAAAAAGTATAGTCGTTTTAGTGGTACGGAACGGAACCCTTAGTCCACGTCTCTGAGTCGAACTTAACCGGTTTTGTCAAATCAAATCAAATCAAAAGTCATTTATTCAAATTAGGCTGATAATCAGCATTTTTCGAACGTCAAAATTTCAAAAGACAGTCCCCCAAAAACGCCCGCCCTTCACCACTTCCTAGTGCTATCGCTGGGAAGAAGAAGTGGCGCAACAAACTCCCCAGCAGCACAGCTGTCTGTTTAGTTAGAATATAGTTGCATGTATACAATACTAGGAACCTATGTTCAGTAATTAAAATTACAAGAAACTTAAATTATTTGTCATATTTCAGCTAGCCACGCCAATATACCAACAAATATAATAAAAACTATACGTACTCAAGCTAAAAAATAATTAATTAAAATAAAAATAAAAACTTACTACCTAAATAAAAGCCTCCAGGCATAAAGGGCGTGACAGCTTACATAATTATGCATTGCTGTCATCAACTCAAACTTCTCTCTCTACAATGTCTGCCTGTTAGTTTGTCACAGAGCTGTATCTTTAAAACCGTAATATAAGTTAAAATCTTCACCGAATAGTCTGTAAAGGCAAGCTGTTAGCAGCTTTGTTGGTGTGGAACCTTTAGTTCGCTGTCTGACTCGCACTTGGTCGGGTTTTGTCATGTCAACTCAAACTAATTTATGCAAATGAGACTTGGTGTCGTCTAAAATGGGTCTAATCTTATCGCCTGTATAATTGCATGGGCCAACGCAAATAGGGGCTTAATTTTTTTTATCAACATTTAATTTGGCCAGTACCCAATTCAGACTTCCCCCCTTTTTAGCGAAGTTCTTAATGAGTTTCTGTCCTGACACCCTGAGATGGGAGGATCTCATTTTTGGCGCTGTTGTTTTGCAAAAATGTTGAATGGTTTTTGCTATTCCGATTTAGGATCTTTATTAGTGGAAGAAAACTTTAGAGCTTCAGATTCTGTTTTTGCTGTCACAGTTTTTTTTATATCTAAATAATTTAAACTGTGGTAACGGCCGCGACTTACGAGTCGTGGGTTCGAACCCAGGCAAGCACTTTACTTACGCGTTACGTGTGGTGGATTAAGGCCTAGTCCCTCTCACAGACAGGTGGCCTGTGTCTCAGCAGTGGAAACGTTATTGACTGATTATGCTGATGATCATGCTTATGCTAATTTAAATTATCCTAGATTTTTTTTTTTTTTGAGGATGGGAAATCATCAAATGACCCCTCCCGCTCTGGGTGGAGCAGAAGGGAGTGTCAGACTCTTACTGACTAAAACCCACCCGTGTTCCTTCCTTAGCCCTTTATGTTCCAGGGCAGTGGTAACCCTTTCGACGATCCCGCTAAAAATTATCATAGATTCAAACAAGCATT
Organism: Apamea anceps; assembly: GCA_951799955.1. Lineage (NCBI taxonomy): Eukaryota > Metazoa > Arthropoda > Insecta > Lepidoptera > Noctuidae > Apamea > Apamea anceps. The sequence continues at coordinate 16,504,262 of OX637506.1, forward strand.
TAACTAACATAGTTCAACGTATTTCTACCTTACGGCAATGATTTTAAAGTTTGAAATGTCACTTGCATTTTTCAGTATCAAAACTGTCGCAGAAGTGAATTCTCCTTAACGATTTTCCTCATTCTAGTTACTCAAGAGGTGTTGTCAGTAAATAAAGAGAGTAAATCTGTACCTAAACTTGTGTATTTACTGCTAAAGGAAAAGATTTACCGTCTCGTTACCGGTGTTCCTCTAGTACGCGAAGAGTACACGTTCACGGGTAACGAGTTAGATAAAAGATCTCTCTCGGTACTGTGCCACGTGGCTTAGAGCTCTGCTGACCTACTTAATGGTAATGCTGCTTGAAATTCTGGAAGAACTTGATAGGCGAGTGTGAATAGAAAAGTTGAAGTGTTGTATGATGGTGAATTATAACCAACCAACCAACGTTTTAATATGTTGGTAATTTTATATGTATTTATGATGGTATCTATAGGTTAAATTTTATATTAGTTTAGTAATAAAATATTATCAAGATCTTCGTGTAGTGAAAGTTGTCAGAATAAAATTATTTTATTTATTATTTTATTCATTAGGTTATATGTATTTAGTAAAAAAACCGTTATTTTGACATTACAAGCATTAGCATCATACAGAGAATGCAGAACGCCATTTTGAGATCAATTAGTGGCGTTCCTTGGCTTGTCACGAACGCTGAAATACACAAGAAGTTATGTATGAATTCTGTCATGGACGAGATCAAGAACATCACAAAAAGGTACCAGGAAAGACTGGAAAGGCACCCCAACGACCTGGCTGCCGCACTGAAAACAAGAAGTTACAGGAAAAGACTTAAAAGGAAAGACATTGTGTAGTCCACCCACACCTGTGTGGACCTAAGCGCGAATACGTATGAGTAGATGGCTCGCTGGAGTCACGCTCTTCCCGCCAATGCTTACCCCCAACTCATCCGCTAAAAGTAAAACGGATCGCGGATAAAAACAGAAAAAAAATTGACATTACAAACACTTATTTGTTTGCAAAACATAAAATAAGAAACATTTTATCATTGGGTTACGAGGCAGAGACATTGCCATGTGTAATAAAGCTCCCCACGATTTATTGCTGACTATTTGGGCTAAAAATAGGCCAGCCTTATGGTCCGAAGGCCTTAGGGCCCTACGGTCGCGTGAAGAGTCCATCGACCGTTTGGTGAAGTCCATAAATACTCCACGAGCACTCAGACCCAAAGGCCCTAGCGTTTCAACCGCAAACGGCTCAAACACGTTGTACGGTGCACGTACATGGATTTTAAAATATGATTGCAATTAGTTAGCCAGTAGGCTCGCGTACTTGCACTTTGAACGCGACCTACATTTGGCAGTGCATTGACACTGACACAGTGCATTATTCTATGCATTTTATGTATATTATATTTAGTGTTCAATTAGACGTGGTTTGAGTCGGACAACTTGCATTTTTATTTAGATTCATCCCGTTGAGCATTCACTGACATCTTATGCATTTAAGTTTAATTTGACATTCTGCATTACATTGACATTTTACATTTGCATACTGTACTTATGTTAGGGATGCACCCTACATAGTTTTTTTGGTCCTTCGTAAATATTGCAAGTACCATACAGTCCGTTACATCGGTCGATAAGTCGTCGCGCGGGATCTGTGTCGTGTCGTGTCATACTGTGCCACGTGTGTTGCCGTGCCATTCGGGGAGGTAGCAGCGGTCCAGGTTCCAGAGCGTCACATTGCATTGCATTTGCATACAGGGAGAGTTCCTGAATTTCAAGTAAGATCGTTCATTATTTATCTTACGGCTTCACAATGGAGGGTTTAATCGTGCGTCAAGCTGAGATCCTCGAGGAAGTGAAGAGAATCCATTCTAATTTTAAGAAGGATTCAGCGAGCAGGAAGACCACCGATTATATTCGTGATAGGCTTGAGCGATTAGATGTGCTATGGGCGGAATGTGAAGAGAAGAACCGGGAGCTGAGTGCAGTACAAGAGAAAGATCATCAATATTTCACCGGTAACATTTATGAGGTCATTAAGAGTTGGTACCATGGAACGCGTCAGGAGATAGCAGCGTTCGAGATGAAGACTCTTGCTGGACCCAGCAACGTCGGCCATAGTAAGGTAAACGTTGAGTTTGATAAAACCCTGTTCGAGACATCTTTAGGAGCAGAGGACAAGCTACTCGAGTTACAGCAGTTGCAACAAGCTAACTTCCGTGCATTCACTAGGTTAGTAAATCGAAGCCTAGACGAGGTTAAGGAAAAATGGGAAATTGAGGATATGCTTAAGACTGTAGAGTTTCGGTGGACTGCAATTGACAAATTGCATTTACAAATTGATGGCATATTAGAGGGGAATTCACATGACTATTATGACGAGTTCTGTCGTTACGAAAATGCATTTACAAAAATAAAACGGGCGTTGAACACGAAATTAAACGCCTCTATACATCAACAGCAAACATTGCCTAAAATTGACATACCGAGCTTTAACGGCAACTATACGTTATGGCCTACTTTTATGGATCTCTACGTAGAAGCGATTCATAATAATTCAGCGATTGCAAAAACTCAGAAAATGCAGCATCTAAAGGGTAGACTTCGCGGTGAAGCGGAAAAGCTCGTGCAGCATTTACACATTGCACCCGAAAATTATGACACGTGTTGGGAAATTTTGAACCATAGATACAATAATAAGTTTCTCTTATTCACCAAAAACTTCCAGGTATTTATGCGTCAACCTAATTTGCAAAAACAATCTGCATTCGACCTAAAGCGGTTATATGACACTAGCAACGAAACCATAAACGCGATACATAACTTGGGCGTAGATACTAGCTCATGGGATCCGATTCTAGTTTACGTTTTATGCGAAAAATTAGACTCCGAAACGTATTCGGAATACATGCAGTCCAGGTCGGACCCGCGCGAGATACCAACGTTCAACAATTTTATGGATTTCGTCGAAAACAAATTTATGGCATTAGAACCATTGCATAGGAAAAAGCCAGAAAACGGTAACAAACCTGCATCAAAACCACAATCTAACACGCCACATCCGTTCGACAAAAATTACAAGTCAGCAAATTCACAACCCAATAAAAGTTCATCAAACTATTCTCGCAAGTTCCATGCATCAAACGCTGGACAAGTCAGCAAGATTATTTGTCCATTGTGCAATGTCAATCATGCATTATTCCAATGCTCTAAATTCACTGACATGCCAAGTCCGGAAAAAATGGCATTTATAGAAAACAATAAAATATGCAAAAATTGTTTGTATGTGCATACTAAGGGTTACTGTGCGTCACAGAAAAGATGCAGAGACTGCAAAGAGCAACATAACACACTTCTGCACAACGATATTGTGCAGTCAGCGCAAACGCCCTCAGCAACACAAACAGCACCTAAACCGTCGTCATCGACTTCAACTAGGTCAAATAAAAACCTGCAAAATAACTTCGCATCAAATAATGATGATGAAATATTATTACCAACAGCATTAATGCAAGTAGAAACAGCTGGAGGCGACTACATTACACTAAGGGCTTTAGTTGATCAAGGCTCACAAATTACGCTGATAACGGAGAATGCAGCTCAAAGATTGGGCATAAAACGTCAACAGCTGAGTGCGAACATAAGCGGGATCGGTACTTTATCCAACAGGAGTAAAGGAAAGGTCCATCTATCCTGCAAGTCCTTACATAACGACTTCCGGTTTACAACGGAAGCGTTAGTCATGTCACGGGTAGTAAACAGTCTGCCTAATGTTACATTTGCTAAGAAACCTTGGGCTCATGTGACAGACATCACACTAGCCGACCCAGATTACAACTTATCTAGGCCCATTGACATACTTCTGGATGCACACGTATTTTCCGAAATACTCATGAATGGCTTAGTCAAAGGGGAGGTAAATGAACCCATGGCTCAACAAACACGGTTGGGGTGGATATTGTCAGGCAATGTCACCAAAACATTCAACTGCAACGTCGTAGTAAATGAAGTTAACGACATGGCAAAATACTGGGAAGTGGAAGACGTCAATGGAGATGCATGCAATTCTATGACGTCAGAGGAGCGATATTGCGAGGAGTTCTACACTGCAACAACCAAGCGATTAGGTGATGGCAGATATGCAGTTCGTTTGCCAATGAAACCTAATTTTAATCAGCTGCTGGGCAAGTCAAAGCCACGAGCAGTAGCACAGTTTATGCAATTAGAAAGGAAATTAGACAGGGATGAAAAATTATCGGATAGTTACATCAAATTTATGCAAGAGTACCTGGAAATGGGACACATGAAGGAGAGCAAACCTGACTGCAACACGGCATGCTACCTACCTCATCATGGAGTACTAAAACAGGACTCACTGACATCCAAATTGAGGGTGGTTTTTAACGCCTCCCAGAAAACTGACACAGGTTACAGTCTGAATGACTTGATGGAGTGTGGTCCTAAGCTTCATCAAGATCTATTGACATTACTACTAGGATGGCGGCTATACAAGTACGTCTTTACTGCAGATTGCGAAAAAATGTATCGCATGATTCTTGTACATGAAGAAGATCAATACCTGCAAAAGATCGTATGGAGAGAATCCAACCAAGATCCTTTAAAGGAGTACCGGTTATGCACAGTGACGTATGGCACCAAGGCAGCACCATTTTTAGCTCTCCGAACGCTGAAACAGCTCGCAAGCGATGATGCACCGACATATCCGTTAGCAGCGGATGTCATCGCTAACGAGATGTACGTTGATGACGTCCTAAGTGGCAGCAACTCCATCGAACGAGCACAAGAAATTCAAAAGCAACTCATCGACATGCTGAGTGGAGCTGGCCTCACATTACGGAAGTGGTCAAGCAACGACCAGACCTTGATTGAAAGTTTATCATCTTCAGATCGTAACCAGACGACAAGGTACTTTACAAACGATGGAATAACAAAAGCCCTAGGAGTCCAGTGGAATCCTACAACTGACACATTTTCGTTTACAAACAAAATACAATTTGACAATAAAAACCAATTGACAAAAAGGAAGCTGTTATCGGAAATCTCGAAAATCTTTGACCCATTGGGTTGGCTGACACCTTTGACAGTAAAAGCAAAACTGCTGTTCCAAAGCGTCTGGCTATCGGGATGCGATTGGGATGAAACCTTACCTGACAGCGTGCATGAAGAATGGAAGCAGTTTACTAGCGACTTACACCACATAACCGAATATCAAATACCCAGGTGGCTGGGAGATATTACGAAACCATTCCAAGTCCATGGATTTTGCGATGCGTCCGAAAAAGCCTACGCATGCGCTATATATCTGCTGACAATAAATGACAGAAACGAGCCTGTGACTAGACTCATCACGGCAAAATCGAGGTTATCGCCAATCAACAAAAAACTGACACTGCCGCGACTCGAATTATGTGGAGCGCTACTACTTTCACGGCTCATGAAAAAGGTCCTGACAGCCTTTAAATGGGACAATGTACACAAACATACATACGCCTGGACGGACTCTATGATTGTATTAGGCTGGCTGCATGGTGACGTCACAAAATGGAAGTCATTCGTCAGCAACAGAGTACAGCAAGTGCATGACGTAATTCCAAAACAGCACTGGAGTTATGTCAAATCCGAGGAAAATGCTGCAGATTGTGCATCACGCGGAATCAATTGTTCCCAACTATTACAACACCCTTTGTGGTGGCAAGGTCCCTACTGGATGAAAAATTACAGTGAACATACGCTTGACAAAATTGCAATTACACCGACAACGTGCGAATCAAAACAAAAACAAATGCAAACGTATGTTGTGAAATGTGTACCGTCTTCAATAGTAATTGAGTTATTAGACAGACACAGCGATTTGACTCGTATTACAAGGGTCATTGCCTGGATAAAACGTTACATAAACAGCTGTTCAAATTCCAACACTCATCGTACTACTACTACTTATCTGACATCTACAGAACTACAAAGCGCTGAACATCTAATAATGAAACATATTCAGCTGCATGCCTTCAATGACGAGATTATGAGACTTAAGGAAAATAAAGGGTTGAGCACGAAAAGTAACGTTTTGAGTTTAAATCCATTCCTTGACAAACAGGACATCCTGCGAGTCGGTGGAAGGTTACGTAACTCAAACTTGCACGAAGACACTAAACATCCAATTCTGCTACCACATGACAACAAACTGACAGAGCTATTAATTTGGCAAGCTCACAGAAGAACATTACATGGAGGTCCTAAGTTAACCCTGACACATCTACGACAAAGAGTTTGGATCGTAGGAGGACATCGCGCCGTCAAAAAGGTCTTACATAAATGTGTAACATGTCGCCGATTCAATGCGAAACAAACAAACCAGATTATGGCTGATCTACCAAAGCCGAGAGTGACAGTATCTCGCCCTTTTACACATACAGGTGTCGATTTTACTGGACACGTTGAGATCAAGGCAAGTAAAGGCCGAGGCGTCAGAACACTGCTGGCGTACGTTGCAGTATTTGTTTGTCTAGCAACAAAAGCCATCCATCTAGAACTGGTATCAGACCTATCCAGTACAGCATTTTTATCGGCTTTCAAGCGCTTCTGCGCACGCCGAGGTACGCCACGGGACATGTACAGCGACAACGGTACGAATTTTGTGGGTGCAAATCGGATCCTATTGCAACAATATAAATGCATTGTAGAAAATATTGACAACTTCTTTTTGGGCAAAATATCAGAGATGGGAGTTAAATGGCACTTCAATGCCCCGGTCTGGCCAAGCGCAGGCGGACTGTGGGAAGCCGCTGTGAAGAGCATGAAATATCATCTCAAACGAGTAATTGGAGATCAACGTCTAACTTACGAAGAGTTTACCACACTGCTATGTCAGATAGAAGCTTGCTTGAACTCACGACCACTATGCACTATAACAGAAAACGCCGAAGAGATTAACTGTTTAACTCCAGGACATTTCTTAACTGGCACGTCACTCATGACAATTCCAGAACTCGACACTGACCATATTCACCGGTTAAGTAAGAGATGGCAAATCGTACAAAAACTTAGCAAGGATTTCTGGAACAAGTGGTCGCAAGAATACCTCCAACAACTACAAGCAAGACTAAAGTGGAAACGACAGAATACTGACTTAAAGGAAAATGACATAGTATGCATTAAAGATGAAAGGTTACCTGCAGGAAAATGGGCACTGGGTCGTGTAGCTGAGTTACACCCCGGAAACGACGGCCACACTAGAGTCGTGACATTAAAAACTGCAAAAGGCGAAACTAAAAGACCTATTACAAAACTGGTACCACTAGTTGAGGCTGAGGAACAAAACAACACTGACACTGACAAACTACCCAAAAACAGGCGAAACCGATCTAAAAAGATTACCTGGAACAGCTTGGTATGTTATATGCTGATGCTAGTTATGACATTGATAACGCCTACTGTCCAGCAAGATATGAAACTTACTCAACTGACAAAAAATCAAACGATTTACTTTGACAAGATTGCAGATTTACAAGAAATTAGAGATGATTGGAAACTGGTATTTTATTACAATATGACAAATTACTGGCGCAATGTGGATACACTGCAAGTATTCGTATCTCATATAAAGCAAGCTCGTTGCGAAGAGTGGATGATGCAATTTCATGTTCTAATTAACCAACTTGAACAAAGCACGAGCGAACTAAACTATTACAACGAATTACTGAGGTCGCAGCGGATAATTCAACACAGGTTCAAAAGAGGATTGATCGACGGAGTAGGATATATTGCAAACTCGTTATTCGGAGTGTTAGATCAACACTTTGCAGAACAATATGAACAGGATATCGACACAATTCAACATAATGAAAACCACCTGTTCCAACTGCTTAAAAACCAGACAAGTATTCTGGAAACCGAGAACAACATTGTACAGCGTAACGAAGCGACAATGGTGAAGCAGTTCACTTTAATCAACGATCACCTGATGTCCCTAGAAAACAGGACGCTCAAAGATAAACTTGAGAGTTCAAATGCATTCTATATCATAACATCGGCCATAGCTGCAGAAAGAATGGTTCAAAACTTAAAGGATGTTCAAGAATCTCTCATCAACACACTGACAAATATGTACCAAGGACATATGGACGTACATCTATTATCACCAACCCAAATGCAAAGCGAACTAGATAGAGTAGCCCGACTACTACCTCGCGATTCTACACTACCTGAAGTTCGTAATGACGTAAGAGACATTTACAGGCTGTTCAGAATACATGCACGCATAACACAGCACTACCTGTTGATGGAAATAAAGGTACCGATCTTGAGTGATGCCCTATATGAACTTAACAGACTTATCAGCATTCCTCAACGTATTGACACTAATCGGGTAATGTACGTTATTCCCAACTCTGCATTAATAGCATTTAACGCCAACCAGTACTCATTCATACCCCTAGAACTATATGACATTCATGAATGCCAAAAATTACACGAACAAACTCTACTGTGCAAACTAAATCACCCTATATACAACACCGGCGATCGTCACAAATCTATTTGCGATGTACAGCTGATTCGAGATAACGAAGAACACAGCGTTTATTGCCATACGGAAATAAAAGTATGCGCCGACAAATGGGTTAAATTACATAAGCAAAACACCTGGTTCTATTATTGTTGTGACACGTGCGAAGTACAACTAGTGTGCGGCACTCAAATGACATCGGAGACGTTACGTCACTCGGGTCTGATAACGCTCAAACAAGGATGCAACTTACAAGGCGACTCATTCACATTGCACGCATATATGGAACATACAAGTGACATTTTAGTCACCGAACCATACGCGATGATCATGCCCACGATCTCTCCAATCAATAACATTATCAATACCTCGATTCGTAACTCATCTTTGCATATTGAAACACACGAAGAGACGTTCAAGAAGATTGACACAGAACTACGCTCTATAAAAGAACAGTCCAACCTAGATACCTTATCCTCTCACGACGTTCATCACTACATTGCAATCTATGTGGTTGTTGCGATTAGCATTACACTGTTTGTAACATCGGTATACTTTTGGCGAAAAATGGCAACCCAAAGACAGGGGGAGGGTCCGCAAGACGCGAGAAGCAGAAGCAGACGAGAAGAAGATCATGACATCGAGGACAGGAATATCAAGATCGACAAACGGGACTCAAAAGTGAACAAAGTGTCGTGTGTTAACCCTACCTCAAGTGAAGTGAAATTTGACACTGAAAAACATAGTGATATGTGCTAATTTATTATTATGGTGACATTTTATTTATAGACTTTAGGTTACTTTTTTCATAATAGTCGTAGGTCAAGTATATTTACATTAGAGTCCTGCATTTTTACATTGTTTTTTACATTCTTATTTTATTATTTTTTACGTTGGAATTGTTTTATTTAGTTATTCTCTTTCTTTGTTGTGGCAATATGTACGGTGCACGTACATGGATTTTAAAATATGATTGCAATTAGTTAGCCAGTAGGCTCGCGTACTTGCACTTTGAACGCGACCTACATTTGGCAGTGCATTGACACTGACACAGTGCATTATTCTATGCATTTTATGTATATTATATTTAGTGTTCAATTAGACGTGGTTTGAGTCGGACAACTTGCATTTTTATTTAGATTCATCCCGTTGAGCATTCACTGACATCTTATGCATTTAAGTTTAATTTGACATTCTGCATTACATTGACATTTTACATTTGCATACTGTACTTATGTTAGGGATGCACCCTACACACGTAGTTCCTAAAGTTGTTACTTGAGTGAAGAAACACATTTAAGTACCATAGAATCACTAATGATCAAGTAAAAAACTTTTACTGATTAGTTTTAGTTGTTGATGAAGAAACTGGTCGGATAACTTTGGACAACAGAATCTATGCTTAATTGCTCATTATTCCAGAACCAGGACTACTGAGATTTTCCCTATGAATGACCTGTAGCTTTTCCAAACCGAGAATAGAAAGACAATGAGGCAGAAAAATTAAGTTTTTCGAACTAAACAGACAGCTGTGCTGCTGGGGAGTTTGATGCGCCACTTCTTCCCAGCGAAAGCTCTAGGAAGTGGTGAAGGGCGGGCGTTTTAGGACTAAGTTTGGAATTTTGACGTTCGCAAAGAGCTGATTGTCAGTCTTATTTGAATACATGTGTATTTTGAAGTTATTATTTTTATTTGTTCATGAACCTGGGAAAGCAAAAATATAAAAATAAAAACAGATTGAAATGAAGAACATCGAAATGCTTTGTATTATTATTTTCCCTTACGACACACGCTTCGTTAATTCTAAACATAATTAATTTTGTAATAAACTCTGTGAAATTATACAAGAATAACCTTTCATTCATAATGAGTCGTATTATTTATAACTTCTCTAAAATTACTCAGTTTCAATGAATAATATTCAATGAACGAGATATTTTACTACAAAAGATGGAATCTTTTGATCTAACGAAAATTTCTTTAAAACAAAACGGAGAAAACCAATAGGTTTATCTCACCTACATCTAAAGTTAAATATTTTACTAGTAAGATCAATTAAGGGTTAAAATTATAATCTTATGCTGAAATATAAATCCTTTTCGGGAAGGAAGACTAAACTAGAGAGACAGTTAATACTTTCATTGCGGTTACGATGTCCGATGGAGCAAGTTATTCAGTTTGATGGTATGTGCGACACCCTTAAATACGACCAGCATAGTTATTCAGATCATCTAACAGGCTATTGTATCGAAAATGACACATTTCGATAACCTGATCTGCCCTGCCTCCGACAGGACACAGCTGTCGGAAGAATAGCGGTTCTCTATTTGGTTTTGGACTTGTGAACAACATTCAGAGGACTACTACAATAACGATATTGCTCGATGCGATACGGTAGCGTATCGAGTGGTTGTGAATAGCTATGCAGACTTTTCGGATGCAGCTGTATAAAAAATACAACGCATAAAAGAACATAGACTAAACGAATAATTACAGAAATAGCCGTAACTAAAATAAAGCAAATTAAGATTGCGGCAAATGTGGCACAATACAAGGAAGTTTCCCTTTTTAATCCACGAAGGATAAGGTAAACGTGCATAATAATGATTATGAACTAACAAAAGCACTATCTACACGTGCATGCAAAACATCCAAGAAAAAAGAAAATACGTTTGTATGTATTCGTTAGTAAACTAATTAGAAATCTGCAACGTTAATAAGAAATAACAGTTGTTTACTGAAATAAATTCTGTTTAACTTGGTAGGGTGAGTAAAGTTAGTGCAGTTTGTCGTACGTATCTACGTATACATCGTCACCCACACTCATACAGAAACGTACTGTGAACTTTATATGTAAATTACGTAAATTGGAACTTTCTATTGCCATAATCTGTGAATTGTTTAATATTTTTGAAATCTTTACCTACTTTATAATCAAAATATGTTATGTGATGCTTTATTACAAGTTCATTCTTCTATTATAATAATCTTGCAAGTCATAGATTACGATAAACTTTTCAATAAGCTTTCAACGGGCAATTTAAAACTGTCAAACAATGTCTGGATGCAATGAGTCCCAAATAAATAAATTGTCCACTATTATCCAATTTGCCATTACTAATTATAAAGTTCCCTTTAAAGATTAAAATAACTATTTTAAAGTTTGCTTAAAATCAAGGGGGTTTTAAGCAAACTTTAAAATAGTTTATTATAGGCTAGAAACCCGAAATACCATAGCTATGCATGCTATGCTGTGCAAAATACCATAGCTGTGCATGCTATGCTGTGCAAAATACCATAGCTGTGCATGCTATGCTATACACGCTATTCCATGCATGCTATTCTATGTATGTTACACTATGCATCCGAGGCTATGCTTGCTATACTATGCATGCTGCGCTATGCATGCTAAGCTATGCATGCTATGGTGTACATGCTATGCTATATATGCTGTGCATACTATGCTGTGCATGCAATGCTGTGCATGCTATGCTGTGCATGCTATGCTGTGCATGCTGTGCATGCTTTGCTATGTTATGCCAAGCATTCGCTGCCATGCATGAGATTTAGTTTTAAAACATTATTTATTTTGACGTGTTTTAACACAATTTCAACTTTAAATGCTTGCTAAAATATTTAAGTCGAAGACTCGAAATTATGTAGTTCCTGTACCTAGTCTAGAATTTCATACGTTATACAAAACTTGGCACTTAGTTCAACTAAAACTTAGCAACTCCGTTGACACCACTTTAAAATCCAAAGTAGCGTTTTTAATCAAAACTCTTGCAGAACAAAATGATAAAACAACTCGTTGGGAAATGTTCAATTAATAAAGTTAACTTTTACGCGTACCGCTGTAAAGTGAATTTTCTTTTCTTGTCTTATTTTGTAAAGCAACTATTCAAAAAAAAAAAACGTGTGAAGATGGCGGCTGCGAAAATTTGAAAGTATTCGCATCTTGGATTTTCATTTTGACCTTGCTATCTGCTTTAGCACCCTCAAAACCCATCAATCTCTCACTCTCTCTCTCTGACTCTCTCTATTCTCTCTCAGTTTTTCGTTACGTGACGCAAGGTCCGTTAAAGAACTTCGTTCCTAAAAAAGGTTTATTTGACTTAGTGTGCAGTGTTTTATGTAATACCACAATAATTACCTATGTGTTTCCTACTCCGCGGTTACATCCATATACAAGTTGTGTTATTTGTTTTCGATAAATCTTGTAAAAGGCCTGTTAGAAACATGTCATTAAAGTAACCCCCCACCACCTTTGGTGCTTATACAAATTAGGTACATAACATTCACGAAACCTACCTGTATCAATAACTAATACCTGAGCTTGTTGAACATGCTTCTGGTATCATATCCTCTCAAATACCGCGAAAACTATAGAGGATCAAGTTTCAACGCTGAACGGTACCTAAGCACCGGATATTATGATGATAAACTCTTATGTATATAATATTGTCTTTAGGCCGCGGCTTCTCCCGCGTGGACGGCGGAAATTACCACACGGGACCGTACTACCGGGGTAGAAATAATTATCCTATATTAGGATATAGGATTCAGGACCATCAGACCCAGGTCATGGTCTACCTGTGTGCCAAATCGAAATGCGCACTCGACAGTCACGACTCGACTGTAGTAAAACAATTTGTATGAAAACTTTATGGAAATTGTTCTACTAGAATCGCGACGCACCAGCAGACATCTGCTGCTGGGGAGTTTGTTGCGCCACTTCTTCTTCCCAGCAAAAGCACTGGGAAGTGGTGAAGGGCGGGCGTTTTGGGGGACTGTCTTTTGTAATTTTGACGTTCGAAAAGTGCTGATTCTCAGCCTAATTTGAATAAATGATTTTTGATTTTGATTTTGACCGTCGGTCGCGTTGCGGCTGTCTGACGGAGCCGTAAGATTTGAAAAGGTAACAGACATACAGCGTAACCTTGGTATTTATACTATTAGTATGGCTATATATACTTGTCCATATAATATTATATTTGTCCCTGCTTGGAATATTTGTGCCAGATTTTTTTTTTAACTAAAATTGAATCATATTCTTGAATAAGTCCATGACTCCTAGATTCACCATGGCACTCAGTTTTCCACCTCAAAAAATCGATCACTGCAATGTTTTGCAACATACAATACAACCTGCCAACATGACCGAGGCGTCCCCATAGATTTCCATAACAAACGATGCCCGTCGACTGTAAACAACGGCCCCTTACCAAGTCGTCTGTCCACCTAATGTAAAGCCATCCACACTCACATCCTTCTGACATTTCTCACTCCGCCTGGACATTTGTAACACCTCCTAATAAATATACAACCGTAAATATGGCACCCAAGTCTATACATATAGTAGGTAGGTAAATAGGTAATACGAGCTGGTGTCCGCAACTCTGGTGTATTTTGCGTACAGTTAAATCGATTATTCGATCCATCCCAGCTCCTCAAGGAAGGCCAGCAACGCCTTGATGTTACTGACTAAAACCCCACTGTCCCTTCTTCTACTATAAGTCGGGGGCCCGGGAGATCACCTGGATTAACATATAGGGTACTTTTAATCCCGGTAGGACGTTCCTAAGGGATATTTTCCGACATCCATGCAGGTGAAGCTGCAAGCAAAAGCTAGTTTTAGAATAAGTTCGACTTTGTAGAGCGTCATATCAGTCACACATGCCCTGTGTGACAGTCCCTTTCTAAGGCTGGATTGATGCTCGACCGACGATCAGCGCTGACATCGGTCAAACGTAGCTAAAATAGCTAGCTAGCTATATCAATGAAAACTTGTAGACAAATAGCTTCTGCTCGCGGGTTTGTCCACGTGATATCTTCGTTCACCCATCGTATCGCATCGCCTGCCCACGCTATCACTTCGTTATCGCTTAGCTTTCTTTTTGCTCGGCTCTTAAGGGACCTAGTGTGATGTTAAATAGCCTTTCTCAAGTATTAGACTATCAAATGCAAAAAAAAAAAATTAATCCGACTGGTAGCTCTAGAGATTAGCGCATTCAAACAAACAACAAACTCTTCAGCTTTTTTATTAGTATAGATTACAGTGCAGCGCTTCTGAATCGCTACGCGCGTTCAGCTACGGTCGAGCTCGTCTGTCGGGCGTACGTCGGTCGACTGACGCGCTATGTCGGTATATGCGGGCATTTAGTGCGACGCTGACCGAGCGACCGTACGCGCGCGCAATATCTCTTCTGACCTTTCTTGTGAGTACTCAGTTTGTCGTCAGCTACGCACTAAATGCTTGTTTACAACCGATAATCAGCGTCACCGTCGGTCGATCTTTAAATCCAGCCTGTCATATCTACCAGCGTACGGCACTCATTAAATAATGGCCCCAGTAAATCCTTCCTATTGTTTAACAGAAAGTTTTGATTACGTCACATTTCGTTGTCTAAATAATCTTTTGAACATTACAAAGGGGGAACTCCAGTCCAAATATAAAGTTAGTCCATTAAACGTGTGATTGGATACCCAATGATATTTCTCCAAGTTAACCAATTGTTATGAATTGAGTGTTAGTTTTGTGCCTTTATCGATATTGTTTGGGTAACTATGGATGGTTTATTTAGCACGCAGTTCGCACATCCTTTTTATCACTTAAGATGAAAGTTGTAACTGTGCTTTATCATTTAGTTAGGTGAAAGTTTCCTTCTTCTGGTTTATGAACTTTCTTAGTATACTAGGTAGTGTTCATTTATTTTACTTTTTATTTCTTATTTATATCTCATCGTATACTACACCGGTTGACGTCATCACGTCAACACCGGCTGTCGCTGAAAACCAGCGCTGGGCTCTGTCACGTTTTGCGTGGATGTGACGCATATTTTCCCCCAACTTGTTCTTTTTGTGTTCGTTTTTTTGCGTCATATTTACCGCAAATAAACGTATTTTTTTCTCCTTTCCTAGTAAATGTAGGGCCAATTCTCCTACACGCGTTTTGTATGGTGATGAGAAATTAGTTTGTGCAACGCGTAACTACCTACTAATTAATCCGTCGGTACATCAACTATTTTGATTCGCGTAGCGTAGATGCAACGTTACCTTCAACGCCGTGAAGCAGCCTGATAACTTTGACAGAATGATTATGGTAAAGTCTCTCCGTCTCCCTTTAATTCATCCAAAGGTTGTCTTTTAAAGATCGCTTTGAACGACAAGACCGCCCATTGTGTCACCCCATTGTAAAATTTCTAAACGTATACCTTTAACCTATATTATTATGTCGTTCAAAATAAAGGGTTATTCAACTAATCCCCATTGACAATTTCCCAGTAATGGGGATTTGTGAACTTTTCTTCCACAAATCCCCATTCCAAGTCTTATAGAGCTTATAGAACTTTTTCTAATAAATCCCTATTGATTTATGAAAAAAAAGTTCACACATCCGATGCGGAGTTTAAAAATAAAATATGTAGGTACAAACAACATAAGTATTATAATATAAAATTCACATATTATTATAAGATTCATTCGCTGTCTACATCTCTGTATTTATTGTCCTATCTCAGGTATGCTGGAAGAGATTTCTTAAGAAATAAGCATCACCTCTGTGCCTATTTTTTCTGTTCTGTTTTTCAATGTCTGTTTATATATGTGTGTACATAAATGGTTAAATTAAATTCACGAAGTCTTTATTTCTTATGGAGGTAAGGACTCATTGATTATTTTTATTATTCAAACAAATCATAATAATGGCTAAATTATTAGACTTAAGGCTGATTTCTCCATCGCCAGATAACTTTTATTCGAGGAATAAAATTGACGTTCTACAGATTTGGCATGGAAGAACTGTCCATTATTCCTCGGATAAAATTATCTGGCGTTGGCAAAAACAGCCTTAAGTGTTATAATAATATTTAAGCTAAAATAATGAAATCACAGTCTAATCTTTAATACAAATAATATTTTAGATATAAACTAATAAATTACTTTATGGTTACTTTGTGATTGATTATTTTAGAACTTTTGTAATTGAATTAATCTTTGGTAATTGAGTCTTTACCTAAGTTAAATGGTGCCATTTAATGAAAAAAATCATATTCCCATTTATTTATTGTTTATTTAAACTTTCGCACTAAAGGTACAAAGGCGGACTTAATGCCTTAGGCATTCTCTACCAGTCAACCAAGGGTGGTGAAGAGATTAGATGGCAGGTTCTTTGGTTGAGAGGAACAATGTTAATTATTTAAAATTAAAACTAGGCTACCCCATTTGATGGGGATTGTCAAAGGGGATTCGTGGTATAACCCAAAATAAAGAGTAAGTTATTCTATTCTGTTAATATAATATGTCAGAGCCATATCCAGCCAACCAACAACCAACTTACATCGCTGTAGCCTGTACCCGCTCCACGCTTGCAGCTACAATCTGTCACAAAGTTAGTTCTCGGAAAATTCTGTGCAAATGTAAATCAAAGACGATGTCGCTTCCTTTACTAATTCAGTTAGGAGCGCTTCGCATAATTATTAACAAAGTGGAGAAGACTGGATTATCAAGTACAAAGTCTGCAAAGTAACCTCTTGTAATCTGTTGGATGGTATGAGAAAATTAACAAATGTAGCGCCACTCTGAACTTTCGGTGCAAAATGGATTTTTAAGACTGAAAAGTATGCGTCGCATAGCACCCGAGTCGCTATGTGAGTTTTTGACAGACGTGATGTTCGGTCTCTCTCTTCCTAGAAGTGATCATATAGCTGTAGCGTTTTCTTTCTCTGTCTTCAAGAAGACATTGTTTTGAAGTGTCGTCGCCAAAGATTTAACTGTATTTTGGTTCGATTTTTAAGCGGAAAGTTCTTCGTTTTATGCAAATCTAAGTGCTATATATTACGAAATTGTCACTGAACTTTTAACGATCTCCTATAAGCCAAAACCACTTCTACTTCACACTGCTAAGTCCTCTATTAAAGCCATCTTTAACCAATTATTTAAAGCACAAACCTCTTATCTAACACATTAAGTCAAAGTATTAAAACACCTAAACGTGTGAAATTTACATCATATAAAACTTAATTAATAGCATGTAATCAAATAACGAAGACACATTACGCGTTTGATGTACTAGTAGCCATTATAATTTGACACGCGGCGAAAACTGAAACTTAAATGAATAACATAGAGAGTTTGCTGTCATTTTGACGCTTGCCTTGACAACTAGCGCCACCCCGAAGTGTCAAGTTATACTGGTCGGGTTGTAAACTCTTGAGCATTTAATTAGAATCAGATATCACAGCACAGTGGCTTCGTTATAAGGTTTCCGGTAGTTAAAAGATGGTATTCGTTCCTGTATTGTGTTCTGGTTAAGTAATTTGTTGTGTTTATTTTAAAACAGGCTTATTTTTATATATACTTTATTGTACACCAGATTATATATTACAAAAAAATAATTATTATACACAACAAAACATACAATGGGCGGCATTATCGCTTACTGCTACCTCTTCCAGGCAAAATTGGAATGGATAGTTTTTCTGGTTATCGAATTAAGTGGTTGGGCAGGGTTTTCTTAGGATGTGGGTCATTGATCATTTATTTTGCACCAGGCTGTCGGCACGCTTTAACAGCTATGCAGCCAGGCATATTATAAATTGGGGGATTACATCGCTGATAAAAATGCTTGGCTAAACGCTGGTCGTGCTCCATAAGGACGCATAAATAAATTGATTAGCATTTGAAAATACTGTTGGAGCTGCTGAAGATTTTAAAATACTTTTTTTTTGCATTATATAAACTCAATCTCCTAGTATTGTATAATTGTATAGCACATGTGTGAGTACTATGTACATACTATAAAGCTACCATTTACTGGGTACGTCTTTCATTGACTCGAATGTGCCCTGGCAGCAGAGAGTATGTCATGCTCACTCAAATGTCTCGCTGATGGTGGCGCATGTGTTGGATCATTTGGCTCCCTTCAAAATGGTTGAGCTGAATGGTGCTAATCCATGCGTCATGTTCGTGAACGGGCGCCGTCAGTAGGGACTGGTCATCTTTTTGCTGCCATGGCTTATTTTAATTTAATTTAATATTTGAATTGTTCTTATTTTTATTTTGCTAAACTTTTCATTACGGACGCTTTTAACGTTCTGCATCGTTCTCACATGCATAATTTCTAACATGAATGATGTAACCAATACTTTGTAACCATATTATATTGATTTAAAAGAGTGTCCATGGAGTTTCTTGCCCGTTCTTCTCCATAGGTACCTACGCTTTGGAATGGGAAACTAGCTTCATTTTTCTGACTGACCGACCCCTTGACAATTCAAAAGTGCCTGTAATGGTTTAATTGAAATAAATATTTTGAGTTTGAGTTTGAGTTTGAACTTAAGTAATTTTAATTAAGTGTCACCTGTATCTGAGTACTTTTTTATGTCAAATAAATATTACGATAACTATTTTAAGTATATGGGTAACATCACGCCTGTGTCTCCTGAAGGGTCAGACAGGAACGTTTGATTGTACAGTCGCCAGTTTTATTATAGTTCCAGGTACGCGTCTAATGAGTACATGAACTGGACGCAAAACCAGATCCCGTGTTGCCACTTCATGAAAAAACCTAATGCCAGTTTGCACGACCTGGGAATCGTACCAAAAACGCCCAGGATTCGTGCTTGCGGTAACTAGGCCAACGAGATAGTCAACAACGAGACTTTAAGAAGAGTTAACCAAAGAAGTAAATATATGTATAACTAGCTGCGCCCCGTGGTTTCACCCGCATAAGTTTCGATCCCGTGGGAATGTCGGGATAAAAAAGTATTCTATATGTTAATCCTGGTTATAAACCATGTGTGCCAAACATCCGAATCCGTTCATTAGTTTTTGCGTGAAAGAGTAAGAAACATCCATCCATCCATCCAGCCATCCATCCATCCATCCAGCCATCCATCCATCCATCCATACAAACCTTCACGCTTATAATATGAGTAGGAAGGATACCTATACAAACTGTACCTCAAATTTAAAAGTCATTTATTCAAATTAGGCTGAGAATCAGCACTTTTCGAACGTCAAAATTACAAAAGACAGTCCCCCAAAAACGCCCGCCCTTCACCACTTCCTAGTGTTATCGCTGGGAAGAAGAGGTGGCGCAACAAACTTCCCAGCAGCACAGCTGTCTGTACAGTTAGAAGAACTTGATTCTATAGAATAGTAAGTAATTAACATTACGAAACACAAAACGTTAAATTAAATTATTTGCCACATGTCAGACCCTTCCGTGCTTCGGAAAGCACGTTAAGCCGTTGGTCCCAGCTGTCATTTATGGATCTTTAACAGTCGTTATGGGTCGTCAGAAGCCCGAGAGTCTGACATCCAGTCTTAACAAGGGGTATCGTATTACCCAATAGCTGGGTTGTGGAGGTCAGATAGGCAGTCGCTCCATGTAAAAACTGGTATTCAGCTGCATCCGGTTAGACTGGAGGCCGATCCCAACATAGCTGGGAAAAAGGCTAGGCAGATGATGATGATGTCAGACCTTTGCCCAGCAGTGGGACAATATAGGTTACCGGAATAATATATAACGAATAAAATGTCAGCTAGCACACGTCAATGTACCAACAAACCTAGTTTTAGATGTAACCGATACTCTGACACTGTACGATGCTTTCACGCTTACAGGCATGCGCCTGTAAGCGTGAAAGCAGACCTTTGCCCAGCAGTGGGACAATATAGGTTACCGGAATAATATATAACGAATAAAATGTCAGCTAGCACACGTCAATGTACCAACAAACCTAGTTTTAGATGTAACCGATACTCTGACACTGTACGATGCTTTCACGCTTACAGGCGCATGACGCGAGGTAAGTTGTTATGAAATTCTGTAGTGTATGTAATATCCTTTACAGTATACAGGAAATA
Source organism: Apamea anceps (assembly GCA_951799955.1). Lineage (NCBI taxonomy): Eukaryota > Metazoa > Arthropoda > Insecta > Lepidoptera > Noctuidae > Apamea > Apamea anceps. Next base: position 16,524,665 of record OX637506.1, read on the forward strand.
GGAACGCGTCTATTTTATTTAACGGAATACTTAAGTGTTTGTAATATGAGTATTATACGAGATGCTCAACTTGCGAAGGTATACAGGAGAGATTGTTTTACGGAGGTGTAGTGTAATTTGACTGAATCTAAGAGAGCAATCATTAAAGGAAATTATTTAATTCAGAAAAAAGCGGGGTCGACCTGGATGACATACACACAGACTAACGGGGTAACTGCGTAACGCACTATCAGTAGAAATGGCTTTCATTTTCACAGTTCAACAACATTCATTGCGTTTGTGAGCAGACAATTTTTTTCGAACATATGAAGCAATGGATTTAGTAGCGTCAACAGCAAACACACCATATGTCTGCAGAGCACCCAGCTAAAAGAAGTGGACCATTTCAAGTACATCATTTCAGGGTCAGTCATTAGTAAAGATGAGTCAATAGACATTGATGTCACCCATCGCATAAAGACCGGGTGGATGAAATCGAAAGAACTATCCAGCGTGCTATGCGACAGCCGAATGCCCGTGCGCATAAAGGGACGAGTGTACAGAGCAGCCGTCCGACCGGCCATGACATACGGAGCCGAATGCTGGCCACTCAAAAACCAGCACGAAAATCAATTACTCTGCGCAGAGATGAAGATGCTCAGGTGGGCAGGTGGTGTAACTAGGCTGGATCATGTCAGAAACACACACATAAGAGGCACCTTCAAAGTGAGACCCATCATCCAGGAGAGCCGTCTGCGGTGGTACGGACACGTTATGAGGTGACCATGCGACCACATGACCAGAAAAGTGCTGGATATCAAAACCAAACCCCGAGGACGAGGAAGACCCCCAATCACATGGATTTCCGTAGTAAATAAGAACCTCAAAGAAGCCCAAGTCAATAAAGAGACGATCCAGGACCGAGCTACCTGGAGATGCATGACACGGAGGGCCGACCCCAAATAAAATGGGAAAGGGCCAGGCAAAGAAGAAAGAAGAAGAATGAAGCAATGGATTAGCAATATACTTCAAAATGTTTCAGATTGAGGTTGAGGTTGTGTGTTACGTAATTGGGGTGTTGGGAAGCGTGGCACAAAAGGGAGGCTGCCTATTTATTTATTTATTGCCTATTTATTTGTCTCTTCTTAATTTTTAATCCATCCAAAGGTTGTCTTTAAAAGATCGCTCTTAGCGATAAGACCGCCCATTGTGTCACCCTTTATAAAATGTGTTATATTTATGTTCTGTAATTTGTATGGTGTACAATAAAGAGTATTCTATTCTATTCTATTTATTTATTTCAGGCGACGCAGGACCATAGATAAATACCTTAACCTAAACATACATATTTTTACTATAAAATAGTACTTCATTAGCTAGTTCTTGTGCTGTTCTATACTCAAATGTGGGTGAACAAGACTGTCAACGATGATGATTTAATTTCTACCAGTTATATTCACGCAGCAGTGGTAAATATTCCATTTTCCAACTATGACCCTGTTGAAGGGTAGCGGGATCGTCCGAAAGGGTTACCGCTGCCCTGGAACATAAAGGGCTAAGGAAGGAACACGGGTGGGTTTTAGTCAGTAAGAGTCTGACACTCACGGAAGGGGTCATTGGATGATTTCCCATCCTCAAAAAAAAAACCCTGTCGAATAGCTCAACTTGATATAATTTAACATCCACCGCAGCAGTCACCGTGACGACACGAAGAACGAGATGACGGCGCCGAAATAGCGATACATACATTTATTATGGCCTCGTGTACACCGCACGATCAAGTATATTTCAGACACAATTAATTGTAAAATAGCTTAATGAACAAATTAGGTACTGTCTGTCTGAACTGACCCCCTGTCGGTGGAGACTGTTTATTGACTTAAACCTTAGTGGAAACATCATAAAACCCGCTTAAAAATTATGAGAAATGTCAAAAAAAATCTTTACATAAATATGACTTCAGAAATATCTAACTCTGACAGACAAATCAGACATGACCGCTAATAAAGTCTAGCGGTCACGATTGTTCCAAACGCCTAACAAGCCACAGGCCATCTACAAAGAAGGCGGGAACAAGCAGTCTGCACCGAATTGCTTCCTTCCTTCGCGAAGTGTGCCAACGTGACTACAGACACTCCCGATTAGATGTGACTCGGCCTTAATAGAACGCTTTGTATGCCACTTGAAAGTCATTCAGGACATTATACTGGTTTATAAAACGTTTATTTCGTATAAATATTCTGGTTTATTGTTGTGGGGTTTGAAGATTGCATGTTAGTACCAGAAGTGGGTTGTATAGACGGAGGACTAGGTTCCCTATCCGTTTGCATAAAATTTTAAGACCTAATATAACTTATACTACTTACATACTTTTGTTTGTCCTAATTATATTTTCGCATAATTTTTTTACGCATAATTTCTCTAATCATAATAATGATTAAGCATAAAATTCTAAAGCATACATTTTTTAAGTATAACTTTATTAAGCATAACAATAATATAAGGCGTAGTCGACGGGTCCCCGCTTGGCGGGGCCCTTATTTCTGTCTGCGGGGTTTAAAGGAACCTAACCTGTCCGAGTCGGGGTGCCCCCATTCCCGAGCTCGCTTCGCTCGCTCTTGCATCCTAAGTTGTCATTGCCTTGTTACTAAATCGAAATGTGTTAGACCTTGGGGCACCCCGACTCTTGGAAAAAGTGATTCAGAATCGAGTGAAAATCAATACGTAAAAATAACTCAAATTTGTTTCCGTTATTTCTATTAATTGTATGCCTAAATATTATTATGCTAATAATCATTAGGCCTAGTAACGTTATCATCATCATTCTCCTGCCCTTATCCCAATTTATTTGGGATCGGCGCAACATGTCTTTTTCTTCCATACTTCTCTATTAGTCGTCATCTCGGTAGTCACCCCCTTTCTAACCATATCATTATTCACACATTCCATCCATCTTTTCTTTGGTCTTCCCCTACTCTTATAGCCATCGACATTCATACTCAAAACTCTCCTGACGACATTTTCCTCATTTCTCCGTAACACATGCCCATACCATGACAACCGATTTCCACACAACTTTTCAGTTACCGGTGCCACTTTCAGACTTCCTCTTATGTACTCATTTCTTATTCTATCCATTCGTGTAACACCACACATCCCTCTTAGCATTCTCATCTCAGCTGCATGCAATTGCCTTTCATTTATCCCTTTTGTGTCCCAACATTCTGATCCATACAAGACAGCAGGTCTAATTATGGTTTTATATATCGCCTAGTAACGTTATGCGAATTAAATTTATGCCAAAACAAATTAGCCTTCAAGATCATTATGCCATCATAAACTGTATGCCAAAAAAAATATGGCAAAGTATTATTATGGCAAAACAAATTATGCCAAAATCGTTATGCCAAAGTATATTAGGAAAAAGAATATTATGCGAAAAGAAGGGATCCTGGAGGACTATTGGTCAAAAATCGAGAAAACTCTGATCATCAATTCACTAAGAGAAAGAAATAATAAAGTTTATTTAGACACAGTTCGTGAAACACAACATACAAAATAAAAATAATATTTCAAACAACAATGGTTTGTGCCTCGCGGCTACACCAAATAGGTTCAAAAGACCAACTGGATTGTCAAACACGTCAAATCGCAATTAACTGGGAACAAATCACTTCATAGTTCGTCAGACTCAACGAACTGTGAAGTGATTTGACTCCAGTTAAGTATGATAGAGAAAGAATGATCTGATGCTACTCGTTTATTTACGAATCTATATACTATAAATACACTGGCCTGCAAAACTAAGTACGGGTTCCCTCTATCTGGCAGAATCTTGATGCTCCGAAATTTATTTGGCATAACACACTTGGCATAATCTTCTTTAAACGAATATTTTTAAAGCCAAATTATTTCATCATTAGAAATTATTAGAACTTTCTGAGATATGATAGTTCTGCCTTTTAATGACTATCGATATGAAATGTATGCCAAAAGACGATTCTGACTGTGAACATGCGATATGATGGTTCTACTTTTTAATTATTATGGATATGAAATTTATGCCTAAAGATGATTCTGACTTACAAAATTATGAATTTTGAATGTATGATAAATGACTGTCTGCCTAACGATTTCCTGCGAAATGAAGTTTATGCTATCCGCTGTTATGCAAAACAATATTATGACATAAAAAGTTCTGCTATAAAGGGTAGACCCACTAAGTACTACACTTTTAAAATTTCAATTTTTTCGAAACTATAGAAGTTAGAGATTTAAAATAGAAAAACGTTTTAAAGCAAATTTTATCAGCTTCCTTTGAAACCAGTAAACTATACATTAGTAACATTTTTAAATAAATAAAAAAGATAAAACAATAAAAATAGCTATTTTTAGCTTAGTGTCAAAAAAAATTTAATAACTGGTTTTGCCTCCTCGGGTTCTGACTACAGCTTCGAGTCGGTTTGGCATTCTGAACACGAGGTTTCGGAGCCGATTTTGGGGAATATTCTCCCATTCTTCAATCAGGGCCTCTTTTAGTGCACTGAGGGTGGTAGATGGTGGTGTGCGGCTTCTGACTAGCCTCCCTAGCTCATCCCAGGCGTGCTCAATCGGGTTGAGATCCGGACTTCTTGATGGCTAAGCCATCACGCTGATACCAACCTCCTGAATATACTCTTGCATGCTCTGGCCTGGCCTGGCCTGGCCTGACCTCTTGCTTGCGTGTGTGGCCGGGCATTATCATGCATCAGCATCGATCCATCACCCATATTTGCTAAATACGGCCCTGCATACTCGTTGAGAATCTCTTGGGTATATTTTTCCCCAGTCAGAGTGCCATTTTCTATGGCCACTAACTCTGTGCGACCTGCTGAAGATATGCCAGCCCATACCTGTACACTGCCTCCACCGTACTGGACTCTTTCTGAGAAGCAGTCTTAATGGTATCGCTGACCAGGCCGCCTGTAGACACTTCGCCTTCCATCAGAAGTGTAAAGTGAGAATCAAGACTCATCTGTGAACAAAATTCTTGACCAGTCTTCTTCATCCCACTGTATGTGTTCACGGGCGTATCGCAGTCTCGCTTCTCGATGCTCTCTCTCGAGTTTGGGGCCACTCGCTGGTCTTCGGGATTTCAGATTGGCTTCAGCAAGTCTTCTTCTGACTGTACTGTCACTAATGTAGTCCTTACGGGTCAGAAGAAGCTGTTGCTGGACTTTAACTGCATTAAGATGGCGTCTTCTCAACACAGTAGAAACAATATAACGGTCTTCTCGGGCACTAGTACACCTCTGGGTCTGCCATTACAAGGTCTCCTCAGATGGTTTCCAGTCTCTTCGTACCTTCGCTTCACCTTCTGGACCGTTCGTAACGTCACACCCACCATTCTTGCAGTACGACGCATACTGATGCCTAGTTCCAGATAAGTCATGATCCTAGCACATTGTTCAGGTGAAAGTGGCATGATAAATAAAATTTATTTGCTATTGTCTAACTTAGACTTTATAACAAGACTCATCGTTCAAAAAAAAAAAAAAAAAATTGAAAACAAAAACAGAAACAAAAAAATGAATGGTAAAATTTTATTTCAAAAAGGATTATTTTTGTTTCTATAGCTCTTTTCAGCCATTTCTTAAAAGAAGGTTCTCAACTATAATTTTATATACAAAATGAAACTCTTTTTCGAGTCCTTTTTATTTCGAAAGTATATCTTCTGTACTTAAAAAGTTATTCTAATTTTAAAAGTGTGATACTTAGTTTTGCAGCAGTGTATATACTACGTTCATAACCAGTTTTATTCTTTACTAAAGCATAACATATCGTAATCAGCCTAAAACGTCCCCACTGTTGGGACACGGGCTTATCATTCTGTGAAAGGGTCATAATCTACCACGCGAGCCTAGTCCGGGTCGGTGGATGTCGCAAGTCTTCAATTTTTGGAATTTTGGTTCTAGGAAATACTGGTTTCCACACGATTTTTAATGTTTCTGTTTTGTTTTTGTGTGATTAATTACTTTCTATTCGCAAATGTTTATACTGTCAACGACGAATTCAGTGGTATTTAATTTCGAAGATGTTAAATGTCTTCGAATTTTCGGTTCTAAGACATTTTCCTCACGATATTTTCCTTCGCCGTTTTGAGAGACTTAGAAAAAGTAGTGTTTCTAAATACTTAGCAAGTTATATGAAAATGTTTATAACAAGCAAATACGTACAACTGAACATCCAATTAATTCCTACTTATGAGATAACTATAGATAATTACTTGGCGTTACTTCGAACAAGTAATACATAGTATCTATTTTACAGAATCTATTGTTTGCCAAACCTATTCTGAAACCTATTTATCTATATACATCTATATATATAAAATTCAAAGTCCTGACTGACTGACTGATATATCAACGCACAGCCTAAACCGCTGGTCCTAGAGACATGAAATTTGGAGGGTGTGTTCTTAGTGAAGAGTAGGTATCCACTAAGAAACGGTTTTTCGAAATTCCACCCCTAAGAGGGAGAAATGGGGGGTTTTCGTTTGTATGAAAAATCTTATTCCTTGAGTTAATAAACTTAAAACTTGGTACAAATACTTATCTAAGTAAATTATGAAGATTGCCAGTTTTTGTTTTTCTAAACTACCCTCTAAAAGGGGTTTTTTTCAAAGTTTGTATGGAAGAATTTTAGCGCACGGTCCGATTTACTCGAAACTCAGTATTTATACCTAGGATTGAAAGTAAAGAATAATGTGTAGCAGGGTTTTTAGAAAATCTACCCCTAACGGGCTGACAAGGGGTAGTCAGTTTTACATGGGAGGATTTTACAGCGTGGCTTGATTAACTCGAAAATTGGTATAAATAATCTTTGAGTCAAGTTATGAACACAACTCAAACGATTTTTCAAAATTTCTCCCCTGTGGGGGTGAAAAGTTGGGATACAGTTTATAAATATGAAAAATCTTATTCATGAGGTTATTAAACTTGAAAATGGGCAAGAATGTTTTTTAAAAATAAGTTTATCATTATAAGTTTTTAAAAAAACCCCTCCAAGGGGAATATAAGAAAAAAAAAATATCAAAAGTCAGACACTATTAGTTTAAATATTAAACTGCTCGAAAAAGTATGTGTTTTAAGGATTTTCAAACATCGTCTCTTACCGGGGTGGAAAAGGGTAATAAAGTTTAAGGGTTGCATTTTACTGTCTACTTCCATTAACTCGAAAATGGGTATAAATGATCTTTAAGTCATACAATGGGAACGTATCAAACGCTTTTTTAAAAACAAAGCCTGTCGTGGTAAAAGGCCATGAGGTTTATTTTAAAAAATGTTATTCATTTGACAACTTTAAAATTAACCCGAATTAAATAAATAAATGATAAAGATCGTTAACATACATCTTCGAAATTTTAAGTACACGAGGACGAAGTCGCGGGCAAAGTGCTGTACTATATAAAATTATAAATTCTGTCTGTATGTTACATTTTCACGCCTAAACCACTAAACGGATTTCGATAAAATTGCCTGCTAGCAGATGCTAAAGAGATAGATGGCATCCTGGGGAAGGACATACTTCTTATCCTTTCCGACATCCACGCGGGCGAAGCCGCGGGCAGAAGCTAGTGTTCAATATAATACAACACATCAGTACAATGACACATTCAACGAGGGTCCAATTAAACTTTAACATATTGGCTTAATTGGACCCAAGACTAATAAAGCCAGTGAATCAATGAATCGTGGTCTTAACAATGGACAATTATTATTATTATTTTAGTTGTCTTTGACATAATATCTCGGGACCCTGGGGTCCCGGACCTTTGAAAGGCTGTACTAGGGGCGAAGCCAACTCGAAGAGGCCCTTTACACAATTCTAAATGATGAGGAGTAAAAAATCGGAGGAGGGAAATCGGTGAATGATGAATCTCTGTTCTGTAGGGAATTCATTTCTTTTTTGTTTTATAATGTTTAGATATCGATCGACATTTCACGTCTGCGGAGTTTCGCTAGCTAATTTAATTTGACCCCGTATAACGGAACTAACTATTTACACTAAGTACAGTCTCAGTCAACATTATCTGACCCACCCTAAAAACAAACAACTTTGGAACCTCTGTTTGTAACATTAAGGTTTATTCAATTTATATGATCTTAACAGACAAGTGCTCGAAGACTCGATGAACAATACAATAACAATACAGACACGCAAATTTGATCTTTATAACGTTAGCATTAGGTTATATGTTATAACTACTTGTTATAATATAATTAGTGTAATAGCTTATTTTATTGATTGCATTCAAGTAATTCTGGTCTCGTGGTCTGTGTATAAGACTGAGACAATCAAGGTGCGAGATCAAATCCTGCGACGATGATATTGTTTTGCTTTCAATTTAGAATTTATTCCAAAACTATTTCTTGTATTATAATAAAGAACTATAGACGGATAATCTTCAAATATAAACTTTGTAAAATGGTAATATTTTCGCTTAACTTGTAATAAGTGGGTGTTGAAAAATAAATATTATTTATTATAAAACTGGTATTCAAATGCTACTAAGGGTATGCAGTGACTACGCTCAAACATATTTTACCTTGCCTTACTAAATTGCAAAACAACGTCTCTTTACCATTTAAAAATATATATTTTTTACTTCGTATCCAATCATTCTTGGTAAATATAAATTCTGTAAACTTAAAGTTTTTCAATTTACCCACCTGTTTACAAGATATGTTATTACACGTAAATCATATTGGTCGTTCTTTAATAATGCAAGTAATATTGTAGAAATGAAAACAAATTAAAAAAGAAACTGATAACATAGGTGGACTGTATTTTCGAACCCACATGTTGTTCGTCGCCAATCCAGCATCAAACCGCTAAGCCACAAGAACTTGTTAGAAATACGCGAAATTAAAGATTGGGTTGTAATTATGTAGTGTGATTTATAAGCTTTTCAACTTTAATGTCAACGAGATAATGATTAAAATAGCTTAACAAAATGATATATAATGCCGATGGCTCCGACAATGTTGGGTGGGTTTACCTTAACGTTACGTGTTAAAGATGAAATTTGCGTGTCTGTATTGATTGTATTTATTCATCGAGTCCTCGAGCACTTGTCTGTTAAGCTCATATAAATTGAATAAACCTTAATGTTACAGGCAGAGGGTCTAAAGTCGTTTGTTTTTAGGGTGGGTCAGATAATGTTGACTGACACTGTAATAAATTGAATACCTTAACCTATACAACAATCATATAAACAAAAGTGCAAAGTCGAGAATATCCAGTGTAGGTTTACAAAAAATTCACTACAAAAATAAAATCGCATTCAAGGTACTAACTTATTCAAATCTTGCTAAAAATAAACGGAGCAAATATTCAGCAAATGAAGAAGAAGCAACACTTGCTACTAATGCGGCACTAATTCAAACTGAGCACCACTAAATCAAATTAAATCCACAATAAAGAGCCGAGCGCCATTTCTAACAGCTTCAAATAATGTTATCCAACTGTGATCTTCATAATTTTGTTTTAAAACACGATAGAACAGCTGGTTTGAAAGGACAGAACGGTAAACATTTCACCGTGAAAACTTAAGTGAAGTAAAATTGAATAAGTGTGCTCATTTCGATCTCACTTCACTTACACAGCAACTCATTTCAAGCTAAATTTTTTTTTGAGAGTTCGGCTGTTTATTTTGTCCGAGTGAGTGCATCAACAAATGAAACCATGACATTAATTAATTATGTGATAGATACATGGTGCCCACATATTTACAAACATTGTAAACAAATATTTTCATTAAAAAAAAAAACTAATAAGTAATAAGTCTGGGTGTGAGTTAAAGTAATTACAGAATTTAAATCAATGTCAGAAAAGCATACACTTTACAGTAAAATTAGCAACCAGTTTGATTTTGTCTAGAAGTCGTTGTCCATCGTCGAGAGAACTTGCACTGCTAGAAGAAAGAAAGAAAAACAAAACATACATTTATGTTTTGTTTTTCTTTCTTTCTTCTTCATAATAAGGAAAATACTTTTATTTAGCACAGAGCAGAACCTTGTGCTCTGAATACCTAGTAGCACTCTGTTTTAGTCTTTTTGAGTCCCAAACAATTGAAGTCCCAAGAAATTGCGAATCCATTGCTTCATATGTTTGAAAAGGTCGTCTGCTCAACAATGTAAGTAACGCAATGAATGTCCCTGTATGCTGTCAAAATGAAAGGCCATTGCCGTTCTAAGCGTGTTACGCAATTACTCCACAGTAGTAGCCCAACTCTGATCGAGAAACCAATGTGAACAAACAAAACTAAAAGAGCGAACTACTCCAAATGGCGAACTAAATTCAACATTCCTTGGAAACTAAAATGTTCAAGACTAACCTAACATTTCCGATATTCGATATTCCGACGGCCACCGATAGTATTTGTAATATTCATGAGAATTTCTCGTAATCGTCTGTTCGGAAGCAATCATAAAATTCGTTTTATTTTACACGAGTAAGTGGGAACCTGGTAAGCACTGTAATGGTATTATTTCCGTGCTGATAAAGGTGTTAAAGGTTGAAATAAAATGTAACCTGCACTGCACTTATTGAAAATAAAGACTTCATTTCAGTAATTTATTTATTTTATTATTGAAGTGCACTAAAATACTTAGATACGATATCATTATAAATGTACCTAATGAATTTCTTAAGATTTTTTTTCCAGCAGACCTGCGAAAGGAGAATTGTAACAATAGACAATACTTAGTGTGTGAGAACAAGAAGAGAAAAGTTAAGAATATGTGAAGTCTGACACAAAAATATTAAATATACCTACATAAATAATGCACAAAATATATAATATACTTAATACACACAATAACGTTACATAATGCTAAAATATATATAAAATATTTAAAATATATATTTCTCAATTTTCATTTATGTGTACTAAAGTAGTACGTCAAATTAAATAAATAAATGTACCTATACATAAATGCTCACAGTTAAGTGGAAAGGCAATAATCTTTTAATCGACATTGGAATAGATTTTCCTTTTAGTCAGTATTTTTCTATAAAATCAACAAATGCTTTATAAATAATTTTGCTTTTTTTTTAATTATAAATGACTAGTTATTGCCCGCGACTTTGTCTGTGTCTATTTTATATGTAATCATTTTTAATACAAATTTTAATATCCAGGCTATCGGGTATCTGTCTATAGTATCTGGTTTAGTATGTCCTTCTCCATATTCCAGGCTACCTAAGTGTTACGGTTGGTTCAATCAGTGCTCTAGACGTGGGAAGGTAACAGACAGAAAATGTTACTTGCGCGTATACACCGTGTTCCGGACGATATACATAAACTTGAAACAGATGTCCAGACTATGGAAATAAGCATTTTTCATTATGGACACATTAATGAATTCTTATTTTTTGTTAATTTTCATACAAACTAAATGCCTTGACGTAAATCACCCGATATGCATGCTTCTTTATCTCTTTATCTGAAGCATTGGATAGTATTTTGATTGCACTAAGCGGCAACATAGGCCAATATAAAAAAACCCTTTCTTACTGCATAGCTCAATTAAATTTCATCAAATGAAATTACAAATATCTTTGTAACGAAGCCTTTTTAAGTGCAACTTCCTGCGTTGTAAAAGCTATAGAAGCGTTTGCCAAAGTTTATGTATAACGTGAACAACACGGTGTACATACACATGCATACTAATTTTATAGGTACATAGTTCTTTCACTCTTTATTTGGTCAACAAATCGCAGCGACACAAAGGCGCGTCCGCTCCACATTAAAATGCCATTTTAAAACACTCGCAGCGCTGCAATTTGTCCCCAAAATGAAAACACACATAGTTTATTGCTCTTACACTCATGACCTGGTGTAATCTTTTAGAGGAAAAGGGAACTAAATAATATCCAAGCGACTATACAGGATACATTTTTAACCAGTACGCCAACTGTAACCATGAATTCAACACATGATTAACCCCATGACCCCCTAGCGTGGAAATAAAAAAAAAAAACAACCACGCAAACACAACAAGCTTCATAGACAAAAGCAATACCGATGCGGTCAAAATGTATCTAATATAACTAGCCTGTATTGTCCCACTGTAGGGTTTACCCTACAGTAGGACAATACAGGGTTTACCCTACAGTGGGACAATTCCGTCTTTTGCGAGTGCCGGGCCAGTTCCTACGGTAGGAGTCAAGCTCGATGATGGAAAATGTATGGCAGAGCTCATTTTTTTTTAACAACCCTCGAAAAATTTCAGTTTAGAATCATGTACTGAATTTATGGTTTCAGTTTGCGAACTGGCTAAAATGTATCCTGTATGTAAATGTTTGCTTTGGCATTTTACCGGTATGGCTGAACCTGGTGCTGGTCTGGTGATCTTTCGAAGAAGAAGTGTCTTGCACATGCATGTTGCTATTAAAGTAAATTAATAATAAATGGATTCAAAGGTCATTTTGATAACTTGATAGACAAGTACCTCTTGATTTATAAACGTTGTTTAAAGTTAAGAGGCGTCTAAACATCAAGAATGTGTGGGTAAAAAATAATAATAATAATATTCCTGGACATTTCACACAGCGCCATCTAGTCCCAAGCTAAGCAACCTAATGCTTGTGTTATGGTAACAAGATGGCTGATATACTACTTATATACATTTTTTTTTTTTTTGTAAATACATACATATTATAGATAGAAAAACACCCAGACTCGAAACAAATACATGTAGGTCACTTATCATTACTTAACTTTAAGCAACTGGTGGAATCCCAATACAAAATGTTACTAAAATAATAAGAACATCACTAGCGTGTGCTCTCGGTAGCCATTTTTATTTGAATGTCTCGTTCACTTTCCTCACGTTTCGGGCTGCGACAGGTCGACCATTAATCAAATCAAGGACGTTGATTTGATTAATGGTGATTATTGGTGAGAATATATCTCCTTATTTTGAAGAACTAGCTGTTTTCTTACCAGCAAGACATCCACTATCACACATCCCCACACCAACGTTTATAAATAAATACCTGAATACACATAATATGTTGGGTAAAAAGGTTTTCTGTATGATACAGATTTTTATTGCGAACTTTTCATACCACTTTGTAGAATTCAATACCAACTGAGTTCCTTCCCCCAACTGCACAGAATGTGGGAAAGTGGAAGATGTTCTTCACAGCATGGTGGAGTGTGCCCGGAACGAACATGTCAGAGCTGAGTTAGTAATACACTTTGGTGTTGATGTTAGAGATGTGGGAAGATGCAATAATAGTTTAGCGTTCCCCTTGTCAGAAACAGCGAGGCTATTGTATAAACTTGTGCGGATTGGTATTCGTAGAAGATAGGTATAGTTATTCATATTTAAGGACTTATTATATTCATAAAAGGACTAGCTGCACCCCGCGGTTTTACTCTCATAATTTTCGATCCCGTGGGAATATCGAGAAAAAAAGTATTCTATATCTTAAACTTGGTTATAAACCATCTGTGTGCCAAATTTCATCCAAATCCGTTCAGTAGTTTTTGAGTGAAAGAGTATCAAACATCCATCCATCCATAAAAAATTTCACGTTTATAATACGATATTAGTAGGATGTTTATGTAATACTATAAGATAGTCTTACAGAGTGACTTAATCATGTGGACCAAGCTCCTTAATAAAGATAAAAAAAAATACCAACTGGATCTAAGTACGCCTAGCCCTAGTTCTGGCACAAAATTGTTTTCTGTCTGACGTGTTTTTCTTTTAGACGATAAATAAATTGTATTATTGTGCGCGTGACCTTTTTGCGAGGGAATCAATGGCGGATACGAACCAATCCGTTATCTCAGTAATCAGAAATACGATACCTATATTTGTATAGGCATTAGTCGTTGTAGTACATTAGCTAGCAATTTCTTTGTTAAAGGTTATTTTGCTTGTTTGTTTACTTAATATATATTTGATTGTAGAGCTTATACATGCCGAAAATAATGTTTATTACGTCGTATCTATTTAGCATAGGTATACCTCTAGTCTGTATACAGGGTGGCAAGGACATGGACGCGCCTGTTAACATAGATTCAGTACATTATCATTACCTGCCTACCCTTTCCCCAACTATGTTGGGGCCGGCTTCCAGTCTAACCGGATGCAGCTGAATACCAGTATTTTATTTGGAGCGACTGTCTATCTGACCTCCACAGTTACTTAACCCAGTTACTGGTAATACGATAGATAACTCTTGGTAAGACTGGCTGTCGGACTTTCGGGCTTCTGACGACCCGTAACGTCTGCCAAAGATCCACGAAATTACAGCCGGGACTAACGGCTTAACGTGCTTTCCGAGGCAGGTATATACCAAGACACCTCCGAAGCCCGAAAGTCCGAAAAATTTAATAATTTTAAGAAAAATGTACTGGGTGACGATCATCACATGAAGATGGTCACCCAGTACATTTTTCTTAAAACAGAGCATTGAAACTTTTCGACGGTTTAAAAAAACAAATAAGCTCTTCCATACATTCTGACCGCGTAGGTTTCTTTTCTAAGAAACAGTTAATTATTTTTTTGATAACCGACGAAAAATTAATACGGGTCTAGAATCACGTGCTGAATTCATGGTTTCAGTTTGCGCGTGGATATTTTGTCATCCTGTATACTTTTTGCTGTTTAAACGTTATCCTTTACAAGGACCAGTCACATAATCTATCAATCTTTTTCTGCCACTTATGTACAGACGCCAGCATATCAAGCTACTACAATTTGTCAAATTTCTTTAATAGATATTCAACTTTATCGCTAGAGCATACGGTTCAATGTTGACTGGGAAAATTTGACAGTTTCGGGTAGCTTGACGTGTTGGTGTCTGTACTCCGTTAGTTCTGCCTCACAAAATGTGTCCCAATTACATCCATCATACAATTAAATCCATCGGGATCCACATTACTTCCCTTTGAAAGAGCGAACATAAAACCACACCATAAATCGAAATCCCATTGAGGAAACCCTATTACATCCATAAGTGAATTTTTGAATACCTTTGGGTACGACATTACGGGTTTGGTCAAATTCTTTAATGGCACACCTTTATAATCCCATCAGTAAAGTTGATCCCAACGTAAGGACCATTGACCCACATTTAAATATAGTTTGGTACTAAGCTCGAAAAGGCTTCACAGAAAACCATTAAAACTAATTGCTCATTAAAATACTTTTAAGATATCTTAATAGTCCTAAATGATATTCATGAACAGTGCTAGGATATTTTTAATAGCTAGGCACTGGCATTTTCACTCAAAGAGATACTTCAAAGGGAAATAATGAAGAAGATTATATTTTGCTCCCGAAATCACTTTATCCGCTTCTTTCAAAGCATTTCAGAAAAATGCGGATATTTATTTATGATAGTAAGAACTTTTGCGAAAGTCACAATTACCATAACTTGTCTTGGTGCAAATCAATATCTGGAAAATGCAGTAAAAACTGAAGTTCGGGAGAGAAAAGACGATACAGTACATGAAACATTAGGTAGCGTTGAACCGTTGTCTAAAAGCTGCAGCTACGGTTTCGTAGAGGAGCGGTGGCCGCCATATAACGGCCGCAGTGACGACTGTCATGAAAATGATGGCAGCGGGGTTTGACTTGGACTTTACGGTTGTAGCGGTATCTACAACGCCACACGTGAACTACGCGTCATACTGACGTCACGCAAAATCCTGCATCTCGCAAGCAGAGTTTACCACGCAACTAGCATATTTATAACGGCCCGTCATGAATCCGACATGAATCATCAGGCATTTGCCCGCCAGACACAACACCCGTCTGGTCGGAGGATCCTCTCTTTTGTATAGAGGATGAGTGAACTTTACACCCCGTTACTCATACCTCTATACGGTGTCAAAAAACGCTCACGCTAGGAACTCACACCAACTTAGTTTTATAAATAACGTGACTGTAATGTCATTCGCTGGTAAATTGCAGACGTGGCGGCCACAACTCTTCTAGGGAACTGTAGCTTTACGCAAATATGGACGGGGTGTACCGAATCGCAAAAATTCGCCTATATTACTGTCGTACATTTTGTACGACACATCGTACTATACAGCGATGCGCTGCGACCCGACGCGGCTGTATGTGTACTTAGCTTTAGGTTACACTAGCTTTTGTTTTAGGTCAGATGTTATTCGACGGGAACGTACTACCGGGATGAAAAGTATCAAAATCAAAAGTCATTTATACAAATTAGGCTGAGAATCAGCACTTTTCGAACGTCAAAATTACAAAAGACAGTCCCCCAAAAACGCCCGCCCTTCACCACTTCCTAGTGCTATCGCTGGGAAGAAAAAGTGGCGCAACAAACTCCCCAGCAGCACAGCTGTCTGTTTAGTTAGAATATAGTTGCATGTATATAATACTAGGAACCTATGTTCATCAATTAACAGTACAAGAAACTTAAATTATTTGCCATATGTCAGCTAGCCACGCCAATATACCAACAAATATAATAAAAGTCTACGTACTCAACGTCGTCTCGTACTCGTCCTATGTCCTAACCCAGATCATGGTCTATATGTGCGCCAAATTGTATCGAAATCCGTTCCGGTAATAGACAAACAGACATACAGCAGACAGAGTTATTTCCGCATTTATAATATTAGTATGGATTTTGTTGTAGCGGTATCTACAACGCCACATGCGAACTACGCGTCATACTGACGTCACGCAAAATCCTGCATCTCGCAAGCAGAGTTTACGCGCAATTCGCATATATACGAATTTCCCAACATAAATCGTTGTGCAGCTGCCCGCCAGACACAACACCTATCTGGTCGGAGGATCCTCCCTTATCTATAGAGTATGAGTCAACTTTACGCCTTGTTCCTCATACCTCTATAGTGTCCTACAAAGATAGCTAAGTATGTAAGCAAGTACATCACGCAGCATGCAGCTATCATTACTGCCCGCATATACATTAACCGGTAGGCATTAGGGGACACATTAACTCAAAGCTACCCCCATTAATTACCCTACACACCCCGCTACGGATATAACCGTGATGATATCTGCGTCAAAGACTTCTGGTTCACATAAATTCAGTTTACATTATCTGAAGAATATCTGTTTTAAAACCACCATTTCAAATTAACACTATATTCTGAAAACATAGAATCTTCATTTTGAAAGTTATTTACAGGTAATAAATATTATAAAATATTAAAAACGAATTCCTTTTTGGTATTTTTTTTTCCGAAAACTAAAGGTAGGTATCCAGTTTGATTCTTCTCTGAAACGGAGGTCGTGAAAATTTTAATAAACACATTTTGAACTGAAAATGTCGCAATAAAAAATATACGGAATTTCTTAATGGGAACAATTCAAGTATTGTTCTCCATTCTTCGTGTCCATTCTTAAAATTAAATTCTTGATATTCGTTACGAAGCAATTGCAAACTGTGAATTCTCTAAAAACTTAGTACGTCCTAATTATATTAAAAAAAAAAATTAAAACAAAATCAGAAGTCATTTATTCAAATTTGGCTGAGAATCAGCACTTTTCGAACGTCAAAACTACATAATACTTTCGCTGGGAAGAAGAAGTGGCGCAACAAACTCCCCAGAATCCAATGAACGAAATTACCTAATGAACCAAATAACCTAATGAACCTCCTAACACTTCTTGGGCATATAATAATGCAGATATTTTTTTAGTAAATGAGCCTTTTTGGAAATGCCTTTTCGCACAGGGTGTCGCAATTACTATTTAGTATTTTTCATCATCATCCACCGCCCGACTTCACCCACATAGCATAAGCCTCTCCTTTCTTGTGACAATCCCCCACGCTCCTGTGCCAGCTTCATCCAGGTTGTACCGCGTGGCAAGAATGTCATCCGCCCATCTCGCCTCGGACGATCGACGTTTCGTCATCCAGTCCATGGACGCCACTCGGTCACTGCCTTAGTCCACTTGTCATCGTTACGCATTGCCAAGAAGCCCTTAGTATTTTTAGGAACTTAAAATATGAATTATTAGAGGTTCACAAAAAGATACGCAATCATATTAGGGTGTTCAATAATATATTTAGGAGCGCAAAATAGGAATTATTAGAGGTTTACAAAAAGATGCACAATCATTATATTAGAGTGATCAATAATATTTTTAGGAGCGCAAAATAGGAATTGTTAGAGGTTCGATTAATTTCTTCCCCGTATGCTACCATAATATCGACTGCCTGAGTGCTTATGGAAATGAGATTTTTGCAGCTCGCAAACCATTTTGACATTATCTACCTCTCCATAGCTATTTTAATATCTTTATGCCCCGTTTCTCGTCTGTTACTCTCAATGAAGATATTGCTTCGACCGTAATAATTTATTTGACGTTCAGAAGTGTCGTGATAGCGTCCAGAAATGAATAAATGATTTCAAATATTCTCGGAAGCACGTAGGTGCAGAGGAATATGAGGAATTTAAGTAATTTTCTCTGGTATTTCATAACTGTTATGTATAATGTACTGTAATGGTTGTTTTATTAGTTTTCTTTCATTTTGATTCCCAGAACATTAAGAATCGTCGATTGTGCCAAACTAGTCTTCATTTATGGTTTAAAATTTTTGGCCAAAATCTGTTTGTGTTACTGTGGAACTGGTATTTAATTAGCTGTAATTTCCCAGAAACCTAGAAACTTCACTTTCCACGTTTTGTCTCTGCATTTCTCTAAGTTCTAAAGTAGACTGCTGGAGAATGCCTTTTTTATTTGGTTACTTTGTGTGCAGTATTTTACTCGTGCATCAAGCAAATAAATAAAACCGTTCAGGTAACACAAAATCCTTTTACAAAACCTGAAATTTTAAAGGTGAATTAGTACCCGCTTCTTCGCTACAGAATGGCCTACTTACAAACATATCCACAACACGTGCCTACTCTAAACCCATTAAAACCCTGACCTCACTTTAAAAAGGGATTTTAAAACGTTTTAATGGTACTTTGGAGTTCAAGAGTAACTCAATTGTACCAGTAAAAGGTCGGCAACATGTGTGTTGATCGCGTTATAAACTGTGCGAGGCGATAACTAGACTCGTTAAGAGTTGCCCCCTGTTTTGAATAAATTGTGAATTATTCAGTTACTGTTGACTTTGGGACTTGTTCTTTGAGGAAAGCGGACTGTGGTAACAAGGAGTTCTTAGTACGCATAATAATATGGACCTTTTATGTTAACGTTTCACTTGTGTATCCAAATTATTCAAATAATTTATCGGTGGTGCTACGGCTTACCAAGACACGTCTGATTTCTTAAATAGAACCCTACTCTGAATTTAACAGTATCTACGTTCTTACTTTGGGTGAATAAAGTGTAGTGTTTGCGCGGTTTCTTGATGATATTATTATTTCATTTACTTTTATGTGATTGGAGCGAGCCTGTCTTCGTGGTATCACGCAGAAGACACTGATAAACAGAAGCCCTCTCCATAGTATTTAGGAAATGAGCACAAATGTTATGAACTCCGTACTAATTTTGACTTGTCTGAATCGTTAGTGTCTGCGTTACAGTGTTAGTTTGTAAAGAAAAGGTTGACTTTTATCTTTTTCAGTAACCACGCGGACATTGTTACATCATATTTCCATCCTAAAGCTAATCCTAATTTGGAAGAGTCGCGTGGGTGTAGTGACTTTCTGGATTTTCATACATATTTGCTTTTGTTTCGTTTAACATACTTTTATGTTCATGCATACGGAATGACGCATATCCCGGAGATGTCGTAAACCTTGGTTTGGACCTAACGAATATGTTTTTTTCCTGATCTGAAACTCGTGACCCTAAAAACATAATTTTATTGCGTGTTTGATTAAGGTGATAAAACAGGAGATTCAGAAATACGCATGGGTTAATTTTGATTTGTTTATTAGCATTTACAGTGTTCTGTAAAATCTAAAACCAAAGGCGAGACTTCATGTTCGTCTAGTGGTTGCAAGCACTACTGCTGAGTATGGGGCCCTGGGTTCGATGACCAGGCAAAGTGTTATTGGGTTTTGCAATCAAGACTTGCAATAGCGGGTGTATTACCATGCTTCATATACTCGTAACATGGGGCTTAAACATATTTGGCGAAATGTGGCCGTATTATAGGTACACTTGTTTTGTTGTATTTTTAAGTTAAGTATTTTAATATTGTATTGTATGTGTTTATATGGGCCTTGATGCCTGAAATAAATGGATATAAAATAAATAAATAAATAATCCTTCGGGGGTTAGAGGCGTGATGTTATGTTAGAATCATAGGACCATTAATGTTCAGCTCATAGATCAATCTGTAAGACTAAATTGCTTTCTCTTTTTGTATCGGTGCCAGCTCTATAAAAATAACGTATGCATATCATAGTAGAAAAGGCAGCCAGAAGCAAGGTGGAAACGGCGCTGACTGCCATCGGCAAGGCTGGTTTAATGACTGAAAAGAGTCATTCGAGTGGAAATCAAAGTCAAGGGTATAAAGACCCTTGGTTGTTGTTAAAAGGGTTGAAAGCAAACAGCAATTCTGGTAAATTCTGGTAAATTTAAGAACGTTCACAGTCTGATCTCAGTCTCATTTCCCTACATTTTGACAAGTTTTTGACATTTGTTTGTCGCCGAGATGAGACTGCGACTAGATTTTGATCGTTTTAAATTACGAGAATTGGCCTTCTGCTGATTGCTACAAGCCGAATTTTTCGTAATAGATACTTCCATGGTCCGATAGCGGTCGAAATGGGACGTGGATAAAAACAAATGACGAGCACCCGACCGCAAAAGGTATTGCATTGTCAAAGATGAGTCTGCAGATTTCTCTTTGAAGTATTTCGTGAACTTCCGCTAAACGAAATTTTAGGCATAAGACGATTTTAAATTTAAGTAGTATATTTATTAGTATGAAGCCATGGCAGGCTTATTTACAAGGCGGGAAAGTGGTTGGGACAGACTGGATGCGGAAGGCGGAGGACAGGGTATTGTGATGCAGCCTGGGAGAGGCCTATGTCCAGCAGTGGACTGCGAGAGGCATTTTTTTTTTTTTCAGGATGGGAAATCATCAAATGACTCCTCCCGCTCTGCTCTGGGCGGAGCAGAAGGGAGTGTCAGACTCTTACTGACTAAAACCCACCCGTGTTCCTTCCTTAGCCCTTTATGTTCCAGGGCAACGGTAACCCTTTCGGACGATCCCGCTACCCTGGCAGGCTTCGGCCCTATCGGGCCCCGTCACTACTGCTGACATCTCTTTGAGGCGCGCGTGGAACACATACGCGCCGTCCGGCACGGGCCTGGTCCTGATCGGACGGTGAGTTTCCCACTACTCACCGCCCGCAGGCCCGCGCCTACGGTGGCCGGGAGTCTGCTATAGGCTGAGTTGGTTGATTGGTTGAACGAGGCTTATCTTCTTACCAACAATTATGGCTGTTACTCTTACATAACCAGAAAATTTAACTACCTACCCACCCTAAAACTGTAGAATCCACATAACACTGAAACATTACACCCTCACGATATGTTTTCACTTAGCAAATTGTCCCGGAACTTATACAGTATATGTGCCACCAAGTTTCTTAATTGCCGCACATAAATACTGGTGTATGTAAACATGGGAGGAAGAAGATGGCACTTTGTTGCGACTACTTAGCTGAAATATGACCATGATAAGCTTCTTCAATTTAATTATCATCTGGTTTTCGTGGGGTGTGGAACTGTAGAATGTTGTTTTCATGAAACATTACATAACAACATAATCAAATCAATCAACTCAGCCTATCGCAGCCCATTGCTGGACATAGGTCCTCCCAGACTGCGCCACAACACCCTGTCCTCCGCCTTCCGTATCCAGTCTGTCCCAGCCACCTTCTTTAGGTCGTCCGGCCATCGAGCTGGGGGGCGTCTTACACTACGCTTGCGGATACACGGTCTCAACTCCAGGACTCGTCTGCTCCACTTGCCATCGGTCCTTCGACAAACATAGCCAGCGCCCTGCCATTTTAGTTTGCTTATTTTGAAAGCCGGTTCTGTCAGTAACTCCGCTTCTTATCCGGATAATAAATAAAAACCTACATTACAGCAGGGACCAATGGCAGACGAAAAACATGCGTTTATTGGCATTAGAACTTGACCAAAACAAAGAAACAAAAATGACGGGACCAATGGCTGATGAACAAACTTAACTTAATAATAAAAGCTGACCAATTAAGATTTTTTTGTGTTTCTTCTTTTTTCTTTTTTATATGAAATCTATTGTTAGACACGAAGCACTGCAGTAACACAAATGCATTGTTACATTACACAAAGCTTCTCTAATAGCGTCGAAAGCCGATTCAAACAGGACCGGTAGTACTGGCCGCACCATTAGCACAGCAGGGATGTGGTTTAGAACGAACTGAGTATTCGACAAATCATTACAAGTAGCTGCCACACACACACACACAGGTGCTTGTCTCTGCGCACACACTTGAGCACTATAATATCTCCCATGCTAGGTGAAGACTAGTCTCCATTGAGATTAGCAGTTAGGGCCGAAACGCGGTCTGGAGGACTTTTAGTACAAATGCGTAGTACAACCAGCACCCTAATTGCGTAACACACGATCAATCGGAATCAGAATCATTTTGAACCAAATTGCTAATCCATTGCTTCATAAGACGAGTCGAGAGACGAGTAACGAGTCTCTGAGGTGCGGGATTTGGGGGTTATCGTCACTCCCGAACTATCGTTTCGCGACCATATTACGGGGATCTGTAAGAGGGCGTTTAGAAATTTGGGATTTGTTCTGCGACAGACAAGGCACTTCACTAACATCGCAACAGTCAGAGTCCTGTATGACGCACTAGTCAGGAGTCATCTGGAACATAGTGCTGTCATATGGGCTCCGCATGAGGCCAAGTACTCAGCAATGCTGGAACGCGTGCAGAACAAGTTCACGCGCCACTTGTACAAGAAACTATATGGGGTATATCCGTTTTACCCGTTGATGTACCCCACTCTGTTTGTGCTCGGTATGGTCGGGTACAACCAACTGAGGGTACGACGGGAATTCGCGCTTGTTGCATATCTGGTTAGGTTACTTCGTGGCATTGAGCATAACCCAGGAGTACTGCAGCGCCTGAAGTTATGTGTTCCAGACCGCTATGTGTGGAGGCGGCGCCGCCCGCCACTGTTGGCCGTGCCGGTTGCCAGGACCAACCTTCTCGCCAAAACACCATTGACCCGCTCTATTCGGGTTATTAACGATCTTCACGTGAAGATCGATGTATTTACAGGCCATTTGAGTGTACTCGCAAAAATACTGCTGTTCCTTTTATGTTATAATGTAGATTAGAGTAGGCTTTATGTTGTTGTTTTTATTTTATTTTTATTTTGTTTTCTTTTATTTAGGGAATTTGATGCATACTTGTACTACTAGTTTTTTAAGTTATTCATAGTTTTAAATTGTAAGTTAAGTTAATTTTAAGACCACGCTATCGCATTAGGTATACACCTGTAATGATAGTGGTAGGGAGATTTTAATAAATAAATAAATAAGTTCGAAAAATTTGTCTGCTCAACACGTAAATAACGCAATGAATGTTGTTGAACTGTCAAAATGGAACCGATTCCGATTGATCGTGTGTTACGCAATTGGGGTGCAGCTTCAAAAAGATGTCGACAAGTATTCATTTGCTTGTTTGTTATTCGTGTTCCATAATACTCACAGTAAGTTGTCAACGTATCAATGTGTACTTTGACAACTCATATATAAATAAAAATCAATTGCCGCATGTATGAAAGATTATCACCTGATAACGACCCTATTAATTTGGCTGTTTTTATGGTTCCGTAGTCAACACGGAACCCTTATAGTTTCGCCATGTCCGTCCGTCTGTCCGTCTGTCCGTCCGCAGCTTAGCTTAGAGAAAGCTATAATTTCGCATGGATATACATATTAATTACGCCGAAGTGGTAAAATAAAATCACGAAAAAAACATTTTTTAGGGTACCTCCTGTGCACGTAAAGTGGGGAAGTTTTTTTTTCTCGCCTACACTATGGGGTGTTGTTGGATGGGCCTTTCAAAAATATTGCAGGTTTGTGAAAACAATTTTTCGATTAAGGGATCCGTTTCTGAAATATTAAGCTTTAAAGTGCTAATGTTTGTTAGAGTTAAGAGCCCCCCCTGCCAGCTAAACGGTTAGTTTGGGATAGGTGAAAAAACTCACGGTAGTAGTATATATAACGAAGTTAAAAGAAAAATTATCACAGCTAAATAGGCTTTTCAAGTTTACGAGTAACACTCGACCATCTTACATTTGCAGTTGCAATGTATGGGAGAACATGATTTTCAACTACAATGTTAAGTTTGTTCTTGGGATAAATTCATTCCAACTACGGAACCCTTCATTGTGCGTGGTCCGACATGCACTTGGCCGGTTTTTTTGTTGCATTTGTAATTTACAGGACAAGGTATGTAGGAAATATTTTTTTTTAGTAATACTACCGGTAATGTCGAACATTTTTGATGGTATTTTTATTTGAAAATCTCAATAAAAATAAATGTGATGGTCAGTTTGATCCCGCGGGCGACGCCGGGCTCGAACTGCTGAACGGAGACTTCCTTAGGACTAAATTTTTTCCAGGACATCTGTCCCGTAATTCGGGACAACAATTTTAAATACATTAAAAAAATATGTTATTTGGAATAAGTAATTCGTCTATATTTACCTAAAATTTGCGATTAGACATAACATAATAAATAAAATTCACAGTCGTTACAACCATAAAATTTTCTGCATTTTTTTTTTGGAGATCTTTTTGTAAATGACTTGTTGATCTTAATACTATGAATCACAATGCTTGTATAAGGAGTCCGGGATATCCCGGAAAAATTTAGTCCTAAAGAAGTCTCCGTTTCTTGTCTCTGTTCTTTGAAGTTTAGGCAATTAGACACTACCTATTCCTATCACTGCTAATGACATTAGACGTTCAAAATCGAGCAACAAATCTACTAGACGAAGCGACTACGTATATTTGTTGATAAGATACTGCAGTATCTTATCAACAACTATAGTACGTACGTAGCTCTTAGAAGTCTTACAAGTCTTCCTATTTAAGAAGAACTATAATACAGCGTGTATCAGAAATGTGTGGTCATGTTTACGGGAGAGACATAGACCATAAAACTGAACAACTTTTTCCATGGGAACAATATCGTAATCACGAAAAAATAATTAGCTATCACATATAAAACTTCAATACCTACTCCACCCAAATGTAGGTATGGGACAGCTGATATTTTTTTCGCGATTACAGTGTTGGTCCCACAAAGAAAGTTGTTCAATTGTATAGTCCACACCTTTAAATATGACCACAGCTTTCTGATACACGCTGTTTAAATTATGTATTCCGGCAGAGAACCAAAGTGGTCGGACATAGCTCACAGAAAGAGCAAGCTGAAGTAGCAATGGGCCGGCCATATTAGCCGTAGAACCGATGGCCGTTGGGATAGATGTTTCTTGAGTGGAGACCGTGAATCGGTAAACGTAAGGTGGGGCGCCCTCAGGCTAGGTGGAGCGACGATCTTCGCAGGATGGCTGGTAGCAGCTGGATGAGAGTTGCCGAAAATCGAGTTGAATGGCGTGGAATAGGAGAGCCTATGTTCAGCAGTGGACTGCTATAGGCTGATGATGATGATGAAATTATGTATTTAAATCCTAACTTTATAACATTACATGTTCAAAATCAAGCAAAAAATAACTAGACGAAGCGATAACGACTACGGCGACTATCTTAGTCCAATTCCCGGTATTAAAACCGTTCCAAATCTAATCGCAATCTCATCTCAGCGACAACCAATATCAAAGACGTCAAAAATGTTGGGAAATTAGAAGTAGGTATTTTTGACAGATTGAGACTGAGAACAATCTTAACATTACGAGAATTTCCCCTCTGGTAAGATTAATTAGACCAAAATAGTTAGACTCATAGTACGACAAAAGATACTAACTCAAAACAAAGAACCTCCACATCAGTAAATCCTTTGTATCGTCCGTTGTCTAATACTCGTATAGACATTAGCAGTAGACTAGTGCAACTGCAATCCATTTTATTGCTTGCCCGATATCGTTTCGGAAATCCCAGTATGCATTCTCCAGATGCTACCGAATCGTAATAAAGGATAATTTAAGGGTAACTCGGAAAATCAGAAAATATTTTATGTGCCTCCTATCTAATACAAAGCACGTCTTCTATAGAAAATTTACGATACGAAAGTCAGGTTTTACAATACATTAGGTAATTGTGAGTTTCTGTACGATTTGCTCAACATTGGGAATAATAAATATTTTAAATACGCGAAGTTTTCTCGTTTGGCTGTGACTTTTAAACGGTTATTCGAAGTTGGACGGTATTTCGAATTATCGGCTGGGTTACCGACGGGACTGGAAACTAAAAAGTAGGTTTCCAACGAAGAAGTGTAGTTCAAAATCAAAATAATTTATTTCAAATAAACCTGCATGGGCACTTATGAAATGTCAGAAGCTAGGTGCACGGTTCCAATTGGTTGTTTCCTATGGAGAAGAACCGGCAAGTAACTCCACGGTTAATCTTTTAAAAATAATTGGCTTTTACAATGTTCTCAAATTACAGTAGGTATGGGAGGACAGCGTACGTCTGTCAACAAGTACCAGGTACTTGATATAAAAAATCAGGGTCCTTTTGCTTTGTTTACATTCATAGATCAGTACCCTAATTTCGTAACACACTGTCAATTATAATTTGAAGGATGTTGCAAATCCTTTGCTTCACTTGTTCTAAAAATTTGTCTGCTCAATAATGTAAATAACGCAATGAATGTTGTTGAACTGTCAAAATATAAGCCATTGCTACTGTTAGTGTGTTACACAACTACCCCGCTTGTTATACACGCACCTGACTTTTCTGACGAACATCAGCTATAGGGTGTATATCGCAGCCAACTGGTTAAATGACCGCCTGGCCTTTGGAAGTAGTGCTCGCCTCGCTTCGCTCTCTCGGCTCGCACGCGGTTGATCACAGTTCTAACCTAACCCATTTGGTCGGGGTGCCCTGGTTTCGTTACTGCTATTACTGCTATATATTTGTTTCATAATTAAATAATCTAAATTTAAATAATAAAACAGACTTTTAAATAAAATACATAAATCAGTCTTTTAAATAATCAAGTAACACATCGCTATCGCTGTCAGTGCGGTGAAGCTGTCGACTGCCTCGGACACCATGGCCTATCCTGCAGTAGGAGCGCAGGTCGGATAGCACGGCACGCCAGCATTACTGACATCATCCGTTGTGCTCTTGTCACTGCCGGGGTGGCAGCTGTTTTAGAACCCAACGGGCTGGCTCGCGATGATGGGAAGAGACCAGACGGAATGACCATAATGCCCTGGAAGTTAGGCAGACCTTTGGTGTGGGATGCAACATGTGTCGACACCCTTGCGCCATCCCATCTTCCTAGCACGGTGGGCTGTGCTGGAGCGGCTGCTGCTGGTGCAGAAAACCTCAAACGGCGAAAATATTCCAGCCTGATTGGGAGTCTGCGAGCCGTTTGGGGTTGTAACACTAGTGCCATGGGGTCCGAGTGCCCATTTGGTTTTTCGAGATATCGCCAAGCAGTTAGTCGACTCTTCATGTGACCAGAGGGCTGGCCTGTTTCTTGGCCAAAGAATTAGCATCGCCATACAACGTGGCAATGCTGCCAGCCTTTTGGGCACTGTTCCTGTTGACAGCGATGCGGACGAATTTTTTGATGCCCTATGATTCTTTTGCTTGTTTTTTCACATGTACATATGTATTATTATTTTAAATGTTAGCTTATATACTAACACATAAATTAGACTTCTTTGCTGATTTAATAAAATAGGCTTTTAAAAAAATCAGAGCGTCTACAGCTTTGTCCGACAATCTGTTTCTGTTTTTTGTAATAATGCCACCGGACAAGGAGAACACTAACAATTTCGACAATCTTGTCTAATCTCGAGTCTCTACCCGAAAGTCCCGGGACTCGAGATAACTAAAATAGACGAGACGTCCCGGGACCCAAACCCTAGTCCTCGTTTAAAAGAAGAATTTCTTTATTTGTATAAGAAGGTCTATCATGCAGCCATCTCATTTATTTATTCATCAGTTTTTTGTTTTTTCCAATGTTTCTCAATATCACACTATTTATACATAATATATGTATTCGTTAGTTTTTATCTGACACAAATTATTTATTTATTTAAGTATGCATAGAGACGTCACGTTGCAGTTTTCATCAGAGGGGCCATTCTCGTAATTTTAAGAACGTTCACTGTCTGATCTTAGTCTCAATCTATCAAAAATATCTGTAATTTCCCTGCATTTTTGACATTGATTGTCGCTGAGATGAGATTGCGACTAGATTTTGAACGTTTTTAATTACGGGAATTAGCTTTCTGATGTAGATATGTATCCGGTGTAATGTGTGTATTTTAGTCTGTGCTAAATAAATGTATTTTCTTTCTTTCTTTCCTTCTAAGGCATCCCCGTATTAGGTAACCCATAAAAGAAAAAAGTTAATGAACCTCATATAAATGTATAAAATTCAAAGTCCTGACTGACTGACTGATACATCAACGCACAGCCTAAACCGCTGGTCCTAAAGACATGAAATTTGGAGCACCTGTTAACACGTTCCCGTGGGACAATTTCCGACATCTACGCGGGCGAAGCCGCGGGCAGAAGGTAGTAAATGATAAAAACTGTTTCATTTGAGAGCCCTTAATTACTTTAATGGGGATGATTCAGTCATTTTCAGCGAACCATAATAATACAATAATTTAAATGCGAATATTTAACTTTTATTTAACGAAAAAATTATTTAGGTTATGACGAAAGGTTATTCAATTTAATGTAACATAATTATGACCCAGAAATTATTATTCGTCCCGGACGGGAACTCATAATTGTATAAACATTCATTTAAGGCGTGTTATGAAAATGTCTTCTTCAAAATTAATTTCAGATGTAGGTAAAGTATTCTAATATTCTAAACAAACTGTGATATGTGAGTTTTAATATAAGTTTAGCGTTTCCTAGGAACAGGTCGAGTCTGTTAGGTTTAATAAATGGATGACCTTTTAAGTCATCTTATTTGAAAACTTTGCCTTCCGTATGTTCTGCATAAGTTGTTTTAGTACGACATTCATATTACTTGTAAATTCTGTGTGAGATAATTTAATAAATCAGAAAAGGGGATGCGCTGTGTATTTGGACACACAGAGAGGGTGTGCGTGCGGAAGATTGATCATCAGACTCTCGGCGATGAAAGGCCTCAGTACCCATCGATTTAACCCTCATGTTTGTTCACTATTCGGTATAAGAAACATCGTGAAGAAACCTACAATTATTGTTGATCACAAGCACTCAACAATCAAGTGACGATCCTTTCGAAACAAATTATATAATACACACTGATTACACAAAGCCCCAAACACCACATCATATTACACCACCCTCTAATTCCCATCTATATTTATACATATATAATAAATCAAAGTCGCTTTTCGTGTCTGTCTATGTGACCGGGTTGTTCTTCTAAACTACGCGACGAATTATGATGCGGGTTTCACCATCAAATAGATAATTTATTTTTAAGATTTATGTGTACAAGAAATTAATATTAAACTTATATTCAGGATTTTTTGTACACACGGCTACACATCAAGCTATGCAAAACCAGTATTGGCTGACCGTTCATTGTGAGAAAATATCATACAAAGTGAGGCCAAGACAAACTGGTTTTGTATAGCTTGACGTGTAGCCGTGTGTACCAGTGCGCAAACTGTAACAATGAATTCAGTTTATGATTCCGTAGGTTATTAAAAAAAAAACTAGCTGTGCCATACAATTTGAACACAGTATTGCACTTTTCTATGAAACAGCTTTTTTTTGATAACCGACGAAAACTTTCTACGCCAAGGGTGTATTCTACACCCTTGGCGTAGAAAGTTTTCGTCATGTGCTGAATTTATTGTTACAGTTTGCGCACTGGTTCATATTTTTGCTGTTTAATAAAGAAATCTTGATGTTTCCTAAAGTCGTGAAAGCCGTATGAAGCAAGGGCGTGTCGCTAGTCAAATATAATCCACTCACACACAAGTACTTTATCAGAAACAAAAAACTTCGAACATGATTTACGCTTCTAATTCCCGACACGATTACGGCCGAACTGCCGAACCCAACTCGCGAACTTACCGATATAAATATCAAGAACAACATTTACATGGCTCTTTAGTATTCTCCGTGTGTCGTCAACTTTAGTAACATTTCACCCGGTAAGACACTTTGCCGTGACTAAATCATACGCGGGTGCGTGATCGAGGATTGTGTCTGATAGTGTAGTGAAAGCTAAGCGAGAAAAGCGAAGATTTATAGCTTATGCGTAAAAACAAACCGTCTCTGCAAACAAGAGCTTTTTTGAAGGTGTAGATCGCGCTGTGGTGAAAATATTAATTTGTTAGTAAGGTATACTACCTTACTGACTTACTAATATTTAATGGCTAATTGACCGGGGGTGCTCTGTCACGCGTCTAGGTGGCTACTTTCCTTCGTACGGAATGCCAAGTACAGCTCGATGCAAACTTTATGGCGGCTCGGAACATGTGGCGAGTTGCTGCGCAGTAACAAATACATGTATCAGCGGGGTGAGGGGTGGGGTACAAGGCAATAGTTTTATTAGAATCTGGTACCTATTACTGGCGAACAACATTTACATGGCTCTTTAGTATTCTTCGTGTGTCATCAACTTTAGTAACATTTCACCCGGTAAGACACTTTGCCGTGACTAAATCATACGCGGGTGCGCGATCGAGGATTTCGTCTAATAGTGTAGTGGAAGCTAAGTAAGACAAGCGAATATTTATAGCTTGTGCGTAGAAGCAAACTATCTCTGGAATAAAGAGCTATTTGAAAATAGATCGTGCCGTGGTGCCAATATTACTTAATATGGTAAAATATCTTTAAAAATAGCCAACTTTGAAATCAACTCAGCCTATCGCAGTCCACTACTGGACAAAGACCTCTTCCAGGCTGCGCCACAACATCCGTCCTTCGCCTTCCGCGTCCAGTCTGCCCATCTGAGCCACGTTTTTAAGGCCACCTTACTGACTACCCAACAGATATTATATGTTAATTGTTTGCTGCACCGGACGACGTCATTACGTCGGCGCCGGCTGTCGCTGAAAACCAGCGCTGGGGCTCTGTCTTGCATAGGGTGGCGGCATAATGCTGAGCGATAGCCGTTTTGCGTGGATGTGACGTATGCGTCACATCCACGCAAACGGCTAAAAAAAGGCTAAAAAACGGCTAAAAAACGGCTAAAAAACGGCTAAAAAACTACTAAAAAAAGGCTAAAAAACGGCTAAAAACGGCTAAAAAACGGCTAAAAAACGGCTAAAAACGGCTAAAAACGGCTAAAAAACGGCTAAAAAACAATAAATAATGGTTGATATGTCAACCATTATTTATTGTTTTTTTTCTTTATTTTGTTTTTATTTTCTTTTTTGCGTCATGTTTACCGCAAATAAACGTATTTTCTTTCTTTCTTTTCTTCTTTCTAGATATTTAATGGCCAATTGACCAGGATGCACCGTCACGCGTCTTGGTAATTAGTTACTTTCCTGCGTACGGAATGCCGAATAACATGGCTCAGCTTTAGGAAGGACGGTGACAAGAGGTAAATAAAAGCTTAGATATTATGATTGATAGAATCTGAATGATGGTGATCGGATTCATATTCAATTAAATCGATTTAAATCATGCTGAAAGTGCTGATACATTTGCCAAATAGCTAGCGGAAGTCCCTTTTTTTTTTTTTTGAGGATGGGAAGTCATCAAATGACCCCTACCGCTCTGGGTGGAGCAGAAGGGAGTGTCAGACTCTTACTGACTAAAACCCACCCGTGTTCCTTCCTTAGCCCTTTATGTTCCAGGGCAGCGGTAACCCTTTCGGACAATCCCGCTACCCTGGCAGGCTACGGCCCTATCGGGCCCCGTCACTCATGCTGACATCTCTTTGAGGCGCGCGTGGAACACATACACGCCGTCCGGCACGAGCCTGGTCCTGACCGGACGGTGAGTTACCCATTACTCACCGCCCGCAGGCC
Organism: Apamea anceps; assembly: GCA_951799955.1. NCBI lineage: Eukaryota > Metazoa > Arthropoda > Insecta > Lepidoptera > Noctuidae > Apamea > Apamea anceps. The sequence goes on from OX637506.1 coordinate 16,556,782, forward strand.
CGCGCCTACGGTGGCCGGGAGTCGTCACACGGCTCCCGACGCCCGGAGCGTCTCCCGCGGCGGCTGAGGCGTGAGGTGCGTTCCCTCGCCCACCCCGCCACCTCCTTCGCTAGCATGACTGCTTCGCAGAAGGAGGTGACTACCTCCCACTCCCTCTCGCCCCGGACCATGGCTTGAACCAGGGCCGGACGCGAGAGGTCGCCGCCGCTGCCGATCGCCTCTACGAGGACACGGCGGTGCTCTGCCCAAGCAGGGCAGACCTCCACCGTATGCTCCACCGTGTCCTCTGGGCGATCCTGACAGTGGTGACACCCGGGCGTCTCCTCCCGCCTGATTATGTGCAGGAACCTCCCGAAACATCCGTGTCCGGAGAGGACCTGCGTCAGGCGGTAGGTGAGAAAGCGGAAGACCCTTGACATCAAATCTTGTCGTTTTTTCTACACAGACTAAAAATAATAACTTTGTGTTGCCATAAACTTGACGAACAAAATTGACGTTTGACAGTTTTTATATTGAAGAACTGTCAAAAATTCAAAATTATTCCTCCCATAAAATTATCTGGAGTTAGAAAAATCAGCCCTGAATGTCTTAATACATAGTGACAGATTGTAAGAAAAGGAGAAAACAAAGAAGAAAAAAAAAGTTATAATTGAAATAATTTTATTCGCATAACATGAAGCTACAGGAACCATATTTTATTATTATTTTACAGCTACGAAAAACCAGTTCGCAGAAGATTTTCTTATTGTTAAAAGCGCATCTCCGATGTAAGTCAAGCGGGAAAGCTAATTGTGTTAAAACTTTAGTCTTCGCAGAAATTCACGAAGAGTTGCACCTCATTCTTTTAAACTGAACCGTAGAACTCTCTGAGGGTGTTTGATTACGAAGACGAAACAGCATCTGGACTTAGAAATAAAGAGGTTAATGTTGAAAACTCGTTTCCCCGCGGTTTCTGCCTTAAAAATAAGATAATAATGTAATACAACTGAAGAGTTTGTTTATTTTTGTTTGAACGCGTTAATATCTGGTAACATAGGATATAAAATAATTCGAACTTAATAACTTGAGTTTAAGGAAAATTTATAAAGCGCTCTCCCTTTCTCTGTTTATTTAAAAATTTGCTGTGCCCGACAGGGTCCATAATTGTTTCTATTATTTTTTATTTTACCACCTGTAAGTGTACATTATGGAAACAAATATGAAAGTTTTTCAAGTGTCAGGAAAAGAGTAAGTATAATAATAATAATAATATCTCTGGACATTTCACACAGCGCCATCTAGTCCCAAGCTAAGCAACCTAATGCTTGTGTTATGGTAACAAGATGGCTGATAAACTACTTATATACTTTTTTTTTTGTAAATACATACATATTATAGATAGAAAAACACCCAGACTCGGAACAAATACATGTAGGACCTACAAATATTTGTTCTGTGCGGGAATCGAACCCGCGACACGCAGCGCAGCAGTCCGATCGCTCAGCCACTGCGCTAACCGTGTTGTGTTGGAACATTGATTTTTTGAAAATTTATGGCTTTGAGATCATCATCTACGTCACCTAGATACACTTGTATCGGACCCCTATATCAAGCGACCGTGCAATTCCATGTGAGGTTAAAGGTCTAAATGATTATAAAATCATCAAAATAATTTTGAGACAATGAAAAAGTTTTTATGCATTTTTAATGCGGACTAGCTATCATTTTGGTGTGATCACTGTTCGGAATTTTAATTCACTACCATTAAAAAGCGAGTTCTATAGAAAAATTGCAGGGTGCCTCGATTGAGGAATCCGGGAATGTATGTATGATATTCACAATATAAAGATCGATGAGTCATGTCAGAGTCATCGTTTTGTATCCCATCTATTTAAAGTGGCATACAAAGTGTAGACATGGTATAACGTGCTTTGTTTCCCCGAAGGCCCAACCCTTCCGTGTCAGAGGTGTGCCTACAGTTTACAGTACACATTTCATCTTCTATGTCCCATGTAATAGGGGGCGAGCCTATTGCCATCAACCGGGCACAAATCCAGGGCTGCTACTCAGAAATTCCTGCTTAAAAGTCAATTCCTCTTTGCCCGACATGGGAATCGAACCCAGCCCAAAAAGTTGCTGAGCAGTAGCGCTTGCGACCAACGAGCCATAGACTTAGGTAAATTCGAAATTTACAAAAGATGTCAGTTACGAAACAAAATTGTTAAAGTGTTCAGCAAAATCGCGAAAACTTATGTATTTTGCCAACACACCAAAGCTTTTGCTGAAACAAAAATATTTATATCTCTTTGAAATTCAAAACCCAAGCGAAATAAAGCTACTAATAAATATTCGCCGATCTTTCAGTGTATCGTGGCCACAATACCTGAGTGCTGACCATAGCTCGCCACGCACCCTGAGGCACATAAACTATGAATAAGTCATGCCCACCGAATACGTAATGTATACGGTCCAACTAAGGATTTACTGAAGGTGAATTTTTGAATTCTGTTTCGCACTTCGTTGGATATGGTGTGATGTGAAATTCAAACTAGATTTTATCATAACAAGGGATAAAACTGGATATTTTTTGTTAGATAGTAAAAATGGATTTGGTTCCAGGTAGCGCGGGAAAAGAGTTCCTGGAACGGTTTTGGGCCTTTGCCCAGCAGTGGGAAAGTATAGGCCAGCAAAAAAAAAAAATGGTTTTTGTAAAAATGACATATCGGCAATGAATTATGTCGTAATTTAAGATATTTTTTTAAAGATTTGTCTGTTTAATTTGTTTTTAAAAGTCTCCTCATGAAATCGTAATGGTAAAATATTTTTGATTTGCTGTTTCTGAGCCTCTATGCCGTTGTGTAATATTATAATATAAAAACAGTCAAAAATAACTCTGCTCTAAACTCCACTAGTGATCTTTTCAATATTTTTAACATCATTTACAAAAAGTAAAATAAAGCTCATTCCAGGTGTAAAAACCTCACTATAGAATATTAAATTTAAAAGAAAGTAAACTTCTTGAGAAATTAGTAACTTTAGAAGCGCACGTACAAAAATAGGAATAAACTTGCAAGTTGCCTCGGAAAGCACGTTAAGCCGCTGCTGGTCCCGAAATGACTTGGTGCTTCCAAAGTCATAAAATTGTGTTAAGGAAAGAAAATTTTCAACTTAAAAATTCATAATAAAAATAAAAAATTAAACAATTTGGTGCTAGCAAAGGACATCACCAATTACTCAAAAAATTGTGCCGGTCCTTCTACCAAACCCTGTATATCTTTAATTTGGCCAACTTTCATTTGAGGCCGATCTTATAATTGTATTACTTAAGTAGATTTTATTACCATAAAACGTTTGTTCGAAGGATACTAAATACACTCCAGCGTTAATAACACTCCCCGCACTATAGGCATAAAGGCCCATTAACATAACATAAAATTAACATACATATTAGGTAACAAAGTTCCTACAATAGGCGCTTACACTTCCACGCTAGAGTTAGCGGTCCTAGGTAAAGTTAGGGCAATAGAATCCTCTCTGAAACTCCACAAGCACTATATGTTAAAATATTTAGTCCCATTCATGACTCCATGCGATTTGAAATTGTTTGCATACATATTGCCTTGTTGCTCGCGGACTAATTCCGCAAGAATTGGAATTCACATCCGTTGCATTTTAAATGTTGAGCTTACTTTGTTGACAGAAAAATGGTTTTGGGATAAGAGAACGAAACGTGCATTTATTAATCTTTAGAGAAGATTTGAATGTAATGTTTATTAAATAATTGTCATTCTTTTGCAAAGATAATTTTAGGCCAAAATATCGTGTGGTGACGAAGAGATTATACCGCAGTATTTGTTAGATAGTTATCTAGGATAGAGCAGCAAAATCTTGAGCTCTTAAAACACATTGATTACATAATAATTGCTTTGATGTGGTAACCCTCACTTGGTGAGCACAAAAATAACATAGTAGTCAAGTCGACTTTGACGTGTGACTGTTTCATAATCTATACAATATTTCCTATTCGTTCTTAAGACTTTTATGTAATTTGATTTATAATAAAACGAGAATATTTCGAACTAAAAACAAGTTAGTTCCTTTTAGACCGTGTCATTTAGTGGTGTTTGAGGAAACCCAACAATCTATGAACTCATTTACAGGCCGATGGATGATGACGTATTTTTACGAAACAACCATGCAAAATACATTCTTTTACTAATTAATATTTATTCCGCACTATTCTGGATTTATAATTAATATTCATTCGAATTCGCCAATCCGCCTTGAACAAGCCGGCTCATGACTTTTCTTTATGAAACGAGGCTGGTAAAAAAAAACTAGTTTGAAAAGCTAAGCTAACTAGGCCAAAAGATTACTGTTGCTACACAAGTAAATACCTAAGCAATGGTCTGGCTCGCTGCCAATACAGAGTGCAGTTATTTCAACTATTATGCCAAATGCGGTTTTAAATAGCGGCTCGGTACTAATCTTGGTCTTATTGATGTGAAATAGGGTTGGATTCACGAGGAGTTTTCTGTGATGAAAAGTATAAATTTACTATGGTGTTTTCAGGGCATACATCTGTGCCAATTTTCATCCAAATCCAATCACACACATTACACACCGGTAGGTACATTTAGAACAGGTACCTATTGTGTATTTATTTCTTACTGTGCTATATATATCTCTGCGCATGCTGCACCGGTTGACGTCATCACGTCAATGCCGGTTGTCGCTGAAAACCAGCACTGTGGCTCTGGTCTCGCATAGGGTCGTAGCATTTTACTGAGCGGTGGCCGTTTTGCGTGGACGTGACGCATATTTTCCCCCAACTTGTTATTTTTTGTGTTTGTGTTCTTACTCTGTCTCATGTTTACCGTTAATAAACGCATTTTCTTTCTTTCTTTGTATACCTACCTAACTAACGTCCAAACAAATAAACAGCTAAACTTTCGTATTTATAATTTATATTAACTACCATAACATCACGCCAGTATTCCCCGAAGGGATAAGCAGAGGCGTGTCCGACATTTCATCAGTTATGTTAAAGTTACATGTAATAGGGGCGAGCCTATTCATTAGTTTGTACTTGTAAAAGCGAAGTAAACTAAAACTGACTATGACGAAGGCCGCTTCTATCGAAGTAGGTTAAAAATTCATGTTCCATTAGTAGCTGTGAACAATATTTCAAAAAACCCGGTTTCCAGTTCATGCTTTGAAGAGAGGAATTCAAAGGGGGAATGTTTGAAAGACGCGAGGCAAGCGCATTGTTTCCCAAAGATTCTCATTTTGCAGCGGTAAAAATACGAGTAGCTTTACATTTTACAGTTTTTTAACTTTTAGATGGCGCTGGACACTTCCAGAGTATTCCGACGCTTCTTAACTGTTCTTCGGAATTAATTTCATTGTCTCTCACTCCTGCTTTGACGGTCCGTTTGCGTCTTTTGTAACATTTATAGTGGGTATAAAATTATGTTTCTAAATGCAACAAAAAAGTATTTATTATGACGTTGTGCAGTATCCTACTAACTGTAGATCGCTGCAGTCATTGCACCCATGTACGATGTATGTACATATTCATTCCTTCCGAACGTCTGGTACTGATTTTTGTTGAAGGTTGTAAACTAAACGACAACTTCTCTATGTGTATGTGTCAAAGAACACACCTGTCATACTTGCTTGTCATTCCTTGAAAAACTAATATCTGCCTGTGTATGCTCTGAGAGAATTAAATCTGATCACATCTTATAATTATATATTATATTCTTATTTTCTACCAATAATCCATCAGGATATGACCCTATTAGGAAAATAAATGAATGTTTTTTTTTTCCAGAAACTGCGCAATCCACTGGTGTGACCCATATAATGGCGTCTTTAACTAATTCATCAAGAACGACTTGGCTTATCAAAGTGCAACTTTGTTCTCCTCCTCGTTCGATTCTGATCTGGAAATAGTTTTATTTGGTATTGATGGTTTTTATTAGCCCTTGTTGACACACCAAGGTATAAATAATACAGTCACACATTCTTCTCAGGGGAATGGGGATAGGCAGAAACATCAGAAAACCATCTGTTACGATCCTTACATTAAAAAAAAAACAAACATAAAACAAAACAAAAACATATAAGTATTTTCGTTTATCGTTTACACTTAAAGAAATTGTAAGACTGGGTTACACAAAACATGAAGAAGAATAAAACTTATCAAAACAATATTTTACCCAAAATAAACTAGCATACACCAAATACTGGAAGCATGAAAATAAACCAGACGACGATAAAAACAAATAAGTAAGTTTTCGAACAAGTTTTTGATAAGGACCTCCCTAGAGTCCGACCCTCGGACATTCCGCCCGTTATGACGGAACGATAATTCACTAGATTCGCTCCATTTTTCCTCAAAATTCACATATGTATGTACAGTCACGCCTATTTCAATTCCAATGGTGGCACATAAAAGTTGGGTCCACAGTATCTTTCGATAGTTATGTGTGATATGGTAGTAATGTTCCCGATTTTGTGATCGCGATTGTAAGTAATGCGAGAGCTGAAGTTATGAGCATTTTGTATGCTAAACAGTTTTTACAATTTAGGAGATCAAGGGGTTTTGAGACGAGTATTTTAGAGTAGGTAATAAGTGGTCTTCGATATCGGAAAGCGTATTATGGAACTCAAATGGGCAGGACACCTGGGGAGTTGCAGTGATGATAGGTCTGGGAGGAGTGGAAGATGTGATATCGGTTGTCCGGCGACGAGATGGGCAGACGACACTGTTGCCATCGTAGGTGAAATCTAGATGAGGCTGGCACAGGATCGTGGTGATTGGCATATGAAAAGAGAGGCGTATTGCCAGCAGTGGGTGAGGTCGGACTGTGGATGATAAAGAATAAGTGATAAATGATTTGATTTCTGTGCGTAGGTTTGTACTTTGGAGGCATGAGGAACAGGGTGTAAAGTTCACACAACCTCCATAGAAAAGGGAGGATCCTCCGACCAGACGGGTGTTGTGTCTGGCGGGCAATTGCCCAACGATTGATGTTGGGAAATTGTATCTATGCTAATTGCGCGGTAAACTCTGCTTGCGAGATGCAGGATTTGCGTGACGTCAGTATGACGCGTTGTTCGCATGTGGCGTTGTAGATACCGCTACAGTACAAACAGTTTTACACAATCATATTTTAAAAACTAGATGAGTTCGACGTTTCCTATCTGACTACTTTGAGAAAAAAACCGAAACAAACTCAGAGGTCACAGTCTCTTTTAAAGTCCAGACTAAATCTTGGTGAGATCATGTGAAGACCATGTAGATTGGTGTCTGAAATGGTCTTTTGAGGAAAGAATCACACAGATTGAGTGGACCTGTCCAGTAAGTGGATGCATTTGTCAGTAATCATGGAGCTCAACTCGGAACTAACTAACTACCTATCTACAAATTCAACATTGGTCATTCATTTGATTTGAGTTGATGACGTTTTTTTTCCAGTGAACTGTAATGGTTCTCTGCACGTAGTCCTCATACCTTCATGAACTCGAATATATACCTTATGTCAGAAAAAAATCTTTTATGCAAGCCGTGTGCGATGGGACATCTCATCGACAAAAATGACGTATTTCCATACAAATTCTCCTTTAGGGGGTGAATCTTCAAAATTCCTTCCTTAGTGCTCACTTCTGTTATAAAAGGAACTTTTATGCAAAATTAATGCTTCTAGACCCAGATGTAAAGCCGTAAAGATGAATGTAAAGTGAATGAACTTTAATAAGTAGATTTACGAACATCCCGTACACGGCACACGACAAAATGTAAAAGTAACCTTTTGTGCTATATCACGCCGGAGGGCAAAAACCCGGTTGAGTTCGAAGTGTAAAGTACCCATAGCCCATATAATATAGTATGTTTTCCTCCCTTGCCTCTCAAAGTACCGGAACGGTTCGCAGTCCCCAATATACTTCGTGTAGATACCTTTTTTGATATGTAGGTATCTCAGTAACCTGGAGTATTAATAAGCTATAGATTGTCCTGAGACTTCGAAATACGACTTCGACATACCTACTACTGTCGACTACAAAAATTGCAAAACAGCATTGGTAAAGTGTCTCCCTACATAAAAACCAAACGTGTGCTTCAGGAAGGTAAATTTTAAGGCAGTAAAAATCACTTGGATGCCAAAATGTGTCACAGTAGATACCTGCTCGGTTTTTAAACTTCTCTTTCACATTCTTTTCATATCGTAGGTACATCTATATTACCTACACTGTATGGGCTCAGTAGGTAGCCACGTTTATTGTGGCGTCAGAGGCGTTATCATAATCAATGAGCTTTATTTATCGGTACCGGTAACTATATTAACGTAGACAGCCATATGGGTATAAGATTTCTAGGCTTGTCTTTTTCGTTCTCAAGGCCCAATCTTCACGGATTGATCAGTCACTTTCCGGGACTTGTTACAATTCACTGTCTATAAGTACCTATACCCTAAATCCCAGTGTCCATAAGTATGTCTACCTCAGTTCCCGACGTCCATAAGTACTTATACGTCAGTCTAAAGGGGTCAGTAGTGCTCTAACAAACGCCGCGCGCCGCCGGTCCGGTCGAGTCCGGTCCAGTGTTCCGGCTTGTTTCCGGCGCGGCTCAACTTTGCTCTAATTTGAACTTATCCTTTTGCGAAAAGAGACATGAATGGGTTGGCTTTGACGTCCATGTTTTGGTGATACTTATATTGTTTACACGCGTGAATGATAATTAGATGATACTTATGAGTAGGTATGATAAGTACTGATCATTGTCTATTAGTCGTCATCTCGTCACCCCCTTCTAGCCATAAAGTTTGCTATGTCATCATCACCCGTCTACAGCAGTCCACTTTTGAACATGGGCGTCTCCAATTGCACGCCATTCGGCTCGATTCTTGGTAACTCCCATTTTTTTTTTATAAAAACGTGTAGCTCCACACTAGGAATTTCTCCTGTATCGTGGGTGCGTTTACAAACATTTAACTCACATACACAAACAGCCAGACCGAGAGAATATTTGTTCCATGCGGGAATCGAACCCGCGACACGTAGCGCAGCAGTCAATCGCTTAACCACTGCGCCAACCGTGTCGTCAAAGACGCTACCAGACACCCTGGGAAGATCGTGGCTCCACCTAGCCTGAGCCTAGCTTGATCTATGATCACATGTCTATTTATAAGCCAATCAAAAGAATTGGACCACAGCAAGTTATAGTAGAGGAAGGTTTTATTTCACTTCTTAGAAACTCGTGGTAGTTCCGTAACTTGAAAACTTTTAAGATTTAATGTGAGACTCCGTAGTATCACATTAAATTTTAAAAGTTTTCAATTTAGGTGGAAGATGCAGTGTTATAATCTACACTTAATTTCAAAGTACAATCACGTTTCTTATCTACCAAGCCAACCTTGTAAAAAAATTAAGATCTTAGATAATTTTCTCTTTTCGTTGACAAAACAAATTGTTCCTAGATAGGATCGCCAGTTTGGAAGTAACTATTATATACATTTGGATTCCGTACCTCAAATGGAAACCCTTACAGGATCACTTCGTTATCCGTCCGTCCGTCTGTCAGTCTGTCAAGACCCTTTTTCTCAGAAACGCGTGGAGGTATGGAAGTACGTAGGTCAAAGCTGTAAATAAATGTAACCATTTATGCGCAAAAATCAAAACCTTATAAGGGGACTTCCCGTTGACTTGGAATAATTAAATTAGGCATGAAGCAATGTCTTACAGCACAAGTAAAGGAAAATATCCGAAAACCGTTAATTTGTAGTTTTATCACAGAAAAAAAAATGCGATTACAAATTTACATTTGCAGTTAGAAAATTCGTGTGGTATATCGATGTATGAGAAAACATTTTTCCTACTACAAAGTAAAGTTTGTTTTTCGGATAAATTCATCCCAAGACTAGCTGGCTAGTTTGGCTTTGTCAGGGAATAAAAAACAACAAAGCGCGGTGAGCGAATCGAGCGAAAGTCATCATCATAGCTTTGAATACGGCAGGTATCTTCAACAAACATCAAACAAGACACCACACACCATTTTAGTAACCCCAAGAGATTCGGGTATCTAAAATGCCGTATGCTGCTATCTACGCCCTCCCTACTGTCATTAAAGACTTATCAGCAACTCTAATCTTCACTGACTTGTAACATCCTGAATATTATCAACCGTATTATTTTGGAAAGACACTCGCTGATTGCCCTTTGTTATAACGGTTATTGCTCAACCCTGGATGAAAAGGCACTTATTTCTTGTAATTAACTAGTAATTGAGCTCGACTTCGGTAACAAGTGCGAATGAGACTAGGAGATGTCCTAATTAGGGTTACATTGGGTTTTCTAGGGTTATTCAAATAGTATAATGAATTGTTATAGGGTATTGTTACACTGCCAAAGAATATAGGTATGCGTATAAATGTAGGTACGAGTATATTAAGGCAGTTTGAATGGTTTTATCTGGGGTGCATTTAAACAACTTGGAAGAATTTTATCGGAAATACGGCCGAGGACAGGATGGTGTGGCGCAGCCTGGGAGAGGCCAATGTCCAGCAGTGGACTGCGATACGACAAAATCAAAATCAATCAACTCAGCCTGAGTTGATTGATTTTGATTTTGTCGTATAGTCAAGATATGATTCGACCTTTAACACCATGTAAAGAAAAAGAAAGAAAATTGATTTATTTGCGGCAAACATGACGCATAAAAAACACAAACACAAAAAAAAAATAAGAAGTTGGGGGTAAACACACCAAGCTACTACAATTTGTCAAATTTCTTTAGTAGACTTTCAACTTTATCGCTATAGCATAACGCTCGAATTTGATTGGAAAAATTTGACAGTTTCGGGTAGCTTGATGTGCTGGCGTCTGTACAATATCCAGCAGTTATTGCAGTCATACTATAGCACCGTTGAAAAATAATGACGTTTTACACAATCTGCAAAGAAAACTATCCCAAAGCTAGGAACACTGTACGTCAAAAATTAGCTACAGGCGAGTTAGCTAACATTTCGCTAAACTTGGCTCGTATGCATCTTGATCGGCAATTGTTTGGCTCACTATCTACTGTTCGGCTGCCATCTTGATTATCGTTTGTCACTCATTGTTAGCTATAAAGTCCACGGAAACTGTGCAGTTAGAGAAGAATTTATAGTTGCGAGAAAATTAGTTGTCTGACATTTATGCTGAACAGCGATGCTATTCTGTAAAAATATCACCGTGATAACTTAGGTGAAGTGAGCTGTCACTCCACTAACACTATTGACAGCTCACTTTAAGCTCACTTCACTTAAGTTTTCACGGTGAGATTTTTACAGAATCACTACTATTTGGCGCAGCCGTGAGGCATAAAATACTTTTTCAAGTTTTTTTTTTGTTTTTGTGTGGATATTGTGAGCCTTATTTATCCTGGGTCGAATAAACTTATATTCTTTCTTTCTTTTATACTTAATTAAATGCATTAAGTATGTTGCTTGAAAAATAAAAATAAAGTATTAAATATAATCTCAGAAGTATGTAAGGTACACCTGTGTATTATTGCGAGCTGTGTTATTTTTCATAGAAAATATTGTTGTTACACAAGTCTTATGTAAAAGTGTTTAATTAAAGCACGAAGGTGAGCAGCTAAGGAGTGGAATTGCCTGCCTGCGTTTGCATTCCCATTTCCCGAGTTCATACAACCCGAATCTCTTTAGGGCGAAAATGAATAGGCTTCTTCTGGGCAAGCTCGTTCCACCGTAGATCTCATCCCTGCCTCTGGGTTGGATTGAGATCAAGAGTGAGCCCATTGTCAATAAAAAAAAAGGTCTTCAACGTCGTTGGTGCAAAACAGCATTAATTATTTTTAAGATATCAAACTACGTGATACCGACCTTGGAATCCCCTAGTTTGACAACTTTTCACTACTTTATTTTTAATCAATTAAAAGCATATCATTTTATAATGTATTACTTTCTTCCTGCTATAGTTTAGCAGGAAGAAAGTAATGTATTATAAAATGATATGCTTTTACACACACACTTGACACTTGTAACTTTTTCGCCACTTGTATTTTTTTCTTCTTGTTGCTTTCTTTTTGCTGTTATATTCATTTGTAGTCGTTCCAACCCGCACTGGGCCCGCGTGGTAGATTACGGCTCACTACCTCTCACAGGGGGGAGGCCTGTGTCCCAGCAGTGGGAACATTTTAGGCTGAGTATGTATGTGTACGTTCGTCAGGATGGAAAGCTTACTTTACTACAGTCAAAAATTATATTTAATTGAAAACTAATATTTTAGAACCATATTATATTTTATCTATGATCTTTTCCTGATAAAACGTTGAACAAAATATCTCCCAACAAAATAACATAGTGGTTTTACAGTGTCAATCTATGACGTCACACCACTAAATTACTGACTAGATAACAATCATCATGTTGATTCAAATAAAGGGGTAGGTCCAAGTGAGCCACTTTTGTTAATTATAAAGACAGATATAGCGTACTTCGTTTGGTATACTCGTAAATTTGGAGATAAGTAAAGGAAGCCAGCTATGTATAAGTAAACATAGGTTTTACGTCTACCTAATTTGAGAGAGGAGCCATGTAAATTTGTTTACAGGTTTACACTCTCTATCTTCAATACCAAACTCAAAGTCAAAGCATTTATTTCAATGAAACTAATTCTTTAATTATCAAGGTGTCGGTCAGTCAGAAAGCAAATCACTGTCCATTCCAAAGTGGCCTGGAAGAGATCGCAGAAAGCGATAAAGCCGCCCATCGTATATTTTGTAGTGTTTGATCTATTTTTTGTTATGTATTTTGTGGTACACAATAAAGTATATATAAATAAATTAATAAATAAAGATGAAGCTACTTGCCCATTCCAAAGCGTAGTAGATTCCCATGGAGAAGAACGGGCAAGAAACTACACCGACACTCATTAAAATCAAAATATCTCAAATTGCTACCTAATTGCCAAAAGCTAAGGTTAAAATTCATTTTTACTTTACATCATAATCATCCTATAATGTTCCCACTGTTGGGACACAGCTCCTCTCGGTAAGAGGGCCTAGGGATCCACCACGCGGGCCCAGTGCGGGTTGGTGGATACTTTACATCGAATATCTGCAACTCTAAACCATACCACAGCAAAAAGGCTCGCTATCGATTTCTACTTACAAATGTGTGTTACAAACGGATACAAATATCACCAGTTTTGGCACTATTTATCAATCGGTTTGAGTAAAGCCAATAACAAGATAACACCAAGAGATATCGTTGAACCCAACAAATACCAGTTTCTGAATGAAATCGACCTTTCAAGCTCTTTTTTTAACACATCGGATTTATTGTTGCGTTCAGATACACTAGAGGATAAAAATGGATTTTGTTTTTTTACGTTCATTTCGATCGCTGACAAAATAAATACTGCTTGATGATGCTGTAAAGTTTTATTATGAAGAGATTGGTCGTTTCTGTTTTGATAGGGCTAGTATAACGTGGTTCTCACACTAGCACGCGCCACGCTCCGGTGCGCGGGACATGCGCCCCCGCCCGTGATTTCTACATACAAATTCAATAAAAACGCGTTTCCGCGTGATTTTTTTTTTTTTTAACTTTGCCCCACGCTAGGTATTACTCCTGTACTGTCGCTCAGCCACTGCACCAACCGTGTCGTCAAATTTGGGTCCGTTTCCCGCGCCTTGTTACGTGGCGCGTTGTAGTATGAGATCTACTATATGGGTCTACTATAGGTACACGTCTGCTTAATCCTTCAGGAAAAACAGGCAGGTTTTGGGGCTAGAATTTTAAGATACTGTCGTAATAAGTCTGTCGTAGTAGTGGATGGGATTTGCAGCTGGCGAACTTAGAAACATTATCTAGAAAACGAAGGTTCGACTTCGAAAACTTATGCGCGTTTTCACTAATTGAACATTAAAATCGTTGAACTTTCAACAAGGCGCTTACATTTAGGCGTCATCAACATAATCTGCGTAGCCTTTTCCCAACAGATGTTGGGGTTGGCTTCCAGTCTAACCAGATGCAGCTGGATACTAGTATTCTACATGAAGCGACCGCCGATCATACCTCCACAACCCAGTTTCTGAGTAATATGATACCCCTTGGTAAGGACTGGTAGTCAGACTTTCGGACTTCGGGCTGCACGTAACGACTCGTAAGATCTACAAATGACTGCCGGGATATTACGCTTTTATTTAGGCTTTCCATTATTATTTTGGTGTCGCCTGGTAAGTAAAAACAGGCCTGAATACTGAAGTGAATTTATACAGGATGAAACTTTATTCTAAACTATATCTCCGTTTTCGTGTCAAATTCGTAATTCCGACACCGTATCGTTCCGGCCTAAAGCCACGATCTAGCGAGCTCGACGCGTGAAGCCTGCATGGTGGTGTTGAATAGAAAATGAGCGAGCAGCTACACATCCCATACAAATGCCTATATGCTTGCTGCAAGCGGTCGTGTGAATGCGGACTAAAAGGTATATTTATTGGCGAAAATGACAAATTAAGCGCACGTTGCCAATTCGCTATCCTACAGTTGTATGTGAAACTACTGTTTACGTAGCTTCGTGTATTTAATAGACTTAGGTAAGGCTGACGAAGATTTTGGCGAGCCGCAGCGCATCGTAATTTCAAAACAAAAACGCATGGGGCGGCTTAGCTGGAAGTTTTGGCCGAAGTTACGAGCGATTCCGTCTTCGTATCACCTACGGACTAGAGTAAGATTGAGGCTCGATAAGAATGAATGACACCACGATTTGACAGTTGTCCCTACTTCAGATGTGTTTTTGCCCGTCCGAAATAGTTAAATATGTGCGATGGCTCGTACAAAATGACATGGACGATTTTTACAGTGCGGCGGCGCGGCCTGCTCCAATCTTCGTTAGTCTCTTAAATACACTGAGGTATGCAAAGAGTAGTTTCACATACCACTTTTGAGTATCGGATCGACAACGTACTTCCCAAAGACTAAAATATGAGTATGTGGCGGCATCTATCTGGAACGCCACGTGTGACTTGCCTTTGATGTGCAGGTCGCATGACGTACAGCCTGATTAAAATTTTATAGCTCGGAATATGAGGCGAGTCGCTGCGCAGTAACAAATTCAAGTATCAGCGGGGGTGAGGGGTGGGGTACTGCGCAGCGAATAGCGGACTTCAGAGCTGCTATAAAGTTTGAATCGGGCTGTACCTGCCTGACGCACTGACGTCACACAAGTCCTGCATCGTGCAAGCAGTTGACAAATCTGTAGGTTGACTTACAAAGACGAAGAAAATGCACAACTCTTACAAAACAAAAGATATAACAAAGGGAGCTTTTTCTGATACTGGCAACAAAGTTTAAACTCGCCTTAAAGTTGTAAGCACTTCTTCTTTTCTCGTGTCTGCACGCCATAATGGAATAGCTTATGTCGTGTTGAAAAGATTAGGTAACCAGTTAACTAAACGGTGGCAGTGTTACAAGGCGATTACTTCCTGGTAACTTGCGAAATTCCAAACTTTTTACGTTTTTTGCTAATAAATATCGAATCTTCATCATTAATTTTGAGAGCAATGGTGGCCCAGTGGTTATTTATTGTTTTATTATTGAGTTATTTTAAGTCGTAGGTTCGAACTCAGAAAGGCGCTTTAGTTTCTGTACATTATTTCATCACCGCTGCTCTCAAAACGGCGATGGAAAACATCGTGAAGAAACCGGCGAGTCCTTGAACCAAAACTTTCGAAGACATGTGACAACTGCCAACACGCACTGGGCCCGTGTAGATAACAACCTGGATCTCAAAGAGAGGAGGCCTGTGTCCCAACAGTGGGAACATTATAGGCTGATTATGAAACTGTAAATTCTCAATTCAGAAATTGGGTGTAACTGTCTAGTTTGAGCTGTAGTTTCGTCTCGTGCGTATATGACGTATTCAACTAGGTTGTCGTAAGTCAGCATTGTAATGTAACTCCGACTCGCGAAGGATTGTATTTCTTCTGACCTCTTATACCGAAATTTACTGCCAAAACCTTTGTAGCTTAAACAGAAACGCGAAACTAATTCCGGCCTCGCTGTGAAACTCTAAACTGTGTACCCACCGCAAGATATAAGCGATTAGCGTTGAAGTATTTAGATTCACCGCTAAAGTAGGCTGCAAGTCTGCGAGCCTGAAGTGGAACTGGGCAGGTCAGTCAGTAGGTGCCTGAAGACGGGCGTCGTCACCGAGGCAGGCCTAGGAAACGCGGGCGTGACGATTTGGACTCGTTCCTAACCGATTGGACGGAGAAGGCACAGCACAAGGAAAGGTTGAAGAATATAGGGGAGGTCTTTGCCCAGCAGTGGGACAATTTAGGCTAACGGAAAAAAAATCTAAAGTAGAAATAGTAATTTCAGTTTTGTTCTATAATATTGCATAAATATGTAGTTTTCGCCTATGAAAGCGTTTCTATAGATTATTAGTGCACTTTTTCACACTAAAGAAAATACCGGGTGGCAGGGACATCGATGCGTAACCTGTAACCATGAATTAGACCCCCTAGTGTAGAAATTTCCTGTCGGTTAACAATAAAAAAAAAAAACTGCAGTTTCATAGGATAATGCAATACCTACGCGGTCAAAATGTATAGAACAGCCAAATTTTTTTTTAATAACCGATGAAATCTATCGACGTAAGGGTGTTTAGAATCATGTGCTGAATCCATGGTAACAGGTTGCGCGTCGATGTCCCTGCCACCCTGTATTAGCTTTTTTTTTTTGTGTAGGGGTCAAATGACCCCTCCCGCTCTGGGTGGAGCGGAAGGGAGTGTCAGACTCTTACTGACTAAAACCCACCCGTGTTCCTTCCTTAGCCCTTTTTGTTCCAGGGCAGCGGTAACCCTTTCGGACGATCCCGCTACCATGGCAGGCTTCGGCCCTATCGGGCCCCGTCACTCGTGCTGACATCTCTTTGAGGCGCGCGTGGAACACATACGCGCCGTCCGGCACGGGCCTGGTCCTGATCGGACGGAGAGCTACCCATTACTCTCCTCCCGCAGGCCCGCGCCCTGTATTAGCTTAAAGGAACATAATTGGATTTATAACTTCTGTAGTTTGGACTTAACGTTATCAATCATTCAATAATAAAGATGGAACGGTGCTTAGTTCATTTTCTTTCTTAAAACGCATCTAGCAGGTCAACCTTGGAGCTTCTCGGCTGATTAACAGGGCTATCCTTACAAATAAAACCTCCAGCCAGGGCATAAAAGCTAAGCTAAGCGACGGCACGCTAAGTACACCCCCTGTGGGTACGGACCTCAATTTAGGGCCTCGCTAGGGGAGGGTAGGAAGGAACAGGCTGGATCGGATCTAAATATGGCTATTTCAGGCTGATACGAGACATCTCTCAAACGTCCAACACGTTTATATCGGTTTACATGATCTCATCAAATACACAATATAATGGCATGAATACTATTACCCCGTTGGGTATTTTGCTTCTAATAGTTTTAGTACATCTAGTTCACATAATAGGTTTCAATCAACTCAGCTTGTTCACTGCTAGACTACTAGCAACTAGCTTCATCTTTTTGACTGACTGACCCTTGAAAATTCAAAAGTGCCTGTAATTGGTTTAGTTGAAATAAATAGTTTGAGTTTGAGGTTTGACATAGGACTTTCCCAGGCTGCGCCGCAACACCCTGTCCTCCGCCTTCCGCATCCAGTCTACCCCAGCCACTTTTTTTAGGTCTTCCGTCCATCTAGCTGGGGGGCGTCCCACTTGCCGATATGAGGTACCGCACAATAGGTTTAATACACATTAATTCTTCAGCTTGTACCTTGTTCCGGTTGTAAGAGACAACGAAACCCAACTAACTTCAGAGAACAAAGTTCCGAATCAGTTTAACTTGCAGCCTTTGGAAGTCCAATAACGACTGCAAGACTCAATTTGACGACTATTACTTACTATTATTTTTACAGACCGCCGTGTAAAAACTAAGATTGTGGGGTAAATATAAGTAAAATAATTTACAACACGTACGTATTATTGCTAAAATAAAGTGTCTACTAAGTAATGTTCCTTGATTCAAGTAAAATGTATACCAAGTTCGACGTGTTACACACAGATTTTTATAAAACCAAATCCATTTCTTCTAATAATCAAAAATAAATTAGTTAAATGAATCAATCACTGGTGGAATGTGTTGAAAATCCCACACTAAACATGTCTGTAACATCATTTATATTTATCACATTTTACGCAACCAAAGATACTTAATCTGAATTTGCGGTGTATTCGCCAAAAATGTAAACAAATATGAGTTTATGGAAAAATAACTTTAATTCCTACAAAATAAAGTTCAGCTTTTAAAGTTCGCTACAACTTTTATAAATTTTTCAATAGTGCTAGTCACTCTGAATGCAACTTAATTTTCATTGAAATAAAGTTGATATTTGTTTAACTTGAAATAACGTCAATTTGAAACATAAATATAATTTGAATATAGGTCGTCAGTAGCGGGATCGTCCGAAAGGGTAGCGATGTCATCCGAAAGGGTTACCGCTGCCCTGGAACATAAAGGGCTAAGGAAGGAACACGGGTGGGTTTTAGTCAGTAAGAGTCTGACACTCCCTTCTGCTCCACCCAGAGCGGGAGGGGTCATTTGATGATTTCTTTGACTGTACTTTTCCCATCTCTTGTACACTATTGCTATTTCTTAATTTCTATGTACACTACTGACTATTATGTGAATTTTAATGTGTCAAACTTGTATTGTGCTAATAAATACTTATTATTATTATTATTATTTCCCATCCTGAAAAAAAAAATATATAGGTCGTCATACATATCATTATCACTTATAGCCCCATTTCCCCCACTGCTGGGCATAGTTCTCTCTTTGCTTGTGCCAATCCCTACGCTCCTGTGTCAGCGTCTTCCAGGTTTTGCCCGCGATGGCAACAATGTCGTCTGCCCATTTCGCCATCTGACGACCGGCATTTCATCTTCCAATCCTTGGACGCCACTCCGTCATATCCTTACTCTATTTACTTCCATTGACTCCATAACATACCTGAATTACTTACTATACCTAACCTATTGTTGTTCTATGTAGGTATAGGGTAATTCATGTACAACAATATCCGCCTGATCCAAAATACGTATTTGTTTTGTCAAAGTTGTTTAGAAAGTTGTCGAATTTAATGAACAGAATAACGTAATTTCATTTCGTAATTCGCCCCAAAGTCCGAGGGTAAACAAAAATTAGACAAACAATTGCCAACAATTTTAAGCAAATTGGACCTAATGGTACTAAGAAAGGTGCGTACAGATGTTCTTAATTAGAAACAGCACCCTAATTGCATAACACACAGTCAATCGGAATCGGTTTCATTTTGACAGTTCAACAACATTCATTGCGTTATTTACGTGTTGAGCAGACAAATTTTTCGAATTTATGAAGCAATGGATTAGCAATTTGCTTCAAATGATGCAGATTCCGATTGATCGTGTGTTACGCAATTAGGGTGCCGGTCGATGTAATTTTAATTTTTCATCAACGCGCAACCTGTTACCATAGATACACATGATTTTGACCATTGCGTTGAAATTTTCCATCGTTTATTAAAAAAACTTTTTTGCAAAAAAAAAAAACAACCGACTTCCAAAAACGACACTACAAAGTGACAAATAACTTTAATTTCGGAAGTCGGTCTCGTTGGGTTCGCATTTTCGTTGTTTGCCACGACTTCCAAAATTAAAGTGATTTTTCACTTTGTAGTGTCGTTTTTGGAAGTCGGTTGTTTTTTTTTTGCAAAAAAGTTTTTATTTTCCTCTTTTAAGTTGTAATTTTTACCAGTAATTTTGGTTTAAAAACCAAAGTACTGAACCGTTTTTGATGAAATTCCAACAAAAAAAGAATTTTTCAAATCGGTTGGCAAGCGCCGGAGTTATGCGCGAACAAACATAAAAAAACAAACATCCAAATTGAGAACCTCCTCCTTTTTTAGAAGTCGGTTAAAAAAGACGACAACGACAACGACAACGTAGGTAATCCAAAGCGTCGTACCTACTCAATTATATAAAATGTTGACAATTTTGTCCATTGCTTGATGTCAGGGCCAGGGACCAAAGACAACACACACAAATTGTAAAGCGAACAATTCCATTCACAACATATTTCCCTTTTCAATATACTTACTTAAGTAAGGTAAATGTATCTAATCTTGAATCACCAATAAACCCGTAAGTATTATTGGAAGGTTTCTAATGACAATTTCTTGTAGGTGTCTATAGGACAGGCTATTATTGGAAATAAAGAATTACGGCCAAAAAATTTCAGAAAGAATGCTGTTTATAAACAAAGTAATAATAATAATAATTGCCGCCGTATCTCTACGTTGACGTCGTGGTGGGGCTTGCGCGCTCCGAACTCTAGGCCTGTGCCGGAAGAGTTTACTTTGCAGAAACAGGTCTGAGGTGAGGAGCCAGACCAAGACAGATACAGAAAACCGCAGGGCAGCATGTGGCGAGCTGTTGGGCAGTAGCGACCCCACGGACCCTATCTCCCGGGAGAAATCTTGTTCCTCACCTCTAGCTTGCCTTTAATGGCCGCTAGAGTGAACAATGACGAGTAACAGAGCTCCTACCTCATTCTTGCCTTTACTGGCCGGCTTGAGTGGAGACTCGCAAGAGCAAACGTGCTCGGGGGAAGGAAGTATTCCAGTAAGTGCTCGTAGGGATCTTGACCATCATCCGGGCTCTGGGACTTTTCTGAAAGCCGTGGAGTACCTCTCCACTCCTCATAAGCACCTCAGGACATGTTGCCCCCTTATTGCTACGTCACTATGTGCTAGCGACAGTTTCCGGGGGCCCATTATTGAGTGTGCAAGTCACCCCTGCCATTTTATCCGTGTATATATAGAACATTGATCAGGCAGGGGCTAGGTCTTCCATAGTTATTGGTAACCAGTTCAGCCACCCAAACCCATAGACCAAATTTGTATTTTTCCACAATAAAACAAATTTGGACTTGCATAGTGCATACAGGGATAATCGTCTGTTGGTGCCCCATGTGCACGACGCCCCAAGGTACACAGTGAAGGTACCATCTATGTAAATAGTGTGATGTGATTATATAATTTAGTTATCGCTATCATAAGTGTAGAATATAAATCAATATGTTTAAATAACGTTCCTGTAACGATAGTCTTTAGGTAGAGCTAGGAAACCTATGACTGAACTATGTGATGTAACAATAAGTAAATAGGATTATATTTTTTGTACCTTTCTGTGAAATAAACATAAACTATTGTTGCCTTTTATTACCCCCGCCTGATGGCGCCACTTACACACAAGGCAAATAAAGCCTAAGTATAAGGAAACTTTACTGTAACGAGAGCCCATTTAGTTTTTATCAATTTTAGGGGCCAAAAATAGAGATATCAATTAGAAACTTTGTATATAATTAAAGTAAGTCAGTATCTATAAGCTAAAAATATAATTAATGTAAACGGGTATGTCTGAGCGACCAAAAAGGGCAGATCAAAATCCCCATAGAAAATACGTATTAAATGCCGCGATCGCTGATTGGTCGCATTAGTGCCGTGTGCAAACCTCGCACACACCAATTGGCTAGACTAGTGCCGTGTGCAAACTTCCATAGCTGTGATTGGGCAGCCTCGTCTATAAAAATAGCGACCTTTTGCCCGCCCAGACATTCCGAAACAAGCAGCCATAAGGGGAACAAGAAAAAGAAACAAGAAAACATCTTTTATTCAGAAGAATGCCACCACCCCCTGCATGAACCCGCCTGCTTCCAGCCCCCATTAAACGGATCTCAGCCCGCATTAGACCTTCCCCTCGCCGACGCTTTGCACCCGGACAGCCACACTACGCGTTAATAACCAGGCTCTACTGAGCGATCCCGAACATTATTGGTCCTTCGCAGCCGGATTGCTAGCCAGCATCAAGATGGTTTTAACGCGTAGTCAAGACGGAGAACGAACGAAGCGCCGACAGGAAGAGCTGAAGACTCCGACGGCCGAAGAAGAAGCAGCGACAAGGAATCCCTCGGTTAGTGGTACACTAAACACCGCTACCAACGCGTCGGGTACTAACAGCGGAACGAATAGTTCAACCGCCACGGAGGAAACCACCACGACCACGACAACGGGAACAGAAGACACGAGCGCCGCGTCCCGTAAAGAAAAAGACAAGGCATCGCAGCGCACGTTAAAACCAAAGGACGCCCGGTCACGTTGCTCCGCGGTTTCACATAAAAAACAGCTGGCGGAATTGAAAGCAAAAGAAAAACTGGCGGAACTTAAGCTCGAGCAGACAAAAGCCGAGATAGAATTACAACGAGTGAGGGTCCAGCGACTTCAAGCAGAAGAAGACACCTCAGAAGATGAAGAAGAAATGGAAGACGACCTAGCTTCAGTCCATATAAACACATGGTTAAAAGAACCTGAAGCTGGCCAACCACAGTCATCGCAAGAGGCAAAGAAGAAGCAAGAAGACCCCGTCGAAGTAACACCAAGGCAAGAAGATACACGTCAACCATTAATAGACGTGACAACCCTCGCCGCCGCCCTCTCTCAAGCGGTACGAAGCACAAGGGAACCACCGAAATACATTCAAGAACTGCCGCTATTCAATGGAAACTGTGCAGACTGGCTCGGTTTCAAGGCAACCTATGAAGAAACATTGAAGTATTTCACAAGAACAGAAAACTTGGCGCGTATACGTCGAAGCCTACGAGGAACAGCGAAAGAAGCGGTCGGCTGCCTAATAGTAAGCCAACCAGATCCAGAAGTCGTCATCGACGCCCTACAAAGAAGGTTCGGAAGACCAGAAGCACTCATCCACGTCGAAATGGAGAAACTCAAGTCACTGAACCGGGTCACAGATAACCCCAGAGATCTATGTATCTTCGCCGGCCGAGTAACGAACATAGTGGGCACCATCGAAGCATTAAAGAAGACACAATACCTACACAGTCCTGAGATGGCGCGAATAATAAACGAGAAGCTCACTCCCATACTGAAAAATAAGTGGTACGACTACGCCGCGAAGAAGAAAGAAGATACACCTGAATTAAAGAAGATCTCCATGTTCTTAAATGAAGAAGCAGACAAGTGCGGCGCCTACGCTCTACCAGAAATAACCAACGACGATTCCATGGGAAAAGAGCGAAAGAATAGAAAAACAGAACGCACCTTCGCTACAGATAAAAGAACAGCATCAGACGACAACTGCCCGCAGTGCAAACAAAACCACAAACTACCTGACTGCCAGCAGTTCGTCGCCCTCGATACAAACTCAAGATGGGAAGTAGCAAAGAAAAACAACATGTGCTACCGCTGTCTACGAAGCAAGCATCGCCGCATCCAATGCAAAGCTCCACCGTGCGGGAAACATGGATGCCTCATGAGACATCACAAGTTACTGCATCATGAAAAGAATCAAGAAACAGCAAGCGACTCTACAAAAAAAGAGACAGCAGCGCCAGCAGTAGAGGTCACATCAACAGTCAAGCCATGTGACCGACGACGTGCATACCTAAAGATCGCTCCCGTCATACTAAAGGGGCCACACACTAGCATCGAAACATATGCACTATTAGATGAAGGAAGCACAGTCACACTGATAGACGCATCAATAGCTGACGTCATCGGAGCTGACGGGCCCACCAACACTATGTGGATCCAAGGAATCGGCAACGAAATGAAGCATGACAAAAGCAAGGTCATTGACCTCAGCATAAGAGGAAAATACGCGGAAGAAGAATATGGGATGAAAGCCGCGCGCACTGTAGAAAGATTGAACTTCACACCAGAAACAGTGAACGACCGTCATCTGGAAGACTGCGAACACCTGACCGACATCAAAGATCAGATCACATACGAGCGCGCCTCGCCCAAGTTGCTGATTGGTCAAGATAATTGGCACCTCATAGTGTCAAGGAAGCTACGCACCGGACGTCGCAACCAGCCAGTTGCCTCTCTCACACAACTCGGCTGGGTGCTTCATGGCTGTCACAACTCACACTCAGCCACCGTAGCATTCTGTGGAAAACTCAGAGAAAAAGAAGAAGAGCCATCCATAGAAGAAAGAATCAAGGAGTATTTCAAACTCGAATCCTTGTGTATCGAACCAAAGAAACAAAAAGAAGATCCTGAGCAAAGAGCCATACAGATATTAGAAGAAACCAGTAAGAGACTGCCTGACGGTAGATTCGAAACCAGCCTGCTTTGGAAAGAAAAGGACTTCCAGATACCAAACAATTACAAAGAAGCCGAGCGACGCCTGCGTTCGCTAGAAAAGAAACTAGACAAAGACGAAGATCTGAAATCAAAATATGAAGAAAGAATAAACAATTTATTCAAATCCGGTTACGCAGAACAAGCACCCGTCCCAGCCCCAGAGGGAAAAACCTGGTACCTGCCTCACTTCCCGGTCACCAACCCAGCGAAGCCACACAAACCGCCTCGACTGGTTCATGACGCGTCAGCAAAGGCCACCGGCATGTGTCTCAACGACATGCTGTATTCAGGACCAGACCTGCTACAGTCCCTCCCTGGAGTGATTATGCGATTCAGACAACACGCATACGCTGTCAGCGGAGACATAAAAGAAATGTTCATGCAGGTAAAGATCAGACAAGAAGACAGAGACGCCCTCAGATTCCTGTGGAGAGGCGAACGGCGGGAGAGCAAACCGGAAGAATATCGCATGACGTCAGTCATATTCGGATCCACGTCATCACCATGCACCGCTCTGTACATCAAAAACAAAAATGCGAGCGAGTTCGCAGCCACTTACCCAGAAGCAGCAGCAGCAATACAGAAGAACCACTACATGGATGACCTGCAGAGCTTCCCCACTATTATGGAAGCGAAAGAAACTACAAGAGCGACTGCTCTTGTAGTTTCTTTGATGCTCTTGTAGTTTTTTGGATGAAGTCGACTGACTTCATCCACAAAAAAGCAGGGTTCATACTGGACGGGTGGACATCAAACGACGTCAGAACCATAGAAGAATTCAACCCACCAGAACAAGACAAGTCAGCCACAGTAAGCCTGGGTGGCATGGAAACAGAAAAGACGCTCGGACTACTCTGGTATGTGAAAGAAGATCACATCGGTTTCAACACAAACACGATCAAGATACCAGCCGAAGTAAAAGAGAACACTCGCTCCCCAACAAAGCGAGAAGCCCTGAGCATCATAATGGCACTATTCGACCCACTGGGGTTGATATCACCAATCACTACCCCAGCCAAGAGAATATTCCAAGACACCTGGAGCTACAAAACCGACTGGGACGACAAAATACCCCCAGAACTAGAAGACAGGTGGAAAAAATGGATGACGTCACTCAGTGCAATCAAACAACTGAAAATACCGCGATGCTATGACGTCGAACCCAGCATCTCGCGACAGCTGCACACCTTCGTCGACGCAAGCGAACAAGCCTACGCCGCGGCGATATACTGGAGGACGGAACGAGCCGACGGCAGTGTGCACGTAGCCTTAGCGGCGGCCAAGAGCCGTGTGACACCACTAAAACCAGTGTCCATGCCCAGGCTCGAACTACAGGCCGCCTTACTGGGTGCACGCCTCGCACAGACCGTGAGGAAAGAACACGAATACGAGATAGCGAGTCTGACTTACTGGAGCGATTCACGCACAGCCCTGGTGTGGATCCGGTCAGAGCCACGCACGTACAAGTCGTTCGTAGCCCACCGCCTCGCTGAAATAGAAGAAACCACTAAGAAAAACGAGTGGCGGTGGCTATCTTCCAAAGACAATGTGGCCGACGACGCAACAAGAGACACGCCAGACAACTTCACGGCGACTCACAGATGGTTTCAGGGGCCCCCGTTCCTAAGAAACCCGGAATCCCAATGGCCACAAGAAGAGAAAACGGTAAAATACGACACCGGAGAAGAGAAAGAAAAATGCAACTTAAATCAGCTGGAGAGCGGCCGAGGTCAAAGCCCCCTCCCACGTATAGAGAAGTTTTCCAAGTGGACGCGACTCATAAGAACGACAGCTAGAGTGCTACAATTCATAGATCTCTGCCGACCCCACAGAAGCACAGTCGCGGCTACAAGAAAACGCACAAGAAAAACAAAGGTCGATGACCCCGACTGGCGTAATACCAAGAAAACGCCACCTCCAGCACGAGCGACAATAGACTCGCCCCGCCACACTTATCACTATCACGAAATACCGGCCTCACACCTGATAAGGGCGGAACAGCTGTGGATCAAAACAAGCCAGGAGGAAAGTTTCCCATCTGAAATTGACCGCGTTATTAAAGGTCACCCACCCAGCAACAACGATCGACTATACCAACTCAGCGTGTACGTCGACGAAGAGGGCGCATCAGCCAGCTGTATCCAGGAACCGACGGCGAAATCCGGGTCGTGGACGTCACCACCAGTAGCGGCCACATTTTACGTCGTCCTACAAGAAAAATCGTCGTGCTACCGACAGAGTCGCGACCTCGCGACGGCGGGAGAATGTGCACGACGCCCCAAGGTACACAGTGAAGGTACCATCTATGTAAATAGTGTGATGTGATTATATAATTTAGTTATCGCTATCATAAGTGTAGAATATAAATCAATATGTTTAAATAACGTTCCTGTAACGATAGTCTTTAGGTAGAGCTAGGAAACCTATGACTGAACTATGTGATGTAACAATAAGTAAATAGGATTATATTTTTTGTACCTTTCTGTGAAATAAACATAAACTATTGTTGCCTTTTATTACCCCCGCCTGATGGCGCCACTTACACACAAGGCAAATAAAGCCTAAGTATAAGGAAACTTTACTGTAACGAGAGCCCATTTAGTTTTTATCAATTTTAGGGGCCAAAAATAGAGATATCAATTAGAAACTTTGTATATAATTAAAGTAAGTCAGTATCTATAAGCTAAAAATATAATTAATGTAAACGGGTATGTCTGAGCGACCAAAAAGGGCAGATCAAAATCCCCATAGAAAATACGTATTAAATGCCGCGATCGCTGATTGGTCGCATTAGTGCCGTGTGCAAACCTCGCACACACCAATTGGCTAGACTAGTGCCGTGTGCAAACTTCCATAGCTGTGATTGGGCAGCCTCGTCTATAAAAATAGCGACCTTTTGCCCGCCCAGACATTCCGAAACAAGCAGCCATAAGGGGAACAAGAAAAAGAAACAAGAAAACATCTTTTATTCAGAAGAATGCCACCACCCCCTGCATGAACCCGCCTGCTTCCAGCCCCCATTAAACGGATCTCAGCCCGCATTAGACCTTCCCCTCGCCGACGCTTTGCACCCGGACAGCCACACTACGCGTTAATAACCAGGCTCTACTGAGCGATCCCGAACACCCCATTTCAATAAAATTTGCCCTAAGAGGCCTCTGCGAGTTGGCTTCGGCCCCTCGTATGCCTTACAAAGGACCGGGACCCCATGGTCCCGAGATATGTCAAAACATAAATAATAATAATAATGAATTAAAATCATCATTTAAAATTGTGTAAAGGGCCTCTGCGAGTTGGCTTTGGCCCCTGGTACGCCTTTCAAAGGTCCGGGACCCCAGGGTCCCGAGATATGTCAAAGACATAATCACTTTGTTTCAGGCAACTAAGGCCCATAGATAAAATACACAAAATAATCTTATACGATAATAAACTAATACCTACATAGAAAAAACTTTATTCTACCACTTTATTACATATATATATTTTTTTTTTGTAATAGCACGGGCAGGCGATGCGACGCAACGGGGTGGGTCAGGAGAACAAGAAATTTCACGCGGACGAAATCACGGATATAAGCTAGTATCTTTGTAAAGTTGCCTTAAGAACAGTTAACAAAATGGACTTATCCTAAGCCTAATATATGTATTAACAATTATAATTGAGGCACTATATGGGATTTTCGCCTCTCAAAGCTTAGGAGAGAAAGTTTTAACTGATTACAACATAAACTCAACGCAAAATAATTATATGAGTTCACAATTACACGAATAAACACGAACACGAAACACGAACGAACACATACTAACGAACGTTACACGAATTAAAAATAATTTACGAAACGATAAAGCGCCTTCGTATATAGTTTTTGCGAGGTGATCCGTTCAAATTGAGCTTTGATTCTACTTAAAGTATGTATGTCAGTGTCGGATTTAACCAATAATCGAAAGTTATAGTGATAGAAATCGTGCACAATCATAATAAACAGTCAAGAACGCTTGCAAATATAAAAAAAAAACACTATTCCAACTACGATACTTGGTGCCGCGTCGATAGATTTGAATCATTAGATTGGCCCTCAACTTGCGTACCTACTATGTCGCGGGAAAAATGTCCGTAGTGAGAAGAGCGGCCTCACATAATAATAATGGCGTTGCCATGACAATCAAGTCAAGTCTCTATATCATTGTGTGTGTCAGAGGTGTCGAAACGAAACAGAAATGGTCACGTTTCGCAAAGACGATCAGCAAAGATTTAAATCATAGATTCACTAAGGGCCGATATTTTGACCCGTAGTTAAACTCAACAAATTGTTAAAAATTGTAACGAATGGTAAAATTTTTGCAAAATGTGTTTTTTTGATCAATTTTTAGTTTATCTGATGTCAATAGCTTCGCCCCCTATTACATGACATTTAATCACAACTGGCGATAAGTGGGTGTACAGACGCCAGCACATCAAGCTACTACAATCTGTCAAATTTCTTTAATAGATTTTCAACTTTATCTCTAAAGCATTAAGGTTCAAGGTTGATTGGGAAAATTTGACAGTTTCGGGTAGGTTGACCTGCTTGTGTCTGTACTATACGTACACCTCTACTTAACCCTTCGGTGATTACAGGCGTAATGTTATGTTATAATAATAATAACTTTATTGAAACAACCTTTACAAAAATACTTAAAGATTAGGTTACAAGTTTAGGTAGTAAAGGTAGCTTAAATAATGGAAACCCTGCCTCACTGTTATGTTAATATAAACTTTATTTAGCTTTACATCAAGACTGGTTGACGCCCAAGGCCGACGCTAAACAGAACTTAATCTAAACTTTGCAGTTCTCGCCAAAAATTGTTCCTTAGGTAACTATTCGCTGAATATTTAACAAGATTGAAATGTTATGGGCAGGTAGCAGAAGTCCCTCGGGCTTCTGAGTTGTAATTCAATCCCTAAACTAGAAACGAGTCAGCTTAACTTACGACGTATTAAAATATGATAATGCTAAATATTCAACACTCTGAAACAATTCATGCTAGACAAAAGGATGTGGAAATTGAGTTTCATTACCATAAAAACCACTTTACCTTATAAACCCGCGGGGTAATAACGTAACATACTATCAGTAGCGATGACTTTCATTTTGACAGTTCAACAACATTCATTCAAGCAACAAAGTTTTCGAAGTTGTGAAGCAATGGATTAGCCATATTCATCAAAATGCTCCAAAAGCTTGTGTCCCAGCAGTGGGAACATTATGCTGAAGATACTTATCAATACAGAGTCTGAATCTATTTTTATCGTTAGTTAAAAATAATCTAGAATTTATTTAAAAGAATCAATTTTTATCGTTAGTTATGCCTGGAGGTTTTTATTTAGGTAGTAAGTTTTTATTTTTATTTTAATTAATTATTTTTTAGCTTGAGTACGTATGGCTTTTATTATATTTGTTGGTATATTGGCGTGGCTAGCTGACATATGGCAAATAATTTAAGTTTCTTGTAATGTTAATGACTGAACATAGGTTCCTAGTATTGTATACATGCAACTATACTCTAACTAAACAGACAGATGTGCTGCTGGGGAGTTTGTTCGCCACTTCTTCTTCCCAGCGATAGCACTAGGAAGTGGTGAAGGGCGGGCGTTTTTGGGGGACTGTCTTTTGTAATTTTGACGTCCGAAAAGTACTGATTTTCAGCCTAATTTGAATAAATGACTTTTGATTTGATTTGATTTGGTTAGTGTCCTTTCATGACGTTAATCTACATTTTAATAAGACTGTCCCTTTTTATACTTTCGCCGTTATCATAACCCTTCCGCGAGGAATCTGTTACGCCACCACCATCATTAAAAACAACTCCAAAGAAAGATTTCGGTGTATTAATTCAACGCTCGCAAAGCCACTGGCGAGCCACTAGAACGGTATAAATTAAAACTTCAAGTATTTCAAACACTGCGCTCACAGATGAATTGCAAATTACAAGAATTGAAACAATCTCGTAAAAGGGGTCTGTTCCTCTGTTCCAACGTTAAAACTCCTTTTATTCATTGCGGATTGATTAAAACACCCGACGATTATAACAAAAAATAGGTCAGTGAGACCACTGTTATAGAAAATGTTCAAGGAACGTTCCGTGGTTTGCAACACAGGCTAATTTTGGCTTTGTTGCGGCGCGGTCCGTCCGACCGTGGAAAACATTTGAGAGGAAAGTTTTGCGTCGAAACGGCGAAAGCATTTCGTGGTTAGCCTGATTTAAGTTTCATAGAATTCATTCTGATAACTATCCGACTTGCTTTCCCGTCTCCAAATGCGTGGGATTCTTAAAGGTGTTGGAATACAAAATGTTTTATAGAATTAACTTTTTCCTTATTCATGGGTAAGTAAGGTTTGCAAAAAGTCTCGTGCGTCCCGTAACCAAATAGATTGCAATTTCGAGAGTAAGGGTCTGCTTCAGGGGTATACAAGGGTTGCTCTGATATGATTACACATTCAGCTACTGGGTTGTTCACATATAAATATATTCAGCCTTTGGGTCACATTTCAGAATTTATCAAAAAAAAAAAAATCATACCATGGGTAGAATGTTGGAGTATTGTTATGATAAGTAACTGTACCTACTCCATTTCATTTTTGGTTCTAAAAGCTTTATTTGACAAACAAAAGAAAAGCAACCTTAACCTTCAGGTAACTCCCATCGCATCCAATACTTTCTAATATAAGCTGTAATTTTGGAAATTAAACGAGGTATAAAAATGTTAAGATTTCTTTGTACCCAGAATCTGCCTAGAAGTATACAAAATATAATTTTCCCACGTAAAGCTAGTTCACAACTACACAATAACTTACTGCGCAAGGTTTTACTTCGCCAGTCTAAAAGATTTATTCGAAGGCAGGACATGAATTCATAAGGCTATAAGTATCCATATCAATTCATTCATATCTCTCTGGTCAAAACTCACGAGGACGTGCCTTGAAAAGTTATTTGATTTATGCGCCGCCTCCGTGTCGTCTATGGGAAGGTTAAGATCTTGCCTAAAGGATTATATAATATCGTATTGATAAACAGCTGACGCCGAAGATTACGTGCTGACTTTGAAGTGGTTATTTATGTATTCGTAATCATCATCTGCCTAGCCTTTTCCCAACTATGTTGCGGTCGGCTTCCAGTCTAACCGGATGCAGCTGAATACCAGTATTTTACATGGAGCGACTGCCTATCTGACCTCCACAACCCAGTTATTGGGTAATACGATACCCTTGGTACGACTGGTTGTCAAACTTTCGGGCTTCTGACTACCCGTAACGACTGTCAAAAATCCACGAATGACAGCCGGGACCAACGGCTTAACGTGCTTTCCGAGGCACGGAGGGGTCTCGGTATGTAAAGATGGTCACCCATCCACTGACCAACCGCGGCAAGCGTAGCTTAACCTGACCGATCAATCTGTGCGGCTGTTATTATTTAGCCACGGGCCCCTCCTTATGTATTCGTAATCGATGTGTGTTAAAGCTAATAATTTATCTTTCTCACACACCGCTTCTGACAGACTGGATGTGGAAGGCGGAGGACAGGCTTTGTGGTGCAGCCTGGGCGAGGCCTATGTCCAGCAGTGGACTGCAATAGGCTGAGTTGATTTGACACCGCTTCATGACAGAGAGGGCGCGAAGAGTAGTCCGCGTTATCTTGAACTTGTAGCCGCAGCATTAGAAACGAATCTGATTGAATTTTTGTCGATGTATATTTTGTTATAACGAATATCTTCAACTATTACATGAAGGAATGAAAATAGAAGAATTATTGGGTTTTTCTCCCAGAAAATTCACAGTAGCAGCCTTTTTTTTTTGGATGGGAAATCATCGAATGACTTCTCCCGCTCTGGGCTGAGCGGAAGGGCGTGTCAGACTTTTACTGACTAAAACCCACTCGTGTTTCTTCAGTTGCCTGTGCCAGGGGCCACGGTATCTCTTTCGAACGACCCGCGGCTCTGGCAGGCATCGGCCCTAGCGGACTCCGTCAATTCGTGCTGACATGTCTTTGAGGCGCGCGTGGAACACAACGCGCCGTCGACCCGGACCTGCACCTTAATTGCGTAACACACGATCAATCGGAATCTGAATCATTTTGAAGCAAATTGCTAATCCATTGTTTCATAAGTGAGAAATATTTGTCTGCTCAACACGTAAATAACGCAATGAATGTTGTTGAACTGTCAAAATGAAACCGATTCCGATTGATCGTGTGTTACACAATTAGGGTGCTGGTCCTTGCCGGGCGGTGAGCTGCCCATTGCTCGCCGCCCGTAAGCCCCTCAGTAGCAGCCTGGAGTCTAGATTTGTTCCCGGTTGATGGCTTAGTAGGGCTTCTACGTGACATAAACTATACTATTATATAGATACACCTCTGCCGAACCTTTCGGGGATTACAGGCACAGGCATGAATGATGTTATGTTATCTTAATGTTTTGGTTTGATTTTTTCACAGACTTTCTTTCTTTCTTCTGGCAGGTACCTCCATCTAACAACTCCACCTACCTATAAGTTAGAAATCTTTTGTAACACTATATCCGCAGTTCCTTCCAAACTGTCAAGAGCAATACGCCAACGGCTTTGAAGCGTACACATTATAGAATTGAAATGGACGCAGCTTTCAAGTAGTTCCACCACAGTTTCTATACGGTCTTCAAATATGAACCAAGAAGCAAGCAAAAGTTAACTGGTTTTTTTCTTGACAGTTATATTTTTTGTAAGATTTTTTTTTTTGAATCAGGGGCACTGCTCCTGTAAAAGCTATTATTGATTTTTCTTCTATTCTACAGAGTGCCAACGTTATGTTAATTGAAATAATCAAAAAATTACACCTAAAAAGCTCACTGTTCAAGCTGTCTGATACGGTACATCAAAACTGAGATTGAGCTAAAATAACCAACAAGCCACCAACCGCATAAGACTGCTTGTACACGCACAGATTCGCGACATATCTGCTGTCAAAATATATGTGACATGTCATTGTAAAATCGCCAGCGAGTAACGGCTACTAAAGTCGGAAATAATATAGTAATTTATTTGAATGTGCAATAATTATTGATAGTGCTGAATATGATTTCAAATGTGTTTCTTTATGTATTTTGATAACATGTATGTGCTTGAATATTAAATAAATCTGTGTTATTTCCCACAATCATAAAATCTCCCACTTCATCGGAGGATCATTATTTCTTTTTGGTTGAAGGAACATCACACCTTGAACCTTCAAAATCGAAATTAAAACTTTGATTGTGACAAGAAAACGTTATTTTATATATACTTTGTCAATTAAATATGATTGGATACGTCTCATCTTCTTAATAATATTTATACCTTGTTTATTTACTGAAGCAAGAATAAACAAATTCGAATTCGTTGAATCCGACTCGGCTGGGCAGCGTTCGGAAAGCTACGCAATATCTTCTCGTCTCACATACCGCAGTGTCTCAAGACGAAAGTCTTTGATCAGAGCGTGTTGCCAGTTATGCACTGAAACGTGGTCACTCACAATGGCCCTCATGAAGGCTGAAAGAATGAAAGCCACCTAAAGGGATTGCCCTTTGGGTGGCTTTTAGAGGGCTGTGCTTGGAGTTTCGAATCGAATCAGAAATGAAGAGGTCTGTAGAAGAAAAGGTAACCGACATAGCCCGGAGAATTGCCAAACTTAAGTAGCAGTGGGCAGGGCACATTGTTTGCAGAACGGATGGGGCCGAAAGGTTCTGGAGTGGCGACTACGTACCGAAAGACGTAGCGTTGGAAGTCCTCCCACAAGGTAGACCGCTGACCTTGTGAAGGCTGCAGGAATCCGTTGGATGCGTGCACAGAACTAGTCGGTGATGGTGCTTGGGGAAGACCTATGTATGTCCAGCAGTGGACGTCTTTCGGCTGAAATGATGATGATGAAGAATAAATAATAATTCACTTGAAAGACGTTCTGAGAGAGTAAACAAACAAACATACAACGATGACAGACTCTTGATTTAACGTGACGAAGGGCAGACGAGATGTGTTGGAACAAGACACAAATTGTGTGAGTGATTGAGTGTGTGAACTTAGAAACAAGTGAGTGTGTGAGTTTGTAACTTTGTTGAATGCGGTAAAGTCAGTTAGAAATTGTTACTTACTTTGGCTGTTATTGTTTTGAGGCAGGTAAATGTAACTGAAAACTTTTGAAGATATATATATGCCGCGGGTTGTTCGAAAGAGATACCGTGGCCCCTGGCACAGGCAACTGAAGGAACACGGGTGGGTTTTAGTCGGTAAAAGTCTGACACACCCTTTCGCTCAGCCCAGAGCGGGAGAGGTCATTTGATGATTTGCCACGCAAAAAAAAAAAATTATAATATACTCAAAGACTACAATAGTATTGAATATACTTTTAGGTGTTTTCCGATTGCGAACATTCGATATTGAGTTTTGACGTGATAACGTATATTAGATTCCATTGCGTGTCAAATCCGAATTAAACATACTTCAAATAAGTGATAAGACTTTTACTTTGACTTTTTTTTGACTTTTTATTTGATCATCTTCTTGTTTTAATTTTGTCTGACCTGCACCCTAATTTTGAAGGATATTGATCAACAATGTAAATAACGCAATGAATGTTGTTGAACTGTCAAAATGCACTATTCCTACTGATTGAGTGTGTTATGCAATTATCCTGTGAATTTCCAAAACATTTTTTTTGCAAAAACAGCACGAAATAAAATCTCCCGCTCATGCCTTGTGACACTCGAGCAAATTGCACAAAGGCAAATAAACCGATTTTCAATATCGCACTCGAATTGAAAATCGATGTGCTAATCGTCTCGAACTCCTTTACGGCGCCAATTAATGGGAACAAACTTTCCGAACTTAATTAGCGAATTCGTTAAGTAGAGCTTCTATAATTTAGTCACTGGGTTTCAGAACTTCGGAGTTATTATTGTGTCTTCGTTCAGTCTAGTTGAGCGGTAAATAAATGAAATGAGAGTAAAGTTTACCTTTTGTTGTTGTTGGGAAAGCTTTGTCTCGGTGTTGTTCTAAGTATTGACACTTTATAGGTAGTAAGTTGTGAAGTGTGATGGAAGAGAATAGAGTCTTAGTAAGTGTCTTATTGTCTTATCATTTTCTCTACTTATAAATTAATCCACTATGTATAGGCCTAAGAGGTATCTCTTTTGCTAATGATTTGTTTCCATCCCATTCGGCCTGTGGTCAACCTACCCCGGTCTTGGGTAAGGTTGACTAAGATTTCTTGGCAAAAGAAGCTTGAATACTTTTTCGGCCCTTTTTAATTTTTTTATCCCGAGAATTTGTTAGCAGTTCAGCTAAAAGATGGGTTGAAAACAACGAAGTAATTACAAGAAAGACCCGCCACAATGTATTTTTTTTTTGCTATCAGAGCTTGAAGACTATAGGCAGGATTGGTCCACGTTCGCGCAGGATCGAGTTGAGTAGAAAAAGGAAATGGAGGGTTTGCCTTGCATTGGGTCAAAACAGGCAGATTTATTTATTTATTTTGTCTTTTATTTTTCTTCGTCTTCAATGATATTGTTACGCGCCGCAATTAATGCCTGATACATGGTGACATTAGTTACCACTAGCGCCATCTATTGTGGAATAGCGGTACTGATAGAGTCGCCATCTATTGACGAGTAGATATGTCGAAGCTAAAACTAACAAGAACTATCGACATCTGGTCAGTCGGGGCCGGTATGACTCGAACATTCTAGATGTTTCTACGATAGAAGGTTCTGGAACTATCTGCGGCACTATATAAGGCCGGGATTAGCCGCGAGCAAGGAGACTTGGTTCTACGATCGAAGCGAATACATCGAAAGTGTGTTTCGAGTCGTTGTTAGTGTTGATTAATTAAAGTGTAACTTTTGGTAATTTTTATCGGCAGTTTTTATTGTCACGAACCCGAAGCTCGTAACAATATTTTTTTCCCTTTTATTTCTCAATCTCGGCTTGGCTTACAACCATTAGGTATACATACACAGTACATTATTTCAGTACATAAATAAATTATGTAATATTTCGTAAACATCATTTCTAAATTGTTAAATGTTATGTAAGTTATAAGACAGTGAACGCGTTGTGTGAACTTTAATTACGTAAACGCTTTGGCAGTTTAAATCATGTAATATTAGTTTGAGTATAGTGTTACTGTATCAACTTAGGAAGATTATCCTTTGTTTAAATAATAGCCTAGTTATTTACAAAACCGTGGCATTTATATACCCTTTATCATAAATGATATCTGTCCCCGTTATTTTAAAGGACTATAGTATAACACCATCCTAGTTTGACAAACGTCATTTTTACAGGGTATGATAACCAACAGAAAAACACACCAGAAGATCAATTTCGCAGAAATTTCACCGTGAAAACTTAGCTGAAGTGAGTCAATAGTGTCAATCCCTGGCATCAGATGGAATGGCACTTCAAGTTCACTTCATCTAATTTTTCACGGTGAGTTTTTAACAGAACTGACCCGGCAACTTTTCTATAGGCTCAAACAATGAACCAATCTCACAGATCACACAAACACACATACATACGCACACACAATCTTGAACACCCCACAATACAACGGTCAACAACCCCGCATAATGGGCGGAAAACTTTTTCACAGAGCATAAAAGCAAATGCAAACAAGGCACCGTTTATGCTTTCAGATGTCAACCTACAAAGGGTAATGCATTCCCCTCTTGTATAAGAATGGGGAGAAAAGGAATCGTAATGCATGCGATCTCGGTATCTGCAACAGCAGGGTTATTCCACTCTGCCCTACCAAGTTGTCCCACTAGCGGGACAAAGTGGACTGTTTTAAATTTTGATATCCAGTTTGTCCCACTAACCAATTAATAATTATTACGAGTGCTAATGGTGAATTTAAGAGAATTCATTGACAGTATTATTTTGTAAATTCTCTTAAATCCTAGTGTATTTTTTTTCCAAAATGGTTTAGTGTGACAAAGTGGATATCAAAGATATAAACATCCCACTCTGTCCCACTAGTGGGACAACTTGGTGGGGCAGAGTAGAAAAATTCAACAACGAAGGTATATTTTAAATGTATTTGGTTCAAGCACAATACGACTAGAGGGATTTTATTATAAAAGGCAAGAGTGGTTTGTTTGCAGATAAAGTATTGTGCTGAATAGGATGAGCTTGGCTTCGAATGTATGTTATGATATTTTTGTTCAAGATATTACGTTGATCTAGTTTTCTATTCCGATATTTCTGGCGGGATGGAATTGAATTAGCTTGCAGAAAACAAGAACATGTTGAAAAAATATTATGGTAGATTCTAGGAAAAATTCAGCTACAGTGGAAAGTTATTTTCTGAGTAAGCTAAGTGATTGGGAAAAAAAATAGGTAAGTAACTACTAACAGTTTCTATATTATATTTTTATAGTTTGTTAGTTAGGGGCTGATTTTTCAATAGTCAGGTAACTTTCATCTGAAGTAAGTTTGGAAGTTGGAGGATACCCAAGTATTTATTCTGAAAGGTTTATAATCATAATAATTTAATATTTTACTTAGATTTAAAACAAAAATCTCGGTGTTTTGACATGTCAGTGTGTCATATCAGGAGATTGTACCTATGCAAAACAGGGGTGGGTCATGACCATCAACATTTCAGCAGAAAGACAGCTGGACATCGCTCTCCAACAGGTTCTGTGCTTCTGGCATCCAGCGGATTTCCGCGGCCTTCACAAGGTTACCGGTCCAGCTTGTGGATATGTTGTGGCTCGTAAGCCACTGGTTTTATTGCCGGGTATAAGCAGGTATAGTTTTAGTGCGCATACACATGAGAATACAACTACTACAACCGTCGTAGACGCGTCTTGCTCGGGTGTATGCAAACTAAGAATGCTTGAAATACGGAAAGGAATGAACAAGTAAAAAAAAAATAACTACTGATTTCTAATATTATTTGTACATTCCTTATTATTTATTTCATATACATTTAAATCTTACTCCTATAATATCATAACAACATCCCTATCTTACATAAAATTATACTATCCATCATATACATGCATTCATTCACTGACTCATCGGTATTAACAAAAATCATCTTTACGTTTTCTCTTATCGTCTCATTCATTTATTTATTTTTTATTTATATATATATATTTTATTGTACACCACAAAAATACATAGCATAAAAATACATTAAACACTACAAAATATACATTGGGCGGCCTTATCGCAATACTGCGATCTCTTCCAGGCAACCTTAGAATGGACAGTGATTTTCCTGGACATAATCGTAATCGGCTGATTATGATTATGAATGAGACGTTCTCAGTGCTGGGGCACATGCCTCCTCTCTGTGAGATGGCTTGGGCTGTAATCCACCATGCAGGCCCAGTGCGGGTTGGTAGATGTCACATGTCTTCGAATTTTTGGTCCTAGGACATGCTGGCTTCCTCACGATGTTTTCCTTCACCGTTTTGAGAGCGTGTAATTTATTACATCATCTCACTAACGCTAAAATAAATTATCTGATAATAATAAAATTATCTACATATAATAATAATCAGGAGTTGCTTATACTGATAAGTTAGTAACATAAGGTGTAATCACACTGCGGTTAATTGACATCGACGGTTCAAGGGCCTATTTAATAAAACCGATAGGCAACACAGTGACGGAAACAATTCGACGATTTGTCAATGTTGTCATATATCTTTTTCATAGTTTTATGCTTTATTAAATAATGCCTGTCGTGAAATGTGTTTAGTCCTGTCAAATTAGTCAGTGCCTGACGTAAATTGACGTATTTTAGTAGCCATGTTTTTGATCACGTCTAAACTGTCTATGGAGTACCTTAATTAGACAGGACTTAACTAATATTTATCTTCTGTCCTTTTATTAATGAAATAGAAAGAAAAAGATGCACTGATCTTAAATTTAGTTTAGTTTGTGTACAAGGGAATCGGCGCCAATATCTGCATGATTATCTTTATTCTTTGACTTACTTCTTTAGCGTCTTTTGGGTCAACGATAATTAATTAGTGTCCTAATATACAAAGAAATATTTTAAATAGAGCCTTCATTAATTATCCAGTATTTACCATGTCATGATCTGCTCTTGTATTGTTCGTGGCGATCTGAGCTTCCAACAAGAGTGGTAACTTATTTAAAATCTTCCAACCTTTTTACTCTAATTTTCAATACGAAAATGGAAACTAAACAGAATATCACCAAATAAATGCAGAACAACTTATAGTTAATTCTCTTGTACTAATAGGCACTACATACATTCTTATTTACAAAACTAGCTTCTGCCCGCGGCTTCGCCCGCGTGGATGTCGGAAATTATCCCACGGGAACGTGCCAACAGGATAAAATGTACCCATGTGCTTCCCCAGAATGCCATCCATCTCGCGGGCCCTTTGTGGCTAATTACAATAGAAAACCAATTGTGTCTCATTAGTGGTGATTAAGAGGGTACCTATATGATACCTTACCTAAGTACCAACCTAATTAAAAAAAAAAACTCAATAACAGAAAATTAAATACCTACCTACCTAAATAAACCTATTTCTGATGATAACTAATCTAAACTCAATAAATAAGCAAAATCCCTAAAAACTAATATCTATACGAATGACTAATCCTACCTAACAGTATTATAAAATAACCTACGGTCACTACGTACACTATCAAATATACTACCTATACTTTAAAATTAAAATCTATACCTACCTACGACTTATATAAAAATAAACCTAAATAACTCTAAAAACTAAAAGGAATAAAAATGAACTCCACTGCGGGTGACCTAACCTACGACAAACTTATTATTTGCGGTTGATACAGTAATTAGGTCTAGGGATCGAACCGCAAAATTAAGTTTGTTTTTTATTGTATATACTTTTCCGGGATAAAAAGTACCCAGTGTGGTGCCCAGGATATTAAAGAATAATTATACCAAGTTTCAACGTAATCGAATCGGTAGTTTTTGCGTGATGCCTGAACAAACAGACAGACAGACAGACAGACAGACAGACAGACCGACAGACAGACAGACAAAAATTTTTTTAATCACATTTTTGGGTTCGGTGTCGGTCTAGTAACACCCCCTGCCATTTATTTTTTTGATATTTTCAATGTACAGAATTTTCACTTCTACAGATTTATTATAAGTATAGATATAGATAAATGGTTTAATTTATTTCAAAATTGACTATTACGAAATTGTGCTCTAGAATTCAGTTAATAACAATATTTCAGAGATTTCTTTCCCTGCTCAAATCGTCAATTAACCTTTCAAGTTAGGTTTCTTAGAACTAATATTGACACCACTGTCATTAATTACCACAAAATTAACATCGTCATTAGAGTCCTTTCCATCATCAACAATTTCATTCGAATTAGATTTTTCTAAGACGTCATTAGAAGCATTAGCTTTTAAATCACCATTAGGCTTAAGTTTGTTTTCATCGGTTGCATCCGCATCTTTCTTGACTTTGTGGTCAGCGATAACTTTACTAGTTTTATTAAAATCATATTCTTTTGTTGCTTTGCTACCTTTCACTGCTGGTTTTGATCTCGTAACTGAAACAAATAAGTTTAATTCGTAAAAATGGGCACATAAGTCTATTTGATGGAATACCTTTATCATATGGTCTTTTGTCTTCAAACAAATATTAAATATATGAGCCATTTTTTAAAATAAACCTATTGTAATTTAAATTTAATTTTTCTTCGTGTAGATGAAAGGTCTTTCATCTACACGAACAAAAATCAAATTTACAAAATTAAATTATACAGTTTTTAATGGATTCCCTTCTTATGTGGTCACAGGAGATAGGAATCCATTAAAAACTGTACAATGATATTATGAAAGCATTAAATATGAAAGAAAGAAAATAACTGAAGTATCTGTAGTACCTGAGTCCATCAGCTGTTTAAACAGAACTGTCACTGGTGAGTCCACAATAAGAGTGAACACGAAAGAAAACACCAGAGCCAACACCAAATAAGACAGGAACTTAAATGTCTGTTGAAAAGAAGCTTTCATTATTTTATGAAAATTTAAGTTCTCGTATAAAATACAAGAATCATTACTTTTTATGCACATCTCCATCATCTGCCTAGCCTTTTCCCAACTATGTTGGGGTCGGCTACCAGTCTAACCGGATCCAGTTGAATACCAGTATTTTACATGGACTGCTGACCTGACCTCCACAACCCAGTGACTGGGTAATACGATACCCCTTGGTAAGGCTGGCTGTCAGACTTTAGGGCTTTTGAAGACCCGCAACGATCGTCAAAAATCCACGAATGACAGCAGGGACCAACGACTTAACGTGCTTTCCGAGGCACGGAAGGGTCTTGGTATGTAAAGATGGTCACCCATCCACGGATCAACTGCGGCAAGCGTAGCTTAACTTGATCAATCGACCCGTGCAGCTGTTATTACTTAGCCACAAGCCCCTTACAGCCTTAGGACATCTATGATACGATTACAATTGTTAGGATTACAAATGCAGATAAAAAATGCAGAAATATAGATAGCAAATGCAGTAAAATCAATTAAAGGGGTGAGTAATATTTTATTTTTGTCCAGGAATTTTATTTAAAAAAATCACTTTGAAAACAAAATACTCACAAAATTGCCAACTGAAAAGTACATGGGAGCTACTGCTGCCGAGTTGAGTGAAAACATGAGGGGGTAGTGAAATAAGTACATCCCGTATGAAAGTCTAGCTGGTAGTCGCCATACCTCAAGAGACAAGAACCAATTTATTGGACCTGAAATTTGAAAAGTAATATTTTAATAACATAACGAAAAAAATAACATGATATTCATAGTTCAGAAGAAAATGTTAGAAATCTCACCAGAATAACCATGCTGGCACGCGACTATTAACCAGCATATGACACATGCATAACTAGGTCTCATAAAAGAATTCATGAGATTATCCATCAGGTGGTTTTCCCAGTCAAATTGCTTGATTCTGTACTTGAAGTAGAAGATTCCTCCCAGTACACCAGCAGAACAGGCCCA
Source organism: Apamea anceps (assembly GCA_951799955.1). NCBI lineage: Eukaryota > Metazoa > Arthropoda > Insecta > Lepidoptera > Noctuidae > Apamea > Apamea anceps. The sequence continues at coordinate 16,599,041 of OX637506.1, forward strand.
GAAAATGATGGCAAGGATCTGAAAGAGAAAGATATTTTTTAAGAGTAATCTATTCCCATACAAAATACCTTTATGAGAATAGTTCAAGTGATTAGAGAGCCAACGAAGCTTGTACTCGTAAGAGCTGACGGCTATTCCAGGTATCATTTTAATGTCGTTTATGTTTTCCACGACAGTCAGTATTGTCAGTTTTTCTGTACCATCTTCCTCATCAATTCTACCCTGACAGTGATCTTCATATCTGACCAAGATTATGTCTGGACTTTAAAAGAGACTGTGACCTCTGAGTTTGTTTCAGCCTTTCTTCTCAGACTAGTCAGGTAGGAAACGCCCTCATAGGAAATGACCTCATCTAGTTTTAAAATATGATTGACGTGTAAAAGTGTTTGTACAAACCTACTTACAAAATAAAATCATTTATCGTTTAAATCATTTATCACTGCTATTATTTTTTTCTTTTATGATTTTTACACACGTTTTAAATTAAATTGCACTCTTTGGCCACATCAATATACTTACCCACGGTATCTGTAATCTACTCTTGCGGTAAATGTGGAGAATATAACCAAACACCAGTCCGACAAAGAACGGAGAAGCTCGCGCCAGAGTATTGAAGTAATATTTGTGTAAGTAATCCCACATGTCCATGAAACGTCTGCAAAAGACATAAACTAATTGAGTATTTTCAATTAAAACTTCCCTTAGTTTTTTTTCGGAGGTTCCATAATTTATGTAAGCACTTTACTAAGGTAAAGCTTTCTGTTTTAAAATTATCTTGAAAGGAAAAAAATATAATGAAAGAGAGAGGGATGCTTTTGCCCTGTAGTGCAACACATACAACACAAGCACAAGGTAGTTAGTAAATCAAAAATATTCTTCATCTTCGAAGTAACATAATATAATATACCTGGACATTTCACATAGCGCCATCTAGTCCCAAGCTAATCAACCTAATGCTTGTTTGGAGGCATGAGGAACAGGGTGTAAAGTTCACTTAACCTCCATAGAAAAGGGAGGATCCTCCGACTAGACGGGTGTTGTGTTTGGCGGGCAATTGCCTAACGATTGATGTTGGGAAATTGTATCTATGCTAACTGAGCGGTAAACTCTGCTTGCGAGATGCAGGATTTGCGTGACGTCAGTGTGACGCGTTGTTCGCATGTGGCGTTGTAGATACCGCTACACTTGTGTTATGGTAACAAGATGGCTGATAAACTACTTATATACATTTTTACATAACCAGCCTATATGTTCCCACTGCTGGGACACAGGCCTCTTTGCGAGAGATAGTGGGCCGTAAACCACCATGCGGGCTCAGTGCGGGTTGGTAGATGTTACATGTCTTCGAATTTTTGGATCTGGGATATGCCGGTTTCCTCACGATGTTTTCCTTCACCGTTTTGAGAGCAGTGCTGATGACATAATTTGCACAAAGTAAAGCGTGTGTCATGGTTCGAGCCTACGACCTACAACTAGTTGTCGCGTACTCAAACTCAAAATTACTCACGTGGGCACAAGGGTTCCAGCAGCCACATTTAGGTGGAAACTATATACAGTTGAAGCTATCAGAACAGCGCCGAGGCCGCCTACCACACCCATCCAGGCGAGGTATTTCTTGCCAGTCATCACCCAAACAAGAACTAGAGGCGACACCACATACAGCTGGAAGTCTATGGCGACGTACCAGGAGTGGGTGATGCACTGAAATTTGTAATAAAGCCATAATAATGATTAATATCAACTCAGCCTATCGCAGTCCACTGCTGGACATAGGCCTCTCCCAGACTGCACCACAACACCCTGTCCTCCTCCTTCCGCATCCAGTCTACCCCAGCCAGCTTCTTTAGGTTGCCCGTCCATCTAGGTCCGCGCATCTAGGAAGCGTAGTGTGGGGGACGTCCTACACTACGCTTGCCGATACGCGGTCTCCACTCCAGGATTCATCTGCTCCAGCGCCCTACCATGACCTAATCATGTTTAATGATTTATTTTGAGTGGAGAGAAGATTTATAAGTCAACACATTGAAGTTATTTTAATTTTGAAGATTTCCTACAGTAAAAAATATCGCTATCAAATCTTGCTTGGTTGTCATAATTTTTTTCAAGCATTTGACTGTGTCTTACCACCTCGCATTGTCTACTGTTGTAAATCAATATTTTTTAAGATAGATTATTCTGATACTTAACAATAACACAATTAAACTAAATTACTATAGCTGTAAAAAATTATACTAAAATATTTACTAACCATCGACTATGCACAGACAGAAGACCTACTTATTGTCGGCAAATAGAACTGCTAACATGTTATTTTACTTTTATTTGCTGATGTCTCAAGTACAGATATTTTATATCTAGTTCAGACACAGATGTTCAATATCTGAACATTGTATAAAGTGTATTATATTGTGTATCAGCTTAACAAATTGTCTACAAATAAATTATTATTTACCTAAGTTTTAATTTAGTTTTTACGTTATACTCATTGTTAACTAACTACATATATTAAGGGCTGATTTTTCCAACGCCAGATAATTTTATCGGAGGAATAATTTTGAATTTTTGGCAGTTCTTCCATACAAGAACTGTGAGACGTCAATTTTACTCCGCGAATAAAAATTATCTCTTGATTGAAAAATCAGCCCTAAGTATTTATACACTTTCTAGCTTGAAGCACAGGTGCAACCTAGTTCAGGCAAATTAGCAACCCCTTTTTATAAATAAACGATCTATTATTATTATTAATTAACTTACTATAGGGAGGAGGAAGTTTGAAAGTGGCGCCAGTGACAGAAAAGTTGAAAGGAAAGTCGTTTGGCTTGGTATGGTCATGTGATGAACGGGACAAAACGCATGTGACTAAAAGAGTGATGAATATACATGTTGGTGGATGGAGAGGGAGAGGAAGGCCGAAGAAAATATGGATGGATTGTGTGAGGAATGATATGAAAGAGAAGGGAGTGAATGATAGCGTGACGGTTGACAGAGGAGAATGGAAGAAGAAAACGTGTTGCACCGACCACAAGTAACATGGGATAAGGGCAGAAAGATGATGATGATGATTAATTAACTTACTATATTTTCGAGGTGTACTAAATTTTGAATATGTAGCAGTGTAGACCACCAGTTTTGCCGACACCTTTCGGTATGGTTGATAACTGTAAGCCAGTGAGGTCCATCAGTCATGCGGTTGAAGTAAGACGCTTGAAGGAGTACAGCCACAGCCATCAGTGGTGTCACTCGCATGAAACGACTCAAGTAGAACCAGTGAAGGTTCTTGAGAAACGTCACTGAAAAGGAAAATTATCATGTGATTACAAATCGAAATATTTTTTACTTAGATTCAGCTTATCTAAAGTATTGAATAAAAATATTATAATCATAAGATTTAATTGACGTATGAATATTTTATCTTCTGTCTTTAATTTTGAATTCTTGGGGGTATTTATAAATATGATAATGCATCTGTGATCCAGTGATAATGTTACGTTTTTCGTATAGGTAACCCATCCATCATAATAAAAATCCATTGATTGATTACCTCGATAATTATATTTTAATATTTTGCAATGAGGACTACAGTTAGTCTTATTAAAGACTAATTATAGATACGTCGAGAGCAGTGGTGGCCCGGTGGTAACTGCCACGACTTATGATTAGTGGGTCGTAGGTTCAAACTCATACAGGCGCTTTACTTTGTGTAAATTATTTCATCATCACTGTTCTTCAAACGGTGAAGGAAAACATCGTGAGGAAACCGGCCTGCCTGCCTGCCTGCCGGAAAAAAAATCAGTTGATCCATATATTATGTCGAGTTATGCGAACATAAATCTATGGATCAACTGATTTTTTTTTCACGTTTTCAGGGTTGGTCCCGTAGTAAAAGTTGTTCATAATGAGTACAGTGACCCCTTTTAAGGATTAAAACGATCAAAATTTAACGGTGTATTATGTAAATGATTTTATGATTATACGAATTGCGCAATTGAATCGATATCGCGTATTTAATATTTTGTAACCTCGTATATGGATTTATTAATTGACACAATAGGTCAAATTCATCAATCATTCCGTTATTTGATGAATCCTAAGAGATCGCTTGATTTCGCGCCATTTGATTTTTCTTTAACATCGTTCTGTCCACATGGAAGACTTAAAATATAACGTTATTTACGAATACGATGGAAACCATGGCACCATCGCTGTAGAAACAGCTCGAAGGATTCATGGTACGAGTATGTACATACTCGTATAGGGAAGCTACTGTAGAAGAAAACACGGTACTTTTTCGTTCTGGAACCGTCCGTGGACGGCCGGAGACCCTTGTTGACAATAAAAAATGTCATCGTGGAAGCGGATCCATCGCAAACCACGTTGAATATTTTAATTCTAACTTCATCATCATTTCTACCAAACGACATCCACTGCCCTACTGCACACTGGTGGCTTGTGACCATACGTCACCTCCAAGCGACCTGTCCGTCACGTCGGTCACAACGACCGATGCATCTAACTTACTTTGATTCATTTTCGCTGCGGTCGTATACACCAGTAATACTCCAGCTATCGTGAAGAACGTGTCTACCGTCATGGTGGCCGCAGTTATCCATAAAGCTTTGGCAGAAAACATCCACTGAAAGACGCACAATAATTTTATTAATCTCAGAGATTATCCTTTTTTAATTGATATTGTAATTTGAATGAAATGATATATATAACACAATATATAATACACCATATATAACAGCTGCAGTAGATAAATCAACTCAGCCTACCGCAGTCTACTAGCGGACATAGGATTAAGGCTGATTTCCCACCAGAGATGTGCTATGCAGCTATGCTGCGAGGATGTGAAAGCTAAGCTACGAAACTATGCGACCGTTTCCACTAATACTAAGCTGTGTAGCGGAGCGAGTAAGATGTGCTATGAAGATGCGCCGCCGCGAGGTAGCTGTGCGGAGAAGATGCGCAGCTCGAGCTATGCGATGCATCAACAGTAGGGAAGGCACGGGGAGTACTCTACTCTGCACATAGCTACACCACTCGCGCATCCATAGCTCCCATCCATAGCACGTATCCTTCCGTATAAAAACATAGCTTAGTTGAACCCGTTTCCACCAGTGCTATGCTTTGTGGATCAATGAATATGATTGGTGGATAACAAACGCATCCATAGCAACGTAGCATAGCACATCTCTGGTGGAAAAGCAGCATTAATGGCGATAGTTAAAGTGGATTCAAGATAAGTTTAATTCTGGGTCTCTTTTAATGCTAATTATCACACATTTTCATAAATCCTTGTTAATCTTGGGTAATTGCTGTTCTGTGGTAATTTTCAACAGAGGTATGAATCTTATAAGCTACATCAAGTCGAAGACACGACGAATATATATAGTATAGTGACGTATAGACGTATACGTAGTAGACAAATAGTGAGAAAAATAATTGAACACACAATAATTGATTCGGCACGGTTGACGCAGTGGTTAAGCGATTGACTGATGCGCTGCGTGACGCGGGTTCGATTCCCGCACGGAACAAATATTTGTATGACCTACAAGTAGTTGTTCCGGGTCTGGCTGTTTGTGTATGTGAGTTTAAATGTTTGTAAATGCACCCACGATACAGGAGAAATTCCTAGTGTGGAACAACGTTTTTGTTAATAAAAAAAAAAAAAAATAACCTACCGTGCCCGAATCAACAGGGTTTGCTATAAACAGTTCCGTACTGAACGAATGTCCAACTATAACCCATATCATAGCGAGGGTCCTGATTCCATCAAGACATTGTAAGTTTCCACCACCAGAGCTGAATGTTGTGAGTCGTTGTCCGTTTGTGTAAACAGAAAACGATCGACACAGTATACTCATTTGCTTGACATCTGTAAATAATAATAAAGTTACAGATCCTAATAGAATAGTGGAAACCGGTAATAACAATAACGATGAAAATCATGTTAGTATCAAGCCTATCATGGTTGAAAGTGCACATAATCATCTCTTAAATACAAAACCAGAAATTCTATCATTTGTTTAAAATACTGACGACATACTTTTCACTTACCTTTCTTAAATAGGAATCGATAACAAAGATCGTAGCTAGTGCTAACTAAAGTCACAAATACAAGCACCGAAAATATTGCACTGAAATAAAACAGAAAAAGTTAGAACATTAAATTTAATTTCACCTTCATATTGTAATTTTGAAGGAAACACATAAACGATTTAACTTTACTTTAACAATTTATTATCTTATTAAAACATAAAGACGAAAGGTTGATCGAAAGGAAATATTCGACGCTACAAATTCCTGCAGTACAGCTTCTGACGAAATATTTTTGGTTAAAATCTTCTCTCTGTATTTCCGTTAATTGATGAGATTATATGTATTGTCAGCGCACGTCAGCTAATACGATTACAATAACCAGATAAGATAAAAAATATTCCATTCAATTAAACAACTGATTGCTACTTACACTGCGGTATAATCAGCGGGGGCCCACGGCTTATCACCAGTAAGTCGGCAATAGTCTTCTCTGTATTGAAAGCCTACTGCGGAGACGTTGAAAAATAAAGAAGTAATTGCTTGGTGGGTAGTGCATGGCTTTGGTACGCAAACACCTAGCCTGAACACCATGCTCGTGAGAGGATTGTTCGGTATTGACCTGAAAGGATGAATGGCTTTAGACGGATTGCTTAAATTTTAAAATAGTCTGACTATGTATGCTCTTAAAATAGTCTAACTATGTATGCTTCAACAAATCTTAAAGTAGTCAACTATGTATGCATCAACAAATCTTAAAATAGTCTAACTATGTATGCTTCAACATTTGACCTGCCATACGGCCGGCAGCAGCGGAAGTATTTTTTTAATATAATGTACGAAAAGTGGTCTTGGAAGAACTGTTTAGAATTTGCCATCTAACTGTTTTGCTTTCACCGTAGTGTTGCACAACAACACTCGGCTTTCCATCTTTTATTACATCTCATTTTGCATGTTGATACTAGAGACATATTTCGTGTGGGCAATGTTTTAAAAACAACTTACCTCGTATCATGTTTAAAACCATCAAAGTTGCCACTCAAGGCTAGTAATTCTGCACGTGCTTGATGATATTCTGCAATCTTAGTAATGGTTACATTGTCTAAACGTAAGGAGCTTAGATCGAACTGCGTCCCTTGTATATCTTGAGGGCGAGGGATCTCAAACGTCTGGTTGAATGGCACAAGGATTGAGCAGTATTTGCCTTCAATGTGCATGCCTCCCAATTGATGATTGATGTCCAGGCATTGGTGGTAGTTGCCCAGATCTACTGAGTTGCCCGTTAGTATACCTCTAGGTGTTCTTAAACCGGAATCCGTAACTGTAAACAGTTTATTTATTTTGTTTAAAATAATATTTAGGTACCTAGTAATCAGAACGATAAGTCGTCGTTGGAATCTAGGCTGACAGTATAAATCTAGGCTATATTCAGATCACCTGCATTCCTCGAAGGGATTTGCAAAGGTGTATCTGTCGCAGATGGATTGTTGAATCCGCTGTTTTACACAACTGCTAGCTATTTTACACAACTGCTAGCTGTTTTACAAAACAGTTCCGTTATCTGAATATAGAAATTTAAGTATCCTTAATTTTTCCAGTTTTGTATAATTCCTTGTAAACCGTTTAATCACAGATCTAAATTCGCTAATTAAATGAATTGATTGTTCTTTGGATAGTAAGTATTTGGTCTTTCGATTTGATAAACGTTTAGGTACTTATTATACTGCCTATCTGTGTAGGTATTAATGGACCTTATGACAGAAGGTCCATTATTAGAATTAGTTGGATGCAGTGGACAGTAGAAAAAAATGAAGCCTAAAAAAATGACTTATATTAGGGGATTTCTAATAAGCATTTTTGTTGCATCCTATCTTTCTAGCTTGGCGGGCCGTGGTGTGCTTCTACAGGTGCAGAAAACCTCAAGCGGCGTTAAATATATCCCTTATTGGAACCTTATTAGAAGTAATGTTTGCCCTATTTGGGGTTAAAACTCTTGGGCCATGGAGTCCGAGTACGCATTTGGCAGCTATGCGGATTAAATTTTGATGCCCAATGATCTATTCGCCCCTTTTTTTTCTAATACTTGTGCATAATTGTAGATTATTCTATTATTTTAAGACTTTTGCGTAAATAAAGATACTTGATATTTAAAAAAAACCCGAGGGAATTACAAAAAAAAAGTAAAAAAAAAACAATGGTACTCGTAACTTTTTACTTACATTGCAGCAATAACATTGGGTTTCCTCTTATAAATCGCACTTGACGCTCACACTCTTTCGCATCTAAAGCATTATCTAATAAACTTGTGTCAACTGCTCCATATTTTCTTCCCATTTCATTGGAACAATACACTGAAGTACATGTTCCTAAGAATATAATTAAAAACGCTTTATAAGCCATATTTAAATTAGAAGCTTTAGCACTTTCAGATCTTTAAATAAAATGTGGTGCCACAGCCGGCATCTGCTGCGCGGAGCAGACAAGTAACAACAACAAAATAAGAAGATTTCAAATTTTAATATTAATTTGTTAATCATTATCTAATCGTATAACTTTGATTAATTAGCTTATTTGACCAAGTAACGGAATTTCCTGTGTATCTATCAAGGTTATTGAAATTACGAACGAGATTGGTAAGTACAAGATTAAAATACAGGTGTTTGTTTGTTGTCATGTTCTGTCTGTAGAAGTTCGTAATCAACCAGTTTACTACTGGGTCTGTCAGAAGAGAGATCCAAAAGAAAGAGGAAGCCAAGAGGGAATTCTCGGCTTCGTCGTTCGTTGGGGCGGCTTCTAGTCTAACCGGATGCAGCTGAATACCAGGTTATACGGTCGTCGTGTGTCTCGATGAACCAATATTGCACAAAATCGTATTTGAATTCCCCTTTCAACCTCGGGTTTTCTCTAAAATTTTAGATTGTTAGCGTTATTTCTGAATCTTTGTGACGTACAGCATGCTTGAACCGAATGTTTAATAACTATCCTTTAAGAAATTTTAATTGGATTGATACTAATCTGAAAACTAAAAAAAGCCAAAAGGAAAACTGCCCAAAAGCTTGGCAGCAATGCCACGTTGAATGGCAATGACCGAAAAATAGATCTACCCTCTGATAAAATAAAACTCAATGCGTACTCGAACTTCATGGCCCAAGGCCTCCATGGCCCCTCCCTTGCCTGGGAAAGCACGCTAAGCCGCTGATCCTGGTTTTCATTTGTAGATCTTTCGACAGTCGTTACGGGGTAGTAAGACGTTTGGGCGACTTTTGGTTCTTACCCAGTAACTGGTTGCTCCATGTACAATACTGATATTCAGCTGTGTCCGGTTAGACTACAAGCCGACCTCAACATGGTTGGGATAAGGCTGGGCGGACAACCTGACACCTACGGACTAAACATTTGTAAAAAACGAAAGAAAATGTGAATTTATCGGGCTGCCATGGCATTTTCGCCTTAATATCCCTTACTTAGATTATTATCTATATATACTTATAATAAATCTGTAGAAGTGAAAATTCTGTACATTGAAAATATCAAAAAAATAAATGGCAGGGGGTGTTACTAGACCGACACCGAACCCAAAAATGTGATTAAAAAAATTTTTGTCTGTCTGTCTGTCTGTCTGTCTGTCGGTCTGTCTGTCTGTCTGTCTGTCTGTCTGTCTGTCTGTTTGTTCAGGCATCACGCAAAAACTACCGGTTCGATTACGATGAAACTTGGTATAATTATTCTTTAATATCCTGGGCACCACACTGGGTACTTTTTATCCCGGAAAAGTATATACAATAAAAAACAAACTTAATTTTGCAGTTCGATCCCTAGATCCGATTACTGTACCAACCGCAAATAATAAGTTTGTCGTAGGTTAGGTCACACGCAGTGGAGTTCATTTTTATTCCTTTTACTTTTTAGAGTTATTTAGGTTTATTTTTATATAAGTCGTAGGTATAGATTTTAATTTTAAAGTATAGGTAGTATATTTGATAGTGTACGTAGTGACCGTAGGTTATTTTATAATACTGTTAGGTAGGATAGTCATTCGTATAGATATTAGTTTTTAGAGATTTTGCTTATTTATTGAGTTTAGATTGAGGGGCCCGTGGCTAAATAATAACAGCCGCACAGGTCGATCGGTCAGGTTAAGCTACGCTTGCCGCGGTCGGTCTGTGGATGGGTGACCATCTTTACATACCGAGACACCTCCTTGCCTTGGAAAGCACGTTAAGCCGTTGGTCCCGGCTGTCATTCGTGGATCTTTGACAGTCGTTACGGGTAGTTAGAAGCCCGAAAGTCTGACAACCAGTCGTACCAAGGGTATCGTATTACCCAATAACTGGGTTGTGGAGGTCAGATAGGCAGTCGCTCCATGTAAAATACTGGTATTCAGCTGCATCCGGTTAGACTGGAAGCCGGCCCTGAACATAGTTGGGAAAAGGCTAGGCAGATGATGATTGAGTTTAGATTAGTTATCGTCATAAATAGGTTTATTTAGGTAGGTAGGTATTTTATTTTCTGTTATTGAGTTTATTTATTTTTTTAATTAGGTAGGTACTTAGGTAAAGATATCATATAGGTACCCTCTTAATCACCACAAAGGGCCCGCGAGATAGATGGCATCCTGGTGCACATACATTTTATCCTGTTAGCACGTTCCCGTGGGATAATTTCCGACATCCACGCGGGCGAAGCCGCGGGCAGAAGCTAGTAGGGAATAGGTACCTAAATATCTATCGAGTCGGAAGAGCAGATGCTTATTATCACAAGTCCAGCACTTTTTTTTATCTGCGAATTTAAATCTGTGATTAAATGCGACAAGGGACTTACAAGTAAAACAAAACGTGCAAAATTTGAGGACATTTTCTACTACTGAGAAATTCCTGTTGTAAACATCCAATAATACTTCGCCCGACCTGGGAATTAAACACAAGACCTCATGCTCAGCAGTAGCGCTTGCGACCACTAGACCAACGAGTCAGTCCATAATCCATAGTCCATACTTAGTTTATAATCCATAGTCCATACTTAGTTTATAATCCATAGTCCATACTTAGTTTATAATCCATAGTCCATACTTAGTTTATAATCCATAGTCCATAATCTTATAAACTAACGGAAATACAGAGAGAGGACTTTAACCAAAAGTATGTCGTCAGAAGCGTGTGGAATTTGTAACGTCCAAAATTTTTCTCATCAGCCGTCGATTTTGAGTCTTTATGTTTAAGAAGATAAGAAATATTTTAACGTTTTATTTCAGTGCTATGTTTTCGGTGGAAAAGATGAGTTGGACTCCTTTCATAAAGATTGGTTCGTGGCAGCTCAGAGAGGTGGAAGGAGAGTTAAGGTTTTCGGTGCTCGGCTTTGTAACATTACTTAATTAAAGTGACGATCTATGTTATACATTCATATTTAATAAAGGTGAGTGAAAAGTCGTCAATAATACCTTAAATAGGAGTAAAAAAATCTGGATATACATATGTTCGTAATAAACCGCTTACTTTACGGCTAACTCAAATAATATGATAAAGCGAGCCGAATAAAAGCCGAATATGTGTGGTAATTGCTTCGGGTCGGCTTGGTTTTTCAACGAATACTGCAAAATCAAGAATCAAAAGTCATTTATTCAAATTAGGCTGAGAATCAGCACTTTTCGAACGTCAAAATTACAAAAGACAGTCCCCCAAAAACGCCCGCCCTTCACCACTTCCTAGTGCTATCGCTGGGAAGAAGAAGTGGCGCAACAAACTCCCCAGCAGCACAGCTGTCTGTTCAGTTAGAAAATAATTGATACTTGATTGTATACAATACTGCTAAATTAAATATGCCCGAACATATATGTAGACATCCTTAGTAGGTAGCTAATGGCGCCGATTCCCTTGTTCACAAACTAAACTAATTTTAAGGTCAGTGCATCTTTTTCTTTCTATTTCATTAAAAAAAGGACAGAAGATATAAATATTAGTTTAGTCCTGTCAAATTAGCCAGCGCCTGACGTAAATTGACCTATTTTAAGTAGCCAATGTTTTAATCACGTCTAAACTTGTCTATGCGTTATCTTAATTTGACCAGACTAAAGTAATATTTATCTTTTGTCCTTTTGTTAATGAAATAGAAAGATAAAGATGCACTGAACTTAAATTTAGTTTAGATTGTGAACAAGGGAATCAGCAGTGCCAGTGTAAGTTTTAAGAGGGTAGCCAGTAAGTAGTGTAAAAACCTTTAACCTTTCAAATTAACTGAAAGGAGCATTTAGTTTTAATTGAGAACGAAAATATGTAGGTGAGGTTATTTAGTGGAAAAGCAAATTGGACGTAGGTACCCACAGGTACAACTGGTTGATAAAGTTTCCGGTGCGTGTTTTTATTTTATTTGACTCGTCAAACATACCGCAACCTTTTGGGTTCGGGTGGCTTCATTTTCATCTGGTAAGAATTCATAACGTTTAATCATCATGAATAAATTCAATAGACGCGCGGGCTCGCGAAATATTGAAGGAGCACCGTGACACGGCAGACTAGTAAAAAAAACCGGCCAAGTGCGAGTCGGACTCGCCCATGAAGGGTTCCGTTACGTTACGATTTATGACGTATTAAAAAAAAACTACTCACTAGATCTCGTTCAAACCAATTTTCGGTGGAAGTTTATATGGTAATGTACATCATATATTTTTTTTAGTTTTAACATTCTCTTATTTTAGAAGTTACAGGGGGGGGGGGGGGACACACATTTTACCACTTTGGAAGTGTCTCTCGCGCAAACTATTCAGTTTAGAAAAAAATGATATTAGAAATCTCAATATCATTTTTGAAGACCTATCCATAGATATCCCAAACGGATGGGATTGATGAAAAAAAAAATTTTGAGTTTCAGTTCTAAGTATGGGGACCCCCAAAATTTATTGTTTTTTTTCTATTTTTGTGTGAAAATCTTCATGCGGTTCACAGAATACATCTACTTACCAAGTTTCAACAGTATAGCTCTTATAGTTTCGGAAAAAAGCGGCTGTGACATACGGACGGACAGACAGACAGACAGACAGACATGACGAATCCATAAGGGTTCCGTTGCCATTTGGCTACGGAACCCTAAAAACCGGCCAAGTGCGAGTCGGACTCACGCACGAAGGGTTCCGTACATTATCTATAAAAATCACGTCTGTTGTATGGGAGCCCCCCTTAAAAATAAAAATTAAAATAAAATAAATTTTAGTTTTATTATTTATTATTAAAGTAAAAATTCAACTGAGTATTTTGTGAATATTTCAAGTGCCTACCTGTTGCCATTATTGATATCGAGCAAAAAAGGGCAAAAACATCGCGTTGGTTGTATGGGAGCCCCCCTTAAATATTTATTTTATTTTGTTTTTAGTATTTGTTGTTATAGCGGCTACAGAAATACATAACTTGTGAAAATTTCAACTGTCCAATTCATATTTGAGTTGATTGAATGAAAGGTAAATTGCGGTTTACGATTTATGACGTATTAAAAAAAACTACTTACTAGATCTCGTTCAAACTTATTTTCGGTGGAAGTTTACATGGTAATGTACACATTTTTTTTTTAATTTTATTATTCTCTTATTTTAGAAGTTACAGGACACACACACACACACACATATTTTACCACTTTGGAAGTGTCTCTCGCGCAAACTATTCAGTTTAGAAAAAAAATATATTAGGAACCTCAATATCATTTTTGAAGACCTATCCATAAATACCCCACACGAAGGGTTTGATGAAAAAAAAAAATTAAGTTTCAGTTCTAAGTATGGGGAACCCCAAAATTTATTGTTTTTTTTTTTATTTTTGTGTGAAAATCTTAATGCGGTTCACAGAATACATCTACTTACCAATTTTTAACAGTATAGCTCTTATAGTTTCGGAAAAAAGTGGCTGTGACATACGGACGGACAGACAGACAGAGAGACATGACGAATCCATAAGGGTTCCGTGCCATTTGGCTACGGAACCCTAAAAATCATAATGCATACTAATTTACGAGCTCTCGTGCCCGCAAAAAACATTTGTAATCATCGGTCGGCTGAGATTCGAGGATTTGGCGACTGGGATTCAAGTATTTGATACTAAAAGTTGTAAAAAAAATAAGGAAATATCAGTTAATCCCTTATCATAGGTAGTTGAATTAGTCAATAAAAACGTTCAAACATTAGAAACGAGAATTTAAAATCGTAATGTGGCATTAGAGCTGAAGTGGAAAAATATCAACTAACTTTTGAAGGGCACTGTACATAATAATTATAAAATAATGAGACTCAGAGTTTTAATAGTAGGTACCAAGATTAGAGCATGCCATAACTATAATATTATGATAGATAGTATTTCGCCATAATAATTAACAATTACGTAATCAGCATGCAAATTAATCGAATTAAGGTGGATGCTCCACGGTAGCCCGCGAAATTCAAATTTTCTTAAGTTTTTTGCAATTTGCTGGTCAGTACTAAGTTGAACGTTGATTAAAATATGATTCGCGGCCGTAACAAATATATATTTACAGAATTATAATCATTAGAATCAGTAATACAACTTGTTAAGTTAGCATATCCCTAAAATGTCAAGATTTCATGAAATAGACATGCAGTAGGATTACTTGATCTTAGAGAGTTGTGTTGATGACTTTAATGATTACTAGAAAACGAAATACAGCTATGAGATCTCAATACCAGAATCTATTATGCACGGGCGCATTTAAAACTAGCTTATTAAAAAGAAATGTGATTTGTATGGCTCCTGTAATCTTTAATAAAATACCTAACCAACTTAAAAAGTTACCGTTGCAAAAATTTAAAAAGCTTTTCACAGAAATACTTGTAGATGAATGTTATTATTCTGTGCAGGATTTCTTGAATGATAATTTTTTGTAATATCTTTATTATCTACTACTTTGTATTACATTTGCATGCTTTATTAAGGCAGAATGTACACGGATCCTATTATATAATTTAACAACTTATTTTTATGTACCTACATTCTAAGCAAATAAAGACCTATTCTATTCTATTATTCAAGCGAGCGGCCTATTGTTAGCATGATGACAAAAAACTAAAGGGTTGTTTTAATTTTGTCATGTGTTGTTTTAATGGGTGTTATTTACCTAAAATAAATGAATTTATTATTATTATTTAATACAGCCATCATTATCATCTGTTGAGCCTTTTCCAAACTATGTTGGGGTCGGCTTGCAGTCTAACCGGCCACAACCCAGTTACTGGGTGACACGATACCTCATGGTAAGACTGGTTTTCAGACTTTCGGACTTTTCTACCCGTAACGACTGTCAAAGGTCTACATAACGATTGACCAGCCACAAAAACAAACCTTATAAACCAACCCATTCATTAAAAGTAATTCAAAGTTACGTTTTTCTGTTATTCCATAAAGCCCCCTAACAAAATCCCTAACAAACAACGTTTACTTATTTACAAGACCAATGTAAACAAGAATTCTTAATGGCAAACAAAAGAACGTCTAAATTGAACGAAAATATTTAACAACCCTCCCCAAATTGTGATTTAAAACGTAAAGACTTTCGCTCGCGAGCGTACTTGCGTGTTTTTACTTTACTTCCTGTTCATTAGAAATAGGGCAACAGTAGTAATGGAAAATTAATTATTGCAATGGACATTTTTCTCTGTAATTTGAACTACCTACTTAGCTAAATGGAAATTCGTCAAGCTAATTTCCTTGAGTAAGTTAATGGAGCTAATCAGGAATATAAGAGTTTCAATTAAAAATGTAAATGGGATTTCCATGTTTAGATACCTTTTTTCAAGCCAATTTTTTATGATTGAAAATACTTGTTGTTACTGAGTAAGGTAAAAATATTTTTTCTGATTTAATAGCGATATTTTTATCTCTGTATTTTTGCTACTAGTCGTTGATTCCAGCACTCTTTTGTAGATCTTTGACAGACGTTACAGGTAGTCAGAAGCTCGAAAGTCTGACAGCCAGTATTACCAAGATGTATTGTGTTGCCCAGTAACTGGGTTGTAGAAGTCAGGTAGGCAGTCGCTCCATGTCAAATACTGGTATAAAGCTGCATCCGGGTAGAGTAGTAGACTGTTAGTCTTTCTTTTTTTTTTTTAATAAACGTTGCCCCACTCTAGGAATTACTCCTGTATCGTGGGTGCGTTTACAAACATTTAAAGTCACATACACAAACAGCCAGACCCGGGACAACTACCTGTAGGCAATATAAATATTTGTTCCGTGCGGAAATCGAACCCATGGTTACAGTTTGCGCGTCGATATCCCTGCCACTCTGTATAATTATATAAATGGTACACCACGTATGTGTTTCCTTCTCCCTCAATCCATCCAAAGGTGGTCTTTAAAATATAGCTTTTAGCGATAAGACCATCGATTATAATATTTTTTCATAAAAATTACAATTTAATTTTTATGCTGTAGGTACATAATAAAGAATATTGATTTTGATTTTTGGTACTAAAAGTAAAGAAAAGCATGTTAGTTTTAACGAATAGAATTATATTATCGTAGTCAGTGAGTCGTGAAGATTCATCTTACATAATTAAAACAGAAACAATACATTATTTATACATTGAAATTAATCATTTCAGTTGCGACATGTAACGTATGTTAATTGACGTTTAATATTCATTAGATTACCGAGTAAATATCCATCAGAATTTCATGAAAGCGAGTGCTACGTATTACATGTTATATGATTTGCATTGAGAAGAATTTAACGTAGTGATGATATGGGTATTAAAGCTATGGATTCCTGAGACTGCAGTTGCAGCTACATAGCGGATACACTAGCATCTGTCCACTAGGTTAACCGTTTTCTGACAGATGGAACTAGTGATTGCTGCAACGTAACATTTCGATTATATACATTATAATGTCTGTAAGAAGTCGTAAATAAGGTAATTCAATATGACAAAAAGCAAAGATATAAAGTTAACTTTTACGTAATCCGGCATAGTTACGTACTAGGCAGCTGTCAAAAATGATTTTTTGCATACAAATTCAATTCGCTTTTGACATTTCTTTTTTTTAGAATATAAAGTAACGTTAAGTCTGGCGTATTTGGACCAAACAAATTAGTGTCTACCTATTGACATCAAGGTTAAGCAAAGGACAATGCCCATGGATGTATGGAATCTCGTACCATGCTGCATCAAAGTTAAACTTTGGTTTTTATAAACCACACTCATCATATTAACTCCTACAAAAGTTATTTTTGTAAACAAAACCCTATCGGAGATTTTCAAAAAAATCGAAATAACCTAAACACTAGGTACTTGATTTTGTTTGACATGTGTCATAAGCGAACGGCCATTCTTGCTCTAAATAAAATGATAGTCGTTTAAGTAAAAATTCTATTGTATTATATTCCACTTCTTTTTAATTAATGTAGAATCGGAAAAGTATAATCTTTTAAAATGTTTTTTGAAAGACGTGATCATGACACTTTTAAAATTCAAGGTTATATTAATCATATCATTGAAAGCGGGACGTCATGTAAAGGGAATAATACAATATCAACACTTGTTTACGTTAAATTAAATTCCCTGTCAAAAACCAAATACCCGACGCGTGATTTCGTAAAACATTATGAAAATGATTACTATAATATTTTGATCTTGATGCATGAGAGTGGTACGACTTTTGGTCATTTTCCTTTACATAATAAATACATTAGTTTATTTACATAATTAAAACGATTCTACACGTGTTGCCACTCTTGGTCTAAGTTCTTTACAAAGACGCGAGC
This sequence comes from Apamea anceps, assembly GCA_951799955.1. Lineage (NCBI taxonomy): Eukaryota > Metazoa > Arthropoda > Insecta > Lepidoptera > Noctuidae > Apamea > Apamea anceps. The sequence continues at coordinate 16,616,837 of OX637506.1, forward strand.
GCGGTACCGCGTCGAACTCAATATTACAGGTACCTAGGTTCTTTAAAGACCTTAGACATTAAACTAATAATGATTCTCATATGGCCTGACCAAGATTATGTCATCATCTACCTAGCCTTTTAGCAACTATGTTGGGGTCGGCTTCCAGTCTAACCGGATGACTGTCTATCTGACCACCGCATCCCAGTTACTGGGTAATACGATACTCTTTGGTAAGACTGGTTGACTTTCACTGGCAGACTTTCGGGCTTCTGACTACCCATAACGATTGTCAAAGATCCATGAATGACAGCCGGGACCAACCCCTTACCGTGCTTTCCGAGGCACGGAGGGGCCTCGGTATATAAAGATGGTCACCCATCCACAGACCAACCGCGGCAAGCGTAGCTTAATCTGATTGATCGACCTGTGCCGCTGTTATTATTTAGCCACGGGCTCCTCCGGGTTCCCCTGACCAAGATTATGTCTGGACTTTAAAAGAGACTGTGACCTCCGAGTCTGTTTCGGTTTTTCAAACTATAAGTTAATTAAGAAGTACGCTCTTCATCAAAGATCTGCCCACTGCCGGTTTAGACTGCGTGACTCCAGTTTCAGTTGGAAGACGGATCTTCCAAGGTGGCCGGTATGTTGCGTCAAGCAACGCCATCTATTGGATAAAAAAGCTCGCCAGCGATCGTTCTAAGAGTGATCCGCCGAGCACTTTTAGAACGTCAAAATTACATAAGACAGTTCCCCAAAAACAACAACAAAGAACGAAATGGCGCAACAAACTCCCCAGCTGTACAGCTGTCTGTTCAGTTAGAAAATAGTTGATTGTATACAATATAGGTATGTTAAGTAATTAACCTTACAAGACACAGAACATTAAATTAAATTATTTGCCATGTGTCAACTAGCCACGCCAATATACCAACAAATATAATAAAAACTATACGTAATCAAGCCAAAAAAAATTAATTAAAATTAAAATGTAAATAAAAACTTACTACCTAAATAAATGCCTCCAGGCATAAAGGGCATGACAGCTTACATTTATTTGTGCATTGCTGGGTTCTGCTCACACAGCTGTCACTTGAAGGCACAAATGATAAACGTACGTGACTTTCAAAAACATTGTAAAAACCAACATTAAACAGTATATTGTTGTATTTCAACCATTATTGAAGAAGCCTGCCTGCCCCCTGTCTTCATTGCCAAAACACTATCCCTTTTGTAACCGTAACACCAAAATTTTAGGTTAAACACTTCCAGAAAAAGAGCTTCGAATTCGCAGAAATAAAATACAAATCTTATTTTCCTTAAGTAAGGTTTTCTCAAGAAAATAAGAGAGGCTTATGTGTTTATGGTACCGAGAAATACGAACTGTGTAGCTAAAAGTGTAAATGTTATTTATTGAATAGAATAGGCACTATTTACATGATGAAATAAAATATGGGACACAATTTGTATAAAAAAAATATCTGTTGTATAATCGTTAATCTTAACAGATCCCGCAGTTGTGGGCATACTACCTATCTACATCAGCAGTGCTGAGCGGTATATCGTCAGGGTTTGGAGTTCCCATGTTAATGGGATAAACAAGATGGTATAAACAGTTACAGGGTTTTATTACAATACACAGAAATACACTATACAAAAGACACAATAATGGGTAAATATTAAAAACAGTTAATCGAACAAACCCTGGAGGGTGACAGTTTGTATAGCGGCCAAGCCACCCAACACAAAGTGTATCTATTCGCTATTTAGCATGCCAAAACAGCTATGTAAATATACAGCAGCGCTGTACCAGGTAAACCGACAGTTTTGTCGGGAGCAGGTGCTCTGTATTTAGTCGAATCCGAAGACCGACTGACTAGCAATTTTTTTTTTATAATTGGCATCTCTTAGTTTTACTAGAGAGGTCGTGACTAATTAACCGGACTATAAAAGCAAAATGAGTGTACGCTCTTTTATAGGATGATGCCACCTTGCAATCCTTCCACGACAACTCTGTCCGATGACGCACGTCACGTGTTTACTTGATACAAAATACTAAAATATGCTAAATTTAATAAGACACATTATAAAGTAGGTAATCAAATAATACAAGAATAATTGTCATAAATAAACAATGGTGATTTCACAAAGTAAATCATTTTAAAAACAAAGTTACATGTTATCCGTTGTTTTGAATAAAACCAACGGGTACAATTTATCGAAATAAGTTGCCAGAAATCAATTAGGGCGTACACCGAGTACCTACTCAATAAATTATGTTTTGATTTATTAGACAATAATTGATAGTAAAAATCACTTAAATTAATAATAAACACAAATCATACCAAATTCTGTTGACTACCCACAATTGTAATTGACAACCAACTCCGATATAATTACGATTTTAACTTGTGAGCAAATACATGAAAATTCTCATTGCGACTCATAATTTTAAATCCTGCAAAAATATATTATCATTTTGATTTTAAATACCACACAATTATTAAGTTCCGTTCGGGAGCTCTCACGCTAGCAACCCTACTCGTAGATCAGGGTTGCCACAAGCACGTCCCGTCGTCCTGTAGGGCTGTACAAGTAATTACCGCGGCCCGACCTGACTGATGATGATGGCACTTGGAACACTCTGCTGCCTCAGATAAACAACTGTGTGTAGTGAACTGTAGTCTTTTTTGTACGAAAAAAATATGCTGAGTTTAATTTAGTTTGGCTCGGAATTTTAGGAAAGGTTTTTTCGGATTTATGTTAATAAGAATCTAGCGAGTGATGACCCTGCGGCTAATAGCGTTAGGAATGGGATTTTTTTTTATCGTAATATCCGATACTTGATATTTTACAACGTGATTTTGATTATTAAACAAGCTTTCGTATTTATGTGAATTTGTTATCGAAATTGTAAATAAGCCAGTGGTCGTAAAGTTGGTATTTCAGTTTACATGTGACATAAACTTGGGATGTAATTGTGAAACATAATTATATTTAGTCATTAAAGTCTATATGAGCGAATCTTACTGCTGCACGTTATTAAACCTCCGGATCATTGTGATTTGGGGTCACATATATAAATGCAAAGCGTAGATATATGTGGGTAAATTCACGCGGAAAATTACTGTTTTGGAGTGCTAATTCAGTTTTAATGCATTATAACTCAACATAACATAACATTACGCCTGTAATTCCTGAAGATATAGGCAGAGGTATATTTATATTAATACACCCACATTTCACCAGTTATGTTTAAATCCCTTGCAAAAGGGGGCAATCCTATTTCCATCCACCGAGCACAAATCTAGACACCGGGCTGCTACTGAGAAATTACTGATGGAAAAATTTTGCCCGACCTGGGAATCGAACCCGGGACTTCATGCTCAGCAGTAGCGTTTGCGATCACTAGACCAACATTATCCAGGTCATCATCATCGTCAGTCTACAGCAGTCCACTGCTGGACATAGGGCTCTCAAATTGCACGCCATTTAGCTTGATTCTCGGCAAACCTCATCCAGCTTCTACGAGCCATCCTGCGAAGATCGTCGCTCCACCAAGCTTCAGGGCGTCCTATCTTACGTTTGCCGGTTCGCGACTATTACGCTGCATTTTAGTTATTTAATTAAATACCGATATGTTCTATTCATGTACAGACGCCAGCAGGTCAAGCTACCCGAAACTGTCAAATTTTCCCAATCAACCTTGAACTTTAATACTTCAGCAATAAAGTTGAAAATCTATTAAAGAAATTTGACAGATTGTAGTAGCTTGATGTGCTGGCGTCTGTAACTACTAGTACTAGTATTATTTTGTTGTGGCTGCGACTGGATATTATACAGGGTGTAAAAAGACTCATCACATAGCCGTCAACTTCGCATTCTGTAAATTAAACTAAGAAAGATTGCATAATGTACCAGGCTATTCGCACGCTTAAATTAAGTGTCACCCTGAATCTGTGTACCTTTTTTCATGTCTAATAAATTTATTATTATAAAAATAATTGCTGGGATTCGACTGTTATTTTTGGCGTGAAAATTTGCTGTTTGCGTAGTGCACTATGCAAATCATTGTTTGTGCCTATGGGTGCATGCAACGGTGAAGGGTTCGTGGTGGTACTTAAAGTTGTATTATAACATTAAAAACTTGTTTTCGTAAAAAACGCCAGTGAAAGTTGGAATTTTGACCTTCAATATCTGCGTAACCAGAAGGTTCCCAGTTATGGGCTAGTACAAAAAAAAAATACAATAACGGCGAGTACAAGTGACTCTCGGTTTCGTTAGGTGTCTTTTTTCAACCGTTATAAAACCTCAAAATTCAAGATTGACCTAACATTTAAAATGGCTGCAAGATCGAGTATTGTATCAACTAATTATGTTTTCGTTATTCAATTACCTACAATGGCAACAGCTGCACGAATTTCAATGTATTTCTAAATTGGTACAAATTGGAATAAATTGGTCCTTTTCATACCACTTCCTTTAATGCCATCCCATTCCAGAAAGCCTATTTAATTCAACAATTACGTTACTAAATTGCATGTTGATTAGTATTTTTATTCCAGAAATAATTTGATATTATACAGGGTGGCAGGGACTTCGACGCGCAAACTGTAACCATGAATTCAGCATAAATAATTCTAAAAGAAAAAAAAAACCGTGGCGTAGAAAGTATTCGCCGGTTATAAAAAAAAAATCTGCTGTTTCATAGAAAAGTCCATTACCTACGCGGTCAAAATGTATGGAGCTGCAAGTTTCATAAAATAAACGACTTTAAATTTCAACACAGGTGCTCAGAATCATGAAAGCAGGTGTTCAGAATCATGCACTGAATCCATGGTAACCGGTTACGTCAATGTCCCTGTCACGCTGTACATCTTAGTATTAGCTGCGCCCCGCGGTTTCACCCGCATAAGTTTCGATCCCGTGGGAATATCGGAATAAAAAGTCTCGTATATGTTAATCCTGGTTATAAACCATCTGTGTGCCAATTTCATCTAAAGCCGTTCAGTAGTTTTTGCGTGAAAGAGTAACAAACATCCGTCCATCCATCCATACAAACTTTCACGTAGGATAGGATTATAGTTTAATAGATTCTTCGGGAACCCTATGTTCACCAGTTGACTGTTTTTGACTGAAGTGATGATGTTGACGGCTTCGTCGGTCTAGTGGTCCCAGGGGCTATTGCTGAGCATGAGGTAATGGGTACGATTCTTGGGTCGGGCAAATCGTTATTGGGTTTTATCATGTGGATTTTTTAGTAACAACCCGGACTTGTGCCCGGTTGACCGCAATAGGCTCGCACATTACCAGGCAGGGGTGGCAGGGTTCTATACTTAAGGTACACCCCTGCCTTACCCTTCGGGAAATACAGGAGTGATGTTCTGTTATGTGTTGATTTATTCTAGTAATAATGTGATGATTGTTAGGGGATGTCCAGCTCTTTCCGTCTTTTGACTGAAGTGTTGATGATAATCATTATTACGGTAAATTATATTAACTGCACCCCAATTGCATAACTATCAAATACAATCTGAATCATTTGAAGGAATTGAATAAAACAGGAATCACTAATTCATTGCTTAATATGTTCGAAAAAAAATCTGCTCAACAACGTAAATAACGCAATGAATGTTGTTGAACTGTCAAAATGAAAGCCATTCCATACGAGCCATACGCGTCGCATATACTAACTATTGTTAGTGTGATACGAAATTACCCCGCGTATCCGAACCTAGCGCGAACCTTTATTACATGGGTTTCAAACATAACTGGTAAAATGTGTGCGTACTGTTAGTTACACCCCTGCCTTACCCTATGGGTTCTACGGGAGCGAATTGTTCAGCTTTAAGATATCAGAGTATTCACGCGTATGAAGCTGTGGTTACATAAACGAGTATAGTAAGTGTTATGTAATATTGTGTCCGTTTTCCTTATCAAATGAGCGCCCTGCAGGGTTCCGCATACAGTCCATTGACTACTCAGCATGGTTCAAGATCGAATTAAGGATATTGTTTTTTTTTTGCTGGGTCAACGAAGCAAAAAGCTGTTTACTTTTGTTTTCCTCAAGAGTAGGTGAAATTATGACAAAATTGTTTATGGCTCGTTTTCATACCTCGATCATAGACTCGCTTTCTGCCTGGTCTATCAGGGAAGCATGGCACAAAGGGAGCAGGCTTAAAGTCAGCAGTGGATTGAACATGGCTGCCAATGATGACGAATGACGATGATGATGTATGTCCTATTCTAGTTAACTCATCTACATATTTTTTTTTTAAACTTACATCTCTATGTAGAAGAACGGGCAAGAAACTCACTCAAGGACACTCTTTCAAGTCAAGATACAAACACAACAAACACACAAAATCCTGGGTAAATTATGGAGCAATACCTATTGTGGTCTGCCCCACACTAGGTATTGCTCCTGTATCGAGGGTGCATTTACAAACATTGGAACTTTTTTTTTAATTGTTTCTTAATGTGTTTGTTTTTTTTTTCTTACTATTTTCTCACATATAGAAGCAACACGAATAATGTACCCAAGATTTTGTGTGGAGTCGCTCCATGTAAAATACTGGTATTCAGTTGCATCCGGTTAGACTGGAAGCCGACCCCAACATAGTTGGGAAAAGGCCAGGCAGATGATGATGTTGTGTTTGTATCTTGATTTAAAAGAGTGTCCTTGATTGAGTTTCTTGCCCGGTCTTCTCCATAGAGATCTACGTTTTGGAATGGGAATGGAACTAGCTTCAACTTTCTGACTAACTGACCGACTATTTAATATTAACAATTCAAAAGAAATGGTTTACTTGGAATTAATGGTTTTGAGTTTGAGTTTGATCCGGGGCATCATTTCACTTCTAGATTGTGCTTATTACCCATCCGAACACAGAACCTGGCCCTTAAAATTGTTTTTCTATTAAGTTTATTTGAGGGACTTGTGGTTAAGTATAATAACAGCTGCACGGTTTGATCGATCAGGTTAAGCAACGCTTGCCTCGGTTGGTTCGTGGGTGGGTTAACAACTTTACATACATACACAGACCCCGTGCCTCAAAAAACACGTTAAACCGTTGGACCCGGCAGACATTCGAGGATCTTTGATGGTCGTTTCGGGTCGTCGTAAGCCCGAAAGTCTGACAACCAGTCTTATCAAGGCGTATAACCAATGACTGACTTGTGGAAGTCGCTCCATGTAAAATAGTGGTATTCAGCTGCATCCGGTTATACTGGAAACCGACCCCAACATTGATGGGAAAAGGCAAGGCAGATGATGATTAGGTTTATTTGATAATTAATCAGATATTTCCAATCCTCGTTACAAAAAAGAATCCATTGTGTAACACAAAATGTAAAAACCATTCATTCTATTTAAAACCATCCTTACAATGAAAATAGCTTAATTCCTGAATGAGATTTAAACCTTTGAATCATTAATCGGCAAATGAAAACCGGATGAGCGGAGCGGAAGAAAAACGGACAAGAGTCGCGATAATGGTTCGTTCCCGGATTGCGTTAGTAATCATTAATTGAATCGATTTACGTGGCAACTCGCGTTACGTGAATGGATTTTTATAACTTCTGTATCCGACTGGTAGTAAAGTTACGGCTATAAATATACTACAGACAAGGCTATTATTCGAGCAGGGCTTGTAGCTAAGTAATAACAGCCGCACGGGTCGATCGATCAGGTTAAGCTTCGCTAGCCGCGGTTGGTCCGTGGATGGGTCACCATCTATAGCAAGACCCCTGCGTGCCTCGGAAAGCACGTTAAGCCGTTGCTCCCGGCTGTCATTCGTGGATCTTTGACAGTCGTTACGGGTCGTCAAAAGCTGAAACTCTGACAACCAGTCTTATCGATCGTTTTAACCAGTAACTGGTTCGTGAAGGTCAGATAGGCAGTCGTTCCATGTACAATACTGGTATCCAGCTGCATCTGGTTAGACTGGAAGCCGACCCTAACATAGTTGGGAACAGGCTAGGCAGTTGATGAGATTACTAGTAAAACAATTTCTATGAAAACTTCATGGAACTTGTTTTACCAGAATTGTGTGGCGCATGTCTGCGGGAGCAAAACGGGGTAGTAGGTGTCTCGAGGAAAGAGAGTTATCAGAAACATATTTGGGTTTTGGTTAATTAAAATGAATTCATGAGATGTAGTTTTCGTGCGGCATTTAATATTAATAACTAAACGTTTGATTCTTGGTACATCCTCTTTGAGTCTACAGATGAGAAACCAAAATTCTATGAAACGTAAATTTTAAATGCTTAAGATCAAAGTCGCCGCTTGAAGCTTTTTCCAAAATTAATGAGATAAAATAGATTAATCAAAACATGGTTCCAAACAGATTCCTCGAAAAAATGTCGGCTACATTGTTTTATTTAATTCAGATTTTGAACTTCTGACCAGTCAGCGTTTGTAATGCTAATGAGTTAAATTAAATTTAGAAATTCCGCGATTTTGTTCTTTAGAAGTGTTCATAATCCTACTAATATTATAAACGAGAAAGTTTGTATGGATGGATGGATGGATGGATGTTATACTCTTTCACACAAAAAGTACGGAACGGATTTGGACGTAATTTGGCACATATATAGTTTGTAACCAGGATTAACCCATAGGATACTTTTTATCCCGATATCCGATCGAAACTTATGCAGGTGAAACCGCGGAACGCAGCTAGTCTCAGATAGATAGTCCATCGCCACTTAATCAGTTATCAACTTTAAAGAACTGTATTCTAAGTTGATTTTTAAGTGACCATTTGTAACAAAAAGGTCCCATAAGTATATGCAGTTTGTTGTTCCATAACATGAAAATTATTTCAAATTCGTAATTCAAATATACCAGAGGGGCAATTCTCGTAATTTTAAAAACGTTCACAGTGTGATCTCAGTCTCAATTTGTCAAAAATACCTCTAATTTCCCTACATTTTGACAAGTTTTAGACATTTGTTTGTCGCAGAGATGAGACTGCGACTAGATTTTGAACGTTTTAAATTACGGCCTTGAGTTTATAGTGGCCAGAAACAAAATGCAACAATATGTCACACTCGGTACATTTTAATTCACTGTCAACATTTCTCCACCTACAAAGATACAGGCACGCTAGTGAACGTGACTTATCACAATCAGAGAGCTCTCAATATGGACGCCATAACTCCACAGAGGTTTCAATACGTCATAAAAAGCTTTCATGTTGGCAAAGGAAAATGAAACTGTTATAAGAGTTCTTGAACCTTATCCAGGTTGCCTCTGTTTTGTGAAAGAAGTCTTTTTACCTTCAGTCTTTGTATAAAGTTTTGATGAATGGCTGATGTCTATGTAGTTTAAAATGGGAAAAGTATCCTAACCGAAAGCGATTGTCGTGGGAGTACAATATCGTCGCGCTCGTTAGATGAAAATGTCGCGCGATCAATCAAGTCGCATTTGTGACAGAAGCTTTCTTAGGACACAGGGAAAGAATTGCGAATAATTACAATAGCTCTCATTTTGACTTCGTAGTTGGGATGAATTTATCACAAGAACAAACTTAACTTTGCAGTTGTATAACATGTTCTCCCAACGACACAGTCAATTCTCCAACTGCAAATGTAAGCTTGTAATAACAACTTTTTTTTCTGTGATGAAACTTCAAATTAATCATTTTTGTAATTTTTTCTTTACTTGTGCTGTAAAACCGAGGGGCCCGTGGCTAAATAATAACAGCCGCACAGGTCGATCGGTCAGGTTAAGCTACGCTGGCCGCGGTTGGTCTGTGGATGGGTGACCATCTTTACATACCGAGACCACTTCGTGCCTCGGAAAGCACGTTAAGCCGTTGGTCCCAGCTGTCATTTGTGGATCTTTGACAGTCGTTACGGGTAGTCAGATGCCCGAAAGTCTGACAACCAGTCTTACCAAGGGGTATCGTATTACCCAGTAACTGGGTTGTGGAGGTCAGATAGGCAGTCGCTCCATGTAAAATACTGGTATTCAGCTGCATCCGGTTAGACTGGAAGCCGACCCCAACATAGTTGGGAAAAGGCTAGGCAGATGATGATGACTTGTGCTGTAAAACCTTGCTTCTTGTCAAATTTCATGATTCTAGCTCAATGGAAAACACCCTACAGGGTTTGATTTATTTGCGAGTATCAAAACATTTTGCATAAATGGCCGTAATTTTTTTAATGCGTTGACTTAGAATTGATTTTTTTAGAGCTCCAAGGGACCACAGACCTTTGAATTTGATATTAATTTCAATTTGATACGAATACCTCCACGCGTTCCTGAGAAAAAGGGTCTTGACAGACAGACAGATGGACGGACGGCTGGACAGCGAAGTGACCCTATAAGGGTACCGTTTTTTCCTTTTGAAGTATGGAAAACTGAAATACTGAATATAAATTAAATGAACAATGAAAATTAAAAGTAAAACTTCAAATTCAGTGAATTTGAATAAACAATTTCAATGACCACAAATTATATTGAGAACTCAATGCAAAGTATTTTTAATTGAAATTGTGCTGCTACAAACATTCCATAATAACAAATCATTTGGTTGGTGCCTCGTTGGTCTAGGTAGTCGGAAGCGCTAAAGTTGTCAAAAAATAAAAGGCCCGTTTTTACATTTGATAATGCGTTCTTGACACCTGTCAGTTTCATACAAACGAATACGTGTTTTGCGAATTTGATCTTTATTAACTACTAGAACTGTCAATTTCAAAACGGGCCTTTTATTTTTTGTCAACTTTACTGCTGCGCATGAGGTTCGATTCATGATTCTGGGTTCGATTCCCAGGTCGGGCAAAGTGTCGTGTTTCTTTTATAATACATACACATTTCGCCAGTTATTATATTAACCTATTGCCGAGCACAAATACAGACTCCGGGATGCGAAACCAAAAAACCGATCACGACGGAACCCATCGAGGCCGACCCAATTTATTTACTTTTATATTAAATACATTGTATTCACTGTTTACTTCCGGGTCACCGTTTAGCAGAACATCGCTAATTTCCTTGGAGGCTGCGCTATTGGTCTTCCGGGACCGGATAAGGAAAGGTCCTTTTGTACTTCTTTGCGACTAACGTTTTATATAAACCCGTAAAAATTTATCTTCACCATTATTGTGATCTCAGACATTATTATTTATAGTTTTCTTAAGTGGTGATAAGGATTTCAATGTGATAGAATAACAATAATTATTTATCTCGGAAATATAATTTAATTTAACGGCCTAATATTATTGAGTAGTGGTTCCTAGACCGCGGCTGTGGCATGAGTTCGAGCGTTTTAGCACCAGGGCTGGTAGAAACATTGGGTTTTGATTAAAAAAAATCTTATAAAACAGTTTTCGATGGTTTTTGTAGAATTTTGAAGGTATTTACAAATGCAGATGTGAGTGTTTGGAGGAATGAGGAACAGGGTGTAAAGTTCACTCATCCTCCATTGAAAAGGGAGGATCCTCCGACCAGACGGGTGTTGTGTCTGGCGGGCAATTGCCCAACGATTGATGTTGGGAAATTGTATCTATGCTTAGTGCGCGGTAAACTCTGCTTGCGAGATGCAGGATTTGCGTGACGTCAGTATGACGCGTTGTTCGCATGTGGCGTTGTAGATACCGCTACATCACTCAAAAAGCTGGGAGGGGAGGACATATAGTGGTTATGTTCTTTAGAAAGTTCAAGTGCGTAGTAATCGCTTAACGGCGTGCGTGTATGACCGGAAAGCCAATTCTCGTAATTTCAAAACGTTCAAAATCTGGTCGCAGTCTCATCTCGGCGACAAACAAATGTCAAAAACTTGTCCAAATTAGAAATTAGAGATATTTTTGACAGATTGAGACTGAGTTCAGAATGTAAACATTATTAAAAAAAATACGAGAATTGCCCCTCTGATGTACGAACGTAAACGAGGCAAAAGGAGTATGTAAGGATCGTTGCCGGTGGTGTTCGGTAGTTTCTGCCAAAGACCATGTGAAGAAGGCGTGGGTTCATGTATATACAGACGCCACCAGGTTAAGCTACCCGAAACTGTCAAATTTTCCCAATCAACCTTGAACCTTATTACTTTAGCGATAAAGTTGAAAATCTATTAAAGAAATTTGACAGATTGTAGTAGCTTGATGTGCTGGCGTCTGTAAATATAACGTCTGTAATAATTTCATTGTGGTTTATAACGCGGTACGTAAACTAGAGGTTTGCGGTAAAGATCGTGACACAATGTAAAATACTCGTAGCACCCTAATCGCGTAATACGCTATCAATCTCATTCTGAATTATTTGAAGGATATTGCTAAATCATTGCTTCATATGTTCGAAAAATTGGTTTGCATATCAACATAAATAACGCAATTAATGATAAATGATAAATGATTTTATTTTGTAAGTAGGTTTGTACAAACACTTTTACACGTCAATCATATTTTAAAACTAGATGAGGTCGGCGTTTCCTATCTGACTAGTCTGAGAAGAAAGGCCGAAACAAACTCAGACGTCACAGTCTCTTTTAAAGTCCAGACATAATCTTGGTCAGATCATATGAAGACCATGTAGGTCGATGTCTGAGATGGTCTTTTGAGGAAAGAACCACACAGATTGAGAGGACCTGTCCAGTCAGTGCACGCATTTGTCAGAAATTGTGCAGCTTAACACAAAACTTAAGGAGCTCAACGATTCGACGAACAATACCAAAGAAAGGACATTTGGGTAGGCCACATTAATTACTCAAACTGCCAGACCATGACAAAAACTAAGAGAACAAAGAGAAAAATAATATAAATAAAATGACCCACGTAGTCTTCACATTCACAATAATTAAAATAATAGAATACTTAACAAAGTAAGCAAATGTCATAGTATATGTAAAATTCATTAATGTCAGTGTATATAAAAAGAAAAAACAACAACAAAATAGAGCAAAAAAAAAAACGTTCAATATGTAAAAAAAAATTGGAAGCAGCTAATCCCAAGCCTTTTTGTCCTCGATATAATCCTTAACGGTATAAAAGGCTTTCTGTTGCTAATGGCTAATGTTGTTGAACTGTCAAAATGAAAGCAAAGAAAATTGCTACTGCTCGTGTGTTACGCAGGTTGGATGAAGTCGTAACATAGTTATGGCAGCTCATAAGTAAAAATTAAAATAGTTTTTGTCTAAGTCGGCAACCCTGACCGATTAACATCTAATTACGGCCATTCCTAATGAGGACCGGCAAGATAATTTATGCTAGACCTAGCCCTGGGACTTATGAGGCACGAACGGTGAGAACATTTCAGATTTATGCGTATAGTTTAGTGCTCCACCATGTGGTATCCACGTCACGGACGAGCATAAATGTAGCACGCGTCCACGCCTGCGCCGGACACGACACGGTCTAGCGTAAATCATCCTTAACACGACACTTGGCAATAAGAATAGTGGCTGCATAACGTTGCTATGCCTATCCCCTTATCCCCTGAACAATTTGGTCCTTGTCCTCATAATCCATTGGTCCTTTAATCCGCGTCTGCAGAAAGTATAGAATTTTTTCTATTACATCGCGAGACTTCGAAACTATGTCCGATTAGCTATGTTAGTCTTTCATACACTAAGTTAAGTCTTTAATTCGCCTCCGCGCAGTAGTTATACCACTTAGCTAAACTTTAGTACGCGAAACCCACTAATTTCCTTAGAGGATGCAGCTTATAAGTCCCCGGGGCATAGATAAAGAACGGTTCGTTAGGACCGCGACAAACCTCTGATACTTACGTATGCTCGTAAAAGTTTATTTGTTTTAAGGCTATCTGTTTTATGGGTGTGAATAGCCTTATATGAGCTAGATAGATGTTGGGTCGGTATTTATTTTGTAAATTTCATGGATATCGTCATTTTAAGTGGCTATCATCATAGTCTCGAAGGCCTCACTTTAGATTGAGTTAAGTTGAATTTGCTTTGACGTTTAAAGAAAAGAAAAAAAGAAAAATTGTTCTTTATTTCATATATAACGTACCTCACCCAGACTAAAAATCATAAAATCATTGAAAAAGACACTTACCTAATTGGACTTTTCTGTAACACGAATTCTCGGAAGAAATTATTTTAGTAAGTATACAGATAGGAGAAATGTAATACTGAGTATAGTTGTCTCGTTTAAGCATCGCACTAGAGGTCATTGCTCTTTCCCTAATATGTTTCCTTAGGAACCCAAATAATAAACTATGTATGGTTTTTCTTTATCGAAACATGTTGAAGAACACGATAGATATTGATTCAGGACGTTACTGTTAGTTGCATCATTCCACAGCTGGGTAAAGGCCTCTTCTCATGACTTTCAGCTCTTTCGATCCAGGACTAAAGTCGACCACTGCCGATCGATTCTCTAAAAATCTCACCGTGAAAAGTTAGGTGAAGTGAGCTTAGAGTGAGCTGTCAATAGTGTTAATCCCTAGCATTAGTTGGAATGACAGCTTATTTTGTAATTTAAACTCGTAATGTTGAGCTAGATGCACACCATATTTGTACGCCTCCTGGCATAACATAGCGTTCTGTTCTCCAAACTCAAGATCTGTATTTCTTTACCTATGATAACAAATAAAAGTGATTTGATTTGATTTGATTTGACTCCACGCTCACTTCAACTGAGTTTTCACGTTAAGATCGTTACAGAATCGCACTGCTGGTCGTTGTTTTGTCCAGCTCGTCCTGCCATCTTCTACGGGGTTAACAAACTTAATTTCAGTTTTTGAAATAAAAATGCTAGAAAATGTCAAATGGGTCAATGACTGCTATAACCATGGCAAAACGCGACAACTTTAGTAACACGGTCCCCACAAGAACGAATTCTCAAAAGCACTCTAAAATATCACCATTCACAAAAGATAAAAGTCTAAACGATACACGTATATCCGGGATAGCCACCGATATTTTCCCGGAACCGTATTCGTCTGGCACTCCATTTAGGACCACGTTTTTGCGGCTGCTTCAGGCAGGAGTCTGTTTCAAATTACATAATTTATCAAGTCGACCCGTTCCTTATATGCGTTGAATACCATTTTCTTTGGACTCGATGAAAAAATTTTGCAATTTCTCGAGATGGATGTTTTGGAGTGTTTCAATATAAATTTATTGGGGGATGTTTATATGTATTTGAGGGTAGCAGTAAAATGTGTGTTTAGAGGTTTTTTTTTCGTGTGATTCGGAAAAGATTTTCAGTATAAATCTGCCTAGCCTTTTTCCAACTATGTATGTTAGGGTCGGCCTTCAGTCTAACCGGATACAGCTGAATACGAGTAATTACATGGAGCAACTGCCTATCTGACCTCAACAACCCGGCTATTGGGTAACATGGTAATCGTTGGTAAAACTGGTTGTCAGACTTTTCGGCGTCTAACTACCCATAACGGCTTTCCGAGGCACGGAAGGGCCTCGATATGTAATGGATCCGCGAACGCATCCACGAACTAGGCAAGCGTAGCTTAACGTTCCCTGTGCGGGAAAATCTTTTAGGGCTCAAAATATTATTATACTAAAATATTTAAAGCATGCATATAAATAAATGACTTTGGTGTGAAGTGTGTGGTAGGTGTTTTTCTACATAAAACCTTGAGTTTTGAACGGTGTCCAGTCGATCTATTCGGTAAAAATCTCACCGTCAAAAGTTGAGTGACGTGAGCTTAGAGTGAGCTGTCAATAGTGTCAATGTCCCTAGCATTAGTTGAAATGACAGCTCACTCCATGCTCACTTCACCTAAGTTTTCACGGTGAGACGGTTACAGAATAGATGGAAGTTTAAATCTGTGATGATTTAATTGAACAAATATTAGCAGCATTGCCACGATGGATGGCCATGCTGATTTTTTTCCTAAGATTTTTTGCCTGATTTTTTTTACTATGGAAACCAATGATATTATAAGTAGTAAAGTTTACTTATAATATCATTGATGGAAACAATGAATTTTTTTTATGTGAATATAGAAACGTGAGCAAAAAATATATCTATGAATAGATTACGACATTCATGCTTAGGTACCTAATGCAAAGTTTCTGCGGAGTTACGATTTTAAGGAAAAGTTAAAAAAAACTATATTTCCTCTTAGAAAACAAACCGGTCTAGGGCGGTCACAATAAATGGTACCGTAGTTGGGATGAATTTATACCAAAAACAAACTTAACATTGTAGTTAAAAAACATGTTCTCCCATACATCGATATACGTCACGGTCAATTGTGCAACTGAAAATGTAAGTTTGTAATAGCAATTAAAAAAGAAAACGTATTTTAAAATAATTTCAACTTGATACCTCCACCCGATATTCAGGTACACACGCAATACTGGTATTAAATGATGTATCAGGTTAGACTAGAAGCCGCCCCCAAAGTAGTTGGGAAAAGGTTAAGCAAATGATGACCTCCAAGCGTTCCTAAGAAAAAGGGTCTTGACAGACTGACATACAGAAAGACAGACGGAAAACGAAGTAATCCTATATGGGTTCCGTATTTTCCTTTTGAGGTACGGAGTCCTAAAAATAACCATTGTTGTAGATCTCGAGCCGAGAACTTATAATCTATCAAAAAAGTTTATTTTTAATTAATCCTTATATTACTTGGCTCGTGTTATCCGTTTTTAGCGGATCTTTAGAATAAATGCACAGGTGGTATAAATACGAAATATAAAATTATGCAAGCTAACAAGAAACAAATAGAATTAATAAGCAATTTGATGTTTCCGTGTGAAAATTTTTAGAAGATTAACACTTTTATAATAAATTATTCTGATTTCTGTATATCTGTCAGTAAAGTGTCTAATTGCGTAATACACTTTCAATGATAATCTGAATAATTTTGAAGGATATTGCTAATCCATTGCTTCATATGTGCGAAAAGTTTGTCTGCTCAACAACGTAAAGCACGCAATGAATGTTGTTGAACTGTCCAAATGAAACCCATTTATACTGTTAGTGTGCTACGCAACTATCTCGCAGGATATTGATTAAACCTTTTAAAGAGACGTACCGTACATGACAAGTTGGTTATTATTATGTAGGTACCGGTTGACTTTGAATTCATGCAGACTCATGAATGTGAACAACTTTTACATTGGCGGCTCCATTAAAAGTTGCTCCTCCCTGATAATTTTAAAGATATAGGTGCAAAATGTAGTTATTTCTTGTGTACTTAAAGAGTACAGGCATCTTATTAAGAAGAGTGAATTTATCACTGTCGTTGCACAAAAAAGGGATGGCGTTCAAACGGGTATCACATCTCCGCCGCAACAGCGAAACCGCAGTAGTTCCGCCAGGACTTGTTCGTTGTACAGACGCCAGCAGAAGCTACCCGAAACTGTCAAATTGTCCCAATCAACCTTGAACCTTAACGCTATAACGATAAAGTTGAAAATCTATTAAAGAAATTTGACAGATTGTAGTAGCTTGACGTGTTGGCGTCGGTACGACTAGCAAAACAGAAGGGAAACTGCCTGTTCCAACGCACATATTAGAATATGATTCTATCTCTTTCCCGCGTGGGAAGCCGAAAGAAGCAATCGACAAGTTTATAAAGCGAAACTATTCTTGTTTGAAAAAACCTAATCTAAGGCTTCCGAAGTACTTCCTTCTGCGAAGTAGTAATGCTCGCGAAGGAGGAGGCGGAGCGCGTGAGGGAGAGGCAATCACTGCGCCCTAACGCCCCTAGTCGCCGCAGGAGACGCCCTGGACGGGAGTCAATAGCAGACTCCCGGCCACCGTAGGCGCGGGCTAGCGGGCGGCGAGCAATGGGCAGCTCGCCACCCGGTAAGGACCAGGCCCGGGTCGACGGCGCGTTGTGTTCCACGCGCGCCTCAAAGAGATGTCAGCACGAAGTGACGGGGTCCGCTAGGGCCGATGCCGCCAGGGCCGCGGGTTGTTCGAAAGAGATACCGTGGCCCCTGGCATAGGCAACTGAAGGAACACGGGTGGGTTTTAGTTAGTAAAAGTCTGAAACGCCCTTTCGCTCAGCCCGGAGCGGGAGAGGTCATTTGATGATTTCCCATCCAAACAAAAAAAAAAAGCTTCCGAAGTAGACCTTATAGTATAATTACAAAGTCAAAAGCGACGACAGTTTGCTCCGATTGCTACATTTCAACCGACTCCCATGATGTTGCGCTACTCAAATCGAGATATAATCTAGTAATGTTTCTTAGCAGAATTCGTAAAGCAATTTCCCATTGTGGGACATGCGTAAACACAACGCGCTCATTCACCGCAAACCTGCAAGCATCAAACGACCGCGCGCCAGGGGCGCGCGGCACACACTGAGCGCGGTACCGCCGCCGCGCCGATACGACACCTCTGGCAATGGAGCGCGGCCGCACGGCGCGGGCGCGCGCGCTGCGTGACATGCTCGTATCGAAGCTGATGAGAAACTAACCGCCGCACAGTGGCGCTACACGTATTTATAGTCGGCGCACTCCGAACACCGAACGCCAGGAGACCAGGAACCTTTCGTCTGATTGGCTGATCGATTTTTGGATATAAGTCCAACCAGCCACTTCAACTACATTCCATTTTGTAAATATAGGACCTAGGATTTTGACAATAAATATTCTCATTCTGAACCTCAATCGTTTGTTTTATTTCACTCAAATACCGCAGCTAAGGAGTACCCCTACAATTGGTGACCCCGAAAAAAAAAAAAAATATAAAAAAAAAATGTCGCAAGAGGAAACTACAAGTGAAGGAAGCAATACTATGAAGATGGACTCCGACTTAGCTGCCATATCGGTTCAATCCAGATTATTACCGTTCTGGCGGGAGATTCCACGAGCCTGGTTTATCCAATTTGAAGCGGTCGTGGATCCCTTGAAGACTTCCGACGACCAGAAGTACCGCTACGTTTTACAACAACTGCAAAACACCGATCTTCAACAGCTAACCGACATTTTATACAACCCACCAGCGACTGGTAAATATAATGCTGTGAAGAATCGACTGCTCACCGTGTACGACCAGTCTGACGTCAAGAACTTCCAGAAACTGATCAGCGGCCTAGAGTTGGGTGATCAAAAACCCACACAACTGCTTCGCAAGATGAGAGAACTAGGAAGCGGCATGATCACAGATGAAGGATTGAAAATCGAGTGGCTCAATCACCTACCCACACAGATGCGTGTTGTGCTGTCGGTCAACTCGGAAGCAACCCTAGATACCCTTGCTGCAATGGCTGATAAGATGGCTGAATACACCGAGCCATCAACGGTTGCCGCAGTGTCCACAACCACGCAAGATACCGTGACGTCAACACAACTAGAAATACTTTCGAAACAAATGGAGAAACTATGCCTAGAAGTGGCTGAGCTACGCGGACGTTCAAGGGTGCGTCATAGAACCCGTTTCACATCGTTCAAATCACGGTCACGATCACAGTCACGCCGGCGTAGCAACAAGCCGTCTGTCAAACCCGGCGATCCAACGTGGGAGTGTAAATACCATTTTCGTTTCGGTGATAAGGCAAAACGATGCGAGTCGCCGTGTTGTAGAAAAAACAAGAATCACACGACGTTAAACTAGCTACGACATCGACTGTGGCGGATGCCGATGTCACCAGTACCACCAACCGCCTATGTGTCTTCGATCGCGACACTCGACAGCGTTTCCTCGTTGACACCGGCGCCGAAATATCCGTGTTAGCCGCAACAAACAAAAGGAAAATGAAGACATCAAGCACCTACACATTATACGCTGCAAATAATACTCCCATCAACACTTACGGTGAACAAACGCTAAGGCTAAATCTTGGCTTTCGACGCAGTTTTCTATGGACATTCATCATAGCGGACGTGAAAACCTCGATCATTGGGGCTGATTTCCTACGTCACTTTAAGCTCCTAGTTGACCTCCATAAAAAGAAGCTCGTCGACAATGTAACCGACATATCAATCGACGCCATTGAAGTTTCAACAAATGAACAGACTATACATGTCATTAGCACCGACCAAGCGTACTATGACATTTTGAAGTTATTCCCGGAGGTGCTGCGACCTATGTCTTTGAAGGAGCCAGCGAAGCATGACGTAGTGCATCATATTGAGACGACGGGCGCTCCAGTCTTCGCACGAGCCCGTCCCTTGCCCCCAGACAAATATAAGGCTGCTAAAGAGGAGTTCGACCACATGCTGGAACTCGGCATATGCAGGCCATCAAAGAGCCCGTGGGCAAGCCCGCTGCATATTGTTAAGAAGAAGGATGGAGGCCTAAGGGTATGCGGCGACTACCGACGATTAAATACAGTGACACGACCAGACCGCTATCCTATACCACGCATACAAGACTTCACGTACCAGCTGCACAATATGAAGATATTCTCGAAGCTTGACCTCAAAATGGCCTACTATTGGATCCCAATAGCAGAGGAAGACGCCCAGAAAACGGCAATTATCACGCCGTTCGGGCTGTTTGAGTTCACATGCATGACGTTCGGCTTACGCAACGCTAGTCAGACGTTTCAAAGATTCATGCATCAAGTACTGCGTGGCACAGAAAACTGCTTCTGTTACGTCGACGATATACTGCTGTATTCAAAAGATGAAGAGAGCCACAGACAACTACTACGGCAAGTTTTAGAGCGCCTTAAGACTTACGGCGTCATGCTAAACGTAGAAAAATGTGAATTCGGCAAGGACAAGATTGATTTTCTCGGATACGAAGTATCAGGCAACGGGATCAGGCCCACTGAAGAGAGAACCAAAGCAATATCAAGTTACCCGAAACCCAAGACAATAGCTGATTTACGACGTTTTCTGGGCATGATAAATTTTTATCGCAGCTGCTTACCCCGTCAAGCCGAACAACAAAATGAGCTAAATAAATATCTTCACAATCAGAAACGCAATGATAAAACGCCCATCGAGTGGACACCACAGGCAGAATTGGCTTTTGAAAAGTGCCGTCAAAGCGTTTTGGAAGCCACACAGCTGATCCACCCATTACCAGGAAGCCCCCTTGCCTTGATGACGGACGCTTCTGATTACAGCCTTGGCGCTGTTTTACAGCAGAAAATAGAAAACGAATGGAAACCACT
The DNA here is from genome assembly GCA_951799955.1 of Apamea anceps. Lineage (NCBI taxonomy): Eukaryota > Metazoa > Arthropoda > Insecta > Lepidoptera > Noctuidae > Apamea > Apamea anceps. Next base: position 16,637,829 of record OX637506.1, read on the forward strand.
CGCTTATTACTCAAAAGCGATGAGTATGACTCAGCAACGCTACAGCGTATACGACCGCGAATTGCTAGCGATTTATACAGCTGTCAAGCACAACATGATTTGTGTCATCCCGGCGTAAAATCCACCAGGAAACAGATGTGCTCAAAGTTTTTCTGGCCCAACATGAACAAAGAGATTAGCAACTGGACCAGAGCATGTATCAGCTGTCAGCGAGCTAAGATTCACCGTCACGTCGTAACCCCACTGAGTGAGTTCCCGCCGTCGGCGCGTTTTGAACACATACACGTCGACATAGTGGGACCACTGCGATTGTCTAATGACCGACGATACTGTGTGACAATTATCGACCGTTGCACTCGTTGGCCAGAAGCCGTTCCAGTACGAGAAATCACTGCTGAGGAAGTCGCTAAAGCCCTGTACGAAAATTGGATTGCCAGATTTGGTTGCCCACTAAGAATATCAACCGATCAAGGACGGCAATTTGAATCATCATTGTTCCGGTCACTAATGAAAAAGTTTGGGATAACCCGAATACGGACCACGGCGTATCATCCCCAATCCAATGGTATGATCGAGCGGTGGCACAGAACATTAAAGGCAGCACTTATGGCGCGAGGCACCACACAATGGACAGAAGAGCTTCCTACTGTACTGTTAGGATTACGCACGGCGCTGCGAATCAACAACAGTTTAAGTCCAGCAATGATGACGTATGGCACTACGCTTCGCTTACCATCGGATTTCATCGTGCCAACCAAGTCAAACATTGATGAGAACGACTATACACGCCGCCTATCAGAAACGATGGCATCCATAAAAAGTGCGCCACGATCAAGCAACAGTCGAACAGAGCCATTTATACATCACGATCTCACTACGTGCACACATGTTTTCGTGCGCAACGACACAGTTCGTTCCCCGTTAACACCGCCATACGAAGGTCCCTACGAAGTAATCAAGCGCTATGACAAGTGTTACAAAATAAAGTTGCCGCTACGTACATCGTTAGTATCAATGGATAGGCTCAAGCCAGCCTACATATTCAATGAGCCTGAAGATGAAGATCATCACACCCCAGATCAAGCAATCCAGCCATACATCACAAGATCTGGAAGAACCGTAAAGCCCGTTGTTCGCTTTACTTAAGGGGGAGTGATGTGGGACATGCGTAAACACAACGCGCTCATTCACCGCAAACCTGCAAGCATCAAACGACCGCGCGCCAGGGGCGCGCGGCACACACTGAGCGCGGTACCGCCGCCGCGCCGATACGACACCTCTGGCAATGGAGCGCGGCCGCACGGCGCGGGCGCGCGCGCTGCGTGACATGCTCGTATCGAAGCTGATGAGAAACTAACCGCCGCACAGTGGCGCTACACGTATTTATAGTCGGCGCACTCCGAACACCGAACGCCAGGAGACCAGGAACCTTTCGTCTGATTGGCTGATCGATTTTTGGATATAAGTCCAACCAGCCACTTCAACTACATTCCATTTTGTAAATATAGGACCTAGGATTTTGACAATAAATATTCTCATTCTGAACCTCAATCGTTTGTTTTATTTCACTCAAATACCGCAGCTAAGGAGTACCCCTACACCATCATTATTTTCGCGGCGGCGGAGGTGTGCCGCCGTGCAACTTACTTTTGTCCTGTTTTTAATTACACGAGAAAAGTCACAGAACATCAATAGTTTTGTAAAATAATAATAACGTATATAAATTCTATACGAAAAGGAAGTTGGTCACATTATTTGCTCATGGAAGTGCGTGTGCCTTTATTAAATATTATGATTTGTATATAATAGTTGTTAAAACCAGTTTAATATACGGGAAATTATTATGAGAAGTCGATCAACGAAAGTATATATTATACTGATATTGTAGTCTGCAGAGATGAACACAGTCGTAAGAATATTCGTGCTTTCGGCTTATGTGACCCTGGTATTTGGTTTCATAGCCAAGAAGGCTCTATCGCGTGAGTTCTTAACTGGTCTAAGTGAAAAATGGTGGGGTCCTCTGGGAGGAGAAGATGAACCTAGCACGGATATCAGACCTTTCAAAATCAAGTTCACGGATGAGGTAAGGGCTTTCATTTTGGATTACACTCATACCACTATGTTCTATGTTACGGGTTTGGTTTACGCACTTAGTCCTTCAGGTGAACCATTATGCGTGGGCCATGGCGGCCGTCGGTGGTTATTCCAACCAGCCCACCTGCCTCCAGAAGCTTATTAGGTCGCCTGCTCTGTCGAGAACATCTGTGTAGGATCTGGGTATCCGGAGGGTGTCTGATCTAATCTGGGTGACACCTGTGCACTCAAAGAGCACATGCGCAACGGTTTCATCAGCCTCCATGCAAGCTCTGCACAGGGGGCTGTCCGTTATGCCTATCGTATGAAAGTGTTTGTTTAGTGAGCAGTGTCCCGTGATGGTCCCCGTCACCAGGCGCAGGCCTTTCCAACACTCATACCACTTAGTTTTACTTATGTTAGGATCGTAGCATGTGGCTTTCTGTAGTTTATGCCTACCCTACCATAAAGCCAATTATGCCATAGGAAAAACGCGTGAGCTTATGTATGTTTTAGTAGTGTTATATTATACAACTAAGGACTGCTATTTGATAATGTTGTACACAACGACTTATCAAGCTGTATACATGAGACTAGAATGTCTTCTATAAGCTGACCCCTCATTGTACGGATAGTCTATGCCGTGCGAGGTCAGCTTATACTGGGAATGCATAGCTTGATATTTTGAACTATGTACTATAGTACATTTTTATAAATTGCGAACTAGTTTCCGAAATTTTATTTTAGTGTGATTGATAATTGTCTGTTACACTAAAATGAAATTTCAGAAACTGACAGTTTCGGCAAGACAGTTGTGCTACCTTTTGATAACCCTGACCAACTGTTGGTCAGGGTTATCATTCTCATTTATTTATATATGTCCATAGAGTACACTTCATAGACATATATAAATGAGAATGTACTTTGTAATCGAACCTATTTAATTGACCTTTTAAAAACAATTTCAGATGATAACCGACCTTAGGAATCGTATCAACAACCGTCGTGCAGTAACTCCCCCACTGGAAGGCATTGCCTTTGAGTATGGTTTCAACAGCAATAACATGGACTACTGGATGGATTTTTGGGCAAACCAGTACAATTTTAGTGAGCGTGAGGCTTACCTGAACAAGTACCCACAGTTCAAGACTAATATTCAAGGTCTTGATATCCATTTCATAAGAGTTAAACCTACGGTAAGTGCCATGCTTTGCCTTTCTTATGTTTCGCTCAGTCTTCCACATTAAAATTTAATCTAGCATTTTGAGCAACACAAAACTTTACTGTAGAATGCATAATTTAAATTACCCATACTTCCATAATTTCACTCCGCACATAACACATCAGGGTACAACAGGGTATTAAGTTAACCTATCCTCCATGGAAAAGGGAAGATCCTCCAACCAGACGGCCCGACGTTTGATGTTTGGACGTTGTATATACTCGTATGCTGGTTGTGCGGTGAACTCTACTTGCGTGATACAGGATTATTCGTGACGTCAATGTGATGCGTAGATCGCATGTGGCGATGTAGATGTCGCCACAAACACAGACAGGTCACCTTAAATAAGAGATATACAAATAAACCATGCAGTTATAAGGCACGTATTGACTCCGTGAGATTATAAGTTCTCACATAAGGCTATATTATTCACATACTGTCTTTTTTTTTCAGTCAGTCTATCAAACATATTATTATCTAAAATGTAAAGGACTTTTTTCTCTAGGTTCCTAAGAACGTTGTGATTATACCTCTTCTACTTCTTCACGGTTGGCCTGGTTCAGTGAGGGAATTCTACGAAGCCATTCCTATTATAACTGAATATTCTGAAGACAGGGGTTTTGCTGTCGAGGTCATAGTTCCCAGCTTACCAGGATTTGGATTTTCCGACGTGAGTATGTTTTTGTTTTTTTGTTTGTTTGCAGGCCTCCTCTCTGTGAGAGGAAGTGGGCCATAATCCATCTTGCGGGCTCAGTGCGGGTTGGTAGATGTCACCTGTCTTCGGATATTTGGTTACAGGACATGCCGATTTCCTTACGATGTTTTCATTCACCGTTTGACAGCAGTAGTGATGAAATTAAAGACACAATGTAAAGTGCCTGTCAGGGTTCGTACTCACGACAACTCGTAACTCGTCAGATAAAACTGGGCCATTATTGCTCCACTCCGTTGACAATTGGCGGCACGAAATATTCCAAATAATTATTTATGCTTTTAGAACTGTTTAAATATATTTATTTAACGATACACGAGAAATTTATAAAAAAAAGTGGTTCATAAATATCTCGTAATGCTATCAATAAATGACAATGCTATGCCAGAGAACCGAATGATGATGCTTAGATACCGTACAAACGCGGACAGTTGCAAGTAATAAAGTTGAAAAGTGGTGAACCGCAAGTGTCCCCGATGGTACATACCTAACGGCATCGTAAAAAATGTCGAATAGCCAATATGTCTAAAATCTACAAGTTACTTCCCTTTTTAGTTCATATTTGGTCCAAATTGAGATATCTTAATAATTTTTTGCCTTGTCCTTTTGCAGGGAACCACTCGGCCAGGTTTGGGAGAAATAGAAATGGCAGCAGTCTTACGAAACCTTATGCAAAGACTAGGATTCAAAAAATTCTATGTGCAAGGAGGAGACTTCGGTGCTTTAATAGCTAACAATATGGTCACTTTTTATCCTGAGGTAAGGATTACTTATATTCATAAAAATAAAAAATAAAATCATTGTTGACACGCACTTTTGGACCGTCATGAAGTCCGCAGTTTAGGGTTATTCCGTTAACCAGCTTAAAACAGCCGCCCTAGGTGGATAATCGAAAACGCGTGTTCATATATCCACTCCAGATGGGGTGGATTGTCGGAATTCACTTTGATTTTTCTTCCGATTTTTCACCCCGTTTGGAGTGGATATACACGCGTTTTCGACTTTTCACCCCAAGTACAGTCATCAACAGTACAAGAGTAAATATAATCATACACTTTAATAAATTATTTGTTCATTTTTAATAACCACACACTTTAACAAAAATCACATTACGTATTGCATATAAATCAAATTAAATGTTCCGGTTTTAAATAATATTAACCCTTCGTACCCACGCCGGAACGTGGATCCACGCGAGACATAATGACTTTTTAATTGTTTTTGTAATCATTATTTTTTTTTTTGTTTTTATTTAGACGATTAATATGTCATAGATAAATTCTGCAATATATCCAGGAAATGAACAAGACACTATTGAGTAAGCGTAATTGTGTATCCTGGACAAATGTAAGTTTCCAATCGTTTTCTAAACTTTGCTGCAACAGATGTATAGAATAGAAAACTTTTATTTCAGACAAGAGTCCATAGGGTTAGTAACAATTTTACTTAACATCTAGTGTTAGTAGGTTACAGACACAGATATACATGTAATTAAAACTCAGCGTGGAGCTGCATCCACCTCCGCAACATCGGGGAATCCCACCAATCTGCGAACACACTGAGAATACTGTTGGTGCCGCCGCGAGCACTCGTCACCAGGGATGCGCATCTACTCCTTATAATGGCGGCAAAACCATTAATATTATTATCCGCAAACATCCCTGACGCACTACAACGCCACGGCAGCCGCAACAGTACTCTCAGTGCATTATTATATTGAACGCGTAGGTCGCTGTATGCCCGCTGAGTGAAGCTGACCCACAGGCTGCACGTGTAGAAGGACTGACAGTAAGCTTTAAATAGCGTAACTTTAACTGGTTTCGTACATCGCGCAAACCTGCGGGCCAGCATGTTACAACGGACAGCCAGCGACCTACGTTCCCTTTCAATGTTACAACTGTCTTTCAGATCTTCAGTGACGTAGTGGCCCAGATACTTAAATTTGTCCACCCTTCACAGGGGTTCTCCACACAGTGCGACATGAGGAATACACGAATATATCACACTGCCTGTTTTAAAAACCATTGGTTCGCTCTTTAAGACGTTATAAGCGTAAAATGTATGGTATGCCAATGTCTACTAAGTAACTTCATGATGTTTCTATAAAATTCTACACATCCGTGGCAGAAAATCGGAAAAAAAACAACCGACTTCCAAAAACGACACTACAAAGTGAAAAATAACTTTAATTTCGGAATTCGGTGTCGTTGGGTTCGCATTTTCGTTGTTTGCCACCGACTTCCGAAATTAAAGTTATTTTTTACTTTGTAGTGTCGTTTTTGGAAGTCGGTTGTTTTTTTTTTTTTTGCAAAAAAGTTTTTATTTTTCACTTTTAAGTTGTAAGTTTTACCAGTAATTTTGGTTTAAAAACCAAACTACTGAACCATTTTTTCATGAAATTTCTATGGGACCATTTGGGAAGTATAGAAAAAAAGAATTTTTCAAATCGGTTGGCAAGCGATGGAGTTATGCGCGAACAAACATAAAAAAACACCCGAATTGAGAACCTCCTCCTTTTTTAGAAGTCGGTTAATAATACGATTTCCGACTATCCGCTCCGACTGGCAAGGATACTCGGAAACGCGTATTCATCTGTATACGCGTTTCCGAGTATCCACCTTAGAGTGGCTGTTTTAGCGTGGATAAACGGAATAACCGCCAATTAATTTGTCAGAAGTCAGAAAGTAAGTTGCTCAATCCAAAGCGTAAATTCGTAGAAAAGAACATACAAAGACTCCATGGTTGCTCTTTTATGAATATTTTATTTATTTTTAACTAGGCAACCAACAGCGATACATGTAGTATGTTACAGGGTATGTGTATTACAGGCTAATAATTTATAATAGGTGTTCCTTTACAAGGTTAGGTATAAATGCACTACTAAAAATGTACTACTCTACTGTTATTTTGATCGTCATTTCTTTGATTGATAAAGAGCATAACTTATTTCGATTATAATAATCAGCCTACGAAATGTTTGCACTGCTGGGACACAGGCCTCCACTCAGTGAGAGGGAGTGGGCCGTAATCCACCAAGCTGGCCCAGTGCGAATTGGTAGATGTCACATGTCTTTGACAAAGTCTTCTTTTTAGATAAGACATTCAATACGATACATTTTGATACATTTTTCTTTCAGGAAATTCTAGGTTACCACACAAACTTCCCGGTTACTCTCGCTCCTGGTCCATTAATAACCTATGTGGTTGGTACCATCAACCCATCGTTACAATCATTAGTCGTAGATCCAGCTCTGGCTGAGAGGATGTACCCGATCCTAAGAGTCCTTTTAGGAATGACGGAAGAAACTGGGTACTTGCACATGCAAGCTACTAAACCTGATACAATTGGTAAGTTTTGCATATATTTTTTATTTTATGAAATAATTTATACAAAGTAAAGCGCTTGTCTGGTTTAGAACCTACGACCCGCAACTCGTATGTCACGGCCGTTACCACTGGGCCACCACTGCTTCCGGTTTTGTTTACAAGTGCTAAAACACGAATTTCTCAACGTGAATGTCTTGACCACAGCGCTTTATAATTAACAATCGTATTGTAAGTACAATACAAGTGAAAAAATAATAAGGCGCTGTGGTCACACAAACAAACACAAAGATTATTTGGTAAGTACACCAAATAATCTTTGTGATTTTTTTACGTTCAAGTGTTTTCGATCCCCGAGCTTTATAAATCACTAGCTGCGCCCCGCGGTTTCACCCGCATAAGTTTCGATCCCGTAGGAATATCGAGATAAAAAGTATCCTATATGTTAATCCTGGTTATAAACCACCTGTGTGCCAAATTACAACTAAATCCGTTTATAAATAATAATAATAATAAAAATTGTTTATTTTTATTATTATTTATAAACGGATGAATGATGATGAAGATGTAATTTAGTCGTTTTTGGGTGAAAGATTAGGTGACAAACATCCATCGATCCATACAAACTTTCACGTTTATAATATTAGTAGGAAGATTACTTATACAGGGTGGCAGGGACATCGGCGCGCAAACTGTAACTATTCATTTAGCACATGATTCTAGGATAGAAATTTTTCATAGGTTATAAACAAAAAACTACTATTTCATAGAAAAGTGCAATACCTACGCGGTCGAAATGGACAGTTTTTTTGTTTTTTAAATAACTTACGAAAAATTTTAATGCAGGTTCAGAATCAAATGTATTGAGTTTATTATGGTAACAGGTTCAGCGTCAGTGTCCCTGCCACCCTGTATTAAGCAAACATAAAAACAAGTATGAATACTAATTTAAGGTATTGCCATGTCCGACTCTCCAATGGGTCTATTCTCCTGGCTGATGCAGGGAGTTTCTGGCGGAACCAGAAAATCGAACAAATTCAGGGCTGATGGAGGTCTACACGACTTATACACACCCGAGACGCTTATTGATAACGTCATGTACTACTGGACCGAAAATAAATTCACAACGGCTATCAGAATTTATGCAGAGTCCATTAATAAGAGGACTTTTGGAATGGGGATTGGCTCGTAAGTACTAGCGTATAATTTCGACAACACGGTTAGCGCAGTGGCTGAGCGATCGGACTGCTGCGCTGCGTGTCGCGGGTTCGATTCCCGCACAGAACAAATATTTGTAAGACCTACATGTATTTGTTCCGAGTCTGGGTGTTTTTCTATCTATAATAAGTATGTATTTACAAAAAAAAAAATGTATATAAGTAGTTTATCAGCCATCTTGTTACCATAACACAAGCATTAGGTTGCTTAGCTTGGGACTAGATGCCGCTGTGTGAAATTTCCAGGGATATTATTATTATTATATTTGGTTTTGTCATGCCACCCTAAATAGCAGTAAGCGACTACGCGGCAGGCCCAGAAAGAGATGGCGGGTTGAGTTGAAGTCCGGAAGGATTGGCCCGCAATCGCACTAGACCGGGAAAATTGGAAAGAGGGAAGGGAAGCCACTACAGGGAAGGGTCAAACCCTCCAGTGGGACAACACAGGCTAATTAATGATGATAATAATAACAAATGTTTCTTATGTGCAGACGCCAGCACATCAAGCTACTACAATCTGTCAAATTTCTTTAATAGATTTTCAACTTTATCGCTAAAGCATTCAGGTTCAAGGTTGATTGGGAAAATTTGACAGTTTCGGGTAGCTTGACCTGCTGGCGTCTGTACCTACGCTAGGAGCTATAAGCAGTTAGCTCCGTTTCCTTAGTCAGTTTATAATATGCCCTCTGCTGGGACACAGACCTCCTTTCATCGAAAAGGAGTGGGCTGTAATCTAACACCGGGCCCGGTGCGGGTTATTACCAACCTTGCCGACTGGTAAATATGGTGACCAAGACTGAAGTATGAGTAGAAATTCTTCCAATACAGGAGTTCTTCAACCTTGCTGGACTTCTGTGTTGTTATGGCGTGTACAAATAACATACAGTCGAAACTGACTGGTAACTGAGCGCTAAAGTAGGTATAATCTAGCATCAAAAGCTGCTGGATTATATTTTAATATAGTAATATATTTTATTTAGCATTATAATGCTAGATTATATTTTATTTAATTCATTTAATTTATTTATCCTCACACTGGAACGCCATGCAGCAATTATACCAACGGAGCAAAGTGTGGAACTAACCGAGCGCACACTAAAACAATGTGCATGAGATACCTACACATTGTGTAAGCATGGCCATAAATAAAAACAATCGGTTTTCGTGAAGTAGAAGAATTGTATCATTTAAAAAAAATCGGCCAACTGTGAGAACACAAGGCAAAAAACCCCGAAAAAAACACCTTTTTTGTATGGTAAATAATTTTTATTACTTTATTTACCATACAAGAAACGTGATTTTTTCGAGATTTTATGTCTTTAAGTTTTATTAACTTTATTTTATTTTTATTATTTGTTGTTATAGTCGCTATAGAAATACACACTGTGTGAAAATTTTAACTGCCTATCTATTACGGTTCATGAGGTACAACCCGCTGGCAGATAGACGGATGAACGGACAGCAGAGGCTTAGTAATAGGGTTCCATTGCTGCTCTTTGGGGACGGAACCCTAAAAATGCCTATTTTCAATGTTAAGTCAAAGGTGCTAAAATCATTTTTCTCTTTTCAGAATCCCCACGTCAGTACCAACGTGCACCGTACACGCCAAAGATGAGCTAATCTACATGTCGCCAGCCATGCTCAAGTTGAAATTCCCAAACCTACTTAGTGCCATACCACTTGATACTTATGGTCACTTCTTCGCTCTAGAGGCCCCTGATGTATTTTCTAAAGTCGTCCTGGACGCGTTGGCCGAATTTAGAGCGTATCATGAAAATAATAAAACTTGTAATCGTATTGAATTGTAAGGTATTCCGCATCACAGGACTTAATGAAAAATACTTTAAATAATTACCTCTTTTGTAATTAAAGAATGTTGTTTTTATCTATTTACCGTTAGACTGTTTTCTTTTAAATTAGGGGTTTCAGGATTCAGCTACAGATTACAGTTATAGGGAGCACTTTCATATCATTGTCCCTAATTAGGGTCAACCTAAATTAGTTGGCTAATCATTTAATAATAATATTTATATAATAGGTAATCATTTAATAATAATACCAGCCTATTAATGTCGCTACCAACCCGCACTAAGCCCGCGTGGTGGATTATGGCCTCACAAAGAGTAGGCCTGTGTCCCAGCAGTGGGAACATTATAGGATGCACTGTAGGGTAAAGGCCTCGATTAAACGAAAAATAATGAGTCTTCGACCAGGCAGAACTCTCTACTATAGGTATAATGCCAGTTTATCTTCCTGTTGAAGATTAACTTGCGAAGCGCTGTTATGTCATAGTATAAAGAGAGGAAGTAGGCTATCTTCGGCACAATCCGCGATATAATTGCCTACTGTCTCAGGGTTGTATCTTTTAGTTAAATTTTAATTCAGTGCCAATAAATAGGCAAGGGTCGGGAAGTTGTATTTTTTACTTGTATTGTCTGGGTACCTAAACGATGATGAAACCTTTCACGATGAAAGAAAGAGCGACGGGCCAGCAGACGGGCGGCGCGGGGCGGTGATGAGCACGAGTAAACGGTAGGTAACTGATAGTACTGTCACCAATTCATTAGTTTAAAGCCCGGCCCTTGCCAAAGATAACACATATCTCTGTATAACTAATTTAGTGATCATTAGTCAATAAAGTTCAACAATGGTTTTCCTAACAAACACAGAAATTTATTCAAGGTTCATAGCAAAAAAAAGGATAAAATAAACCAATAAAATAAACACCCAAACACACAGCAATACGTTCTCCTGCGATTATCACACATTTTTCATTCATTTAGCGGTGCCGAAAAGCCGTCGCGAACCTCGTGCTGTGTTAGCCCCGACTGGCACGCTGCGAAACGGGCCGAGATTTGTTTAAGTGTGCGTGCGGCGACGCATAGACACTTTGGCGCACACATACAAGCCGCGCGCGGTGCGTTTGTATGAAGATAACGTACTTCCTCTCTTTATACTATGGTTATGTTCTAAACCGTATATAAACGCTTTGTGCTATCAAACATGTTGATAGCACAAAGCGTGTACGTTGAAAATTGGAACATATTCCACTAAATTGCTTTTATTTTATAGACTGCAGTATTAGCAATAAACATTGATGGTTTAAGGCGAAAGCATCAGGTTAGACCGCGAAGTTCAAATTTTCTTACTTTTTTTTTGCAAAATGCAGAGCTGTATCAGAGGGGCGATTCTCGTAATTTTAAGACCGTTCACAGTCAACTCAGTCTCAATCTGTCAAAAAATCCTTCTAATTTGCTTACATTTTGACATGTTTTTGACATTTGTTTGTCGCTGAGATGAGACTGCGACTAGATTTTGAACGTTTTAAATTACGAGAATTGGCCTTCAGGTTGTAGGAGGGTGTAGCTTGAGGCCCGATGCTTAGCCGAGGGCCTTAGTACCAGTTGGGAATTGCACTTTCTTCCAAGTGATACATAGTGCTTTATACTATACGCACGAGGAAAATTTACGAAATTTTTTTGAATTGAAGTTTATGTTAAAATAGTTACAGTTATTAAAACTCAATAATATAATATAATAATAATATCCCTGGACATTTCACACAGCGCCATCTAGTCCCAAGCTAAGCAACCTAATGCTTGTGTTATGGTAACAAGATGGCTGATAAACTACTTATATACATTTTTTTTTTTGTAAATACATACATATTATAGATAGAAAAACACCCAGACTCGGAACAAATACATGTAGGTCATACAAATATTTGTTCCGTGCGGGAATCGAACCCGCGACACGCAGGGCAGCAGTCAATCGCTTAACCACTGCGCCAACCGTGCCGTCAAATGAAATACTTTTGCCAGGGAGATTAATATTGATTTGAATGATCAGCAAAGATGTGGCAAAGATGTGGTGTGTTTTGATCTTAATTTTTTCCGTCTAGCCCCCTTTCGCAACGCGCGATAAGGAACTTCGTTCCAAAAAAAAAACATTTGTTGCACGTTGACACGTTAAATTAGATTTTCATAGACTTTTTCTACCAAATTTACACAACAGTAACGACTTACTTTCTGCCTCATTTTTAAAAAGTAATAAGGTACGTTCTGACCAGCGGGGTCGTTACGTAACACACTATCAGTAGCAATGGGTTTCATTTTGACAATTCAACAACAATCATTGCGTTATTTACGTTATTGAGCAGAAACATTTTTCGAAAATATGTGGCAATGGATTAGCAATATCCTTCAAAATAAATCAGATTAAGATTGATAGTGTGTTACGCAATTAGGTTTACTTAATCAAAAAGCGGTCTTCCCAAACCCCTAATATTTTTGAAAGACCTATCCAACAATATCCCACATCATGGGAAGGACGAAAAAAAAAATTATCATCCCCACTTTAGATGTAGGGGAGGTACCGTAATAACTAATTTTTTCAAAATTTTATTTTACAACTTTTTTGGCGTCATTAACGTGTATACTCATGCCAAATTACAACTTTCTAGTACCAATAGTTTTTGAGCTAAACCGCGGTCAGACAGACAGGCAGACGACATGGCGAAACTATAAGGGTTCCTTGTTGACTACGGAACCCTAAAAAACAGTTGTTTGCACGTTTCTGTTGACACGTTAAATTAGATTGCATACACTTTTCTACCCAATTTACACAACAGTAACGACTTACTTTCTGCCACATTTTTAAAAAGTAATAAGATACTTTCCGGCAGAGTATAAAAATAAAAATCACTAATACAACTCTAAGTTCATATTACCCTATTGAATGACTATTTCATGAAATCATGACATTTGAGCCCAATTCTAACTCAAGGAGTTGTATTGCTGATTCTAATGATTATAATTTTGAAGACAGGTATATGTGTTTTTTTACGATCGCGAACCATATTTTAATCAACATACAACCTGACACTGACCTGTAAGTTGCATAAAACGTAAATAAATTTGAATTTGGCTGCCTTAGCGCATTCCCCTTAAGTTTATTAGGCTTTGTGCAGAATATCTAGATGTAGACCGAAACATAAAATTGTACTAAAGATAGGTTCTATTTTCTCTAACAAAGTCGGTTCAAATATTGTGTAGGCGAATAATTTCGTGCCTAGAATTACACAAATTAAAGATTCCTGAAGGTCACGTACAGACGCAAGCACATCAAGCAACTACAATCTGTCAAATTTCTTTAATAGATTTTCAACTTTATCGCTAAAGAATTAAGGGTCATGGTTGATTGGGAAAATTTGACAATTTCGGGTAGCTTGACCTGCTGGTGTCTGTATAACCAAGTTTTATGATGTTTGTCTTGTTGAATTTAATCTGTTAATGTTCGTAGTGTCGTATTTAATTTGATTAAATACAACACTACGAACATCACAATAATACATTATATTACATTTACCTATACAAAATATAGTAGTACAAAATATACATATCCTGTATATGTATATTTTGTACTAGTATATTTTGTATGACTGGTAACTTGACGTATTCCTTCCAGGACGTGACAGTGGGGCCATTCGCCACTATTAAGTACCCCATAATGCCTAAGCGAAATTTCATGGGATTCGAGAAAATCAATTTTTTATGTATTCCCCAGAATTCGTGACTAAATATAACTTTTCCCAAAACTTGTAAGTATAAATACATATTATGTGTGTAGTTATAAATGTAGGGCTGCAGACCGAAATTAAACTAACTCCTATTAGTAAAAATAAAAAATACACTTCTTAGCTCGTTACGAGTACTACACGGCTCGGTCATCACTTTTCAAATAGCTATAGACCACACAGATGATAACAAAACAATAGATAAAGCTGCATTCAGACAACATGCTACTTTATTAAAACTCCCACATTTATATTTTTAGAATACTCTACATTTCTATAACACCGATCTACAACACAGTTCAAAACAGAACATCAACAATAGGTAGTACATTCAAAGTTATGTCATCTAAACGACGAGATCGATTTTGTTGTATTCAGATTCCATCCATCTATTGTTGTGAATGTTATGACAACATACTCATACGTCAAATAAAGGGCCCCCAGTTATTCACGTTTATTTAGGTTTGTATCTAAATAATTGTAATTTATGTCTGTCGTAAAAACCATGCAAAGATCTTGCGTACGAACTTGTCTTGTGTAGGATTTTAAAAAGAATGCTGTAAAAAGAAAACTGAGCGAAAGATTATTTGTGATCGCAATAAATTTCTCAGAGCCTAACGGAGTTCGCTTGACGCGCGTTGCTGGATCCCTTTTAAAATTGCCTTTTTGCTTTTACGGACAATTAAATCAAAAGCATTTTTAAACAGGATAAAATGTTGGCGTATTTGCTTACATTGAAAGTGAAATATATGGGCCGTGTCGGCCATTATTGTAACAATCGTGGTTCGTTAGCGCTGGCTGTAGTCTGGATTGTGTACGCTTAAATTAGTCCGGATTAGCCCATCAACAAATGCATTTTATTGTCTGGATACTTATTATAACAGTGGCTAATTGGAATATTCATGACTGATATTAGCATAATTTTTATGAAAGATGTTGCCATTAGTGTCAGGTTTTAAAACCAAAACTTATGACTGGGCCTATATATTAGTTAGGGAAGCTCCGCAGAAGTAATGGGTATTGATATGATAAAACAAAATAATTGATAATTTATTTTGGGGTCAGCGGCCGAATTGTTGTTATTCATATCTGATTAAAAACAGTTTTTGTGTGCAAACTTCAAAGACGTATCGATATCTTCACACGATAACAAAAAAAAAAAAAAAACTGTTGTCAGTATCATACTTCAAGTAACAACACTACCAGCGGCCGTTGATCTTCAAAAACATCAAAAACCATTTTTTTGTTTAACTAGGTTTGTCTATAGATATCAAAATCCATCGCGTGTCTCGAGTTTCGCTACCTAATTTAATTTGACCCTGCATGCAGTAAGCTCGACTCAAGTCCGTCGGATTTCATACTAATCTGTTAGATTTGAACAGAGATCAATGTTGGAGCATCGCTCTAGTTCTTAGTACTAAGTACCTCGTTCTATTAGGTTTATATTTTGGCACCACATGGATATATACAACTTGTATAGGATGCATCCCGACAGATGGGCCAAAGTCATCACACCGTGGGTGCCTGAAGACGGGCGTCGTCACTGACGCAGGCCTAAGAAACGCTGGCTTGACGATATGGACTCGTTCCTAACCAATTGAACGGAGAAGGCACAGCACAAAGAAAGGTGGAAGAATATGGCGGAGGCCTTTGCCCAGCTGTGGGACAATATAGGTTAATGGAAAAAAAACATTATTAGCGGGAAACACCTGGATGAGTACCAGGGAACCGAGAAGTGGAATGGCAGAAGAAAGGGGAGGCTTATACCCAGCGCAGCTTGCCGCCCGGTAAGGACTAGCCGATCGATTCTGTAAAAATCTCACCCTGAAAAGTTAGGTGAAGTGAGCTGAGAGTGAGCTGTCAATAGTGTCAATCCATAGCATTAGTTGGAATGACATCTCACTCCACGCTCACTTCACCTAAGTTTTCACGGTGAGATGGTTACAGAATCGCACTGCAGGCCCGGGTCGACGACGGCGCGTTGTGTTCCACGCGCGCCTCAAAGAGATGTCAGCATGAATTGACGGGGTCCGCTAGGGCCGATGCTTGCCAGGGCCGCGGGTCGTTCGAAAGAGATACTGTGGCCCCTAGCACAGGCAACTGAAGGAACACGGGTGGGTTTTAGTCAGTAAAAAAAAGTCTTATACCCAGCAGTGGATGATTCCGGGCTGAATGAGGATGATTATCATTGTCTTGCATCATCATCATCATCATTTCAGCCGAAAGACGTCTACTGCTGGACATAGGCCTCCCCCTTGCACCTCCACTTCGACCGGCACCCTAATTGCGTAACACACGATCATTCGGAATCGGTTTCAACAACATTCATTGCGTCATTTACGTGTTGAGCAGACAAATTTTTCGAACTTATGAAGCAATGGATTAGCACCGGTTTTGTGCTTCTCGCATCCAACGGGTTCCTACGGTCTTTAAAAGGTCCTCGGTCCACCTATATCCTGCATATTTCAAGTATATTTTGTGGATCGAGAAAGCAGAGAAAAAACGTAACATTTAACAAAACAACTTAATTAATGTATTGCTGGTGTTTTTACGTCGACCATTACTTACAGTTACATTATTTTCTTTATCAAAACCAATAAATTACGAGAGTAAAACCTTCATAACCAGCTACTTATGCCAAAAAAATGCTTGGTTTTTAATATTTATGATCTTGATTTCATTATTCATTCATTCTTGAGAGTTATGAACTTGAATTCATAACTCAAGCAGTAGTGAATACATAGATATAAAGCCTACCAAAATAATATGAAGTTATATTCAAATAATATTATTGTAGAACATCAAACTCTCGTTGGTCAAGTGGTCGCAAGCGCTACTGCTGGGCCTGGCCTGGTCCTGGTTTCGATTCCCGGGTCGGGCCAAAGTGTTATTGGGGGTTTTCATCTGGAATTTCACAGTAGTATTTTAATTTCATTTGTGATTTGCGCTCGGTTGATGGCAATAGGCTCGTCACCTCGAAGTCCTAAATGGGACTTAAACATAACTGGCGAAATGTGGATGCACTATAGGTACTCTGCCTAACCCTTCGGTTAATACAGCCGTGATGATACGTAATATTTGCAGACCATCAAATTCTCAAGAGATTACGTTTAGACATTAAAAGAGACTGTGACCTCTGAGTTTGTTTCGGCTATTCTTCTCAGAATAGTAAGATAGGACACGCTGACCTCATTAGTTAAAAATATGATTGACGTGTAAAAGTGTTCGTACAAACCTACTTACAGAAATTATATAATCGTTTACAGAAATTTGTTTGAAGCCTCTGACTCCTGAACTAGGTGTACAGTCACGAGCAAAAGTATGTATACACTCGGCTTTATTCAAAAGCGATTTACTCCTTTACTTTTTAATGAAATTTTATGTTGTTACGAACATATCATTTTCGAACCCATAGGTTTATGTAATGTGTCGTATTTCAACGTTGCATTCGTTATTTCACGAAAAAATCGCAATTGAAAGTTGCCAAGTGTTGACATATTAGTGCTCGTGACTGTACCTGTATGTCAGGAGTTAGGGCCCTCTCCCATTTTATTTGGCTTAGGTATAGATGCCAGCACGCTAGCAAGCTACTACAATCTGTCAAATTTCTTGAATCGATTTTCAACTTTATCGTTAAACATTAAGGTTCAAAGTAGATTGGGAAAATTGGACGGTTTCGGGTAAGTTGACCTGCTGGCGTCTGTACCAATGTCATGTCACATAGGAATAGACAAACCTTTGCTACAAAATACAATTTTAAAATAAGTATAAACAAAATAAAATACAATAACAGAAATGAAAAGTATAAAAAAATAAAATTTATTCTTAAATTATGTCGTGGTGTGTGTGTGTGGGAGATGTGTACGTGTGCGTGAAATCATTTATCAATCCAGAAACCGTATGACTCCAAGACTTGATAATAATTAGGTAGCCGTGGTCTTACGAACATGCTCAGTCAGCGTCTAGCGAGTAAGTTTGACGGGATGCTAATGCAGAAATATAGCTAGGTCATTGGGCAAATTGCCACCAATAATACGAGGCGTTGGTTGGAAGAAGTCCTTTGCTATTATAATAATTAGTATTAGGTACGTATGTTAGTTCTTTGTGGACTATTTTATAGCCACATGGCCTGTTGGCCTTATTAATGGCTATAATTGACTTTTATGACTTCTTCGCTTTGGTAGATTAGAATTCAAGATTGATCGGTGTATAAACATTTAAATTATTACTTCTGAAGACCATTATTTTAATCAAGTTATTGAATTCTTAATACTCGCAATTATAAGGAGGTCACGACTTCCGTCGATAAGTGGAAGATTGGACTCCGTATTTACTTAACATGTTCTTCTGCCTGCCCTGGTCCTTAGGGTCCTGTTATCCTGGTAATCTCCTAACTGCCAGGGCTTATTTTTAAGCATAAATTATGAATTGTTTCTTAATTATTTTGTTTTACTTTGTTATCACATATACATACTCGTAGAAGCAACCCAGTACCCAGGATTTTATAATATCTTGATTTAAAAGAGTGTCCTTGGAGTTTCTGGCCCGTTCTTCTCCATAGAGATCTACATTTTGGAATGGGCAACTATCTTCAACTTTCTCTAACTGACCAAATTTTTCTGATAATTCAAAAGTGCCTGTAAATAGTTTAATTGAAATAAATGTTTTGAGTTTGAGTTACTTAAGGTGAGCGCAAAATGTTCTCCGACGTTCAACTCTCACACCATCTCACATCTATCTTTTTTCTATTTTTTTTCTATCTCTTTCTTCTTCTATTCATCAGCATTTATGTTTCTTCATTTCTCATTTTCTAATCGTCCACCGACCACCACGTCCTAGTGGTGATGATAAGACGTCAGTTTTATCGGGTTAAACTTGACTGCTTTGACCTTGATAAAGAAATTGACGTTGTCATCCTGCGCTCGTTAATTATAATCATCATTACATAATATCACGCCTGATTTTCCAGAAAGATTGGGCAGAGGTATACTTTTAGTACACCCGCATTTTATGTTTCGCCAGTTATCTTTAATTCTCATGTAATAGGGCAAGCATATTGCCAATAAACGGGCATAAATTCAGACTCCGGGTTGCTACTGAGAAATTCGGGAAGGAAAGTCGCAATAACACTTACTATAATCAGCACCTAACTGCGTAACAAACTATCAATAACAATCTGAATCATTTTGAAGTATATTGCTAATCCATTACTTCATATATTCGAAAAGTTTATCTGCTCAACAACGTAAATAACGCAATGAATGTAGTTGAACTGTGAAAATGAAAGCCATTCTTTCTGTTAGTGTGTTACGCTATCACCCCGCCGCGCCGTTCAGAGTCGGTGCAAAGTATACCAACTAACATAGAGTACAGCACCCTAATTGCGTAACACACGATCAATCGGAATCGGTTTCATTTTGACAGTTCAACAAAATTCATTGCGTTATTTACGTTGTTGAGCAGACTAATTTTTCGAACTTATGAAGCAACGGATTAGCAATTTGCTTCAAAATGATTCTGATTCCGATTGATCGTGTGTTACCCAATTAGGGCGCAGGATATAATTTAAATACTTCATTCTATTTTATAGAAATACTAACAAGGGTGGGGTCTTGGATTAGGTATTTCGGGTCAAGAAAAGTGTAATTGGTTTTTTCCCTAAGGAACTACTCAGAAGCAACCCCGGAATCTGGATTTTTGTCCGTTTGGTCGCAATAGTTTCGCCGCCTATTACGGACTTAGACATAATTTGCTAAATGAAGGTGTACTATCCCTCTGCATACTCCTTCGGGAAATACAATGTTATGTTTGTTAATTATATACGCGACTAGGTACAGTTCAAACAAAAACAAGTGCAATCGGGAAAGTTGTATACGTAAATTAGTTTAGGAGACTCCACAAATAGAGCCAGTGGCGCACGCAACAATGTAGCATAAATTAATTAAACGACCGAGGTTCCAAATAAAAATAACGCGAAGTAAAAACTCGGGTGCGGTCCCCACAATACGAGCACCTAATGCAAAAGTACTTTACAAAAGTATTTTAATTTTCAATACAGTTCATTTTCTATTCGTAACTTTATGTGGGTCAGTGCCACAGAGAATTGAAAAGGACAGAGATGTCACTTTACCCTTTATTTTGAACTAGCGACCCGCCCCTGCTTCGCACGGTTTTTACGACTTGACAGAACTTCGAGATTTCCTTATAATTGATAGTTTAAGCTATACGTGAGGCACACTTTCCTGCTAATTTCTTACATCGGACTTTACACGTTTTATTTGATCTTTATTTTTTTGTTTTTATCTGATTTATGTACCTATCTGGTGTATTGTGTCTCTTTTAATCTGTGCTAAATAAATGTATTTTTTTTCTTTCTAATATTAATGTAGTATATAATTCCGTCTCCAATTCTTTGGGCATGTGTCACGGTGGGGAAACGATTCCATAGAAAGTCTTGTAGTGCAGAGAAAGGTCGAAGGAACGAGAGCACGCGGCAGGTCGCCCATGCGATGCGACAGGACTGACAGGTTCCGGTGCGGTAAACGAGGTACAATAGAAGTTTAATTGTTATGACGGCTATAGCCATAATATATAGTGTTCTTTAAAACGTTAAATCCGCAGTGAGCGGCATATTACATTATGTACACAAATGAATACAAATGTTAAAGCCAACAAAGAATGGATGGCTTCGTATCGTGAGGCAAATCATGGCTGTCCGAAATCTAACTGCAATGCGATGACCACGACCTCTCAAGAGTGCACCGACAAAGAAGAAGAAGTATACACATAAACCTTCCGGAATAAATTTTCTAAATTATAGTGAAAACCACGTTGACATTCGTCGTTTAGAAAAAAACACGGTCACACAAACAGACGCGGAAGCGACCTTAATTTAACATATGTATAGATATGGACAAGAATGGAATAACCTTCCAGCACCCTGATTGAGTTGACTTTCAATCACAATATGAATCATTTTAAAGGATATTGCTAATCCATTGCTTCATATGTTCGAAAAATGTGTCTGCTCAACAATCTAAATAACGCAATGAATGTTGTTGAACTGTTAAATGACGCTACGCCATTACCCCGTAGTTCACATCACAAGCTTTCTGAATTCAAGTTCCCGAATGAGGCCGTTTCGAGCACAAACTTGTTTTCTTAATGGCCATCTTAGGCCACCTCTGTTCATTTTAAATGCTCTATGGTCAGTTACGATCGAGCTAACGATTTGAATTTGGAACGTATGTTTCAAGGATAATGGTATTCTGAAAGGAACCAGTGAATCGGACATTTATTTATGTGTCAAACTGCGAGACCCGAGTTTGGAAGAATATTATAATAATATGTGCGCCTATGGGGTAGAAAGTTTCTTTTGGATATTTGGCCAAATATTTCCTTTGTTAAAAGTTAAAGAATCAAGATGTGTAGCTGGAATATTTTAGTAATGACCTGATAAAAAAAGAAGTCTTTTATGTTATATTTTTAATGAGGCTTTGTCAGCTTCTCTCGTTCTTCGTCGTTTGCATAGCAACAAATGAATCGATAAGGAAGGTACCAAAACACGTCAAGCCCCTAACATTGGGTCTTCTAAATTAATTAATAACTTAAATAAACAATGAAAGCAAGGAGAAACTGTAGAACGTACAAATATTTACCACGAATTGAACCAACCCGACCTTGGGCATAAAATGGCGAGCAGTTTGTTTTCGATAAACTTTGAGCTATTGACAAAGCTAATGAAAACGTAGAATAAGCTGAAAGGTACACAATCGATTCTAATCTTCTATCCGACCGTTAACAAGGCAATCATTGAATCTCGAAAAAAAAAAAATACAACTCCGTTCTAAAGAGAATGGCCACTTCCATTCCGAGCTCTTGGAAAATGTATTTCGAAGTAAAGAGGATGCCTGCGGTCATTGTAACTCACGTGGAAATACTCGTTTTCGTATTCAATACTGAAAATCGCATTTCCGTAGGAGCGTTGACTATGAAAGTACGGAAATGATCACAGAGTAGGTACTTACAGAAGACCCATCCGTATTGAAATGGTAGTTAAAACGGTGTTGTTTTATACCTAAGTACTTACGGCGTGTGTAAATTGCTGTTCAAAAATATTTGTTTTATGTGCTGTCTTAAATTAGTCCTTCAGGAATTGACACTTTTTAAGTTACATCTTTAAATTGACTGTGTTTTTGACAGAAAACTTTTTGAATTCTGTAGTGCGTAGTGCAAGAAGTATTTTGTAAAAAACATTTTCCAAATTATTCATGAATCTTCTGTATCAAATTTTTATGCGGGATTACGGTCCAGCGATTAGTTGCGACGATAAATCCGGCGTTGGAGTGTTGCGAATTGTGATTCAGTTCCCTCTAACTAACTGGCGAAACGGTTGTTGTGGTCATAGATGGACACAAGTCTAATGAGCAGACTGGGGTTTTAGGTTTTGTGCCTACACTGTGGTCGCTCGCTTATTAATGATGGTCGTCCGATCGTCTTTTATTTTGTGGAGATACGTATCGTTTGTTGTGGTTTTTACTACCAACTGAAATATTGGTTGACTTTCAAATTCAGTCTACCGAAATGGTTTGCAGGCTTTGTTTGGATTGATCTGTGTGAATGTATCTTTCGTTCTAACATGTAAGCTAAGTTATCTGTTAAAAAATTCTAACATTAAAAAAAAATATCACTTACTCAACAGTACTAGGTAAAATCAGCTTTATTTACAAGATTAAAAGTTGATATTTGTTTACCCATCAATTAGAAACAAGAATTTGAATATGGCATAGAAAATCTTGTTTAAAAGGCGAGGATATATTTTTTAATGTTGGTACTATCGTGATCAAAGGTCTTGTTTATAAGCAACCCAAATAAAACTCCGAATGTTTATATGTTTTTAGATAAGAAATAATGTAGCAATACACAAAATACATAAAAATAATTTTCCTATTTTCAAAAAGTCAACCAACTAAAAAGACTTTCATCTCTGCACAATAATCATCACTGCAATTCTTCACCACATTCTATCAAGCTGGTCTTCTCTACAACACGACCCTTAGGCAATTCAAGAAGAAAATAAATCACCTTTGCTCCTAGCCTGACTAGTTTATTCCCCTCAACCGTTGTCCCCGAAAAGGGAAGCTCAATTTATCTCCTCGCCAGTACAAATTACCGACGACGGGAACAGCTATATGGAGCGGGTTGAAACAGTTTGAGAAATGTTGTCATACGGACGTTTTGTGAAGCCGCCATTTGACAAGGCGCTTATTCTTTCATGTATGGTGACGGGTGCAGGCGTTTTTTGTTTTTGGTAAGTGTCATTGTTTGCTTTATCCCAGGCTTTTTTATAGGACATCTATAAATAGATAGTTTAAAACAAAGTCGCTTTACGTGCCTTTCAGTGTGACTGTGTTATTTCATAAAAGGGGAAACATACTAATATTTACATTACGCAACGGATTTGATGTTGTTTTCACCATCGTTTAGGGATCGCTAGCTATATGGAGCTGGTTGAAACAGTTTGAGGAATGTTGTCATACGGACGTTTTGTGTTTGTGAAGCCGCCATTTGACAAGGCGCTTATCCTTTCTTGTGTGGGGACGGGTACGGGCGTAGTTGGTTTTTGGAAAGTGTCATTGTTTGATTTTTGTCAGACTTTTTTATAGGACATCTATAAATAGATAGTATAGTAAGCTGCAGTGGTGAGCGTTAAATCATCTGCGACGATAAGACCGCGTGGGGCCGCCTAAACTCCGCAGCGCCGGAGTCGTGGCAGAAAAAATGCTTGCTGCATGTTGCATACCTGCTTGCATGCTGCCTGTATGCCTGCTTGCATGCTGCATGCTTACTTCCACGGTGCATGCTTACTTGCATGCTGCAAATCTCCTGTATTATTGATGAATCACTTCGGTTAGGTTAGGTTATTAAAGCGCGAAGGCGAGCAAGCTAAGCGAGCGTGCCGCGGCAGCGGCCGCCGAGTGCCAGATTCCCTCTATTGTTGGTGGCACAAGGCGTTTTTATTTCGGAATTCTATTAATCGGTATTTTAATAATCGGAATTCGTATTTTTGATATTTCGAATTATCATTAAGTCGGACTTTTTGTTATTCGTTCTATTGAAACTCGGTATTTTAGAATAGTAATTATAAACGTTAGGAATATTGAAATTTAGGAATTATAAAAATAGGAGTAATGATAAGTCGGAGTTGTTTATATTCAGAATTTTGAACCATTCCGAATTATGAAAATACGTATTTTGAAATTCGTATTTGTGACTGACGGAATAATGTTTTTCGTATTTATGTAGTGTACCCGTGTCACTGTTTGCTTTTTTGCAGGACATCTATAAATAAATAGTATAAAACCAAGTCGCATTTCGTGTCTTTCAGTGTGACTGTCGTTTCCTACGCAACGGATATTGATGTTGATTCATCATCGTTTAGGCAACTAGTATATGGCGCAGGTTGAGTAATGTGGTCATACCGAATATAATACGGAAGATAAGCGCATTGTCATTTGACAAGGCGCTTATTCTTTCTTGTGTGGCGACGGGGACGGGCCGTTTTTTGTTTTTGTGTTTTTGGAAAGTGACATTGTATGCTTTTTCACACATATTAAAGACCCTTTGTGACACCGCGTTGTCCTTGTTAACTTTGCGGATTTTGATGTAGTATTCACCATCATTCAGAGAATTTTAGACATTAATATTAAACATCATTAGAAAACTCGATGTTTTGTCAAGTCGTAAAAGCCGTGCGATGGAGGGGTGCGTCGCTAGAACATTATAAATTATCTATGTTTTAGACTTGTTTCTGCAGTTCAAAGGTTGTTGTTATTCTGGGCTGAGAAAAGCATCCAAGGTTGGAAATAAGCTGACGATAAAGGAATTTAACATAGATGTTGGAGTTTTATGAGACCTTGTATTGGAATAAGTACTGCCCTCAACAATGTAAGTAATGAATATCGAATGTCGCATTATGTAGGTTGAAAAAAACCTTGGGCCCTAATTCACTATGGCCACTTAACGTTCCTTACTTCGAAACTACGTCTATTCCTTGGCTATTCCCGCCAAATTCGCATTCATTTCGTGCGGTTTCGGTCATTGTGTCATAGAGAATAAGGCCCCTAGAGATGTCAGCATGAGTGACGGGGCCCGATAGGGCCGAAGCCTGCCAGGGTAGCGGGATTGTCCGAAAGGGTTACCGCTGCCCTGGAACATAAAGGGCTAAGGAAGGAACACGGGTGGGTTTTAGTCAGTAAGAGTCTGACACTCCCTCCTGCTCCACCCAGAGCGGGAGGAGTCATTTGATGATTTCCCATACTCATAAAAAAAAAACAAAAAAAAGGCCCCTGTAGGGATAGGTATGTAAAATGAATAAATAAAAAAAGGATCGCTTTCAGTGATAACACCGCCTACTGTGTCACCCCTTTTAAAATTTGTACATTTATATCTGTAATGTTTTTGGTGTACATAATAAAGAGTTTCTATTATGTACAAACCCTACTATTTATATAAAATGTGAAAGTTGGTATGTTTAGATGTTTGGATGTTTGTTACTCAATCACGCAAAAACGGCCGAATGGATTCGAATGAAACTTGGCACACAGATAATTTATCACCTGGATTAACACATAGGATAGTTTTTATCTCGGTAGTACGTTCCCGTGGTATAATTTCCGATATCCACGCGGGTGAAGCTGCTGGCCAAAACTAGTAAATAATAAATTAACCTACATTATACCCCAATCAATAAATGCGCGTATCGTCAAGCGTACTGTGGGGCACCCCCCAGCTAGATGGACACCGATGACCTTAAGATGTCGGTGGCTGGGACAGACTGGATGCGGGAGGCGGAGGACAGGGTGTCGTGGCGAAGTGGGGGTCGTGGGGTGTCTGGAAGAGGCCTATGTCCAGTAGTGGACTGTGATAGGCTAAATTGAGTGAAAAAATCCTAAATAATTTTTCCTTTTCCGTAGATATCGTTTAAACTAATCTCGGAACTATTATGTTATTCTGCAAATCCAATATCGTTTTACACCTACGCAAAACACTTCTCCGCACAATTTCTTAATCAAATCCTTGCTTGACTTCGAATAACCTTTGACCAACTAGTGATGTTCCAAGAGCCCTTGCGGATTTGATTTATTTATGACAAGCCGTTTACTGTGGCTGCAAGAGATTAAATTTAAATTTAGAACCTCAATTACTCTGCTTGCCAGTCCTACTTCCAGAATTGGGAGAGTAATGATTGTACAACAATTTGTTATCCAATAAATCGTTCACATTGATGGAGGTTGGATCTTGATTGGATCAAGTGTAAATGAGACAAGTTCAAACTTCGTGTGCTATGGATTATTTTCATTCTCATGTTTAGAGAGTTCTATAAGGAATCATTCAAACTCAAAATATTCAATTACAGGCACTTTTGAACTGGGCTCGGTCAGTCAGAAAGATTAAGCTCGTTGCCCATTCCAAACCGTTAGTACCTACTACGATGACCTATGGAGAAGAACGGGCAAGAAACTTCACGGATACTCTTTTAAATCATAAAATTGTTACAAAATATTGGTTACCCATTCATGTGGAAATTATACATGTGACAACGATGTAGAAAGACGTGCATGTTAAAAGCAAACGTATTAAAAAAAAAAAAACATGTGTGGCAGCTAAGAGATGACCATTGATATTGATAGTGATAACTGTAACCAAACAGTACAAAAAACAGTTGACAGCTCGACTCGTTTGGAACGAATGTCTTTGTGCTTATGCACACATGGCAAATGGAAGCTAGACCGAAAAGGTTTAACATTTTGACCGTCACGACACTTTACTTAACCGACTTTAAAAAGAAGGAGGTTCTCAATTTGGTTGTATTTTTTTTTTGTATTTATGTTACGCAATATCTACGGTAATTGTGGAACGATTTAGAAAAATCATGAAACACTACAAAGTGAAAAATAACTTTAATAAGGAAGTGCGTGGCAAAAAACGAAAATGCGGAACCAACGACACCGACTTCCAAAATTAAAGTTATTTTTCACTTTGTAAGTAGTGCTTTTTTCGCGGAGTCGGTTGTTTTTTTTTTCAAAAAATCGTTTCTTTACGTAACAAAACTGTCGTGACGGGCAAAATCTAAATTGTTCCCGGTCTAGTTCTCATTCACGAAGTGTGCATAGTATGACGTGCAATAAGGAACTTCGTTCCAAAAATTCCAAAAACAGAAGGCCAATTCTCGTAATTGAAAACGTTAAAAATCTAGTTGCAATCTGGGCCCGTATTCCCGTAATTTAAAACGATCAAAATCTAGTCGCAGTCTCATCTCGGCGACAAACAAATGTCAAAAACTTGTCAAAATGTAGGGAAATTAGACGTATTTTTGACAGATTGAGACTGAGATCAGACTGTGAACGTTCTTAAAATTACGAGAATTACCCCGCTGATCTCGGCGACAAACAAATGTCAAAAAAACTTGTCAAAATGTAGGGGAATTAGACGTATTTTTGACAGATTGAGACTGAGATCAGACTGAGAACGTTCTTAAAATTACGAGAATTGCCCCTCTGGTTGCTTTAAAAGCATCCGTGCGTAGGAATTTGTAATAGATATTCATATACCACTCTGTAAAACAGTTGACGATCAGAATATTTTTTTACAGCTTTCTAAGCGATTGGATAGAATACATTTTGTATTGTGTTTTTCCCGAAATTGGAGTGCGAACTGGTGAAAAAACCCTCCCTGTACTTAATCCGCAAGGAAGATAACACACTTTCCAATATCTACCATCGCAAACATTCGTATTTGCAGTTACTCTGTTCACGGTATTGTCTTCCTTATTGCTATTTAAACAGAAAGGTCTATTGTTACCAAATGTCCTTTCCAGATTACATTCCACTTGTTCTTCCCGACCTAAATGCCGCTGGAACAAAGAAGTAGGTACCTAAGAACAGATCAATATAAGCGAGCTTGAAAAGTTACTAATAGCTATTATCGTCCAAAACAGATTTAAACTTCACTTAGGGCGCAAAGTAATGTAATACTTTATTAAACGTGACTGTAACGGAATTGCTTCGGAAGTTTCAAGTTTTAACGGTGGTGAGTGTATCGTGCGGTAGATGACCGCGTTCTCTCTGTGACTGTCCTGATTGCTGATTTCCATCAACATTACGGGCACTCGGTTTGAGCTTGTTTCTGACCAGTCCATTATCTTCTTTGGTATTGTGTTTGGAACGGCATTTGAAATTCACTTTGGAGAGAGAAACAAGCCTGATTTACATGGTGCGATTTAATTGTCTGTGACATACCAAAAGTTGAAGCAACAATAAAAGTAGTGTTTAGACGATGTAAGTCTACATTATCTTGAAAAAGCTCAATAACTTGATAATCAATTTATAACCTGGGGAAGGGCGGAGCATCCTATCACAAGCAAACTAATTGCTTAAATGTATTCTCCCCATTGTAACTAGAATATGTTATTTAAGATGATGCAATAAACACATTTTATTTATTTTATTTTATTTAAGTCATTTGTTGCTTCAATTTGATGATATAGAGGCAACAAACTTGCATCATGTATAAATAAACCACGCATCATCTAAACCAGCGCTGATTCTTTTTGCCTTGCATGAGCCGTGAGGCACACTTTCCTGCTAATTTCTTACGTCGGACTTTTCACTTTTTATTTAATCTTTATTTTTTTGTTTCTATCTGATGTATTTATCTGGTGTATTGTGTCTTTTAGTCTATGCTAAATAAAATGTATATTATTTCTTTCTTTCTAAATGGGGCTAGCATAATTGAATTGGGCTATAAGGGCTTAAAAACAATATTTTGGTAAGTGTCACCACGGAATAGAAATTCCGTCAGTGGCACCACGGAATAGACATTCCGTTTATGTCACCTTGAGTACTTTCTTATCGGTTTGATGATTCCATCCTTTGAATTTGTTTATATAAATAGTTATAGCTTTTACTCAAGGACTCTTTATTTTATCTTTGATCTCAAATTAACCTTGACACCTCCACCATGACCTTTCAGAATAGAATACGCCCTTTATGCCTGGAGGCTTTTATTTAGGTATTAAGTTCTGTTTACATTTTCGTTTTTTTTTTTCTGCTTGAGTATAATTTTCGATGTTTTTGTTGGTATATTGGCGTGTGCTAGCTGACATATGCCAAATAATTTAATTTAATGTTTTGTGTTGTACAGAATCAAGTTTTTGTAACTGAACTGACGGTCGGGCTGGTCCACAAATTGAAGGTCGCTCAGCGCGCTAAGGAGCGAGTTATGCTCGGAGTCTCTTTGAAGGATAAAATCAGGAATGAAATTGTCCGGAAAAGAACCGGAGCCATGGACATAGCTTGCTGAGTAAGCAAACTGAAGTGGCAGTGGGCTGGTCATGTCTTTCGCAGGACCGATGGCCGCTGGAGCAGACGAGTCCTGGAGTTGGGACTGCGTATCGGCAAGCGTAGTGTGACTGGCGTAAGGTGGCTGGGTTAGACTGGATGCGGAAGGCGGGGGACCGGGTGTTGTGGTGTAGTCTGGGAGAGGCCTATGTCCAGCAGTGATATAGGCTGAGTTGAATGAACTCAACAGACAGCTGTGAAGGGTGGGCGTTTTCGAGGAGTGTCTTACATAATTTTGACGTTCGAAAAGTGCTGATTCTCATTCTAATTTGAATAAATGACTCAACTGACGGTTTTGAATAACAATTTCGTCAACCCACCGTTTAATTTTATTCGGAGTAACAAAATTAAGAACAAAATTGTAAAATTTCGAATCAACATGTTTTCAGTAACTTGTGCAAAACTTTCTCTAAAGCTATTTACAGAATCAACGTATCTTCAAACGTATCTTCAGGTCGTTGAACTTTTTCGTATATATTTTCTCTCGTGCCGATAAAAATAGCGCCATAACCCGTTCGTTGGTTCGATAATAATACGTATGTATTTCATATTACCCTTGAATTGATCGTAATACTTTACGGGTTAAGGGTATAAAGGCGACTCTTGTATGGCTACTTCTTCTTAGCGTATCGATGGCAAAAAGTTTAAGTATTTTTGGCCCAAAATTCAGCTGCGCGAACTTCGCTCACTGACGCAGTCATAAGTTCATCAAGTGCACAGGGCATGCGGCGCAGGATGGAAGGTTCTTGTAGGTAACAGGTGTTATACATATCAAATAACTGTAGGTGGGTCCACATTCACAGCGTCTTTTTACACTTGGTAACCACAAGTAAAGCACGCGTTGCTTCGTGAGATAAAAATACTATACACCCCTGTTTACCCCTTTCCTTTCTTAATCGGAGTACAGGCTTGAGGTAATGCTAATGAATTATTAAGGCTTCAGCGCTATATGTAGGTGACCCAAAATGTTGTCTAGAGAGAAACTCGTTAGCGTGGGAAGTGTTACTATTTATTTACAAAAGTTATTGATTGACCTTGGAAAATATTTAGTCTGGTATCAAAGGTTTAGTAAAGAAGAAATTTGGGTAAAGAGGAAAGTTGTAAAAAAGTTTTTCCTTGCAAATATACGATCTATGATTTGTGGCTGATATGACTGTTCATGTTACGGTGATCCCAGAAACTTTTATTCAGAACTCATTTTTTGCACTTAAACTTAAATTACATACGTATTCCTACGGTTACTTCTTCTTTTCTAATCAATAACCAGCACAGCTAAGGAGTGGAATCGTCTGCCTGCGTCTTCATTCCCGAGTTCATACAACCCGAATCTCTTCAGGGCGAGAGTGAATAGGCTTCTTCTGGGGACAAGCTCGTTCCACCGTAGATCTCATCCCTGCCTCTGGGCTGGATTGCGGTCAAGAGTGAGCCCATAGTCAATAAAAAAAAAACCACACTAAGTATGTTTAATCATCATAATGATCCCACGGCTGGGACACAGGCCTCCTCCTCCAGGTGAGTGGGAGTGAGCCGTAATCCACCACGCAGGCCCAGTGCGGGTTGATAGATGTCACATGTCTTCGAATTTTATGTTCTAAGACCGGTTTCACGATGTTTACCTTCACCGTTTTCAGAGCAGTGGTGATTAAATTATTTGCACAAAGTAAAGAGCTTGTCTGGGTTCAAACCTACAAATACCACACAAAGCATTTGCTCTATATTCTGCAAAAATCTTGCATGTAAAAATGTCTCATGAAAGCTCAGTTTACTTGAGTTCACTGTGAGATTCTTACTAAATTGTCGAACTAGTCTTGTTTCCTGTGTATTGATTTGTTTACCCACCTACCAGCCTGTTTCCATAATTATAAGCTACTCAGTTCATCCCTGCATTGTTAGCTACCAATACCTTACAAAATCGTTAACCCTTGTCTCTCAAATAAAAATGCAAGAAGACAAGCCTGCCAAGCCCCAACGTACCTACAATTGGACACCCATAAATCCTTATTAGCTCAGTGATAGTTAGTAGATAGATTCACTCCAGAGATTTTCAGGGTCCATCGCGTAATCCTGGCGGGGGAACAGCGATTAAATCCGGCTGGCCGCTCGTGTTGCGAAGTGGCTGAAATTACCCCACTCTCCCCTCTGTATGAACGATTAGGTGGGGTGTTTAGTAAATAGTGGGTACATTGATTGAGATTTGTATAATGTTTGTAGAGTGAGCTGGGGCTTAGTATGTAGTATCGTGGTAAGCCTTATAAGTTATTCGTTGGATTGTCGTTGTTCGCTGGGTTGTGATTTATGGTGGGGTTTATTGGACACTTAGCATACATCGACACTATGAAAAAGTCTAGCAGGAGGCTTGTATGGTAATACATAATACTTCTATGGGGATAGGAGGTACCTGTAATATTCGAAACTGACATTTCATAGTGATAGTTGCCAAACATTATAAAATGTCTCTGTAGCATCAAGATTCCCATTAAATACAGGGTGCAAGGGACATCGATGCGCAAACGATAATTATGAATTCAGCGCATGATACCCGTTGCGTAGACATTTTTTACCGGATATCAAAAAAAAAAAACAGCCGTTTCGAAAAGTGAAATACCTATAACGCGGTCAAAGTGTAAGTAACAGCAGTTTGTTTTTTAATAACGGGCGAAAAAATCAGAATCATGTACAGTCACGAGCACCAATATGTCAACACTTGGTAACTTTCAATTGCGATTTTTTCGTGAATTAACGAATGTAACGTCGAAATACGACACATTACATAAACCTATGGGTTCGAAAATACTATGTTCGTAACAACATAAAATTTTATTCAAAAATAAAGGAGTAAATCGCTTTTGAGTAAAGCCGAGTGTATACATGCTTTTGCTCGTGACTGTACTGAATCTATGATAACAGGTTGCGCGTCATTGTTCCTGCCAACCTATACACCGCAATGAATAAGTAACGTAGCGAGCCAAGATATATAACCACTGAACGGCATTAAAAACCTCAGACATATCACACACTGATACATTTTTTTCTCCAGCCAAAAAGAACAAATCCACCACTACATCAATCAAGATATCACAACATTTACTTAAGGCGCGACACAACGACACGACGCGACACTAGTAGAAAAATTTCTATGAAAACTCCGTGGAATGTGTTCTACCAGAATCGTGTCGCGCCTGTCTACGGGAGCCCTTAAGTCAACCACACTCATTCACACAATTAACCGTAGATAAAGTACAACGCTAGTTACCCGATAGTTTCATTCAGCAGTATAATAGTCCCCAAACCTAACCCTACTTTCCAGTCGGGTAAAAATAACTTCGCTCAAGAATAGATGCCTTAATTGCTTTTAACTGACATGAAAGGCTTCAGATTCCTTCCCTTTTTGCATTCAGCCACAGGCTGGTTGAATGCAAAAAGGGAAGGAATGTTGGAAAGGAGGCTTTCAGAAGATACACGTTTTATTATATTACTGGCGGACCCGAGTACCGTTGTCCATCCCAAATAATAGTTCATACAAAAATCCCATAGAAAAAAAAAAACTCAGTTTGTCCCATTTTTCCGGGAAACTTTTCCAATTCTTCTGTTCCTATAAACCCTATTTAGACTAAAACAAGGTTTGTAGGGTAACCAAATCGGTCCAGCCGTTATCAAGTGATGCGCTTACCAACAAACAGATATTTATTTATCTATATACTTAGATTTTAACTGCACGTAAGAACAATTTTGTAAATACTTAACTAAACAGCAGAGAACACCTCTAAAACATACAACAGACTGATACAATCCCAACAAAAAGGGCAACTTTGATTTTTGATCATTGCTAATGGTCAAATAATTAACTATTACTTAAAAAAATAACCATTAGATAAACTAAAAATTGAAAACATTTTGCAAATATTTAACCATTATTTACTATTTTTAACAATTGGTTGAATTTAACTACGGATCAAAAACCGGTCCTTAGAAAACATTGACCAAAGACAACTAAATAAAACCCTTAAAAGAAGAATGAAAAAGTATTTATTGGGACTCGCACAGAAATATCACAAACTAAACTAGACATATCAGTCATTCACACAATTTGCCGTAGATAAAGTACAGCGCTAGTTAGCCGATAGATTTACTCAAATGGATTTCAGGCTCTGCCGCGTAATCCTGCGGAGGGCGTGCGATTACGTCCGCTCGGCTACCCCTGTACGGAAGTGACAGTCGCGGTAGATTACCCCAAACTCCCTTATGTGTAAACAACTGGACGTTTTTTGTCTGGTGGAGTCATAGCGTGCGTGGAGATTTTTATTGACGAGGAAAAGGGTCTGGGTTTAGATCGATGTCAAAAGTCATGTTTTTTATATAATCTGCCTATATAATGTTCCCAATGCTGGGAGACAGGCCTCCTCTCTGTGAGAGGGGACCACGCGGGCTCAGTGCGAGTTGGTGAATGTCACATGTTTCGATTTTTTGGTTCTAGGACAGGCCGGTTTCCTCACGATGTTTTCCTTCACCGTTTTGAGAGCAGTGGTGATGAAATAATTTACACAAAGTAAAGGGTTCGAACCTACGACCTACAACTCGTAAGTCGCAGCCATTTCCACGGGGCTAATACTGCTGTGCACCCGGGTTGAGGGTTCGCAATATATATGTCGGAGATGGTATGTCTGTTTCTTGTTAACATCAGGCATATTTTAATTACTGTGGGCGTACTATGGGTAGTGTTGCTTATAGACGGTTTGCAGTTCAAATCAGATTACAATTTACGAACAAGTTAGTCACACTAGCGAATCACACATTGTAGGTATACAACTCAACGATACGGAACGCGAGACAGTTTCCAAGCACATGTTGTTCGTACGATGTCCAATGTTTCGATGATCTCGAGAGCTCTGCTCACACCGCTTTTGTAGCTGTTGCTCTCGTCCCCCAACGAACTTAGGCTAGACTCTGTCTAGCGCCACGAGATGGCGCTAGCGTTCCGAATAGCCAAACGACTCCGACATATATATATTTTGTAAATTTTTATTTATCTACCCAATCCAATAAAGTTTTGTAAACTATCTAGTGATTTTACTTAGTGAAGCTATGATACTTAGTTAATAACAGTCTTGAGTTCTTGACGGGTCGAAGGCTCGCCGATTGTGTCCGGTTAGCTGTTCCTAAACGGAAGTGATATTCACGGTGGATTACCCCGGATTTCCATCGTGTAAACAACTCAGTTCATCAGTGTGACACCGGCCGCTTTTTGCTTATCTTGTTAAGTCATGACGGGTGTGAGCTTTTAATTAACGAGTATTGTGTTAAAGAGGTCCGTATTTAGATAAATGTCAACGGTCTAAAAATAAATGTGTATATTAAAGGTGTGGGTCGCGCCTTCGTTTGCATATTTAACTTTGAATGGGTAGGTTAGGAATAGGTAGGTCCGATATCAGACGGTGGGCAGTCGAGTGGATGCTGCCAAGCGAGTAAACAATATTCATCAAAGGTTTTTCTTGTGGTCTTGCTCTTAGAACTTTAGTCAAGCAAACCAACGACCGAGCGAGTTCAAACATGAATAATAAGTCTCACATAGTTCGTTTTTAGTTTGTTTATTTGTCGCGCAAATACACGATCGTCGCGTTCATCTATATAAATTTGACGCACGAACGCGAACAATCAAGTCGCGTTTCAATTAATGTACCTCGCCTTTTTCTAACTATGTTGGGGTCGCCTTCCAGTCAAATTTTAAATGGAGCGACTTCCTATCTGACCTCCACAATCCAGTAACTGGGTAACACGATACACTTTGGTAAGACTGGTGCCTTGGTGGTACCTGTAACGACTGTCAAAGATCTGCAAATACCAGCTGGGATCAAATGCTTAACGTGCTTTCCTGCCTCGCCAAGCAGGGAGGCACGAGACACGATATGTAATAGATGGTAACCCATCCACGAACCGATCGCGCCAAGCGTAGTTTAACCTTCGATTGACCTTTTCGGCTATTATTATTTAGCCACGAGCCCCTTAAAGTACACGTACGTACCCTTGAGTTTGAAGTACCTACAAACGTGATGAATTAAGTTGCGTTGTACTTCATAATTCATATTATAAACAATCGTGGGAAAAGGTCTACATTTTATTCCTATAGTAATTCCTTTGTGCTATTGAGTGTTGAATTTGTTCCTGTTACAAAATTCTTTATGTAGCAGACCAGTTTGGAATTTTGACTGCGTACCAAAGTGCACATCAAACCCACCCTTAGGCCTTCAGGGTCATGAATGACGTATGTAACATGACGTTTGGTCGATTCCACTTGAGTGATTTTTGAATCTACAGATTACGACTTGCGGAATCTCCTCTGTACAAAGGATTTTCGTCCTTATGGTATTGTAGGCGCATATAAATTTGAAAAGGGAATCATAAATCATAACTTACATTGGTAGGCGCAACGTGTTGAATGATATAGGTATAAGTTGGTACAACTCGGTCGGTCGGTTACCACAAAGGTTGCGGTTGCGTCTACGTAAAATACGAATTCAGAAAGTCACCAAAAGCTGCTGTTATATTTTATGGGATGTACAACGACTAATTGTACTCATTACCCAATGGAATCCTCAGATGAAGATGGCGGAATGAGCTGGTGTGAAGAAAATGGGGAGGCCCCAGCACAATAATACGTATTGATAATATGTTTTTACAGCACGAACTACTGCTACTGACACTGCTGCTGGCTGCTACTGAGAAATTCCTAATAGAATAACCCAATATCACTTTGCCCAACCTGGAAACCGAACCCAGCAGTGCCCCCGTGTCTCGGAAACACGTTGGTCCCTTTTTTTTTTTGGTTTCTCGGTGGAAATCCTCATGGACTTCCTCCATCGTGGGGGAAATCATGGAGGGATATGGGGGACTCTTACCGGCTAAAACCACCGCGGTGTTCCACCTCTGCCTATGGCCGGGGGTGCGGGATTCGCATAAGCATTCACCGCTCCCCCGACAGGCCTTGACCCACTGTTCCTCAGCTACCTCCCCGTGCGGCCATGCCCACAATGGTCGCACGCACTCTCGAGTGGCGCGCGTGGTTCTGCTTCTCTCCGAACGAGTTGGATTGCCGACTGAGCACACTCTTGTACACCATAAATCTCCTGCGTCGGTGGTTGATCTCCGCTGAGATTGGATGCCATGGCGGTACTTTTTTCTGGCTGGAGGGCTAATTAAATTACCTAATAGTTTTTTTTTGTAAAGTTAGAAATACTACTGTGTAGATGTAGAACAATAAATAATATTTTTACTATAGGCGAGGATAACAATGGGTTATATTTTGTTAGCAAATAAACAGCAATTTTCCTATGAATTGAATCTTGTTTTTTCTATATATTTATATTATTTTAGGCTTCATTCGACAACGATATTTCGCTCATTGTTTCGTTCTAAATATTGTAATTTGAAAGCTAACAATAGAATGTTTTAAACCAATATTTACGATTTAATTAAAATACGAAATTATGATATAACTAATATTTTTTCGGAATACAATACAATCTGTATTTTACGGTATGCCCAAAGACAATAAACAGTGATTTCATTCAAAGTCAAAGTCAAATCATTTATTTCAAATAGGCACATAAAAGGCACTTTTGAACGTCAAAAAATATTAAAATAAAATTGATTCTAGTCGCCCCTTCCAAAAGGTAGTTTTCGTATGGAGAAGAATGGACAAGAAACTCCACCGTTACTCTTTTAAAATGTTTTACAACATTTTGCATACATTAATTATATAATTATATGTGAAGACGATGCACCTAAAAATAAAATTACTATACCACAATAGGTAAAAGAATTAAAATAGATTAATGATATGACACAATGCCCGTCAGACACAACACCCGTCTGGTCGGAGGATCCTCCCTTTTCTATGGAGGTTGAGTGAACTTTACACCCTGTTCCTCATGCCTCCAAAGATTCTTATCACATTAAGTGTGAATTAAATAATGAAAACAAAACAATCTCTCACTGCCAATGATGCATGATCAGCCTATGATGTTCCCACTAGTGGGACATAGACCTCCTCTCTTCGAGATGGAGTGGGCTGTAATCTACCACGCGGACCCAGTGCGGGTTGGTAGAAGTCACATGTCTTCGAACTTTTGGTTCTAGGATATGCCGGTTTCCTCACAATGTTTTCCTTCGCCGTTTTGAGAGCAGTTGTGATGAAATAATTTACACAAAGTAAAGCTTTGAGACGAGCTTTGAAAGTAAGACTTTGAGGGTCGAGAAGTTGGAGTCGCGTCACAACACGAACTTCAAGTCGTTCGTGGTGCGTGTTCCGACACATCATCTCGAGAAGGTCCTCAAGGAAGAGTTCTGGTCGAAGGGTGTTGTGTACCGCAGTTTCCGTGGCTGGCTACATGACACCAGTCAGCCACACAATATAGACACTTCGTGTGCGTTAGTTAGTTTTTAGTGTAATTATAATGTTGTATGTATTTATAGTATTTTTAAGTTATATTAAAATTGTATTGTATGTGTTTATATGGGCCTTGATGCTTGAAATAAATGGATAAATAAATAAATAAAGCGCCTGACTGGTCCCGAACCTTCGACCTACAACTCGTAAGTCGGTCGGGGTTACCACTGAGCCACCACCGTTCCTCAATTTTGTAACTTTTAGAAGTGTGCCAATGATCACATACTTCTGAAAGGCTGAATTTTGCCTTTGGCTTTTCTAACCACAACCACACAGTAATCCCATGAAAATGTTATGACCGCAAACCATATTACAGCTTCATAATAACCTTGTTTGTAATGTTTGTTAGACAAACTTACAAAACTTCCGATTGTTGTAATTTGTGAAAAACTTTCAAAGTGCCTGAAAGTTAACCAAGTAGAAATTAGGTCGTTTAGTGCTACCCAAATAACTCTACGAGTATTATATAGAACTTCTTTGTTCGACTGAAGGAAATTTGAAGGTCACGATTGATAAGTTTTGGGTGATTGTAGGGATATCTTTGAAAGACAATACCTAACCAGCCGGGTTCACATAGCAGAGCTCGTGACTAAGTTATAACAAACACGCGGGTCGATTAAAGGTTAAGCTTCACTTGCCGAGGTAATTTTGTGGATTTATGACCATCTATTACATACCGAGAACCTCTTCAGTGCTTCGGAAAGCACGTTAAACCGTTGGTCCCGGCTGGCATTCATAGATATTTGACAGTCGTCACCGGAAGTTTGACTCCCGAACTTCTGACTACCAGTCTTACCAAGGAGTATCGTGTTACCAGGCAACTGGGTTTGTTTAGGTTAGCTAGACCGTCACTGTATTCAGCTGCATCCGGTTAGATTTGAATCTGACCCCAATATAGTTGGAAAAAAAAGCTGGGCATATAGCTGCCTCATCATCTTAGAGATACCCACCTTATTAAGACTAGGTAGGTTAGATATGAGACAAAAAGTGGCAAAAGCTTTGCAGTAACCCCACATTTAGATAATACCAAAAACTGACTGACTGACTGGGATGAAATAAATTAGGTTCTCGCAGGAGTTTTCTATATTCCGGCCACCGAGGAAACGCAATCCTGACACCAGTCAATTGGACACGATTCGGAACTAATAATGTTTAAAATCTTAAATCACGTATTCTTTTGTACTCGTACTTTTATTTATTTATGTTATTATTTATGTACACACTGTAAATTACATAGGGATATGACATAGCTATAATATGAGTACAAAGGTACTACTTTTTTCTTAAGAAATTTCTTCCAGCAGACCTGCGAAAGGAGAAGTAAAAAAGAAATGTAGACAATAGTGTGTGAGAACAAGAAGAGAAAAATATGAATGTGTGTAGTCTAAAACTAAAATATTAAATATACCCAAAAAAAAATCATTAAATATACACATATAATACAAAAAATAAATAAACATATATATATATATATTATATACAAATACTCACGGTATAGAGGAAATGCTCTTTTAATCCGATCAGGCTCAGAATGTCCCTTTCCCAAAATGTCCCTTGGTTTCTAAACGTCCCTTTCCCGAAATGTCCCCTTCCCATAATGTCCTTTTCCCAGAATGTCCCTTTCTCAGAATGTCCCTTTCCCAAAATGTCCCTTTTCCGAAATGTCCCTTTCCTACAACAGCTGCGCGTCAAATCGACGTTTAAATAGAGAAATAGTTTCTTTACTACTTTATTCTTTTCAGTTTGCAGTCCTTTTACCAGCTATTTTATATCTGACTAGGTTTTGCCCGCGAAAGATTTTGCGTAACATTTCGGCCCCAAACCCACAACGTCGCACCCTATCGCCCGCCCGCGCCATTACTTCGTTTTTGCCTAGTATTTTATCAGACGTTTTTCTTTTTGCTCGGTTCCTAAAGCTCTATAACCTTCCTAAAGAATAGGGCTATCAAATGCAAAAATATTTTTTTACATCCGACTGGCAGTTCCAGAGATTAGCGCGGTCAAAGAAACAAACAAACTCTTCAGTTTTATTAGTAGTATAGAAATATAGATAGATAGTAACGAAATACCTATGTACATAATTAAGGCAAATTTGAACTTGTAAGCTTTTAAATGTATATTTATAGGGAAGAGCGCTGTTGTCTGAAATGCAGATATTTATTTGTCTAGTTCAAACACAGATGTCTTGTCGAATTTCTGTTAATAATAAGCTCATTTATGATATGTTCTTATTTCATTTCATTTCATTTATTTGCATACCATAATGTGAATGATGATGTGATGTGTGTGTGTGTTTGTGTGGTGTGATATGTGTGTGTGTGTGTTTATGATGTACTATCTTACTTGAATTTGAAATAAATTATTATTATTATTTATAGATAGATAGTTTATACTCGTAGTATAAAGATTTGGCATCACAGTGATCTTTAATGTCGCTGCTAAGGGTGCTGTCAGATGTAAACTAACTGTAAAGGATCTGTATATAACTGACAGGTATCAGGAACGCATTCTTTCGTTATTTTACTTGTGGTATTATTGTAAGCAATAAATGCACAGAGATAATTATAATTAAAATATAGAGAAGAAAATATACTCCATTGCAATAAAAGTAAAATGCCTGAATATAAACTTCATCCGCGGAACTGTTGTTAACACTTTCATGTTTTTCTTTAAGATTTTTATTTAAACACTCCAGTTCAAAAAAGCCTAAAACAATTAAAAAATAAAACTATTGAAAAATAGCCACAAATATAACAAAAAAGGTATAAACGTGAAACCCTATAAAAATAACCTTGAAATTATGACCCTACTAACGTAAGTATGTATGGAATTTCTTGATTAAATATTGTTCCGTCGGGGGACCGCTACTATTTTAAACTTTAACATAACGTTAGGTTAATAATTAGAGCGAAAATTGTTTTAGGCTTTTTACATTCGCACTATTTTTATTATTATTTGATGTCGGGGGTTTTGTAAATTTTTAATTTAATTTATTATTTCATGCTTTTTGTAGGGACTCCTTATTATTTCATTTCTTTTATTTTTTTTGTGTTTTAAGATTTAGGTAATTTGGTGTTTAATTAGGTTTTTTGTAATTCGCCATTTTGTGGTAGTGGCCATCTTGGATTTGAAATTTATTATAGTTTATAGTATTCTACTTGTCAAGCCCTTTTATTTGATACCCATATTTAGGGAGTTGTGAAAAAAAATGTAATCCGCCATTTTGTGGCGGCGGCCATCTTAGACCGATTTTCATCAAACATAACTAAGAACACTCCCGACAAATTCATCTTTCCAACAAAAAAAACAAAATCAATATCAGTTCATCCGTTCGGGATATACGATGCCACAGACAGACAAACATACACACACACACACACAACAGACACGTCAAACTTATAACACCCCGTCGTTTTTGCGTCGGGGGTTAAAAATAAATTCACTTAATTTTCATTTTAATAAACCTCTTACATTATTATAACTCAGAATTTACTGACTTTGTGACTTTATGAGGAGTTGTTTTCTAAACTATAAATATTATCTTCTATCTCCGTAAACTAACAAGCTTTCAAAGCAATTAATTCTACCTTTAGAACTAAAATACTTATTGAAAACACGGATATCGAGTAGCGGAAGTTATTTCCACGATAGCTAATAAACTCTTCGTTTTATTTTCAGGAAACTGGTTCACCAACTTTCTCAAAGCATCACCAGTAGCTTTGAGGAAAATAAAGGTTTTTAGCTTCAAGCCTTTCATTTGGTCTTAAGATAATGTTGTTACACGGAGTCCTATACAGAACCCTGCCAAATTCTCTACTTGGTTACATCTAAGGATTACTATTCTATCCTCGTCTCTTTAGGTCGTGTGCCAAAAATGTTATGGTCTAAAAATAGATCGCGTCTCACAATTCAGTCTTTACAGTTATCCCAATTTCGGTAATTGAATTACGATACAACAAAAGGCATAAATGTGTGGGTGGCTTCAACAACATTCCAGGGTCACATTTAAAATTAATTTCCCAAAACTTTCCCCCATCTTCAGCACATTGTTGTTAAGTTCCTAAATCGGCTTTTATTTCACTAATTACGAAACTCTAAAACGAAAACAAGGCATTCCGCTTTCCCGTCGAAATTTTGACTTAACGTGACTGCAAATGTTGATAAGGTTTTAATTAAAGGGAAAATTGTTTAGGTAAGGATTCGTTTTCCTCCGACATTCAGAGACGCTTGTTATTCTGATGTGGACATGTTTGTTCATGGTATAACATATAAAGAACAACTAATAAGCGACGAGACGAAACCGGAATAGTTAATGAAGCGGAATGAGCTTGTTACTGCTGCTATTGCAGATAAAAAAGTCGAGTATACTAAAATAAATGTGGGGTACATCACTGTTTGTTTTATCTTATGCGCTGAAGTAAGAATGAGGTTTATCTTTCTTTTTATAGGAGGTTAGAAACCTTTCCTTTAGCATCATTTTGAGACTTGATGGTGTATGTGAATGAACTTTAGCATAATCAGCCTATAATGTCCCCACTACTGGGACACAGGCCTCCTCCAGAAGGAAGTGGGCTGTAATCTACCACGCGGGCCCAGTACATATGTGTTGGTAGATATTTTTTTTGTTTTTGTCTCTAGGACATGCCGGTTTCCTCACGATGTTTTTGTTCACTGTTTTGAGAGTAGTGATGATGCAATTATTTACATAACGTAAAACACCTGGCTTGGTTTGACCACATGACATACAACTCGTAAGTCGGGCCGTAACCACTAGAGAACTACAATTCTCCTCAATTAACCTCATGAATGAGCTTTTAGTTGCTACCAAATGACCCGAGGAAGGCTCGATACAGTAATTCTGAGGTTTCAGGCATTCAGACAATTTCCATGGAACGCGAAGATATGTGATAGAGATATCACTCATCCGTATCAAACTATCGGCCGAATGGCAGCTCATCGCGTGTTGCATAGTTCAATAGATTCATTCCGCATGGAAACTCATAGGTACACTGAAGCCAACATTTTGCTGTTACAGCCGGCGAATCGGTTAACTTCGCAAGTTAACTTTTAACGAGATTTTTGAGGCCGACGTGCGGGTACGGTGGAAGACGTGAAATTTGGCTCGTAAATTGACTCAGCAAAAGTTACTTTTGCCTGTCTACTTGTCCCAGGTTAATCCGCTTGAAGCTTCAAGACTACAATTTACTCTTAAGATGATACGAGTATTTTGCGAGCAGCGCCAAATGGCAAATCTGAATGACTTTACTAGGATTACTTTTATCGTCTGGTTTTATTCAGCTTTCATCATTGAGTAGGACGAGCTATACACCTTTTGATTTAATACCGCCACTTTCAATTACATTAATTTTTACTAGAAAGTTCTGTTTTTATAAAACTTATCAGAAATATTAAATTAGCTAGCCACAACTCTTAATAATACCGACACAGAATTTTATTTTAAAAACTTTCTCATTTCGTATTTATTTAACACCGCCGTTTGTAAAAGTTTCTGGTTTGTTTATTATTCCATCAAAAAATTACTTTTCCTAATTTATTCGCGGGAATACCTTCGTTATTCTTAGAGCTCAAATAAATAAAAAAACTTTTATCTTTTTACCAAATCGAAATGGAGTTCGTCTGGGTTTCGATTACGTGAATTAATTTCTGCTGACCAAGAAAAAACTTGTTAGGGATTCCGAGCCGACGTGACCATGGGCTTAAATGAACCTTCTCACAGAAATGGGAAAAAATAATTATTCGTTCTCTCTCCACTTCGTTATTGCGAATATCTTGCGCAATGTAGTGCTCTTTATTTGAACAAGTTAATTTTCACAGTAATCCCTCTGGAGTCTTTTTGTCCATATATACTTCTTTACTTTTATTCTTTATAAAAGAAAATTCGGTGCTCTTAAATAACGGTACAACAGCGAAGTTTCTTTATCGAAGCTTTCATTAAATCGATAGATGTTAGCAATTCAAGCGGAGGTGTCTTACTTTCCGGCACTCAATTTGAAGTGAATTCAATTAAGTCCTACCAATTAGCTGGCACAATCTATAATATTGCTCTGCCGAATCACAGGGAACTTTCAAAGTTCATCTGAACTCAAAGATTCAAATATTCGAGAATAATTAAATTGTAAAGGTTCCAGGACAAATTGC
Organism: Apamea anceps; assembly: GCA_951799955.1. Taxonomy (NCBI): domain Eukaryota; kingdom Metazoa; phylum Arthropoda; class Insecta; order Lepidoptera; family Noctuidae; genus Apamea; species Apamea anceps. Next base: position 16,681,955 of record OX637506.1, read on the forward strand.
AGCAGCCGGAATAGAATTGCTGATAGTATTAATTTTAGACAGGTTTTTAGTACAATTAATGTCAGGCTCTGAAGTTCTGAAAGGGTTTATTACAGGTCTGAATGAATTGGCTATCGGTACTGCTGTTACTTTTCATTGCTTTTGCTTCATTCAATTTATTTCGTCTCTTGAGATTTAATTTAATTTTATTGAGTGTTTATTGATGTTCGCTGTGGTTGAAAAATTAATTACGATAGAAATAAAGGAAGCTTCTAAATAAAACAGTTTTCAGGAGTTTCTTGCCCGCTCTTCTCCATAGAGATCTACGTTTTGGGATGGGCAACAACTTCAACATTCTGACTAACTGACCGACTCTTTGACATTTCAAAAACAAAGTAAATGGTTTAATTGAAATAAATGCTTCGAGTTTGAGTTTGAACAGCCAGTACCCCAATTGCGTAACACTTTCAATACAATCCGAAGGCTTTTGAAGGAAATGCAATAAATCATGTTGAACTGTCAAAATGCCATTGTACTTACCGCGCGAGTCTTTGAAATGTTTAATTTTTTTATCTGCTTATAAGTAGGTACTGTAAAGGTCGTCCTCCAAAGTCAACCTTATGTAGTGTAAGCTGGCTATAATTTAGCGAGGGTCCCATTCGAACATTCAAGTAAGTTTAGAACGGGGTTTTAAATAGGAGATTATACTGGCAAGCAAAAGAATTAAGATGTAAAATACTAGTATATTTTATAGGAATATAATTATTGAATACTAGCTGTTTCCCGCGACTTCGTCTGCGATCCAGGATGAAAAGTAGCCTATGTCCTTCTCCAGATCATGGTCTACCCATGTGTCAAATTTCATCTAAATCCTTTCAGCAGTTTTAGCGTAAAAGCGTAATTCTTAAATTTACTAATTTTCTGCGCAACTTTCTTAATTTTTTTTTCCGTAAGAACCTTCTACAAAGTATTAGAAAACTTTAAAAAAAAAGATGGATGAAATCGGTAAAGTCGTTCTCAAGTTATGGCGTGACCAAGGGAAATAGGGATTCATTTTTATATATATAGATAGATTATGAGATAAACCGTAATTTGGTTTTATTTCTCCCGTACCGTGAAGCTCGTAGACAGCTTCAAAGTACAGACGCCAGCAGGTCAAGCTACCCGAAACTGTCAAATTTTCCCAATCAACCTTGAACCTTAATGCTTTAGCGATAAAGTTGAAAATCTATTAAAGAAATTTGACAGATTGTAGTAGCTTGATGTGCTGGCGTCTGTACAATGAAGATGCTGATCTTCATTGTTAGAAGAACTTGCTAAAATAAAGATACTTAAAATATTAAAATTCCTAGGTGTCCCCGATCTAACATAAAAAGCTTTTAGGCATTCACACTTTATTTTTTGTTTAAACCGTAAAAAGTGGAGCACATTTATCTTGCCTTTTTTCATTTCCTTTATTTTTATTTAATATGAACACCGGGGGGTGGTTTTATTTCCACATAAATCATAGAGTTAAAGACTTTTTACAGATTTATGCATTGAATAAAGTGTGACCATTTCAGATATTAGATAAATCCTAAATTTAAGAACCAGAGGTATTTTTTTAAAAATTGAGACTGAGATCAGACTGTGAACATTCTTAAAATTACGAGAATTGCCCTTCTGGTATATGGCGAATCCGGTATTTTGCGAGTCTGGTATTTAGCGATTCTTGTATTAAGCTTCCAAATCCGTTAAGCCGACAAATATCCACATACACGTAATAATAATGCACGCTTATTATTATCCTACTGCAGTGTAAAGACCTCTTTTAATACAGAGTAGGCACGAACATGGATCACCACGCTTGCTCATGACGGGTGGCGATTTCAGACTTATATTCTACTAATTTTATAAACGTGAAAGTTTGTAAGGATGGATGGATGTTTGTTACTCTTTCACGCAAACACTACTAAACGGATTCAAATGACATTTGGCACACAGATAGTCTATAATCAGAATTAACACATATAATACTTCTTATCCCGATATTCCCACGGGATCGAAACTTATGCGGGTAAAACCGCGGGGCGCAGCTAATTAACTATAAGTCCAGGTTTCCCCACCATGTTTTTGTTTCGCCAATGTCAGTTACGTCCAAAATAAACTCAAAAAGTACATATTAATTGAAAAAGTCACATTGGCACATACACTTAAAACATTTATAGCATATTAATTAGTACATAATAATGTTTATTTTCATCATAATCCTAGTAACCGTAATTCCTATCTCGTAAATTACAAATAAACATCGAAGTTAGTACGGACGCGTCAAGTAATTAACTAAATAAATCAAACTTTACTAATCCAACTTGATTCGTGCCGACTTCTAATCGCTTCGTGTTTTTATTCTACTTCTTCACTTTCTTAGCGTTTACGTCACACTTTTATAGGGTTCCGTGTGCCTATCACTTAGGTGCCGTCCCATTTTTATTAGGGAGTAACATTAATTACGAGCTTAAATACGAATAGTAGGAGTACTGTTTTTGGTTAGAAGATTGTGCTTGCATAAGTATAATAAACTTATATTGATCCCACTGTTGGAACACAGGCTTCCTCGCTGTGAGAGGGAGTGGGCCCTAATCTACCACGCGGTTGGTAGATGTCACACGTGTTCGAATTTTTGGTTCTAGCATATGCCGGTTTCCTCACGATGTTTTCCTTATCCGTTTTAAGAGCAGTGGTGATGAAATAATTTACACAAGGTAAAGCGCCTATCTCCCCGCGTGGTAGATTATCCTCTTGAAGAGAGGAGGCCTGTGTCCCAGCAGTGGGAACAATATAGGCTGATTATGATGAAAGCGCCTCTCTAGGTTCCAACTTACGACCTACAACTTGTAAGTCGCGGCCGTAACCACTGAACCACCACTGCTCTGTGCTTAATAAAAGTAAAAAAGGCCCTCAATTTTTTTAGACGTGTTCCTTTGTAAGATGACATTACAATCTCGCTAATGCCAAATATTTTTCTGTTTGTTTTTTGGACTAAACTATTTGTGTTATTTGAACGAGATGAAAGGTACTTTCGTTCCAGAGAGATAATTGGAAACTGAACACGTATACGCTTGTACAAGTGTAAAGTATTTCATTAACTCTCTCTAGGGAAAAGCATTACATATTATGCTTGAAAAAATAAGGCTATTGTTATCAAGGATTACTGGGAAATTACCTACTTGTCGTTCCGCGAGCTACGGAACGGGATATGCTTGGAATCTCTCTGAGGGATAGAATCCGGAACGAGGTAATCTGACATCCAAAGGTACCGAAATAGCTCACAGAATAAGCAAGGGGTAATTGGCTGGCCATATAAGCTGAAGAATCGATGACCGTTGGTGTAGACGTGTCTTGATTCGAGACACCGAATCGGCAAACTAAAAGTAGGACGCCCTTTTTTTTTGGATGGGAAATCATCAAATGAACTCTCCCGCTCTGGGCTGAGCGGAAGGGCGTGTCAGACTTCTATTGGCTAAAACCCACCCGTGTTCCTTCAGTTGCCTATGCCAGGAGCCACGGTATCTCTTGCGAACAACCTGCGGCAAAAGTAGGACGCCCTCAGGATAGGTAGAGCGACGATGTTCGCAGGGTGGCTGGTAAGCAGCTGGATGAGAGTTGCTAAGAATTGTGCTGAATCGCGTGCAATCGGAGAGGTATGTGTCAACTTGCCGACTATCTACCCGCGACTTGTTCCGCGTGGAATTTTTATTTAATTTTTTTTTTAAACGTTGCCCCTCACTAGGAATTTCTCCTGTATCATGGGTGCGTTTACAAACATTTAAACTCACATACACAAACAGCCAGACCCGGAACAACTACTTGTAGGTCATAAAAATATTTTTTCCGTGCACGAATTGAACCCGCGACACGCAGCGCAGCAGTCAATCGCTTAAACACTGCGCCAGCCGTGTTGTCAAAATGATGGAATTCCTTGTTCCTTGACCCACCCGTTGCATCGCATCGCATCGCCTGGCACTATTACTACGTTTTCGTTTAGCATTCTTTCTGGCTTTTTTCTTTTTGCTTGGCTCGTAAGGGTCCGAGTGTGATGTTGAACTGTTGCCGCTAATGAACAGCGCGGGAAGGGGATGCGATGCGACGGGGTGGGTCGGGGAAACAGAAAAGTTCACCTGGACGAAATAATAATAATAATAAAAACGTTTATTTTCTCCACCACACAATGAAACGTTAGTACAATACATAATTGTGTAAACAAAAATACACTGACGTTGTGGAGACTGGAGCCTGTACTAGAAATACCTGTGTTACAGGTCTCCAGGCCTCCATACTACACGGACAAGTCACACAAGACTTTTTTTTATGATATAAACTAGTGCTTGACTGCGATCCCGCCTGATGGAAAGCAGTGATGCAAACGATAACGGCACACTACTTACTACGCACTAATTTATTCAATTCGCAGAGTGAAGCTAGTTTATACGAGCCATCATCTGCCTAGCCTTTTCCCAATTATGTTGGGGTCGGCTTCCAGTCTAACCGGATGCAGCTTAATACCAGTATTTTACATGGAGCGACTGCCTATCTGACCTCCACAACCCAGCTACTGGGTAATACGATACTCCTTGGTAAGACTGGTTGTCAGACTTTCGGGCTTCTGACTACCCGTAACGACAGCCGGGACCAACGGCTTAACGTGCTTTCCGAGGCACGGAGGGGCCTCGGTATATAAAGATGGTCACCCATCCATAGACCAACCGCGGCAAGCGTAGCTTAACCTGATCGATCGACCTGTGCGGCTGTTATTATTTAGCAGCGAGCCCCTCTAGTTAAGCTAGTTTATATGAGTACGAGCACAATATCGAGTTATGCGAACATAAATCTATGGATCAACTGTTTTTTTTTTCACGATTTCGGTGTTGGTCCCGTAGTAAAAGTTGTTCTTAATCATGAATACAATGACCCCTTTTAAAGATTAAAATGATCTAAATTTAACGGTGTATACAAGGTGAGAGATGACAATACGACAATAAATTATACTGCGTATATCTAATCATTCCCAGTCTGCATAAGAAAATTTAATCAAATATATCCGATAAACTCAAACTCAAATCATTTATTTCAATTAAACCATTTCAGGCACTTTTGAATTGTCAAAATTAAATTGTCGGTCAGTTAGTCAGAAAGTTGAAGCTAGTTGCCCATTCCAAAACGTAGATCTCTGTGGAGAAGAACGGGCAAGAAACTCCACGGACACTCTTTTGAATCAAGATATTTGATTATTTGATTTTTTTTTTATATTTCTGTTTATATATGTGTGTACATAAATGGTTAAATAAATAAATAAATAAATATTATTACAAAATCCTGGGTACATTATTCTTATTGCTTCTATATGTGAGAACAATGTAAAAAACTAAACAATTTAAAATATAAAATTCAAACTAAGCCTTGGCAGTTAAGAGATGACCAGTCTCAACCGACGGCGCCCGTTCACGAACATGACGCGTGGATCAGCACCATCCAGCTCAACCTATAGATATACGATAGTTTAGTATAGTCAAAGATTGGCAAAACCCATAGTCAGTGCAACATTATTTAGTTTGAAAAAAAAAAACACTTTTAATTTCGTTAGGAGGATTTATTTAACAGTGCCAAAATACTCTTATGCATTTGTATTGCTAGTGTTTTCATATATTGTAGTATTGTTGTTGTTTACACATTATTTATATATGTATAATATGTTCTTACCCATAGATGAATAAACATCTGACGTAGATCATAAATTCTGTACGTACCAAATACCTGTAGTGTGAACTACAAACTTACACTAAAGTTACCAAGACATACTAATTCGAAGTGCGTGCACATTGGTATGTTCATCCTAAGTTCTGTTGCGCATAAGTTGCTTATAGAGTTACAAGTTGTTGCATGTTGCAACTAGCATATCTCTAACAATTTCCATCGGGTGAAAATTAACTTGCTCGTGTACCTACTAGAGTTCTGGAATTAGGCATTTATGTTACTGTTTGTGTTCAAATAGAACCTAGGGTTTAATAGTGTATGTGCCTGCCTTTTACTGACTAGGTTAGACTCGGCTTCCAGTCTAACCGGATTCAACTGAATACCATTATTTTACACAAAGATGCTGCCTATCTGACATCCACAACCCAGTTACTGGGTAACACGATATCACTTGGTAAGTCTGGCTGTTACACTTTTGGGCTTCTAACTACCTGTAATAGCAGTCAAAGATCTACGAATGACAGCCGGGACCAACGGCTTAACGTGCTTTACGAGGCACGGAGGGGTCTTGGTATGTGAAGATGGTCACCCATCTACGGACCAACCGCGGCAAGCGTAGCTTAACCTGATCGCTCGACCCGTGCGGCTGTTATTACTTAGCCACAGGCCCCTGCTGTGATTGACTAACTGAAATATTAACGGTTAATTAAAACAGTTGTATAGCATAGCATGGCTTAATCAGCGTATGGCGTTCCGACACAAGCCTCCTCTCTGTGAGACGGAGTGGGCCCTAATCCATCACGCGGGCTCAGTGCGGGTTGGTCAAACTGTTGAATTTTGACTATTGACACGTCGTTCTTGATGAACACTTAAGATACCCGGGGTAAATATCGCGAATTCTAATTATGACTACGTCACTTTTTTACTTACCCAGTAACTTGTAAGCATAATGGAATGCCAAACAATTTACAGGGCTTTATATAAATGAACAAACATAATTAATTATACCCAGTTTCAGCCTCCAACGTCCGTTAATGAGGCAGTATAATTTATTTTATAAAACAATTTATTTGTATTGCATACCGTCTTTACGGAGAATAGATGTAAATTACAGTAGTTAAATTATTCGGAAATTTTTGGAATAGTAGCTTCGAGAATTACGATCTGATAACAAGGCTGAATTACGGTTATAGTTTTAGGTTTTAATAAACATTCTGTGAAAAGCCTGTGATAATTTTACACCTTAAAACAGGATAAGGTATTGAATAAGTTAATAGATATATACTAAAAGATAGAAAATATGTATATTATGAGTTAGGGTTGCCAACTATACTGTTTTTCACTAAATTATACTTTTTATTGTTGAACAAAAAAGTAGTATACTTACAAAATATTGTTTTCACCATCAAAATGCAAACATATTATTATGTGTTATACTTAGACGCTCACACAAATTTGTTTTTATTTAGTCAGATGGCGCTCACTGCTCAGTGCAGCGCAGCCACAAACAAATCACACTGAGTTTCTGAACGAATCTGTTAATGTCAAATATTCAAGATTGTCACTCACTGACAGACATGCGAGTGAGTGTGTGCGAGAAGCTCTAAAAAATATGTATTTGAAACAATAAATAAATAAATAAAATACTGTTCATTTTTCTAAAATACTGTTTAATATTCTTCATAGACCTGAATATACTTTATTTCTTGTAAAAAAAAGTTGGCAACCCTAATTATGAGGTAGTCCTTTGTCTACAGCGATATGGATGAATTTTTCGACGCCATTTTTTAGTTTGTTCATAGTTTATATTGGGACTCATAATATTTCTGGGGCCCTGGAGTCCCGGACCTTTGGAAGGCGTTCGAGGGGCTGAAACCTACTTGCAGTGGTCTCTTGGACGTTTTTAATGAAGGAAGGCACCAACCGACGATTATGCCTGTTTGCACTATGCAAGTACACCCAAGGACAACCTCCGGTTGGTGTATGACTATTGCAGGATATTATGGTTTCTTTTGTTAATTAAGTAGGTATAATTGGTTATTTATGTAAAGTTCATTTTAATTTGCAAATTATATTATGGCATTTAAAAAAAAAATCTTCTGACGTTTTTATCGACTATCGACGATCGTACATAAATTATGATGACAATTACAACAAACTTGGTACATATAATACTAACTGCCTCGTTCATCTAGTGGTCGCAATTGCTACTGCTGAGTATGAGGTCCTGGGTTGGATTCCCAGTTTTTCATCAGAAATTTCTGATGGAAAAGAGTCTGTATTTGTGCCTGGTTGACGGCAATATGCTCGCGCCCTATTACATAGGACTTATACATGTCGGAGTCATTCGTTTGACTATTCGGAACGTCAGCGCCATCTCGTGGCGCTGGACAGAGTCTAGCCTGAGTTCGTGGTGGGACGAGAGCAACAGCTGCTACAAGAACGGTTTGAGCAGAGCTCTCGGGATCATCGAATCATTGGACATCGTACGAACAACATGTGCTCAGAAACTGTCAGCGTTCCGTATCGTTGAATGTGTACCTATAGTGCGTGATTCGCTGGTGTGACTAACTTGTTCGTAAATTATAATCTGATTTGAAGTGAAAATCGTTTTTCTATTGTGTTAACCAACACTACCCATAGTACGCCCACAGTAATTAAAATATGCCTGATGCTAAAGAGAGACAGACATACCATTTCCGACATACATAACTGTCAAAATGTGGCATCTGCCTAACACTTCAGGGAAATACAGGCATAAAGTTATGTTTGAATATATAAGTAAATGTATATAGAAATCGACCGCTTCTCTGCAGGCACTGCCTTTCCTCCTGAGGATTGCCTCAAAGGGGGTATGAAAACTACATAAATTGACTCCTAGACTAATCTTACCTATCTACATCATGAATATTTAATGCGTTCGAGGAATAGGTATATTTATTTATAGGGCGATTATTTTGTAAGGGAAACTAGATGTGAATGTATTTAAGAATACTTACTGATAATAAATTTTCATTTTAAGTATGGAGAACAAAGGAATCTCATTATTTAGCACTAGCTGCGCCCTGAGGTTTCACTCGCATAAGTTTCGATCCCGTGAAAATATTGGGATAAAAAGTATCCTATGTTAATACTGGTTATAAACTATCCGTGTGCCAAATTACATCCAAATCCGTTCAGTAGTTTTTGCGTGAAAGAGTAACAAACATCCATCCATCCATCCATACAACATTTTACGTTTAGAATATTAAGTAGGAAGTAGGTAATAAGCCTACATATAGTGTTTCCAGTGCTGAGACACAGGCCTCCTCCGGTGAGAGGGAGTGGGCCGTAATCCACCTCGCGGGCCCAGTGCGGGTTGACGGATGTCACATACTTAAGGAGGCCTTTGTCCCAGCAGTAGAAACATTATGGTCTGATTATGCTTATGCTTAAGTATTTCTAGGATGTTTTACTCCTATTTAATAATAGCCGGTAGCATTCCACGACACTATATGTTTTATACCCCCCCCCCCCCCCCCCAAACTGGTAAGGGCTAATTTCACCACTGAAACTAAACACGATCAGCATATTGCACACTGCTTTCAAGAACTGTCAGCGTCATCATTGTTATGGAATATTGACAGTGACAGCTCTTGAAGAGAGCTGTCAGATATATCAATAGCAGAGAGATATCAATTGTTTATGTTATTTAAAAAGTTGCCTTTAGATATAAAAAGCGCCATCTATACTCAAGCTCTTTTAAAAATCAACTAAAAAGTTTCCTGTTGAATAAGTGTCTTTATGCTGTTGATGATTTCCATTACCCATTAACTGGGTTGTGGAGGTCAGATAGGTAGTACTGGTATTCAGCTGCATCCGGTTAGACTGGAAGCCGACCCCAACATAGTTGGGAAAAGGCTAGGCAGATGATGATGCTGTTGATGATCTATAACGAAATTCCTACACATGTTGTCTTTATGCATTGTGATAATATTTACCGTGTTTTTTCCCTTATGTAATTTAATTTTACATGTAATTTCAGATAAAATTTATTGTTCATGAATAAATGATTATGACTATGAAGGTCATTCAGGTTTCAGGTTTCATTGATGAAATTCGGTCTATGACGGTTAGGTACTATAATAAATATGTGTCTATAATTATTATTCTCAGGTTCATTCATACCAAGCCATTGAGCAAGTTTTAATTCCTCAAAGTTCCTTTTAATATTAAAAACGAAGGCCACGTAACGAGTTCAGTCACTTTTTATATTTTTTTACAAAAGTTGAACGCGGCACCACTAAGCCGGTTTGAACGGTAGTCTTGGTAATCTATTCGTATATTCGTGTTTTATTAAAGAAAAAGTAACGGTTTCAAGTTAATAAAAAAATGCCTATTGTATCTTACCCCCTTATTTAAAACGTTGCTTAAGTTAAGACAATCGTAAACGTTAAAAAAAATACGGTTAAGCAGACGTTAATCATAACTTAACTTAAAGTTCGTTCTATAATAATAATAATAATAACCCCACCGCCGTATCTCTACGTTGACGTCGTGGTGGGGCTTGCGCGCTCTAAACTCTAGGTCTGTGACGGAAGAGTTTACTTTGCCGGATCAGGTCGAGGGTAGGAGCCAGACCAAAAGAGATAAAGGAACCCGCAGACAGGGGATATAGACCTTCTATAGTTCAAGGTGACCGATCCACTATAGCCACTCAAACCCATAGCCTAGTATATTTTGTTACCATGTTCTGCAATAGTCCTGCACCAACCGGGGGTTGTTCTTAGGTGCACTTGCATGGTGCATACAGGGATAATCGTCGGTTGGTGCCTCCTCATCATTTAGAATTGTGTAAAGGGCCTCTGCGAGTTGGCTTCGGCCCCTAGTACGCCTTTCAAAGGTCCGGGATATGTCAAAGCCATTTTTAAATAATAATAAATTCATTTATTTCAGGTAAATAACACCCATTAATAGAACGCGTTTTAAAACCGTTCGTTTTTAATCCCAGATACTAATTTGACAAGTGTAATGTCAAACTTCTATACTAAAAAAAACACAAACACAAAAGACTTAAATGTCAGATTACTATCTGGGATTAAAAAACGAACTTTAAAGCAACGTTAATAAATAAGTGGTGTTATGTATCTATTTAATAGATGTGTATGCACTGTCTCATACACACAAGAGGTAGTCGCTGCTGTCACTAATGTCATCTGTCAGTCACGAGGAATGGCGGGAAACAGGCAAGGTGAAGCAGGTCTGCACGATAGCGCTTGATGGTGAGCCAGTGAAGTGAAGTGATCACATAATTAATTTACTTGTTATTGCTTTATTTTTAAAGATTTTTATTTGTTGTGGTATCAGGTATAGTAATTTTATAATAGGTGCATCGTCTGCACATAGTAATATATATAATTATTATAATGTATACAAAAATATTGTAAAACATTTTTAAAAGAGTAATGGTAGAGTTTTTTTTTGCGTATTCTTCTCCATACGAAACTACCTTTCAGAAGGGGCGACTAGAAACAACTCTATTTTTGTTGTAAATTTTGACGTTCAAAAGTGCCTTATATGTGCCTATTTGAAATAAATTATTTGGCTTTGATATATTCAACTTAAATACGGAATCAAATCAACAGGATTTTACAAAGGCGTTAGTTTTATTCTGTGTTTCAAAGCTAAAAGCCCAACCTTTAAACAAAGAAAATGTTTTCAGGAAGGTGTTGGATGCAATTTATGAACGGATGCATTTGTGTAAATCAGCCTTATCACGTTGCCGGCTGTGTCGCAAAGCAAAACATTTCGACTGACCGGAAGAATCTGCCATTCCCCTTAAATTCTTGCGGCTACAACGACACTTCTGAACACAGCTTTGTAGATATGTATGAAGTGGCTTGAGGTTTAGCATAAGTATAGCATAATCAGCCTATAATGTTCCCACTGCTGGGACACAGGCCTCCTCTCTTCGAGAGGGAGTGGGCTATAATCTAACACCCGGGCCCAGTGCGGGTTGGTAGATGTCACAAGTCTTTGTTTTTTTTTTTTTTTTGTTATAGAATATGCCGGTTTCCTCAAGATGTTTTTTTCACCGTTTTTGAGAGCAGTGGTGATAAAATTATATACCTACACAAAGTAAAGCGTACTGGGCCACCACCGCGCACACTGAGAGAAGTTGACAAAACATTATTAACTTTTCCCGAGAATTTTACTGAGAATTCTCGGGAAAGTTAAATATACTCTCTGACATTTTACACACGTTGTCTAAATCTCTTTGTATGTAGTCCCGTATCGCAGATATGCTGGAAGAGATTTCTTAGAAATAAGCATCACCTTTGTAGGTGTATATATGTGTGTACATAAATGGTTAAAAAAATAAATAAGGACGGTTTGAAGAACCTGATATCCACAAAGGACCACACGTATTCAAGAGTCAAAATATTTATGTAGATTTAGACTACATCAATTGCAGACTTACCTACCATCCTTAGTCATCATCACCTGCCTTGCGTTTTCCCAACTATGTTGGGGTCGGCTTCCAGTCAAACCAGATGCAGCTGAATACGAGTATTTTACATGGAGCGACTACCTATCTGACCTCCACAACCCAGTTACTGGGTAATACGATACCCCTTGGTAACACTGGTTGTCTGACTTTCTGGCTTCTGACTACTTGTAACGACTGTCAAAGATCCACGAATGACAGCTGGGACCAACGACTTAACAAAGTGATTTCCGAGGCACGGAGGTGTCTCGATATGTAAAGATGGTCACCCATTCATAGACCAATCACGGCAAGCGTAGCTTAACACATTGACTGCCAGATAACAGACACAATAGTAATAAAAAACTTGAGAGGTGTCAAGGGACCCCGGATGGAACGAAGTTCCTTTGAATTGTAATAATTTTTTTTTTAAGTTATAATAATAAAAAAAATAACCAAAAAAAAAGCCAAAAACACCATGAAAATAACTGGCTTGCTTTCTATAAGAGAGAGAGAGACAGACAGAGAAACACGCGCGCGCCGCACGGCCTACAACTATAGCAAAAAGTGTCGTTACAACTTTTGGTCTTAATTTTTTCCGTCTAACCCCCATTTCGCAACGCGCGATAAGGAACTTCGTTCCAAAAATCTATTGTTGGCGGACTTAACCTGATCGATCGACCTGTGCGGCTGTTATTAATTAGCCACGGACCTACCGTTCTTAGTATTTTATATCAGCACTTCGGCATCTATCTCATTATTATCACTCATTAATATCAGCACTTCGGCATCTCTCAGCATTCTTAGCATTCCGAACAGCCTGTAGGGATCACTCACATAATTTTTTTTTCTTTATTTGGTGGCCAATATCAAAATGGTGATCTGCTTAACTACGAAGACTTAATGGGAACATAATTTGAACGTTTGGCACAAATGAGATATACGGCGATAGTTCTTCGGGTTGTCACACAATTTTCCTGGTTTAAGAAATGCTGTAACTTGACCCAAAACATGCAGTCAAAGTGACCTCTGGTCTGCCACCGACGACGCCGTGGATTTTGCGAAGTTTTGGGCCAACAAGATATGAAATATAGTCCTGCCAGCGACACGAAGAAGAACAAGATTGAATATAAAGGTCAGTTAGATACTAAAGTCTCTCTTCCCTCACCCTCATAGTCCCATGAGAAGGCATGCATGACCGGAAATGCTTTGCGTTGCCCCGGTGCACGGGGGTATCACACCGTCATCTTCCAAACTCCGGGCTGTTATTAAGAACACACAACAAAACCTGACACATCTATTAGTAATAAATCGACCCTAACAGTGAAATAAACAGATCTTTACAAAAGATAAGATATAAGTTCAGAAATTATGTTGTGCCTAGCAAGTCAGTTTATTTCAAAAGTTTCATAAGCAAGGAAACAAAAGACCAACATTTGCTCCAGCAGTAAGAGTATTACTTAAATTAAAAATGTTTCAAGTCGTAACAACTCTTCTATTTATCTTTAGGACCGCAACAGTTTTCTTTATTATTTACTGCCATTACTTAAAAGAAATACTCCGTTTTCTTGAGAATTCAAACGGAACAATCGATTTATCTAAGTGTTGATATAGAATGATAGGCTTAAGCGGGTGCATCTATAAACGTCACCTATCAAACATTATGAAACCGTCATATGCGTCCACAGTGAAGAGATTAAGGCTCACATCACTCTACGAATGTGGGTTGGATGAAGGTAGGTACTTAGGAGCATATCTTTTTTAACTGCTCCAATAATAACCCAGCCAATGACTTGTATAGCCATCTCCCTAAATTAAATATCCCTGTCCCAACTAACTCTCCATCCCTACTAACACATTCTTCCCCAAAGCTCTTTGAAGCTTTGATGTATTTTATCAGTGTCAATGACATCAAATTGTGATGATTTTTGTGTAATAATATTACTAACAATACTTTTTATTTGTTTCCGTGTACATTCAGCACAATTTTTCATTCCCCTCGTTATCTCATATGATACCTGACATTGGCAGAATTGTCGACATCGGCACAATTGCCATAGAGAAAAATAGAATAGGCTCATGCTAAATGGGTGGTTCTCCCTTCGTCAGAACCTTGCTCGATAGCCTATTAAATAATCAGCCTATAAGTTTCCCACTGTTTGGACATGGTCTCCTCTCAGTGAGAGGGAGTGGGCCGTAATCCACCACGCGGGCCCAGTGCGGGTTCGTAGATTGTCTTCGTATTTTGGTTTTAGGACATGACCGTTTTGAAAGCAGTGGTGATGAAATAATTAACACAAAGTAAAGTACATGACTGGGTTTGAAATTACGACCTGCAACTCGTAAGTCACTGCCATTACTACTGGGCCATCACTCTCCAGTCTTAGCCTAATAACGAGGTTTAAAAAAAAAACACGTCGAGCCGTAGCTTCGTTGCTGCGAAGAAGGACAAACCACGATAACAAACATACCCTTTCTTAATAGAAACTCTTGCCTCTGCTACTGCCTGTGAAGTCGCGCCCGCTTCCGCCTCCACTCGTATACTCTTAACAAAACCTTAGACTGTCAAATTGTTACCAATGTGCAGAGGTAACTTTAATTTTATTATCACATACCCAGATATGTTAAACCTCATTTCGCCAATTATGCTACAGACCCATATAACTGGGGCTGCGCCTATTGCCATCAACCGGGCCACAAACTCAGACTCAGGGCTTTTGTTGAAAAATTCCAGAAGGAAAAACCCAATAACACTTTTCATGACGCGGGATTTGAAGACAGGACCTCATGCTCAGCAGTAGCTCTTAAGACCACTAGACCAAAGCTTGTGACCAACGAGGCAGCCCCAATTCTTAATATTCAATTCTAATTTTCCTACACTTATAGGGTATATCACTGTATACACAAGCGCTCGTGCTAACTACCAAAGTGTTGTGTTGTGTGACCATACTCGTACTACAGGTTCGGAAATCGGAACCTTATTTTGGTCACCGCCCACTTTGAGACTATTTTTTTTAGAGCCCCCCAATTTTTTTTTACTTACCATCCGTGACGAATCTGAAACAGCTATTGCACGATTATACTTAAACATGCATTTATATCGTCGTAAGATAAGATAGGATATATAATTTTCTCTGGGTCTTCTCAAACGCCCACGACGGGGCGTTATCGCCTCCGTTGAGAACCTATACACTAGACTAACAAGTCAGTCGCGCCCGCTACCGCCTACTCGTCTGCACTGTGAACGAAGCCTTAATCCGTCAAGTTGTTACCAATGTGCTGAGGTAGCTTCAATTATTGTGTAGCTTATTGTTGGAAGGGTTTACGACTGGTACTGAAAGTTTTATTACAAGTTAGTTTGTGAAAGAAATAAGGAGTCTGTTAAGTACATAAAACAAAGGAAATGTTTAATTAAAATGAGTTTATTGGGTTTAATCATTTTTGTTTATTACTGTTCGACGTTACGCTTCAGCCAGCGTAAAATAATTACCTTTGCACATAATCTATTTAGAATTTTTTTATTGGGTTTCAGCCTTTTTAATAAATTAAGTCCAGTCAATTAAGGGTCAAAACTGGATGGTTAAAAAATAAAAAAAAAGCTTTAAAGACCTTTTATTTCTGAGATTACGTAAATTTTGCAAGTATTTTTTTTTAAATGATCACTAATTTTTCAACTTTCAGAAAAATAACAATTAAATGTTTGGGTAACAAGTCAGAAAATTTCAAAAAAATCGAAGAACCGGCACAGCTCGGTAACCATCCAGTTTTGAACTCTAGTTAACTGGGCTTTTGTTGCTAATGACCTCTCAATCCTTTCAAGGAATACGTCGAGTTTACCTGTCAACCTGTATACAATTTGCTCGCGTGTGTGGCGGTCTCTATTTCTAAGAAAATGGAGGATAATTGAAGGGGATATACGTATAGTTACGTATTGAATTTGCTTATTGTCTTTAAAAGTTAAAAGGCACGGTAAAAGGTACTTTTACAGGTAATACTCAGAATTCGGAAACTTTCATATTTTAATAAATTCAGTAAACCAAATAAATAAAAGCATAGACGAAACTGGACTTTATCTAAAACGTCAATAAAGACTATTATTCAAATGTAAGCTGCAAAACGACAAAGATTAAAGTATTTGAGATATTTTCGTAGCCTGTTCTCTGCTTATATTGAAATCTAGGTTGAGTAAATAAACTGTAGACGACGATAGAATTTTATATTAATTGCCGTCACAAAGGAGGTTGTCGTTTTTTCTAAAAAAATATTAAGAATTTCCCTTTATATTGATGAATTCTTGGAGACGATGTCTCTGAATAAAATGATTTTGTTTTTTCTGCGAAATGGGCATAGGTAATGTTAGATATAATCTAATATAAAAATTTATAAAGCTACCTCAACCAGTCTGCCAAGTTTTTTCCCAACTTTGGAGTCAGCTTCCAGTCTAACCAGCGGGGTAATTGCGTAACACTCTGTCCGTAGCAAAGGCTTTTATTTTGACAGTTCAATAACATTCATTGCGTTATTTACGTTGTTGAGTAGACATAGATCAGCTGGGTAGTTTGTTGCGCCATTGCTTCTTCCCAGCGAAAGCACTAGAAAGTAGTCAAGAGCGGTCGTTTTGGGGGTTGTCTTTTGTAATTTTGACGTTCGAAAAGTGCTGATTCTCAGCCTAGTTTAAATATTCGACTTTTGATTTAATTTTTATTTTGAAAATAGATTAGCAATATCCTTCAAAATGATTTAGATAGAGATTTATAGTGTGTTACACAATCAGGGTGTGGATGCAGTTGGATACTAGTATTTTACATGGAGATACTGCCTATCTGACCTCCAAAACCCAGTTACCAAACTTTTTTTTTAATATCCCTTTTTTTTCTATATCTCAGAGTCATCCGTTTGACTATTCGGAACGCCAGCGCCATCTCGTGGCGCTAGACAGAGTCTAGCCTGAGTTCGTGGAGGTGGACGAGAGCTACAGTACAAGAGCGGTGCGAGCAGAGCTCTCGAGGACATCGAAACATTTGGACATCGTACGAACAACATGTGCTTAGAAACTGTCTGGCGTTCCGTATCGTTGAGTTTTGTACCTACAGTGTATGATTGCTAGTGTGATTGACTTGTTCGTGAATTGTAATTTGATTTGAACTGCAAACCGTTTTTCTATTGTGTTATAACCAACACTACCCATAGTACGCTCACAGTAATTAAAATATGCCTGATGTTAACGAGAGGCAGACATACCTTCTTCGACATTTATATTTGTCGCTTCACCCTTTAGACATAATGTTTACTAAGCAAGATGGTTCGCCAACCCTTTCATGCGAAGAAGGCCAACCGGGGCCAAACCCTGCCCTGAAGGATATACCAGACCTCGTGGAGGATCCGGCTGGCACGCCAGCTGAGACAACCCTAGAAGTTTTGGATCCGGAGTTATTGTCTGCGCCAGACTTTGGGGACGATCACTTTAGGAAGTTCGTTTGATCATTTAATATGTACACTAACTTTTTCTTGTTACAGTAAGAAAAAAATATGTGTTCATTTACTACTTACTTGTTTATTTACGAGTACCTACCGTTCTTCATAAGTTCGTGTATCAAGTACTAAGAATAACTTGCATGATAAGTGAATTGTAGTCTTTTAAGACAAAAACGTCTTAAACCGTAATATTCCACTTTTAAATGTTTAGTTTCACTCCCGAAACATGTACTGCTAAAATTATACCATACTTACCTCGATTGGTGGTAGAAATCTCGATTACTTCGGTTACCTTTTACGAAGCCCACGAGACGTCACTCACAACGGTAGTCTTCGGGGGAATCACAAGATTTGTTTGTATTGATCGCTTGATTCAAAGACGGTCTGTCTTTTGTCGTATTTTTCCCCTGTTCATAGAAAAAAAACATGAAAATACTCTTTCAATAAAACACAAAACATAATTTATAACAAATTTTATTTCGTTGACGTTCATTATTCATAATTATATTCCGTATCATTCTATTTATTTAAAATTGGACAGTAATTTGGGTTTAGTTATTTACAGACAAGTCACATTAATTTATTCGCTCACCAATTCGACGCCATCTAATTAACTGTCAAGATAATTGTGTTTAGTGACGAGGAGTACATTGCATAAATGGCTTTCGCCCGTTTCACATTTTGGACAAAATTTAGTATGTCATTAATATTCAAGTCGTTACGTAATGGCCGAGACGTTTTCTTATTTATTCGTCGTTAAAGCTTTATTTCTGATATTTTGTGTTGCTTAGAGGCAATTCATTTGCGACGCTTACTTGATCCTAATATTTTCTTGTTTTTGTACCTTTGCTACAAAGTCATCTATCAAAGGCTCTCTAAAGCATTACTGCATTTTTTATCACTTTAAAGACAATGGTCGACAAGTTTTCCTATTTATTCATCTTTAGAGCTTTATTTCTAATATTTTGTGTTGCTTAGAGGCAATTTTTTTTGGTGACGTCTCCACTTCTTCCATCATTTGTGAGCCCACACGTCTTCCTTGCAATTTTGATGGAACCTATCCAGCACGACCCGCCATCTCCTACGTGGCCTGCCGCAACCCTCCCTCACTGTCTTAGGGCACCAGTTCCGTGCTATTTGGGCCCACAGTTTGTCTGGCATGCGGCTGACATGGCGACTATACAAAAATCGTCTTACATTACTTTCGTACATTTTGAATGAACTTTTTTTGTATTGAAATGCGGAATTTTTTTGAGTAACCTCAAGAATAGAGCTTGCATAGAGTGTTGTCAAGATTCTAATTTCACACATGTTGATTAGAAAGTTTATTTAAATTTATCATCACTGTTTAAGAAAGGACGTGAAAGAAAGACCAGAAAGTGGGGCGGTTTTCTTATATATGAGACTTAAGAAAACCATCCCACTTTCTGGTTATTCATTTCAAAGACCATCATTTTCGACCCTATCCGTGCTGACGTCTTCCAAAAGTGTGCAATTTTGTCTCTGGAAAAGCTATAAGCATCTGCGACCGCCATTAAAGCTGACAATGACCATGGACTTTGGGGACTAACAACTTCCAAACACCCTTATGCTCCCTTATAGGTCTTATCTTTATGTAAAAATCTATATCTTTGAAACCTTGACTTGCGAACACATAGTACATAATTGTTACTTTCCATTTTAAACTCGTCAATTAAATTATCTAAAGCTAAACCTTAGTTACAATTAGAAGGGTTTCGCTGTCTGCCCGTAATAATTAATTATTATATAACCTTACGTAACTGTTAACGAGTTTAAATAATACCTTTTCGAGATACAACAGTTTCACCTACCCTTCATTATGTTGACATAACGATGCGGACAGACAGCTACGGGATATAATTGTATTTATAATACATTAAAGTATGTACAAAGCTTTGATAGAAATATTCACAATACATAATCAACCTGATGTTACTTTTTTGTCTAATAAATTTGCAAAACGTACATTTTCGCTTAGCAAAACATTTGCCCCAAAAACTGTTGTTTGAAGATCCTATTCTCAATGTTTAACGACCGAAACAAAATCACTTTTACCAAGTAACTTGACAGAAGCAAATAACGAGATATTAAAGACTGTGAAAGCCGAAAAGTTGTCTATTCACAAGACGTCGTGGCTTTTTAACAAAGTTTTTTTAGGCACCAAAAAGTACACATTTCCTTATTCTTTTTTACCCCAGTCAAATCACGCTTGTTTTATCCCCAAGCAAAAAAAAAATACAATATGAATTATTGACTCGGCTTATGGTTCACTTCAGGTGACTGTAGACATTCAAGTGCCGAACTGTAGGTTGCTAAACGAAGGTTTTCTTAGTACATAGAGTGTTATCAAACAACATAGAATGGAGGCTGTTTTATCTAGTGTTGATTTTGCACATCCTTGTTGCATCGCTGCAGGGTGCTCACCTAGGAACAGAGAATATTTCAAATGAGATACAAGATAAATAATCGTAGTGGGTACTTAAAATCAAGTCATTCAATTAAAAGTTAGTAACAATAATGATTTCGATAAGGCGTTTGACAGAGTTAACTTTGGAAATTATCATAACTTTTGCTTAATATTGACAAAGAATGTTTAAATTGTTATTTATCGATTGGAAACTTGTTATAAATTCGAGTTTGATTGTTAAATATAGACGATTTCTTACCAGATAAGACGTGAACCCTAGTGGCTGCCGAGGGAGCGTTATTGGGGCCACATGTGTAAACTCCTGCATCTGAGCCGGTTGCCCGCTGTACCAACAGTCGGCTGGTACTCTTTAGGCCTTTTTCAGTGACCAATGATATGCCACCCCGCGCAGAGTCAAAGTTGATGACCTACAAAAATATAAATTTAAAATATTGTTGTTATTCTTCGAAACTATTTTGACAGTAAAGCATGGGTACACCTCTGCCGGGCTCTGCCTAACTCTTCAGGGAATAAAAGCGTGATGTTAATGTTATGTTATTTTGGTAATAGGTATTCAATTTTGTATTTTCAGTGATAGTTTATGAAACTTTTATTACCTACTAAAAACATCACATTTGAAATTGTACAAATAAGTATCAAAACAAATATCAATTCGTGTTCCTGTGTTATCCTACCATCATTAATGCCAATTTTAAAACAGTAACAAACATCAAACATTTGCTTTTAATAAACAAACTTTTATCATATTGACACTATTAAATTTCCATTAAATTTAATGCGGCGGACTAACTCTGCTGACGTAGTCTCGGAATGAATTTGTTCAACAGGCCATTCATTACGTAATCGCTTTTAAACCATGAAATCGATTGACTCAGGATTGAGTCCCCAATTCCGTATACATCGGGAATGTAATGCTCGTAATCCCGGTTGGCGGGGATTTGTCGACAAATTTTGTTATTAGCTGTATTATTTTGTGAAGTTATTCAATGAAATTTTTCGGCCCACTGGATTTTGCTTTAGAACTTTGATTTAATTAACAAAGCTAAAATCGATTGTTAGTTTTGATTGTAACAGAAATTAACCCACAATACTATCTATAGGAGGTTCTTAGGGGAGGCCTATGTCCAGCTGTGGACATCTTTTGGCTGAAATTTTAATGATTATGATGATTTTAACTATCGGGTCACAATTTTTTTTTTGCTTTGTATTCTTTTTTTAACATCAATCATTGATAAGTGGATTTACCAACAATGTAAACAAATCCAGAATTATAAACGCGGTATGTTGCAAGTCTAATAGCGACAAACCGCAGATAGCGTACGGAGAGCGCACTATATTGTGGTCAGCAGTGGTTAATGTGTGACCACAAAGTAACTATGCGTAATTAGATATATGTGACTTTTCGACCATTATTACGATACAAAATTAAACTAGGTTACTCTCTACATCTAAACAATATTGATTTGAATAGACGAAAATTCATATTAATTATGGGAAATGTTGATGCAGTTTGGTAGACTACAGTATGAAATTGCTCGATTTTGTTGATAGATTGATACTTGTAGGCTGTTCATTTGATGTTTGTTATTATCAGACGTGCTAAATACTTTGGCATAACGAACATCAAATATGGATTTTCAATTTATTTATTCTTTTAAGGGCTGACTTTGCAATCTACAGATTGGAAAGAATTATAATTATTATTATTATAATAATCAATTTTTATTCGTGGAATAAAATTGACGTCTAACAGTTTTTGTATGGAAGGATTGTCAAAAATTCAAAATGTTGCCTCCGATAAAATTATCTGCCGTTGAAAAAATCAGCCTTAAGTAACTAAATTGCCAATCTCGCGTTAACGTTTGACGTGAAGTATAAAACGGAAAAGTTTTTTGTATAACACAAAAAAACTTTTCCGTTTTTCAATCATGAGAGATTTTCATGAATTTTGACGATCGATTATCTACGCCAGATTTTAATTTTAACACACTTAGAACGGTTTTCACCAATGAAACTGAACACAATCAGCACATCTAAACCGATGATTGTGAACCGTGATGTACATGTGTCAAGAAGGGGAAAAAAAAAATTAAACCATGTTTAAGAACTGCACTGTCAACATTGTTGGGGAATATTGGCAATAATAGCTCCTAAACGCAGCTTAGATCGCGACCAGTCTTTGGTGAAATTCGTCCTCAGTCGTTAAAATCAATTACGAGGGGCGTTCAATGTATTGTCGGTATCGTCATGTAAAAAGACGTAAATTCAATTAAAATAATGTTTGGTTTTTAATGGTATCCCCGAGTACCCCAATGCATTTATTACATCTCGAAATTAACTTTTCAATACCCTGTAAAAATAAACTTTTCTCTTTCTCTGAAAAATGCGCATTTATTGCTGCCTTGAGCTCTTTATCGTTGGAAAATCGTTTCCCACGGAGGATTTTTTTCAAATTAGGGACAAATAATAATTACTCGGGACTATAGGGTGGTAGGAAGTTCACCACAGAGCTCTAAAAACGTACAGCACTCGATTCGCACTTGCTTTTGAGGCGCCGTGAGCATTCGCGGCACCCATCTTGCACTGACTTTTGAAAGGTAAAAAAGGTCATGAAGAATAGTGTGTATGGAACCAACAGAGAGGTGGGTCATCCCTGCTATCATTTTGATCTTCATTCGGGCATCCTCCAGTATAATTAAGCTTCTCAACTTTTTTCACGTTTTCTTCCGTAGAGGTAGAACCGGGCCGCCCGAGCGAGTGTCATCTTCAATACTCTCTGCCCCTTTTAAATTAAGTGGACCACTTTTGAACCGTAGATAACGAAGGTACAGAATCTTGGTAAACAGCCACCATAACTTCTTAAATAGTTTTTTAACTTTTTCCTTGTTTTGTAAGGAATTTAATAACAGCGCGGTGCTCGGTTTTTTTCAACATTGTCACGTTAGCCATTCATTCCAGTTGTCGTTGACTAAGGTTAACTAGGAAACTAATGATCACAACTATATGAAATTTTACCTTTATACCTTTAGATAATGTCATTAATTAATTAATTGGTCACATCATTAGTAAATCACCCTGATATCACGAATACATTGAACGCCCCTCGTAAAGCCTGATATTTTAATAGTCAAATAACTTTTATCTGAAGAATAAATATGGCAATTTGACATATTTCCTGTACAAAATAAGTCAAATTTATTATTCCCCATATAAAAGTTATCTGTAGATTTAAAAATCGGCCATAAATTTAGGAAAACTACGGGGTTAGAAGTAATAATGAAAAAAAACGTACATTTGAAATTACCTGTTCTCCATGCGTCCAGGTGATTGAACTTGGTGGCTCAGGGGTGTGCCGCACTGTGCAGGTCAGGTTGATGGTGGAGCCAGCTTGGATGAACAGCTCCGGTCCACTGGATATTACCGTTTCAGGTTCTAAAGGAGATAAATCATGTTTTGATTTATTTATTAGGTTACCTATAAAATATTTACATAATTGAAAAAAGCTAATAGTCTTAAAATAATAAAAATAATATGTACAAGTATATAAAAAGAAGGGGAAATAATTAAAGGGCATCGAAAAATTCGTCCGCATCGCTGTCAATAGGAAACGTGCCCAAAAGGCTTGCCAGCCTTTTGGGCAAAGAATCAGCATTGCCATACAACGTGACAATGCTGCTGCATTGTCACGTTGTATGGCAATGCTGATTCTTTGGGAAAAAATTGGCTAGCCCTTTGCTCACGTGAATAGTCGATTTTGATTTTAATTTGTTTATTTATAAAAGGTTTAATTAGATCAACTGAAAACCTCTTAAGGGGTCCTTGTACTCATCGATATGAACACCCTTCAATTTGGCGCAGCCTCTTAAAACCCAAAGATATTATCTGCCGTTCGCTGCTTTCTGCCGAGTTGTGCAAACATAATTAATGTTCAGCAGCTGATTTTTTTTACGATTTCAGGCATGTTCCCACAGTAAAAGTGAAGAAGATAAGTGCAATGACTCCTTAAAAGGTTTTCAGTTAAGTCAATTACACCTTTTATAATCTACACCTAGTAGCCTCCACAGAGATGGGGACTAAGGTGCTTAGATTCTGCCAGGGTAGCGGGATCGTCCGAAAGGGTTACCGCTGCCCTGGAACATAAAGGGCTAAGGAAGGAACACGAGTGGGTTTTAGTCAGTAAGAGTCTGACACTCCCTTCCGCTCCACCCAGAGCGGAAGGGGTCATTTGATGATTTCCCTCCCACAAAAAAAAAGGTGCTTAGATTAAGAGGAAACGCGGGCACGTGGTCTTTGGATTGTATTAATTATAGAAAAATATTTTATCCTGGTATTTTACTAATATTATAAACGCGAAAGTTTGTATGGATGGATGTTTGTTACTCTTTCACGCCAAAACTACTGAACGGATTTGGATGAAAGGCACACAGATAGTTTATAACCAGAATTAACAAATTATACTGAACTAATAATACTGGATACTTTTTATCCCGATATTCCCACGGGATCGAAACTTATATTGAAAATATAACAATATTGTTTTTTTCTTATAAGTATTCGTATTTATACAATATGGTTGCCAGAAAATGACAAAATGTCTTTGACGAAATACATACCTACGGGTAGATATCAATATCGTCTTGATAAATACCGTTTGATCCCAAATTATGAACTTTTGTGTCTTGAACACAGTACGATAATAGAAGCAATATAAAACGTGAGTCAACCCCTTAGGGGGAACTCAACAATATTCAGGTAGAACAATTTTCATGTGTATGAATTTGTAGCGGTATCTACAACGCCATATGCGAACAACGCGTCATACTGACGTCACGCAAATCCTGCATCTTGCAAGCAGAGTTTACCGCGCAATTAGCATATATACGTACCTCCCAACATCAATCGT
Organism: Apamea anceps; assembly: GCA_951799955.1. NCBI lineage: Eukaryota > Metazoa > Arthropoda > Insecta > Lepidoptera > Noctuidae > Apamea > Apamea anceps. The sequence continues at coordinate 16,706,960 of OX637506.1, forward strand.
TGGGCAATCACCAGTATAGAGGTATGAGGAACAGGGTGTAAAGTTCACTCATCCTCCATAGAAAAGGGAGGATCCTCCGACCAGACGGGTGTTGTGTTTGGCGGGCAACTACCCCCAACGACTGATGTTGGGAAGTTTGTATGTATGCTAATAATTGCGCGGTAAACTCTGCTTGCGAGATGCAGGATTTGCGTGAAGTCAGTATGACGCGCTGTTCACATGTGGCGTGATACCGCTACAAATTCTTTGTCTAAGCGATGTGTAATATTTGCCATCGACAAGAGAAAATATTACACAAATATGTAATATAAGCTTTTGACCCCGGGTTCGCCCATGTGGAGGTTGGAAAATATCCCACGGGAACGTACTACCAAAATTAAAAGTACCTATCCTACGTGTTAATCCAGGTTTTAAACTATCTGTGTGCCAAGTTTCATCCAAGTCCGTTTTTACGCCAATTAGAGTAGTTAAAACCCAAGACACGATGGATACGGTTGTTGGAGTAGAAGAAAAAACCGAGGAAACGATGGATGAGTTTGTTTGGTAGATGAAATGGTCAGAAAGGGACAATTATCTGGATTAAGCTAGGGGTAGGAGCATCATGATGTCTTTCAAATGTTAGAGGCAGATTTGATTCGTTAATAATGTTTGGCTTCAAAGGGGCTTGTGGTTAAGTAATAACAGCCGCATGGGTCGATCGATCAGGTTAAACTATGCTAGCTGCGGTTGATCCGTGGATGGGAGACCGTCTTTAACAAGATCTCTCAATGCCTCGGAAATCATGTTAAGCCGGTGGTCACGGCTGTCATTCGTGGATCATTGACACTAGTTACGGGTAGTCAGAAACCCGAAATCTGAAAACCAGTCTTACCAAGGGGTATCGTATTACCGGCTGTGGAGGTTTGACTGGAAAAAGCTAGGCAGCAGAGATGATGAGTTTGACTTCAAATACATCTTCACTTAGCATACATGGTTGGGCATAGACAAGAGTATTCTGTGATGTAGATTAAATTCTTGTTACTGATTTTATGAAGGTATGTATCAATTCACCTCCTCTACTGCAATCTAGGCTGCACATACCAGTAACATGCACAATAATTGTACACAAATCTACTGAACAAAGACTGTCATCAAGTTCGGGCACAATAGTCAGTATTTCGCTTTCCACATACCTTCTGAAGCTACAGAGTATGTATTTGATGTATAGTACAGTCGCCCGCGCGTAGGAGTTTCAATAGAATAGGAGGTTAGCTTATAGTAGTTTTGTTACAACAGACTTGCGGTCAACTGCCCCAACGACTATTGTGGGTAAGTTTGTAAATTGGCCATACATATCTCAATAATTACAGCATTTCGGACATCTGTCCTAAATGTAGTGAGTACTATTAATAGGAAGATTTGATGATTGAAACCCAGCCGTAATCAGCCTATAATTCGTAGTTCCCACTGTTGGGACAGAGGTGTCCTCTCTGTGAGAGGGAGTTGGCCACTATCCACCTGCACACACTCGGACCCAGTGCGGGTTAGCGGATAGTGCGGTGCGGATCTGAAATCCTCCAATCCATAATCCATCCAGAAATCCACTCAGAGCTGTCCAATTAAAGTGCATATTATTTTAAAGATATTGAAAAAAAGCTTCAACAAAGTTGAAGATGATTTTGGGAGATAGTGTGTTCCCCAGAGTAGAGAGTGTACTAAGAAATATTATTTTAAAATCCTTTCAGCGCTTTAACAAGTGCCTTAATTAAACTTTGTTTGCAGGCAAAATTAAGAAGAACAGCATGTTTCTGCATTATAATATAATTAATTTATAATTTACACGTGCCCATGCATTAAGAGCTAGTACTGAGAATGTATTCTACCGCGGCTATGTTGATTTAGGTAACGTAGGACGAGACGGAGCAATCTCAGAGGAATCTACAATTACGTGTATTCCAATTATTTAGGTCCCAAATGTAAATATATACCTGAGGCATTTGTGATGTACCTATTATTTTAAATGTTTGTGTAGGTAATGGATATTTGAAATACTGATTGTTTACCTTGTTGTACAGTCACGAGCAAAAGTATGTATACACTAGGCTTTATTCAAAAGCGATTTACTCCTTTATTTTTGAATGAAATTTTATGTTGTTACGAACATAGCATTTTCGAACCCATCGGTTTATGTAATGTGTCGTATTTCAACGTTGCATTCGTTATTTCACGAAAAAATCGAAATTGAAAGTTGCCAAGTGTTGACATATTGGTGCTCGTGACTGTACAAAATGTATCATGAAACATGAACTATTATGAAGAGTGATGTAAAATTATGTCATTTATTCTTTTATCTACGAGTTGTATTTTGGAGTAGATAATAATCATTGAATTTGTTAGCCTAAAAAGTCATGTTAATATATCCAAAAGTGCTAGCACTAACTTACTGATTATTAACCCCTAACAGATTTATGAAGAGAAACGTCGAAAATGGAGACATTGCCGTTGGAAAGAAAGTTGGTTCAGTAAGTGTGTATACACACGAGCGACACGCGTCGACGACAGAGGCAACTGCAACCGACGACCCGTGTCGGTTGTAGCCGTCACGCTGAAACTTGACACGCTAACACTTACGCAGAACACCATTTGGAGTACAGTGAGAAGAAGAAAAATATAATGAATTTATGTAGACTTGTACTAACCTACAATATTAAGGAAGACAGCATGTCCTATAGGCGGGGTGGTGGATATCTGGCACTCGTACTGGCCGGAGTCGCGGCGCTGCGGGCTGCGGATGCGCAGCGCCCACTCCTCGGAGCGCGGCTTGTGCTGCGCCTCGAAGCGCTGGTCCGACGTGTACGTGTAGCGGCCCACCGTCAGCAGGTGGATGTCGCGGTGACGGACCCAGGATACCTGAGGAGAATAGTAAGACTAACTAAGTTTATCTTGGATACCGTTGACATCGGTGAAGAAAACCATTGTGAGGAAGTCGGATTTATCCATATACTTAGGGTGCTTTTCACCAGAGATGTGCTATACTACGTGGCTATGGATGCGTTTGATATCCACCAATCATATTCATTGGTGCACATACCTTAGCACTGGTGGAAACGGATTCCACTAAGATATGTTTTTTATATGGAAGGATGCGTGCTATGGATGTGTGCTATGGATGTGTGCTATGGATGCGTGCTATGGATGTGTGCTATGGATGAGTGCTATGGATGGTCGCGAGTGGTGTAGCTGTGTGCCACCCTCTTCGCTTCCCTACTATCGATACATCGCATAGCTCGAGCTGCGCATCTTCCTCGCGCAGCCATTTTGCGGCGGCGCAACTTCATAGCACATCTTACTCACACCGCTACATAGCTTAGTATCAGTGGAAACGGTCACATAGTTTCACAGCTTAGCTATTACATCCTCGCAGCATAGCTGCATAGTACATCTCTGGTGGAAAAGCAGCCTTACTAGTAATAAAGCTGAAGAGTTTGTTTGTTAGAACGCGCTAAACTCTGAAAATACCAGTCGGATTTGAAAAATTATTTCTGAATTTGATAGCTCAATTCTTGAGGAAGGCTATAGGCTATTTAACATCAAGCTAGGACCCTGAGGAACAAAAATAAAAAAAAATCAGAAAGATCTTCAAGCGAAAACGAAGAGGCACTGCGTGCAGGTACTGCGATGCGACGACCCCGTCACGTCACTAAACCTGCGCGCCGACCCCAGTTGTACAAAAAATTTCACGCGGACGAAGTCACGGACAGAAACTAGTAATTAACTCTGAAACCTCCAACCTGTTTGATCTGAAGGTCAATTCTCGTAATTTAAAACGTTCAAAATCTAGTCGCAGTCTCATCTCGGGGACAAAAAAATGACAGAAACTTGTCAAAATGTAGGGAAATTAGACATATTTTTGACAGATTGAGACCGAGACCAGCACTCTCATTGCGTAACACACGATCAATCGGAATCTGAATCATTTTGAAGCAAAATTGCTAATCCATTGCTTCATAAGTTCGAAAAATTTGTCTGCTCATCACGTAAATAACGCGATGAATGTTGTTGAATTATCAAAATGAAACCGATCCTGATTGATCGTGTGTTACGCAATTAGGGTGCAGACTGTGAACGTTCTTAAAATTACGAGAATTGCCCCTCTGGTGATCAATGCTTACCTTCGCTGCATAAGAAAAGGCCTTTGCCGAGCATTGGGACACTAACAGGCTCGTATCATAAGTAAATTATTATTATTGTATAATCATTATTTTAGAATTTGGTCTGGATTTTGGTGAGATATCGTTTTATTTGATGCGGATGAATATCAAACAAATCTCTACTAGTTATGTACACCTAAGTCGAATACGTCAACGCTTTCAGTTTAGACGACCAAAAGTAAAAAGTTTAGTCAATAAAAATCTATCAGGTAACAATAAAAATCAATGGTTGTTTGACTGATATTGTCCCGGAAACAAAGTGTCGTTAAAGTTCAAAAGAAAAATCGCCTTCTTTGGAACATCAAATGTTCACAACAACACTTTTCTATCCCTAAATCAAGCGAGAAATGATAACAAATAAACACAGCCCAAGAATTAAAGGAAAATAACAAGAACCCTTTTTATTCGCTATCTTTTATACCTTTGTCATTCCAACGGAAACGCTAGATGACACACATAGATATCATTCAAAGGGTTTCCCAAAATCAAACACATAAAATTCAAGTATAAAACCAAACATTTTGTTTTATCTTTAGGAATGGTGAAAATGGGTCTGATAACATAACATGAGATTTACATTATATAAGCTAAGATTTAAAATAATAATATGTACATGTGAAAAAATAAGCAAAATAATCATTCGTCCGCATCGCTGTCAACAGGACCAGTGCCCAAAAGGCTGGCAGCATTGCCACGTTGTATGGTGATGCTAATTCTGCGGAATAGTATGTATAGTTAATGTATAATATAGTTGTTGTTAAATTAGTTATACTGATTCTGGGAGAAAATTGTGGTCACATTACAAATCTACGCACACGTATAAGGGTCTAGCGTAGTAAGTACTCCGACCGTTTTGGTTTGTTTTGACTAAACAGCGGAAGACTGTCTGTCATTTACGTAGTTTTAATTACTTTTTGGATAAAAAATTACCTATATTAAAAATGAGAGAAATCAATTCAGTAAATCATTCTGAACAAACTATTTTCATATTGTGTATTAATTCAGTTACACATGAGTATACGGGAAAGTGTAATTTCTTTTCAATGGAAAACATACGCAGTTCCAGTTCGTCGCCTATAGGTTCACTATTCATTGATAATTTACTGTAAGGTTTGGTCTACATTGACAATACTTCTTATAATAGCTGAGAATTACTTCTCTGAGCAAAGAAAGCTTCGCTCATTAGCATAGCAAACCTGCATTTGCATTCTTGAAACTTCACTAACCGTCAGCGTTTTTTGTATGCTTTATAAAAACTTCCTTCATTAACTATGAAAACGACTGTCAGCTTCATGCTAATGGCAATTCCATAGTAATCTATGGTAATCCTATAATACTGAAAGTTACAGAAGTGACAAAAGCCGGGGAAGATGTTGGACCATAAATAAACGAACTTAGGACGACCCTGTCTTTATAGAAGACACTGTTTTCTCAGCCTTCAAAGACGAAATTATTAATGAAGGTATTGATTTCGGAGGTTCAAACGACAAATTGATACCTGTTTGCTAATGGCTGGAACGGGAATAGACTGTTGAACTATTTCATGGCTTTGAAAGGCAAGTAATGATAATACTTTTGACAGTCAAAATGTCGCGAAATGCTTTACGGAGATAATGATTCTGAGGAATTTTTGGCATGACATTTGACCTACTTTTTAATATAAATCAGTGTATTATAAACTTCCTTAAAATTGTTTTAGAAGAGTATCTGAAGTCCAATTCCCGTAATTAAAAACGTTCAAAATCTAGTCGCAATCCCATCTCATCGACAATCAATGTCAAAAACGTATCAAAAATGTAACCGAATCGGCAAACTAAAAGTAGGACGCCCTTTTTTTTTTTGGGTGGAAAATCATCAAATGAACTCTCCCGCTCTGGGCTGAGCGGAAGGGCGTGTCAGACTTTTACTGACTAAAATCCACCCGTGTTCCTTCAGTTGCCTGTGCCAGGGGCCACTGTATCTTTTTCGAACAACCCGCGGCCCTGGCAGGCAGCGGCCCTAGCGGAACCCGTCAATTCGTGCTATCTCTTTTAGGCGCGCGTGGAACACAATGCGCCGTCGACCCGGGCCTGGTCCTTACCGGGCGGCGAGCTGCCCATTGCTCGCTGCCCGCAAGCCCGCGCCTACGGTGGCCGGGAGTCGGCTGTTGACTCCCGTTCAGGGCGTCTCCTGCGGCGACTAGGGGCGTGAGGGCGCAGTGATTGCCTCTCCCTCACGCGCTCCGCCTCCTCCTTTGCGAACATTACTGCTTCGCAGAAGGAGGTGACGGCCTCCCATGCACTCTCGCTCCATACCATGGCCTGGACCAGAGCCGGACGCGAGAGATCGCCGTCGCCGATCGCCGCCACGAGGACGCGGCGGTGCTCCACCCAAGCCAGGCAGACCTCCACCGTATGGTCCACTCTGTCCTCCGGGCGATCTACACAGAAGTAACACCCTGGCGTTTCCTCCCGCCTTATCTTGAACAGGAACCTCCCGAAACAACCGTGTCCGGTGAGGGCCTGCGTCAGGAGGAAGGCGAGGGCGCCGTGGCGCCTCTCTAGCCACTCCTCAAAGAGGAGACTTATCGCCGCAATTATGGCGCACCCAGTACTGGGTTGCGACAATTACACTCTCCATGTCGCCATGAGACCCCGCTGGAGCTCTGTCCGCTTTACCGTGATTTCTCGCGGCAGCGGAGTTACGCCCCGGCGTTTTGCCTCCTCTCGCCACTCCCATATGTGGGAGAGGAATTTGGCTTCCAGATCCCATGGCGGCAATCCGGCAAGGAGGCTCGCCACCTCAGCGGGGGCCCTGCGGTATCCTCGGCCCAGCCGGACAGCCATGACCCTTTGGGACGCGTTCAACCGGCGGGCTGGTCGCCGCCTCAGGGAACGCGCCCAGACAGATTGAGACTGAGATCGGACTGTGAAAGTTCTTAAAATGACGAGAATTGCCCATGCGATAAGTCAGATTTAAAAAAAAGTTCGATAAACCACACAAAACATATTTTAACTGCAAAATGGCAGTGAAATGTGGAGTACGTAACCCCGTACAAATGTGCGAGTATGTGTAACCTCACAAACTCACACATTCCACTAAAGAACACTCTGAAGTACTTAAAAGTAACACAATGTAAATATCGATCTTCGACACCACTTCGTACAACACTCATCTCAGCGTTAGACAGCTTCTATTAAAAAGTTCCAAGTGTCAACCTGTCGCACTTTACAACTTGCTATAAAAATATTTTAATGTTGTTTTGCCTTTTCGTGAGTGTGACGTTGAGTCACTTAACGGCCGGGGAAGAACGCCACGATGGGCTTCGGGCATAAAGAAATATATATACCAGTTCAATTTAGGTACCTTCAGAATTTCTTACAGAATTCGTTGTAATGGATCGGCCTTAAGCGTTTTCCTTGATAGGAGTTATCAATGGCGGTAAAGTGCCCACTTCCGAGGAGAAACGATCGATACCTGAAGTTAAGCGTAAATATAAAACTGCCTCCTGTAACACTTAAGAATTTTATGATCCAGTACACGAGGCAGGATCTATTGCCACTTTTATTATTTATTAGTATTAATCTAGAAGGCGTTTGTAGCGTTTTATTTGCGGTCTTACGATTTTCTTAGGCTTAAGGATTTTTTCTGAGAAAACCTACACGTTTAAGTGGTTGAAATGGAACCGTGTTTTCTTTTGGAATTGCCTATTTAGGTTTTTACGTTGCCTTGGGCTGTCTGTTCGTGCACCTGTCTATATCCATCGTACGGCCTTCTCACTTCACGTCGGCGTCGGTTGCTTCATTACTGCCTACTTTGGACCTTTTGTGTGTTACTCTCGCAATGGATATAACATCTCGATGGTAGCTCGCAACACTGACTAACGTATCAAGTCATCATCTGCCTAGCCTTTTCCCAACTATGTTGAGGTCGGCTTCCAGTCTAACCGGATACAGCTGAGTACCAGTAATTTACATATAGCGACTGCCTATCTGACCTCCACAACCCAGTTACTGGGTGATACGATACCCCTTGGTAAGACTGGTTGTCAGACTTTCGGGCTACTGACGACCCGTAATGACTGTCAAAGATCCACGGATGACAGCCGGCGTGTTTTCCGCGCCACGGAGGGGTCTTGGTATGTGAAGATGGTAATCCATCGAGCCGTGCGGATGTTATTACTTAGCCACAAGCCCTACTTACGAACACCCCACACAAAACTAACGTATCAAGTGCATTTATTAAATATCATTCGACATGTCAGATAAGCCCAGATATTTTATTATCTAAGTTTATCCATTATTATTTTTTGCGTGAAATAAAAATATTATTTTTATTTTTCTGTGACGGTTATGGAAGGATTTAAACGTGAATTTTAAAATTGACGACAAGTGAATATGCGTTGTAGTGGTTTTACAGCACAGCAGTAAATTTTTAGTTTAACGTGGACGAAACCCGAGTATAAAAGCCCGTACCGTGGAATATAAAAGATTTTTTTATGACGATAAATCGCGAGATGTTGAAGTAGTTTCCATTTTTTTCAGTTTTAATTTAATATTACCTAAATATTTCGCGGTTTATAAATACATTTCGGGTGAGAAATTCGACGAGTTCGTTCAGCTTTTAACCTTGTACCTAAATATTTCTGTAGAAATTAATTAGGAATTTTAGATAAAACGGCTCTAAGAATTTTAGATTTTTTCGTTCATTCTCGTTAGGACCCCTAGCTACGGAGAATTATTCAAGATCGTGTCCGGTAATTGAAAATGGATTTCTCTCCTGTAAATTGAAAGCCGGGGACATCTTATTCCGTGACGTAATTGACCTATGACTTAATCGGAGGCTTTCTGAGGCCTCTGAAACCTCTGACCTCTGACCTCTGTGAGATAATTCACACTACTGCATCAAAAGTCTCTTCTCTGCAAGAGGGCAGTAATTCACCACGCGGACCTAGCACGGGTACGGTGATGTTACATGTCTTCGAGTTTTTAGTTCTAGGACATGCCGGTTTCCTCATGACGTTTTCATTCACCGTTTTGAGAGCAATGGTGGTGATGTTAATTACACAGAGGTAACGGAATCCTTGCTTGAATTTGAACCCGTCATTCGTAAGTTGGGGCCATTACCTGCTATCATTTATTAATTAATTAAAACTACTTACCGTCCTATTCTGCAAGTTCTTGACCCTGCACAGCAGTCGAACTGGGTGACCAACTAAGCCAGTTATATTTCTTGGCGTGCTGGGGTCGAAGTAGGGCGCGTCAGGGGAACCTTGCCACTCTTGAAGGAATTCGGCTCTGAAGTGGCGCGAAGAGATGTCCATTGTTGTGTGGTCTTGAGGTGACTCGGTGCCGGAATCAGCTGGTGGAGAAAAACTGTTAGTTTTAAAACATAATTTATTTTTGATGTGTAATAGTGTTTTTAACCGACTTCTAAAGGAGGAGGTTCTCAATTCGGATGTTTGTATTTTTGTTTTTTTTATGTTTGTTCACGCATAACTCCGTCGCTTGCCAACCGATTTGAAAAATTATTTTTTTTGTTGGAAAGGGTATACTTTCCAAATGGTCCCATAAAAATTTCATCAAAAATGGATCAGCAGTTTGGTGTTTAAACCAAAATTACTGGTAAAAATTACAACTTAAAAGTGAAAAACAAAAACTTTTTTGAAAAAAAAAACAACTCACTTCCAAAAACGACACTATAAAGTGAAAAATAACTTTACAACGAAAATGCGAACGCAATGACACAGACTTCCGAAATTAAAGTTATTTTTCACTTTGTAGTGTCGTTTTTGGAGTCGGTTGTTTTTTTTTTTCAAAAAAGTTTTTCCAATGAACAGTTTATCTTTGCACAGATTTCTAAATCCTCACAGGCTTTTTCCTACGGAAGTGGCTTAGCGATGTTTGCAGATTCTTTTCAGCAAAATTTGGCTGCAAGTTAAAGCTGTATTGTAAAAGCAATTTGGCCGACTACATTTCAGTACCGGGAGAGCGATTAAAATAAGCAATTCGCGCTGAATTTCAGGTTAAAATGAACTAAGGCTGTTTTTGCTGTTTCTGAGTTATAACACAGTAAAATATGGTTACAATTAGAGTAGTTTTCTTTTAAATCATAAGTGATTTTATTTCTGTAAGGGCTGATTTTTCCAACGCCAGATAATTTTATCGGAGGAATAATTTTTAATTTTCGACAGTTCTTTCATACAAAAACTGTCAGACGTCAATTTTCTTCCACGAATAAAAAGCATCTGTCGATTGAAAAATCAACTCTATGTAGGTTTGTATAAACACTTTTACACGTCAATCATATTTTTAAATACTAGATGAGGTCGGCGTTCCCTATCTGACTACTCTGAGAAGAAAGGCCAAAACAAACTCAGAGGTCACAGTCTCTTTTATTTGATGATGCACTTTGCATATACATCTTGAATGCAACGTTTTGGGCATGTGATTAATTGTTTTCCAATGTAGAGAAATGGCGTCTTTTTATACGAGCACTTATATGAAAAGATAGATTTGTGTTGGGTATTTTGTACCAAAACAAAAACAAATCAAGCCTGTTGTTTCTATCAACTGTTTGTTTTTAGGGTTCTGAATTCAACAACGAACCCTTTTAGTTTCGCTATTACCGTCCGTTTGTATAGATTTGTGTCTGTCTGTCCGGTGAAGGGCAGGCATTTTGTCTTATGTAATTTTGACGTTCGAAAAGTGCTGATTCTCAGCTTAATTTGAATAAATGACTTTGGATTTTCATTTTGTGTTAAAATTGGGTTTTCAATAATTTAAGAGAAAGTACGAAATCCACGCGGATCAAGTCGCGGGCGATGTGCTAGTATCAAATAAAATGATTATTCTAAATGTTCCAGAGAAATAGTGTTATTTTACTATACATAGACCCGAAGCGAAAAACTTAAGATTTGCCTTGCAAACGAACTTCAGAATCCAAGCCGCCATTTTCTGTAGCATTACATCGTAACCTCATAAATTTATGTGTGCTTATTACAATGTGAAATTATATTTATAGGGTCCATTAAACTCTGTGGTGAATAAGCAGTTATATGTAATTAAGGCTTATTTATTATTATTGTCTTTTAATACATTTTGAATAATTATATATTTTGCTTTATTAACTGGTAACATTTTTTAGGGTTCCGTAGTCAACAAGGAACCCTTATAGTTTCACCATGGTCGTCCGTCTGTCCGTCCGCAGCTTATCTCAGAGACTCTAAGTAATAGAAAGCTATAATTTGGCATGGATATACATATTAATCACGCCGACAAAGTGGTAAAATAAAACCATGAAAAAAATTTTTTTGCGGTACCTCTTGTACGCGTAAAGTGGGGATGTTTTTTTTTCTCGTCTACCCCATGGTGTGGGATGTGGTTAAATGGGTCTTCCAAAAATATTACGGGTTTGTGTAAACAATTTTTCGACTAAGGGATCCGTTTGTGAAATATTAAGCTTTAACGTGCTCATTTTTGTTAGAGTCAAGTGTCCCCCCGTGCCAGTTAAACGGTTAGGACAGGTGAAAAAATTCACGGTAGTAGTATATATAACGAATTTAAAAGGAAAACTATCACAGCTAAGTAAGCTTCCAAGTTTACGAGTAATAGTCGACCAACTTACATTTGCAGTTGCGATGTACGGGAGAACATGATTTTCAACTACAATGTTAAGTTTGTTCTTGGGACAAATTCATTCCAACTACGGAACCCTTCATTGTGCGTGGTCCAACACGCACTTGGCCGGTTTTTTTCAAATAATCGTTTTGGTTTTAAAGAAACTTCCTTTCATAACATTATCCATTGTTTTGTTCAAATATTTTTGACTTGTCAAAAGTGTCTGTGTAAATGACATTAAAATAAATCATTTGAGTTTGACTAAAACCTTTTTGTTTATACCTACCATTTAAAACAATCATACACTTGAAAAAACACAGACTGGGCCATTATAATTAAATTTTCAAAGTATTGGTATAACCCAAATGCAAACTTTTTCACGTCAACTTGATTCCTTTGTTACCCAAGTTTCAAGCTGTATTCATTAAAACGAAACTATGTCTAACTGGATCCCTAATTGGGTCGTCCTAACTTTTCAATTTCTATGATAAGTTCTTTTTTTTTTGCTGTATTTCGGCTTAGGCTTTCGGATTTACCTATCTAACTTGTGTGTTTCAATTATTTTTTTATTTGGAAAAGGCATTGAATTTGAGGCGCAGCCAGATACATTTCAAAGTGAACCCAATGACTATTGAAAGTTATAAAATATTGAGACATTTTATTTTATTTATTTAGGGACAAAAAACAGTTACACGTTATAATTTGTATATCGGAGCTAAATAGATTTATTTAATGAATGTATTACCCACACTATTGTCCACGGATTCAACTAACAAATATCTAAAAGAGGAAAGGACGGCCGGTCACATATTAATTTGTGAATTAAAAGAAAAAAGAAAAGAAAGTTATGAAAGCTTGTAGGTAAGCAAAGCTATAGCCATTTTTTTTTTAATTTGGCAGGAGAACTAGAGAGACGTTATACCTATTCTGTTAAATTAATATCGTCTCAATATTTTTTAACTTGATGACATTGGCGCCCACTCCCTTGTTCGCGAACTAAACTAAATTTAAGTTCAGTGCATCTTTTTCTTTCTATTTCAGTAAGAAAAGGACAAAAGGTAAATATTAATTTAGTCCTGTCAAATTAAGATACTCCATATACAAGTTTAGACGTGATAAAAAATTTGGCTACTAAAAATATTTCAATTTACGTCAGGCGCTGACTAATTTGACAGGACTAAACTAATGTTTATCTGCTGTCCTTTTATATAATACTCGTACAATGGCGCCGAATCCTTATTCGGCGCCATTGTATTATTTGAATGTTACACCTATTTAATATGCTGTCATATTTAATATAATGGTATATTAAACAATAAGCTTTGTCATCGAGTTTTCGGTTAGATTCTACAGTTTTAAAATAAAATTCCCAAAACAGACTTTGCATGTTGCACCTAAAATTAAAACCGCATAACCGCCGTATGTTGGGGTCGGCTTCCATTCTAATCGGATGCAGCTGAACACCAGTATTTTACAATGGATCGATTGTCTATCTGACCATTACTGGGTAACACGATACTCCAGAGGGGCAATTCTCGTAATTTTAAGCACTTTCACAGTCTGATCTCAGTCTCAATCTGTCAAAAATACCTCTAATTTGCCCATATTTTGACAAGTTTTTGATATTTGTTTGTCGCCGAGATGAGACTGCGACTAGATTTTGAACGTTTTAAATAACGAGAATGGGCCTTCTGGTAAGACTAGTTGTCAAACTCTCGTGACGTACATTGTATAAAAAAAAAACATTTTGCTAACGTAGTATTTTGAATTAAAAAAAAAAAAATCAAGTGACAAAAAATACAACACTCTTTTTGACCTCGCTCGCCCCAGATACGCGCTATCCCCAGACAAATCTAAGTGCTAACACTCACAATAAGTACTAAATTGAACTTTAGGCTCCACATTAAATTGTAGGTAACACAAATCACCTCATTCAAGACTTGTATGAGGTGATTTGTGTTACCTATTATTTACCTATTACCTATTATTGGGCGTAGGCCTACATACAATCGAGTCTTTGGACTTCTGACTACCCGTAACGACTGTCAATGATCTACGAATGGCCTACCAGCGGATAGTTAGATAGTTCCTCAACTCTAACAAAGGCCCAAACTGTGTCACAAATAGTATCTGACATAAATAACAATACTTCCGTCCCCATTTATGATAATGTCATCAACCCCCAGCTATAATTTGTTTTATCAGTATTAGCTGAGTGGTGGAACTTTAAATTAGTTTCATGGGGGTGTGAAAACCACCCCTGTTGTCATATTCCCTGCAGTCACTGCCGCTATGCTTGGCATTCATAGTTGGAACCAGTTAGCGGATTTAATTCTGAAGTTCGTGTCCAATTTAAATTTAGTTTGGTTTATTTTTGCTGGTCTGTTTTTATTGCTTTTAATTTTTGTTTTATAGTGTGGTAGAATTGTTTATGCAGTTTTTCATCGTCATTTTTTATAATAGCTCTTGGTGGAACATGTGATTGCCTTTTATGCCTCTAAAAATATAACAGCGCACCTAAGAACATTACAGCTGTAGTTGTAAGTGACATCAGTTTCTCGCAAACAATTTCATTCCACGATGTGAAAAAACGGAGTAACTTCGCCAATAAAAAAAAAAAATTGCAGGTACCTACAGAGGTGACCTTGTTAGTTTTTTTCAAAACAGCTCGTCAGGGTATCTCTTCGTATCGTATGTACAAATTTTCGGATTTTTCGAATATAATTCTCCAAAAATCCTTTAAAAATGTCATGTGTAACACACGGTGTTGAGTATATACGAAACGATGCACAAATGTAGAACATGCAAAAAGATCAAAGAAGCATTGAGCCAGCACGTGATGTTCTGTTGTTTTTGCATGAGAAAAAGTGGCATGTTCGAATTGTAATTTGTCTATAGGTCATGCCTTGATGAAAAGTAGCCAATCAGTAAGAGTACGGACTAACTGTTAAATTGACCTCGTAGATATTCATCTGTTAATGCAGTCTTTTACATAACAATTTTTGTTATGTTACTGAAATGACCTATATACAAATTGTACATCAAAACTGACAATAGAAAGCAACACAAACACGACCTCATAACATCGCTCCCATCCATACATCTTAGATAGAACTGCAAGAACATATCTCTATAAGATTCAGTTTCCATTCAGAGCCAGCCAACCGAAAGGGAATAAATACAACGCGGGGCTCACAAAAGAGGCGTTCAAAAGAGGCGCTCTATGATTTACGAGCAGATATCATTCAGTGCCTTGTATCAGTGGGTATTTGGCAACGACATCGGTCTTTATTGCTGGCTGTTAATAGTTAATAATCCTTGTTTTTTTTATTGTCCGATTCTGTTACAGAGATGGGATCAGTTTGACCCGAATGTGATATACTTTTATGTATTTGGATCTTATTCTTTTCTTTGATATTGGAATGGGTTGTTGTATAAAGTTTTGTGGCGCGAATGAAAATGGGTTAGATCTTGCATTTTGATATGAGCTTATAAATGTTAACTACATACCTATTACTGGGGGCGAGCCTATGGTGATCAACCAGACAAAATCCTGCGGGATAATTACGTAACATACTAACAGTAGCCATGGCTTTAATTTTGACAGTTCTACAATATTCATTGCGTTGTGAACGTTGTTGACCAGAAACATTTTTAGAACATACAGGGTGGCAGGGACATCGACGCGCAAACTATAACCATGAATTCAGCACATGCGTTTAGACCCCATAGCGTAAAAGTTTGTTGTCGGTTATAAAAAAAAATCTTCTGTTTCATAGAAAAGTGTAATACCTACGCGGTCAAAATGTATGGAACAGCAATATTTTTTTTAATAACCGACGAAACAATTCGACGCTATGGGGTCTTAACTCATGTGCTGAATCCATGGTTACAGTTTGCGCGTCGATGTCCCTGCAACCCTGTATAAAGCAATACATCAGCAGTATTCTAAGCCCAATTTTGTATAACAAAATAAATAGAATTTTAAACATTTACCCCCTGACTTCACGTGAGTTTAAATCAGTAACTCATGAGTGGCTTAGCTCTCTGACTTATGAAGAGCTTGAACATCTTGCAAAAATTTAATAACAAAAATGAAAAAAAAAATCCCTTTCATTCCATTGCCTTCCAAATCACCTAACAGACACACATACATATACCTACACGTACTTACACATTTACTCACTCGCATACACATACTCACACATTTACTCACTCGCAAACACATACTTACACTACACTCACATTCTCTCACTCGCATACACTTACACTACACTCACATTCACTCTAATATGAACACATTCACGTGTATTAATATTGTAATTAGTGCTTAAGGTTTTATTCAACTTTTTTCTTTTTTTTTTGTACAACTTTTTTCTTTTTATTTTTTATTTCGAAATCTAAACAAAAAAAAAAAATATTTAACTGTGTTTATATAAAAGCCTGGAACGCTGTCGTCTCCCTCCTGGAGGTGGGCGCTAATGGCCGCGACACAGTATTCCTTACTAATGCGGTCGTTAACGTACACAAATATTGTACCTAACTATTATTTTTGTTCCAATAAATATTCTTATTTTTATTCTTCAAAATGATTCAGATTGTTATTAGAACTGTGTATCGCAATTAGGGTGCAGGCTCCGGGCTGCTACCAAAACATTCCTAATTAAGGTGCATTAATGTTGTCTTTGACTACGTGCTATAACTGAGTCTGTTGTATAACTGAGTTAGTTGAATGAAGATCTGAAGGCCAATTCTCGTAATTAAACACGTCTAAAATCTAATCGCAGTCTCATCTCAGCGACAGTCAATGTCAAAAACTTGTCAAAAATGTAGGGAAATTGGAGGTATTTTTGGCAGATTAAGACTGAGATTAGAATGTGAACGTTCCTAATAAAATACGGCAATTGCCCCTCCGACTTTTAGAATTTCATTACCACAAATATTTAATTGAATGGCCGATACTGGGAATGATCCCAGTAACTTTGGAATTTCATTACAAAAACAGAACGGAACAAATCTCAAATAAACACACTTCGTAAAACCATTCCTCGTAAAATGTCTGTACGTATCGCTCATTCCGTTCCTTACGTAATTCCAACTTTATGTACCATCAATGCAATGTACCAAGCACATAATATCCACGTTATGTCCAACGTTTCAATTCGTACCGTATTGGAACTACATTTGGTACATAAAGAGTGATCGATCACAACTGATCGTTTGCAGTGACCCAATACTTTTAGTTTTTATTTAGGACTCTGATGAGAAGGAGGTGAGTTGGGTTCATATTTTTTTGAGAGCGCTTTTATGGATACTCATTTTTAGCGTTCTATTGCCAAATGGAAAAAAGGGACCCTTATAATTGCGTCCTATCTGTCTGTCCGTACCGTTGCGCACCCAAATGGAAACGACGGAACCCTTATAATTTCGTCCTATCCGTCTGGCCGTCTCGTCTGTATGTCTCAGCCACAGATATACTATATCTGTGGTCTCAGCCCTCGCCACGCACGTGTCGAATAATTTGCCGAGAACTTAAAAAATATATATATATAAAATCAGTTTAGCATTGATCGATTTTGAACTGAATGATAATTGGATGAATCGATTAAATTTCGTAACACATAAGCTGTTATTTTACTACAGCTAAATTAAAAACCCGACCAAACATATGCTTTACAGCAAAAAAACTGTGGCAAAAAGAGAATCCTGGATTATTTCAATAGGAAAAGGGTTGGAAGTGACCTTATGTTATTTTACACACCACGGATCGGTGTTTGTAAATAATGTCTCCTTTGTAAGAAATAGTAATAGCAATATCCATATGCTCGTCCGAATAAGAGGCTTATTAATAAAAATAGAAAAAGGGTTTTTAAAGCATACTGAAAAAAACTACCCTAAAAATAACTCCGTCAGCCCGGAAGGGCTTAAATATAAAAGGTTGGAAAGAACATCAGGTGTGAGCTTGAGGTAATCCTAATGATTTACATAATCTTACCGTGTGGTTTTGGCTGAAAAGGGCTACCTACAGTTGTCATGATTTTCGTTATATTAAAGGGGATTTAATGTGAAAAGAATATGGGCTGATTTTTGTGTGATATTAATATCATAGATTTTTTATTGATAGTTGCTTGATGTGAAGCCAGTGAAAGCTTTTATCAAACAAATCTTTTCTTGATGGCAGTGGGCAGACGTGTGTGGACTGGGAGATAGAGGCTTTTGCCCAGCAGTGGGATATTATAGGCTAAATAGATGGATAGACAGATTCCTTCTTATTTGCCTGTTCATTTAAGTAATGCAATTTGACTTGACCCGCTTTTGACAATTCTTTGACGTTCAGTTTTCAGTCATTATATTAAGATTGAACTTATCCAGAGGGGCAATTCTCGTAATTTTAAGAACGTTCACAGTCTGATCTCAGTCTCAATCTGTCAAAAAATACTTCTAATTTCCCTACATTTTGACAAGGTTTTGACATTTGTTTGTCGCCGAGATGAGACTGCGACTAGATTATGTAAATAATATTTTTATGTGCAGGTCCGCCTAAACGTGGATATCCGTCGTAAACAACAACCCAAACACAGCACACCTAATCTGCATTCGCGACTTATTTGCCAACAATGTAAACAAATATGAGTTTATGGAAAAATAACTTTAATTCCTACACAATAAAGTTCAGTTTACGCTACAACTTCAAACATTTTTATTAGTTTTTCAATAGTACATTCTGAAATTAACTTAATTATCATTAAAATAAAGTTGATATTTGTTTAACTTGAAATAACATCAATTTGAAACATATATTTGAATAGACTTTAGAGTTCTCAAAGACCCAGTACAGACACAGTTACGTTTGGCGAAAAATGACGATGAGAGCCGATCACAAACAATGGGATACGACTAGGCAGAGAGAGGTATCTAATAATAAAACTGGTGCCAAAACTTTTATAAAAATAAATTCTAAAAGATGCATGCAACTGCTTTCGAAAGATCTACTTCTAGAATAGACATACGGTAGCTTGAATTCTAAAACCGGAATAGAAAAACCTATTTGAAAAATTGTTAGGCGAGGTTTGGAACTGTCTGATAAATGCCGTTAGGCTCGCTCTCTATCATAGTGGAGCCTAATACCGGCTATAAATCTGTAGGTACCTGTGCGGTAATGGAGATAGGTCATGCTTGAATTCACTGTTCTTGCGACCTATGTTTTCACTTTTTACGTATTGGTTTCAATTGATTTTTTGGTGTTAACAGCTTTTTGTGTATAGATTTAGTCTGTTTAAACTGTAAAATCAAACACTTTTATTTGTCCCTATGCAGGTAAAATAAAAGTGTATATGGTCGCTACAGAATCAGTTACTAGTTTTTGCCCACGGCTTCGACTGTGTGGTGGTCGGAAATTATCAGAGAACGTATTACCGGGACGGAGTTACTTTCGTATTAGTACGGATTTAATTATTGTGCTTATATAAGTCCTTTACTTAACGATAAGGGAACGTGCAGGTACAGTGGACGTCATCATTTCAGCTGAAAGACGTCCACTGCTGGACATCGGCCACCTCTACTTCGACCGGTTCTGTGCTTCTCGCATCCAACGGGTTCCTACGGCCTTCCCAGGGTCCACCTTGTGGAAGGCTTTCCAACGCTACGTCTTCTGGTCGTCACTCCAGAACTTTTTGGCCCCATCGACCATCTGTTCTTCTGTGGACGGTACGTCTATGAAAACAAAAAGTGTATATGCTGGTCTCGAATTCTATTGAAACTCAGGGTCAAAGTCAAAGGTCAAAGTGCGGTCGACTATACGATAAAAACATTGAACTCAGGGTCATAACAATATACTAACACACACATATAGAAGCAACACAGTCACACAGTCTCACATATAGAAGCAATAAAAATAATGTACCCAGGATTTTGTAATAATATCTTGATTTAAAAGAGTGTCCGTGGAGTTTCTTGCCCGTTCTTCTCCACAGAGATCTACGTTTTGGAATGGGCAACTAGCTTCAACTTTCTGACTAACTGACCGACAATTTAATTTTGACAATTCAAAAGTGCCTGAAAGGGTTTAATTGAAATAAATGATTTGAGTTTGAGTTTAACAATTCGTCGTTCATTGGCCAAAGAATTAGTATTGCCATTCATCGTGGCAATGCTGCCAGTCTTCTGGGCACGTTTCCGGATGACAGCGATGCGGACAGTACTTCGACGCTTATGTGTCCTTTGTTTTTGTATTTATTTGTATAGTAAGTTAGTTAGTCATTTAAATAAGTATCTAGTGTATTTAGTTAGTTATCTATACTAACAATTATTTTGATAAGTGCTAAGTATCCTATGTCAGTGCAAAACAAATTATTAACATAAAATTGGTCTCTCTATTACCTACACGTACGAATTTATTGAGGATTACAAGCTATTAATATAAATAAGCACTTTAGTAAATATTACGTAGCCGATTTTCGCTTTTAATTGAATTTCAATATTTTACAACAAAATTATATCGGCAAACATTAATCTGATTATGTTAAGTTGAGCAAAACAGCTATTTATTATTTAATTTTAACCAAAAAGCCTTGATATACAAAAGTTTATAATAAAATTCTAAGTCACGAAAAGTGTTTTTTTTTTCTTATTAGGTTGATCCAAAATTTGTCACGGTTCCTTTTGTAATTTTGAACTCAATTGTAATATTGCTGTTGTTATTTTTGAAGCTATTCTATCTACACCGAGGCGAATCTCACACGGGACGTGACCACGCGTGTCGATTGTTTTATTGATAAGGAAGGAATCTTCTTATCTACGTGAAGAGAGGAGGAGGAACAAAATGTAAATAGTCACGATGACCTGATACGAGTATTGACGTATTCTCTTAGTATGTTGTAATTGCGTAGTTTGAACTGTCATAATACGTGTTGTCCGTACGGTTGATATTTCGATTCCTCGCCCGTGGTTTGCACGTGGTAAGATTTCGCAGGGAATTGGCGCCCTGATCGATCCACCTTGTGGGAAGGCCGCAGGAATCCGCTCGATGCGGAAAACACAAAACCAGTCGAAGTGGCGATACATGGGAGGCCTATGTAGCAGTGGATGTCTTTCAGCTGCAATGATGATGGCTATTCGCGCCAGTATGAGCACCTCCACTCCAGTTAGGTGACACAATCAGTGCGAGAGAATCTCGTCCCACATCCTACGTGGGAGTCGCCTATGTTTGACCAGAGCTTGACAACTAATGTGGGTATATGAGCACACAATGCTTACCTCGTCGTCTGCCTAACTTTTCCCAACTATATTGGGGTCAGTTTTCAGTCTAACCAGATGCAGCTGAATACCAGTATTTTACATGGAGCGACGCCTATCTGACCTCCAGAACCCAAAGGCTTGGTAAGACTGGTTATCAGACTTTGGGCTTCTGACTACCAGTAACTACTGTCAAGATCTATAAATGAGAGCCCGGGCCAACGTCTTAACGTGCTTGTCGAGGCAAAGAGGGGTCTCGATATGTACCTAATTGATGGCCAACCCTGGACCGACCTAGGCAAGCGTAGATTAACCTCCGTATAGCTGTTATTATTAACCCACGAGCTCTCCACTCTCTGCACACAATTCCTATAAAGTAAAGAAATAATCCGTCTTTTCCCCTTTCAAATAAAACAACCACATGCCATTAGCAAAACGACAGCCGCTCTTAAAAAGAGTAAGTCTACAACAATCCATAAGCTAAGTATAATATAACACGGTACACAACACGGGGTACTTACCGATGAGAAAGAGGAAGCCATGTAGAAGAGATAGGCATAAAGCGGATTTTACTCCGCTCGCTGTGTGCCCCATTACAACCAAGTCGTCGAGCGGGATCGCTGGAATAAACGGGAACTGTTAGTTATTATGGATCTGGTGTTCGTGTCTTGATACTATTGAGGATAGAGTTTATTTTTGGTTTCAATGGGGTTTTATAGATTATGATGATTTGCATGATACTTGATAATAGCTTTTTAGGCAATTATTATTATCACTTAGGCCGAATTTCAACACACCTGAACACGATTAGCACCTCTAAACCGCGTTTGAAGAGCTGTCATTGTCAATATTGTGGTTAAATAGTGATACTGAGAACTCTTGAATGCGGTTTGCAGGGTTAGATTAATATACATACATATACAATTACTACCAAGTAATTAGTTCTAAGACAAATCGATGCTTGATTCCTTTCAAGATTTGTCATGCAAATCATTTTATTTTATTAAAAATTAACTGAAAATTAATAATTTGCATAGAAAGAAAATGTTCACAGTGACAAAAAGCCTATTAAATACAATTACAAGATTAACGAATCATTTTTATTGATACTAGGGAATTCTGATCACTAATCGTTTTTTTAACAACGTTTTGGTGTTAATATTTGACTAAATGTAAAGAAAACTCATCAAAATATTACATAGGTACGTATATTCTCAGATTATCAAGCTCCTCGAACATCTTTCACCCAAAATGAAACTCGACACGTCAAACTCGTGACGACGCATTAATAAAGATTCCGTCATATTAAACCGGGTACAAAAGACCGACATTAAGTGAAATCCCAATTTCGAAAATTAAGACTCACTCGTAATTCGATTTGTCTCTGCGAATGTGGTGACCGTTTGGGTCAAACCTTTTTGGTCGTATAGTTTGAAACATGTACGGGTATACTGGAATTTTGATTGTCGAATAGATTAAATAAAGATACGTATCTTTGTGTGATAATGTATGCTTTGATCTTCAACTGTTTTTCAGACTACGACGTATGTAACGTCTCTCGTTTGTTTTATTAGAACAGCAAATTGTTCATCTTTATTTACCAGTCTGGCATTGAATTTACTTTCTAAGTTTTTCTTTCTTTTTATTTGTAGTTATAACCGCGTTTATACAAATTCTATGAACGTTTGAGGAGCTCTTACTATCACTTGGTTTTGAGATAATTCGGCATTGAGCAATATGACAAGGTATTTTTTTTAAATATTATTTAATTATATTTAATTTATAAAAAAATATATTTATTATTTATATTATAGTAGACCCGCGACTTCGTCTGCGTGAAATTTCTTGTTCCCGTCGCATCGCATTACCTGCCTGCGCTATCATTTCGCTGTCGCTTAGCGTTATTTCTGACCTTTTTTTAGTTTTGCTGGCTTCTAAGGGTCATAGCGTGATATTAAATAGCCTTCCTCAAGAATTGTTCTATCAAATGCAAAAAGAGTTATTCAAATCGGACCGATAGTTCCAGAGATTAGCGCGATTAAACAAACAAACTTTAAGATTTATTATTAGTTTAAATTAAATACCAGACTGGCACTAAATTTACTTTTAAATATTTATTTGTAGCCACATTTGTTACAATTCCATGAACATTTGAAGTATCTATCTATCACCCTGTTTAGTGATAACATGTATTAAAACATCGACAGTTTGTTTGAATTTTTGTATATTTTTGTGTTCGATAGTGTCGCTTCACTGTATGTTGTGTAAAGTAATCACCTGTCTATCTAGATAGACACTCTACTACACTCTCCACTCTACTCTCTACTCTACTATTCATCAGGCGATGTTCTAGATCTAGATCTAGAACATCGCCTGATGAAAAGTAGTCAACAAAGTTTAACATCGACGTCCTTATGGCGGTTGTTATCTTCTTTTAGGTATTTGCGTGGGTGTGTGTGTGATAAAAACACATTCTTTTATGTAGGCCATAAACAATACAGCCGTGTAATGTTTCAGTAACATGATTCCACGAAATGAGGCTTCTGCGGACTATGAATAAAATAAAATATAAGGATAAGCTTTGTTTGAAGATGTTTATTTTGTGGAACTGCCTGTTAATTATATGTAAAAAAATATATTAAGGTAAACTGAGGTTTCGTTTACTTTCATGCATCTGTTTGGATACATCTGGATTCTTACATGCACGCCGGTTGCAGTTCTACGTACGTATCTTTTCAGGAGAATTGCCAAACTTAAGTGGCAGTGGGCAGGGCAGATTGCTCGCAGAACAGATACCCGAAGGGGCCGAAAGGTTCTGGAATGGCGATCGCGTACCGCAAGACGTAGCGTTGGAAGGCCTCCTACAAGGTGGACCGACGACCTAGGGCCGCAGGAACCCTTTGGATGCGAAAAGCACAGAACCGGTCGAAGTGGACGTGCTTGGGGGAGTGACTGATGATCTTTTCAGGTACTCCTTTCTTGCGTCACGTCTAAACAGCCTTTGTGGAATACGTCCGGTCATTTTACCATCTTGTTTTGGGCCGATCTCGGCAGCGCCGTCCGTCTTCAGGCATCCATTCTATTCTGATACTATGAGATACCGGATACTATATACGTATATAGTCTCCGGTATCTCATAGTATCAGAATCAATATCATTGTGTTGTATCAAATCAATCCAAGAGTAGTGATGGGCCAGTGGTATCGGCCCCGACTTACGACTATCTAGAGCTGCTCCATAGGACAATCTAGAATCTAGACAAAATCATACTGGTTGCTAATTTTACTGTATAATTTATAATTGTATGATATTGATTTTACATTCTGTCATTACTTTAACTCACCAACTTCTTAATATTTTAGGAAAATCATCTATTTTTATAATATTTGTAATTATGTGAGCACCATGTATCTATCACATAATTTATTTACTTTTAATTATTTTTACCTTTTGTCGTATAGTAATTTTACCCTAGGTGTCATCGTCTTCACGTATACAAAATATTGTAAAATATTTTAAAAGAGTAACGGTGGAGTTTCTTGCCCATTCTTCTCCATACGAAATGACCTTTTGGAAGGGGCGACTAGAATCAAGCCTATTTGAAATAAATGATTTGATTTTGACTTGCTCGAACCCAGACAGGTGCTTGTAAATAATTTCATTAACACTGCTCGCAAAACGGTGAAGGAAAACATCGTGAGGACACCATATTCACCACCACTAAAAAATCAAATACATGTCTCCCTTTTAAAGAGAGGACAGCCGTGTCCCAGTTGCATCATAGATTGATTATGCAAATCAATTTAAATAATCGATGAATGAGGGGGACCAAAATATAATCCTCAATTCTCATGACGCACAATATACAGTAACTTAGGTTTGAACTAGTCATGGTAATTAATGATTAATTAATAGTCGTCTCTACCGATATACAATAGGTAAATTAATTAAAAGTACTTTGAGCACAATTCCAAGAAACTACATTTGTAATATTTCCCAGGGATAGTAGATATGTATGTAATTTAATTATACTGATAACTTTGCAGACTTGCAAAGTTATCAGTATAAGTTCATAACACGTCATTAAGGCCTTGTCTTGTTTTACCTATACTCATGCCTGTTTTCATTAACAGTATAAACTCAGCCTATCGCAGTCCACTGCTGGACATAAGCCTCTCCCAGACTGCGCTACAAAACCCTGTCCTCCGCCTTCGCATTGAGTCTGTCCCAGCTACCTTCTTTAGGTCTTTGGACCATCTAGCTGGGGGGCGTCCCACACTAATACGCTTGCCGATACACGTCTCCACTTCAGGACCCGTCACCGGACCTCCGCGGCCGTCGTCGTCGGACTAACAGTATGTGACCTCAAATTATCCTTAAATAAAAGTACGCTGTTGGATTTTCAACGCTCGCTACTGAGCCGAGCGTTAGAAATCCAACAGCGCACTTTAATAGCGCATTTGAGTCGGTTCCCAGTTGCACTCTGTGGTAACGCAAAATAGCCGTCCTGTCCTAAGTGTCTGTGGGTTTTATTATTTAAATAAAGCTGTTTATATTATACGAAGCTACGATTCATTGCGATTTAGTACTTATTATTTAATTTGAGAACAGCTTGAAACGACAGTCGTTTAAAAACAAAAAACAAAACTTAAACACATTAAAAAACATTTTCAATAAAAACTGGTCCTGGTACAGGTTAAACGAATCGAATGATCTTCGAATATGATTGAGGAGATATAGAAGTCAAATCATAATAATTACCTATTCAAGTTATTTTGTGTCAATAACAACATAGGTTTCGTCAGTGGACTTAGTTGAATTCCTCTACTTATGAACTTTTGTTTAGCTTAGTTTAAGCAGTACCTACATCGAAAGTCTCCTAATACAAATAGTTATAACCGTAGGAGCCGCATTTTCACGCTAAGTTTTCTCTACGAATCTCAGCCTTAGAAACTTCCTTTACCTTATGTACAAAGCCTTAAACAACTAGGTAAGTACCTCCGTTCATGTTACCCCTTTTCTTAATACAAGTACCCTAACAATATTTGCGTATGTCGATGAACACGGAACATAAGTTTTGTCTGTATTTGAGAACAATCTATGGTATTGTTCCTTGCTTATTGTTTATTCAATATAATGTAGTTCTACATTCAGTTTGTAACGGATGGAATTGTAATGGCGTGAGTATGATAATTCTCTTTTGAATTGTGTAAGCGATGTATGAAATGTAATTAGGTCTTTTGTTTGTTTTAGGCTTTCCCAAAATATTAGGGACCGGGAAAGGACATGTGAAAGCAGTCGTTTCTATTGCCTGTGGGCGAAATTAAAGGCTTAAAATGTTTGAATATCCAATTTCAGGCAGTTAATTTTAATATTGTTATGATTTGTATAAATAAATTAACTATTTAGCTAGTTACTTTTTTATGTGTGTAAGGTTTTCAGAACAGTTTACTTCTTAATTTATACTGTACCATCAGTGAGTCAACAAGGTTGACTCACTGATGGTACAGTAGCAGCGGGGTAGTTGCGTAACACACTAACAGTAGCAATGGCTTTCATTTTGACAGTTCAACAACATTCATTGCGTTATTTACGCTGTTGAGTAGACAAATGTTTCAAACATATGAAGCAATTATTAGAAATATCCTTAAAAAAAAAACAAAATTAAAATCGGTTCATCCGTTCGGGAGCTACGATGTCACAGACAGACACATACACACACAGACACACGCACCCTGACACGTCAAACTTATAACACCCCGTCATCCCGTCGTTTTTGCGTCGAGGGTTAATGATTCAGATTGTTATTGAAAGTTTGATGGACGCAGTTAGAGTGCAGATCTGTGTCCAAGAGAATTGTAAATAGTGGATTTTTTTATGTTTATTTTGTTCTACCCAATGAAGTTTTGTGTTAGGTACCTACCTACCTATTTGCCTATAAAATGAAGCCCAGCACTAAGCAAGCAACCTAACTATTTGCTTTTAGCTAAATATTCTATATGGATACTTAATGTGTCTACACACGACATTAATATTACATCACAGGACTTACATCTCAAACACAAGTGTCCTCTAAGCACTACCAATCTTAGTTTGTGTTGTAATACAGAGACCGCACTACAAACTCAAATAAATATTTACTCAAATAATTTTATTCAGTCGAGAGTTTAGATGTAGGTACACTCAAGGCTTAGATACATATTTACGATGGCTTAGGCCTGTCTAGGGATTGACTGTTTGATATTCTCAACCAGATAGTTACGTGCGGAAATTTTGTAAGTGTCATTAAGGACCAGACCGATGATTGGGCCTTTGAGTTCATTTTCATGATTGTTCTACTAAGTTCAGATAGTTTTTGCTAGATGTCATTACTATCAAAATTGTAGACTACGAATTATTATTGTTAGTGTTATTAATTGTTTACGTAGAACAAGTAGTTATGTGAAATTAGTCAAAGGGTTATGACATGATATTATTATATTCAGTGTGCATGGTTTATTTGAATTGGACATAATTATTATTGAAATCCCTCCTCATTAGAAGGTCTAAGTAGCTAAATGTCCAACAGCGCGAAATGTCTAATGAGTGACTAGCAGCACCCCGCGGTTTCACCCGCACAAGTGTCGATTGCGTGGGAATATCGGGATAAAAAGTATTCTATGTGTTATTCTGATGTATAAGCTATATAACTATAAAGTTTCATCAAAATCCGTGCGCTAGTTATTGCGTGAAAGAGTAACAAACATCCATCCATCCATCCATACAAACTTTCACATTTATAATATTAGTAGGATGAACGATTTGATATGAAGTCTACAGTAATTAGTTACAAAGAAAATTAATTAGGTAGTGTCCTTGTTCTGAACCATACATAGGTGAGAAGGGTTGGCGACTTTATTTATCGAATGGTTTCTGGGGTCTGATCCGTTGACCAATTAATCACTCGGAAGGTTCGGTCTCAATTGAACGAGAATGGCAGGGGTAGTTAACTATCGAGTGGATGTGAGTTTCTTCCCCAGCCGTTGCATTATTAAAGAGGACGTATTCCTACCACAAGTTTATTTATTTTTAAAGGGATAATTAAGACTCATTCAGTTATAACCATTCATATGATTTAAAGTTTGAACAGTTTCTTTATCCCACTTTTTTGAACGGATGAATAAACCAATCGTTGCAAGATTAGGGCATGCTTGCACCACAATTCACTAAAACAAATGTTGTCTCTATCATCTTCAAACGATTGACAGAAATAGAACGATGCTTTTAATTTGTTTAGCGATAAACGATTTTAGTGATTTCTTGTGTAAGAGGGCCTTAGTACAGACGCCAGCAGGTCAACCTATCCGAAACTGTCAAATTTTCCCTATCAACCTTGAACCTTAATACTTTAGCGATAAAGTTGAAAATCTATTAAAGAAATTTGACAGATTGTAGTAGCTTGATGTGCTGGCGTCTGTATCTAAGCACAATAACTACGTGAAAGGTTATAATTTTATAGAAAATTGAAATACTGGAAGTACCTATTTACTTTATTTATTAAAACTTTGTGCACAAGTAAAAAAAATCTGTACAAAGGTAGACTTAATGCCTGAAGCATTTTCTATCAGTCCAATCAACCTTAGGATGATGTAGAAACAAAACATGGCAGGAGCAATATAACCCGCTACAGACAAGATTAATTATCGATAAAAAAAAACATTTATAAAATAAAACTCGTCTAGGTACCCATAAAAAAAGATAAAAAAAAGGTTTACTATTGTCTCATGTTGCACGATTGTCATAAAATGAAACATTCAATATAGGAAGACCTAACTTTTATGTAAGCTATTAACTAGAAATGACAGCTTAATTTTATTTAAGTTATTGCTTTGTGTCCTTGGTTCCTTTCGGCGTAATAGCATGTTAGCATGTATTACTATTGAGTAGGAAAAGTTTTGCTTGTTAGGTATTTGTATAAAAAATACATTTAATTTAGTTAATTCCAGCATATGGCATTCGTGCGTTGCAGCTGAAGATCAGCGTCAGGTGGTGTACCATCTGACGCTATGCTGACATTATGCTGAGCTGAGGCCCTTTTCGCATTATAATCATTGTTTTCTGTTTTATAGTTTTAAGGTGTATTATACAAATTTCACACATGTATGTAGTAAAACAGAATCACTACTGACCTACATCGCCTGACATGATTATTGCTAGATATAAACATACATACACACCCTTAAATACATACTAGACATACACATCACACACACACACATCTCATGATGATCAATTCACTATATGCAATGGTAGATCGACGCCCCTTCACTCTTTAAGGTATAACTAAATTTACGTACGTATTGGCGAACACTGTCTCTCAAGATACAGGTCTCCTAGTTTGAGAGGCATGGTTTCATTTTTTGTCTGTACATTTAAAGACTTTTGTAATTACACTTATGTATAAACAGCCATTCATGTTTATTGTATGTCTATCACTGTGTTGAATCTGTGTCTATGTATTACATTAGATAAATAAATAATAATTATTATTATTTATTTTGCTGTAATACCAATAAACGCATTTTTCTTTCTTTCTTAAACAATTTGCCAATCTTATCTTTCTGTTTCTATAAATGCGAATCAAGATAACTTTGAGAATACCAATAGAATCTTTCAAGAGAATTCCTGTTAACTAAGGTATTTTGATAAGTAATTGGGGCCTCCTTGAACCCGTCAAGGAGGCCCGAATTACTTATCATGGAAACTACAACAATAATTAAATGGAAACATCAATGGTCTTTGTTTATTAAACGATGCTCGTTTTAAGGACTTCCCCATGAAGATACCTATGTCCTGTTATAGTCTATTTTAGTAATATTAATACCTTGTTATTCTGAGAGAACCGGAGTTACCGTCATAGCTTGCAAAGTTTTTTGTTTTTTCTATTATATTTTTTTATTTTTTCGGGTTATTTTAGTGCGCATCTCGTTAGGTTGCGCTGTAAGCCGAACATTGTTATACTTTGTAGGGCCTTAGTTGCGTGGAGCATGGTATTTTGCCATTGGTTATATGTTCCGTAATTCTGGTTAAGGATGAGGAAGCTGAAGTGTCAGTGGGCTGGCCATGTTTATCTGAGGTACGATAGCCGGTTAAGCAAACGAGTCCTGGAATGGAGACCGCGTATCAGTAACCGTAGTGTGACGATCCCAGCTAGATGGACCGACGACCTCAAAAAGGTGGCTGGGTCAGAGTATCCACTCTGACCCAGCCACCTTTTTGAGGTCGTGGGAGGGAGGCAGAAGGCGCAGGACAGGGTGTTGTGGCGCAGCATGGGAGAAGCGTATGTCTGCAGTGGACTGCGATAAGCTGAGTTGATTTTTAACTCTAAGTTTCAGGCAACGCTCAAATTATATCGAAACTTGTACCATTACTTTACTAACTGACTAATATTCATATAACTCTGAAATCAAGACTTTTATTCGGTAGTCAGTTTGTGAAACCGGATTAGTCATAATTACCCACATACCACGTAATACCACCAAAATTGACCATTCACTACGTTATAATATGTTACAGTATATACTTTTACACCTTCCTACATATGTGTTAATAATAATTGTATACTAGTAATAATACCAAGTCGTATCTCAACAATAATTACGATACAGATGCTACATAATTATTGGTAGAACTTGTTTATAGCTAATTATCAGCGGCCAGTTAATTGGCAATTACACACGTAATGTAAATGTATGCCACAAACAATTCTCCTGCGGCCATGACTTCTATTTGTATGGTAATAAAGTATATGATGACAACTGGAATGTATGGCGCAGCGTGATAATTACACAACATTCAAGTCAATGGATCTGGGTCGTGAGTTGGATTGGAGCAACAGAATGCTTCTAGATCATAACACATAACTTCACGACTGTATTTCCCAGGTATATAGACGTATGTTATACTATATTTATTTATTTAAGCATTTATGTGTAGTATACACATATATAAAAAAAAAAGAACAGAAAAATAGGTACAGAGGTGATGCTTATCTCATCAGAAATCTCTTCCAGCATACCTGAGATAGGAGAGCATGGTGCATGCCGTAAGGTAGAATGTAGCGGTAACCTTCAGCTATTTGTATCATCTTAAACTTGTACCTACATTGATGGCAAATAAATAAATCTGAATGTGAATCTGAATCTGAATCTGAGGACAATAGATAGAGAGATGTCGACAGCGTGTGAAAGAGGAAACAAAAAAAAAAATACAAAAATCATATACATTTCATTTAATAAAACTAAACAAATATTATGAGAATATACTTACATGTATACAAATAAACGTAAATACTTCTAAAACATACCTACAGTACTTATTATATGGATTGGCAATGTACGCCGAATATAAAAATTAAACCAACTAAAAAAATGTTTCTCTGAAAACAAAAATGAGTTTACGACATGAAAAAGCTTTCGGAAGTGTAGCAACTACGCAACCGTAGCACTGCTACGGCGTAGCTCGCGCTACGAACAAAGTCACGATGCCGCTGTAGTATCCCCTACAATTATTACTCTCCATGTTGCAATTAACTAAATTATAGTAAGTCCGACCTGAGAACTAGTATACTAAGACAAAATGTACCTCGTTAGCAGGCTGGGAAAATACCAGGACAAAGAAAATTCCCCTTTACCCATGTTACAGTAATTTACAACTTCGCAAACTTACTTAAAATCCCAATCTAAGTGTTTCAGCGGGGAGCGTAAGCTCCAGAAGAAGCTTCGAGTTTAAGATGTCTCGTCTCGTAGGTATGAAATACATACTATGTAAGTAAACATGAGATACGGCCTAAGTTTTATTATCCAACTACATACATAGATTTGCCCTACGGTCGTGTTCAAAACTTAGACGTTATGCCGTCTCAAGGGAATTACGTACCGCGAATTCCATTTGTTCTTCGATATTTTTATATAAAGTTCTTCGTATTTTGTCGCGATATTCAGTTGTCGGGTCGATACCTTGAAGAAGTGACGTAAAATTTTATTGAAATCTTCTAGGAACAGCTTGGGTCCTATAAAAGTGCCATCAAAAAGGTTTCTTTATATAGTGAGAACAGATTTCCCTGTCTTATGGACACGTAGTGCGATAACGTGGCAATAGAGATTTGCTACTTATTCGATATTAAAGGAGGAGGTATAATATTTTAAGAACAAAAAGCATGAATCTGTGTCTGTCTGGTGGTCTGTAGTTTTTACCACATATGTAAATACTCGTACATAGGAGTAAAAAGAGAGTGTATTTAGGAATTCATATATTAAAGATATACAGTAAAGTGGGGCTACCTCGACGGAATGCAGTAGTGTGGATGTGCAGCTTTGTCCCCAAAACATGCAGTCAAAGTGACCTTTGTGCCACCGACGACGCCGTGGAAGTATCGAAATTTTGGCCCAACAAGATCTGACATATGTACAGTTGTGCCGGCGACATAAGAAAAAGATATACAAGTTTTCTTTTAAAAATGTAAAGAAAAAATTTAATAGTCTTACTGAAATATACCTATAGACTTTATGTTATTACTTACCTAAATTACTTCTATAACTAGAAACATATATTTTAGGGTTTGGGATTCCCCTAGAGAACCAAACCACTACCTACAAATATTATACGAAACAGTTCAAGATGAATTTGAGCCCAAACCTAATACATATAAATCTGATATATCTCGCGTCTCTGTACAAAGGTAAAGAACTCCAGAGACAAAAAGCGGCCAAGTGTGAGTCGGACTCGCACATAAAGGGTTGTGTACCACCGTACAATATTAAGCACTACATTAGTTTTAATACTTTTGTAAAAAGAACACGTTTCTTGTATGGGGACCCCCTTTTATATTTATTTTTATTATTTATAGGGTAATAGGCCATAGTGGTGCACACTCTGTGAACTTCAAGTATCTACCTGTTACGGTTCACAACATACTGCCCTGTGACTGCCAGTTGGACAGACAGACGGATGGCTAGCGGAGCCTTGATAATAGGGTCACGTTGACACCGTTTGATTACGGAACCCTAGAAATGAAAAGAAGAGAACTGTCTAGATTTCACAAGATAACTCCTCATGATTTATGATGTACTTTATTGTCCAATGTTTGTCACGACGGATGAAAGATGGCCGCCCCAAGACTTATGATTGAATATCTGTTAAAGTAGCAGATTTTCCTTTTAATTTATCTTTAGGAAACTGGACTTTTTGCTAAGGTTTTGCGATAAATACTAGGTTTTTGTAGTCTTACTATTATTTTACAATGATAAGTAGGTACTGTTAGGGAAATTCATTGTTTATAAAATTGACACTATGCGTCAATTTGCCGTAATACATATAGCCATTTCATGTAACTGTCATTTGTGATATGGAATTCAAGGCGGTTGTCAATTTCGTAAACCATAAATTTCCCTAACTTTATTTAATAGCAATCCTCTAAAGAAAACCCGAACTTAGTTAATAATGGTCTGAATATACAGGGTTATTTGTAAAACACCAACAACCTCTTAAGAGGTCATTGTAACAACTTTTACTATAGGATCAAACCTGAAATCGCAAAAAAAAATCAGCCCCCTATATTTTGACGAGTTATGCGAACACAAATGTAGGGAACAGCTGATTCTTTTTTGCGATTTCAGTTTTGGTCCCATAGTAAAAGTTGTCCATAATGATGAGTACAATGACCTCTTTAGAGGTTGCTGGTGTTTTACAAATAACCCTGTATACAGTGTTGTCCTGAAGTTTCTGTCTACCCCCATGGAATGAAGGCGTGTGTTTATCTATGTATGTATACGCAGTACACACAATCTTGATCAGGTATTTATATTTCTTTCTCAGTACAAGAAGAGCGCTTTGCTCTTTAGTGGAAAATCTAATTTATCTCCTGATATTATAAAATAAAAAATAACTTTATAGCACTGTGTCACCTAAGTCACGCTTTTAAGTCACTTAAGTGGTCCATTTTTACACTAAAAAGCGTGACTTAAGTGCGGGCTTCGGTCACACGAGTTATAAAATAATATACGATGCGTGTGACTTAAGTAGTCTTTAATGAGACTACTTAAGTCACTCGTATCGTAATGTACTAAGTATCTCTTGTTTATCCACAAACACGCGTGTTATTTTATTTTATGTTAGGTAAGTCGCGGCGCGGTGTCCCAGTTAAGTGAATTTATTAAAGATAGGTCTACATTCAATGAACCCTTGATTTAACTAGGTTTCTGGCCAACGATAAAATGGGGATCTCTACCTGTCTATAGACTTACTAAAATTAAAAAGTCATCTAGTGCGATTTGCGATTATTTTTATAAATCGAAATAATACAGTAATGTTTTGATCTTTTTCTCGTATTGCCGGTATGCAGTCAGTCGACCGATGGGGCTGAAAGGTTTTGGACTGGGAACCGCGTACTGGAAGATGTAGCGTTGGAAGGCCTTCCACAAGGTGGATCGATGACCTTCTGAAAGCCGTGAGAATTAGCTGGATGCGAGAAGCACAGAACCGGTTGAAGTGGCGGTGCTTCAGGGAGACCTTTATCCAGCAGTGTACGCCTTTCGGTTGAAATTATGATGATGATGGTGTAGTCAGTCCCGCTAAGTAGGACTGATTTCCCAGAAAACGGTGAATGGACATTTATTTAATAACTCGAGAAGGTAGGCATTATAATTGATTGATAGTTCGTTGAATATTATTATCCTATTATATTATTTAGCTCATTATTTTTGCAAGGGAAGAACCGAGTTACCTCTTTATAAAAAAGCTTCATAATCGCATTATGTGGGATGAATCTGCGTAGGACGCAAGCGTCTACAATATCGGATTATTTACACGACAGGTTGGTTGACGCGACGTGACACGTCGCTAAGCTAGGACCCACGCTTATTACGTACTAGAACATTATGCTAACGAGACAGATATGATCTTTATTACAGCAGTCACTCAGTTTATATGAAACGTATATAAAAATAATGAGGACAGTAAAATTCGTAGCTTTTATACGATCTGACATTACTACTCGTATTTGATAAACCAAAGTTTCAACCGAAGCGAGTCCCATAAAGAAACTTCGAACAAAATAAATTGGACGATATTTCAGCGAGGTAAACATTTTTTTATGCTTCTCGATTATGGGATTGTGCATTCTTTTGATTCAATAAAGGTAATTTTCGTATGGTG
The DNA here is from genome assembly GCA_951799955.1 of Apamea anceps. Taxonomy (NCBI): domain Eukaryota; kingdom Metazoa; phylum Arthropoda; class Insecta; order Lepidoptera; family Noctuidae; genus Apamea; species Apamea anceps. The sequence goes on from OX637506.1 coordinate 16,742,175, forward strand.
TTACAGTAAGAGTGGAATGAAAATTAGGTTTTCGAGTTTTGTTACGTAATAAATACTTTTATGAGTTAGTAGTTTAAATAGTTTTATGATCTTCCTGTGCCAGTCGCAATAAATACTTTTTCTTTCTTTCTTTAATATGATAGGTTCTGTAGACCTTACTACGGTTTATCTTCTTCTAATAAATAATATTTAAGTGTATGTTTGTAATGTCAAAATAACAGCTGTTTACTAATTACATACATATGAAAGTAGATACGGTACTTATAACAAAAAAAAAACTACTTTTAATTTTTTTGTCCGCCTGTCTGTCTGTGTGTTCCGGCTAATCTCCAAAACGGCTGGACCTATTTTGACGGAACTTTCTCTTGCTAGCTGATGATGGGATCTGCTGATGTTATAAGGAGTAACTTAGGCTACTTTTATTTTAGAAAAATAAATACCTAGGGTGCAAAAAAAATAAACCCTTGAAATGTCGCGGGCCAAGTTAATAAATTCAGTATATTACTGAGGTTTGCTGGATATAGGTCTAGATTCTCGGTCGTTCTAGATTTATATTCATTTTCAAATAAAACGACAGCCTGCCCTTCGGGGCTCTACAAGAAAAACTGCTCCTGTAATAATTCTCGATTTTTCCAACCAGCCTGTTTGTATGCCTAGTAACTACTCATACATGAAATATCTTCAGCGATCGTGAAATATTCAGGCCATTTGGTCCACCCTATTAGATGCTGTATACAGAATATCTGCCTAAGCGTGAATATGAATCGTTGCGTAAACTAATTGTAATGCTCTCATAAATATTTTAATATCTTCTATTAATATAATATAATAATAATATAATATAATTATAATATTATAATATAATATAATTAATATAATATTACTATAATATTACAGAGTCTACAATAGACAGTAAGGGCGGGTTGTTTGAAGTCCAGTTGATACACACGTATACGTCAAAAATGGCGCTAACTATCGTCAAACCAAAAACACCGTTGTTACAAATTACAGTAACAAAATTATAGTCTTGCCGTACGTCAAATAATAACGAGCCCATAATCGTTATTATTTGACGTACATTATGATACGTTAAGCAACCGTTTGGAACAACAGCCCTAAGAGAGCATAGGGATGCCTTTGCCCAGCAGTGAGACATTGATGGTTAATAAAAAAAGCTAAAATACTTATAATAATTTATGTGAATTGACATATTATCAATTATAAACTCGAGCCTTTTACCACGAGTGTAGGCCGAAAGCCACCAGTTGTTTTGATTACTCTACATACAAAACACCGCTTTCGAGTAAAAGTTTCAATACCCGCAATTTACCACAAAATAGAAGCAAAAAGATAGTACAGAAAACACAGGTTAATCAAGTTAATTAAGTACACGTTCTGACAATCATTCTCAGCTAATTTCAGTGGCGCATGTAGTGGGCAGGGTAGGATAGATTGCGCTTGTCATGTTGTGTGTGAATTAGCTGGCGTATCGCGTACACACAGTGGGCCATGCCACCACCGGGACTGACAGTTGATTATGTTCTTCAAAGAGGGAGCGAGAGTAGGTGTTAATTTGTCCGATTTTAATTATTGATCTATACAGGGTGAAATTAAATTCATGGGCATTCTTTTAAGGGGTCGTTGTACTCATCATTATGAACAACTTTTACTATGGGACCAACCCTGAAATCGCGAAAAAAAATCAGCTGTTCCCTACATTTATGTTCGCATAACTCGTCAAAATATAGGGAACAACTGTTTTTTTTTTCGCTTGCTATATTCAATCTCAAGGCAATATATATTTTGTAGACTAGCAATTTTAATTTCGTTCACGTGAAACATTTTATCCTTGTGTGACCTATTTTCGGAGGAATTTATGAAAATCTTTCTGAGCGGATGCCTTTGTCTTTATAAAAAACTTGCTGAAAATGTCAACCCTGTGTAATTTGTAGCCCAGATATTTCGTAATGAGCGATTCTCTCAGTGGTATTCGACCTTCATAGTGGTATGCGTACCTTTCCGAAAATATTTAGGCTTTCGCAAAGGTTATATTCATAATAATTCAAAACAAACAGCACCTGTTTTCTCTCTTGCCTACATAAGTTTATGTTTTATATTCAGTAGAAAAGATAATCATAACAGCCACACGCAACAAAAATATTAATGTAAATCCGTTCAACCTGAAAGTGACAGTCACACAACCGCCACCAAAATAGTTCTTTCAATCACAGCTACAAAATGTGATATCAAGCGTCACAAAGAAAAAAAAAAAAGCGCTGTAAAGCCATCTCCAGCGGCCGCTTTATCAATTTCACAAAACGCGGAAATTGTACAAAAACCCCTGTGGTCGGGCGAGCTCATTTTTATTCAAACCGATTCTCATGCAGCGTTTATGGGTCCAACTTTCGCGAACCCTGCCTACACCGGCTGGCAATAATTGCTTGTTGTAACTTTTTTGTTTAGTAGTCTCGTATCTTGCGCCGTTTTGGGTAACCGGTGTTCCCTTAAATTGAAATGTTATGTTTCTGTGATATGAATTTTCGTTGGTAAGAATTTGTGTTGTTTTTGTACAACTTTCGAGAATATTTTTAGAATTTATTTTTGTTGGATAAAGTATTGATATTGTGGTAAAAAATGGAAGAAGTTCATGTAAGAATAACACTGTTCTTAGCACAGATTCTTCGTAAAGTTCAAATGTGATGAAATGTAAATGTATGAAAGAAACATTCTCAATAAACACGTTAATTCATGTCGTATTTTGATATCAGACATCTCTTACATAGTACCTACCTAATATAATATTTTTGTGTTTATATTGGCAAAAATCTTAACACAAAACCTTGAAACAGTATTTACCCTTTAAGTAGAAAACGACTGAAGATTAGGCAAACCTTTATTAAACGGAGAGCTCAGTTCAGCACCAAATGCTTTAAATATATTAAAATCCTCACCTCCTACTTACAGGATTGTCAACCTTTTTAATTTTTAAACCTAATCCTCAAACCATTGCTTAAAACGTGTGTCACACAGAGTTTTGTGAATTATTCAGGATAACGGAGAAAGATCTTCATTTAAGTCAAAATGTTTCACCCCTTTTACTGCTAGGATGTAATTGTGAGTCTTTTAACGTAATGGGGTCTGGACAAACCAATTAAGGATGATTATTTCCTCTACTTGTAAGTTTTCACAGTTTTGTAGTAGCATCTTCATCATAATCAAAACGACTTGTAAATAAAAATATTGGCCTAAATAGGCCTCAATAAAGAATTGCCAAACGTAAGTTGCTACTTACGTTTGGCAATTCTTTCTGTTCTGCGAACAATGTGCTGTCCACTGCTGTGGATAGCACATTGTTCGCAGAACAGATGGCCGATGGGGCCGAAAGGTTCTGGAGTAGCGACCGCGTACCGGAAGACGTAGCGTTGGAAGGCCTTCTACAAGGTAAGCCGATGGCATTGTGAAGGCCACGGAATCCACTGGATGCGAGAAGCAAGAACCGTTCAAGTGGCGGTGTTTGGAGGAGCTTGATGTCCAGCAATGGACGTCTTTCGGCATAGATGATGATGAAATAGGCTTCAAAATAATCCACATTAATTGAGGGATTTCACCAAAATCATTGTTATATTCAATAAGTTAAAAGTTGTCAATAGTAGACGGATTTGAAGCAGTATTATCATAGTTGAGAAAAGATCAATACACAGAACAACATAATCACACATCGTAGGGAAACATAACCACAAAAAAATTGCTTAAAACACGAAACATTGGACACGAAAATCAAATAACTAATCTCTTATGAAACCAGACAGTTTCGCGTCTTGAAATATTGTGACACTTTTAAAAGATCCTTATGAGCCAAAAATTCTTCTGTAATTTATAACTATCATTAATCTTGAATACAAATTAGATCGCGACCTTGTTAATCGTACAGACGCTTGGCGATCTCAATATTTTACCAAAAAAGATTAATGTAAAGGCTTGAACTAACGTGCCACCATCACACCACACCACAGCGACTAAAGTATCGCTGGAAAGTTGCTTAAGAATGACGTCATTGCAACTGCCTTGCGTTGCCACGAAATACAAGGTGGCGATGCAAAATAATAATTTCGGAGAGGTACCAAGTTTGTTGATCTTGCGTTTATGCTGCAATGTCGTCGATATTGACCAAAGGTTTGCAACAGCCGTTCAATACAAAAATGTACTGTCCAACTGCCCCGTTGGTCTCGTGGTCGCAAGTGTGATTGCTGAGCGTAGTGTCTTGGTTTCGATTCCCGGGTCGGGCAAAGTGTTATTGGGTTTGTAACAAAAAAACTGCGGGCAGTTTTGAAGTTGGCGGTGTGATACCCACGTGCCTCGTAAAGCACGTTAAGCCGTTGACCCTGAGTCTGATCTCACTCCGGTCGTGTCGAATTGACGTCCTATTGGACAATGAGACTGAGGGAAGAGAGAGTGCACCTGTCTCTGCGCACACATTTGTGTACTATAATATCTTCCACGCCGAAGCTAAGGCTGGCCTCCGCTAAGATTGGTCGCCATGGCCAAAATTCGGTCTGGAGGACTTTATTTACACGACAGACGTGTGGATGAAGCTACACTTTATTTTTTACATGTTATTATATTATTAACTTTTATTAACACTGTTAAAAACTAATTACAGTAATTAAAGACCGACACATACACTTAAAAAAGAAAAATATGAAATTATAAAGCTGACCTTTATAATTTTATATTTTCTTTTTATTAAAACATAAAAAAAAATATTATTATACAATTTTATGCCCATACATTTTGAGATTAAATATAATGACCACCATAAAATGCTTTGATACCCTTAGTTATTGCACTTCAAATTGTTTTCGAACACCAAATGTAGTAAATGATCACTAAATCTTAGCAAATTAATGCGCTATTTCTGCCTAAATAAACCACTATGATTGCCATAAAATGTAGGTTTATTACCAAATAAAGTATTATGATGCCATATTAAGTTGTCTCCGGCTTGCTGCAAACTAGATAGACGAGGTTAATTAAAAAAAAAATGGTTTGGTTAGGCTAAAAGTGTGACCTCCTACGCACGAGCCGAGCGAGCGAAGCGAGCGGTGCCGCGGGAGCGGCCGGCGAGTGGCAGAAACGACTAGATTGTATAGAAAAAAAATATGAAAAAAGAGAGATTATTTTTTGCAAGCTGTCGAGAACCGAACTGATTTATTTGGAGTCATTTTGCTTAAATGATTTGCTTAGATGTTAAAATTTTGGTTATAAGTTTACATTAAAATGCGGGTTTAATTTTGGTGATCATTTACTATTTTTCTCTGTTATATGTTACTATATCTGGTGGTAAGTTAAACATAAGCCATACATTTTTGCTACTGTGGTGCGGCGGTGTGTGGTTTTGACTCGTCTGTATACACCCTAACTTATTTTTATTCATCCTTTTTAGAGACGTAGAGTTGAAACCCCACTCGATTGGGAAACTGAGTTAATTAGGTCCTTTTCTTTACCTCATTCAAATTGAATTATGTGGGTTTTTGAAGGGGAAAGTATGCTGTTGTATACCGTGCCTAATGTTTAGTAAAAATATTTGGATGGTGCTTCGCGTCGAGTGTTTGGCATTCAACTGGCCAAGTATTTTTAGACTTTGTTGGTTTTTCCTGTTTCAAGTTTTTATAAAACGAATAATTAAAATGGACTTAGAAATTATAGTAATTTTCTTCTTTCTTAGACAAAATTTTGTTCATTATACATAGTATAAGATAAAAAATTATAAAATTTACAGCAGCACGATAAGACACAAGCATCAATCAAAATAACTTTCAAAGTTTTAAAACACAGGGCTGATAATAATTCCTTGTGCACCTTATCCCGTCCTGTCTGGACTAAAGAACAAAGAAAAAATCTTTAACTATTCCTCGTAAGGAACATGAAATATAGAATAACATGCGTACTGAGGACTGGCCTTGTTCCTTCAAACATTTACTCTTATGTTTTCTTAGCATACTCAAACGACCTTAACTCAAAACACACAAAGGAAATCAAATACAAAAGGGCACAGAATGATCGAAATTTAACCTGGCAACATAGGTACCTACAATGACATAGTGCTTAACCTAACAAATACCTTTCATTTACTTACGGTATACGTACAATGGGCGGTGTAACCGTTGTTCAAGTCCGTATCGTTTCAGAGAAAGCACAATAGGTTGTACAAGGAGCTCTGCACGGAAGCAACGTGTATCAATAATGTATAAGCCTAATTTACATTTAATGTACAGGTTTATAGTATCGAACGTGCTGCAAATTAATTTATGTAGGTAGGTACTTGAATTTTTCTTGCTAGAAGAGAGTTGAAATGCTTTGTATATATAGTTGCTTTTGAGAAACTAATCGTGTTGTCTGGACGAAATACTTATGGACCATCTTCTCGATCACAACATAAACATAATAAACCTATAATTTACCTACTGCTGGGACACAAGCCTCCTTTTAGTGAGAGGGAGTGGGCCATAATCCACCACGTGTGCCCAGCCTGGGTTGGTAGATGTCACATGTCTTCGAATTATTTGGTTCACTATATTTTCCTTTACCGTTTTGAAAGCAGTGGTGATGAAATTAACTACATGCAACTCGACTATACTACTCTCTTCTTGCCCGACGTCTGATAATCAACATAGTGTTGATAATAACACTGTCATCAAGTGACTGCACAGGATGATCACCGTCTTCACACAAATTATTATCTCAAAAACACCTTTCCCCGTTAAGAGATAATTAGCCATAACCGAACGTAATGGTGTGTAATAATATATAATATATGTACAGTGAAACCGCGAAAACCAAAGTTGAGCAGGTGTTACTATAATTAACACTCTGGTACCGAATTACCAAATCCCGATTTAGCAATGGATATATTGTTACAAAGTCATAATAATAATAATTATTATACGAATATGTTACTTATCCAAATAATATAAGTAATCTAAACTAATATTATAAAGACGTAAAATACCTGTGGTTATTTTTAAGTGCTCATACACATGAGCGACACGTGTCAGAGGCAATGCCATCAATGCGTGTCAGCCGTCGACAACATACTGCTCGCGTAATCGAACACCGTACTCGACACGTTGTCGACGGCTGCAGTTGCCTGTCGTTAACGCGTGTCGCTCGTGTGTATGCACATTAAGAGGTAATCTCTCTAAATAGGTACGGAACCGATTACATAAAGTTACACTATTATTTAGTACTATAGGCATGTTTTATGTTATAATTAACTACCACATGAACTAATCCTACTAATATTATAAACGTAAAAGTTTGTATTGATGGATGGATGGATGTTTGTTACTCTTTCACACAAAAACTAATGAACGGATTTTAATGAAATTTGGTACACAGATAGTGTATAACCAGGATTAACATATAGGATACTTGTTATCCCGATATTTCTACGGGATCGATACTTATGCGGGTGAAACCGCGGGGCGCTGCTAGTATTATCAATATCTTTAACAATTCAAATCTTTAATAAATATATGTATTCCTTTCTATCGTGTTTGTTAGTGATCCTAAGATTTCCACTACAGTTTCTGTTTTTAGCCGTGAGAACCTGTTATTGTGTTTATGTCTCATACAATTGTTATCCTTTTGTTATAGCTGTAGGTTCTCCTTTAAATATATAAAATAGATGAGCTAAAACTATAGTCCGCGCCTTAAAATCCAATCAGTGAAACCTCACATAAATGAGGTTTCCCCACTCCACCCCACTCTCAAACCCGCGTAGCCGTAATATCGAAGATGCCTGATATTGTAAGATAGACGCGCAGACTTCGGCAGCAGCTTAGCGTGCTCTCTAAGGTGCTCATATAAATTGATTTAGCGGTAGCAATTTATTGTTCATGTGTTGTATACGAGAAGAATTTTACTCTTTAGGAATTGGAACTATAAGCGTTACCTTCGAACTTACTAACAAGTTACAAAAATCGATTAGGAATCGTAGACATTGTTGTACTGTGAATAAATTTCGCTGTTAAGGCACTCAAATTCTAGAGAATCTACAGCATAAATCTTAATAAAAAGTATACTTTGTATAACTTTATTTATCATTTCATTTTTACCATTTTAATTTCATTGATGAGATGTGATGCATCACCTCTGGGTCATTCATCACATCGCATCAATGAAATTAAAATGAATAACGTGCAAAGATTAGGTAGATTAAAGGTAAGAGAGACAGCCCTATTAGTCAGCGTTCAGTGACCGGGCAGTTATTTTTCAAATGTCGAATTATTTTCTGTTCTTAATTTTTTATGATTACTGGCCGCTTGCTCTAGTCACCATCGTAGCGGCACGTAGTAAAGCTAGTACACAAAGATTTTTTAAGTAGCTGGTCTTTCAAGACACTTTAAAGTAGAATAATATTTGCCAAGATAAGTCTCCATCGTATAAATAATGTCGTAATAAGAAATAATGTCTCAACTGGTACAAAACGGACAATGAGCTACTTTATCCTTTTTTTTTTTTTTAAACCACTAGCAGAGACACAATAATGAAAATATTTTAAACTTTTGTTGATAGCATTATTCATTCATTGTGTATTTTTAAAATGGAATGTATTTTTTTTTGAAAAATTATAATAAAATAAAATTAAATAATCATTTATTTCAGGAACTTATTCCCATATTAAGGGCTACAAATTACATAGAACAAACATAACAAATACAACACAAATTACGTACATAAAACATTACACATTCAAAACATTGCAATAAAAATAAATAAGTTCGTTGAAATAAAAAATAAAATAAAATTATAGTTATTATGTTAAAATTCTGCGTTAGAAAGGTTTGTCGCGTTATTTTATTTAGCTTTACGTACATGGCAACTCTAGAAATAAACATTAACATAATTATTATATTGTACCTACTATTTTGATAAGTAACAACCACTTTATAAAATATAACTAAAGGTTTGAAAAATATGAAACGATATAAAAACTATTATATATTATATATATTCTATATTATATAGACATTTGAAAGGGTTAGGGGCTGAGGGGAAATTGTCGTTATTTTAAGAACGTTCACAGTCTGATCGGATTCTCAATCTGTCAAAAATACTTCAAATTTTTTCAACAAATGTCCCGTTTTATTTGTTTGTCGCCGAGATGGGACTGCGACCAGATTTTTAACGTTTTAAATTAAGAGAATTGGCCTTCTGATTTTTCCATCGCCAGATTACTTTTATTCGAGGAACGAAATTGACGTTTAACAGTTTTTGTATGTCAAAATTATTTCTCGAATAAAGTCATCAGATGATTGAAAAATCAGCCCTTAATAGAATTAACCCTTAAAACAACGCCAGAACGAAACGAAGGCCGGGAGGGACGCTCTAGAAGAACATCCAGTGACCTTATTGGTGATATTCTTCAGATAGGTCACGTGCGTAGTACTCGCAACCGGCGTGCGTGTATGAACTGAGGGGGGAACAATTGCCTGCCAGGGTAGCGGGATTGTCCGAAAGGGTTACCGCTGCCCTGGAACATAAAGGGTTAAGGAAGGAACACGGGTGGGTTTTAGTCAGTAAGAGTCTGACACTCCCTCCTGCTCCACCCAGAGCGGGAGGAGTCATTTGATGATTTCACATCCTCAAAAAAAAAAAGGGGGGGAACAATTCTCGTAATTTTAAGAACGTTCACAGTCTGATCTCAGTCTCAATCTGTCAAAAATACCTCAAATTTCCCTACATTTTGACAGGTTTTTGACATTTGTTTGTCGCCAAGATGAGATAGCGACTAGATTTTGAATGTTTTAAATTACGAAAATTGGCCTTCTGATATATGAACGTAAATAAGGCAAAAGAAGTATGTAAGGATCGTCGCTCGCCGTTCGGTAAGGACCATCCTTGGGTCGACGGCGCGTTGCGTTCCACGCGCGCCTCAAAGAGATGTCAGCAGTAACTGTTGGGGTCCGCTAGGGCCGATGCCTGCCAGGGTCGCAGGTTGTTCGAAAGAGTTACCGTGGCCCCGGCACATGCAACTGAAGAAACACGGGTGGGTCTTAGTCAGTAAAAGTCTGACACACGCCGCTCTGCCTAGAGCGGGAGAAGCTGTTAGATGATTTCCCACCCAAAAAAAAAAAGGATCGAAGCAATCGGCGTTTTGTAGTGTCTGTCTAACCCCATGGAAACAAGGCTTATGTTTATATAAATGATAGATATGATGAGATATGTATGTAAACCGATACGCGAAAAAGTATTACTATACTCTGTAGATTTATCCCACGTCACAACACACGCAGAGGTTAAATATTAAAAAAAAATATTCAGATTCCGATTGATCGTGTGTTACGCAATTAGGGTGCTGATTCAGAAGACAGTACTCCTCGATACGGCTCGCATTGTGAGGAGGTTTCTGTCTCTGGAGCCCTAACCACCGGTAGCTTGGACCCTGCTCCCGACACCGGTGGAGGTGGTTTATACAAATATCCCTAATAGACATTGAATATTACAGGTAACCTAGAACTTTATAGCCAAATAAAAAGATATTTTATCAAAAAATCGTTGAACCCACCTAGAATAATAAAACCAGTACCTATTTATGTAGATAGAAAAGTACTAAAAACGTGTAGGTGGGAAAATTTCTAGACATACACTGCCGTTAGATTACACCGTCCCCTTAGGACTTAATCTTAAAATAAGTAGACATCAATAAAGAATGGAAACATGAAGCCATTTTCTAATAAAACTTAGGAAAATAATATTAAGACATTTATTTTATTTTTATTAAAAAGAAAACGTGATATTTCGAAAAGTACTCAGACCAATTTATATAGAAGCCAAAAGTAATGGAAAAAGAATGAAATGAAAAATATTTTCATCATTTTCATTGAAACCACGATAAAAAGGACATCAATTACATTACACACCTAAATGAAAGAAAAAGGCGCGGCTATAGTCATTTATTAATTAAAAAAACTAATTTGTAAACAAACGAAAATAGGTTACTAATTATACTTACTAATTAATTAAAATATTTGAGCCAACTAATGATAATGACCAAAACGAATAATTGAGTTACAGCAGTTGTTAGCTAATTAGGAGTTATAATAATCATTTTGGACAATTATGTGAACAACTTTGTGACAATGAAGTCGGTTAAAAGTATACAATATGTCCCGGAATTAACGCACACCACCAGACGCCTCAATTAGAATATGATGTTATAATCATAATACATACACTGAATTTTTATTATTATGTAAAAAACATTGTTGAATTTTGTTATACTGATTGTGGGAAAAAATTATGGTCACATTACAAATGTACGCATGCACACAGTCGCACTCGTATAAGGGTCTAGCTCAGTGGGTATTTCATCCATTTTGGTTTGTTTTGACTGTACGGCGGAAGTGTGACAGTAATTTACTTAGTTTTAATTATTTTTGAGATAAAATTATGAGAGGAAAAAAAGTGACAGTGGTACCGGTGACTGAAAAGTGGTGTGAAAATCGGTTGACATGGTATGGGTATGTGATGCGGAGGAATGAGGAAAATGCCGTAAGGAAAGTTTTGGGTATGAATGTGGATGGCTAAAGGTGTAGGGAAGAACAAAGACAGATTTGATTTTAACAATAGATTATAATCTATTGTTACAATTAAATTATAATTTAGGCCATTCTGAATGTAGGGACCATAATAGCCGCGCCAACAAAAAGGAGGTTTTAGAACCAGTACAAAATAATACGGACTCACGAAGTTTCTTCGAAAGGGTTGAAATGTACATTGAAAGGATAATCTTGTCAGCGAGGCGGCCGAATTAGCTATAGAACATATCTATCTGTAGTTTGTTTTTCGTCTCCCCTCTTTCTTAAGACCACGAACACTGCTTGTCATATAAAAACAGTTTAGGCTCTACACAAACGTTTTTCTTGTCGTGAAAAACTACGGTTTATTCGCCGTGTGTAGGACGGTCGTCAGTGTTGTATGGATCACTATGGAAGCTTGTTCACAGACACGATTTTTCTACGGCGTGGTTAGTACGCCGTACCGTAATAAAACCGTGCCATGTACAAAGGGCCGTAGGTGTTAAAACCTCGGTTTTTATTAGATTTAGATAATTCTAGTATGCGAACTCATCGTTTTTAGTAAAAAAAAAGCAGCTTACTGAGTGCTTTTATTTTGTATACAACATTAGCCTAGCGTTTCCCCAACTATATTGGGATCGGCTTCCAGTCTAACCAGAATTAACCAGATTTAGCTGATTACCAGTATGTTACATGAAATGACTACCAAACTGACCTCCACTAACCCAGTTACTCGGTAACGCGATACCCCTTGGTAAGATTGGTTGCCAAACGTTCGGGGTGTGCATTATATACACACCCCGAAATATATAACTATATACAAAAAAATACATTGTGCTAACCTATTACATGAAAAAATCGTATGAGAAAAAAATACAACATTCTCTTTGACCTCGCTCTCCCTTCCCCAGATAAATCTTTTATCTCAATAAGTGCTAACGCTCACAAAAAGTACGAAATTGACCTTTAGGCTCCACATTCACCTGTGATCCAACACAAATCACCTCATTCAAGTACAATCGAGTCTATTGTCAGTCATTTGTGGGACGATCTCGGGTTAACAAGGAATGTCCGTGTGTCCGCCTTTTATTCAATTTAGTACACGGAACGTAGGTAATGATACGGGGGACGAAGAACTGTTCTTTGTGTACCGATGAAAGGAACTGTGATATGTGTTTTAGATATCATTATGTGTGGCTGGGCAGTGGCGTGTTTTGTTATAATTTTTGAGACTAGGCTAGGTTTGATTTTCTAAGAAACGTTACGGTTTTCCAGAAAACTCTGTATTTATATAGCCGTTATTGTGTGAACTGTCATACAAGTTTTTTTCACACCTTAATGTCAAATACAGTCATTTTCACCAGTATTTGACATCTTCATCTTAGTGTGTCGATAGCAATCTAAATGGATTTGGCCCAGAATTCGGCTACTTGTTTGGCATTTGTTTGTCGCCGAGATGAGACTGCGACTAGATTTTGAACTACGAGAATTGGCCTTCAGAGGGGCAATTCTGACCCACCAACGGTGACCGTTCTTGATATATTGAGACCTCTAGGTCTCAATATATCAAGAACGGTCACCGATCCATAGACTAACCGTGGCAAGCGATGTTTAACCTCACAAATCAATCGACCGGCTATTGTTTAGCCATATACCACTCTGTTAGTAAGACCATAATAATATGTTGCGTAAGACGTCGAAATGTTGAAGAAAGCACTTTTGTTTCGTCGGTCGATATCCATTCCGACGCAAATGTAGCAAATATTGTAACCGTATGTACAGAAAGCATTACATTAACCCTCTATCTAGGCCCGAATTTAGATGTAGGCTTGCCTGTCAATATTGTAGGATGGCTGAACTATAAATCATGAAGGGTTAATGCGTTAGATAGACCGTAGATAAGAATAATAATTCCTGTGAGTGTCGTAAAATGTAACGAAGGGTATCTAATGGATTGTGCTCCTAATCTATTCTATACTTATAATAAATCTGTAGAAGTGAAAATTCTGTACATTGAAAATATCAAAAAAATAAATGGCAGGGGGTGTTACTAGACCGACACCGAACCCAAAAATGTAATTAAAAAAATTTTTGTCTGTCTGTCTGTCGGTCTGTCTGTCTGTCTGTCTGTTTGTTCAGGCATCACGCAAAAACTACCGTTTCGATTACGTTGAAACTTGGTATAATTATTCTTTAATATCCTGGGCACCACACTGGGTACTTTTTATCCCGGAAAAGTATAGATATACAATAAAAAACAAACTTAATTTTGCGGTTCGATCCCTATACCCGATTACTGCACCAACCGCAAATAATAAGTTTGTCGTAGGTTAAGTCACCCGCAATGGAGTTCATTTTTATTCCTTTTAGTTTTTAGAGTTATTTAGGTTTATTTTTATATAAGTCGTAGGTATAGATTTTAATTTTAAAGTATAGGTAGTATATTTGATAGTGTACGTAGTGACCGTAGGTTATTTTATAATACTGTTAGGTAGGATTAGTCATTCTTATAGATATTAGTTTTTAGGGATTTTGCTTATTTATTGAGTTTGGATTAGTTATCACCAGAAATAGGTTTATTTAGGTAGGTAGGTATTTAATTTTCTGTTATTGAGTTTTTTTTTTTAGATATCATATAGGTACCCTCTTAATCACCACTAATGAGACACAATTGGTTTTCTATTGTAATTAGCCACAAAGGGCCCGTGAGATAGATGGCAGTCTGGGGAAGCACATAGGTACATTTTATCCTGTTATCACGTTCCCGTGGGATAATTTCCGACATCCACGCGGGCGAAGCCGCGGGCAGAAGCTAGTGTGTACATAATAATAAATACAATTCTTAGAGTGAGAAACAATTTGTACTCAAAGTAAATGAGTATGATAAACTATATTAATATAACCCCTCTGAACTTTATTAATATGACCTCACGACACAGGGTAACCTATCCAGGGTTTTTTGAGATTAAATAAATAATTATTATTATTATAATAAAGAGAAAAGAAGGTCGTCGCTCATTAGACGCCTGAGACAGGGTATCGCATCGAGGTAGACAAAGGTAGACAAGGTAGTGTGGCGTGGTGTGACGATCTAATATGATTTGCAGGGCTAACGTGGCCAGAGGTCGCACAAGACAGGGAGGTTTGGAAGAAAAACCCAGCATTGGGACACAATAAGGTCAAAAGGTTTTATTTTTTGTATGTTTATTTGTTAAGCTTTAACGCCAAAACAGCCGAACAGATTTGGATGAAATTTGGTACATGGGTAGACCATGACCTGGATTAGGACATAGAATACTTTTCAACTCGATATTCTCAGGGGATAGAGACTAATGTGGGTGAAACCGCTGGGCGTAGCTAGTACGTATATAAACTCCCCCATTATTTTCGTATTAGGCAGAACCAACAGCACGCCGCGAGCTACGATTGACATCAGGCTTATTTTTATTTTGTTATCACATTCGCTTAGATTTTTAAAAAGGACCTCATGGATAAAAATCCGCAAAATTATTTGTCAAACTATCTAGGTGTATCCTAACAAACGACGACCTTATGAAGGCCGCAGAAACCCGTTGGATGCGCGAAGCACAAAACCGGTCGAAGTGGAGGTGCTTGGGGGAGGCCTATGTCCAGCAGTGGACGTCTTTCAGCTGAAATGATGATGATGATGATCCAACAACCCAACTTATTGATAAAAACTTTGCATATAAGCTATAATTTCTAGATGACCTTGTCAATGTCTGCAATGTGTTTTCTTGGCAATAGAAAATAACACCATTTAGGTTACAGCACGTAAAATGAACAGACGAATGAACACATTAAAGCTGAGCTCTAATCAGTCTAGATTTGCAGGCTTCATTAAGCTTAATAATAAACACTGGGTCTATCGCAGACCAAAATATCTTCACATTAGGGTCTCGAACGTAATTACTGTGCTGTCATTATGTGCGTACGATTTCATTGCCTTGGAAATTATAATTTATAGTCTGCCTCACATTCTCGACACGGTTTAATGGTCGGGAGTCATTTAAGATTTACCCTAATTAGTGCTAGATTAGGGCCCACTCCCTCTCACCGAGAGGTGGCCTGTGTCCCAGCAGTGGGAACATTATAGGCTGATGTAATATGTATTGATTACAGAAATATATATATTTAATATTTAATATAATTTATTTTTATTTTTAATATATATTTGTATTGATAGTATACCACCTTTAATATAGAGATTATCGATTTCTTTTATTACTTTTAGTAAGTAGAGTTTGAGGCTAAGTATAACAGCCGCACGGGTCAATCGATCAGGTTAAGCTACGCTTGCCGCGGTTGGTCCGTGGATGGTCACCCCCATCACCATTTACCCCTCTGTGCCTCAGAAAGCACGTTAAGCCGTTGGTCCCGGTCATTTGTGAAGTTTTGGCAGTCGTTACGGGTAGTTAGAAGCCCAAAAGTCTGACAACCTATCTTACCAAGTAGTACCCAGTAACTGGGTTGTGGAGGTCAGATAGGGAGTCGCTCTATATAA
Source organism: Apamea anceps (assembly GCA_951799955.1). Taxonomy (NCBI): domain Eukaryota; kingdom Metazoa; phylum Arthropoda; class Insecta; order Lepidoptera; family Noctuidae; genus Apamea; species Apamea anceps. The sequence goes on from OX637506.1 coordinate 16,758,279, forward strand.
AATATTGGTACTCAGCTGTATGCGGTTAGATTAGAAGCTGACCTCAACATGGTTGGGAAAAGATTAGACAGATCAAGATGACTGTTAGGAAGTATAGAACATAAAAGTACTGTTAGTTTTATTAATATAAAATAAGTACCTAGTACGCTACGTTATCGCACAGGAATGCGAGTAAACCATTAAAGTGGTGCAGTGCCAAAAACTGTTTTCTTATGTTTTATCGTATTTACATACCCATCACGTCTGTGAAGTTTACACAAACAGAACAGTTTTTTTCAATTCATACTTCAAGAAACAACACTAACAGTGGTCGTTGACCTGCCAAAAGGAAAACATCTCATATATCATCATATCTCATCATCTTATATTTTTTAAATCATATATTTAGATACCGATACCCATCGCACCTGCGGAGTTTAGCTAGCTAATTTAATTCATTTAATGGTTGTATTGATGTTGTTTCAGACATTTCTTTTTAAAATATTTTGTTCCCCTTTTTTTCTACTAGTTTTGTTTACAACTAGTCTTAAAAAAAAGCCAATTATAACATGACTTCTAAATACACATTAAGTAAATTATGAAATTTTACCTATTAAATCTATAAATTGTCTTTAATTGTGATACACGTAAAACTGATCTCTTTATTAATAATGTGTAATCTTAAAAAAATATGATCTCTTATTATATATAAGTGTTTGTAATAATATTAATTATATAAATATAACTTTATCTAAATGTAATAATAGTATTTTAAGAAAATTGCTACCTACTCACCAATAATAGAATTATTTATGTTATTGTTATTAACTTTTTATGCGAATGTAATTATTTAGTTTTGATGTATTATGTAGTTTTTATTTTGATTTTAGTTTCTACGATTTAGATTTTTAACTTTAAGTAATAGCTATGCATCAAACAATGATTTTTGCTGTGCTCTGACAGGGTCTTCAACGGCTCTTAGCTCTAAGCCTTTGTTAACATCTTGTTAACAAATAAATGAATAATATGAATATTCTAAATGCCTACCACAAAGTCTCTTTCTCAATGAAAATGATTGCTAAACGAAGCACCAATATTATTATAGGCTAAACAGGTTACCTTAATGACTTACGCTTTCCCAAAACTTTTCTTTGTTAAAATGTTTTTCTAAATCAATCAACTCAAATCCTCATCAAAAAGTTTACACAAACTTATAATATGGTCCTCAAACTGAAAATGTGTTAAGAATTTAACTTTAATTGCTTAATAATTACTTCACATTGTTTGCCTACTGGTCTGTCTGATTAATAAATTGAGGCCGAGGGGAGCCTTTGATTGTACTGGAGTTAACTACATAAAATTGGGACGAACTTTTGCAGTAAACTTTTATCTTTGATAAAGTCTTGTACCTATTGGGCACTAGACGAAGTCCTAAACAAATAAAAGTCTGCTGATAAAAAGATTGGTTAACCTCATCGGCAAATACATTAGGAATAATTACTATTTCGTTGGTGTTATAGAAAGGAACGATTAAGTAAGCTTCTTTATCACATTTTTATTTTTATTGTGGTATCGTTACTTCTTGACTTTGATATCAAAGGCAAAAACATTCATTCGTCAGATATGATAGGTACCAAGATGGTTGGTATATATGGATAAGTTCAGGACACATCCGCCGCTAATATAAAGCGGCATACGAATATTTACAGAGTGAACCTAATGTGGGAATAAAACCTAAATTATATACTACTTATACTCTAATATATAATACAAAACACTTAAACTATGGACATTTTTTTGTTTTGTTTGTTTTTGTTGTTAATTTTTAAATGTGTTACTTGTATTATGAACGATTTTTTTAAAAATATTTAACGTATGGGACGATTTCAAACACAATGTAAATTGTTTGTGAGTGAAATGAATTTGAAATATAAAATAAAAACAACAATAACAACATTTCTATTAGGCAACTAAATAAGCTATAATACTACATTATTATTAAAAACATCTTTTAATCGGTAAAAATTATTTTGTAGAAAGCAATTTTTTACATTTTTTTTTTTTGTTAAAATTAAATGTTACCTTCTATTACTTTTGGAATATGGTTATAATTATATTTTAATGATCAAGAGGTCCGTTCTACGTAACCATGGGATAGCCGTTTCTTGGTGACTCAAGTGATGAGAAATCGAAAATCTTCATGTGTCGAACTTAAGAAGAATTAGAGCGAGGTGTGGTTTAAGTGAGAGGTATGTAAATTAGCATGTGCACAGTCAGGAAGATGCTTTTCACTGCCAATTTACGCAGTCATCGCTAAACCCGTGGCTCTAAATTAATCCATGAGCACAAATTTGCTAGATTTTGATCACACTGACAGCTCGTGAACGTGGTTTAGAGGTGCTGTTCGCATTCAGTCTCATTGGTGAAATACGCCCTTAGTTTCCATCATATTATTGCGTGAATATCGTTGCGTCATGGAAAAATAACAAATATTTCGTATAAAAGCGAAACTTTCGTTCCGGACGCGATCAAAATCACGCTCTTAGCACGTTCTAAATTACTCTTGGGACTTATAACACGCCTAATTTTTCCTTTCCTTTGATTACGTTTAATGCGTTCCTTTATGTCGACATCCAATCTATTTCCTTACTTATTTATTATAGAACACGTCGTTCGTAGGTTGGTATATTATGTATGTCACACCCAATAAGTTAATAAGAATAATTTTTCCGTCACATTTGGCAATCAATACTTCCACACGAGTAAAGCTGCGAGCAAAATGAATACAGTCAATTATAAGCCGAAGGGAATGAGATAATGATTGCGTATTTATTGTCAAGAATATTATGTAGTGTTTATCGAAGTGAAAAGATATTGACATCGAAACTGTATATCACTGAAATGGGCGTATCACTGAATGGGTCCCTGAGGCGGCGACCAGCCCGCTGGTTGAACGCGTCCCAAAGGGTCATGGCTGTCCGGCTGGTCCGAGGATACCGCACGGTCTCCGCTGAGGCGGCGAGCCTCCTTGCCGGATTGCTGCTATGGGATCTGGAGGCTAAAGTCCTCACCCACATATGCGAGTGGCGAGAGGAGGCAAAACGCCGGGGCGTAACTCCGCTGCCGCGAGAAATCACGGTACAGCGGACAGAGCTCCGGCGGGATCTCATAGCGGCATGGAGACTTCGATTATCCGCAACCCAGTGCTGGGCACGCCACAATTGCGGCGATACATCCCCTGTTTGAGGAGTGGCTAGAGACGCAGCGATCGGCGGCGGCGATCTTTCGCGTTCGGCCCTGGTCCGGGCCATGGTACGGAGCGAGAGTGCATGGGAGGCCGTCACCTCCTTCTGCGAAGCAGTAAGCTCGCAAAGGAGGAGGCGTAGTGCGTGAGGGAGAGGCAATCTCGGCGCCCTCACGCCTCTAGTCGCCGCAGGAGACGCCCTGGACGGGAGTAAACAGCCAACTCCCGACCACCGTAGACGCGGGCTTGCGAGCGGCAAGCAATGGGCAGCTCGCCGCCTGGTAAGGACCAGGCCCGGGTCCACGGCGCGTTGTGTTCCACGCGCGCCTCAAAGCGATGTCAGCATGAACTGACGAGGTCCGCTAGGGCTGATGCCAGCCAGGGCCGCAAGTTGTTCGAAAGAGAAACCGTGGCTTCTGGAACAGGTAACTGAACGAACACGGGTGGGTTTTAGTCAGTAAAAGTCTGACACGCCCTCGCGCTCCGCCCAGAGTGGGAGAAGTCATATGATGATTTCCCAACCAAAAAAAAAAACAAAGGGTAAATGGATAAAACGTCTACACAGAGTTGAAGAAAGTTGTATTCGTGAATGTTTTAGCGGCCTTTTGCGTTTTAGTAATTTTCTATTATCTCCGAAACTATATGACCAATTGACATACTGTAAGTGTCAAATCTAAGGGTTTTAGGACATGCAGTTCCCTCACGATTTTTACCTTCAGCGTTTTTAGAGCAGTGGTGAGAAATAATTTACACAAAGTAAAGCGTCTGTCTGGGTTCGATCCTATGACCCCACAACTCGTAAGTCGCGGCCAGAAATAATGGGCCACTACGACAACACCGTTATTTTGTATAGTATCAGTTTGTTGTTACCATAATACGTGTATCTGATTGTAGTGGACGGAACAAGTATATTCTTACTACGTGGATCTTCCTCATGCACGTACATCTTAGGAACCTCATTCATAATGCGGGCATCTTGGGAATGGAATTCTCCCCACTTATGTACTTAGCTATCTCGAGTACATACCTACGTACTGGTCAAGAAATGTTCCAGAATTTCCCTATGCTAAGGATATTGAGCGGGCTAAACTTGGGTCAGCTTGAAATAGGTTTTGTCTGGTCAGAATGTGCTACGTTGTCTACAAAAATATTTAGTAGCTGCGATGTGAAAGGTCGAATGCTTGAGATGTTTTTAGTATCTTTTCGTTGTGAATTTTAGGTCCGATTTCTGTTTAATATTGTCTGATAGATCCCAATTTATCAAGAACGAAACCAATGTGACTTAGATTTTTAAATGACGGATTGGACAGAGAACATTTGCCAATGTAAAAAAGAAAATAACACTGCGAATATTATGTACACACGACGGCATATCAAGCTATATTATTTCCAGTTTTAGCTGACTTCGCATTGTTTATGCTAGTACAATAAGATGTTAGCTTATACTGGAAATTATAGCTTGATATGTCGTCGTACGTACAGACGCCAGCACATCAAGCCACTACAATCTGTCAAATTTCATTAATAGATTTTCAACTTTATCGCTAAAGCAATAGGTTCAAAGTTGATTGGGAAAATTTGACAGTTTCGGGAAGCTTGATGTGCTGGCGTCTGTACCATCAAAAAGTAATAAACATTACACATTTTTTTCCCGTCTACATTTTTCTTCGGAGTTTGAGAAAAAGGTAATTCAATTTACGTGATAGCCTTATCATATAACAAACCTAACATCAATAACATCTTAGAACTAAATAGATTCCTCCCAGTCATACGATGATAACCCTATCATCGTATGAGTGGAAGGAATCTATTTAGTTTAGAGATATAATTAAATATATCAGACAAGCTATACCCATACCTCGCCTGATATATTTAATTATATCTACTTTACCGGGAATAAATATAATAATATTTACTTACAGAGTATTCTTAGTAACGTATCATTTCTAGAAACATAGAATTCCGCTATGATCTAGAATTCAATAACTTCTACGTAATGTTTTCATTTATTTTAGTCTTTACACAAAGGCAGTTTATTTATAAACAAGATAGAAAAGTCTTGATTAAACAAAGTTGCTCTAAGGACTGGGGCGACGAGTTTATCACAATATTAGTCGAACAAACATTTGATCGAATGATTAGAAAAATCGAGTTTGAATGGATTTAGCCGGGAGGCGCGCTGTTTTATCGATCTTCGTCTGAGCCCCACCTCAGTTATTGCAAAACAAAGATCCTGGGATTTCTCTCTATTATTTAAGGCTATTATTTTTACCGATTTTCTTCTCTATAGAAGCAAATCGTTAGGTAATTGACAATAACGCATCGCGGCAACAACTAAAGTTTAAAGCACCGCCACCGATGCGTTTGATGTTAGTTGAATCGAATGATCACCGAAATAAAAGTAAATTTGCCGTTTTAATTAAATTAAAAAATAAATGCACGGCTCAGTGGCTCGAAATTTTTAGGTATTTCAATTGAATTCCCTTGATTATTATTAGGTACATAAAATATGGTAGTTTACGATCAACATTTTGTGAATTGCGCGATGAAAATATTTTTTTGAGGTCTATTTTACAATTTTTTTTTGTCATGATACTTGAACAGGCTTAGGGATGCTTTCCCCAGTCCTTTACCTTTCCTTCCTATTTTAAATTTGCCGCCACGCGTACTCATCCAACGCTGTGCGCGGGCCAAAGACAACCCTTTCGCTCCCGCCATCTGGCGGCATAAAGACGAAAAAACGAGTTCGAACGAAAACGTAAGACCGGCCGGCAGCAAACCGCGCGCGCGGTGAAAAACCACCAAAATATCGTGAAATACGACTGCTAGTGATACAGTGAGGTGATCTCCTGGCTCCCAGTATCCCGTGAGTACCTGACCTCTTTCAATTTTGTATCCTCTAGCCTGTTTCTGAATAGGAACCTTCAAAAGCGTACTTGGCGATACGCGATACTCAAACATATTTTTGGTCCATTTCGAGCGCGAATACCTGTAGATTACAGTTTTTTCAGGCATTCACAGGTTCAATTTCAATAGAAAACTGAGAATTGCTAGATTTACGCATTTTTAAAGTATTATCCTACAAAATTGTGTTGGTCATACTCGCAGTATAACCGATGCGGATTCAGAGGTCATCTTAATTAAGTCGGGTTATAGCACAGTAATTCACGTAATTTACGGAAATTATTGTTTGTAATCTTATTATCTTTATCTATTCACGTTATTTATACATTAACAAACGTTATTAAATAACTATTTCACCTAAAAGTATTGATTTACACCTAATAAATCTCAACTTAGTGTCGTATTTTCATACCTACATTACTTTTTATAAAAATACAAAATGGAAGAGGGTAAACTTAGACTTCTTCAATCTCAACGCGAATATGTTTATCGTGATATTCAAATCCTTTACGACTTATCCAAAACTATGATTCAAGATCGTTCAAAGGTATCGTCGTTCAAGGCGAGATATACTCGAATACATTCAATTCGCGAAGAATTTATTGAGTTATGTAGTAAAATTCAAACTTTGGAGTTAGCCATGAAACCTGATGCACAAGTGTGTCAAAAGTCTTTGCGTTCGTTTGATGATTTGTACTATGCCGTAATCAGTGCAGCGGCTGACTTGCAGATCGCTGATAAGAGCGGAAACATCGACGGGACGTCGCAGGTGCCCGCGCGGGCGGGTGAGTCCGACTCCATGCAAACGGGACGTAACGTGCGGCTACCTAAACTTGAGTTACCTAAATTTGATAGTAAGATAGAAAACTGGCAAACATTTTATGATATTTACAAAACTTTAATTCACGATAATAATTCGATTTCGCAAATAGAAAAATTTCATTATTTAGCGTCTTGTTTACAAGGCCCGGCTTTGTCTATTATCAAAGGGGTTCCGATGACCGCCGATAATTACGAAGTAGTTTTTAATAGCTTGATCGAGCGTTATCAAAACAAGCGTATTATAGCTTTAACATATCTAGACAAATTCTTTAACCAGCCAGTAATAAAATCGGGTAACTTCCAAGATCTACAAACTTTAACAAACGTAATTTATGAGTCATACCATGCACTCCAAGCTTTAAAAATTGAAAATTTAGGTGATTTTATCTTATTTTGTTTAACGTCACGCGCGCTGGACTCGGACACGCGTAATCGTTTCGAATCTCAGAAAAACATTTCACAAATACCTACCTTTTGTGAATTGTTAAAGTTTCTTCAAGATTATGTTAAAATCTTAGAAACTAGTCATATATCTTCTAAATCTAATATCAATAACATTCCTATCCCCCGTAACCTTGAAGGGAAAAAACCTTCGCCCGCGTCTAGTAGGCAAAATAGCAGCGGATCCAAACGCTCATCTTATCTCGCAAAATCTATCCCACCTGCAAATGTGGCTTGTGCTCATTGCAGTGATGCGCACTCGATTTATCGGTGCCCTACCTTTCAATCCTTAGATTCTCGTGCTAGACTCGCGTTAGTACAAGGTAAAAACAATATGTGTACAAATTGTTTACGGACAAATCACGTCATAGAAAACTGTGTATCTAAAATGTCTTGTACGGTGTGTGGATCACGGCATCATACCCTATTGCATGTTGACCCAGCGTCATCCAGCGCCAGCGCGACCACTGGAGTGAACGTTACGGCTCATTCTCACGCCGCCGTTCCCAACCGCGATATGGTTTTACTAGGAACATGTCAGGCGCGCGCGTTCAACACCGCCGCCGGCACTCAATGTACCGTGCGTGCACTCGTAGACAGTGGGGCGCAGGATTGTTTTATAACCGCTGCGTGCGCGCGAACACTCGGGTTAAAACTCCGCCGATGTAATCTTCGCATAGCCGGACTAGGACAAAACTCAGTCACACAAGTAAGGGGGCTGACGGAATGCACTATACGACCTGTACATGGTGATGCTCCACACTTTAATATCAAGCCAGTCGTATTAGATAACATCACTGCTCTAATACCTAGCGTTAAAGTACCATCAGTCGTTCGAGAACGTAGCAACCATCTAGTGTTAGCCGATCGCGACTACGATGTTCCCGCCAAAATCGATTTATTAATTGGGGCGGAGCTATTCCACGAAATCTATGACGGTCGACGTATCAATCTGGGGCCCGGTTTACCTACCGCTCTGCATAGCGTTTTCGGGTGGATTCTGTCAGGGGCAGTAAACTCTAATTCTGCACCTTTAAACACCGCGTGCTCGTTAGTGGCCACCACATTTAAATTAGATGAGCAAATTCAAAAATTTTGGGAAGTGGAGGAACCACCGCGCGCTGTTATCACCGTACCCGAGAATGATACCTGTGAACGCATTTACACTGATTTAACCTATCGCGAACCTGACGGACGATACGTCGTACCTATCCTCTTAAAGGATGGCGATCGTTCTTTGGGTGAATCCTACAATAGTACCTTATCGCGTTTGACTCATCTTGAAAAGAAACTTAATCGTCAGACTGAACTTAAATCCGATTATGTTAATTTTATGCGCGAGTACGAGAATTTAAACCATATGTATCCCGTACCTAACTCTGCGGTACCTACTCTCAATCGTTATCTTATCCCTCACAGTTGCGTCGTTCGCCCAGAGAGCACGACCACTAAATTGAGAGTAGTTTTCGATGCCAGTTCTAAAACTACTAACGGTCTATCTTTAAATAATATTGTATTCACTGGCCCTAAGCTTCAAGTGGATATTGTAGATATCATAACCGGTTTCAGATTACACACAGTAGTTTTAACTTGTGACATCTCAAAGATGTATAGAGGAATCTTGATTAGACCGGAGGATCGGAACTTTCAACACATACTATGGCGAGAATCTCCTAGTGATCCAGTTAAAGAGTACGAACTTGCGACTGTCACCTACGGAGTTAGTAGTTCGCCTTATCTGGCTATCCGCACCCTCCACCAATTAGCAGCCGATCATGGCGCCGCGTATCCACGCGCAGCTGAAGCTCTTCTTCATGAGACATATGTCGATGATATTACGACCGGCGCGCCCTCTGTACGCGAAGCCATAGAACTAAAAGATCAACTTATCAGTTTATTAGGTTGTGCTCAACTTGAGCTCCGAAAATGGAGTAGCAATTCACAATCCTTACTTGGAACTTTGCCTGTAGATCATTGTCAAACACCTAAACTTTTCTCTGAAGAAAGTGATAAACCAACGTTAAAAATCTTAGGAGTCCAATATGATCCTGTGAGTGACAATTTCAGTTACTCACAGTCCCCAATCGAGGACAATGAATGTACCAAGCGTTCCATCTTATCTAGCATCGCGCGTATTTTCGATCCTCTTGGGTGGCTCACACCTTTTATCTTAAAAGCCAAATTGCTCCTTCAAGATCTGTGGCGTCTGAATCTTTCATGGGACGAACCTGTGCCCAGAGACATAGCTCTAGAATGGCAGGGTTTTATAGCGGATCTTCATAACTTAAACACAATAGAAATCCCTCGTAGAATTATACCTTCTCACTCTAAGGAATTTCAACTCATCGGATTTTGTGATGGATCCACTAAAGCCTATGGATGTTGTGTTTATCTTCGTGTCGTTACCTCTCACGACGTACAAGTTTATCTTTTAATTGCTAAGTCCAAAGTAGCACCTCTAAAAGTGTTGACTGTCAACCGCTTAGAGCTTTGCAGTGCTGTATTACTGTCCAAAGTAATAAATCGCATTCATTCTTTGCTTAGTTCAAAAATAATTTTGAATAAATCTATCTTGTTCACAGACAGCTCGACTGTATTGTCATGGTTGAACACTGAACCACATAAGCTTAAGACCTTCGTTGCCCACAGAGTGGTCCTCATTAACGACAGTACTGTGCCAACTGAATGGCGACATGTGTCCACCCATGACAACCCAGCCGACATCTGTAGTCGTGGCTTGTCTTGCTTATCTTTATCTTCTTCTCAAATCTGGTGGTCTGGTCCTCAGTGGCTGTCCAATGAACCCTGCAACTGGCCTGTCTCAGCAGTTGAAGGGTCAGATACCGTGCCAGAACTTAAGCCCGCATCACGCGCATGTCTTACTGGTGTGACACGTGAAGCTGACTTGCTTGAGTCCATCATGGAACGCCACTCCTCTCTTTCCCGAGTGGAAAGAGTGGTTGCATGGATCTACCGTTTCATCAACAACGCGAAAGCTAAACGTTCTGAGCGTAACTTATTCCCTTATCTGACAGCCACTGAACTAGTCCAATCTCTAGATCATTTAACAAGATATGTTCAACATCAAAGTTTTAATGATGTCATATCTTTAATATCATCCAAGAAACCTTTACCCAAACATTTATCTAAAACTCTCTCCTTTTCTTGACACTCGCGGAATCTTGCGAGTGGGGGGACGTCTCAAGCACGCGTCATTACCAGATCGCGTCAGACATCCATACCTCTTACCTAAGATTTCTCGATTGAGTACTCTTCTTATTGACCACTATCATACAACTTATCTTCATTGTGGGCCTCGCCTACTCCAATCTTTAATCATGCGTCGATTTTGGATACTCGGCGTTAGAAATCTTATCAGATCGCGTTTATCTAAATGCGTGACCTGTTTTAAAGTCAAACCTATTCCACTTCAACCTTCACAAGGTGATCTTCCATCTTCCCGACTACAACCGGGTCATTGTTTTCAAACAATCGGCGTCGACTTTGGAGGTCCTTTTATGATAAAGGAAAGTAGACGTCGTAACGCTAAAACTTACAAAGCGTATCTTTGCCTCATAGTCTGTCATGCGACCAAGGCCGTTCATCTTGAGCTGGTTACTGAGCTCACATCTGAAGCATTCATAGCGGCCTTAGATCGTTTTGTATCGCGGAGAGGACTTTGTCACTCCATAGTCACAGATGGTGGTACTAACTTCGTGGGTGCCAGACGTTACTTGTCGGAAGTTAGCGAAATGCTCAACCGCGAAAGCGGTAGTATTTCCAGTCACCTCGCTTCTCGAGGAATCAAGTGGAAGCTCAATCCTCCTTCCGGTCCTCACTTCGGAGGCATTTTCGAGAGCGGTATAAAATCGACAAAATATCATCTCAAACGTATTATCGGTTCCCAGATTCTTACCTTTGAAGAATTTTATACCATCCTAACGAAGGTGGAAGCCATGTTAAACTCTAGACCCTTAGTGGAACTATCTTCCGATCCCGGCGAGGTTGACGCTCTTACAGCTGGTCACTTCCTCATCGGTCGACCTTTAGTATCTCTGCCTGAACCGAGGTATGCTGAAAACGAGACATTACGTACTCGTTGGCAGCTATTACAGCGCCTATCACAGAGCTTTTGGCGCACTTGGCAAAGGGACTATTTGCGTACCTTACAACAGCGAATGAAATGGTTTAAACACGGCAACCGTCACCCAAAACTGAACGATCTTGTAACCATTTATGAACCTACCTTACCTGCTAACGAATGGAGGTTGGGACGCGTTGTACAGCTCCATCCGGGTAAAGATGACATTACTCGTGTTGTGACAGTCAAAACATTGAAAGGCTTACTTGTAAGACCTGCTGTCAAAATTTGTCCTCTTCCAATCGAACAAAATAATTAACTTATCTACACATATTTCTATACTTACAATTTAACGCACTTATAACATATCAACATTTTCAAGTATTTAGTATTATATCAAATTATGTATTGCATTTAAACTTATTTTGTTTTTATCAGCTTAACTTTAAACTTAACACCTTATCAGCATGATGACAAATGAATCTGCATAGGCCGTAAGTCTCGAACTTCATCTATCTTATCTTATGAAATCCCTGGGTGATTTCAAATGGGGGGATATGAACAGGCTTAGGGATGCTTTCCCCAGTCCTTTACCTTTCCTTCCTATTTTAAATTTGCCGCCACGCGTACTCATCCAACGCTGTGCGCGGGCCAAAGACAACCCTTTCGCTCCCGCCATCTGGCGGCATAAAGACGAAAAAACGAGTTCGAACGAAAACGTAAGACCGGCCGGCAGCAAACCGCGCGCGCGGTGAAAAACCACCAAAATATCGTGAAATACGACTGCTAGTGATACAGTGAGGTGATCTCCTGGCTCCCAGTATCCCGTGAGTACCTGACCTCTTTCAATTTTGTATCCTCTAGCCTGTTTCTGAATAGGAACCTTCAAAAGCGTACTTGGCGATACGCGATACTCAAACAATACTGTTTTATTTTTCTGAAATATTTTTGAATAAGTCTTATCTTTAAACATTTGACATTCAACTTTTTCCTTGCTTGTAATAATAAATTCGCCAATACGCCTAACTGCGCGACAAAAAACTGAGCGTTTTACGGTCTCCTACGTTTGGGCAGCGCTTTAATTGCTTGTTATTGGATTGTGAAGTTATTAGCAATCTATACGACTATAATACGTTTTATTTTCTGCTAAAATAGACTGTCAATTGACCCAAACATTACCAGTTAAGAAAAATCTAGGCAATGTAAGAAATATCGAGAAAACCATCAAGCTATATAAAAATTCTTGGTACCCCTATAATATTTCTACGAGTATACATGTAACCGTTTGAACCCGGACGGGGCCAATTTTTCGGCCAAGCAACGTCGAATCTTTGGCCTTTTTACCGCCGAGGACGATGTTCGGATACTTTTGTTATTTTCCGACAGAGATCGTTCGCAAGAGTTATGCATTTGTTTTTTGCGTAGAATTCGCTGGGACATTTTCGCTTCGATATTTCCATTTAGCCTAATTACTGGCAGTTTCGGGAATTATTTTCTGTGATTTTAGAAGTGGGAAAGGTAATTTAGATCATATATAGGTTAGTTACTAAAATATCAAGACCAATATCCGCATCTGTGTTTACTTTTTGTTTGATCGGATAGCAATAATATTGGTGTGTAGATATTAGGGGCTGTTGTCCTTTCCACAAGGGAACCTTTTATTGACTTTTGCTTAGAGCAACTACATAAACCAACCCTTTTATTCAAATGAACGCTGTCCTCAGACCGTTCGCGCTCCCCTAAAGAAACACGGAAGCCGAATTCTCATTCCGATTAATCGGCCCTTCTCTAGGAACAACAATATACTGTATACCTTGTTGAAATTCCCCACACTGATGCCTGTGAAACGTATGTATTGGACGTGAATGGAATTTACTAATATAGTTGCTACATATTTTTTATTTTATTATATATTTTTTGGTGGCAAACTTTTTCGTTTATCCCCCGGGGGTGACGGATGAAGAATATTAAATACATTCATCTCCAGGGAAGTGGATCAGTAGTGATGTGACTTAACGTGGTATTCGACAACGTTTTATTTTGTTTTATTGTTTTTCTTTCGTTATAAGGAATCCAGTAAACGTGATAAGGAATCTAATCTCTTTTTTGCTGTAATGATTTTAGCCCTATCTTTGAAAGGAACGTTGTTGAACGTAACTTATGGATCACTTTAGAAAGATTCTGGGCTTGCATCCAAGGGTTCCGTTGACCCTCGTCAGGATCAAAACCTCTAGAAAGCTGTCACTTGTTAAGTTTTCCGTGCCGTGGTCGCCTTTCCTTTATTTTCCATTTTCGCTTACCTATATCAAATTAAAATTAGCATCTTAATCTTGTCTCTTGGATTTGATACTTTAACAGCGAATAATCGAATATTATCTTTGCGAATATAAACGTTCTTTGGTGTCGGAATTCAATTGGTCGGTAATTAATTACTAATCGAGAAGCAATTTTGAGTATCAAGCCGCTAATTGCTGTGCCCTCAATAATTATTAGGCATGTAATTACCAAATTGTTACCGTTGAAAATTCTTCGCAAAAATTGAGTTGTTGTTAACACTCTCCTTCTTTGTTCGGAGTGTAATGTTATTAAGTCATTATAAGCCAATTTAGGGCGTTTCTTTATGTCAGTGTTATTAACTTTAGTGTGTCCGTGTGGTATTTATTTTTATGTTTTTGTTTAATGTGCTAGAAACGAGCAGTGGAAACGGAAGCATTCATAAAATGTCAAGCAGATAATGGTCAAAGTAGAGATTTTGGGTGATTCTCCAGGTGTTATGGAGGGAGATTTTCTTTTGAGAAAAAGTTGATTATGAGAAATGTATAGTAATAATAGTTTTTTTTAAGGGGGAAGTGCCAAGGTAGTCCACGAATTTCTTTTGTTTTACCTTTTTGGCCAATTTCTGGTCAGTGTCAGTTTGTATGTTAAACAAAATACCTATGATTCCAGACCGTAACAATTATATATATTATATTAATAGGATTAAATCATCAATACAACCCTCTAAGTTCATGAAATCCTACTGAATGACTTTTTCATGAAATATCAATCAATAGGGCTATACTACGAAGCCCTAAAAAAAAATCGATAATAGTTCTCCAAATACCAAACCGATCACCACTACCCTTATCACACAAGTCCCTGCAATTACTCAGCAATTTTGCTCAGTAGGTAGTAGGTATCTATTACTAATAATCAGCTGACTATTGTCCGTAGCACCCTGTATATCACAATCAATCCACAATGACGGGTGATTCTCCCTTATCAACAAGATCATTACTGAGCAATAAGGAGGTATTGTGTAACTGATAAGGATCGGTCAGTACCCTGGATATGATTAGTGGTAATGACCTGACAAATAATGTTGTCTGTGTTCTGTTTATCAATTATTTGGTGGTTTGCGCGATGCTATCGGCAATATGGTGGTTCGTATGGTGGCGTTATGGTGTTTTGATAAACGGAGTGCTGTTTTTGTCCAATTTGATTAATGTTCCTGATAGTGAAAGTAAAACTTGTACTGCAGGGGGTAATTGCGTAATACAGTATCAGTGGGAATGGCTTTCATGTTGACAGTTTATTTATTTTTTTTTCTATTTATTTAAGGAATTTTTATACATAGAGTACATGTCAATTCCATCGTAACCTAACTTAAACTAAAATACATCTACTTACTAAATTATAGTCTACGACTAAATAACATGAACAGCTCTTTAGCGGCTTCAGACAAAGGACACAACATCTCGTGGAAAATACCCACATTAGTTCTGCTCAAGTAGAAATTTCCTATAAAAGAATCTCGATCTATCTTTTAACGGACACATTCCACCAATAGGTGCTGAACGTCTTCAATTACACCGCACACGTCACAATTTGGAGAGTTGACATTTTAGCAACATTCAATGCGTTATTAACGTTGTTGAGCAGACAGTTTTTTCAAATATATGAAACAATGGATTAGCAATATTTCACAAAATGATTCAGGTTGAGATTGATAGTGTATTACGTAATTAGGGTGCTGTACCTATTAGTTTAGTATTGCTCTAGATTCTATTAAGTGTCATGAACGTGCAATTGCGATCCAAATTAGCCCAAACTCATCATCTGCCTAGCCTTTTCCCAACTATATTGGGGTCGACTTCCAGTCTAACCGGATGCAGCTGAATACCAGTATTTTACATAGAGCGACTGCCTATCTGACCTCCACAACCCAGCTACTGGGTAATACGATACCCCTTGGTAAGACTGGAAATTAGCCCAAACTACGATTGCTTTTCTTGCAGAAAACCCCTAGGATATAAGCCCCCCAAAAAATTGTTGTTTCGGGTCTCGGACCTACATACTTACCTATGTAGATTGCTTTCCACCTACCTAGGTAGGTCAGGCCTAGCAACGTAAATAATAATTAAATGCTCTGTAGGTTGCGTTTTATTATTAAAAAAAAAAAAGGTTGATGGATTTAACTACCGTGGCCGATGAGAGGATGCTTTTTGGACACCTGCCAGTTTCATACAAACGAATACGTGTTTTGCGAATTTGATCTTTATTAATTACTAGAATTGTCGCACTGACCGAAGATTAAATGTTTTTCTTTCTTACTTCACCTAGAACCAATTTCTTTGTACTTTCGCTTGAAAGTACAGACGCCAGCAGATCAAGCTACACGAAACTGTCAAATTTTCCCAATCCATCTTGAACTTTAATGCCTTAGCGATAAAGTTGAAAATTTATTAAAGAAATTTGACAGATTGTAGTAGCTTGATATGCTGCATAGCTACTATACTATCAATTTAGGCACTTCTCAATAAAAAATAAGTTGCTATAAAAAATATTTCACTCAGCAAGACACGCCTCTTGATTGATGTAGTTTTGTCCTATAAGTTTGTTAAGAAAAAGTTGTGCAACGGTTAGTCGTACAAGACGAATTGATTATCTCAGTTGAGTGAGCGATTAGGTTAACAAGCTTGTGAGACTATTTTCGCGCTGCATTTGATGGACGGAAGGGCGGAAATGTCAGCGTGATAATATATTAAACAGATAGGAAAATTGTTTGCGGTAACCATTGCTGTGCAATAAGAGCCACTTTACAAGCGAGTGTGTTGAAAAAATATTTCACTGAGTAAGGTCCGAGACTTGATTGATTTGGGTCTTTAGAATGAGATTTTGATGTAAAAAGTTTAATGTTGCACAATTTTTGCTACATACACTTACGTTTATGACAGACAGCTGTGCTGCTGGGGAGTTTGTTGCGCCACTTCTTCTTCCCAGCGATAGCACTAGGAAGTGGTGAAGGGCGGGCGTTTTTGGGGGACTGTCTTTTGTAATTTTGACGTTCGAAAAGTGCTGATTCTCAGCCTAATTTGAATAAATGACTTTTGATTTTGTTTGCATGGAAAAAAGTTGTGCAATGGTTAGTGGTACAAGACGAATCGATTATCTCCGTCGAGTGAGCGATTAGGTTAACAAGCTTGTAAGACTATTTTCGTCGCATTTGATGGACGCAAGGGCGAAAATGTCAGCGTGATAATATATTAAACAGATAGGAAAATCGTGTGTGCTGTTTTGTGCGAATTAATTTTGGTCGGATCTAGTTTCCGTGCTACGCAGGGAATAATTAAAGGAATTCATCATCCTGTTACTACTACAGAAATTATTATCTTAGTCTTGCCTCATTATCATTCCCTTATCCCAATTTATTTGTGGTCGGTGCAACTTGTCTTTTTCTTCCATACTTCTCTATTAGTGGTTCTCTATTAGAGGGGCCCGTGGCTAAATAATAACAGCCGCACAGGTCGATCGGTCAGGTTAAGCTACGCTTGCCGCGGTTGGTCTGTGGATGGGAGACCATCTTTACATACAGAGACCCCTCCGTGCCTCGGAAAGCACGTTAAGCCGTTGGTCCCGGCTGTCATTCGTGGATCTTTGACAGTCGTTACGGGTAGTCTGAAGCCCGAAAGTCTGACAACCAGTCTCACTAAGAGGTATCCTATTACCCAGTAACTGGGCTGTGGAGGTCAGATAGTCAGTCGCTCCATGTAAAATACTGGTATTCAGCTGCATCCGGTTAGACTGGAAGCCGACCCCAACATAGTTGGGAAAAGGCTAGGCAGATGATGATGACTTCTCTATTAGTGGTCATCTCGATAGTCACTTTCCTTTCTAGCTACATCATCGTTCACACAAACTACTCATCGTTTCTTTGGTCTTCCCCTAATCGTATATAGCCATCCACATTCATACTCAAAAATTTCCTATTTCTAGCCTAGAGGAAATGCGGGCGGAAAGACTTTTGAAAATTAGGTATTTGAAGAAACTATCGCTGTCGCTCTGTCTCGCTATCTCTCGTCTATTCGTGCGATACGGACAACTGCAGATCCGACTGTCACATTTTCGAGGTTTGGCTCTCGCCTATTTTCTCCACCAATATTGAACCAATTTAAAAGATATTCCATAAACTGGATAAGAAGGATATATACTGTGTCGCCGTGATTTTCTTTTTTCATTAATAGTTGTCAAATTTGTACCCTAGGCCTCTGTTAACAGCGGTCTAAATAGGCTATTTTGAGCATCTTTTGAGGGTTCTAGTGCTTATAAAAATAATGTATTATCAAAAAGGAAAACATAGGGACATACAAGTAACTAAAATTTATTATTCTGTAAAAAATCATAGCCATATGGTTATTAACCAGAAAGAAAACAGGCGAGAGCGTCTATATAGAAAAAACACCACCCGCATTTCCTCTTAACATCATAATCAGTCTATAACGTTCCCACTCCTGGGACACAGGCCTCCTCTCTTCGAGAGGGAGTGGGCTATAATCTACCACGCAGGCCTAGTGCGGGTTGGTACAGTCACGAGCAAAAGTATGTCTACACTTGGCTTTATTCAAAAGCGATTTACTCCTTTATTTTTCAATGAAATTTTATGCTGCTCCGAAAATAGTATTTTCGAACCCATAGGTTTTTGCAATGTGTCGTAACTATTTCGTTGTTGTTTTCGTTATTTCACGCAAAAATCGCTATTGAAAGTTTCCAAGTGTTGACATATTAGTGCTCGTGAATGTATATGTCACATGTCTTCGAATTTTTGGTTCTAGGACATGCCGGTTTCCTCACGATGTTTTTCTTTACGGTTTTGAGAGCAGTGGTGATTAAATAATTTACACTAACCGCCTGGGTGGGTTCGAATCTTCGACCTACAACTCATGAGTCGAGGTCGTTACCACTTTGTCTCCGCTGCTCTAACCTTCCTGCCTTGCCTAACATAAAAAATATACATTACGTCTTAATTATCGTCCCGCCTTATTATCTTGTTTTATTTTTATTACCTTTTAATTTTTAAAGGTTAACGTTACCCTTTGGGAAAACCGGCGTAAAGTTTATTTTTTTTATTTTGTTATACTATATTGTGCCTTACTGCCGGGTAAAGGCCTCTTTTTTTCATACCAAATTTGAATATTCATTTTAAATAAATGTTTCTCTTCCATATGAAATAAAAACCATCTGCATCTCCCATCTGCTCTTTGAACCAAATTATATTGACAGAACCAACCCAGTTTAGGGTATGATTGTATGTCTGTCTACATTGCAGCATACTCAGATGCATCAGTAACTCATGTTTCGTAATACCTTTGCCGAATACTGAAGCGCGAAACACCAAACATCAATTTGGCAGCTTCAGGTTTGAGCTGGGTTGAATATCTAATAACGTAGGTACCATTGCTGTTACAATATTTGTTGATTTTATTGGAATACCCACTCAAAGAGTCCACTTGAGAGCAGTACCTACTGGCCCAGTGGCAATGGCCACGACTTACGAGTTGTGGGTCGTGGGTTCGAACCCAGGCAGGCGCTTTACTTTATGTAAATATAATTTCATTACCACTGCTCTCAAAACAGTGAAAACTACTTACTAAAAGTGCTTCACTATAAAAGAAATGGTGGTATATTTTCAGCTACGAAATAATACTAAATAAAAAGCGGACTCCCAATCTCTGTCATCAATACATACATAATCAGCCTATAATGTTCCCACTGTTGGGACACAGGCCTCCTCCCGGTGAGAGGGAGTTGGCCCTAATCCACCACGCAGGCCCAGTGCGGGTTGGTAGATCTCACATGTCTTCGAATTTTTGGTTCTAGGTCATGCCGGTTTCCTCACGATGGTTTTGTGAGGAAAATGGCATATCCTAGAACCAAAACTCGACGACATATGAGATCTACCAACCTGCACTGGGCCCGCGTGGTGGATTACGGCCCGCTCTCAATAAGAGAGGAGGCCTGTCTCCCAACAGTGGGAACATTGAAGGCTGAATATGCTATTCAATCGAAGTCAAAGCATTTATTTCAATTGAGGACATGACAAGCACTTTTGAACGTCAACATTTACATTAAAACACAACACCGATCTACAAACCTCGATTTCTTTAAGAAAACACAACAATAAATAGATCTTAAAACACGTCAAGCGTAACTAATCCTATAAAAGTATTGACACTGTAATTTGAACTGGCTATACGGGTAGAGGAAGAGCTAAGAGCGATGGATGGATTGTGCGAAAGGTTATAAATATCTAGAAAGGGGACTAATAGAAGACGAAGGTATGCTGCACTGACTATAAAATAAATTTGAATAAGTTCAAGAGTATGATGACTGTAATTTTAATGAGTTCACAGATGGCACATAACAAATCTCATAATTCCTAACAATACATAACCTCACACCTTCTTCCCATGGGTGTAGGCAGCAACAACAGAATGCCATCTGCTACGATCGTTACATATTCCTTATGCCCCGTTTACGTTCCTACGTCATACACGCACGGCGGTTGCGAGTACTACACACCTGACCTTTCTGAAGAACATCACCAATGACGTCACTATATGTCCTCTTAGGGCGTCCCTAAAAATACCTTCAAGAAAATCCGTTTTGTTTTGGTTTTGCGTATTTCTTATTATTTTTCAAATTATTAAAAGCCTGTGATGTCCCACTGCTGGGCAAAGGCCTCCGTACTCTCCTTCCACTTCTCTCTGTTTAAAGCTGCTAAGGACCAGTTCTTGTTGAAGGAGACCAGCTCATCCCGCCATCTCCGTCTGGGCCTGCCGCGATGTCGCTTGCCATTAAGAGGGACCCATTGGGTCGTAAGTTTGGCCCATTGGTCGTCTGAAATGCGGCAGATGTGTCCAGCCCAATTCCATTTTGGCGTGGCAGCTTTCCAAGTGACATCAGTTATTTATGTTATGGAACGGATGGTCGTATTCCTAACCCAGTCTGTTAGTTTGATACCCAGAATACTCCGTTCCATAGCCCTCTGGCAAACCTTGAGCGTGGAAATCTGCTGATTTGTCAAAGACCATGTTTGTCCACCATATGTGAGGATGGGAAGTATGCACACGTCAATGAGTCTTCTCTTAAAGGACACTTGCGTATATCTTACAACTGTCTATTTGTTATTAGAACAATGGTATACCTATACAGGATAATTTTTTATTCAGTGCGTAAATTTTTACAGGGTGTTCTACCCATGAATATGAACAACATTCACTATGGGACCATCTCTGAAATCACGAAAAAAAAATCAGCAGATTCATACATTTTGGTCGAGTAGGTATTGAACTTTTATAAGAAACAGCTGATTTTTTTTTTGTGATTTCAGAGATGGTCCCATAGTGAAAGTTGTTCATATTCATGGGTAGAACACCCTGTGAAAATTTGCGCACTGAATAAAAAATTATCCTGTATAATGTGACAGTGCAGCACGTGGCGCCATCTAGTTTTGTTACAAAGTTAGTGCAATCCCCAAAAAGGTCAAATAAGAGTGACACTGGCTGGTGACAGTCACTCTAGCAGAGCGTCAAATCGATGGTTGCCTGGCGGCTGTCTTCTGATGACAAACAAAGTCGGGGGAGCCGCTGTCCACGACGAATACTATATTCCACTAATACGATGACTACTACTAGTAAAGACTCTCCTGCATAGTTATTTACATCATTACGTTGCAAAGTACCAACCTTGTACCTACTGCTAATTGAGCATCAGCAAAACAAAGAGTTTTTATTGCAGGATTACTTAGAAATATATTTTTAGTTGTAAACAGCACCCTATCAATCAAAATCTGAATCATTTTCAAGGATATTACTAATGCGTTGCTTCATAAGGTTTGAAAAATTTGTCTGCTCAACAACGTTAATAGCGCAATGAATGTTGTTGAACTGTCAAAATGAAAGACGTTGCTAGTGTGTACGCAATTACCCTGCGGGATGAAATTTATTATGCCCTGGTGAAAATACCTACATATAACATGACTGTTACATGTAATACAGGATTATATTCCAAAGATCTCCATGAAATTAAAAGAATAAGTAGAAATAATTACAAAGTTACTAACCTAAATACGTGCGGGCCAAAAATTTTATCAATTAAAATTAATAAAGGGTGTGGCGTAAAAAAAACGCGAAAGTATGTGAATTAAAACTAATTAACACGTAAATATGGACTTTATTAATGAAGGCCATAAGCGCTAAATTTAATTACCGTCGCACCCAAACGGCTAATATTATTTATTAAGTTAATTTGGGTTATGAAGGGTAGCTTGAAAATTCCGGCTAATCTTTGCATAAATTTGGCAAAACATTATGTTATAGGAAAATTCTTTTACCCTATGAATATTTAGGCCTTTCATAAGGTGGACCGATGACCTTGTAAGACCGCAGGAATCCGCTGGATGCGAGAAGCACAGAACTGGTCGAAGTAGCGGTGCTTGGGGAATGATGCATAAAAATGCAGGCAGGCAGGTCCCAGCAGCATGTGGCAGCCCTTTTGTGTTAAATGATGAAACTTTAATGATATTGGAACACGACAAGAAAACTGCCCGCTAAAGTTCATCTGGAATTCTCGAGACTGTTTTAATAGATGATTTAGAGATTAAACGGAAGGTCCACAAACCGATAGTTGAAGAAGAGCTATCTTGCGAAATGTCAAAACCATACATCCTAATATCTACCGGTAGCTTAAAAGTGCCTATTTTGGCATTTAAATTTAAGATCAATCAATGATCTGAAGACCAATTTCCGTAATTAAAAACGTTCAAAATCTAGTCGCAATCTCATCTCAGCGACAATCAGTGACAAAAACTTATCAACCATGGAAAATTAGATATAATTTGGACAGATTGAGACTGAGATCAGACTGAGGACATTCTTAAAATTACGAGAACTGTCTCTCTTATAGCAATTGTATTATTTTCACCGTTATACTGGTGAAATCTATTTTCGCAACGGTTCTTCGAACTTTGTCTTCCTGAAGCTGCTAGCGAATTTTTCGGTGATTGAATTCGATCACTTTGCCCAAAATAAAGAAGAAAAAAATAGGATGAGTGATAGAACTCGCTCGGTAGCTGAATAGCTAAGTGCTGAAATATTCTCGTGAAAAAGATGGATGAATCCATTTGGGAAAAGTGGTATGGTAGATAAAATAAAGCCGGTAGTCACCGTCAAAATTTAGCTAAGGGTTTCGGGATGACTACTTTAATGTACTGCAGAACACCACACCGAAATAATTGGTTTCATTTAAAGAAAAGGTACTGCCTCTTTGTTCATGGTTCACGGTCGTTGGATCGATCCCCGAGTCGCGCAAATATTATTGAGTTTTTCTTAAAGAAAGATCTCCTCTTCGATTCTCTCTAGTCTCGATTTTTCCGGTCATTGACAATACACTCACTCCATAATCAGTCATCTCAAACATAACTGGCGAAATGAGAGTATACTTAACCCCTCTGTTTACCCCTTTGGAAGATACAGGCGATAAGTTATGTTACAGCGAGGTAAGAAAATATTTTATCAACCCATTTCCGAACACACCTTATGCCAAATTCTCCGTACACCTCTGAACTTTATAGCAGTGTCTTATCGAGTTTAAAAATAGTATTTTACAATTCGAAGTAAATCTCAAAAATACGTTCCAGCGCATTCCGTAGTCCTGGCTGGAAGCCAGGATCTGAGAACTGTATAGGAAAATTACGAATTTGGAACGACAAATAGTTTCTTGGTTGTCATTTCCAATTCTTAAACACCGCTTAATATCTTTCAATTGTTTCAAGGTTTAGAATTTGAAGACGCGATGAGTTGTGTGGTGTTTATTTTTAGCTGTGGGACTGTGGATAAGTTTCATAGAAGTACCATAGTATAGTTTAAGGTACCTATAGCTAAAGTCATAAAGAATACATCTTTTTAAGGATGTGTATACCTAAAACTATGCATCGATAAGAATTTATTTGATTGCCTACAATTTGTGTTCCCTAATATGTGTAGACAAGCAGTGGTGGCTCGTAAGTCGCTGTCATTACCATTGGGTAATGACAGCGACTTACGAGTTGTAGGTCGTGGGTTCAAACTTCAAACCCAAGCAGGCACTTTACTTTGCGTAAATTATTTCATCACCACTGCTCTTAAAACGGCGAAGGAAAACATCGCGAGGAAACCAAAAAAGAAAAAACCCAAAATCCAAAAACCGACCCAAAAAACCACCCACCTAGAAGCCTAAAACCAAAAATTCTAAGACATGTGACATCTACCAACCCGCCATGGGCCCGCGTGGTGGATTATGGCCCAATCCCTCTCACTGAAAGAGGAGGCCTGTGTTCCAGCAGTGGGAACATTTTAGGCTGTCTAAGATAATGATTATGAATATTGAATCAATGTGTATCTACAATTAAGTTCCCAATGTGTAATAACTATGTTTTGTGGCTACACATTGATAGAATATTCTGGACCAAAGATTGTAAACAATTAAACGAATTCTTATTGATATATACCTACATTTACGGTAGGTACATATTGATAATCAATATGTACCGTAAATCAGCATCTACAAGTGGCGATTCTTAAATGTCTAAAGCGCCCGCGGTAAGTCAGCCGCGCTACCTGCACATTGCCGATTGGGTAATATTTTACCACGTCTTGCACAGTCACGAGCAAAAGTATGTATACACTTGGCTTTATTCAACAGCGATTTACTCCTTTATTTTTTAGTGAAATTTTATGTTGCTACAAACGTAGTATTTTCAAACCCATAGGTTTTTGCAACCGTTTAATGTGCTTTCCGAGCCACGGCGGGGTCTCGGTATGTAAAGATGGTCACCTATCCAAATACTAACTGCGGCAAGCGCAGCTTAACCTGATCGATCAACCTATACGGCTGTTATTATTTAGCCACGGGCACCTCATCTATTGAATGTAGGTCTCTCAACTCTCCCTCCAATGGAACGCAAGAAACTAGAACACATGAGTTATTGTTATGAGACATTAAATATGAATTGAACTTCGACCCTCATCCTTCAAAGCCGCACACAAGATCATTAGACCCATAGATAAATTGAAAAGTAGTTTTATGTAGGTACGTAAGGTGTTTCTAAATGTATTATAAGCTCGCTCCTATAACTTGGCACTTATAACATAACTGAAACACTACACATAACAACAAAACTGAGTAACCTACTTATCTGTTCTTACCCTTTTAAGAAACTAAGCATCGGCCTATAATGTTCCCACAGCTGGGACACAGGCCTCCTCTTTCTGTGAAAGGTCATAATTCACCCGGGCCTGCGGGTTAGTGGATGTGACACTTCGAAATTCTGGTTCTAAGACATGCCGGTTTCTTTCCGATGTTTTCATTCACCGTTTTGAGAGCAGCGGTGATGAAATAATTTGCCCAAAGTAAAGTGCCTGCTTTGATTTGAACTGACGACCTGCAACGCAGAAGTCGCGGCCGTTACCACTGGGCCATCACTACTCATTAGACATGATTGGCGTTTTATTTTGAAGCATCTGCAAAAGCCTCTGTTTTACAAAGTAACGTCCATTGATTACCTATCACTTTTGCTTCACTAAATCTATGTTTCCTTAGTGTTTTTCATCACCGCATTTCCTTGACAACGTATACCTACTATTAAAACCAGGCAAGTGCGAGTCGAACACGTACACGAAGGGCTCCGTACCACAAGGCAAAATTCGCCGAAAAAAAAACACGTTTCTTGTATGGATCACATTTCTTTAATTTTTGTTAAATTATTTTTTGTTATAACAAAAAGTTTCAACTGACTACCTATTACGGTTCATGAGATACAGCCCGCTGACAGACATACGGACAGCGGAGGCTTAGTAATACCCTTTCGTGTACGGAAACCTAAAAAGTATACCTATACAGGGTGGCGATTAGGTTATCACATTAAATTGTACAGCAGGTATTACAAGTTGTTATCAGTCCGTTAAAATAATAAAATAAATAATTATACTAAAATTAAGAAAATGCATTTTTCAAACAAAATAAATCGCGTTATAGTTGGTAAAAAATAAATCATCCTTTACAATATTAGTTTCCTGACCTGTAAAAGCGGCAACGCCGCAACGTCGCGCCGGCGGAGCACGCGCCGTACCTACGCGAGGTACGAGTACGAGTACCTACTTGTGGATGTAGGCACGCGCGCGTGGTGCGTGCGACAGTAATTCAACATTTTCACAACATACTTACGATATTGTTTTATGAAATAACCACAAATTAACTTTAAAAATCTCCACTTAAATGCTCAATTATTACGTATTTTAAATTTTACGTTTTCAAAATGTCCACCGTGCTTCTGTACACACAAATGACATCGTCTTACGATATTATTTCGGACTCTTCAGAGTAGCCTGAGTAGGCTTCGCGGCTAAAATTTTTAAATTGTCGAAGGCCCGAATTATTCGAAATTTTAAATCGTCCATAGTCGTCACTTCAGTAGCGTATACCTCATTCTTTAAATGTCCATTGCCCGAACTCCAAATCATATCGGTGTACTCCGGCGATGCGAAATTGATTCGAGGCATCTTGTTGGAAACAATAACACAATGAAAATAGCTACCTAACAATAATTATTATTTAAGCGTTTGATTTCGCATAAACTGTCACACACACCACCTTCACTAACCTATCCTATTCCTATTACTAAAATAAAGTTAACACAAAACAATGTCCACAAAATAAAAACAATAACAATACTACGAAGGGCGCGTGCGCCAATCGTCAACTATCCCTCAAGGATTTTGGCGGCGGACTATGTGACTCATTCGTCGCACGCGCCAAAGAAATGCCTACAAGCACACCCCCGTACCCCGTAGCATTTCGCGCATAGAAATTTATACCTTAAGTCGTCAACAGTAAGAATATTTTTGCATATTTTTTTCATACCTCTCATGCGGTCCCTTTTCATCTTTTAATTTTGCGCACAAAAAACGCCTCCAACTATTAGCCGTAAGAAGGAGGTAAGGACATTTTTCGCTTGAATTTTTTACGTTTCTTGTAATAATAGTTTGTAAAATGGTAGTTTAGTAGTCCTTGTAGGTAATTCGGAATGGCAACGTTTAAAGTTTTGAACTATCTTCACCGGCCACGGGTCTTTGACCTACTTTTATTGGTCAGCTGATTATGTTTATGCAATACATGATGTTGTGAAATATTAAAATGAAAAAAAGGGTCCTGCGGCTATAATATTGTTTATTATTACATTATTTTAATTGAATATGATAAAATACCTACTAAAGAGTACGTGGTTTCAATTAATGTGATAACCTAATCGCCACCCTGTATACAGGATAATTTTTTATTCAGTGCGTAAATTTTTACAGGGTGTTCTACCCATGAATATGAACAACATT
This sequence comes from Apamea anceps, assembly GCA_951799955.1. Lineage (NCBI taxonomy): Eukaryota > Metazoa > Arthropoda > Insecta > Lepidoptera > Noctuidae > Apamea > Apamea anceps. Next base: position 16,785,433 of record OX637506.1, read on the forward strand.
CACTATGGGACCATCTCTGAAATCACGAAAAAAAAAATCAGCAGATTCATACATTTTGGTCGAGTAGGTATTGAACTTTTATAAGAAACAGCTGATTTTTTTTTTTGTGATTTCAGAGATGGTCCCATAGTGAAAGTTGTTCATATTCATGGGTAGAACACCCTGTGAAAATTTACGCACTGAATAAAAAATTATCCTGTATTTACTCATACGTATTAACGTTTGAATTCACACCTGAAGATCAGTAGAAAATGCTAAATGGTTGAACATAATGTAAATAAAATTAATATAATGTAATAAATAATGACACAAAATCTAGGGGAGATGTTGTTCGTTGTGGCGCGAAAGAGAAAATAGGAAGTGTCTTAATGAGGCCGTTGATTGCTCAATTAGCCGATACAAAAGTTGCATAGCCAAGTGACGAGCTATAATTATGTTGTTGAGTAATTTGTATTTTTTTTTGTACCTAAAATTTTATTTTAAAATTAACTTCTTTAGGAGACTGAATATAACTGAAAAGAGTTCCTGGAAGGATTTGAGGAAGTCCTTTTGTCCAGCAGTGGGACAGTATAGGCTGACAAAAAAAGGAGATTGAATATTGTGCTTTTTGTGTAGAACCCAAAAAAGTTTAAACGAATAAAATTACAAATGACCGAGAACAAAAAAGAAGAAACAATATTGTTTCATTAATTTAAATAAAAACGAACATTATGCCGTTTAATATTCAGAAAGACGTTAAAAAGTCAAATTAAAAAGTCAACCGTAGCTTTTGTTATTTTATATTAAAATTCACGCTGTAACGAAGTCTTTCAGTCAGCTTCAGTGAACTCGCTATATTATTATGTAAAGACGAAATAACTGATTAGATATTCATTTATTCATACAAATTGTGTTGGTGACGTGATAATAAATGATGCAGACTTTTTAAATTCTCGTTTTATTTATGTCTATTTTATATATTTTGTGCGAGAGAATCCATTAGCTAATTTTTGTCACCGTGAGTCAGCGTGATACATAAACTTAACACAAAGAGCTATATTTACCATCATTCATCCAGTGTCATTTTACAATGACATATTGCTTCTCCTCCGGCCGCAACATTAAATAAAACGTGAAAAGAAAAACTTTGACGAGCTTAAATACACTTTAAAGTCATAACTTCGAGTTGTCCATTAAAAAAAAAGTTCACAGCACTGTGGTTTGCGACGCACATAAAGTTGTTGTAAGTTCGTTTACTAATGTTTGGGGGTATAAATCAATTAGTTAGTTTGACGTGCGGGGGGGTGCGCGGGAGCGCGGGATTTGCGAAGCGTGGAGAAGCGTACAGGCGCAGACTAATCGCGTCGCGCCGCGTCGCGGACTGCGGGGCTGCCGTGCCGCGGCCGCCGCGCCGCGTGCTGCCGCGCGCAAGCGCTCCGCGTCCTCCGCCGCAAATTTTTCTCATCGCCCGTTCCAACTAAATTGCAAAACCGCCGACCACCCGTTCAAGGTACGAGAAACGCGCCGAGGGATTCTCCCGCAATGTAATCACCCGAAGAACAACAAGGCGGGATAACGAGTCCGCCTTTTTCTTATAAGGAACGACAGTAATTCACACTCAACTTAATCGTATAATCGGCCAAAGAATTAGCATAACTTACGCACGGTGTAATTAAATTTCGGTCCGCTTCGTGTTAATTAATGTACTTTGTATTGTTTTTTGCTTGAATGAAGCGATGAGGGTCTAATCTTAAATGTGGTTGTCTTTTAAAGTGTAAAAGTAGAGATGAGATTGTCGCCATGCTGTTTTGCTTCTTTTTCATCTTTGTTTTTTGTTTGTTAAACGGAAACATCGAAGGTTTAACAAGATTTTCTCAATAAATCTGCACAAGCTCACGTTTCCAATTAATCCCTGTCTTTTCTCCGTGACCTTTGAACACTTGGGTTTCCAAAAATTTCATTGTGCATTTCGTAACGAGTTTTTTGTAGTGCGTTCACCCTTGGATGGAGCTGTAATTGAGTTATTGTGGCTTCAGCATCAAGTTAGACAGTTACTCTTTTCTTTTCTAAAGGTTCTGAGAAGAAAGAGTCACTAAAGGCCAGGGTCCACGATCTATTTTAAGACGCTGGTTAGTAGTAAAAAAGGTTTACGTCCAATGTTTTGTTTCTTTAACAACGGTGCAATTGACAGCACTGTTTAGCCGGTCGCTGAGGCGGTCTTTACGATGCGCGCGGACTATGAATGAATGAATTGTGTTCGGAGCATGGCCGAGTTGTTCCGCGTTTTGTTCACTCATTCCGCTTTGCATTGGTCACGTTTCACTTCAGTTGCTATCACTGCATGGTTTTAAATCAAATTCTTCGCGATTGGTTGTTGTTTTATCTATTTGAAACTGGAATGGCTTTTGGATTCGGTTTTCATTTGTTTATTTAAATCAGTGGAATTGATAAAAGAGGTTTATACCTGTATTTCGTGTTTAAAACTGTGCACAGGATTAAATCAAGACTGCCTAGTGACGGTTGATCGCTCTATATAAACAAATGCTGGCGTGAAAAAACTATTTTGATACAAGATAAAACTGTTCCGTCCAAAGTTGCACACGAATGATTGGGGCGCGACCAAAATTGGAACTAATACCGTTATCTTGTTTTTAGGGTTCTGTACCCAAAGGCTCCGCTGTCCGTCCGTCCGACCGTCCGTCCATCTATCTGTCTGTCACAAGGTTGTATTTTTTGAGCTATGATAGGTAGACACTTGAAATTTTCACAGAGTGTGTACTACTATGGCCGCTATATCAACAAATAATAAAAATATTTAGTACGAGAGTATTTAAAAAAAATGTAGTGTTAAATATTGTAAGGTTATAAAAAACCCGTCGTGTGCGAGTCCAACTTGCACTTTGCCGCTTTTTTTTAATACAATTTTCACGAAACAATTTTTCAAATGCATCCCGATAAATTTCATTCAAGCGCAGTAAGATCTATATAGCACTATATCAGGCCAAATTATTTTGACTCTGGTGAGCACACGGTTTTAGATTGCATGCTACACTCTTAACGTAACCTCTTCGAACTTGAACAGGAAGCAATGGTTTCGTCTATGCATAGCCTAAAGCGTAATCATCAGCCAAAATACCTCCGGGTAAACATAACACATCAATATTAAGCTAATATCTGGCTATTGGAATAGTTTGCTGATAGATATTGAACAATATTGTGCGTGTTATCAGATATTACATCGTTCCAGGATCAAATGACGTCAGAATTCACGTCCGCACCGAAAGCTAAACTTGTCACAAGTTAGAATATACGATTTCCGGCTTTCAATGTCGGGTCCGCTCGGCTATACTCGGGATCCCGGAAAATCATTCCTATTTGATACACGGACCATTCACTATACGAAAATGGAAAAGTAAATTGACCTTGTAGATAGGGAAAAAAGTGAGCAGTGTCGGCGTAATAATATTTAAATGAGAACATTCCTTGATACCACTGTTACGCCTAAAATAACTGGCGAAGATAAGTTTTTTTGGCTTTTGGCCTTGATGTCAAAGGGCTCTTTTGTAATAATATTTAAATGAGATAATTTGGCCTAAGATAATAGTGATGTCAAAGATAGATTATTTAGAGGTAGGCTGGCGTAGGTTAGCGATTGCCAAAGGCGGTATTTCTGTTGGATAAGGTGTCTCGAAATAAATCGGATACAAAAGGTTTTTATCAATGAAGAAAAACTCTATGAGAGAAACTCTTCTAGACAAGAAACTCCGTTTGTTTCAAGGAATTATTTTTATATAACAATACATTACCTAGACGTTTTATCCGAAGGTTAGGTTAGGTCGCCAGTTATGTTTTTTTTTTGTATCCATCATATATTTTTGCGAGTGCCGGTCAGTTCCTATGAACCGAATTGTGAGGAAGAGGGAGAGGGAGGCTTCTGTCCAATAATGGGACAAAACAAGCTAGTCAGATAAGAGATAGATATTATACTTATATTTTGTACTAGCAGCGCCACGCGGTTTCACCCGCATTACTGTCCATCCCGTGGCAATATCGAGATAAAAAGTATCCTATGTGTTATTCAGATGTATAAGCTACATTACTTGCTTATGCTATTACGTTTTTGCGTGAAAGAGTAACAAACATCCATCCGTCCTCACAAAATTTCACGTATATAATATTAGTAGGAAGTAGGGTACAGACGCCAGCACATCAAGCTACTACAATCTGTCAAATTTCTGATTCTGATTAATAGATTTTTAACTTTATCACTAAAGCATTAAGGTTCAAGGTTGATTGGTAAAATTTGACAGTTTAGGGTAGCTTGACCTGCTGGCGTCTGTACCTAGGATTAATTTCGGCTCTCGGAGGGGAGCTCGGACCTTGCGAAATTTTGGTTCAGTTATCTACCATATCTAGGTACACCACTGCCTAACCCCTCGTGCAAAACAGTCGTGGTATTATGTTTCGTTTGATCACGCAATAAAATTAGGATAGAAATAATTCTGCACCCTAATTGCGTAACACACGATCAATCGGAATCTGAATCATTTTGAAGCAAATTGCTAATCCATTGCTTCATAAGTTCGAAAAATTTGTGTGCTCAACACGTAAATAACGCAATGAATGTTGTTGAACTGTCAAAATGAAAACGATTCCGATTGATCGTGTGTTCCGCAATTAGGGTGCCGGTCATAAAAAGTCATGAAATAATTTTGGTCGTGACTTGTAATTTCCGTTCTGAATACACCCACTGCCTGAAAGTCCTGAAACCTTTATTATCATAGCCAAAGCCTCAGAATTAGGTTCAATGAGCACCATTGAACTTCGTGCGAGCACTAATTGAGGTCAAATAGGGTCATAACGTTATAAATGGTTTGTTACATGAAATGAAGTACCTATTAGGAATAGGTGATCCACAATTTATGACAACTGTTGTCGAGATTATTAGTCGAGGTGTCGTTGGTTTTTTTGTTAATTACTAATGGAAATTATCCAAAAAATAACCGGAATTACCGACATAGAATGCAGAGTATGCAAACTGAAGTGGCAGTAGGCTGGCCATATCTGTCGAAGGACCAATGGCCGCTGGAGCAGACCGCGTAGTCCTGGAGTGAAAACCGCGTATCGACAAGCCGCATGCTTAATGGAACATTGACCCATTAATAGATAGGTCAGAAATGATTTCCGTTTTTAGGGTTCCGTAGCCAAATGGCAACGGAACCCTTATGGATTCGTCATGTCTGTCTGTCTGTCTGTCTGTCTGTCTGTCCGTCCGTATGTCACAGCCGCTTTTTTCCGAAACCATAAGAGCTATACTGTTGAAACTTGGTAAGTAGATGTATTCTGTGAACCGCATTAAGATTTTCACACAAAAATAGAAAAAAAACAATAAATTTTGGGGGTCCCCATACTTAGAACTGAAACTCAAAATTTTTTTTTTCATCAAACCCATACGTGTGGGGTATCTATGGATAGGTCTTCAAAAATGATATTGAGGTTTCTAATATCATTTTTTTCTAAACTGAATAGTTTGCGCGAGAGACACTTCCAAAGTGGTAAAATGTGTGTCCCCCCCCCTGTAACTTCTAAAATAAGAGAATGATAAAACTAAAAAAAATATACGATGTACAATACCATATAAACTTCCACCGAAAATTGGTTTGAACGAGATCTAGTGAGTAGTTTTTTTTTAATACGTCATAAATCGTAACGTAACGGAACCCTTCATGGGCGAGTCCGACTCGCACTTGGCCGGTTTTTTTTTTTTACTCAGATCTCATCAATAGTTAATCATCGACGTTCAAAATACAAGCATTCATGATTAATATATATTTCAATTTTATTTTTATGCATCAACAAGTAGGATAAGTCCTCATAGCAAGATCTTCTTTTGCGATTTCCCAAAAATCGTCTTTTTTGAGTTAAGTCAGTATTCCATTATGCATGCGAAGCGTAGTGTGGGACGCCCCCCAGCTAGATGGACGGACGACCTAAAGAAGGTAGCTGGGGTAGACTGGATGCGGAAGACGGGGGACAGGGTGTTGTGGCGCAGTCTGGGAGAGGCCTATGTCCAGCAGTGGACTGCGATAGGCTGAGTTGATTGATTGACTAATGGTCGATTCTTATAATTTAATTTAAAAAATAGGAGGCCTGTGCTCCAACAGTGGGAATATTATAAACTGATTATGCTATGCTATGCACTGCTGGACATGGGTTTTTCAATGAACCAAAAAGTAATTTCTTGAATTCCTCACTTGTAAAAGTTCGTTGATCTTGTGGTCACTACTGACTGTTAAGACGGTGTATGTGATTCACAGGTCGGACAGTGTCATTCTGGTAATCCATCGGGAGTTTCTCATAAGCAGCTTGTCTAGATTCTTGCACCGCTGAATGCAATAGACTATCCCCTTATGCACACTTCTTGCCACCCCTTCAAAGTCAAAGCATTTATTTCAAATAGGCACGTAAAAGGTACTTTTGAACATCAAAAATTACTATAAAATAGAATTGATTCTTGTCGTCGTCCCTTCCAAAAGGTACTTTTTCGTATGTAGAAGAATGGGCAAGAAACTCCACCGTTACTCTTTTAAAATTATTTACAATATTTTGTATGTATTAATTATAATTTATTATAATGATATTTGTAGACGATGCACCTAAAATAAAATTACTATACTACAATAGGTAAAATAATTCAAATGGATTAATGAAACCATGACATATAAATTAACCCGGGCAAATGACGTGAACATAATACGCCGACGATGACACCGGCACCCGAATTGCGTAACACACAATTAATCGGAATCGGTTTCATTTTGACAGTTCAACAACATTCATTGCGTTACTTTGTACGCGTTGTGCAGACAAATTTTTCGAACTTATGAAGCAATGGATTAGCAATTTGCTTCAAAATGATTCAGATTACTATTGATTGTGTGTTACGCAATTAGGGTGCCGGTCATTATACGCCGACGATGACACCGGGTCATTATGACCCAGATTTTATCGAGTAATTGTCATGAAATTTAAGAAGTTGTCTAAATTACAATAATTATTTATTAGACAAGAGTTTTTTACATTAGTAAAAAAGAAATAAATGTAAATATTTTATAATTCAAACTTTTACTAGCTTTTTTAATGGCGCATGCAAAATCAACTTTGAAAACATAACATTAATATTTCTTAAATTTTTGCTAAATTATTCTAAATTAATAATCGTACATAATAAAATAGAGAACAAACAAACTTCTTATCATAATAATAGTAACAAATCAGTATTCTACTTCGTCATTCAGAGACATAGAACTACTGCTATTATTGCAGTACGGAATCAAATGATCTGGGCACATGTAAATCTGGCATGCATTACAAATATTAGATGTCTTCTTATTCCTTTTGAGACGGTCATATTTGACATCTTCTGTGAGTTCCTGGAACCTTCCTGGAAGGTTCCTAGGTGGGGTCACTCGTAAAACCTGCGATTCTTTCGTGCAACTTTCGAAGCAGCATTTGACCCTTCTTCGTCAGACCCCGACTCTTCTAACATTGCAAATATTCTCTCAGGGTGGTCTATCAGTGCCATATTTAACAAAACTTAAAAAATAACGAGGTGAATTGACAACAAATACTAAACGACCTAATAAAAATATGTCACAAAAATACTATGCCGGCGATGACGCTGGGTCATATTTACCCGTTTTGAGTTGATGCACGTATATCTTGCTGTGTATGCGGCGTTGCACTTAGCTTAACTGCGGTTCGGTTAGAAGGAGGTTGTATCTCCAGCTACACAAACGCTAAAATTGCACGAACGGCGTAAAAAAGAATAATAACAGATTTAAGTCGCCTCGGGTCAGTATGACCCCGCGTCATTGGCGGTGGGTTATTTATGTGATAGATACATGGTGCTCACATCTTCGGGAAATGCAGGCGTGTTGTTTGGTTATGTTAGCATATCAAACAATAAACGACAGAATTTGATATAGCAAATAACGACTAGTAATAATCTTTAACTTCGAACGACAGTAATGTACACCAGTAACCGAGAGTCATAAAAAATAAAGTGTGATAAGGGAGGTCAAATAGCACACATTTTAATACTCGGGCGATGAATAGTACAAATATTTTAGGAGTGAAAGCTCGTCACGTAGGAGCTCCCAGAAGGTTCGGGAAATGCCGACGCGCCCCTGACTCGATATGAAATGCTTGATACACGGACATCAGGTGGAGTGGAAGTGGCTTCTTATTTTGATCTAAACATCCTCCACGACTCTCACGACGTTATAAGGTCGTTTTTATGTCATGGTTTCAATTTATATGTCATGGTTTCATTAATTCATTTTAATTTTTTTTTTTTACCTATTGTGGTATAGTAATTTTATGTTTAGGTGCATCGTCTTCACATATAATTATATAATGAATGTATGCAAAATATTGTAAAACATTTTAAAAGAGTAACGGTGGAGTTTCTTGCCCATTCTTCTCCATACGAAAACTACCTTTTGGAAGGGGCGACTAGAATCAATTTAATTTTAATTTTGACGTTCAAAAGTGCCTTTTATGTGCCTATTTGAATTAAATGATTTGACTTTGACTTTGACTTTGACTTTGACTTTTTAACCAACTTCTAAAAAAGGAGGAGGTTCTCAATTCGGATGTTTGTATTTTTTTTTTTTTTTTATGTTTGTTCGCGTATAACTCCGTCGCTTGCCAACCGATTTGAAAAATCCTTTTTTGTTGAAAGGGTATACTTCTCAAATGGTCCCATAGAAATTTCATCAAAAACGGTTCAGTAGTTTGGTTTTTAAACCAAAATTACTGGTAAAATTACAACTTAAAAGTGAAAAATAAAAATTTTTTGAAAAAAAAAAAAAATACAGCCGACTTCCAAAAACGACACTACAAAGTGAAAAATAACTTTAATTTCGGAAGTCGGTGGCAAATAACGAAAATGCGAACCCACCGACACCGACTTCCGAAATTAAAGTTATTTTTCACTTTGTAGTGTCGTTTTTGAAAGACGGTTGTTTTTTTTCTAAAAAAAGATTTTGGTAACTGTATAGCGGCTGTTGTTGCTTATTGTTTTTACTGTCTTGTGATTACATGTCGCCATTATCTACCTAGCCTTTCCCAAACTATTGAGGAGTTGGCTTACAGTCTGACTAAAACATAGAAGCCATTATTTTAATCATCAATTAATAAAATATAATGCTTAGGCAAAGTGCAGTGGGTAGTGAGTTGGCGACTTACGAGTTGTAGGTCGTAGGTTCGAACCCAGGCAGGCGCTTTACTTTGTATAATTTATTTCATAACCACTGCAATTTGCAACTTCATAGCCACTAAAAACTCTTTAAATGTTTTTGATGTTCCTGGTATAAATGATCATTTATCAGTCATGATTATAATTATTCATTGAATAATAAAGTTTTGTTGTTCGATAAATACGTGAAAGGTCTTTACGTAGGACTTCGCAGAATGAAGGAGGGCAAACTTATTTTCAATTTTGTAGAGTGTCCATCCTATCAAATCTAAATAAACACGGAAAGATTAGAATACATTTGTTTGTTTGTAAGAAAGGTAGTCTCTGACAGTACTGGTACGATTACAAAAATATTTCACTGACAGAAAGCTACACAATTACCAACTGCTATAGGTATATTATGGTATAGGTAAATTCTACGTGAACCAGAAGCTGTTCACCAATTAAATTAAATTTAGCAGGAAGCTGCAAATGTTGAAATATTACTTTACATACTTTCCTTCTGGCTATGTGCAAGGGTTATAATACTTCGTTTTCTTATCGCCCTCAGTAAAGGAACGAGATAATTATATCGGTGACAACTATGAACCCTTATGAGAGAGAGTGTGTGCAGGAAAGCGATTCTCACGTATCTCGCGTTCGTTATTGACGTTCGACTCGAACTTTTCCCATCATGTTTTTTAGGCGAAAGAAAATAATAAATACCTATATTTTAACAAAATGTGTTCATAAACATCTTAGAAGACTCTACTACCGTCACCACAAGGAAAAACACACGAAGAAAACTTCAGGCTTCCGCCAAAGTCTTCCGCCAAAGTTGTCAACTGTGGATAGTTGTTGCTTGTGTAGCGTCGATGAATGAGACACATGAGATACTGAAGCGGAAGGCTGATTGAGCTCCACGACCTTTTTACCACTGGACAACCAGACATACTGCAGCGTACCAACAACACATTGTTGGTATGCCGACGAGTCGTACTCAGCGCTTTTCCTCCACGTTTATTATGCGCACAGCCAAGGTGTGGAACTCTTTGCCCCGGCATCTGTTTTCCCACATTTAACCCGTCTGCCTTCAAAGCAAGTGTGAACCGGCATTTTCTGGGCACGCTCGTTCCATCATAGACCTCATCCATCGCTTTGATCAGGCGTGATCGAGGTCAATTAGGAAAGCAGGCCCACTTAGGAAAAAAAAAAAAAAAGTTCTACACTCGCAAGCAATTCCCTGCCGCTTCCAAATACTCTAGTTCCGCAATAATACAGGTAGGTATTACGTCTCACTGTCACGAAATACATCCAGCGTGCGATTTTAACGGCGCTGCCGATCGTTCTGACGGCAGTGAGCGTCCGAGCAACGATCGAAATAAACATTATAATATCGGAACGGTCTGGCGTGGCTGAATATTTTTTGTAGAGAGCTTGACTGGCTGGCATTTTAACGGCTGGTGAGTTTAAAAAAAGATTGTGATGATGGAAGGAGCTTTTTTGACAGATGAGTTGAACGAAAGTGGGGAGGTATGTTTTAGTGTGACTTTTTTAAATGTTATCCTTTACCTATGGGCAAGATCGAATATGGGATAGTGCTAACACACTAGAGCTGTGGTAGCCCAGTGGTAACAGCCCTGACTTACGAGTTGTAGGTCGTGGGTTCGTACCCGGGCGGGCGCTTTACTATTATTGGGTGTAATTTCAACAACACTGTTCTTAAACCGGTGAAGGAAAACATCGTGAGGAAACCGGCAAGTCCTAGAACCAAAAATTTGAAGATATGTGAGATCTACCAAGCCGCTTCCGGCCCGCGTGGTAGATTACAGCCTACTCCCTCTCGAAGAGAGGAGGCCGTGTCTCAGCAGTGGGAACATTTAGGCTGAATGCTATGCTATGCAGCGGACTAAGATGGCCAATGTTTCTGTTCATTCCGTCTTTGAATGAGAAGCGTCCTTAGCCAGGCAATGGGTCAGTAACCGGCTAATATTTTTGTTTTCTTTGCTAAAAACTACACTACCATAAACGTCTAATTAGACACCGTTTGCTTGAACAAAGAAAGAACATGGCATGTACTTAAGCTAGTAAAATGTTCACCTTCCGCATTTTGCACACTCTGGGGGAACGTTTGTGAGATTTTACTTCAAGGTGTTTATAAAAAGGGAATTTTATATAACCAGTGACGTCATATCAGTCCTTCAGGTCTGAGGCCATCAGTCACGACTGTCATAAATATTCACATGACTCTCGGGATGGCTTATCATACTCACTGTGGAACAAACTACGGATTTCAATGTGTAGACAGAATCTAAGATATGTTCATGACTACCTGTGGCCTCTCAGAAAGGTCAATGACCTTTTAATAGAGGTAGTTGACAGATATTATTTATGTAACAAAATAATCATAGCGTATAAATTGGATGATGCATCATGTTGGGAAGGTAATTGTTGCGTGGACAGGTCCACACAATCTGTACTTTCTTCAAAAGACAATTTCAGACACCAATCTACATGATCTGACCAAGATTATATCTGGACTTTATAAGAGACTATCGTCTGAGTTTATTTCGGCCTTTCTTCTCAGGCTAGTAAGATAGCAAACGCCGACCTCATCCAGTTTTTAAAATATGATTGATGTGTAAAAGTGTTTGTACAAACCTACTTACAAAATAAAATCATTTATCAGTTATGAGTTATTAAACAACAGGCATTAATTTTTAATTAGTCATTACACAAGCTTTAAACTCGTTTTTATGACAGTTATAATTACGGCGCTTATCATAATGAATGCGTAGCAATGTTATATAATAATTATAATATTTTTTATTGAACCAATGTTACGATTATTACTTTATGATTATGTTAACTTAATATCGGTCTATAATTGTTAGCGATTTTTATTTTTATCTTTACTGCAGTCCCGAAACTAGCTGCCGCCTGTATCTTGGGGACCAGTGTTGTGATACATAATGTTATTTACCACTGGAGTTTATGTGAGAATAGGAAAGTAACTGCAAATTATTAATATAATAGGATACTCTTTATTATGTACATCATATAAATAAAACTAAATTAAATAATACTCTGTGAGTTTATAATTTACAAAATTAGTCTTGTCTTTTCTGGTTAACATCGAGCCACTGTAAAGTGGAAAGTTTACCTCTTAGTGTGACGCTGGCAATGTAATGGACATCGACCAAGTACCTACAACAAGGACCGGGGTGCTATACACCGTTAATTTTTTTTTTCACGATTTCTGTTTTGGTCCCGTAGTAAAAATTGATCATAATGATGAGTACAATGACTCCTTTTAAGGATTAAAACGATCAAAATTTTACGGTGTATACAACAAGAATCGAACTCCGATATATTATGAGTATATTCAATAGATATATTTCAAGAAAATTAAGTCCAAATGTCCACTTAGTTTTTCGAGATATCGCTAAGCGTTTGGTTGACTCTTCGCTGGCCTATTTTTTGGCCAAAGAATCAGCATTGCCATACAACGTGGCACTGCCTTTTGGTAATTTTTTGATGCCCTATGGTTCATCCCCTTCCCCTTTTTATACACTTGACCATAATTATTATTATTTAAAGACTGTTTGATTTTAAATAATAATAATAATAACATTTTATTTCAGGTAAAAACCCATAGCAATTACAATTAATACAAATAATAAAAACCACACAAAAAATCTTCAACAAAATTAAAATCAGAATTAAAATTAAAATCAGAATTAAAATTAAAATCAGAATTTAAATCAAAATTAAAACCAAAATGGACATCAAAATTAAAATTAAATCATAACATGAAAACACAATTAAAACAAAAATTGAAATTATAAAATATAAAATAAACAATGTCAAAAATAAATAAAAAATAGCAATCAGAAGTTAAAAAACACAGAGATCGACACATTAAAAACCAAGCCTCACAATGTAAATATTATCTTGGAAATTAAAATCTTCCGTTATCTAATTAAATATTAAGCAGATATTATTAATTCACTATTTATATTGAATACACCGCTGTCAGACATCGGGGCCTGACTGTCTTATTTTTTTCTATTTAAAATAGTGAAGACGAAGAAGTGTTTATCTCGTAATATGCCACTTACTTACGAAAAAATCATGCAGGTTGGATAGGAAAGCCGTTTAAGCAATATGTCTACAATACACATTGTATTAAAAAAAAAATAAGGCTTCTACCTGCCATTCATTTCTGGTTAAGTCAATCAATCAAGTCATTTATTCAAACTAGGCTGAGAATCAGCATTTTTTGAACGTCAAAATTACATAAGACAGGCTCCAAAACGCCCGCCACGGCTCCATTTCTTAGTACTTTAGCCATTAAGAAGAAGCGGCGCAACAAACTCCCCAGCAGCCTGTCTGTTCAGATAGAAGAACTTGATTCAATACAATAGTAAGTATTTAATATTACGAAACACAAAACAATAAATTAAATTATTTGCCATATGTGCTGACAGATACGCCAATATACGAAAAATATTATACAATATAATATATATATATATATGTATATATATATAATACAAAAACCTTTCCTCAGTTTTATAGGAAATAATCCCCGAAAATGCTATAAACAAATATAAACACGGAAATGTAACCCCCAAACGGGTAGTACCTATCTCAAAGCGTGTTTCAATTTGCCCTGTGTTAGCTTACAAGCCCGTTCTTGATTTTAATATGAGGCAGTTTGCTATTTACCTTTCTACGAAACTGGCTGAACGTCAACGGAGTTGTTAGTCAGTTTGTTAGATAGTGTCAGGGCAGGAATAACTTCGCTTCGTGGAATCTTCATCACAAAACTGTCAGGTAAACTTGGTGGTTGAAGCACTTGGTGAAATTGATTTCAGTTCTAAGAATTTGTCATGATATTGCTCTTTGTGAGTATTGAGGCTGTCAAGTCAAATATTATATTGATTGCTTTGTTGAATGTAAGCTTTTTCATGGACATTGATTTCTTTATGTTTATGATAACTCATACCTGGTGCGAGCGAGTAAGGACTTTAATATTCTTTGCAAAGAGGTCTCATTTGACCCATTTACCACCAAAACCTATTCTGCACGCACTCAGCTGAACGCTGATTTTTTTAAAAGTGCATAGTGGACCTTATATGTATTCTTTTCTATCGAGCTTGTTAGTGATCCTAAGATTTCTACTACATTTTCTGTTTTTACCCGTGAGAACCTGCAATTGGTTTTATGTCTCAATAATCAAATCATATACAATAATTGTTACCCTTCTGTTATAGCTGTTTCTGGTTTTCCTATAAATAATAAAAAAAGACATGCCCTATTTGAAAACTTATACTTTAGTGAAAATGCGTTTATCTCAGATGTAATTTACACACGAAAACCCGAAAATAACATCCGCAAGCTAATCAATATTTTTTTTCTTGCAGGATTCGAACCCACAACTCGTAACACAGTAGTCAATCATTTAGCCACTATTGCAGTCAAGCCATCATATAAGTAAGTAGGGTTACGTATATAGAGCGTCTAGCGCGGATTAAACATAAATAATATTTATTTTATTGCTAATACTTTACATAATATTATATCTATTTTATTATTTATTTATTACTGTGATTGCCCGTGACATCACAGCGGGTCCTATCAGAATACCAGCGCTACGACATTTATTTTTTAAGCATCAATCATTTTTTTGTCGAAGCATCATGCTGAGATAGGAGCCTTTTGGCCTCGTATAGGACTTTCTATTTCATTTTTCCTTTTATTACTTTTTTCTATAATTTGTTTTATTTTTAACTGTGTTTAGTTTAGTTTATGATCCTGTACGAGTCGCAATAAATACTTTTTCTTTCATTCTTTCTTTCTTTCTTTATAGATGGCCCACGTGATCCAAAGCTGATAAAGCTTTGGATCACGTGGGCCATCTACTGCATTACATTACTACTGCAATAGTCGTAAGTCACGTTCGTATACTAGGACGTGCCCTACGTGTCATTGCATTCCCTCGACAAGCAAAAACAAGGTGGAAAGTATATAATTTCATCAGCCGGCACTTCAATCTGGGGCACAAAAATGTAGCTAGGCGACGGAAATAGGCATGGTGCTTACTAAGACGAATTAGTTCATTAGAAGTCGACTAATTAAGTCCAAAAGTTTGACCCAGACAGAGGTTAAAGGCTATTGCTGCGGTACCTGTGTATTTATTAACTAATTTATGTAAGCACATATACAAGCTGTTGTTTTGCATCCTCGTCAAATTTCAGGAGGCTGTTATGAAAGACATAATCAAATAAAATTAGGTAAATAATGAATACACACTTGTTTTTTTAGTTATTTAAGATGCTGTCATATTTCAGAATACACCACTTTCAAAGAACAGAATCGCTCCGTTGCGTATGCGGTAAGCAGTGTTTTATGTGTATTTAAAAGAGCAGTTATAGTGCGGTCTCACACGGGCCGCGTTTTAAAATGCGTGTCCCACACATGCCGATTTCCGAAAATTAGAAAAAATAAACCTACTTATTTTATTATTGATTCGTGTCGAGAATCGGTAGCACAGTTACCTCCAATAATTTGACGAGGATGCACAAGAACAGAAAAATTGGTACAAAGGTGACGCTTATTTCTTAAGAAATTTCTTCCAGCATACCTGCGATAGACGATGATGATGTTGATGTATCTATAAGTAGCCAATATTGCTATCTATCTAAATATTTTTGCGTCTTCTAAATAGTTATTAACATTTAAAAACTAAGCCAAATATTATACTTAATACTAAAAGTGGGTCGTGGTAAAGTGACCAGTGGGCCTACAGTGCAACAAATTGGAGTTTGACCTCACGACCTCTAGCTCGCCAATCCACAGCTTTGCACTTTTGTTGCTTAATTACTATATTATGATATGCTGTTTCTCCTCCCGTCATATTAACGGCCGCGACTTACGAGTTGTATATCGTAGGTTCGAACCTAGACAAGCGCTTTACTTTGAGTAAATTATTTCATCACCACTGCTCTCTAAACGGCGAAGAAGAACATCTTGAGGAAAGCGGGATGTCCGAGAACCAAAAAATCGAAGACATGTGACATCTACCAACCCGCACTGGGCGCATCCGTGTCGTGGCCCACTCTCTCACAGAGAGGAGGCCAGTATCCCAGCATCAGCATCCTTTAGTCTATACCGGTTCCTCGTTATAGACTACTAGACAAACGGCTCGCAACGCATCGTATCGGAACGGATTTTACGATCTTTAAACAATATTAAATCGTGTACACAGTATTTAAAGTCTATATTATCAAGCCGCGCAAAGCAGCTTGACTGCGGCCATCTTCCGCGACACGCGATCGTAGCCGAAAGTATGCTGCGACGCGCTCCGTTCGTCTGTCTTCGTATCCAATCGAATCCTTTCGGCATTAGAACACGTCAACACGGTAGGAATGAAACTATTTGACTAGGTGCAGAAACGGATACGTTCGCAAACGACAGTACGGAGCCCATCGTATGCGGCGACATCCTGCCGGACGCGATCGGCTATCGTCCGCATCCGTTCGTATCCTTTCCGATCCTTTGCATATTTTAACTAGATTCCTGAAACTCTCTAGATAAAGTTCTCGGAATTTGTTCAAAATTACAAAGATATAACATTGGTGCTCTGGACTCTACAAACGAGGGTCTTATTTATGAAGGCCTCACTCCAATAAAATGGCCGCAATCAGTAAATACTTTGTGAAACATTTAAATCGGTAAATATTTTACCAAATAAGCTTTATTGTTTATTTAGCCTGTGTGTTTTGAAGTTGTGATTGTTTAAATATGTAGATTTTATTGTTTTGAATTTGGGATCGCATAAAATTGTTTGGTCATTATTATTTGCAAAGTATTTTAATATTATATCAAACAAACCAGAGTTTCTATGTGATCCATCAATCATCGTCATCATCTACCTAGGTAGACTTCCCTTTCCCAACTATGTTGTGGTCAGCTTCCAGTCTAACCGGATGCAGCTGTTTACCAGTATTTTACATGGAGCGATTGCCTATGGGATCTACACATCCCAGTTATTGGTTACTACGATAGATAGAATATTCTTTATTATGTTCACCATACCGATACCCCGTAAGACTGGTTGTCAGGCTTTTGGGCTTCTGACGGTCCGTCAAAGACGTCGAACGACTATCAAAGATCCACGAATGTTAGCTGGGTCAAGACCCCTCAGTGCCTCGGAAAGGACGTCAAGCATGGGTGATCATCTCTACAGACGAAGGTCGGTAGAGATGATCACCCATCCACAGACCAACCGCGGCAAGCGTAGCTTAACATGATCGATCGAACCGTGCGGATGTTATTACTTAGCCACAAGCCCCTCATCCCTCCTCCATACAGATCTAAAATATTCAATTGATTATCACACTCAGCACTTTTGGTTCAAGTTAGACCATAGAAATGTAAAAATTCCTATATCTATGAGTTAGACCTATTCTGGCGAGATCTCGGACAGAACTAGTAAATAAAACATAACCCTGCAACAGTTTCTCTCGTGTGTAGAAGTAGTCAGGGGTGTAAACTGTAAACCGAGGTACAGTAAGTGCGGGTTCCCAGTACCGAGTACATACACTGTGATTTTTAAACAAACACCAGTCTGTGTATGGATCGAGCTTTGTGCAACCGGTGTTAGTTTACCGTAGGTAAAAATTGTTTGGAGTTTTGGATTGGATTAACTTTAGATTTTGAAGATATGGAAAGAATATTCAGTGAAACAATACCAGTAGGCCAATTCTCGTAATTTAAAATGTTCAAAATCTGGTCGCAGTGTCATCTCGGTGACAAACAAATGTCAAAGACTTGTCAAAATGTAGGGAAATTAGAGCTATTTTTGACAGATTGAGACTGAGATCAGACTGTGAACGTTCTTAAAATTACGAGAATCGCCCCTCAGATATAATAAATTAAAGTCACTTCGTACGCAACTGACTTTGATGCGGTTTTCACAATGTTTATGTGTAAATATAACTTACATAGAATAAAAACATCTGCATGTTATAACTTGTAAAAACGGTGTGAAGCAGGGAAAAAATATAATTTCAAATCCATCGTCGACATTTTTCAAGATTTTGTTCTTGTCATTGTGTAGAGAAAAATACCAGTGATTTTGTCGGTCATCCTTCGTAGGTAACTTTCATTTCCGTAAAATGGGAAAAGCCTTGATTTACGTTACCAATCAACAGTAGGTAATACATAGGTTAAAACCATAATTTACTTAAGTCAATCCCAATTTTTTTTAGACCAACGTAATGTAAATGCATTTATTGAGAAATAAAGATTTTTATTTTTTTTTATATTTTAATTGACTTTACTCAATCCTGCGGTAACTGAAACTTTTTGAAATTAATGTAATATTTTGGAGACAAAGAGAGGCTGACAAAACTTGGATTTTTCCCGGAGTACTGTCACCGTAAACTTTCCATTAACTAGTTAATGTTTAATTGAATGAAAGTAATTTCTAGAAGTTCCTTTCCGGATAAGTTTTGATTGATCTCATTAAGTATTCGGTTTTGGAGAAAATGATAATCAAATGAAGTTAAAACCGCACTTGATTATTATCTAAGTAAGTCAACTTGATCAAAATTGGATTAGAAAATTTGTGGATAAGTTGAAAAGTATTTTAATATGTACCCTTAGTTAGGGTTAGTAGATGTCATGATGGCCCAGTGGTTATAGCCTCGCTTCTCATGCACGAGGTGGTGGGTTCAAATCCGTGCAAGTTCCAATATAACTTTATAATTCATATGTCCTTTTGAGTTTATCTTGGACATTACTGACATCGTTGAAGGTAAAACAAAACCTGGATTTTTAGTTAACATAAGTCTGAAATCACCAACCCGTCTTTCAGCAAGCGTGGTGATCAGTGCTCGTGCCTTTTCTGATGAGAAGAGGCTTTTGCTCTGTAGTGGGCCTGTAGTGCTGCTGGAGCTGGAGTGCCCTAATTCCCCGTTCACCTTGGATGACGTAATGAATGCTACTGATGCCGCTATCAACGTGGCCACCTACTGGGCTGCAACAATATAAAATATCGAAGAAGGATACCATCGACACGAAAAGAAGAAGATTACTTAGGTAAAGTGTCAAAAAAGAGTGGGCCCACTTACCTATGACATAAGTAGCCAGTGCTTTTATAAATACTAACGTTACTCGTGGTGAGACTTCTACCTACATGCTTATTATCGGAAAACACAGTCTACAGCCTACATAAAAAAAACAAAAGTCATTTATTCAAATTAGGCTGAGAATCAGCACTTTTCGAACGTCAAAATTACAAAAGACAATCCCCCAAAAACGCCTGCCCTTCACCACTTCCTAGTGCTATCGTTGGGAAGAAGAAGTGGCGCAACAAACTCCCCAGCAGCACAGCTGTCTGTTCAGTTAGAGACATAACCAGTTTATATATAACACTTTATTTAATTAAGTCGCGAAGTCGTTGCGGTGAGGTGCAAGACTAATTAAGTCAGACGGTAAGGAAAATAATTTGTTCATCTCAGAAACATTGTAATATTAGAAGCCTTTTAGAAGATTTGTTTACTCATTTAAGTTGTATCACATCTGTTACGGCAGGTTGTAAGAAGTTTTAATTTTATTAAGGGCTGATTTTTCAATCGACAGATAATTTTTATTCGTGGATTCAATTGCCGCCTGACAGTGTTTGTATTGAAGAACTGTCTAAAATTCAAAATTATTCCCCGATAAAATTATCTGGCATTGGAAAAATCAGCCCTATGTAGTGAATAATAATAATATTTTAAGTACCTCGTTGGTCAAGTGATGTCAAATGCGACTGCAGAGCTGCTGAACAAACCGACCCGAGAAAATGTGTGTGTTCATTGAGAAATTCCCGTTAGAAGCTTGGAGGCGTCATTTGTGCTGCAGTTACTGGCGACAGGATCGCCCCATTATCCTTTAACACCCTTCCCTTAGGTACTATTTACTAAGTTAATAAATAAACAAACAAACGTAACTACCTCAAATACCAACTCTTAGTTCAAGTTTGATTTAACAATCACCAAAACAGACTATCGACTATCGAATCCGTTATCAATACCAACAATACACCGAACCCAATTAGAGTTGTATTATCAAATCAAGATTAAGTTGTGGTCCAAACTATGGTACAGTAGGCCGCCCGTGACTTGTAACATTTGATCTGCAATTGACCTAGCATAGAACGGAGTTCCGAAATACTAACATATGAGTACATCCTACTAATATCATAAACGTGAAAGTTTGTGAGGATGGATCGATGAATGTTTTTTACTCTTTCACGCAAAATCTACTAAACGGATTTTGATGAAACCTTCCAGTAATATAGCAAAAAGACCGATTTGGATGAAATTTGGCACACAGATAGTTCATAACCGGGATTAATATATAGCATACTTTTTATCCCGATATTGCCGTGGGACTAAAACTTATGCGGGTGAAAACAGAAACTACACAACGCCATCTGTTACGATCCTTACATACTTCTCTTCGTACGCACGCCGGTTGCGGGTACTACGCACCTGAGTTTTAATAGAATAAGACTCAAACTAAAACCATTGACTTCAATTAACCATTTACAGGAATTTTTTAATTGTCAAAGGAGTTGGTCAGTCAGAAAGATGACGCTTTGTCGTTGGCCCATTGCAAAACATTGTAGATTCGTATCGCTTTATTAAATTATAATATACTAGCAGCCCCCCATTAATGTTGAATTTACACGACAGATCGATGTAACAAGAGTTCAGCTTATACCAGTTTCGATGCCACTGGCGCGCGGTCCACTGTATCTACTAGGACAACATAAACATTCACAATATGTTAATTCCCATAGCTTCCAGATCATGGTAACAGTATCCCATAAACCTTGAGGTTTATGCATAATACAACAACGCCCGGGAGGAGCTCAAACTATGCATAGTAAATGGGGCTAATTTTATGGTGTTACAATATTGATCGATTTTGTCTCGGATTGAAGAATAATATTGTCATAGGTATATGAGTTTACACCCTTTTTTTACTTCATTTACGTTCATACATCAGAAGGCCAATTCTCGTAATTTAAAACGATCAAAATCTAGTCGCGGTCTCATCTCAGCGACATACAAATGTCAAAAACCTGTCAAAATGTAGGGAAATTAGACGTATTTTTGACAGATTGAGATTGAGATCAGACTGTGATTGTTCTTAAAATTACGAGAATAGGCTAGATGCCTAAAAAATCTAATTAGTCCGTCAGTTAGATTATCAAAAAATATTGGACCCGTATTTTTTCTTTTGTCAATTATATAAAAAATGATGAAGATATCGCCCGTTAAAGTTCCGCATGACGTCACGCCTTGCTACACTTTTTAGCAAGGCGTGACGTCACGACCCCCTACTCACCGAGAGGAGGCCTGTGTCCCAGCAGTGGGAACTTTATAGGCTGGTTATGCTAAATCGAATTCGAGTTTGTTTTGAGACTGAAACTGTAGGCTTGTGAGACTTTATACAGTCAGTATACTTATCTGTGACCTTTGAGGATACAAAAAAATAATAAAATGAGCTTATTTTACACCTTTGAGTAACCCTTCGGGGAATACTGGTTTATTTCAGTCATAAAAGTAAAAACAACGTTGACTTTTAATTAATTATGTCAACGCGTTTAACATAATTTTTGTTCATGACCAACTGTTTATTTTTTAACGGTCACGGCCAGAAGTCTACCTTAACAGCCTTTTTTTTTACAGCTTAATAAGCGTGTTCGCGGACAGATGGGACTCTCCACTGCTGCGCCACTGGATACGCTTGCACACTGCAATGTGAGCAGTGGACATTTCCTCCTCGTCAAATTTAATATGTTGCTTCTTTTGTGTTGTCACTGCTATCTTATTGTTTGTATCTTTTTTATGTGTTGTGTATTTTTGAGATTTCGTTAGTATGTGTATTTTATTGTATGTTTCGTTCTATGTTCTCTAAGTGTACCTATGGACAGAAAGTCTGAAATAAACGTTTACTATTATTAACATTATTAAATATTTTTTTATTAAGGGTACTTTCGTACAACTTGTATCATATAAAAAACAGGAGAACGGAGCAAAATAAAAGGAAAAAGGATAAAGTATGCTCACATTATTCGTCATTTACATTCGGTCGTCCCAAGCAAAAAAATCAACCTGCTTAACCTTCTGATCTATGTTGAGATCGGCTTCCAGTCTAACCAGATGCAGCTGAATACCAGTATTTTACATGGAGCGACTGCATATCTGATCACCATAACCTAGTTACTGGGTAACGCGATACCCTTTGGTAAAAGACTGGTTGTCAGACTTTCAGGCTTCTGACGATCCGTAATGGCTGTCAAAGATCCAAGAATGACAGCCAACAGACGGACCAATGGTTGTGTCCCGGTATGTAAAGATAGTCAGTGGTCATCCATCCACGGATCGACTGCGGCAAACGTAGCTTAACCTGATCGATCGACCCATGCAGCTGTTATTACTTAGTTACGAGCTCCTTGACTCGGTCATCCCAAGCAACATACCGCTATAATTAAAAGAGTCGATACTTTATGAAATGAAGTCAGAAAAATTATTGTTTCAAAAGCAATGCCTTCTGTTGTCAAATTAGGTACAAAGCCGTTGACATTAATAGCAAAGGAAGCGTTGCGATGAATATTAAAGTTGTTTCACTTATATTGTGGCCACGAGAGCAAAGTAAAGTATGGTCTGTTCCAAAACTTTCTGACGAAAATGTAAACAAATGAATCAGCAGAATGTACCTGTGCATACTAATCTGTAGTGCCACTTACAAATTGAGTGTTTTCATTTAATTATTTCAAGTTTTTTACCCGAAATTCTAATTTAAAAGTCGTCATCTACACATAACAAAACCTAACATATAAATTAATAATAAATGAAATTGAAGTGTCTGTTTGTAATATCAAAATAAGCGCTATTTACTAAATGCATATGAAAGTATATACGGTGTTTATAACAACAGTAAAAAACAGTTTAAAAAAATTATCTGTCTGTCTGTAATGTTTATCTCCGAAATGACAAGACTGATTTTACGCGACTTTCATTAGTAGATAGCTGATGTTATAAGGAGTAACTTAGGCTACTTTAATTTTAGAAAAAGTAAAAAAAAGCCAATGTTTTGCGCAAAAAATTAAAACCCATGAAATCCAATTTGTTTTCCGACATGCACGAAGTCTCGGGCACAGTTATTTCTAAATATGTTTTTCATTTGACAATTATTCAGGTTAACTTCAATTATTGACGATGATTTTTCAATTTCAATTTAACAATGTCTTTCAAACAATTATTATTGGAAAAAATAATGAGGTAAACTTAAAACCTTCTAAATTCAGATGACTGCGTTCCTTTAGTGATTTCGTAAGAATTTAAACTGAACAGGGACTGTTTACACTTTAATAAGATACTTCAGGAACAAACTATACGCATGACCGATGCCATACCTAGCGCAAAAGAGAAATACATGAGATTGAATGATTGCAACGGTTGATTCTAAAATAATAATAAAATTTGATTAATAAAAAAATAAAATAAGAGCTTATATTTATTTATCTACTACATAATTATTTTTGAATAAATCTTCTTCTTAAAAAAAAAATAATAAATAAATAAATAACTTTTCTTCTTCTTTTTGCTGATTTTTGTATAAATCAGCAAAAAGATATGGCGAAGCGTTCGCCGCGAATGGTCTGACTTGCATGCTTCAAGCTGAATCTAACGACTTATCTAAATACCCGATTCTTCTTCTATGGTATGATGAAAATGGTTCAAAAACCATTTTTCTCGTCTAAGATTTAAATAAGGCAGTAAGTCTCTAGAGGAATTAATTGTACTAAGTTTACCAGCAGCGCGTAGCTTCGTAATGTGTTGAATTTGTTCAA
The DNA here is from genome assembly GCA_951799955.1 of Apamea anceps. Classification (NCBI taxonomy): domain Eukaryota; kingdom Metazoa; phylum Arthropoda; class Insecta; order Lepidoptera; family Noctuidae; genus Apamea; species Apamea anceps. Next base: position 16,809,576 of record OX637506.1, read on the forward strand.
CTTCATCAAAGTTTGTTCCACAGAGCTCAAGAAAAAACCCATCAGCTCCTCCGTTTTGTGCTAATTGTAAACTCCTGGGAGGAAGTAAGCAAGAAATAGACAACCCCTTGCTTTTGGTTCGTGAGTATCTTAGGGTCACAACTATTTTGAATATTTAGATAAACAAGTAGGTACGTATTCCATTTTGTACCAATTTACGGTTTAAAATACTTTATTTTACTCAAAAATAATGCAATTATTTACTTCTATGAGGAAAAACATAATAATTATTAAGTTCAAACAATTAATAATTTTCTAAATCAATCCTGTTTAGTCATTTTTGAGTTATCGGGGAACATAAATCCCAATATAAAAAAAAAAGATTCCCACTACCTGAGAACCTCCTCCTTTTTAAAAATTAACATCGTTTAAAAAGAATACTCCTGAAATGGTCAGTAGTCAATGTCGCACTGTAATATGGTTAACAAATTCAACCCTTTTATTCCACGTAATACAAATAAAAATAAAAACTTTACAACCCTATTTCCATAACTTTTAAAGTAGCACAAAAACTTCAGTGTTTCGTTAAGTATGAATGCAGGTAGTGGCTACGCGTGTTTCCTCTCTCGCTGTAGTCAAGGCCACAACCTTAGGAATGCCTACAGCATAATGAAATAGGAAAGTTATATACAAAAGTTACTTGGAGTTTTTCTCTCATATACATAATGAAAACAGTAAGTCGAGTCTAGGGTAACGACGGCTACGGTCGTAGATCGTAGCGCTACGTGCTACGCCGTAGCAGTGGGAACCAGCATCGGCGATTGATTGAACTATTAATTTGTGTCAATCGAGTGACTGTTGTTTTGAGATATAGAATCGGTTGAGTGAATTGTGTGTTGTTCCAAAAAACTTTTACTTTTAGCCAGCAGTAAACTGTAAAACTTCCGTTTTACAACCGATTTCCCCGTTGCTTAAGTTTACTGAATGATAAACGTCGTCAGTAAAATCATATAAGTATTTTGATGTTTAAGCTAGACTTACTAATACATAGTACTTTTTTTTTGTTTTTAATGTAAAGTTAGTTTTAAGTGCTCCTTTTTTACTATTTGTATTTTCAGTGTATGTCCCAAATAAAATATTTTACCTTTAATTTTCTTTTCTTTTTTACTTAAAGACTGTTTCCAAAGCAACGTTTACAGATATGAAGTTTGTGTACAACTGGCGTTTAAGTTTTGTAACTATCTTTTATTTTATGTTATTTTGTTTTTGTATTTTTTTGTGTAGTTAGTTAGTCAGCCATTTAATTTAGTACCTAGCGTAAATAGTTACTTGTGTTAAATATTGTAAAAGTTATGTATCTAGACAATATTTTAAGCATATGATCAAAATGACAAATCTAACTTTTAAATCAACTACAACCAAAACCAAATCATACAACATCACAAGCAATTTCAGTCGTTAAAGCTAAACAAACTTGATATCCAAAGCTCAATAAGAATTCTATCTACGAGTATTGCAACGGAAGGTACGTAGTTCATCGTAAAATATTTACGCTACATCGCATCGAGATCGTATATACAGGAAGATTCCATTTTACAAGCCCCTGTAATACTTTATGAGCAATCTGACAAAAGACGAAGTTTCATTGAAATATGCAGTAAGCACGTTGGGATTAGAGGGTGAGAGAATAATATAGCATTTGTTTATGAATTGGAAATATTTATTGGTTTCGAAGTCAGAATATTTGAGTAAGGGCTAATCGGAGGAATAATATTGAATTTTTGACAGTTCTTCCATACAAAAACGAAAGAACACAATCTGTCCACTTCATCATAGTTGTGTATGTATTTATTTTATTTTAGAAGTATTTATGTATGTTTATTTCTATGTATATATTCTCGTAATATTTGTTTAGTTTTTAAGTGAATTGTTTATTTTTGATTCTATGTATTATTGTTTGTCTCCTTTGCTCTATCACACGCTGTCTACATCTCTGTATTTATTGTCCTATCTCAGGTATGCTGGAAGAGATTTCTTAAGAAATAAGCATCACCTCTGTACCTATTTTTTCTGTTCTGTTTTCCATTGTCTGTTTATATATGTGTGTACATAAATGGTTAAATAAATAAACGGTTAAATAAAAACTGTCAAACGTCAATTTTAGCCCATGAATAAAAACTATCGGTCGATTAAAAGTCTGCCCTAAGGGAAGTTTTTTTTATGGGACAATTCTCGTAATTTTAGGAACATTCACAGTCTGATCCCAGTCTCAATGTCAAAAATACCTCTAATTTCCCTACATTTTTGAAAACTTTTTGACATTGATTGGCACTGAGATGAGATTGCGACTAGATTTTGAACGTTTTTAATTACGGGAACCCTTCAGATCTGCATTAACATAACTGACGAAATATGGGTGTACTATAGATAAACCCCATAGAGCCAAAACACATAAACGTTGCGACGTCGTGTCACGATGTGATGTCGTGTCATGTGTATGTGTTTTGGCCCTAAGCCGGTAGGGAAAACTGGTGTGATTTTATTTATGTTAGACCTGCATTCTACCAATAAATCATCACCACCACCAATAAGCATCACCTTTATTCGTGTTTTTCTGTTCCTTTTCTCTTGTTTGTGTCTGTGATTATGTGTGTACGCAAACTGTTTATTAAATAAATAAACTTCAAAGTCTATCGGTTCTTTTTTCAAATTAGTAAGCAACTTCATAGATTTCTAATAATAAAAAATATTACAAAATTATCTTTATAAATACTTACGCTGCGGCACGCCTACACCCCTTAATATAAATATCTTATTGTTAGTCGAGTAAAAAATAAAAGAAGACGCAAAACCACTTCATTTCTTATCTTCTCGTAGCTTATTCAAACGATTTATTTAATAGCTGAAGAGTAAACCTGCAATTTTTAGGGGATAGCATAATGGACGTCTTCATAAAGGAGCACAATGGCTTTTCAAAAATTTTGAGGAAACATTTCATCTTCCAAATGCAACATGACTCGAGGCCAAGGAAAACAGGCGTTGGACGACAGAGCCTGCCCTGTTTCATTGTCTATCTGACCTTAATCCGACATTTTTTGCTGCTCGCTTGCAGCGTGAGGTGATATACGGGTGAGTTTTAGACGTGCGCTGCCGCTGTTACCTTTCTACATGATCCGTGAGTGTCTCAGGAGTATCATGTATCAACGGCTTCTTCTTTCCTTTTCTATCATCGCCTGCTTCTTCATCTATTTGTTTATGTTAATATTTATTGACATAGCATAGCATATTGACATCTTAATTTATTGACATAGCATTAACTTTTAGTATTTGGCATGAAACTCTGACATCTACTTACCTATTGACTTTATTTTTTGTTTTTATTTAGTTTGTTGACATTCGAGTACCTAAGTTATTTTGTAAGTCTTTTGGCGGGACATAGTGTGGACCAACGTCTTTTTATATAAACTCTGTATAATTCTTACCCTATGTTCACAAAATGAATAAATGAATTCGAAATTTGAGAAACTATAATTCAATAGGGACATGCGATATCTTTTAGACATTACCTTAGCACATGCACTGTGTCTACAACCAATCAACGAACGTTATAAATATGGTTGAGATTTTTATATAAGAATTTTGTTCCGAGTCTGGGTGTTTTTCTATCTATAATATATATGTATTTACAAAAAAAAATGTATATAAGTAGTTTATCAGCCATCTTGTTACCATAACACAAGCATTAGGTTGCTTAGCTTGGGACTAGAAGGCGCTGTGTGAAATGTCCAGGGATATTATTATTATTAATTATTAAAACAATTTGTTATCTACACCTATTAAGGTACCAAGCCGAATGACCTCCACCACAATCGTTTGTGTTGTCGTCTGTTAGTTGCACATGATCAGCATAAAGCGGACCACACATGGATCGTAGCTAAATTCCCCGCTCGGAAGCACGTGTTTATTGAATTTGTATGTCAAAAATAACGAGCGGGGGCGTGTTGCCTGTGCCCCATCGCGTGGCACGTTGTAGTGTGTGATTCGCCTAACTGTTTTTTAGACAGAATGTGAATATTATGGCTATGAATTACTAGCATAATTATTAGGATTCTCTGTTTCTAGGGACAAAAACTATACCTTTTCAACCAAAAAGCGGATCGTAGCACAGCATTACTCCGTATGTTTCCATTGTGTACTTCGTGACAATGGCGCGTCGCGACTCCGCCTGACACCTGACGTGTCGCGTGACGTCACAGATTATTGGCACGGTAAATCAACCAGATTGGACACGCACACTAACCGATACATCACTTTCAAACGAAATTTAGCGAGATAGCCCTTTTGAGAGGTCATTGAAGCTTTGCGCACCACTTATTTGTACAATGACCCCGGTCTTGAAAGAAATATGTCCGTCGGGAATTCTTGAGTGTACTGTACAGTGTATTATATAGTGTATGTACATTCTCCGTGTGAAAACTCAATGTGTTCGATATCAGTTTTCTAAAACATTTGCTATTTAGAACGTTCACCCGAGGCGAGGCGTGTCGTTAAGGTTGATCTTAGTTTAATGTTTGTTTTTGAGTTCGAAAACATTTTATACAAAACTTGAGAATATTCTGTGATGAAGATTTTAGTTCTTTTATGATTTATGAAAACCTGCAAGAACGTATTAAATGTCACTTTAAAATCGATTTAATTTTGAAACAAATATTCAAGCGACATAGTACCAACCAGTATTACCAATGTGTATCGTGTTACTGGTTACTAGGCTGTGGAGGTCAGATAGTCAGTCGCTCCATGTGAAATACTGGTATTCAGCTGCATCTTGTGAGACTGAAAGCCGACCCCAACATAGTTGGGAAAAGGCTAGGCAGTTTGATTTAATAGACTATGGATAAGCTGACACCATAAAACCTGAAACTATTTTTTCCTTTTTGCTGAGGGATTGGCGTTAAAACCGGCTTATCTGGTATAAAAGCTAACACTGTCAGCCTGCTCATTGTTTAGCTTGTGACAGAGTAACGAAGCCCATGCTTCACTACTGGTATTTAATCTGCCTACGTCACACTGCCAAAAAGTATTTCACTGTTCGCAGTCGATCCTTAATTTTGACTACGACTGGTAAACGATAAATGATTTTATTTTGTAAGTAGGTTTGTACAAACACTTTTACACGTCAATCATATTTTAAAACTAGATGAGGCCGGCGTTTTCTATCTGACTAGCCTGAGAAGAAAGGCCGAAACAAACTCAGACGTCACAGTCTCTTTTAAAGTCCAGACATAATCTTGGTCAGATCATATGAAGACCATGTAGGTCGATGTTTGAGATGGTCTTTTGAGGAAAGAACCACACAGATTGAGAGGACCTGTCCAGTCAGTGCACGCATATGTCAGAAATCGTGCAGCTCAACTCAAAACTTAAAGAGCTCAAAGGGTAGGTTATTTCCTTAAAAATTTATGAGTTTTTCTGCTAGTTTGCCGTCAAATCATGAAAAAGTTAATTGTTAATCGGTCTTATTTACACGACTTCACAAATCACATTCCATGAATATTTATTTTTTAACATAATGTAACAACATCGCGCCTGTAATTCCCCGTGGGGTTGGATAGAGTTTGGTGGGTGGGGTTGGGTGTTGGGTGTCGTTTTAGTATGTACACCCACATTTCGTCAGTGTTATAGGGGGCGAGCATTATTGCCATCAACCGGGCACAGGGTCCAGGCTGTTACTGAGAAACTCCTTAGAGAAAAAACCCAAAAAAAAAATTGCCCAAACTGGAATCAAACTCCACCTCATACTCAACAGTAGCGCACCAGCGAAGCAGTCTTTTTAGTCCTTCAACAAGTCATTATCAAATTTATTATTATTATTAGTTCAATATTTTAATAGCCCTGCAGCACACAAGCTAAAAATAAGTAAAATATTTATAGCTCTGAGACATCAAACAGACTATGTACATAAAACAAAGGTCACACGCCTGTAATTAAAACGTTTTCCAGTAAAAAGTGGGTAGAACTCGTGGCACTAAATTGAGAAATAACATTGAACGAGTTGTCAAGCCCAGCAATAACGTTCCCCTTGAGTTGTCGGTAACAAATTGTAGGGAGTGAGAAACAAATAAAAGAAAAATAATGTTCATTCTTCTTTTAATTTTGAAACCTTTTCTCGTTGAAACGTTGAAGTTATTGTTACAAAAAATGTACACACTGATTAAAATCACCATCATTTGTCGGGCTTTTTCCGAACTATGTTGGAGTCGGCTTCCGATCTAACCGGATGCAGCTTAATAATATTATTTTATATATTATGTATTATTTGACGGCACGGTTAGCGCAGTGGTGAAGCGATTGACTGCTGCGCTGCGTGTCGCGGGTTCGATTCCCGCACGGAACAAATATTTGTATGACCTACATGTATTTCTTCCGAGTCTGGGTGTTTTTCTATCTATAATATGTAGGTATTTACAAAAAAAAATGTATTTAAGTAGTTTATCAGCCATCTTGTTACCATAACACAAGCATTAGGTTGCTTAGCTTGGGACTAGATGGCGCTGTGTGAAATGTCTAGGGATATTATTATTATTATTATATTATTATTTTACAGGAGCGAGTGCCTATCTGACCTCGACAACTCAGTTACTGAGAAATACGTTGGTAAGATTGGTTGCACTAATTTGGAGCTTCTGACTACCCGTAATGACTGTCAATGATCTCCAAATTTTAATAACAGTGGAACTTGTGGCGTAACGTACATTCCGAACCATCCACGGACCAACCTCGGCAAGCGGAATTTAATCTTTGACCGACCCGTGTGGTTGTTGTTTCTTTTATTTTTAAAATAAATGAGTGACAAGATAATGTTCAAATCAGGTTATGAAAATCATGCTTATCAATGTTCAAATCAGGTTATGTTCGCTCAGAGATGAGCATTAGACCAAGCAGTGGGAATATTATAGGTTGGTTTTATGTTTTGTACGAGCAGGCTTTCATTGATAAATTGATAATGAAATAGAGTTGATATAGTGCGAAAAATAATTACATATCTCAAAACCTTAGTGAAACGACGGCAAAAATTCAAATATTTTTGGGCCAAAATTCAGCTGCGCGAACTCCGCTCACTGACGAAGTCATAAGACCATCAAGTACACAGGTGACAGGGCATGCGGCGCAGGATGGAAAGAACATGCAAAAGCATCTTACTTTTCTGCCTTCACTGACCTTAACCCGTCGAAGTCACATAAAAAAAAAACAATAAAGTATATTGACCCACATCCATTGTCAGTTCTCCGTATCTGGCTTTGACACATCAAAGTTACATCCACCCCATAAGGAAAAACCTTGAAGAAACCAAACCATCAAACCATCGATAACCTTCGAACCTAATTTACAAAGTACCCCTTACTTAAAGGTGTCATCACTTTCCCGAATTACGAAGGGCTGATGTAATCAATTCAGGACTTTTCTTTCATAACTCCGGCCAATGGGACGGAAGGAACAACCCTTTTGTCCTAGTTGTAAAAGGAATGTATAGCGCGATAATTATGAAGGAATTTTTTTACCCTATTCACTGAGGTCGTTTACTATTGAGATGGTTTTATTAATATTTCGTTGCTATGTCGAAATATTATATAAAGTTTTGCAAAAGTAAGAACACCTTGGAAGGTGTTGGTTCAGTCAACAGTTACGATTATTATACCGACATTATATGAATGGTGTTAAGCCGTTAATACAATAATCATGTTTAACCTATGGATGTGAGACATGGGCACTCACCAAATCGGTCAGAGACAAGCTTGCCAAATGTCAAAGAGCAATGAAGAGAAGCATGGTAGGCTCAATGAGACAGGATAGAATAAGAAACACAGATCTCCGGGCTAAAACAAAACTGACCGACATTCTAACAAGAATAGACCAACAGTGGAGGTGGACAGGCCACATGATGCGAGACACTAGAGGAAAGTGGAGCAAGTTAGTGACAGAATGGTATCCAAGGGATGGCAAAGGAAATCGGGGAAGACAGCTTACCCGATGGGAGTAGGAAATCAAGCTGACCGCAGGTCTAAACTGGAGGAGGGTACCCTGCGACAGATGACAATGGAAATTGTTAGAGGAGGCCTATGCCACGAGGCCCACCGAAATTCGAGACTTTTTTTTTTGTTACTATTATTCCAAAATTTTGCTGTCTGGTTTCGGAATAAAATGCTTTATTATTGGAACGAAGTTCATTATCGCACGTTGCGAAAGGGGGCTAGACGGAAAAAATTAAGACCAAAACTTGGAACGACACTTTTTGCTATAGTTGTAAGCCGTGCGGCGTGCGCGTGTTTCTCTGTCTGTCTCTCTCTCTCTTATAGAAAGCAAGCCAGTTATTTTCGTTTCGTCTTTCTATTTCGCATTGAACAGTGTGGTGTCACGACGATTATTTTTGTTGAGTGTATACAGGTTTTTTATACATAATAAATAATTTATAACTTAAAAAAAATAAAATTTTATTACAATTCCTTCACTAATTAATCGAAAGGAACTTCGTTCCATCCGGGTGTCCCTTGACACCTCTCAAGTTTTATTCTTATCATATTAATGGTGATGTTTATCAGAAAGGTGTAGGGCGTAGTTTTTGCAACCGGCGTGCGTGTAGGACGAGATGTATGAACGTAAGGAACGTAAAGAGTGTGTAAGGATCGTAGTAAGTGGCGTTCTGTTGTTTCTGCGTACCCCAATGGAAAGAAGGTGTGAGCTTATGTATGTAATAGCAGCCTACGACTTCATCCACGTGAAATTTCTTGTTTTGACATAAATATACCATATGTCGGAGAAGGTATGTCTGTCTCTCGTTAGCATCAGGCATATTTTAATTACTGTGGGCGTACTATGGGTAGGGTTGGTTAGAGCACAATAAAGAAATGGTTTGCAGTTCAAATCAGATTATAATTTACGAACCAGTTAGTCACACTAGCGAATCACACACACACACAACTCAACGATACGGAACGCTGACAGTTTCTGAGCACATGTTGTTCGTACGATGTTCAATGTTTCGATGATCCCGAGAGCTCTGCTGACACCGTTCTTGTAGGTGTAGCTCTCCGTCCACCCCCACGAACTCAGGCTAGACTCTGTCTAGCGCCACGAGATGGCGCTAACGTTCCGAATAGTCAAACGAATGACTCCGACACATATAACTGTGCTCCGTTACTTCATTGGCTTAGCGCTATTTTTCCTTTTTTCTCTGCTCGACTCCTTATTGCCGTAGCGTGATAATAACCCTATAAATTTCCTCAAAAAAATCAGCGTTGAGGTGGTACAATTGTGTTGTCATCTGACGTTATGCTGAGCTGAGGCCCTTTTGGGATTATAATCTTTGTTTTCTGTTTTTATAGTTTTAAGGTGTATTTATTCATTTTGCTGTAATGCTAATAAACGCATTTTTCTTTATTTTCTGTTTCTTTCAAAAATTGGGCTGGGCTATCCGATTGGTAATTCCAGAGATTACCACCTTGAAACCAAGAAACTCTTCATTTTTATTAAACAAACAAACTCTTCAGCTTTAATATATAAGTAAAGATTATAATTAGAACTCAATTAAGCTTCTTTCAAATATCTTCACCTGCTTTGTTGGTTCCAAAAATTCGCATAGCAAACCCTACACAACTCCTACACAACAAGCAAACAACACTTTTTCACAATTTGGGGTTCCAAAAACATCAACAAACAAACGAAACCAAACACACTTAACTTTTTTGTCGACCGTACTGACTACACACGTTAATTTGCATTGTTACTTTTGTTGACCGTACCCGTGTTGCGGTACAGTAAGGATTACGTACGTGATGAATGAAACGCGCCATTTTGTCACCGAATAGATACCTAAGTTCAGAAGGCCAGCTCAACACAACAAGCGAAAAAAGACGCACGCACACATGACGCGTACGTACGGCGGCAATTCTTTTGAGGTGGTCTCCTCTTTAAGCACGAAGTCTGTAGTTTTCCCGAAGTTACGGGTATTTCCTTGTCCGTATCACTAACGGACATAAGATTAGTTCGGTTCCGAACTAAAAATGACGAGAAACACGATTTGTGAAGTGTCCCTACGCCCGATTTGTTTTTGAATGTCTGAAAAAATTAATCTGACACATGTTTTGACGAATCAACTACTTTCGGATGGACGCGTATCTTCGTTGATAGACTCGGAGAATAGATGGATAGATAGAATATTCTTTATTAAGTACCTACACCATAACAATTACAGATATAGACGTAGACCCCGAGGATCGAATGCCAGTCGTCGCGAGTGCACCAGCGCGTCTTCTTCTTTGTGCTATCACTGGCCCGACTGTATTTCAGATCTTGTTGGCCCAAAAGTTCGCTACTTTAACGGCGACGTCGGTGGTAGCGCAGAGGTCACTTTGATTGCATGTTTCGGGATACAGAGGTCATACAAAAATCTCCCGGGTCCCCGACTCATGATACTAGAAGGAACAGGGGAGTTTTAGTCGGTAGGAGTCCGACATAACTCTTCTTTTACCCCAGATGGAGGGAATCCATGAGGATTTCCTCACGGAAAATAATAATAATGATAGGAGCGCTTGCATTAGCCGTACGAGAGCCGTGTCTATGTGTGTGTGCGTTTTCGCTTAGAGCATGGAGCAACCCTTCTGTACTATTTTGTGATTTCCGTGTTAGCGATATTAATCCTCAACAAATGAAGCGTGTCATTTTTTACGCTGATGATATATTGCTGTGATAATAATGTAGGGATGTGGTGGTATTAGTATCGTATCTATGGGTTAGTGTAACTTTTCGATATTGCCAGAAATACCTCAGATTAATGATAGGGAACGCGATACTATCTGATCAGGTGGCGTGGTGTTCATAACTGTTTTCTTATTTATACCTTCCTCTGTCCCGTGATCCCATAATGACTCATGATGATTATTTAACTACTGTTGCTGTTAGCGGATCGTAAAAGAGTAAGGCCTGTTTGTACACACACATTTTTTCTGCCGTGAAAACTATGGTTCATTCGCCGTGTGTAGGCACGGTTGTCAGTGTTGTATGGATCACTTTGGAAGTTTGTTATCGACACGGCGGCACCACGGCATAGCGCCGTTCATACCGTAGAACCGTGTCATATAAAAGGTCACACGATTTTTCGACGGTGCGGTTAACACGTCGTACCGTAAAGAGGGAGTTGAGTTTATAAATAGACTACAAAGTACTCTTCTTGAAAGTAAATAGTCCTTGAACGAGAGACCTATTTTAAATCAATCCGTGAAAAGGTAACAGACAATCATACACACCGACTTACTTTCCCATTTTATTATGGAATTAATGATGATGCAATCAATGATGGAGGAATGGAAGGATATGGATTGCTATCATGAACAAAGTACACCAAAGAATCTAAGTGAGCTTTGCAACGCATCATCAAGAACTGTATCCAACCCGTTGCCGTCACAAACATTACAAGCTATATCCATAAAACAAAATACCTAATTTGAATTAGTCTGGGTATGTAAAATAAAAAATCTTCCAGACCGAATTCTGGCCATAGAGACCAGCTATCGGCGCGTGAGATATTATAGTGCGCAATAGGGTAGTTGCCTGGGTAAAAAAATAATAATTATGTTTAGTCCGTCAGTTAGATTATCGAAAAATAATGGACACGTATTTTTTCTTTTGTCAATCAAACAAAAAATGACATAGATAAAGCACGTCAAAATTTTCGAGTGGGGGGGTCGTGACGTCACTTACTTGCAAAAGTGTCGCAAGCAAGTGACGTCACGCGGAACTTTAACGGGCGATATCTTCATCATTTTTTATATAATTGACAAAAGAAAAAATACGGGTTCAATATTTTTTGATAATCTAACTGACGGACTAATTAGATTTTTTTAGGAAAATAGCCTATTATGTGCGCCCACACAGGTGCACTCTCTCTTCCCTCACTCTCATTGTCTGATGTGAAGGCAATCCGACACGACCGGAGAGAGATCAGGCGCAGGACCAACGGCTTAACGCGGTTTTCGAGGCACGGGGTACCCCACCGCTAAGCTCCAAACTCCAGCCTGTTACTAAGAAATCCCCAATGGAAAAACCCAATAACACTTTGCTCAACCCGGGAATCGAACCCAGGACCGCTCAGCAGTCGCGCTTGCGACCACGAGACCAACGGGGCAGTTAATATGTAAATACGTATAGTTTAGATAACAGTTTCAAGACTTTACCGAACCTACTTACCCTCTACGCATCTGATTGAGAATTTGTTCTAAATAATTTAAGCCGAGCCCTTAGGTGTCGAGATTATTTACCTACTAATATATTGCTAGATTTACTAGCTGAATATTAATCAGACTTTAGTGGACTATGTTAGTGTACGTCTTTAATGTGTGGGTAGTGTTAGAGAACTTAATTTATTGACATAAAGTTGTTAATTACGCTACTTACCTAAGAGCTTCAGTGAGTTTATTTCAAAAGCAAAATAGGTAGGTGTCAGACTTGAATTAAAGTTGGTAACCACCAACCAGTATAATAACACATTTAGGATGCTGTTGGTGTTAATTTTGGTAATTCATCAGATTTTAAGTAATCAGACTATCATACAAAAATAAAAATATTTCAATCCAACACTCTTAATGTTACGAACTCTACACGGAGCAAAAGAAAGCGCTAGTTAGGTAAACAAACTGCCGTGTCTAGTACAAAATGCAGCGGAAGGGAGTGGGGGTTAGATAGAAAAACTAAATCTTGAAGGTTTGTTTTGGTAAATGTATTATGTTTTGCAAAGTCATAGAACAAGATCCTCTCAAACTATTTGGTTATTTCCTCAAAAACATGGTTTTCACATGATCTGACTAAGATTATGTCTGGACTTTAAAAGAGACTGACCTCTGAGTTTGTTTCCGCCTTTCTTCTCAGACTAGTCAGATAGGAAACGCCGACCTCATCTAGTTTTAAAATATGATTGATGTGTAGAAGTGTTTGTACAAACCTACTTACAAAATAAAATCATTTATCATTAAAAAGTTGTTATTTATGATGGTAGTAATAAAGTCCTGAGAGGTTGTTAGTGGTTAACCAATAACCACCAGTTATACTTAACTACAAGTTTACTTGGAACCTCAAACCATATATATTCCTGTACAACTTGCCTTAAGATTAATTGACATTGGTAGAAGTAACAGTTATCTTCTATACTTATAATAAATCTGTAGAAGTGAAAATTCTGTACATTGAAAATATCAAAAAAATAAATGGCAGGGCGTGTTACTAGACCGACACTGAACCCAAAAATGTGATTAAAAAAATTTTTGTCTGTCTGTCTGTCTGTCTGTCGGTCTGTCTGTTTGTTCAGGCATCATGCAAAAACTACCGGTTCGATTCCGTTGAAACTTGGTATAATTATTCTTTAATATCCTGGGCACCACACTGGGTACTTTTTATCCCGGAAAAGTACATACAATAAAAAACAAACTTAATTTTGCGGTTCGATCCCTAGACTCGATTACTGCACCAACCGCAAATAATAAGTTTGTCGTAGGTTAAGTCACCCGCAATGGAGTTCATTTTTATTCCTTTTAGTTTTTAGAGTTATTTAGGTTTATTTTTATATAAGTCGTAGGTAGGTATAGATTTTAATTTTAAAGTATATGTAGTATATTTGATAGTGTACGTAGTGACCGTAGGTTATTTTATAATACTGTTAGGTAGGATTAGTCATTCGTATAGATATTAAGTAGTTTTTAGGGATTTTGCTTATTTATTGAGTTTAGATTAGTTATCATCAGAAATAGGTTATTTAGGTAGGTAGGTATTTAATTTTCTGTTATTGAGTTTTTTTTTTTTAATTAGGTTGGCACTTAGGTAAAGGTATCATATAGGTACCCTCTTAATCACCACTAATGAGACACAATTGGTTTTCTATTGTAATTAGCCACAAAGGGCCCGCGAGATGGATGGCATTCTGGGGAAGCACATGGGTACATTTTATCCTGTTGGCACGTTCCCGTGGGATAATTTCCGACATCCACGCGGGCGAAGCCGCGGGCAGAAGCTAGTTACCTAATAAGTTTTGGTCTTCATTTCAAACATTATCACTAACAACAACAACAATAACATAACAATAATAACAACAACATAACAACACACAACATAACATTATTATTATTATTTCATTTATCATGTAAGCTTGTTTCAAATTCATATTTTAATTTCAAATAAATATTGCGTATTTTCTAGATAGATTTGCATTATTCATTGAAAATAAATTGTGAATTCTACTAAAACTCATCGTGTATAAAGGAAGTTTGGATTTAATTTAATAGAGAATTATAATATCCACTGTGGCAACACTGTCTGAGCACAAATGATTGATATTGTAAGAAACTTTTAAATGTGTTTTAATGATGGCAACTGAATGTATTATTTTACTTTGGCAACACTTAGAAAATGACGGTTATTTTATTATCGTTATTTCTAAGTGGGGCACAAAGTTATTTTTAATTGTAAGATGTTGTGCAGAGCTAGTCGTCATCGAGCTACGAAGCGAGTTTGCCAATTCTCGTAATAAAAAACGTTTAAAATCTATTTGCAATCTCATCTCAGCGACAAAAAATGTCAAAAGGGTTCAACAGAGCTTCCCGAATTGCTGAACAAAATCGGACTGCGGGTTCCTTCTGCTTTTTTGCGCAATCCTCATGTGTTGCATACTCCTATGGTAGGAACACATTACAGACGAAATTCATACTTAATCAGAGCGAGTCATACGTATAATGCGGTTTACCGGGACGTCGACATCGATGTTTTCAATACCAGTATTTCAAAAGTAAAAAAGACTGTTTGTGATTTCTTTTTTGATCGCGTAACTTAATTGGTTTACTTATGAAAATGTATTTACTCAAAACGCTGTCTACCTACTCAAATATTTTTTGTTTGTATTCTCTCCTCTGTCTGTGAAAACTTGTAATTGGCCTTATTTTTGTTACCCTTAATCGTGCAAAAGTTTTTAGCTGTAAGTTTTCCAAAAACTGTAAAATAAACAAAAAAGAAAAAAAAAAGTTGCCATAAAACTGTAGGTAAATTATAGGTATTTTTGAGAGTTTGAGACGAGATTAAAATGCGACTGTTCTTATAAATATGGGAATTGCCTCACAGGACTGTGTTTACTTGTGATAAAATTACTTTGCCGAAGGACAGTTTTTAAATGGAAACCAGCCAACCAGTTGCCAATGCCAAGCCAATGGAATGCCAACCAGGTTTTGAATGGTTTTAATCGGAAACCTTTATTGATCATTAAAATTATTTACTATTGTCAACACAGACTTTGCATCAAAAAAAATATGTTGAAAACGGCAATCGTAGTGAACCTGTCTCCTGATGTTTAGTACATTATACCTACTAATTAAACTAATTATAAAACAGAATCAGCCAAAAAAAAAACAGCGCATTTTTCACACAGTATAACAGTTAAAATAATTCTGACACAGGCTGAACCGCAGACAAAGCTGGGGTAATAAATAAGTCTAGGAAATTAGATAGAATTCACCTTTGTAACGTGTCATGGCGAGATTATTTGCTTACGGACAAATTGCTAGATCAACCTGGTATTAGAAAGATTAACTAGCAAGGTAAGGATATGAGGTAAGATAACCTACTTGATCGATTGAAACAGACATACGTATGATTCTACGCTATTTAATTGTATAAGGCAAAGCAAAATATTTTTTTATTCTGCTGCAGATGTCTTCCGACTTAATGGATTTGACGTCTGTATTCCAAAACATAAATAGGGGATGCTGAACGCCCAGCTGCTGGACTAAAGTGGAACTGGGCTAGCCTCATCCATCGCATCGACGTGCGACACATGTAGCCAGCCCAGTTCTTAGAGCAGCAATTCGCAAAAACTACTATTCATTGATTGGATCTCAAATAGCAGGAAACGACTACGCAACAGACCCAGAAAGAGATGGCGAGATGAGCTGGACTTCTTCCTGAAGGATTGACCTACAATCGCAGTAGACTGGGAAAAGTACAAAGAGGGAAGAGAGCCTCTCTTCCCTCTTTCCACTTTTCCCAGCCATGGGATATAGCCACGAACAATAGGTTTTGATAGGTGAAGACATGCGTGCGGACTGTGAAGATGGAAAGGTAATATAAAGGGAATAGTTTTAGTTCTATTACAATATATATTTTCTGGCATATTATACTATATTATTATTAGTATAGATAGGCACGCATTTGACCACTATCTCACTCTTTTTCTTAGCGTGTCGATAGCAATCGTAATGGAGTCGGCCCAAAATTCGGCACGTGTATGGCGCCATCAGTAGCATAGCGTCCATCAGTTTCTTTAACGTGCAGACGACACGACACATAGGATACGATGTTATACGAGTATATCCCATGTTGTGTGGAACGGCACCACATTCACACTTTGGGGCGGAATCATCTATGATTCTCTACCTGAACAGGTTTTCCTTACTTCGGCTAACCTGGGTCCGGAGTCTGTTTAACACTTCCAGGTCATCCCACGTCCAGGTGGGTTTCCAGCAGGTGGGACGAACTTTCGCTAGATTTTGCCTCTGGTCTGGGACTTTTTTCTTCTTTTATTGCACTTGATGGTTTTGTCTGAGCGGGCAGATTACGTACTTATATACCAACCTTTTTTTACTAGTAATTGCACTTATCTATAACTATGCTGTACGCATTATGAATTAACACCAGAAGGCCAATTCTCGTAATTTAAAACGTTCAAAATCTAGTCGCAGTCTCATCTCGGCGACAAACAAATGTCAAAAACTTGTCAAAATGTAGGGAAATTAGAGGTATTTTTGACAGATTGAGACTGAGATCAGTCACTGATCACTGTGAACGTTCTTAAAATTACGAGAATTGCCCCTCAGTCCTACGTACTCTATTTAATTAACAATGAAATTTATTTATACCTCTACTAAATAAGTATCTATTTGAACAAACCTTGTTAGGTAGGTTAACAAGGTTCGTTCAAATGAGAATATATTCAATGCACAAAAGGGAATTTGTGATGGTATTTATTGCGTTTTTCGCTTGTTTCAGCTTAGGAGTATTTATAGGACTGGCAGGTAAGATATTTTACACAGGCTTGTAATAAGCTAACGTTATTTAGTTCAATATCTAATATCATTATCATCATTATTTCAGCCGAAAGATGTCCACTGCTGGACATAGGACTCCCTCAAGCACCTCCACTTCGATCAATTCTGTGCTTATCGCATCCAATGGGTTCCTGCGGCCTTCACAAGGCCGGCACTCCACGTTGTGGGAGACCTTCCAACGCTACATCTTCCGGTACGCGGTCGCCACTCCAGAACCTTTCGGCCCCATCGGCCACCTGTTCTGCGAGCAATGTGCCCTGCTCTCTACGACTTGAGTTTGGCAATTCTCCGGGCTATGTCAGTTACCTTGGTTCTCCAGCGGATATATTTATTTCTGATTCGATCACGCAGCGAAACTCCTAGCATAGCTCTCTCCATTGCCCTTTGGGTGACTTTCTAATATCAATTCCTCGGAATGATAACTTTCATGACATAATAAGAAAGAGAGCGACCTCCATATTGCTCCGTATCCGAGTAAGCTGCAACTTCTTTCTAACTTCTTCTTTCTGCATCTCACTCCACATGTAAATTTTATTTAGTTTGTTTTTGTATGGTTTACTTAGACAGTTCCTAAGTACTTACCAACACATATAAGGATGGTCTGCAATAAAGTTCATAATCAGCTTATAATGTTCCCACTGCTGGGACACAAGCCTCCTCTCGGTGAGAGGGAGTAGACTGTAATCTACCACGCGGGCCCGGAGCGGGTTGGTAGATGTCACATGTCTTCTAATTTTTGGTTCTAGGACATGTCGGTTTCCTCACGATGTTTTCCTTCACCGTTTTGAAAGCGGTGGTGATGAAATTAAATACACAAAGTGCCTGCCTGGGTTCCAATTTAAGACCAACAAGACGTAAGTCGGAGCCGATACCACTGGGGGTACTCTCTGAAATAAAGTTATTATGTTAATATTCAAGCAACATCGACACGGTCGTAACTGCGTCACTTTTAACGAAATAAATAAGTTGAATCTGAGTATGAAATGTGTAGCATAATCAGTCTATAATGTTCCCACTGCTGGGACACAGGCCTCTTCTCTTCGAGAGGGAGTGGGCTGTAATCTACCACGCGGGCCCAGTGCGGGTTTATTTATTTATTTATTTATTAGGGATAAAAAACAGTAGTACAATCACATGTTATACA
This sequence comes from Apamea anceps, assembly GCA_951799955.1. Classification (NCBI taxonomy): domain Eukaryota; kingdom Metazoa; phylum Arthropoda; class Insecta; order Lepidoptera; family Noctuidae; genus Apamea; species Apamea anceps. The sequence continues at coordinate 16,827,831 of OX637506.1, forward strand.
CTATATATAAACTTAAAATAGCACTAATTGCACTACCAACACTATTATCCATTGATCACTAGCTTTAAGATTAATGCTACGTGTGTTAAATACATTTTTAAAAAAAGTTACAAATAACAGCGATTACGGACGTTCAAGTAAAATGACAGAATGAAGATAAACAAAAATAATAAAAAAAAACATTATCTAAAACAAAGAAAACAAAATTACGAAGCTAGTAAACATTCAACTACAAATTCCCTTTTGTTAGCAGAGAGATTAAATACGTCAATGCTCTCAAATGTATTGTTGTAAGAGTCCACAAGTTGACGCAGAGGAGCTCGAGAACCAGCATTAGAGCGACAGACTTGGCTGGTATTAGTAGACAGTAAACGGTATGGGCGCGCCTGCCTACGCATTACTGTTCTTGGAACAAGGTAACATAACTTATTGGATATTTCAGAGCAATCATATTTGTTATGGACAATACCATGAAGAAACATTGCTCCAAGCAGCAGTCTTCTGGACTCTAGAGAAAGCAGGTTATAATTATTCAAAAATACATCATACGAACCCCGGCTGCGACTACATCTCCAATGCATTGCTCGCAGGAACTTTCGTTGGGTTAGTAAAATTGTTGGGTTGGTAAAATGTATGAATGCACTTAAAATGTTGATCTCAAAAGATAGCACACATATTGCTTATCCACCGCTTAAGTACTATTGTTTTAGCTGCAAAACATACTTCCATTAGACCACACTCAAATTAGGGGCAAGTAAACATCCAAGAATACTAGAATAGCACGAATTCCCTCCGATGCGAGTTCCGTATAGTATTATTTAACGTTAAGCAAACGTTTATGCTCTCTGTTTGCAATGGTGTTTGTCGAAGTCGTTTTTGAAAGCTCTCACGGTATCACCAGAAGTCTAAACTTAACTTTCGAAGTCTCAAAGAGACTGCACTGTTTACACAGCAAGTTTGGGGAACGTGTATTTTAAATAACAGACTTTGTGTTATTATTTGGTTTGCTGTCTTAAACTGAAGGAAAGGGATGTTGATGTTGTTAGGTTTTGAGTGCTCTGTCTAGTGTGCTGTCTTTGAGAATTTCGAGGTCTTAGTTTTCCAAGTATTTTGTGTACACCATAATGTTCTTTAGAAACATGTGAAGAGTTTGAGCGGTATGTATGCACTGTTTTCGTTTAGAAGGTATGATTCTGATCTTAAAAAAGTTTTATGTAAACTAAAAGTTATACTTTACAAAGGCTAACACATATTAGAATGGCCTGAAATAAAGTTCATAATTAGTTACCAAGTTACAAGTTTTACTTTAGTTTACCTTTATTTACGTACCTTGGAAATTAGTATTCTAAAAAAAAGTAAAAGAAAAAAGAATATCATTATCCAAAAAATCCAAATTCAGACTCTTTAATTTCGTTCAATAAAGAACCAACTTGCGCTTTCATATTAGTTACCGATTGAATACAGTTTACTTAGCTTTTTTTTAACTTCACAATAAGGTTCTTACAATACTTCTTTTTTTTTCAATTCAATTTGTTTTCATCAATTACTTCAGCTTTCAGTAGAAACACTTTAACCAAGCTTGAACGTGTAATAAATTAATTACTAATCACATTAAACGGTTAAGCCCGCTCGCATTGGCCGTTTGCCATTGTTTCTATTTTTGTGTTGTGTTGTTACAAAAAGAAAAATACAAGACAAACGAAGAGACCGTTACAACCGTATTTATCCCTAGAAGTAGAAGTAATGTATAAACACATTTGGGTGATAGCGAAGTCAACGGGTGTGTTTTTTTATGTCATTAGTAATTTGTGTTGAAGATATCTCGCTCCCTAATTCATGGGCCATTGGTGCTAATTCACGTAGTAAGAATATTTCAATCTGCTAATATTCTACAAGACCTTTTATAAAAACTGACTGTTTCATTGGTCTAGTGGTTAGTGGCGTTACTGCTGAGCTTCAGGGGGCCTAAAAAGGCCACTTTGGCAGAATCATAATAGGATAACAATACGAATCATATTAACAATCGTAAAATGGTCACAAACTGTCAATTCATAATATGATCTGTGTGCAATTCATATCACAATGAAATAACATTTATACTGTAGAAATAAAAAATGAAGAACCAATTTGATTAATAAAAACTGTAATGAAAAATTTATCGATAAAATTAAGGTTTTTATTTTTCTTCATGCGGCAATGTTTATCTATACTTATAATAAATCTGTAGAAATGAAAATTCTGTACATTGAAAATATCAAAAAAATAAATGGCAGGGGGTGTTACTAGACCGACACCGAACCCAAAAATGTGATTAAAAAAATTTTTGTCTGTCTGTCTGTCTGTCTGTCTGTTTGTTCAGGCATCACGCAAAAACTACCGGTTCGATTACGATGAAACTTGGTATAATTATTCTTTAATATCCTGGGCACCACACTGGGTACTTTTTATCCCGGAAAAGTATAAACAATAAAAAACAAACTTAATTTTGCGGTTCGATCCCTAGATCCGATTACTGTACCAACCGCAAATAATAAGTTTGTCGTAGGTTAGGTCACACGCAGTGGAGTTCATTTTTATTCCTTTTACTTTTTAGAGTTATTTAGGTTTATTTTTATATAAGTCGTAGGTATAGATTTTAATTTTAAAGTATAGGTAGTATATTTGATAGTGTACGTAGTGACCGTAGGTTATTTTATAATACTGTTAGGTAGGATAGTCATTCGTATAGATATTAGTTTTTAGAGATTTTGCTTATTTATTGAGTTTAGATTGAGGGGCCCGTGGCTAAATAATAACAGCCGCACAGGTCGATCGGTCAGGTTAAGCTACGCTTGCCGCGGTCGGTCTGTGGATGGGTGACCATCTTTACATACCGAGACACCTCCGTGTCTCGGAAAGCACGTTAAGCCGTTGGTCCCGGCTGTCATTCGTGGATCTTTGACAGTCGTTACGGGTAGTCAGAAGCCCGAAAGTCTGACAACCAGTCGTACCAAGGGTATCGTATTACCCAATAACTGGGTTGTGGAGGTCAGATAGGCAGTCGCTCCATGTAAAATACTGGTATTCAGCTGCATTCGGTTAGACTGGAAGCCGGCCCTGAACATAGTTGGGAAAAGGCTAGGCAGATGATGATTGAGTTTAGATTAGTTATCGTCATAAATAGGTTTATTTAGGTAGGTAGGTATTTTATTTCCTGTTATTGAGTTTATTTATTTTTTTAATTAGGTAGGTACTTAGGTAAAGATATCATATAGGTACCCTCTTAATCACCATTAATGAGACACAATTGGTTTTCTATTGTAATTAGCCACAAAGGGCCCGCGAAATAGATGGCATCCTGGTGCACATACATTTTATCCTGTTAGCACGTTCCCGTGGGATAATTTCCGACATCCACGCGGGCGAAGCCGCGGGCAGAAGCTAGTACCAAATATGAAATGAAATTTTACGAAAATTAGTGGAATTGCTAATGATCTGCTGGGAATTCAGGAAATGAATAGCTTTTACAGTTATTGCTTAAAGTGGCCTTTTTAGGCCCCCAGGTCCAGCCGATCGATTCTGTAAAAATCTCACCGTGAAAAGTTAGGTGAAGTGAGCTTAGAGTGAGCTGTCAATCCCTAGCATTAGTTGGAATGACAGCTCACTCCACGCCCACTTCACCTAAGTTTTCACGGTGAGATGGTTTCAGAATCGCACTGCTGGGCTCAATGACCAGGTCGGGTAAAGAGTTATCGGGTTTTTCCATTGGGAATTTCTCAGTAGCAGCCCGGAGTCTGAACTTGTGCCCGGTTGATGATAATAGGCTCGCTCCCTTTTACATGGGACTTAAATATAAGTAAGGGCCTAAAAAGGCATTCGGACCGAACAGCTCAAATAAAATATTTCCGGTGTGGAAAATGTATTGTTGAAAGTCCTTTCACTCAGGGTCAGGTGAGTAGTCCTCTCAACCGGCGTGCGTGTATAGATGTATGAACGTAAATGAAGCGAAAGGAGTACAGTCACGGGCACCAACATGTCAACACTTGGCAACTTTCAATTTCGATTTTTTCGTGAAATAACGAATGCAACGTTGAAATACGACACATGACATAAACCTATGGGTTCGAAAATGTTATGTTCGTAGCAACATAAAATTTCATTAAAAAATAAAGGAGTAAATCGCTTTTGAATAAAGCCAAGTGTATACATACTTTTGTTCGTGACTGTACGTAAGGATCGTCGCAGGTGGTCTTCTGTAGCTTCTACCTACTCCCATGAGAAGAAGGGGTGAGTTATGTATATATCTTTAATAAAAAGTATCGGTAACATTATTTGCGCAACAAAATCTCCAATCGATAAATTGTTGATCCCAAAAGCAAACAGTTCACGATTCGAACCGTTTTTTACCACATTTCCTTCAACGTATATTTACGTAACTTTCCCGGTAAACGTTAGCAAACATTCCAAAAAGGTTTTTTTGGAATTACTGTTTTTGATACGCATAAAATGGAGTTTGTTCAGCAATGTTTCGTAAAGTGATTGTTCATTCGATTGTTACGTTGCAGTTTAGTTTGAAATGGAATTCAACAGTACCAATAGAATAATTAATTCCCTACACAATATCGTGTTTGAAACATTTGACCCGAGCTGCAGATGTCATGCATTCTAAACAAATTAATGTTGCATATGAATTAAATAAAGGAGTAATGGTTTGTTTCTTATGAAGTATTTTCAATAAATAATCATTATTGTGATATCATTTATGACAGCACCTAATTATTGTTTTTTCTAGCTTTCAAATTAGAGGGATGGAGAAGAATGGTTGGTTGTGGTGGTCAGAAAATAAAAAAAACAAAGTAATATGTGTCTGTGTGTGTCCCAGTTGTGGGAACATTATAGGCTGATTATTCGCATAGTATACACACCGTGTTCTTCACGTTATCCATAAACTTTGGCAAATGCTTCTATAGCTTTTACAAATCAAATTTAACAAAGGAAGTAGTACTTAAAAAGGCTTCGTTACAAAGATATTTGCAATTTAATTTAATGAAATTTAATTGAGCTATGCAGTAAGAAAGGGTCTCAATTTGGCCTATGTTGCCACATATTGCAATTAAAATGATAAATCTATCAAATGCTTCTGATAAAGAATTCGAAGTTTATGTTTATCGTCCGGAACACGGTGTATGGATATAAATTGGATGGTGCGTACAGTAATAAGTATTAAGCCATGTTTGTGATATTGCTAGCCTAGGCTTAAAGACCAAATGCGTCATTGTGACGTGGCCTCCAGGGTAATATATCTCGACTTGATAACATTTTGGAGCTTTGCCTAAGCCCGGTGAGCAAAAGGCGTCTGCTAGATATGAACAGTTTAATGTAGATGAGTGTAGTGTTATTGTTAATTTTGTAACGTTGGTGCCAGATTCATTCTTGTGTTTCATTTCAGAATAGAGCAGGAATAATCTTCTTAAATTATCAATTCAGTTAATATTTTTGTAAAACTGTAAGTGACAATTCGGTTCAGTTTCAGGTGCATTGGTGGGTACTTTAGAGTTTATAGCCTATTTTGTACTTAACTGCAACCTTTATAAATACTTTGAAAATTAGATGGGAGAATTACGTGACAAACGTTGATTTATAAAAATAGTAAGAAAAAAAAAACCGAGTCAGTTTCGGTTGACAAGCGAAATGAGAAGGAAATAAATGTAAATTATTATATATTGGAAAATTATCGAATATTTATTGAAGTAATATGATAAAATTTGGTTGAATTTCCTCGTCCCGGAACTAACAGCTCGTAAAACTCTCACAGTACTTTTTTATTTATTGTTTTAGTCAATTTATGTAAGATAAGTCTGAAACATTAACAAACCTTCCAATAACATTCACAGACTCCTAAAGGCTATTCAAAACTTGAGACCCGTCTCAAAGGACCAGCAACTGGAGCACTAAATCTCAACCAAAACTTCAGAAACAGATCTAGAACTCCTTAGCAATAAACTCTCAGAATTCGGACGTCTGGACATGCTACATCGCGTGTCATCAAACCTCAGCCCGATAGTGTCGTCGGGTAATAATATATCGTAATCCTCAAATCACGACAGTGCCGCTATTCGCTGCAGCCCTCCATTTGTTACTGGCGACATTATCATTGTCCACCACTGACCTCATATTCGGACGTCATTTGTCAGCCCGTATAGCCGGCCGTTGACTATTCCACATGTACTTATGAATGGACACACGGATGTGGCGTGTGAGACGCTTGTTGCCAGTTCGAGATTAGAATCTAGGTTGTTGTGTTAACGGCTTTACATAAACTTGAACTGAATCCAATTTGTGGTTATATCAAGACTACAATAGACTTGGTGTAGTGGTCGTAAGCTTTAGTAGTAAGCGTAAGCTCTCGTATAACTAGTCGAAGAGATGGCCGATGGAGTAAAGCTGTGACCGAATGGTGGCCAAGGTAAAAGAAACCAGGGCCGTCGAAAAGCGCACTGGGTTGATGATATCGTCAAAGTCGCGGAAAATTCCTGGATGAGAGACGCGCAAAACCATTAGGTATGGCAGACGAAAGGTGACGCCTATACCCAGCAGTAAGTGATTCCGGGCTGAAATGATGATGAATGATGAGTGGTCGTAAACGCTACTGGTGAGCATGACGTCTTGGGTTCGATTCTCAGGTCAGGCAAAGTGTTACTGGGCTTCTCCATCAGGAATTTCTGAACAGCTGGTTTGTGCCCGGATGATGGTAATAGGTGCACCCCCATTACATGGTGAATGGAATCAATCGGGACTTATAATGAAAGAAGTAGTGAACTGTATTAAAATAGATGTAATACCATAACTTACATATCAACTAAAAAACAAAACAAATAAAAGAAACAATGAAATGCCCGTGGTCGAGCGCTTCTGTGAGCTGAGTGGCGTGGAGGGCGCGCAGCGGCCGTCGCGTACCGTGTTCGGTACCCTGACGCCCCGCGCCCTCCCTTCGGTCGATCACACGCATATGTGGTGCGCCGACACATGGAATTTAAACATTAGTGACGAAATGTGGGTGTTACTGTAGGTACACCACTGTCTAACCCTTCGAGGATTACAGGCGTGATGTTATGTTACAATAGAGTTTCTCAGGCGAATTATTGATCAAACTATGAGCGAAAAGATGATAGTAAGTACCTACTTAAGGATTATTTCATGAAATCACTCATTCTTCAGGTTATTTATAGTTCTGTTGTCATTCAGCGCTAAATTACCCGCGGTATTATTGTTTTAGGGCCCGATCACACGACGTTCACGTGGAAAACATGTGAACGGGTGCTTTTTTGTTTGAAAATGAATAGTTTACCACATAGTAGTAACAGGCCACATCAAAGACACGTCGCAGCCACAACGCAACCACCAGCGAGATTGCGCACTGGTGGCGGCCAGCCATATCGCAAACACAACGTTGCGTTGGCGTCTTCCTCTACGAAGGCCGGAGTCGATCTGTCTGTCTGCAAATACTAGCCACAACGTAACCACATCGCAACTATTAGCGGCAACGCAACTGCATCGAAATGTTGTAGTGATCACAACGCAACTGCAAGAAGCTGCAGTGACAGTATCACACGTAACCACTGCTTGCCCACATTTAGTCGCTGTGGTGTGTTTTGGTTCGTGTGATCGTGCCTTTAGATTCAATACCATTCTGAGCCATCTCTTTTTTCGTCAATAATCCCAGAAAGCTATTTTTACCTTTGGCATTTACAAAAGTTTTCTCAAACAAATATTAATTTCATTTTAATTTAGGATATTTGCGTAGATCTTACAGATTTTGAATTTAGGTGGTGAAATAAAAGCCTTTGTAAACTTGTAGGCGAGATGCCAATATTATGAGGTAAGTAATTTTAAATACCGTCTACTTTTCCAAGGTTAAGATTTCGAATACCTATACTTAAATCGAAATTAAACTTTGAATCTTTCCTAAGAATTCTTGAAGTTATTGCTTTGTGTATTTCTGTAGTCTGTAGACTACCTTATTTTAGTTTGTTTTCGGTGAAATCTACTTTAAGCTTTAACGAAGTAATCTGTTCACTGAGAAATTATTGTATTTAGGTATTTATATTTTACATAGTTGGGTAGAGATTCAGGCTTTTTGATCTAACAAAAACTAGAATTTAGTTTCTTATTCATACCTGGATTTAGTTCCAAAACAATCAAATTGGTCATTCTAGAATTTGTCAACCTTCATTTTCGAATAAATCGTAACACTTTCCAGAACGCTTTCCACCACGCCTGTGTGTCAAATACTGTGTTTGATATGCCCCTACAATACATAAACACATTTATCACACGATGAAACACAGTTATGGATGTGGAAACGCGAGCCAATACAATTATTGGCTTGCTGTTTCAATGCAAGTAGGCAGTGGATGCGAGCTATAAATTAAAATATTGATGCATTTATTTTATTGTCATCTATTTAGCTCATTGTCATAATCAATTAATTATGTTATGTAATTACTTCATATTTATTAACATGAGTTGTGTAATAGATAATAATTTAGATAATTATGTAGAGTAATTTGAGGAGGAGGGGCCCGTGGCTAAATAATAACAGCCGCACAGGTCGATCGGTCAGGTTAAGCTACGCTTGCCGCGGTTGGTCTGTGGATGGGTGACCATCTTTACATACCGAAACCCCTCCGCGCCTCGGAAAGCACGTTAAGCCGTTGGTCCCGGCTGTCATTCGTGGATCTTTGACAGTCGTTATGGGTAGAAGCCCGAAAGTCTGACAACCAGTCTTACCAAGGGGTATCGTATTACCCAGTAACTGGGTTGTGGAGGTCAGATAGGCAGTCGCTCCATGTAAAATACTGGTATTCAGCTGCATCCGGTTAGACTGGAAGCCGACCCCAACATAGTTGGGAAAAGGCTAGCCAGATGATGATGTAGAGTAATTTTATTCTAGGTGCATCGGCTTCACTTCCTACTACTCGTAATATTATAAATGCGAAAGTATGTATGGATGGATGGATGGACGGATGTTTGTTACTCTTTCACGTAAAAAGTACTGAACAGATTGGGGTGTAATTTGGCACACAGATAGTTTATAACCAGGAATAACATATAGGATACTTTTTATCCTGATATTCCCATGGGATCAAAACTTATGCGGGTAAAACCGCGGGGCGCATCCAGTATAATTATATAGTGAATGTATACAAAACCTTGTAAAACATTTTAAAAGAGTAACGGTGGAGTTTCTTGCTCATTCTTCTCCATACGAAACTACTTTTTGGAAGAGGCGACTAGACAAACGTAAATTTTGACGTTCAAAAGTGCCTTCTATTTTATTATTTTTTTATTTGACTGGACTTTGGTATCTATGGCTATTACAATAGGGCACAGTTTTAGAGGGAATACGCTCGTTTTGTAAGGGGCTCGTGGTGAAATAAAACCAGCCGCACGGGTCGATTGAGGTGTGGTTGATTTATGACTGGGTGACTGTCCATTAAATATCGAGACCCCTCCTTGTCTCGAAAAGCCTGTTAAGCCATTGGTTCCGGCATTCCGGCATTCGTAAATCTTTGACAGTCGTTAAGGGTGGTTAAAAGCCCAAAAGTCTGACAACCAGTCTTACCAAGGGGTATCGTGTTACACAGTAACTGGTTTGTGGAGCTCAGATCAGCAGTCCCTCCATGTAAATTACTGGTATTCAGCTGTACCCGGTTAGACTGGAAGCCTCCCCCAATATACTTGGAATAACTCTAGGCAGATTGATTGACGCTCGTGAACCGCAGTGACAACAAGCGCAGTTACATTTCGACGTTTTCTCTTTGATTGTCTCTGTACTCTTATCTAATAGGTTCAATAGGCCAATTCTCGTAATTCAAAACGATCAAAATCTAGTCGCAGTCTCATCTCGGCGACAAACAAATTTCAAAAACTTGTCAAAATGTAGGGAAATTTGATGTATTTTTGACAGATTGAGACTGAGATCGGACTGTGAACGTTCTTAAAACTACGAGAATTGCCCCTTTGGTCCCAGCAACAAATTATTTATCTTTCTTCTGTTTAATAATCGCTACACTGAAATTATTAGAAACATTTGTATTATAAAATACAATCAAGTGAAGTCAAATTGTTGATGCAATTATTTACGAATAAAAGTACCAAAGGTAAGTAAACCTATAAAGACGTTTTCTATTCGCTAACAAACAAACTTTACCATATTATGAGCACTAGCATCCAAGTTTTACACTATGTCTGTTCTACATAGTACACAAGTCACGTTTCGTGTCTGTCTGTGTGACCGCTTCTAAACGTCACAATTGATTTTAATGCGGTTTTTACCATTATTTACAGCTTTTATTATGGACGGTTTACGTGTTATACTACATATTAATATTCACTTTAAATATAGCATAGGTATTGTTGTTTCGACATAACCCTTACGAAGCAGCACCCTAATTGCGTAACACACTATTATCTCAATTCTGAATCATTTTGAACTATATTGGTAATCCATTGCTTCATATGTTAGAAAAAAACGTTTCTGCAAAAAAAAAAAACAATCGACTTCCAAAAACGACACTACAAAGTGAAAAATAACTTTAATTTCAGAAGTCGGTGTCGTTGGGTTCGCATTTTCGTTGTTTGCCACTGACTTCCGAAATTAAAGTTATTTTTCACAGTATGAATATTTAAAAGATATTATACCATTATGGACTATCTAGAAAACAAATCAATATAATCTGTAAGTTAGACTCAAACTCAAACTCAAACTCAAAATATTTATTTCAATTAAACCATTACAGGCACTTTTGAATTGTCAAGGGGTCGGTCAGTCAGAAAAATGAAGCTAGTTGCCCATTCCAAAGCGTAGGTACCTATGGAGAAGAACGGGCAAGAAACTCCATGGACACTCTTTTAAATCAATATAATATGGTTACAAAGTATTGGTTACATCATTCATGTTAGAAATTATGCATGTGAGAACGATGCAGAACGTTAAAAGCGTCCGTAATGAAAAGTTTAGGAAAATAAAAATAAGAACAATTCAAATATTAAATTAAATTAAAATAAGCCATGGCAGCAAAAAGATGACCAGTCCCTACTGACGGCGCCCGTTCACGAACATGACGCATGGATTAGCACCATTCAGCTCAACCATTTTGAAGGGAGCCAAATGATCCAACACATGCGCCACCGTCAGCGAGACATTTGAGTGAGCATGACATACTCTCTGCTGCCAGGGCACATTCAAGTCAATGAAAGACGTACCCAGTAAATGGTAGCTTTATAGTATGTACATAGTACTCACACATGTGCTATACAATTATACAATACTAGGAGATTGAGTTTATATAATGCAAAAAAAAGTATTTTAAAATCTTCAGCAGCTCCAACAGTATTTTCAAATGCTAATCAATTTATTGATGCGTCCTTATGGAGCAGGACCAGCGTTTAGCCAAGCATTTTTATCAGCGATGTAATCCCCCAATTTATAATATGCCTGGCTGCATAGTGTGCGTTTTATACAAGATTTAAATTTCGTTTCATTCTGTTCTATTATGTGGGGAGGTATTTTATTGTAACATTTTAAACAGTACCCCATGAAAGATGAATCTACTTTAGCCAGCCTGAAACCTGGTTGAACTAATTGCTCCCTATTTCTAGTGATATAATTGTGTCTTTCACCTCTTTTACCAAAAAGATGTAGATTTTTCCTTACGTACATAATGTTTTCATAGATATATTGACAAGGTACCGTCATGATGTTAATATCTTTAAACAATTCCCTCAGAGAATCACGCCTGCGGAGGCTATATATGGCTCTGATGGCTCTTTTCTGCAGAATAAAAATAGACTCGATGTCTGCAGCCCGTCCCCATAGCAAAATACCGTACGACATAATACTATGAAAGTAACTAAAATAGACTAGTCTCGCGGTATCAACATCAGTAAATTGACGGATTTTTCTCACAGCATACGCTGCTGAACTTAGTCGTCCTGCAAGGGATGTTAAATGAGGACCCCATTGAAGCCTTGAGTCAAGCGTGATCCCCAGGAAAACAGTTTTATCGACGAATTCTAGTTTCTCTTGATTCAATTCTATCGCACAATGACTACTTTTGACATTTGGTAAAGAAAATCTTATGCACTTCGTTTTTTTCCCATTTAATACTAAATTATTAGCAGTGAACCAGTTTTGGATCTGCAGTAGGGCGTTATTTACGTCGTCAAGATTTGATGCACGTCTATTAATTTTAAAAATCAAGGAAGTATCGTCAGCAAATAACACCATCTGTGGTTGGGTTTTTAACAAATGGGGTAGATCATTAATATATACTAAAAAGAGGAAAGGACCTAATATCGAGCCTTGTGGTACACCCATTTTTACTTTTAAACCGAGTGAATTGACACCATTTATTTGAACTTGCTGTTGTCTATCATTTAAATAAGATTTTACTAAACTGAGCGCAAGTTTTCCAAGTCCGTAATGCTCAAGTTTTAAAAGTAAGGTTTCGTGGTCGACGCAATCAAAAGCCTTGGAGAGGTCACAAAAAATTCCTATGGCGTCTTGGGACTCTTCCCACGCCGTAAAAATGTGTTTTAATAAAGTGACACCGGCATCAGTCGTACAACGTCCCTTGGTGAAACCATACTGTTGGTCGTGCAATATTTTATTGGTGTTAAAATGATTGAGCATTTGGTTCAGCATAACCTTTTCAAACACCTTGCTGAAAACCGGTAACACGGATACGGGTCTATAATTATTGGTAACTTTACTGTCCCCCGATTTGAAAAGTGGTATCACCTTGCTGTATTTCATGAGATCCGGGAAGACTCCTTGATCCACACACAAATTAAATATTAAGGCTAAGTACGGCGCTATAGTCTCAATAATGGAGGTACAAACTTTAATAGACATTCCCCATAGATCTTCGGTTAGTTTGATCTTGATTTGCTTGAAAGCTTTTATTACTATTGTGGGGTTTATATGCTTGAATTCAAATTCAATCTGGCAGGATGAGACGTTTGCTCTTAATAAATCAATAGAACGTAAGGGCGAGGAATTTAAGATTTCAGTGGTTGTATGTGGGATACTGGTAAAGAAATTTACAAATTCATGAGCAACTTCTTTGTTAGTGCTTATGAGACCACGCGAAGTCTCTATTGTGAAATCATTATTATGTCTTTTATTCCGGTTAGTTTCATCATTGATAATTTTCCAAACCGTCTTTATTTTATTATCGGCCGATTTGATCTTGTTGCTAATATACAAGGCTTTAGCTACTTTGCAGATATTTTTAAAAGTTTTAGAGTAGGTAGCAACGTATTTATTAAAAGTTTCAGAGTTAATGTAAGGCTTAAGGCCATACAGCTCAAACAATTTTTCCCTACTTTTCCTTATACCCTTAGTTGCCCAGTCACTAAACAAAAACCTTGGGCAAATAGTTTTAGTTTTCTTTTTTAACGTATTATTGAACTCGGTGCGTACTACCGAAAAGAACCTCTCATATAATTCATTTACATTGTTTTTAATATGGCCTGGTACACTTAACTTACTAATTAAGTTATTATTAAATCTATTTAGATTGCTTGGTGTTATTTGTCTACTTTGTATCAGAATTTTTTGTACTGGTGTATTGGATTTGAACACAACAGTTTGACCGCTGTGATCAGAAGGGAGATAGTTTACTATGGCTTTATCTAAGTATTCACAGCAACAAAAAACATTATCAATACATGTAGCAGAATTTATGGTTATGCGGGTTGGTTCTGAAAACACATTTAACAAATTGAATGATTTAAAGAGACTTAACAATCGACTGCTATTTGAACTATTCTCTAAGATATTAATATTGAAGTCACCACAGATAATTAGCGATTTTTTACCAGTTCCAAGTTTTGCTAGAACATCTTCCATTACCGACTCAAATATGGAGTAGTTTTGATAATTAGGGGGTCTGTAAACGCACACTATAATATGCTTATCTAGCTCAACACAGGACAGTTCAATGTTATGTTCAACTGAAAGATCAACTATATCTGTACGAGTCTTAGCTTTAATAGAATTTTTAACTAAGATTAGTGAACCCCCACGCAGCATAGATTTTCGGTTAAAACAACTGCCCACACTATAATTTTCATAATTAATTAGCATTTCATAATCTTTCAACCAATGTTCAGTTAAACAAATAATTTCAAACATGGTTTTTTCTAAAAACAGCTCAATTTCTAATTGTTTGGAAGAAAAACCTTGAATATTTTGATGAAATAATTTCAAGGAATTCTGCTCAGACCCTTTTTTACACTTTACTATTTGAGAGCAAGAAGACACCTTGTTGTTGGTAGGTATAACAATATTGTTACTAGTATCTTCTGTTGTCTTACTAACTAGTTTAAATCAACATCCAGAGTGAGCCCCAAGACTCCCAAGCCATCACCAGGCAATGATATCCCGCTACTTGTGGACCCCACATTAGGACAAGAACTTGCCAAAGTGACACATGGATCCTCCTTCGTACAATCATTGTAAATAGTTATAGCATTAGTGCTATAGTTATTTCGAGTGACCACCTGTACATTAGAATTATTACTAATAATTGCAGTGTTAATTATAGTACAAGACTTCGACATACTACTTATGTCTGAGTTTATATAAGCTAATAGCCTCGCTATTTTATGTCTAAACCTAATGGGCAGATACACTGTATTCCTTGTCGATTTCAACTTAGATTAGGTGACATCGCTGAATGTGAATACATTTACACGCCATATTACATATGGCAGGATATGCTGAAACAAATTGACTGTAACACCTTATATACCATATTCTAGCAAATAAATATTTTGATATGATTTGATTTGATTCACTTTGTAGTCTCGTTTTTGGAAGTCGGTTGTTTTTTTTTTTTTGCAAAAAAGTTTTCATTTTTCACTTTTAAGTTGTAATTTTTACCAGTAATTTTGGTTTAAAAACCAAACTACTGAACCGTTGTTGATGAAATTTCTATGGGACCACTTCAGAAGTATCTCCTTTCGAACAAAAAAGAATTTTGAAAATCGGTCCACAAATGGCGGAGTAATCGCGTAACAAACACACAAAAAAAAAACATACCGTCTAATTGAGAACCTCCTCCTTTTTTGAAGTGGGTTAAAAATATGTCTGCTCAACACGTAAATAACGCAATGAATGTTGTTGAACTGTCAAAATGAAACTACTATTTATAGTGTGTTACGCAATCATCCCGCTGGAGTGGATTGCAAGTTTCCATATAATTTTCTAATATTATTTCAAAAGCATTACGGTTGTGTAGGGAGATTACTTCCTAATATCGTTGTAAGAGGATCAGGGGATTACAACCTGAATACGCTAACGAAGTTCTAATGCTAACAAACCTGTATTATTACAACTAGGTACTTATCAAAGTTACTAAGCCACTTTCCGAAGGTTGCTAGTGCAAGTTTTTGACCTTTCATTAGATACTAAAGGTCAAAGAAACAACGGGATTTATTTGAAATACCTTTTTAGAGTTCCGTAGCCAAATGGCAAAAAATGGAACCCTTATGGATTCATCATGTCTGTCTGTCTGTCTGTCCGTCCGTCCGTATGTCACAGCCACTTTTTTCCGAAACTATAAGAACTAATTGGTTTTAAACCGTTTTAATTAAAGTAATAAATAAATTCTGTGAACCGCATTAAGATTTTAATAGAAGAAAAGCAATAAATTTTGGGGGTTCCCTATACTTAGAACTGAAACTCAAAAATTGTTTTTCATCAAACCGATACGTGTGGATAGGTCTATGAATAGGTCTTCAAAAATTATATTGAAGTTTCTAATATCATTTTTTTCTAAACTGAATAGTTTGTGCGAGAGACACTTCCAAAGTGGTTCCAAACTTCTAAAATAAGAGAATGATAAAACTAAAAAAAATATATATAATGTACATTACCATGTAAACTTCTACCGCAAAATTGGTTTGAACGAGATGTAGTAAGTAGTTTTTTTTTTATACGTCATAAATCGTAAATCGCAATTTATCTTCCATTCAATCAACTAGACGGAACCCTTCATGGGCGAGTTCGACTCGCACTTGGCCGCCTTTTTTACAAGCCACGTTATAAATCGTTTTCTTACTACAGAGAACAAGGAACAGGATGTGAACTTTACTCATCTTCCAAAGAAAAGGGAGGATCCTCCGACCAGACGGGTGGTGTGTCTTGTGGGCAACTGCCCGACGATTGTTTTTTTTTGGAACGGCTTCTCGCAGTTCAACCTAGGAGGTTGTCTTCTGCTCAACTGGCTTGCCTCAATAAGTTAAGGCGTCCGGCCGAAGCTCAAAAAAACTTTAAAACTTTTTTTTATTTTTATGTAGGTATCCCGCTACTTAGTAATCTGTTTGTTCCAAACAATAATCTAATATGCTGTCAGATTTTTGTCAGCCAATGTGTCTTCAGCAGAGATGGGCACCCAGTGGTGCAATCCTCATCTTTTGTACTTTAAAACTAAACAACTACAAGCTATGGGCATTCCCTGTGGGGTGCGGACTTCGGCTTAGGGCGTCGCTGGGTGAGGGCAGCAAGGAACAGACTGGATTGAATTATGCCCGACGATTGATGTCAGGACATTGTATATATGCTATTTGCGTGGTAAACTCTGCTTACGCGATGCAGAATTTTGCGTGACCTCAGTACGATGCGTAGTTCACATGTGGCCACATTATCAAAAATATTTTTTAAAACCATCAAACCAGGCTTCGTTATACATACGTAAGACAGTTTGTCATTACTTTTTTGTTTGTTATTAGTTTGTTTATTGTTAGTTAGTTAGTTCTTAGTGTAATATTATAATGTTGTATGTATTTATAGTATATTTTTAAGTTATATTTATATTGTATTGTATGTGTTTGTATGGGCCTTGTTGCCTAAAATAAATTAAATTAAATTACTCAAAAACACGGTAATGGTTTGAACACATCACAACTACTTAGGTACCTACATATAACAAAACTAATCTGTTTATTGGATAACTAGCTGCGTCCCGCAGTTTCAACCGCATAAATTCTTCCATAAATGCTCCCATGGAATATCGGGATAAAAAGGAACCTATGTTCTAATCAAGATCATGGTCTACCAGTGTACCAAATTTCATCCGAATCCGTCCAGCCGCTTTAGCTTGAAAGCGTAAAAAACAAACTTATAAAAAATCAAATAATTTCTGTTTATAATATTAGTTCAGATATGGTGTACTCTGAATATTCATAAACCAATTAATACTACCTACCGAATTTGCAAAACCAAATGAACAACCAAAACAAATGAAGTTGATCACTATATGTTTCACTCCAAGAATATTCTTGATCGAAGCTCCTAAAAGAGAAAATGAATTCAAAGCGTTTAAAAAGAAATAAGATAAAAATCTCAGTGTCTTTAATTCGCTTTATAAATAATGCATTAAATCCTTCGAAGAGCGGTTAACCGATTGATTTACTGATCTCGAGCCATCTCGAAGTCTCCATTCGATTCCAGCAATTTTCTTCTCATTGAAGTTAAGCGCATTGCGATGGACGAGTCACTTGCATTCTGAAAATAAAACCAGTTTAGGAATTAGAAGTGAAAGTTACGTCGGAATTTGTTTTCTTGTTGAATTTTTCCGGCTTAGTAGCAAAACGGACGAAGTTTTTCAAACAGGATTGATCATCTTTATCCTTTACCTATTTATTATCAACATTAAACAATTACAGCTTCACAGTAAAACAGCCAAACAGGCGAACAGTAAAGTTTTTGATTCCCACAATAATGAATAAAATACCAAAAACTATAAAAAAATTGTTTTTTTTTTTATAGATTTTGGAATTTATATTAATTATATAATCTTGAAAAACTATAAACAAAAAATATTTTTACAACTACATAAAAAACTTAGTTTAATAAAATATTTGTCAAAAAAAAACCACTAATAAAAATAAATAAAAGTGAAACAACCTGTATAGGAATTTTTACATTGACTAGAACCGGCATTCTAATGAGCGGCCCAGTAGCTGAGATTCGAATCATTACATGTGACTCACGTACTTACGGATAAATGTGAGCAAAATACTCGTCATATTGTAGCTAAGTAATAACAGCCGCACGGGTCGATTGATCAGGTTAAGCCACGCTTGCTGCGATTGGTGCGTGGATGGGTGACCATCTTCACAAACCAAGACCCCTCCGTG
Source organism: Apamea anceps (assembly GCA_951799955.1). Lineage (NCBI taxonomy): Eukaryota > Metazoa > Arthropoda > Insecta > Lepidoptera > Noctuidae > Apamea > Apamea anceps. The sequence continues at coordinate 16,846,023 of OX637506.1, forward strand.
CTTCGGAAAGCAAGTTAGCCCCGGCTGTCATTCGTGGATCTTTGGCAGTCGTTACGGGTCGTCAATAGCCCGAAAGTCTGACAATCAGTCTTTCCAAGGATTATCGTATTACCCACCAACTGGGTTGTGGAGGTCAGAAAGGCAGTCGCTCCATGTAAAATACTGGTATTCAGCTGCATCGGTTAGACTGGAAGCTGACCCCAACATAGTTGGGAAAAGGCTGGAGATGATGACCAATATTACTTGCTTATATTTATTTAGTAGTGATCATAGACTACCTATACATATACTGTGATCAAGCAGTGTTGTTATAGCGAATTTAAGTACCATACAAACCATTGATAGTTTAATGGTACAAAACAACCATTACCCTATACAGAGTGGCGATTAGGTTATTGCATTATTTGAAAACCACGTATTCTACATAAAGTATTTTAAACATACACAATTAAAATAATTAATAACAACTATAATTCTAGCCGCCTTTTCGTTTGAGTATTCAACAACATTAAACTTAATTTGTGATTATTCGGTAACAATACCATAAAGTTTGTGTTAAATTGTTGATACCATCGCCTCGCACATGTCTAATGCCTATATGCCTATATCAAGGGTGGTTTATGTCGTGGCAATTTTTAAGCTTTCTTTTTGTTTTATAAATTCAGTTTTCTATTTTTGTAAAATTGTTTATTTTATTATTTTAACAGACTGATAACAACTTGTAATAATCGCTATACTATTTAATGTGATAACCTTATCGCCACTCTGTATGAAGACAGTATTTATAAAATAAATAAGTAAACAGCTACAACGCACGGAGTAAGGGGAAATTGCTATTATTTCATTCAGCAATATATTAATAACTTAACCTTTGCCAACTACCATGGATTATGTGAGATGATAGGCTACGTTATTTTTACTTTTACCAATAATGTGAAAAGATATAAGGTAGATGTTCCGGGAACAAAAGATAAATCTTTTAATAACATATTTCTTATTCACCTATATATATAAATTACATTCTTTTCTTTCGTCTCAATGCAAAAAAAAAGTTTCATGGTAAAAATTTCTTCCACTACAAAAACAATAACATGGCACGAAATTAAAAATTACGTTCACTTGAATCCATAAAGTGTCACAAAAATGTGCGGAACATTCTTTACAAATTTAAGCGTCTCGCATTTGGGAAAGATAACTTAAGTCTTAAAAGTGTATTATTTCTTGGCGTTCAAGCATCTACGTTCAGTCTTCGGGCCATTAGGTGAGTAACTCCTGATAAACGATTTTGCATTAAATGTTCAGTAGTGGAAGTAGTGACGCAGGGAGCTCGTAAAATCAGATCAACCAATCATCGGCTTTTATTGAATTGATTCCCTTTTAATGTTGTTCCCTGTTTTCTTGTGTAATAGGTTTTTAATGTAGATTTCTTGTCATTTGTTTTCAGATGAATTAAGGAAGTTGGGGGACAAAGTTTCAGGGATGTTATTCGGTGTATATCAAGCTGTGAGGACGGATTTACATAGTTAAGATCGCACGGACGATATTATTCCAAAACGGAACGAAGTTGTAAAATGGACGAAAAGGAGAGAAGGCCATACATAGTTGTACATTTTTACAGTTTTCACATTATTTTATTAATTAATTAAAATCTAGCCTATAAGACATAAGTAATTTTAATCTAACTTAATTTGTTACGTGATAATTATTTTAAAACTTAGAATAGTGTTGATTGTATTTACTTTACACAAGTCCGTTCCACTTTCTTAGAGTCTGATATGATGCTAATTATAAGCACTTTGTTCATGTGTGTCATGGGCACTCTTATTTCTACACTTTTTACATTACCCTAACTCAAAAGGTTTTGTCCGTGCAGTTTTCACAATGAAAATCTTTCCTATGTACGAATGCGTGAACAATAAAATTATCGTTAAGCATTTGCGTTTTTAAAGGTACTTCAAGCACTGACGTACTGAAATACTACATTTTTTTTCTAGGTCTGTGGGTATACAGGTTGTTAAAGAAATTGCATGCCATAGCTTCAGGGTGAGTTCAGTATCGATGAAGGAACCCGTAGAAAATAATAAAAAAATACCTTTAAGAAAAGTAAAAAAAAAAACCAAAATTATCATAAGATGAACCTAGTGTAGTAGCTACTAATGAAATAGCAAATAGTAATTAATTGGCTTAATAGTTAAATAGCAAATAAAAAAGTAATTTATTTTTATTTTTTACGGTTTCCTTTATCGATACTGAACCTACCCCTAAGCTATAGCACGCAGTTTCTTTAACAGCCTGTATACGCGCGACATAATGGGAGGACCTACGGTCATGGGATCGAACGCACTTGGAGATGGGGTACGCTAGGCATGGCGGGCTGATACCAGTCGGGGGTGCGGCGAATGTACTAAGTAGTATCTCCCGGGCCCCTGATTCATGGTACTGGAGTGAACCGTGGGGTATTAGTCGGTAAGAGTCCGACATAAACCTTCGTGCTTCCCAGACGGAGGGTATTCATGAGGATTTCTACAAGAGAAAAAAAAAAGGTCTGTAGGTAATTGAAAGCTAGTCAAATATATATGGTGAATAGATTTAACATTCTTTTATGCACTTTGATAATCAGATCAGCACTCTACCTTCACCGCGGTCTACATCGACAAGAAGGGCGCCAGGCGGGCTTCAGGCGTCCAGTGGGTGACAATCTTTGCCCATTAAATACTGAAACGACCTACGTCAAATCTTGTTTTACACCTGTCACTTAAAGACGTCTATAGATCAAACTCCGATCGTAACTTTAAAAGCCAGTCTACGAATTCAATAATTTGAACTATCGATAAAGTTTGACGTTACAGCTGTTAAAGAAAGTTAAATTGGAACGAAAGCAATCTTAAAGGGTGAAGTGGGTCAAATAGGTCGAAAGTGACCCAAGAGAATATATCGCCTTTATCAACCAATATTGGTTAGTGGAATTAATTATTGAAATATGCAAGAGTTCTGAAACTAACTTAATATAAGTCGTTTAGAACGTTATGGTGGATCACCACCAAGCCCCAAAGCTATTCAATAACTGATATTGATTATCTCCTAATGAAGATAATCAATATCAGTTATTGAATAGCTTTGACATTGAAATTCAATATCACAAAGGTATTAATAGGTGCAGTGATGACAATGGCGTCCAAGGACTTGAAGACGAGGTGTCGGTCGTCCACCAGCGAGATGGGCAGACGATATTGTTGCTATTGCAGGCAAAACCTGGATGAGGCTGGCACAGAATGTGGGATTGGCACAAGAAAAGAGAGCCCCAGCAGTGGATGAAGTCGGGCTGTCGATGATGATGCTGATTAGGTAAGTGAAGTTAAGCTTATATTTGAATATGAATTAATAGTATATTTCGGTAAAGTCAACCTGCAGTTGCCCTTACGGCTACCACACCAACGATTGCTGAGGATGAGATCCTGGGATCAATTCCTGTGTCCGGCAAAGTGTGGTTCAGTTCTTCGATTAAGTTACTAACTCGTAACTTCGTTTAGGAGACTTAACCCCGTTAATAATGGCAGTAGCATCGCCCATGCGACTACGCCCAGCCACTCCTTGTGTAGCCTGTTTAGGAGGAGTATGTGTAAATAAAAGAATATTATTACAGATAAGGTTATTATATTTTCGCCGCTTGAGGTTTTTCGCAATCGCAGCAGCAGCGCCAGCACAGCACGCCAAGCCAGGAAGATGGGATGGCGCAAGAGTATCGACACGCGTTTCGTCCCACACTAAGGGCCATACTTAATTTACTACTCATTTCCTCCACTAAACAAAGGAAGAACATATAATTTAAAATCAATACACATGTCCACAGTCAAGTACTAAATAATTGATTGTACACTGTCATGTCATCAGCTTGTCCCATTGTTGAAAGATTAATTGATTACCAGTCGAAATACTGCGTTATGCAATCACCGAGCTCCAACAATCGAAATAAATACTTTCCTCCAACAATTTATTTCGTAAAAGTAACTGAATTAATGGATGGAAAAAATCGCACCGAATTGTATTGTATTCCTGGGATTTTGTGGTGAGGATTCAAATGTAAAATCAATTGTTTGCAAGTGTACAAATAAATTGTTTAACAGTCATCCAGTTGAAGTCGATATTGAGACATTTCAACGCAATAAAAGAAACAAAAAGCAACTGCGCAAAGTGCACGAAATCGCAAAAAATATTTTTAACCGACTTCTAAAAAGGAGGAGGTTCTCAATTCGGATGTTTGAATTTTTTTTTTTAATGTTTGTTCGCGCATATCTCTGTCGCTTGCCAACCGATTTGTCTCTTTTTGTTGGAAAGGGTATACCTACTTTCCAAATGGTCCTATAGAAATTTCATCAAAAACGGTTCAGTAGTTTGGTTTTTAAACCAAAATTACTGGTAAAAATTACAACTTAAAAGTGAAAAATAAAAACTTTTTTGCAAAAAAAAAAAAACAACCGACTTCCAAAAACGACACTACAAAGTGAAAAATAACTTTAATTTCGGAAGTCGGTGGCAAACAACGAAAATGCGAACCCAACGACACTGACTTCCGAAATTAAAGTTATTTTTCACTTTGTAGTGTCGTTTTTGGAAGTCGGTTGTTTTTTTTTTTTGCAAAAAAGTTTTTTTTCTTTTAAAATTTTACTATTTTAAACGAAATACTAGGTTCAAAAAAACCAATTCAAATTACATTTACATAGATTGAAATATCGTCAAGCTTGTTTTATAAAAGTCGAAAGTTCGAAACACAGAGACACTTTAGAGAATTCTGCAAAAACTAACCTCGCAGACGAATTCAGTCCCAAAGGACCAGTTCCCATTTTCGACAAATTGTTCTATACATCATAGACGTCACTTATTATTCCAAGAAGGTGAGGTTCAAAAAATCTGTCATTGCTGGAGCTGGCACGTAGTGGTCCTCAGATGTCGTTTATCAAGCTTACCTATCAGCATTGGTCTTACAGTATCAAGTCATCTTTCTAGCCTATGACACGTTTGGCTTCCATGGTCCTTTTATATCGTTAGCGAGTTGAGGCGATGAAAAATTGCATTCGAATTTATCTTGTTGGTGACATTCTTTGGGAGGAACAGACTAGGTTTCACTTAGGTCTTGTCCTTATGTAACGGTTGATTGATAACGTTATTCTCTACATACAAGAAAGAAGATAACGTAGTTATCTAAAATTTATCTTCTTGAGATTCTTCGCGTCTCATAAAAGATAAGTCAAATTTCGAAGATTGAAGAAGAAAGTCGAAGAGTCAATGATTCTATTTCTGTAACAAAGTATGTTATTACCTTAATTAAAGTTAAATTGTTGATAAGGTACGATGGGGTTGGCATATCCGCGTGGATAAAACACCCTTTACATAAAAAAGTCAAAGTCAAATCATTTGGACACAGTCAATTTGCACGCGGTGTCAAGGGTCTGATGATGGAGCGGAGGTGAATAGTGGAATTCTTCAGTGGCTAGCAGTTAACCCCTCGAGATTAGCTCATATGATTTTGTAAGCTCTTGTTTACAATATACCACCCAGGTACAAACATTAAATTTCCAATTATTAAAATTGCCATCTATTTCTATAAAATATTCTCCGTAAGTATATTCAGCCTCACCTGACTAACCTATTCTCACCCGTTGCAATCGGCTACCAGTGTGGCCAAATCTTGAACAGTATTTAACACGCATTGGCTACTATTCTACCAGGGTACTTAAAAAAAAAATCGCACACGACAAAAGGCAGACTTAATGCCTTAGGCATTCTCTACCAGTCAATCAAGGGTGGTGGTGAGGAGATTAGATGGCAAGTGCTTTGGTTGAGAGGCAGAATCACAAAAAAAAAACAATTAAAAATAAATAGAAAAAAGAAAAAAAAAAGAAAGAAAACAAGTATAGTCACAGTATAACTTATCTGCGAGTTTCCTGATCAATAACTTACATAACATGTCGTCACATTTTTCATTAAAAACGGGCAATTCTAACTTCTCATAGTAACTCATCGAATTACTCCACTTTCTTACAAAAAGCTACTCAATTTACGGCCAAAGTTAGTACAAAGTTATTTAATCTCTCAACACGTAAGCAACGTAATTCTAAACTTCCAGAACGGTTTAATGAATAAGAAATATTAAAGTGTTTCTATCACGAAAATCTAAATAAGCGAACTAAGCGCAAACACTGGCAACACCAAAGCAAACATGGGGAGATTAATTGCGAATTCTCTGTGTATTCATAGCTGTGAGAAATAAGCAGGACATTGTATAGTACAAGTGAGAAAGGATCTTGGATTATGGTAAATAAAGGATAGGTAATATTAGTCTATTCAAAATTTTAGAAATGATAATATGTAATTTAACTGTAGGTTATCAACCTCAGTAAGATGTACACGTGAACAAGGAACCTTTTTAGTCTACACCTATTGTTCCATAACATTGTATGCATCGTACTGGTACAAAATATAGTATAGAATAGAATACTCTTTATCTATATCTATATACTTATAATAAATCTGTAGAAGTGAAAATTCTGTACATTGAAAATATCAAAAAAATAAATGGTCTAGTAACACCCCCGTGTTACTAGACCGACACCGAACCCAAAAATGTGATTAAAAAAATTTTTGTCTGTCTGTCTGTCGGTCTGTCTGTCTGTCTGTCTGTCTGTTTGTTCAGGCATCACGCAAAAACTACCGGTTCGATTACGTTGAAACTTGGTATAATTATTCTTTAATATCCTGGGCACCACACTGGGTACTTTTTATCCCGGAAAAGTATATACAATAAAAAACAAACTTAATTTTGCGGTTCGATCCCTAGACCCGATTACTGCACCAACCGCAAATAATAAGTTTGTCGCAGGTTAAGTCACCCGCAATGGAGTTCATTTTTATTCCTTTTAGTTTTTAGAGTTATTTAAGTTTATTTTTATATAAGTTGTAGGTATAGATTTTAATTTTAAAGTATAGGTAGTATATTTGATAGTGTACGTAGTAACCGTAGGTTATTTTATAATACTGTTAGGTAGGATTAGTCATTCGTATAGATATTAGTTTTTAGGGATTTTGCTTATTTATTGAGTTTAGATTAGTTATCATCAGAAATAGGTTTATTTAGGTAGGTAGGTATTTAATTTTCTGTTATTGAGTTTTTTTTTTTTAATTAGGTAGGTACTTAGGTAAAGATATCATATAGGTACCTTCTTAATCACCACTAATGAGACACAATTAGTTTTCTATTGTAATTAGCCACAAAGGGCCCGCGAGATAGATGGCATTCTGGGGAAGCACATAGGTACATTTTATCCTGTTAGCACGTTCCCGTGGGATTTTTGACATCCACGCGGGCGAAGCCGCGGGCAGAAGCTATTATGAAATAAATTACTGACATAAGTATAGAAATTTTACATAGGGTGACGCAATGTATACAAACTATTTTACCAAAACAAAGTAAACATTTTAACCCAAAACATGTATACGAAGTAATAATAATATGTTTTTGCTTTTGACTACGTTGTATGTGTATATTTTATGTCTTTTTTTATTTATAATGTGCGTTTTGTTTGTGCAGAATAAACAATTTTTCTTTCTTCTTTTTTTTTTGGTAAAATAATTGCATACTATGTTTTGTACCTCGTGGATACAATGCTATGCTAACACAAATCGTATATAATAAAACGGTTCAAAATGTCATACAGATATACCAACCCAGACATATCATATCCTACCTTTCCTATTCTAAGCGCAAGGACAGAGAAAAGCAAATGGAAGTAGACACAGTCTAATGTTTACTTTGAGAACAGAGTTCAAGATACATAACACTCATACGCGTAGGTGTTCATTACAGCTAAAATATTTCATGAGACGAACCTTTAATATGTATGAAGAATTTTGAATGGTGGAAGCGTTCAAATCATATTTTCTTATTTAGGCTATACGAACGTGAGAGTTTTTATTCTCCATGATATTATCGACACTCGAGATATCGATTGTCTTTTATGGTTTCTGGTCCTTGTTTTCTCAAGTTCTATGTCGAGACAGATAGGGTTTTTTATGTTGATTTTGATGTGAAAATAAACTGTCAAAAGCTGTGATAAAAAGATCATTAATAGGTAATTTTAGAAAGGGTTCCATTGTATTTTGTTATAATAATAATAATAAATCATTTAATTCAGACAACAGTGATCCATATTTTGTTAGTATTACACACAACTTATATTCTAGTGTTAGTAACATTGATATAGAAAATAATATTATTAAAAACAAAATACGATCAGGCAGAAAGACATGTTCCCTACCTAATCAACCTCCGCACAAAATGTCTGATATTTGGAGTATAGCTCTCCGCCACAGCTCTCAGGATATAGTTGCGACTACTCCGCACTCTGCACAGCAGTGAAGCTGTTTTTTTGCGTATTATGGCATGAAAGCCATCTGTGTGGGTCTCAGCAAACATTTCTGACGCGCTACAGAAACGGGGCAGTCGCAACAACATCCTGAAAGCATTATTATATTGAACGCGAAGGACATCCAGCGATCTCTTAGTGTAGTTGACCCATAGACTGCTCGTGTAAAAGCTCTGACAGTAGGCCTTAAAAAGAGTAATTTTTACTAGGTCAGAGCACCGAGCAAATCTACGGGCCAGCATGTTACCTCTGACCGCCAGTGCGCTACGCTCCCTCTCAATATCTATATCATCCTTAAGGTCGTCGGTAATGAAATGTTCAAGGTATTTGAAATTAGAGACTCTGTTTAAATGGAGCCCGTTCAGTTTTATAATTTCTGCTACAGAGTCTGGACATCTACCAGCGGGCTTAAAGAGCATATATTCACTCTTAGTGACATTATAAATAAGTCCATGTGAGGCAGCATAAGTCTCACAAACTTTGAGCAATTCCCTGATTGCCCCAGCAGTCGGGCCCAGCAGCACCATGTCGTCTGCGTAGCTGATGTTATTGACGCTCACTCCATTTATTCGACATCCAACAGTCATGCTGCTGAGCTTGGTGATTATTTATAACTTTACGATACTATCGTAGACGTCCACGAGGAGGAAAATGTTTGGAAATACTTGCCCGTTATAACGTTATCGTGAACGGAAATTTAAAAGCTTCTTCATCATCATCAGTTCAGCCGAAAGACATCCACTGCTAGACAAAGGCCTCCCCCAAACCCCTCCACTTCGACCGGTTCTGTGCTTCTTACATCCAACGGGTTCCTGCGGCCTTCAAAAGGTTGTCAGTCCACCTTGTGGGAGGCCTTCCAACGCTACGTCTTCCGGTACGCGGTCGCCACTCCAGAACCTTTCGGCCCCATCGGCCATCTGTTCTGCGAGGAATGTACCCTGGTTACTGTCACATAAGTTTGGCAATTCTTCATATATTTCCATATATTTTACTTCCCTGTGTTATCGTGATGCCGTGGACGTCCACGATAATATCGTCACGGTAGAATTTATAAAAGTGTACATTGGGGAGCGTTTTGCATTTTGAAGTAGAGTGATTGTATCTAGTTAACTATTAAATTTTATACTCTACATAATATTATTATGTCATAATCAAGTCGGACCCGGTACGCTAGCGCCATCTGGTGGCACTCGACAGAGTCTAGCCTGAGTTCGTGGGAGTCGAGGAGAGCAGCAGCGAGGTGGAGCGGCTCTTGATCATCGGATCAAACGGACAACATGTGCTCAGAAACTGTCTCGCGTTCATATTTTATCTAAAAAGAAACAGCTTCATTGCAGAAGACAGAAATAAGATCAAGATCGCTGCTAGTGAGATTTACAAAAAACCGGAAACGGATAGTAGCGAGACCTTCGACGCGGCGACGATAACTGCTACATCTAACACAACTTGATACAGCGGAGCAATGACATACAAAAGAACCGAGAAAGCAGTAGACCCAACCTGGTGGCGACGTCGTTAAAAGATTCGATCCATCGATAATAATCACCCATCTCTCCACTAGTTCATCCTAGAGGATGAATATCCGGTACGGCTCTCACACCCTTCCCTATCCTGCGGGCACGTCATCCCTACAGTCGTCTGGACGTCTTCCATTACAGCGCTCCCCGGTCTACTCCTTGATATGCAAAGGGCGCTGTAGCACCATAAACACCTACAGAGGGGATACAGGGGCTAGTAGATCTTGGGGTTCATTCGATTAATCGAGTCTGGTTTAACCACGCTGGGGTCGGTGCATTTCATTCATTCAAAAAAGAATCATCTTCATTATCAATGGACTAAAAAGTGTAAAGGTTTTAAAAACAAAACACTGGAAACTAATTACTTGACTAAATGTTTCAAACTTCTATCTTCTTCATCATCATTTATTATGTATGAATGAACAAAGTCCCGAGTTGGTACACCGTGGGCAAAGTGTCAAAGTAACTTCTAATTATTTTAGTCTGAACTGCTTCACGCAGCACTTCCTAGAAGTCATCACAACAAAAACGTTAACAAAATAATGCTGGTATAAATTTACTCAAAAAAGCTAAAAGTATTAATGAGACAAGCCTTGGTGTTACTTACAGAAAAAACCAAAAAAAAAATATTGTGTTTCCAAACTGACAATGACAGTTTAACCAAAAATTATACTAAAACTGCGCTCTTTTTAGGGTTCGGTAGTTCACGTCTCGAAACCTCTTATACTCGTAGTTTCGTCATGTCCGTCCGTCCGTCCGTCCTCGGGTTACCTTCTAAGCAGTTAGTGCTAGAAAGATGAAACTTTGCATGAACATGTGAACTTACCACGTCGACAAAGTGCTAAAATAAAATCAAGAAAAAAATTTTTTTCTGGGTTACCCTCACTACACGTAAAATGGGATGATTTTTATAAAAAAATTACTACAATGAAACAGTCTCCCCCTTCTAAAAGCTAAACGGCTGGCTCGCAAAAATCTGAAAAATTCATGTTGGTAGTCCTAGTGATGAACTTTGAAGGAAAACTATAACGGCTATAACTTTGTTAGTTAAGGAGTTATGGAGGCCAAACTTGTAAAATGCGCTTACTTGGAAAACTTTGTACAAAAATAACGAAATAATAAGTAAACGTAAAATATTAAAAATAAAATCATAACAATTATCTATTGGACACGATTTTATACCAATTTGAATCCTCTTAAGAGGTTAAATAAAATTAGGGCCAAAATGGTTACAATGACACTCAATAGATGACGTTGTGCATTTATTCCAAATGTCTTAATCGCGGTATGATTTCGTTACAATAAGTAGAATTTTATGTAAAACATACAAATATCTGTATGCGAGCGCCATCTACTTAGAGTTTTCGTTTGAGAATACATTGAGATAAGCCATTTCATGCGTAATTTCATTTTCAGTAACTTTTCATTTCATTCATATTCTTATAAAATATAATTTAATTTGCTTCTATTCTTCAATCGTATTCTTGCATATTTTTAATTTTACTTTCATTCTTCTTTAATTTTTTTGTTTATATCTGGTGTATTGTGTGTCTTTTAGTCTGTGCTATATAAATGTATTTTCTTTCTTTCTTTTCTCGGTGATTTTTGCCTGATGGTACGGAGCCCTTTGTGTGCGAGTCCGGCTCGCACTTGACCGGTTTTTCACCACTTACTCGTACGTAAGTATTAAATTAAGTATTGGAGTTACATAGTTTGCAGATTAAGCAAACTAAAGTGGCATTGGGCTGGCCATGTCTGTCGAAGGACCGATGGCCGCTGGAGCAGATGAGTTCTGGAGTGGAGACCGCGTATCGGCAAGCATAGAGTGGGACTCCCCCAGCTAGATAGGCAGACGACCTAAAGGAGGTGGCTGGGGTAGACTGGATGCGGAAGGTGGGGGACAGGGTGCTGTGGCGCAGTCTGGGAAATGTCTATGTCTAGCAGTGGACTGCGATAGGTTGAGTCAATTGATTGATAAGTAAATATTGTTAGTTTAGTAGACACAAATGAGTCAGATGGTGTTATTTCCCTTTTGGTTTATCTACTGACAGTTTTAATGTTTAAGAACTGTTTCACATCTGTCCACTTTACATTCCTTCACAGCTTTATACCTTATCTGATTCATACTCTCAGAATGAAACTGCCCAATTTCCCCCCATATCGATACTTGGTCCTTGGGGTCGCTAATAATCTATTCAATTATCTTCACAGAATAGACTGCTCGTATGTATGTATGTGCGTGTGTGCGCCAATGGGATCCGTTTCTAGGATAATGTTCAGAAATGACAAAAGCGGTCCAGTATTAGGTTAAATTTATTGGAACGTAGTCGAGTTAATCCCATTAGGGTTAGTTTGGTCCTCTTTCGTTTTTTTTTGTGTTACGATTTCGGTCAAAGATATTTTTTTCCCCATAGATTGAGGTAATTAGATTGGCCCAAGCATAAGCATTACTGAATCTATGGAGATCAATGCAAATGTAAAGATACTCTCAAAAGTAAAAGCTTCTTCTATTGATAGAATTAAACGATATTATTTCTGTAGGTATTCCCATTCAAGTTAATTCCCATCTTAAAACATTTTCTCAACCAGCAAAGCATTCGCAAAAAGCTCGACCATTTCAATTCACTGAAAGACCGCCATTACCGTCTTAAACCAACTAATCCTTCCCATTGTATTTTCATTGCGCCAGCCAAAAAGATTTTAGAGAATTATTATAATAAATTTATTCCCCTCATCTCCATAATATCTCAGTCTAGGAACACACCTGCGAACTGTGACGTGTCTAGCATGCATTTATTTAGCGCATTAGCGCCGCTACGGTGTGACATGTGTGAACACGGGTGCACTTTGCATTTGAATGTTCAAAATGAGCAGTATTAATAATCGTGGAATCCTGCCTTTATGACCTTCCTTTGATCTTCGTAAGTTAATAGAACGTTCGTGAGGAATACGTGATTTTGGTTAAGCAGGAGCAGTGGCTGAATGTTTTATCGACGTCTGCCGGTTTTATGGTCGTCTAAATAAATAAAAGCAGACTTTTAAATGAACTGTTCTGGCGAGAAACAAAAGAATTTAAAGAACATGGTCGAATAAAGAACAAATAAGATTATAGTTAGTCTGTAGTAAAGAAAATTTAAATAAAAAATACTATTGATCAGACCCAAGGTTTTTCTTTCTTCTTATTTATTTCTTTTACTAAGAAAAACTTGTGGGGTGGTTTGGACCATATCCCGCGGCGCTGGTCTAGTGCATGTTGGCGGGTTGCCAGAGCCTCGTTGGTTGAAAGCAGGGTGTATTACGAGCAGGTGAGGTTGGCTTGAGTTCCTAGGATGTTATTGGGACCCGTCGACTGAGGCAGGCCTAAAAAACACTGGCGTGGCGATTTGGACTCGTTCCTGACCGATTGAGCGGAGAAGGCACAAGAGAAGGAAAATTGGAGAAGTATAAAGGAGACCGTATAAAGGAGATCTTCCCAGCAATACTGCTGGGAAGATCTCCTTTTTTTTGTTTATCTATCTTGTCCTACGACAAGATTGATAAACAAAAAAAAAACTTTTTGTAACAAAAAACGAAGAACAAAGTATTAATTTCTATACAAAAGTTACCTCAGAACTAATAAATTCACTAACAATGTTACAACCTGCACTGAGCTTACTAACATACAGTAGTATATAAATACTTACCTAGCACAAACTACTTAGAATACCTACTTTAAGCTCTCTTTGGTTCGTAGACAAAACTTTCAAAGTCTTTGAAGCGAGATCGAGTGTGCACACAGTTTTCCCAAAAGATTTCAAAGATGAACTTTGAAAGAGAGAACAAAATTTGAGTTTGTTTCTTTTATAGCAGAATGGAACGTTTAGTTTTAAAGTGTAGGTAGGAAATGGTGTTCTTCAGAGTTTGTTGTTTGATAGTGGCTTACAGTGATTTCGATACTTACTTTAACTTACTTGGAAAAAGTAATCAAATAAAAGCCTCTTTTGTGAAGTTAGAATTCTTTTACACTTGGTTTTTGTTACAATGAAATAGTGTAATTACAACAACAAAAGTCAGCCCTAAACAAAATTTTAATTGAAAACCAGCAACTAAAATCGTTGCAGACTGACGCCCGATTCATACTGTAAATTATTATAGAACAAGTACAAAAACAAACCTCAAATCCGGTGCGCTCGCAGTTAAGAGCTCGTATTGCATTTTAAATACGGCAACCAGCTCTTATTTCCATGTTAAACATAATTAAATTACCTCGGAACAAACCAACTATCTGTTTAACGGGCTCGCAAATTGATGCAAAATTGTTTTCGTATGTTCGTGGCATTCCACCGACACAACAGGATAGGATTTAAGTGAATATTACAGTTGAATCAAGTATAATTTTTTTCTAATAAATAATTTGTATTTAGCTCAGATTACTATGCTATTAAGAAGCTCGTCTCTGAATAATAAGCCGCATGGATCTATTGAAGGTTAAGCTACGCTTGCCACGGTCGGTTCGTGGATGGGTGACCATCCATTACCTACACATGACCCTGGCAGTGAGTACGTTGCTGGTAAACAAGAGGCCAAAAGTCTGACACCCGGACCGGAGCGGAGCAGAGATGTGCAGGAATCGACCAATCACAGAAGAGACGCTAGTGACGTGGTGTGAATTTCAACATATGTGATTGGTCGATTCCTGGACATCTCCTCTCCCAAGAGGGCTTGGCAAGGGGCGCGTTACTCTGTAACTGGCCAGTGGAGGTCAGATAGGCTGTCGCTTCATGTAAAATACTGTTATTTAGCGGCATCCGAACTGAAAGCTGACCTCAACTAATTGGTTAAAAGCTAGACAGACTGACTACACTATTACGTTTGTTAGTGACTAAAATAAAACAATTAATAAGGATTCTCATAAATATAGCTTTTTAGGAGCTTTTTTTCTACGAAGAACCTGCCAATTTCGTTTTTTAATCATGAGACACATTAATACTCCTTCAGGAATTTACTTCAAGTTAATCACGTAGCAAGAATGAGAAAATCCTGTGAGATATCTAAAAAAACCGGCTTCCGTGACTACTTCCTACCACCACCCACCTACTGGTGAAACTAGCTTTCATAAATCACTAAAGACGACCGCCTCGGGGTTCGTCAATCGACAAGTGAAAGATAGCTCGCATTAAACAAGCAAATTACACCCAACTTGTCTGTATAAGTAGCAATACATCTCCATATTTCACAGTCTAACATAATAGCGTTGATGATCAAACGCCAAAACGCTTATGTAGCAGAGGAAGCAGTCCATTTGAGACCATATATGTATAATGTGGCAAAAACCGAACGTATGGCTCACTCGTCATTAATCATATCTGCAGATTGTAACCGAGACCGGATATATCCAGAATATCGCTTAACAATATGGTGTCCTATTTTTCGTGTAATAAAATTGGAATAATGGCAAATAAAAGGTTCGTTGTTATTTTTGATGGGATTAACTGCCAATTGTGTCAATGGCGGATTTGAAGCCGATTTTGGGTAAAAAAATGTTCCAATATTGATTTTTAACCTTTTAACGTTTTTATAAGTACCTACGTGATTTTTTTTCTCTATAAATTCAGGGATTTATTTATAAACGATCATTAAAGTAAAGTGACGTTTAAACGTCCAAATGTGTCTTAAACAGTCGCTAATCACTATTTAACTTTGAGCAACGTTTATGAATAAGGTCAATGATCAAAATATTACAATATTTATTTATGCATAGATTTTTAAGAAGTCGAATGTAGTAAAATAGGTAATTACTGCAACAGTAAGCTTAGCATTGCTAAAAAATAAATATCTTTGCAAAGTTGTTGCTTTCTTTACAAGATAGAAGCAGCGTTGTAGAATAATCCTTAATCTTTTCTGGTGCTAACGCGACATGTTATATGGGACACTATGTATAATGTCCCTCTTTAGAAGCGTGCCATTCATTGCCACCATTTTGTAGTTTAAAATGTGGTGCTTAATATAAATGGTGGTTCCTGCAATTAGTTTTTATTATACGTTTAAAGGATAGGGCATACACGAAACGCATAGAAAAAAAAGGAAATTGTATCTAAAAGCTGTTTGTAGCACTAACAACAACAATATTCCTTACTCACCATTTCGCAAAATAAATGCATTAACACACCGAAGTACTCCTCTAGATAAAAAATAAGCCTTTCATAAGCGAACTGCGAAAAAGGGTCGAAAAACTATTGGAAACGACAAGATAAAAATAGCGGCAGTAAATCTCGATAATAAAGCAAGCGAAGCACTAAATAACTACAAATCAAAACGCGTGGCACAACCATAATACCAACAATACAAAAGGTCGGTTCCGTACAATGAGTGGAACTGCACGCACACATATACACACTACACGTAGTGTAGAATGCAAGCGCACTCATGACTGGCATTCGACGAAGATCCCCGTACGTCCGAGTCTGTATAAGTGCGTCTGTTTTTTCTCATTTCATAAAGTCTCCCTTCTGTACCTAACTATTCTGTGACACAAACCTATCTTTGGCCATAACACAGGAATGACGTGTCGCCATCTACCGGATCACATGCGCATTCCGATCACGTGCGAATCATCACTTATGTGTTTGTAAGGGCGCGTTGTACTTGCGTGGAATTTCGCAATTTTCGAGCGAGTTTTTGAAGAAAATTGGTAGATATGTTGTGCCTGTATCGTGTAGAGGAAAGATTGTAATATACTTCGTCACTTCCACAATTGTTTCGACAAGTTAATAATATTACACAGTCTAATGTATTGACTTTATTTTAGTGTCATAACGCTGAAGAAAATAGTTAGTACTTCTTTATCGAAGACAGATTAAAAGTATTGAGCCCAGTAACACCCGTTTACTTTTCTGGTAGTATTTTAGAGCGAATATTTAATTATGTATTTATATCTATTGTATCTATAATTTTGACTGCCCCGTTGGTCTCGTGGTTGCAAGCGCGACTGCTGAGCGGGAGGTCCTGGGTTCGATTCTCAGGTCGGACAAAGTGTTATTGAGTTTTCCATTAGGAATTTCTCAGTAACAGTCCGGAGTTTGGACGTTGGCGGTTTAATACCCCCGTGATTCGGAAAGCACGTAAAGCCGTTGGTCCTGCGCCTGATCTCTCACCGGTTGTCAGATTGGACACGACCGTCCCATCAGAATATGAGAGTAAAGGAACAGAAAGTGCACCTGTGTCTGTGCACATATTTGTGCACTATAATGGCCCTGATTTCCTTGTTCACAAACTAAACCAAATTTAAGTTCTGTGCATCTTTTTCTTTTTATTTCATCAAGAAAAGGATAGAAGATAAAATATTAGTTTAGTCCTGTCAAATTAAGCTACTCGATAGACAGATTAGACGTGATTAAAAACATGGCTACTAAAAATACGTCAATTTACGTCAGGCGCTTTGACAGGACTAAACTAATACTTATCTTCTGTCCTTTTCTAAATTAAATAGAAAGAAAAAGATGCATTGAACTTAAATTTAGTTTAGTTTGTGAACAAGGAAATCGGCGCTAATATCTCCTGCGTACACGTTGTCGCGTCGCGTTGAGATTGGCCACTGTGACCGAAATCGATCGGGAGGCTATGTAGGGTTCCTACCACATACTTAGTTCAGAAATATGCTACTAGTAGCGCTGCTGAGATGACAACTGTCTGTCATGGCTGAAACTTACTTCTGCTAATTTATTCAGTAATTTCCATTGATATTGTTATTGTGGATTTGTGACCACGTTCTATCGATTGTGTTTCTTCTGTCTTACTCCTTCTGTATACATATTTATATATTTATGTTGTGCTATTGTCCATATTTATATATTTCATAAATTCTACATTGACTTTTGTTTCTTGTTCGCCCGTACATTTCCTACTCGAACTAAATATGTACAATAAAGTACTTAAAAGAAAAGTGGCTAACTTTAAAACAGAATTCGTCCCACATTCTACTCTCAAGCCACACAAGACACCGTTTAATTTAATAGTATTATTACCAAGATTAGACGGAAATTAATACGCCTGTGAGAAAGTTCTAAGTTTAATGAGGTCTGAATCGAGCTCTAACCAAATATTATTATAATCTTAGATGTTTGAACTTTGGTGTGTTCTGAGTAACATTAAATTGAATTAACTTGATCCATACTGACTTCTTAGAATACCAAGACTTTTATGAGATATCAAATAAAACACGAATTAATTCTAGTACCAATAGAGAACCTACCAAGTTAACAAGAAAATTCATTTACTTTAATGATAATGAATCCCGAGAAGTATGTAACACGACTATTCAAACCTATTCGCTAATGTAAAGAGCGCTATTTGAATTCCTATTTGCTTTAATTTCAGTGGTACTTACCTAAGTATGCAAAGAGTGTGAGCCTTTATGCGTCTTTGTCGCTACACCTTCAATTTGCTACAGGTTTTTATTAGCACTTTTGATTTTGTGCAAGCATTCCTTAAAACTATTAATAGACTTCTTCTTCCTCTTGTGTTTATGACTCGTATTTTTGCTGATCGTACGTGGCAAATGGACACATGGACAGCTTTGTCGTTTGCCTCATTTAAGGCCTGGGGCTAGCAGGTAGTTGTACATTTAAACTACATATAACTAGACATCAAATTATCAACATCCGTTAAGCCACAAAAAAAACGTATGACATTTCCTTAAACAAAACACACATACTTTGAAATGGCTTCAGACCCTACATAAGCGTTCGAGACAACTAACCAATTATTTTCAAGGAAAAAACTAACGTTGTGCCTCTCAAATATTCTATTTTGAACGTACCCTAAGCTAACCCTAAGCAGGGGTAGGCATGCAACGAGTAAGAGCCTTCTGAATGTAACGCTACACCTTTATCTTGGCACCGTGAACAGCCTCCGGAGGTATTCCTCAAGGCAACATTTTTGGGCCATAATCAAAAGGCCTTCTTTTTTCTTTAAACACGCGTTGCTTACGTTTATTGCATAAGGGAATTGAGAGATTTTTCTGAGAATGACAATGATAATCTACGCATTTTTATTAAAAACCGTCATGTTTTGGGTCAAATATGGCGGAGTTCTAAAACCAGAATTTATGTCAAGAATAACAAAATATTGATACAACTTCATTTATGTTGTTGTTAAAATGTGTGTCCAAGTAAATATTTAAGTAATACTAGAAAAAATAATACAATTTTCTATAAACAAAAATCAGAATTTTCTTATTACGCTTCGACATAAGGGTACATTATTGAAAATAAACATTTCAGTCTTATTCAAATTGATGCTATCACAGTCATACAGATTCTACGAAACCACCCATGTTTATCAATGAAATGAATGAGTAATCTTATATTTTCTTTCCAAATTGCTTGCATGAGGACAATCAAACAGGGAAATGTATACGCTGCGTAATAAGTTCCAACGTACAAGTTATTACGGAGAAAAGGATTCCATTCCCACGCCAGGCTTAAGACAAAATGAACCGCTTGTGTATATAAAAAGGAATGAAGCAAGGAGTCCTTTGGTTGTTTTAGCTTGTACTTGTACGTTCTTTAATTAAAAGTGTGTCTTTTTCTACTTCATAAAAGGTGGTTGTCAAAGGAGAATTTAAATGATTAATTACTGCATCATTCCATTACTGGGCTTAAGGGTGAAAAATTACTTTCAGCTATTTCGGTCCAGAACTAATGTGGAGCATAGCGTTTAATTGTTTTATTAAAACATAATATAATTAACAAATATATTACTATTACTTAGCTCTAACCACATAAAATGATTAAAATTTAACAAGGCAATCTATGAAAAAGTATTATTGCAGTGTACTCAAATAAATAACATAATAACTGAAGTTGGAATTGAATTAACACCTTACGATAATTCACTCAAATGCCGTTTATTTAACACTGCGGTACATCAAAATAATGTATAATTACAAAATAAAAAGGAAATTTATTTTAATAACTCATAATTATTGCTTAGAAAAATAACAGACGTTATGAATACTTCAGCACACCTTCAGGTCACTGTAAAGTAATGGCGGCTAGCATGCGAAGAATTTCCTTAAGGTTTGTCCATAATATAGTTTTAAAACGAAAATGCCGTAATTAAAGTTTTCAGTATAAAAGTGGATGGCTAGATATGAGCAGAAGAAGACCAAAGAAACGATGGATGGACTATGTGAAAGCTGATATGGCTAGAAAGGAGGTGACTACTGAGATGACAATTAATATAGAAGTCATCATCATCTGCCTAGCCTTTTCCCAACTATGTTGGGGTTGGCTTCCAGTCTAACCGGATGCAGCTGAATACCAGTATTTTACATGGAGCGACTGCCTATCTGACCTCCACAACCCAGTTAATAATAATAATAATATCCCTGGACATATCACACAGTTACTGGGTAATACGATACCCCTTGGTAAGACTGGTTGTCAGACTTTCGGGCTTCTGACTACCTGTAACGACTGTCAAAGATCCACGAATGACAGCCGGGACCAACGGCTTAACGTGCTTTCCGAGGCACGGAGGGGTCTCGGTATGTAAAGATGGTCACCCATCCACAGACCAACCGCGGCAAGCGTAGCTTAACCTGACCGATCGACCTGTGCGGCTGTTATTATTTAGCCACGGGCCCCATTAATATAGAAGTATGGAAGAAAAAGACATGTGGCGCCGACCCCAAAGAAATTGGGATATGGGCTAGAGAATGATGACTTCTGTTTTGGTTACCGCATTAATAAATTATTGATAATATGAGTCATAAGCTTTTGGTCAGGTATATGAATTAACTAGCAACTTGTAAGGGACGTAGACAGACATAAGTCAAATGATAGTCGTGTGGGTTATTATTTTTATCTCATATCTACACAAACTATAACTAATAGAGAAGTATGTAAGAAAAAGACATGTTGCGCCGACCCCAAATAAATTGGGATAAGGGCAGGAGAATGATGAATGATGATGATCTACACAAACTATAAGAAATAGGTCATGCCGCCGCAGTAAACAAATATAAAAAATAAAAAAAATAAACAGCCTCCCGATCGATTTTGGTCACGGTGGCCGATCTCAATGGAGATTAGCCAGGTACGCAGAAAATATTATAGTGCACAAGTGTGTGCTTAATACAGGCGCACTGTCTGTTCCTTTACTCTCATAGTCCGATGGGACGGTAATCCGACACGACCGGGAAGAGATCAGGCACAGGACCAGGTGCTTTCCGAGGCACGGGGGTTGTACCGAGCCGATGGCGGTACATTGGAGGGCAAGCTCAATTTTCGATTCGTAGTTTGGTAGAAGATGATTAACTGTGCTTGCTCGTGGGGAGACCGTTAGACCATCCAAGTATAAAGTGCGTCACTCACCTGCTAGCCTCCTGTGGGTCTTTGAGGGAAGTGTCCTGATGTGGCACGTGGCTGGCGTTGCACGACGACCGGCCGGTCCACTCACAAATTGGTGCATCAAAGTCTGTACTGCACTATATAAGCCCTTAGGAGACACAGATAGTTCAGATAGAAGCCGTTTCGCGACGATTAACCCTCAGCCAAGGATTTTTAACCGGGAGCGCGCACTTAGGCAAATGCAATTGCTGCCATCTTGGATTCGACTCGTATCTCATTCGTTCGCAAGCACAGTGCGCGCATAGATAAAATATGTATGGTTACGGAACATTCTGCCCACCAAAATACATAGTATTTTCACTAAGTGGAGAGAGCGAAACCCGAAAACAACGGATAAAAACGAATGAAGAACTGATGTGGTCGATTGACATTAACACTAACTAAAAGTTAACACTAACCTAAACTAAACTAGAATCTAATGAATTGAAGTTACGGTAAACAGTATGTCTAGTCAGTCTGAGTTGGCAGAGGGCACAACTTCACAAGAGGTCTCGTAAGAAGTGAGCCATTTGCCATACGCACGGTGGCCACACGTACCACGCCGTCAAGACCCGGATGTAATTCCTTGACCCGAGCAAGAGGCCAATGCAGCGGTATAGTGTTTTCGTTTTTAATGACCACGATTGAATCTACAGCTAAAGGTTTACAATGCTTCGTCCACTTCGCTCGCTGAGTCAACGATTGCAGATATTCGACCTTCCAGCGATTCCAAAAGTCATGTTGGAATCGCTGGATGAGTTGCCATCTTCCTAACCGAGTAAGATTAATGCCTGATAAATCCTCATCAGGGACTGAAGTAAGCGGCTCTAAAGTTAGGAAATGACCCGGAGTCAATACGTTTAAGTCATTGGGATCTGAGCTCAGCGAGTAAAGAGGACGCGAGTTCAGCATAGATTCGATTTGTACAAACAAAGTTGTCATCTCTTCGAACGTTAATGTCTGATCACCGATAATACGATAAAGATGAGATTTAACTGCCTTAATCTGTATTTCCCATACACCACCAAAATGACTACTAGCCGGAGCATTGAATTTAAATGTTATGTTTTCGATATTAGATGCGTCTTTCATGTACTCATTTAGTTGGTTGCAAGCGCCTACAAAGTTGGTTCCACAATCTGAATGGATAACGCTTACACGACCCCGCCTGCCAACAAACCGGCGAAGCGCTGCTATGAAAGCGTCCGAAGTCAAGTCCGAAGCGACTTCCAAATGGACTGCTTTCGTTGTAAAGCACACAAACAAGCAAAGGTAAGCTTTACTTATTTTAGCTCCTCGATGTCGTCCTAACTTAATGCGAAAAGGTCCGCCATAGTCAACACCGACGACTGAAAACGGCTTGACTTGGTTGATGCGAGTCGCTGGTAGATCGCTCATAAAAGGCTCAAGCGGTGTGGGGCGCGTACGGAAACATTGTAAGCACTTTGACAAACAATGACGGATTGCGCGTTTTGGTGATAATATCCAAAATTGCTGTGTCAAAAGATACTGCATTGTATTTATTCCGGGATGACAGTTTTCACGATGAAGTGCTTCGATGATCATGAACGTTAGTTTAGAATCCTTAGGTAGCAGCGCAGGATGCTTATGCTCATACTCGAGCCCAGAACGAGATAGGCGACCGCCCACCCTAAGAATTCCCGATTTATCTAAGAAAGGGTTTAGTTTTTGCATAGGTTTTGAAAGAGATTTTGAGTCTTTCAAACGAGTTATTTCCTCATCAAAATTCAATGATTGTACTCTGCGTACGAAAATCAATAAAGAGTTATGAAGATCTGTTCGATTTAAATGATGGTCAGAACTTCGTGAAGATCTTTTACGAACGCAATCTACAAAACGAATGCAATACGCGAGTACTCGTTGTGCTTTCCGAATTGATGAGAAACTTTCGAGTAAAGAATCAATGACGTTGGTGTCGCTATGAACAAACAGAGAGACCGCGCGCTCTTCAGACAATACATCAGCGTGGTTGACATTGTCACTGTTGTTTGGCCAAGTGTTAGAAGGTTGAACGAGCCAACAAGGCCCTGCCCACCATAACGGATTGTTGACCAACTCAGCAGGATAAAGCCCTCGAGAGGCAATGTCAGCTGGATTGTCCGAACTGGAGACATGGTTCCAGCGAGCCTCCGGAATAGTATCCTGGATGTGACTCACTCGATTGGCGACAAAGGTCTTCCAACGTGATGAGTAAGATCGTATCCACGATAATGCCACCATTGAATCTGACCACGCACAAGTATCAGTTATGAGGAACAACGATGAACAGGTTTCTCTGACGAACTTCAGAAGATCTGCCAGGAGGACTGCCGCGCACAATTCGAGACGAGGTAATGATATTCTTTTTACAGGTGCTACACGAGATTTTGAAGACAGAAAGAATACAGATACACGACCATCGACGCAAGTGACACGTAAGTAGATTACAGCTCCATAACCTGACTCGGAACTATCAGCAAAGCCATGGAGTTCACACGAATTCATATCCTTTACAGAAATGCATCGAGGGATCTCCAAGGACTCGATGACAGGTAACTGCTCAGTATAACAACGCCATTGTTTGGCGATTTCACACGGCGGAGAATCGTCCCAATTAATACCTAACATCCACAACTTCTGCACTAAGCACTTAGCTAAGAAAGTTATAGGAGTTAGGAAACCCAAGGGGTCATAAATACGTGCGAGTTCACTTAGAATCGTACGCTTTGTGCATTGGCGATCGATAGGTTTGACCTCAAACAAGAATTTGTCTCTCCTGGGACACCACTTCAGGCCCAAAATCTTCATGGTGCTCGACTTTTCGATGTCCATAGACACAAAATCAGTGAGACAGTGTTCTGGAGGTATATCAGCAAGCACCTCTGGTTTATTGCTAGCCCACTTACGCAGCTCAAACTGACCTCTCTTTAAGAGTTGGATGACCTGAGTTTTGACTTGGATGGCTGTCTGGATATCAGAACTGCCACTCGCGATATCGTCAAAGAATGTATCAGAAGTCATCACTTCGCGAGCGAGAGGTAAGTCAGTTTCATCTTCAACAAGTTGTTTAAGAGAGCGGCAAGCAAGAAAAGGAGACGATGATACCCCATAAGTTATAGTATTTAATCGATACTCTTGAATCGGGTCCGTTGATTTGAATCGCCAAAGAATTCTTTGGAAATCTCGATCGTTAATTGACATAGCAATATTTCTAAACATTTGACGAATATCGGCTGTAAATACAACAAAATGTGTTCGGAAGCGAAGGAGGATCTCGGCAATGTTACCTTGCAGTTTAGGACCTACGAGTAAAGCTTCATTCAACGACACACCACGAGCGTCTTTCGCGGAAGCGTCGAAGACTACTCTTAGCTTTGTCGTTGCGCTCTCAGGTCGCAAAACGCAGTGATGAGGTATATAATAACAACCCTGGTTGATTTCCTTGGTAGGAACTAGACTCATGTGACCACTTTGTAAATAGTCAGACATGAAGTCGCAGTATTGTTCGCATAAAGCCTCATTTGCCGCTAACTTGCGTTCTAATGATATAAAACGACGTAAAGCAGATTCTCGCGATCCAGGAAAAGTTAGATTCTTGTCTTTATCTTTGAAAGGCAAGGTAACGGTATACCTCCCTGAAGCATCGCGGGAATGTTCGGTAACGAATTTTTGTTCGCAGAGTTCTTCGTCCGGTGTTAACTTTGAAGACTGAGGAATGTTGTCTATTTCCCAGAACTTCTTAAGCTGCTCATTGAGAAAATTATCGTTTGAAACGAAGAACGACTTTGGCAGTTCGTGATTATCACTGCAACTGACGTTTCCTAGTAGGATCCAGCCGAACACAGTGTTGATTGCAGATGGTTGCTGCAATCCTCCACTAACACTACCTGGTAACAGGAGTGAAGGGAAGACCTCAGCACCGAGAAGGACATCGATTTGACCAGGTAAGTGACAATCAGGATCCGCTAGGTTAAGATTTCGAATATGATGCCACGCAGATTTGTTCAGCTTAACGACTGGCATATTGCCGCAGATCTTAGGTAATGTTAACGCAGATTGTACCACTCGCAGATGTTGAAGCATGACCTAGGCCGTGAATCCTACGCGTTGACTGCGTTCGTTGGAGACCTAAACGCTCAGCAGCACGTTCGGTTATGAAGTGGGCCTGACTTCCGGAATCTATCAGCGCCCGAAAAGTCTGATAACGACCCGATGAATCACGAATTTCGATATTAGCTGTGGACAGCAGAACCATGGAACGATCACCGATATTGGTAAGTACACTGACCTGTGAGGTAGTGGCCTTTTCGTTATTATCGGTTTTCGAAACATCTGGATCTTGATGTAGCAAAGTGTGATGTCGTTGACGACACACTTGACACGTAAACATTGATTTACAGTTTTTGAGGCCATGTGATGGCTTCAAACAGTTGAAGCACCAGTGATTGGTCTTCACATAGTCAAGTCGTTCCTGAACAGATTTGTCAGTAAACGATTTGCACTGATTAATGGAATGTTCCTCCCCACAGAACGGACACTTGTACTTTCGAGGTTCAGTTGGTGGCACAAGAGCAGTTTGTGAAGAAGGTGACGATGTTGATGACGATGGTGCAGTTGCGTTCGAGGGCGCAACTACGACAGGTTTGTTAACTACTGTATTCGATAGAAATGTCGAAGTATGTTTCTTACTTACGACTGCGGTGTTAGGATTCTGTGAACCACTCGGCTTATGTGGTTTTTCGTTGGCACGGTTATCGCGACCACTTGCGGAGAAGTGTGTGTCGCGAATCGAAGCCTCGCATCTGGTGTACAGAAAATCGTTGAGATCTTTGTACCTTGGAAACTCTTGAGAAGCAGTAACTCGTTCAAAAGCACAACGCAATTTTGAATCCATTTTCGATAGTAAATGGTAACAGATTACAAAATCCCACTGATCCGTCGGTAGCCCTTGCCGTTTGAGAATCGATAGATTTTCGTTGAATGAATCAAGGACACGTCGTAAATCAAGGGGTGAGTTGGCTTTCAGGTTAATGTTCAAGATCTCCTTCCAGCAAGTAAAGGCAAGTTCCCGCTTGTCCTTATACCGCGCAACCAATGCAGAGTATGCTTCGTGGTAGTATAAGCCCGTCACAGGAAAGGTTCGTATAAGTGCTAACGCATCACCAGTGAGACTAGCGACGAGGTAGTGCATGCGCTCCGTATTCGAAAGTGAACCATTCTCGTGAATCAGCGAGGTGAAGATATCGAAGAATTCGGGCCACAACTTTATGTTACCACTGAATTGCGGTAAGTTAATCTTAGGTAATTTTACTTTGAGTGCATTCGATGACTCATTATGAGATTTATTTGGCTCATCATAATATTCGTTAGGCTCATCGACCTTCGTTAAGCGTCGGTGTATCGCTAAAATCTCATAACATCGTTCGTCGAAGTCGGATCTGAGGCTATCTTGTTCCGCGTGTTGTTCATCTGTAAGTACGCATACGCTAAGTATGTCATCATGGGCTTCTTCAAAGTTATTAACTATTTTAGTTAAGTCTGAGTAATGTGCCAAAAATTTACTTAAATCACATTCATTATTTTCCGCTAAACGAGCGACTTCAAGCGTCTTAGATAACCTATTGAACGCTAAAGTACGTTTTCTACGTAATACCGGTAAGTCGCGTTCAGTTGGGTATTCGACTTCAACCGATTTACCTTTACTCAATCTGCGTAATGTTTTTTTTGAATAATAAGGCATTTTGTTTATTAGTTAGCCTTAATAACGTTAAAACAATCTAGATTTAACAATAAGATTCTGTATTGAACCAGTAATGGCACCGTTAAATTTAATTGAATAACAATGAAAAAAATGTAAACAAACCGTTTCAAACTGAATGGAACGCCCAATCCGAATACCATTCGTCAACTGTTCAATCGCAGTTCATTCGTTCAATCACCACAACGCTAATCCAATGAATTAATATTGTAGGTAAATAGAAAAAAAAGAAACCAAAGTACCTACCTACGTTAAACAAACTTCAATTGGTCTATGGTTCAATTTAATTTCAAATCGTAGAACAAAGAACTACTCGAACTAATATGGCGGCGATGAAAAAATACGAATTTCAAATGGAAGGTTGGTTGAAATAACTGTGGTTATTTACGTTTCGATTCGATGTTATATCAACTTGTATGATAATTTCGATAGAATATAACAACGAAATACGTGTAGCCACTCGAGTTTATAGCAAATGAACAAGAATGCATCGGACGCACAAAGAATTTATCGATGATAAAATTTTGAAAAGATCGATGCACGTTTGAAAATACACTTTTTTGTTTTTTAACGATTAACGAAATAAACCAGTGTAATGTATAGCAATCGACCTAAAACGAATATGTATTGCCCAAAAGTGGGAAATAAATGGGGGTAATTGGGAAAAAAATGATTTTAACTTCTTGTGGTGAATGTTGAAAATTACCTAAGATTTACGAGAACTTTACTGTTAAAGGGTAAACGAATGAATATTATCGAATTATATCCGTTAGTTCCCTGGTTTCGGCACCAAAAAATGTACCGAGCCGATGGCGGTACATTGGAGGGCAAGCTCAATTTTCGATTCGTAGTTTGGTAGAAGATGATTAACTGTGCTTGCTCGTGGGGAGACCGTTAGACCATCCAAGTATAAAGTGCGTCACTCACCTGCTAGCCTCCTGTGGGTCTTTGAGGGAAGTGTCCTGATGTGGCACGTGGCTGGCGTTGCACGACGACCGGCCGGTCCACTCACAAATTGGTGCATCAAAGTCTGTACTGCACTATATAAGCCCTTAGGAGACACAGATAGTTCAGATAGAAGCCGTTTCGCGACGATTAACCCTCAGCCAAGGATTTTTAACCGGGAGCGCGCACTTAGGCAAATGCAATTGCTGCCATCTTGGATTCGACTCGTATCTCATTCGTTCGCAAGCACAGTGCGCGCATAGATAAAATATGTATGGTTACGGAACAGGGGTATTAAACTGCTAATGTCCAAACTCCGGACTGCTACTAAGTTCCAAATGGAAAATCCGATAACACTTTGTTCGACCTGGGAATCGAACCAGGAGCCGACGCTCAGCAGTCGCGTTTGCAACCACGGGACCAATGAGGCAGGCAAGAAAATATATAAGCAAGGTGGTACAGACGCCAGCACATCAAGCTACTACAATCTGTCAAATTTCTTTAATAGATTTTCAACTTTATCGCTATAGCATTAGGTTTAAGATTGATTGGGAAAATTTGACAGTTTCGGGTAGCTTGACCTGCTGGCGTCTGTACTTAAATGTGGAAGCTATTTTAATCTCACTACCGTAATAATGTAATTCCGACCATTTTTTAGGGTTCCGTACCTCGAAAGGAAAAAACGGAACCCTAATAGGATCACTTTGGTGTCCGTCTGTCTGTCTGTCTGTCAAGACCCTTTTTCTCAGGAACGCGTGGAGGTATCAAGCTGGAATTTATATCAAATACTTAAGTCTACAGACCCTTGGAGCTGTAAAAAGATCAAACTTCTAAGCCAACGCAATCAAAAGATAGCCGTTTATGCCGCAAATTTCCGCAAATTTTCGACACTCGCAAGGGAATCAAAACCTACAGGGTACTTCCCGTGAACTCAAAATCTTGAAATTTGGTACGAAGCAACGTTTTATAGCACATATAAAGGAAAAATAGCGAAAACCGTAAATGTTTAGTTACATCATACAATAAAAACGGAACCCTCGGTGCGCGAGTCCGACCCGCACTTGGCCGGTTTTTTTTTATACTTGCCTACGCAGTCCCACTGCTGGGCAAAAGCCTCCTTCCACTCCTTCCATCTATCACGAGCCCACGCGTCCTCTTTCAGGTTTGTCGGAACCTATCCAGCTCGTCCCGTCATCTCCTATGTGGTCTGCCGCGACCCCGCCTCACTGTCTCAGGGCACCAGCCGATCGATTCTGTAAAAATCTCACCGTGAAAAGTTAGGTGAAGTGAGCTTAGAGTGAGCTGTCAATAGTGTCAATCAATAGCATTAGTTGGAATGACAACTCACTTCACCTAAGTTTTCACGGTGGGATGGTTACAGAATCGCACCGCAGTTCTGTGATATGTGGGCACGCAGTTTTCCGGCATGCGGCAGACATGTCCTGCCCAGTCCCAATTAAGTTGGGCACTTTTTGAGCCACGTCAGCTATCTTTGTTTTGGAGCGCAGTATTGTGTTTCGAATACGATCCGTTAACTTAACGCCTAGTGTACTGCGCTCCATTGCTCGTTGGCAGACCTTTAGTTTGGACTTCTGGATCTTAGTCAAAGACCAAGTCTGTGCACCATAAGTCCAGACCATACAATAAAAAAAAAAAACACATACAAAACAATTGCTCTGTGGGAGCAGTTTTTTAATTATAACACACTCCATAAACGAAAAGTATCAAAGTTCTCTTGAAGGAAGGAGTTGTTTTATTAGTTAGTAAATACATAACAGTAGAAAGCCTTCACTGGAAAATTAGACAGCAACAATAACGCTTGCCTTCTCAGTATCATCTCCACCAAAACTTAAAGTAATCGACTGAAAAGATAAACAGATTTAAGCAACCTAGGTTTATCTTTGGAAGTCTTACGAGTAACTATGAAATACTTAAAAAATGGTGTTTATGGAAACTATCTGTTTATGAAGACCAAGCTAAAGTAAATTATTAAAAGCCTGGGATGTCGCAGTGCAGGGTAAAAGTATCCCTACTCTGTCTGCTTAAAGCTGCTTAGCCATCCAATACCCAGTGCGAGTGCGGTGCCTCTAATCAGATCATGCCCAACTTGCTGGAGTGTGCCCGTTCACCTGCACTTTGGATGACTTAATGAATGCCGCTGAAGCTGCAATCAACGTGGCCACCTCCTGGGTTCAAACAATATAAAATATCGAAGAAGAAGCTGCTGAGGACCAGTTCTTGTGAAGGAGTCCAGCTCATCCCGCTATCTCTGTCTGGGCCTGCCGCGATGTCACTTGCCATTAAGAGGGACCCATTCGGTCGTTAGTTTGGTCCATTATTCGTCTGATATGCGGCAGATGTGTGCAGCCCAATTCCATTTAAGCGTGGTAGCTTTCCAAGTGACATCAGTTATCTTTGTGATAAAGTAAATTGATAAACGATAAATGATTTTATTTCTGTAAGTAGTATTTTTATC
Organism: Apamea anceps; assembly: GCA_951799955.1. Classification (NCBI taxonomy): domain Eukaryota; kingdom Metazoa; phylum Arthropoda; class Insecta; order Lepidoptera; family Noctuidae; genus Apamea; species Apamea anceps. The sequence goes on from OX637506.1 coordinate 16,876,511, forward strand.
TCACGAAGCCACTCGCGCTTTACATACTTGTGGTCACCAAGTGTACAAATACGCTTTATATTACTTCAGACGCTAATATACATAGTTTAGTGTCTGAAATGGTCTTTTGAGGACAGAACCACGCACATTTATGACAATAATAGAATTGATTATGACAATGTTAATCGTTTTAAATATTAAAGATTAAAGACTAATCTTCTAGTGATACGTTCTCAAAACCAAAGCGAATGTTGAGACTGGATATGGGTATAGGAATACAGTACTTTCTAAAACAGCTTTAGCCTAATGAACTTTTACACAAGTTTCCAATATAATGAAAATGAGCAATAAGGAAGATTTTTTGAAAATTCTCCCAGCTAAAGAAGTTAAATGGGTGATGAAAGTTTGTATAGGAGTTCGCCATTTTTGTCGAAGGAAAATTTAATCGGGCACACGGCTTGTAAGCTGATAAGGCTAAACACCATAAATAAAAAATAATAAACGTAAATTGCACGTAATATGCACGTACCCTAGCCAGCAAAAAAACTCAAGCAGTTTTAATAAAACAGTCTGATGCAAGTGCATTATAAATAAATTGCCATTTTCAACCGTTCACTGACAAGTTTATGAAATAGTGTTTTGTTTTTTAACTTTATTACTTTTTTCAGACACGAGCATTTTGTTACATGCGATTAGAGTCGCCAGTCGTTTGGCTTTAGTCGGACATGGCGGATTTTTTAGTTTTTTTTCTTATTTTTACATCATGCACAATAATTATGTTGAGCGTATAAGCCTGTTACACTATGAAAATATATTGCGCTCTTAGTTTCTATGAAAAAAGTGATGTTAATGTAGTAGGTACCTACAAAGACTTTTTAACAAAAAATTGAACCGCCGAAAAAACTGAAAAGCTAAAAATAATAAACCTTTTTTATTTAACGTTAATAAGGTAAGTTCTTAAACTAATGTAAGTATACCTAAGTAATTTTGAGTCGGCGCCAAACAATCAATAAACAAAGATCACTAAATTGCCTTAAATTCAAACGGCGCCGGCTTAAAATTACTTAGGTATACTTACATTAGTTTAAGAACTTACCTTATTAAGGTTAAATAAAAAAGGTTTATTATTTCTTGCTTTCCAGTTTTTTAATAAAAAGGATAAAAAAAAGGGAAAACGGATCCTCCTCCGTTTTTTTTTGTCGGTTGATAAAATAACATCACTCTTGTATTCTACGAAGAGGTCTGCCTCTTATCTATAATACACCCATATTTCATCAGTTATGGTTAAATCCCAAGTAATAATGCGAACATATCACACATATTTTATTTCAAGTTAAACAAATATCAACTAACACTAATATACACTATATACAATTATTTATATACAAGTATATAATACGAAAAAATATAGAAAAAGGCAGGAGCTCATTGGGCATCAAAAAATTCGTCCGCATCACTGTCAATGGGATAAGTGCCCAAAAGGCTGGCAGCATTACCACGTTGGATGGCAATGCTGATTCTTTGGGCTAAAAATAGGCCAGCCTTCTGGTCACGTGAAGAGTCAACCAACCGCTTGGCTATGTCACGAAAAGTTCGATGAGCACTCGGACCCCAAGGCCCTAGTGTTTCAGCCCCAAACGGCTCAAACATATAGCTCCCAATAAGGTTGTTATATTTGCGCCGTTTGAGGTTTTCTGCTCCTGCAGCAGCCGCCCCAGCACAGCCCACCGTGCTAGGAAGATGGGATGGCGCGAGGGTGTCGACACAGGTTGCATCCCACACCAAAGGCCTACCCAACTTCCAAGGCATTATGGTCATTCCATCGGGCCTCTTTCCATCGTCGCGTGCCAAGCCATTGGGTTCTAAAACAGCTGGCACCCCGGCGGAGACAAGAGCCCGACGGATGATGTCGTTAATGCTGGCGTGCCTTGCCATCCGTCCAGCGCTCTTGCTGCAGGATAGACCATGGTGTCCGAGGCAGTCGACTGCTTCACCGCATTGACAGCGATGTGGAGCTCCGCAAGGAGCGCCCAGACGCAAACATGTAGCGAGCCGGAATGTGGTGTCACCCAGCATAGTGCCTATATTGGGTGACGGTAGCGCCTGAAGCCAGAGGCCCGACTCCCATTCACCCACAGCCAGTAGGCGGGCACGCTCAGCAGTATTGGTGGACGTATTAATAAGTTTATTCCGTACCAACCTGCAGAGCGGCTCATCCCACTGTCTCTGGGAAGACGGGTTCTCGGGCTGAACCGTGTCCGGGCAAGCCACTTTCCAGGCGTTCACCGCGTCGGTCAAACACGGCACTTCAGAGTCAACCTGAGCAGGAACCAAGATTCGTGTGGTTAACTTTTCGGTGCTGTGGACCGAGGATAGGAACGCCGGTAGGCTTACACTAGAAATTTTGCGGACGCCGAGCCCACCAAAACGAATGGGCAGTGTGGCTTGCAGCCACGCGCGGTCGTCCAAAGCCACATTAAAAATGGATGTAATAGTATTGCGAATAATGTGATCGATTTTGTCCAAAAGGTGTGGATGCTTCCATAAAGAGGAAGAACGGAGAAAATACATAAAATTTGGACCGAAACAACAATATCTGATTAGGGTGAATGCCGAATGTAAATTAATTTTAGAAAGTCTATCCGAAATATCGTTAAAATGTTTAATTTTTCCGTCGACGAATGGTGAAAAACTGTCTTCTAAAATTGGGGAACCTAAGAGGTGCAATGAACTTTTTTCCAAAATTTTGATGTCTGGGGCTACTAAATTAAATTTCTGTATAGTCGATAGTCTGTCAGTATGGTCACTAATGTAAATTTCACATTTTGAGTTGTTGAGGTCAAGGCCGATGGATTGGAACTGCTGCTTTAGGAATTGAAGATCTTTTAGAACGGTGTCTACGTCACCTCCTAGTGTTCCGTCATCTAAATACCACACATTGAATTTTGAATTTAGTTGTTGAATTATGGGATGGATAGCCAAACTGAAAATGACTGGCCCGAGAGGATCACCTTGTTGGCAACCGACTGCAGATTCTAAAACGTTCTCTTTATATAATAATTTTGATGGGTGCCTGTAGCACTGCCAAATAAAACCATAAATTTCTGGTAACTCCTTTTTTACTTCAGCCAACAAAGTGTCCCTGTTAACAGAGTTGAAGGCGTTCTTAACGTCAACCTTGAGGATGACCTCACCTTTACTGGCATTTAAAAAACTAGTTAGGGCATGTACGGCAGCCTCGCAGCCCCCTTTGGAACCAAAGCCAAGCTGTAGGGGCTGGAACTTATTGGACAGAATGTCGCCGTATAATTTACAACATATTTTGGCTGCCGTACGCCTGTAGGTGCACCCAACGGCAATGGGACGTATGCCGCCGTCCCTCTTGCGCAGGGCACATAAATTGGCCCCGTACAAGACATCGACGACGGCATCATTCACACCGCCGTTGAGCATCAGGTTAATTAGAGCCGCAAGCTCCTTCAAAAGCGACTCACCAGCTTCCCCGGCGCCTGAGCTCAATAAATCTTTTAAATGCTGAGGAGTCAGGCCGTCGAGGCCGCCGGCGGAACCACTTCGGAAGGAACTCACGGCTGCAATCAGCTGGGGGGCAGTAACATTAAAAGGTGTTGAATCCGAGTCGAGAGGGAGGGGGGGTTTGGAAAGGTGAGACCATCCGCAGGCGCCGGATGTTTACTCTCCAGGGCAGAAAGGGTTTCTGGAGAGTAGGGTGCCACCACATCACTACTGAAAAGTAGCCTGGCCGCTCCCCTGATATCACCTTCGCTTAAATTGGATTCTACATGTGAACATAACCCTTTTCCTGAAAGGTTATTGAAAACAGGTAATTTTGGATCCAAAATAAGAGTCGAATTGTTGCAGTTGTCTTTAATTTGGGTTGTCAATGTTTTTTTAGTTGCCAAATTCTTTTGGACATGCAAAATCCTATAAGGGAAGGTGAGTAGTTGCTCCCAGGCACTTTCTGAGTTCTCCTGAGTCGCAAGACGGAGACATCGTGCCAAACTCAATGCAACAGACCGTCTCGCGCCTCGGGGAACTCTCTTTAATACTGGGGTCGAATTTTTGAATTTTGCTAACGTTTTCCACAAAGTTTTATCTGGGGTTGTTGATGTTGGGGATGTGGGTGGGGGGCACAAAGGTACACTATGAGGTTTGTGAACCTTGCCATAGTGTATCCGAAGCCCCCGTTCACCTTTAAAGAAGCGTGGTTGGGAGCAATGGGGACATCTCACCTGGACATCGAGTGATGTGGCAGGTTGACTGGCACTATTTCCGACGTCGCTACAGCCGGCATTTAGCATAAATATACTTATATACTTACCCAAAAGAAAAATAACTATAAACACTAAACACAATATACACTTAAATTATTATTTACACAAACAAACATCAAAAAAATACGATATAAAATTGTCTGTTATGTCACTTGGTGACACGAGCTTGACGGCTGCGGCGCACTGCCGCAGACAGGCGTAGACAAACGCAGACGCGCGGGCCTAGGGCGCCGCGGCGCCGCGCTATTATAGCTCAGCTCTCCAAAGAGGATGTTCAGTTTTTGTTTTTGTTTGTTTCATAACTTGATTCTCTGCTACAATGTCTTCCTCATCAATGTCGAACAACAAAATAAAAAACTCGTTCTTTAATTTTATTTGAAAAATCGTCTTTTCAAGCCTGTAATTAAGCCGCTACAGCAGCTTGCTTTGATTTATGGATATCTTCGATATATTATTGGGTTGTATAAAAAGCACCCTTATTTGTTCAGCTGTCGAAATCCAAATTCAAAGAAGATTAAGATTTTTTCTTATTTAATTATAGAAAAAATACGAATGAAACGCAATTATACAATATTCTCAATGTGAAAGGTATTCAGCGTGGTATTGTGTAACATACTCACACATATTGTATTTAAACATATCCATATCCATAAGTAGGTACCAAACCATACTACAAAAATTAGTGACTCTACGATATATAAGATATTAATCATTTTAAGTTTCTCACTTAAATATTATTTGAGAAGTGTCCTTTGAGAGTAATAACCAATTCGCATATAATTCCCTTATTCTATAATAATAATTAAGGAAACCCTTTCTCCATTGACTTACCATTGAAGTGATAGAATCACTTCGTTCATGAAAACGTTTATAAGATCGGCAGTGAATGGTAGCGCCATCTGTTATATAGACGAGGTTCTATTAGGAGGGGTACTCTGCAAGTTAGTTGGTTATATTTACTGAATGTGTACAAATGCCGTGTCTTATTTGACAAGCTGACTGGTGCTTAATTACCTCGTGTTTAGTAGGTAACGAGATAATTATGGAACATGAATATTACGAGTATGTACAGGCAGTCTGTTAAAACCTAGATAGACCATCCTTTAGAATCTTGCTAATTATACGCAGACGGAATTCGAGGGAACTTTGTGATTTTCAAATTTGGTTTTTTATTATTTTATTTTATTTATTCGGAAGAACAGACACACTATATATTACAAGTAAACAGAACATAAGGAGTTATACAAATGTGTAACAAACAACGTTCTCCACAGATACACAAGAAAGGAAACAAATTCGCACTCGAAGGTTTGTTCTCTGAAATGAAATAATTGTGATAATGGTAGGTAGCACTTACCCTTACGTAGTACCCCCCCCATGGGAAGTTCTTACGATCAGGTGATACTTATACGTCGGTGGTATTTAGGATTTACACTTCCATTGTAATTAGGACTTTCACGCCGATGCTGAGTAGTACTTACTCATCGATACTATGTAAGACGTATACGCCGATGCTATATAGGACTTACACGACGATGGTATGTAGGACTTACACGCCGATGGTATGTAGGACTTACACGACGATGGTATGTAGGACTTACACGCCGATGGTATGTTGGACTTACACGCGTATGCCATGTAAGACTTATACGCCGATGGTAAGTAGGACTTACACGCGTATGCCATGTAAGACTTACACGCCGATGGTATGTTGGACTTACACGCGTATGCCATGTAAGACTTACACGCCCATGGTAAGTAGGACTTACACGGCGATGGTAAATAAGATTTGCACGCCGATGGTGAAAGTAGTACTTAAATGCCCATGGTAAGTATGGACTTACACGCCGATGCTATGTAGGACTTACACGCCAATGCTATGTAGGCCATACGACAATGGTATGTAGTCCTTAGGCCCCTCGCCTACGTCGACTTTTTATAGCGATGCTATCGCGCGTTTACGAAATGCGCGACAGCATCGCTAACGCTAACTAACACACGTTAGTCGTATTTGCAACGCGCTACAGGAGCGATGCCAACGCGCTAGGTACTAACGCGCTACAGCATCGCGACTGTATCGATGCAAACGCGCGACCGCTTTCGTTGCCCACGCTTCGGCTGTCCACGCTTCGGTTACTTACGTAAAAGCAGCACCAAAGACAACGTATGGCAAAGGTTGCCTCAACGGAGTCCATCTTGCAACTGTGGCATTTTTGTGCCGTTACTGAATCGCGACAGTATCGCGTTTGCATCGCGACTGAGAATCGTGGTGTAGGCGAGGGCAAACAGCTATCGCTACTGCATCGCTACAAAAAGTCGCCGTGGGCGAGGGACCTTACACAAACGGAAACAATAGGAAAGTGCGGAGCGTGAAACTTTGTGATTTATTCATTTGGTTTTTTTTAAGGAAATTAAATTGTACTCTAATTGGACCCCGAAATTAAATTAGTCTTCCTACCCTGGAAAATAATCAAAATCAAAATCCCATTCGCGTTTTTGCCACTTTATTCTCCCAGAACGCGATTTCAAAAGCTTTCCCCATTATAAATATCAAATTAGTTCACAATTAATGAGGCATTCTTGTCAACATTCCTTTTCTTTTCCCTGAACGTTCTTTCTACGTAATTGAATTACATTTTGAGATATTTAGTATTAGGAATTTTGTACCTTTTTCCTGGGAACGGCAAAATGAATTCTTTGTTTTTGATGAGAGAAGAAAATGTACTTAGAGCTTCTAAAAAAAAAATATTTTTATGGTCAGCTTGTTTTTATAATAATACAGCTTATTATCATTATACATTGAAACAATCGAGAAGACTGGTTGTTTGATTCAGTAGTTAAAAATGACTAGTACGAAGTACTTGCTGTGAAAGTGACCCTTTTCTCCTTATATAAAAAGCTTGTGCGATCGGGGGCCCCCGTCTGGAACGAAGTTCCTTTCGTGATACTCGCACGCACACACACTCGTATGTAATAGAGGGGGGCAGAGAGAGAAAGAGAGAGAGTGTGAATTTAATAAAGTCTTTAGTACTATCGAAAACTATGAAAACAACATCTATAATCAAAAATGTTAATATTTTCGCAGCCGCCATCTTGGACCCTCAAAAACCACGAAGACGACATCCATGATGAAAAATTCGAAAGACCTAGGATTTTCATTTAGACCTCACTATTGGCTTAAACACCCTCGAAAACCATGAAAACTATCTCTCTGTCTCTTTGTGAGAGAGAAAGCCGCATGGAAAAATCTGATGTCGCATGTATGATCTGTGAGAAGTGACGAACATAATATTCTGTGTTGTGAAAATAACGTATCCTTGATAGGGGAATCAAGGATACGTTATTTTTATACGATACGCAAATACCGGTGGGTTCGGTAGAAACCACCGAACCCTATTTGCATTCATATTTACATCCTTACAAATCAAAAAACCAAATAAGAAACTTTCAAAATATCTGAGAGTCCAGAGTAGACTAGACAACGATATCAATAGTCTATTCTATTTTGTATTATGACAAGCAAAGGCGATATCGACCATTCTGCCAATGTCTAAAGTGAACTGGAAAAGCAAATGTGTATTTTTATAAATTAAAAAATAAATAAGTAGAACACCACGAATCTTTGATGATTAATGAAGATCTTGTGGGGTTAATACTGATACCAATATCTAAGAATTTTTTGAATGCCAAAAAGGAAACAAAACGATAAATAAGGTATTAGGTACAAGTAAAATCTACCCACTATAGAAAACTAGAACATCGTATGACTAATAACTGCAGTTTTTAGCCGCCACTGAGTCACCAACGTAGGTACGGTCTCGTAGTGACAAATAGCAACATCGCACGAAAAGACTGTCTCATTTTTTTCAGGTTTCTAGTGAAATTATTCCATCCTTACTGCTTTAACGTAACGTTAAAGTGCCAAAAATTTAATGCCATGTTTTTGTCACTTTAATTTATAATAGGTAACAGTATTGTTAACAGTTTTGTGTCTTTAATTATATAGCATTCAGTACATGAATGCATTCTTCGCAGCATGGCTGGTAGCAGCTGGATGAGAGTTGCCGAAAATCGAGTTGAATGGCGTGCAATAGGAGAGGCCTATGTCCAGCAGTGGGCTGCTATAGGCTGATGATGATGATGATGATTCAGTACATAAACGTGATTACTTTTATAATTAAGTTCAAGACATTCTTTTCCTTTCTTCAAAGAAAGTCAATAAAGTCTAACAACAATTTTTGTTAGACTTTATTGACTTAAGTAAAATAGCTAGCTAGCTTCAGAAAATCGTCTGGGAACACAACAAAAAATATTATTAATGAAAACTCTGTACCTTGCTACAGTGTTGGTATATTGTCGTTGCAGTCACCGGCAAACGGTTGTACGGTGACAAATTGTTGCGCAGCATGAGATGACAGTGTTGTATTCGCCTTTTATGGGTTCCTGGTAGGAAAAAATGGAGCTAGGACTTATAGTTGATGTTAGAAACTGAATTTTTGAAGGTTTTACTCTTTTATTGTGTCTCTTTTTTGTGGTTTTACTCTTTTATTGGATGATGTTAAAAATTTGATGGAAGTTTGTTTATTAAACTAGTTTTTCGACTAACGCTGAAGTTCACAGCTTCTTACGTTATTATAATACAGTGGGAAGATTACAGATTCCTCATTATTAACAATGGAGAAACGAGAAAGGAACACTTAGGAAAATGAGTTTTGCAGTTGTAAGTTCCTTGCTAAGTAGACAATTCATATTGAAGGAAAGCATCTGCATTTCCTTTATAGAAAAACTCTGTGACTGGTCCCATCTTGCAAGCAACTTAAGAGATACTTGTTGTTGTTATCGTTGTTCTTCTAAACTGCGTATTGGATTTTGATGGAGTTTTCACCAAAATTTAGAAATTTTATTGTATCATAAATTTTATACTAAACTTGCATATACTAGCTTCTGCCCGCGATTTTGCCCGCGTGAATTTTAGAAATAAGTAATCATGAAGTTTATATGAAATTATAGGCTAATTATTGTTATGCTATCTGTCTACGGGAGGCAGAGGAACACATGAACACACACACACACTACATACAGGTCGTCATCGTCGTCGTCGACGTCGTCATCGTGTCGTATGACATGAATTATACATTTTTGATCTGTATACATAAAAGAGAAGAGGTTCTGTTTTACAATCCAACATCCTAGTCACGTGTCCCATTATGTATACATACAAGTAAGTAATGTACAGTCAGCGTCAATAATATCGGGACGAACAGACTATTCAAAATGATCTAAACAACTATGAAAATTCCATATTAACTCAATGACACAAGGAATGTTTCAGAATTAAGACAGTACACGACAACTGTCATTCTGACAAGAACTTTATCCAATTGAGACAAAGTTTAATTTTCGTTGTTGAGATCATTTTGAACAGTGTGTTCGTCGTGATATTTTTGACGCTAACTGTACAACCAGGCGGAAATTTCAGATGTTGTCAACATGATTGACACCATCTATACGCTTTTGTGTGCGCTCATTCGCGCTGCTAACAGCCTGTGACGTCACGGGTGGGCATTTGAGTGAATCCTTCGCGAGGTATTGTCGATATTCTCTGCTTGAATATATGTATTATTGATGTGAGTTGGAAAAAATATTTTGAAGGATTTAAAGAATCTGAACTGTAATGGATTTTTTTTGTTGTGTCAGACATCCGTAAAAAATTTCATTTCTGTAAGAAGGTTTGTACAAATTAAAAAAAAAACCGTCCAAGTGCGGGTCGGACTCGCGCACCGAGGGTTCCGTACAAAATTAAATTGCTGTTTCTTTTGATTGCGTTGACATAGAAGTTTGATTTTGTTACAACTTAAAGGTATTATAGACCTGAGTATTTGATATAAATTCCAATTTAATACCTGTACCCGTTCATGAGGAAAGGGGTAGTAAATTTAAAATTATTAAAAATATTTTTATTGTATGACGTAACTAAAAATCTACGGTTTCCTCAACTTTTCCTTTATTTGTGCTATAAGACGTTGCTTCGTACAAAATTTCAAGATTCTGAGTTCACGGGAAGTACCCTGTAGGTTTTGATTCACTTGCGAGTGTCGAAAATTTGCGGCATAAACGGCTGTATTTTTTTATTGCGTTGGCTTAGAAGTTTGATTTTTTCACAGTTCTAAGAGTCAGTAGTCTTGAGTATTTGATATAAATTCCAGCTTGATATCTCCACGCGTTCCTGAGAAAAAGGGTCTTGACAGACAGACGGACGGACAACAAAGTGATCCTATAAGGGTTCCGTTTCTTTACTTTCGAGGTACGGAGCCTTAAAAATATATATTTCTGTAAATAGGTTTGTACAAATTATATAAATGATTTTATTTCTGTAAATAGGTATGTAAAAGTGTTTGTACAAACACTTCTACATGTCTGTCATATTTTTTAAACTACAGTGCAAAACTAAGTAAAACTACACTTTTAAAATATCAATTTTTGCTGAACTATAGAAGTTAGAGATGTAAAATAAAAAATATTTTATAGCAAATTTTATCAGCTTTTTTTGAAACTAGTACTAACTACTAGTTTGGAACTATACATTAGTAACATTTTTAACTTAAAATAAAAGATTAAACAATAAAAATAGCAATTTTTAGCTTAGTGTCAAAAAACTCAATTAACATTTATAAGCTTTAGATGCCCTTTGATTATTTTGCTTATTTTTTTACATGATCATTATTTTAAATGTTGCTGTTAGTTTATTTAATTTAAAACTTTCCTTTGTAAAACCAACATTCATGTTTGTTTTCCCTTCTCATTATTCTCTCTTTTCATCGGCGCAACATGTCCCTTTTTAACCGACTTCTAAAAAAGGAGGAGGTTCTCAATTCGGATGTTTGTATTTTGTTTTTATGTTTGTTCGCGCATAACTCCGTCGCTTGCCAACCGATTTGAAAAAATCTGTTTTTGTTGGAAAGGGTAATACTTCCCAAATAGTCCCATAGAAATTTCATCAAAAGTGGTTCAGTATTTTCAGTTCGGTTCAGTAGTTCAGGTTTTTAAACCAAATTACTGGTAAAAATTACAACTTAAAAGTGAAAAATAAAAACATTAAAAAAAAAAACAACCGACTTCCAAAAACGACACTACAAAGTGAAAAATAACTTTAATTTCGGAAGTCGGCGGCAAACAACGAAAATGCGAACCCAACGACACCGAGTTCCGAAATTAAAGTTATTTTTCACTTTTTGCAGCATGGGTAGTGTGGCCGAGCGACATGAAGGACGATCTCGCATCACCACTCGCAGACAGGACCGGTACATCCAAAATACTGCTCGACGGAATCGTACCATGACCGCATTGATGTTGGCTACGAGGCTCCACAGCTCTTCAGGCTTGCTGATAAGTGAACAGACCATCCAAAATTGTTTACGTGAAGTGGGTTTGCGTTCCCGAAGGCCGCTGAGAGTTCCACCTATAGCACCCCGCAATAGTAGGGCCCGTTTACAATGGGCTTGGCAAAACACAGAAATTGGGAGCAAGAAGACTGGCGTTGTGTTTGCTTTTCCAATGAATCTCGTTTCGGTATGAGGCCAGATACAAGACAGATGACGACGACGACCACGGACGAGTTTGGAGGACCTCTGGATATCAAGAACGTTTGAAATTTTGCCAGGAAGTTAATTCATATGGAGGGGGAACAATAATGGATTAGGCCGGTATTTGGATCGGTGGAAGAACCGATCTCATTTGGATCAGGGGCAACCTCAATGCTCAGATTTATGCGGAGAGGATTGTTTCAGACGTAATCATATTATATTAAAAAAATGAAAAAAAAATTCTTAAATAATACTTATATACATTTAAAAAAATGTATATAGTAGTTTATCAGCCATCTTGTTACCATAACACAAGCATTAGGTTGCTTAGCTTGGGACTAGATGGCGCTGTGTGAAATGTCCAGGGATATTATTATTTATTTATTTATTTGTTTATATATATATATTTATTATTATTAATTACAACGGTTATACACCAGAAACAGCAATTAATTAATTTCCATGTATTACATATATAAATTACAGTCCCCCCCCATCCCTTCATCCCTCCCCCCTCCCTCCTCCCTCTTTTCATCCCTGTGTGAAGCCGGTTGGGTGATTCTTTTCGACTAATGTACGATAATGCACGTCCACACGCACTTTTGCCGATGCTCGCATCAACGTTCAGCCGTGGCCTGCTCAGTCACTAGACCTCAACCCAATTGAGCACACAGGGAATATGCTCCAAAGAAGAGCTCTGCCGAGTATGGATGCTATGCATACCCCACAACAATTTTTTGACTTGTTAGAAAGAACGCGGTCGGCCATTCCTCAAAGTGATTTTGATGAACTGATTTTAAGCATGCCAAATCGCTGTGATTGTGTGGTTCGTGTCAATGGTGGAAAGAGATTATTAATTTTTTTATCTTCACCATAAAAATCCTAATTTTTGCCTTTTTTGCTATTTAATTGACTACATGAACGTAGGTTAATTTCACACAATTTGCAAAAATTGCAATTTACGTTATACGTTGTTAACTTAAACATAGGAGTTAAAGTAAGAAGCCAGTCTGGAAGACTAGATTTTGCGAATATTAATTGGATAATTTTTTATATGTAGTTAATAATGTACTTGATCCTTGGACACTTTTGATGTGTTTACTTCTCTATTAGTCGCCATTTCGATAGTCCACATCACTTCTTTGGTCTTCCCCTACTCGTATAGCCAACCACATTCATATTCCAATACATGTATGTTACACTTACTTCTACTTCAAATTCAGACCTTTTTTAAACGCCATTTGCCTACCTAGTGCTTGAATATTGTGCAAAATAGGTCATCAAGCTGTCAAGTTTTGTAATCCTGAAATAACAGAACAGAATTCCGCGGAAATGATAAATTAGGTCTCTCAGTTATGACACGATATAAGTCCATCGCTGTAAATCGGACACAGGCCAAATTTCAAACTATTCTAGTGCATTTACAATAGCGTGCCTAAATATGCTATGCGCGATAACTAGAGAATTAATTGGCGAACATTGCAAGCGATCTAAGCGATGGTTTATTATTAGAACTGCGTGTGATAGCTGCATCTCCAATGGTCTGGTTGAAGTGGTTAGAGTAACTACCTAACTACGTATCTTTAGAGGCTTTAAAATACCGGAAACGGGTGGGGTTGCATGAAAATGCCATTCTGCATGTGAGTATTTTATTAGTTGATGGCATAATATTATTAAAAAAGGTGGCTGGAGATGACTGGATACACTCCGCCTTAGGTTTTTACTTGCTGTAAATGCGATTGATTCGTTTTTCCTAGGTTATTTCTTAGATCAGGCACATACATCGAGCTTGGATTGACCACCAATCACTGATCGGGAAAAAAATGTCTAGACTTTTTTTCAGCACCATATCTTCCTCTTTAGTTACCTAGATTAGTCACCAGGTCAGCAGCAGCTAAGAAAAAAATCAAGACTTTTTTCCCTGAACAGATGACACAGCCTGGTCAGAGAAATAACCTAGGACACACCAAATAAAAAAAAAACAAAGAACATGAAGAGTTTAATTTGCGAATGACGTAGAAACAGAAACTTTAAGCACACAATAATATTTGTGCTGTTCTTCTGGAAACCACTATTTACTTTAAGCTCAGCGTATAAAATGCAATAAGCGTAAACAAACCCTCAAAGCACATGTTCTGAAAGCGACGCGTGCTCAGTGCCACGTGTAAATCTGGTAATAAAAACTATCATAAAATAGATGCACGGCGTTTAAACGTGAACTCACTGCGCAAATAAAGCTGTGATAGATGATACGCTTTTATTATAATTACTACGTATTCTAGAAACTGTTGTATGTTTATTTCTCGCTAGCTCCCGAACATATTTCGAGTATTAACTTTAAAGACACTGTAAAATCATGGGATTGTTATGAATTTCCTTGAAAATAATCAGTAATATATAAGTAATAAAATAATAGTAATAATCCGAATGCATAAACATAACGTCACGATTTGTTTTCTCGAAGTGTAAACCTAGCCTAGGGTAGGTCTTAGCATCATACTGAGCGATGGCCGTTTTGCGTGGATGTGACGCACATTTTCCCCGAACTTGTTCTTTTTTGTGTTCTTTCTTTGCGTCATATTTACCGAAAATAAACCTATTTTATTTTATTTCTGTTAAGGTAGAAGTGTACCCATGGTAGGTATACTTTACCATACCATGGTACCATTTCGCCGGCTATGTTTATGTCACATGTAATATGGGGCGAGCATATTGCCGTCAAAACGGTCCTTTTATTTTTGACAACTTTCGTTATATCATTTTTAGTTTTTAATATTTTGACATTTTTATAATATTTCACGATTTGATAATTTAGTATTTGACATTTTATTTTTAAATTATTTTGACATTTTTATAATTTTTTGACAATTTTAATTATTATTATTTATGAATATTTTAATTTAATTAGTCACAATTTTATTTTGGGTTTTTATCTGTTCATAATTTTAAATAGTTTATAAGTAATTTTAATGTATGAGTGTAAAATAGTCCATATTTTACACTCATACATTAAAATCACCTACTAGGGTGGTCTGAGATAAATAAATTATTATTATTATTATTTAGCGCTTGTGACCACTAGACCAATGAGCCTGTAATAATGAGAACGTTCCAAACAACAAAAACAAATTATTTTGAAAGATCACTAGTTTTCTTTCACTAATAGGTACGTCGTACCGTGCATTGCAGACGATTTTGTCATTTACATAAATATACGAAGCAAAAAATCTTAATTGACATTTTACCACTAATGTTATTTGCACAATTAATATCTGACGTATTTACTCATTGTTTATTGTATGTTTTGTATCATAATGTTAGCGCCATCTGTTACGCGCAGATCGAACTTACCGCGGCAATATTTCTCTTTCCAAACTTACTCGTAGGTAATGTATTTTCATGAATTATGTAATCTTGTGAAGCTAATTCATACTTCTGAACTTAAATTTAATTTTTACTATTCGACAGGCGTTCTGAATATTAAGGGGGATGCTCTAAGGTAGTCTGCGAAATTCAAAAATACTTACGTTTTTTGCAATATGCAGGTCAGTGTCAGGTTGTATGTTGATTAAAATATGATTCGCGATCGTAAGAAATATGTCTCCATAATTATAATAACTGAAATCAGCTCCTTAAGTTAGAGTTGTCCTGAATTATCAAGATTTCATGAAATAGTCATTCAATGAATTTAGAGAGTTGTACTGATGATTTTTATGATTATAATTCTACAAACAAATATTTGTTACGGCGGCGAATCATATTTAGATCAACATAGTACCTGATACTGACTTGCAAATTGCAATAAACGTAAGAGAATTTAAATTTTGTGGGCTACCCTGACGCATTCGCCTTAACACAGATTACGGATAGGACTATATTTATTCTATAGTATTAAGTTTCGACAGAAACAAGAAGTTCACATACTAGGAAATAGTCGTTAAAAAACATTAAATTTTGTTATCACCACGAAAAAAAACATTTCCACGAAAACCTTTTCATATTAAACTCACGTATGTCCCAAATAAGATTAAAGGCTCAGTTTCAATAAAAACATAACAAGATACAGTGTGTAAAATGAAAGATTTATCTGTTGGCCTAAGGTGGGTCCGCAATATAAATATATTCATACACTCCATTGAAACTCGAGTCCCCAAACCGGCTTTGAGTGTTTTTAAAAGAAACCTCTTTGATATTCCCGATGAAAGGCATGTCAAATGCCACAACGTGAAAGTACTCAATGTATGTTCATATAGATGTTATAGAAGTCAAGGTTTATTTTGTACACAGAATACGGAATCACACCGCAGAGTCTAGAGACGGTGATATTCATTCGTGGCATCCAAAGTGCGTTGAGCGCATAGCTTCTGTCATGGACTGCCTTCAAAGCTTTCATTTTCTAATACGTCATTAGTATCGTAGTAGCTGCCCAGTTAGTCTCGTAGTTGCAAGATTGACTGCTGAGCGTGGAGTCCTGGGTTTGATTCCCAGGTCGGGCAGTGTTATTAGGTTTTTCCATTAGGAATTTCTTAGCCAGCCCGGAGTTTGGAAGTGGGCGGTGTGATACCCCCGTGCCTCGGAAAGCACGTTAAGCCGTTGGTTCTGCGCCTGAACTCTCCCCGGTTATGTCGGATTGCCATCTCAACGGACTTTGAGAGTGAGGGAAGAGAGAGTGTGCCTCTGTTTGCGCACACACTTATGCACTATAATATCTCCCGCGCCGATGGCTAGTCTCCATTGAGATTGGCAGCCATATCCAAAATACGGCCTGGGGCTGTGGTCCTGGATTGACAGGTGTAATGTATGGAGTAGCAGGACTTTGCGACCGAATTCGGTCGTAAAGCGATCGCTATGAATGTCGAGACTGCAGGGCCAGGGGCTGCAGTTACGACCGAATTCGGTCGCAAAGTCCCGAATTGACAGGTGTAATGTATGGAGTGGCAGGACTTTGCGACCGAATTCGGTCGTAAAGCGATCGCTATGAATGTCGAGACTGCAGGGCCAGGGGCTGCAGTTACGACCGAATTCGGTCGCAAAGTCCCGAATTGACAGGTGTAATGTATGGAGTGGCAGGACGTTGCAACCGAATTCGGTCGTAAAGCGATCGCTATGAATGTCGAGACTGCAGGGCCAGGGGCTGCAGTTACGACCGAATTCGGTCGCAAAGTCCCGAATTGACAGGTGTAATGTATAGAGTGGCAGGACTTTGCGACCGAATTCGGTCGTAAAGCGATCGCTATGAATATCGAGACTGCAGGGCCAGGGGCTACAGTTACGACCGAATTCGGTCGCAAAGTCCCGAATTGACAGGTGTAATGTATGGAGTGGCAGGACTTTGCGACCGAATTCGGTCGTAAAGCGATCGCTATGAATGTCGAGACTGCAGGGCCAGGGGCTGCAGTTACGACCGAATTCGGTCGCAAAGTCTCGAATTGACAGGTGTAATGTATGGAGTGACAGGACTTTGCACAGGTCGGTGACAGGACTTTGCGACCGAATTCGGTCGTAAAGCGATCGCTATGAATGTCGAGACTGGCTGGCCCCTGGAGGACTATTATTAGTATCGTAGTGTGAGTAAACAGTGACACGCTTGATTTGTATGGAAAGCGTTGACAATGCCGCCTCTAGCAGCGGCCGACAAGGCGTCTTCGTGCTCTGTGACTTTTGTTACAGTGCGGGCGACGACAGAATGCGTTCTTGACATCTGTCAGTTTCATACAAATGAATACGTGTTTTGCGAATTTGATCTTTATTAGCCACTAGAACTGTCACACTGACAGGTGTCAGGAACGCATTTTCTCGACGGCTGTATACAGGCTGTTTTCTATGTTGGCGTATTTCCCTTTACGCAATCTTTTTTTATACCTAGAATGTGCTAATAAGATCAGCTGTCTGGGTAATATTTAGATGTTATTTCGCTTTTTATTTTGTCGTGGTTATTTCTCTGAGACTTTGTTCTACGAAGTTATTTTAATATGACTTCAAGATTCCTGGAACCTTTTCCACTAACACCTTTATTCATAATGTCGACTGAAAAGTCGTTATTGAAGTGTAATACCCTCTTTTTTCAGTGATAAAAAAGGCAAAAGTTAGTATAGAGTATATGGAGGTCATCATTCTTCTGCCCTCCCAATTTTTTTGGGGTCGGCGCAATATGCCTTTTTCTTCCATATTTCTCTATTAGTCGTCATCTTGGTAGTCACCCCCTTTCTAACCATATTATCATTCACACACTCTATCCATAGTTTCTTTGGTCTTCCCCCCTTCTTATAGCCATCGACATTCATACTCAAAACTCCCCTCACGACATTTTCTTCATTCCTCCGCATCACATGCCCATACCATGACAACCGATTTCCACACAACTTTTCAGCTACCGGTGCCATTTTCAGACTTCCTCTTATATACTCATTTCTTATTCTATCCATTCTTGTAACACCACACATCCCTCTATACTATAGATAGCGCAGGGACCATATACCCTATAGAGTCTATAGGGTATATGGACGTCCCTGCGCCAAAAAAAACTTGTACCGTTGTAACGGTATTATTGTCTTAGCCATGACTAGTATATCGTCGGCAAAACGAAGGTGAGTGCTGCTCTCACCGTTGATTTTGATGCCAACCCCTCCGGTCCAGAACCTAGAAGACATCCTCCAATGCAATGTTGAACAGTTTCGGAGAAGTAACATCTCCCTGTATCACACCTTGCTGCAGAAAGATGGGTTTCGAGGTCTGGTCAAACTAACATAGTTGCGTTTTCCTACAGACATTTCAGCACCTCGTTTGGCGATAGTGAATCTGACACCGTTGAAGAGACTGCAGTATAGTCCAAGTCTCGATCGAGCGAGACTATTCGTGATGACTTTTGAAAACAGCTTGTAGACATAGCTCAGAAGTGAGATGGGTCTATGATTCTTGAGCAGGGCATTGTTGCCCTTTAAAAAGAAGAGTATCACCACACCTCTGTTCCATGTCTGCGGCGTTTTACCCTCGATTATAGTGGAATAAAACAGTTTCTGAAAGACCTTCAGAACGGGTTTTCCACCGAGCTTGTTACCTGCTATTGTATAATAAAAAACATTTTCCTCAATCTTTGGTCGTTATTTTTTAATACCTATTATATAACACCTAACGCTCATGTCCATTTCTATAATAAACAATAGCTACTTGCGTCTTTAAACGAATGTCCAAATCACTGTTGACAAAAATATGATTGTTGGTACTTTCGAACTCAAATAGCAGCCACGTTATTTGTACACTTTCGTTGTCATATAAAAAAAAATCAGGATGTTATTTTCCATAAGAAAACAGCATTTTTTCGTGGGAGTTTTATTTATGGAATGAAATGAATGATGTCCAATGAGTGATGTGTGTGTGTGTGAGCTACTGCAATCTGTCAAATTTCTTTAATATATTTTCATCTTTATCGCTGAAGCATTAAGGTTCAAGGTTGATTGGGAAAATTTGAGAGTTTTGGGTAGCTTGACCTGCAGGCGTCTGTAAATATAACTGAACGTCCGTTTTTCTATGGCATTTTTGTTTAAATTATTAAAATTTGTACAGGAGAATGTCTGTCGGGTCAGCTGGTTATTGAATAGAAAAAAAGTTAGCCATAGTCTGCAAATCGTATACATTTTTCTTTTAGCAAACGTTGGATTGTTCACCATTTGAGCACAACGCAATCCTTGCGATGGTTGAAAGAGCACGTAGATCCATGGATATTGGTTATGGACCAGTGTACCGTGTTGTTGTGTACAGTATGTAGGTATATTTTTCTAAGAGAAAATGGAATAGCGGTATTTCCACTATGCAACCAGCACCCTTATTGCGTAATACCCTATCAACCACAATCTGAATCATGTTGAAGGATATTGCTAATCCATTGCTTCATATGTTCTAAAAATTTGTCTGCTCAACAACGTAAATGACGCAATGAATGTTGTTGAGCTTTGCTACTGATAGTGTGTTACGAAATTACTCCGCTGGTAAATATTGTTAATCATTTGGTTAAATTACTAACGACTCACCTCTGCTTCCCACAGTATTTAAAACTTGAGAAAAGATGAAGATTTCCTATTACAGGTTACACATAAACCTTCCTAAAAAAAAATCTCTAAGTGATATTGAAAACATCATCAAAATCCGTTGCGTAGTTTAGAAGAACAACGCGGTCACACAGACGGACACAAAAAGTGAATTTAATTTACAATTATTGAGAATTATAGAAGTAATGACTCTGAATACATTAAGGACCTACGTAAAAGGAAAGGACAAAAGGTCACTGTAGGAATTATTGTAGTAAATTATGAATAACTAACTGCGCCCTGCGGCTTCACCCACATAAGTTTAGGTCAATCGAAAAGTATTCTATTCTATTTTAATCCTAGTTATAAACTATCTGTGTGCCAAATTTCATCCAAATCTGTTCAGTAGTTTTGGCGTGAAAGAGTAACAAACATCCATCCACCCATCCATCCAAACTTTCGCGTTTATAATATTAGTAGGATTACAAAGTTCCTCATCTTAGGGCTGATTTTTCCAACGCCAGATAACTTTATCGGAGGAATAATTTTGAATTTTTGACAGTTCATCCATACAAAAACTGCCAAACGTCAAATTTATTCCACGAATACAAATTATCTGTGGATTGAGAAATCAGCCCTTAGTGTAGTCAACTGTAAGGTTTTCTGTCTTTTGTGCTTGTGAGACTTAAAAATAACTGGTAGTGTGGGTGCACTAAGGTGCACCCCTGCTTAACCCTTCGGGGATTACAGGCGTGATAATAATAAAAATAGTTTATTGGTAAAAACAAGTTTAGGTATAACAAAATATTGTGATTGGATCCTCCTTTTAGGCAGATAGTGCCTGTGTTAGGAGAGTCCGCTCTTCCATAGCAAGTTGTGTTATTCAAAAAGCAAAACGTATAATTTTTATGCTAAAACTATTTACATAAATTAATTCTTAAGGTTAGATTACATTCGATCAAATGTGTGCATGAGTGGGTATGAGTATGTGTGTGAGTATATGTGAGTGAGAGAGAGAGAGTGTAACCTGTAGGTGTCATGAGCATGAGTGTGTGTATGTGTCAAGGTTTCAGAAGTGTTTCGGTTTCATTATAGGTAAGCGTTTGTATCCATTTCATTATAATTTTTTTGCTGTCATAATATATATAATATTATATTGTCATAATATATATATGTCATAATATATAATGTCAGTCGCGCGCGCGCAGCGATAGCTTGCGAGCGTGGTACCGGTTACGCGATAAAAGTAAAAATGTCGACAACAGTGAAATGCGCTAGTTGTAATATCGTTATAAATGAGCTTTTGGCTTATGTGCAGAATAAAATTTCGATTATAACTGAAGACAGTTTAATAAAGATTTGTTTGTCCTCGTTTAGTTGTGACCAAATTGATGAAGCAAAGACGTTGCTATTTGAATCTTTACCTGCTGAATACCGGAAAAAAGTGCGAAAAGGGCAGGGCAAAGAAAATCGGGACTTAATGGATATCATCAGTTTATTCAAGGTTGTAGACAGTGATTTGATGCCAGTGTTTGTAGCCCGCGATTTGGAAAAACTGCCTCCAATAACTTTCGATCACCTAGACGTGTCTAAACTGCTAAAAGATCTCATTTTGGTGCAATCTGATATCGAGAATATCAAATCTTCTTATGTCACAATAACAAAATTGAAGGAAGAAGTAAATAGCCAGTTGCAAAATATGAGCCACTCTGTCCCCGCGTTTTCAATCGAAAATGTGAATGTTAAAAGGGGTGGTACGTGTGCCTATCAAGGGCGAGAAAGCGGACCTATGGGATTGTCACATCTCAATGACTATTCTGTACGTGTTCCAAACGACATATCAAAATCTGATTCATCATCAAATGAGGATTTGAATTTTCGAAGTATAGTTATTACGAGCGATTGCATAGAGGGTAGTGAAGATATTCCGACAAATATAACATTGTCGGTAGATCGTGAGCGGTTGGACGTCGAAGGAACGGGGCGCTCGGGGACGTGTAGCACTGCAAGAGCGGTCGAGCATGTCTGTGAGTCATCGCCGGCCTCAGTTAACGATGTATGCGAACAGCTGATTGACTCAAACAAATGCACGTTTGCAAAGGCACTGTTGCGTTCAAAGGATAATAAAGATGACAACGAATTAGGATGGACGTTAGTACAAAAACGTAGACCAATGATGAATAACCGTTTAAAGGGAAAGATAGGAAACAGTACGGTAGAAACCGAATATAATTTTAGGGCGGCCGACCGAAAAATCCCCATATTCATTACGAACGTACATAAAGGAACATCAGAGTCTGATATATGTAAATATGTCTATAGTAAAACTTTTGAAAATGTTACGCTGGAGAAAATTGTAATGAGGAAGCAAAGTGACCACGATGCTTATAAGTTCTTTGTATCTGCATCAAAATTACAGATGTTCTTGGATGAGAAACTATGGCCTAGTGGTATCATTTTCAGACGCTTTGTACATTTTAAGAAGAGATCTTCGACAGAGACAGTAAGAATTGCTGATGGCGGTCGTTATAACAAATTAAATGGCTAGTGTCGTTTACAAATTTGCTACTTTTAATTGTAAAAGTGTCAAGCGCTCTGTAGACGGAATACGTGAGCTGTGTAAAGCGTGTGACATGATAGCTCTTCAGGAGACATGGTTGTTGCCCAGTGATATTTCATTCTTGAGCAGTATTGATGACGAGTTTAGCTGCACAGGGACCTCGGCGGTGGATGTGTCGTCGGGCATGTTACGAGGACGTCCTCACGGCGGTCTCGGAATACTCTGGCGGCAAAAAGTGTTTCCTAATGTGATAGTGGTGCAGTGTAATAATCCGCGATTATGTGCGATACGCGTAGTGTTGCCTGAGCGGTCTATACTAGTGGTGAATGTTTATATGCCTGTGGATGCAGTGGCGAATCTAGTCGAGTTTACGGACATACTCGGATCGGTAAGCGCTATCATAGACAGTTGCAATATTGATTGTGTATACATACTAGGTGACTTTAATGCGCACCCTACTGAACAATTTTATAATGAGCTATCATTATTTTGTGAGGACCAGGAGTGGACTTGTATTGATGTGGAAATGATGAAGGGTGTGTCTAATTCGTGTGATTGTTTCACTTTTGTGAGCGAGGCTCACGGTTCGCAAAGATGGCTTGATCACTGTGTAGTCTCTAAGGCAGCTGTGCCGTCAGTGCGCAGAGTGTTTGTCAAGTATGACGTTCTTTGGTCGGACCACTTTCCATTAATAATAGAGTGTAATCTGGACTTAGTCTCACCTAAGATACTAGAATATAAACCGACTGTAAATGATGTTGTATGGGGGGAAAGAAGTGTAGATCAACTTAATCAATACATGACTGAATGTCATAGACTCTTAAGACTTCTTGACTTTCCAGAAGAGTTTACAAAATGTGCAGATTACACTTGTAATATTTTACAGCATAGACAAGTAATTGATAGTTTGTTTAACAATATTGTAAAAATATTAAGAGAGGCAGCATTGTGTGGCAAGCATGGTAAACATATACGTAAGAAAAAGAAACCTGTTGCAGGGTGGAACTTACATGTTGGTGAGGCACACAGGGAAGCTAAACAGAAATTTTATGTGTGGTGTTGGTATGGCAAACCAAGTTCAGGTGAAATTTATAACGAGATGTGTGAGGCCAGGAGAATCTTTAAGAACCGACTGAGATGGTGTCAGAACCATGAAGAACAGGTAAAAATGGATATTTTGGCCTCTCATCACTCAAAAAACGATTTTCGATCATTTTGGAAAGCTACAAATAAAATTAATAACAAACCGGTTACTCCCGTGTGTATCGACGGCGTAAGCGATGCCGTTGAAATAGCAGATCTATTTCGACAACATTTTACTGTCACATCGCCATTGGGGTCCTCGCAATCAGTGATCAATGTTAAGAACGGTGAAAAAATAGGTTTTAGATGTACAGCTAAAGAAGTGAAGTTGATAATCAAATCAATGACTAGAGGTAAATCTCCCGGCCATGACGGGTTGAGCATTGAACATCTGCAGCATGCTGGGCCCCACTTACCGAGATTGTTAGCTATGTTGTTTAACCTTTGTCTAAGCCACTCATATCTGCCTAATGAGATGATTAAAACCATTGTAATACCTATCATTAAAAATAAGACAGCTGATCTATCAGATAGGAATAACTACAGACCTATCTCTCTTGCCACAGTGGTATCGAAGGTATTTGACAGCATGTTGAACTCACAGCTGACCAAACACATTGAACTTCATGACAATCAGTTCGGCTTCCGGGGCGGACTATCCACTGAAAGTGCAGCTTTGTGTGTTAAGCATGCTGTCAAATACTACACAAGACGTCAAACTGCAGTTCACGCATGCTTTCTTGATCTTTCGAGAGCCTTTGACCTGGTTTCCTATGATAAGCTATGGGAAAAGTTAGAAAACACTAATCTACCAATAGAACTCATAAACATCTGCAAGTACTGGTACGGTAATCAGGTCAATGGCGTCCGATGGTCGGGAACCATGTCGCAACCGTACAGGTTGGAGTGCGGGGTGAGGCAGGGGGGATTGTCCTCGCCAACCCTTTTCAACCTGTATATGAACGATCTGATTATGGCACTCAGTAGCACCCGGGTAGGTTGTCACATAGACGGGATTAATGTAAATAACATAAGCTATGCTGATGATATGGTGCTTCTGAGTGCATCGGTATGTGGCATTAAGAAACTGCTTACCATCTGTGAAGCATATGTCGAGCAACACGGATTAAGATATAATCCACTCAAAAGTGAAGTCATGGTCTTTGAGGCCAGAGGTAACAGTACAGGTAATGTGTTTCCCGACATTACGCTTAATGGTACAGCGTTGCGTAGGGTGTCTAAAGTTAAGTACTTAGGACATATGCTGACCTCTGACCTCAAGGACAATGATGACATCGAGAGGGAACGGAGGGCGCTGGCGGTGCGGGCGAACATGGTGGCGCGCAGGTTTGCACGTTGTTCGACAGAAGTCAAAATCACACTTTTTAGGTCTTATTGTACATCACTCTACACGTGCAGCCTGTGGGCCGACTATACTCAAAAGTCTTACAGTGCCCTCCGAGTCCAATTTAATAATGCGTTCAGGGTGCTGATGGGGCTGCGGCGATTCTGTAGTGCTTCAGGGATGTTTGCTGAACATCGCGTAGACTGCTTTTACGCTACGATGCGTAAAAGATGCGCATCCCTGGTGCGTAGAGTACGCGGCAGCGCCAACAGCATCCTCAGCATGATCGCTAGTCGGCTGGACTGTGAGTACATCAATCATTGCTGCACCATTTGTCATGGAATGGTGCAGTAGTGATTGTTGTCGAGTTGTACTTTTTAGTTTTAAGTATTACTAACACTAGTCTATAAGAACATTGTTACTAACAAAGTGGATCCATGGTCTGAAATAAAGTAAATTATTATTATTATTATAATAATTTTTGGGATAAATGTAGTGATGGTATGTTATTTTTTTAAAATATTAATGTGTAAAAGTATCTTAAAAGATCTACTTACAGAAATAAATATTTCATTTCATTTCATTGGATCCCCAACGGCAGGCCCAGAAAGAGATGGCGGGATGAGCTGGTCTCCTTAAAGGATTCGCCCACAATCGCAGTAGACCGGGAAAAGTGGAAAGGGGAAGGGAAACCTTTGTCCAGCAGTGGGACAACGCAGGCTTAGAATAAAAAAAAAAAATTTCATTTCGTTAAACTCTTTATACTGATGATTAATACTTCATTAAGAATATTTTTAAATTTTGTTTTACTAACATACATAGTTTATTATTTCAAGTTAAACAAATATCAACTAACACTAATATATACTATATACAATTATATAATACGAAAACATATAGAAAAAGGCAGGAGCTCATTGGTTATCAAAAAATTCGTCTGCATCACTGTCAATGGGATAAGTGCCCAACTCTTTAAATTAAATAATGTTTGGTCGAATGCAGAATTTATTTGCATGTAAAGCTATTATTTGTGGGTATGGATGGAATTCCTTCACACATTAGTATGCACCGTGATTCCAGTGTTTTTCAATTGAAATTCGTAGTTTCATTGAATTCTATTAGAAAAGGAGCATTTTAATTATGAAACGAATTTAACTTGTGACTTTTGCGGTATTCATTTATTTGTGGGTTGTTCTAGTGCGTAAAATGTGGCTGAGGGATCTCCCCCACACACAGGCGCGACGCAATGGTGCGACGCATTCTAGCATTGGGACCTTTTTTTCGTTTGATTATTTAACAACATTAAACTTAATTTGTGTTTATTTGGTAACAATAGCATAAAGTTTGTGTTGAATTGTTGATACCATCGCCCCCCGCGTGTCTAATGCCTTATTATTAAGGGTGGTTTATTTCGTGACAATTTTCTTGCTATTTATTTTGATTGAAAAATTCAGTTTTCTAATGTGGCCTTGGACGACCGAGCGTGGCTTCAAGCCACACTACCCATCCGTTTTGGTGGCCTCGGCGTCCGCAAAATAACTAGTATTAGCTTACGTTCTCTGTCCACAGCACCGAAAAGTTGACCGGGAAAATTTTAGCCCCCTGCCTGGTTGACTCTGAAGTGCCTTGCTTGACCGACGCGGTGAACGCCTGGAAAACGGCTTGCCCGGATACAGATCGGTCCGTAAACCCATCTTTCCAGAGACAGTGGGATGAGCCGCTCTGCAGGTTGGTACGAAATAAACTTATCAATACGTCCACCAATACTGCTGAGCGTGCCCGCCTGCTGGCTGTGGGTGAGTGGGAGTCGGGGCTGTGGCTTCAAGCACTCCCTTCACCTAACATAGGCACTATGCTGGGTGACATCACCTTCCGGCTCGCTACCTGTCTGCGTTTGGGTGCTCCTTGCGGGGCTCCGCATCGCTGTCAGTACGGTGAAGCTGTCGACTGCCTCGGACACCATGGCCTATCCTGCAGTAGGAGCGCAGGTCGGATAGCACGGCACGCCAGCATTAACGACATCATCCGTCGTGCTCTTGTCATGCCAGCTGTTTTAGAACCCAACGGCCTGCCACGCGACGATGGGAAGAGACCAGACGGAATGACCATAATGCTCTGGAAGTTAGGCAGACCTTTGGTGTGGGATGCAACATGTGTCGACACCCTTG
The DNA here is from genome assembly GCA_951799955.1 of Apamea anceps. Classification (NCBI taxonomy): domain Eukaryota; kingdom Metazoa; phylum Arthropoda; class Insecta; order Lepidoptera; family Noctuidae; genus Apamea; species Apamea anceps. The sequence continues at coordinate 16,903,545 of OX637506.1, forward strand.
CGCCATCCCATCTTCCTAGCACGGTGGGCTGTGCTGGAGCGGCTGCTGCTGGTGCAGAAAACCTCAAACGGCGAAAATATTCCAGCCTGATTGGGAGTTATATCTTCGAGCCGTTTGGGGTTGAAACACTAGGGCCATGGGGTCCGAGTGCCCACTTGGTGTTTCGAGATATCGCCAAGCGGTTATTCGACTCTTCACGTGACCAGAGGGCTGGCCTGTTTCTTGGCCAAAGAATTAGCATCGCCATACAACGTGGCAATGCTGCCAGCCTTTTGGGCACTGTTCCTGTTGACAGCGATGCGGACGAATTTTTTGATGCCCTATGATTCCTTTTTTTTTCACTTGTACATATGTATTATTATTTTAGACTTAATTTGATTCTTATGAGTCACTTTTAGATTAAAAATAAAATTATGTTTTCTTTTTGTAGTAAAATTATTTATTTTATATTTAAAATTATTTTTTATTTAACTGTAATCTCTTAACTATTTACACTAGGTACTAAATTAAAGGACTAAACTAACTAACTATAAATAAATACAAAAACAAAAGGATATTTTGGCGTCGAAGTAATTTTCCGTATCGCTGTCACCCGGAAATGTGCCCAGAAGACTGGCAGCATTGCCACGTTGAATGGCAATGCTAATTCTTTGGCCACTGAACGATCCAGCCCTCTAGTCACGTGAAGCGTCGATCAGCCGGCGAGAAATTTCTTTAAAAAGAAGACGCGCGCTCGTACCCCATGACCCGAGCGTTTCGACCCCAATAGGCTCAAAAGTATTTGCGCCGCTTGAGGGTCGCAGCAGCCGCAGTAGCGCCGTCAGCACAGCCCGTTTCGTCCCACACCAGACGCCTACCCACCGTCCAAGGCAACAACGTCATGCCGTCTGGTCTCTTTCCATTCTTCTTCATTCTCTTCTCTTCTTTATTTTATTATTTTAACAGACTGATAACGACTTGTAATAACCGCTGTACTTTTTAGGGCTGATTGTCCCAATGCCAGATAATTTTATCCGAGGAATAAATTTTAATTTTTGACAGTTCCTCCATATAGAATCTGTCAGACGACCATTTTATTCGATTAGTTAATTCAGAAAAACGCGCATTCAAAACAAATGTTCCAAGCTACAAATAGGTAGTGTTAATAAGTTTATGATTGCTTGGGGCGAATTTTGGCTAGACATTTAATTGGGCTTGCTCACTATATTTTAACATAGGCTTTTAACTCAGATTGCCGTAATTAATGACTCAGGTGGGGTCAAATTGCTCTTATCACTTCAATTTCAATTAGAAATGGTTCAAATTCTTGAAAACAGAAACTAGAGTATAATTATTACGTCAAATACAAGCAATCTTTTACGGTTTTTCGGTTTCGGTTTACGGCTCTTTGATGATTTAACCGTATTAATTGCTTGTAGTCCTAAGTACCTACATACTGCGAGATTATAAAAAAAACTAGTTACAAGAACCAGCTGGTAGAAGTTATTGCAATTTTGCGTTTGTGATGCAAGTTTCAGTTCATCCAGACATATTTCTAAAGATTTTTAGATGGTGTCAGCTATGTATTAGTAGTAAGCGTGTAACTATAGCACGAGAATTTATCTGACCTAGTAAGAGTTAGTAAAACCGACCAATCTACGTAGCCTTTTCCCAACTCGACGGTACGGTTGGCGCAGTGGTTAAGCGATTGACAGCTGCTTTGCGTATCGCGGGTTCGATTCCCGCACGGAACAAATATTCCTATGACCTACAAGTAGTTTTTCCGGGTCTGGCTGTTAGTGTACATATGTGAGTTTTTTAATGTTTCTAAACGCACCCACGATACAAGAGAAATTCCTAGTGTGAGGCAAAGCTTTATTTAAAAAAAAAAATACTATGTTGGGGTCAGTTTCCCGCCCAAGTGTTCATACACGCCGGACGGCGCGTATGTGTTCCACGCGCGCCTCAAAGAGATGTCAGCATAAATGACGGGGCCCTATAGGGCCGAAGCCTGCCAGGGTAGCGGGATCGTCCGAAAGGGTTACTGCTGCCCTGGAACATAAAGGGCTAAGGAAAGAACACGGGTGGGTTTTAGTCAGTAAGAGTCTGACACTACCTTCCGATCCACCCAGAGCGGGAGGGGTCATCTGATGATGTACCATCCGCAAAAAAAAAGGGGTCATACACATGTGACACCCGTCAACGGCAGAGGCAACAGCAAACGTCGACAAAATACCGCTCCTGTATTTGAGCACCGTACTCAAAGACACGGAGGGGCCCGTGGCTAAATAAAAACAGCCGCACAGGTCGATTAATCAGGTTAAGCTACGCTTGCCGCGGTTGGTCTGTGACCATCTTTACATACCGAGACCCCTCCGTGTATCGGAAAGCACATTAAGCCGTTGGTCTCGGCTGGTATTCGTGTATCTTTGACAGTCGTTACGGGTCAGAAGCCTGAAAGTCTGAGATCCAGTCCTACCAAAGGGTATCGTATTACCCAATAACTGGGTTGTGGAGGTCAGGTAGCCAATCGCTCCATGTAAAATACTGGTGTTCAGCCGCATCCGGTTAGACTGGAAGCTGTCTCCATCATAGTTGGGAAAAGGCTAGGCAGATGATGACTCAAATATAAGAGCGTTGCATCTGCCCTTGACACTTGCCGCTCGTGTGTATGCAGACTAAACGAATGCAGCTGAAGACCAGTATTTTATATAGAGCAACTGCCTGTCTGACATCCACAAACTAGTTACTGGGTAACACGACACCCTCACGATAGTAAGTATTAGTAAGTATAAACATTCTTTATTGGTGTCATTGCGACTGGCAGCCGTGAAGGGAATCACCATGAGAAAACCTAAAGGTCGTTTCTTTTCTACGTGAGAAGCGTTATTTGTTTAGTCGGTAGTGGGACAGGTAAGGCTGCTAACTTTTTTTTTAAGTTTCATCATTCACATTCTTTTATTTTTCACGGAGCGTTGTGTTTGCCACAACTTCAACGATACAGAAAAAAACCTGCAATTGTACTTTTTTATTCGTCAAAAGTTTACTTGTTTTTTTTTTTAACACGCAGCGCTGTAGTGCTTTTTGTACCCGTGTCATCAAAGGATCTTTATTGATTTTATTAAAAATTTGTTTGCTTCCGCTGCAGCTCATTGTTTTATGCACCAACAAGCAACAACGTTGTATAAAGGGACTCACGGATGAGCGGGGGCGGGCTTAATATATTTTTTTTAAATTAGCCTTTGGTTTATATGACACACACTAATTAAGTAGTTACCTAAACAAAGAGAATATTACATTTCAAAATACTATCATAGTATATTGCGTGACAAACAAAAAAACAATCAAACAAGCTAAGGAAAGACGTAAATAATTCTATTACACCCACCACTAGGGCAACTCTTAATAACGTCTACTACAATGTGAATTATTAAGTTATACTTGACACATTTCGGGTTCCCTTGCGTGGAACAGTGAGATGTAAGAAGTTGAACTCGGAACAAGCAAGTGCATCTTTGTTTGGTCGCAAACATGACTCTTGAAGCTGTAGAAGAGCTGTTTCATGAGTAATGCAATAGAAATCCCTTATTACTCATTTGGAGGCAATGAGGAACAGGGTGTAAAGTTCACTCAACCTCCATAGAAAAGGGAGGATCCTCCGACCAGACGGGTGTTGTGTCTGGCGGGCAATTGCCCAACGATTGATGTTGGGAAATTGTATCTATGCTAAGTGCGCGGTAAACTCTGCTTGCGAGATGCAGGATTTGCGTGACGTCAGTATGACGCGTTGTTCGCATGTGGCGTTGTAGGTACCGCTACATCACTCCCCTCCGGAGACCGGAGGTCGATAGTGGGCTGAGTCTTGTATCTTGCGATGCTTGCCAGACCAGCTGAGGTTCCAGTGAGTCGGAACCGGTTGTCCCATAGTTCACGGTGAGTCGGAACTGTCTGCGGAGATGTCCCCAGTGAGTCGGGGTGGCGCTACGTTATACTCCAGTGCGTCGGATGTCGTACAGCGCCGGGTTGAGGCTGGCTGCTGCGTCGACCAGGAGAAGGTGCTCTGCTTGTTGACCGGCCGAAGGTGTAGTGTGCTGTGCCAAGGTTGCTGATGAGGCTGAGGGTGATGACCAGGTATGCGCGGACGCTGCATGCTGGTGGTCAGGATACCCGTTGAAGCCGTGGCTGCTGGCTGGCTGGGTGACTCGCCGCTGAAGCTTGCGGGAGTGATGATGATGACGTCACGCTGAAGTGTTTGCACGAAGGCTGCGCTGACGTTCATACTCGGGGTCACCAGTTTGGAGGCATGAGGAACAGGGTGTAAAGTTCACTCAACCTCCATAAAAAAGGGAGGATCCTCCGACCAGACGGTTGTTGTGTCTGGCGGGCAATATTGAGCCCGCGTGGTGGATTATGGCCCACTCTCTGTCACAGAGAGGAGGCCTGTGTCCCAGCAGTGGGAACGTTATTGGCTGATTATGTTACATAGGTTTAAACACAAGTGGGGAATTGTAGGTGTCCTAATTAATACACCTGTGCCCTACCCCTAAAGTTTTTTGTTTGCCTTTTAGATTACTGAACGATAAAAAAGAAATCTGCAGATGGTTTTTGTCGGAAACTTGGGGGGGCTAAATAGGTACGTAGATAAGTTAAAGTTTTAATACAAGACTACCAGTAAACGTGTCCACCGAACAATCTCTTCCGTAGTATAATAATTTTCATGCAATTTCCCTTACATAAATTACGTAAGCTGCCATGAAATAGTTTCCTTAATTGTCAAATTTGAGCTGTTCCATAATAGATGTAAATGCACATAAGCGAGTAATTTTGTCGCGTCCGAAACTGTAGACATAAATTACTTCATTCATTGATTAACCAACTATAACTGCTTTCAGCCCTCTAGTAGAGTTTAGTTATACATACATGATAGACTAAAGCATTTACTATACTAGTTTCTTGTGTGAGGAAATTGGTATGTCCTAGAACAAAAAAATCGAAGACTTGGGACATCTACCAACCAACACTGGGCCCGTGTGGTGGATTACGGCTCATTCCCTCTCACAGAGAGGAAGCCTGTGGCCCAGCAGTAGGAACGTTATAGTCTGATTGGGTTTTTTAGCCTATTTCTTTTTTTTTGTGAAAAATGGAAAGTCCATGATGTTTACTGCAATTTGTCCTACTGTGACGTGTTGTCAGTAAAATGATCAGCAGATGAAGGCAAAGTGAACGATGCGGTACTGTTCCACCACAATATCGGGCCACTACGCAGCATTAGTGTGACGACAGAGTCAGCTGCAACCGTCGACAACATGCAGCTAGTGTATTTGAACACCGCGGCACCGTATTTAAATACACGAGCAACACGTTGTCAACGGCAGCCACCGACGCGTCGATGGCGGGCGCCGACAGTTGTCGATGGCTGCCGTCGACGCGTGTTGACCGATGCAGTTGCGTCTATCGTCGACGCGTGTCGCGCGTGCTCGGTGTCTATGATCACCTGATCAATTAAACAGCCGGGGGCAGAAGTTTTGTGCTGATATTTTTGTAACTTGAACAAATTGTCTCGTGTATCGTATAGTTTCACCTATTACAAAGACTTTTCTCGTAACTTAGAAGAAAGACCAAACTCCCAAATATCCCAATTAAATCACTGCATCATACCTCTGTAATACCCACACGCTGCTTAATAGTTATCTCCTCGAAAAGTTACCCTGGCTCGATTAATCGCTCGAGCGTCGCGCCGGTATTACGCTGTCACAGTTCTGAGTATCATTCTGGGTGACAAACGGACCTGTGACGTGGGGCGCGTGAGCCCGAGATAACGTCTAGGGGACGAATGAGCGACGTCCTGAATACACTACGCCGATAATCGCATGCCGACGGGTTTATACGTAGAGATAATTTGTGCGAGGACGCTGACTGACATTGCTACTATTTACTAATCAGAATGTTTGTCATTATCATGTTCATTAGTTCCAAATATGAATGAGGTCTTTTGTTTTTAAATTGAGAAAGTGATTTAACTGTGTTTCATATTTGTTTGGGTGGCAAAAAGAAAGCCAATTCCCGTAATTAAAAAAGTTCAAAATCTAGTCGCAATCTCATCTCAGCGAGAATCAATGTCAAAACTTGTCAAAAATGTAGGAAGGTAGAGGTATTTTTGACAGATTGAGACTGATATCAGACTGTGAACGTTCTTAAAATTACGAGAATTGGCCCTAAACGGACCTGTGACGTGGTACGCGTGAGCCCGAGATAACGCCCAGAGGACGTATGAGCGACGACGTCCTGAATGCCCTACCCCGATTATAGCGTGAAACGGATGTTATACGACGTGACAATTTGTACGCTAAACAACGTGATCTTAATTTTGTGGAAAAATCCGTATCTGTAATCCGTAGTCCGGATTTAGAAAAATGTGTTTTCTTTTGTCTCAGCTTGCCATGGTTGTGATTATTTATTTATTTATTTATCGATTTAAAATCGCAGTGATCCTTATTGTCGTTACAACAAGGTTGATCTTGGGTTGCTTTTGTCCGAGGTAAAACAACTGTAAACGGACACACAGTGAAACAAATGACAACTGCCCGTCAAAATTATGAAACGCAGTCGAAGCGCGCGCATTTTATACCCGAATGTTTTGTCAATTCACAGACTGTGAGTCAAGTTCGTTCATAAGGAAAGCTCTACAAAATTATTCCGTAACGTCATAATGAAAACCGTTGGTAGGAGGAAGTAAAAAAAGTTGTGAGTTTAATGAATATTGGGAATTGGAGGGCTTTGATCTGCTAAAATGTGATATCCTATAGAATATTATCTACTTATGAGAGAGAAAGTCAAAGGCTGATTATTATTGAGCAGTCTTGGAGAAATCAGACTTTTTGCTTTGAGAAGCTGATAAAGAAAATTGAGTTTGACGGGTTATTGATGGCAAAATATATTAGGAACGTCAAAGCATTTTTGCTTTTGAATAAATAAGGAGTCTATCAGTGTACGAAAGTTAGATGCCCTTTTATTACACATTTTCGTAATACATATTCATTATCATCATTTTAGCCCGGAATTATCCACTGCTGAATATACATAGTCCTCCCCGTTCTTCTGCCTTACTTCCCGGTTCCGTGTGTCGTTCACATAAGTATTATAGCTCCAATACATATTTGAAACTGTATAAATCTGGCACTATTTAAAATATAGTATCAACTACATAGTACGGAGGTATTACGACTGTTACTGGCGGCTTTATATATTGTAATGTCAACAGTTGTTATACACCACATAATCATTACAGAGGTTATATTTAGAAAAACGCTGTCTTCAAACAGAGTGATGTTGACGTGGTTCGTACCTGTTTATTTATGTTTATTTGGACATAAGTTACTACCTTAAGGGCTGATTTTTCCAACGCCAGATAATTTTATCCCAGGAATAATTTTGAATTTTTGACAGTATATCGATACAAAATCTGTCAGACGTCAATTTTATTCCACGAACAAAAAATATCTGTCGATTGAAAAATCAGCCCTTAAAGTAATAAATCATGCCCAAATAAACAAATAAAAATAAATAAATAAATATGTACAGACGCCAGCACATCACGCTACCCGAAACTGTCAAATTTTCCCAATCAACTTTGAAGCTAATGCTTTAGCGATAAAATTAAAATCTACTAAATAAATTTGACAGATTGTAGTAGCTTGATGTGCTGGCGTCTGTACCATGCCAACATCAATCTGTCAGATGACCACGTTTTTCTAAATATGGCTCTCATTATAACCTCTGTAATGTTTATGTGGGGAAAAGTCGTGAATAGATTTAGCTTGTAGTTCCAGTAACCTGCACCCTAATTGCGTAACACACTACTTATTAATCTCAATCTGTAGTGCAATTCTGTAACCATTTAGCGAACTTAGGTGAAGTGAGCGTGGAGTGAGCTGTCATTTCAACTAATGCTAGGGATTGACACTATTGACAACTCACTCTAAGCTCACCTCACCTAACTTTTCACGGTGAGATTTTTACAGAATCGATCGGCTGATTCATTTTGAAGGATATTGCTAATCCATTGCTACATATTTTCGAAAAATGTTTCTGCTCAATAACGTAAATAACGCAATGAATGTTGTTGAACTGTCAAAATGAAACCCATTGCTACTGATAGTGTGTTACGCAATTACCCAGCTGCACTTAGAATACGTTTTTTAACCAAGTTCCCCAGTGGGAGGTAAAGTTTTGTTCAGTATCTAAAAACCTATAGTATCTAAAAAAAATTTTTTTGCAAAAAAAAAAAAAGTCTTCCAAAAAGACACTACTAAGCGAAAAATAGCTTACTTTTACCAGTAATTTTGGTTTAAAAACCAAACTACTGAACCTTTTTTGATGAAATTATGGACTAATCTGAAAGTATAATATATCCTTACAAATATTTTTTTTTTTAGATTTTTGTTGATATTTCAAAAATTGCTTTCGATTTCGATATAATTTTCATGGGACCATTTGAATAGTAGGATATATAGGTTTCCAACAAAAAAGAATTTTTCAAATCGGTTTGCAAGCGACGGAGTTATGCGCGAACACACATTAAAAAAAATACAAACATCCGAATTGAGAACCTCCTCCTTTTTTAGAAGTCGGTTAAAAAATATTCTTCCCTAAAACATTATCATGAGCTACTAAGGGATGCGTTGAATTATGATAGCCATTTTATTAACAAATTGGTTCAGGGCGAGCTACAAAGTTCTTCGTTCTAATCTAAGAGTCAGCCTTCCCGTTCACTATTCGGTCTCTAAGGGATAGCAAAGAGGTCATTAGTTATAGGCTTTAAGACTGGCTGGAGTATTAAATTATCGTGAAAAGAAAAAAATGTACGAAACCTCGTTGTGCTCGCAGCTCGATTGAGTGATAAGTTTGTATTAGAAGCTTATTTTAATATTATAAATAAGAAAGTAACTTTGTCTTTTAGGACTTGGATGACACGCACTATGACCATGACTTGGGTTAGGACATAGGATCTGTTTAGCCTCGTTGTACGGTCCCATGGGATAATTTCCGACATTCACGCGGGCGAAGCCGCAGGCATAAGATAGTTTAAAATATGACCGAAGAGAATAGAGGCCAAAGGCATCTGTAGTTTACCCGCTTAATAACAGACAGATAGATAAATTACATTTAATATGTAAATAATAAAGTTAGTAAGTTAGTTAGTTAATATGTAAATTTAATTCAGTGTCATTTTACAAAATCAATAAAGTCATTTCCCTAACAGTGTTAATATATATAATTATATACAAGGTGTCGTTTTGCATCCTCGTCAAATTCAAGAAGGTAATCATGCTACTGATTCTCGACACGAATCAATTATAAAATAACTAGGTTTTTTTTTTCTAATTTTCGGAAATCGGCATGTGTGGGACACGCATTTTAAAACGCGCCCTGTGTGAGACCGAAACGTAACTGCCCTTTTACGCACACATAAAAACGCTTATACGATACCATAACGTGATGCTGTTCTTTGAAAGTGGTGTATTCTGAAATACTGTCAAACTTAAATAACTAAAAAAAGAAGTATGTATTCATTATTTACCTGGGATCGTAATTTTATTTGATTATTTATGTATTTCATAACAGCCTTCTGAAATTTGACGAGGATGCAAAACAACAGCTTGTATAATATATAGAATAAAGTTACAAAACAAAGGCCAGCTCAATACGTCAATCAATCAATTACTTCGTTCAGCAACGGTTTTCGAAAACGGTTTACGTTTTACTCAAACACGTTTTTTAGTATTTTTTTATCTGTATCGTATCGTAAAAAAAACATACAATCAGGATGAAAGCTTTTTTTTATAAAATCAGAATGTTTCATTTCTATACCACTTTGGAACCAAACTGTTTAAAGTAAGTTTATTTATTTACTATTAAACTTACACATACTATCTTTAGGGGATGACCCCAATATAATAGTGGATTGCAAACACACACCAGATAAATTTAAAATCAATTTACGGCTAATACTTAAAAAACTAAACTTTAAAAATATGTAGAAAGCAACACTAAACTCTATTAAACACAATCTAAAGTCAAACTACAGAATTATATGTACTATGTAATAATTACTAAACTAATCTTTTTTTTAATGCTATAATATCTTAACCTAAAATACAAAATCAGACAACACAGAATATTAATATTTAAATATAATTGACAAAATTCAACAAAACTCTTGCGAATTCACTCAGATTGTTGAAGTTGAACCAAATAAGCCACAATGGTACACACTTCTATTAGAAGTAGGTTCATTTACCCCTAAGCCACGACTTCAATATTAAAAGCTCATAAATTATAAAACGAACCAGACTGAAGCCATCTTCTTGAACTAACTGCTTGTGTCTAATGCATTGTCCAAGATAAGGTAGATTAAGCATGTAAGTACAGTACCCACTGTGAGACGAACATTGATTAATTGATAACTTGTCGGTTTACCTGAGTGTACCAGGTACCTACATGACTGAGTAGTTTAGAGATTCGAGTGTGAATGGGTATTGAAGGGGTATTCACCTTGCTGGATTGACGAGTGTCTACCTAGACCGTAGAAATGGTGAGTTTTATTACAATTTTGAGCGAATGATTTGCCTTCTGGATTTAGTGGTCGCAAGCGTGACTGTCCAGGTTGGGTAAAGTTATTGGTTTTCTGACTTAGGCTGGGTGTATGACATCATCATCTGCCTAGCCTTTTCCCAACTATGTTGGGGTCGTCTTCCAGTCTAATCGGATGCAGTTAAGTATGGCAGGCTGGGTGTATGACATATCCTATCCAACTATTATAAACGTGAAAGTTTGTATGGATGGATGGATGTTTGTTACTCTTTCACGCAAAACGCAAAAACTGCTGAACTGATTTGGATGAAATTTGTCACACAGATGGTTTATTATCAGGATTAACATATAGGATACTTTTTATCCCGATGTTCAAACGGGAGCAAAATTTATGCGGGTGAAACCGCGGGGCGCAGCTAGTCCATAGATAAACCATTCATAATATGAATAACTAGATTTTGCCAACCACTTCGTTCGAGCGAAATTTCTTGTTCCTCTAACGCCGTACATTTTTCAGGTGCTGGTGCAAATTGCTTCGACGAACTTCTCGTCCAATTAAGACAAGTTGCAGACATAAATCAATGGCCCGAAAGTAGCCTAGCGCTCATATTAGGAGCATACTAAGACTTGCAAGGTCCCGCACTTGCATACTTTGAACTAATATATAAAGAAAACCTGGATTTTAAATCCATACCTACCCCATCACATCGCATCGCCTGCTTGCGATATTAGTATTCCTTTTCACTTAGCGTTCTTACGGACTTTTTTCCTTTTTGCTCGTCTCCTAATGGTCCTAGCGTGTAGCGTATTAAAACCTTCCTTAAGAATTGGGATAACAAAAGCAAAAATATATTTTGAATCCGACTGGTAGTTCTAGAGATTAGCGCGTTCAAACAAACAAACTCATCAACATTGTTAAATGTAAGTATTAGTTTATATATAAATAAATAAATAACAAAAAAAAAAAATTGTTTATTGTCACAAATCCGCAAATAGTTACAATTTTGTGTTCGAAGCCTCCTTTTAGGCAGATAATGCCTGTGTTAGAAGGCTCCGCTCTTCCATAACAATGGTATAGGTATCTAATTTAAGCGTGACGTGTAGCGTGATGTGAGGTGTGTTGTGACGTGAAGTGGTGTGTGTGAAGTTAAAGTATTGTGTGTTGTGATATGAATGTGATGTATGTTGTGATGTGAATGTGGTGTTTGTGATTTGATGTGAATATGCTAATATATAGAATGAGGTGTTGAATAATGTGTGATTTGTCTGATTACTCAATCTGTTGTAACAGAGCCTCCGTTTTATGAAGTTTTAGAAATAGGCTTTGTCCAAAACTAGTACCAACCCACGCATGCAGTTGATAAGACCCAACCCGAAGTATAAACGAAATGAAATTCAAATAAAAACCTATAAAAAATAAAATAACAAATTCAGTATCACACCTACACTACTCTCAACACAAGCGTTCAAATATCAAGACTGTTTCGTCCTACGTTTGTCTGTAACACGGCACGGTGTAAAAGGAAAACTAAAAGCTCTCTATAAACACGACGTTCCCAACTGGAGGAATGTGCAGCAGCTTTGAAACGAGCTCCCTAGATGTCCTTTAGTCCTGGTACTTGTGAGTCATAGAGTATAGATTTATAGTGTGAAGTGACGGCAGTTTATTGCGAATGGTTAGGGAATTTGAGAAATGTTTTCTTGCAATTTTTGTTTGTAACGTTTCTCATCAAATTAGAATATAATAAAAAGGGATATTTAGCTTGCTATTGTAAAATAATTGCGAAAATTTTCAAGGCAAAGCAGCGGGGAGTAACTGTCATTTTGACAGTTCAACAACATTCATTGCGTTATTTACGTCGTTGAGCAGTTGTTGCGAAGATATTTTTTTCGAACATATGAAACAATGGATTAGCAATATCCTTGAAAATCGACCAGATTGTAATAGGAAGATTGTTACGCAAATTGGGTGGCAGCAGTTACTGATAAATTCGTGAAAACTACAATTACTTAAATATCAATAACCAATTATGCTTGACTGTCTATGGGCGCGATTCCAATAAAGGCATAGTCACGTAGTTATGACAATTAAACATCCTAATTATAAACTTATTAGGTACATATTTTTACGAGTATATTCCTTGACAATTATCTCAAGGAATATAAATATATGTACCTGTAAATAATACTTGACGGCACGGTTGGCGCAGTGGTTAAGCGATTGACTGCTGCACTGCGTGTCGCGGGTTCGATTCCCGCACGGAGCAAATATTTATGTGACCTACAAGTAATTGTTCCGGGTCTGGCTGTTTGTGAAATTCCTAGTATGGGGCAACGTTTTTTTATAAACAAAAAAAAAAGAAAACTCACTGAAATTAAAATCTTCTAAGCTAATAATTCTAAAAACGTCAAACACGCTTATCAAAGGATCAACAAGAGATTTACGATCGCGCAGATAGGGCAGCATCAGAATCTTTTGATTCCCAGGAAATGGGTTCTCCTACAAAGTTTATCTCAACAATTTCGTCACAAAAGCCTGAGATGTCCTAGGTATAAACAAGCTTCTGAAGCTCTTTAGTTCGTCTTAATGTATTTCCTTTGTGTCTCGGATCTAGCGGGGAGAGACGTCGACCGGTGATTGATTTAAACGTTTTAGTTTTCAGGGACGTGTTTACTCGAGAAATTCGCTGCTATTCCGTGTTACTTTTAGGGTCCTATACCTCAAAAGAAAAGAAACGGAACCCTCGCAGGATTATCCGCCTGTCTGTCAGTCTGTCAAGACCTTTTTTCTCAGGAACGCGTGGAGGTATCAAGTTGAAATGATTATCAAATACGTAGCTCCACAGTCCCTTGGAGTTTAAAAAATCAACATCAATTTAAATACACATCATAAACATTCAACAGTACAAGAAATGGTAACCAGAAAAGCTGATTAAATGCTCGAAACCTTATTAAAAATTCATTTGTTTACTAGATTTTACGAGTAGTAGTATCAATAAAACATGAAGATTTTAAGACATTACTGTGTTTCTTTAAATTACAGTCTCTATTATTACTAGGCACTGTCGGAAACTACCAAAGTCTGGGTTAAGTATATAGACAATAGGAACAAAAAGAAAATGCATTTTCTACAAAATGTGTCGTAACACATTTTCAAAGCCAAATTGGATTTTATATCGCAACAAAACAACGTAGAGGATTTTGATTCGATTTTATATTTGCGTCTTTATAATATTTTTAGAATTGAATTTCGTATCATTTGAATTCTATAGGTGTTTTTCAAATCGATTTTCATCTGTTGCATAAATCAATAGGTGCCTACTAAAAAGCGCGTGTTATAAAATCAGGAGATTGTTTATTGAGTCCTGATTTAGTCTTGTTGAGATAGGAGCCTTTTGGCCTCGTATAGGACTTTCTGTTTCATTTTTCTGTTCGTTACTTAAAAAAAAAAAAATATATATAATATGCTTTTTATTTTTAACTGTGTTCAGTTTGGTTTGTGATCTGTCTGTATTAGTCGCAAGAAATAGTTTTTCTTCCTTGTTTGAATTTTTTGAAATACTTTAATGAAGTCCTGCCAAGCTATTTTGCAAAATCTCACTGTGAAAATTTAGGTGAAGTGAGCTTTTTTTTTTTTGAGGTTGGGAAATCATCAAATGACCCTCCCGCTCTGGGTGGAGCAGAAGGGAGTGTCAGACTCTTACTGACTAAAACCCACCCGTGTTCCTTCCTTAGCCTTTTATGTTCCAGGGCAGCGGTAACCCTTTCGGACGATCCCGCTACCCAGGTGCAGTGAGCTTGAAGTAACATCGTTCCAACTGACGCTAGGTATTGACACTACTGATAGCTCACTTCACCTGAGTTTCCATGGTGAAATTTTTCGGCTTAGATAATTCGGCTGATACTCACTCAACCCGTCCAAACCGTCCTAAGAGATGTTACAAATCCACAAGTAAAAAGAGGCACCTTGATTTGAAATTAGTAAAAGGAGAAATTATGACAAAAGGACCTGCATATTAAAACTATGACCAAAACAAGATAAAGCCGACAGTGAAAGATAGTGAAATGGTGAATTATACCCAAAATTATCCAATAAAAAGTCGAAGACAGTTTTATTTTTGTTCAAATTCAAGTGAAATAGATGAATGCGATCTGTGAAGATAGTATCGAAGGATACAAAGCATAGCGACGTTGATAGATCGGTCCTATCGATAATGTAGCGATCGATATCAATCGTCGACACTGCAGCTGAAATGATTAGACCTGTCGAATGAAAATGATTAAGAGAAATCGTGACATCTTGTTCCAAATATTTTTTCTAGTTTTGGAGTTTTATAAATACTGTACCGTATCTAAAAGTAAGAATGTATGTTTTCAACTGAAGTAATGATGTCGTCATCATCGGTTGGGGCCGGCTTCCAGTCTAACCAGATGCAGCTGATAGTTTTTAATTTTTTTTAAGAAAACTTTGCCTCACACTAGGAATTTCTCCTGTATTGTGGGTGCGTTTACAAACATTTAAACTCACATACACAAACAGCCAGACCCGGAACAACTACCTACTTGTAGGTTATACAAATATTTGTTACGTGCGGGAATCGAACCCGCGACACGCAGCGCAGCAGTCAATCGCTTAACCACTGCGCCAACCGTGCCCTCAAATAGCAGTATATTACATGGAGCGACTGCCTATACGACCTCCACAACCCAGTTACTGGGTAATACCCCTTGGTATGGTTGGTCGTCAGACTTTCGGTCTTCTGACGACCCGTAAAAACTGTCAAAGATCCACGAATGACAGCCGGGACTAACGGTTTTACGTGCTTTCCGAGGCACGGAGGGGTCTTGGTATGTAAAGATGGTCACCCATCCATGGACCAACCGCGGCAAGCGTAGCTTAACCTGATCGATCGACTCGTGTGGCTGTTATTACTTAGCCACAAACCTCTTCTAACTGCAATTATGATGTGCTTATTAAAATCCATTTTAGGCTTATCATATTAACAGATTTAAAAAATTAAATGTTCCTGCATACTTGCTGTTGGTGAGCCTAACTTATCCAACTAATATTATAAATGTGAAAGTTTGTAGGTTTGCATGTTTGTTAATCAATTACGCAAAAACGGCTTAACTGATTAGGAAGAAATTGGACACATAATGTCTATTCAAACTAATGTTTCAAATTGATGTTATTTCAAGTTACTTAACAAATATCAACTTTATGCTAATAAGTAATTAAGTTGATTTCAGAGTGACTAGCACTATTGAAAATGTTACAAAAATGTTTGAAGTTGTAGCGTAAACTGAACTTTATTGTGTAGGAATTAAAGTTATTTTTCCATAAACTCATACTTGTTTACATTTTTGGCAAATAAATCGCGAATGTAGTATAGATAGTTTATAACCTGGATTAACACATATAATACTTTTTATCCCGGTATTCGTACGCGACTTATGCGGGTAAAACTGGGTGGCGCTGGCAGTTTAAAATAAATAAATAATTAACTACAACAACAATCAATTAACTGTTTCTGTAATACCATTATTCCTAGTGTAGTAAGAAAATAATTTAATAAAGTAACTACACAATGAGACAATAATATCTTTTATTGTTATGCATGATTTGATTACAGTTTCTAGATTGCAATAACTTATCAAAGGCTTGTTCAACTGGGGACTTATGTTGATAATACAATTAGGAACATATACTGTGTCTATGTTACTAATTGTATTGGCCCAGTGGAAACGGCCGCAACTTACGAGTTGTAGATCGTAGATTCGAACCCTGACACGCGCTTTACTTTGCGGAAATCATATCGGATTTGGGAGTGACTTTCGACCGCTGTCTGACTTTTAGGGACCACGTTTCTACTCTTGCAAAGGAATGTTTCAGACGTTTGGGATTTGTTTTGCGAAATGCTCGTGACTTCCGCAATCCAAATGTTGTTAGGCTTTTGTACACCGCTCTTGTTCGAAGTAAACTCGAGTCTAGTGCCTGCATCTGGCACCCCTATAACGCGACCCAAACACTAATGCTGGAAAAGGTACAGAAAACTTTCCTCAGATGCCTATTCCAAAGGGTATACCATTTCTTTCCCTACATGTACCCTACCAACTATCTTTTAGGAACGTTGGGCTTTAACTCGCTGGAGGTGAGAAGAGGCCTTGATCAACTCACTGTAGCCTGTAAGATCTTACGGGGACGTATCGACTGTCCAGAGCTCCATGGTCTTTTCTGCCGACTATTTGTGCCCGACAAATACATCGGACACCGTCAGAGCCGCGGCACAATCTGTTTGCGCTACTCCCAGCGAAAACTGTAGCCAGAGCTTAATCCCCAATCTGTCGTACTCTAAAGGTGCTGAATGCCCTTCTGACTGCCAACCCTGAATGTGATGTGTTTGCGGATGAATGGATTCAAATTATGCGTATATGTCTGGTGTTCTGTGAGAGAATGTATGCAAGGGAGTCTACTATTCCATGTTAGTTTTAAGTTATATTATTGTCAACTTAACTATTGTCCTCTATGTTAATTAATGTAATTGGTGTTGTACCGTTTTAATTAACTATAAATAAATAAATATCATCACCACGGCTCTCAAAATGAAGAAGGAAAACATCGCGAGGAAACTGGTGTGTCCTAGAACCAAAAATTGTCAGACATGTGACATCTACCAACTCACACTGGGCCCGCGTGGTGAATTACGGCCCACTCCTTCTCACAGAGAGGACGCCTGTGTCCGCAGCAGTGGGAAGATTATACGCTGGTTTTTTTATTTTATTTTTATATTGTTCATTAGCTGTAAGCGTTCCCTGCTACTGCTATTTATGCCCTACATAGCTGGTCTTCTGACAAGGAGACCCGTAGCATAGGTTTTACTTAGTGTAGGCTTCTGTCACTACATTGATACCTGCGGAAGAAATTTAATCCACTATAATTCGCTAAATATGTTATAATATTTGACACAATATTTATCATTTATGTTATTGATTATTATTTTATTGATTATTTTAGTGAAAACTATTTGTAGGTAATAATTTATTATTTTTAACTGGAATGTATTAATTAATGTACTACTTATTTCAAACACAACGCGAATTGTTACATGAATAAATAACTAAATAAATAGTACCGAGTTCCAAAGCAGTCCTGCACTAATCATGACCAGGAGGTATCAATAGACGTATTCAGCTATTCAAACCAATTATTCAGTATCACTGATGAACAAGTTAATCTAGCACTCGAGGGTTGCACCTAAACAAGAGGCGTAACGTCCTCAATGGTTACACAGGATTACAATTACGTAGTTGTCACGTCACGGACTGGTGGTCGCTCTAATAGACTGGCGTCGATGTGACGTAGGCATGAAATTGTGTGATGTACAGCGTGTTGCTACTATCTTAAATGCTGTTAGTTAGGTGACGGCTTTGAGTTAGGGTGTGATTTTTGTGGGCATGGTTATTCATGGGGAAGGTGCTTGCAAATAAACCAAAACTTGTACTTATTAGGTACTTTCCGTGGACCTGGAGTCATGGAATTTGGCAAAAAGCAAGATGTCATAGCACAAGTAAAGAAAAAAGTCAGAAAATTGTTAATTTATTGCTTTATTACATAAAAAAACTATTGTATATATACGTGGTGGGAGCAATGGCGTGACAGCAACTACAACGTTAAGTTTGTTCTTGGGATAAATTCATCCCTAATACAGCACTCATCATTGTGCGTGATCCGACACTCACTTGATCGGGTTTTTTTCAAAGAAAATGCAGTACTCTCTCTGAACAAAATCTGATAAGACGGTTTTAAATGCAATGAACAGAATTAAACAGATGCAAGAATCAATCACACTTTGCAATTAGTTTATGAAAAAGTATCGGTAACACATTCCAGTGGAATTGTACGTAAGTGCTCATACACAATGAGCGACCGCTTACGTGTGCGAAGGCAGCCGCCGACGCGTCGAAGGCGGGTGTCGCCACTCGTCGACCCTCGTGGACGGTTTCAGTTGCCTCTGTTGTTGGCGCGTGTCACTAGTGTGTATGCACACTAATGTTTTACTTCAGAGACACTGAAACACTTTATTGGAAAAAAGACCTCTTAGTTTCTTCGCAACTTTTGCTTTGTGAAAATTTCCCTTATATACAAGTGCATCGAATAAAATACCTTTTTAGACACCTCTGTTGCCGGGAGGGTTAAAATAAGCGAAACTATCTTGCAAAACTGTACTTGTACCAGGTACGAGAAAATTTTATACAAGTTACATAACATGAACTATGAAGTCTCAGAGCGCACTTCCTTAATTTAGAAGTTTCTAGAATTTGCAGTTATGAGCTTCTAAATTTTGCATAATGTTCTTTATCGCTTCCATGTTTCTGTTCTTTATTTTATTTATGAGAACTAAACTAAGGTACGTACCTACTTTATCCACACGGTTTTTATTGACAACTGAAGAGATTATGCAGTTGCCTCTTGGTTTCCTTTTGGTAATCCCGAATGCAAATTAAGAAATGGTGCACACTATGCGCTATGCGACTGCGACATCTGGGCTACTAGACGCACCGACAGGCTGCTGCCAACAATTTTTATATATTTTGTTCAAAGCGCCGCACTTTTCTCGTCAAGTTGCAGAGTCGCAACTAGATACACGTTGCACGTGCACATCTATCGAAAGTAGCATGCAACAGTTCAGTGTCAGTTTTGCTGTGAGAGCTGAGGAAGGTGCATGAATATTAGTATTGCGAATCTCAGCATGGATAAGTTCGATGTCGATATTTTCAAATCGGTCGTCAGAGCGCGTCAAATACTTAAAAAAAATGTAAGCTTCCGGCAAGACGTCTGTCATAACGACTGGTCGCAGACGCAAAACGACAGCTTTGCGTCTAGCCACAGCCGCAAGACGCAGATCCTAACGACAGCTTTGCGTCTAGCCACAGCCGCAAGACGCAGATCCTAACGACAGCTTTGCGTCTAGCCACAGCCGCAAGACGCAGATGCTAACGACAGCTTTGCGTCTAGCCACAGCCGCAAGACGCAGACGCAAAACGACAGCTTTGCGTCTAGCCACAGCCGCAAGACGCAGATGCTAACGACAGCTTTGCGTCTAGCCACAGCCGCAAGACCCAGACGCAAAACGACAGCTTTGCGTCTAGCCACAGCCGCAAGACGCAGATGCTAACGACAGCTTTGCGTCTAGCCACAGCCGCAAGACGCAGATGCTACGACAGCTTTGCGTCTAGCCACAGCCGCAAGACGCAGACGCAAAACGACAGCTTTGCGTCTAGCCACAGCCGCAAGACGCAGATGCTAACGACAGCTTTGCGTCTAGCCACAGCCGCAAGACCCAGACGCAAAACGACAGCTTTGCGTCTAGCCACAGCCGCAAGACGCAGATGCTAACGACAGCTTTGCGTCTAGCCACAGCCGCAAGACGCAGATGCTAACGACAGCTTTGCGTCTAGCCACAGCCGCAAGACGCAGATCCTAACGACAGCTTTGCGTCTAGCCACAGCCGCAAGACGCAGATGCTAACGACAGCTTTGCGTCTAGCCACAGCCGCAAGACGCAGACGCAAAACGACAGCTTTGCGTCTAGCCACAGCCGCAAGACGCAGATGCTAATGACAGCTTTGCGTCTAGCCACAGCCGCAAGACGCAGATGCTAACGACAGCTTTGCGTCTAGCCACAGCCGCAAGACTCAGATGCATACGACAAATTTGCGTCTTGTTGCAGCGACAAGACGCACAATTTGCGCTACCATTAAATGCTCCCGAAATATCGAAATCTACATTTTGAATAACGATGACGATATAATCCATAGCAGTTTAACTTTTTCAATAAAAATGACTACACTGAATACAGAATATTTTTTGCAGTTAAATTGGTTTAAAAAAGTATTGGATGAGAGCTACGGAATGACACTTCAAATATTTTTTACGGCTATAAGTGTGTGCAACGCAAAACCTATTTTTTCATAGCATGAATTGATAAATTTCTGTAAAATAAAAAGCTTTTTCAGAAATAATCTGTAGTGTGTTTGCATAAATGATGTCGCAAATAAATGGTATTAACATCAATAAAAACTATGTTTTATCGAAAGCTTTGGCTTAATCCATTTGAAGTCTAAAGGGGTTTTTTTTTTGTTAAAACGGATGGTCCGTTATATTTACCTAAAAAAATCCCATTTAGACCCTTTGATCTCTTTAGAGATCTTTTATCGAAAGCTTTGGCTATAAAACTAAAAAAACCTTAAGCCTTACAGAAAGCTAGTAATAACCATTAATCAGGTTAGCTAGAAAAAAAAACCAAAAGAAATTTTCCATACCATTACTGAAGAATGTTTCCAGACTGTGTAAATACAACACCCCGTAGAACAACCGTAACGCCTGTCCAAGTCGAAGACACAAGTTCGTTAGCGATTCCATACACAATGTCATACGTAGGTACGTATCTACATCGCACCTTTAAAGACAAACCGTTACTAAACGAATTTTTTCATCAACAATGTTCTATGAAAAAAAAATAACTTTTCTGAATTTTGTGTTATAGTGCTAATAAATACCCATCATTATCACCTGAAAAGATGGTTCAAAGCACCTTGATTTTAATTTCTATTGTGAAAAAGGCGTGCATTTTTTTAATTTAAGCTCCTCTGTAAAATTTTATATTTTCGTTTAGTAACGGTTTGTCTTTAAAGGTGCGACATGTTGTGATATTGTTGCTAAATACACAACAATAAATTCTCCATTTGGATGAAAGTATAAAATGTTATCGTCAGTGCGGTATTAATTTTTAACTTCCATACCTGCAATAGACGAGATTAAATTGCGCTAAACTGCAGTAAAATGTTACGATATTTTATGTGGGATTATTATTTTATTTATGTGGTGAAGTGAAGGCACGAGTCGTTGCCGACGGGTTTACTGGCATAGAGGAATTACTTTCTGTCGGGGCAGCGGTGCATGCCAGCCTGTCTGTTGATTCTGATTTTACATAATCATAATCAGCGTATAATGCTCCCATTGCTGGGACACAGGCCTCCTCTCAGTGAGAGGGAGTGGGTCGTAATCCACCATGCGGTCCAGTGCGGTTTGGGACACATCACAAATTATATCACATATGTTGGAATTTTTGGTTCAGTTTTCTCACGATGTTTTCCTTCATCGTTTTGAGAGTAGTGGTAATTCTGATTTATTTATTTATTTAATACTTCACGCACATATATACAATGTGTAACTGAATTAATGCACATTATGAAAGTAGTTTATTCAGAATCATTTACTGAATCTATTTCTGTAATTTTTAATATAGGTAATATTTTATCCCAAAAATAATTAAAACTACGTAAATTACTGTCACACTTTCGCTGTACAGTCAAAACAAACCAAAATGGATGAAATACACACTGAGCTAGACCCTTATACGAGTGCTACTGTGTGTATGCGTAAATTTGTAATGTGACCATAATTTTCTCCCACAATCAGTATAATTAATTTATTAAAAAAAACAATGTTTTTACATAATAATAAAAATTCAGTGTATGTATTATGATTATAACATAATATTCTAATTGGGGTGTCTGGTGGTGTGCGTTAATTCCGGGACATGTTGTATATGGGGCGGACTTAATGCCATAGGCATTTTCTACTAGTCACCCTTTGGGTGATGCAGAGACAAACATTGGTAGGTGTAATCATGAAAATTGAGGAATCAATATTTTAAATATAAAGATACGCGTAAACCTATAAAACTATAAATATGTATATTATATTCCTAATTACTAATGGCAGCTGAAATCCCACATAGCCCATCATTGCTCTTTAATGGATGAAAGGATTATCTCTCTAAATAAATTCATAAGCCGAATCAAAAATTACTTTTGATCGGGCTTATGAGTTTAAGTTAATTAATCTAGGGCACTAGGGCGCTTCGTCTGCGTGAAAGTTTTTACCAAAAAACGTTTCCTGTGGTAATCGGCAAAAGTGTAGCTTTCTATCAGGAAAATATTTTTTGTAATCATATCAATTCTTTCAGAGATGACTTGCCCATAGATTATTCGATTAGATTTAATTTAAATGCATTAACTTATTTCTGCGTGATTGAGTAACTTACAAACATCTTCGCAAACTTCAACATTAAGTAAAAAACATTTTCACTAACTGAAGTGCCTGTTTGTAATGGCAAAGTAACAGCTTTTTACTAAATGCATAATTATGAAAGTATATACGGAACTTGTAACAAAAAAACATTTTTTAAGTGTTTGTCAGTCTGTCTGTTCCGATTAATCTCCAAAACGACTGGACCGATTTTGACGATGGTACTTTCACTGGCTGATGCCAGCTGCTGATGTTATAAATTAGACTGATTTTATTTTAGAAAAAAAAATAGAGTTCAGCGCAAAAAAATGCGGTTTTTCGATATACACGCCAACGAAATCGCGGGCACAGCTTTATAATATTAGTCGAAAATAGGATAAGTAGAGATCAAAAGTTTATTTTATTTTCTACCGTTTGATTTTCCTCATTTCTTTCTAGAGTGTCATTAGAGACGAAAGCGGAAGCGTGTTTTTCCTTCGGCTTTGTGGCTTACCTGTCGATGTGTTCCTTCTCGATTAAGGTTAAATTTTGTATTTAGTTCAAGCATTTATTCTTTAAAATGGAATAAAGATTTGTATTGGTACGAGTATACAGACATTTTTAAAAGTGACTTGTCTTTACTATCGATTTTGTTTTAATTGTTAAGACCTGCGGGGTAATTCCGTAACACAATTTTAGTAGCAATGGCTTTAATTTTGACAGTTCAACAACATTCATTGCGTTATTTACGTTGTTGAGCAGACACATTTTTCGAACATATGTAGCAATGGATTAGCAATATCCTACGAAATGATTCACATTGAGGTTGATAGTGTGTAACGCAATTTGGGTGCTGTTTATTCAAAGGATTGTGCAGAGGTGTACATACCTATAGTTCAACCATATTTTGCCAGTTGTGTTCAAGTCCCAGGTAACAGTTGGTGATGCTATTGCCATCAACAGGGCATATTTTTTTTTTTTCGCCATTTTATCGGTCGGTTGACTGGTTACTATGGGGGTTTACGGGGGTTTATGGGTTACTACGGGGGCCCGTGGCTAAATAATAACAGTCCCACAGGTCGATCGGTCAGGTTAAGCTTCGCTTGCCGCGCTTGGTCTGTGGATGGGTGACCATCTTTGCATACCGAGACCCCTCCGTGCCTCGGAAAGCACGTTAAGCCGTTGGTCCCGGCTGTCATTCGTGGATCTTTGACAGTCGTTACGAGTAGTCAGAAGCCCGAAAGTCTGACAACCAGTCTTACCAAGGGGTATTGTATTACCCAGTAACTAGGTTGTGGAGGTCAGATAGGCAGTCGCTCGATGTAAAATAATGGTATTCAGCTGCATCCGGTTAGACTGGAAGCCGACCCCAACATAGTTGGGAAAAGGCTAGGCAGATGATGATGACTGGTTACTATATTATTTCAACGTTAAAATCGATTTCAGTTTCATCCCGTTCACCCCTGCATCCCTGGTCACCTCGTTTTTAGGTACTAAAATGCATCGGATTGAGAACCTCCTTTTTGAAGATCAAATTTGCAAAACACGTATTCGTTTGTATTATGAAGGGTAGCCTCCATAGTTTGTATGAGACTCACAGTCACAGGTGTCAAAAACGCATTTTTCGGCGATCAAACTGTAAAGCAGCACATGAAGTACTTTTTTGCTCCGTTAGTGTCATTGCTGTGTGGCGTTCCAGTGGGAGCATAAATAAATAAATAATAAATCCAGACTCCAGATCCAGGTTGCCACTGAAAAATTCCTTATAGAAAGACCCAAAAACACTTTGCCCGACTTCGGAATCAAAACCCAGGACCTCATGCTCAGCAGTAGACCCACTAGTAGTACCACTACACCTACGTACGAGGCAATGATTGTTAAGTTATTAAGGGTTAAAGTATGAAATTTCCGATTAGTACTGAAACATTGAAATTCTTTTTTTTTTATTTAATATATATATTTATTCAAAATAATTACCATTATTATCTATACATTGCTGCCATCTATCGCCTTTGCGATAGAACTGTCGTGATCTAGATTCGACAAACTGTGTGAAAGCATTTTGTACTGCCTCCTGAGAAGAAAACTTTTTATCACGTAGAAAATTGTCCAAATCACGAAAAAAATGGTAGTCCGTTGGAGCAAGGTCTGGCAAATACGGAGGGTGACGAATGGTTTCTAATTGCAGTTCCTGTAGAATTAAAACGGTTTCTCGTGCTGTATGAGGTCTCGCGTTATCATGGAGCAATAATGGTGAAGATCGATTCATGAGTCGGGGCTGTTGCACTGCTAGTTTTGCTATCATTGTTCGGAGTTCAGCACAGTAGACATCTGCCGTTATTGCTTGAACAGATCGGAGAAAGCTATAGTGAATAACACCATGCTGAGACCACCAAACAGTTACCATTACCTTTTTATTGGTAAGCTTTGTTTAGGACACTGTTGCGGCCTTTGACCTGGGGTCAGCCATTGCATTTTTCGCTTACGGCTATCGTAAAGAATCCACTTTTCATCACATGTCACAATTCGATCCAATATTCCTTCATTTCTGAATTGATTCAACAAGGCAACACGTGTTTCTTTCTGCAGATCAGTCAAATCATGAGGCACTCATTTCTTATATTTTTTTATTTTATTGATTTGACGCAAATGAGTCAATATTGTTGGTAAGGTAACGTTAAATCATGCCGTTAATTCCTGGGTAGTTTGGCTTGGATCGGCTTCCACCATCTCTTTCAATTCATTGTTATTCACCTGTGTGGACGGTCTTCCACGTGGTTCGTTCTTCAAATCAAAGTTTTCATCACGAAAGCGTTTAAACCAAAATCTCACGGTGCATTCATTAGCTGCAGTCCCCTCTCCAAACGCAACATTGATATTGCGAGCTGTTCCTGCCGCGTTAGTTCCGCGTCGGAACTCTTATTCAAAAATAACTCGAATTTTCGATGTATCCATCTTTCTTGTCTAAGCTGAATAAAAAAAACAACTGAAAGTCCATAGGTAATCGGTGTTGCACATGCTTTAAAAGAAGAACTTCATAGGTACCATGTGAAAAAAGTTTCACTCAATAATCTCAAACCATGAAGGTTTTATGTCAATTCGAAGTACCTATTACAATAAAACGGCAATTTCATACTTTAACCCCTATTATATTGTGCATATCATAAGATTTTATTTGCCATTCTTTAATCTTAATTAATATAAATGTCTAGATTTTCATTTGATATACCTATCATATTGCAAATGAAGTCATTATAAACGTTCATTTATTATTATTTATTTTAAGATCTAGATTAGTCTCAGATCTAGACGTTTATCAAAATTAATGTTTGTTAAATAATTAATTTTGTCGACCTTTATAAACCTTGAACTCGGGTCCGTAGATAAATTAATGATAAAGGATAAATGATTTTTTTTATGTAAGATGGTTTGTACAAACACTTTTACACGTCAATCACATTTTTGAAGTCCAGACACAATCTTGGTCAAATCATGTGAAGACCATGTAGCATGGGGTCTGAAATGGATGTTCAGGAAAGAACCACACAGATTGACTGTACCTGTTCAGTCAGTGCACGCTTATGTCAGTAATCCTACAGCACAACTCAGAACCTAAGGAGCAAGGACGGAAAGACAAATAATTGAAAATTGGTACTTATTCGATCAAATCATTTAAAAGTTTATTTGTTTATCGACATTAGACCTTGAACCAGAGCCAATCGAACCATTAAACCATAAATTACGAAGATTGCAGTTTAATAAGATTCACAATAATATACCATACATGCCAACGATAGAGCCAAAGTCTATCTATGGCTATGACGCATGGGCACATTAATAATCCGATATCATTAGCCTTATCAATGACATCATAAATTCACGTAACAAAATGAAAACGAACAGGGGATCGCATTGGGAACAACAAATGAAAAAAATCCGCAAGTTCGAGTCGGTGCGCACCGTGAGTTCCATACCACCATCAGACATTAGGAATTTTTTCTAACTTAAAGATACTATCGTGGACGTCCACAGCATCATCTACAGAGGAATTAAATGTTGCAATTGAACAAGCGTTTTTTTTTTTAAGTTTCTGGCGTGAAAATCCCATTTGGATTTTAACTTTATATGTTTGTTGGTTTTGCCTTTTGCCATGATAACTGATAGCCTCAAAATTAGACTTATTCTGTGAAAAGTTCAACTAGGTATGTTGGTCAAAAGTTTACATGTGATAGACAATCAGATGAACAGGCTGTATAGGCTTAGAAACTGCCCTAGAGATAGGCTCTATGAGTTTTCCATTTTTAAAAGAGTAACCGTGGAGTTTCTTGCTGACTCTTCACCATAGGAAACGACCAATTGGAACAGCGCACCTAGCTTCTGACGTTTCATAAGTGCCCATGTAGGTTTATGTGAAATAAAATATTTTGATTTTGGCACCGTAAGAGTACGGATCCCTAAAATTTAAATTTAAAAATGTCTCTTGCCAAGGAATATTTTTCACGCAACTTTATTTTTTTCACTGTACAGCTTGCAAATTACCTAGGAAGGTGAACAGCCGAATTTTACTCATTCACCCGTCGGTAATAATTCATAATCGCGTTAGGACGTCGACAACGAAACGTTGGGGTGGGGACTGAGTGGCGGAAATTAATATTTTCTTTGTTTATTTTGTGTGGAAGCTTGTTAGTGTTCTGATCATTAAGGCGATTTTTGTGGGCATTGATATTCTGTTGCTCATGACACTGTGGTTAATATTATTATGTTTCGTTTACGTGCTTACTGCGTGCTTACGTGCATGGATTTGTCACAAGATAAATTATTGAAAAAACTGTAGTAGATAGGTACATTTGGCGTACCCTGGATAATTAGCCTCTTTCCTAACCATACTGTTTTATTCACCTTCGGTACGGTACCTAAGCTGAGTGAACAAAATTTATTTTCGTTCACTGTCTAAGCTTCGATAATGAATTTTTTTTTTTCTATTTTATTGCCTAGTTAGAAGATATTTTTGTTAGTAGGCAATCATCGACAGGCTACCTGATTATGAAATAGCGAAATAAAGTCGGAAATAAACATGAGGCCCTACTTCCACACTCCATCCAAAGATTGACCATTGAATTCAAAATCTGCTTGTATAACCGACTTACCTATGTATAAACGCCATCCCTAAACTAGCCACAATTTAGTTCAAACTTACCCGCTCATCGCTCCTTCTATACCCGTTTTCACCTCAAAAACTTGCACCACATAAAGTATCGATCAGCGTTTGAGAGGTTTCCCGCTGAATGTGGTTCGTTAGGTCTGTTAGTGTTCAGTGTGAGGAGACCGAGGCACTTGTTTCTTCACCGCACACCCTTTGCCACTGAGGTAATATTGAATCAAATAATATTTGATTAGGGGCCCAGGTGTTCCCGTGTTAGTGTTTTGTTTAGCCTCGGGAAAGTACTTGTATCTTTGTGTTTGTTACGTGGCTTCCTAAGAGTTTTGGTTCGTGGAGGTTTCATGGTTTCATTTTTTTTATGGTTTCGACTTTAGAGACGTGGGCTCTATGGCAGAGCTGTTTGTACAGTATGTTGTGTTTTAATCTTAATTAAACTTTTTCTACAGGAAAACGACTTTTCACATTTTTCAATGAGCATAGATTTTCTATTTTTTATTAGATTAGTTGTACGTGGACAAATGATTTGGGCCCGACCAACCCGCACTGTGCTCGCGTGGTGGAATTGCTCACCCCCTCTCACTGAGAGGAGGCCTGTGTCCCAGCAGTGGGAACGTTATACGGCTGATTATGTTATGTTATGAAAAAAATAATTTACTGCACATTTTTAAATGATCAAAGATTTTTTTTTTGTTAGCTTTTGACAGAGTACATTTTTTTTATATCTCTCATCGAATTCCGACCACTAGAAACTTCCCCAACTAGAAAAAAAATCAGTCAAATCGGTTCGCCTATTCAAAAGTTACGCCTGGATAAACGTTTTGAATCGTTTTTTAACGAAACATTTGAAATATTCAGTACAGTACGCAACTACAGACAGTTTTGTGGCACCTACAAATTGCTGTTGAAATGGTTTTTATTCATTTCAATGTGTTCTAACTGTGTGCAGTAGCTTTATACCAACTAATAGTTTTCCATTCTATATAATACCTATTACTTTTTAACTAACCCTTTAAATCATGCTGCGTATTACCTACATTTTGGAGGTTTTTTTAATGCAAATACAAATACCGATAAAATAATTATAATTATATTTGGCTTTGTGAAGGGCGCAGGAACCCGTTGGATGCGAGAAGCACAGAACTGGTCGAAGTGGAGGTGTTTCGGGGAGGTCTATGTCCAGCAGTGGACGTCTTTGGCTGAAATGATGATGATGATGAATTCATATATTTCCTTTCTCTTTAGATTATGAAGAAAAATAAACTTAATTCTGGAACAGCAAAGAAAAACACACAGGTCAAAGTTGAAAAAAAAGAAACTGCAACTCCTGAAAACGTACCAGCGACAGTTGATTCTTTGGACGATGAAGAACAAGGCTTCGGTGGATGGTTGAGGTAATTAATTATAGATATAAATACAGCACGACTGAAGGCAATGACTAAAAATGGCTTTTGATGGAGTGGAATATGTCAAAAATATTAATTTGGAAATATTTTGGATAATATAAGTGAAGATTCAAGCCCAAACACTCGACGACATTCAAATATCTTTAAAATCTTTAAAAGCATGAGTGAGAACTTATCTTCCAATATCCTGTCTCCGATAAAAAATACTTGGAAGCTGTCATACCTTTAATATACTCGTACATACTCTGATGTTCAAAAAATTAAAGAAATCTCCTTAGCAGATCCAAACGAGCCTTTAATGTTCCGGCACTTCGAGTAACTCGAAACTCATCCACGCGAATGCTAATGCTTTTGAACGAACGCGTTCGGTTGTGATCGTTTAAAATCGGTTATGGCGGAGAAGTTATTTGCTGCGATTGGATATAAGCACGTTCGAATATAAATGTAATAATATTTAAAATAAGGATATTCGAAGAGCTTACTGTTATTAGAAAATGGGATTTCTCTGTTATTTGCTAGCGTTGTTAACGTTAACCATTGTTCCAAGTAATGCCTTCTGAATTTATACCCTTTCTTTCCTTTTTAATATTGTAATCATTTCTAATTCCAAAATGATATTTCAACTCCAAAGTAAACAGCTTGATACATAAATTCCCACAAATTTCAATTATAAACTAAATATAATCGTTGCTAAATTAGTAGAAATCTTTGTCACGGAAGAGACAATAATTAGGCCAAATTGTTTAAATAAATTTCCGAATCAGAAAATGATTTCAATCATAATAATGATTCCAAGAAAATTGAAGCAGGGTTCGTAAGATCACAAAATCAAAGAATTCGCTTTTGTGGTAAAAAAACCTTATGAGAGCTGAACAATATCACGAAATATATCGTAACTACCAACCCAGTCCTCAATCAGATCAAGAATCCACTTTCTCCAAATGACTCAATAAAGGGTCCATACAAAAGTTTTTATTCGCTATTGAAGATTCTAACGGTACTTTTACGATTGACTTGCCATTTTCAGATCATCAGACGGCTTGGAGACTATGAAACTGTTTGTGATAGCAAATAGTATTGTGATGCTTACGACTATCGTGTACCCGCACGCTCATGCAGTCTTCGAGATTGTTTCCGATATGTTTTATGGGGCCTACACCGACATTTTGTTCGACGATTGAATTGATTACGTAAACCTATTTACACGAATTCTCGTGGCATATATCTGTGGGTCTGTATCATTGGATCTGCGTATTCTTTAGCATTCAGTATTTTTATATTTATGGAATATATTTGAATAAATAGTGGGTGCTGTATGAATGTTATGTATTATATTTATGTTGATGCCTCTGTCGTCTGTGTTGGTAAGCCTACGGTCTTGTTAATATTCTAGTACGTGTCTACTAAGTTTGAATCAACTTTGTACCTACTAATCAGATTTAATTTAAACACAGTCACGTGGAGTGTAAGAAGTACTTTATCATTATTACAACTGCAATTTTCTCTGTACCTTAGTATTTTAAACATTTAGCTACTTTTAGCACATTGCAGAAACTTTTGTCTAATAACTTGAATTTCTTTGTGCGCTCGCTTCTTTCTTTTCTCTTGCGTTAAAACTTAAGTGGGCGATAAGTTCTCGGTTAAAACGTTTAGGTAAGAGAAGTTTGCAATTATAATATAAAATATATTCCATGTCGTTCCAGTAAAGATATGATGATATCACCTGATATGTAAATTTCGTTAATCGCCTCGCAGTTTCGGAAGTTGATACATAAATACCTAGTTATAATTTTGGGTGAAATAACATACATGTCATTAAGTTGTATTTTAGGTTTGTATATAACACATAGGCATTATACTGAAAGATATCGAGATATTGAAAACACATTGGGAATTTTAATGTCTAAATCTCAACTACTATTTTCAACGCTGATAAAGGACTGTTTTTGAATAATATTTATAATCTACTTAGCTTAGTACATTATACACACACATTATTAGATTTATAAAAGATAAACTATTGAAAAATATATGTGAAAATGCTTGGTTTCCTATTTCGTTTGATATTTTCTCTAAGCGTAGTTGTATGGTATTCAGTAAATGTATGGAACATGATTTCGGATTATTTTAACAAAGAATTCCATAGGCTATTGAACAACAATGAAACTATTGAGGATGGTTTTATAGAAATTGACCAATATGACCATGAAGAATTGTAATTTGAAATGTTATGACTTGAAATGTTTAAGTTTATTCTGAAATAGTAGAATAATGAATTTCTTATAATGTATCACTAGTTTTTATTCTTCCCCTTTTCCCTTGTCTTTCTTCTAGTTGAGTATTTTCAACTTAATTGAGACAAACGTTTGGGTTATTTGATAAATATACCTACCTACTTGATCAGTCCATACTGCAATTCCACATTAATGTCAGAGCATGGCAGTGGAAAATATATCATGCTCACTTAAATGCCTCACTGACGGTGGCGCGTGTGTTGTATCATTCGATTCCCTACAAAATGGTTGAGCTGGATGGTGCTGATCCACGCGTCATGTTCGTGAACGGGCGCCGTCGGTTGAGACTGGTCATCTCTTAACTGCCAGGGCTTTTTAATCTTATATTTTGAATTGTTTCTTCATTTGTTTTTTTTTCCATTGTTCTCACATATAAGCAACAAGAATAATGTACCCAGGATTTTGTAATATCTTGATTAAAAGAGTGTCCTTGGAGTTTCTAGCTCGTTCTTCCCGATATAGATCTACGTTTTGGAATGGCTACTAGCTTCAACTTTCTGACTAACTGA
Source organism: Apamea anceps (assembly GCA_951799955.1). Classification (NCBI taxonomy): domain Eukaryota; kingdom Metazoa; phylum Arthropoda; class Insecta; order Lepidoptera; family Noctuidae; genus Apamea; species Apamea anceps. Next base: position 16,935,556 of record OX637506.1, read on the forward strand.
TCGACTACATATTTAATTTAGACAATTAAAAAGTGCCTGTAAATAGTTTAATGCTTTGAGTTTCAGTTTATCTTTACTAACACTAGGTTGTGGTTTTAATTCCATTTTATATACTGAACAGTACAAATTAATATCAAACTTTAATTATTAAAACAAAGCTCATAGTTTATGTAGCATGCTAAACATAGCTCTTGCGTGATAATACTAGATCATGATTATTTTCATTATTTCTAAAAACGAAATGTAAATAATACATAAATAACGATTATCAGGAGAACTCCCGTATCTAAAACTGATTTATGACTTTTGGTCATGCGAAATTACAATTTTAAGCACGAAATGATGGTTTTGTAATGTATGTGGAATTACGCTGAATCGTTCATCTTACTGTAATAAAATTGTAGAATGTATTACGTTTATAATATTTTTTGCACGGAAAGCATTGGGTGGAAAATGTATACTGACATTATGTATGAACGGCAGCTAAAAAAAATTAAATTATGCATTAGCTACCTCACGTTCAGAAAATCAAAATATTTTATTTTGACATAAACCTACATGAGCTCTTATGAAACATCAGAAGCTTGGTGCACGGGTTCAATTAGTCGTCACTCTTTTAAAAATAATAATTGACTTTTAAAATGTTTCAAATTACAGTGTGCAAATATACATATATATATGTACGAGTACTCGTAAATGGGTGCTATGGTGTATATGAGAGTAGGTACAGAGTATGCCAAGTGCTAACAAAATAGAAAATGGTCTACATATCTACAGTCTGCAAGGCCTACAACGTTCCTACATTAACAAAATATAAAAGAATCAGATTTTATATACCTCTTTGGCATTTCATCACCTGCCTAGCATTTACCCAAGTATATTGACTTCCAGGCTAAATGGATGCAGCTGAACACCAGAATGTTACATGGATCGACTGACTATAGTGTGTTGGGGTGACTTTTTATATTAAACTTCTGTAATATAACGCATTCAGGGTGCTCTTGGGGTTGCCGTGGCGGTGTAGCACGTTAGGGATGTTCACGGAGGCGTGCGGCGACGGATTCCCTGCGATCACGCTTCTCCTCCAATGGCATCCTGAATGTGTTTTCAGACCGGTGCGGTGGGACTCTCCCCTTTTACGTAGGTGGGTAAGAGTCCAGACTTCCTTAATTTAACTAACCCTGAATTAAAGGCTAAGTTATACTAACATTATATTATGGATTTTTATCTAAAATAAATAATTTGAATTTGAATATTAAAATATTAAAAATTACCTAATAATCATGAAGAGTGACCGAAGCATGCTTTTGATGACTAAGCAATTTGTTTATTTATTTATTTTACTTTAACATAAAAACAGCACTTGGCCAATTACATTAGTTAAAGATATAAAAATTTACAATAAAAATATACTATAATAAAGAACAGACGTATATCATTGTTGCAATAGGTATGCAGGTTGAGTAGGTTCTGTTAAAAGATGATTTCCACCAAACGGCTCGCAACGCATCGGATCGGAAAGGATACGAACGGATGCGGCGACAGCCGATTGCGTCCGGCAGGATGTCGACGCATACGATCTTCTCCGTACCGTCGCTTGCGAACGTATCCGTTTCTGCGCCTAGTCAAATAGTTTTATCCCTACCGGCCGTGTTGATGTTCTAATTTTACGACGACAACTGAAAGGATTCGATCAGATACGACGATACGCGAAGAGCCGATCGCTCGTTGTAGCATACTTTTGGCTACGATCGCGTGTCGCGGAAGACGCCCGCAGTCAAGCTGCTAAACGCGGCTTTGTAATATAGACTTTAAATAGAATACTGTGTACACGATTTAATATCGTTTAAAGATTGTAAAATCCGTTCCGATCCGATGCGATGCGAGCCGTTTGGTGGAAATCATCCTTAAGTGTAATCCAAAAGTCAGTGAAGCATTAAACAAAAGAACAACTTCTGGAAGTGCCAACAAACTTAACCGTTATTCCAATCCGCTTTGTATTGTAGCTGTGAACAAAAAAAGACTACGAATACACTTAACCTAATTTAAAATGGAGTAGCTTAATGAATCTCAGCTCGCTTCTCGATAAAGGCGTAAGTTCTAGATATTAAGTGCGTAATAATTACCTGCAGATACTTAGCCGGATGGAGTTTGGTCGTTAAGACCTATCTTTAATTAAAAAACGACTTTAACGATGCCACTAAGTCAGGGGGCTCATTTCAAAGGCAAAGTTTTTATTCCAACATCCGACTCTGAAATATCTAAGTAAGTAAGAGCCTAAGTTTAAAACCGAGGATGCTCTTAGGGAGGTACCTCTTACCCACGAGCAAGTTAGTTGCCCGGTAACTTTTTAGGGTTCCGTACCTCGAAAGGAAAAAAACGGAACCCTTATAGGATCACTTTATTGTCCGTCTGTCCGTCCGTCGGTCTGTCTGTCAAGACCCTTTTTCCCAGGAACGCGTGGAGGTATGAAGCTGGAATTTATATCAAATAGTCAGGTCCACTGACCCTTGTTTGTCTCTGTCGCTGTTTCCACGACAAGATTGGAACGATGCACACACGGGAGCGACAGCAACGCCAATTTTTTAAAATAAATTTTCGGTTGAACAGCTACTGGCTAGCTGGCAAATTTTTTGTCACCGTGCGCGCGCTTGCATTGCAACCAATAGACGGGCGACAGTTGCGTCCAAACCCGCGGACAAAAATATTTCCCAGCTGTCGCGTCGCTACATGCGCGCACTTTCATACAAACCTGTAGACTTGATGTGCGAGACAAAATTAGTTGCGGAGACAAAAGTTGCTCGTGAGTGCCCACCCTTAGATTGCCCGGAAAGTGTTTTTAAGACTCTTTTAAAAGTTACTTTTCGATTTAGAATTTAAACTGTTTTTGTTTGATTTCTTTCTTGTGAAGTTCTATTGAGTTTTGTATGCAACAGCTGTTTCAATACAACTGAACTATTCAAATTGGTTGCAATTTATTCACGCGTATCTGTATTTAACGTTGCGTACCTAATAGCAAATTAAATCTAGCTAACAAAACTACATTTTCAACATAGGGAAAAGTATTGATGTTAATTAAAATTTGGAAAACAAAACATGTTTTTTTGTTTTGTTTTCCAGATTTTGTAGATTTTCAAACAGATGTAACTGTACTTATGCCTACCTATTATACATATAGAGAATGTAATGCTACAACTCATTATCTAACAGCCGAGACTAAATGACCAGCGATGACGATGATGGAAAAGTTAAAAATGTTTTTATTGATACATAAGCTACCGATAAGGTTGTCAATCCTGTTGAAAATCGTTTTACGATACAAAACTCATCGCCATTTGTCCAGGCCCTCTCTCTGGTCTGAATTTTCAGTAAGTGACAAACAAAACTTATTATTTATTTTGGGAAGTAAACATCCTCGTGAACCTGTTACCACCCGGAAATCCTGTATCGTATACGACATTGAGTCGGAACAATAAATAACACAAATTGTTTATGCTTGCCAAATGCTTAGCCTTTAGGTGAACGTGCTTTGCGCCACCGAATAAATCAGAAGGCTGGCTCCGTTGTACAAGCGAACACACACGCACACAAAGATACGCTTCACGTACAGCGAGTGCAAGTGCACTCGCGACTGGCATTTGACCGACAACGCCGTACGTACGCGTCTATGTGTGCGTGCGCCTGTTCGTTCTGTGGAGCCTTACATAACATAATATCACGCCAGTAATCCCCGAAGGGTTAGGTACACCCACATTTCGCCAGTTATGGTTAAGTGTGATGAAATAGGGGGCGAACCTAGTACCATTAACCGGGCACAAATTCAGATTCCGGGCTGTTACTAAGAAATTCCTGATGAAAAACCCAATAACATTTCACCCGAGCTGGGAGTCGTACCACATGCTCAGCAGTAGTGATTGCTCACTGCACCAACGAGGCAGACAACCTTCTGTAGTTACTATTCTATGTTCGCACTAACAAATCGATACGTACAGGTTTTCTTACTAACTCTGGCTGGTCGCCAAATGCAGTTGCATTTCGTATAAACTCTGCCTTGCGTTCGCGACAATTTATTAAAGTTCTAACAGCTAACTGTTAAGTAATTATTTCACTAAAGCCAGCAATTACATTGTGTTGAGTCCTAATGTTTGCAATGAAATGAAATCGGATGTCAAGCGCACTCCTTCTTAGGAATTTAATGAAAACTGATGTTGGAATTTAGTCTTTAGATTGGTCTCTACTCATTTTGTCGTTATTTTTTTTTCTACTTTAGGGCTTATTGGGCCTAGTTTATTTAAAGTAGGTAAGTCTAATTTATAAAATGTACAGGTACTGCATGTAATTCTGATTTAAAAGAGACCAGTGTTTTATAAGAATAAAACAATTGAATTAGACCTAAAAAATTCCAGCTTGTATTTCTATCCAAATTGTTTTTAAATGGAACACGAAATTATTCCTCAATGCTAACATAACATGAGTCGATTTTATAAAACGAATACGATATTTTTAAATTTACTGATAATAATAAACTCAATTCGGTGGGTACCTACAGCAATGATTGACATTAAAAACGGTCGACTCTAGAAAGTTCTTTGAAAATTCAAGCCGCCGTTCTTAGTTGACGTTAAAATTTATGTCAAACAAGTCGGATGCCAAAGATTCATTTACAAAGACAATTGAACCAATTAATTTGCCTCCACGTCGTACTTAGAAAGCGTCACAACAGCAAACAATCAATAGTGCACTAAACTTGCATGTGCTGGCGATACGCCAGAACCATCTGTTTTCCATCAGCAAACACTGAGAAATACGTGTCCTATATTGCATTAAAGTCCTTTACTTCCCCTAGTAGGATATGCAGTGTATGTACACGGTGCATCATCGTGTGTTTAACCAAAACATAGGTGTACAAGGCCGCCTGTCACCGCTGCTGCCTTGGTAATATGCAAATCTGACCAAGTTGGACGTGTGGCATAATTACCACCGCACACTGGACAATTACTTTGACACGATGTTATATCGTGAATCGTGATGCCGAACCACAAGGCATTGCTAATGTGCTGCAGCAAACCCTAATGTAACGAGATGTGTATTTGTGTATCTGGAATGTAATGTTGATGTGAACCCAACATAGATGGCTTTGCAGCTCTCTCCTACTGTGTCCCGAATCTATGATTATGTTGACTGTCATGTGATCAGGGATGCATGAAATATTAAGTTTTGGCTTATGACGGAAATAACCTGAACGCCGTTGAAAAGAGATAAATAGGGTACTGGAATATCAATGAAGTAAATGACGAGAAAAACGTTCGTGTTCGTTCGTTACGTGTGTTCTAAAATTGTATCTACGTTTGTTAAATAAGTTAATTAGCAGCAATTCCCTGAGTTATTCTTACCTGTTACAGTCAACTCTACGAATATCGTGTATAAACACTGATGACATCAAAGCTTGTGTTTGCAAAACCTTTCAAAGTACCGTTCCTGAACAGTGTTTCACCATTTCTATTTTTCGCAATATTTTAAACTGTTTGATCGTTTCTGAAGTGTATTTTGCGATTTGAATTTAGGGACAGCTTTTCAATATCCGTTTAACCTAAATTAGGATGGAAACTAAGCAACGAAAATTGACAAAACGTTTTTTTGTTAAACATAAAGTTGTCTAATGAACAAGTATATTATATTGACAATAATATTTTTCTGTTCCCTTTTATTTTTATTTGAGTTATTAGCAGAGACACATTTCTTATACCTGTTTTTTCACATTTCTTATACCTACACAATGTATCCGCTCCGCTCCGCTCCACCCAGAGCGGGAGGGGTCTCCCACTCTGGGTGGAGCGGAAGGGAGTGTTAGACTCTTACTGACTAAAACCCACCCGTGTTCCTTCCTTAGCCCTTTATGTTCCAGGGCAGCGGTAACCCTTTCGGACGATCCCGCTACCCTGGCATTGTTGGTAGCCTTACAAGACTATTGCAGGGGTGCCTGCGCTGCATTGGTAAAATAGACCGGTACAGGGGCCTAATTTACAATTGATGCAAAGGTCAAACCGGATCTAAATATGTGTCATACAAAATCTGCCAAAAATTCACAATGGAGACACCATTGCAAAATTTACACAGTTTAGGAATCAGAATATTTAAATATTGACCTTAGTATGAAGCCGTTTATGTTGTTAGCTTTTGACAAAGGAAAGAAGAAATTATTTATTTGTAAATTAGTAGACTTGGCTCCCCTATAATTGTGGTCGACCTGACCACAAGTCGACACTTGCACAGGTAGACCTCTCCGGTAAACTGCAGCGTGTGCGGTTTACATAACAAATTACAAAAGGATTTTAAAAGGTCCCAGTGGTTTACCAGTGTATGAGAAACTCTAACGTCCATGACCTGCTCACCCTACACTGTTATATTTGTGCAGTATCAGTAGAAGGTTTTCCATTCAGAGTTGTGTTCAGTCCACTGAATTTTTCAAGATTCAACGCATTTATTTCAACGCAGTCGTACCTACAACTGATATGCAAAATGTATGCTCACAAGAATCCGCTTCTGCAACTATGTACGTACGATACAGTTCCCGAGTTATTTCATTTATTCTGTAATTTCTCTGCAATTTATGCAAATGTGGAAGTATATTTGTTTATAAACTAGGTACTTGTTTCAAATTAATTTATCTTAAGTAGTTGTATAAATGAAACTTGGTTTTGACTTGTTTTCATCTGAGTTTATTATGGGAAGTCAAATTATTTATTAAAGAAAATGTACCTTTGACTTAAATTATATTATCAGCTCTTTTCCAGGCTCTTTAATAGAAAAGTGCAATGTAATATTGCTTCACAAAATGCACAGATTGACCGCTGCAAGCGCAGTTTAACTTAGCAAATCGGACAATCTGCGAGCTTGGAAGTTTGCCACAAACTTGAACAACGAACTTTTATTGTTTTTGACAATAAACTACTAGCACCAATAATTTATACCAACAAGTATAGGAACCTACTCTCAAAGGAAAGAAGAAAAGAAAAAGAAATAAAAAGCATAAAGAAAAATAGTCTCACACACAACCCCATATTGTAACTTTAGTGTCATCTTTACAAAGAGGAGCCCAGGGTTATTGATGCAAATGCAATAATATTTATAAATATTACACATACATTAGACCGCTCATTCCACCATCATTACCATTTCACCATCTTTACATACCAAGACCCCTCCGTGCCCCAAAAGCACGTTAAGCTGCTCACGGTCCTGCTGGTCCCGTGCTGCTGGTTCCGGCTGTCATTCGTGGATCTTTGATAGTCGATATGGGTCGTCAGAAGCCCAAAAATCTGACAACCAGTCTTACCAAGGGGTATCGTATTACCCATTAACTGGGCTGTGGAGGTCAGATAGGCAGTCGGTCCCTATAAAATATTGGTATTCAGCTGAATCCGGTTAGACTGGAAGCCGACCCCAACATAGTTGGGAAAAGGCTAGGCAGATGATTAGATCGCACATTATGTCACCTTTTTGTAACATTTCCATATTGATGTCTGTAATTTATATGGTGTACATAATAAAGAGTCTAACGCATCCTAATCATTTTAGCGGTCATTAGGAGACATATTTCCACTTACCAGCATAGCTGTTCACAAATATACGACCGCTAGTAGTATCGAAAATGACTCATTTTCAAGAACTGATTTTAACTGATTTGCCATGCTTCCCCCACAGCGAATAGCTGTTGGATGAATGGCGATCGTCTTTTTGATATCAACTGACAACGTTTTCGTGTTTTGGATTTGTGAACAGTAGAGGACTCTTTTGTTAACATTGATTGATGGTCGATTCGGCACGGAAACGTATCGAACGTTCGTGAATAGCTATGCAGATAATTATGTTAATCTAACGTAGTGACAATAATACGTAAAGGTGATACAAGCTGCAAAGATTGTGCACTATATGGAAGGAATAATGGGGTATGGAGAAATGTCTTGATGATGTGTGAGCGTCATGATCCATCGCCATTCGTTCGATGTCCACCGCGCACAGGATGGATTGAAAGCAGCTCATGAAGATATTTTTTGCTCCGTTGGTGTAATTGCTGTGTGGCGTTCCAGTATGAGGATAAATACGAGTAAACAAATAAATTTTATGATCAACCGCAAGTCTTAGGCCCATCTTCCGCGATGATAATCAAAAGTAATTTGTTACAACCCAAATCACCGATTTGGACATTCTGGCTACTACCAAAATTTCGCGGGAATAGCACAGAATATATATTATATATTGCAGTGTGGCACGAGTATTTCAATGGACTGGAATGCGTCGCTGTTCACGACGCGACTTGCTACCCGTTATTTACTTTTTAAATTGAATAACGCGTTTTAGTTTGTGATTGGTAAAATCAAATTACAATTTCATCTTGCATTTTTTTAAGTTATCATCTACAAAAAAAACTCATATGTTTAATAAATCTTACGCGATATATTACAATTAAATGAAAGAAAATTTAAAACCCATCTTAAACGTACACTTTCTAAACAAGGATTTATTTCAAACTAGCAGCGCCCCGCGGTTTCACCCGCATAGGTTTCGATCTATATGTTAATCCTGGTTATAAACCATCTGTGTGCCAAATTTCATCCAAATCCGTTCAGGAGGTTTTGCGTGAAAGAGTAACAAACATCAATCCATCCATCCATCCATACAAACTCTCACGTTTATAATATTAGTAGGATTAGAGGATTATATCTAAAATAAGAATGCTAGGAAACATGCTGGTCGTGCGCCATAGGACAATCTAGAGTGTAGACAAAATCAAAGTGGTTGCGAATTGAAGTTTATAATTTATAACTTGTTGTAACACACACTAAATAATTACTTGATAGAATTTTAGGCAAATCATCTACTTTCACAATATTTGTAAATATGTGAGCACCTTGCATCTATCACATAATTCATTTACCTGTTATTGCTTTATTTTTAATCATTTTTACTTATTGTGATTTAGTCATTTTATTCTAGGTGCATCGTTTTCACATAATTATACAATTGTATACAATATTATAGTCATACATTTAAAAATAGTAACGTTTGAGATTCTTCCCCATTCTTTTCCACACGAAACTACTTTGAATCAATTCTATTTTTTTGTAATTGTTGACGTTCAAAAGTGCCTTTTATGTGCCTATTTGGAATAAATAATTTGTCTTTAACTTTGACAACTCAATAACGCCCAACAAAAATTCAGTTCAAAGCATTTTTTATGCTAATGGTTTATTTTACCTTTGTCTTTGAAGGGTCATTGTAACACCCACAATATCAGGTTTATCCAAAGTGGCGCGTCAAACGTCATGAATAATAGATGTATCTTCCATAAACAAACTGTGCTTAATAACCGTTTTAATCTCGGCTTTTAAAGCTTTGCCACTTACAAAGGCAGATTGGAAAAGTTTTTTCTTGTGAGAGTCCAATTAAAGTTGTTAAAAGCAATTTCCTGTGGTTTTATGTGTGCACGGGCGCAGTGGGGCGCGCGTGTGCCCGTTATCCCGCTTAATTGTTATTTTTGGATACTTTCCCGATATTTTCTTCAGGGGTTAGGGGCTTCTGTTTTATCTTTTATAACCTCTTTGTAAACACGGGTTTGGAAGCTCAAAGTTCATCCATCAGAGTTTTAATTACCGCCCAATTTCGCGCACATCTCTCAAAATACACACTCTTCACAACATTGTGCCTGCAATTCCTGTAGCTTTAGGCAGAGGAATTCCTGTAATTCTTGCGAGCGAGCCTTTTGCTATCAAACGGGTATAGATCCGGACTTCGGGCTGCTACGAAGACATTCCTGATAGAATGTTTTGTATCAGGAATGTCTAAAAATAAGATATTACGACGAAATCTTTAAATAAAGTCGTAGTGCGCTATCCACTAGAACGTTAGTTTACAATTCATAAGTCAATTTTCTTTACAAGGTCGGTATACAGTAAACCTAATACTATGGTATGAGGTTTGAATACTAGAAAAGCCAGAAATTACAAAAACATTTTCGCATACATTTCCTGTTGACAGCGAAGCGCATGAATTTTTTGATGTCCTATGATTATTTTGCTTATTTTTTCACATTTGTATTATTATTTTAAATGTTAGGTTATATAATACAATGGTAGATACCTAATTTAGCATCTCTTGTTGCTGACCCAGTAAACCACAGTATTGCGTTTGAGGTAACAGATTGTCAGTTTACTAGCTATGACCACTGACTCACTACCTGCATTACTTATACCTATTTTCACTCCTCAGTAGATTATGAAAGAGAATATTATAAATATTATTTATTATTGTTAGCCTGAGATGTCCCGCTGCAGGCCAATGGCCTCCCTACTCTTTTTCTTAATAATTATAAATAACGTAATTTAAAAAAATAAATAAAAAAATTGACCCGGTATATTATACCGGGTAAATTTTTGAGATGGGGCTGTAAGGTACTTTAACCTTTGTGGCTACAGGAAAAATGTATTAGGAGATTATCCTTAATTTTAACACGCATTCATAGATTCTGAAAAAACTACAAACACCAAAAAATGTGAATTTTTCACAAAAACTTTTTTTGATGCCAATCGATCCTGATTTTTATAAGGATAAAAAAACTCTATTAGACCAAGTTAGGTTTGTGTACTAGAAAAGTCAGAAATCGCAAAACCCTTTTCTCATACATTTCGTAGGAAATGAGATTCCAACTTACTTTTTGTATGATGGACTGGCATGCGCTTTGATTCATGCGCCGCAGTGATCTAGACGTGTTTATTTTTCTTCAAATAAGTTATTTTGCAAGCATGTCCAGTGTCTTGGCTTCACTTGTTCCGCTTGAGAACACTAAGGGCTCATTTTTCAATCGACAAATAATTTTTATTCGTGGAATAAAATTGACGTCTGGCAGTTTTTGCATGGAAGAACTGTCAAAAATTCAAAATTATTCCTCCAAGAAAATTATCTGGCGTTGGAAAAAATCAGCCCTTAGAGTATTAATTAAGATAGTACTCATATTATTCCTTGCGCGCACAGTTACACGACGAGTTTAATTTTAGACAACATATTCTCAATCTTTACCTTTCTATCTATTGATTTTTAATGAAGTTCACCTACGCAGTTACCCTGTAACCCAACCATTAATTAATCCAATCATTAATCAATACACCTACCGGCCCATTTAAAAAAAACCATAAAAAAGAACACTGAAAGGAAAAAGAACAGTAAGCAACACCAGGTAACACAAAACGCACTCGCGTGTTACGCCCAAACTCCTATTTTCACCTCCTCAACCCAAAAACATAATGGCTAATTTAGACGTTCCTCACTCCGCCTGAAATTCGTTATTTTAGTGGCTCGTTACGTCAAACATTGAGCACGCAAAAGCCCGATTCATAAAATTGAGTGACTACGTCGGCAGTTTGAGATATGAAGACGAATTCCATTTGAGTAATTGAGTTATACGCTTATTGTCGACCTCGGGTCTTGCATGCCTTTAGAATTTTTAATTTAGGGCCGTTTTATTGGACGGTACTTAATGGATGATTTTGTGGGCTTTGAATTTTAAGAAGACAGGTAATGAAATGTTCTGAGCATTCAGTAAGCAGGAATGCAAGGTTCTGGGTATTAGATATACATACCTATAAACCCACGACTTCTTCTCATAGGGGTAGGTAGAAAATACAGAACGCCACCTACTACGATCCTTACATTCTCCCTTTGCCTCGTTCGCGCTCATACACCTGAAGGCCAATTCTCGTAATTTAAAACGTTCAAAATCTAGTCGCAGTCTCATCTCGGTGACAAACAAATGTGAAAAACTTGTCAAAACGTATGGACATTAGAGGTATTTTTGACAGATTGAGACTGAGATCAGACTGTGAACGTTCTTTAAATTACGAGAATTACCCCTCTGGTCATAAACGCACGCCGGTTGCGGGTACTACGCACCTGACCTTTCTGAAGAACATCACTAATAAGGTCCTTATATGTCTTCCTAGGGCATCCCCTCCCGGTGTTTCAACTCAAATCTACCTTGTAAATACCATGTTAATAATTTATAGGGATAAGCTGGATTCGCGTGAGTTTACAGTACCTAACTCTACACCTAATCACGATAAGTATTTGGGTATTAGGACGCATCCAACGAAGTTGTACTTAAGTCTTAAGGAGTGGGCACCGAGTTGAGATGGAATTGTAATTTAATTGATAAAAGCCTTATGGTAAATGCAGTAATAAATATGATTTCTGCTGGGTATAAACAGCACCTACCGAGTATTCGTAGTAAAACTTATTGGTCAGGTCCAACTTGACTGCAGATCTTTCTAACAAAACCAGCAGCTCTTGCAATATCAGAATTTTCCGAACTATATTTTTCCAGACGGTTTTCCCACGACAAGCTAGTTAATAGCCAATGGCATAAGATCAAGTGATCGTGAGGCCACCATCTCGCACCCGTCCCGCACCGGTCCCGTACCGTCTCGCGCCCGCCCCGTCGGAGTGCAGAGTGCAGAGCGGAAATGCGATATCATGAAGTTCGTACATTGTGCGCTGCATCTAGGAAGGAGCTTTACGAATTTATTCGCAGGTAAAGTGGTACAGTGTCATAGATTTTGGTACATTGCATAAGGTTCTTTCTCTCTAGTTAACTCTAGTAGAACTACTCGTAAAATGTTGATATATCGGCTTAGAAATGCCCAAAAGACGAGCTAAAACGTTTCGTCTTGTCAAGGTTTGAGATAACGTTATTCTCTTGATAATACATTATTATACATACAAGAGAATATTAAAGCCTACACATAAATCAATATTGTTGGAAAAAACTAGACTTTGGTACAATATTACTTTGTGGGTAGACTGAAAAAACCCGACAATGTTCTCTTGATACACTGGCTGAAATAAAAAACCGGTCAAGTGCGAGTCGGACTCGCGCACCGAGGGTTCCGTACAAATTTGTAGGTATGTAACAAAAAATTTACGGCTTTCGCAATTTTTCCTTTATCTGTGCTATAAGATGTTACTTCGCACCAAATTTCAAGATTCTGAGTTCACTGGAAGTACCCTGTAGGCTTTGATTCCCTTGCGAGTGTTGAAAATTTGCGGCATAAACGGCTGTATATTTTGATTGCGTTGGCTTAGAAGTTTGATTTTTTCACAGCTCCAAGAGTCAGTAGACCTGAGTATTAGATATAAATTCCAGCTTGATACCTCCACGCGTTCCTGAGAAAAAGGCTCTTGACAGACAGACGGACGGACAACAAAGTGATCCTATAAGGGTTCCGTTTTTCCCTTTCGAGGTACGGGACCCTAAAAAATAACCCAGTTTCGTTTGGTTTACAGTGAAAACCAGACATGTTTGGTATCGTAGAAGACGAACAACGTAGGTATTGACAGCAGATGATGGTGCAGGAATTCCTATCCATCAGCCAAGGGGTTTAGGCAAATTCCCTGGCTTGGTTTTATAAAAACTGAGGCCGATTTGCAGCAATGTATTCAGGCGACTGCTTCAAACTATTACGGAACGCCTCACATTACTCTCTAAATAAATAAAATAAAAATATATATACTAAATACTACTAAACTTTAAACATATTATACACTAGCTTCTGCCCGCGGCTTCGCCCGCGTGGATGTCGGAAATTATCCCACGGGAACGTGCCAACAGGATAAAATGTACCCATGTGCTTCCCCAGAATGCCATCCATCTCGCGGGCCCTTTGTGGCTAATTAAAATAGAAAACCAATTGTGTCTCATTAGTGGTGATTAAGAGGGTACCTATATGATACATTTACCTAAGTACCAACCTAATTTAAAAAAAAAAATCAATAACAGAAAATTAAATACCTACCTACCTAAATAAACCTATTTCTGATGATAACTAATCTAAACTCAATAAATAAGCAAAATCCCTAAAAACTAATATCTATACAAATGACTAATCCTACCTAACAGTATTATAAAATAACCTACGGTCACTACGTACACTATCAAATATACTACCTATACTTTAAAATTAAAATCTATACCTACCTACGACTTATATAAAAATAAACCTAAATAACTCTAAAAACTAAAAGGAATAAAAATGAACTCCATTGCGGGTGACTTAACCTACTGTGACTGTTCCTAAATTACCCTAGGCTGATAAAATTTTCGTTTTTCCTAATTATCTGGAATATTACAGTTAAGATCGGCTCTCCCTGCGAGAGAGGGAGCACGCCCCAATCCACCGCGTGCTCCTGTAGGATTTCGACGCCAGACTTGGATATCCTCCCACCGTTATAAGAAATGAATCCCCATGACCTAATGTGCCACATCCCGACTTAGAAAGCTTGGGGATGTGGATGGGATGCAAGGTGATGTTAATGGGGATTCACAGTTAGGATACATAAGTATTATACTTACCAATATTATATGAAGCTAAGAAGTCAAGAGGGTATGCAAAAGTATATAGTAAAATATATTAGTAATAGTATAGTAAATGTTGCACGCAGGTAGTCACTGAGATCTGCAATAGTATTGATGATTAGACGGGGTAAATAAAGGAATCGTTACGCTTGCGCTTAAATGAATCATATATAACTACGTTAATTTATTTGTTTACGATATACCCACTTCAGTGAGACTGGGAACCGTTTTGAAACGTATGCCTCATAATACGTGTTCTGTTAGTCCTAAGGCATAGAACCTCTGAGGACACTATGCGATTCTAACAAAACACGCTCCCTAAGCATTAAATAAATGTCTTACTCAACCCTAGGACAGAGTACTGCGAAGTCCAACTGTTATTGAGGAAGACAAGTTTAGTTTTGGATAGTTCTTAACGCGTATTAATATGAAAGACACCCTTACGACGACCTATCCCTTTTCTAAGGTACACAAACTAGCACAAGCGCACCGTAGACTCAGCCTCTAGCAAAACTCATTGCGATCGTACTTGGTGCACACCGAAGTGGAATCTCGTCACTTCACATTTCCTTAAACTTCCCCATTTAGAAGGACGCAGTGCGTCCTATAGCCAGCGTGTTTCGATAAATAGTGACGATTTAGTAATAGTCCTACAGAACGGACGGGGTGATTTATCGAGACACGGTCCCTAGCGTTTTGTAACGCCTATCAATCATAGTTTGTGAAATTTAGTGATGCCTACCCCTCTCCCTGAAATGTGTGTACAACAAGCCTCACGAAATTGTTCTGTGGCGAGACCTTTTTGGAAGCAGAAATCATCAATAACATTTGGTTAATCATTTAATTATAGGTTGGCTTTGTAGCCTAGTTCGATCTAGAAGATCTGTGAGTTTTACGGTTCTGCCTTCCATATGAAGTCATTAACAGTCGTCAAAGGTCAGGAGCAATAAAGCTCAAAGTCAGGTTTAGCGAAGGCCTTCCCCGTATCTCTATAGCCAAACGAAATTGACAAATAACTGTCAAGGTAGGGATCAGGAATTGGACACGTAATACAAGAGAAAATAGTGTTAATTATGGTGAAGCATAAAGTAGCCTCGCCAGGCTGCAATAAATGACCATTAATAGCTCGTCCGCGATATCACTTAATCGTTACCTATAAATCGCAACACAAATAAACCCGTAATAAAACAGAATGTACACACTATCACTACAGACTACGCTTAATTAAAATTGACACTTACCAAATATCTCCTTGGAGCGATTAGCTTACAATTCACTTACAAAATATGTAGGTACTACCCGTACTACCCGTTTCGCCTCGGAATCAGCTCCTGCCCCAACTGTCCTCTGCCGCGTCTCACAACTAACTCTCCTAAGTTCTAACTCTGCTAGCCTAGTCTACGCCATCCGCTCACCCTCGTGGTCTTAAACCAATCGCCTCACACACTACTTTTAAACACTAGATTAGTATAGTCTGGGTTTGAACCCAACTATATGTAATTTAATAACTAATACTCGCTACTTCGCGACAGCCCGCTCGGACACAGCCTCTTGACATTCCCTAAATCTCCTAACTTCACTAACGTGGACTAGCGTACCCTAAAGCGGCTCAACAGCGACTCCCCTCTGCCGCGTCTCAAAACTCACTGCCCTAAGTTATCACATCAGTCTCCTTGCAATCCCTAAGGTCGCCACGTGCAGGCGCTCAGGTATCTACAGTTTTTGGAAACAAAGACCCAAAACGCCCTTTGTTTATTTCTTAATTGTTTGAGGGTCCATTCCTTCAGCCTACGAACCCAACTAATGGTTTCCATATGCGAGTGCTAGGCTAGCATTGTCTCTTAAAATTAGAAATCGGATATTTCACAAGATTCTTTGGAATTCGTAGAATTATTACATTCGAACCGTCCGCCGGCAACTGGCTCTATACTGTTTGCCATTAAGTATGAATGGGCTGGGTTTCTAAAAAGGTTCAATATTGTTTTACAGTTTAAAATAAATAGAATATTTTGTTATTGATTAGGGTAACATGTCGAGCTGTCAGGTCAGACCATAAAATTGAGATTTAATGCGTTTCTAAGACGGCCAATATCGTAGGAAAATGTTAAAATACGGATTTAAACTAAGATATTTTGTTATTAAATTAGGAGTAAGTGACAGACAGTCACACTACGACAAACTTATTATTTGCGGTTGGTGCAGTAATCGAGTCTAGGGATCGAACCGCAAAATTAAGTTTGTTTTTTATTATATATACTTTTCCGGGATAAAAAGTACCCAATGTGGTGCCCAGGATATTAAAGAATAATTATACCAAGTTTCAACGTAATCGAACCGGTAGTTTTTGCGTGATGCCTGAACAAACAGACAGACAGACAGACAGACAGACAGACAGACAGACTGACAGACAGACAGACAGACAGACAAAAATTTTTTTAATCACATTTTTGGGTTCGGTGTCGGTCTAGTAACACCCCCTGCCATTTATTTTTTTGATATTTTCAATGTACAGAATTTTCACTTCTACAGATTTATTATAAGTATAGATTAAAGTCGCTTTTCATGTACACATATGTGACCACGTCTTGTTTCTAAACTGACGGATTTTGATTCATTTAGATAATGTATTCTGGAAAATTAATTTTCTACTAAAATATAAAGGTTCTGGAGTGACGACCGGGTTCCGGACGACGTAGCGTTGATGGGTGAAGGCCGTAGGAATCCGCTGGAAACGAGAAGTACAGAACCGGTCAAAGTGGCGAGTAAGGCCTATATCTGGCACTGGATGTCTTTCGACTGAAATGTTAGTAAAGAAATCTCAATGTCATTAAAACATTAGAAAACAGGGGTTGGTTGCTAGTTAGGGGGCGTCCATTAATTACGTGAGGTATTTTGTGCGATTTTCCGAACCCCTCCCCCCCCTTGGTGAGATGTCGTGAGATTTAGCTCGACCCCTCCTCCTTAATCACACATGAGATTTTCAAAATGTGAATTTATTGTGTAAATGCGTAGGATTTATTCTGAACAAAAAAAAAAAACAATAATCTAAATTATCATTGTGTAAGATTTGGCCATATTTTAGTGAAAGAATATGTTTTACTTCATTTAACCCAAATTTCTCGCAGTTTTACTGTTTCTTGAGGAAAAAAAAAATACGTGATATTCGCCGAGAGGGGTCTCGGCGAATATCACGTATTTTTTTTTTGGGAAGGGGGGGGGGGCTCCCCAAAGTAAGATTAGATGAGATTCGTCTTGACCCCCTTCCCCCCTAGAACACCTCACGTAATTAATGGACGCCCCCTTAGCATAATACATCAAATTATTTGTGGCATGATGTCTTGCATGTCACTGATATCAGAGTTATAATATCAGACAGTTGTTTGTCTAAGTTAGTAGTTCTAACAACGACCTCCTCGAACCGAATTGCTTGTTAATCTCAAATCTCTGCGGTCGTATTTGTGTTGATGATGTTACTATACAACAATACATGTGGGTCGAGATTAATATTAATAGTACTAAGCGTTTGGTACTAAATATTGTCTATCTCTGTATTTTTTTATTTGACCTTGCGACTGGGGTTAGGATTTATTGCATTATTATCCCACTTAAAATTTAAAATATAAAATGGTGTGTTTATTAATTTACTTTGCTTAACTTGCAAAAGGAGTATGTAAGGATCGTATATAGCAGGCAGGTTCTTTAAGAAAGAAGGCGTGGGTTTATGTATGTACAGACGCCATCACATCAAGCTACATAATGTGTCAATTTTTTTTTGTAGATGTTCAACTTTATCGCTAAAGCATTAAGGTTCAAGGTTTATTGGGAAAATTTGACTGTTTCGGGTAGCTTAGTTACCTGCTAGTGTCTGTACCTACGTAATTTGCTAAACAAAAATTAAATTTTAATCAGATATGTACAGACGTCAGCATATCAAGCTACTATATAATCTGTCAATTTTTTTTAGCAGATGTTCAACTTTATCCCTAAAGCATTAAGGTTCAAGGTTGATTATTTGTACCTATGTAATTTGCTAAATAAAAATTAAATTTTAATCAGATATGTACAGACGCCAGCACATCAAGCTACTACAATCTGTCAAATTTCTTTAATAGATTTTCTACTTTTTCCCTAAAGCATTAAGGTTCAAGGTTGATTGGGAAAATTTGAAAATTTCGGGTAGCTTGACCTGCCAGCTGGCGTCTGTACATAGCTAAAGATAAAAGTTTATATAACGAGTGGACCTCGGTCTTGATAAATACACCAAAATATACGTATTAGGAAACCTGCTATCAATGGAAATAAAATTGATTTCAAATAAAATTGTGCTGGGTTCCACGTTGAATGACACTCGATGTATTTAAAGAGTAGGTATTCGAAGAATTCGCATTGTGGTATTTCGTATCCAGTATTTATTGAGCCATGACAAACGTTTAGTATTGGCTCAGTAGATTTTTTGTTATAAAATTTTCAGTGAAATTATAAAATTTCCGAGCACGTAGTTAACTTTTGAGCCTTGCTTTTAAATTAGAAATGTAGGTAATTTTTGTCATAATAATAGTCAGAAATGTTTATCTATTCTATACTTATAATAAATCTGTAGAAGTGAAAATTCTGTACATTGAAAATATCAAAAAAATAAATGGCAGGGGGTGTTACTAGACCGACACCGAACCCAAAAATGTGATTAAAAAAATTTTTGTCTGTCTGTCTGTCGGTCTGTCTGTCTGTCTGTCTGTCTGTCTGTTTGTTCAGGCATCACGCAAAAACTACCGTTTCGATTACGTTGAAACTTGGTATAATTATTCTTTAATATCCTGGGCACCACACTGGGTACTTTTTATCCCGGAAAAGTATATACAATAAAAAACAAACTTAATTTTGCGGTTCGATCCCTATACCCGATTACTGCACCAACCGCAAATAATAAGTTTGTCGTAGGTTAAGTCACGCGCAATGGAGTTCATTTTTATTCCTTTTAGTTTTTAGAGTTATTTAGGTTTATTTTTATATAAGTCGTAGGTATAGATTTTAATTTTAAAGTATAGGTAGTATATTTGATAGTGTACGTAGTGACCGTAGGTTATTTTATAATACTGTTAGGTAGGATTAGTCATTCGTATAGATATTAGTTTTTAGGGATTTTGCTTATTTATTGAGTTTGGATTAGTTATCATCAGAAATAGGTTTATTTAGGTAGGTAGGTATTTAATTTTCTGTTATTGAGTTTTTTTTTTTTTAGATATCATATAGGTACCCTCTTAATCACCACTAATGAGACACAATTGGTTTTCTATTGTAATTAGCCACAAAGGGCCCGTGAGATAGATGGCAGTCTGGGGAAGCACATAGGTACATTTTATCCTGTTATCACGTTCCCGTGGGATAATTTCCGACATCCACGCGGGCGAAGCCGCGGGCAGAAGCTAGTTAAAATATAAAGCTGTTTTTGCGGTAGGCCCAGACGGAGATGGCGGGATGAGCTGGCTTCAACATGAACTGGTCCTTAGCAGCTTTAAACAGAGAGAAGGGGAAAAAGAGTAAGGAGGCATTTGGCCTCTAGTGGGTCATCACGGGGTTTTAATAACAATAATAAACTTTTTTAAGGTCAAAAAAAAAACGAATAAAAACCGTCATACTCTAACCTTTGTAGATTTTACAATAAAAGGACTGGCATCAAGTTTTTCGGATACCTACAAAATTCTTTTTACCAGGACAAGTATTGCAACGTTGGACGTCAACGAAACCCTTGATCCAACGCTCACTGAAAAAGCAATTCCCTTCAGATACATAGCACCATATTCCGTTGTTCCATCCGTTGGCAGCGTTTAGTGTCATGGTTTCAAGCATCCTTAGGTAGCCTGTGAGCGTAACACGAACGCGTGAAATAATACGTAAATTCAAATAGAGCAATGGTGGCCCTGTGGTAACGGTCTTGATTTACGAGTTGTAGGTCGTAGGTTCAAATCCAGACAGGCACTTTGTGTAAATTATTTCATCACCACTGCTCTCAAGACGGTGAAGGCAAACATCATGAGGAAACCGACATGTCCTAGAACTAAAAATTCGAAAACATGTGGCGTCTATCAACCCGCACTGGGTCCGCGTGATGGATTATGGCTCACTCGCTCGAACCGACTGGAGGCTAATGTCCCAGCAGTAGGAACATTATAGGTAGATTACGCAAATGATTTAAATAATGAAAACACTCGTTTCGCACATACTAATTACTAAGCTTTAATATTTTTTTTTTTTTAAACTGCCCCACACTACTTGTTGGTCATACAAATATTTGTTCCGTGCGGGAATCGAAACTGCGATAGGTACGCAGCGCAGCAGTCAATCGCTTAACCACTGCGCCAACCGTGCCGTCAATTAAATATTCACATCCATGGGTGATACAAATTGAGCTTGTCGGAAAGATTTAAACCAAAATGCTATATGATAGTTGTATTCAAAAATCGTTCTAATATAATTACGTTCGGTCGCGAGTTTGGGCAAGGAGGTCTGTATGCATCCTATAGTATCATGGTGTCAAGCATCCTTCGGTAGCCTGTCCATGCTTTGGCTACAATTACGAACCGTTAGCCGTATATAAGCTGCTCTTATAGTGTGTGCTACTGACATGGCTGTTTCAGATGTAAAGATGATAAAATATGAGTTGTGCATTTGAATTCAATTGGAGCACGGCCTTAGCCACAAATTAACTGCTGAGGATAGTTAGGGATGATTGGAGCAGTCCGATCTACAGGTATTGGTGCGAAGTTCATCGGAGTGCCAACCGACGGTAAAGATTTGGTTGTTTATTTTTTGTTAGTAACAATTTTATGAAATGTATTATCTATTCAGATTTAATGTTTTTATTTTCATGATTGACATTATAATTAGCCTATTATGCTCTCACTACTGGATACAGGCCTCCTCTCTGTGAGAGGGAGTGGGCCGCAATCCACCACGCGGGCCCAGTGCGGGCTGGTGGATGTCACATGTTTTCGAATTTTTGGTTCTAGGACATGCCGGTTTCCTCACGATGTTTTCCTTCACCGTTTTGAGAGCAGTAGTGATGAAATGATTTACACAAAATAAAGCGCCTGCCTGGGTTCGAACCCACGACCTACAACTTGTAAGCCGGGGCCTTTTATTTTAATGATCTAATACATTTTATGTATTTATGATTTGAATATTGGGACTTTAATAAATAAATTAAGCATAATAGTAAAGTCATGCTTAACGTATTGACTTGAAAAGTATGGGTTTGGCTAGTGAGAAACACGTTACGATAGTTACTTTTACATTTATAAATTAACTAGCTTTTTCCCGCGGCTTTGCGCACGTAGAGGACGGCAAAAAGTATCCTAACCCAGGTCATGGTCTACCCATGAGCTAAATTTCGTCCAAACTCGTTCAGCCGTTTTAGCGTGAAAGCGTAACAAACGAACGAACTTTCACATTTATAATATGATCATATTAAGATAATGACATTTGACTATGACCTTTGTTTACTTTGTAAAGCATTCTATTATTTTGATTATTGTGAATGTGAAGACTATGTGGGTCATTTTATTTATATTATTTTTATTTTTCTCTCTGTTCTCTTAGTTTTTGTCATGGTCTGGCAGTTTGAGTAATTAATATGGCCTACCCAAATGTCCTTTCTTTGGTATTGTTCGTCGAATCGTTGAGCTCCTTAAGTTTTGAGTTGAGCTACACGATTTCTGACAAATACGTGTACTGACTGGACCAGTACTCTCAATCAACTGAATCAACTCAATCACTCAATCTGTGTGGTTCTTTCCTCAAAAGACCATCTCAGACATCGACCTACATGGTCTTCATATGATCTGACCAAGATGTTGTAAGACCTCTGAGTTTGTTTCGGCCTTTCTTCTCAGACTAATCAGATAGGAAACGCCGACCTCATCTAGTTTTAAAATATGATTGACGTGTAAAAGTGTTTGTACAAACCTACTTACAAAGATAAAATCATTTATCATTAATAAATATAGAAGTAAGTATGCTGTGTCCAACAGGGTCAACGATGACCTAATATTTCTTAAGCTTAGTTCAAAATATGCAAGCCAGCTGAGCTAAGTTTTCACCTCGCTGGAATGTGAGGCCATTAACGTCATGTGCAAACTTAACTCAACCGGGTTAAACAAGAAATAAATAACAGTAACATAGGATAGTAAGATAGTTAGACATATAGAAATAATGCTAGTTGTTAAAACCACCTGAACCACAACAACACTAAATAACATGAACTAAAAGACAGATAAGACAAACAAATAACAGTCTAAACAGGGCTCTGATTACGTCAGAGGGACACTGAGCAAGGGCAGGAGTGGGTTTTAGCCGGTAAGAGTCCGGCACTGCCCAGACTGGCTCACTAGTGAGGTAGTCTGGGCGTCCATGAGGATTTCCCACTCCTGCCAAAACAAAAAAAAAAAAAAAAAAAAAAACTCAACCGGGTTGTAGATGTATAATGCATGATATTATATTGAATCTTGCAGAAAATAATCATAGCCATCTGGCTATATGTGGCAGCATCTGATATCGCTTTACATAACATAGGAATTAAACTAGTAACCTAAAGATGCCAAGTAGAGCTATTTCTTCTAATAACAACAAAACAAAATCAAAATCGATTCATCCGTTCGGGAGCTACGATGCCACAGACAGACACACACACAGAGACACGTCAAACTTATAACATCCCGTCGTTTTTGTGTCGGGGCTTCAAAAGAGGAATTCAAATTATAAATTCATACTAACTGTAGGAAGTACAGGTAGCAATAATGCTAACAATGCTAAATGCAATGTTCCCCGCGCATACAGTGTAGGCGGCAGTCGTCTTCCCCACCTCGTAGCAACAACTTTTGTTCTGAATAGATTATGTAGGAAACGTCACTGTGCTAATTAATAGTCTTTTTACCAGACACTGGTATTTTACTTACAACCTTCTCCAACCAGGATATCAAAGGTTCAAACACTAACTAATTAGGGAAGTTAAATAAAAGCTTGTGAAAAAACCCGGCTTCGCAAGTTAATCAAAAGTTTATATTTCATATTTAACTAGAAACACACAAGTACCATTAGAAATTCCTACAAATTCAGAAACAGTTGCTGCAACATGAAACTTCGTAGTTATTATTATACCTATCCTTGCAAGAGCGAGATGGTATCACATGAGCTTAGTTATTATACTTTGCTAGAGCGAGATAGTAACACATGAGTTTACAGAACTATGCATTGAGTTGTGCATCTCTTTCCCTCGTAATAAAACGATAACACTTACACTTAATATGGTCCCAGCTGTTCGCAAGTATCTTTAGTATTACTGCTATTTTTCGTATAGAAGCACAATAATCCTAAAAAAAATCTTAGGATACCTACAGTGTCCTTACAAATGTTTTTCGTATTATACCAGGGCTAACAAATTATAGGTATTTGTCATTGTCAAACAGACTACCTCGATCCTAGTGTTTTCTTAACGAGACTGAGCACGATCTACTAATAAATAATAATAAATTATACAGGGTGGCAGGGACATCGACGCGCAAACTGTAACCATGGATTCAGTACATGATTCTGAACACGTTGAAATTTTTCATCGGTTATTAAAAAAACAAATTCTGTTCTGTACATTTTGACCGCGTAGGCTTTGCACCTTTCTATGAAATAGTAGGTTTTTTTTAATAACCGAAAAATGTCTACGCTGGAGTGTTTAGAATTATGTGATAATTCCATAGCTACAGTTTCCGCGTCGATGTCCCTGGCACTCTATAGGTCCTGGGTTTAATTGCAGTGTCACTTAAACATCTGTAATACCAGAAGAAAATCATATTTTTTTTTAATTTCAGCCCAAGGTCGGCTTAGAAAGAAAGAAAGAAAAAGCATTTATTTGCGGCAAACATGACGCATAAAAAAAAGGACATAAACACACAAAAAATAACAAGTTGGGGGTAAACATGCGTCACATTCACGCAAAACGGCCATCGCT
Organism: Apamea anceps; assembly: GCA_951799955.1. Taxonomy (NCBI): domain Eukaryota; kingdom Metazoa; phylum Arthropoda; class Insecta; order Lepidoptera; family Noctuidae; genus Apamea; species Apamea anceps. The sequence continues at coordinate 16,959,957 of OX637506.1, forward strand.
CAGCATAATGCTAAGACTCTATACGAGACAGAGTCCCAGCGCTGGTTTTCAGCGGCAGCCGGCGCTGACGTAGCGCTTAGTATTGCGGGTTAAAGAAGGTTAACTTTTTTTTAAATACAAGACATGTACTTTTAGATGTTCTGTTTTACAATGTATTTCTTCATTTTTAACTAATAATAGTCCACCAGACCGTATTTCGGCCATGGTAGCCAAATTCAACGGATACTAGTCTTCGGCACGGGACATATTAAAGTGTACAAGTGTGCGCGGAGACACGGAACACGGTGTACTCTCCCTTCCCTCACTCTCGTAGTCCGATAGGACAACAAAAAAACCAACAAACAACAAAAAAATAACTAAAAAATCCTGAAAAATAATCCCGTTTCCCACTTTCATACGACGTCAGTAAGATAGAGGTTTATTAAAGTGCTTAGTCTAGAAATACGCGGCAAACTTAAATAGTGCGGTGAATCAAGTTAAACTTAACTAACCTCATCTTCTTATCTTAGTTTATCCACTTTGTAAGTTTAAAATACCTACGCATAGTTCACGGTACGGTTTATCTCGTTTATTTTTATGCGGGGTACTTTGAAGTTGATTTAGTCTTTGTGTAGAATTTGACAGGTTCAAGGACATAATATGAGATAGTATGTTGGCATAGAGCACTTTGGCCGCTGTTACTGGTGGCTTTATCTGCGATTTCCATATTATAAACCTAGCATGGCATCGTTTACTCGCACTACAACATAAATGACATATAGAAACTGACGGCTTTCTAGGTGATTTGTGAGAGAAGGCTCAATGCTCTTTTGGTGCCACGAATCTTCGCATGGTTTCTAAGACTTGACAGAACATTGAGATTTCTTTATTATATATATATTATTATGTACCTATGTACAGTTAATATCAACGTATTAAACACATAAAAGTTACGTAGTTCTAAACTATACGAAAAACCGCATCAAAATCCGTTGCGTTGTTTGGAGGAACTAATAGCGACTTTAATTTTTAATATATAAGGATATATATACATAGATAGATGCCGATCCTTAACGCTGCCAACGCTTCGATTGCGTGCTTTCTGGAATAACATTATCAGCCTATAAGGTTCCACTTGGCAGCTCTGGACACAGAGAGGTGGAAGGAGTGATGGGCAGTAATCCAGACGTCAATTTTATTCCACTAAGGGCTGATTTTTCAATCGATAGATAATTTTTATTCGTGGAATTTGTTCCACGAATCCGGAATTCGAAATCCCGAATTTGTTCCAGATTTTTTTTTTTTGAATTGACGTCTGACAGTTTTTGTATGGAAGAATTGTCAAAAATTCAAAATTATTCCCCCGATAAAATTATGTGACGTTGGAAAAATCGGCCCTAATAAAAATTATCTGTCGATTGAAAAAATAATCGGCCCTTAAATAAATAAAGAACAGATTGATTAATTTTATGGGTTACTTTGGTCTTGCCTGCCTTTATGGTATTAATCCTTAAATCACTCGAGATAACTCGACAGATAAGCCTCACTATTTGATTACCTGTCTAAAACAACGGGCGGACAATCACTATTACATTGTTAACCATCCTCACAGTACTATCGTTAACTTTTATGTGTTAAGGGTTCCCATGTTCTGAGTTTTCCTTACATTTTGGAGGTACTTTACCGCCATCTAGTAAAGTTGTGTGGAAGCTGTTTTCGCGCGATTTCCTTTGTTACTTTTTGGGTATTACTTGAACGGTGGGTGAATGCTTGTGTATGAATAGATAGGATAGATATACATAGAGGGGATAAATGTAGGAAAATTCATTTACAAAAACAAAATATAATTTTCTTTGTTGTGATTTTATTCATAAATCAATTGGAAATGCGTACTGCGGTGCTAAAGATGCCGTTTATTTTAAATTAATATACTATTACAATATACTATTTAAATCAAGAAATCATTGCAGCACGCGGTAAGTTTTTGAATATTTAGGCTATAAAACTAATAAAAACTAGGTACTTTGAGTAACAAATAAAATGTAAAATATCTTACCTGCCAGTCCTATAAATACTACTAAGCCGAAACAAGCGAAAAACGCAATAAATACCATCACAAATTCCCCTTTGTGCATTGAATATATTCTCATTTGAACGAACCTTGTTAACCTACCTAACAAGGTTTGTTCAAATAGATACTTATTTAGTAGAGGTATAAATAAATTTCTTGTTAATTAAATAGAGTACGTAGGACTGAGGGGCAATTCTCGTAATTTTAAGAACGTTCACAGTCTGATCTCAGTCTCAATCTGTCAAAAATACCTCTAATTTCCCTACATTTTTGAAAAGTTTTTGACATTGATGGTCGCTGAGATGACATTGTGACTAGATTTTAAATGTTTTTTTATTACGGGAATTGGCTTTCAGGTATGTAGGTACTTCGAAAAAAGTAATTAATATTAGCCAGTCATCAAGGTTGGCAGAGAAGACAGTAAACAAAGGTGCCTGGTGCTATTCAGGCAAATTTGTAAACATAAGTACATAATTATTATTGTATCCTTATTCGTAGTCCTTTGCAAACAATGACACTCGTTTAATGCATCCACTGTCAACCTTTTATCTTTAAGAAAAGAGGTAGTAATTAGTAGCAATATTATAAATTTTGAAGCGATTAAAAAGTGCTCACAGACTGAAGTTTTGCTGAACAATACAAATTGAAATCAAATAGGAGTATCTAGCGTATATACCTAGAGTATATAGCGTGCTTCGTACTTTCTCTTGTATTTGTGGTCAGCTTAAAGGCAAGTTATGTGGTATATTTGGTCAATGCGACGAAAATGGATAAGATATGAAATAAATAGAGTAGTGTGGGACGCCCCCCAGCTAGATGGACGGACGACCTAAAGAAGGTAGCTGGGTCAAACTGAATGCGGAAGGCGGATGACAGGGTGTTGTGGCCCAGCCTGAGAAAGGCTTAAGTCTAGCATTGGACTGCAATAAGCTGAGTTGATTTGATTGATTGATGAAATAAATTAGCAGTGTGAGCTACGCCGTAGAACATCGTGAGCTACGCCGTAGCACAGAGCTACGTCGTAGCAAACTTCTACAGACAACTTAGCGAAGGCATTAAGTCCGCCTTTGTACCTTTTTGTGCGAAATGTTTAAATAAATAAATACTTAGAAAGTAGCACTGGTAACAGGATCTTAGGAGTAACTGTTTGTCATGGTATGGATAGCATGTGATAAAAAGGAAATTCTTGCTTTTACCCAATGAAAGGATGGATGAATTGTGTGAAAAATGTGTATAAAATGGTAAAGAAAAGAGTAAACAAAGGGATGTCAGGGCATAAATTAATTGAGTAAACGACATAATCATAAGTTAGAAGACGACATTAAGTGGGACACGCTAAGGTAGCCCGCAAAATTCGAATTAACATACGTCGATTGCAATTTGCAGGCAACAGCTGTTCAGGTTGTATGGTGATAAAAATATGATTCGCGACCGTAACAAATATGACTTTACAGAATTATAATCAGTGTTGTATTGATGTTTTGATAATTCATTCATTTCATCATTCTCCTGCCCTTATCCCAATTTATTTGGGGTCGGCGCAACATGTCTTTTTCTTCCATACTTCTCTATTAGTCGTCATCTCGGTAGTCACCCCCTTTCTAACCATATCATTATTCACACATTCCATCCATCGTGTCTTTGGTCTTCCCCTACTCTTATAGCCATCGACATTCATACTCAAAACTCTCCTGACGACATTTTCCTCATTTCTCCGTAACACATGCCCATACCATGACAACCGATTTCCACACAACTTTTCAGTTACCGGTGCCACTTTCAGACTTCCTCTTATGTACTCATTTCTTATTCTATCCATTTTGATAATTATAATTCTATAAATAAACATGACCTGCAAATTTCAAAAAACCTTAGCAATATTTGAATTTCACGGGCTACACTGACGCTTTCGTCTAAAGTAAGCAGGAAATAAGATATTGCTTTTTACTGAATCAGAAAGCTAATGGTCTCTACCAAACACACAAAAACTATTATTTGTATTGCAATTGTGTTGCTGAATTTATTTAACACGCATAATGAATAATAAATGTGACACTTCAAAATAATGAAAACGATTTTAGTGGTGTAGCAATAATTGCTTTTAATTTTATTTTAAACCGGAAAACGGAGCTATTTAATCAATCATTTTGAGTGAAACCATTATGTGTTTACGACATCAAAAAAGAGAAAATATATAATCGTGTTACGAGCTTCGGGTTGGTGACAATAAAAACTGCCGATATAAATTACCAAAAATTACACTTTAATTAAACAACACTAATAACAACTCAAACACAGTAATTATAAAACACAATTCCACTTAAGTCGCACTTGAAGATCGCTTTCAATGTATTCGCATGTATCGCTTTCCGAATACTGTCCCAGTCGTGGCCCACCCCGGCCTTATATAGTGCCGCGGATAGTTCTAGAACCTTCTATTGTCGAAACATCTAAAAGGTTCGAGTACATACCGGCCCAGACTGACCAGATGTCGATAGTTTTAGCATGGAAATTTATAGAAGGAACTATTAGTTCTGCTACCCGATATGAGATGGCGCTAGTGGTAAATTGGTTCTGTTACTCGATACTAGATGGCGCTAGTGGTAAATTAGTTCTGCTACTTGATACTAGATGGCGCTAGTGGTAGCTAATGTCACCATGTACCAGGCATTAATTGTGGCGTATAACAATAGGTTTTATTTTTTTAGCCTTTTTTCCATGAAGGTCTTTGCGGTCATCACAAAACCTATGTAACTTCTAGGAACTTTTCATTTTAGAGCTTTTTCAACATTTCCATTTATTCATATTTAAGGCAAGATTGAATAAGGTTCATATTGGTATGAAAAGCTAACTTTAGCCAAGTAAAGACGGAACCAAATTACTAAAACGGAAAATAAAGATATTATAACAAGAATCAACAGCAGAGTAGGTATTTCGATGAAATATATCTCGCGCTAAGTATTTTGAAGAATAAGATAAGAAGATCTTTTATTAATTATCTGGGATCCGATCCAGATAATTAGTAAAATATATTTCTTCGAAATAACATGAAATTCGTGTCAAGAAAATGGTTTGTTAGACTAATTTGTTACATAATACGCTCGTGTTCATATCATGTAAAATACTGTTATAAACAGACTGCGTATCAATTATATGGTACCTGCGGGGTAATTGCGTTAACCGCTGCCTTATTAAAAGGCGAAAAGTCACCCAAACAGCAATGGAGAAGGCTATGCTTTGCGTTTCCCTACGTGATCGAATCAGAAATGAAGAGATCCGCAGGAGAATCAAGGTAACCGACATAGTCCGAAGAATTGCCAAAGCGGCAGTGTGCAGGGCACATAGCTCGCAGAATAGATGGCCGATGGGACTGAAAGGTTCTGGAGTGGCGGCCGCGGACCGAAAGACATAGCGTTGGAAGGCCTCCCACAAGGTGGACCGACGACCTTGTGAAGGCTGCAGGAACCCGTTTGATGCGAGAAGCACAGAACCGGTCAAAGTGGAGGTGCTTGTGGGACGCCTATGTCCAGCAGTGGACGTCTCTCAGCCGAAATGATGAAAATGAATTGCGTAAACATAACATAAAATTATGTAACTAATTAGAAATACCACCTCCTTAATACAGGCAGGTGTAGTATGTATCTTCATGATAATTAAAATTGGTACAATAATTAGTAGAACAAATTCTGGAATTATTTCGTCGTGATTATTAGTTTAGGGAAACTAATACATATTCTGTGTTAATAAGATGTAAAATGATAATCGACTACGAAAAAGGATGGAGAGAGAGTTTATCAAACTGTAGCGACGAAATATTCTCTGTCTTACGTCGTAGTATCAACGGAGCTATGTAGATGTCGCTACAAGACTGTATGTGTAATGTAAATTATTCATTAAACCATTTCAAAGAATATGAAATATAAGAGCTATTACACCCTTAACCTCGAAAGCGAAAACAGCTTATAAAAAGTACGACCAAAATAATTTCGAACACCTGCCAACAAACGTAAAAGCCAAATAAAAAATAACAAAGAACTACAACACCAATATACTTCTTCACATCTAAAGAGTTCCACACTTAATGTGAAGTACCTTTTACATAACTTCGAGTACGTCTCATTACTTAAACGTCACTTCGAATTGACTTCCAAGTTTGTCTACAGGTAAACTTGGTCTGGTCACAGAATAGATAGATGCAGAAGGTCGACTCCATATAACGAAAACACACGCATGCATACATAGGTTACGTATGCACTGATAGGTGGCTTGCTTAGCGCCTAGAGCCTAGTGACTTAACATCCTAATATACACGCTAGGTGACTAGCGAAGGCGCCAAACGCGCAGTGCGGCCGGTTGCAAAGATTCTAGAGCGTTAGTTTCACTTTGCTACTCGCAACGTGACTTGCAAGGCTCAAGGCATTAAGCAAGCCACTGGTCAGTGAGAACGTAGTCTTACAGTTCGCATCATATAAGTTTACCATTCTGAAGCACGCTACAAATAACTACGCAGTTGTCAATAGCTACACGAAAACAGCAGTGCTTCATGCCATACGCATCGGAATTTCTGGTTTAAGAACAGCAAACTTACGTGTAGCGAACTGTGGACGCGTACGTACGGATATCCGTAAATTTGAAACAAATGCTTGTCGGGAATGTGTTTAAATATAGTATAGTCCTGTCATAATTCTTTTACCTCCGAAGATCTGAAACAAATACTAGTCGCGAATGCGCTTACAGTCCTTTCACAGTTATTTTACCTCTGATTTTGCATCACTGTCCAAGTGACAGTGAGCTATATTCTCATTCTTATAAGGTTGCTATTGGGTTACAGCCACTGACAAATCTGTCAAAATAATTGTGATCTTTATTCTCGTTACAATATGGTTGCGGCTGTCAGAGGTGCGTAGCCGCGAACGGTCTGTACATAGCTGTATGTGAAGCACATTTATGTGCGTCTTGAGCTGTCCTTCGGTAATATTTATTTTGTGGTCTGGTTTTGAGAAATTATGTAAGCGGCAAGATTAAGTAGTGGGTTTAAGCAATGTTTATCAAATATTTTCTTAAGAGGGATAGATTATTATTGTAGATTGCTATTGGAAGGACTTAAAATAGCTTTCAGGAGTACAGAAAACGGAGCCTTCGCATTCTTTTTAATGCTATACTTATTTATAGGAGTTTATTTTATTGTGGAAACAACCTTGGTCTAATTAAACAGGTTGAAATGACATTAAAATAACAAAAATAGTGGATGAATCGTTCAGCATTAAAAGCTCTCCAAAAATACAGACAAAATCGACTTACTTGGTTGTAAACTTATAAACTCGAAGATGACTTCCTATCTCTTTTAGCAACAGGCAATCAATAGAACACCCCTTCCGATGTAAGTAAACACAGATGAAAGCCCTCCTAAACCCCATCCAAGCTACAGGTACATAAAACTTATCTATCCACAAAAAATACCTCATAATGGACATCTTTCCTCCCGTTTGGAAGCCCCACACTTTAGCCCATAAAGGAGAGCCATGTGATCTGATTTTTATGTCTTGCCGGTTTTCCTTATTCTTTTAGATAAATATTTTCATAACAATGTGTAGGTAATGGAAGGAGAATGTATTCAAGGCATTGTTTATGCCGTAATATCTTGTTTATGTGCTTTACGAGGTTTTCTTACTAAAGTTTGGTGTATGCTTTAAGTATTTTCAAGCGCGTTTAAAGCGATGAGCATACGTTTACCGGTAAGACACGGCACTGTCTCTAAACGCGACACTATTCATACGGTTTTCCTTAAAATATGTAAAGGGACCATTTACTGGCGATTCTGAAACTAAAGTAAATTATAACAACAGTGATAATTCTCAAAAAATTGTTAATTTTTCACATAATATGCTTAATCAAAATGTACATAAAAGTGTTACCGCATTTGAGGCTGAACCGGCATAAATAAGTTCCACGTTTCAGCCCGCAATGCTCCTTGGGCTAAAAATTATATCTACATACAATTTATACATATTATCTACTATATAATTTATATACTGTGCCTTGTTGTTTCTATTAAAATAAAATTAAATAAACCTATATTTGGGAAAACAAAATAAAGCATATGAATGAATTAGTGCGTTGATGTACTAAACTAGGGAAATGTAAAGCCTTAGGTAAGCGATTATTTGTGGTTCATGACAATAAGCTAGTCATATGGCATGTACTAATGTAACATCCACCATTAAAGTATTGCTAGAAAATTTTACTGTTTATTTTATTTTATTAAATGAGCAACAAATAGCTACATTATGTAATAATACAAACAGAAAAACAAGCAACATATACGTAATAACACACACACACAGCGTAAAGTGCAGCCCACAGCATTGTTCACGGATTACTATTCATACAATTAAATAGGACTTTAAAGGTACTTTAACTTTTTTAGGTATAGGGATAAGTTACTTTACCCTAGGTTTTGTAAAACATTTAAAAACTAAGGAGTTTCTTGCCTATTCTTCTCTCTTCTTGCTAATTCTATTTTCCTGTAAATTTTGACGTTCAAAAGTGCCTTTCAACGGCCAACTTGAATTAAATGTTTTGACTTTGACTTTGTTTTCAGTATCTATTATCTTCATCAAACTTCCAGCTCATACAAATTATAGTCTTTAACAGTTCCACATGAACTATTCCAATTCAAAACTAGATTAAATAGGTAATCTAGTTTGAATTGGAATGGTACATGTTTGAAACTCGTGGACCATTTGTTGAAATGTTGTCGGCAGGTAATAAAACTGGGCAACAAAAGACTAATCCCTATTACGTATTCAGTAAACAACAATAACATTTATTGTGCCTAATGTGAAACATATGTGACCTGTCTGGGCATTACCCGTTATGTCCAATTTATAGCAATCTACGAGAAACATGGACATTACATATTACTGGATAACGCCCATAACTAACTATTTATTACTCCACCCAACCCATTCTAAACCCTAAAGCTTCAGACATAAAGTTGAAAATTACTAGGTTAATTAAATGTTGAGGAACTAAAGGTACACTTGGAGGCATAGAAATGGTACCACGTGATAGGATAGTGTCTGTCAGTTGGCTGACTTTGCATATCGGTTCTTATCTTTGTCAAAATTCAGCTGAAAGCCGTATTGTTCGTGTGTTATTATAATAGTGAGCTTAAGATAAGAGAAGGGGTGTATCAACGTCTTAATTTGATCATTATTGCTGAGGGCGTTTGAAAAGGTTATTTTGAGTTTGGTATCTTGTGCCTGAAAAGCTTGGTTGAGTAGAATGGAACACGTAGATTAGATACAGTTAAAATCATATAAATGAAAAAAATTAAATCTTTTTATTTCAGACATTAATCCATAATATGTGTTAGTAAAAAAAAACTATGGTACATTGAAATATTAAAAATCATTAAAAAAAATAAACAATTACATAAAAAAAATTAAAAATAAAAATCTTAAAAAAATTAATCAATTACTTTTAAAAATTTAACAAGGCTGACATAGTCATATCGCAGACATAAAATTTGTAAATTAAATTGTAATCTATGGAAAATGTTTATTGTTAAGTTATTTCTGTTTAATTTAACAAACTCCTGTTGGTTTTTCTTTCCAAAATAAAATAAACACTTCACAAGCAAGCACATGATGCAAGCAGATGATGATTTCAGTCGTAGAAATATTTTTCTTTTTTTTAATGAGTTGCAATATTAGGCAAAGAAATTAAGCCGCAGTCATTGGTAAACTGCCGTTGAACAAAATAATTTTGCAAACTACAAATTCATCAATTTAATTATTAATGAGATTTTTGTTCATTCCGCCGTGAATTTAAAATGACACTTTATAGTATTAGTTAGTGTGAAATATGTATGCAACCATATTGCGGCAATCATTAAATTTGCATTGAAAACATAATGTAGTTAATTTACCAAAAATATCTACATCTATTATTATACCTAGATAATGCCGATAATGAGTACCGAGATGAATAGCGACAACCGTAATATTATCGTTCTGGAAATTAATTTATTGATTGGAATTAACTTTAAATGGCATCGTTGACTATTATTATTTGGAATTTTTACACTTAAAATTGTTTTTTTTTTTATCTTTTTATTATGACTGTCATTTTGTTTTTATTATTGTGTTACTCATATAGATTATTAAATGACATCTTATCTGTAGTAAAATTTCTGCACAGTGTAAATTTTATTGTTTTGAAACAAATGACTTACTTATGACTTATACTCTATATAAATATAAAAGAATATGTTATATATATTTACTCGAAAATTGAATAGCGTGCAATAGGAGAGGCCTATGTCCAGCAGTGGACTGCTATAGGCTGGTGATACAAATATAACTAAAGCTGAAGAGTTTGTTTCAACGCGCTGATCTCTGGAACTCAAACTCAAAGCATTTATTAAAAAAAAAACAATTACAGGCACTTTTGAATTGTCAAGGAGTCGGCCAGTTAGAAAGACGAAGCTAATTGCCCATTCCAAAGCGTAGTAGGTACCTATGGAGAAGAAAGGGCAAGAAACTCCACGGGCACTTACTACGAACTACCGATCGAATTTGAAAAAATATTTTTGCGTTTGGTAGCCCAATTCTTGAAAAAAGCTATAGGCTATTTAACGCAAGGACCCTTAGGAATCGAGTAAAAAGAAAAAAGTAAGAAAGGACACGAAAATGGACTAATAGTGCGGGCAGACGATACGATGCGACGGGACGGGTTGGGAAACAAGAAATACACACGAATGTCATAATTTAGGATGCATTCTGGCGTCGCTGCCGGCTTCTGCCGTTCCGGTGTGAATCGGCCCTAAGGCTCAATTTACACTGCCGCATAACGGAGTGAAAGCGATTTCTTTTTGTACAAAGCATAATGAACTTAATATCAAAAGTGTAACGCATAAATTAGATACACTGATACGCACAGGTCGCGCATCTTCTGGAGAATTATTGCGCATTTTCGGGATTTCCGGCAGTAATAAGCTCGTATCTAGTTTGTACGTTAGACAATTGACATAAAGTTCATTTTGCTATGTAGACTATCGCTACGAAAACTCGCTTCCACTCCGTTCCGCGGCAGTGTAAATTGAGCCTTAGGAGCCGAGCAAAACAAAAGAGTCAGAAAAAACGCTACGCGAAAAAGTGGGTCGAAACAAGAAAGTTCATGCGGACAAAGTCTTCGTCAGTAGCTAGTTATTTCATACCTATAGAGTTAATCAAAGTTTAAAATCATTTCTCTTCGTAGAATTAATCATTAGTTTTAGAATATCAATATTGACGTTGTATTTTACTGTGATAACGTTTGTTACTCATAAATTTTCTCTGTAATGTAACAATAATAAATTTTACTATAGTAATATTAAGTTTCATTGTACGCTGAAACTGTGTATTAATTTAAACAGACTTCGTAGAATCGTAGCACAAGTTCCTCGCTAAATCGTTCTTTACTTCTAATTTTCATTTGTTTTTTTTTTTTTTTCTTTCAATTTAGTATCTGGCTACCGTAGACTAATTATATCAGCAAAGGCCATCTATAACCCTAATTACAACGCCTGGAAAACCTCAAAAATTGTAACTCGACCAAAACAAGACACTTTCTGCCCTCCCATTAATTTGGCACAGAATCATTATCAACCGGAAGACACTGCTCGAAACAGTCCCATAAACTGCAATGAACAACTTTGTCCTTGCATTCAACGACTCCGTGGTTCCAGACATAGAACCTTTTTGAATAGAAAAATATTGTGCCTTTTCCTATATATACCGTTACTTACTGTAACTTGACTCTGTGGTTCCGTTTGTGAGAATTTCGAGTGATCGCCTCACATAGAAATAACGTTTCATTTCATGGACATGTGGTTCCCTTGGGCTGCAGTTGGACTAAAAACTACGATAAATTCTGGATTTTATGGCAGAGCAGTCGTTTTGGTAACGTTACTACAAAATATATTTGTCAGTGTACGGGTCTCGTTTGAAAGTGCTTGCAATTTTATTTGTACTTTCTTCTCATTTGTGTGCAAAAGTAAATTGAAATACGTCATCTATTAGAGTTTTAAGGACGGCAAAGTACAAAACCTTGCTAGGTCAGTTGAGTAGTAATGTTGAATCAGAATAAAATACAATTTCTGGTGTTCACGAGGTTAAATACAGGTTCTCGTGCTCATGAGGTTAAATAAGGTTCGATTAAACAGGGTTAAATTAAATTCGTTTGCATAAATGACTGGATTCCATATTTAAACATAATAAAACAAAAACAAATCGATACTCATAATGTCTGTGAAGTTTACAAAAAAAAAAACTGATATTTCAAGTAACTAAAATACCTACGGTCATTGACCCCAAAAAACATCATGATTTTTTTTTGTTTTTGTTTTATCTAGTTTATATACCTACCACGTCAGCGGAGTTTCTATAGCCAGAAATCTGCTCACACACTTTTTCACATTCCCCACACAATAATCATATGAGAAATACTTCGAATTTCCTAACACAGTACCGCAACAACCCATAGATGGTAGCAACAAAAAATCCATAAGTATATTCAACTATACGAGTACAATAGAAAAACTCATTTAATTTTTTTCTGGCAAACGACCAATCCAAGAAAAGCTTTATTATACCCCAGCAAGAAGTATTTAGTAAACTTTCAACAGTTGGCAAGCTACGGATTGGCAAATAAATTGAAACTTGAAAATGTGACTGAAAGTTTCTGTGAGGAAAATTGTGTTCGGTTAATCCATTATAATTTCTCTGGTCGTAATTGTAGTATTGTTACCAGTCGTAAAAGTGTAATATTTCTTAACAATTTGTCTCTTGTTAATGCTTGATTGATGGACATTAATAGAATTCTAAATGGTGCTTTATTTTCAATGAGTTCAACGGTTTTGTAGTACAGTCAGGGACATTAATTGACATCCTGCGTCAGAGAACGACAGTTGTAATTTGAATGAATTACAATTTAAATTGGTAGCAAAATTGCTTAATACGTTCGACATAACTTATAATTTAAGACGACAATGCTACTGAAGACCGCCAAACTATCATCCAATTTATTAGAATATTATCCACCCAGGTATACTAAGACTTTAGTTTATTTAAAAAAAAAAAAAATGTTTTGTTATCTTAAAACCGAGAGCAAAACCCCTTGATCAGCAGTCGAAATCTATAAACTACTACACTATAACTACAATATTATTTGTCAGCACACTATATTATTAAATTCCAAAATCAGAACATGAAAATAAACTCTCAACAAACTACTGGACCAGACAAACTACAACCGAAACTTTCAGCCATTTAGCCTACATCGCATAAATACTCGAAAGGTTCGAAAATTCAATCTCTGTAACTCTATTAGGTAAGTCTAACAGCTAACCGGGCCAAGTTTCATCTAATCACTATATCGAGTGGCCAATCTTACAAAAGCCTGAAGGACTTAATTCACATTTCGAAGTTTTCATTTTAACAATTCGACAAGGCAATTTGGATTTCAAGTTTCAGCTCAAATTAGATTTTGATTTAGAATTGAATGAATGGGATAAATTGAATTGAAAGGAATGATGGTTTATGATTATCCCTTATTAAGACTTAACAATAATTTACTTACTAAGTAACTTTCCATAAAATATTATAAGCGTACAAAAACGACAATAAAAGTAAAATTGAAAGGTGATAAAAAAAGTAAATATCAACTTTCTCTTTTCTCCCTCTATTTTCATTTCGCTAGACCAAAATGACAGCTAATAATATACTAAATAATGTCATGTTGATAAAGAAGTTCGATCGCAGCTGTCATTTTTAACCGACTTCAAAAAAGGAGGAGGTTCTCAATTCGACGGTATGTTTTTTTTTTTGTGTGTTTGTTACGCGATTACTCCGCCAATTGTGGACCGATTTTCAAAATTCTTTTTTTGTTCGAAAGGAGATACTTGCCACTGTGGCTCTCATGGCCTCAATTATTCATAAATATAAACCTAAATAGCTCAATAAAAATTACAATCTAAAAATAAAGCATGACATTAATAACAGAGCATAATTACATTACTTTTACTTTAGATCCGTGTTTACTCGGTTCGTGATTAAACTCAGATTTTTAATTTGTTAGAATAAAAACTTTTTTGCAAAAAAAAAAACAACCGACTTCCAAAAACGACACTACAAAGTGAAAAAAACCTTTAATTTCGGAAGTCGGTGTCGTCGGGTTCGCATTTTCGTTGTTTGCCACCGAAAGGAATATTATGTATGAAGGGGCCAATTTCTATAACCAACTACCTAAAGACATAAAAGAAATCAAATCATCATACATTTACAAGAAAACTTTAAAAAAATTATTTTTAATTAAAAGATCTTTCCCTGAAAAAAAAAATAAAAAAAATAAACAATGATAGTCTACATAAATATATAAAATCATTATGCACAAATATTAACCCAAAACATAAAACAATTTAATAAATCGCTTATGTTCGGCACCGTGTGGTAGGCCTTAGTAAATACGCAACGACTGTTAAATTGCACCCTACCCTCAACGCTCAAAATTATGTTGTTTCTTGTATGTAACCTACCCTCTTCTGTTTTATTTATTTTGTACTTATTATGCTAAAACGATGTATGTTATGTCAAAGTTTTTATTGTAATGTTAGTTTTAAGATACATACCTATTTGTTTTTTAACTACGCTTACTGGCAGATAACATTTTTCTAAACCTATTTATGTTTTTCTCTATAAGTGAATTGTATTCTTTTGAGAAAATAAATATCTTTAACCGTAATCATAATATACATTGTCTAAAACTTTTACACTACAGTATATTCAGACGCATACCTCATTAAATTCTCATCTATCAAAATAATTATAGTGTTAATTATATTCTAATTGACATTTGACAAATCAGAAATTAATCATATTCAAGATTGTCAATAATAAATCAAATATTCAATTTTCTTTCAAATACGCCATAAATTCATGCAAATATAATTCAATATTAAACTTTTAAGATGTCTCGAGTGCTCATTGTGATTCATTCTAATTGCTATTCATAGTTGAACTAATACAATTGTACAAATTCGTAAATTTAGTTCATTACTCAATTGAGAAACTTTTCGAACAACGGCCGAAAAAGTGGACGAAAAACTTTCTGAACTTCTCAAAGAAATTCGCAACGTCAAGAGAGACTTAAAAAGATAACAACTCATGAAGGTACAGACGCCAAGCACATCTAGCTACTACAACCTGTCAAATGTCCCTAGTAGATTTTCAACTTTATCGCTGAAGCATTAGGTTGAAGGTTGATTGGGTAAATTTGACAGTTTCGGGTAGCTTGACCTGCTGGCGTCTGTACCAAGAAAAATACACGGAAATTTTATTTATTTGACATCAAACAATAATGTTTTAGGCTCTCAAAATAAGAAAGTTGGTTTATAAGTTCATTTCACGAGCGAGATTCTCTTTGGAAAAAGTTTTATTGACTCCTACGGGCTCTCTTAGGAATTGGTCAGATAAAGCAAACGTTGGATTACTTTGACAGCTTTTGTGGGCAGATGATGGGTATTGTAGCATTTTGTTATAGGTACTTGAGATATAGGCAATACCTATCAAACAACACATAAATATTGTGTCGAAGGTATTGCAAAAAAAAAGTAAGTAAGTGAGTGTGTATGTGTATGTCCAAAATCCGGCTAAGTGTAAGTCGAATTCGCACACGGGTTCTGCACAAGGGTTCCGTACTACCTTACAACATTTAACACAACATATTAAAAAACACGTTTCTTGTGTGTTAAAAATTAAAGCGGTTCCTTCTTTTATTTTTTTACTTTAATTTTTATTTGTTGTTATAGCGGCAATAGTAACATACATATTATACGCATTCTGTGAAAATTTCAACTGTCTATCTACCACGGTTCATGAGATAAAGCCCGTTGACAGGCAGACAGATGGGCGGACAGTGGAGGCTTAGAAATAGTTTTCCGTACTCAAAGGGTGTCAACGGAAACCTCAAAAAGTACTACTCATTCAGCTTTCATGCCAGTGGCATACAATAAATAATTAAAACAACAACTGCGTTTACACGATGCTACTTTTATTGCTGCTTCGATTTATATAGCGCCCCGCGGTTTCACCCGCATCAGTGTCGATCCCGTGCGAATATTACGATAAAAAGTATCTAAAGTGTTATTCTGAAAGTTTCATCATAATCCGTTCAGTGGTGGAGTGAAAGAGTAATAAATATCCATCCATCCATCCATCCTCACAAACTATCACGTTTATAATATTAGAAGGGCAGTAGGATACCTACTACAAGCAATTAGTGTTAGTTGTGTGGGATGACAAAGAGAATGAAAATTAGTATTGCGTACAATTTCTCAGTAACTTTCATAATATCGAATTAAGACCTCTGCTTGATAATAGTAAACTAAACATAGTTCGCTAGAGCGCTAAATTCTCTGTAAATACAATTAGTATCGTAGTTTCCCCACAAATGAACAAAATACTTTTGTGGAATACTGAGAATTGTTACTAAATAATATTATCTTTCACACAAATTTAGTTATTACATTGTGTTTAGTCTAATGAGAATAACAACAACATATTATTATTACGTTATATTTTGCTCTAACAGGTTAGTTTCAAAGCCCACTTCAAAGTCGACTAACCACCATAGCATGCCTTGTTTGGAACTTTACATAGAGACACACATTCCAGTAGAACTTTCCGGAGAGTTTTACCTACAATTTAGGAACTTTACTTGAATTAAGGGTCTTGTCTCACTATGACATCAGTGGCGGTACAACCATGGTCGCACTGCTAAAAAGTGTATGATTGGTTGCGCAATCGATCGGACGCCTGGGGCCTAATTTTCTATGACACAATGAACGAAACCGCGCGAAATGAACGCGAGATTGGCGTGATTAGTTAAGGAATTGAAGTGGTTCCGAGTAAGGAATCTTTAGGTGGTCTAGTGAATCAGGGCCCTGGTGATATACTGACGAACGGATACCATGATGGCGCAACCATGTTCGCGCTGCCAGCAAAATATGCACAGCTTTATATCAGTCTTGCTTGTGCTGCGTTCCGATGCGCACGTGTTTGCATATTCTGTGTATTGACTAGCGCGGCGCAAGCTGTCGCTCCTAATATTTTTTTTTTCGCCATGAGTAATGAACTTGTGGCGAATAAGCTGCTGGCGTTCCTGCAGCAGAAGCTGGATGTGATGGATGAGGTATCTGCTGTCCAAATCTGCGCAACGAACTTCAGCGAGGATGACATAGCTGCTGCCAAGCTATTGTTGTTTAGTGTGCTAAACAAGCGCGACCAGATGGTGTCCCGCCGGCGTGACGGGACTAAGAGAAGCCTGCAAGACATTATCACGCTGTTTAAGGAGACCGACCCGGACGACGTGCCGACGTTTGTGGCGAAGGAGCTGCACAAGCTGCCACCCGTCACCTTCGACCACGTCGATTTAACAAGCCTTCTGAAGGACATTGTCTTTCTGAAGGCTCGCCTCGCGGATGTTCTGGCGAAGTTAGATGCATCCCAAAACACCGTCGCCGATTTGTGCAAGGAAGTTAGCGAGTTGCGCAACAGTGTGGCGGTAACTAGGTCATCAGTCGATGCATCTAACGTAAACATGTGTCGCGGAGCCGGCCTCGATGGATCGTCGTCAAATTCCGCGTCAGCAGTTTCATCGCCAGCGCACCCGTCGTTTGCTGAGCTTGCAGAGCACCCCGCCCGCGTGCCCTACAGCCCCGCGCCTGTCATCGCGGCTCCTCCACGCAGCGCCGCCCGAGCCCCTCGCCCCATCCCGCTGTCAGTTTCTGCAGCCTTAGCGAAGCCCCTACAAAAGGAATCCGCTAGCGTCACCGCGAGTAGGTACTCCAGGTGCTCCAAGTATGAAGCCTATGCCAGAAAAGGCACCGAATAGGGCTGATGAGGAGGGTTTTGTGACGGTGCAAAGGAGGAAGCGCCGATTGCGAACGAAAAAGAACCGCTGCGGCAAAGCTTCTACTGAGCCCGAAGTCAGCTTGCGTGCTGCAAAGCCGAACACACCGGTGTACATCTCCCGCTTACACTACACCACTAAGGCGGAGGACATCGTGGAGTATGTGCGCCAGAAGACGAGGTATACGCCGAGGGTGCAGTTACTGGAGTCGCAGTGCAACGTCAACTTCAAGGCGTTTGTGGTGGGTGTACCGAATTGTTATCTGCCCGTCGTCATGGACGAAAACTTCTGGCCGCAGGATGTGGTGTTCCGTCGCTTCCGCGGACAGGTACCACAGAACAGCACCAGAACTAGCTAGTGAAGAACTATTTTATAATAAAAATATGTATGTTTAAGTTAAGGTATTTAACTATGGGCCTGCGACGCCTGAAATAAATAAATAAAATAAATTTATCCGATCAGCAACCGGTCGGATACCTGGTGAAATACCCTTCGTATTTCCCTAGGCGTCCGATCGTTTGCGCAATTAACTATACATTTTCTGGCATTGAGACCACGATTGCGCCACTATGGTGTCCCAGTGAGATATATGAAGTTGGTTCTCCACATACAAAACTAACCTAGTGATATAAAAATAGCGGATCGTTGCAAAATACATTATTCGTTATCATCAAACTTTACATTTTATCCAATAGTTGATGCCCTATCATTTATTGATGCTAACTTTGGTGCTTTAAATTAAATAACATCAGCCATCACTTATAAAACTATTATTTTTGGAAGTTGGTAATGTGCATCGCGGATTTTAGTCGCATCGAAGTATGCAGTATACATACAGTATACTTCATACCGCGATGCGACCAAAATCCGCGATGAGAAAAGTACTAATTTGGTTTTTTTTTTTATTGACAATGGGCTCACTCTTGACCTACAATCCAGCCCAGAGGCAGGGATGAGATCTACGGTGGAACGAGCTTGCCCAGAAGAAGCCTATTCACTCTCGCCTTGAAGAGATTCGGGTTGTATCAACTCGGGAAAGCAGACGCAGGCAGACGATTCCACTCCTTAGCTGTGCGCATCAGAAAAGATGACGAGAAGCGCTTAGTGCGTATATAAGGTATATTAACCAAATAGGGGTGGTATCCCACAGTGCGTCTGAACTCTCGATGGTAGAAAAGTGAAGGCGGGATGAGCTCATGTAGCTCTTGAGCACACTCCCCGAAGTACAGTCTGTAGAAGACGGACAGACAGGCGATACGTCGCCGGTGAGCCAAACTGTGAAGCTTTGTTGATTTCTGTACCACTTTTGACGCATACTAAGTTATAATAATGTAAATAACTAGTGTCCGTGTCAGTCCACTTAACATTGTCGGACTCATGTTAATAAAAATGTTGCTATTACTCAAATCTTTGGCATTGCTGCTGACTGCAGGTCTCCGATAAAATGTTTGTTAATTGAATATTTTGTTGGAAACTTTGAACGTAACGCCTGTAGTCACATACTTAAACCCAAACTTAAAGCATTTGTTTCAAATAAACCATTTACAGACCCTTTTGAATTGCCACGGAGTCGTTTAGTTAAAAACATGAAGCTAATACTCGTTCCAAAGTGTAGTAGGTTCCTATGGAGAAGAACGGGCAAGAAACTCCACGGACTTACTCATTGTCAGTACCTACACATCATTATGAACAACTATTACTATGGAACCAAATCTGAAATAGTTAAAAAAGAATCAGCTGTTTCCTACATTTTGACGAGTTATTAGAACATAAATGTAGGGAACAGCTGATTTTTTTTCGTGATTTTATTTTTGTTCTCGTAGTAAAAGTTGTTCATAATGATAAGTACAATGACTCCTTAAAAGTTATCCATTAATTACCGCACAATCTGTATACATATTGTAACGAGGTAGCTAGACATGCATGTTAAATAAAAGCTTCCAGAGGAAAAAGTAAACAACAAAAAACCTATTGAAAAATAAAACAAGTAATTAAAATGACGTATTCCACTTAGAACACTGATTTCAACGGCAGTTTTTGTTTTGTTTCATGATGTACTAGAAACCGAATCTACTAGAAACATTTAGATCAGTGAATCGCGCCATTATACAAACGTAGACCTATTAAAATCACACTCTATAGAGATATTTAAAATCAGGAGGCCTAGCAAAAAGTTGGGCAGGAAACAGCCTTCAAAAAGTTTTTATTCAAAACCAATTTAGAACAAATCTCACCTAAATCAAAAGAAAATAACTTTCTCGGTAGGAACAATGAAGAAACAACATCAAGGAATCGATTATTCAACAGGCAGAATATTGTACTACCTTTTACAAAAAGTTATCTTCCAAAATGGCGCGAACTTGATATTTTGTTATGAGAAAATGGTTGATCTTTTGCGAATCTGCATTTCTTTTTAAAGGGCCGTGCACGAAATCTACTGATTTTTCGCTTTTTATGACAAAGGGCAAAATAAAAATTGTTTATGATTTGACAAGTCGAGTTCTTAGTTTTGCATGTAGCTGTAAGGGATTTCTTAAATAATTTAAGTATTAATAGAAAATCGCTAATATTCGCAGCAAGTTTTCCGAAAAATGACCCGAGACTGACGTTTGATCAGGGATTTACAATAAACTACTTATGATTTTCAACGTTAAACAATATTAATAACAATATTAACATTTTTTTTTTAACGTTTAACAATATTAATATTTTAAAGTTAAAAAAAGCTTTTTTTTAACTTCGCTACCAAATATAGAACATAAATAATTTAGAAAAAAACCTATTTATTTTAGGAAACCCTGTCAATAATATATTTTAAAAGTGTCAAGAAATCCTTGAAATAAAATCAAAATTTTGTTTTAAGAAAATAAAATACATATCTTCATTAAGTAAACCAAAGGCGAAATGAACAATATTTTCGAGAGCGCCAGACTATCAACACGTGCTGTGGCTGAGATGAATGGTTTTGCACCACAAAAACTGTTCTTCATATTATAATATAGTTGTAGTTTATGTATCAACTATTTCAAGCTATCTCACAATTAGAAAAAAAAAAATGACAAAAGACAGGGATTTTTGCGTGCACGGAGCTTTAAAGATATTTGAGAATTCAGGGAAAATAAAAAATGTCTCAGCCAGTATCCAAGTTTTTAAATAGAAGATATAAAGCGCATAAAGCAGTCAAGTGGTAAATGAATTGAGCTTTCAGTGCTTTTATAGCTGCATTCTAAATCGTTCATTAATATTTTAGGTATTTTTCTTTTGATTTAGGGCTAATTTTTCAATCGACAGTTAATTTTTATTCGTGGAATAAAATTGATGTCTGACAGATTTTCTATTATAGAGAAACTGCCAAAAACTCAAAATTATTCCTTGGATAAAATTATTTGGCGTTGGAAAAATCAGCCCTTACCTAAAAGTTTATTCTTCGTTAAATAAAACAATATGGCCGCTAAGAATGTAGAAAAAGAAAATTGGAGACTCAAAAGTAAATTCGTTACAAATTCTATTACCAATTATAACTTACTTTTCAAAGCCACTAATTTTCATTATGATAAAACTTTATTATAACAAAAACTTCCGTTATAATTTTCAAAAGTTCAGTCAATTTTAATGAACTTCTAATTTTATTATGGGCTTTATTTTAGTGTAATTAGAAAAACATCATTATAGATTCTATTGTGATTTATATACAAAGAAGGGTATTTTGTTGAAAAATTTGATCTAGAGATTTTAATTTGTTTTGACACTAATCTGACCGTTTGAAAAAAAATCTTCAAACGCATACAACGCTCTGGTACCACATAACGTGTTTTTTTCTAAAAACCTGTGCACAACTCTTTGCCATTACGGTGATCGTAGCGAAGAGGAAAATCCGGGGAATATTATTATTATGGAGAAGTGTCCAGTAACAGTTAATGTCATGTAATCATGGACATCTGTCTGGATAATTTATGATCTCTATCTAAGAATAGACTATAATAGAGTTAACAATCCGTAGTTGGATCTGTAGGAAGTACTTTTAACTAAAAACATACATTATAAACATAACTACAACCCCGTCCTGTATTAACTCGTGAACTTAATGTGCAGTGTTTTTTAATTAAAATTGTTTACTGAACTTGGTGTAAGAAAAAAACCATACAAATTCTCTTTTGCTCTCGAATAAAAAATAAATCAGAGCGCTTGAGAAAGTTACAGATTTATAGCAACTTCAACGTCTGTAGGAATCCTGGCTTATTTCGTCGTTTCTCCGAACGACGCGCTTCTTCAATTATGTCAATGTGTTTCCAGAAAAAGAAGCTTATCTTTTTCTGAACTGTCTTGTGCTCCGTTATAAGCGGTTCATCTATATAATGAAGGCAATTCGATTACTTCGTTATCTCGTCTCGTGACACAAAACGAGCTCTAACGTCTAACGTTAACGTTTACAAATGTCAACCTGACAAGCCGTCAACCCAGTGTTGCCACTGCCTATATTGACTTCACCCAAGTGCACTACTTGAAGTTTTGGTTAGTAATATGGTTTAAGAACTCTTTTATTCCTCATTAAGAATGAACAATAATTCACTTACTGAGAAACTAAATTTACATAACATGTTTATAAGCGTACAAGAATGAGTAAAAAGTAAAATAGGAAGGTAAAAAACAAAACTAAAAGTAAATTAATGAACTAATCAACATCCCAGAAAACACGAATCTAAAGTATAAGTAGAAATATTACTAGATGGGACGTATGGTAATGGCAGCATCATGACATTTTAATTTTATTTTTTGGCATGGACTCTTGCTAAAGCCAGTACATTTATATAGTTATTGACACATTATTAATTATTATAGATGACGCTACTATTATCCTTTATGCCTGGAGGCTTTAATTTAGGTAGAAAGTTTTTATTTACATTTTAATTTTAATTAATTATTTTTTAGCTTGAGTACGTATAGTTTTTATTATTTTTGTTGGTATATTGGCGTGGCTAGCTGACATATGGCAAATAATTTAATTTGATGTTCTTTGTCTTGTAATGTTAATTACTTAACATACCTATTATTGTATACAATCAAGTATTTTCTAACTGAACAGACAGCTGTGCTGCTGGGGAGTTTGTTGCGCCACTTCTTCTTCCCAGCGATAGCACTAGAAAGTGGTGAAGGGCGGGCGTTTTTGGGGGACTGTCTTTTGTGATTTTGACGTTCGAAAAGTGCTGATTCTCAACCTAATTTGAATAGATGACTTTTGATTTTGATTTATTAATCAAAAACAAGGATAGCGGATTAGTGTTGACGCTGCGACATATATTTTTCAAGATGAATGTGATGTTACTGTCACAACTAAGAGGAACTCGGGATAGGAGGAACTTTTTACTGGCAGTCAATTTCAGATAGATTTTTTTATTATAGTGGTTATGATCATGGTTTTTTCATTGTTTTGATGTCTTATTTTGTAGCTAAATGAACATTTACTTTGTAGAATTAATTAAATGACAATTGCAGAAAGGGTTCACATGAAATGTTCAATTTACAGGTAATGTGATTCACCATGTAGTGATAGAGAGATCAATACTATTTCCCTCTTAAAGGGTACAACTTAATTTACGCAACCATCTGGCCGAACTGTCTCTTAAGATACAGACCTCCTAGTTTAAGGAGATGGTTTATATTGTCGGTAATATAGATTGTTATAGCCTTTTTACTTTGGTACAAATAAATATTTATTATTTTAGTACCTATATCTACCACTTTGCTCAAGCTGTGTCTATTAATTAGTATAAAATTTCTTTGAATGCATTTACTGTCATGTAAGTAAAAAAACTCTACTCAAAGGAGTTCAATATAAACCTACAAGTTTTGCCAAACCGTCAGTGAAAGTCAGATCTCCAAATATTACAAGGAAACCAACCTACAAACCTGTTTACAGCCTTCCAACAAATTCTTTCTATTTCAGCAACCTAGCCAGGATATGGTCAAAAATATCGGCCACGTATCGGCTATATAAAAGGGTCTAATCTTCGGACCGCAGACATCTTAGAGTCTATAAAGCGAAACGATGAGTCTTGGGCTCTTTATAATATAGAAAGGAAAAAAAAGATTCCAATATAACGAGTAGGAACAAACGGGGCGTAAAGGCTGCTTCTGATTTGTCTATTCGACCATGAGTTTGGGTTCCGTACTAATAATATTTTGTCATTCATCTGCCACGGTATAGTGGTTATCTGGTTTAATGAATGGTTCTTTGTCCTTCCATATTTTTATCAGCATTTGACAGGAGAGGTCTTTTGGTGATATGGTATATGTAGGTATATGTGCTGCTAACTATACAGGATGACAGAGACATCGACGTGCAAACTGTAACAATGATCACATAATTCTAGACTGTGCAGAAATATTTCGTCGGTTATTAAAATAAAATTGCTATTTCACAGAAAAGTTTACCTACGCGGTCAAAATTTATAGAACAGCAAATTTTTTTTCTTCATTATCGTGTGCTTCAGAATCATTTACTGAATCTATGGTACCTAACGGGCTGTGCGTCGATGTCCCTGCCACACTGTACTACCTACTACAAATCATAGGGCATCAAAAAATTCATCCATATCGCTGTCAACAGGAACAATGCCCAAAAGGCATAATTATTGATAATATGAGATAATATGCTAGCTCTTAAGGCTCCCGCGCGGATTCACGCGCGTTTCTAGTAGAATATTTTCCATAAAGTTGTCATAGAAACTGTTCTACTAGAGTCGCGTCGCGCAGTTGCCTTGCGCTTTTCTTCAGGAGCCTTTATTGGGAGCTGTGGCAAAACATAAATTGAAGTTGGCTGACTATTGATTCGTTTTGATTGTCCGCGATTAGAATCAATTCTATTTTAATGTAAATGTTGACGTTTAAAAGTGCCTTTTATGTGCTTATTTGAATCTAACTTTGATTTTGTCGATTCCGCTTGAACGTGACGACATAGCATTTAAATCTATACTTAGGTATAATAAATCTGTAGAAGTGAAAATTTTGTACATTGAAAATATCATAAAAATAAATGGCAGGGGGTGTTACTAGACCGACACCGAACCCAAAAATGTAATTTAAAAAAAATTTGTCTGTCTGTCTGTCGGTCTGTCTGTCTGTCTGTCTGTCGGTCTGTCTGTCTGTCTGTCTGTCTGTCTGTTTGTTCAGGCATCACGCAAAAACTACCGGTTCGATTACGATGAAACTTGGTATAATTATTCTTTAATATCCTTGGCACCACACTGGGTTCTTTTTATCCCGGAAAAGTATATACAATAAAAAACAAACTTAATTTTGCGGTTCGATCCCTAGACCCGAATACTGCACCAACCGCAAATAATAAGTTTGTCGTAGGTTAAGTCGCCCGCAATGGAGTTCATTTTTATTCCTTTTAGTTTTTAGAGTTATTTAGGTTTATTTTTATATAAGTCGTAGGTATAGATTTTAATTGTAAAGTATAGGTAGTATATTATTTTGATAGTGTACGTAGTGATCGTAGGTTATTTTATAATACTGTTAGGTGGGACTAGTCATTCGATATTAGTTTTTAGGGATTTTGCTTATATCTTGAGTTTAGATTAGTTATCATGAGAAATAGGTTTATTTAGGTAGGTAGGTATTTTATTTTCTATTATTGAGTTTTTTTTTTAATTAGGTAGGTACTTAGGTAAAGATATCATATAGGTACCCTCTTAATCATCACTAATGAGACACAATTGGTTTTTTTTAATTGTAATTAGCCACAAATGGCCCGAGAGATAGATGGCATCCTGGGGAAGCAAATACATTTTATCCTGTTAGCACGTTCCCGTGGGATAATTTCCGACATAAAGAATATAAAGAATATTCTATCTTTCTATTTAACTATCTATGTGTGAGAAGGGTAAAAGGTTGTTTACGAGCTGTATGTGTTATATCAGCCATCTTTAAATAAGCGCAGTGTAATAATGTAACCCTTCGTCTAGAACCTCCGTTATCAATCTAGACTAGCCGTAATCTAAAGAAGCTCATTATTGAAGAACATACTATAAACCTGAATGGTTATGAATATACTCGTATATTTTTCACACGGTGCTTAGCAGGAACACAATATACTATTGTTATTAACTGCTAAGTAGGAGTAATATTGCCATCTCATTTTTTTAAGGGGGAAGCGCCCCCGAATTTCCGTTAGAATCCCAGGGACACATAATTATAATCATTGAAATCATCAACAAAACCCTTATGTCAATCAGAATAAATCAATACAACCTTTATGTAATCCTATTGATTGTATTTCATCAAATATCGTCACTGAGATTATATTATGAACTTAGAGGATTATATTGATGATTTTTATTATTATAATTCTATAAATACATACTTGTTACGCTCGTGAAAAATATTTTTGCTGACCCACAAATTGCGAAAAACAAATGAAAATTTGAATTTTGCGGGTTACCTAGGTGCATTTTCCTTAAAGGGTTAACTTTAAAACGAGAAAATGTAATCAGAATATGTGGTGCGGCAAGTAACATGGTACTTTAAAAATAACAAAGTATTAAAAGGAACGTAATAAAATTCAACAGGATTGAAATATTATGTCATTGAACTTACCCCTGAAAGTACGAAAACACAATTTAATTATTCGTAATCTTTTATTTTTATTTTTGCCGAAATTCTTGACAAGCGTGTTTTCCTTCTAATATGTACCACAGCTTGTTATTAGGAAAGAAAATACAAATGTGTAGAATATTTTCGACCGTGTGTTCTCATTACTTAAAACAAAAACAGGATGAGAGCCCGGAGAGTTCGGAAAACCTGTCTTATATTTTAAATGACATAAAAGGTTAAAGAGAGATGAAACCGGGGACATAATTCGTTTATTTAATTAAAATTTCAAGATATTTTGTATAATCAGACTAAAATGATCCCACTGCTGGGATACAAGGCTCCTCTCTGTGAGAGGGGGTGGGCCAAAAATTCACAACGCGATCCCAGGCGGGTTGGCGGATGCCACAAATGTGTTTGAATTTTTGGTTCTGCGTCATGCTGGTTACCTCACGATGTTTTCCTTCACCGTTTTGAGAGCAGTAGTGATGAATGAAAAGTCTGCTCAAGACATATTATTATCAAAAGGATTTTTTATCCATCCAATTTTACTGTTTTCTTTTTAATATTGTTCAGTTATTCCAATTACTTTCTGGCTTTTGATATTCAAATAACCATTTTTTTTATTAAAACTATGACTAAGGGTAATATTTTTCTGAGACTGGTTTCATAACAATGTTGAATGTAATTTTACGCTCGCATGAGAATGAATGAACGGGAGAGTGAGTAACGCTGTAGAGGTCACAAAAGGGATATTAAGGAGTCCTTTAAAATTAGTTTTGATTAATGTGAAGCTTTTTAAGGGAGAAGGCGAGTTGTGAGTATGAAGTAGGTAAATTATTATATTTTAAGAGCATTTTTATTAACCACAGGAGAGTATTTTAGTGCATACAGGTTGGTAAAATACGTTGTTTGACACATGCGATGAGTTGTCGAACTTCTTTCTTCGACCCACCCCGTTGTATCGTATCATCGCATTCGAGTGGTAGTTCTAGAGATTACCGCGTTAAAAAAAAAATCAAACTCTTAAGCTTTATTATTAGTATAAATTATGAGGTATAACGATAAGATGGGGGAACTTCAGGATTAGTAAAAGCTCTCAAGGCTTAGAAGATGACAAACAAATTTGAGTTTTAACAGCGTTGCAAGGGGAACTCCAGACTGTTTTTTGCTGTAACGACCAATCTTGGAAAAAATGCATGAGGATCACACCTGCGCCGGTTCTGAAAATTTTTCAAGTTAAGATACATGGTGGAAGGGACATCGTAAATGCTTCCAGAATTAGAATTTTTCGAAGGTTATTATATAAAAGCGGACAAGCGCGAGTCGGACTTGCACACGAAATTGCATACCACGGTACAATATTTAACAATATTTTCTAAAAACCCTGAAAAAATCGCGTTTTTATGGGGGCCTGCTTTTATTTATAACTTTTTTTTATTATTTCTTGTTAGGTTGAAAGGGAGGTTGAAAAGGAAAAAGGGGAGGCCTTTGCTCAGGAGTGGGTCACAACTTAGGCTAAAAAATAAATTTTGTTATAGCGGCCATTGACTACACACTAAAACACTGAAAATTTAAAGTGTCTACCTATTTTGGTTCAATAGATACAGCCCTGTGACAGACTTACGGACGGACAGCAGAACCTTAGGTTTTTGAAAAAGTAGCCATTGGCGCTGATTCCCTCGTTCACAAACTAAACTAAATTTAAGTTCAGTGCATCTTTTCCTTTCTATTTCATTAAGAAAATGACAGAAGATAAATATTAGTTAAGTCCTGTCAAATTAGTCAGCGCCTGACGTAAATTGACGTATTTTTAGTAGCCATGTTTTTAACCACGTCTAATTTGTCTATGGAGTGTCTTAATTTGACAGGACTTAAACAAATATTTGTCTTCTGTCCTTTTCTTAATGAAATAGAAAGAAAAAGATGCACTGAACTGAAATTTAGTTTCGTTTGTGAAAAAGGAAATCGGCGCCATTGTATAAATTTAAATTGCGTAAGTATTGCACTTTTTTTTGGAACACCTGATTTATTATTCCGTCGTACCATATACCATCTAGTGGTTTTGTAAATTATGATCTTTGGTCCCATGTGACAGGGAGCATTTTTATCGCTATTCCCGAGATACAGTTCTCAACCAAAATTCAAACATGGTCCAAAAGGACCCCTCAAATGAAAGGGCCGCTATCAAGATCAAAATATATCATTCACAGCTGCGCTTGCTACCGCTAGGGTAGATAAGTGTAAATAAAATAATGCTGGCTGGCAGCCTATGAGGAAAATTGAGCGTGATGATATCAGCTGCAGTGAAGCGACAAACGAAAAATGAGCGATGTTGTCGAGTTTACAGCTTGTCTATTGTCCGATACACTTAGAAATTCAGACGGTTTCCGCTTCCGTGATCTGTTACATTTGAATTATTCTTGATGAGCTGTTCTGCTACCGTTGTTCATCTACTCAACATTGTTGAAAGCTGTAGCTGCAATTACAGATCCACGTAACGATTGTACGACATTTTTACACAAGTAATATGTACATACCTAAACGTCGTCTAGCTAGAGTCTTCTTAACTGATTTGGTCATATTGAGAGGATGAATAAAAGGCGTCTAATAAAGGATATTTATAGGTGTGAAGATTTAAGAGGAAACCTAAGGAGGGTACGGCCTAGAAGGACTTAATCATGGTGACCTTTTTGGTGATGTTCTTCAAGGTGCGTAGTGCGTATGCGTATGCGTGTATGACCAGATGTATGAATGTAAATGAAACAAAAGGAGTATGTAAGCATCGTAACAGGTGGCATCTGTAGTTTCTGCACACCGCCACGGAGAAAAGTCGTGAGTTTATGTATAAACATCTTCTATAGAAATTGTGTTTTAGTCAAAATCCTTCGACTAAACTTATAATCTATACTAATAATAAAGCTGAAGAGTTTGTTTGTTTGAACGCGCTAATCTCAGGAACTGCCAGTTGGATTTGATAAAAAAAAATTGGCATTTGTTAGCCCAATTCTTAAACAAATACTATAGGCTATTTAACATCACGCTGAGACTCTTAGAAGCCGAGCAGAGGTCTTGCGATGCGATGGGGTGGGCCAAAATTTCACTAGGACGAAGTCGCGGGCTAGAATTTTATACTGGCCGAGCTCATGTCTGACCACAACCTCAACTAATATTAATAAACTATGAGGTCTATAACTATACAGGGTGGGAGGGACATCGACGCGCAAACTGTAACCACGGATTCAGCACATGAGTTTAGACCCCATAGCGTCGAAATTTTTGATAACCGACGAAAAATTTCTACGATATGGGTTATAAACTCATGTGCTGAATCCATGGTTACAGTTTGGGCGTCGATGTCCCTGCCACCCTGTATATTTTATTAATAGCTTTATCAAAATAATGGCTTGGCAACATAATATTGCTGTTCGACCCATCTTATGGTTTAACATAATACAGTGGGTTCAAAGTGACAGTTAAATAAGGGTTAATGGGCGCTTCGTATTACTCGATTTTGGTAATAATTATTCGGGTTAAATTAGTTAAGACGTATAAATTATTGAATACTTGCTTCATTGGTTTACTTTATGGTCTTATGATGCGTGAATATTCGTAATTGTGATTGGTATTCAAATTAAATATCTTCTTTACGGTATCTGGCTTTAATTAATATAATCTATAGCAGGTATAAAATTAAATGTCTCCCTTATACGAGAGGAGGTCTGATTATGCATATGCATAATCAACCTATAATGTTTCTACTGCTGGGAATCAGGTCTTCTCTCGGTGAGAGGAAGTGGGCCGTAATCCACGACGCGGGCCCAGTGCGGGTTGGTAGATGTCATATAATATACATATTATTAATATCCTGTTAAGCCTGTTAGCTTATAATATATTATGTAAATATTATAGATATTCTGATAAATTTACGTTACATAAAATATTTTCGAATTGAATTATTAATAATAGCAGATAATCCAGTTAATTTATCATTTCATGAAGGTGACCTGCCGTGCGCATGATAATTTATGGTACCTACAGGGTATAGTCTAATTAAGCAACTTGGACTCGTATTAATTACATAAATAGAGATCAATCTCCCTAGCACTTTCCAAACTGTCAGTGTCGGCTTCCAGCCTAACCGGATGTAGCTGAATACCAGTATTTTACATGGAGCGACTGCCTGTATGACCTCCACGTCCACATCCAAGTTACTGGGTAACACGACACCCCTTTAGTAAAACTACTTGTGTAAAACTGGCCGTTTTAATCGACCTCTGTCGCTGACAGTACCTGTCTATAGACTAAGGAAGATTAGCGACAAAAGTGATTAACTTTAACGTCTAAATATATACATAATTATAATTTAAGACTGTACAGTTCAAATGTAATCATCTTTACCGTAACGGAAAACACAAGCCACATTAACTTACTCGAAAAATAAACCACTTAATTTTCCACAAAACGCAATTCACTCGAGATAAATGAATCACTTAAGTGGTAAAAGGCGTTGGCCTAACAAACCATCCCCTTCTAATGGGCAGCAGTTAATGTGTTCCGTGGTCTTGGTCTCGGAGAATATGATATATTGTTTTAAAAAAATAAACGGGAGAGGGAAATAATTGCGGCGGAACTGAAGGTCAATTCCGGTAATTAAGAAATCAAAAATATCAAAAAATCAAAATCAAAAGTCATTTATTCAAATTAGGCTGAGAATCAGCACTTTTCGAACGTCAAAATTACAAAAGACAGTCCCCCAAAAACACCCGCCCTTCGCCACTAAATGTTCAAAATGTTCAAAATCTAGTCGCAATCTCATCACAGCGACAATCATTGTCAAAAATGTAGGGAAATTAGAGGTATTTTTGACAGATTGAGACTGAGATCACACTGTGAACGTTCTTGAAATACGAGAATGGTCCTTCTGGTGTAGGTTCAGTAGCCTTAAAAAAAAATTATACATCGACGAGAATTCATAATCTGCGCGGTAGGTTGCGTAACAAGCTATTAGTAGCAATGGCTTTCATTTTGACAGTTCAACAACATTCATTGCGCTAATTACGTTGCTGAGCAGACGAATTTTTTGAACATATGAAGCAATGGGTTAGTAATATAATTCAAAATTATTACAATTGTGATTGATAGGGTACAGTAGACTCAAGAAAATATGAGACATCGACGAGGATTCAGAATCTGTCCCATAATATTGTACAGACGCCAGCACGTCAAGCTACTAAAATCTGTCAAATTTCTTTAATAGATTTTCAACTATATCAATAAAGCATTAAGGTTCAAAGTTGATTGGAAAAATTTGCTGGCGTCTGTAACAATATGTAGCTACAATTTCCCAATATGTATTGTAGGTTATGTGGTTAAATATTACTAATTATAATCATTATTATGGGACAAAGATTGTAGACAGTCAAATGAATTCCTGTCGATGCTTGCATCTGTACCATGCTTTTGGATATTTTAATTTGGAAAACTATTTAAGTTTAATTCCACTTGTAGTACAACTGTAATAATTAACAATTTAAGATCAATTTTTTTTTTATAATTCTCATACATAATCTGCCTATACTGTTCCCACTGCTGGGAAACAGTTGTCCTGTCTTCGAGAGGAAGTGGGCTGTAATCTACCAACACGGGCCCAATGCGAGTTGGTAAATGCCAAATATCTTCGATTTTTTGGTTTTAGAAAAAACTGGTTTCCTCACGATGTTTTCCTTCACCGTTTTGAGAACAGTGGTCATGATATTATTTACCAAGTAAAGCGCCTGCCTGGGTTCAAACCCACGGCCTACGACTTGTAAGTCGAGGTTACCACTAGGCCACCAACTGCTCTATAAATAATTCTTATATCATCATCTGCCTAGCCTTTTCCCAACTATGTTGGGGTCGGCTTCCAGTCTAACCAGATGCAGCTGAATACCAGTATTTTACATGGAGCGACTGCCTATCTGACCTCCACAACCCAGTTACTGGATAATACGATACCCCTTGGTAAGACTGGTTGTCAGACTTTCGGGCTTCTGACTACCCGTAACGACTGTCAAAGATCCACGAATGACAGCCGGGACCAACGGCTTAACGTGCTTTCCGAGGCACGGAGGGGTCCGGTATGTAAAGATGGTCACCCATCCACAGACCAACCGCGGCAAGCGTAGCTTAACCTGACCGATCGACCTATGCGGCTGTTATTATTTATATATTTATTCTTATATAATATAATTAATTTAAAAAATATATAATATCTGATCAATATTACGTCTGGACTTTAAAAGATACTGTGACCTCTGAGTTCGTTTGGCCTTTCTTCTCAGAGTAGTCAGATAGGAAACGTCGACCTCATCTAGTTTTAAAAATATGATTGACGTGTAAAAGTGTTTTTACAGATCTACTTACACAAATAAAATCATTTATCATTTATGATTGAAGCAAAATCACGACCCCTCTTCTCTCTCGCTTGTCAGTTCAACCATCATAATTTAATTACATAAGTTATTATCTACTTACAAAGGTAAGTTATAGTTTCATTTAATGTTACTGAGAAACCGGCAATACAACCAGACAAGAACGTTGTACTGGCACATTGTAAACTATTACTATGTGCTCGAATAGTTTCTAGACCGCACTCGGTATATAAATCATATGATGCATTGCATTGCTGCAAGATCCTGTTATCTATTGGTTACCGATTGACTGACTGATGGATATTTAAGTAGGTATAAAGTTAGGCTATATAACTTACTGGTTTTAGGATTCAGTACCCAAAGGGTGCCAACGGAACCCTATTACTAAGCCTCTGCTGTCTATCTGTCCGTATGTCTGTCAGCGGGCTGTATCCTATGAACCATAATAGGTAGACAGATAAAATTTTCACAGACTGTGTATTTCTAATGCCGCTCTAACAACAAATTATAAAAATAAAATAAAGTTAAATATATAAGCTCGCACTTAGCCAGTTTTTCTGATAGCAGTGTAACAGTGGTTTGAGCTGAAAACAAGCCTTTGGCAACCATCTAAGGTAACCTATATACGATATTGACGTTTGGACGTTTTGCTTCCGGTGTTATATGTTTTACCTTCCTACCTTCATCTTCTACAGTTACTGTAATATTGAACACAATAAACAACTAGTATATTAATAGACTGACGTGGTTGACTACAATAGCCAGATTCCAGAAGCCAGGTTATATTTTTGACACCCAATATTTTTTTTTGTATTTTTTTAAGAGAAGTTACAGAATTTTCCATGACACAATAGCCATTAAATAACTCGCGATGGTCTATCATCACTCCAATATCGGGCTAACAGTTTAAACTTGCCACCCACGAAGCTCTACTACTAGGTGTAATTGAGTACAGTGCGGGGATTAATTGAAGCAGAAATGTATCAAGAGTGCAGAGCCGGTGCGCAAAGCTACGCAGGCGCGTTGCGTACCCCACATCGCAGTGGCAACCCTAGTGACGCCGCGAACACTCGTAGTCTCGCACCACTCACAACCTTCGCGATACGAACACGT
The DNA here is from genome assembly GCA_951799955.1 of Apamea anceps. Taxonomy (NCBI): domain Eukaryota; kingdom Metazoa; phylum Arthropoda; class Insecta; order Lepidoptera; family Noctuidae; genus Apamea; species Apamea anceps. Next base: position 16,994,079 of record OX637506.1, read on the forward strand.
TAAAAAGTGCACGATGAGTAACAACCCTATTTTAAAAAAGTTGTGGTGTGTGTCTCGTGTGTGAAGTGATTCTTTATTTTTAAATTGGAACCAGTGTTCTATTTTCAAAGTGCTGTCAAATTAGTGTTGAATAAAATTGAGTGAAACTTTTTTTTTGTTGAAAACTTTGTGACAGTTTCGTTTTAATTTTCATGCTGCTAATATTGTTTCGTTTACGAGTTTTTTTGACGTCCGGAGAGTTTGGAAGGCTACTAAATTGAGTAAGATTTTCTTCTTTTATATACTTAGTAGTTCCTTTTGTAGCAATCTTATCGATATAATTCGTATCGCGATTGGATCGTGGACTGAAAGGGATTGTTAATTTTATTTCGAATCAAATGGCTTGCTTGAGAAGGTTTATCGTTTTCCCAATAATGACATTAAATCGTAAAGTCGTTTTAGGCTAATATGTACGATATCGGTAGTTTATTGGTATCGTTAACTTTACCTTAAATATGAGTTTGTTCAGTTTTATTCTCGAAGCGTAATATTGTTGAATTTTACGCGTAGTAAAAGCAAAGAAGACTTTGTATTTGAGACGTACAACAAAGTTTTTAAGATAAATACTAGTAGGTGCAAGTGAATTCTTTGTAGTCAAAATTTGAATACTTAATGTTATAAAATACTGGTATTGATTAAAGATACTGGAAATATTAATATTCTGGTAATACTAGTAATATTCACTTATTATATTAGCTATCAGTCTTCAAATAATAATAATGTATACATATATGTAAAGCTTGTTAAATTCCAAGTTGAACTGCATGATTACCGACAAATGTTCTATCCTGCATTTTAGACACCAATCTATGTATATCATACATCAGATTCATTATGATCTGACCAAGATTATGTCTGGACTTTAAACGAGACTGAGACCTTTGGGTTTGTTTCGGCCTTTCTTCTCAGAATAGTCATACAGGAAACGCGGCCCTCATCTAGATTTTGAAATATGATTGACGTGTAAAAGTGTTTTTACAAAACTACTTACAGAAATAAAATTATTTATCATTTATAAAATAATTGACCTTAAAAAATTATGGCATTTCAATAAAATAATTATGACTCAATATAAGACTTCCTCGTGAGAATAGAAAATGTAACTATGGCATAAAAATAATGTACCTTCAATATCGCAACACCAAGCAAAATTTGATAGAAATATCTAATATAAAAATAATTTCCTGAACATTATTCTTCATAATAAAAAGGCGATGAAAAAACTGCCTCCACGTCTTGATCTCCCCTGTGGTCCACAATGATTTATGTCAATTCACAAAGGACGCACATCACTCTGGCTTCATAGTGAGACAAATTGACTTTTGGCGTAAACATAGTGTATACTTTTTTACGTACGCACAGGGAATTTATAAGGTACTGCCTTATAAATTCCCGTAGGTAATGTATTGTGTGTAATATTTTACGAGAGTGCACATAACAGGCGTAATGAAAAATTCGTTTATTTAACGCTTTGTGGACACTGTGCAGTAGGGTTTGGACGAGGGTTGTCCATTTTATAGTGATGTCTTTTTGTATTTTTTATGTGTGTTGGTATTTCCTGGTTTTGTGAGATGCAGTGTTTTAAATAGTCAGTAGGTACAGTTATTGAATTAAAATGTAGTGTAGAAAATACGACTGGGTATAATATTATTATAAATAAATAAAGTCGCTATTCGCTAGGCAACGGATTTTCATGCGGTTTTCACCATCGTTTAAAGAATTTATTCCAGAAGGTATACGTGTTTTTACATCAACATTAAACTTAGATGTAATAAAGAAGTCTTGATGTTTCGTCAAGTCATAAAACTTGTACAAATCAGGGGTGGTTGCTAGTAAGGTATAATTTTAAACATGTTTTGAATACTATATTTATATATATTATATATATATTATGTATATTATATATTATGTATATTTCTTAAGAAAAGACAGCAACGGAAGTATGTATGCTGACTACAAACCTATTACAAATTGACATGTTGGTGACAATTTATATAAGTTTCTGAGCATTACGTAAAACCTTTATTTAACAACACCATTCTTCATTCAATATATATTTTGAAATAAAGTCGCTCTTTCATACGTATTGATACGGATTTCTTATTCTTTTTGGCTTTCAATGATTTTACGTCTTTCTGTTCAATGAATAGATTTGATGTTTATTCATAAGGTGTTCATCTCAAGGATGGATACCGCATACTCACACTTGTTTTGTAAGTCATGCGGTAGCTACAATATTTTGATTACAATAATATATCGCGTTTAATATCTATTGTTTACAATAAAACTGTTAAATTTACTTTGATTTGCGATAAATCTGTTGAATTTACATTTATTTGGTGCAAAAAAAAACAATTAGAGCTTATTTTTTTTTTTTTTTAACTTTCGAGTCTAATAATATTTTACAACATAACGTAATACCCACGCTTTGTTGCCTCGAAGGGATAGGTAGAGGTAGCTCACCGTCCGATCAGGTCCAGGGCCGAGCCGGACGGCGCGTATGTGTTCCACGCGCGCCTCAAAGAGACGTCAGCATAAATGACGGGGCCCGATAGGGCCGAAGCCTGCCGGGGTAGCGGGATCGTCCGAAAGGGTTACCACTGCCCTGGAACATAAAGGGCTAAGGAAGGAACACGGGTGGGTTTTAGTCAGTAAGAGACTGACACTCCCTTCCGCTCCACCCAGAGCGGGAGGGGTCATTTGATGATTTCCCACCCGCAAAAAAAAAGGGTTAGGTACAGGTGCACCCATATTTTGCCATTTATGTTGTAAGCTCAACCAATCCAGTCCAGGCCAGTCTTTTATATTTTATTTACGAAAATATTAACAACAAAATATCTATAAACAGTTGTGAAATTACTTTATTATCACTTTGCAGACTTTGAAATGAAGAAAACTGAACTCATTCTGCGTAATGCATATCATTTAGGTAAAGAACACGGGATAATCGCCATTCTCGTTGGAAATAAGCCAATAACTCACAATGAACTGGGGTTTTCTGTGGCTCAGCATAATATTAATCTCAATTCACACTTCACTGTGGATGCTGCATAATGCTGTTTTCGTGCTGATAAAATTTTCGCAATATTTACCAAAAATAAAAATGCACTACACAATAATAGTGTTTTCTTTATCTACGAAGCATCACACAGCATCCTTATTGCTATTACTTCCCATTTTAATTATTTTTAACCGACTTCTAAAAAGGGAGGAGGTTCTCAATTCGGATGTTTGTGTTTTTTTTTTTTTAATGTTTGTTCGCGCATAACTCCGTCGCTTGCCAACCGATCTGAAAAATTCTTTTTTTGTTGGAAAGGGTATCTATGGCTTCCCAAATGGTCCTATAAAATTTTATCAAAAACAGTTCAGTAGTTTGGTTTTTAAACCAAAAGTACTGGTAAAAATTACAACTTAAAAGTGAAAAATAAAAACTTTTTTGAAAAAGTAGTTGGTCGGTTGTTTTTTTTTTTTTCAAAAAATTTTTTATTCCAAAAGCAGTTGATTAAGGCAGCCATAGTTATCGGTTAAGTAAAAGTAGGTACGAACAATAATAATATTTATGTTTAATTAAATATTGTTACTAACACATTTGGGCTGATTTTTACAACGCCAGATAATTTTATCGGAGGAATAATTTTGAATTTTTGACAGTCCTTTCATACAAAAACTGTCAGACGTCAATTTTATTCCACGAATAAAAATATCTGTCCATTGAAAGATCAATCCTTAGGCTATAAAATTATCCTAACACGAAAATTTTGTGATGTTAATAAATTTTGTGATGCCCTTCGTCTGTTAGGTAAGCTTATTATGTTCGGTAACAATAGAAAAAGTAATTCTATCTCATTCATTTGTAACAGCTGAGCTTATACGGAGATTCTCTGAAATATTTGTTTATATTATTTCATGTGACATACTTAAGAATTACATTTTTGAATAAATTATTATAATCAGTTGAATGATGTATCTACCGCGTAATATGGTATTGCTAATATAAAACGGGGAAATAGCACCATGTCACAGTAAAGTACGATTTAATTAAAAAACCTATTTGCCCATCTTCTGGACATAATAATCCTTCTCTTGTCGTTTGCAATACCTACCCACTGACCTTTTGTTTTCTACACGGCGACTATTTTATTTTGAAAATGATTATTCCTTCACAAACAAAAATTCAAGAGCATATGCATTTTTTTTTTCTAATAATAATGTTACACCTACTTACTGTCAGCTATACAGAACCAACCATACAGAATGAATCTTTGAGACGGAGCAGTAAGGGAGTATTTTTCTGTAACTACAACGGCTCGAAAATGGCCATTTTCCCAGACACTTTTTTTGATGCCAATCGATTCTGTTTATAAGCATCAAAAAACTCTAGCGGGCAAACTGAGGTTTAAGTACTAGAAAAATTAGAAATCGCAAAAGCTTTTCCCATATGAAAATAAAACTCCAACTTACTTTTATATGATGGGTGGCCAAATAATAATGATGGCCAAATAATATAAATGTAATAAATAATACAAATAATATAAAATAAATAACAGTATAGTCACTGACATAAAAATAACTTAAGAGTCAGAAGATATCATCTAGATACTATGAAGCATTGAAGTGTTAGGAGGTTGATAAGAAATCTCATAACTTATGAAGCCTTAAAGTTTTACTTCTCAAGTGAATTATCAGATGGTGATACTTTCATATAAGTACTTAATATATTTCGTTTACAAAGGAAATATTATGCAAAGGAGGCACTAGCTACGATGTTTTTTTTTTAGTACCATTTCATTAAACAGCGCAACACATCTATCAATCTCAATCTGAATCATTTTGAAGGATATTGCCAATCTATTGCTTCATATGTTCGAGTAATGTGTCTGCTCAACAAAATAACTAACGCAGTGAACTGTCAAAACGAAAACGTATTATATTTTTTTTATATTTTATTTAATGATATTTTAATACAGTGGTGTTACCTAATTCTAAACTTGCCAACCTTTTACGTTTAGTGGCGAGAAGCGCTCATTACTTGCCCTACTACTTATCAAATCAAATCAATCAAATCAAATCAAATTTATTTCTGAACCAAAGAGTTTTACATTAGTTGGTGATTGGAGCCTCCTGTTAAGCAAGTAATGCCTGTGTTAGGAGACTCCGCTCTTCCACAGCAGTATACAATTTCTTTTTATTTTTTGATCCTTAGATATAATCAGTATGGGGGTGAGTGTGGGGGTGTGTGTGCATGTGAGTGTGTGTGTGAGAGTATGTGTGTGTGTGCATGTGTGAGGGTGTGCGCATGTGAGTATCATTTTGTGTGTTGCAAAAGTTCCTCAGTGTCTGCATAATTTATTGTCTTTATCCAATTTGTTAGAATTTTTTTACACTCGTGTAATTGTTTATTGTGTATATATATCTTTTTATTAATCCTATTATAAAGTTGACATGATAGTTTACTGTACTGAATGGCAGCAAATTTAGTTTTAGTTTGTGGAACCTGTGCTATGAGATCTTTACTTATATATACGTATTATATATGTCGGAGATGGTATGTCTGTCTCTCGTTAGCATCAGGCATATTTTAATTACTGTGGGCGTATTAGGGGTAGTGTTGGTTTTAACACAATAGAAAAACGGTTTGCACTTCAAATCAAATTATAATTTACGAACAAGTTAGTCACACTAGCGAATCACGCACTATAGGTACACATTCAACGATACGGAAAGCTGACAGTTTCTGAGCACATGTTGTTCGTACGATGTCCAATGTTTCGATGATCCCGAGAGCTCTGCTCATACCGTTCTTGTAGCTCTCCGTCCACCCCCACGAACTCAGGCTAGACTCTGTCTAGCGCCACGAGATGGCGCTAACGTTCCGAATAGTCAAACGAATGACTCCGACATATATTATAAAAGAAAATACAAAAAGGAAATATAAACAAAAGTAGGGCTAATTATACCTTAGTGGTTTTTGGTTGATATTTTTTACGAATAATCCTGTATTCTTTTTTTTATAAATAAATGATTAATAAAATAAAAATAAATATACATATTACTCTCTAGTAAAATCAAACCTTGTATACCTATGTATATTTTGTAGTGTTTGATTTATATTTATGTAATATATTTTTCTAGTGTACAATCCTACTACTCATAATATTATAAACGCGAAAGTTTGTGAGGATGGATGGATGGATGTTTGTTACTCTTTCACGCAAAAACTACTGAACGAATTAGGATGAAATTTGGCAAACAGATAGTTTGTAACCTGGATTAGCATATAAGAAACTTTTTATTCCGAAATTCCCACGGGATCGAAACTTATGCGGGTGAAACCGCGGGGCGCAGCTAGTATTTAAATAAATATTACAGCGATTCAAGTGACAATGTTGCCTTTATATATAAAACATTTGAATACTTGATGTATTTTTTCTTCGTAACTATTAATAGTTGCGAAGAATGAACCTTCTTTTTTAATGGCGACCTATTTAGCTATTTACTCCCTAGCCCTCTCCCCTACTCAGAGTAATTGGTTGGCCGTTCATCAACAATCCCTTAGGGAAACTAGGTTATTGCAGAGTAATGGAATCATTGTACCTACTACCAGTGTCTGTGGTGACCACAGCGTACAGTTAAGAATGAAAAATAATTCGAGAATATCATTCGTTCTCAGTGTATAACTTATATTATAAACGTGAAAGTTTGTTTGGATGGATGGATGGATGGATGTTTGTTACTCTTTCACGCAAAGAACGGATCTGGATGAAATTTGGCACACAGATGGTTTATAACCAGAATTAACATATAGGATACTTTTTATCCCGATATTTTCACGGGATCGAAACTAATGCGGGTGAAACCGCAGGGCGCAACTAGTGAAAAATAATTCGAAAATGTCATGCCTTCCCAGTGTTAGGAGTAATATTAATAAGGTACGCTGTGTATTGTTCGCGTAATTAATGAAGAATATCTCGTTGGTCTAGTCGCCAAGCGCTACTGCTGAGCATGAGGTCCTGGGTTCGATTTCCGGGTCAGGCAAAGTGTTATTGAGTTTTTCCATGTGGAATTTCTAAGTAACCCGGGTGATGGCAATAGGCTTTTTTTTTTGAGGATGGGAAATCATCAAATGACCCCTCCCGCTCTGGGTGGAGCGGAAGGGAGTGTCAGACTCTTACTGACTAAAACCCACCCGTGTTCCTTCCTTAGCCCTTTATGTTCCAGGGCAGCGGTAACCCTTTCGGACGATCCTGCTACCCTGGCAGGCTTCGGCCCTATCGGGCCCCGTCATTCATGCTGATATCTCTTTGAGGCGCGCGTGGAACGCATACGCGCCGTCCGGCACGGGTCTGGTTCTGATCGGACGGTGAGTTACCCATTACTCACCGCCCGCAGGCCCGCGCCTACGGTGGCCGGGAGTCGTCACGCGGCTCCCGACGCCCGGAGCGTCTCCCGCGGCGACTGCGACGTGAGGTTCTCTCCCTCAGCCGTCCCGCCACCTCCTTTGCTAGCATGACTGCTTCGCAGAAGGAGGTGACTGCCTCCCATTCCCTCTCGCCCCTGACCATGGCTTGAACCAGGGCCGGACGCGAGAGGTCGCCGCCGTTGCCGATCGCTTCTACGAGGACACGGCGATGGCAATAAGCTCGTCTCTTATTAGATTGGACTTAAACATAACTAGCGAAATGTGGGTATACTATTATACAGCGTGGCGCTTTTGTGGCGACATTAATTTAACGCGCATTATACGGTTTTGCGTTTTCGTTTGATGGGCATATTTTAATTTCATTAAACGCTATTATTTATTAATTAATTTATAAATTCCTAATATAGCATCTTGGAGCAACCTAACTTAAAGAATTATAGCACTGGGGTTATTTGCCGGGGTCAGAGATCATAACACACGTCAATGAAATTAAAACGAATAACGTGCAAAGAGTAGGCGAATTGAAGGAAAGAGAGCGCCATATATGTCGGCAAGCGGCGCAGGCGGTAGTTTTCAAATTACGAATTATTTTATGTTGTTATATTTTTTATGATTACTGGCCAGTAGCCCTACCCGTGTAATAAATTAATGTCGCCATTGTAGCGACACGTTGTATAGAAACATCTCTGCCTAACTTTTCTGGGCGTACAGGCGTTATATTGTGATTGATATTAAGAATTAAGTGACAATAGATAAATCTCGTTGTGGTAGCGTTTATACTCGTCATCAAAACGATTCATTTGGATAATCCTACAATATAGGCACAAATCGTGATGAAAATTGTCGAGCGGACGAATTTAAGCATTGGATTTTGTTAAAATCAAGGTCAAAGCATTTATTTAAAATAGGCACAAAGGCACTTTTGCATGTCTACAACAACAATGAAATTGATTCTAGTCGCTCCTTCCAAAAGGCAGTTTTCGTGTGGAGAAGAATAGGCAAGAAACTCCACTGTTGCTCTTTTGAAATGTTTTACAATATTTTGTATACATTGATTATACAGGGCTACAGATTAAGTCGACCTAGATCCTTTAAGAGGTTGTAGCTTCATAAGTCCTGACTGATTTGACTATGAAACACCGTACCCCAAACTTAACTTAAGGTAGGTATATTAGAGGTCCTCTCAATCTGTGTGGTTCTTTCCTCAAAAGACCATCTCAGACATCGACCTACATGGTCTTCATATGATCTTACCAAGATTATGTCTGGACTTTAAAAGAGACTGTGACGTCTGAGTTTGTTTCGGCCTTTCTTCTCAGACTAGTCAGATAGGAAACGCCGACCTCATCTAGTTTTAAAATATGATTGACGTGTAAAAGGTACAAACCTACTTACAAAATAAAATCATTTATCATTTAGAAGGCCAATTCTCGTAATTTAAAACGTTCAAAATCTAAACGCAGTCTCATCTCGGCGACAAACAAATGTCAAAAACTTGTCAAAATGTATGGAAATTAGAGATATTTTTGACAAATTGAGACTGAGATCAGACTGTGAACGTTCTTTAAATTACGAGAATTGCCCCTCTGTAGTGTATCTGTAATTATATGTGAAGACGATGCAAAGTCGTTACGTCAAACGGAATGTGAATGTGAAAATGTATGCGTTACGGAATTAGGGTGATGGCTGACTTATAGTTTAAGCCGGATCTTTTTATCATTTTCCGCGTTACAGGAAAATTAACCTCCATCTTATGTTTTATGGAACTTGAAATATTCACTGATAAGGCAAACTTGTTCTGCAATTATTTAATCTCATAAACCTCTCTTTAATCAGAAAAAGGCCAGTGGCAAGAATATATAAAACCGATACGTGAAACGAGAGTTTCACTGCAAAACACTCTGTACTGAGATTTTCAATTACTTTTCTCTTCGACTGTCACTGCAATGAACGGACTATCACGCTCACATGGTGCACTTTTATTTTCTGCAGAAAATGCAGCCAAATGGTACCTACACATCGGATGTATGCCACTTTAATGAATCAAAGTGAATGAGACGAATTTGTACCGTAAAGCACACTAGAGGGACACTATTCAAATTCACTACACGAATGCGAATGCGAAAAATGTTTGATGCGAAAATGCGAAAAAAGATTCCGTCCGTTGTCACGTTTCCATAGTTCGTTAACGTTTGATTCAATCGGTTGGTGCTGAATCGAGTGTTTGGTAAAAAGGTAGAGTCAATGACTAACGCCTGACGCGTTATATATTTGACTTCTTTTTTTCACGTTGGAATTTCGAATCATGAATTTTTTTGTGTGGTAGGCAGTTTAGCGTGGACCTTTTTTGTTTCGATATTTTTGTAATTGTCACATTTTCTTTGTTCGTATTTGGAAATCTGGGGGTCTACTCCGAAGTAGTATCGGCCGAATGTTCGGCCGTTTCCTACTACGAAGTTACTATTTGGTTCGGTCGGTTCCGATCCTACACTCCTACACTCTTTCGAATATTGACTATGGTCCCGACCCAACTGAGCCGATCCGAACTTTTTTCGCATTTTTCAATAATATTCGGTTCGGCCATGTGTCGGTCCGATCCGAACATTCGCACTTTGCACTTCGGAGTAGGCCCCTGGTTTCCGTGAGCGTTGCATTTGTTTTATATCAGTGTTGTTACGTCACTTGTTTCAATTGTACCTATAGTCCATTTATAATAGCATTAGAAAAAAGAGGCTCGTAGAAGCAGGAATGCAAAACATTTTATATCAAAGTTATGATAAAACAATTTTAAGGGAGATGCTTAAATTCTAATTTTCTTGCGTTTTTTGCAATTTGCAGGTCAGTGTAAGGTTGTATCTTAATAAAAATAATATGATGCGCAACAATAAGAAATATGTAGGCAATAATACAATTTTAACCTTAAAAATCATCAATACATCCCTTTAAATTAGAATTGCTCCAAATTCGTCTGATTTCGCGGGCTACTGCAGCGCATCCACCTTAATTAAAATAAAATTCGGTAGAATTATAGTGAAACGAATAACGTTCCAAGTATTGTTCATCCCTGCTTCTTTTAGGTTTTTAGCATTGACACTGTAATTTTAAATTGGAGTTATATAATATAAATAAATTAAAGCCACATAATTTCATAAGATAAATAGTTAAAATGGTTACAATTAAGTGTGACAGCTGCTGTAAAAATAGATCATAATAAATTCGGCGTCTATCATAATGTAACAATGTTTATTGTATTTTTGTTACAAAGTGTGCATTAAAAATAACCTTTTTTAACTTCTTTCTAATGCTATTGTAAATGGACTTATAGTGAAGTCTGAATCAGAATTTTCGGACATGCCGGTTTCCTCACGATGTTTTCCTTCACCGTTTTGAGAGCAGTGGTGATGAAATTAAATACTCAATGACGTAGTAAAATGACTGTCTGGGTTTAAATTTACGAACCCGACCTCGACTCGTAAGTCGGGGCCGATACCACTGAGCTCTGCAAGTCTCTAGTTATTACTACTCTTAAACAATTGGATTGGCTCTTGAACAACAATATACGTCATCTGTTACAGAATATGAAAAAAATATACATAATATATTTTTATGTAGGACACATTGAATAATTGATATTTTCCACTGTCAAAATGCCAAGAAAGCGAACTATTAGTTACAAAGTAGTCAAGTACAGGATCGCAGAAAATTATAACTTCGAGATTAATTTATCGTCATAATATTAAAGATATCCAGTGACATTTTCCTTACAGAAAATTCCAACTAAGATATCCGCATTTTCTCATCAGCATAGCGACCAAGTTTACTATTACTTTCCAGTAAAGACTTGTATAATTAGTAAGTTGAAAAAGTTTCGATGACTGGGTCACAAGGATCCATGCTAAGGCGAACTTTATCAGTTTTCTTGAACGAGGTGTTAGATTCCAGTTTTATAAGCTACCACTTCACTTAGCTCTTAAGCGTTAAAGTGATTCTTTATGTAGTTTGATAGTTGGGTTAATGTTTTGTGATAGTATTTTGGTTTATAGTGTAAAAAAACACCAACAGAAACGGGACGTAGTTAAATAATGATACAACGGTTATACGTAACTGACTTATATTTCAGTTGAACTGCACATACAAAAATCTATACTTAGCACTAGGTACTTATTAATTCTCCTATAACCTATCGGTATCGCGTGGAGTTTCCAATCCCCAAACCGTGCGACCGCCAAGCGTTCCTTCGTTCCGCGTTTTTAGGGTTCCGTAGCCAAATGGGAAAAAACGGAACCCTTATGGATTCGTCATCTCTGTCTGTCTGTCCGTTCGTATGTCAACTTTTTTTCGAAACTATAAGAACTATACTGTTGAAACTTGGAAAGTAGATGTGAACCTCATTAAGATTTTCACACAAAAATAGAAAGAGAGAGCGACCATGAATATAGTAAAAGGGTAAAGTGGCCAGTGTAAAATATTAAGACGAATACCAATTAAAATAATTGATTAGCAAAATCAAAATTCACAAACCCTAACAATAAGTAGGTACGGTTGTGGTAGTGTTTGTTTAACTTATGGTAGATGTTTGACTTAGAAAAATGACTGTTTATACTAACTTACGTCATGCTAAATTACTTCATCATCATTCTCCCACCCATAACCCCATTTATTCGTGGTCGGCGCAGCATGTCTTTTTCTTCCATTCTTCTCTATTAGTCGTCATCTCGGTAGGTAGCAATATCATCTTTCACACGGTCCATCGTTTCTTTGTATAGTCATTTTAGGTAAATTATGGTTAAGAAATGGTTTAAGCCCGTGGTTAAATAATAACAGCCGCACAGGCCGATCGATCAAGTTAAGCTACGCTGGCCGCGGTTGGTCTGTGGATGTGTGACCATATTTACATACCAACACCTCTCCGTGCCTCGGAAAGCCTATTAAGCGGTTGGTCCCGGCTGTTATTCGTGGATCTTTGACAGTCGTTACGAGTAGTCAGAAGCCAGAAAGTCTGACAACCAGTCTTACTAAGGGGTATTGTATTACCCAGTAACTGGGTTGTGGAGGTCAGATAGGCAATCGCTCCATATAAAATACTGGTATTCAGCTGCATCCGGTTAGACTGGAAGCCGACCCCAACATAATTGGGAAAAGGCAAAAAATGGTTTAGTTATAGATACGTTTACTTAGTTTTTTTTATGTGGTTTTTTAAGTCAGTGCAACATAAAATTTGGGTTCAATTTACACGTTATTTTTAACAGTTATAGGGCTTACGACTATTACGTTTCGTGGCCGATTCCTTCACGTAATTTGTGACCATCGACGCTTGCGAGATCTTGTCGATGTTTCCACCTATGTTACACTCGCGAGCAATTAAAAAGTTCCAGTGACAAAGCACCAAATTACTCCTAAACGGGAAAGGCTAGCATAATGACGCAACTTGCAATATTAAAGTATATTTAACAGCACATTAGAATATTACCAACTAAAAACGTAAATATTGCGTTCAAATTTTAAATTATATGTCTTAGGAGATATTAAGGTGTTTGTCGGCATTTTGTGGGTGGAACTTTTTCATTGCTCGGCAGTGTACCTTCGAGCTGTGCTTGAAGCCATTCAATAGACCAAAAAGTTTATAAGTCTATTGAAATCAATTGGTTGGGGCCTAAGGCTTATTAAATTCAATTCAATTTTTATGTCAAGTAACCATGACTCCATGATCATGACGAGCAGTGGTGGCCCAGTGGTAACGGCCGCGACTTACATGGGTAGGTCGTAGGTTCAAACCCCATCAGGTGCTATACTTTGTGTAAATTATTTCGTCACCACTGCTCTCAAAACGGTGAAGGAAAACATCGTGAGGAAACGAAATGTTCTAGACCCAAAAATTCGAAGGCATGTGACATCTGCTAGCCCACACTGGGCCCGCGTGGTGGATTACGGCCCACTCCCTCTCACAGAGAGGAGGCTTTGTGTCCCAGCAGTGGGAACATTATAGGCTGATTATGATAAACCATGACTCATTTAAAAAAAAAAAAACCATATCCTGTATTAGTAATTAAGATATTTTTTTTCTTTTAATATACGTTGCCCCACACTAGGAATTTCTCCTGTATCGTGGGTGCGTTTACAAACATTTAAACTCACATACTACACAAACAGGCAGACCCGGAACAACTACTTGTAGGTCATACAAATATTTGTTCCGTGCCGGAATCGAACCCGCGACACGTAGCGCAGCAGTCTTGCACCGACCGTGTCGTCATGTCGTCATTTTATCTTCTTCCTAAATGAATAACAAATTCTGCACCGTTCCGTTGACTAATGGCCGATACCTATAATTTACGAACCGTTTTTTACATCCGTTATAAAGATCTCTTCTTGGTCGCGGACTTCATTACTGAAGGTCGTGTCCCTGAAAGGCCTTCGTGGTTTTATGCACGATGTTCTTCCACTTCGTTCGGTTCTCAGCTTCTCTCAGGGTGGTCGTAACAGTCAATCCAGTGAGTATAAAAAACCAGTCAAGTGCGGGTCGGACTCGCGCACAGAGGGTTCCGTACATATTTATGGATTTCGAATTTTTTCCTTTACTTGTGCTACATGACATTGCTTCTTGACAAATTTCATGATTCCCTTGCGAGTGTCAAAATATGTATGCGGCATAAACGGAACATAAACGCCCGAATCTTTTGATTGCGTTGACTTAGAAGTTTGATTTTTTCACTGCTTCAAGGGATATCAGTCTTGAGTATTTGATATTAATTTAAATTTCTCAACTTCACGCGTCCCTGCGGAAAAGCCTCTTGGCAGACGTACAGACAGATGGACAACGAAGTGATCTTATAAGGGTTCCATTTTTCCTTTTGAGGTACGGAACCCTAAAAACGAGGATGATGATAAAATGACGGCGATGGAGATGGATGATGAAATGAGTATATAAAGATACAAGAGGCTTAATTTTAACCAAAAATGGTTATGTAAAGCCATGAGGTCTTTGTTTCATTATTAGTCTTTACCAATAATGAAGCAAAGACCTCATAGCTTTGCATCGTAGACCCTCCCATATGAAAGTAGCTATCACAGGTAAAATTACTCTACGAATCTACTTAATATAGTTAATTATACCTTGGTTATCCCATTCCTACTAATATTATAAATGTGAAAGTTTGTGTGGATATCCTGGATAGATGGATGGATAGATGTTTGTTACTCTTTCACGCAAAAACTACTGAACGCATTTGGATGAAATTTCACACACACAGGCATACAGATAGTTTATAACCAGGATTAACACATAGAATACTTTTTATCCCGATATTCCCACGGGGTCGAAACTTATGCGGGTGAGATCGCGGGACGCAGCTAGTAATATATTTACTGTTAGCCTGCATCATCCCACTGCTGGGCAAAGGCCTCTCCCATGACTTCCAGCTCTTTCGATCCAGGGCTAAAGTGAACCACTGGTCGTTTGTTTTGCCCAGCTCGTCCCGCCATCTTCTATGTGGCCTTCCGCGATGCCTTCTTGCTGTGTCAGGGCTCCACATTGTCGTTATTTTGGCCCACAGCTTATTAATCTATGTTTTAAAAATGCTACCATTAGAAAGCAAAACAATTCATTTTTAGGGTTCCGTAGCCAAATGGCAACGGAACCCTTATGGATTCGTCATGTCTGTCTGTCTGTCTGTCCGTCCGTATGTCACAGCCGCTTTTTTCCGAAACTATAAGAGCTATACTGTTGAAACTTGGTAAGTAGATGTATTCTGTGAACCGCATTAAGATTTTCACACAAAAATAGAAAAAAAGCAATAAATTTTCGGGGTCCCCATACTTAGAACTGAAACTCAAAATTTTTTTTTCATCAAACCCGTACGTGTTGGGTATCTATGGATAGGTCTTCAAAAATGATATTGAGGTTTCTAATATCATTTTTTTCTAAACTGAATAGTTTGCGCGAGAGACACTTCCAAAGTGGTAAAATGTGTGTCCCTGTAACTTCTAAAATAAGAGAATGATAAAACTAAAAAAAATATATGATGTACATTACCATATAAACTTCCACCGAAAATTGGTTTGAACGAGATCTAGTGAGTAGTTTTTTTTAATACGTCATAAATCGTAACGTAACGGAACCCTTCATGGGCGAGTCCGACTCGCACTTTGCCGGTTTTTGTTTATAGGAACGAGCATAAACAGTCTTTTGTAATTGGAGTTAGGACATGCAATTAAAGTGAAATATTGTGCTGAGTCACACTCGATCGAATGTTACAAGCGATCCTATAGGTACTTGATTTAATATTAACCTGTCACATTCCCAATGATTAATAGCGTTAGGCCCGTGTTTTAGACGGTAATATGTCTAACTAGCTCCGCGACTTCGTTCGCGTGGAAGTCGTAAGATACACAATATACTAAAATAACGCCTACCTTTTTAACCGACTTCAAAAAAGGAGGAGGTCTTCAATTCGACGTTGTGTTTTTTTTTTGTGTGTTTGTTACGTGATTACTCCGCCAATTGTAGACCGATTTTCAAAATTCTTTTTTTGTTCGCAAGGAGATACTTCTGAAGTGGTCCCATAGTCAGCAAGACAGGATCTGATGATAGGATTCTGGAGAAATCAAGTGCAACCCTCAAATTTTATGGGACTTAATATTATTTACTTCATAAGATTTGCGAAAAACGATGTATGGGACATCGTTTTTCGCAAATCTTATGAAGTAATTTAAGTACTTGCGTATGGTAATCATCATCTCATGTAGCTGAGCTGATGATGGAAGGTACAACTCCTTAACAGTAAGGAGTAGGCATCGACTGATTTAGTAAATTATTTTTTTTGATGTTTGAAAGGGCGTTTGTTTTTTTTATGTTTGTTCGCGCATAACTCCGTCGCTTGCCAACCGATTTGAAAAATTCTTTTTTTGTTGGAAAGGGTATATTTCCCAAATAGTCCCATAAAAATTAAAAAAAAAATAAAATTCCTGGTAAAAATTACAACTTAAAAGTGAAAAATAAAAACTTTTTTGAAAAAAAAAGAACCGACTTCCAAAAACGACACTACAAAGTGAAAAATAACTTTAATTTCGGAAGTCAGTACAACTAAAATGCGAACCCAACGACACCAACTTCCGAAATTAAAGTTATTTTTCACTTTGTAGTGTAAAAACACAATATACTAAAATAACGCCTACCTTTTTGTAAAACTCCTTTGGCCGCACCCACCGCGTCGCATCGCATCGTCCGCTCATGTAACTTCATTTTCGCTTATCATTCTTTCTGACTTTTTTTCTTTTTGCTCAGCTCCTAGAAGGTAGTAGCGTGATATACAAGCTGTTGTTTTGCATCCTCGTCAAATTTCAGGAGGCTGTTATGAAAGACCTAAATAATCAAATAAAATTACGATCCCCGGTAAATAATGAATACATACTTGTTTTTTTAGTTATTTAAGTTTGACAGTATTTCAGAATACACCACTTTCAAAGAACAGAATCGCGTTATGGTATCGTATAAGCGGCCGCGTTTTTATGTTATGTTATGTTAAGGGCATTTACAGTGCGTTCTCACACAGGCCGCGTTTTAAAATGCGTGTCCCACACATGGCAATTTCCGAAAATTTTATTGATTCGTGTCGAGAATCAGTAGCATAGTTACCTCCTTGAATTTGACGAGGATGCAAAACAACACCTTGTATAGCCTTATAACCTTCCTGAAGAATTGGGCTATCAAACTGCAGAAAGAATATTTCAAATCCGACTGGTAATTCCGGAGATTACCCCTACAGACAAAC
Source organism: Apamea anceps (assembly GCA_951799955.1). NCBI lineage: Eukaryota > Metazoa > Arthropoda > Insecta > Lepidoptera > Noctuidae > Apamea > Apamea anceps. Next base: position 17,011,308 of record OX637506.1, read on the forward strand.
TTACAAACAAAGTTTACCTCTTTATAATATTATTATAGAGTTATAGGTTTAGTAAGTACCTACTCACTAAATTATGAATCGCGATTTTAAACGAAACTCAAGTCTAGCTTAGTAGGTATGAAATCTCTATAAGGTTTTAGAACATGAAACTATGCTTTTAATCAAAAAATTTATTAGACAATTGTTGATTGAGGGGCGCGTGGCTAAATAATAACAGCCGCACAGGTCGATCGGTCAGGTTAAGCTACGCTTGCCGCGGTTGGTCTGTGGATGGGTGACCATCTTTACATACCAAACCCCAGAGCGGGAGGAATCATTTGATGATTTCCCATCCTGAAAAAAAAAAAAAAAATGACCCCTCCGTGCCTCTTAAGCCGTTGGTCCCGGCTGTCATTCGTGGATCTTTGACAGTCGTTACGGGTACTCAGAAGCCCGAAAGTCTGTCAACCAGTCTTACCAATTGGTATCGTATTACCCAGTAACTGGGTTGTGGAGGTCAGATAGGCAGTCGCTCCATGTAAAATACTGGTATTCAGCTGCATCCGGTTAGACTGGAAGCCGACCCCAACGTAGTTGGGAAAAGGCTAGGCAGATGATGTTGATTGTGTGTCCAAAAGGTGCACAAAAGGTGAACAAAAGGATTGTTCTTCAGGCTTTATTGCTATCACCAGTAGACTGGGTAAGCAATTATGGTACCTAAATCAATTTGCTTATTTCTAGCCAAGAGACGCAAATTCCTTCTATGCAAGTAAGTCCGTAGAATAAAGGAAGAAAATTTCAAGAAAGGAAAAATATAGTCTCCATTCCGCAACCAGTAGATAGCTAGTGTCGATTTTCTTACATTTCAACTCCAATACATTTTTTCCGAACTCAATTTGAAATAAATCGGAGGAAGTCTTCGGTGTGAGCGTTTTCATTGTTTTTTTTTTCAATGGAAATATTACTTTGAAACGAGAATCTTTCTATTCTGGCGATCTTAGTATGGATGGGGTCTTAGTACATGGACGATAAGCCGGTCCGGTCATCATAATCTATCATACTATGTCCCAAACATCAAGAAAATCGACCTTCAATTTTGTTTTTATCAAATCTTTATTGCAAGCTCGACAGTTTTTTGTTTTCTTTGGAACATACATTAGTAAAGTAGCTACTTACTATTTTCCTGGTTATGGCTCGAAAGAATTTGTGTTCTTGTCAATAATAATTAGAGTTTCATTTGTCTTTTGTTTTTGTAGTAAGTTTTTTTTTTTCCTTTAAGAGGCAGTCAACAATCACAGTCAATGTTTTCAAAACAGGCCTTTATTGTAGGTCACAATGAATCACATAGTCGCACATGGGGTTACATTATCTTATTAACCCGTACACACTTGCCAATTATATCGGTCAGACTTGCAACTATCTACATGCGTACTTCCGTACGTCTATACATGTTTATACACAAGACAGACAGCCATATGTCCTCGTCTCGATACGTCATTTGACGGTGTTATCTCGGCGACACGTTCCCTTCCCGTCAACGTGTCGATGTCGGGTCGCAGTTACACGGTTAAGCTTTGCTGTTAGCGGGACAAATGTGTAGGTCGCCGGGGGATGGTCAGTTTGGAGGCTCGTTAACCGGGTGACGGTATGTCGTCATGGGGAGATTTGTTTTAGAAATATCCGGTTACTAGAAGCTGACCCCAACATAGTTGGGAAAAGGTTAAGCAAATGATTTGTTTTGACGGGTCACTTTTTCATACTTTCGGATAGCCCGTATCTTCGTTAACGGACTTAGAGAGTAGTTCCCCAGAATAGTAAAACATTCTTACAGGTTTAGAGGTACAAGATAAAGGTCTACAACAATCAGTCGAATTGAAAAGTTAGATATTTGTTTTCTTCAACATAAAACCCTATATGTATGTGGACGAAATCTAATAATTCGTGTATTTATACGGCGTCAAGTAATTCGTTTAATTTTCCGAGTGGATTTGAGGGTTTCGCGTATTTTTTACGTAACCACATCCATTAGGATATTGAGGTGAAAGTTATGTAACGTTTAAGCAATCACTTAGGTGCTTACCGTATGGGGTAGGTGTTTTGTTGGGTAACCCTGAGTAAATAAGGCTGCTGCAAATAAGTATCGACAAATCGGAATACTGGTTATTAATGGATTGAACATCCAGCAATTCAATATTTTTTTTTTGTTTTTTGACGATTTAAATAGATAGTTTAAGGGCTGATTTTTCAATCAATAGATAACTTTTATTTGTGTAATAAAATGGTCACCTGACAAATTTTGCATGGAAGAACAGTCAAAATTCAAAAGAATTTATCGGATCAAATTATCTGGCGTTGGAAAAAACAGCCCTAAAACATGGCTCGGACTAAACACGGACCATGAAAGGTTCAGTTATATCACACTGGAAGGATGACTAGTAAACCATCCTCCATTTAAAATATTTTTACTGGAACTCTAGAACCGAGTCCTCGCTTAGTTTTTTGAGACATTGCCATAAATCGCTTGGTCAATTCTTCACGAGACCAGAGGGCAAGCCTATTTTTTGGCCATAGAATCAGCATTTCTATACAACGTGGCAATCCTGCCAGCCTTTTGGGCACTGTTTCTGTTGACAACGATGCTGACGAATATCTTACTCTTAATGTAATATTTTAAGCGTGAAAGTATGTATGGATGGATAGATGGATCGATGTTTGTTACTCTTTCACGCAAAAACTACTGAACGGATTTGGATGAAATTTGGCACACAGCTAGTTTATTACCCGGATTAACATATAGGATACTTTTTATCCCGATATTCATACGGGATCGAAACTTATGCGGTTGATACCGCGGGGTGTAGCTAGTATTGTTATAATTATTTTAAGACCAGCTTTTGAATTACGTAAATATAATACCTGAGATAAATACTGTTGCTTTTAAAGTTTCTTCTCTAGATTATTTGATTCTTAAAGAAAGCAGAAAACCACAAAAACATGGTCCAAACTCTAAATAAAGCAATTTTCCTTGTTATATTTTTTTTAGGTTTATTAACTTACAAAGACCCATAATATCTATGCCTTAAGACTGTTCAATTCTGTCCAGACCAAAATAGTTTACGTAGGCAAGTCACGAGGATCCAATTATGTCTACCAAAGATTGAATTAAAATAAGCTTCAACAACAGCCGTTATTACCAAAATCCAGTATATTTACGTTCTTCTTGTTGTTATTTCTGAAAATCTAGGTAGAAATTCAGGTAAAAATTCCACCGCATTTCTGTATGGCTAATCCTCCACATATTTTACCGTACAAGGGTAATAAATTTCCAAAGCGCCGTCTACAAGTACGTTGGGTTTATTTATAGTTCAAAACTAGTTTCAACTAGACTAGACAAATAAATCAAAAACTATTTACCTTTACGACGGGTGCAACTCTAACAGTCAGTTCAAGGATGAGGTTTCTATCTAAAAATTGCTAAGTATATTATTTCAGTGCTGCGAAGTGAGGTTTTAACTTACATTTCGGACAACGAGAGAATGCTTTTTGAAACCTGTCAGTTTCATACAAACGAATACGTCATCATCTACGTAGCCTTTTTCCGACTATATAGGGTTGGCTTCCAGTCTAACCAGATGCAGCTGAATACCAGTATTTCACATGGAGTGACTGCCTATCTGACCTCCACAACCCAGTTACTGGTTAATACGATACCCCTTGGTAAGATTGGTTGTCAGACTTTCGGGCTTCTGCCTACTCGTAACGACTATCAAAGATCCACGAATGACAGCCAGGACCAACGGCTTAACGTGCTTCCCGAGGCACGGATGGATCTCGGTATGTAAAGATGGTCACCCATCCATAGACCAACCGCGGAAACCGTAGCTTAACCTGATCGATCGACCTGTGTGGCTGTTATTATTTAGCCACGGGCCCGTCACAACGTGTTGTACGAATTTGATCTTCATTAGATACTAGAATTGTCACACTGACAGGAACGCAGTCTCTCGATGGCTGAACTGTGGGAAAAGATTCTTACGTGAAAAGGCAGTGATCTATGGTACTTTTAGGCGACATTTAGGCTATTAGCTCTACGGCTAAAGTGTCGGACAAACGTGTGAACTCGTAAATTGTTATCCCATCCATTCTTCTTAATGTGTCGATGGCAATCTAAATTGAGTCGGCCCAGAATTTGGCGAGGTTCGCGGTTTCAGTAGCCTCCATTCATGCCTTTAACGTCCAGACAACAGGACATGCAAGATACTTTCCCATTCGTTGTAGAAACTACTTCCTAGTTGTAAAACTTAATGTGTTGAGGTAAGTGTTTTTATTGTAAAATTTAAGGTAATAAAACTAATGATAAAAAAGTATTTACTAAAGCATTATTTAGCTAATTAGGGACAAGGACCGAAAATATTGCCGGACGGCGTGTTGTGTTCCACGCGCGCCTCAAAGAGATGTCAGCATGAGTGACGGGGCCCCATAGGGCCGAAGCCTGCCAGGGTAGCGGGATTGTCCGAAAGGGTTACCGCTGCCCTGGAACATAATTTTAGTCAGTAAGAGTCTGACACTCCCTCCTGCTCCACCCAGAGCGGGAGGAGTCATTTGATGATTTCCCATCCTCAAAAAAAAAAAAAAAAAGGACCGAAAATATAAATTAGAATATTGCATCCAAAAAATGTTTCACAGTGATACTATCATTCTACTAATATTCTAAACGCGAAAGTTTGTATGAATGGATGTTTGTTACTCTTTCACGCAAAAACTGCTGAACGGATTGAGACGAAATTTGGTACACAGATAGTTTATAACTAGGATTAACACATAGGATACTTTTTATCTCGATATTCCCACGGGATCGAAACGAATGCGGGCAAAACCGCGGGGCGCAGCTAGTAAATAAATAAATAAATTGAGTCCCAAATATTGGTCCCTTTAATATTTACTTAACCAAACGAAACCAGACTGATTAATGGTCTGAAAGACGCGCCTAAAACAAAATTAAATTAAATTAAATTGTTTATTCGCAGCTTGTATTAAAATAGTTTTATATAAAATCCTAACATAATTGACAAGACGTCTGGCGAAGAAAGTTAGTGATCACATACCATTGTTAATTTATTTGAATGGTACACGCGGGCAAAGTTAAATCGGGAACTATCTACAATAAGATTTGTAGGTTGAATAACCAGCACGTATATATTTATTTATTAGTATAAAAATTATGTATTAGATAGGATATGTTGAAAGAGGAGCAATTCTCGTAATTTTAAGAACGTTCACAGTCTGATTTCAGTCTAAATCTGTGAAAAACACCTCATATTTCCCTACATTTTGACAAGTTTTTGACATTTGTTTGTCGCCGAGATGACACTGCGACTAGATTTTGAACGTTTTAAATTACGAGAATTGGCCTTCTGATTGTTACTTATCGGTCATTTGGGCCCTTAAGGTTTGTAAAGGCATCTACACCACCACATGCAAACTACGCATCATACTGACGTCACGCAAAATCCTGCATCGCGCAAGCAGAGTTTACCGCATAACTAGCATTACTCGTATACAATGTCCCGACATCAATCGTCTGGTCGGAGGATCCTCCCTTTTCTATGTAGGATGAGTGAACTTTGCACACTATCCCTCATATCTCTACAGGTTCATTAGAAATCCAGCCTCAGATAGCATCTGACTGGCATAAATCCTGGAATGGACGGATTTGGCGTATCTTTACTGTTTTCAGTCAGTTGAGTTCAATTATAATCCTATTGGTTCATTCAACAGGACTATATAAACTTAGAGGGTTGTATTGATGATTGATTGAATTATATTTCTGTAAATACATACTTGTTGCGATCGCAAATCATATTTTTTTGCTCAACACTGACACTGGCCTGCAATTTGGAAGAAACACTTCCTCGTAAAATATTATTTTAATTTTTTTATTTGTATTTTGTATTTCACGAACTGTGGCTAAATAACTTCGTTATTTTTCGTTTCTTTCGTTCACTTCTTCTTCTTCAAGCAATCTAAATGGACTCGGCCCAGAATTCGGCTACTTGTTTGGCGCCATCACCAGCATCCATCAGTTCCTGTAACGTGCAGCTGACAGGACACGCAGGATACGATATTAAATGTCCCATCGCTTTTGGAACAGCACCACAATTTGGTTCACTTATTGTAGTAATTTACTTTACCTATGAAGCAAAGTAATCCTAGCAATATCCATTCTAGCTTGTTCCTTGAACCGGCAAGCTTTGTTTACATTCTGTTATGTATATGCTTGCATAGAACAGCTTTGCCATGATCTGAATACAATGTTCTAGCTTATGGATATTCACCGTTCTAAAGCAAACAAAATGGTTTTTGGATTAAAAGTAAACATTGTGTTGAATGCCAGTCTTGCTGTTCTAAGCTTAAATTCAAAATGCATGTAAAATGAACCTTGTTTGCAAGTCGTTGTTTGTATTTCCTTTCCAACTTTTTGAATCTATATTTATTTGGAAATCTGTTATTAATTTGCTACTATTAATTACCTCTGCCTTCTGGATATAAAATACAGTGGGTTTAAAATGGTTATTTCACCAATCTGTATCATCATCATCGCGATAGTGATGAGTCTTAATGATTATAAATATTAACAAAAAGCATTCATACACTATCACAGCCGAAATATTATTATTCTTTTGAAGTAAAACCAGTTTAAATTACCTATTCATATTCTCGAGAAAAACTCTTCTATTTTATATCACATTTTGATGAACAAGAACACGGATATACAAGTTCAACGACATCTTTCCTAGAAAATATATGTACAATTTCGCTCTCGTTTTATGAAAATGAAACACGCTAACGTGGATTCCATGAAAGACGAATCTGTCGCTTATCGCTTCTTAGTACAGACGCCAGCAGGTCAAGCTACCCGAAACTGTCAAATTTTCCCAATCAACCTTGAACCTTAATGCTTTAGCGATAAAGTTGAAAATCTATTAAAGAAATTTGACAGATTGTAGTAACTTGATGTGCTGGCGTCTGTACTAGCAAAGTGCCAGTACCTTATATGCAACCTCCTTTATTACGATACTAGCGACCCGCCGCTTCTTTCCACGGTTTTAGGTACGACTTGACAAAACACCAAGACGTCTTTATAATGTATTAAGTTAATATACATGTATTTTTTTTTTTTTTTTGAGGATGGGAAATCATCAAATGACTCCTCCCGCTCTGGGTGGAGCAGGAGGGAGTGTCAGACTCTTACTGACTAAAACCCACCCGTGTTCCTTCCTTAGCCCTTTATGTTCCAGGGCAGCGGTAACCCTTTCGGACAATCCCGCTACCCTGGCAGGCTACGGCCCTATGGGGCCCCGTCTCTCATGCTGACATCTCTTTGAGGCGCGCGTGGAACATAACACGCCGTCCGGCACGGGCCTGGTCCTGATCGGACGGTGAGTTACCCATTACTCACCGCCCGCAGGCCCGCGCCTACGGTGGCCGGGAGTCGTCACGCGGCTCCCGACGCCCGGAGCGTCTCCCGCGGCGGCTGAGGCGTGAGGTGCGTTCCCTCGCCCACCCCGCCACCTCCTTCGCTAGCATGACTGCTTCGCAGAAGGAGGTGACTGCCTCCCACTCCCTCTCGCCCCGGACCATGGCTTGAACCAGGGCCGGACGCGAGAGGTCGCCGCCGCTGCCGATCGCCTCTACGAGGACACGGCGGTGCTCTGCCCAAGCAGGGCAGACCTCCACCGTATGCTCCACCGTGTCCTCTGGGCGATCCTGACAGTGGTGACACCCGGGCGTCTCCTCCCGCCTGATTATGTGCAGGAACCTCCCGAAACATCCGTGTCCGGAGAGGACCTGCGTCAGGCGGTAGGTGAGAACGCCGTGACGTCTCTCTAGCCACTCCTCAAAGAGGGGTCTTACCGCCGCTATCGTGGCGTGCCCTGCGCTGGGTTGCGATAGTCGCTCCTTCCATGCCGCCATGAGATCGCGCCGGAGGTTCGTCCGCTCCGCCGCAGTCTGCCGCGGATGCGGAGTTTCCCCCCGGCGTAGTGCCTCCGCGCGCCAATCATACAGGCGCGCGAGCACTATCGCCTCCAGATCCCAAGGCGGCAGTCCGGCAAGGAGGCTTGCTGCCTCGCCCGAGATCGTGCGGTAGCCCCGGATTAGCCTTATGGCTACCACCTTTTGGGGCGCGTTCAGGTAGTGTGCGGCTCGTAGCCGCAGTGAACGCGCCCATACCGGGGCCCCATATAGGGCCATGGACCGCACGACCCCCGCGTAAAGCCTCCGGCAGGAGGCGTTTGGCCCCCTCAGGTTGGGCAAGAGCCGCTTTAGGGCGGCCCCGGCCCGTTCCAGTTTGGGGGCCAAACGTCGGAAGTGCTACACATAATAATATAACAGTGCTACACATAATATACATGTATTACACATAAAGCTTCCGGAATAAATACCCAACATTTTAATAAAAATCGCATTGAAATCCATTGGATAGAAGAACTAAGGGCACAAACCAGAGGGGCAATTCTCGTAATTTTAAGAACGTTCACAGTCTGATCTCAGTCTCAATCTGTCAAAAAATACGTCTAATTTCCCTACATTTTGACAAGTTTTTGACATTTGTTTGTCGCCGAGATGAGACTGCGACTAGATTTTGAACGTTTTCAATTACGAGAATTGGACTTCAGAAATGCTATTATATTTTTACCAGACTACAAACAGCAATAGGAGGCTTATAATTTTAACAGGCTATGTATGTTTATTCATCTCTTCCCTCATAACTCCGGTCGGAGGATCCTCTCTTTTCTATGAAGGATGAATGAACTTTACACCCTGTTCCTCATACCTCTGTATATCCATATTGCATTTCTTTGCTGTCACTAAAACAGAATCTATTTGTGATGCAATAATACCATTTCCCCAATTTAGCCTCAATATTGTTCTGGAAACCTTTTACAATATTTTGCCCACTATCAAAAAACCCCTAGTTTACTACTTCGGTCATCACAGCATTGTTCGGATTCTTGGCATCTTTAAATACTACGTTGCCAGCTATTTTGGGAAAAGTTCCAAAACTCTTAAATATTTATGGTTCTACTTTTATTTCGGCGAATTCTTCGGTTGGTGTTTTTAATGTTTCTTTCTGTTTATATATTATTTGAATTGTATAATTTAACTTAATTATATTTCTGGGAATCACTCCAGATGTCGATATCGCTGTTTTTGTTCAGAAATTGAGTTATTTTTACTAAAATTGTGTTGGCTCATGAAGAAATAGGTTAAAATTGTGAAAGTTAAGCAAAAAAATATAAGTATAATAGCGCTTGATTTTTTAAAATCATACCAGTTTTAAACATTCAAATAAAATGATTATTTTCAGTGTATGTTTAATTCCCAAGTCGGTTCAGTGATTATAAACTGAAATTAATCAGTCCTATCAGTTATTTGCCCATTGAAACTGCAATTTAAATACAAATTATACTAAAGAGTAATTGACACTGAGATTAAATTAATTTGTCTCGAAAGTTACGGTTCAAATAATAACATAATCTCATTACGTAACACAAACTGTATTTAGTACTAATATAATAAACACTATTTGAGTCATCTTATTTATTAAATTAGGCAAGCACAATGAACAAAACTATTTCTAATATAAAAAAGAGTGAGTCGGACTCGCCCATGAAGGGTTACGATTTATGATGTATTAAAAAAAAACTACTTGATCTCGTTCAAACCAATTTTCGGTGGAAGTTTACATGGTAATGTACATCATATATTTTTTTTAGTTTTATCATTCTCTTATTTTAGAAGTTACGGGGGGGGGAGGCACATTTTACCACTATGTAAGTGTCTCTCGCGCAAACTATTCAGTTTAGAAAAAAAATATATTAGAAATCACAATATCATCATAGATACCCCACACGTAGGTATGTATGGGTTTGATGAAAACATTTTTTTGAGTTTCAGTTCTAAGTATGGGGAACCCCCAAAATTTATTGTTTTGTGTGAAAATCTTAATGCGGTTCACAGAATACATCTACTTACCAAGTTTCAACAGTATAGTTCGTATAGTTTCGGAAAAAATTGGCTGTGACATACGGACGGACAGACAGACAGACATGACGAATCCATAAGGATACAGATTGACTGCTTCAACTGTACGCTGAGTGAATTCACACGGGCCGCATTTTGTAAAATTACTTTTGGTTAATATGTAATAGTTGTATATAATTATAAATCTAATTGTAAGCTATTATAACTATAACTACACTATTGTATTGGGTAAGCCTGTGATGTTAGTGTTTGGGTTTTAAAATAAACAAAAAAAATAATAATAAGGGTTCCGTTTTTTGCCTTTTGGCTACAGAACGCTAAAAATGCAAAACCTCCAATTTAATAGGTGTGATGTAAGATTTACTCTTACAACAAGAAATCTAGAATAAAGCATAAGTACTCGTACATTAAAATGGACTGAAATGCTTTTCTTAGCGTTTTTATTTATTGATGAATTTTTACTCGTTGATGATTTTTTTTATTACGTCAGCATAGTAAAAAAAATCATCAACTGTCGCACTTCATTCCTTCAATAGCCTTTTCTAAAGCGCTTGCCCAACTTAAATTTAATTTTCTTACATTATAATCATAAACAGGGTACACTACTTAAAGAGTCTAATGCCGCACTCCCCGACAATGTGCGACCCTGTCATTTTAGTGCCAACTTGTGATGCGTCATCTGACAACCCTCTCGCGGTCAGCGGTACAATGGACCCCGGTCTCTGTTAATTTTCTATGACCTATTATTTTCGTTATTTATTATGAGATGATATACCATTTTTTTTTGTTGGTGATATTAATTTAGTGCATGAGAGGTTTCGTGGTCACGCGATAATTTGGTGATTATTATTTTGAGGTAGAATATACAGCGTAGCAGGGACATCGACGCGCAAACTGTAACCATAAATTCAGCACATGCGTTTAGATCCCATAGCGTCGAAATTTTTCGTCGGTTACTAAAAAAAATATTGTTGTTCCATACATTTTGACCGCGTAGTTATTACACTTTTCTATGAAACAGAAGATTTTTTTTTTGATAACCAACGAAAAATTTCTCTAAACTCATGTGTTGAAGCCATGGTTACAATTTGGGCGTCGATGCCACCCTGTATTTATTATGATGCGCAAATGGACATGATAACATTTTAAGTGTGTTATGATAATGACAATAATTATATTATTTATAAATGATGTATAATTGGTGAGCGCAATTAAGAATGCAGAGTCGATTGGGTCACTAATTGGAACATTTTAATTTTGCCGAACTTTTGATACTGCAGGGCGGTTCTGTAATGATCTCACCGTGAAAACTTAAGTGAAGTGAGCGTGGAGTGAGCTGTCATTCCAAATAATGCTAGGGATTGACTCTACTGACAACTCACATCAAGCTCACTTACTTGAGTTTTCACGGTGAGATTTTTACAGAATCGACCGGCTGTAGCGGTATCTACAACGCCACATGCGAACAACGCGTAGCAAAGTAGTATTGTGTGGCTGGACAAGCAGTCAAAAGTTTTAATCAACGTACGAGTTTTCCCAAAAGAATAGTTTTACTCACAAAATTTTCTAAAAACAAAAATAATATAAAAAAGAAAAAAAAAAACGAGTCAAACGTCATTATAAAACAATATTCATACCTACTTATTATAAAGCCAAGCAATTTTCAGCTTTATGCCTCTGATCTTAATAAATCAAATTGCATTTGACAAATTAAGCTGTAAGCAAAAATAACATTGTGCTGTTTTGTTAATAACATTCCGGAAACATTATGAGTTCTCGGAAAGATCAAACAGAAATGTGTCTTTACGTAATAATTAATAATAACTTTACAAACCTTCAACGTGGCATAACTTTGTAATTGATTGTAATTAACCACATTATGTCACAACACAGCAGTTTCGTCATGTGGGTGTAATATTAATTGCTTAATTAATTACTTTGTTCGTCTTTGAACCTTCAAAATATCCTTTATTTTGGGCACATTTTGAAGTAACCTTGACTGTGCGGTGTTTTTGGTGTTTGAAATATTTGACGACCTACTTTTGGAGCAGACTTATTACAAATTCATGTGTTTCAGTGGATTCATTTATTAATTTCTTTCTTTCTTTGATTACTGTTAGCCTGCATCGTCCCACTGCTGGGCACAGGCAGAGGCCTTTGCCTAGCAGTGAGCAGTGGGCTTTGCCTTTGGGGAGAGCCCCATGACTTCCAGTTCTTTCGATCCAGGGCTAAAATGGAACACTGGTCGTTTGTTTTGTCCAGGTCATCCCGCCATCTTCTACGTGGAGTTAACAACCATGTGGAGGCCTTTTTTTTTTTTTTTTGAGGATGGGACATCATCAAATGACTCCTCCCGCTCTGGGTGGAGCAGGAGGGAGTGTCAGACTCTTACTGACTAAAACCCACCCGTGTTCCTTCCTTAGCCCTTTATGTTCCCGGGCAGCGGTAACCCTTTCGGACGATCCCGCTACCCACCATGTGGAGCCCTGGCGCAGCTTTCTTTAATTAAGACGGTTTTAAACCAATTACAGAAATTAAAGACGCAGTTTTTATATTCACAAAAGATAAAATAAAAAGTTATCAAGTAAAAAGTTAACAACACTTTCATTAATCCCTCTCACGGTACTTCCGAAATGCAGACAAAATCTTTGTCCATTCGTTCGCAAACATATCGTTTGTTGGAGTAGAATACAAGAGATTAAGTTTCGTCTTCCAATTTTGCAGACAGTGGATTATCTTATAATATGTTGTAAAATTATATTATTAGCATGGAAACCAGTTTAATAAAGTAAGACCGGCTTACTAAGTGTTCCGAACACACAAACTTGTTTGTTTCATTACAGTGTACGTATTTTCTTACAAAAAAGTGACATAACTTACAGACTTCTTGGGAAGACATTTATCCTAGATCATTTATACGTACCAAATAAGTGTCAACTACATACATTCACATCATAAAACATAACAAAAGAAATGAATAAAACATCTATTCAAGTTTCGTATTGAATTGATGATGAGTTTAGGATCTCAACTAACTAAAGAACAAGAAATATAAAACTTTTTCACAACCCTCGAAAAACATTTTTCGAATCAAATCATACAAGGTGAAAACTCCAAGTTCAAGAACACAATACATACGCAGCTGTTTCACAAAGTTGAGAACTATGAGCAGAATAACAAACGAATAAGCAAATATAAATTAAGAAAATTAATTCAAAGAAAAATAATTCCTTTAAGTCTCTTGGTGCAATTTACCTTCAACTCGCAGCGGAGGGTTAATACAATTACAAATCTCTGGTCATAATATTTCAAAGACATAAAACGAGTTCGTTTACCTACGAATGATCGTTGTGATTTCAAACAATAAAATTCGAAAGCTCACAATTGTTTTAAAATCGTACATATTGCTTTCCCTTCGTATTTGTGTTTTGAAAAAGGGCAAATCCCCGTAACATATACCGTAATTGGCTCATAAAAGGGCTTATTCAAATATAGGGTCCAGGTTTGAATGGGGACGAACATGAATAGTATATTTGGGTACATTAACGAAATGAAAGAACGAATTGCCGACCGCTAAATGAGACAGTAACGCTGAATTATGAGGAACCGGTGTGCCCTTTGTGTTTTTATTGGTACCGTTTGCCCTTGTGAGAGATAAGAAGTTGATATAGGATTTTAGATGACCTCTTGTAAATTATAAGATGGCAAAAATAATAATAAATGGTGCTATAATTGAGGATGGAAAATGGCAAGTCAATTTATCTATAATAACCGCCTGTAAGCCAGTATTAGATCGAGCCGTGCGTCGTTCGACGATTACTAAGCTACGCTTGCCGTGGAAGGTTCGTGAATGAACCCATCCATTACATATCGAGACCCCTCCAAACCTCGGAAAGAACGTTCAGCCTTTGGTCCCATCCGTCATTCGTAGATTGACGACTGTCGTTGCGGGTACTCAGAAGCCCAAAAGTCTGACAACCAGTCTTACCAAGGGCTCTCGTGTTACCCAGTACTTAACTGGGTTGTGGTGGTCGCCCCGTGTCAAAAGTTTTTGGTATTCAGCTGCATCTGGTTAGACCGGAAGCAAAGCCGAACCCAACATAGTTGGGATAAGGCTAGATAGATTGTATTAGGTAGTATATATTTATGTGTTCTTGTAGCACAACATGGAACTTTTAATATCAAAATGCAAAGTAAAAGTAAAGAGATATATTCTACTTTAAGTGTAACAGATATCTCACTGTCTTTTCAAATTCATTCGATGTCGCAGTGTCTCTAAAAAAAGGGTCTCTTTTTGAGAGAAACCGACCTCATTTGGGACTCTATATATAAATTTCTTGGTGGCCGTCTTGATCAGATGCGAAGGAGCTCCGGGAATTCTTGTGGATTGCATCGGTGTTATTTCTACCAGCTGCAGATATTTTTAGATACCTAATACACTCGCGAGCAATGAAAATGTTCCGGTGACATAGCACCAAATTACTCCTAAACGGGAAAGGCTAGCTTAATGACGCCGTCTGCAATATTGAAGTACATTTAACAGCGCATCAGAATATTACCAACTAAAAACGTAAATATTGTATTAAAATTTTAAATTATGTCTTAGGAGATATTAAGGTGTTTGTCGGCATTTTGTAGGTGGAACTTTTTCATTGCTCGGCAGTGTATTAGAACTACATACTTTTTGTATTGTATATTATGACGTAGCAGAAACTTCCCTCTTACTTCAATTTCTCTTACTGGCTTTACGACTTTTGATTAATTTCTCCGTGACTCGCTGCTTTTAATTTTATTTGTCGCGGCGCTTTTCTATTTTTCAGTTTTGTCACTACTGTATACTCTTATCTAGCTTACCTGCAGAAATTGCAGTCCTTAAGAATTTTGAGGCAGGCTTATCTGCCACAAAATGTTGCATGCCAAACTAAGCAATTTATTCAACACGACATTACATCATGCCTGTGTTCCGCGAAGGGCTAGGCAGACGTGTACCTATGGTACACCAAAATTTCGCCAGTTACGATTTAAGTCCCATGTAGATAATAGGGGGAGTAGGTAATTGCCATCAACTGGGCAAAAATCTAGAATCCAGGCTGCTACTAAGAAATTCCAGATGGAAAAACACAATAACACTTTGCCCGACCCCGGAATCAAACCACATGCCCAGCAGAAACGCCTGCGACCACTACATCAACAAGGCAGTCAATTTATTAAATTCCGTATAAAGTCATCAATTCTAAGCCTAAGACCAAAATGGTCGGTAAACGATTCAATTACCCATGTTCAAGTCACACATTAAACATTATAATAGTATGCGATTTGTCGCCATTTGAACATTAATATTACCCTTACCGGTTTCTGTGACTTGTATGGCAAGTAAAGCACACAATTTATTACCGTATTTGTATATCCTAGGAACACGCCCCGGCGTCGCTTGGCTGACGGAAATATTGCGTTTCAAACCACAAGGTACAAGGCAAAATAGTAAACAGAATGTCATGAGGAAAAGCGCTGTGTGCACTCTGCTTTACGTTAACAAACTTTGTGAATTTTCAAACCAAAATTCCACGTGCTTTTGGGATTAAAGTTTTTCAATAAATTGAAAAGAACTTGTTTTCCTTGCAAATAATAGACATCCATCTACAGCAAGTTTTGTAAGCCTGTGTGCGAACGTAGTAGGATTACCTATGATATTTTGTTTCGGATAGAAAACTATATACTTTATTATGGAACTTTCACTTATTTTTTACTTTATCATCCGGCAATGATGTCAATCTGTTTTTGTACAGGCCATAATATTTTACTTAAAAAAGCGTCATATTCACGCAAAACGGCCATCTCTCAGCATAATGCAGCAGAAAATGAAGCGCCTGTCTGGATTTAAACCTACGGACTTGAAACTCGTAAGTTGCGGTCGTTACCACTTGGCCACTGCTCTCACTAACGGGTGCGTCTCATAACGTATAAACTCATTTGGTCTAATTTTATTTTATTATCGTTCATAAGATATAATCAACGTGAGATATACCAACTGTTGATATAATTTCTTTACATATACCATTTATTTATTCTAAAACTTAATTAGTATAACGTTGTTTGATATAACGTTTATGTAATCGAAAATCATTTGGTCTAACGTTTATTATGTATATTGTTTATTTAATCGAAAATTATTAGGTCTAACTTTTAATATATATATTGTTTATTTAATCGAAAATCATAAGGTCTAACGTTTAATATAACCCCAAAGTCTAACATGTCTCGATTTAGTAAAAAGGCAATGAGAACTTAGGATGCAAGAGCGAGCGAAGCGAGCTCGGGAATTGGGGCACCCCGACTCGGACAGGTTAGGATCGAAGGGGATGACGGGGGCTCAAGTGAGCGAGCGGAGCGAGCGAACGAGCCCCTGTCATCCCCTTCGTGTTAGGTTCCTTTAAACCCTGCAGACAGAAATAGGGGCCCCGCGAAGCGGGGCTCCGTCGACCACGCCTTATTAAAATAAGGCTAAGGCGGGAGCGAAGCGGAACAGAGCTCCCGCCTTAGCCTTAGTGGTTATTTTTTTTTAAACCACCCAGAAATAGAAGCCCCGCGAAGCGGGGCTCCGTCGACCTATCTTAGCACAGGTGGTAATCAGTTACTAGCTATGTTTAATATCTACTTAGGTTACTATTACCTATAACTACGATAGAACTTACAATCATATTAGACCAAATAAGTTTTATATCTTTTGAGTGGTATGTCAAATGATTTTATATTTAATGTATGTTATGTCAAACGGTGTTATATTTAATGTATGTTATGCTTATAAAAATTAGGTCTTTTAAAATTATGTCAATCGTTCATTATATTAACTAATCGTTATATAAAATAAAATTATAGGTTCCGTTGTTATATGTTGTTAATATTAGAGATTTTGTTGTTATATCATCTATTACTTACCCCTCACTAACACTAGGTGATACCTGAATTATGCTAAAGGCAAAATCAATCGTTTGGCTTGGAACCGTGAATTGAAAATTCAACAGCGCAATAATGTTTAGGCAATCATTCGTTTTCTTCGTCACGAAGAACAATTTTGGTCGCAGAAAGTGGTTTACTGTCGCTTACGTGGACTAGTACCACGGGACAGTACAAGGACAAGCTATTGAAGTGAAGTGCTACTAACGTTCTGTTTACATAGCTAGTTAGTCTTTTGATTTAGTGCTTAATGTAAATAATTAGTTAAAATATTATACAAATAAGTTCTGTTTTATACGTTATAAAGGGTTATTGGTAAAACACTACTAACCTAGCAGGACTGGATTATCAACATCTTAAGCAAAAAATTTTGTTCTATAACTTTTTACAAAACATAATACTTTTACTAAAAAACTAACCTTTAAGATTTTGTTGTTCCATCTAACCCCCGCTCCCCTCCGCTGAATTTTGTACTAGACACAGCAGTTTGGTTATCTGACTAGCGCTTTCTTTTGTTTCGCGTGGATTTTTTAACAGAAAATCGAATATTTCAGTAGGTTGAATTGAGATAATTTTTATTTTTGTATGAAAGTCTGATGAATTTAAATCTGAAAAGTCATAGAACAAAAGTTGTTGTTTATGATGTCAGAAATATAGTTCTGAGAGGTTGTTAATGTTTTACCAATAACCCTGTATGATATGTTAGTTTGTAAGGTTCTACGGGCCTCTGTATCCTGAAAAAATGGTTTACTGAGAAAAGACCTAAAGTCCTTTCTAACTACTTTCTACTACTACGTCTAAAGCTACGCTCGAATTTTTTTGAACTAAAAATGTCATTTTTAAAATAAAAACTTTAAATCGACTATGATTTTTATTCTGTTTCAAATATAAACCGCAATTATCCGGGTGGTTGGGTAGCATAATTGAAAAGTTAAAAGTATTTGTGGCTCCATTTCACTAGATTGCCGTTCAGTAGTTTTAAGAGCTTATATTAACTCGCGTTTCATGATTAGCTGAGTTTTATGTTAAAGGTTGAAGTTTCTATTAAGTCTTGGACTTTATTGGACTATTATTTAAATGCTTATTGTTGGTTGCGTTTATTTTAAAACTCCAGATAAATTATTTATGACTTTTCCTTAATGCTGAAATATTTTACTTTAGTAAGATTTAAGACTGTTTGAATAAAAAAGCTAACTGTTATTGCATTACCACGCCAAACCGTTTATGTTAATTTGGATTATTCAGTCAAGTTGCTTTGAAATATATTTTACCCTGAAATATACAGGGTGACTTGTAATTTGACGTATTCCTTCCAGGACATGGTAGGGTGTCTGAAATGTGTCCATTTGTAACAATTAAGTACTCCATAAAGATTTTGTCTATTATTAAGGAATATAAGAAAGAGGAAATCCAATTAACCTCAACAAACAAAATAATAATTCCATTTACGTCCAATTTAGCAAAAAATATTCCCATATAATTGATAATAATAGTTAAGCTCCTCGAAGGGAGAGCGGGCAAAATGGACCACAAGTGTGATGTATTACTTAGGGCGCCATCGCTCTTGTTTACACAAGCAGTGCTGGGGACGACAAATTGATTCTTTTTCCTTCCTCCACTACTTTAGTGGCTTGTTCAATATGGCTCCAGTTGAATAAAATGAAGAATTAATGATTATGGATTGACTGTTTTGCTTTTTAGGGTTCCGTACCTCGTAAGGAAAAAAGGGAACCCTTATAGGATCACTTTATTGTCCGTCCGTCCGTCGGTCTGTCTATCTGTCAAGACCCTTTTTCTCAGGAACGCGTGGAGGTATCAAGGTGAAATTTATATCAAATACTCAAGTCTTCTGACCCTTGAAGCTGTGAAAAATCAAACTTCTAAGCCAACGCAATCAAAAGATACAGCCGTTTATGCCGCAAATTTTCGACACTCGCAAGGGAATCAAACCTACAGGGTACTTCCCGTGAACTCAGAATCTTGAAATTTGGTACGAAGCAACGTCTTATAGCACAGATAAAGGACACATTGTGAAAACCGTACATTTTTAGTTACATACCTACAAATTTGTACGGAACCCTCGGTACGGGAGTCCGACTCGCACTTGACCGGTTTTTTTATTCCTAAATTCTTATATGGTTTTTTTCCACAAAATTTAAAACGGAACTAATTTAAACCGATTAATTATTCCACGGAATTAACTTTACACAATGAATAATTGGATTTTACCTTTTCCGTATATTTTCTGCAAAAGAAGGGTGTCTCTTTCTTTCATCATAATTCGCTAGCAAAAGGTAATATTTCCAAATAATTGTTTTAGAAATTAACACGCCATAGAAATTACTTAATGTCCTAATGAATAGTGACAGATTGTAAGCGAAAAGAGATGAAAAAAAAATTGTTATGGTAAGCTCCTTAAAGCTCTTTAAACACACCACAAGTACGTGCGATATATTACTTCAAATACCATCGCTCTTGTTCCCAAGTAGCGTCGGGAACGACAAATTACATTTCATTTCCCTCCCACCGCTGACGTAATGCGGCTATTGTTTTACACCGCACGTGTAGGCATGGCCTTACTTTTTTAGCCCAACTTTCTTCGATGTTTTGGCCATCTGCTGTTTGGGTATTTGGTTTCTGAATCGGTTTTAGTGCTTTATTCGAGTCACTGAAAGAATAAGTGGCTGCATTTATTGTTGCAGATGGATGGGATATTTTACTATGTTTTAGCCATTTTGGGTTGTTGAGTACATTGGTTGTGAAGTAGAAAAGTAACGAGCAAGATGTAAATGAATAAAAGTCATTTAGACTAAGCAAGTAAATTAATTGACAATTGGGAGCAGTGGTGGCTCTGTGGTAGCGGCCGCGACTTACAAGTTATAGTTCGTGGGTTTGAACCCAGACAGACAATTTACTTTGTGTAAGTTACTTAATTACCACTACTCTTAAAACGGTGAAGGAAAACATCGTGAGAAAACCAACATGTCCTAAAACTAAAAAATTCGAGGACATGTGACTTCTACCGGCACCGGGCCCGCGTGGTAGATTACAGCCCACTCCCTCTCACCGAGAGAAGGCCTGTGTCCCAACAGTGGGAACATTAAAAGCTGATTATGTTAAATTAATTAATTAACAGGCATAATATACGAAAATAATCCTATTCAAGAAGTAACTTTGCGCTGATAATAGCTATTATTTTATAAGGAAGGGTAACAAAATAAAGAGTTGTTTCCTAACGAAATAACAGCGATGCCTTCAGAACTAAAATGTATTATTATATCTTAAACAAACTTTCTATGTGTAATAAGGATTTATCAGTCAATAAGGAAAGTTATGTCAATAAACAAATCCTTCCTGTTGCCTCGTGCTAGCATCTTATTCAACATTATTTATTGAAACAAAATCATCTCACAAAATTACTTTATTTCTATATTATTATAAAACGTACCTTTTATGTTTATTCATGAATCCCAATAGGATAGTAATAATTGGCAAACGTTGCCAAAAGTACTTTTGTTACCGTTTGCCAATAATAATAATACCATTGATAGGACATCTTAAATGCCTTCTGGATACAACAGATTTGCTACACATCAATAAATTTTATGTTCCAACGCGCACATTCCGATTTTCGATATCAAAGAAATTTGGGACAAGCAATGGAGCCTATACAGCCGATATAACACAAAGCCTTAACAATAAAGTCTTGAAGCCTACCCCATGCCAGTGTTAAGGCTTTCATCAGAAAGCAACGAACCAGTTCGTTTTGAGCTTATTGCCTTATATTTGAAATTGGAACAATATGACGCTCAAAAGTTTGTTAAGAAATTTTGAAGGGCTTCGGAAGGAATATTGATTCTGTACCAGTTCTGTAATCAACGATCTGTAATTAAATGGCACCAAATTTTGAGGCTTTTGTTGGTGTGTTTGTTTCTGATTTACTTTTCTAAATTGTTAGAGATCTTCGTTAAGAGCTTCCGAAATCAGAATCGCCTTTATTGAACGGAAACGGTGTAGAACGTAACATTATCAGGAGTGGCCGACCGAAACATGATTTTCAGCCGAAACCGGAACCGGAACTTATAAAGTTAAGAAAAAAATTGTTAAATAGAAATGGGACTCCGTTATTAGAAGTCTACGCTGTCGTGTCTATCGGTCAGTCGATCGTATTCTATCAAAACCGACAGCTGACGAACTCCACATGCCAGTTTCGGTCGGGGCTTAGATTCGGTCAGTTTATGGCCAAAACCGAAACTGTGGCCGAAATCTGATTTTTTGGTCGAAACTGGCCAAAACCGAACCTTCGGTTGGTCACTAATTATTAGGTTCTCAAGAATTTAGTAATGAACACAAACAAAGGACATGGGAACAGCTTTCTATTGACTCAAGCTTCATCATTAGTTCACTTGTTTACGTCTCTCTCTATCCTGCGTGACCTTGAAATGTGAGCCACATTAATAACGGTTAATTATATTCTTGAATGCAGCTCGTTAGCAAATATTTTCACGGAGTAGCATAGTGTTTGCGTGGACGTATGTATTTGAATCATTTATCAAACATTCATTAGAACCGCGGAATTTTTTTTAAAATTTTTTTATAAAGGCGTGAATAGTCTTGGATAAAGGTAGATAATGCAAAGGTTGTTTATATCACTTTGTGACCTAAACCGAGTTAAGTTACGCTTTTCTATGACTTCAATCAACTCAGCCTATCGCAGTTCACTGCTGGACATAGAGGCCTCTCCCAGGCTACGCCACAACACCCTGTCCTCCGCCTTTCGCATCTACCCCACCCAGCAACCTTCTTAAGGTATTCCGTCCATCTAGCTGGGAGGTTCTGTGACTTAAGTAGTCCATTTTTTCACAGAAAAGCGTGACTTGGGTGTGGGTTTAGGTCACACGAGCTATGAAATAGTATACAATACCTATTTGTGACGTAAGTAAGTCTATTAATGCACGGCGTTTACCACCATCGCTACGCTCGGGCCCTAATTTCACGCTGTGCAATAATGGAATATGTTGGCGCAGTGGTTAAGCGATTGACTGCTGCGCTGCGTGTCGCGAGTTCGATTCCCGCACGGAACAAATATTTGTATGACCTACAAGTAGTTGTTCCGGGTCTGGCTGTTTGTGTATGTGAGTTTAAATGTTTGTAAACGCACTCACGATACAGGAGAAATTCCTAGTATGGGGCAAAATTTTAACAAAAAAAAAGATGAAAATTGCGTGCCCCTTCTCGATATATCTATTACAAACTATTAAAATGTGTATATCGGTCACTGACCTATATAATAAACAAGAACGCTGGACTTTATACTATCGATTACAAAATTAAGACATGATTTTCGCCATTTTGGCGCTAACAGCAATGTGAACGTCTGTGGAATTAATGTTTCTGATAGCGCATTTTACAAGATGCGCATACTCTCATGATAAAAATGATCTAAAAATCTCGTAGTAAACACAAAATACACAAAAACGTCTCATTCCACGATTTAGACCTAAATCATACCAAAACAAAACGACGGCCATTTGCGGCAATGTGTCAATTATAGTTCCTGAGACGCTCAAGCGGGGCGCTTTCAATCGGAACAAATAATAACTGTCATTTCATGTAGTATATTTAGTCCAGCGTACTTGTATAATATAGGTCAGTGACATAGGTATACAAGCAGTGGATGGGATCGCAATTTAAAATGAGATTATCTATAGGTATCTATACAGACCCTCTTCATTTACTTGTAAGTTATCAAGTCGTTAACGTTATCGTGTACCAAAATCTGAAGTAACGAACATAATGAGTCTTTGAACAGCTTCATGGCAAAGATATACGAGTATCATGTTATCTTAGAAGTCCAAGCATCCATTATTTGTTCTATTGTCTCAAAAGCTAGTGGAGCGACGCGTTAACAAAGGGATGTTGAATGAGACAGAATGGGAGATAGAGTAACTATCTTAGCATTCTGATTCGTATGGATATTGTTTTAAGATTAATTTGGAGTGGGTGTAGAAATTTTGTGGAATAGTTTGTTGAACAGTTTTGTTGCTCTAAAGCTGTGTCAACTGCGGGTGTTTTTTCGGAACATTACACAAAAACGTCAAAACAAAGAGGCTTGGCCATACACATTTGTGTATGAAAACACGATGTTTTTGTTTTCCGAGCTGCATTTCAAAAATTAAAAAAAAAAAAATATTCCCGCGCGGTTGAAGATGGTAAAGGTTTGTTTCATTTTCAACCGCCATGTGCACCACGCACACGTGAAACGTGAAGTGCCCAGGATTTAAGTGTAAAAGTAATTTTCCTTTGTATCGTAGCTGTAATAAAAGTTATTAATGAATTGACGAGCATGGGTATCTTCTTCAAACCTGCTGATAACAATACTCTAACATCTCTAAGAGCACTTGATGGTTTTTTGAATTGGTATTTTGCAAAGTCAAACTCAAAATAAGCTATTTATTTCAAATAGGCACATAAAATGCGCTTCTGAACGTCCAAATTTACAAAAACGTAGAATTGATCTACTTGCCCCAAAAGCCTACCTTTTGGGGCAAGTAGATCATTTCTACGTTTTTGTTTTCGTGTGCAGAAGAATGGGCAAGAAACTCCTCCGTTGTACTTTTAAATTTTTACAATATTTTTTGTATACATTAATTATATATCGATAAAAGATGCGTACCGCGAGAGCTGGTTTGAGGTGGTGCGGGAAAAGAGTTTCCGGAAGGATTTGGGGGAGGTTTTTGCCCAGCAGTGGGACAGTATAGGCTGACAAAAAAGAAAAAAAAAATGTATGTGAAGACGATGCACCTAGAATAAAATCACCATACCACAATTATAATTAAATATAAAGCAATGACAGGTAAATTATTTATTTAATAGATATAATATGATGCTTACATATTTACAAATATTGTTATTCTAATAGTTAATGATAAAATCGTCAATAAAAACCCTGCATTACCATCGACATTATATAAGTATTTTATCTGGCCATTATGGAACCAAACATGCTACAACCAGAAAAAAACGCAATCATAAATTATTATAGAAGACCTCTTTTATTCATAAACAGACAGAACATAAAACAGACATCGTTTGACTTTATTAACCTTTCATGGCAGGACTTGGCATATTGTAATATTTCCCGCTGAATGAATATCAAATGAACCGCATAATTACAGTATGAAAACTGGACAAATGATTTCACCTGTACGGAAACAGCGTACGTAATTGTTTGACCTTCGCCCTTTGTCTACCAATTATGATATACTGTGAACGAAATATAGTTTAAGTTTGAAGGAGGATGAGCAGTAAAAATAGCCAAAGCATTATGTTCTAATTAGCAGAAAGAAGTAAACTACTCGCATTAAAATCCTTAAGTTTTTAAAGCCTATATAGGTAATAAGTATTTTCAGGAAAGTATATACTGTTTCATCCAGAGCCCATATTTTTAAACATGACGTAGCGTCTTATTATTTATTCTAGATAACATTACATAGCCAAAGCATTATGTTGTTATAAGCAGAAAGAAGTAAACTAAAATATGCATTAAAATCCTCAAGTTTTTAAAGCCTATATAATAGGTATTTTTAGGAAAGTGTATTGTTTCATTCAGAGCCCATAATACTAAACATGATGTACTCGTAGTGTCTTATATTTATTCTAGATAACATTACATAACATCACGGCTGTATTCCTCAAAGGCTTACGCAGAGGTGTACTTATAGTATACCCACATTTCACCAGTTATCTTTAAGTCCCGTGTAAAAGGGGGTGAGCTTGTAGCATCTCTACCGCTACATGCGAACTACGCATCATACAGACGTCACGCAAAATCCTGCATCGCGCAAGCAGAGTTTACCGAACAACTAGCATATAGGTATACAACGTCCCGACATCAATCGTTAGGCAGTTGACCACCAAACACATCACCCGTCTGATCGAAGGATCCTCCGTTTTCTATGGAGGATGAGTGAAGTTTACACCCTGTTCCTCATATCTCTATAAGCTTATTGCCATCAACCGGGCAAAGGATATTCACGGCAAAAAACGATATAAAAAAATATAGTCGCCGAAATAAATATCTAACTTTTTCATATCAAATAAAAATACTGTTTTTTTAGAGACCATTCAATAAAACTTATTTATTTTTGTTGATGTCCTTCCCTCGGTTAGATCCAGGCAAAATTTAATGCTTAAAAAATTCATGGCAAATTACCGAGGCACTATTTAGACTAGCATAAACTTTTATGATCAGTATATGCGTGGCTTATAATATTATACAGACCTACATTAACGTTCTGAAAATTCAAATACTGGAAAATTGCTCTGTTAGAATTTTTTATTGTCATAGCAAGGATATACCCATTTTCCTGGAGTAAAAAAGGGCTTAAATCGGACTCATCATCTGCCTAGCCTTTTCCTAACTATTTTTGGGGTCCAGTCTAACTGGATGTAGCTGAATACCAGTATTTTACGTGGAGCAAGTGCCTATCTGACCTTCACAACCCAGTTACTGGGTAACACGATACTTGGTAAGACTGGTTGTCGACCCGTAACAAGTATCAAAGATCCACGAATGACAGCCGGCACCAATAGTTTAACGTGCTATTCGAGGCACGGAGGGGTCTCGGTATGTAAAGATGGTCACCCATCCACGGACCGACCACGGTAAAGGTCGATCGACCCGGTTAAGCTACACTAGCTTAACCTGGTCAATCGACCCTTGCGGCTGTTATCGGCTAAAATCAGAGTGCGTGTTTTAATTTGAAATTGTATAATAACAGTTTTTAGTGTGCTTAGTCATGATCCTTTTTTGTATAATTTATGTTTCTCATTCTCTTTTTTAAATATCTACGCCCGGTCTCTGAAAACCCTTTTAAATTACTACTGAATCTGTTTTTTAACCTCATATCAATCGATGTGATTGTTTGTGATAATTTTAATCGAGGTACCGCACAATATACTGATGTGCGGGTTGTTAATGGGTAAAACTTGCACTACGAAGATCGTCCTTATTGCTACGTCATATGGGCGCTGTCAATGTCAAATTTGACCCCTAATGTGTGACTGTATGTACCAATCAATTTCCTTAATTTATTCCTGGGTCATCAACGCAATTTTTGCCCGATCAATACAGATTTTCCACGATTAATGCGGTTTTTGCACGACAGATACTCGGAAAACTTAGTATACGAAAAGCAATATCAAATTTCTTCATATTTACGTTCCATCACCCGAAGTGTAATGTACTAACACATTATAACTACTTACAACTGTGTTAGGTTAAGACCGTGTCCTTTGTCATATTAGATTTGGTTACACAAAGATTCCATTAGTGAACACTTAGATACTGCTTGTGTATTGGCTTTAAGTATTCGTTCATTAGTGATGTTCTGGAGTAGATGGTCGGTGAGATCTTTGTAAATATTTGGGTGATTTTGTTTGTTAATGAAACAAGCCCTTTGTTTCACCAACATTATCCAAAACTTTGTTTTTGAGTTGTATGCCTTTTGGCCCACGTTTATTTATTACTTTCGTTCAAATGAAAAAATAAAATCTTGAATAGAATTTATGTGAAATAAGGTGTTAGATAATTTATTATCTATCTAAGGTACCGATCGATTAGTCAATTTAAATACTGTTTGAAAGCGTAACATTTAAATATCAAACGTTGCTTCCAGTGTGTTGATGCAATCAATGAGTACCAAAATAAGACAGAGATAGTAATATGTGCAGGTTGGCCTTCTAAAAGCACGATCACTTACGCTTAGGGCCTTTGTACACACGTTTTTCTTGAAGTGAAATACTACGGTTCATTCGCCGTGCGTAGGTACAGTCGTCAGTGTTGTATGGATCACTATAAAAGCTTGATGACTGACAGGTTTTTCTACGGCGCGGCTTATACGCCGTGTGTAGGCACGGTCGTCAATGTTGTATGGATCACTATGGAAGCTTGTTGATAGACACGTGTTTACTACGTCGCGGTTTATACGCCGTGTACAGGCACGGTTCGTCAGTGTCGTCTGGATCACTATGGAAGCTTGTTGACTGACACTTTTTTTCCACGGCGCGGTTTATACAACGTACTGGAAAGAAACCATATCGTATCGTGTTATAAAATAAAGGCGAAAAAAATGTAACTCTCATACTAACCCAACGAGTAATAAAGACAGCAAAAGAACAATATAAAACACGCAGTCAGAGTGCCTACTCAAGAAAATTGACGCCCTTGCAAACCCTACCGTTTTCACCGGGCTTCCAAATGCCGCGTCCTATTTTACATACCACCTAAAGCTGCGTAGTCACTTGTGATGACAATAATGCCAGAAGTTCAATATTCAGTTGGGGCTCAGGCTCGCATAGGGTCTTAGCATTATGCTGAGCGATAGCCGTTTTGCGTGGATGTGACGCATGTTTTCCTCCAACTTGTTATTTTTTTTTTGTGTGCTTTTTACGCGTCAGGTTTACCGCAACTAAACGTATTTTCTTTCTTTCTTTCGTACTCAAAAAACGTCCAAATTCAATACAAAATCTCTTTTCAGTGACAATTAATGTCAAAAACTTTAAAAAAATATAGGTAACTGAATGTATTTTTGACAGATTGAGACAGATTAAAAAGCGAAATTTCTTAAAAATACAGGAATCTGTAGCAACAATAAATGGTAAATGATATTTATTTCCGTAAATTGTTTAAAAAAAATCACTTTTATACGTTAAAATTAAATTATCTATTAAAACTAGATGAGGTCGGTGTTTCCTATCCTACTACTCTTAGAAGAAAGATCGAAACAAACCCAGAGGTCACAATGTCTTTTAAAGTTCAGACATAATCCCGGTCAGGTCAGCATGCTTCTTCATCCATGCTTAGTGTCTAAGATAGTCTTTTGAGTGCCCCGTTGGTCTCTTTATTGGGTTTTTCATTAGGAATTTCTTAGTAACAGTCCGGAATTTGGCGGTTTAATACCCCCGTGCCTCGGAAAGCACGTAAAGCCGTTGGTCCTGTGCCTGATCTCTCCCCGGTAGTGTCGGATTGCCGTCCCATCGAAATATGAGAGTAAAGGAACAGAGAGTGCACTTGTGTTTGCGCACACACTTGTGTGATCTCCTGCGTACCTGGCTAATCTCTGTTGAGATTGGTTGATGGTTGATTGAGATTGGTCACCGCGACCAAAATCGGTCAAAAGGCTATTATTATTAATCTTTTGAGTTAATGTTAAAACGAAAACTGTAATAACAGTTCGATGAGATAAAGATTTACATTTTATATTACAAAGTTGAAATTACGGTTTTATTTCACTACGACTCTCAAAAATATCAAACGAGGTCAATTTCTTAGATTACCGCTCGGAACAAATTGATACCCGATACCCCAAGTTAGTAAGTCAATCTCTTAAGTTCAGTTTTCATGTGAAAATGTTTTGGATGTTTGTGAAACGTTTGAAATATTTAAATTAATAAAACTAAAATCCGAGAGTCAACAAACATAACTGAAGGCCAATAATTCTCGTAATTTAAAACGTTCAAAATCTAGTCGCAGTCTCATCTCGGCGACAAACAAATGTCAAAAACTTGTCAAAATGTAGGGAAATTAGACGTATTTTTGACAGATTGAGACTGAGATCAGACTGTGAACGTTCTTAAAATTACGAGCATTGCCCCTGTGATATACTCGTATTTCATGAGTTGCACTGCCTATTTGATTTAGTGGACACATACGAGTATATTAGGAGTTGGACAGCCTCTTTATGGTCGCTTCTGCCACTGCCGTGGTTCGATTCCCAGGTCCGACAACGTACTAATATTTGGTGTTGACGTAAAAACGCCTTTTCGCTCGATGTAGTGGTGGAAAATTCTACTTACTCTATTCTATAAAAAAAATCTCAGTACCATCCCGTAGTCTGGATTTGTACCCGGTTAATGGCAATAGATTCCTATTTACTCCTTGATTCCTATTTATTTATTTTTTTGTTTAATATTGTTGTCTGAAACATTATTTTTTATTTTATTAATTTTGTATTTTGTGTTTCACGAACTGTGTCCAAATAAACTTTTTTTCTTTCTTTCTTTAAACTTAACTTAAAAATAAAACCAGCAGGGCTAACCATACACCTCTGTCAACCCCCTTAAGGAATATAAACATCGGCTGGGGCCTACCTCTGCCAGGACAATACAGATGTGAATTTACGTTGTATTATGTGTCCAATTATTATAATTCACGACCAGAGTGCCCACTCTGGCATTCCCAACACCAAGTGAACACTTACCTTAACACCAAGGGTCACAGAGGTTATTAGCGCATTCTTTTGTTTCCAGGAGCGATGACCTCGCACCCCGGCGAGGCCTGAAAGATGGCGCGTGCGACTGCCGTATGCCTGTTCACAGCTCATTTCCTGGGATGCATTATTGGTAAGCGTTTTGTGATGTTATCTTGAGTGCGTGGCGCGTGGGAAGCTTTTTTGTTTTGGATCGTTGAATGAATTGATGTAGCTGTGGAGAGTGTTATTATCGTCGAGGTATATGTATATCCATTTATTTGATGTAATGAAGTATGTTGAAATCTATTATAGGATTTAAAAGAGTTTCCATGACCCCTTGACATTTGAGTTTGAGTTGAGTTTGACTCTGTTTGCGAATATGTATATAGGATTTTGAGTGGCAAAGCTATTTAAAAGCAAAGTTCAGTTCAGGAGGGAAAAATAAAATTGTAGGGATATAAAAAACTCCATGTTGAACAGAAAGTAAAGTAAAGTAATTTGCATACCATGCCTTTTATCACTTCTATAAATCTGCTTCTAAATACAAATTTTTATAATAACAATTATGGAAATATGATTAATGTTTCAAACTCACGATTTAATACAACAAGCTTTGTTACGAAACTTATCAAGTAGGTACGGTATGAATAAAAAATGTAATTTTGAATTAAAAAAAAAGCAAAATTTATAATTATGAAAGTTTCAGAAAAAACCTTTTAACGTTGTAAGAATAACGTGCTGTTGAAAACCTTAAACATTATAAAATATATAAAAATTAACAACGGCTCATAACTTTTTGCTCGTAGGTAGGTAAGGTAGGTACCTAATAATGAGTGCTTTGTAAGCACGAAGCTCGAGACACTAAAAAGTCACCCTGTCTATAATAACCCAAATAGGTTTATAGACAGGCTGTCTTTTATAGTATGTAATTCAAACCAAAAATATTTATTTGCTACAATATGTTACACAAGGTGTTACAGTAAATTTATTTCAGCATATCCTGCCATAGCATGGCGTGCATATGTATTCACAATCAGCGATGTCAATTAATTTAACTTACAAATTACAGATTTTTTTCCTAAATAGTCCTTCATGGTATAATAGTAAAAAGTACACTATACACCAACCCTGAAATCGTGAAAAAAAAAAATCTGTTGATCCATACATTATGTTGAGTTATGCAAACATAAATCTATGGATCTACTGATTTTTTTTTCACGATTTCAGGGTTGGTCCCGTAGTAAAAGTTGTTCATAATGATGACCTCTTTTAAGGATTAAAACGAACAAAATTTAAGGGTATATAAATTACAGATATAAAAATGTCGAAAGGACATGGCTAAATGACTGCCCCAAGCATGAATAGTAACCTCACATTAACTCGTAATATTTAAATATTCGTTCATGAATTATGAAGCGTTTAATAATTTCCTAGAACTTTCGTGAACTGTTAGACATAAAAAAGTATCTTAGTTGCTTTTTTTGATTGACATGACAAGTTCAAAGAGAATAATAATACAGTACTACAAACTAGGGACGGGTCATGTCGCTTTTCTAGAATGTCAAATCAAAACTATACTTATATCGATTTTTGATAACAGGTATCAAAACGATTTATTTTCTGAAACTAAGACGTGGTTGCTTGCAGACTAGTTGCTTTATTTATTATAAATAATTCATGTGGGTACTAAGGTAATTAAGTTTGTTGTAGGTTCCAAGGAATGCCAACATTTGTCATCCTTGTTATGAACTAGTGATGTACGTTTATTTGGCCATACAATGGTGCGCATAACTTGTGGCCGTTCTGTGAGAATTAAACAATGCAGTGGAAAGAAACGATTCAATGTTACAGAATTTACCAACGTCACATCCAGCTTTCCATCAAGTAAATAAATTGTTTTTTAAATACAGTGTGTTCTTTTATATTTACATGCCCATCCGGTAGCATTATGGATCATCTTCCTTTTCAGATATTCAGTTTCTCGGCCTATAAATCGTCAGAACTACTGTCCCTCTCTCTCTCTGGTTGTGTTAATGGGCTAGCATCCAATCTGAATGATTTGATCAAACGGACAGATAACCTAAACTAACTTTTTTAGATAATGTTCTTATAAGATTCACAGAATAAATAAATAAATCGTATTTTTGTTGTTTTATTTCAATATCTTTTATGTCCTCCCAGGATTTAACAATCACCACATACTAATTAAACTAAGTCCCCCAGGTGCATTTGTTGGTCAGTCTATCTGTACGGATGTATTGACAAACAGATTTTAATGGGGTTGTCACTAGTAGGTAGATTGGTTCTTCCGGAAGGTTTAGGTATACATTCGTGTAGGTTGTATTGACCAATGTAATTCAAGTCAGAAAAATCCTGCCGCCTGAGTGTTATTCTTGCGCTCGTTGCCCTAATCAGCGCCCAGAATCCGCCTCTCGAGTCCATTTATTTTCAGTTAATATTAATCCTTATTTTTAAATACTTTCATCATTTCAACCACTACTTATATTGTCTGTGAAAACTGTCTTTATTTCAACTCATTTGAATAAGTAGTTTAGGATTTATAAGAGTTTAATACTTATATACACGCGGGCGGGGAGTGATTTTTACGCGGATTATAGAATGCTCGTTGTATCACGGTTTTTGGTGCAATTACCCTTTTGTAGATATTTACTCAAGTACCACCATGCGAAATCGGGGTGGGTCGTTAGGCAAAAATACAATTATCAATATTATCGCAGATACATCTAAACGCCTAGGTAAAAGTTCATAGCAATATCTTTTATTTGCAGTTTTTGTATGCCTATTGACGTAGGAGTTACACGATTTAATTTTCAGGAATAAAAAGATACTAAAAGTTCCTGAAACTTTTTTTATATGAAATACTAATATCCAGCTATTCAGAATTACATGTTGCTAGGTACCATGTTTATTCATTGTTGAAAAGTCGTCCATACTTCTATTTAGCCATCTCTTTTACAAAGGGTGACACAATGGGCGGTCTTATCTCATATAGTGGATGGATTAAAAAGGAGAAAGAGAGACAATACTAAATACGACTTAATCCCGAGCTCTTAAACGACAGTTGAATATATTCCTAAAAGTATTTTTGTCGTTACAATTCAAGTAAAAGTGACAGAGACAGCAGAGTTTTAGCGGTGACTTAAAATCTGAACCTCAGACGTAAACAGCGCAAATAGGTGTCTTCTGGGCTTGCTCCATCATAGAACTCATCCATCGCTTTCCACCAGGCGAGATCGAAATCAAAAGCTAGCCCACTATGCAATAAAAAATACTGATTTCAGTTCTTGATTGCAAGAATCATTTCTATTAGATGGAATAAGCATTTCAAGATTTAAAATTAAGCAATGTTTTATGGCAGTATATTATTATTCAGACCCGTATCTACACTTATACAGTTCATAATTATTGCTTAGCTCACTTTCCTCTGAGGTACAGAAAATGAGTTGGGTTATATTCTGCCACTTTTCACACGATTTCTGACTTGAGAATTTGAAATTGAGAATTTTTTAACCTCTCACAGCTGCATTACTCGTGATTTCTTCAGTGTAGCCCACGTAATTTTAACGGACATCATTAAAGTGTTGAACAATTTATACCAAAAAAAAAATGTGCCGGCTAGAAAAAAAAAGTACCGTTTTCTTATGGGAAATAACATCGTTACGGTCAAAGTATTCATCATATTTTTATAACAAGTGTTTTATTAATGTCAAATAGTACCTACATTACGATACGTGTGAATTAAGTAGTATTTGTGGGTACGAAATGAATGATGTCCTTTCTTCTGTTATTTGAAAAGAAATGTTGAGTTTCACTACCTTAAAAAAATCGCCTTTAGCTCTTGCTTAAGGCGAATTCTTCAAAGTAAACACAATAGAATTTAACGAGTTTTCAATTCCGAGTAACCGAGACCGAGTAAGTGACGCTGTCAAGCCCGAAAATGATTAAAAGCAAAATATAATTGGAAAACAGAAGCGACAGGTCTCATTTCCTACTACCGTCAGACAAATGACGTGCTAGTTACACGGTCAATTGAATCGGCCACAATTACTGTCAGTCAAGATTTTATCACTTCAGTTTGAAACAGGCACAAAACACGCAATGCAGGTGCGATTTATCTACTTGCGACAGACGTGGGGCATACATTTTTCATGTGCGTAATAAAATGGGTAAGGGGGTGGGCAGACGATCGACTGTAAAAAAACCAAATTTATTATTCAAATATTGGGTTAGAGAATTACCATTTTTCAAAGAAATCTAAGATACATCCTGTAAAATGGTCGAGATTTTTGACTAATCCTAATCTTTAAAAATAAAAATTAATTACGGTTCATTGGTTAGAGCTTCACTTGAGAACGGCTGGACCAATTTGGCTATGTTTTATTTTAAAATGTTCGTAATATACCAAAAAAGGGATGAATGAAAAAAAAAATGGAAAGGATGACTGAAAACTTGGAAAATTTGGGAAAAACTTGAAGTATTTTAACTAAGGTATTTTTAGACACTTAATCAAGACCATATTGAAATTGTGACAGGACACCGTCTGTAGTATCAGCTAGTTTTTAATAAGTGTAAAAGTGCTGTAAAACAGGCATAATAATAAAGCAGCAAGCCCTAAGTATTGCTGCTAAGACATTTAATTCGAGTCCGTGGAAAATCGGACACCGAACATTCGGCATTTGTCGAACACAAATCGGACTTCTGCACCCAGCCTAAGAGATTCTACAACTCCGTTGCGTAACCAACTCTCTATAGTAATAAAGTGTCAGGAAAGCTGAGGGATCATAATTTAAAATTTAGCACTTAATCAAGCTTCAGCTGACAATCACGATTTAAGTCTCCTCTGTGGACATTTCATTTTCCACTCAATTACTTTCCTCTGGTCTTTAAGAGATAATGCGATTAATTTTTAATCTGATGAGAGGGTATCATTAATCTGATGGGGATCGCAGCAGTCCGAGGATAAATTAATGAAGTTATCGTTGCTTATTGTAGCTAGAGCCTGAATATTTACAATTACTGTTGATTTACGTTTGAAACGAACAATAATTTCGGAGAGAATTTTGTTTTTGTGTTCTTTGTTGTTCAGACGTGTTTTGTTTTCTAGTTTGATGACGGCGGTGAAGTGTGGTTTGAATTTATTATAATGATTTAATTTTTTTTTTACGAAAATATTTCGAATAATTCCATAATTTTGCTGTGGGTTGTTTATTTTTACCCAATTACGGCGAAGCAAAAGGAGAGTTAATTTTGACCGATATTTGTAGGTATATGTATGTTCAATGAACTCTCTAAAGTAAACAGCTGATTGACACTATTCCCATGATCCAAGGGCTGGCTTTTACCTTGGCCAGAGGCTAACAAACAATACATTGGCAAAGTGTCATATGTCCACGGCTATCCTCTAAACATCACCATGAGTTGAATTAAATATATTAAGTGCAAGTTGTTTATTTCACATACGATAAATATTGAGAATATTAGTTTACCTGCAACATGTAACTGAATTAATGCACATTATGAAAGTAGTCTGTTCAGAATCGTTTACTGAATCGATTTCTGTAATTTTTAATATAGGTAATATTTTATCCCAAAAATAATTAAAACTACGTAAATTACTGTCACACTTCCGCTGTGCAGTCAAAACAAACCAAAATGGATGAAATACCCACTAAGCTAGACCCTTATATGAATGCGACTGTGTGCATGCGTAGATTTGTTATGTGACCATAATTTTCTCCCACAATCAGTTTAACTAATTTATTAAAAAAACAAAGTTTTTTACAAAATAATTAAAATTCAGTGTATGTATTATGATTATAACATAATATTCTAATTGGGGTGTCTGGTAGTGTGCGTTAATTCCGGGACATGTTGTATAACAATTTCGGATGAGAATATTTTATTGTTTTGTACTTTTTAGAGCGTGATTTTCCAGTAGTTATTTGTCTATTGTACAGTCACGAGCAAAAGTATGAATACACTCGGCTTTATTCAAAACCGATTTACTCCTTTATTTTTAAATGAAATTTTTTGTTGTTACGAACATAGCATTTTCGAACCCCTAGGTTTATGTAATGTGTCGTATTTCAACGTTGCATTCGTCATTTCACGAAAAAATCGCAATTTAAAGTTGCCAAGTGTTGACGTATTGGTGCTCGTGACTGTAAACATGTATTACGTTACCATAATTATCATAGCAGTAGTAGGTAATTTCATGTCGGGTAAATTATAGTTGTCTTTTGACAAAGTAATGAGTTTCGCGTGATAAAAGGATTTTTCACTAAACACAGTTATGTTTGCTTATTTGCTTGAAATAACTGTTTCAACATGATTGCGTGGCTTGAAGGATACATAACTGCATTACGACAAACCCGACCAATATTCCGCTAAGATTGCGTAGCTGACGTAGCTGCTATGGCTCGTAGACGCTGACGTCACGGCTACGAGCCGTAGCAGCTACGTAGGCAACTACTTGAATAAAATCCTCTTGTGGATGGCTGCTTTCTTAAGTAAAACCTAAACAACTTTAATTATTAAAGTGGAGGTTAAAATTTTCCTGTTCTAGAAACATTTATGATATTTAATATTTTATTTTTAACAGAAATATTGCAGTCTTGTGTATCTATTCCGTTGAATGTAGGTACTGTGAAGCTCTCTACGAACTTCAGGATACCAGGAGGAATCAATTAAACTACGGTTTACCGCGTATGTTCAATTCCTAGAAATCATTTTACGTATTTTTTATTTTTTCTTTTTCATTTGGCTTGTCAGCCCAATCTGACATCTAATCTCTTCTAATCTTAAACTAACTTCATGTTTGTCTCGTATTTCATGCCAATAACTTTTAACTGACTCGCGGAGGTTGCATGTAAGCACCAAAAAGTCTATAGTCAGTTCAGTACCTATCGTAGGCGGCTTAATATTGCGAAATAAATAAAACACTTGTTTGTATACATGGAACTCCTGTTTTTATTCATTGAAGTCACAAGTTTATAATCTGTTTGCAACTCAACTAAATAATTAAAAGACAGAGATAAAAATAAAGCATTTCGTGGTACGAAAATTAACATTACGTATAATGAAATTCCTTATTTTTACGATTCACTTTAGGGTTCAGAAATGTTCAGAGAACTTTAATGAATCAAAGAAGATCTTTAATCTAATTTGGAAAGTTAAAAAAGTGCTTTGTGTAATGTCGTCAAGATTAGAAGAAAAAATCTTCTTCATATTTTAATCAAAAAAATATAATGCCGTTGGAGGATTTCTTTATTTACACTAAGGGCTGATTTTTCCAACGCCAGATAATCTTATCCGAAGAATAATTTTGAATTTTTGACAGTTCTTACATACAAAATCGGTCAGACGTCAATTTTATTCCACGAAAAAAATATCAGCTGTCTATTGAATTTGCCCTAAATGATAATGATAAATGGTAAATGATTTTATTTTGTAAGTAGGTTTGTACAAACACTTTTACACGTCAATCATATTTTAAAACTAGATGAGGTCGGCGTTTCCTATCTGACTAGTCTGAGAAGAAAGGCCGAAACAAACTCAGACGTCACAGTCTCTTTTAAAGTCCAGACATAATCTTGGTCAGATCATAGGAAGACCATGTAGGTCGATGTCTGAGATGGTCTTTTGAGGAAAGAACCACACAGATTGAGAGGACCTGTCCAGTCAGTGCACGCATATGTCAGAAATCGTGCAGCTCAACTCAAAACTTAAGGAGCTCAACGGTTCGACGAACAATACCAAAGAAAGGACATTTGGGTAGGCCACATTAATTACTCAAACTGCCAGACCATGACAAAAACTAACAGAACAGAGAGAACAATAAAAAATAAAATGACCCACATAGTCTTCACATTCACAAAAATTAAAATAATAGAATACTTTACAAAGTAAGCAAATGTCATAGTATATATCAAATTCATTAATGTCAAAATGTATATATAAAAAAAAACAACAAAACAAAATAAAAACATTCAATAAATGTAAAAATTGGAAGCAGTTTAATCCCAAGCCTTTTTGTCCTCGATATAAGCCTTAACGGTATAAAAGGCTTTCTGGCACAACTTACGTTTAATGAATGATTTGAATTTATTAAGGCTTAGATCTTGAACGGGGCTTGGAACTTTGTTGTAGAAGCGTATACATTGGCATCTGAACGAGCCACCTATTTTCTTGAGCCTTGTTGTAGGTACAACAAATTTGTGTTTGTTTCTAGTATTTATATCATGTATATCACTATACTTTTTAAACAATTTTATATTTTTATGGGCATATAAAAGATTTTCATAAATATACTGAGAAGGCACAGTCATAACATTAATTTCTTTAAATTTTTCTCTGAGCGAGTGTCTCGGACTCAATTTATAAATTGATCGAACAGCTCGCTTCTGTAAAACAAAGATAGTCTGAATATCAGCGGCATTTCCCCACAATAGAATACCGTACGACATTACACTATGAAAATAGCTAAAGTACACTAAACGGGCTGTCTCTATATCAGTTAAATTACGAATTTTTCTAACCGCGTATGCTGCGGAGCTTAGCTTTTTTGATAATTTATCTATATGTGGACCCCACTGAAGCTTAGCATCCAAAGTTATGCCCAAGAATACTGTGCTGTCTTCAGGATTCAATTCTTCGCCCTTTATCAACACATTGGTTTTCACCTGCCTAACGTGAGGTAGCGTAAACTTAATGCATTTGGTTTTTTTCTCGTTTAAAAGTAAATTATTAACATTGAACCAGTGGACTACTTTAGAGATCGCGGTATTTACATCGTCAGTAGCCTGCTGCTTACGTTTAAGTTTAAACAAAAGTGAAGTGTCATCCGCAAACAACACTATATCATGATTATCCTTTATGAGGTACGGCAAGTCATTTATATAAATAAGAAACAAGAAAGGGCCAAGAATTGAGCCCTGTGGGACTCCCATTGTTACTATAGATCCGGGAGATCTTTTTCCATTAACATCAACGCTCTGAATCCTCTTACTCAAGTATGAGGTAAGAAGATCCAGAGCAATGTTCCTGATTCCGTAGTGGCGGAGTTTCCTGATTAACGTTTCGTGAAGAACGCAATCGATTGCCTTGGACAAATCACAAAAGATGCCCAAGGCATCGCATTTATCTTCCCAAGCATTATAAATATGTCCTAAAAGTTCAACACCGGCGTCAGTAGTTGAACGACCCCTTGTAAAACCGAACTGTTTGCTATGTAATAATTTATGTTTATTAAAAAATCTTTGCATTTGATCTAAAATTAATTTCTCAAAAATTTTACTAAAGGTAGGTAGTACAGAAATAGGTCTATAATTTGTAGGGTCTGATGTACTACCTGATTTAAACAAAGGTATTATTTTACTATTTTTCATGAGGTCAGGAAACTCCCCACTGTCAATACAACTATTAAAGATAAGAGCTAGAGTAGGTGCTACAATGTCAATAATAGACTTAGCAACTTCTACAGAATTACCCCACAGATCTGCAGTCTTTTTAACATTTAATGTGTGAAAGGTTTTAATTATATCTCTACAGGTAACATGTTCAAAATGAAATTCCGAATCGCAACCATTAACATTTTCCATAAGCAAAGACTCAGCAACAGAAGGTGATGAGTTTAGGGATTTAGTAGTAGAAACGGGAATATCTGAAAAGAAATTTTCAAACGCCTCTGCGACTTGTGAGTCTGATTTTATTATGTTGTCATTAATCGACAAGCTGTAGTCAGTATTTCGATTACTAGACCTTCCCGTTTCACTATTAATAATATTCCAAGTCGTTTTAATTACATTATTGCTGGTTTTAATCTTTGAACCCAAATAACGTGACTTGGCCATATAACAAACTTTTTTAAATAATTTTGAATAATTTCTAACATACAAATTAAATTCATCAGTGTTTACATAAGTCCTTTCATTGTACAGTTCATAAAGCCGCTTTCTACTTTTATGAATACCAATGGTAGCCCAATAAATAAATAAAAAAAACCAAAATTAATAACAGAAAAATAAAACACAAAAGGTGAAAATGTGCTCGTCGAGCACATGGTCAAACATGGAGCAATGGTCACGTAGGAGTTTATTTTAATTTTAAGAATTAATTTTATACTTTTTGCTGTGCCCTATAGGGTTCATAATTGTATCTTGGCTTTAAGCCATTGTAACACCTCTACAACATTATGGAAATAATTATATGAATATGAGCATAAAATAAATCTATTTGAAAACTTTTTCGTTCCGCGTCTGTAAGAGTAACTTATTTAAAAAGATATTTCGTTTTGAGTTCCTGCAATTATTACCAGAGCAATACAAAAATTTTCATTCCAATACCTTTCCGATCCAATAACCTTTCATTTCTTGTTCATTCTTTCGATTGATTTCTTTCGATGAAGCGATTGCTGTTTGACCTCTACGGAGCGTGAGAAACCATAATTGTCCTCGTGGCAAAAACTATTCTTTCGGAATGACCTTAGCGCTTACAAATCGAATAAATGGATATTTGTTGGGTGATGGTCACAGGTTTCTATGCTAGATATTTCTCGTAAAGTAAATGCGCGGTACTTGTTTACTTCCCGTCCGTCGAAAAAAAGTATAAGTGGTTATCTTGACATGATAAATATACCTTCTAATTAAATTCATCATTATCATCTTAGCCGAAAGACGTCCACTGCTGGACATAGGCCTCCCCCATGCACCTCCACTTCGACCGGTTCTGTGTTTCTATCATCCATCGGGTTCCTGCAGCCTTCACAAGGTCGTCGGTCCACCTTGTCCACCTTCGATCGCTACTTAAATTGCGATTGCCAAAATAATGCCATGCCATGCCATGAAAAGTAGATTAAGGGACAAATAGCCTAAGAATTTCACCACTTTTATACTTGGAATCAGTCTCAAACTGAGAATAAATTTTGAATATTTGTCAGTTTTTCCATACAAGAACTGTTCAGACGTCAATATTATTTCACGGATTAAAGATACTTACTAGGCTACGGTTAATACAGCCCTTAGCCTCCTTAAGGATATAATAATATATTTCAGTAGATATTAATAATGTACTATTTTGTTCACAGTATGCCGTCAAGACAGTGGCAACAACCGACCTCGAGACCAAAGCACAGTATCGGAATCTTCCAGAAGGTTCAGGACCGAGTTCTTAGAAGACTGGCCACAGACGCCTGGAGCCCCATACTTTGACCCCAGTACACCTGACAACGTGACCGGCCTTGTGGGGCACCCAGTCCTTTTGCTGTGCAAAGTGAAAAATTTACAGAATAGAACTGTGAGTATTTTTTTAAAGTTAATTGCGCTACTACCCATATCCTATCCCAATTTTGATCACCCATCGCATACGACCTGTCACTGCACGACAAAAGTCTAAACGTACTTTAGAATTTATGATTTTAGTCCCCTGCGGCCTAGCCGAATTGTCATTTAGATTATCACCTGTGTAAATCCCGCATACCCAAAAGCGTTCGTCTCGCAAATACGAGTACACAATCAACGCCATCGTTTATATGAATGAGGACGTACAAACGCGGCTTGATTGATCGCGTTATCGCGTATTTGTGTAACGATCGCATTCGGTTAAGACATGGCCTTAGGCAGTCCGCAAGCCTATTCAAGAAATTCTTGTTATGTCTCCTATTCGTATTCAAGTCAGTATTTTTTCAACAAATTATAGACAAAACCTCTGCCTAACTCTTCGCGAAAACCAGGCGTGATGTTATAGCCTTAAGCTTCGGTTTCTTAAAAAAGCAGTGACTGCAGAAAACGACCGCAGTGACGGATGTCATGAAAATGACGACAGCGGCCAAAAAATTTAATCGTGAGTTACGCCCGCGGCCCTATCGCGTCAAAAGATAGTTGTGTTTGACTACGCACAAAGACGCAGCGACTTTAGTTGATTGTCATGGAAACGCTAAATAATAATGTGTGAGCTCACTCTTCTCAGTATGGACACTTTTTCGCGTGACTAAGTACGGTGAGGGCAAATCTAGCGATTTAAATCTTTGGGCAACAGGGGTTGACTATTTATGGTGCCAGAACGGTCTCTAGGAAACACACTAACTTACTTTAAAAAGTAACGTTTCAGTGGCGTCATTCAATGGTAAATTGCGGACGCCATGCGGGCGGTCATCGCTCTTTTTGGAAAGTTTTATGGCTATCGCCACAGCCTCTGCATACCATCTTCGACAAAATGTCATCAATACCTACTGTCACAAATAAAAATATCAACTTATGTGGCACGATATAAAGCTCACATTTCTATGGTTTATTTTGAGTACAGTTTATTATTATTAGTATTATCTTTTCACCATAATCAGCCTATAATGGATCCCACTGCTGGGATACAGATCTCCTCTCTGTGAGAGGGTGTAGGCCACAATCCACCACCCGGCTCAATGCAGGTTGGTGGACGTCACAGTCTTTGAATTTTTTGGTTCTAGAACATACCGGTTTCCTCACGATGTTTTCTTTCACCGTTTTGTTAGTAGTGGTGATGAAATTAATTACTGACACAAATGGGTACGAACGACTTACAAATCGTAAGTCGGGGCCGATATCACAATTAAACTCAGATTATATTCACAATTCTGAAGAATATCTCTACAGTGGTACATAATTATATAAAAGCAATTTAGCTTCTAAATGTTAGGAACAAATACATCAAAAGACTAATTACCAAGCTCTATTTCCGATTTAGCAAATGCTCAGACTGACTAGGAACCATTGGCTGGAGCTTCAAAGTCCTGTCTCTCTATTTCAGTCACAGTTTCCGTTCGTACTTCTAGGATGAATAGTGAGCTAGCCGCATTGAAATCTGTACTAAGCTGCAGTGTTACAGCTACAGCCATTAGCAGTTTTAATGTACCAAATGATTGGTCTATTGGATATTCAGTTGGAATTGGAATAAGAATTAATCGATTGTGATGTTTTGTTTTGTGCTTTTATAGTGACAAGGGTCTTGTCTAAAACGATGTAGGTTCGTTTAGGGATCGTTGATGTTTTTATCTTCATCAGATAGCAATAGTTCAGAACAATGGCATTATAAGCATTGGATTTTTATTAATTGAAATGATTGTTTTTTAACGAGACTTGCGGCCCAGTGGTAACGACCGCGACTTACGAGACGTATGTTCGATCCCAGATGCTTTAAAATAGTGTAAATTATTTCATCATCAATGCTCTCAAATTGATGAAGGAAAACCTCGTGAGGACACCAGCATGTCCTTGAACCAAAAAATCGAAGACATGTAACATCTATACGTAGGTATATCCCTCTTAACGAGAGGAGGCCTATGTCCCAGTGGGAACGTTATAAGCTGATTATGATTGTTTTGTAAGAGACTACAATAAAAAATAATAATAATAATATCCATGGACATTTCACACAGCACCATCTAGTCCCAAGCTAAGCAACCTAATGCTTGTGTTATGGTACCAAGAAAAAAAAAAAAAAAATAAAAAAAAATAGAAATAAAGGACATTAAACATACTTGCAATAGTCATCAAGAGAAATTAGAATTAAAGATACATTTTTTAGTATGTGCTAAATAAATATGTTCTTTTTCTTTTTTCTTTTCTTTTTAAAGCATGCAGTGAGTGATAATAACAGAATTTAGTTGAGTTAAAGCAAAGCAAACTCAAAACTTAACCGCCCAACGAATCCAGCGTATCCAAATTCCAGCAATTTAAACAAAACTGCAGCGAAACAGCTCAGGTTAACAAAATTTGTATAAGTGCACAAAGTTATGTTAAGTTCTGTTCAGAAACAGGTGTCGCAAGATTGTTTGGTTGTATAGAAACTGTAATATCAAGCTTGGATATAGGTCTCGCAAAGTCTTCGAACTGTTTTGCTCGACTTTACAATAGGCAATTTCCGATTCGTGTAGAACTCATTTCTGCAACGGAACCCAAAGCGCTTTGGGAGTTGAGAGGCAGTCTTGAAATTACCCAACTTAGGTCTTTGTAACCTGTTGGGTAAATAGTGGGATTTACTAAAGATATTGGATTTGTAAATATCTTTAGAAATGTTATCATGATAATTATATGATATGTAGTGACATATCATATAATAAGAATGTACTTTTTCTTTCTTTCTTTCTTTATCATCAACACCCCAACCGATTAAGGGTTTTCATTTCTGCGTGCATCTCAATTTTTGATGGAAACTATTTTAACTAATTTGTGAAAAGATGACTAAAGATTTTTGTGCAATTTTTTTTTCTAAGTAATACCATTAAGAAATTTATCAGAGTCAGCCTTTCGGTCAGTAGTGGCGGCCTTTGGGATGCTGGCGACCGAATAATCAGATTCAGCTATCAAATAAATACTATCTTCTTGATCTGCCAGAAATGAAAGATTTAATTATTATTAAAGCTATTATATTATAGTAGTTTCTCTCAAACACATTATTTGTTTTGGCGTGGGCCCCGTGTTAAGGCTTCACAATAGAAAAAACATTCTTGCGTTTTTATTTTACATTCATCATCTAAACCTATTATTTATTTGTTGCTGTTGTTTTGTTTTGTTTGTTTGTTGTTGTTTTATTACCATTGTTACTTTTTCATTTACCTTTTCTAAATAAATGAATTTTAAGTTCTTAGTGTCTTCTTTTATATCTTCACTAGCTTTAAAGCTGTCGATACCATTGTCATGATCACAAGATTGG
This sequence comes from Apamea anceps, assembly GCA_951799955.1. Classification (NCBI taxonomy): domain Eukaryota; kingdom Metazoa; phylum Arthropoda; class Insecta; order Lepidoptera; family Noctuidae; genus Apamea; species Apamea anceps. Next base: position 17,055,248 of record OX637506.1, read on the forward strand.
TTATTCTTGGTTAAACATACGAATAACTATTTTCTTGTTATCATTGTTCGACCCATCTCAAATAAGTTAGACAGGGCAATCCACTGGATTAGTTATCACGATGCCATTTTGATTAACCCAACGGTATTTCTAAGGTTGTTCGATAAGTTTCATGTACTTCAGTTTGTAATGTATGTTTGGATGAGAAGTTTGGTTTAATAGTGTTTGGATTGGAATTGAAATTGAGTTTACTTTCGATCTATCAATATTTTGGGTTTGAATGTTTGGGTTTGTTTAAGTAACTTTTAGGTCCTAAATGTTCTTTACACTTAGAAAGACTTCTAAGACTTCGCTTCGTCATACTGTATTTATGAGCGGTTCAGTACTTCATTAGATAGAATAGAATACTCTTTATTGTATACCATACAAATTACAGAACACAGATATATAAAATTTTACAAAGGGTGACACAATGGACGGTCTTATCGCTAAGAGCGATCTTTTAAAGACAACCTTTGGATGGATTAAAAATTAAGGAGAGATATTTTTTAATGGCACACGCGTTCTTTTAATAAGATAATATTGTAAACGATTTTTCACATCAGTGTTATATGGTTAAAATTCTGTATACGTCAGAATGATTTTTGCTCACTCGTAAGGTCAATAAAAAATATCAGCGTAGACCGGCGGGGTAGTTGCGTTACACTCTATCAGTAGACCGGCGGGGTAGTTGCGTTACACTTTATCAGTAGACCGTCGGGGTAGTTGCGTTACACTCTATCAGTAGCAATGGTTTTCATTTTGGCAGTTTAACAACACTCATTGCGTAATTAACGTTAATTACGCAATGAGTGTTGTCGAATGAGTTGAGCAGACAAATTTTTCGAACATATGAAGCAATGGATTAGCAATATCTTTCAAAATGATTCAGATTGATACTGTGTTCACATACGCAATTTTGTTCAAACTGCCGAAGGGAAGTGGTTCCGGCACACTTCGCAAAGAAAAGAGATAGCAATAAATTTGAAAACCTACGTCGCTAACCTTCGTACCACCGTGCTGTTTCGGCGGTCATTTTAATGACGCTCTTCATGAAGACGTGTGAGAGTATTTTTTCTCATTATGTTATTTTTGTCGTGCAGGTATCCTGGGTCCGTCACCGCGACATCCACCTGCTGACGGTGGGCCGCTACACGTACACGTCGGACCAGCGCTTCGAGGCGCAGCACAAGCCGCGCTCCGAGGAGTGGGCGCTGCGCATCCGCAGCCCGCAGCGCCGCGACTCCGGCCAGTACGAGTGCCAGATATCCACCACGCCGCCTATAGGGCATGCTGTACATCTTAATATAGTAGGTTAGTAATCAGTGATGTTTTTTTACTAGATACCATTGATTTGGTCGTCAGTTAATATTACGTAACTACATACTTACAGTGCCTACCCGGTCGTGAATATAAGACATCAAGTTTTAGAAAAAGTTTGTCGTTTTTGTCACTCTTATGGTCTTACCTATGTGACAGTCTTTTTCTCGCTCGATGTGCGATATTCACTTGTTATTTCTCTATCACCTTTTATATTGGTAGATATGATCTTAGGGGCAATTCTCGTAATTTTAAGAACGTTCTCAGTCTCAATCTGTCAAAAATACGTCTATTTTGACATTTGTTTGTCGCCGAGACGAGACTGCGACTAGATTTTGAACGTTTTAAATTACGAGAATTGGCCTTCAGGCCCAATGCTAAACTAGCTGTAGACATTTGCATTCACTTCATTTTACGGTACTTATAGGTACATACTTTACTCTATATAGTAAGAATTGTTTCACTTCCTTAAAACTTGCTGTACTCAAGGTTCATTTTCAAGAATTCCAGTGTTTACTACCCATATAAGCATCTAATGTCTTGTTTTCGTCCACTAAAATGTTATCAGGACCATGAATAACTAGAACACAAATTCCCACTTCCAAAGTACTTCTAAAATACTTACCCACATGCATTCCTATTTGGATACGTTCCAATTACTATGAATGAGGTCCATTCAGAACTTGGATTCGGCCGCCAAATTCAGGGCTATTCGACTGTCCAAAGATTGTAACAAGTTACGTTACTGTGCCATATTTTTCACTAGAATCTAGAAAATACTTCGTAGCCAATTGACGTTTGAGAATAGGAGAAATTCTTGGCACTAAACTTGAATTCGACACAAATAGCTTGATGTCTCGGTAGAACATGGAAAAGTAAAGATTGGAACGAGCATCAGGTCAACTGCTGGTCTTGTCTTCCTTGGAACAACAATATTCTACCGTAATTACTACAAACTCTAAATTCATAGTTAGGGCTTTTTGTTACAATCTGTAAATTATTATTTTAAATAGTAAGATTTTAATTTAATTATTATCTCTTTAAACGATAAGAAAGTATTTTCGTAATATTTTGTGGCACAAATAATACCCTATGTTGGGAGATACTTTTTTCAATTGCTTGATGATGAAAAGCCGTACATATATACGATCGATAAATGTGATAATAACATGAAAAGGCCCAAAATAAAGTTACGGCTTTTTATGTATGTAAACTGGTTTTACTAATAAGAAAGGGTTCAACCGTGGAAATTATGGCTTTTCATTTTATACCCTACTATTTGTAACTTTGGCTACAAATTAATTACAGCTTTATCACCTACATAGAAAGGTAGACAATTACTTGGCAAGTCCGAACCTTTAAGTATTTTTTGATAAAAATGTTAGTTACGGCTTTTCAGCGTATGACGGCAGTATTGACATCAATACATCCGTCATTTATAATCCGAATTTGCCCAGTTCATGGCCCACTAATTAGATGATAAGTGATTGATATATGATAAGACAATGAATAATTTGCCACTATTCAGCTATGCCTGCTAAGTCTTTGCAAGACCAATATGGATTATATGACGAAAACTTAAATATTATAACTCCATTAGCGCATAAGACTCCATTTAAATATCTATTTCATCCGTGTGGTAAAGAACATAGGGTTGCAGAAACTTTTGGAAACAACTTTAGATACAGAGCAGCCAAACTTGAGTAGAACACTTTCCTAAAACTATTGTCTGCATGGCTTTGTTTCACACTCGCGTAGTCTAAAGGGTCTGTTCAAACTTGCTATTATCACAACTATACCACGATAGTGACAAAACTGTAGACAGAAAGTGTAGATGGCGTCCCTACAGCTGCATGAAATGGTCTTGTGAGCAAAAAATTGCAAACTGACCACGATAAGGTCGGCTTCTTGCGCATCAAGTGCCTTGAGGTCGGTAGGATAACCACATGATCGCCACGACGCGCGCCTGTCAAACGCTAACTCCACATAACTTGCATACTTTGTGCACGGCAACATTTTTTACGCTGTGGTGTGGTTGTGCGGTGACACGCCTGAACAGACCCTAAGAATATAATGTACCGTATGTTTACTTTGTCCGTGTGTTGTTCTATTATTATTTCATTCGATATTAAAGTGATTTAGGTTAGCACATTGTTGGTTTGCTCTTAGTTAGTAAATGGTGAGTAGATATCGTTTTAGGTTATCGAAAGTTTATTTAGTGTAGGGTTGGGGTTATATTTTATGGTTTGTGTTGATTTAAAAGACATTAAATATGGAACGCGGAATAGTTATGAAGTTATTACAACCGTTCGAAACTAAATATTGAATTTAATACCCACTAGCAACGCCCCGCGGTTTCACCCGCATAATTTTCAATCCCGTAAGAATATCGGCATAAAAAGTATCCTATGAGTTAATTCTGGTTATAAACTATCTATATGCCAAATATATTATGATCCAAGTCCGTGCAGTAATTTTTGCGTGAAAGAGTAACAAACATCCATCCATCCATCCATCCATCCATCCTCACAAACTTTCGCGTTTATAATGTTAGTAGGATGAAAATCGTTTTTTTTTTAATGTGTGTGCTGGCCATAAAGTACCATAAACACAATAGGATATTAAATTCTATCGCCCATCAACATCTAAATATTATTCCCTGTCATCATGCTTGACTGAAACACAACGATTTCTTAAATTCATTGAGCACTAAGCACACAATTATACATAGTAATTCGTGATGCGAGCGGGCCTAAATGTTAGAAATCAGAGAAATATTAAAACACTTTTTTCTAGAAGAAACTCGACCTTTTTCCATAAAATACATAGCTTTAATATTACTATTATAACACACTACAATGAATACCATTCAAGCCTCCCTAATGCCTTCAAAGGATAGAAAAAAATGTACCTAGAAAAATGTCCTTTCGCCGTTCTACCCGATGTGTAATGGAACCCTCGTGTTAAGGAACAGCAGCTGTCTCTCACAAAATGTCAAAGTTTCCTTCGAAGTAATGAAGCAGAATTTCATGGCAACTATTTTTTGTTAAAGGTTGCTGGAATCCTCCGCGTTATTGCGTTTTTGTGACTGACGGTTATGTATTGAGCTGTGACATTACGTGTTAATATTCGATGCTCTATTGTTTGGTATGTTCGAAAGGAGGTTAATACTCTAGTTGAGTCGTTGGCTTCAGTATCCTCTTTTGGAGGCAAGTAACTGAAGTAGGTACAGAGTTCATCTCTAGTATTTTTTTTATCCGATTGTGTCATATTACAGAAGTGGTGGCCTTGTGGTAACGGCCCCGATGTACGAGTTGTAGGTCATGGATTCGAATCCAGACAGGTGCTTTACTTTGTGTTAATAATTTCGTCACAACTGCTCTTAAAACGGTGAAGGACATCGTGAGGAGACCGGAATGTCTTAGAACCAAAAAATCGAAGACACGTGACATCTACCAGCCCGTACTGGGTCCGCGTGGTAGATTATAGCCCACTCCCTCTCGAAGAGAGGAGGCCTGTGTCCCAGCAGTGGGAACATTGTAGGCTGATTATAATATATTTTATTTATCATCTGCCTAGTTTTTCCCAACTGTGTTGGGATCGGCTTCCAGTCTAACCGGAGGCAGCTGAATACCAGTATTTTACTACGAATGTAAGGAGGAACCAACGAATTAACATTTTTTTCGAGGCACAGAGGGGTCTCGGTATCTAAAGATGGTCACCCATCCGCGGACCGACCTCGGCATACGTAGCTTAACCTTATTCTTCGCAGTTATTATTACTCAGCGACGAAACCACTTCGTTCTAGTCTGGGGGTAATAATAACGTACTAAATATCTTTAGTATAATTATATTATTTTTATCCCCAGACTCAGATGTCTATATCAAAGGGTTCAGAAAATAGTTTAACATTATATTCAGTAAAATGTTGCTTATACTAATGTTTATTTTAGTTCAAGTAAAGCTTTCAGGTAAAATCAAGAAATCTAACATTATTTTTTCGAATTTCGTTTCCTTATACACATTTATTTTTTACAACTTAGCACGTGAGATGTTTTAAACATCAACGTGTTATCAATAAATTGTAAACTTTGGAAGAAGTTTACAAATGATGACACATTCTGCTCAAGAAAACCCGCACGTGTTTTCTTGAGCAAAATTCATTTATTTACAAACTAAGCACAGTTTGCACTTTGCAGTTTGAGAATAGTTTTAGTTTTATTTGTTTAGGGAATAGGACAACTACAGTTCTTAAGTTTATACAGATATTTCAGCAGCTTAGAAACCACAGGTAACAGAGGGGACGAAGTGTGAGAAGTTCCGAGTTTTATTTTTGTTTTGAAACTATAAACTCTTTTTTTAAAGCTTAGACTATACAGCTGTTTTATTTGATTGTTGACATCATAAAAATAGTGAACAGAGCTGGACTTGGCCTTATGCATTTCTATTACCCACGATACAGGAGAAATTCTTTGTATGGGGCAACGTATTTTAAGAATAAAACTTTTTTGCAAAAAAAAAAACAACCGACTTCCAAAAACGACACTACAAAGTGAAAAATAACTTTAATTTCGGAAGTCAGTGGCAAGCAACGAAAATGCGAACTCAACGACACCGACTTCGACACGTCGGTTATTTTTTTGCAAAAAAGTTTTTATTTTTCACTTTTAAGTTGTAATTTTTACCAGTAATTTTGGTTTAAAAACCAAACTGCTCAACCGTTTTTGATGAAATTTCTATGGGACCATTTGGGAAGTATACCCTTTCCAACAAAAAAAAGAATTTTTCAAATCGGTTGGCAAGGGACGGAGTTATGCGCGAACAAACATAAAAAAAAATACAAACATCCGAATTGAGAACCTCCTCCTTTTTTAGAAGTCGGTTAAAAATAAAATCCTACTAATATTATAAACGTGAAAGTTTGTATGGATGGATGGATGTTTGTTACTCTTTCACGCAAAAACTACTGAACGGATTTGGATGAAATTTGGCTCACAGATGGTTTATATCCAGGATTAACATATAGGGTACTTTTTATCCCAATATTCTCACGGGATCGAAACGTATGCGGGTGAAACCGCGGGGTGCGGTTAGTTAATAAATAAATAAATTGGGTCCCAAATATTGGTCCCTTTAATAGTTACTTAACCAAACGAAGCCAGACTGATTAATGCCAGTCTGACAGACGCGCCTAAAACAAAATGAAATTAAATTGTTTATTTTGTAAATTTCTATTTACAAAATAAACAATTTAATTTAATTTTGTTTGTTTTTTTTTTAATGATAATATATGACGTGTAAAAGTGATTCCGATATTATGACGTGTAAAAGTGATTCCGATATTCTTATCGGAATCACTTTTACACGTCATATATTATCATTAAAAAAAAAAAAGCTAGATGAGGTCGGCTTATCTTATCTGACTACTCTGAGAAGAAAGGCCGAAACAAACTCGGAGTATTAAAAGGAATACATGAAATTAGGAAACTACTTCTGATATACTGTGTAAAGATAAACTATATTAGATGTATTTTGAAAGATGCCAGAAATGGTTATTTTTAACTGACTTCAAAAAAGGAGGCGGTTCTCAATTCGGATGTTTATAATTATATTTTTTTTTAATGTATGATCGGACTTAACACTATAGACGGATTTGCAAAATTATTTTTTTAATGGATAAAATATGCCTCAGGGGTGGTCCCATATAAATTTGATTAATTTTGTTTAGTTTCAATAATACGATTTTTCTACTTACTTTATATTCATGACGTTGTGTTAAATGAATTTATGTGAGGTAGGTACAGCTAAAAAGTGTAAAATACAACCAGTTTTTTGTTTAAAGCTTTGTGTACCTAAAACTGCACAGAAGCGGAATTAATAATAATAATAATAGAAATATATTTATTAAAAAAAAAATTATAAGGCATTAAAATTAGTACAGTTTTGCTTAAATTTAAATTATATTTGAATTAACCTGCTTAAGAACGTAAATCTATGCTAAACAAGATACTATGGTTTTTAATAAGACAATGACGGTGGCCAAACGAGATGCTAATTTAATGAGCCCTTCTTTTAACCAGTCTCAAACATTCCCTACATCAAATACACGTAACCAAGTACCTCTAATTATCCCTTACTAATTACTCATGTTTCCAACAATGTACTCACAAGTAAACCCGTTGTTCACAGAACCCGAGACCGAGGTCATGGGAGGTCCAGACCTGTTCATTTACGCCGGTTCTACGATAAACCTGACATGTATTGTGAGACATACGCCAGAACCGCCAAATACTATTAATTGGACGCATAGAGGGAAGGTAAGATACGCTGCTTTTAGCATAAGAATATATATAGCAACAAATGAATGAGGGAATTCGGCTAAGTAATAACAGCCGCACGGGTCAATCGATCAGGTTAAGCTACGCTTGCCGCGGTTGGTCCGTGGATGGGTGACCATCTTTACATGCCAAAACCATATATGCGTCCATGCCTCGGAAAGCACATTAAGCCGTTGGTCCCGGCTGTCATACGTGGATCTTTGACAGTCGTTACGGGTCGTCAGAAGCCCGAAAGTCTGACAACCAGTCTTACCAAGGGGTTTTGTATTACCCAGTAACTGGGTTGTGGAGGTCAGATAGGCAGTCGCTCTATGTAAAATACTGGTACTCAGACAGATGGTGATGATGAGCAACCAATTAATTGCATCGTCTAAACAACGTAGTATTATGGGTCCTCGAAATGATAAATTGCAATTGTCAGGGTTTTGTGTCTTTATTGTCAATAGCTTCAATTGCATTTTGTAGACGTTCATTTGCGCATCAATGTGTATCAATCAGGTAAAAATAGCCAATTTTAATTGATCGTTTCGGGGACCCTTACTTGTTGCTACAACTCAGGGTCTCCCAAATGCAATAAAATAGCACCGTGTAAATCCGTGTAAAAGGCTGTACTCATTTTCCGGTAGCTTGACAGAAAGTACGTAATTTTGGTACCGCACTCGAACGTAAGGTGTAACCAAAACGCGATGTAGCATTATGAAATTACATAATAGCTGATGTTGAACGTAGTATGTCTGATAAGCCGATCTGCAGTGCGATTCTGTAACCATATCACCGTGAAAACTTAGGTGAAGTGAGCGTGGAGTGAGCCGTCATTCCAACTAATGCTAGGGATTTACAATATTGGCAGCTCAGTCTTATCTCACTTTACCTAACTTTTTACGGTGAGATTTTTACAGAATCGATCGGCTGTTCTGTAAAAATCTCACCGTGAAAACTTAAGTGAAGTGAGCTTGCGCCGGTCGATTCTATAAAAATCTCACCGTGAAAATTCAAGTGAAGTGAGCTTGATGTGAGTTGTCACTTATGTCAATCCCTAGCATTATTTGGAATGACAGCTCACTCCACGCTCACTTCACCTAAGCTTTCACGGTGTGACTTTTACAGAATAGAAGTTGGTTCTTAAGTAGTTCATTTTACATCGAAAGTGATTTCTCTTGCGGTAGTAACAAAATTATTTAAAATTGTTACTTCTTTTGAAACTTCATGATACAAAAAAAAATTACATTATATTATTTATTATAAGCTGGCGATTGATTATGATTGATTGTTTTTTTTTGTTTTTTGTGTTCTTTCTCTGCGTCATGTTTGCCGCAAATAAACGTTTTTTCTTTCTATTCCAATTAGGGTTTTTGTGATTACTAATACACTGCCGAGCAAAGGAAAAGTTCCACCCACAAAATGCCGACAAACACCTTAATATCTCCTAAGACATATGATTTAAAATTTGAACACAATATTTACGTTTTTAGTTGGTTATATTCTGATGCGCTGTTAAATGTACTTCAATATTGCAGACGGCGTCATTAAGCTAGCCTTTCCCGTTTAGGAGTCATTTGGTGCTATGTCACTGGAACTTTTTCATTGCTCGCGAGTGTATGATTAAGGGCTGATTTTTCTAACGCCAGATAATTTTATTCGAGGAATAATTTTGAATTTTTGACAGTCCTTCCATACAAAATCTGCCTGGACGTCAATATTATTCAAAGAATAAAAATTATCTGTCGATTAAAAAATCAGCCCTAAGACAAACGAATGACTTTAGGGTGTAAAAATGCCTGTTCGGACTTTAGCAGGACGTCTTTGTAACGTTAAAAACCACTTTAAGCTGCTTCTATTTATTTTTCGTTTACTTTAATGTCACAACTGAAAGTAAAATGCATTTCTTTGTAAAACTCTCAGAAATATGACATCGCAATAGAAATAGTGTAAGGTTAGAAATAAAATTCTGAGATATAATATGAAGAAAACTGTTTTCGTTGCAAAATGCGAATGAAAATATGAAAATTGCTTAGGTAGGAACTGGTTTCATGTTGAGCAGTATTAGATTTCCTCGGGTATTCCTCTTTATTTGATAAAGAGTTTTATTAATAAAATACTACCCTCTATCTTGTTGTGGGTTTGAAAGGACAATGCAACTAATTGGCCCAAACTTTTAAAACATGTTGCCTAAAATTTAAACCAATGTACTTTATTATTTATCTTCTAATGACCGTATCTTTTTTACCGGGACAGATTTGTTTCCTGCCATAGTAAAAATTACTATTGACGACAAGATCTATCAATTACTTACCATTAGTTTCAACTCCGGGCAAAATGTTTCAAAAATCTAGACCAAGCTTCTAGGGAAGAGTCGCATTCTTCATCCTATAAATAAAGTCAGAATTTTTTTTTTAGCAAATTGACTATCAACTTAATATGTGTGTATACTCAAATCAAAATAACTGTCATTCTTTGACAGTTGTATAAAATGGCTATAACACGGCAAAATTATGTAGTAAGTCAATTTCATAAACAATTAATTTATCTGATAGTACCTACCTACTATAACTGCAGTACCTAAGATATTTCAAAATAATAATAATAATAATAATATCCCTGGACATTTCAGACAGCGCCATCTAGTCCCAAGCTAAGCAACCTAATGCTTGTGTTATGGTAACAAGATGCCTGATAAACAACTTATAATACATTTTAAAATGCCCTATTTTTCTTTCTTTTGTAACAATAAAAAACCACAACCCACGGCTCTCCTATGTAAACATACGTAGGTACTCAAAAAATAAATTTACACAAGCATAAAGACCTCCACAGCGCATTACAGAGTTTTTCAAACATAAGAAAGTAATGAAAACCCAACAAAAACCCAATAAAAAGTTTGATTATCATAATGAAATAAATAATCAGTTTGTGTCATCCACAAACGAGATTCCCAGAAATCGGGATCGAGATGTTTAATTCATGATTTATGTAGGAACGGTTTCGTATTTATCATGAATTATACATTAAAAGGAATGAGATAACAACATTTTACTTTATATTGTAACCACCATTACTTACATTTTTTTCTTCCATTTCGTTTGCCCGTTAAAGCAGACTTTAACGGGCAGATGAAATGTAAAAAATCCCATGTTTTTTTTAAAAAAAAACATTACATAACTGGCAAAATGTGGGTGTACTATTCATAGGTACACGTCTGCCTAACCCTTCGGGGATTCCAGGCGTGATGCTTTGTTACGTTATGTAATTATGTAATTTTTCCTTTAGTTATTCGATTAGTGATCGCAGACTCTTATTTAAGGTAAATAGACCTAAAAATACTACACTTCACTATCTCCAGCTAATGCATAACCTATAGAACTAGCCATTTATTTTAAAATATGTAATGATAACCGTAAACTACAGTTTTATGCAAACATACAACGTCAGCTTGCAAGCTAAGTTGGTCGTTACTTCGGGTGCTAAGTCCATGAATTAAGTTCTCATTCCATCTAGATTCGAATCACAGAATAGTACAGAAGTTTGAGTTCACACAATGAACGAAAACATACGCACACACACATAGATGCGTACGTACGGCGATCTCTACTGAACTCCTGTCGCGAGTGCATTTGCACTCGTTGTAAAGTGCTTACTGTCAACTTTATGAGGGCTTTGAAGTGCGCTACTCTCTGCGCAGTACCCTACCCCTCACCCCTGCTGACACATGAATTTTTTACTGCGCAACAATTCGCCTCAGGTTCCGAGCCGCCATAAACTTTGCATCGGGCTTTAGATGAAGAGTGTGTATGTGTGCGTGCGTTTTCATTCAGTGTATGGAGCGAACCTTCTATAATATTCTGTGTTCTAGTACTCCGCTCTATTATATGCCATAGGAGCGGAATGCTATTCCCGAAATCGCAATTAGACGTAAACTCGACGCATCCACATGTGAATACCGCTGGGAATTGGGATTAAGTTGATTTTACACTGGCCTGTTAGCACCAAATTGGGTAGGGAATAATGGCATTGCCTTTGACTTTAAACTTGACTCTTACGCTCTTTCTCTCTTCTCTCTCTCTTCTCTCCCTCTTCTCTCTCTCTTCTCTCTCTCTTCTCTCTCTCTTCTCTCTTGAGTTTGTAGCTGCTTAGTAGGAAGCTGATTAAGTTTAGTCGATTTAGCACTAGAATTATAACGTGCATTTATCTATTTTGTACAGATACCAGCACATCAAGTTACTACAATCTGTCTTTCTTTAATAGATTTTCAACTTTATCGCTGGTATAAGGTTGATTAGGAAAATTTGACAGTTTCGGGTAGCTTTACCTGCTGGCGTCTGTACCTACCTATGTTTAGGGACTGACCCCGACCATTATATTTTGGAAAGAAATATTTAACTGATCCTCCAAAGAAATATTGACCTAATTATGGACACTTTAACTTAATAAACCCCTAAAAACTTTTTGCGCTTCTAATGATGCACCCTTTTTTTAATAATAGTTGACCAAAGTAACTAAGCTAGAGTACTACTATCATACGGGTTAGGTTAGGTTAGAAATAGGACAGCCAAACAGCCGAGCGAGCGAAGCGACCTATGCGGTCGCTTCGCTCGCTTGGCTGTTTCAAACTTGCTAACGAGCGCTACATCCAAGTTGGTCGCAGTTACTTGGCTAGTTAGTATTTTTAGGATATAGAAATTATTTGCGGTTTTCGTTACACATATTAGTGTCCAATAATATTTTTAGAAGCGCAAAATGGGAATTATTAGAGGGCCGAATAAATACATGTCTTATTACAATATGGCCCTCAGATAATTCTACTTTATAAACTCGAGACGCTACAAAAAGTCCACAAGACTTTAAGAAACAGAAATACATATTTCTGTTTCCTACAATCTTCTGGACTTTTTGTAGCGTCTCGAGTATAATAATTAAAATATGATTTACATATACATAATATAATGTAAATCAAATTTTAATTAGGATGTATCTACCTATTCACATATTATTATTATGAATCGTCGATTATGCGAACAGAACAGGATATTTCAACCTACGTTTTTCATAAATTAAATTACAAAATATTATGTAACTCTCTCGAGGAAATAAACTACATGAATACTGTCTGTCAAGAACAGACAGTATCTTTCTCGTTTATTTCGTCACGTCTCTTGCGATGACATGGACATTTCTATGCTAAGTTTATGATGAGAGATATCTTTTATGTTCCATTTATCATTTAGATTTTAATACAGCTATATTATTTTCTCCTAAGCACAATAGTGGCACATTGGTAACGGCCACGGTTACAAGACATAGATATATGTATACATAGATATATGTATAGGTTATAGGTTTGAACACTGATAGGAGGCCTGTGTCCCAGCAGTGGGAACATTATACACTGATTATTTATTTTATCCTTCTTTTTCGGGATAGGTTTTCCATCAACATTTTATAACTTTTCGTGGATTTATTAGTATAATCCTAAGCAGATGTATTCTCAGTGTTTTTACTTTAAAATTGCTTGCTTTGTTGCATTTTATTTTCATGTGCAATATCTAACTAAATTACGTGTTTATGGTTTTTCCTTCATTTTTAACCGACTTCAAAAAAAGGAGGAGGTTCTCAATTCGGTTGTATTTTTTTTTTTTTTTATTTTTTTTTTTATGTTTGTTACCTCAGAACTCCGTTGTTTATGGATCGATTTGCAAATTTTTTTTTTAACTTTGAAGGATATGCTTCCAGATTGGTCCCATTTTTTTCAAAATCCAGTTCTGATGATGGGATCCATGAGGAATCGAGGGAACTCCTCAAATATTATAGGCAACTATATAGTAATTTTAATATTTTCATCGAGAAATCAAACGTTTACAGTCAAAAAGTAACATTTGATGAAGTGGAACTGGTGAAGAAGATCAGATATGGCTAACGGAACTTGTCACTCGCATAGATATCACAATCAAGATACTTAAGCAACTATGACAATACAAATAAACATACAATCCTGAATAGTTATATTGAAAATATTATCATTGAACTGATCTGATGATCATGATGGAGCCGGAAGACAGGTACCGGAACTCCGTAATTAATCAACGTATTCTAGCCGTGTTTGGGCTTATTAGAATTGTCATGAAATGCACTTTGGCTATAAGTTACTATCGAACTGATCTGATGATGGAGCTGGAAGGTGGAAGGTTGGCATGAGAACTTCAAAATAAAACAATGTATCCTAGCAGTATTTGGGCTTAGAACTGTCATGAGATGCACTCTGAATACAAGGTGCCATTGAAAATCTAGTTTTGATGTTATCATCAATGTGTCCACAAAACAACTTCTGAAATATTAAAGGCATTTTGCTTACAATGTTTAAAAAAATATCGCTTCTATTATTTACTAAAATAAAATTGTATTCTTGGTAGTATGCACACGTTTCCACGCCACCTATGAGGTAGTGTGCTGGGCGCGTTTTTTTTAATGTGGTTTCCCCGGTAGGCCTATTCCATGGCACGTTATGTGTTGTCTTGATTATCAGATGGCAGATTCCGCAACCTTGTTATCTCTGTCATCGCTCGATCATCGTGTGGTCGATTCAATAATTTATTGGCGTCTAAATCTGATAACACTATGCCTTCCAAACTTCTGACACGATTTAGCGCGACATATATTTGTCCTTTTGCAAAGTTTTTTTTTACCAAGGTCGATCACAGCTCTCTCGAGGGTGGTCCCTTGTAGTATATGGACTGTTACCGCCCAGCTCAATATTAGAGGCAGCATACGACGCATAAGAATCGACAGTATTTCATGCGTCATATTATCATCTCTCTACGGGATCAAATTAAAGATCAGAAAGTAGGGGTGCGTCTCATAACGTATAAACTCATTTGGTCTAATTTCATTTTATTATCGTTCATAAGATATAATCAACGTGAGATATACCAACTGTTGATATAATTTCTTTACATATAACATTTATTTATTCTAAAACTTAATTAGTATAACGTTGTTTGATATAACGTTTATGTAATCGAAAATCATTTGGTCTAACGTTTATTATGTATATTGTTTATTTAATCGAAAATCATTAGGTCTAACGTTTAATATGTATATTGTTTATTTAATCGAAAATCATTAGGTCTAACGTTTAATATAACCCCAAGGTCTAACATGTCTCGATTTTGTAAAAAGGCAATGAGAACTTAGGATGCAAGAGCGAGCGAAGCGAGCTCGGGAATTGGGGCACCCCGACTCGGACAGGTTAGGTTCGAAGGGGATAACGGGGGCTCAAGTGAGCGAGCGGAGCGAGCGAACGAGCCCCCGTCATCCCCTTCGTGTTAGGTTCCTTTAAACCCTGCAGACAGAAATAGGGGCCCCGCGAAGCGGGGCTCCGTCGACCACGCCTTATTAAAATAAGGCTAAGGCGGGAGCGAAGCGGAACGGAGCTCCCGCCTTAGCCTTCGTGGTTATTTTTTTTTAAACCACACAGAAATAGAAGCCCCGCGAAGCGGGGCTCCGTCGACCTATCTTAGCACAGGTGGTAAGCAGTTGCTAGTTATGTTTAATATCTACTTAGGTTACTATTACCTATAACTACGACAGAACTTACAATATAATATATATATTAGACCAAATAATATATTAGACCAAATAAGTTTTATATCTTTTGAGTGGTATGTCAAATGATTTTATATTTAATGTATGTTATGTCAAACGGTGTTATATTTAATGTATGTTATGCTTATAAAAATTAGGTCTTTTAAAATTATATCAATCGTTCATTATATCAACTAATCGTTATATTAAATAAAATTATAGGTTCCGTTGTTATATGTTGTTAATATTAGAGATTTTGTTGTTATATCATCTATTACTTACCCAGAAAGTAGACAGTAATATGTACCTACTTATATGATATTGGTACTTCTTCAAAATAATATTCTATGTAGAAAAGATATTAACTACATTGCCATTATATTATAATAAAAAATACACTAAACGGCTAGAAATAAAAAAACTTTTTACAAAAAAAAAAACCGCCTTCAAAAAAAGACAAACAAAAACGTTCCTGCACTAAAAAGTAAAAAATAAAAAATTGAATTCCTGTAAAGAAACTTAATTTAAAGGTAAACTTATTTGACATTAATATTTTGCAAATATTCAAAATTGTTTACTTCTTTTTGGAGTCGGTGCCAGCCAAGGCAAGGAAATACGTATGGGCAACAATACCTCGAAAAACGACCTCTAACATTTACTATAAAACTACCAAGATACCTATTGCATACCTAGAATAATTAAAACACAAATACAGACTAGACTGTACTCTAAAACAAATTGACACAATTTTCACAATAATTTCTTTTAAATAATAATAATTATACATACGTATAAAAATCCTCTGCCACTTTTTAAGTACTTTGAAATTTTTGAAGCACTAAGTTTGTAAGCATCTGTTTTAAAATTTTATAATCGTGAATTGAAAAAATAAATGGCACAGGATACAACTGCTGGCACCGACTCCAAAAAGAAGTAAACAATTTTGAATATTTGCAAAATATTAATGTCAAATAAGTTTACCTTTAAATTAAGTTTCTTTACAGGAATTCAATTTTTTATTTTTTACTTTTTAGTGCAGGAACGTTTTTGTTTGTCTTTTTTTGAAGGCGGTTTTTTTTTTTGTAAAAAGTTTTTTTTCCACTACATGCGTACCTAACGCGTATTAAAACTTTTACTTCAAGTCTGTAAGTACATTAAGAGATTGACCTGTACTCTCTCTGGAGATGCAAGAAGTTTCTATATTAATAATATTGTTTTCTTTGCACTCTCAGCTTTCAACAACCAAGCATAAGTTTTCTTGCACCGCTTAATCTCAAACTTGTTTGCCAAGTCAACACTTCTAATTTCGTACTCGGAACTAGAACTATGAAGTAACTTTTATTATCTGTTATTGTTAAACAGATTGTTATCTACTGTCTTGAGTTTTGAGATTTTTTCGTTGGATTTGGTTAAAGTATTTTTCACTCGTTGAGAAATCAATCTATGAGGAAGGCAACTGTCAAAATGGCGCTGTCATAACTATAGGCCGACCGCCTAAATGAGACGTTGCCTGAGGTAGCTGCGCGGTGCGGGAGGGGTGATAGTTCTCACAAGTTGATGAATCACTGAACTCTCGCATCACGTCACCACACCCCTCCCGCACCGCGCTGCTACCTCAGGCAACGACTCAGTTAAGTGGTTGGCCTAGTTCCCAACAGAAGCGTATAAAAAAAGGCGTGAGATGGTTTTATTTTATTTTTGTGAAAATAACGTGTTGTTGTGTTCCTAAATACTCCGAAATTTGGAGACCGCCATTTCCTGAAAGACCCTAAAACAAAAGACTGTGGCTTAAAGATATTCGTCTAGATTTTTTTAAACTAAAATGTCGGAAACATTTTGAAGAAAGTGATTACGGAGAAATATTTAAGGTTTAAAATTCTTACATTTTTCATGTCAAATTCTTGATTTTAAATATTGAAATCACCGAAAATAACGAAATGGTGAAATGAAACCAAACTCATGAATGAGCAAAATGTTAATTTACTGTAGGCCGTAGGGACCTAGTTATGATTACGCCATGTAAAATTAGCTTCGCCCGAAATTCTCCATTAAAATACAAACCTCTTTTTAGGCTTCACAGAGAAGAACAGGGCTCTAATTCACTATGACCACTTAACGATTCCTTACTTCGAAACTACGTCAATTCCTTAGCAAATCCCGACAATCTCGCGTTCATTTCGCGCGCTTTCGTTCATTGTGTCCTAGGGAACAAAGCTGTAGACAAAATAACGAAGACTCCAAATAAATTGGGATTGAGCGTGTGGAAAAAAACTTTTTTGCAAAAAAAAAAACAACCGACTTCCAAAAACGACACTACAAAGTGAAAAATAACTTTAATTTCGGAAGTCGGTGTCGTTGGGTTCGCATTTTCGTTGTTTGCCACCGACTTCCGAAATTAAAGTTATTTTTCACTTTGTAGTGTAGTTTTTGGAAGTCGGTTGTTTTTTTTTTTTTGAAAAAAAGTATTTTTCACTTTTTAGTTGTAATTTTTACCAGTAATTTTGGTTTAAAAACCAAAGTACTAAACCGTTTTTGATAAAATTTCTATGGGACCATTTGGGGAGTATACCCTTTCCAACAAAAAAATTTTTCAAATCGTTTGGCAAGCGACGGAGTTATGCGCAAACAAACATAAAAAAAACAAACATCCGAATTGAGAACCTCCTCCTTTTTTAGAAGTCGGTTAAAAAATGATCAAATCAATTAAAATATTACCTTCCTTTTGGGCTTCGCCGCAGTCGGTTATCCTACTTCCTACTCCTACTAATATTATAAAAGTGAAAGTTTTTATGGATGGATGGATGGATATTTGTTACTCTTTCACGCAAAAACTACTGAACGGATTTGGATGAAATTCAGCACACAGATAGTTTATAACCAAGATTTGCACATATAATACTTTTTATCCCAATATTCCAACGGATTCTAAACTTACGCGGGTGAAACCGCGGGGCTCTGCTAGTAATATATAATACAATCTTTTTTGCGGCTAAAGAGGATAAATAATAGGCTTTGCGTTTTATATGATTTAATTTGTTGTTTTGTCATTATCTATAAGGAAAAATAGAATAGGCAAAGAGGAAAAGACAACGAAAGGGGCCGGGACTCCCAAAAAATTGGGATTGAGCATTTGTGGAGGAAATGATCGGGTTAAAGACCCATATTAAATCTTAGAATAATATATCATATGGATGACTTTACGTCAATAAAAGAAAACAGGGGGAATATATATGTATTGAAGTGTTTTGAAACCATCAAATACCTAAATCCATTTATCGAAATTAACAAAAGATTTTTTTTATAACACTAGCTTCTGCTTACCCTCATTGGTTTTAAGTTTGAGTTTAATGTTATTGTAAAAAAAATGACAAGAATTATACGAAGTTTAATTTAATGTCGGATTAATGACGTATTGACCCTGTCTTTATTTATAATTATGACTAGTAACAAAATATACTAGAAACAAACATTTAATTTGTTTTCTCCGATGTGCAATCGACTTAACATATTCTCTATGCTATTCAACCTTCGCATGGCGACTGCATTTCAGATTGGCGTATCTGGAAGTGCAGGCAAGTCGTAGAAACAATTACCGGAGTTACAGTACTCTTGGACATTATTTTATATGAGAATTTCTCTTCTACCCACTACTTTGACGGTAAGCTTGGTACCGTGTTCGAGATTTGCAGGGTTGAAATCGGGTTGGTTAGGAAGAGAAATAATATCTCACTTTTGCGCACATTGCACAGGAAAAAAAATAAGATCAGATAATAATTTACTGTTTCAGAAACTGGGTTTCAGTTTCCACCAGAGGGGCAATTCTCGTAATTTTAAGAACGTTCACAGTCTGATTTCAGTCACAATCTGTCAAAAATTCCTCTAATTTCCCTACATTTTGACAAGTTTTTGACATTTGTTTGTCGCCGAGATGAGACTGCGACTAGATTTTGAACATTTTAAATTACGAGAATTGGCCTTCAGTTATGCATAAGCAAAAACTGTACAATACTTAACTTTAGTGGTAAAGATCACCAGTATCCTGTCCCAGTTGAAATACTGTGTCTCAGGAGGTAGAGCTTTCCGTTTAAAATGAAATTAATTATTACCTCAGAATTTAAAGAAATTAGTACGACTTTTGTTTATAACTTGTGCATATATTTTTTTTTAATTGTAACAGATTATTATTATCGTTTACTGACGCAACATTGATTATGAAATTGTAGAGAAATAAAATAATATCGTCAAACATCATATCATAAAATCACTGATGTCACTACTGTAGTGACAAAATTAAAAAAAATGTCATCTTAAAGTATTTGCACAGTCGCAAGAACTGTAAGACCTCTCAAGTAAAGTTTGAACGAACAATGTAAACATCATTCAACTTCGACTCGCAGTTTCTTACTCTGATTAAAATCTTTACTGCGTCAGAAAATAATGTTATTATTCCCTCAAGTTCTTTGTAAAGTATTAGCACCTCCTTTTATTAGTTTAAGGGCTGATTATATCATCGCCAGATAATTTTTATTCGAGGAATAAAATTGACGTTTGACAGTTTTTGTATGAAATAACTGTCAAAATTTCAAAATTATTCCGGGAATAAAGTTATCAGGGCCCGTATTCCCGTAATTTAAAACGTTCAAAATCTAGTCGCAGTCTCAGCTCGGCGATAAACAAATGTCAAAAACTTGTCAAAATGTAGAGAAATTAGAAGTATTTTTTGACAGATTGAGACTGAGATCAGACTGTGAACGTTCCTAAAATTACGAGAATGGCCCCTCTGATGATTGAAAAATCAGCCCTAAGAAAACTTCTAAACATTCATCAATCTCTTTTTTCTATTAACTTTATTTATTATTAAAAGCTTATGATGTCCCACTACCAGCAGTGGGACATCATAAGCTATATATATAGCATATATAGCATATAGCATAACTTCTCTCTGCTTAAAGCTGCTAAGGACCAGTTCTTGTTGAAGGAGTCCAGCTCATTATTCCTATTAACTTATTTCGTTTTGAATCCGTTGTAGTTAGGACTAATCATTTAGCTATAGAAAATTATATTACAATAATGGAGGTTTTTTTACGTATGTACCACGAGCATAATCAAGCTATAATATTTGCATTGCTGACACACAGTCCTTCTCTCTTCGAGAGGTACTTCGGGTTGATAGATGTCGTCTTCGATTTTTTTTTTATTCTAGAACATGTTTTCCTTAGTCATCCTTAATTATTTACCCAAAGTAAAGTCCTGCCTCGTCTAGTTTCGAACCCATGACCTACAACTTGTAAGTTGGGCCCATAGAAATGTGACAAACAAGTCGGGGCCCGTTACCACTGGGCCACAAACTGCTCACAGTCACGAGCAAAAGCAATTTTCTCATAAAGTATTGATATATTGGTACTACGAACATAGTTTTTAAGAAATCATAATATTATGAAATAGGGTTGTTCTTAAAGCGATTGTTATTTCACGACAAAAACGCGGCTTAGTCCAGGTGCGCACGGGTGCGTTTTCCCGCGGCGAATTTTTTTCGCTAACTGGAATTTCAACGCCCTTCTTAACGTCGAGAGTTAAAATAAAACAGTGTGTTTTTTTGACACGTTTGGATGCGCTCTCTTGGATTCTCAATGCTCGGCTCAATACAGAGAGTTGAAAATCCAGTGCGTGATAAAATCCCGGCGCGATATATTTAAGTGGCGTGTAACGTGGGCTTCTTTATCATGTATGCTCGGGACTGTACCGTGTTTTTTCGAAACATTACACAAAAACGTCAAAACAAAGAGGCGTGCCATACACATTTGTGTATGAAAACACGATGTTTTTGTTTTCCGAGCTGCATGGAAAAAATTGCCCGCGCGGGTGTAGAGGGGTATGGTTTGTTTCATTTTCAACCACGCGCACCACGCATTTAGCATTTTGAAAGCTAATTCCAACTGACAAAGGTTTTAAGGTAATATTGTCCTGAATATTTGATACTAATCTAAAAATATTTTAATACGCAGCAGACAACTTGTGTATGAAAACAAATGTTTATGTGTATGGTTTTTTAACCGACTTCTAAAAAGGAGGAGGGTCTCAAATCGACTGTTTTTTATGTTTGTTACCAGAACTCCGTTATTTATAAGCCGATTTGCAAAATTCTTTTTTATTTGTAAGGATATACTTTCAGATTGTCCCATAGAAATTTTATCAAAATCGGTTTAGTAGTTTGGTTTTTAAACCAAAATTACTTGTAAAAATTACAACTTAAAAGTGAAAAATAAAAACTTTTTTTGCAACAAAAAAAACACAAGTGCCTTCCAAAAAAGACACTACAAAGTGAAAAATAACTTTAATTTCGGAAGTCGATGACAAACAACTAAAATGCAAACCCAAAGAGTGGTGTCTTTGGGTTTGCATTTTAGTTGTTTGCCACTAATTTACGACTGTACCCAACGTAACCGTTTCCATCGTGCTTCATACCCACTCAAAATGCTCAGAAACTTTTTTATCAGTTTTCAAGTTTAGTAGTTTCTTTGTAATAGCTTACTTCAGTATTTATTTGGAAACGTGTACGAGATTGAAGTATTCTTATTTTTATCTAAAATCGCTTATTTTTGTCTGCGAGGTCAGTCTTCTGAAAAATTCTTGGTATCGAATATCTGCGATCGCTTTGTTAAACACAAAGTTTTATTTCAGTATAATTAACTGAACAAAAATACAAGCTTTCGAAGTAGTTTAATTGTGTAACGTTAAGTTAAATATACAAAAACATAATATTATTAGTCTATCTACGTAATAAGAATCCAACTTTATTTAGCTTTTGAATAAAATTGTGGTCATCACTGCCTAGCCTTTTCAGGTCAGCTCCCAGTCTAACCGGAAGCAGCTGAATACCAGTATTTTACGTGGAGTGACTGCCATCTGACCTCCACAACCCAGTTACTATGTAACACGATACCCCTTGGTAAAACTGGTTGTTAGACTTTTGGCCTTCTAACGACCGGTAACGTCTGTCAAAGATCCACGAATGACAGCCGGGACCAACAGCTTAACCTAATCCGAGGCACGGAGGGTTCTCGGTATGTAAAGATGATCACCCATCCACTGACCAACCGCGTCAAGCGTAGCTTAACCTGATTGTATGACTCACGTGGTTGTTATTACGTGGCCACGAGTCGTGGTAAAATGCTAAATAAAAATGTTTTTACATTAAGTTTTCAATAATACTATTATCTACATTCTAATTTCTTCTATCTGTCTGCAACAATTAAACCAAATACTAAATTCAAATCAATTTAGAATCAAAACATGAATCAAATACGAAATAATCACATAGAAATTATGAAACTGCCAGCATTGCAGCATGCAAATAGGTCTTAACGCATTTAACGTTTTCCAGACTGGTAGGAACTGGCAAATTGCTGGTTTAGTTGGTTAGAGTAAAAGCTTCACTTCTGGGTCATGCCGGTTTCCTCACGATGTTTTTAGTGGTGATGAAATTATTTACAAACGGTTTGAACCCACGTCCTACGATTCGTAAGTCAGGGCCGTTGCCACTAACTCACCGTCCGATCAGGACCAGGCCCGTGCCGGACGGCGCGTATGTGTTCCACGCGCGCCTCAAAGAGATGTCAGCAGAAGTGACGGGGCCCGATAGGGCCGAAGCCTGCCAGGGTAGCGGGATCGTCCGAAAGGGTTACCGCTGCCCTGGAACATAAAGGGCTAAGGAAGGAACACGGGTGGGTTTTAGTCAGTATGAGTCTGACACTCCCTCCGCTCCGCCCAGAGCAGGAGGGGTCATTTGATGATTTCCCATCCTCAAAAAAAAAGGGCCGTTGCCACCACTGTGCCCCTCTGTTCTTTGGTGGTTTGGTACACATCACTTTAAGTTTAGATACATACCTTATGAATAAAGCCTTATAAGGAGGTGCATCGTGGCATTAAAGTGCGTTATTAATTTAAAAAATAAACCAATTTTAAAAATGAAACCTACGATTTACAATTTTACTTTAAGCCGGTTTATTTTTTTAACTTCTTGTGAATTCTGTAGAATCCATTGGTATTTCATCCTAGTTTTACAGGTCTAGACATTTAAATTAGAGAGAGAGAGTGGATTACTGCACTCGTGCAATCTTGAAATAGATGTCTTAGTCTCTTGCCTTACCTGCTGGAATCACTGTATTTCACACCAAGAATGAAATAAAGTTCGGAATAAATTTACTCTGAGGTTTTTGAAGCACCAAGCGTCCACAACTTTCTCGTAAAGTTTAAAATTTTTCTTACAGTAATGAGATTTTTTAATTACTGAGAGTTAAGATACAGATATTACATGCCGTATAGATATACGAACTGAATTATTAATATGTAGTTATAGTATAACGCATGATGTTTACTAACATAATTTTATCGTGCAAGTATTAATTTACAACTGACTTGTGCAACATTCACGCAAATAACTATCTAAAATAGTTTCTACTGGAATTTAAGTTTATAAAGACGCCAACATGGCCGCTCGGCTGTCATCGGTACCAGTCGGCTGTCACCTGTCACTTGTTTCCTCCTTCTTGACTTTTAAATACATTTTCTTTTTCAACAGACGATAAACTTCGACTCGACGCGGGGCGGCATATCCTTAGTTACTGAGAAAGGTATACACAGTAGCAGTAGGCTGCTAGTGCAGTCGGCGCGGACGTCAGATGCTGGCACGTATCAATGTGCCCCGGACAACGCACAGTCAGCGACGGCAAGGGTTCATGTGCTCACTGGTGAGTTCTGAAAACATTTACTAATGACCTCAATGACTTGACAATTTGAATATAGGTACTCATTAGAAGAATAACAAAAAAGAGCAAGTACTGTGTAAATATAGCACAAAAGTCAGACTTGAAGGCCATCTCGTAATTTAAAACGTTCAAAATCTAGTCGCAGTCTCATCTCGGCGACAAACAAATGTCAAAACCTTGTCAAAATGTAGGGAAATTAGAAGTATTTTTTGACATATTGAGACTCAGATCAGACTGTGAACGTTCTTAAAATTACGAGAACTACCCCTCAGGTCACTTATGATAGATGATATGGCATAGGACTAAATTTCTGTCTCCACGAAAAGATATTAGAGTCATTGTTTTTTTTTAGTTTTTCTTTCAACCAGTGTTGTTGCTTACTGTTACGCCAGACAATTATGATAATGATGTTTTATCCACTCTAACGTCCGGGCCGCGCGACCGTTTATCTCTCTAACGTCCAGCTGCGCGCGGCGTCCGAACCGCGCGCGACTCGCAAGTTCGTCGTAACAAAAAACCTATATAGCTACTGAACCGTAATGGCTAGAATAAAGAAAAAAATACCAAAAAAAAGATTGAAGAATACTGATCAATCTTAACGATTTTTTTAAATCGTAAGTTATAATCTTTGATACAAAAAACCGGGTTAAACATGTAATTCAGAAAAAAAATACACAATTATTTCTACCTTTTTAGAATATAAGGCACAACTATTGCATATTTTATCAATAAAATATTTTTACAACAAACTAGACTTATTACCCTTTCTTCTGATGTATATACGATTACATTCGGTTAACTCTAAGTATTTTAATTAAATCAAAACAAAACACTACTCCTCGTAATTTTACCGCGATGTCCCGAGCGCCCTTGACTCGTCCGAGAAGGCGAAATAATAGCAATATGGCCGCCCGTCTAAGGTTTCCCACACACGATGTAATTTTAATAAAATATTTTAAATAATTTTATGAATTAGTTTTATGTCCACGTCCCCTAGTTCCCCCATTTCCCTCAACATAAAAGCTTTCATTTGGTGATCTGCATGAATAATTTAAAACATTAGTATTGTTAAAAGAATAAAATAAAATTTGGCGAAGCATTAAAATATATGCGACCATGCAACACGTGCAAGGGCAACAGTAAAAAAGAAAGGTAGTCAAATCCACAAGTGCATTTTTTTACATTTAGCGGAAATTAATCAACACGAACAAACATGTAATTAATGTTTCAAAACAAAAAAAAAACCATTAGAACATTATACATATCCAACGGAAACCAAGCGAAAAATAAATGATGAATATTAGTACAAAACCCAAAAGTGCATTTTATATTAAATATTAGTATCATCTCAAGCAAAATATTATACCACCACTAGCAAAACAAAAATAATGCAAACATATTTTGCCGTGTATAGCGAACCTTATTTATCACGTTTCATGTAACGTCCGTGGATACCAAACAGTCCACATCAAAAAACCTGAGGAACACATTGACATTATTATGGAATCTTCAGTGAATTTAGTATATTTCTCTTTGAAAAATGTATTATTTTGCTTATTACGAAATGTATTTCGATATTTTATATACTATTGTAAGGCAAAGTATGTAAAATATGTATAAACAAAACTAAAAGTGGCCGACACCATACGACCGGCCATTTTTTTCGAAACAACAATCGTTTGAAGTTAAAAGTAGACTAGATTTATCAGCTAAAACTGTGATATTTATACATCATCGTAAAGCACAAATCTTCTAGTTTATTTTGATGTATAACACTTGCAAGATAAATAAAACAAAACTGTAGTACTTACGACATAATTGTTGGCACTCACAAAAACACTTCACAACACGCGCGTCAAACGAGTCAACTGAACTTAAAAAATTATATTTTGTTTGTCAAAGCTTATTACACTGCCATCTCTATTTTTTTCGTCGAACTATTTATTCAACTGTATAGATAATCTGTCAAAACTCACCAAGCAAGACCGTATTTTAAACTAGAGGGCGTTAAACACAACTCGTCGCTTTGGATACTATAGTATCCATGGGCGTATGACGCTACTTTTTTCTTGGATACCGTACTATCCACGGACGTCAGAGTGGCTATCACTAATCTGCACAACCTATTTTGGGTGTTAAAGCCTGAAAACACATTTTCGTTATGCCAAATAAATTCCTAGTAGGGCATTTTCTCTACATTTATATCAATATTTTTATTTAGACAGGTGAATTGAAATTGCTCTATTTGTAAGAGCGTGCCGTCGTAAAATCAAAATTAATTAATCTAAACTAAGTTTCACGGTGGCCAGACGCTAAGTATTATAGCCATACAACACGTGGCAATGCCGCCAGACAGATACTTGGCTAGATTAGTCTACAGGAATTTTTCGACGCCATCTTTTAGTTTGTTGATAGTTTTGATTAGGATATTTTAAGTTAAGTTGTTAAGTTTGTTAGTTTACAAGTTTTTAGTATTACAAATTTATCAAGATCTACATTTTAATCTCCATTATGCCAATAACTAATGCACCATTCGCAACCACCTATCCCAACCATTAATAAGTCTTCCAAAATTTCTCAAATAAAACAGTCTTCTAAACAAAACAAAGTATATAAAAGCATTACTTAACTTACGCCCTCGTATCTGTATAAAGATTGACGATAAATCAGCGCTGTCTTCCTAATTAACGGCGTCTCAGAGCGTCTAGTAGTTCTAATTAGTTAGACAATCGTCAGACGTTGTCTCTAGATGGAATTGGTGTGGATTTAATCAGCTGAGATAAACGACGATTACTTTAATTGTTTGGAGACTGTTTCTCTGCTTTCTATTTTTGGACCACGTTGTGTTCGCTTTCATTTGCTTTTTTTTGTCGTTAGATCTTATACATTCGTTTGTTATTTCAATATTATGTAGGCTTGCTTCTTTACAAACCTTGCGCCCGATGGAATTTCACATTGGCGAAATGTCCAATTTCATTTAAACTTTTATTTCCTACTAAAGATTTTTGAAAATTGAATTGATGAATCAATGATGATTGGATGAATTTTCAAAAAATCTTTGCTTACAAAAGGAATTCTTGAGCAAAATTTTATGCTTTCAGATCCTTATGGTTTAGGTTGTGCATTGCCTGTCAGTGAATTCATAAATGCATGAATTTAAGATTTTACTAAGTACACTAGCTTTTGCCTGCGGCTTCGCTCGCGTGGATGTCGTAGAATATCAAACGTATAGAACGTACTATCGGGATTAAAAGTATCCTACCCATTCATCCAGGTTATAAACAATTTGTGTCCCAAATTTCATCCAAATACCATCAGCCGTTTTTGCGACAATCCGGAACATACATCCAGACACACAAACAAAAATTCTTCGTTACTATTTTATTATATGTATGTATAACATAATCAGCCTATAATGTCCCCACTGCTGGGACACGAGCCTCCTCTCTTCGAGGGAATGGACTTTAACTACCACTCGGGTCACGCGGACGCGGGGTGGTAGATATCAAATGTCTTCGAATTTTTGGTTCTAGGGCTTGCCGGTTTCCTCCTTTCACGATGTTTTTCTTCACCGTTTTGAGACCAGTGGTGGTGAGAATGTGATCAAAATTATCTATCTATTAAATCAACAGCAAAAATTGTACAGCCGCCAGCAGGTCAAGCTACTCGAAACTGTCTAATTTTCCCAATCGACTTTGATATCTGTCAAATTTCTTTAATAGATTTTTAACTTTATCGCTAAAGTATTATAAGGCTTTACCGATAAAGTTGAAAATCTATTAAAGAAATTTGACAGATTGTAGTAGCTTGATGTGCTGGCGTCTGTACAACATCACACGCAATTTCAGTTGTTAAAGCTAATTCATTAATTTCGCCTATTGCAGTCTCATACTGCACCAGCTATTGCACCACAAAACTTGCATAAGTAAGAAACCTTATAATAAAACCTTTTAAACAGTGGTATCAACGAAGTAATTAGCACCCCATCTCATCGTTCTTTCTAATTAGCTGACCGCGATGTTGAGAAGGCGACAATCGTCAGAAGCTACAAGATATTACGCACGTAGTTTTAATTGGCTAATAGAGTAGTGGCGGCAAAGTTGATAAAACTTTTAGTATTTTAAAACGATTTTCTTTGGTTTTACAGCCATTTAACTAACGTCTTTTTGTAACGTTTGTAATTAGTAAGTTAGGTAAATAGTAAAGATACCACTTCTTCTTAGCGTGTGTTTGGCAAAAATAAGTAACTCATAAACAATACGGGGTAGCAGGGACATGATTCTAGAAAAAAAAATCAGCTGTTTCATAGAAACGTGCAATACTTACGCGGTCAAAATGTATGGGACAGCAATATTTTATTTGGATTACCTGATGAAAAATTTCAACTCAAGAGGATCCGAATTATGTACTGCATCCATGGGAACAGGTCTCGCATCGTTGTCCCTGCCAACCTGTATACTTTTTTTATTTGTTCGTCCCAGTATCCAGCAACATCTTTACAAGATAGGTCTGATAAAGCACTGAAATACTAAAGGCTAAAGGAAATATTACCTTCATTAAACAAACCACAAGTTTTAATCCAAAATTAAAAGGAAAATGAAAAACTGCCCACCTACTACATCTTGCTCCATGAATTCGTGGTAACCGACATGAAAAAACGCACATTACTAAAACATGTTAAAGGTTCTAGTTAGGTCGTGCAAACTACAAAGAGCTTCTACTAAATCTACAAAGATAACACGCTTAGATCCAGTACACGTGTTTGCTTTGTGTACCTGGGTACGTGGAGGCATGGATTAAAGCGGTGTGCAACCTGTTTAAACTATTCTTAAGCCATTTTGAGTTCAGTCCATTATAAGTGAAGAGCATTCAGTACAACACCTGAGGGGCAATTCTCGTAACTTGAAGAACGTTCACAGTCTGATCTCAGTCTCAATCTGTCAAAAATACCTCTAATTTCCCTACATTTTTGACAAGCTTTTGACATTTGTTTGTCGCTGACACGAGACTGCGACTAGATTTTGAACGTTTTAAATTACGAAAATTGGCCTTCAGATGAATCAAGAAACAGATAAAGAAACTAGATGAAGTGTTTCCTATCCGAAACGCCGACCTCATCTAGTTTTTAAAATATGATTGACGTGTAAAAGTGTTTGTACAAACCTACTTACTGAAATAAAATCATTTATTATTTATCATTTATGCGTTCCATTTATAGATTTTTTTTTTTAAAGAGCGATATTTTATTTCATTTAATTTATTCATAAAAACAATTTACATTGTGTTGAATATAATATACACATGCAATTTATAAAAACAAAACAATGAATTATTAATTAACATTCCAAGTGAAATTCAAAAACAATGCCAAATAGTTTTAAAAATAATGTCAAAAACGATTTAAAATCTAATGTCAAACACTTTTAAATATAAAGATAATCTGCTATGATCACACACCACAGAGTCTGGATAAGTGGAAGTTGCTTTGAAAGCGTTTCATATTTCTACACAGACTTGCAACAAGTTTGACATGAGTTTTACGTCAGCTTTTATTTTTTTTTTTGACATTTCCACCATCTTTATTGATGCTATAATGTCACTTTGTTTTAGCCGTAACACACTAAGATTAGCAATAGCTTTCATTTTGACAGTTCACCAACAATTATTGCGTTATTTACGTTGTTGAGCAGAAATTTTTTTCGAACATATGAAGCAATGGATTAGCAATATCCTTCAAAAAGAGTATTACGCAAAGAAAGTGTGTTACGCAATTAGGATCACACATTGGACCTGCGATCCGGGTCTGCACACAGCCTAAAATAGACTGTGACGTTAGACTAATGTATTCATTACTTGGTGCCGGCAATGTGCTCCAAATTACAGCATTAGTCCTACCTCTAACCCTCCTGTGTGGAATAGAACGGGGTTGGACAAATCTATTGTAATATATTTTACTTCAGACTGCTTCGTCGGTCTATTCGTTGAAAGTACGGCTGCGGAGTTTGAGGTCCTGGGTTTGGTCCAGGTCGGTCACTATCAGGTTGTTCTGGTAGCAATTTCTTAGCAGCATCATAATGAATAACCATAAATCAAGGCAATCTCTTATTAATTATTCAATTTTTTTTTTTCTTTAAACAAACTTTTTTTTCTCTAACCTTTAAACTTAAGTATCTAAAACTGAACCTTTTGTATTTAAATATTTTTCAGTCTTAAGTCCGTTCGCATGTTGTATAATTATCCTAGTTTTAAAGGGATACCTATAATTAGCCATACAATACTGTAATACACATACTCTGTAACATACTATTTGTATCGCTGTTGGCTGCATAAATAAAGAAAAGAAAATAATAAAAAAAATATATATATATATATATGTCGGAGATGGTATGTCTGTCCCTCGTTAGCATCAGGCATATTTTAATTACTTTGGGCGTACTATGGGTAGTGTTGGTTAGAACACAATAGAAAGACGGTTTGCACTTCAAATCAGATTATAATTTACGAACAAGTTAGTCACACTAGTGAATCACGCACTATAGGTACACATTCAACGATACGGAACGCTGACAGTTTCTGAGCACATGTTGTTGGTACGATGTCCAATGTTTCGATGATCCCGAGAGCTCTGCTTACACCCTTTTTGTAGCTGTCACTCTCGTCCACCTCCACGAACTCAGGCTAGACTCTGTCTAGCGCCACGAGATGGCGCTAACGTTCCGAATAGTCAAACGAATGACTTCGACATATAATTAACAGTGGAACGGATTAAGCATTTAATTACTTTTGTATCTTGCTAGAACAGACTCTTTCACATAATTACTGCTATATTTTGTATGTCTGGTCCAGAAACAAATATTCTCACGTATGTAATTACAGCTTGTAAGTGTCTCGATGGGAGTTAGGGCTTTTTAGTGTACACATAGGTACAGAGAATGAATGATAACGATAATTAATATCTTATTTATTGTGTATTTATTTATTTCAGACGATACCTCGTTCTAATTAGTTTAAATTAAATTAATATTATTGACAAAAGTTCATAGCTGTCGAGGTTAAATGATATTATGTTTATTTTTGCAAGATCCATTAACACACTTTTAGACGTCAATATTCTCCTGTCTTTGATGTGTCTAGTGTATCAACATCATCATCTGCCTAGCCAAGAGGGTAGGAAGATTAAACTGGAAGCTGACCCCAACTTAGTTGGGTTTCCCCGACTATGTTGTGGTCAGCTTCCAGTTCAGTTCCAGTCTAACCGGAAGCAGATAAATACCAATAAATACACATACAGCGACTGCCAATCTGACCTCCACAACCCAGTTACTGGGTAATACGATCCCCTTGGTAAGACTGGTTGTCAAACTTATAGGCTTCTGGCGACCCGTAAAAACTCGATGTGTCTAGCGTATAAACGTGCCCAAATAAGCAAGACCATACACGCCCCGCCCAAAACCAATTTCCTTTAACACAGAAATTAACATAAATGTTTCAGCAGTCCTAAAGAAAATGCCCCAAGCAATACATATAGTTTCGTATTCATTGCCTGCTTAATGTACGAAGCCAAGAGTACAAATTACAACATTACTTTACTCGACTGCCATCGAGTTTATGTTGTAGTAATATCGTTACAACGAAGCATAATGCATACAAAAGTGTACCTTAGTTTTTTATGTGAAGATTAATTCTGGAGATATGGGTGGTGCCAAAACGTTTGAAGCCAAGTTTAAGTAAAATTTTGAACTGAAAATATTGTTTTGATGTTGTATCTTAAAGTTTTGTTTACTCTTAACTCTCTTGAAAAAGGAATATGGTACAAAACTATGCATTTCGAGCCTCCTTGGATACCGTGGTTTACGGATGTTAAACTAGGTATGCAAGTTCTTGAAATAGCTTTTAGAATACGATCTGGACATGTACCACTAAAAAAATTTACCTTTTTAATGAAGAAATCCCTTTCACCTAACTGTATTGTTTGTGATAAACCAGAAGATGTCCAACACCTCCTCATAGATTGTATTAGCAATAATTTTGAAAGACAACATTTATGTAAAAAATTAAAATTAAATTCATTAGATTTAGGTAAATTCCAATGTATTCTGGCTTACCCTGCAAGCAATAAAGCTAAGTTTATGTCTTAAGTAAATTTTGTAAGTAATTTGCGTAAAGAAATGATGGGGCTGACATAACCTATTAATGGTTGGAAGTCCCTAATAAATAAAGAGGAAAAAAAAAACTCTCTTGGTAGTCGGTATGGGTGGTAAAAGGGCTGAAAGTCTGTTAACCAGTATTACCAAGGGGTATCGTATTACCCAAACACGTTGTGGAGGTCAGGTGCAGTCGCTTCATGTAAAATACGGGAATTCAGCTGCATTTGGTGAGACCCCAACACAGTCAGGAATAGGCTAGGAAAATAATGATGACACTGGCAGGCAATAAGTTAGAAAATTGAACACATCATTGACATGTGAGTGAAATCAAAATAAAATAATAACATGGCACTTGCTTAGCTAGCAGGAGTGATTCCCTGATCCTCAAGATACTGGTAACCCAAATCTAGGGATTCTACGTCCAGGCTGAGGACAGGGCAGCTCACCTACTGCGCGCTGCACGCGTAGCAGAACTGCGAACTGCATGCGTAGCTATACTGTGCGCTAGTTCCAATAATAAATTGGAACTACACGGAAAAAATCAATTACTGTCAATCAAACTGTGAACATTTCGAAATTAATTCTATAGAACTGTCAATCCATTTGTCGAGCATTAATTTAAAAACCTCGCTTGACATCGGTACCTTTTTTAATTCGGAAAGGTCGATGCTGTCATTCATTTCCCAGTTTGATCGTTATGATGATTGTTTTATTATTATTGGATATGTTTTGCCATTTACAATATTTAGTGCTTTACGATAAAATTTATTTAGTTATTTTTTAATGGTAAATAGTTTTACAAAAGCAGACGTTCGCCTCCCTGGGTCTAGGTACTATAGGTACAGTCAACAACAGAGATACGTATGCAGGGTCTTCGGATATAGTTGAAATTTAGTAAGAATCTAATAGATGTTTTCGAATGAAATTTAGTTTAATAAATGAACTCTTTGTTTTCTATTATTTAAATAAAGTTTTATCCAAAAACATCAATCCGTTTCTTACTAAACTTCAAATTTATCCGACGACCCTGTATACTTATCTTTTTTGTTGACTGTACACTTCTGCCTAACCCTTCGGGGATTACAGGCAAGAAGTTATTTATGTTTGTATGTATGTTCTTAATAATCCCACAATAGGCTTACCACAGGTACATCTCTGCCTAACCCCGGGAATTACTGGTATGATGTTATATTTGTTATCTATATCATTCTATGCTATGTTCTAAAGGAGGAAAACGAAAAGTTCATTTGTTTTTTTTTTGTTATTTTTGTTACATTGTTTTTTTATACCTACCATGGGTTGATATAACACGGCTTCGTTACTATTACGTAAAGTAGCATTTACCTGTAAACATAAATCGACTTTGGCCTGTATTTGGTTGAAGGATTCATTCGTTCATTCGTTTAAGCATTTAAAACGGTACAGTACTGGGTTTATCTCCCACTCCCCACGACCCTAGCTCTTTCTGCTGAAATTTTAGCTGGCTGGCAATATAAATATATAGTGATAGACACATACGTAATATGTTAATGATAAGGTGAATTAGTTCTTTAAGGTTCACTGTTACTACTTTAAATGTACTTTTATAAATATACGGTGTTTAAGATGGTTTGGTTGTTTCTTTATATATCAATGCCGGACCACCTGCCCGTTGAGCTTATGTCAGCTTGCCGTAGGAGGCCACAAAATAATAATTGTAACAGTTACCGTGCTAATATCTGGAATACTACTAGTTATATTTGAAATAATATTTTTTCATTTCATAGCCTAATTCGTCAGAAAGACTATAGGATATTTAACATCACGTTAGGACCCTTGGGAGCCGAGCAAAAAAAAAATAGTCAGACAGAACCCTAAGCGAAAATCAAGTAATTGCACCGGCTGGCGATGCGATGCGCAGGCAGAAGCTAGTGTGTAATAAGCTTAATATGAAAGTCAATCATCCTACACGCACACACACACCCTCAAACACACACACACACACATGTTCACATTTGTTGAATCATATCGTACTGCAATCAAAATGGCCACATTCTGCTGCACCAAACTTCTTGTAAACTGAGGGATACGGGAACAGGAACAGATATAACTAATGGCTGCCCGGTCTATGATTTATTCCTTGATGTAGACGATAGACCATTCGATGTAAAGTAGCCTAGATGGATTTATACGTGTAGACAGTTTGAGAGCAGTGGTGGGTAACGTCCGCGACTCACGAGATGTAGTTCGTAGGTTCGAACCCGGACGGGCGCTTTACTTTGTGTAAATTATTTCATCATCACTGCTCCCAAAACGGTGAAGCAAAACATCGTGAGGAAACCAACATATCCAAGAACCAAAAAATCGAAGACAGGTGACATTTACCAACCCGCACCGGACCCGCATGGTGGATTACGGCCCACTCCCTCTCACAGAGAGGAGGCCTGTGTCCCAGCAGTGGGAACGTTACAGACTTATTATGTGTGTATGTAGATAGATAGACATACCATAATCCACATTTGAATACATACATAAAAAGAAACATGCCAATATTCGAATAAAATTGAGAGTCTTGTCAACTGTCTTGAGATTTTATTATTATTCTAATTCTTGTATTCATACATAGTTATTTATTTTTCAATCTCCCACCTTTTCTGCTCTCAACAAGTTTACCCACTAAATGTAAATCAAATAATTTTTTGCCTGTGTAGCCTTTGATGTGACCCACTGTAGAACAAAGGCCTCCCTCCCCATTCACCATACAATTCTGTCTTTTGTGAGTCGCCAGTCTTTTCGGTAGGAGTCAAGCTAATCCCACCATCTTCGTCTTGGTTTGTCGCGGTGGTATCGTGCGTTTAGTAGGTCGGTGGTCCTCTTAGCCCAATATTGTCACCCGACATGCGGCAGACATGTCCGGCTCAGTCCCATTTAGGTTTACGGGTTTTTGGGTAACTTCCGTGATCTCGGTTTAACATGCCAATATTGGAAAAAAATCAAGAGACTTGTCAACTGTCATGTTTGAGATTCTTATATTATTATTTTTACTCTTGCCTTCATACCATAGTTATTTATTTTCCAATCTGCCATCTTTTTTGCTCTCAACACCGTATCAAATCCAATTTTAATAATTTTCTATTTCTAACTTTTATTGAGTCCTAATTACCTAGGGAAGTCCTCCGCATTGGGACAAGGTTTCCTCGCTTTTCTACACAATACTTTTCTCTGCTTATGTCGTGAGGAAAGTTGTAGGTATAAATGTCGATGGCTGTAAAAGTAGGGGAAGAACAAAGAAACGATGGATGGACTGTGTGAATGACGTTATGGTTGAAAAGGGGGTGACTAATAGAGCTACTACTAATAGAGATATATGGAAGAAAGAGACATGTTGCGCCAACCCCAAATAAATTAGGATAAGGGCCGAAGAATTATGAGTTTTCACTGCTTATATTGAAGGCTGTCTTTTCCATAGCAGTTAAACTCATCCCACCACCTTCGCCGTGGTCTACCGTGGGCTAGTGTTCATGTTATCATTTTTCGTTGTTTTTATTTCGCGTCATATATCTATCTACTTAGGTTGACACGGCATTAAAGTTACAGGGGTGAAGAAAAATACGTCATAAATAAAATATCACCCCGACTTTTGTTTTTCTCTGGTTCTATTGTTACAATTTATTCAAAGTGTGAAGCTATCTTTTGTTATAAAAACGTGACACGATAACATAAAACACAAGCATATTTTACATCGAAACACTTTACATCGGGACATTTTACATCACAAATAATTACAGTAAAATCACAGACGAGCTAAAGGTACCATTTGTTTCGTGCTCCGTTTAGCATGCAACAGCCATTGTACTCCCCCGCTATTTAGCAACTCGTGCATTTGTTGAATTTTACTTGCGATCAGGACTAGAACGTTTCCGTTCCGTCACGCAGTTGAATCATGGACTACGTAGTTTGTGTACTGGCTTAGCGCAATAATTAACTAGAGGTTTAAATTGTTGGAAATAATTGGTGTGCCTGTTAACTTGTTGTTTGGTCTCCCATTTATTGTATTTGATGCCGCCATGAATTAAAATGTTGGAATACAAAGGCTGTGGTTTTTTTGTAAATAATTGTTTGACATGATAATAGGTTCTAGGCTGGTTTTCGTATCATTGAATTATTTTCTAAAATATCGCAAAACACTTTCAGTCAAATAGAATAGTATAAAGGTACGTAGTACAAAGTACGTACCTGACTGCAGGCAGCAGAAATACGTGGCAAACGACTTGTCGCTAACTGCAGAAGCGATTTCATAGAAATACATAGAAACTAGTAGTGTCGTGGCGAGACGTCGCCTGCTGCTGTGTCTGCAGTTGGCTACGAACTTGTAACTTAAACAATTCATGATTTATTACGTCGTTCGTAAAGAATAATTCCCAAAAGGAAAAGGAAAATTAAAAAACTCCGAGATACGTTGAAATTTATGCTCCAAACTTTTATATCACATGTAACTAATATTAAACGCAAAACAATGTCACAGGAAGCCTTCTGACATTTAGATACTATGGTGTTTTATGGAGTACGAAGTTATTTACATGCGAACACTCTATAGGTAGGTACAGTCACCAAAGGAGATAACTAGTCAGCGTCGACGGGTATAGTTGAAGTGTAAGTAAGATTGCGATGGAAGTTTTCAAATGAAATTTAGTTAAATAAACTGTTTGTTTTCTATTAATTAAATAAAATTTTATCCGATAACATCAATCCGCTTCTTACTAAACTTCAACTATATCCGATGACCCTGGTTACCGTACCAACACCCTGGTGGAATTTGGGCGGGAAAATGTACAAAGCTCTCTGAGGAATTGTTTTATGAAGACTAATAAAATATAATCTAATATTATAACTGTGTAAGAACGTATAAAATGTGAACATTAGTTTAGCTAATGGTTTAGTTAAATAAATATCGCAGTACATGGCAAATGATTCCGACGCGAAACGTGCGATGTGATTTGTCCCGCTTCTCGTTCGGCAAATAACTGTCCTACTTTTACGGTTAGAGCCCAAAAATTTCAATATTAGAGTCGTTCTGTAATGGTTTTTGTCAATATCTCAGTAAGAAAGCGACTTCAAGAAATACATAGCAATAAAAGAGTCTATACTGAAATCATTCCCTTCTGATATAAACTGAGACAGTCAGACATTCCAAAATTATTAAAATAAGCCTAGTCTGACTATAAATACAACGAAACAGAGCATGAAGGTGTGAAATAAAAAGATCTTTGTGTTAAAAAGAAATGAAATAAAATGGTTGTTCCATTTTATTTCGTTTTGATCTCTATACAAAAAAAGTAAAAAGTACATACAACGCTTTGTCACAATTACGAAGCGTGCTATTTCGAAAAATAAATGTTACTCGAATCCTGTTTGAACATGTGCCGAATTCCGATCAGGACGTGTACCATATGAAAATATATAACAATGGATTTGTTCATTGTATTTTCTGCACAATTTGTGTACCTATGGAGTGCTAGGCTTTAAAAATAATAAAACATAGCATTTGCTAATGATTCCGTGGATCGCTCAAGTTAAATTCTAATTAATTACTTGTTCAAAAGTTAGTTAACACTTACTAATTTAGTATGTAATTATATTCCATTCGATAAATCTAAGTTTCAAAGGCCAATTTCCTGTAACCCAAATGGCTTAATCATTGTTTATTTTAAGGCGGATGGTATCACACCTATTGTTAGAATAAATTAGTGTAATTATTCCATTCATAAATTTAATTTAATTTTACCTCCGAATGTATAAAGTCGTCCACTCACTAAGCGGCTAGGATACGGTAGCTTGGAATCCTGACATTAAAGGACGTAGCAATGCAATGTTTTTACAAAATATAAACTCACACCTTCCCATGCATAATTACCAGTGATAGGAATAGGTAGTGCCTATTTGCCTAAACTTCGAAGAACAGAGACAAGAAACGGAGACTTCCTTAGGACTAAATTTTTTCCGGAACATCTGTCCCGAAGTTCGGGACAACACTTTTAAGTACATTAAAAAGATATGTTATTTGGAATAAGTAATTCGTCTATATTTACCTAAAATTTGCGACTAGACATAACATTTATAATTTATAACTCCATAATAATAACTTATCCTCTATGAGTTCTAAAGGAAAAATAAAACACATAGAATATTGTTATAACTTACAACAATATTCTATGTGTTTTTTTCGGGACAGGTGTCCCGGAAAAAATTTAGTCCTAAGGAAGTCTCCGTTTCTTGTCTCTGTTCTTCGAAGTTTAGGCAAATAGGCACTACCTATTCCTATCACTGATAATTACATAATCAGCCTATAATGTTCCCACTGCTGGGACACAGGCCTCCTCTCCGTAATAGGGAGCGGGCCGTTATTCACCACGCGGGCCCGGTGCGGGTTGGCAGATGTCACATGTCTTAGAATTTTCGGTTCAAGGACATGCCGGTTTCCTCATGATGTTTTCCTTCGCCGTTTTGAGAGCAGTGGTGATGAAATAATTTACACAAAGTAAAGCGCCTGTCTGGGTTCGAACCTACGGCTAACAATTCGCAAGTCAGAGCCGATTCCACGGCGCCACCACTCACTGCTGTCACACACACACCTTCCCATTGTTGGCAGAAACTACAGCACGCCACCTACTACGATCCTTACTTACGCCTTTTGCTCCTTTTACGTTCATACATCTGCACCCTAATTGCATAACACACGATCAATCGGAATCGGTTTCATTTTGACAGTTCAACAACATTCATGGCGTTACTGACGTGTTGAGCAGGCAAATGTTTCGAACTTATGAAGCAATGGATTGGCAATTTGCTTCAAAATGATTCAGATTTCGATTGATCGTGTGTTACGCAATTAGGGTGCTGGTCCTATACACACATTGCGAGCACTTCGCACCTGACCATGATTTTAAAAACACGAAAATGTATTTATACCCCGTAAGTGTTAATTTCAGTCCAAAATGACATATCTGCTTTCATTCACGTAAAAAGTACTTAAAGACTCCTACTTAAAAAAAAGAGTAATTCTTTAATTATTATTTGTAATTTTTATGACTACCTGTGCGCAGGGTAGTGTTGTGGGTTTATAGTATTACCAAAACTTGATTTTGTTAAGCTAGATGTTAGTTCTTATAATCTAACTGTTTGATGTTTGTTTAATTATAAAATTAATTAGATTCGATCCAGTGAAAGTTGATCAACATTTTGTCGCCTTGTGAATGCGCGGCTTTATCATTTTCAAGATTCGTGACAGTAGCCCATAAAATAAAATAAATATTGCCATATTATCGTGCGATAATTATGTTTACTTTAGTAATTATTTTCTCCTAGTTTTGCTATTAACACCGTGGTTCAGTTATCAGTTATTTTTATTTACATTTTTAGTAGCTGGGAACTCGACATTTATTTTTAAAAGTGTTCGTAACACGCAGCTTCGTTAGCTAGGTTAATTTATTAACTTATCTCAATTTGCATTTCTGGTGAGTAACTTTTATTCACAGAATCCGTTTTTATTTTGTGGCTTCTTTTCGAGGGAGAAACCGATCCGACATCCTGAAATAATCCATGGCATGTGATATTTCTAGGTACTGCGGTGCTATTTTATAAAAAGATCACCGTGATAACGGGTGAAGTGAGCTCAAAGTGAGCTGTCATTCCACCTAATGCTATAGGGATTGACACCTTAGTTATCACGGTGAGATTTTACAGAATAGCATTACTGTAAAGCTGGTTTGTCAGACAATCATGCAGGCTGGTAGAAAAATGACTAAATTAGTTTCAACATTGAATATGCAGCGCTTGTTTTCATAAAACGATAGTTATGTGATAGGCGCGTAAAAGTGAGCACTTCCCAAGCAGCACACAAGCGTTTTCAACATCAATATACCAACCTATTTAGAACTTAGAGTTCTTTTAGAGACGTACAAGAGTGTTATAAAATGCTTTTGTCTTTATAAGAGTGATTTATGAGTTATTATACAGCTCAAACTGTATAAAATCTTTATTGAGGGATCTGCGTAAGCTTGGGGTGCTTAAACAGAATATTAAAATTCTACTATACAGCTTTAAGTATTTTGTGACACCTCAATCTGGTTTCATCGTTAAAGCTGTATACAGGCTGTATTTTACATGTGATCACTTACTTATTACAACTCTAAGTGTTATTACAGTATCACTTGATACTTGTTTCTGTACAATGGTGTATGCAAACTCCGTTCTCAAGCTTATTTTTATGGCGTAATTGTACACTATTGTAAATACAGTGGTTTTATGACTTCTGTCTATGAGGGTGTTTTAAAACTAAAAAAATAAATGACAGCTATAGTACAGCTTTAGTCTGTATTACTGACACAGTCACTTGATTGCATGACGAATAAAATTAATGTTTTCACTGTGAAGAAATGCAACATGTGGAAAAAAAGAAAAAGATCTGGTGCAGTCAAGAGGAGGATTGAAAGGGAATATTTGAATATTACAAATTATCAACCAAGTAACAGTTATGATAGTGAACCATCATTTATTGAGGAAGCAAGAGAATCATTAATAAATCGGACAACCTAACCTAACCTAACCCTCAAGCGTCAATTCCATCGACGTCCAACGAAGAAGGTTCCGTAGCAAAAACATTAAACAGTGATAATAATGATCATAACAGTTATATCAAATGTGTAGATTTAGGACAACCTTCGGAACCTGATAATGAAGTTTTTTCATTATGTGCGAAAATTAGTGTGATTTAAATAAAAAGGCAACAGGCACATGTAACGTGTATGAGTTTTTAATAACAAGTAAAAGTGACACATGAATGATGTGCGTACGAGCACATAACAAAAACATAATACATAGTTTAGGTAGGACGAAACACTTAGAGCTATGATCAATGTCGTAGGCGCTCCAACATTCCCCCGAGCGTTGAAAGTCGAGCTTTCAACCAGACTTCGATTCTGGTAATGGGCATATCCTGTTGAAGGCCCTCCGGATGACTCCAGTAGAGGTCTTTATATCTGCTACCCGGACAATTCCATCAGTACCTGGATGTATGGCGATGACTCTTCCTAGTCTCCACTTCAGAGGTGGAAGATTCTCCTCTTTCATGACTAGGAAGGCTACAAAAACAACAATAGAATTTTTTGTCTCCGGGAGAACCACAGCCACGAGATTACGTGTTTCTCTTAAATACTAAGAAGCTCGTATAAACAAAATTTAATAACAAATAACATTTACATAAACGTTGTGACTTAAGGACAATGGACAATCAAATTAACATGATTATTAAGTGTTTCTCTATGAAAGGTTTAAAAAGTAAATTAACCTCTTGAAAAGATCACCCTATAAAAGTTCATTATTGTAAAACTAACAAAGAGATTCCTCCTCCTCTTCTTCAATAATTTCTTTTTCGCCTGTAGCGTTTTTGTCGATTTTACCTTTTTCACCTGTATCCATTTTATTTTGATTCCTCTCGATTTCCCTGATCTGATTCATTTTCAGCTATATTTTTTTTAAGCGCATCTTTTTTGGTTCTCATCCTTTTAGTTGCTCTTTCATTCTTACTGAGTTTCCTCTTCACAGAATTTTTCAAGACGTTTTTATGATTTTAAACGGCATATTTTCCTGAAAATAAAGTAAAACAGATATAACATACACAACACACTAATAATACTTTGCAATAAGTTTACTTAGGTATAATAATGTTCATACAAAACAATGTATTTTATATGAACGAGTTATAAACTCTACTTTTCACTTCGATTGCGAGTAAATCAAACAGTGATATAGCAAGTTAACATATATTTTAGTTTAAATTAACAATTTTTGGAACAATTTTTCAACTTTTTACCTGAGTAAATAAACATTAGGCTTGTGTGTAGGAGAACTATACTGCCAAATCACAAGTGCGTTTTAATAAAATATTATTGATAAAGTGAGGAACGGATCAAAGTAATTTTGAGCTCAGGGTTTTTCATT
Source organism: Apamea anceps (assembly GCA_951799955.1). Lineage (NCBI taxonomy): Eukaryota > Metazoa > Arthropoda > Insecta > Lepidoptera > Noctuidae > Apamea > Apamea anceps. The sequence goes on from OX637506.1 coordinate 17,097,392, forward strand.
TCTTTAAGCGTAACTCTAAAGAGCATTATAAGTTATGCATAGAGAACTAATATACAGCCTAAGTAATAAACATATTCTATTATACAGCTGATTAAAAGCCAATAGCTGTACAATGTAATCCATAACTTACTTAGTACAGCTATTCAGACTATAATACTCTCCAAATATTATGTAGGCTGCTTAGCTAATTGTCGCCATTTTCGAATGTTTAATAACAAAATTTAAAGTATAATTATAGGATTTTTTTACAAAATCTTAAGCCGCATCATGATAATCAGCTTGAATAATGATCACTGTGCCCTTATATCTATTACTTTAAAATTATTTTTTTATTCTAACCTTAAAAACAAACATTTACTTACCGTATTTAGTATTTTTCTTTATGTCAGCTCGATTATTTTGCTGGCGCGTGAATATTTTGAAGGAAAACATACACAGGTTCACAATAAATTTAATTTGCACTTTCAATTCACCAAATAACAACATCAGATATACAAATCTACGGTTATCTTTTACTTCTAGTAATAAATATTAAATAATAGTGTCGCCATTTCTACTACACGCATAATGTCATCGAAAATAGTTTTGTTTCAAAAACCTATTTAGAACACTTTTCGTTACAAAAGAATTATAAGATAATATCTGTAGTATAATGGTTTCTTTGTACACCGAATAACAGCTTTAATACAGCTATTGTACAGCTTCTCTTTTGCTTGTACAGCTACTATACAGCTCTAATAACGACAAAAGCTGTATAATATGGGCCCTTTTTTTACTTACAGGGGCTGTTTAAGCGCTTAAACAGCCTATATACAGCCTGAATATGCAGCTTCTAGTATAAAAACCAGCTTAAATACAGCTTGTATACAGCTTGCAATGCTACTTGGTCCTCTTGAAATTAATAGAGATAATTCAGAATTGTATCTTATTTTCTTATGTAGCTACTTCCCCATATTGCATGTATCGTTTCATTGCTGCAATGGTCTTTAAGCTGTATCTTATCTTGAGCCTTGTGGAAATTGAATAAACGTCTCCAAGAGAAGTCCATTGCTTGACATATGCCTCCCCAATGCACCGCACCCTAATTGCGTAACACACGTTTTTTTTTTTGGTGGGAAATTATCAAATGACCTCTCCCGCTCTGGGCTGAGCGGGAGGGCGTGTCAGACTTTTACTGACTAAAACCCACCCGTGTTACTTCAGTTGCCTGTGCCAGGGGCTACGGTATCTCTTTCGATCAACCCGCGGCCCTGGCAGAGTTGCGTATCACACTAACAATCTCAATCTGAATCATTTTGAAGGATGCTGTTACTCCATTGCTTCATTTGTTCGAAAAATTTGTCTGCTCAGCGATGTAAATAACGCAATGAATGTTGTTGAACTGTCAAAATGAAAGCCATTCCTACTGATAATGTGTTATGTAATTATTTCGCAGTTGTGCTTCTCGCAACGGATTCCTGCGGTCTTGGGAAATAATTAAAATAATAAAATTAAAAACAAGTTTCTTCCAATAGCTTCAATTATTAGGTATAAGAACACAGAAAGATATAATATAATATTGACCACCTAATCAAGAGGAAAAACACACCACAAAAATGATCTTACAATCCTAGTCGGTATACCTTTGGACGTTCGTATTTTCCTTATAGGAAGAACATTAAGGAGGATTTCTTTGTGCTGAGTACCATTATCATCAATAGTTCGGTCGACAGGTGATTGAGTGCTAGTATAATTCTTCCTTACCAAGCTTTTCTTAGATTTATTATTAGTTTCTATGTATGAAAATGCAGGACACGCCTTTATTTTAGGGAGTTTTCGAACGGTTACGCACGGAACCAGAAGAATAATCCCCGTACTTAAAAACGTTCAAAATCTAGTCGTAATCTCATCTCGGCGACAAACAAATGTCAAAAACTTGTCAAAATGTAGGGAAATTAGAGGTATTTTTGACAGATTGACACTTAAATCAGACTGTGAATGTTCTTAAAATCAAGAGAACTGCCCCTCTGACTGTGAACGTTTTTAAAATTACGAGAATTGCCCCTCAGGTAGATGCATCGTATGTAGTGTATGGACAAATGTGACAGCTGACATAATGTACCGGAAGAGTGAGTTTAAATCTAGGGATATGGCGCTCGAAAACTGCGCTTGCTCCCATTGGATTAATAAAGCCGTGTTGCCTTGTGAAGCCTTATTTTGTTGAGCTCCTTTAAAGGACTGTTAAAACTGAGGCGCGTCGATTTTTTTTAAGATTAGGGAGTCACAAGTTCTGAGTTGAGCTACACGAATCATGATTATCATCATCATTTCAGCCCGGAATCACCCACTGCTGGGTATAGAGGTATGAGGAACAGGGTGTAAAGTTCACTCATACTCCATAGAAAAGGGAGGATCCTCCGACCAGACGAGTGTTGTGTCTGGCGGGCAACTGCCCTACGACTGATGTCGGGAAGTTTGTATGTATGCTACACTCGCGAGCAATGAAAAAGTTCCAGTGACATAGCACCAAATTACTCCTAAACGGGAAAGGCTAGCTTAATGACGCCCTCTGCAATATTGAAGTACATTTAACAGCGCATCAGAATATTACCAACTAAAAACGTAAATATTGGCGCCGATTCCCTTGTTCATAAACCAAACTAAATTTAAGTTCAGTGCATCTTTTTCTTTCTATTTCATTAAGAAAAGGACAGAAGATAAATATTAGTTTAGCTCTGTCAAATTAAGATACTCCATAGACAAATTAGACGTGATTTAAAAACATGGCTACTAAAAATACATCAATATACGTCAGGCGCTGACTAATTTGACAGTACTAAACTAATATTTATCTTCTGTCCTTTTCTTAATGAAATAGAAAGAAAGAGATGCACTGAACTTAGATTTAGTTTAGATTGTGAATAAGGGAATCGGCGCCAAATATTGTGTGCAAATTTTAAATTATATGTCTTAGGAGATGTTAAGGTGTTTGTCGGCATTTTGTGGGTGAAACTTTTTCATTGCTCGGCAGTGTAGTTGTTCGGTAAACTCTGCTTGCGAGATGCGGGATCTGCGCGACGTCAGTATGACGTGTTGTTTGCATGTGGCGTAGTAGATACCGCTATATGGGTATAGGTGTCCCCTTTCTTCTGCCATACTTCCCGGTTCTGTGCGTCTCTCATCCAGGTGTTTCCCGCGACTTTAACGATTACCTACTGACAAATGTTTGCACTGACTGGACTGGTCCACTCAAATCTGTGTGGTACTTTCCTCGAAAGACCATTTCAGGCACTAATCTACATTGTCCTTACATGATCTGACCAAGATTATATCTGGACTTTAAAAGGGTCTCTGACCCTCGAATTTGTTTTGCCATTTCTTCTTAGGAGTAGTCAGACAGGAAATATTGACTCCATCTAGCTTATGTTTTTTTTATATTTTGTAATAATAGTACTTCTTACATTTGTCATATTATGACATGCAAGGACTTGGGAGAGGCCTTTGCCGGGAGACAGTAAATGCAAAAAAAAATATTTACAAAACAAAAAATTTCATTTTACGAGTACACGACTATTCACGCCGGTTTGGACATTCTATTCATGTTACTTAGCACAATTGACGCCAGTGAATTTCATGTCATATTCCGCGAGGGATTCGCCTCAGTTGGAACAGAGCTTTACTTAAATGGTGATGGAAAAATTCGTGAGAAAACATTGTCCAGTAACTGTAGCGATACTAATGCTAGTTTCATTCGTACCGTACAATGAGAAATATACAGGGTAAAATCATAATACTGGAACACATAAACGTGAAAACTGCCGTTTTATTCATCATTAAAATTAAAATATGAATGCTTTGGAATACTTAAAACATGAGTTTTATGGGGAAACGAAACAAGTCGTTAACAAGTAAACACCCTTTTTATAATAATAATAAACCCATTTTATGACAATGATAAACGATCTAGAATTATTTATCAGGTAAAATTCAGGGGTAAAGGTTCACTATGTAATGTCAAAATTGAATATAAGATGACTTATTTTTTCTTAGGGCTGATTTTTCAATCGACAGATAATTTTTATTCGTGGAATAAGATTGACGGCTGACAGATTTTGTATGGAAGAACTGTCAGAAATTTAAAATTATACCTTCGATAAAATTATCTGGCGTTGGAGAAATCAGCCCTTAGACAAGTATTTTATTAAAAGTTAACTAATACTTTAACATAAATTAACTTGAATATCTTCTATACATTAGTTACGTAGAATATTAAATTAACTCAGCGCCAATAAACCCGAAATTCTGACAACCAGTCTTAGCAAGGGTATAACCCAGTAACTGGGTTGTGGAGGTCAGAGAGCATCCGGTTAGACTGGAAGCTGACCCCAAATTATTTATTTATTTATTTATTTAACCATTTATGTACACGCATAAATAAACAGACATTGAAAGACAGAACAGAAAAAATAGGTACAGAGGTGATGCAAATTAGTTGAAACAACGCAACAGATTTTGTTGCGGTTTTCACTACTGGAAGGTTTATTTGCTTAATATACATATTAATATTAAACTTACATTATCCTACTATAATAATATTATAAACGCAAAAGTTTTTGAGGATGGATGGATGGATGTTTGTTACTCTTTCACTCAAAAACTACTTAACGGATTTTGATAAAACTTTACAGCTTATACATCAGAATAACACATAGGATACTTGTCATCCAGAAATTACCACGAGGTCGACACTTATACAAGTGAAACCAAGGGGCGCAACTAGTGCTTAAATAAATCGAGATGTTTTGTCAAGTCATAATAACCTTGCAAAGCAGGGGCGAGTCGAAATAAAAAATGAAGTATGATCAGAACAAGATAAGTCTACCAATTGAGGGAATCTTCAAAGGAAACATTTCCTTGACATGATAAAGTAGGTACAGCCTATACAAATCACATGGACTTTTATAACCATTGATAGACCAAAATAGCACATAATAACAGTCTTTCATGTGGTATTGGTTTTTCACTGTAAATGTTCACATAACGTGCTTTAATAAATGATAAATAAAGCTTTTCCTCGTACGCTTAAAGACATATGAAATTCCTAGCTTTTGCCAGCGGCTTCACCGGCGTGGGACTCGGAATTTATCCCATGGGAACGTATTACTGGGATAAAAAATATCCCATCAAAATATCTAGGTTATAAACTATCTGTGTGCCAAATTTCATCCAAATCCGTGCAGTAGTTTTTGCGTGAAAGAGTAACCAACGTCCATCCATCCTCAAAAAATTTCGCGTTTATGGCTTCACATTGCACAAAAAGCCTATGCAATGTAAGGTCAGTGAAAACTGGAAATGAGATATAGCTTGATATGTCGTTGTGTGTATATTTAAAGAGCTGTCAAGTTTATTCGACAATGGCGCCGATTCCCTTTTCACAAACTAAACTAAATTTAAGTTCAGTGCATCTCTTTCTTTCTATTTTATTAAAAAAAGGACAGAAGATAAATATTAGTTTAGTCCTGTCAAATTTATATACTCCATAGACAAATTAGACGTGATTAAAATAATGGCTACAAAAAATACGTCCATTTACGTCAGGCGCTGACTAATTTGACAGGACTAAACTAATATTTATCTTCTGTCCTTTTCTTAATGAAATAGAAAGAAAAAGATGCACTGAACTAAAATTTAGTTTAGTTTATGAACAAGGGAATCAGCGCCAATAACACATTTTGTAAAGATTTTTTTTTTTTAATATTTTGGTCATTCTATTGAAAAAGTAAACGAGGCTTTTTGTGGTGCTGGTTCTATTCAATTGTTTTTAAGAGCTGATGACTAGTGACGCTCTCTGGTGTGAAAACTAAGACAAAGTGTTATTGATCCTAATCATAACCGAATTTTAAAAATTGGTATGAGAATTTCTGATGTACTAGTTATAAGTTTTGAGTATGAATAAATATATAGGGAAGACCAGGGACAGACCAAAGAAACGATAAATGAAATATGATATAGCTAGAAAGGAGGTGACTACCGAGATGGCAACTAATGCTCGGTTCCTATAAACAAAAACGAATCCTTTTGCTTTCGGATGGTCGCATTTTTTCTTACTAAACTGGGCATTTAACTAAATTCGTAAGCTAATTTTACCTGTGATAGCTACTTCCATAATTGGTCTACTATGCAAAGCTATGACGTCTTTGTTTCATTATTGGTAAGATACAAGAGTCTAAATTTTAAGCAGTAATGGTCCGTAAATTATAGAAGACATGTTTTGCTGATAAATTGGGATAAGGAACTACGATGTAGCGTTGAACGTTGTCTTAATATATATAATTATAATTCTTCTGTACGTGTGTTTGTCACCTAACTCCTCCTAAACGGTTGGACCGATTTGGATGAAATTCTGTGTGTATATTTCAATGGGTTCCTGGATGGTTTCAAAATACAATTAGACCCGGTCAGGAAGGACGCCGTCTGCCGGGTCCGCTAGTAATAATATAATAATGAATATTCTTCTGAAATTGTTAGGCTCTTCAAAGGAAACGCTCTGAACGATAAATCTCGATAAAGATAACCATCAAAAGAAAGTATTATCCCGCCCACTCTTGTAGGTACTGAATCTTTATGTGGCAGTACAATACAATTAACGTTACATAGACTTTCCCAGTCACGTTACACCATATTAATTATACCACTTTCATTTCAGAGCTCACCTACATCGACCTGTCAAAGAATGAACTTTTTCTATATTATATTAAGAAAGAAAATAAGTTTATTTGCCCCAGGTCAAGAGGCACACAATATTAACACAAAAAATAGGAAAAAAAACTTAAAATGTATAATGTATGTGTATGTATGTGTAATGTATGTGTATGTATGTATATTTGACGAATTTATCAAAATCTGAAAAGACGTCTAGTAAATCTAGATTTTATATTCGAATTAATGAGATTAGTTTCACAAAAATGAGACGAAGGCTGAAATTAATAAACGTCAATGTTATATCTTATTAAAGCCAATTTATTCTATAAAAAGTTCACGCTGAAAACTTATGTGAATGACAGCTCACTTCATGTTTACTTCACCTATGTTTTCGCCGTAAGGGCTCACAAATAAGGACTGCTTGAAGCAGTCAGAATGGACTGCTTGAAGCAGTCAGAATGGACTGCTTCAAGCTGCGACTGCATAGTGAACTACAGTCTTCTACGTACACACATACACGAAGCCGCTCGACCAGTTGCAACTGTTTCGGGCGGTCGTGCGGTCAAGCAGTGCCAGGCATACACTGACTGCTCGAGCTGTCGACTGCTCTCGCGCAGTTACCTGATTTGAATGACGAGCAGTTGGTATCAGTTGATACCAACTGCTCGTCATTCAAATCATTGATAACTGCTGGAGCAGGAGCAGGAGTTTGCTCCTGCTCCAGCAGTTATCAATGGCAGCTTCAAGCTGTTGATTATGACTGCAAGAGCGGTCCGTCTGTGTTGATCAATCGCTAACTGCTCGAGCAGTCCGTGTATGTCGGCCCTAAGATTCAAAAAGAATAGACCAGCTGTGACTTTCCCACAACTGTCAAACCATAAGTTATGGATAGAGATGGGAACATACTAATCCTAGTTCATTCATCATTTCATACATATTCCTCTCACCTGTAATTTTTTTTTGCCCGTAATGTCTCACTGCTGGGCAAAGGTCTCTTTCCATCTCTCTCTCTGTCCAGAGCTCATCCCGCCATCTCCGTCTGGGCCTGAACATTCTGGTTTTTAATTTTTCTCTCTTCTTTCACAGGTGAAACTCCCGCAGCAATGCAGGGAAGCGCGCAATGGGCAAGCAGTTTTGACTTACAAACATTAATAGGCCTCGCTAGTGTTATATACTTATTGATTATGTAAATACAAAGAACATTTAAAGAACTGTGACTGTTCAAAATTAGTTTGAAAATTATCAATCTGAGAATATAATTAAAAGTTCCAAAGACACTTGAAAAATTATTTTTGAAAAGTGAATATGAAATGTTAAAGTGATTGAAGATGTTCGGTTGATCAATCGAATAGAATGAAGAAAAGAGTTGATTTTTGAAAAGGATTGTGTAAAAATGTTTGTAAAAATAATAATAGTGTTGTACAGAATGTTTCAAACTCCCAAGCCCATGATCCTGATTGTCACTTGTCAAACGAACGTCAATATTTTAGTAAAACTGGGATTATGTTGCTGAAACGAATTTTTACGTTCCACTATTTTCGACAAGCGTTTTTGTTTGTCGAATTTTCGTTAGTGTGTAATAAAGTTGAAAACAAAAATGTATTCTGCTTATGTAAGTGTTATATTGTATACCGTTTAACCGTATTTTTTGTTCATTCGGTTTCCGCTTTGTAACATCTGTGATCTGAAGGCCAATTCTCGTAATTTAAAACGTTCAAAATCTAGTCGCGGTCTCATCTCGGCGACAAACAAATGTCAAAAACTTGTCAAAATGAAGGAAATTAGACGTACTTTTGACAGATTGAGGCTGAGATCAGACTGTGAACGTTCTGGCAATTCTCTCAAAATACTTTTAATTTCCTTACATCTTCGACAATTTTATGACATTGATTGTAGCTGAGATGAGATTTTGACTTGATATTGAAAGTTTTTATTACGAGAATTGGCCTTCTGTTGATATTTAAAATGAGTTTTTAGTAGATAGTAAGTCTTTCTGTCATGTATTGTTTCTTTTTTTGTCGTGACATGCTAATTCAGGATTAAAACAAGCCTGAAGGGGAAAATCTGTGCCAACGTCGCATTGAAAATATCCTACACATCAGGGTAATGTTAAATAAGCTAGAATAATACTACATTTCAACAAACTCACGTTTCTAATGTTTAAATTCATAACTTTAATAATAAAGACCGGATGATTGTCAATCCAGCGATTGAAAATGATTGATGTAGGATAGATTGATTGACTGATGATTGAACGCAATGTCAATTGTGATTGACAATCAGCTGGTCATCTAAGATCGAACGATGTAAAAATTGTAGTTAATATTATAATAGGCATAGATAATATTGTTTTTGAGATTTAAAGTTGATTTAAATAAAAGACCATTTTTTAAAGATGTTGTATTTTTTTTTTCCTTAAAAAATAAGTTATACATGTACAAATCACTACATTGATGTCCTAAACTGGCTGCAGTTTCAACTGATTATATTACTGTCACAATGCAAATGGCTTGTTGAAATAATTTACCCCAGCCAAATCATCCAACCGAACACCATAAATAATTATGATATTGTCAAGTAAAGTGCATACTTGATTACGATACAAAAAAGACATCATTTTGAAACCATCGGTCATCTTTTACAAGGAGAAGTATGTCCGTCTGGCAACTTACGTCATTTCCAGTAGGTACTGTAGAGGACCAATCGAGTCCTCTGAGGTGACGGGAGGAATCAAACAACGGTACGACTACTTTAAGATTATATTATAAGAACGTCTTTACATATTTCTGTCTAAATTACCACTGACTGTTCTAAACAAAAAATCTTAATTAAAATATTTCATACTAGCTTGAATGTTCGAATGGAACCCGCGCTAAATTATAGCCGGCCTGCACCACATAAGTTTGCCTTCGGCAGACAAACCTCTACAGTGCCAATAGTAAAGTAACTATATTACATTCGGCCAACGAGACAATGCGTTCTTGATACCTGTCAGTTTCATAGAAACGATTACGTGTTTTGCGAATTTGATCTTTATTAGCTACTGAATTGTCGCACTGGCAGGTGTCAAGAACGCATTCTTTCGACGGCTGGACTGTAGTGTCACTCGTTCCTTAAGAAACTATAGTTATGAGGCTTCTCTATTATATATATTAAGTTTACAAATCAAATGTTGTGTTAGTCATCATCATTTGCCTAGCCTTTTCCCAATTATGTTGGGGTCAATTACCAGTCTAGCCGAATGCAACTGAATACCAGTATTTTACATGGAGCGATTGCCTAGCTGACGTCCGCAACCCAGTTACAGGGTAACACGATACCCCTTGGCTTACCAAGGGGTAAATGGTTGTCAGACTTTAGGGCTGCTGACGACCTGTAAAGACTGTCAAAGATCCACGAATGCCAGACGGGACCAACGGCTTAACGTGCTTTCCGAGACACGGAGGGGTCTTGGTATGTGAAGATGGTCACCCATCCACGGACCAGCCGCGGGAAGCGTAGCTTAACCTGATCGATCGATAGTGTGGCTGTTATTACTTAGCGATAAGCCCCTCTAAATGTATTGTTAGTAATATTTTCATAAAATAGCGTTAGTCTTGTGTTAATTGAATTTTTTTCTTTGGGTGGAAACCCCCACTATCCCATGCCATTTTCCCTGTCTCTGGCAGTTTTCATCCAGTTTTTCCTTAAAAAACTAGTGAAGTGTAAATAAGCCATTAGGAGATGAAACCCAAACTTTGCAAGGATAACACGAAGGAGTAAATCAGCCAACTAAACTTCGTTAATCGCATTTGTTATACAACAGGTAAAGAGCCGTCACCAACTTAAGTGGAAGGTAAACTAAGACGCTAAGCTGTGGGTAAATCTTGCAAACCTATTATTTAAAACTAGCTGTGCTCGCGACTTTGTTCGCGTGCATGTCGGAAAATATGGATTTCACTTTTTTTGGCACGGAAACCTGAATCTCTTTCTAAAGACAAAGTAGCCTAAGTTACTCCTTATAACATGGTATCTGCCACTGAAAGCACTGTCAAAATCGGTCCAGCCTTTCGGAGATTCGCCAAATAGACGGACAATTTTTTTTAAATGCTGTTTTTATAAGTTCCGTACATACTTTCATTTACGCATTTAGTAAAAAGCAATTATTTTGACACTACAAACAGCCTCTTCAATTTTATTTATTTTTATAGATATACATTATATAGGACAAGGACTAAGTAGTAGTTATCGTATATTTAGTCTTTATTTTATATCAAAATGGTACGTGTAACGGCTGATGCCGCTGTGTAATAGGCTTCGAATAAATGAATGGACGTAGCAATGGTCTGGTACAATCTGATATATTGAATACCAAGAGTTACAAGGTTTGATGTGAATTGTCTGATGAAAAGAAATGACCGAGGTTTTGATAGCGGGACGTCCATTGGCGCCCCTAGCGACGTGAAGTGGAGGCACGGGCGCGGCCTGTGCGGTGACCCAGCGGCATGACTTACCGGCACGGCCGGCGAAGTCCTACTGTAGTGCGCCATCCGGCAACGGCGAGCTGTAACAGTTAGTAAGTAATCTTCTATTTACTTATAGGACACAAGTGCGCAAGTAAAATAAAAAAGCATTAAACATAGTCTTTAAAATAATGCCATACCTATATAATACAGAAACTGAAAAGGAAGAAACATTAGTGAAATGGTTTAGGACAGATAAAATACTGTTTAAAAAAAATACCAGCCTGTTATTGTCCAACTGCAAGGCGCAGGTTCTTCTCATACAGAGAAGGTACGAGCATTAATCACCATGCTTGTTCAAGGTAGAAAGATAGTTTTTGGACCGGCAAATATTTTTACCTCAAAATGAGCCTGCCTTTTACTTAACCCAGCATTTAGTTCGATAGAAAATAATGTAAGGGAATTTAATCTTTTATCAACCGTTCACAGTACCCTTCCTTAATCAAATCATCACAACTCAATGATTACGAAACCCTCACCTATTTCTACACTCAATGCTTTGATAACACGAAACATAATTCGGTGCCACGCTCAGTTTGGCACCATTCAAAGTTCCGGAAAACGACTTCCATACATAACATCCGTGTTTTTCTTTGGTCCCTTTCATACAAGTTCTTAGGAGCACGTTCACGTCAGCCTGTCTATTCAGAGGCAGACTCATTCGGGTTTTTATTTAAGCCTTTTCATTTAGACGAATGTAGTTGACGGGGTACAAAAGTCTGATGCCTGTCTTTACTTACACTAGCCGACTAAAACGCGCTGTTGGATTTTCAACGCTCGGCTCAGGCAGAACTGAAAGTTTAAAATCCAACAGCGCGTTCTTATTTAGGCATTCATTTAGGGGCTGTCTACTGTTCGTGAAAACAGGCATGAGAGTGCCTTAGGCGTGAACGCTTCAACTGAAATTAAGCCAATCGGAACTTAGTCTGTGGTAAAAGTATTTAGCAGGGGTTCTGTTATTGTCCATGCATTGTACAAATAAACACTTTAGGTAGAAAATAAGGTAGGTTTCAGGGAAATTAATTAAAAAGCAAATTGACTGACTACCAACTTCAATCGTCTGTATATTCAAATAACAACTGTTTTTCTTTAGCAGAAAATTATTTGTATAAAATATGTCAATTGCTTAGCAATGAATTTTTTTGTACGTACATATTGTAATAGTAAAAATATTTCCGCTAGCGCGGGCTTTAGCAATACTAGTAAATGAAATCAGTTTTTTTTCCAATAAAAACCTAGATGAGCTAGCTTATCAAATTGTTATTACCTGTTTAATAAATATACATAGTAACATGATACATAATTTTTTTTTTTTTTTGAGGATGGGAAATCATCAAATGACCCCTCCCGCTCTGGGTGGAGCAGAAGGGAGTGTCAGATTCTTACTGACTAATACCCACCCGTGTTCCTTCCTTAGTTCTTTATGTTCCAGGGCAGCGGTAACCCTTTCGGACGATCCCGCTACCCTGGCAGGCTTCGGCCCTATCGGGCCCCGTCGCTTTTGCTGACATCTCTTTGAGGCGCGCGTGGAACACGTACACGCCATCCGGCACGGGCCTGGTCCTGATCGGACGGTGAGTTACCCATTACTCACCGCCCGCAGGCCCGCGCCTACGGTGGCCGGGAGTCGTCACGCGGCTCCCAACGCCCGGAGCGTCTCCCGCGGCGGCTGAGGCGTGAGGTGCGCAAGGTGCGTTCTCTCGCCCACCCCGCCACCTCCTTCGCTAGCATGACTGCTTCGCAGAAGGAGGTGACTGCCTCCCACTCCCTCTCGCCCCGGACCATGGCTTGAACCAGGGCCGGACGCGAGAGGTCGCCGCCGCTGCCGATCGCCTCTACGAGGACACGGCGGTTCTCTGCCCAAGCAGGGCAGACCTCCACCGTATGCTCCACCGTGTCCTCTGGGCGATCCTGACAGTGGTGACACCCGGGCGTCTCCTCCCGCCTGATGATGTGCAGGAACCTCCCGAAACATCCGTGTCCGGAGAGGACCTGCGTCAGGCGGTAGGTGAGAACGCCGTGACGTCTCTCTAGCCACTCCTCAAAGAGGGGTCTTACCGCTGCTATCGTGGCGTGCCCTATGATACATAACTTGCATGGACATAACTTTGATTGATTATCCATCAGCAACTTGCTCTGAAATACAGCCTTGTGGAATCGAAAGTACAGGTAAGCAGATATGTGCCCGCCCGACCCAGTTCTCGAAAAAGGAAATATCACATTGTATGTGTGCACAGGACTATTGTTGCTAATAAGCCTGATATAGTGGTGGTGGATTGGTAGAACGGCGCGCAATGATTGTTGACATAACAGTTCCGCATGACGGAAACCTTGTGAAAGTCGAGAAAGATAAACAAATCAAGTATCTCGACTTAGCCAGCGAGGTCATCAACATTGTGGCAATAGGCGATAGTGGTAACTGCCAACCAATGGCTTAATAGCCAAGCCAAGAGCCTCGACCAACACCTGAGGAGGGTCCTGTTGGGCAGCTGAATTAAGGGCTTGATTCAAAAAGCGGTACTACTGGACAAGTCTCGCATTGTTAGTAGGTTCCTCGCTCTGGAGCCGAGGCTACAATGCGACAATGTGAGACCGTGCCGGTAGCTTGAACCCCGTTCCCGACACGGGTGGGCTATTATTTTTTATATTTTTCGATATTTTTATATTCTTATATTTAAAATAAAAAATAATGAAATAAAGGAAAAATCATAGTACTTACTTGTCAAAATACAGACCAACAGCTCGAAATTTGGTTATTACTTGCCTGGACAGAATAAATAAAAAGAGTAGATTGTGCCAAGTTTCAAGACCAAAATCATCAAGAGCACATGTAATTTTTTTTAAATACTACTTTTTTGAGGCTGGCACAGGAATGTGAATTCGAAGATATGTCACACATCTACCAACCCACGCACTGCGCCCGTGAGGTGGATTTTGGTCCACACCCCTGTCACAGAGAGGAGGCCTGTGATAGAAATGCGGGGATTGGCAAAAGAAAAGACAGGCCTAGTAGTGTGTGAAGTCAGGCTGTTTATGATTATAATGATGACATCTTTTTTGCATTGGTAGAAGGGTCATTATTGCCAATCAGCCAACGGTCTCGACCTAGTACAGTCACGAGCACCAATATGTCAACACTTGGAAACTTTCAATTGCCGATTTTTTCGTGAAATAACGAACACAACGTTGAAATACGACACATTACATAAACCTATGGGTTTGAAAATGTTATGATCGTAACAACATAAAATTTCATAAAAAATAAAGGAGTAAATTGCTTTTGAATAAAGCCGAGTGTGTACATACTTTTGCTCGTGACTGTACATACACACGACTAATCATCGCTGAGTACTAAGGGGTTACTTAGTACTCAGCGATGATTAGTCATGTGTAAGCTGATATTTGAGCGAAGGAATTAGCTGTCGGGCTGCTCAAGATCGATCAATGTACCTAGTCTTCGAAAAACTACGGCTAGGCTGGGAAAAATGAAACTGGTATATGGTGAGAACGTAATCAATTTTGTACGACAGAATTAGTTACTACTATTGCTTTGCGTTTTTCTATGCCTCAATGCATACCAAGCACTGACCTGTATTAAACAAGTACGCTGGATTTCATACTATCATGACAAAACAAAGACATTTGATTTTCACTATGTTGGTGCTGATAGCAACGTGAGCGTCCGTGGAACTAATATTTTTGATAGCGAGTTTTACAAATTGCGCACGAGATATTTAGAACATTTTTATCATGAGAGTGTCATGATAAAAATGTTCTAAATATGTCGTAGTAAACACAAAGTACAAAAATATGTCTTATTCCAGGATTTTGACCTAAATCATCAGAGACATACCAAAACAACGCAACGGCCATTTGCAACAATGTGTCAATTTTAGTTTTCAACACAAACTTTCACGTTTATAATATTAGTAGGAAGGAAAACCCAAAAGCCCAGTATTCGAAAAAAAAGTACGTTAAAAGATTATTTTTTAAAAAAATTCTGTGCCTGCTCTTGATCTCGATCACGACTGATGGAAAGCGTTGGGGTCTACGTTGGAACTGCTGCTGGGGATTTGTTGCGCCACTTCTTCTTCCCAGCGATAGCACTAGGAAGTGGTGAAGGGCGGGCGTTTCTTTTGTAATTTAGACGTTCAAAAAGTGCTGATTCTCAGCCTAATTTGAATAAATGACTTTTAATTTTGACTAACGTGACCAGAAGATGCCTGAAAATTAATAAGTTATAATATTGTCAAATTGCCTATGATAATACCTACTGCATGACCACATTTGAAGATGATTTTGGATAGCAAGCAGTGAGCTGGGCCACCGATGGTATCACAGCAGATTATATCAAAACTATTATCCCTGAGAGGAAATGCAAAAAAAGTTTCTTGTGCCTTTAAATGTCTGTAATTACCTTGCTTGCCTTTCAAACCGAAACACAGTATCTGGCTTGATGACAGACTAACTTACTTACTTGATGTAAGTAAGTATGGTGGCATAGGTGGCAGATTCCCTGGACGAGACGAGAGCTCTACTAGGTTTTGTAACAAAAACTGAAATACTAAAATATGTTCATGATTATTAATGCGAGTGTGAGCAGCAAAATGATAACAAAATTAAATGAAGAATCATGTGCGGAGCCCTTTCCAAACTATGTTGGGATCAGCTTTCCAGTCAAACCGCAGCTGAATACCAGTATTTTATGTGGAGGGACTCCACTACTCATCAGTTACTTGGTATCACGGTACCCCTTGGTAAGACTGATAGTCAGACTTTCGGGCTACTGGCTATTCGTAATGATTGTCAAAGATTTGCAAATGGCGGCCGGGACCAACGGTTTAACGTGCTTTCCGAGACAAGGAGGGGTCTCGGTATGTAAAAGATGTTTGCCCAGCCAAGGAGCGGCCTCAGGAAGCGTTGCTTAACCTTGAAAAGTGGTCAAAATTAAATGAAGAATATGATAGAAATAATCCTTAAGCACTTCATTTCTGTTTGCGATTAAAAAAAAAAAAACAGTTTTACTTAACAAGCAAAACTACTATAATGAAGACTATCCTAATAATTTTGATTTATTTAAGTACTGGAGATGGCGAAGTAGACCGAGACGTAACGCACCGGATCAACTCAGGATGGATGAAATGGCGACAGGTAACAGGAACAACTTGCGACCTACGGATGCCCCTCAAGTTAAAGGTGAAAATTTATAAGTCAGTGATAAGGCCTGTCGTACTTTATGGATCTGAATGCTGGGCTGTAAAGAAGACGGATGAAAAAAGATTGCATGCAGCGGAGATGAGAATGTTGAGATGGATGTGTGGAGTGACGAGAATGGATAAAGTAAGAAATGAGTAAATAAGGGGAAGTTTGAAAGTGGCGCCAGTGACAGAAAAGTTGAAAGGAAATCGTTTGGCTTGGTATCGGCATGTGATGAGAAGAGACGAAACGCATGTGACTAAAAGAGTGATGAATATACATGTTGGTGGATGGAGAGGGAGAGGAAGGCCGAAAAAAAGATGGATGGATTGTGTGAGGAATGATATGAAAGAGTAGGGAGTGAATGATAGCGTGACGGTTGACAGGGGAGAATGGAAGAAGAAAACGTGTTGCGCCGACCACAAGTAACATGGGATAAGGGCAGGGAGATGATGAGTTCAGCTTTCTAATCAGAAATTTAAGTCAAAAGTTTTGTACGCAATATCGATGAATTGAATTCTCGGTAAACCGAATATCTATTTGAATTTATTGAAACCTTTGATCACCTTTGAGACGTGTTAAGGTTTCATGTTTATGATTGAATTAGATTATATAGATGATATTTCGTCGGCAAAACATACATTATTTATTTATGAATACATACCGTTTATGTTATTTCGTTACTTTATGCTGGTTAAAAAAGGGTTTAGTTTAGGTACTCGTATAAATATAGCTAAAGTTTTCTTGTATATAATATGTTTTTGTGTGTTGAATTTTTCCGCTGCGAGTTTATTTCGCGCATTAGATTCCCAACGCACTGCTTAGCGCTGAGAGTTGAAAATCCAACACTGTGTTTATTTGACGTGCTGGGATACGCTCTGTTGGATTCTCAATGTTCGGTTTAACACCTAAAGTTGAAAATCCAGTGCGCGATAAAATCCCGCTGCGATATTTTTACGTCCGTGCGGACGTGGGCTTAAGGTTATCGGTTTTAAGGAGTTACCATTAAGTAAACAGACAAAAACGTTACCTAACGTTAACTTTAATAACTTACAAGTTACATTTTGGCCCGTTTTCACAGCTTTCGGTTATACCGTTACACCCCAACGAATGCGGAGGAATATTTCGACGCAATATTTTAATTTATAATAGTTTTAGTTAGTTTAGGATATTATATTTGTATTTTAATAATTTGTAGTATATTTAGTATTAGAAGTTTGTAAATATTATCTTAAAATGAATAAAAATACTTGTAACGAATGCTTAAATAAAAGCGCGCTGTTGGATTTTCTACATTTGGCACTGAGCCGAGGTTTGAAAATCCATCCGCCTGCTTTTGATTGGGCATATATTAGGCGACACCCAGTGTTAGTGAAATAGTGCATTAGTTTCTGTAAACAAAATAACTACTTAATTTAATTAATATTTCGTTAAGAGGGTGCTAGTTAGTCGAAATAGTATGCATAATTATTAATGATACCTTAATTTACTTACTTATATCCCAAAGAGGGGCTCGTGGCTGAATAACAGACGCACGGGTCAATCTTCAAGGTTAAGCAATGCTTGCCAAGGTCAGTCCGTGGATCCGTGATCATCCATTACATACCAAGATCCCTCCGTGCCAGTCAATGACAGTCGTTATAGGTAGTCGGAAGCCCAAAAGTTTAATAGCCATTCTCACCAATGAGCATCGTGTTACCCAGTCACTGGGTTGTCAGATAGGCAGTTGTTCCATGTAAAATGCTGGTTTTCAGCTGCATTCTGTTACAATAGAAGCTGACCCCAACATAGCTGGGAAAAGGCTTGGCAACCTGAAATCCAGAAAACGTTTTGATAGATATTAAATTAATAGTTACTACGAAACCCAGCGCCCTTAAAAATTGATTCTCTGATTTTCACTGTGTGAAAATTAATGTTGGAACAGAAAAACCAACCCGTTTAAAAATGAGACAACGGTAAAGTACGAATCAACGGATTCCGTTACAGAAACCCTGTTTTTATTCAGCCACCTTTTATACCGACCGACATTTTATTAATTATTGAGAATCTTTTAAGTATTATTTCTGGAAATGGATCGGGGAAATACTCGGTCATAATTTTTCATTGAAATGTGGGTTTTTAAGTTCATCATCTTATATAAAGACTTCACTGTTTATTATTGTTTACATACTTATTAACAGGTTCCGGCAAGGTAAACCAGACACAATATAAGTTCATTGTTATGACGGCTATAGCCATACGATTATAATAGTGTCCTTGAAAATGTTAAGAAATCTTAAAAAGAATACTAAATAATTATGTATAGTTGAGTATGATTTTGTTATCACCGCGCGCTCCAAAGTTAGTCACCGTATAAGAAACTGTATGATTCGTTCCAAAACACTAATAGGAGCACAGCCGCCGACTTAAAATTCAACTGGGCTGGCCACATCTGCCGCATGTCGCATCAGAATTGTGTGAAAGTAGCCACAGATAGGGTTCCTAACAATAGAAACCAGTGACGCGGTAGGCCAAGAAGGAGATGGCGTGAGGAGTTAGACCTAAAGGAATCATAATCCTACTAATATTATAAACGTGAAAGTTTGTATGGATGGATGGATGGATGTATGGATGTTTGTTACTCTTTCACGCAAAAACTACTAAACGGATTTGGATGAAATTTAGCACACAGATGGTTTATAACCAGGATTATCATAAATTATACTTTTATCCCGATTTTCCCACGGGGTCGAAACTTATGCGGGTGAAACCGCAGGGCGCAGCTAGTCAGCCTAATAATGTTCTTACTGCTGGGACACAGGCCTCCTTCCTGTGAGAGAGAGTGAGCCATAATTCACCACACGGACCTAATCCGGTTTGGTGAATGTCACATGTCTTCAAATTTTGGTTTTAGGACATGCCGGTTTCCTCACGATGTTTTCCTTTACCGTTTTGAGAACAGTGGTGATCAAATTATTTACAAGTAGAGTGCCTGCCTGGGTTCGAACCCACGACCTACAACTCGTAAGCTAAGCGGATGGGAAATCATCAAATGACTCCTCCCGCTCTAGGTGGAGCAGAAGGGAGTGTCAGACTCTTACTGACTATTAATAGTAACAGCACTTATAGTATATGTTTTAGCACAAAGACAAATATCCTTCTGAGGAGCAACTGTTATTACAAATCTTTTATCTGCTATTCCATCTTTAGGAGTAAATATTAGTGTAGTGAATTTGAGGTGAATTTGCTGTAGATAATGCCACATTAATACGATTTTATACATTTCACTTAATAAATAATATACGCAACTCTTATACGCAAGCAAAATAATACTATATTTAGGTGGATGCTCCAAGGTAGCCCGCGAAATTCAAATTTTCTTACGTTTTTTGCAATTTGCTGGTCAGTACTAAGTTGTACGTTGATTAAAATATGATTCGCGGCCGTAACAAATATGTATCTACAGAATTATAATCATTAGAATCAGTAATACAACTTGATAGGTTAGCATAATCCTAAAATGTCAAGATTTCATGAAATAGTCATTCAGTAGAATTACTTAGAGAGTTGTGTTG
The DNA here is from genome assembly GCA_951799955.1 of Apamea anceps. Lineage (NCBI taxonomy): Eukaryota > Metazoa > Arthropoda > Insecta > Lepidoptera > Noctuidae > Apamea > Apamea anceps. The sequence continues at coordinate 17,117,325 of OX637506.1, forward strand.
ATGACTTTTGTGATTATAATTCTGTAAATACATATTTGTTACGGCCGCGAATCATATTTTAATCAACGTACAACTTAGTACTGACCAGCAAATTGCAAAAAACGTAAGAAAATTTGAATTGCGCGGGCTACCTTGGAGCATCCACCTTATGTAAGTCCCAAAAGGTCAAAGAGGTCGAAATAACAAGACAAAATGAATCAAATTAAATTATATTCATGAATCCTTGAATAAGCTCAGTTGAGCTTATTAATGGTCTACAGCGGGCTACAGGTGTAGCCCGCTGTAGACCATTTTTTATTCTACTACTTAAGTTATGAACATTCAGGTATGACATTCAAAAGTCTTGTAATCCCGCTTTGAAAACCACTTAACCGCTAAAGATACAGTGCCTTTGTAGGTATTTTATACAAACAAGTAGATTAGGGTCATGCTAGTATTTCAAGTTAAAGATACCTACCTATTTGCGCATCAACAAAGTTAGGTACATAATCAGCCTATAATGTTCCCACTGCTGGGACACAGGCCTCCTCTCGGAGAGAGGGAGTGGGCCGTAATCCACCAAGCGGACCCAGTGCGCGTTGGTAGATGTCACATGTCTTCGAATTTTTTAGTTCTAGGACATGCCGGTTTCTCACGATATTTTTCTTCACCGATTTGAGAGCAGTTGTGATGAGATAAGTTACGCAAAGTAAAACGTCTGTCTGGGTTCGAACCTACGACCTACAGGTCGTAAGTCGCAGCCCTTACCACTTGGCCACTACTGCTACATGTTAGGTAAGTAGTTGGTAAACTTTTTTTGCAAAACCAGCTGCAGCAAGATCTCTGTCTTTTGTGGTAGTGTCAGAAGACTTGAAGTCCTAAAGTCGTGGTAAGTGAGATCTGCAAATCATTTTGAAGGACATTGCTAATCCATTGGGATTAGCAATGTCCTTCAAAATATCCTCAAAAAAAAAAAAATAAAAAAAAAAAATAAAAAAAAAAAAAAAAAATATCCTTATATATTGATTTTCAGACAAATTTTTAGAATATGAAGCAACCAAAAAAAAAAAAATATAAAAAATAAAATGAATATGATGCTCCTCAACAACGTAAATAACGCAATGAATGTTGTCGAATTGTCAAAATTAAAGCCATTACAACTGCTAGTGTGTTACTCAATTACCCCACTGTACCAATTTACTCCTAATCTTCTTCTTCAGATTATGCAAAGATTTTAGTAAGATATTTTTGGGATGTTCATAAAGGTCAAGCTAGAGACCCAAACCTCAACCTTCAAATCTTCAAATCAATCTCAATCCAAAGACGATACTATAATACCTATTGCAACAATTTCATTATGGGACATCTCGTATTCAAAAAAATATCTCCAACTTTATTTTACACCGTGTAAAATTTTTACACAGAAACAAAATAACTGTACGTCACACCCAAAAATTAACTTATCAGAGGTTGTCAAAGGTATTAAATAGGCGTCAGCCTTATTAAGACCGAAAATTAATTCGGTCACCCGTCTTAAATTGCATTTAAAATTCAATTTAAAGACAAAATAAACAATATAAAATGGCCGCGAACTGTTGCGTGAGCAAATGTATAATTAAATTCATTCCGAAAATGTTTAAATAGGCGTTAATTTATTTGGAGTACTGTTTCGTACAAGAGTGTTTTACCGAGTAGGCCTTTAAAATGTTTTATATAATTAGAAAGTGCGGTTTTGTAAAGAGAATCTTTGTGACTTTTGTGTTGTAGACTGTATATCATGTATAAGGATTTGATTGCATTTCCAAAAAATCTAAACACAATTTTAATTTCTAAAGTACTTCAACAAATAACCACTTGGCACCTGTTTTAGAAACTAGTACACAAAAACGATCGTCAAATTATGTAGATGCAAACAAAACAAAAAAAACTACCACCACACTCGTAGTTTAACTTTTTAATTCTCACAGTTGAGCCGTAAATTCCTCTTTTTGCTCAACAAAAATCTCATTTTTAATCGCTGCAAATCCAGGTCCACTTTCCTCGACACAAAATCCGCCCCTTTATAAGCTTAAGGAAATTTTACGCTGCATTTTATTTTATTACTTTAGGTTTAAAGGTCATGAAGCCCAAGCCGCATCGACCCGGATTTCTTCAAGCGCTTTTGTGCTGCTGCAGATTCGTGCAGTCCTAACGAAGCAAAAACAGCTCAAAGTAAGCGTAGCTTAAGCCTTTGCTTTAATTTTGCTATAACATTATTTTATTCGCGAAGAGATTGAGTTAAAACAAGCCCGTATCTCCTTTGGTGCTATTTTAAAGATATAAAATAAACTTTGAATGAGAAAGCTGTTAAAATAATGCTCCTCGGAAGTGGTCATGGTTTTATATTCAGTGAGTCATTTAGTTCAGTGAAATTATATTTTCCAGTTTGGAATGTGCATCCCGCCTTTTTCTGTTTTTATGAGAAAATGCTTACGAAAATGATATTTCTGCTGGGGAGTTTGTTGCGCCACTTTTTCTCAGCGAAAGCACTAGGAAGTGGTGAAGGGCGGGCGTTTTGGGGGAATGTCTTTTGTAATTTTGACGTTCGAAAATTTCTGTTTCTCAGCCTAATTTGAGTAAATGACTTCTGATTTTGATACCTATACAATTTTGGTTAGTTATGCAAGTATGTACAGTCGTATCGTGAGCCGGTGTTTTAATCTTCATTAAGCTCCTTGATATACATTAATCAGTAGTACGGTGTAATTCTAGTTTTCTCTAATACAAAACGCATACAAAAAATATAATCCCGTAATTAAAATCACAAAAGAAAAATGCATACAGCATAAAGAATTGTAGAATGTTCTCAACAACTACTGATTGCCGGGAGCACAATACTAACTCATACCGTGCTGTGAATAATTACAACTTGCACGAAGAGAGAAACAAGTTATTTTCCTTCAAAGAGTTAATTAAAATACCGTAAACTATATAATTTTACTTAATTACTCCATAAGAATGTTCGTTTATAGAACAGTCCAGCAAAATTTGAACTCCATTCCTTTTGAGAATTCCCTCACCGCAAAGAAGAGCTTCCGAGAGCTAACGGGAAGATATTCAGCAACGTAAATCGGACGACGGTCACCGGACAGCCCGATAGTGGAGGTACTCAAGCGCCCTTCATTTGGGTGTTCCTGGTTAAAGTTTCGCACTGAGGTGATTATCTGGTGTTTTGTTTCCACATTGGTAAATTCAACAACTACTGGTCTAACCACACCCGGCTCACCCGGCAGGCCGTATATATTATAAGATTGCTCTCAAAATCGTTTGATGACCATCGTATTATAAATTGCACGCTCAATTACTACGCCCCCGATTTTAATCGAAGATTTATGAGTTGGAAAAGAAATTTAGCACCCCATCCGCACCCTTTGCCTTCACTAAGGGAATTCAGTATTTCACTTGTCTAATAATGTCGATCCCACTTTCTTGGCAGATACCTACTCGGAACTCGTACGAATCTTTTGGTGTGAAAATCTTTTTGTGATGGACTGTACTTTTTTAATTTATTTCGTATTCGAAAAATTCTTTCGCTTTTATTTTGTTGATTGTAACTTTGTTTCTCGTCGAAATTAAGTCACAATTCATATTCTTTGACGAACACAAAACGAACTGAGAAAATTAAAACTATAATGGTTTAATTCTGTTTGCTTTTTATTTACAATTTCTCTTTTTGAAACAATAATTAAGATGAAGATTCAGTTTAATGATCTGAATTTAATGAGATTACTGTTTTAAATCCAAATTACGCAACTACACATACGGATAGAATTATTAGTCCAATAATAATCCGAATTGACATTACACTCAGTTACTACATTAAAGGCCTATTTTCATTCTCCCATCTCACTGTTTCTCCCAAGTATTAAATTACTTAAGGGCTAAAAGCCGAAATTGGGGATCACATCATTAAATTTAATCTATATTCTAAACCATTTAGACTTGCCAGCGGGCGTTTGTTCGAGGATTATCCCGGATTATATCTAAGCGGTGGTAATTTGGCTGTAGCCACTCTTTTGGCCTGAAGTTGACGTTTTAGAGGTCCTAGCACGAACACGCAACGTAACGCAAATTCGTACGATTTTGAGCCGAAAATACTCCATTTTGGTTAGAATTTTTGTGACAAGCACAATTAGTACGTACCTATCACCCGCAGATATGATTAAAGACTTAAAATTAATTTAATATTATGTACAAAACGATTATTTGTAATGTTAAAATCGTTCAAATTTACTACTCGTATATATACGTTTACTCTGTGCGTACCTGCTAGGCCCACAGAATATTGTTGTAATTTCAAATGGAGAAAATTTTAGTTTAAGTTTGACCCTCGTATTCACCTGGGTCCTTAGAAACCCTAAATCTTTTGTGCCTGAAATATCTCGCATTCTTATATTTCGCAGTAAAATTTTGAATTGCCAATAGATTTCTTTATAATATTCTTCGGGCATAGAAATTTTTAGAAGAAGTCGAAAGCAAAAAGTCAATTTTGCTAAAAACATTGAAATAATATTGTTTCATTACCTTTTTCTGTCTGCGAACGTTGACATTCAATTATTTTATATAAAGAGTAAATGAAAGAGTTCTAAACTCTATTTTTATTATACATAATTTCCCTCCAAGGCTGACTTGGAACCATTTCCTTACGGTACTATCATTTTTTTTTTCATTTGCGTGTTCACACATAACCTTTGTACTTTCTTATATGGTTCATTTTTAACTCAAAGCCAATATTTTTCAGAATAAAGTGAATAGTCTCGGCAATGACTAAATCAGATTTTTTAAATATTAATATTTCACTAAAAATCTTATTTAAATAATATTTTAACCCTGTAAATATTATAAATCTACATAAATATTATAAAAGTCAACTATGTAACCTTTGGCGACAGGTATTCATGTATTTGACAACAAAAAGCCGGTTATCTAAAAAAACAGGTAATACCTTATCATAGGTAGTTGAATTAGTCCATAAAAATGTTGATGTAAACTAACTTTTCAAGTATTCTAGTCAATCGAAATTACATCGTGAAATAAAAGAATTATTATAAAAAAAATATTTGTAATTCTATAGAAGCCATTATAATATTTCATCCAGTGATTGAAGGTGCGAAACCTCAATCTGATTTAAATATTGCAACCTCATATTTGCAAATGGATTCCGATGATAACAGCACTTTTAAATGATTACCGTAACCATTGGCTTAGTAAAGTATTTTACAATTTTAATATATTTTTTTTGGCCATAAGGTATTCAAACATTTTGGTTTTAGTGACGTCAAAATCCCACACTACCCAGTCTTATCTCCAATGCGTGGGCACTTTTTGAAGGTTTCCCCCCGGAAAGAAAAAAAAAGTTATTCAAAATTTATTGTACTTAGCTGTCAGTAACTAAAGTCGATTAATACTAGAGTAATGAGTAATGGGTAGCTCACCGTCCGATCAGGACCAGGCCACGCGCGCCTCAAAGAGATGTCAGCACGATTGACGGGGCCCGATAGGGCCGAAGCCTGCCAGGGTAGCGGGATCGTCCGAAAGAGTTACCGCTGCCCTGGAACATAAAGGGCTAAGGAAGGAACACGGGTGGGTTTTAGTCAGTAAGAGTCTGACACTCCCTTCCGCTCCACCCAGAGCGGGAGGGGTCATTTGATGATTTCCCATCCTCAAAAAAAAAAGTCGATTAATACTAATATTTTAATACATCTTATAAATTGACTGAAATTTATTCAAAATTGTGTTTCAGCTAAGAGGTTATATTCTTTTAATATTACTTTTGTTTCGATTTTAATTAAATATTTAGCTCAATAATTATGATTAAAAAATTGAAGTGTCAATCGCTTTTGTCGCTGACTGTAACGACTTCGAAATATTTGCAATGAATCTAAAATATAAATAGCGCATTGCAAGAATTAAAATATCTATACATATAATAAAATCTTAGGAAAGTCAAAATTGTACATTGAATATTTTTAAAAAAGAATACTTGGGGCGTGATCTACAATCGATATCGAAGCCAAAAATATAGTTTTTAGAATTTTTGTCTATTTGTCTGTATGTATGTCCGGGCTAAACTCAAAAAGTCCTTCATGGATTTACTTCAAATTTTGCATGAATATTACTAAGAGGTCGGGTCAACATATAGGCTACATATTATCACGCTGTCACCTACAGGGGAGGAGCTGTGAATCTTTATTTTTCTTACGCATTCTGTGACAGCGTGTAATCTAACGACGCATATTTAAATATTGTTTTTGAGTAAGCCATGCTATTATCTAGCTTTACACTATAAAAACTACGCCATTTAAGTAACTTGGGCAGAGAAACATAGTTTGATGAATGTTAGTAGTATAAAGACAATTTTGAAGCAGCGCCATCTATGAGATTTCATAAAAATCAAATCAATTTAAAAAAAATGCTGTGTAAGTTATGTTCATTGATGATGATCATTTCTTCATCAATTTCATGTTGTTAGTACAAAATAAACATTGACTGTTAATAATTTTGTTCGGTATTTATCTGTGAGATTATTGCTTGGTAATTAATATATTTTCATGTCGTATACCTAATTATAAACTTAAATGTGATGTAAAACTAGCTGGATTTATTTTTACTCACTCACAGCCATAGATTTTCTAAGAGCTTTGAGGCGTGCTACTGGAGACGAAGTCGAAGTAACTGATGAACGTGTGCTGAACACCTGTCTCAGTTCACTTCAAGTTGTGGTCATTTCTATCGGCGGCAATTCACTGATCGAATATGGGTTACCTTCTCCCCAATCACCACCGCATCAAGACCGTGGAAATCGGGAGTATAACGCTGAGACAAATTACGATCCGGGCGAAATGACCACCATACGAAATGACCATACCGGTTTGTTCTCTTCAGAGCAAAAACAAATTTATAACACCGTCCTTGAAAGCGTTGGGCAAAACCAGGGTAAAATGTTTTTCTTGGATGCTCCTGGTGGAACAGAAAATACATTTGTTACCACTGGCATACTTCCAGAGGTCAGGAGGCAAGGCAAAATTGCTATTGCTGTAGCGTCGTCGGGAATCGCTGCCATACTGCTTCCGGGTGGCAAGACAGCACATGCCATGTTTAAAATTCCCATCGATTTAGAGAGCGCCGAAACGCCTGTTTGTGGTGTGTCACGTAACAGCGATAAGGGACACGTACTCAAGGATTGCTCTCTGATCATATGGGATGAGTGTACGATGGCCAATAAGAAGGCAGTTGAGGCCGTGGATAGAACCCTGCAGGACATCCGCAGGAACGAACATTTGATGGGTGGTGTCACAGTTCTATTCAGTGGCGATTTCCGGCAAACGCTTCCCGTGGTGACGCGGGGTCGAGGGCTGACAAGGTGAATGCTTCGTTGAAATGATCTTTGTTGTGGTCACGAGTTCGTACGCTGCGCTTGGCCATTAATATGAGAGCTCGGCTCGGCGGCAATGCACGTGCTTAAGAATTCTCCGATGTCCTTCTAAGTCTTGGTGAAGGCACTCTACCAGAAGAGAGAGGTAGACAGGTGGTGCTTCCAGAGTCTCTCGGTAGAGTGGTATTCAGCTTAAAAGAACTCATTCGCTGTGTGTACGGGGATATCAGTCCTATACCGCACCAGCAAAATTCTTGGGTGTGTGAGCGGGCCATTTTGACGCCCAAAAATGATCAGGCTGCAGCAATTAACGAATGCATTCTCTCGGAAATGTAACGGGACCCGCCTTAAAGTCATCTCGCTCCACAGACACACCATTGAGGCGAAAATTCTTACGGGTTGTGGCATCGGCGAGGCAGTATTTATACCACGTATTCCCCTCATACCTCATAACTTCCCGTTCCAGTTCAAGCGCATACAGTTCCCCGTGAGTGTTTGCTTCACGATGACCATCAATAAGCTGCAGGGGCAGACACTGAGGGCAGCGGGTGTCGACCTCAGGACGATTTGCTTCTCACACAGGCAACTGTACGCCGCTTGCTCCCGCGTCACCAGTCCTGACTCTCTTTACATTTTGGCTCCTGGCAGCATAACTACCAACGTAGTTTATAGGGAAGTGTTGTAAGGTATGATAGGGTATGATAGGTGATACCTTTGTACGTATTTTTACTCTTTTGTGTCCTGGAATGTATTCCTGCATTATTTTCTCTATTTCCTTCAGTCACATCTTATGACTGAACTCAGCAAGATTCCCATATAACTCTCTTCACTTGCTTCGCTTGCAAAAAAAAAACTAATATTTTAATGCTGTTTTAAAAGTTGTTTATTTATAATGCTATAGCGACACTGGCATCTTAGGTATTATTGTTGCTGTAGAGCCTTCACGCAGACGACGTCGCGGACAGCAACTAGTAAATAATAATTAAAGATTCATCTCTAACACAAAAAAAAAAACTTATTCGGGATGACATTCACATTTTTATTAACTTTATCATTTCTTTTTCTGCTCCACAGTGCAAAACATTGATCGCAGATGATGTAGCACACCCTATTAAACCATGAAAAGTTATACGGATTACAAGCAATTATTTTTATTAAAATTCAGAAAAATTAGTGAGTGCATGATGAGTATTCGTTGCGGAAAATCATCGAAAAAATAAATCGCTACGAATAAAATTCATCATCTTTTATTAAAAAATAAATACTTACCAAACTATATACCTTTTAAAATATTAGGATACACTTAAAAGCTTAAAATCTGAATAATAGTTTTTTTTATTTTGTGAATGAAAAGTTCATTTTTATATTCGCAATTTTTAAAGTCTTGTTGAGTAACACAGGTGGTTAAAAATATAGCAATTTATAATAATATTTCAACTGCACGTGACTTTGAATAATAGTCTAACTCGATCCACTTTATTCATCTGAAAAATAATACAAAAAAAGAACTAATATTCGCTAAGTAGGTACTTGTGTCATTGAGAATTTGATGTCTTTGTTATTGGAGAACTCGGTTCGTAACTAATTAATAATAGCCGCACGGGTTCATCTTCAAGCAACACTTGCCGAGGTCGGTTTGTGGATGGATTACCATTCATTACATACCAAGATCCCTCCGTGCCCGTGAAGTACGTTAAGCTGTTGGTATCCGCTATTATTCGTAGATCTTTGACAGTCGTTACGGGAAGTCTGACAACCAGTCTCACCAAGGAGTATAAGGAAAGAAAGAAAAAATATTTATTGCGACTTGCACAGAAAGATCACAAATTCAGTGGGTGGTCTTAGGGACGGACTTAAACAAAACATAGTCAAACATAAAAAAAAAACAAAAAATATTATTTTTTAAAAAGTAATAAAAAGAAAAATCCTATACGAGGCCAAAAGGCTCTTATCTCAGCATGATGCTGCTACATTTAAAAAATAAATACCGCAGCGCTGGTATTCTGATAGTGCCCACTGTGGTGGCACACGGGCAGTTACAGAAATAAATAAATAATATAATAGATATATTATGTAAAATATTAGCAAATAAAATAAATTATCTATGCCAGACGTAACCTCATTACTTGTTTATGCTTTGAGTGTCAATGGCTCTCTGTGGCATTGCTATGACAAGCAAAAGGTTGCACGCGCCGACCCTCCAGCGAAAATAAATAAATACATCAGCTGTCTAGTGAAAACAGTACTACGAGTATAGTGAATATACAATATAACAAAAGTAACAAAAGTGGAATGTGGTATTCAATTAACAGCATGAATAAAATGGAGAAATAGAAACAAACAAATGATGAGGGTGTTATCGAGTTAAAAAATTTACAAGAAACAAGTGACAGACAACGAAACCAGACATTGTGTAGTGAAGTATCGTGATATAACTGGGAGGTCTGATAGGTAGTAAATCCATGTCAATCAACTCAGCCTATCGCAGTCCACTGCTGGACATAGGCCTCTCCCAGGCTGCGCCACAACACCCTGTCCTCCGCCTTCCGCATCCAGTCCGTCCCAGCAATCTTCTTTAGGTCGTAAGTCCATCAAGCTGGGGGGTGTCCCGTACTACGCTAGCCGATACACGGCCTCCACTCCATAATCCATGTTAATCCATGTAAATTACTGGTATTCAGCTACATCCGGTTTGACTGGATACCGATTCCAACTTTGTAGAGAAAAGGTTAGTGGAGATGATGATGTTATTACAGCTGTATTGTTTTACGTTCAACATATCGATTATCTCTTTTTACTCGATTTCAAAGAAAAAAGAAGGTTCTGGACTAAACAATGAAACGAAACCCGGTATGAAAATAGGAGAAATGGAACACTTATTATTTTATTCTTAAGCTGATTTGCGAAAGAAATTGGAAATCCTAGCTGTGTCATCCCACACAAGAAAAGGGTAGCGTCCAAAGAAAATACGGGTTTATTGTGGTTAACATTTCACTTTTACGTATAATAATATTATCTACGGTTCTTTTCGGTACGGTCAAAATAAAAGTCATTGTGTTTGCCAGTATGTTAGGCATTCAGAATTAAGGGTCTAGAATTATTTCCAAACTGAGATGCCTTTACTTCGAAAAAAATATTGTTTTAGGAAATGAAAAAGAAATTATCTGCTTAACAGTACGATAAAATAAAAGGCCTTCTTATCATTATAATGTAGGATAATGAAACTGAAATTGTAGAACCGTTTTACTGGATACCTACCCCTGTTTAATCCATGGGGAAAAAGGTTTCCGAGATAGCCATATCTGTATGTTTGAGTATCCCAAAGTTATCTTAAACATATTCGTAACCAAACTCTCATGTATCTAACAATGATTATTTAACTTGGATCCCTTAAGGGGATGCTCTTTTCATTTCCCCATGCAAATAATATCGTGATTTAAATCTTGGAGATTTTTTGGGATGATAAATTCGATGGTCAATTTGTTGCATAGGTAAACACACACATACATACATAAACTCACACCTTCTTCCCACGGGGGTAGGCAGAAACTACAGAACGCTACCTGTTACGATCCTTACATATTCCTTTTGCCTCCTTTACGTTTATAATCTGGTCATACACCCGGTTGCGAGTTCTATATACAGGGTTACGAAAAAAAAATCAGCTGCTTCCTACATTTTGACGAGTTGTGCGAACATAAATGTTCCCTACATTTATGTTCGCACAACTCGTCAAAATGTAGGAAGCAGCTGATTTTTTTTTTCGCGATTTCAGTTTTGGTCCTATAGTAAAAGTTGTTCATAATGATGAGTACAATGACCTCTTAAGAGGTTTCTGGTGTTTTACAAATAACCCTGTATAAGTTGTATGTTATGTAATATTAGTACTAAATGTGCAGGGTATTTGTTATTTAAAACGAGATCTCGGACCAAAATGTTTACAAGTAGTTCCTTCTGCTTCAACAGTTTACGCTTGAAAATGTAGAAACGTACTTCGGTCGTCAGATATTTACCTACTATACTTTCACTTTGGTATTTTTATTTTATTTTATGAATGTAATTTCCAACGAGGATCAACATTTTTTGCATCAATCACAGCATTTTATTTTACTACAAAAATATTTTGTGCGCACAAATTCTAAGTTATATCATTAGTATTGTTCGGTCCGATATACTACAACATCCCTTAAGGGAATGTCAATTGATTGGATACGAAACAGGAAGGTCTGATATGTAAGACAATTGTCAAGTTGTTACCGCGAAGCCCCAAGGACTGATGTTGCATACATAATCGAGAAGGATTCTCTGAATATGTTCCCGATAGTGTATAAACACGTCAACGGGAATTTGTTGTGTACTGTACATTGATGTTTTTATTCCAAAGAACGATGATTGGTGGAATAATGTGCGGCAATGTAATGAGCATTGTATGTTGTATGTTTTAGTGAGTTTTTGGAGATTATATATATTGCTAAAATTATTTACGTAATATTTTAGTAATAATTCTAATACTAGATTTTGGATCTTTTTCAAAAGTAAATTACAAAATTACATTTGCCAAGATTGTTCTTGTTTCTAAGATTCACACATAACCGGAATATAGTTAGCAAAACTTACGTGTAGGTAGGTATTTGTATAACGAGAAAATAAATATTTTTAAAAAATCCACTTAGCTCTTCCCAACTATGTTGGGGTCAGCTCCCAGTCTTAGCAGAGGATAGTATTTTTCTAGGAGTAACTGCCTATTTCCCTGTACAACCCAGTGACTGGGTAACATTGGCTAGACTGTTTGTCAGACTTTTGGGTCTCCGACTACCCGTAATGACTGTCAAAGATCTACGAATGACAGCCGGGACCAACGGCGTTTCGAGGCATGGAAGAGTCTCAGAATGTAAAAATGGTCACCCATCCACGGACTAACCCCAGCCAGCGTAGCTTAAACCTGATCGATCGGCCCATGAGGCTATTATTACTTAGCTACGACCCCCGAGAAAATAAAAATACAAAATGAAAAAGCAAACAAAATATGTAGACTTTCAAAGATTTTTTATACGAAGAAAAAAATACATCCAAAGTAAGTGCCGTTACCTAACTAACCGTAAAAAGGTATATCATACCACTCTCTTCATATTATCAGGCCAAAAACCAAGGCTTACAAAAAAATAAAATTCTTTGAAATATGAACACAATTCTTAGCATGAAGAATTTATTTGCGACTGTGAAAAGTTATCACTCGTAAATTGTGACTTAAATCTAAAAGTTTTCTTATCTTGTTTCTATACTATAAACTAAAAATACTGCATTTTTAGATTTTTAAAACCATGTGTCTCTCAAAGGTAATTTTAAGCATAATAAATTATGTGACTAGCATTCGCTCTAAGATTGCCTTATATTTCATAGCGTCTTTTATTAAAGAAATAGGTATGCAATACGATTTATTTGTGAATCTGTGACAAATGTATTATGAATAAAAATGAGACTACCAAAAAGAGCTTAACATTTTTAAACTTTTGTTGAGTTTTGCATATTTATGCGCGAATTTTTTTTTTTTTTTTAATTCAATAAAATTGCAATGAGCACTTTCATAAAGTATGGATTAGTGAAACTATCGGTTTTATAAAATAAAATAATGGCGACAACGGTTATGTTTGCAAACCATTTTAATGTAAAAATGATTTGTTTAAAGATAACTGTTGTCTGCTGACGTTAGGCTGACGTAATAACTTTAAGTCTTTAGAGCAGCGGTGGCCTAGTGGTAACGGCCGCGACTTACCTGCGAGTTGTAGGTAGGTTCGAACCCGGACAATCGCTTTACTTTGTGTAAATTATTTCATCACCACTGCTCTCAAAAAGGTAAAGGAAAACATTGTGAGGAAACCGACATATCCTAGAACCAAAAATTTGAAGAGATGTGACATCTACCAACCCGCACTTTGCCCGTGTGGTGGAATACGGCCCACTCCCTCTCTGTGAAAGGAGGCAGGTGTCCCAGAAATGGGAACATTATGGGCTTAATGCTATGTTTAAGTAATGCTTGAAACTATGTTTAAACTTACTTGACTGAGAAGAGGCCTGTGTCCCAGCAGTAGGAACGCTATAGGCTGATTATGTAAATAACTTTTAGTCTTTTACTTTCCTAAGCTATTCTTAGTCAGTTGACCATTCCATGATTAGACTAAACCAAGTGAGATTGACAGTATTCCCTACGTAGTTATCACAAAAATGGCGTGACAAAATTAATCGATAGATAACACAGGTACAGTCACGAGCACCAATATGTCAACACTCGGCAACTTTCAATTGCGATTTTTTCGTGAAATAACGAATGCAACGTTGAAATACGACACATTACATAAACCTATGGGTTCGAAAATGCTATGTTCGTAACAACATAAAATTTCATTAAAATATAAAGGAGTAAATCGCTTTTCAATAAAACTGAGTGTATACATGCTTTTGCTCGTGACTGTACTATCACCAAAAAAGAACCCACAAAAAAGACCCACGCACCCTCTATCAATCCGAACCTATCTATTAAGACACCAAAATCGAAAAAGTTTTAAATTAATTCTCTTTCGAAACGGAGTTACGTGAGAGTTATTAGCCTTATCGACCAAGAACAGAACTTTACGTCCGCAAAAGAATGTTTGGAAACTATTAAACTGTTACGAGAATGATTACAGTTAATATAAGGGTGGGCTGTAAACCTGAGTTTGTAAAAGTACGCCTGATGGCATCAAGTAAACTGTGATGATGACGGGGTCAACTGATGAAGATGAAACAGAAGTTTAAGTTTCAATAGAACATAGGCCTGATTTCTCAATCGACGGATAATTTAAATGAATTGTTTTTTTTTTATTCTGTGTATTATTTTTTGTTTCCTTTGCTCTATCACACGCTGTCTTCATCTCTGTATCTATTGATAAACTGATAATATATATCTATTGATAAACTTGTCCTATCTCAGGTATGCTGGAAGAGATTTCTTATGAAAGTAGCATCACCTCTGTACCTATTTTTCTGTTCTGTTTTTCATTGTCTGTTTATATATGTGTCCGTAAATGGTAAAATAAAAATAATAATTTTTATTCGTGGAATAAAATTGACGTCTGGCAGATTTTGTATGGAAGTAATGTCAAAAATTCAAAATTATTCTTCGAATAAAATTATCTGGCGTTGGAAAAATCTGCCTTCAGCCGTGTATTCATTGGGACACAAAGTGATGCAACATTGTTCCAGCAACATTGTTTTTGAATAATGGAATCGACTAAATTGTGGTGATGACGGGGTCAACTGATGAAGATGAAACAGAAATTTGTTGGGGTCGGCTTCGAGTCTAACTAGATGCAGCTGAATACTAATATTTTACATTATGTGACTGCCTTTCTGACCTCCACAGCCCAGTTCCTGGGTAATACGATATCCCTTGGTAGGTAAGAATGGTTGCCAACCTTTCAGACTTCGGACTATCCGTGACGACTGTCAGAGATCAAAAAAATTTAACGAAAAAAATCTTTTTAAAACAAGTATTTATTACTTGTCAATAAAAAGAACTAAAAAGTTAAAAACAATATTAACCTGATAAGAAATAAAGAAAAGCGTTTTACATTGTGATTGCAAAAGAAAAATAATGGAGGTATAATATGCTACATGTTCTTTAATGTTCTATCACAATGTAACACGCTTTTATTTATTTAAGGATCAAGAGAAGGTGCTCTTTACGATTGATCCTTAAAATTATATTTATAGTAACAGACAGTACCATACTTTTTTGAATGAATAAAATATTATTTATTTTCTTCGAGCTACATAGCGGTGTCAACTTATCCATAATAATCCTGACTAATCCATATTAATATTAGCCTGGGATCTCGAGAAGGGCCTGGACATGGATATTTCTGTAAAAAGTTATGAAATACAAAATACACGCAGACGAAGTCGCAGGAAACAGCGACATGCATGCAGCATGAAACAAAATTAATTAAAAGAGTAATTGGAAAAGGTAATAATCATTGACTAGTATTACAACTGCCACTTTTCCTTGTATTTTCATTATTATTATTTTTATTTATTTTTTTGCTAACAATTTACTTATAAAGCCACACTTTTCTTTCTAATTATTTATTTCTCTGGTTGAATTAAGTAAAAGCGATTATTAATGTACAGCTAAAAAGGAGTTAAGTAGTCCACGTGGCTGGTATTGTGAGCAGTACTTACAGTAGCGAAATAGTTTTGTAGTGCGCATGACTGGTTACTTATCTCCTTCGCAGACTGTACAAAGCAATTTAAGGTGAGTGTAATGCCGCGTTCTCACGGCCCTCTTTCTCGCGCTACGCCAGGCCGGGTCGACAGGCCGTGAGAACCATCGCATCCGATGAGGCTTGCGGCGGTCCGTCATCGCCGCCTGTCAGATCTGTCCGCAATCAGTAAGTTAAGTCGGCGCGGCGTGGTCCGGCACAGGAGTACCTGTCGTGGCCTGTAGGTTTGCGTTTCTTTTTGCTTTGTTTATATGAAATTGCTGACAAGCCACAATCGACAGGCGTAGCAACGCCTGGCGCGGCCTGTCAGTTAACGGGCCGTGGGAATACTTAGCACGGGCCGCGATAGGCCTCAATAGGCATAGCAACGCAAAAACAAAAAAAAAAAAACATTGCAAAAAAGAAACTTAATGAAATAATTAGTCTTGACTTCATTATTATTCTCCGCAGCAATTTAACGCGTAGTTAACTAACCCTACGATTACACTTCGCATGAATAACCATAGTTCCTTAATAGAGATTAAACTAATAAAGACTAATTTGTATGTAATCCTTCCGAAGGTGAAAGCTTCCGTTACTTAGTGCTTTTAATTTTAATCCTAAAGAAATTCTAGTCACAGATGTAGTTAGGGAAAGTGGTTGCGATAAGCCTTGTTCGAGCGAGGCAGACGTTTGAAGTAAGCAATTAAATTAGCATAAGTGGGAACCACTCAGGTTTTGCTAAAACTGTTGGGTATTTGTCGCAGCCATCCAACTATGTCTTTGTCAACTATATGCTGTGAGAGGATTGGTATATTTAATTTTGTAGAATAATAAAAAAAAAACGTACCTACTTACTAACACAACTATTGTTTGTAGTATATCCGTAATGGATATGGACTTAAATAAAGTTATTATATTGGAAAAAGTAAATATGTAGACTATCGGTGTATCAGCTACGGCAGTGTAGGTTACGGCGTAGCGATGAGGGCTACACGAGAGCTACGTCGTAGCAATAACAAATTGTTGCTACGACGTAGCTCTCGTGTAGCTACAGATAGCTTATTCTACTGCAGAACATCTCTGCATCGCTCGGATGGCTTATCCTACAAAGGAATTTTGTTATTATAATGGCATAATTAAAACTTAGCTAAGACGACAAATATATTGGTAAAGATAATGCTATTGAGTTAATATTACAAAAAAAAAAAAAAAAACATTGTAGCAATGAAATGATAATTTGTACCCACCATTTGATGGTAAGAGGATTGTGACTAATGGATAAGTTATACTCTCTTCCGTATCGTGCTTCAGTGGCCATTAAAGCCAGAAAGTTCTTTGAAATTAATTGAAGTTTTTATTTGAAAACCATGTTTTATCTTTAAACAGTGGATGTTGATTAGATAACAAGAAATTATTAAAAAAAAAATGATTAAGGGCTGATTTTTCAATCATCTGATAACTTTATTCGAGGAATAATTTTGAAGTTTTGACAGTTATTTCATACAAAAACTTTCAAACGTTAATTTTAGTCCTCGAATAAAAGTTATCTAGCGATGGAAAAATCAGGTCTTAGACTACTGTTCAAACCCGTATCTTGGCGTTATGTGCATCATAAACGTTTTACTATGGCATTCAGCAGTAAAGTCATTGCGATACAAATGTACATGAACGTGTTTATATTGTTTTTATGAACCTTCAGGAAGTTTTCAGGTAAAGTTTCAGGCGATTAAAGTTTATATGCACCGGCTTAAATAGGGTGATTTGGGGTTGTAAAATTAAAACCAGGGTAGTAAACCTCGTAGTACGACTGCATACGTAATTTACTAAGTATTATTAAGCCAAAATTATAATTTAAAAAAAAAGGGATTCCAACCTTTTAAATCCAGCCAGGATTTTTTACAGGCCTCCTTGGAATTAAACGCATGAGCATGAGCTCCTGGATTCGACTCCCAGGTCGGGCAAAATGTTTTTGAATTTTTTCATCAGAAATTTCCCAATAATAACCCGTTGTCTGAATTTATGCCCGGTTAATAACAATAGGCTCGTCCCCTATTACATGGAAATTTAACATATCTGGCGAAGTGTGGGTTTACTAAGTCAAAGTCAAATCATTTATTTCAAATAGACACATAAAAGGCACTTTTGGACGTAAAAAAATAAAATAAAATAAAATTGATTCTAGTCGCCCCTTCCAAAAGGTAGTTTTCGTATGGAGAAGAATGGGCAAGAAACTGCACCGTTACTCTTTTAAAATGTTTTACAATATTTTGCATACATTCATTATATGTGAAGACGATGCACCTAAAAATAAAATTATTATACCACAATAGGTAAAAGAATTAAAATAGATTAATGAAACCATGACATATATTATAAATTAACTATTTGATAGATACTACTCCACCTAACCCTTCGGGGATTACAGGGGGTCTACTCCGAAGTAGTATCGGCCGAATGTTCGGCCGTTTTCTGCTACGAAGTTACTATTTGGTTCGGTCGGTTCCGATCCTACACTCCTACACTCTTTTGAATATTGACTATGGTCCCGACTCAACTGAGCCGATCCGAACTTTTTTCGCATTTTTCAATAATATTCGGTTCGGCCATGTGTCGGTCCGATCCGAACACTCGCACTTTGCACTTCGGAGTAGGCCCCCAGGCTTCATGTTATCATTAGCCTTCTGTTAATAGTAAGTGTATCATACTTTTTCTACAATTTTGCGTTCACACTTATTTGCATAACATTATCATAATCAGTCTATAATGTTCCTACTGCTGGGAGTGTGAGTCAGTGAGAGGGAAGTAGGCCATAATATACCACGCGGGCCCAGTGCGGGTTGTCAGATGTCACATGTCTTCGATTTTTTGGTTCAAGGACATGCCGGTTTCCTCACGATGTT
Source organism: Apamea anceps (assembly GCA_951799955.1). NCBI lineage: Eukaryota > Metazoa > Arthropoda > Insecta > Lepidoptera > Noctuidae > Apamea > Apamea anceps. Next base: position 17,135,858 of record OX637506.1, read on the forward strand.
TTCCTTCACCGTTTTGAGAGCAGTGGTGATTAAATAATTTACACAAAGTAAGACTGGGGTTCGAACCTACGACCTACGGCTCGTAATTCGTGGTTGTTACCACTGTGCCACCACATCAGTCTTATTTTTTTATAATTATTAGCCCTCGTTGGAAATATAAGGTAGCTGGTATGTAGACACTAAAAATAAAATTGATAAAATTACCTACAGATTTTAACATAGAAACAAAACTTATACATATGTTGTGTTTTCAACATATAGGTACTTTACATACCTACATTCCATTCTATGTAGGCACAATTTACTTACAACGACAAAACCGGATTTGCCAAGGTCATTTTACACAATGTGAGGAAGCTCTGGGTTTCAGAGGTCAGTACACCTAATCCTCCAGAGAGACCTGACCAAATACTTTCAAATTAAACCTTTCTATACGTACATAGTAGGCGTTAGTAAATATGTAGGTTGGGTCTATATAGTTACATATGTAAATAGATTATGTCGGTATAAAACCTTTTGACATGTTTGATGCGAAAAGTTGAAAGTATTTTGTAAAAAACCTTACGTACTAAAGGTAAGTAGTAAAAGTTTTATGTCTGCGTTGGCCTATGCTCTATTTTATTTACAGGAGTAGGCATTTCTAAAGGTTGGTATAGATAAGTGCTTTCCGTTTTTAAGGGGTATTATTTTCCACCAGACTTTTAAGTAAAGTTAAGAAAAGTTTTGAGTTTAAGTGTGGATATAATAGTCTAGAGAAAAATCACAAACGATGAATGACTTGCTCGAAAGATGAAATGGTTAGGAAGAGGGTGACCAAAGAGATGATAGATTAAAGATGTATGGATGAAGATATGCTACGCCGATTCAGAAATAAATTGGGATAAGGACAGGCATAGGATTAGGATTTTCTTCTTAACAATTTATAATAAGTACGTTTTTACCCAGAAGTGGGTCGTGCTGTGGATGATAATGACTTTGTAGCACTGTGTGACCTGAAACCGCACGTAAGTCACGCTTTTCTGTGACTTAAATAGTCTATTTTTACACAGAAAAGCGTGACTTATGTGCGACGACACGGTTGGCGTAGTGGCTGAGCGATAGACTGCTGCGCTGCGTGTCGCGGGTTCTATTCCCGCACGGAATCTTTATATACTATTTTCGACGTCTCTGTCAGTTTTGGTAGCGAGGCTTAGTTGCCAATAGCGTGCATTGGAAACTAAGCCTCAAACGTACAAAAGTATTATAACTTGTAAAGGACATACAACTAACATTGCTTAACCCTTCGTATTTGGAACGTCGAACGTGGATCCACGCAAGACACAATTTATTTTTAACTGTTTTTGTAATTTAGACAGTGGCTGAGCGATCGGACTGCTGCGCTGTGTGTCGCGGGTTCGATTCCCGCACGGAACAAATATTTGTAAGTCCTACATGTATTTGTTCTGAGTCTGGGTGTTTTTCTATCTATAATATGTATGTATATACAAAAAAAATGCATATAAGTAGTTTATCAGCCATCTTGTTACCATAACACAAGCATTAGGTTGCTTAGCTTGGGACTAGATGGCGCTGTGTGAAATGTCCAGGGATATTATTATTAATTATGACATTCAACCCGTTAATGTTTGTTATTCTAGCACGACCGATGAACTCTACTAATAAACCCTGCTTCGCCAAAACAAAGATTCAAAACTGGCCTAGGTACCCTTTAAAAGCATTCTCTTGTATAGTACATCACGTAAACGTGGTTTTAGAGGACCCCAACCGCAGTACGTGACATTTAGAATATTATAGAATAACATAAAATATTTTAAATTCTGTTTGCATTTTTAGAGCATGTTTCAGATTTAATTCTGGACGATAAGTTTTATAGTCCCATAACATCGTGGATGGAGGGACTTTGTTTGCATGGTACATTATAGTCACAAAAGTTTCAGTCAAAGAGATTTAAGATAGGTACAATAAATAATTTAATGTCTTTGGTTTCAGTTGTTAAACTTACTTACCGTTGTTGTGCTGTTTACTGTCAAACGACGACCAAATATCACTATAGGCCAACCGCTTAACTGAGACGTTGCCTGAGATAGCAGCGCGGTGCGGGAGGGGTGTGGTGACGTGATGCGAGAGCTCAGTGATTTGTCAACTTGTGACAACTATCCCCCCTCCCGCACCACGCAGCTACCTCAGGCGACGTCTCAGTTGAGCGATCGGCCTATAGTCTGTATTTCATATTAGTAAAATCAGCAAATAATACACGAAATAAATAATAAAGACAGATTTTGAGGTGTCATTCAGTCTGATAGTGTTCCAAAAATGCTGTCATTTTACAGCATTTTTCAGCGATCGGCCTATAGTCTGTATTTCATATTAGTAAAATCAGCAAATAATACACGAAATAAATAATAAAGACAGATTTTGAGGTGTCATTCAGTCTGATAGTGTTCCAAAAATGCTGTCAATTCACTGTCATGGACTATTAGATTCATAGCATAATCAGCCTGTAATTTTTCCACTGGTGGAACACAGGAGTCCTCTCTTCGAATCTTGTAATCCAAAACGAGGGCTCGTATGTCTTCGCCCGGAGGACACGGTGGAGCATACAGTGGAGGTCTGCCCGGCTTGGGCGGGGCACCGCCGTGTCCTCGTGGCGGCGATCGGCGGCGGCGATCTCTCGCGTCCGGCCCTGGTCCAGGCCATGGTACGGAGTGAGAGTGAATGATCGTCACATCCTTCTGCGAAGCAGTAATGCTCGCGAAGGACGAGGCGGAGCGCGTGAGGGAGAGGCAATCACTGCGCCCTCACGCCCCTAGTCGCCGCAGGAGACGCCCTGGACGGGAGTCAACAGCCGACTCCCGGCCACCGTAGGTCCGGGCTTGCGGGCGGCGAGCAATGGGCAGCTCGCCGCCCGGTAAGGACCAGGCCCGGGTCGACGGCGCGTTGTATTCCACGCGCGCCTCAAAGAGATGTCAGCACGAAGTGACGGGGTCCGCTAGGGCCGATGCCGCCAGGGCCGCGGGTTGTTCGAAAGAGATATCGTGGCCCCTGGCATAGGCAACTGAAGGAACACGGGTGGGTTTTAGTCAGTAAAAGTCTGACACGCCCTTCCGCTCAGCCCAGAGCGGGAGAGGTCATTTGATGATTTCCCACCCAAACAAAAAGGGTCCGTATGTCTTCGAATTTTTGGTTTTACGAGGAAGACATGTTTTCTTACGATGTTTTCCTTCACCGTTTTGAAAGCAGTGGTGATGAAATAATTTACACAAAGTAAATGGGATCAAACTCACGACTTTCATACAACTCGTAAGTCGGGGCTGATACCACTGCTCTCTATTATATTCATAAATAAATAAAGACTTTATAAAAACTTCTTGGTGACAGTTAAATTGTTGCGTTCTGAATTCATAAAAAATAGCAGTTTATTTACAGTCCCAAAAGGCTTTTCATTGAGCCTATTTTAATTAATGAATTATTCATCTTAATAAAAACTTAATTACTGAGATAAATCGTGACATCTCTGCTCATTCTCAAGGGAAAATTATTTATTTTATTTTTTAATTAAGTACGTACTTCATACTGAAACGTGCTTTTCATCTCAGGCACATAATAATAATAATATAACTATTTTTTCAAGTATAGCTTAATATAACGATGAGAAAAAAAAAAACTCCGGAGTGTCGTAACACCATCTTCAAATTAGCATTTCTCGAAGCGGTGTTGAAGGAAGTTATCAAAATGTCGAAGTGGATAGCCACGAGGCTCGACAAAAGAAGGACAAATATAAAAAAATATGAGTATACAACAAATCTAATAACGTGTTTTCTTTTTTTTTATTAATGTGCAATCCGAGAACGAAAAGCTAAGTTTTCATTTGCACCATGCATGTGACTTGTTATGTCTTACTACGTACTGGAAAAAATAATTATGTGTGACGTGAAAATGACAATTCGAAATGATTATATTGTGCCTGTTATACGTAAAACGTGTTAAAGAAACGTATTTCAAAGCTGCTTAACATTTTCATTCTTCAAGAGTACCTTCCCAAGTTCATATTTCAACGAAATAATAATATATTTTCATTTATAGATTTCTCTCTACTCTCCAGACACTTACCTACGCCGATTTACCTTTATTAATATTTACTTGCTTCTGCCTGCGAGTTCGTCCGCGTAAAATTTCTTGTTCCCTGACCCGCCGCGTCGCATCGCATCGCCCGACCGCGCTATTTTCGCTAAGCGTTCTATCTGCCTTTTTTTCTTTTTCCTCGGCTTCTAAGGGTCTTAGCATGATGTTAAATAGCCTATTCATACATTCATTTATTAATATTCTAGATAATAAAATTCAATTTGTTAGTAATTTTATACACCACTTTATTAGTACTAACACTAGTGTTAGTACATCCAAAATAATTGTTAGTTACAAAGGTCTTAAAACTATGTTAGTATTACACTAAGACTAAGGTTAACAAAACAATTATGATCATGATGTCGTAGATACTGACTGATTCGTAAAAATATCAAAACAACAAATCATAGAAATCAAGAAAGGGCAACACGACACTAAATTGAGCGGAGTCACTTAGCTACTACACTGACGTGTTGGTCAGTGAGGATCATGCTGTCAAGTTGCGCTACAAACACCATCAATAAGCTATTAGAGCTTCTGCAGAGCCTGTGTACGACTGAGTCCATTCTCTTTCTTACTATCTCTTTTTCTTCCTATAATCTTAATCGAGAATTGGGATATTAAATGCAAGAAAAACTTTTCAAATCAGACTCGTAATTTCAAAGATTAGCGCGTTCAAACAAACAAACATACTCTTCAGCTTTATTATTAGTAAACCTAGTCATCTATCTATACACATATATAGCTTGTATTAAATATAACTTTATAACAATAACAATAATTTCCCAGAATCGGCGGTAGATATTTTTAGATTCTTGGAATAGATGTATCGGGTTCTGTTTCCACAATGATTTACCAAAAACACAAGCAATTTAGGGCTAATATTTTGATGGTATTTCTCGTTTAACGTTACAGAAGCTGGCACTAGGTACTTTTGTTACTAAAACTAGTGCTGCAAATTGAGACTGGCCTACAGCTATAGTTGTAGAAGCAAGAACTGAATACTGATCAGTATTTATTTTAGCGAAACACGTCACAGACACTTCGTGTGCGTTAGTTAATTTTAGTGTAATTATAATGTTGTGTGTATTTATAGTATTTTTAAGTTATATTAATATTGCATTGTATGTGTTTATATGGGCCTTGATGCCTGAAATAAATGGATAAATAAATAAATTAAAGTAAGCACTATATTATTATTATTGACGAGTGTCTTAAATATGGTCAACGATACCTATGACATAAAGCCTTGTAATTGGTCTTCCATCACTAATGTTAAAACTGTCGGTACTCGTAGCTATAAGTGGTCTAAAATAAAGTCTATATTTCAATAAACTGTGTGTGTGTGTGATTTCCTGGGTCTTTAAATTGCTTTAGTTGTTTTTCGGTACCGGAAAAAACAATACAGCTATGAAAAATGAAGGAAGAGGACAAGAAGTATTACCCGTCAGCGAGTTCAAGTTCACAAGTACGTCCAACGTAATATTACCCCGTCCTTTCATTTCCTGTCCTCATTTACCCAAATAGTATGGTTACCCTACCGGACCCGAACGTTGACGCCTTTATACTCTACAGATATTAGGTTTTCAGAAGTTCCGAATTTATTGATCGAATACATAGGCAAAGTCATCAGCATTCTTGTAAGGTACATATTGAAATATGTCCTAACTTTGATTTTTTTACGAAGTTTTTGTTCGTGTTTCGAGTTTTTTTTTGCTTTGAAATCGAACTTAAGAGAATTATAGTGGAGCAGACATTTTTGTTAGGTACTTGTTTGATTAAGAAGACACGATTGTCGCAATGGATAAGTATAATACTACGTGGTTTATGAGTCACGGGTTTGTTTTTTTCGCCCAGAATAAAATATTTGTACTGGTTTTTGGTCTTCAAATTGTGTTAGCAAAAGCAAACAAAAAATTAATTGTTTGTGGTTGCTTCTCTTTGAATCGTCCAGGTTTATTCTATTCATATTCATATTCGTTTATTTGCATTTCACAAGGTATACAGATGTTCACAAAAGGCTTATAGCTAAGAGCCGTTGTAGACCCTGCCAGGGCACAGCAAAATTATAGTTATAAATATTTATTAAAAATCTAAATCGTAGAAACAAAAATCAAAATAAAATTCTACATGAAAACTAAAAAATTACGCTCACATAAGAAATTTAATAACAGTAACATAAATAAATCTATTATAATGGTAAGTAGGTAGCTATTTTCTTAAAATACTATTTTAAATTTAGATAATTATATTTACTCAGGTAATATAATATAATAGGTAACACAAACACTTATTTAATAGGAGATCATATTTTAAGATTACAAATAAAAGAGATCAGTTTTACGTGTATCACAATTATAGATGCAGTAGGTAATTTTATAATTTACTTATTGTGTAGTCATGTTATGTTTAATTATATAATCTTCTTTAATTATATAATACCAACAGTTTGCATTTCATTAAAAGAAACTATCGATAATCTTTATCTGATCCATTTTTGCGATGATTTTTTCTCTATTTCATGATTTTTGATTTCATCTTGGCAATCCAAGAAACTACCGTCGTCTGACATCTGTGAAATGCGAAGCAAGTTTTCAAAGTCTATTCTAGCTTTCCATCTGACCAGATGCGGCCGAATATCAATATTTTACACGGAGCGACATCGGTCACCCAGGAAAATAAGATGTTAAGATAACTCTTCCTCGTGTTACGAGACCGACGAGGGTCGGTTCGGTTGACCTATATCTGACTTAAGGAAGTGATCATAAATCGGATTCAAATCTTGGTAGATTTAAAAAAAACCGGTCAAGTGCGAGTCGGACTCGCGCACAAAGGGTTCCGTACCATTATCTATAAAAATCACGTCTGTTTATGGAAGCCCCTCTTAAATATTTATTTTATTTTAATTTTATTATTTGTTATTAAAATAAAAATACAACTGTTGTATTTTTACTTTATTAATAAATAATAATTTTATTACAAAAGACGTGATTTTTATAGATAATGGTACGAGACCCTTCGCGCGCGAGTCCGACTCGCACTTGGCCGGTTTTTATCACAAGCGATGCGGACAAAAGCTAAGCACTATAATAAATTATAACAAAATCCAGAAGTAATGTCGCAAACCACAGCAAAACAGTTCCAAGTCCTGATTAACAACCCTGTTGCATTTGTAGCAGAAACATAAGCTTTATTGCTGGGAGACACGCATTGTACCATTGCTATCTCATGCAATAAGCAAATTAGAGATCGTGCCATCTGATAGGGATGTTGTGAGACGATGCGTTTGTATTTTGATATAGAGAGACGAAGAGCTTTTTTGTGATGAGTTAGATTATAATGGAGGGTTTTATTGAGTCCAGATTTAGAACCAATTTTTTCGTGTGAAGTTATCTGCCAAATAAATTAACCTGATTAGGGGCTGATTTTTCAATCAGCTGATAACATTATTCGAGGAATAATTTTGAATTTTTGACAGTTCTTCCATACAAAAACTGTCAGACGTAAATTTTACATGGAGCGAATGCCTATCTGACCTCCACAATCCAGTTACTGGGTAGCACAATACCCCTTACCAAGTTTCTAAGTATCACTATTTATTCAGAACGTTACGGAACTAAGCTTGGCCTGTATTAAATTTGCCTTAATTTCAGCTGAGCACTAAAAGTGTGCCCTAGAAAATATGCGAGGCACCTGTGACCGTACTAACTTAATGACCTGCTCAACCTATTTGCTAGATACCTCCATTGCTTTTCTCTCTCCTATCTCCATTTCTCTATTTAGACAATATGCTTTAAATCCTACTAATATTATATATACGAAATTTTGTATGGATGTTTGTTACTCTTTCACGCAAAACCTACTGAACGGATTAGGATGAAATTTGGCACGTAGATAGTTTATAACCAGGATTAACACATAGGATACTTTTTATCCCGATATTCCCATGGGATCGAAACTTATGCGGGTGAAACCGCGGGGCGCAGCTAGTTATTTATATCGTGGGAATAATACAAGAAATTCCGGGAAGTATTCTGAAAGGACTTTTGACCAGTGATACTTCCCGTAATTTGATTGTTATATTCACAAAAATGTTTCAAGATGAACGCTGCTCATATTTCACTATTTGTGCCAACAGTTTTTATTGTTGCAAAGAAAATATCTTTGACACTGAAGCCGACTGGGCAAAATATTTTATGAAAACATTTCAGAGAAAAAAATTATAGGGAATTTACGTAGAATTTACCCTGGGTGCAAATATCGCGGTTTTTTAGATAATAGCTAGTTTTACTGAACAGTGGTATATAGGTATAACATATACCGAAGTTCTAATATCGAGTTAATTATTCCTCGCTTTAAAACTTTTTAACTTAAAATACACGGTTTTCAGACAAGCTTTTACAGTTAGTTTTACTGAAAAGTTTATAGGTATTGCACATGAGTACCTACCAATATTGTTTTTATTTTTCCTCACTTCGAAACTTTCTAGACACGATTTTTTTCTAAGACGAAAGGGCAAAGAAAGTAAAAGGTGGGAAAGAAGAAGAAAGGGCTGATTTTTCAATCGACAGATAATTTTTATTCGTGGAGCGTCTAAATTTCATATACGACACAAGGCGCACATATCATTACGTGCTATTTCCTCTGAAATCGTGACCTTAGCAAATACCACATCTGTCAGACGTCAATTTTATGTGGAATAAAATTGACGTCTGACAGATTTTGTATCAAAGAATTGTCAAAAACTCAAAATTATTCCTCGGATAAAATTATCTGGCGTCTAAATTACATATACGGCACAAGGCGCACATAACATTACGTGCTATTTACTCTGAAATCGTGACCTTAGCAAATACCACGCCAGTACCTTCAAACCTGTGTTAAACATTACAAAAAACAACTGCCATACCTCCTCGACATTACGAAAAACAATTGCCATCTACGTACCTCAGGCTTGTTATCCTAAACTAGGTCTACTGCTAGTTTTTTGCCTCTCACCCGGTCCCGGTCCCAAGGCTCACTTTACAGATTGCCTCCACCGACTGGTTTCCTCCCGGTCTAGCGAATTTGCTAGATTATTATCTGGCTAAATAATGCGTGCAGGGGACTCAGTGCGGTTACATTATTGAGCTGCGTAAGATAAGATTGGTTGAGGCAAATTTTAGGTAGGTATTGAAATTAATTATTTGTGGTTGTAATGTTATGCACCTTTAGCAAATTTTAATGAATCCCTATGATCTATGATTTTGATAGTATTGTTTCTTTGCACTGCGCGTAGCACAGGAGCTAAACAAATAATTTAATGCACAGTTGTGAAATTGATATGACTTTCTATTGCAACTTTATGTTCTTCATTATAATGTCCCAGCAATATAAACAAAATCATAAAAATTGGGACGACCTTTCATTTTCCATTTATGTTTACGGTTTCGACTATGTAATTTCAAGATAATATTAAACACTGTCTCCAGCATTATTCTTAAACTGTTGCCATTAATAAAGCTTGCATTTATACCTATTGTTATGCAGCTAATAAAGATAAAATGATATCGTTAGTGATACGCAATAGGCCTAAAACGATTCATTATGACCGTCTTTAGGGGCGCCTTGTGTCCCATAATGGAGTTCTTCCTGCTGACATAACAGTAATGAATATTCTGATATAATATTTATTTTCTTTAATAAAATCTCCTCATTATTACATGGGGTCTTATAATAGAATATGATTGAGTAAAAGTGACAGTTTCAGCCTTGTGCATATTTCGTTGGTCATTACTACCAGGACTGCATAAATTAAGTAGAGATACGTTAGGTAACAACCTAACGTATCTACCTATGGCCTCTTCTGTATACCAATACGGAAGAGGCCATAGGTAGAGAGTAAATTTATCCCCGAAAATTATAAAGTTTATCACCTGCACAGGACAAAGCTATGATCAGCTAGATATCTGTACAAGTTTGTCAACAGATAATGTAGGCACTGTTAAGGCTGTATGCAAAAGACGACCTTATGTAGCAGGCTGGCAGTAAAATAACTTTGATTACGTTTGAACAGTCAAGCGAATTTAGAATGAGCTTTCAAATTTTGTATTAGGTTTTTGTTTGAAAAAGCAGTGACAGTATAGTCGTGGTAGTGAAACGACGTTCGCTTGAAATAAACACAGTAAATATAACGTTGTATGATTTTAACACAATATTACATGCAACGCATATACTGCAGAACCGTGTAAAGGTAAGTAAATAGCCTTTGATATTATTTGCTACTAGCTTTTGCCTAAGTAAGCCCATCTAGAAGTCAGAAACTATTCCACGGGAACGTACTACCGGAATAAAAAGTATTACATACGACAAGCCACGTTATAAACTATTTGCGTGCTAAATTTCAACAAAATCTGTTCAGAATTTTTTGCGTGATTGAGGTACAAACATCTAGACATACAGTTTGTAAGTTAAAATTGCATCTTTTCTTGTTAGTGACGAAAACAAAGGCACCTGCCAAGTTCAAGCAATAATTAATTCAAGCGCACACACAAGACACAACAATGAAAAGCCATTTTAACAAAACGCAACAGCCGACGTCAGAAAAAAAGCCCTCGAAGTTTTCCTTCAGATTTTCTCATGTAACACAACTCTAATATATTTTTTATCTCGATTACCTCGAACAAAATATTTGCATAACATTGGAATTTCGTCGGAATTTTCCGCTTAAGTTTTGCTTCTAATAATAATTCGCAAGTAATCTAAGGGCTTCAGTTTAATATTAGTGTGTTGTTGTTTGTGTGTGTGTGTGTGTATTGTTGCAGGTGTGTGTGTTATTTGTTGTTGTTTTTCCGTATAACTTAGGGCCGTGGGCGTAAGTTATAAAAAGCGTGGGTGTCCTAAATTATGTTTATTTTATTTTTTTAATAATATTGTTCGGATTGATTCTAAAACATATTTTTGGCAATAAAAGAAAATATTTAGAACTTCAGGTTCCTATCCTATTCTAATTTGTTATTTAAAGTATAGATGAGATATCTTTGACAAATAACTCTAAACTATTAAATTAATGATTGGGAAGGCGTGCCTAATATTGTTACGTGATATTATGCTAAGTGCAGAGCAATTGTTTGCAGAATGATGTTATGTGATATTATGCTGCTTGGCTTCAAAACAAAAAACGCTATTATTAAAACGTGACTCCTTAAAATGTGAAAGTAATTTATAATAATCAATTTATACAAATTAACAAAAAAATACGCAAAAAAAACACTAATAACATCTTTTGATACAAAAAAAAAACTACTTCCGCGGATGCGCGCGCGACAGCAAGTTGCCGTGCTATGGAGAGCTAGGAAGGTACCTAGCCGCTTGAGACGCTATGACGTCGGTGTCTCCAAAAAAATTTGCATGTGCAACAAGCAAAAAGTAGGTACTTTTTTCATGATGTCAGTTTTCATAAAAAGAACGTAAATATGATTTAATAAATAGGAGTAATTTTATGAACTACACTACACTACTACACACACACACACACACAGACCCCTACACTACTACTCTACACTACTTTTTTAAGAATAAATGAGAATGTTTTAAAACCAAATCTTTTCTTTTTTTTAAAAACATTGCCCCACACTTCGAATTACTCCTGTATCGTGGGTGCATTTACACACATTTAAACTCACATAAACAAACAGCCAGACCCGGAACAACTACCTGTAGGCAATACAAATATTTGTTCCGTGCTGGAATCGAACCCGCGACACGCAGCGCAGCAGTTGATCGCTCAGTCATTGCGCCAACCGTGTCGTCAAAATTTTTTAACCTTACTTACATAATATTAAACCTTATGACCATCTGTTTAAAACGGACATAACGTAAACGGGATTAAAATTGATTTTTAAGCATTGCTTGCGCAAGTTTTCGTAATATACATTTTTACCATCATATTTCCAAACAAATCTCACATTTTAAAATGTAGAATTCCGATTCGACCGCAGTTTTGAGCTAACTATATTTCCTTTCCTCCTATCCCGTTCCATGCAACAGAGAGAGAAGAAATGCTCACCGCACGCGCCAATCAGCGTTGCATTGACTGCAACGACAACCAATCACTGCACAGCGCTGTGATTCGGGAAAAATGTCACCGTATTGTGTTCAGTTCTTCTGTTGTAACCGCTCCGCAAACCGCACCGCATTACTACCGCGCCGCGCCGCAAAATTAATATATCTAAAACTCTCTATTATCCGTGCTGGCCGACACACGTGTGACATACACAGACCAAGTGAAATGCACAGCAGAGAAAAAGGAAGAATTCAGCGAACACGTGCTACATCTTCTCCGGCTGTCCTTGTATCAACGTGCTTCATCCAGAAGACTCCCAAGTAAGTCCTTCATTCCCTTTTCTTACCCTGGTCAGCTCATTACTGTGTGTCGTCAATAGCTCACCCCTGCTTAAATTACATTCCCGCAACGGTCCTTCGAAGCCGCATGTAGATACTTATTCACCAAGCATAAATATAGGTTTATAATTCTGCTTAAAAATCTTTTTTTTTATTATAGATTTATTTTTGAGTATAATTATAGGTTTATAATTATGCTTAAAAATCAATTTTAATCCCGCACATAAAACATTACAATCAAAAACCCAAAATTAACATCAAAATCATCACAAATGGCTACTAAAACTTCAATAACCTACTTTCACTACCCAATCAGTCAACCAGAAAATAAAAATGCCTGAATAAAATGCTCTTACACATATTCACTATAAATCCTTTATTATTTCCCCGGAATGATATTATAGCACGATTTAGAATTTCATTTCCTGAGCTCGTGGCGTCATATGCAGTTCACTGCGTCTCGCTGTGCCGTCGTCTGGTTATAAGACTTTTTTTTTTATGAAATGGCAAAGCACACTGGTAATTTTGTAAATATGCTTGCTTGTTTTAAAGTGAGTTTGTATATTCGATTTTATACACTGAAGAATAATCTGAGAATAAATTCAAGAGTGCATTTTTATATCAAAAGATGTTTGTAGACCGAATTATAGAGGCATGAGGAACAGGGTGTAACGTTTACTCGAGTAACAGGTAGTATCTGGTGGGCAACTGTCCGACGATTAATGTCGGGACGTTGTATATATGCTAGTTGCGCGTTAAACTCTACTTGCGCGATGCAGACTTTTGCGTGACAACAGTCTGATGAGTAGTTCGCATGTGGCGGTGTAGATGCTGCTACAGAATCATCATCATCTACTTAGCCCTTTCTCAACTATGCTGGGGTCAGCTTCCAGTCTAACCATATTCAGCTGAATATCAGTATTTTACATGGAGCGATTGCCTATCTGACCTCAACAATTTGGAGAGCGAATATTTTATTAATATCAACATTAAAGTGATTTATTTAAGTTTTTCCGTTTTGTGTGTTACTCTAGACACATACATTTTGTACGAACAAACATAAATTTAACATAATTTATCAAAGAGATAACTTTGTAAGGACTGAAAAGGAAAAAGTCGAAGATGAAAACTTTCAATGGACACAACTTTACTTGAAAATGAATACGTTTGTAACATCTGTTAGGTATGTGTAATTTTACAAGACTACCTTTCTCCTAGCTGGTGAATTTCAACATCACAGAATGAGCTATTTGTGTAAAAAAATGGCTTATTGGTTCTTCTTCTCTTGATTTGGCAAAGAATTAAAAATTAAAAAAATATATATATATTGGGTACAGACGCCAGCACATCAAGCTACTACAATCTGTCAAATTTATTATTTAATAGATTTTCAATTTTGCCGCTGAAGCATTAAGGTTCAAAGTTGATTGGGAAAATTCGACAGTTTCGGGTAGCTTGATGTGCTGGCGTCTGTACATAGATCCGTGCAAGGCCAAAAAGCCTCCTATCTCAATATACACTATAGTTCTCAAGATCGTATTTCGGCCATGGGTGCCACTCTCAACGAAGACTAGCCTTCGGCGCGGGAGATAATAATAATAGTATTTATTCGTATCAACCATACAGCTATTTAACGTTACATACTTATGTCTTAATTGTGAACATAGCACTAGAAGTTGTCGTAACTTGCACCCTTGCTAAGTTATCAGGATAACTTGTATTAAGGACACAAGTCCCAACCCTTGGTTCATATACATATTTTAAGGCATTGCAAAGATACAATAAAAAGCAAATAATGGTCACTTATACATGGAAATTGAGTAAAATTACAATCAACGAAGAGAAAAACAAAAGCCAAAATACAAACGAGAGGGTGTGTAGTGTGGTGGTGAGAGGTGTAAGTGATGTGTGTGACGTGTGTGTGTTGTGTATGAAAGGGATAGTTGCAATTTAGTAGAACTTTTCTCCAGAAAGAAGAAGCCGTTCTGTGTCAATGTAATTTTGTTCAAGAAGCCAATTTCTAAACTTCAAATTGGGTTGCAGCTGAAAATCAGCGTCAGGTGGTACACTTGTGTTGTCATCTGACATTATGCTGAGCTGAGGCCCTTTTGGCATTATAATCTTTGTTTATGTTTTTGTAGTTTTAAGGTGTCATTTTGTGTAATGCCAATAAATGCATTTTTCTTTCTTTCTTTCTTTCTTTCAATTTGTTACAGTTTTTTTAAGGTATTACTTGGATAAGAGTAGAATTGCAGATATTTATTGAGTCTGTTATATAAATGTGGACCTTGAAAGCAAAAGAATCTCTTAGTAAATACGAACTTACATTTATGTGGCTGAGATATAATAGTGCACAAGTGTGCACAGACACAGCTTAGGTGCACTCTCTCTTTCCTTACTCTCATAGTCCGATGGAACGCCACGCATCAGACACGACCGGGGAGAGATCAGACATCACCTCATCACGTGTTAAACGTATAGTTTACTCAGCATGATGATAGCGAGTCTGACTGACCAGGTAACACGAGATGTCAAGACTCCATTCCATTAAAATAAATACTAGTCTGATCGATGTAACAATATTAAATCATTGTCGATCGTATAAAAATCTTGTTTTTCCTACACATACATAACATTGACTCAATTCAGAATTTAATTTTCCGGACAGTTATGACGTTATGTCCAATCCACTGCACCCCATTTTGCATCAGTTATATTTTATTCAGAAAAGTGTAAACTGTAAATAAAGTGAAGTTTATTTCATTAAGTACTGGCACAATGGCCAACTAACTCTTTTGTGTCGATGATGAAAATATTTAATATGGTTGGAATTGTTTTTGTAAAATATTCATTTCGAAATGGGAATATAGAATTACCTGCAGGAAATATTTTTTATTCTTACAGGACAATGAAATTCGTCATTTTTAACCGACTTCAAAAAAGAAGGAGGTTCTCTAATCAGGTGTTTATATATTTTTTTTTATGTATAAATCCATCTCCTTCATTTATAGACGGATTTGCAAAATTCTTTTTTAATGGATAAGGTGAGGTAAAAATATATATGGAATTAATAACATTTATATGGGACCAACCCTGTGCCTCAGGGGTGGTCCCATGGAGAGGGAGAGAAAGCATACCTCTCATTCCAACCGCACCAGAAGAGCAGCCGGGCGTCGAAGGGTGCTTAACAATCTCCGGCCACCATAGGAAGGGGCCTGCGGGCGGCGAAATTGAGGCCGTGTCGTCGCTCGAGTAGTCAGGCTCGCAGAGGTGACACGCGGACGTGCGGTCGTGGGATCGGCCGCACTTGGTGATGGGGCCCGTTAGGCATGGAGGGATGTACCAGTCGGGGGTGCGGCGAATGTACTAAGTATCTCCCGGGCCCCCGACTCATGGTACTGGAAGGAACTGGGTTTTAGTAGGTAGGAGTCCGAAATAACCCTCCGATCTTCCCAGACTGAGGTTATCCATAAGAATTTTCCCACGATAAAAAAAGGGGTGGTCCCATATAAATTTTGCTTGGGTACTTTTTTAAAGAGATAGCTCTTTTTCCACTAAGTTTATATTGATGATGTTTTAATAACTTCCTGTCACTGATATTTACATAGCAAGTGGTGTTAAATTAATTTGATAGGTACAACGAAAAAAGTGAAAAACTTTTTTGCAAAAGCAAACTACCGACTTCCAAAAAAGACACTACAAAGTGAAAAATAACTTTAATTTTGGAAGTCAGTGTCGTTGGGTTCGCATTTTCGTTGTTTTTTTTTTTTTGCAAAAAAGTTTTTATTTTTCACTTTTAAGTTGTAATTTTTACCAACCAAAAACCAAAAACCAAAGTACTGAACCGTTTTTGATGAAATTTCTATGGGACCAATCTAAAAGTATATCCTTACCAATAAAAAAATAATTTTGGAAATCGGCTTATAAATAACGAAGTTCTGAGGTAACAAACATAAAAAAATACAGTCGAATTTAAACCTCCTCCTTATTTGAAGTCGGTTAAAAATAAAAATTGGTATCAAAAAACGAAAATGTAGAATCAACGACACCGACTTCCGAAATTTAAAGTTATTTTTCACTTTTCAGTGGTTTTTGTATCGATCGATTTAGGCTGTTGATTAATATTGTTGGATGTAGGTACATACATTCATAAACTAACGCCTTTTTCCCATGGAAGTGGTAGACAGAAAATGCAGAACGCTACGATCCTTTTGCTTCGTTCACGTTCATACCTTAGATACATCTGCCGATCTATACTGCAAAAATCTCACCGTGAGGTGAGCTGTCAATGTCAATCCCTAGCATTCAGGTTGAATGACAGCTCAATTAAAGCTCACTTCACCAAGGTTTTCACAGTGAGATTTTACAGAACAGATCGACAGTTCACTTCAAGCTCACGTCACCTAAGAGTTTTAGAATAGCCTGGCTGGTTATACAAACATATTGAAATTTTCAAAAGTGAATCGTTCTGTCGGCGAATCGTCCGCCGTTGAAACGTTCTATCGGTGAAATAATGAAAAGTGAATCATTCTGTCGATGAACCGTTCAACGGCAAAACAAATGTCGGAGACATTTTTCAGAATCAGTACTACGCAGTATGCAGCTGACTTTTGTCAAAGACATCACCCATAAAGTCCAGTGTATGGTTCTTCTAGTGCCTCCCAGCTTTTCCAGTCACATCCGATTTGTAAAAACCTTTTGTTCGTCGCCTTTCATTCACCCTCTTAATACGAAGAAACCATCAAAGTATACAATTTTCAACTGTTGGCATTTTGTTGTCTTTTAAACCGCAACGTCATCTTGTGTGTGCTGTGTTACAGCACACATACTTCGCAATAAATTCTTGGATGTGTTTTTATATTAAAATTTCATCAGTAATAATCAACAGCAATAATAAAATCAATCATCAGCAGCTGATCATAGCTTTTGCATTTGCAACGTAATGGCCAAAAATATAAACAAATATGAGTTTATGGAAAAATAACTTTAATTTCTACAGTATAAAGTTCAGTTTACGTTACAACTTCAAACATTTTATAAGTTTTTCAGTAGTGCAGTTTTCACTCTGAAATTAACTTAATTGCGATTAAAATAAAGTTGATATTTGTTTAACTTGAAATAACGTTAATTTGAAACATAAATAAAATTTGAATATACCTATTCTATTTAAATTTTTAAGTATGGCAAGTAAAGCCGGTACCGACTATTCTGTTAATGTCAAAAGTGAATTGGAAAAGCATGTGTGCATTATTTAAAGCTTACCTACCTGATACTCGGTTTCTTTATTTTGTTTCAACCCGATACTCCTAATTCGAAGTTGAGAACTAATCAAAATCTACCTCTACTTTAGCACATTTATGGGGGATTCCTTCAATATAACCCGCGGAATTCAATATTTCTTACGCTTTTTTCAAAAAATTATAAACGCTGGTCTTTACTTTAAGTAAATTGAGAAGTGCTATTAATGGTACGAGTATTTTAATTGTATTGGTATTTGTAATTGTATTTTTGGAACGAAGTTCCTTATCGCGCGTTGCGAAAGGGGGCTAGACGGAAATAATTAAGACCAAAAGTTGGAACGACACTTTTTGCTATAGTTGTGTTTCTCTGTCTGTCTCTCTCTCTCTCTTATAGAAAGCAAGCCAGTTATTTTCGTTTCGTCTTTCTATTTCGCATTGAACAGTGTGGTGTCGCGACGATTATTTTTGTTAAGTGTATACAGGTTTTTTGTACATAATAAATAATAACAACTTCGTTCCATCCGGATGTCCCTTGACACCTCTCAAGTTTTTTTAAATTGTGTTTTATTTTATTTTGTTGTAATTTTGATTGGATTTTTAATTGTTTTAATGTAATTAGGATTGTATTTTTAATTGTAATTATGATGGTTTTTTATTAATTGAATTTTTGGGTAATATCATCGCATTGGCGTTATAGCTGTTAAGGTGTTATTTACGAAGCTTGGAAATAAATGCTAAAGTAGAGTTTGAAAATTTCCCAACTTCAAATTCTCAAATCTGAAACCGAGTGTTAGTACTGTTCGATGTAACAAATTCCTATCTTCTCAATATAGTCAATCGTTTGTTCAGCTACCAGATATTGCTGTGGCAGTCAATAATATTAATTTACCTTAACGATCGTATAGCTCCGTTTGTAACGTATGAAGATCAATCATGTATCTGTAGTTATGCCATATTGCACTGTATTTTCAATATTGTACTTTGTGTCAAAGGTTGGAATGGCTTTGATATAACATATTATCATCCCGTCTGTTTTCCCTGTTTTCAACTGCAGAGGTGTTCCTATATAGTAATCCCACATTTCACCAGTTCGACGTTCCCAATGGTGACGACCGTGACTTACAAGTTGTAGGTCCTAGGTTCGTACCTTGTCTGGTGCTTTGCTTCCTGTAAATTGTTTCATCGCCACTGCTCTCAAAAAGGTCAAGGAAAACATCATGAGGAAACCGGCATGTCCTAGAACCAAAAATTCAAAGACATGTGACATCCACCAACCCGCACTGAGCTCGCGAGGTGGATTACGGCCCACTCCCTCTCACTGAGAGGAGGCCTGTGTCCCAGCAGTGGGAACAATATAGGCTGATTAAGTATGCTAATATTGGCCGACCCTATTGTTATTGCTTTCTTGTTATAATACCTAATATGAATTAAGCTTTGACTGAAAGGTAAACATCAAGCTCTTTGAATTGTTACTGTGTCCATAGATGGTACTATAGTTTGACCAAAACCGTCCTTCCAAAACCAACCTTCGGTATGTGCGCGGTGAGACGGGGGGGCAGTGCAGGCTGCTCATTCGTCATCGTTCACGGCGTCCCGCCCCCCGCCTCGCCGCATATTTCTCCCGCCTCGCCACGCATTCCTAAGGCGCGGTACAGCAGTTTCGGTCAAACTATAGTACGTACTTTTGGACTAGTAGTAGGTTCGTAGTATATCCAATGTTGGGTATTCTATCAACCGTATAATTCGTTTGAAGTGAAAACTTCTTTAGGTGCACTTTGAGCTCGTTTCGAACGGTGAACGAAACTGAACCTTCATGCTCGGGTTTGTGACGCTGAATCGGGTATACTCCATTTCAGTCGTAAGTGTTCTCTTTTATTGTGTGGTCATACACAGTTAATATAGGTAGGTAGTTGTGTATCACTGATACATAACTTTTGCATAACGCATTACATCATTGGCCATTTTGTAATTCCTTACATCATAATTTATTTGGTGCATGTTGGGTGCGCGTACGTCAAATAGGACGTTTCGAAATGTAGCCACTACATAAAGCGTAAATCGATCTTCGGTCTTAGCATGTTATATTTCCTTTTTTTATATTCCTGTTTGTTTCTATCACATTTAAACAAGATTATATTATTTTGCTTTAAGTAAGCTGTACCAGTACAGCGTCCTAATAATTGATTACTTTAAAAATAATTGTTTTAATAATTGTTGATGAATAATTGTTTGCTGCACCGGACGACGCCATTATGTTGGCGCCGGCTGTCACTGAAAACTTGCTCTGGGGCTCTGTCTTGCACAGGGTCGCAGCATTGTGCTGAGCGATAGCCGTTTTGTGTGGATGTGACGCAAGTTTCCCCCAACCATTTCTTATAGCTTTTTTTTTTTGGTTTATGTTCTTTTTTGCGTCATGCTTACAGCAAATAAACGTATTTTCTTTCTTATTTCTTTATAAGCACACTCCCTCTTTTTATTCTTCTTAACTATGGATAAAAAAAATTGTCAGCCTAATAATTGGGTAAAATCAAAGCTAAACATAATATGTTGGTAGTAATGATCACATAAACTTTTCTTCATCAAAGCTAATATCTGGATAATAAATCGGACCCATTAAAGTTATTTTAACTGCAATAATATAAGTTAATTTTATGATTTTATCAAGGGGATTGGCTATCTGAGCAATGTATCAGTTGTTCGGTAGTTAAACATGCCTTGGTATGCAAATGTGGTAACTGTATCAGCTTGTCCTGTTAATCGCCGGCGGTCGGTAGTTTTGAATAACATTTACCTACATAAATTGTGAACAAAGTCGAAAATCATCTATTCAAAAACTTATTTAATCATTTATACCGTCGGCGAAAGTTAAAACCTGTGTTTTAGTTGGAAAGTAGAAGAGATAATTAATCATAAATTTAGCTTCTAGAACAATGTTTCCCATCGAAAAGCTAAGAAGAAGCAGTTTTCAGACCTCCGCCGGACACAGAACTCCGCCATTCATCGCCACAATAATTATTTTATTGTTTATTTCCGTACCGTACGTAAAAAGGCTTTGAATTTCAAAATTTACAAAATCATCCTATAATATTCTCACGGCTGGGATACAGGCTTCTTCTCTGTGAGAGGGAGTGGGCCGTAATTCACCACGCGGGTCCAGTGCGCTATGTTAAATGTCTCATGGCTTCGAATTTTTGGTTCTAGAACATGCTGGTTTTCTCACGATGTTTTCCTTCACCGTTTTGAGAGCAGTGGTGATGAAATAATTTACTCAAAGTAAAGTGCCTGCCTGGGTTCAAACCCACGATCTACAACTCGTAGGTCGTGGCCGTTACCACTGTTCTCAAAATCCGATTGCCCCTTATAAAAGGTAGTTTCGTGGAAAGGAATGGGCGAGAAAGTCAATAATTAAATACTCTTATAAAAAAATCCTAATATTTGGTTTACATAGATGATTATTATTATGTGAAGACAATAAGACAATAAGTACCTTTTTTTCCGTGTGGAAATCCTCATGAACACTTTCTTCAGGGAAGAATGGAGGGTTATATCGGACTTCTAAAACCATGAGTCGGGGGCCCCGGGAGATAAATGTACATTCGCCACACCGACTAAAAGACCATGTACTCGTACCTAGCACAAAATTACCCAATTACACGATGCTCACATGTTTACAAATCATTTTCATAAATTTCCAAAAGTATTCGTCTATCGAATACCCATTGACACAGAGCTTTACGAGATTAAAATAAATAAAATCCACCCCATCCGAAATGCAGACAAAGCCACGGGAAAACCCATTACTTCATAAAGCGGAATCGTTTTAATTTATAATTTCATCAGCGCGTTTTGACCACTACATTGCACAATGTACGCGGTTTTAATTAACTTTTTAATAGCTTAATGAAAGAAACTTTAATGAAAGTTTCGATATAACTACAATATCTTTTGGTGTTCTTTGTCATTTTAATTGATGTTGTTAACGTACACGGAGTAATTGGAAACTATATTTATGTTGTACTAGGAATTGGGGCAGATTTTAAATGAACTTGTCTTTAAGAATAATGTTGTCACGAGGCACGGAGGGGTCTCGAAATGTAATGAATGGACCAACCTCGGCGTATAAGCGTATCTTAAGCCTTCGATCGACTTTTTGGCTTTTATTATTTAGCCACAAGCCCCTCAAGAATACAAGAATAATGTTGTAAGATCATGTAAAAAAAAGTTATAGTTCTAGATTTTGTCAGAGTTTGCTCTTGGTATCGAATATTTATCTATCATCATCCTCATCCTCCTGAGCCTTTTCCTAGTTATGCTAGGGTCAGCTTACAGTCTAACTGGATGCAGCTGAATACCAGTATTTTACGTGGAGCGACTGCCTATCTGACCCCCACAACCCAGTTACGTTAATACGATACCCCTTGGTAAGACTGATTGTCAGACTTTCGGCTTTCGAGCTGATTTTCGAGTTGGCTTTTGTTGTTTTTTAGAATATTTATCTTTATCTACACTAATAATAAAGCCGAAGAGTTTGTTTGTTTGAACGTGCTAATTTCTAGAACTACCAGTCGAATTTGAAAAAATATTTTTTGTTTGATAAGAATTTTGAAGAAGTAGCCTTCTTCAAAAATTATTTAATATCACGTTAAGGAGCCGAACAAAAAGGAAAAGGTAGAAAGAACGCTAAGCGGAAACGAAATAATAGTGCGGGCACACGATGCGATGCGACGGGGTGGGTCAGGTGTCACGTGTAGAAAGAAAGAAAGAAAAAGTATTTATTGTGACTCGTACAGGATCATAAACTAAACTAAACACAGTTAAAAATAAAAATAAAACAAATTATATAAGTCATAAGTAATTTATTTCATAACAATATAGTTACATTGTGGTGAAAAAAAAAAATAACATTAGATATACAATTGCAATTAAAATAAATAATATAAAATAAAATTCATTAAATACATTTAGAAAAGTAAATAAAAACAATAACGGTCAATTAAGAATTCAAGATCATAAATAATAAATGTCAAAGTAATAAGTTACAATGTCATATGTCATCTAGGAATTAATTGATACTGTAATAGCCTTTCCCCAATAAATAGGTCCTCAATTTGTTTATAAATAAGTTAACACTGTATATGGTTTTGCATTCTATAGGCAACTTGTTGTATAAAACTACAGTCTGATACCTCGGGCTATGTTTGACAACTTTTAATTTCGGTTGAATAGTGTTGGGCAAATCTTTCCTACGTGTACTAGCTCTAGTTTGTCTCTGCTCATCAGTCTCAATTTTGTGCAAATTTTTAACTAACCTGGTTAGCAACACTAAAATGTAAAGGCGGCACTGTCAAGATTTTTACTCTAATAAAATGGTCTTTACATGATTCCGTCTGTTTCATGCGGAGCATAGTTCTTAAAGCTCTTTTCTGAATCACGAATGCCATTTGTATGTTGTACTTGTAGCTATTGCCTCAAAACTCGATGCTGTATCATAGCCTGGACTCCACCAAGGCAAAGTACACACTTCTAAGTTAAGGTAAACCTAATTCTTCCCTCAGTGTTCTGATCGCATAGCATGCCGAGCTAATAGACTTCGTTATAGATAATGTCTCAACTTATATACCTGTATAAAACTCTATCAACCTGTATAAAAAAGAAACAAAAGGAAAAAATGAAACAGAAAGTCCTATACGAGGCGAGTATTATATAAAGAAATGAGCGATATAGATTTACTCCAAACAACTGAGTGGTTGAGAGAGACTGAAAGAGTCATTTCTATAAATTAATTTAGGTAACTATTGAATTTATGGCAAGGTTTTCAATTTAATTAATGTTTACGGTTTTATTCACGTAGTTACAGTCGACCGCACGTGTGTGGTAACACTTTGACCTATTTATTTACAAAGACACAGCAATTACAATTTACAAGCTAACACTAAAATATATATTATATACAAGTATATAAGTAAAAGTTAAAGAAAAAGGCAGGAGCTCATTGGTCATCAAAAAATTCGTCCGCATCGCTGTCATTTGGATAAGTGCCCAAAAGGCTGGCAGCATTACCACGTTGGATGGCAATGCTGATTCTTTGGGCTAAAATAGGCCAACCCTCTGATCACGTGAGGAGAACTTGAACTTTGACTTGACTCTGAACTTGCTTAATGTATATTACGCAGTTTCAATAGAATAAGAGGCCAGTGTTTACTGCATGGCTCCGGCCTGTATATATAAAAAAAAAACTTAAGTAAAAGTTGGAAAGGTTTGCCGCTATCGTTATTTAAAAAATGTTTCAAAACTTTATGTCTGCCAAAGCATATTATAGTGTAATAGAATCCTTAATTGAAAAAAAAAAAAACATAGACTATTATCAATAATGTTTGAAATAAGAATTATGTTTGACTTTTGTGTTAGTTCTTGTTCTGTTTGTTAAAGTTGTTTAGTTAGTGAATTAGTTTATATTTTTGTAACATTTGCATGCCGAATGGTAAAATATGGCTGAACACAGACTTATTATACAAGTACGCTTGACTATTACTACTGTCTATGAAAAAATGAAGAATGATTTGATTTTCGCCATTTTGGCGCTGATAACAACGTGGGCGTCGGTGGAACTAATATTTTTAATAGTGAGTTTTATACAATACGCATTATCTCATGATAATAATGTTCTAAATATCTCGTAGTAAACTCAAAATACACAAAAAAGTCTTATTCCACGATTTAGACCTAAATCATCAGGGACGTACCAAAGCAAAAAAACGCGATCTTTTGCAAGTGTGTCAATTTTAGTTCCTGGGATGCCCGAGCCGGCGGCGCTTTGAATCGGCACAAAAAACAACTGTCATTTAATATAGTATATTAGTCCAGCGTACTTGTATAATATAGGTCAGTGCCAAAAAGTATTCACAGAACGCCGGTAGCTCGATTACCTGCCAGTACCAACAACTTTAGTTTTATATTATTCGAATAAAACTTTCTTTTCACGCTACAAAGTTGCAACTCAAAATGGTCGCCAGTAATTTAAAGTCATTTTGTTTGTGGCGTTCTAAAATACATGTTACTTGTATGTATGTATATCACGCAAAGAGGAACAGATGTGGGAGAGGACCGCTTTGTGCATTTTACTGTTTACTTTTTTTCTATTTTTAACGTGCTTGGATGGCTGTAAAAGTATAAAATTGTAGTAGAACCGTTTATGGTTGCTAGCGATGCGATGCCAACACCAGAATGTTAGCAATACAGTTTAGTTCTTTTGCTTTAAGTTTTTATAATACTATTAATATTATAAGTCATGCTTAGTAAAAATTTGCTCTCACTTGCTTGCAGGCAGAATATAATGATATTTACAGTCTTATTCATAAAAACTTTTTAACAAACAAATTAAACCGCTGAAAAAAATGAAAAGCAAAAAAATAATAAACCTTTTTTATTTAACTTTAATAACTAAGTTCTTAAACTAATGTAAGTATATCTAAGTAATTTTGAGTCGGCGCCAAACAATCAATAAACAAAGATCACTAAATTGCCTTAAATTTAAACGGCGTCGACTCAAAATTATTTAGGTTAAAAAAAAAGGTTTATTATTTTTGCTTTTCAGTTTTTTCGGCGGTTTAATTTTTTTGTTAAAAAGTTTTTATTTTATCATTTTTGTGGCTATAATCTACTAATTGTTTGCCAAAGAGCAGGCATATGTGGCACTGAGTAGAGTAATAATACACAACTCAGCATTCAAATTTGTGAGTGAAAAATAAATCCCCCTATTTTCCACCCTTAGGGTTGGATATTTTTTTTTCAAATTTTTATGGACCAACTTTGGGGTATACCCTTTCTAATAAAAAAAGAATTATTAAAATCGATAGGACTACTCTATATAATGTTATGCGTGGTCATATATAAAAAAAATATACGCGTCGACTTGAGAACCTGCTCCGTTTTTCCTCGGTTAATAAAATGGAAGCGAATATCTAAAAGGCGGCCAAGTGCGAGTCGGACTCGCCCATATAGGGTTCCGTTGAGTTGATTGAATGAAAGGTAAATAGCGGTTTACGATTTATGACGTATTAAGAAAAAAACTACTTACTAGATCTCGTTCAAACCAATTTTCGGTGGAAGTTTACATGGTAATGTACATCATATATATTTTTTTAGTTTTATTATCCTCTCATTTTAGAAGTTACAGGAGGGGGGGGGGGGACACATTTTATTACTTTGGAAGTGTCTCTCGCGCCAACTATTCAATTTAGAAAAAAATTATATTAGAAACCTCAATATCATTTTTGAAGACCTATCCATAGATACCCCATACGTATGGGTTTGATGAAAAAAAAATTTTGAGTGTCAGTTCTAAGTATGGGGAACCCCCAAAATTTATTTTTTTTTTTCTATTTTTGTGTGAAAATCTTAATGCGGTTCACAGAATACATCTACTTACCAAGTTTCAACAGCATACTTCTTATAGTGTCAGAAAAAAGTGACTGTGACATACGGACGGACAGACAGACAGACAGACATGACGAATCCATGAGGGTTCCGTTTTTTGCCATTTGGCTACAGAACCCTAAAAACATGCCTTAGTTTGGTTGTCAAAAAGTGTTATTCATAAACGTATTTTAGGACTTGAACGTAACATAACCTTTACCTAATGTATTTCAAGCAAATAATTAGATAGTCTATGGTAAAATTCATTCCTTTTTCGTAAATTTTATTTTAAGTGCCTCTCTCCCTTGTGGACATCACGAAAGCTACTTGTGTTCTGCACCCTAATTGCGTAACACACGATCAATCGGAATCTGAACCATTTTGAAGCAAATTGCTAATCCATTGCTTCATAAGTTCGAAAAGTTTGTCTGCTCAACACGTAAATAACGCAATGAATGTTGTTGAACTGTCAAAATGATACCGATTCCGATTGATCGTGTGTTACTCAATTAGGGTGCTGTATATTTCATTATCTGCCTAGCCTTTTCCCAACTATGTTGTTGGCTTCTAGTCTAACCGGATGCAGTTGAGTACCAGTATTTTACAAGGAGCGACTGCCTATCTTACGTCCACAACCCAGTTACTGGGTAATACGATACCCCTTGGTAAGATTGTGTGTGTTTTGTATACTTATCTTTTCTTAAATAACACTCTTGAAGCTTATCCATACTTTCATTGCTTAAGTTTCACAGTCGCCCAATAAAAAAAACCTCTAAAAATAATAGGCTCACTTTTATTTAATTAATCACTATAAAATTTTTAAACTCTTCCGACGGACCTACAAGAGTCAATTTCCTTTTATCGTTCGCCATTCTTTAGTTTATCTGTAACAAATATTTAGAATCACTAGCCACAAACTCGAAAGAATAATTAATGAGTACCTACTCATGTATTAATACAGTAATAATTATTATATATTATTTTTAATGAATGATGGCTAGTTTTTTTTTTACTTAGTTTTCCAGTTAGTCGCCGATGGCTTTCAAAGGCTCAGTGAACCATAATGTGATGAAACGGGGTAGGAATGAGGCTAGCTATTAATTCAGGTGTTTTTTCTTCTACTTTATTTACATCATTATTACGGATTACGGAGAAACAACATTTTTTTTAAGCAAGACCCTTACATGGTCTTGCTTAAAAAAAAATGTTGTTTCAATAAGGCAATTATATTGTTTGATTGTATTGTGGGTTTGTAATAAGGCAATTTGCGCGAAGACTTGTTCCATAGTTTCTGCGTGTCTAGTTGTTGGGTGGTCTTCGCGTTCATTCGTCTTTAGTTTAAGTTACCTTCTAGCAATAGTATTTGAAGTGCAAAACTGCTACAAACAATTTATGCATCTTACAGTTGTCCGAAATAAAATGATTTTATTTATTTATTTTTAAAGCTAAGTGCAGTACCTACGCGGTCAAAATGTATGGAACAGCAGATTTGTTTATAACCGACGAAAAATTTCGCCGGGCGATTCAGAATCGTGTACTGAATCCATGGTTACAATTTTCGCGTCGATGACCCCTCCACCCTGTATTTTTAATTAATGCAAAACCATGTGCAAAGATTTAGGATGGGAGTTAACTTTCACAGATTCATAATATTCTTAACCCCTCAGCGGAATAATATTTCAACTTTTAATTAATTCTGCGAACGAGTGATTCTAAAATTTCAACTAAAATTCTGTATTGTTGTTTCAAATATTGTTCAAAATTCAACATCTATAATCCTACTCATTTTATAAACGTGAAAGTTTGTATGGATGGATGGATGGATGTTTGTTACTCTTTCATGTAAAAACTGCCGAACGGATTTAGATAAAATTTGGCACACAAATAGTTTATAACCAGGATCAACATATAGAATACTTTTTATCCCAATATTCCCACGGGATCGAAACTTATGCGGGTGAAACCGCGAGGCGCAGCTAGTAAAGTAATAAAGCTGAAGAGTTTATTTGTTTGTTTGAACGCGCTAATCTTTGAAACTACCAGACGGAATTGAAAAATCCTTTCGCATAAATTGATAGCCAAATTCTTGAAGAATGTTATAGACTATTTAACTTCTGACTATGACCTTTAGGAGGCAAGTAAAAAGTCACAAAGAAAATTAAGAAAAAACGATGTAATAGCGCGGGCGGGCGATGCAATGCGACACGGTGGGTCGGGGGGCCGAGAGTAGCTGTCCAACGAGAGCCAAGCATTACCGAGAAGAACCGAACTGTGCATACCAATGTCAACGAGGTACCATCCAGTTATTATACTTTATATTGGCTTTATTAGTATAGAATTTGTGGTGCCAGTAACGTCTTCCACGCCAGCAGAAGCTAGTGCTGCATAAAAATTAACTTTTATAAGTGACTTGCGAAGTAGCCTGCTTTTTTCCTTGTAAATGGCAAACAAAAAAAGGTTTCACATTGATTACCATGGCCATATAATTATAAGTTTTCACCAGACCCTTTGCCAAAAATTAAATGAAATAAATTAGTTAACAGCATAGTACGGTCCAATTTTAGGGTGTGGACCATCAAACTGAACAACTTTTTCCATGGGACCAGCATCGTGATCGCGAGAAACTTATGAACTGTCCGATACTAAACTTCAAACGGCTGATATTTTTTTCTCGATTACGATGTTGGTCCTATGGAGAAAGTTGTTCAGTTTATTGATTTGTACTACACCCTTAAACTTGACCACACCTTTCTGGTATACTGTGTATATGACAAAGATGAAGAAAAAAATTATTAAAAATTATTAATCGTGAAAAATGAAAGTATGAACGAAGGTATGGGTAGCAAAAAACCATTGACGTATAGCTATAAAACTAATTGACTTTAAAGTTCCACTCACCTACATACCGGCAAAAGCGTTGAAATAAATAAAAAAGCAATCCACGGAAAAACAGTTATGCAAATATTCACTCGTTATAGATGACTTTCCAAGGTTTGTTATGCATAGCTCCCATCCAATCAGGATTCCGTATTATTTATGAGATAAAAACCATACAGCGTACAATAGTCTGTCGGACAATGAATGGGCATAATCATCGCCAAACAAACGAAGATCGCGTTGGGCCCTGCGGCAGTAAAATCTCATACAAAAATATGGAACGGCGTACACTAGCGCTTCCAGTTTTTATTTAGGTCTTTTGAATTTTATGGAAATGTTATTTTCGTTGAATCGAAAAATGTGAAAAATTGTACCTAGGTTGTTTGGAAAGTTATAAGAGTTTGTAAATATAAAGTTCGATTTAATCCTGTGTTTTTTGAGCATAAATATGGTACCTATTTTAAAATAAAAGTAAACATAAGATAATATTTTGCGTACTGATATTGAATGTGACCCTAATCTCAATTCTTTAAAACGTAACAGAATATGTCAGACTGAGAGCGTAAATCTAGTTGTTGCGAGAAGACATTATAACTTTTTGAACCCTGGTATCTACTCTATCAAAATTAACGAGAAATCAAATATACATATCCGCTCTCGTTACGAGAGTGTAAACTAAAAATTGAAAAATGGCTTCAAAACCCGACTTATGACGATAGAAAGAGCCTCATACAAACTTAATTATATTCATATGTCATCCTCCACTTACACATATACGCACCCTTCCCACACACACAGACGCACGAACCTATACAGTACACACCCTCCACCACATACACACTCACCCCCACACACAACCCTCACACACACACCCTCTCTTAGACTGCTACAACTGTTATTAACTTTCTAGTTCTAGATTTAATGTTTAAGTCTAGTTTCTACCTATAAGTATAACCAAATTTGTTGTTATTGGAACTCAGTGGTCTTTCGCTCCTGGAGTGGGCGCTAATAACTGCGTTACAGTTACTAAACTAACGCAGTATTAACGTACAGAAAAATTGTAGTATGTTTTTGTTCCTATAAAATATTTGATTTGATTTGAATATAAGACTTATTGAGCGGGTATGGAAGAGTGTTCAGGGTGGCAGGGACATCAACGCACAAACTGTTGCAATGGATTCAGTACACGATTCTGAACCTTCTGAGTTGACATTATTCGTCGGTTATTAAAAAAAAAAAGCGCTGTTTTATTCAAAAGTACCTTACAAACCTTACGCGGTCAAAATGTATGGAACGGTCAAAAAAATTATATAACTGACGAAAAAATTTCTACGCTTGGGAGTCTAGAATCATGTGCGGAATTTCATGGTTTCATTTTGCACTTCGATATTCCTGCCATCCAGTATAATAGTATAGTATACCGGGCCGCAACTCCACGACCAAGCGCGTGTTTTCGTATCTAGAGCATATCTGTTCTGGGTGGAAAATTTAGAACAGGTTGCGTAGCCTGGGAGAGGGCTTGTTATGTAAAACATCAAGCATCACCTCATCAGTATAAGCATCACCTCTGTACCTATTTTTTCTGTTCTGTTTTTCAATGTCTGTTTATATATGTGTGTACAAAAATGGTAAATAAATAATAAAAATTGAGAAACTCACTGATATAAACAGTAGAAAACAAACAAGTTGATTCTATTATGAATAAATGTAATATGCCACCAACCAAAAAAATAACATTCGTCCACAGTCCAATACATGCTCGGAATTAGCAACAAAAACTCATCACCTCATATTTCAAACTAACCTCAAAATAAATCGTGAAAAGTCCACGTCATTTTTACAGGCAAAATATGGTTTGTTTATTAAATTTGCAAATGAAATCGCACGCACTAAAAATAATAGATCCGTTTATTTCGTGAGGCACGAAATCGTTGGTCACGTGAGTTTGTGCCATTTCAGCGGTTCCCTGTTTGTCTGTTACTGGGTAATGAAGTTGTAGCGTTGTAAAGACAGAGGGTCCAAATTTGTTTGTTTTTAGGGTGGGTCAGATAATATTGACAAGAGACTGTACTTTCTCGGATGAGATTATTTTATTTTATTCTATTCGGGAAAATACAGCTAATATAAACTGTGTTCTTAAACAATATGCATTTGAAAGAAATTTACAAGTTTACACTGATAAACACTTGAAACAAAAAAGACAGCAAAAAAGGTTGGTACAAAATACCTATAACATAAATTAGAAAACACAGTAACACGATCGATAGGCTAAAAATGACGCAAATAGTTACTTTTCTGTAAAAAAGTTTTTGACAGTAGATTCAGAGTAACTTTTAAGAGAATAGTAACTTGACTGAGAAAAAATGCTGCTAATGAATTTAATGGGATGACTGTCGTATTCTTTTATGAACTTACGGCTTAAGATAATTTATTTCACTTAAAAAGATTACAATTATTCACTCCCATAAGGAAAATATAAAAATTAATAGGCGACGTTTCGCTGGGTTATGAAATAAATATAAAAAAAAAAAATGAGTTGCAAGAGTCCACCCGAACAAACATAGTTACATACATACATACATCACAAGTTGTAAACGCTTGTAATAAAAACAGTACAAACAATTAATACATTTTGCTTTAACATGGTGATTTGGAAGCATTTTAACCTTTAGATGCAATGTAATCTATTTTGGAATCAAAGTAGGTAAATCAGCCTATAATGTTCCCACTGCTGGGATACAGGCCTCCTCTCTTCGAGAGGGAGTGGGCCGTATTCCACCACGCGGGCTAGATGACACATATCTTTGAATTCTTGGTTCTAGGACATGCCGGTTTCCTCACGATGTTTTCCTTCACCGTTCTTAGAGCGAGCGACGAAATTATATCAGCAGCAGATTATGGCAGCTTTATAATCATCATCATCATTTCAGCTGAAAGACGTCCACTGCTGGACATAGGCCTCCTCTAAGCACCTCCACTTCGATCGGATCTGTGCTTCTTGCATCCAACAGGTTCCAGCGGCCTTCACAAGATCGTCGGTCCACCTTGTGGGAGGCCTTCCAACACTATGTCTTCCGGTACCCGGTCGCCACTTTAGAACCTTTCGAGTATACTACAGATGGTCGATGGAGCATCTGTAGTTATACTTATTATAAATCTAAGGAATTATGTTCGATTGGTTTACTTCCGTGATTCACGGCCATGAATATGATTGTGCTCAGTGTAAACTGTTTACGCGATAAGACTACATAAAACATTGAAATCAGCTGAACTGACTTTCTCTTCCTTCCCTTCGTACTTCGGTAAATTTGTTTGATTGTTTATCGCTTTTCTATATTCTCTATATTTATATTAAATTCAATACTGTTTTGTGTATTTTTGGGATATTGTTCACAATTTTCGTAAAGCTTATTAATATTAATACACTAACGAACTAATATACAACTAAAGTATATTTTTACTAAGGTCCAGACGCCAGCTGCAGGTCAAGCTACCCGAAACAGTCAAATTTTCCCAATCAACTTTGAACCTAATACTTTAGTGAAAAATTAAAGAAATTTGACAGATTGTAGTAGCTTGATGTGCTGGCGTCTGTGCATGAAAAATCAGAGTGGGTACCTATTTGACCATAATAAGCTTGTGTCAATTCAGATATTAGGTATGTAAAGTACCGTGTTAATATACTTTTATTGCTAACCATAGTAGTTATTACCTTAGTAATTGGATCGTTTTAATTTTTGATATTCTTTTACCTTACCCTATTCGATGACTTTGCTAGAAAAAATCGCAAATCAATGACGCTACTAAACTAAAACAGCTCGCAATAATTTTTTCGCAAGCCTGCAGCCACTCTTTTTCATTATCACTATGTATGTAAAATGCAAAACGCATTTTGATGAATAAGAACGGATCAAAAGTTGACAGGCGAGAAATTCCGCGACTACTTGGAAAGAGAGAGAATTTTAGTTGCATTTATATGCTGATTCCGGTGTTCGTGAGATATTACAGTGGCTATCCGATATTTGTTCGGGACGAAAAATTTTTACGACTTCATTTTTCAAGAGTTATAGAATTGCAGCTATTTTTATAGCTTTGCTTTTTCTAGTATACGAAGTTTATTGAACACTCTTGAAAGAAAACCGTTAATTATTCTCCTTCAGTACCTTAATTATTTTCTAGGAGTAAAGATATTTTCTAGGAGGCATTCATTTTTCAGAAAAAAAAAATCTGGTCTTCGTTAATGGAGAAATTATTCAAATAAAATTGTAAGACTTAGGACAAATGTGTTTGATAATGAAGAATTTGAATATTTAATTAGTAGAAAATACAGAAATTAATTAATTGTCTCACCAAAAACAGAGTTTCTAACTAAAATATGAAGCATTACATTAGCCTAATATTAGCCCCATCCACTTACTGAACCGACTCCACTAAATTGATTACAGTTTTAAATTCAATTCAGGCAACATGAAGCCTTTTAACTAAGTTTTAATTAATTCAAAACTAGAGGTCGTAACTACTAGGAACTGTCGCGACGGAGTAAATTAGGACGAACACACGAATGGTACACAAATCTTAAGAATCTGGAACTTGTATACCGGAATTAATGACGTTCCGAGAACGTTTCATCTGGTGTTACGGAAGTGAACTCGTGTGACTGTTAAGGGCCTACGCAGACGGTGGATTTTTTGTGCGATCGAGTCTGTGGCGAAGTCTGTAAGAACTGCATACTTGATGATAACTACTAATGAAGGAAAAAAAGGTGCGTCGCGAATAGTCTCTCATCTGGCACTTACGGAGCGCTAAGGATCCCAGTATTTGGTCGTTGCAGAATTGATCGCACAAATGGTCTGTCAACTACATAGCTCTGCTAATGGATCAAATGATACTACAAGTAATAATAATACGCTTTACTTTTTGTAATTCGAATTTATAGTCACCATGGTTTAAAAAATTTAACCAAACATTAATTTTCTTTTAAATTCCTTAGGTACCTGTTTCATTTATAAACTAGAATTACTGTAGTCTGCACCAAGAGGCCATTGGTCTTTAATTGGGTACTATTGTCACATAAAATAGCGATGAACTGAAGCGGTGAATCCAGTCTGTTCGTCTCCAAATATTATGTAGGTAGGTACTTAGTTGTTATTTCAGAATTTATCTTTCAAAGTAAATATCAAAATTTGCCATATGTATCTACTAATACTAGTGTTTAAGTTGTGTATACAATTACTAACTAATTGGAATTTATAATTTGTAAAAGAAATGATTTCATTTTGATTTAGAAAAAATATTTATTTATTTCTTTAAACTTTTCGTACCCAAAAAAAGGCACAAAGGCGGATTAGCCGGATTAGGCGGATTGCCTTAGGCATTCTCTAACAGTCAACCAAGGGTGGTGATGATGGCAAGTGCTTTGGTTGACAGAAACAATGATTAAAAAAAACTATTGAATTATAAATAAAATAGGTACACAAATACAAAAATAGGTTATAAACCTATAATACACATTCTTACTATTTATTACTATAATTAAAGTTCCTAATCTTTGTGACTTTTACAAAACTCTTTTCAACGCTACATTCACAAATACTGCACAATATCTTACAAAGCCTCGTTGCCAAAAGCATCGCGTTTGGCTTAAAGCTAAAATATTACATTTACGGCGTCGAAAATCACTACAAATTGGGCTAGTGATCCAAAGTAGACGAGAGCCAAACTACAGTGAAACCCGTTTGAACATCTGCCAAAAACTCGATTAGCTATTAGGTACCTTACATCGAAACGTAAGGCATGTCCACTATTGCGTTGGGACAGAGTTTTAAT
Source organism: Apamea anceps (assembly GCA_951799955.1). Taxonomy (NCBI): domain Eukaryota; kingdom Metazoa; phylum Arthropoda; class Insecta; order Lepidoptera; family Noctuidae; genus Apamea; species Apamea anceps. The sequence goes on from OX637506.1 coordinate 17,170,720, forward strand.
AGATATAAGAACTTAATTATGCAAATTGCAAAGTTGTAGGGCAGTGATGGCCCAATAGCAACGGCTGACTTACAAGTCGGTCGTTGGTTCGAACCCAAGCAAGCACTTTACTTTGCGTAACAAATTTCATCACCACTGCTCTCAAAATGGTGAAGGAAAACATCGTGAGGAAACTGGCATATTCTAGAACCAAAAACTCGACGACATGTGAAATCCGTCAGCACGCACTGGGCCCGCGTGGTGGATTACGGCCCGCTCCCTCTTACAGAGAGGAGGCCTGCGTCCTAACAGTGGGAACATTATTTTTACAGTTTTAAGAGTTTTTTTTTTAATTACTATTGTCTCTCTCAACCAAAGCACCTGCCATCTAATCTCTTCACCACCCTTGGTTGACTGGTAGAGAATGCCTAAGGCATTAAGTCCGCCTTTGTACCTTTTTGTGCGAAAAGTTTAAATAAATAAATAAATAAACATTTTAGGCTGATTCTGCTAAAGTTGACAGTTTTGTGGTCATAATTGTTTAAATAGGTCGTAAGGAAAGTTTTGAGTAAGGATATGGAGAGCAGTTGAAGGCCAAATAAACTATGAATGGACTTTGTGAAAGATAAAAATACGGTTTGAGAATGACTTGAGAGTCGTCATCTGAGTGATGACGACTAAATTGAGAGTATGGAATTGATGTTTGCTTTTTACTAAAGATTTTTACTACTGCATAACAAGGTAGAGTTTATGAACAGGATTTCTATTATTTTTATATATGTTTAGTTTGCTAACAAAACCTATCAAAGTTTTTATTCTACAGACGAGTATTTAAAATTGATCTTACGTCTAGTACAGTCACCCTTCCATTAAAAGCCTTCCCGTATGACTCCGAAATAATTATTTCGGTTCAGAGCGAAATTAGTCTGATTTGTCCAGCGAGTTCCGCCATTTCCTTCGTGGTTTTCCACAACGCTGACTGTCTGCGGCTACTCGTAAGTCATGATGCGGTCTTATGCCTACATTCCTTGATTAATTTCGTGATTTATTCCAAACTTAGGTTAGTAGTCCGTATTTCGGAATAGTAATTAAACTGTCGGCGTTTACTTGGACATTTTAAACGTGAACAGTTAAAACAGATACAAACTCTTCAGGTCGTTTGAATTTCAATCTAAATTCTTACTCGTAAAGATAGCCATTACCAGGTAGGTGCTAAAAGATTTAAGGGTTATGTTCTGATAAGATTTGGCTGGCCTAACGTTATTGTTAATTTTATTATTGTATTAGTCTGGTATTTTTTTATAGTGGGTAAACACGTTTGCTTGCCTGCTCATCGAATATTTGTTTATTATAATATCTTACATTCATTTTCTTGGTCAGCGCGTCGACGATAATATTTTAAAAATACAGAAGCAAGCTACCAATCTAAAAATCTAAATCGCCTGCTCTCCAAAGTCTTGGAAAATCTAAGATTAGATTTTTATCTTAAATGTATAGGTGTCTTAGATTTTTTGCGTAAAAGTTTTTTTGCGATTTCTGACTTTTCTAGTACTCAAAGCTCAGTTGGTCCGGTAAAGTTTTTTGATCCTTGTAAGAAACAGGATAAATTGGCATCAAAAAATGTTTTTTGTGAAATTGACCATTTTTTTCTCAAAATTTTTGAATATATGAAGGTATATACATATATCAAAAAGTTAAGGCCAGTACCTATCTTATGACCATTTCCCTGAAGCTACAACGGTTAAGGTATACCCTTACTGCCTCGTCTCAAAAATCTACCCTATATTAAAATAAACCTTACTAAAGCTACAGTTCCCAGACTGCGTTGGCCGCCACATAGCGTCGGCAATTTAACGTCGAATGACTGAAGTGTCGAATGACTGTCACTGAAGTGTTATTTATGAAAGTCACTTGATGGATTTACCTAAGGAGTGGTATTTTACACCGTAAAGTCCGACCCCATTTCTATCATTTTCAACACGGCCATCGCTTTAACCGTTATGTGGCACCCACCGCTATCGTAGGAAACCAAAACTTTACCGCTACTAAACCCAACGTAGTTGCAATAAAAATACAAAAGATAAAAATAAACCTCAAAGCTGAAACTCCATAAATCATTTTAAATACAACCTAACATTTTACTACAGAAAACCATAAACAATTTCCTCAGCACTGCACTAACTAAAAATATTTCAAAACTCGAAACAATACAGCACCATTATTTCCACGATGGAAGCTTCCAGAAGTTTCGGTTTTAAAAAAGAATGGGTATATCAACACGTCCGACAATGTGTGTCTTTACAATTTTCATGCTGTACCAACAAAATGTGACGTGGTGTGTTTAGATGTAGAATTTCTGGAAGTGATTGGAATAAAATATAAAACAAAAATACTGCACAATAAAATGCTTATTTATACAGGGTGGCAGGGACATCGACGCGCAAACTGTAACCATGGATTCAGCACATGAGTTTAGACCCCATAGCGTCGAAATTTTTCGTCGGTTATTAAAAAAAATATTGCTCTTCCATACATTTTGACCGCGTAGGTATTGCACTTTTTATGAAACAGAAGATTTTTTTTTTTGTTGTACCTATGGTTACAGTTTGCGCGTCTGTATAAAATAATATTTAACACAACTAACACCTAGCAACGAAATTATATGATAAACTAACTAACTATACAAATAAAATGAAAACAAAATAGGCTTAGGCTCGAAGACTTAGGCTTAGATTGCATAGTAATATTAGAACTGGTGACTCCCATTCAGAGGTTTGTTATATTTTAGAAAAAAATAAAGAAAATGTATTTATTGCGACTCGTACAGGAAGATCACAAACTAAACAAAACAAGGTCAAAAATAAAAAAAAAAAACATTTTTTTTTTTAAATGTAACAAAAAGAAAAATGAAACAGATAGTCCTATACGACGCCAAAAGGCTAAGGTATTTTACGATGGAACAGCCTAGTTCCAAATATGATCTTGATTATTGCAGTTAAAAACATGTTTGGCCTGCCCTATTTAATAGGATACTACTCGTATTGATACAGAGAACAAGGTACCTACTTCGACAGATCAGTACTTTTTTTACAATTAAATAAGAATCGATTGGTGACGAAACAAATCCTTTTGTAATTTTCTTCTCTCGAGTTTAGAGTTATAAATCCTCATATTCACAAAACCAACCATTTTTCTTTTGATCAGAAAACTAAAACCTATTTAAAACCAATCCTCACGAAGAGATTAACAAAATCCCACCTCCAATTCTTGACTTTTCGCTTCAGCAATTAATAAATCGTCCAAGCCGATCCCGACAAATCCTTTATAAATCCCCTGTAAATGTTAAACTCGCTTCTAGACGCACTAAGTCTGTGTTCACCCTTCTGTGGGAGTCGAGTCACGTAATTCTACCTATTTGAACTAGTACAAAGTAGGTACCTATAGCTTACAATGTTCTTCGCCTAAAGGGGTTTATTTCGGCTTAGAGAACAAGGTGTATAGTCCCGATAGGTGTTTATTTTATGCCAGGAGTGCGACTTTATTATGAATGGCTTAGTTTTGTTAAGTTGAATTCGATGGGCTGAATGGAATAACCCATCGGCGGGAGCAATTTTTGTTTTGTTTTTGTTTTGACACTTAGAGCTGATTTTTCTAACGTCAGATAATTTTATCCGAGGAATAATTTTGAATTTTTGACAGTACTTCCACAACTGTCAGACGTCAATTTTATTCCATGAATAAAAAATATCTGTATATTGAAAAATTTGAAAAATCAGCCCTTACTTTAATTTGTTTTTTATTTAAATTCTAGTTGCATCTATCCATGTTAGAAAATAAATACGTACATTATATCCAAAAATCCTTAACAAATAAACTACAATAAAAAAAAACTGTAGGTTAAAAAAACATAAAGCCTGAGACGGCAACGCACAGGAGAGAGTGGAAAACTGTTGGGAGGCCTTTTTTTGCCCAGCAGTGGGACAATATTGGTTGGAAAAAAAAAGAAAAAGATTATCTTTCCCTCATAAAAATAAAACGAGTCACGCATGAATGTTAGTACCTAGATTTTTTGTGGAGAAATGGAGAGAGCTTGTAGGCCAAAAAACGAAAAATACGACGTGGTTGAAACATGAGACGCCATCTTGGAAAAACATAACTTACACAAACACGTCGTTTCACGTACGATTACGCAAAGCCTTTACTTGAAATCTAGCCTTTGTTTTACGAATGAAACTCAGGTGTAATACAAAAGAGCAAGAAGAAATCTCTTCACGTGTGTTTTTTTTTAAAGATTACATGAAATTCCCTGGGTATCGTTAATCATCATCTGCTTGGCCTTTTCCCAAACATGTTGGAGTCAGCTTCTTGTCTAACCGGACACCGTTGAATACCAGCATTTTACATGGGTTGTGGAGGCCAGATAGGCAGTCACTATTTAACGTCCACAATCCAGTTACTAGGTCCCTGAGTATTATTAACAAACAGTTAATCTTTTCGTCTTTTTTCTAGTAGTTTTCTAGAAAACGTCCATGATAGACAGACGACGATAGCATGAGTCAACTTTGAGTGCTATTACCATTTTACACTTTATTTTTTAAATTTGATTCTATGAAATATAAAAAAATATTGAGTATTTTTATTTAAATATAGTGCAGACAAATATCCACCTCTAGCAGCATGGCAGATGTGAAACCTTTTCACTGCGTTTTTCATGGACATTTTCACACATTTCCTGCGATATTTCAGAAACTGTTTCGGATATTTTGTTTTAATTCTTGAAGGTTCATTGGCCTGTTAGCATAGACTTGTCCCTTTAGATAGCCCCACAAAAAAAAGTCAGGAGCTGTTAAATCCGGGGATTTTGGGGGCCAATCAATGTCACCGTTTCTCGAAATTAATGGACCCGGAAACGTTCTTTTCAATGTCTCGATTGTGGCTCGTACCGTATGACATGTGGCCCCGTCTTGTGGAGCCACATGTTTCTTAAGCCCAACTGATTCACTTGATGTAAGAAATTTGCTTTATCTATTACAATGCCATGCTGCTCAAATTTGATCGCTACGAGTTATTGTTAGCCGTGAAGGTGAATGATTTCTACCAAAAATTGGACGCAATTTTCTTAGAATTTGAACATGATTGGATTGAGTAGAATGTTTTAATAGTTAAAACACTTTGCTCAGTCGTAAAACGCTCCATAGCAAATTGGTTGTATCTACACAAAATAATTTACATGAAACAACTGTCATATTTGCCGCCAAAACAAAACGGCGGCAAAATAAAATATGCCTCCACGTTGCCCCTGTACCTGACCATATTATACTTATAAATCATATCTCAATCATAAATCAATCTCATGCAAAGTATTGGCGGAGTAGATCGGACTGTTAAGCACAGAATTAACACTGTGTGATTATTCCCGTGTGTGAAATGTTCCCTTTAAACTTAAGGGGAACATTTATTAAAAAATGGTTGAACCTGCTATCTTATATGAAATGCCATTGTATGCAGCTTTGATGATAATGCTGAGACGGATGTGTGGTGTTACGCGTATCAATAGAATAAAAAATGAATACATGAGAGGAAGTCTACAAGTGGCACCGGTAACTGAAAAGGAAGGAATGCGGAAAAAAATTCGGAAATGTCGTGAGGGAAATTCTAAGCCCGAATATGGCTATAAGAGCAGGGGAAGACCAAAACGATGAATGGACTGTATAAAAGATGATATGGCAGGGTGATACCGAGATGACTACTAATAGAGAAGTATGGAAGAAAAATACATGTTGCGTTGACCCCAAATAAATTGTGATAATGGCCCGAGAATGATGATAAATAGAAATCATAAATATATCAACTACTATCCAATACTCGTAAATTACTCGAATTTCCGCATTCTAACGCCCATATCGGAATATTCTGACACGTTTCACGATACATCGACTGACCAAAATGGTAAGCAGGAAGTTGACTGTCGTACTATCGATTTAACCTGAAATTTATCGGTGCTTTTCGATTCTTCAGGATGTCCGATTATCCGTAATAGTATAATGATTTGTTGTACCTGGTAATGTTGTAGGAAATAAACTCGGTTTTTGATAAGCGTTTAGTTTTTTGCATTTTGCTTTGATTAAGTCCAGTCAGCTCCTGCAGTCCCAATGTGAAGTATACATTTTTACGGTACGTAGCTTAAAAACTCTCAAAAGTTAAATTGTAAGTTGTTATAGTGTACAGTGAAGAGCATCTATTGTATTCATTAATTTATCCTATTCCAGATTTAGGAAATGGAATTAGCAGTAACAGAAATCAAAAGTCTTCGATTGAACGAAGTTATTAAAAATAATAAAAACGTGTTAAAATAAGCTAATAAACGCATTTTCATTTTTTCTCGCTGTTAAAGAAATAAAGTTCTGAGAAACACGAATAGCTTAAAATTTTATTCATGTAAGTACCTAGAGAAATGTTAAAAATTTGGGAATGAACTTTGATATTTTCAGACAAAACTAGAGATATGCACTGATAATATTTATGATCGAGTTCATTGTCCTAATGTGAATCGTATCAAATAACTTCCCAAAACTCCATTAATTTTTATTCTTGTTCAAAGTTTTATCATAACTTATTAATATGAATAATGGATTTTTGTTAATTTGAAATATTTACGCGTAGTGGAGGTACTGAGCTGTTTGATTTCATTCTTAAAAAATATATATCATCGTGATGATTTTTATGATGGGAAAGACTACGTCCATAGGATTTCCCTAAGAGTTACCACATTAATCGGTCCTGTGCTACCTACAGAAAAATAAAAAAAATATATTAACTTAATCAGTGGGGTTTACAACTGAAATATTCGTCCCTGCTTCCTAAACTGACCACAGTAGTAATAATAATAATAATAAATAAAGACCTGTTCCCGATACCGGTGGGCTACTATTTTTTATATTTTTAAATGTTTTTATACTTTTTATATTCTAATATTTAAAAATATAATTTATATGGTTACTTTAAAATAAAGGAAATAATAAATAATAATAATAATAATATTCCTGGACATTTCACACAGCGCCATCCAGTCCCAAGCTAAGCAACCTAATGCTTGTGTTATGGTAACAAGATGGCTGATAAACTACTTATATACATTTTTTTTTTTTTGTAAATACATACATATTATAGATAGAAAAACACCCAGACTCGGAACAAATACATGTAGGTCATACAAATATTAGCAAATTACAATAAGTCAGCAAGCAAGAGTCTAGCAGGCAAGAGTTGTCATTGGGTCGACGAAGTTAGGTCTAAGCTATCTTCTCCTCTTCATTTCTGGATATACTTATCTGTAATTCCAATAGTATGAGTACCAGGCTCAAGGAAAAGAGAATTACTCACAATATCTTGTTCTACTTCACAGGGCATGGCACCAGCAGCGTGTAAAGACAGCAGTACCAATTAAACTCGTGGCGCCAAAAGTGTGTTAAGTGCAAAACTTCTGTCACCGTCTGTTTGGCTTCAAAGCCGTCAGTTTCTATACGTCATTGCTGTCGCAGTGGTAGCCCAGTGGTAAAGGCCACGAATTCATTACCACTGCTCTCAAAACGGTGAAGGAAACCGGCATGTCCTAGAACCAAAAAATCGGAGACATGTGACATCTACCAACCTGCACTGAACCCGCGTGGTTGCTTACGGCCCACTTCCTCTTAAAAAGAGAGGAGGCCTGTGTCCCAGCAGTGGGAACATTATAGGCTGCTAATGAGTAAACTGCGACACGCTTGGTTTGTGGAGGTGTCTCCATGTTCTGCGTTCGACATGGACAAGACGATAAGGTTTGTGTAGGTGTCGATAATTACTATCGACATCTAAACTAATAGTGTTAACGTCTTCATTTGGAGCAATTAACAGCATAGCAATTGACGATAAGTGTTACGCAAATAAAAGCCTTGTGTACCAATTACTCGATCCAAATGTATTCAATTTAGTATTTAGTTCTAGATTCAACAAACGAAGAATAATTGATAGAAGCTTAATTCTATCTATGTAGTTTAGCATACTCTGTATCGTCTTTAGAGAAACAGACTAAATAACTTTACTTTGGTATCCACTAGTTGGATAATCAATACAAATGGGCTGAGACAAAGGCGTGAAATAATCCAATAATAATATGGTGTAGCGGTATCTACAACGCCACATGCGAACATCCCGTCATACTGACGTCACGCAAATCCTGCATCTCGCAAGCAGAGTTTACCACGCAATTAGGATAAATATACAATTTCCCAACATCAATCTTTGGGCAGTTGCCCGCCTGACATAACGTCCGTCTGGTTTGAGGATCCTCTTTTATGGAGGATGAGTGAACTTTACACCCTTTAAAGTTCACTCATCCTCCATAAAAGAGGATCCTCCAACCAGACACCACCACCACAGAGGTCACCAGTATAGAGGTATGAGGAACAGGGGTTCCTCATACCTCTATACTGGTGACCCCAAGTAAGAACGTCAGCGCAGCCTTCTTGCAAATGCATCAGCGTGATGTCATCATCACTCCCACAAGCTTTAGCGGTGAGTCACCCAGCCAGCCCGCATCCATGGCTTCAACGGGTATCCTGACCACCAGCATGCAGCGACCGCGCATACCTGGTCATCACCCTCAGCCTCATCAGCAACCTCGGCACAGCACACTGCACTTTCGGCCGTTCAACAAGAAGAGTTTCCTCTCCCCTGTTCCTCATACCTCTATAATGGCATCACCATAATCAGCCTATAACGATCCCACTGCTGGGACACAGGCCTCCTTACTGTGAGAGGGACTGGGCCATATCCACCACGCGGGCCTCGTGCGTGTTGATGGATGACACAATGACGTGACAATGACGTGTCTACGTTTTTTTTTTTGGTTCTAGTATATTGGTTTCCCCACGATATTTTGCTTTTACCGTTTTGATAGAATCAGTGTTTAAATAAATTACCTGCTTAAAGTGAAGTGCCCGCCTGGGTTCGAACCGACGACCGTACCGATAAGTAAGTTGAGGCCGTTACAACCGGGCTATCACTACTCTACATATTATACAGGGTGAAATTAAATTCATGGGCATCCTTTTAAGGGGTCGTTGTACTCATCATTATGAACAACTTTTACTATGGGACCAAACCTAAAATCGTGAAAAAAAAATCAGCTGTTCCCTACATTTATGTTCGCATAACTCGTCAAAATGTAGGGAACAGCTGATTTTTTTTTCGCGATTTCATGCTGGTCCCATAATAAAAGTTGTTCATAATGACGATTACAATGACCCCTTAAAAGGTTGCTCATGAATTCAATTTCACCCTGTATAGTCCTCCAGACCAAATTACGGCCATGGCGACCAATCTCAGTGAGACTAATCTAGACGAGACCAACGGAGCAGTCAAATCACTGCTTTGATATGTCATGTAATATACCTACCTATTGCAGAAAATATGTTGATGTTTTACAAGACCATAGTTGATATTTATTTATAACTAGCTGTGCCCCGCGATTTCACCCGCTTAAGTTTCGATCACGTAGGAATATCGGGATGAAAAGTATCCTATGTGTTAATCCTGATTATAAACTATCTGTGTACCAAATTTCATTCAAATCCGTTCAATTGTTTTTGCTTGAAAGAGTAATAAACATACATCCATCCATCCATTAAAACTTTCGCATTTATAATACTAAGGTCTAGCGACCCCCGGTTTTGTACCGTTTCTCCGACTTGTCAAAATATCGAAATTTCTTTATCATATGTTAGTTTAATATTAATACGTATAAACTTTTAGGAATACATTCTTTAAATGACGGTAAAAACCGCATCAAAATCCGTTGCGGACTTCAAAAGAACAAAACATAGACAAGAAAAGCGACTTTTATTTATATAGAAATATGTGTAGTGTACAGTGTATAGTAGTGATAGTCACTACTATACACTGTACACTACACATATTTCTATTGCTATTCTGTATTCAATTATGGAATCATTCGCTTTGTGGCTATGATTATAACATTAATAGAATTTAAATAATTAGTATCCCGGATAGTCTTTACCAAACGCTGCTGTGATCTCGGCAATGGCTGTATACGATCGTGTTTTGTTATAGTTTAATTATTTAACCACAAACAAGAGAAGCCTTTACAAATTAATTATCCAACACACACAAATAAAGTAAATTAAGCTTTAATATTGAATGAAGTGTTCAAAGTGAAAAGTCCTCAATTTTGCCCTCGATTAGTTATATATTGAGGATAAACAAGTCCCCAAGTTCGGGATCAGTAGGTACCTATTTACTGAGCAAACTTCGTACATTAATTCACTAGGTTATTCTCGATATATTGAAACTGACCTTGAATATTATGTAAAAGGTAGGCCTCGGTAATTAATAAAGTATTGTTAGGAAATATGTATAGGTAGAAGATTTTTTCCTCAATTTATTTTATGGCTTGATTTGCTCTAATTTGTAGAGTAATCTATTGAATAAATTTGGTCGTTAGTAATGGTAAGTCGGCATTGTGAGCTACGCGATGATTTCAAGGAAGGTAAATTAGATTCTCTTGACATACACCTAGGTGCCTCACAAGATTCTTTGCCTTTTTAGAACATTAATATAATACATATTCCGTCTGTTATACCCAATGTCAAATGCGATCAGCACAAGAGTCTCTTTGCCTTCTATAAAATAACATATTTCAATCACACTCGACAATACTGTAGCGTCCCATTTGTGAAACAGTTTTCGGAATCAACTCAAAAGTTTTGAAGATTACCTTTTACTTACAAACTCTCAAATTTGGAATCTTTATAATATTAGTCTAGATAAAACCAGTAACCAGTTATAAACTACTTTATAAAAAATATTAAGACTATTTTAAGCTAGTACCAAAGGTCTTTTATATCAAAGAATTTATTACAGTTTGAAAATATGGCTGTCCGTGTAACTCTGCTCTCTTACTAAAGCGAGGGTAGTACGTGACATTTTTATATAACACTCCACTCATATTATTATCTTGCTTTTGGGAATACGTAGGTTTGGAATACTGCCATCAACCAAAAGATAGTTCGCAAAATGTCAAGGTAGTTGTAAAAATTACGTCGTAAATACAAATTTTAGATGAGCTCTGATAAGATTCTTGGGTTCTGCAGTGATATTTTTGAAAGAAGGATTTATTTAGAACGTGGGCCTCGTGGCTAAATAATAAGAGTCGCACGGGTTGATCAATGGTCAAACTACGCTTTCCGCGGTTGGTTGGTTCGTGTATGGGTGACCATCCATTACATATCGAGACCACTTCGCGCCGTTGTTCCAGGCTGTCATTCATAGATCATTAATAGTCGTTACGGGTAGTCAGAAGTCCAAAAGTCTGACAACCAGTCTTACCAAAGGGTATCAAGTTACCCAGTTACTGGACTGTGGAGGTCTGATAGGCAGTTGCTCCATTTAAAATATTGGTATTCAGCTGCATCTGGTTAGACTGGAAGCCGACCCCAACATAGATGAGAAAAGGTTAGCAAATTGACTGATACATTAGGGGTTAACGTATGAAATTGCCGATTTGTACTGAAAAATTGAAATTATTTTTTTTTTTAATTTAAAATATTTATTTAATCAAAATAATTGCCATTATTATCTATACATTGCTGCCATCTAATAGGAATATCTAAAAGTAATTTATGCCTTTGCGATAGAACTCTCGTGATCTAGATTCGACAAACTGTGTGAAAATATTTTGTACTGCCTCCTGAGAAGAAAACTTTTTATCACGTAGAAAATTGTCCAAATCACGAAAAAAATGGTAGCCCGTTAGAGCAAGGTCTGGCAAATACGGAGGGTGACGAATGGTTTCTAATTGCAGTTCCTGTAGAGTTAAAACGGTTTCTCGTGCTGTATGAGATATCGCGTTATCATGGAGCAATAATGGTGAAAATCGATTCATGAGTCGGGGCTGTTTCACTGCCAGTTTTGCTATCATTGTTCCGAGTTCAGCACAGTAGACATCTGCCGTTATTGCTTGACCAGATCGGAGACAACTAAACAACACCATGCTGAGACCACCAAACAGTTACCATTACCTTTTTATTGGTAAGCTTTGCTTTAGGATACTGTTGCGGCGTTTGACCTGGGGTCAGCCATTGCATTTTTCGCTTACGGCGATAACCGAACCGGTGATCACATTTCATCACATGTCATAATTTGATCCAATATTCCTTCATTTCTATATCGATTCAACAACGCAACACAAGTTTCAACACGCGTTTCTTTCTGCAGATCAGTCAAATCGCGAGGCACCCATTTCTCATATTTTTTTATTATATTGATTTGACGCAAATGAGTCAATATTGTTGGTAAGGTAACGTTAAACCATGCCGCTAATTCCTGGGTAGTTTGGCTCAGATCGGCTTCCACCATCTCTTTAAATTCATTGTTATTCACCTGTGTGGGCGGTTTTCCACGTGGTTCGTTCTTCAAATCAAAGTTTCCATCACGAAAGCGTTTAAACCAAAATCGCACGATGCGTTCATTAGCAGTACCAAATGCAACATTGATATTGCGAGCTATTTCTGCCGCGTTAGTTCGGTGTCGGAACTCGTATTCAAAAATAACTCGAATTTTCGAAGTATCCATCTTTCTTGTCTAAGCTGAATAAAAAAATCAACTGAAAGTCGATAATCGAATGTTGAACATTTTTTAAAAAAAGAACTTCATAGGTACCATGTCAAAAAGGGTTCACTCAAAAATTTAAAACCATGAAGGTTATATGTCAATTCGAAGTACCTATTACAAAAAAACGGCAATTCCATACTATAACCCCTATTATTTAGAAGATTTCCTGACTAGAAGAAGGTAGAAGCAAAAATTGGTGCAATATTATCTTTAAAAAAGCAGAAAACTCTCTCTCATTCATAAGAGTTAATTAGTGAAGTTTTTAACATCCTAAGTAATATACCGTAAGTAATACATTTTATCAGTATGGTATAAAGTTTAAATATATGGGCCACAGGGTCACAGAAGATCTTGATGATAATTGTGACAGGTAACGTAGGTCGCTGGCTGTCCATTGTAACATGCTGGCCCGCTTAAGGACTGACAAGCTTTGAAAAGCAACGCTTTTCAAAGCTTGTCAGTCCTTCTACACGTGCAGCCCGTGGGTCAACTTCACTCAGAGGGCATACAGCGACCTACGCGTTCGATATAATAATGCACGGATAGTAATGCTGCAGCTGTCGTGGAATCTTAGTGCGTAAGGGGTTTTTGCGCATAATAATATTAATAGTTTTGCCGCCATTATTAGAAATAGATGTGCATCTCTGATCGTGTTCGCGGCGGCACCAACAGTATTCTCAGTGTATTCGCAGATTAGTGGGATTCTCTGATGTTGTGGAGGTGGATGCAGCTCCACGTCGAATTTTAATTATATATGTTCATCTGTGCGTAACAATTTTACTTAACTTCTAGTGTTAGATTGTTGCTAAGCCATGGGCTCCTATCTGAAATAAAAGTTTTCTATTCTATTCTGTAATTGCACAGGGATATCTAAATCCGCATTCACAAACATTTTTGTCTCTTAGTACAAAAATTTCCAAGGAGGGAAATTTCTTCATAATAATATTCTCCATCGAGATTACAAAGCATAATTTACGAGTATAGTCTCCCCAAATAAAGTAGAAAATAATTATTCCATCCACCCTACCAAATAATTTAAAAACAAAACATTGAATTTGTATCCATTCCGTCTCTAGAATAATAATTAATCGAAAGTCACTCCTGAAAAGTGACTTTGGACCTTAATTCTGCAGTAATAGGGTCTATACTAAAATTCTCGTTTCAACTTTGCACATCATTGTAAGCAAATTTTAATGTGCTCCTAATATTTCGGTGACTTGACGAAATTTCCTTGTTTATAATAGTATATCTCGTTTGGGTCATGACATTAAGTTTTTGTTCCTTACTTCATAAAATATTGCTTAAACAACTAACGCTGTAGAACTAGTAAAGACTGGTTTTAGGTTTTTGTTTAATTTTGAAGTCGTTTGTCAGCCCTCGCAAAAAAGGGGAAGGTCACAAGTTAAAACACACATTAAACACACATTTAACTTTGACCTTCCCATTTTTTGTGACATAAAAAAGTCGGTTGAAAAGTTAAAATATAATATTAACGTTAACCATTTTCAGGATATTTTTTCAATGGAGAGACTAAAATTCGGAACAAATCCGAATTTTCTTGTTAGTGACTAGGTATGTTGTGACTGGTTGATATTTCGCATTGCAAACCGTGGACTTGCATGTTTTTTTTAAAGTAAAAATTGAAAGGATTGTGAAACCTACCTTCCGAGCTTTCTGTTTGGTACATCGAAACGCTCTCAGCTCAAATCCCGTTAAAAGTTAGATGCTCCTCCCATTTTCCACCACAGCCCTTGCGTGTTTTTTTTTTACTTTAGTAATCTGATTCGGTACAAATGTAATTTTTACTCTCCAATTGCAATGCAGGATCAAATTAAATTAGATAGCCTATCATGTTTAGTTATGGATACCTATTACGGCTGTTAAGTTTCACGAGCTTATTTAATTTCACCGGTATACTTAGATGTTGCAGATGGATTGCTTAATTAGCTGTTTTACATAATTGCTAGCTGTTTTACAAAACAGCTCCGTTGTGTAACATTGAATAGCCATTACGCTACGTTTAACAAAACCGTTATACATGTTTAGACGTAATGCAGAATGGCATAACTGCAGTCACAATAATCGTTTGGTGTAGCTTCTAATGCCAAACAGTAACTAATTGACGGATCAGTGCGCGAGACAGCTGACTTCGAGGTTGTTCGCAGTTACTACAGCTGTTTAGTACTTTTAGGACTGATTTCCATAATATTTTATTAAAATTTTCACTCATATTACTAGTTTTATTTATTTCTGTTTTGGACACTATTATTGTTGTTATGAAATACAGAGTCACAAGCGACAAAATTTACAACTAAAATCCACAATCTGTTGTTTTTTTTTTTTTTGTTTTACATAACCTCTAATCGTTGACCCGCTGCATTAATTAATAAAACGTTGATGCAATTCTGCATGTTAAAATTCAGTAATTATGAAATACCGCTAAACGTCATTCAGCTGTTTTACATAACGGACCTGCTTTGTAAAACAGATAGCGGTTAAGTAAAATAGGGGATTCGACAGTCAATCTGCGATATGGTCAATAGCTGGACTGTTATAATAATACCAAGTCTTTTAAAATATAGGTTAATTAAGATCAGAAGTTAATTGTAACACATTGTTACAAATAACTTGTTACTGTAAAAGCTTTATAAGTAAAAGAGTCAAGTTCACCGCACTTTGTTTGTAACCGACGCCTGTTTCTAGAAAAGCATTTTATTAAGCTCACGAAGAAAATGTGCAGGATATCATTTAGCGGATTTTGTGCTAAATGTTTATTTTTCGTATTTTCAGCAGCTTTAAGACTGGATCAGAGAGAGAAATCTTCCCGAGATAGATTCTTCCTTATCTTGTTTTATTTTTAATTTAAATATTTTAGAGCAGTAATTGCTGTCTGTTGAAAGGAACCAACAACCAGCTTCATGTTAACTGTTTGACTGTTAATGAATCGGTCAGTCAGCTGACCAACTCATTGTCAGTTCAAGTGCCTGTGCCTGTACCTGTGCTGGTGCCTGTGCATGGTTTAATTGAAATACGTGCTTTAATAATAAGTTTGAGTTTGTAAAATCATTTTGTCGCTAAAAACAACTAAAAGAGAACACCTGTGATACTGTTATTATTTCAATTTGATGCCGAATGCTGTTTAGTGTCAGAAATGTATATAATAGGTACTCGTAGTAGTATGATAGTAGTTACTATAACCATTCATAGTCAACACAAAGAAATCAACAATCAGCTACCACGGCTGGCCCGGCTGGCTGGCCGGCTGTGATTACAGCCGGCCCGCCAGCTGGGCCAGCCAGCCGGGCCAGCCAGCCGGGCTAGCTAGCCGGGCCAGCCAACACTGGGCTCGCGTGGTAGATTTACCACGAGAGCCCAGTGTGGGTTGGTAGATGTCATAATATATGTTTTTGAATTTTTGATTCTAGGACACGCCGGTTTCCTCACGATGTTTTCCTTGATCGTTTTGAGAGCAGTGCTGGTGGCCTACCGCGAGTTCTTAACGCGATTCAATTTACGCTCAGGGATCGAGATGGCGCTAGACGACTTGTATAGCTTTGTCTCTTTCCAACAGCCTAAACTGGATCGCGTTAAGAGCTCGTGGTAAGGCCTCTGATCCCTTTAGAGTAGATAATTTACTAAAGAAGTAGATTCTTCTCTCATTTTCCATCCCTTGATGTCTTAAGATGCAAAATAATGACAAAAACAACTGAAATACATTATTATCGAATACAAAACTGCTAAGCTAGATAGAAGCGACGGCCCTTTAGTGAATATAACGAGCAACGTCAGCTTCGGAATAGACAAGTTAGGAAGTGCTGAGATCGGGCTGCGGTGATAACTTTTAAAAATGATGCCTTTGTTGAAACGTCTTGTTAAGGAGAATAATGGTTCCATGGATCAGGTTTGCATAACATATCCATGCCTGTTATCTTCGTTGGGGCTTATGGCTAAGTAATAACAGCTGCACGGGTCGATCGATGAGGTTAAGCTACGCTTGCCGCGGTTGGGATGAGGATGGGTGACCATCTTCACATACCAAGACCCCTCCGTGCATCGGAAAGCACGTTAAACCGTTGGTCCCGTCTGTCATTCGTGCATCTTTGACAGTCGTTACAGGTTTTCACAAGTCCGAGAGTCTGACAACCAGTCTTTCCAAAGGGTATCGTATTACCTAGTAACTGGGTCATGGAAGTCAGTTGCTCCATGTAAAATACTGGTATTTAACTACATTCGGTTAGATTGGAAACGGATCCAACATGCAGGATAGGCTGGTGATGAATTACATATAACATAGTCACTTGTTTGCACTCCAGTCAATCGATGTTACCTTGGCATCGACTAATTAGCCAGCCATGTTGACATTATCTTTGACTAGCAGCGCTCCGCGGTTTCATCCGCATAAGTTTCAATCCCTTGGAAATATCGGGATAAAAAGTATGAGTATAAGTGTTAATCCTGGTTATAAACTATCTGTGTGCGAGACATCCAAATCCATTCAGTAGTTTTTGCGTGAAAGAGTAACATCCATCCATCCATCCTTACAAACTTTCACGTTTATAATATTAATTATTATTAAGTAGGTTATACCCACAAGTCCTTAACCTACTTTTAGGTAGACTAATTACCATTTCAACAGAAAGACATCCACTGCTTGACATAGACATCCCCCTACCATCGCCACATCTGGTCTTGTGCTTCTCGCATCCAGCGAAATCTTGCAGCCTTCACAATGCCATTGGTTCTTGTGGTTCAGACAATGTTTACCTAAATACTGCAATGAATATGGGTAATTAACGGTTTTTTCTCCAACGTTACTCAGCTTCCGTTTCCTTTTGAAAAACCACATCGCCGAACAAATTGTATTTTACGGTTCAATTCCCATGGCGACCTCCCCCACACAGACACTGTGAACGTAAATTATGACCAGAAATTCAAATTTTAATTTGCTAGTAATTATTTTCTCATTACTGTTAGCAACTGAGGTGACTGGGGTTTAAATCGTTGTCAAAATTTTCCACGCACAACCCACCGGGCTGAATGGGCTAATTTTAATAATAATTTTAGTTTTCATAATTTAGGAAGGATTGTACAATAATTTAGGTAGCACTTATTTATTAAAATCCAGACACTGTAGGTACTTAATGTTATAAATTTATATATTTTTGTTAATAATCTTTACCCCCCACTAGGAATTTCTCCTGTATCCTGGGTGCGTTTACAAACATTTAAACTCACATACACAAACAACCAGACCCGGAACAACTACTTGTACGCTATATAAATATTTGTTCCGTGCAGGAATCGAACCCGCGACACGCAGCGCAGCAGTCAATCGCTTAACCACTGCGTCAACCATGCCGTTATGATGTCTAGTTTGATTTCGTTTGTTAATAATTAACTAGCTGACCCAGCAAACGTTGTTTTGCCATATAAATTATTTCGAGCTGCCCGGCGTTACTTCGTTCGCGTAGTGTCCTACCCCCTACCCCTACCCTACTCCTACCCTACTTCTATACTACTCCTACCCTACTCCTACCCTATTCCTACACAACTCCTATCCTACTCCTACCCTACTCCTACCCTACTCCTACCCTACTCCTACCCTACTCCTACCCTTCTCCTACCCTACTCCTACCCTACTCCTACCCTACTCCTACCCTACTCCTACCCTACTCCTAACTTACTCCTACACTACTCCTACCCTACTAATTCTGCTCAACTTTGAGCAGAATTATCTGACCTGCACAACACAGAGGTGGTGGAGGTCAGATAGGCAGTCGCTCCATGTAAAATACTGGTATTCAGCTGCATCCGGTTAGACTGGAAGCCGACCTCAACATAGTTGGGAAAAGGCTAGGCAGATGATGAATTCTGCTCAATTATGGTCAGCATCAATCAACTCAGCCTATCGCAGTCCACTGCTGGACATATGGCTTTCCCAGGCTGTGCCACAATACCCTGTCCTCCGCCTTCCGCATCTTTAGGTCATCCGTCCATCTAGCTTGGGGGTCCATCTAGCATCTAGCGGTCAGCATAACAGTCCAGAAAATGCTCTCCACAGATCGTGCAACGTTGTCTATTAAATCCCTTTTTTATTGGATAAGTTTGGATTTTAAAAGCATTAAAAGAGACGATGACCTTTATTTAGTTTGTACATTTTCTGAAGATAGGTGTAGATCAACCGAACATAGAACCAGAATAAGAGCCCCTTGCTCTTATTCTGGTTCTATGTTCGTTTGGTCTGGTATTATTTTTTTCTTTTTCTTGACCAACGAATAAAAGCTCTGTCCCTGTTTACTCAAACAGAATTTGGTGAAGTTGGAATAGAACATGCATTCGTTCCTTTGGCCTAAACCAACGTTAAAACCTTTTTTAAACTTATTTTATACGAAAATTTTATGGACATGTACGGCCCGAGTACCAATATGTCAACACTTGGCAACTTTCAATTGCGATTTTTTCGTGAAATAACGAATGCAACGTTAAAATACGACATATTACATAAACCTATGGGTTCGAAAATGCTATGTTCGTAACAACAAAATTTCATTAAAAAATAAAGGAGTAAATCGAATATAAATCGAATAAATTTTGAATAAAGCCGAGTGTATACATACTTTTGCTCGTGACTATACAAGCAATTTGTAAATGAACTCACTCACATAACCCCTTATCCATTCACCCCGAAACGACGCACGTCTTCACAAAGTCTATAAACTTGAACAAAAACATCTTTCTTGAACTCGTCAGGCCCAATTTCCTGGACAGCAAAAAATCACAGTATGTACTCGAACCGAAGCACAAAACTTCAACTGAAGGAATTATATTAAGTTAGAAGTTCATTAAACATTTCCTCGATACGGTTCGGCTTTGGAAAGTTTCCGTACTACCCTCGTAATAGGGTAGTATCGGGGTAGTAGAAAATTTGAAATTTCTATGGAATTCTTAATACTCGAGGAAAGGGGTTCCTTTCGTGGTTCTTAAAATTCGTGTTTGGTACTTTATTCTTGACACTTTTCTTCTATCAAAATTGCATTGTTTTAGTTACTTTTCTGAAAAACATTTCTAAACCAATCCCTTGGTTGAAAAGGTTACAAACTGCCCTCCATTACGAAATAAGGTCATCGACCGAAATCTCGGAAAAATTTAAGTATCGAAGCACGTGGCATTCTCGCACCTGACCTCATAAATAATTCACCCAAGTCACCAAAATTCTAGCAATAAACAGTAACGTTACTTTGAGTCATAACTACGACTGTTGACAGATCACATTATTATTATCTTTGAGCTCACAAATGAGCTCAATCTTTTTTAAAGATGGCAGCTATTAAAGCGACTTCAAAGATAAAATGTTTTAACGCTGAAAACGTTTACGCGACGTTCTGTAGTGGGAATAAAAGAAAAAGTATGATTTTATTAGTGGCTTGGGTAACCAAGTGAGAATACTTTAAGGTTTACAGTCACGGCAGTATTATTTTATTTTATGTGTAAGAAGTCGTGGCTAAAGCTTCTAGTTGTTAGATGTATTACGAGAAAATCAAAAGAAACAAAATAATGTTATGTTCATGAAATCTGATGACTTCAAGCGTAGGTTATCTGCATAATAATGACGGTTTAATCTGACTGTTCTGTCACTCGCACCCTTGAGGATCTTACATAATCAGCCAATAATGTTCCCACTGCTGGGACACATACATCTTCTCAGTGAGGGGGAGTGAGCCGCAATTCACCACGCGGGTCCAGAGCGGGTTGATAGATGTCACAAATGTCTTCGAATTTGTGTTTCCTGGTTCCCTCAAGATAACCTAACCTTGGCAGCGCCAAAATTCGGCATCGCAAATGCAGTTAGATGAGGTCCTCACACCTAACGTAACAGTACCTATTTGGGATAGTGAATTTTTGGCCAGACAAATTAGAAATACTTTTGCCATCGACGCGCTAAGAAAAAGAATCGGTAGCTACTAAAATCTCAACTGAGATAGAAACCAAGATATTCTGATACAAAAATCACACACAACAAAAGAAAATCTCAGAATAAAGCCATAAATGTAAAGCTTTTCTTATTTTCTATTCATGTTCCCTGTGGCTATTTTCGTAAAAATGCACCAACATTCACATGCATTTGACTGTATTTTTCTTGGAAGTGTTGGACCACGGCCTTTTTATGCGAAGTGGGTTATACGATATTGTGGACTGAGATTAGATTTTTATTATAATATTAGCTGCACCCCGCGGTTTCACCCGCATAAGTTTCGATCCCGTGAGAATATCGGGATAAAAAGTATCCTATATGTTAATCCTGGTTATAAACCATCTGTGTGCCTAATTTCATCCAAATCCGTTCAGTGGTTTTTGCGTGAAAGAGTAACAAATATCCATCCATCCATACAAACTTTCACATTTGTAATATTAGTAGGATTGTTGCCACTTTATCTGAGTTGATTTTTTTAAGGTAGTGAATTTTGGAGATTTCTACCTTTTTGTTAGGAGATAGAAGCAATTTAGAATCAGGTGTATTTTAATCCCAAAAATCATTGATCTGTTTGCACCAAGCAGATCAATGTTAAAATTATCATGCAAATCAAAGAAAATATAAACTTATAATTATTTAACTAGACTAGTCGAGAAGATAGGTTAAGAACTACTTTCATATAACTGTATTACGGCTTTAACTATCTTACTGCTACACGTACATAGACTGCTAAAATAATAACTCTTTTTTTTTGGCTTTGTAGTCGGGTAAAAATAAATTTACTTACAAAAAATACCAGCAAAAGTTATTCCTCTCATAACATCATTTTGTTACCTCCATAGGTAAACCAGACAATGTTTATTTAAGCCGATCTTATGCCACATAGGGGCTAAGCGCGTGCCTCCACATTAAGCCGACTTTAGCCAAAACCTAAGCATGTGCGGAACGATTTTTGGCTCGGAACCAAAATGCATCTACCGTGTAATTAAATGGACCACCGTTCACCAACTCCAGTACAATATTTTAAAAATTGTGCAGATTTATTTGGGTGGAAGTCCTCGTGTAGTGATTTAAAGAGGAGCGGACTTTTTATGTCTGATTTTCACGCCCGTTTTTCACTTAGCTGGATAGATTTTGTGAGTTAGACGCGAATTGGATCGTCGGGGAGTTGAGGTTGGATTGATGAGTGGTGAGAGAGCTTATGGATAAGCTGTAAAAAAGAAAAGTTATTTTCTTATAACGTAATAATTCAATTACCGTGAAATAAGAATCATATTGAAGGAAGAACGTTTGGTAGATTACAGCATGTTGGCATTAAGAAATTGAATGAAAGTCATACTTCTAGTACACTCTCAGTCTACTTATTACGAGAACTCAAACTATCAATAATAATATCGAATAAATCCTCATTATAGGAATGCTAAGTTTCAGCTATGTTTTAAAGATAATTTTGCAATTATTAATTGGTCATTCTATGCTATTTCTGTGACGCATTTGATCGTTAATTTGAACGTTATAGGCTGATAATCCATATGCATAATCAGCCTATAACGTTCGGTCCCACTGCTGGGACACAGGCCTCCTCTCTCTGTTCTCACAGAAAACCATAAGCCACATCAGTGAGTGTGTGATGAGGCCTAGTGCGGGCTGGTTGATGTCACATGTCTTGGATTATTTGCTTCTAGGACATGCCGGTTTACTCACGATGTTTTTCTTCACCGTTTTGAGAGCAGTGATGATGATATGGTTTACTCAAAGTTATGTGCCTTCCTGGGTTCGAACCTACGCCACAAGTCACCACAAATCGTAAGTCGGGGCTGTTACCAATCGGCCACATGTATAGGTTACATTAAAAATGGGCTGACATTGTGTCATCATGCATATTTAACCCTCTTTTCAGTCCCAAACCCGTACCTTTTCATGCATAAATAGACTTCGAAAGCGGACAGGCTTAATAGCGGATCAGAATTAGAAATGGTTGTCTGTAAAAGGATAAATAGGGATTGCGTTCCCTCTTAGCTGCATTCTGTCTCATTTCTTATTCCATTATTAATTAGTACAAATAGGAACAGTCATCTAGTTGTTGCAATGTTGACACTGCAAAGCATTTACAAATACTGTTTCTTTGCAGAATAGAACTGTGTTAAACCCTCGGGCTTCGTGAGGGTTTTTGGGGGTGCTCGCTCACCTTGCGAGCTGGCAGATATATGCTGATGAATAGGTCATGCAAACCCTCGGGCTTTGTGAGGATCACAATGACACTATTGGTTCCCTACGTCTCAAATCTGACCGCAAAAAGAAAAACATAGGGTACCGTTAACCAAATGTTTATTGCTCTTGTTATTACAACCCAAAAATTGCAACAATCTCATCCTTATTGCATATCTTATATATAATCGGCGGAGAATCTTGACACCGCGATTTAATTTTTGATCTCAAATAAAAAGTGCCATCTATCGGTCCCGTTAGGAACTAATGTTACAAAACACAGTTGGAGTGCGACATTGATTTGCGGGCGATGGTGCTACTGGCCGATAGATGGCTGCACATTCCGCCCACCAAGGACATTTAAGAACATTATGTCCTTCAAATTATCAAGTTAAAATGATTACAAACTGAAGTTAGTCTCACTAAACACATTACAAGTGAGTTTACACGATTAACATTTTATTGACGAGATCTCTTAAAATTAGCTTATTTTCTACTAACATAAATTCACGCACTAGACTATCTTATATCTATCTATGCACTAGACACCTGCGAAAATTACCCTTATTAAGTTCTTACTGAAAAAACTTGTTTAAGTGAGAGGTAAGACACACAGTTTCGAGGTTGGCCGTTTAAATGTAGAACCGTTGCTACACAGCGTGACTACCCGTGTTAGATTATCCAGCCCTGGATGTTTCTCAACCACTCTGCCAAGTAGCCACCGACAGGGGGGCATGTTATCCTCCTTAATTAAAACTATGTCTCCTACGTTCGGTTCAGGAGTTTGCGAAGACCACTTATACCGATGGAGTAGTGTGGTTAGGTATTCAGTTGACCAGCGTCTCCAAAATTGTTGTAGCATTTGTTGAACTAAATGCCACCTCTTTAGACTGGATATGTTAGCGTCTTCGTAATTTCTATCTGGTACGTTTATGACAGGTTCCCCAATAAGAAAATGTCCAGGTGTTAATGCATCATAACTGTTGGAATCCGTTACCCTACACAACGGACGTGAATTTAAGCATGCCTCTACTTGACTTAAAAGAGTGGACATTTCTTCGTACGTTAAAGTAGAGTTGCCTATTACCCTGCGCAAATGCCCTTTGCAGGATTTAATTCCGGCTTCCCACAGACCGCCAAAGTTCGGAGAATGTGGTGGAATGTAATGCCATGTTG
The DNA here is from genome assembly GCA_951799955.1 of Apamea anceps. Lineage (NCBI taxonomy): Eukaryota > Metazoa > Arthropoda > Insecta > Lepidoptera > Noctuidae > Apamea > Apamea anceps. The sequence continues at coordinate 17,194,724 of OX637506.1, forward strand.
TTCCCTCAGCAGCTAAAGCCCCGGCAATTTCCTTAGTTATAGTTGAATTTTCAGAGCGAAACATTGCATCTACCTCTTTAGAAGCACCCTGAAAATTAGTGCCATTGTCACTCCATAAATCTTTACAGTGACCACGTCTGGCCACAAACCTTTTAAATGCGGCAATGAACCCCTTTGTGGTGAGATCGCTCACGACCTCGATGTGGACAGCCTTTGTGGCCATGCACACAAATAAACAAATATACCCCTTGTATGCGTGATGACCCCGACCCTTAGATGTCCTTAGATTTATTGGACCCGCGTAGTCTACCCCACTGTTTTTAAACGGCCTGCTTGGTATAACCCGCGCAGGTGGCAATTGACCCATTAGCTGAGGTTTGGTTGAAGCTGCATACCTGATACAAGTTACACACTTCCTTACATATGCTGTAACTAACCGTTTAGCTCCTAGGATGTAGTATTTCGTGCTCAAATAGTTGAGCATAAGTTGGGGACCTCCATGAAGACTTCTGTTATGCGCATCTGATATTAAGAGATTGGTGAAGTGATCATTACCAGGAATCAATATTGGATGTTTACGGTTGTGATCGAGATCGGAACGTTCTAATCGACCGCCCACCCTCAAGATCTGTTTTGAATCCAGGTAAGGATTTAAGGATTTTAAGAACTTCTCTTTACAACTTTCCCCTTTTTCCAGGTTAGTGATCACCGCTTCGAATCCTTTACTTTGGCTAACCCTTATGCATGTTTCTAACGCTAATTCGAGCTCTTCTGCGGTAATATATTTGAAGCTTTTCCTCGTAGTCTTTGGTTGTCTTAGTTCGAGAAACCGCCTCACATAAGCTAATATTCGCAATAATTTGTTAAGAGATGAATATTTATCCCAGAAAAAGTTGTCGGTATTTACCGATACGTGTACCCTCTTCTCCTCTATTTCAGTTGAAACTGATTTGCATTTACCCGTTGCAATTACCGTGTTTTTGAGGAACTCCGGACCTTCCAACCACATCTTAAAATGTATGAATTCTGAGGCGGACATACCCCGTGATGCGCAGTCAGCAGGGTTGTTTTTTGATGTGACATGGTTCCATTGGTGTGGTTCACTTATGCATAAAATTTCTGACACGCGATTGGCGATAAAGGTTTTCCACTTGTTGGGGTGACTGTTTAACCAAGCTAATACAATTTCTGAATCTGTCCAAAAGTGTAAGTTAGATTTATTAATTCCCATGACTAAAGATGTTTCAGATACGAGTTTTGCTAACAGTAGTGCCCCACACAGCTCTAACCGAGGAATTGAGACAGTTTTTATAGGTGCAACGTTGGTTTTAGCAGTTAGAAGAGTAACTGATACTTCACCATTAGCATTGACTACCCGAGCATACACAACCGCGGCGTATGCTGATTTGGACGCATCACAAAATCCGTGCAAATCGATGTGTTTGTCACCGTGCTTCATCTTCAACCATCGCGGTACTGAAAACTCTGCTAAACCTTGCAACTGATGTCGGTAAGTAAACCATTCACCTTTTATTTCGATAGGAATTTCTTCATCCCATCCTATTCCCGAAGTCCACAATGCTTGTATTTGCATTTTTGCTTTCACGATGACTGGAGCGACCCACCCTAAGGGGTCGAATAATCTTGCAATGTCAGATAACATTTTCCTTTTCGTTACAGGTTCTTCTACTGGATGCAGCTGAACTGAATACTGGAATGTGTCAGAGCTTCGATTCCAGGTGAGTCCTAGTGTTTTTAATATTTCATCTTGCTTGATCCAAATTCCCTGTTTCACACGATCCATGCCCTTATTTTTCCCATCTATGATTTTTGCCAGAAGCTCATTGCTGTTACTCGACCATTTCTGTAACTCAAATCCTGCTTTGGCGAGCATCTCTTCCATTTGTGTACAAATTTCTATTCCTTCTTCTACTGTTTCACACCCTGTCATAAGGTCATCAACGTAAAAATCTTTTAGTGTTTTCTCAGCTGCAAGAGGATAGTTCTTTCCTTCATCATATGCTACTTGTTGCATAGCTCGAACAGCCAAGAATGGTGCAGCCGCAGTGCCAAAGGTGACCGTCTGAAGCTGATAATCCTTCAATTCAGAATCCATGTTATCCCTCCATAAAATACGTTGAAAATCCTGATGTTTATCCGCTACGCGTACTTGTCTATACATCTTGACTACATCTGATACCATGCAAATAGGATGTCTTCTCCAACGCATCAATAGATGCCGCAAGTCAGGTTGCAGACTTGGCCCAACCAACAGGTCATCATTGAGTGAAATGCCGGTTTTTCCCTTGCAAGATGCGTCGAATACCACACGCACCTTGGTTGTGTCTTTGTCATTTCTAACTACTGCGTGATGAGGTAAATATACGGCTTCGTTTGCATGATGGTCCGGTTTGCTTACCGGTCTCATATGCCCCAGTTCGAGATACTCGTTGATTACCTCTGCATATTTTACTCCCAGAAAATGTTGGGATTGATATTCTAGGCAATTTGATGGACATGTTTCTACCTTCTGAATTTGATGATGACTCCGTAATTGAAGAATCATCGCTACTATTCTTGAATTTATTTAAAACAGTTTTTAGTTCACATTTCAAATCTAAATATAATTCCTCGGTGTTGAAGTAAACTTCGTTTATAGTATAAGGCGACTTTTTTAACTCAATCGATTCACAATCTTTAACCATCTGTGTATGTGTTAAGCTAAACTGAGCCCACAGCTCGTCAACATTTTCTAGCCTAGCTTCTACATACTGTTTGGTAATCCTCTCCTTGGGTGATTTCTTAAAGTTACTTTTAGCTCTCGACAATCGAGCATACAGATCATCTTGTACCTTAACAAACGTTTGTAACTGAGACATTTTGACAAATTAATTTTATGATATAATCTAATTCAATCACAAGTGGAAAATATTTCTTAAGGAACTTTCTAAGTATGTTCAATGAACAGCTCAAATTATTATAGGTAAGTAAAATATTTTTGAAGAAAATATTCTAAGTCGATGTAAACAAACAAAATTTTTTTTTTTAAGTTTCAAAACTTTCTAAAAATTTTACAAGTCCAAAATATTTTTGAAGAAAATATTCTAAGTCGATGTAAACAAACAAATTTTTCTAAGTGTTTGGACGTTACAAAAATAAAAAATCGGGCATAGGTTCCCCGTCTGAACACAATTTGCCTTAAATCTAACTAAGTCTAAGATCGCGTTGCACAATCACTAAGTTAATTTGCACCTTGAAATTAAGATCACTTTTGCTTGGCAGGAATGAATTTGAAAAGTACTCACGGTTTTCACTTGTAACACTTAGCTTTTGACGACTATAGTCGTCTGCAGCGCCACCTTGCTGCTGTTGTTTGTACTGCTGTCTCCGCGCGTCCCGTCGCTGACTCCGAGTCCGCTTGCTGCTTGACCGCCTTGACACCGGTACAACTCCACTTGAACTGGGCACGTTCGGGGCTGATGCTATCCTCAGTCACAGTAGGCTTAGCATCTGCTGCTTGATGAACTGGTTCCACCCTTAAGACTGGCTCATCATCACCATTCGGTTCGAAGGACCATGTTAAACCCTCGGGCTTCGTGAGGGTTTTTGGGGGTGCTCGCTCACCTTGCGAGCTGGCAGATATATGCTGATGAATAGGTCATGCAAACCCTCGGGCTTTGTGAGGATCACAATGACACTATTGGTTCCCTACGTCTCAAATCTGACCGCAAAAAGAAAAACATAGGGTACCGTTAACCAAATGTTTATTGCTCTTGTTATTACAACCCAAAAATTGCAACAATCTCATCCTTATTGCATATCTTATATATAATCGGCGGAGAATCTTGACACCGCGATTTAATTTTTGATCTCAAATAAAAAGTGCCATCTATCGGTCCCGTTAGGAACTAATGTTACAAAACACAGTTGGAGTGCGACATTGATTTGCGGGCGATGGTGCTACTGGCCGATAGATGGCTGCACATTCCGCCCACCAAGGACATTTAAGAACATTATGTCCTTCAAATTATCAAGTTAAAATGATTACAAACTGAAGTTAGTCTCACTAAACACATTACAAGTGAGTTTACACGATTAACATTTTATTGACGAGATCTCTTAAAATTAGCTTATTTTCTACTAACATAAATTCACGCACTAGACTATCTTATATCTATCTATGCACTAGACACCTGCGAAAATTACCCTTATTAAGTTCTTACTGAAAAAACTTGTTTAAGTGAGAGGTAAGACACACAGTTTCGAGGTTGGCCGTTTAAATGTAGAACCGTTGCTACACAGCGTGACTACCCGTGTTAGATTATCCAGCCCTGGATGTTTCTCAACCAAACTGCTTTATGTGATGACAACAAGCAGTTTTATGCCGTTTATAATTGCATGCAACGTGTGCGTAATGCTTTTACCAGAATGCAGCTAGTTTCACCAAGGGAATCGTTTTAACCAGTAACAGGTTTGTGGACGACTGCCTATTTGACCATAGGGAAATGCTTCATGTAAAATGCTGGTATTCATCTGCATCCGATTATACTGGAAGCCAACTCCGACATAGTTGGGAAAAGCTAGGTAGATAACGATAACAGAATATCGGGCATAGTGAATTTTGACTTTATGACACTGTAATTAGTAAAAACTATTACTTTACTAGTAGGTATACAGAGTAGCGATTAGGCTATCACATTCAATAGTTCAGCTGTTATTACAAGTCAGCTAAGTTAAAATAATAATTATAAACAATTTGACTAAAAACTGAAAACTGAATTTTTCAACAAAATAAATAGCGTAAGAATTGGCACGAAATACACCGCCCTTGATAATAAGGCACTCGATTTGCGCGGGGCGATGGTATCACAAATTCAACACAAACATTATTGTATTGTTACCAAATAATCACAAATTAAGTTTAATGTTGTTAAATTCTAAAACACAAAAAAGGCCCAAGGCTGGAGTGTTAATTGTTATTAATATTAATTTTAATTGTATATGTTTAAAATACGTAATATTGACGTGGTTTCAATTAATGTGATAACCTTGCCACACCGTATAAGTTTAATTCTCCATACGAATATCACTAAAATGACCGGACAATTGGGTAATTTTTATACCCACATCGCGATTTGTTATGTGATCAGTTACGAATGGATAGAATAAGAAATGAGTATATGAGAAAGTTTGAAAGTGGCACCGGTACCTAAAAAGCTCATTGGAAATCGGTTGTCATGGTATGCGGCTTATTATACAGAGGAGCAAGGAAAATGTCGTGTCAAAAGTTTTGGGTATGAATGAGGATGGCTATAGGGGAAGAGGAAGACCTAAGAAACGACGGATGGATGGTGAGAATGGTGATAGGGCTGGAAAGAGGGTGACTCCTAAAAAAAGGACTAATAGAGAAGTTTGCAAGAAAGTGACGTTGCGAAGACCTCAATTAAATTGGGATAAAGGCAGGAAAACATGATGATGAGGTAGCTCGGTATCTGGACAAGACATCGGCTACTCTTCATCCCGGATTAACCGCTAGTTTTGTTATAAACAAAAATAATTAATTATCACTTAGTTACTCAGCCCACCAGGTACAGATGAGCTCTAGTTGTAGGTAGTACAAAATACTGAAATGACTCGAGAGGTGCTATTTTCGCTTTGAAACTGTTGAAGTCTCAGAACTGGTTCGACCATTACTAGTCTATTAGACACTTGAAACCTAAGCTTTAGTCGACCCCTGATTGATCAATTAAGTCAGATTGTCTTGAGTCACTCGGACAAAAGGCCCCGATCGAGTTGGACCGGAAAATTTAGGTGTATAGTGTCAGAACCAACAGCCAAAATATCAGATCGGAGGGAAAATGGCTGAATGTGTGTCTATTTAGACTTAATATTATAAATGCGAAAATAACTGTAACGCCTTAACAGCTGAGTTGAAAAGGTGTTCAGCTCAGCTGGTAGGACAAAATATATATACTTTTTGTTCTGTAATACGTTCCTGAAGGATAATTTCCGGCCGCCATGCGAGCAAAGCCATGGGCAGAAACAATATATTATTATAAACATCACACAGCTTATGTTTCTGAGCGATCAATATTTTATAATTAGGCCGTATAAAGCTATTATTATGTCTTAAAACAAAAGAAAATCAGCACAGATTCTACGATACCCAATTAACATCAGTCAAAACAGAGATGGAGGAACGAAGGCCGATCACCGGATCCAAAATTAATTAGTTACATGGAAACGCCAACAAGAAAATGCCTTTCTTGACTGTGTAGTTACGAAAATGCCGTTCTCGTCTCTAAGGCCACATAATACCCGGGCCATACAATATTGTGTTGCCAGTAGCCATGCCATAGCCCCTGAAAGAGGTATTTCAGGGGCTATGAATAATGTAGTAGAAAAATAATGAGCTCCGCTAGACATCTGTCGTGGTATAAATGGGTTAATGGTCACACAATGGCGTTGCACGGTCTTAATAATTGAACCCTAGAGAGAAGTTATTGTTTTCTTGTTTACGAAGCTTTATGTCATTAAAGACAAGCGACCCACCCGGCTTCGCGCGGTTATGACGAAACATCGAGATTTCTTTATTATAAGTAAGTTACTGTTAGTCTGCATCATTCCATAGCTGGGCAAATGCTGGGCGATGCTGGGTCGATCTAGGTGGACCAATAGTAGTTTTTTTTTTCTCCAGCTCGTCCCGCCATAAGTAAGTTAAATATCAATTTATTTTTTAACGTGGATTAAGAAAGAATTATTTATTTTATTTGATAACTAGCTTCTGCCCGCGGCTTCGCCCGCGTGGATGTCCCACATGAAATTATCCCACGGGAACGTGTTACCAGGGTAAAATGTATGTGCTTCCCCAGGATGCCATCCATCTCGCGGGCCCTTTGTGGCTAATTACAATAGAAAACCAATTGTGTCTCATTAGTGGTATATACTACCTATACTTTAAAATTAAAATCTATACCTACGACTTATAAAATTAAACCTAAATAACTCTAAAAACTAAAAGGAATAAAAAGGTCGCACAGATGATACTGCGGGTGACGTAACCTACGACAAACTTATTATTTGCGGTTGGTACAGTAATCGGTCTAGGGATCGAACCGCAAAATTAAGTTTGTTTTTTATTGTATATACTTTTCCGGGATAAAAAGTACCCAGTGTGGTGCCCAGGATATTAAAGAATAATTATACCAAGTTTCATCGTAATCGAACCGGTAGTTTTTGCATGATGCCTGAACAAACAGACAGACAGACAGACAGACAGACAGACCGACAGACAGACAGACAGACAAAAATTTTTGTAATCACATTTATGGGTTCGGTGTCGGTCTAGTAACACCCCCTGCCATTTATTTTTTTGATATTTTCAATGTACAGAATTTTCACTTCTACAGATTTATTATAAGTATAGAATAGATATTTAACATAATTATATGTATAGATAATAAAATAGATTATTTATTTATTCATTACTGTAATTGCCCGTGACTTCACAGCATGCCCTATCAGAATACCGGCGCTGCGACATTTATTTTTTAAATGTCGTAGCATCGTGCTGAGATAGGAGCCTTTTGGCCTCGTATAGGACTTTCTGTTTCATTTTTCTTTTTTGTTACTTTTTTCATATAATTTGTTTTTTTTTTTTGTTTGTATTTAGTTTAGTTTTATGGTCTCCCTGTACGAGTCGCAATAAATGCTTTTTATTTCTAATTTATTATACACAAACCTCCCGGAATAGATTCTCTAAATGATAGTGACAACCGCATCAAAATCCGTTGCGTAGTTTAGAAGAACAACGCGGTTGCACAGAAAGACACGAAAAGCGAATTTAATTTCTAAAAGTATAGATAGTTAAAAACTTAAGAGCAAAAATCGATTGATGTCTGATTACTTCGTGGTCATTTGCAGTGTACAGACGTGCTCGTTAGCAATATTTAATAATCGCCTACTTTAAAAATAGTGACCTCCTTTAGTGCATTACCAACGTAATGCAACTGTAAATTTGCTTAGTGTGTTGTTTCAGTGAATAATGGACACGAATTAGTAACAATTACGAAATGGATAACAGACCCTCCTCGCTGTCAAAGACGACGTCGCGGAAGTCAGCCCTTGAGTCGGTTACTGATGTTGTTTCAACGCCTGAGATACAAAAATGAATGTCAGCCATTGAACAGCACTTAAATGAAATATGCGCTATATGCCTCGGATGGCAAACTCAACTCGGAGCAGAAAATGAAAATTTCTACCTTGTGCCGTAAAGTAGGATCTGGAACCTCATAAGTAATATAATATAACATAATAATATAATATAATAATATAATATAATATCTTTGGACAATTCAATTAAGTGGCAGTCTATACTCGTACCAGTCGCTCAAGCAGAAAGCCATTCACGCGTATAACGCGGTTGATGCCCTTCAAGAAAAGCGCGACCTGACGGAACATAGGTATTTCGGAGCTCAATCAGACGATTAAGGACTCTGGTTCTGGAAGGGAGCAGATGATTTTATTCGACCGAACAATTTAAGCTTAATCCTAACGATAAATTAAAGTCAAGTGACGAAACAAAAGACTTCGTGCAAAAATACATCCGCCCTCATCAAATGAAGCTGGTGTAAGAAGTACGTGGTGTACGAAAGACAAAAAATGTAAAAATGTACATATATTATTACTACAGAGACCAAACATGATGCTGACAAACTCAAGCACGCAGTGCAGCTCTCTACATCCGGACTTACCGCCGATGAACCAAGCAAGCGCAAACCTCGGATCGTGGTTGTAGGTGTGCTGACTATTCTGGCTGAAACTGAAGTCTTCAGGTGCATTTATGAACAGAACGTGGCTGACAAGTTTCCAGCAATGCCTATGGAGTCCTTTTTGAGCGTGGTTAAATTAAGCCACAAATCTGGGAAAAAAGATGCATCGACCTGTAAGTACGTCATTGAAGTTACAGCCAATATACGTAAAGCCCTATTATCCCAATCAAGGCTTTTTATAAATTGGACGTCATTCCCTGTTAGGGACTTCACCCTGGTTACCAGATGCTACAAATGCCAACAATATGGTCATGCAGCAAAAACATGCAGAGAGCTGAAATCCACTTGTGGTCACTGCGGTGAAGAAGGACACCCGATGTCAGAGTGCGCTAAGAAATTTGACACACCGAAATGTGCAACTTGGTCTTGCTTTAAAAAGTCCAATAACCACAAAACGGGAGATGCTGAGTGCCCTGCTAGGAAAATAGCGGAGTACAGGTACATCAACTTGACGGCACGGTTGGCGCAGTGGTTAAGCGATTGACTGCTGCGCTGCGTGTCGCGGGTTCGATTCCCGCACGGAACAAATATTTGTATGACCTACATGTATTTGTTCCGAGTCTGGGTGTTTTTCTATCTATAATATGTATGTATTTACAAAAAAAAAATGTATATAAGTAGTTTATCAGCCATCTTGTTACCATAATACAAGCATTAGGTTGCTTAGCTTGGGACTAGATGGCGCTGTGTGAAATGTCCAGGGATATTATTATTATTATTATTATTATTATAACTCTATCGACTACGAGGGCGCCTAGAGCGTCGTGCTTAAGGCCAGACTTCCGTGATTAATGCCTGCTGCTGACTCAGCTAAACACTGCACTGGCCTACAAACACTCGGTTTTTTTGATGTTTAAGCACATTAGTCGCCCGCAGCAAAACTCTCAATAAAAACATTGCCTCAAACGTGATTTAATTTTGTGCAACATTGACTTTAGCCCACTTACCAATTTCTGCTGACGTAAAATCATATCATGTGTGTTTACCTAGGTTATAAAGTGCAATAAACTATTTTACCTAAACTAAATGATTACGTAAGACTTTTTGTTATTTTGATCTTTAAGGTAAATCGTATTTAAGTAAACTAGGTATAAAATAACGAATTGATAATTTTTTGTCATTATATCAAGACTTGTAATGTTAAATATTATTAAGAATTTTATTGTCCTACAATTACCATAAAGTATGCTCATGCCGCCTGTGATACAGGTTTATCCTAGTACAGGCATCTAACATTATTATACCTTTGTAAGTTATTTCTAAGACTTTACGTAAATATTTTACCAATATAATACTGAATAAAATATTCTTATTATTTATACATTTTCTTAAAATGTTGTGTGTATGTTCTTTTTTCAAGACGTCTTTTACAGGATCAAAATAACTAGTTCCAGGAAAGTAAGTATTTTGTTAACATACCTATGTAGGAGTATGTTTTTTTTTCCGAAAAAGAAAGTGAGCTGTTCTTTCAAGTTTTTTGTTGTTTTTCTGCGGCGGAATTGTGAAATGTGGGTGTATTATCCTTAGAGTGGGCGCGCTATTCCGTATAACGTCTGTGGGAGTGTTTTGCCGCTCATACTCAATGTTAATTTTTAGTAAGAATACTGCCATTAAATTAATTTCCTTTTTCAGTGATTAACAAAAAGGCAAATAATTAATAAAGAAACATCATATTATGTACGTATTTAAAAAAAAAATTGCCGAATGCGGCGAAATGCTCAAAGCGCAGGCACTCTAGGGTTATAGGTACAGGTAACTACACCTATGCTAAATCTTTCGGGGAAAACATGCAGAACGTCAAATAATGTGGGCTTTTTGCTTACAAAATATAAAAGTTATTTTAAAAAATAGCGTAAGTACAGGGCCCGCATAAAAGTGGCGTTCACAAAAAGCATTATCGGTTAAAATATATCCACTATGTTCACCCCTTTTTTTTGGGTAGGAAATCGTCAAATAACTTCTCCCGCTCTGGGCGGAGCGGGAGGGCATGAGAAACCCACCCGTGTTCCTTCAGGTGCACAGGCAGTCGCAGACTGTTCAAAAGAGTTACCGTGGCCCCTGGCACAGGCCAGGGGCCACGGTAACTCTTTTGAACAGTCCGCGACTCTGGCAGACTATGTTCACCCCTTCATTGTTATTTCCATATAAAAGCAAAATAGCATTTGTTTAACAGTGTTGTGTAAATAATTGTAACCGTCATGTAATAATAATAATATATTTTTATTTCATCAACGTAGGTACAACAAATTCTTAATTTACTATAAAGGTTGTACACTGTAACATAGGATTATGGAAAATCTCTAACTCCTAAACTAAGTCAAGCTTGTATTATAGGAGTTAGAAATGAATGAATGTATGAACAGTTCACTTTCTAGTGACTCTAAACAGAACAAATACACGCGCCACTTGTACAAGAAACTATATGGGGTATATCCGTTTTACCCGTTGTTATACTGTAGATTAGAGTAGGCTATATTTTGTGTTTTTATTTTATTTTTATATAGGGAAATTAGTTAAGTAGTTATTATTTTTAAATGAGATGATTTTTGTTTTGTTGTTTTGATGATGATGATGATGTTTTTTGTTTTTTTTTATGTTTTATTTTTATTTTTTAATGTGGTTTTATTTTTTAATAAGTAAGTAATACTACCTAGTTTTTTATGTTTTTCATAGTTTTAAATTGTATATGTTAATTTTAAGACCACGCTATCGCATTTGGTACCTACAACCTGTAAAGATAGTAATTTGAGATTTTTAATAAATAAATAAATAAAGTTGTATATTTTGTCGGAGTAGGTATGTCAGTCTCTCGTTAATATCAGGCATATTTTAATTACTGTGGGCGTACTATGGGTAGTGCTGGTTATAGCACAATAGAAAAACGGTTTGCAGTTCAAATCAGATTACAATTTACGAACAAGTTAGCTACACTAGCGAATCACACACTGCAGGTACTCAACTTAACGATACGGAACGCCAGACAGTTTCTAAGCACATGTTGTTGGTACGATGTCCAATGTTTCGATGTTCCCGAGAGCTCTGCTCACACCGTTCTTGTAGCTGCAGCTCTCCGTCCACCTCCACGAACTCAGGCTAGACTCTGTCTAGTGCCACGAGATGGCGCTAGCGTTCTGAATAGTCAAACGAATGACTCCGACATATTCATTTATGTTATTAATGTTACTTATTTTTCTGTTTGTCATCTCATCGTCTTATACCTATTCTTTTCTCAACTACATAATGTGTTGGGATCAGTCTTCCAGTCTAACCGTATGCAGCTGAATACCAGTATTTTACGAGTAGCGACCACCTATCTGACCCCCACAACCCAGCCACTTGGTAATACGATACCCCTTGGTAAGACTGGTTGTCAAACTTTCGGGCTTCTGACGACCCGTAACGACTGTCGAAGATTCACGAATGACAGCCGGGGCTAATAGCTTAACGTGCTTTCCGAGGCATGGAGGGGTCTTGGTATGTAAAGATGGTCACCCATCCACGGAACAATTACGGCAAGCGTAGCTTAACGTGATCGATCGACTTGTGCGGCTTTTATTTGTTAGCCACAAGCCCCTCTTATTTCTATATTTGTAATATTACATAATGTAGCTGTTTGTTGTTCCTCTTTAACCAAATTAAATTAAATTAAATCTTACTCAGTGCTTCTCCTCCACATTTGTTATGCGCACAGCCAGCGTCTGTGTTCCCTTCTACATTTACGGGCGTGATCGAAGTCAAGAGCATAAAACAAATAATAAAGTACCATCGAGGTGAAAACAAGAAGAATCCCTTCATTTAGTAAGCCTCTTTCATTTTCGATAGTCTGTAGGTATTATATTCATCGTAACTCCACTTCATTAGTAATAATTTTCCCAGATTTTTCCTCAAACCCTAATTCTTCCCATTTTCCCTCATTTCCGGCTAATTCCATAAATCGTATATAAAATCGAGGAGAAATAAGCATAATGCGTTGATATCAATTTTCGATAAGCCATGCTCGGAACGTATTAGACAGTGATTACGTAACGAACTCGAAACGTGGGGAAATTGAAACGTCCTAATATCGGCTGAGTAGGTTTTACACACGGCTTTACTCGAGTAGCTGGAGAAAGAGCTGGAAGGAATGAATTTTAATTGAAATCAATTGACCTAATTTTATGCTGCTGCTTAATACTGCCGTGAAAAGATTTGAAACCTCAATTTTGAATCACGATTCGTAAAGTGTGATTATTAGACAGAGATATGAGACAGTCTACAGCAAAGCAGGTTTTCAGCTAGCATATCAAGCGACTACAATCTGTCAAATTTCTTAAATAGACTTTCAACTTTATCGCTAAAGCATTAGGTTCAAGGTTGATTGGGAAAATTTGTCAGTTTCGGGTAGCTTGATGTGCTGGCGTCTGTACATTTTGCCTATGAGACTCATTCAGGGAAACTGATGAGTTTAAAGGAGGGCCATGATAGAAGTGCACTCATAGCACTTTCGGCGCCACGAATATATTAGTAGGTAGGTAGGTATTACCGCCTCTAGACGCTGTTGGCGTGGCGCGACGATTCCGTGCTCTAACAAAGGACATAAGACACAAGACAGAACACTGACAGACGGACACAAGACACACAGACAGAGACAAGACTGTTTTGTTGCATTTGTGTGCCATTATTGTTTTGGTAGAGCCATATTCAGTCTAATACATAGTCTTGACTCAGTTTGCGGATAGCCTTAGATAGTGATTACGAAGCAACTCGGAATGTGGGTAAAATTGATATCGATTGAAACGTCCTAATATCGGCTGAGTAGGTTTTACACGCGGCTGTACTCGAGTTGCTGGGGAAAGAGATGGAACGTATGGAGTCAAACTGTGTAATAGAAATCAATAGACCTGAGGGGCAATTCTCGTAATTTTAAGGACGTTCACAGTCTGATCTCAGTCTCAATCTGTCAAAATTCCTGTAATTTATATCGAATACAAACAAATATCGAAAACTTGTCAAAATGTCGTTTTGACAAGTTTTCGATATTTGTTTGTCGCCGAGATGAGACTGCAACTAGATTTTGAACGTTTTAAATTACGAGAATTGGCCTTCAGATTTCTTTAACAATAATTAGACATGAGCTCTGGATTTTTCCATTATTATTTAAATAAAAGCTTGTAACAAAAACTTGTGTGGTCGGGGACCCCCGTCAGAAACGAAGTTCCTTACGCACACACTCACTCGTTTAAAAGAGAAAGAGACGAGAGAGAGGGAGAGAGAGAAAAAAAGTCGCATAGCGGTTATTCGTTACGTGTCGATACTCCTACTGCAAACCGCGTTAAAGAACTTCGTTCCAATACGAGAAAAGGATGACAGTTTTACAAAGTGAAGGCCAGAGTCCCAGTACGGTCTTTGATTTTTCAACCAAGAGAATGATCATATTTTCGGACACTTGAGGGGCAAGACGAAGTAACATTTACCGCACTCTTTATGTAAGAAACCCTAAGGCCCCTCGCCCACGGCGCCCACGGCGACTTTTTGTAGCAATGCTGTCGCGCGTTTGCATCGATACAGTCGCGATGCGGTCGCTAGCGGTTTGCCCTCGCCCCTACACTTCGATTCTCAGTCGCGATGCAAACGCAATACTGTCGTGCTTCTATCGCGATGCAAACGCGATTCAGTAACGGCACAAAAATGCCACAGTTGCAAGATGGACTCTGTTGAGGCAACATTAGTCACGTTGTGTTTGTTGCTGCTTTTAACACGTTCCTGTTGTAAGCAGCCGAAGCGTGGACAGCCGAAGCGTGTGCAACGAAAGCGGTCGCGCGGTTGCATCGATACAGTTGCGATGCTGTAGCGCGTTAGTAGCGCGTTGGCATCGCTTCTGTAGCGCGTTGCAAATGCGACTAATGCGCGTTAGTAGCGATGCTGTGGAGCGATTCGAAAACGCGCGACAGCATCGCTACAAAAAGTCGCCGTGGGCGAGGGGCCTAAAAAGTAACAAGATTAGATAATTCAAAACAACAAAATGAACAGTACATTTCGTTTCCCGTATAGTTTTACGAAAAATTCCCGAATATAGTTCTCAAAAGAGACTTTAGGATATAAATTCTTTGTTATTACATCATTTTTAACAACTGGGTCGAGTTTCTAGTCTTGCGGTCTAGTGTATGACCATGGCTGGTCCTTGGGGAAGTCACGTTTATTTAACGTCATATAAAACTGCTGCACGTTGGCATATTAAATGTTTATTATTTTTTTTAAGTATGCACAAACGGAAATGTTACACAGTTTCTACGTTTTATTTCCTGATTTTTACCATTTTATTATTTTATTGTACCTACGTTACGTTCATCAAATTGTCAGCCAAATATTCGAAATTCTAGGTTTTAAAAGCTTCCATTTTAAATAAAAGGAAATATTTAAGTAATCCTCTAAAAATATATGAACTTTTAATCATGGACACTTTTTTAAATGTATACCATAAAAAACTTTTTATAGAAGCGCAAAAAGTTTGAATAAATGTGTGCATACTTTCGCCGGCGAGCGCTACATCCAAGTTGGTCGCTATTTAGTATTTTTATGACCCCAAAATAAGAATTATTTTTAAATTCACAAAAAAAAACGCAATTGATATATTAGATAGTTTAATAATACTTTTAGGAGCGCAAAATGGGAAATGTTAGAGGTTCGATTAAATACGAGTACATGCCATAGGTAAAAGAAAAATAACAAAACAAAACCGGCCAAGTGCGAGTCAGACTCGCACACGAAAGGATCCATACCACTGTACAATATTTAACACAATATTTATATAAAAATACTTGATTCGTGTATGTGACCACCTTTTAATTTTTAACTTTATTTTCTTTTCATAGCGGCATTAATCTACCAAACCGCACGGGGCCCACGTGGCGGATTACCCTCTCCCTCTCACCTCAGAGGAGGCTTGTGTCCCAGCAGTTATAGGCTGATTATGTATTAGAAATACACATTCTGTGAAAATTTCAACAATCTACTCATGAGATACAGCCCGCTGGCAGACAGACGGAAGGACAGCGAAGCCTTAGTAATAGGGTTCCGTTGGCAGCCTTTGGGTATGGAAAAATGATGGTTTTTTTTTAATTAAAATTGTAAGTATACTTAAGTGGAAAACATGAATACCTACTTACATAATTTTATTTCCACACACACATACTAAGCATGTTTAAATAATTATTTGATAATCAATTAAACACTCGTAGCGTGACTACTAATTTCGTGTTCAACTGATTTGTAAACTTTAATACCCACTCATAAAATCTGTTAGCTGTAATTAATGGAACAACTTTATTGCTAGTAAAATATAATGCTCAGTTTGTTTATGGGGTCGTCATCGTCACGAGGACATTGACGGGAACATCAAGCCAATAACGTTGCGTATGACATCCCTATTAAATATGTTGCCAAAGAAGAGAATTCAAGAGCATAAGATAAATTAATATTATGTTTAATTATTTTTGGATGAAAGATTGAACGTTGGGTTTGTCAGTTATTTTATGTGACAGGTCCATAAAGGCTAAAAGCCCGATTAAAATTATGATGTCATTTATAGTCGATATAAGAGTAGCCATAATGACAAGTCAAACCGTAAAAAAATCATATAATATTGCATAAAACCGACCGATTCTTCTTTCATTATTTTTCTAGTGACACTTGCCACCAGAAGTAAGAAGTATATGAAGAACTAATTATGAGTGTTTAGCCTCGTATTTATTAGTAAGTTGTCGTAAAGTTAGTTTGTAAGTTTTACTAACGTAGTTTTTTCAGTCATTGTTACTGTATTAGTAACAACAATTGAAAAAACTAGGTACGTTAGTAAATGGATTGTGTGTATTTTTATGTGTGATCCGCAATAAACAAGATATTATTATATAACTCGTTTTTTTTTTTTGATGATGGGAAATCATCAAATGACCCCTCCCGCTCTGGGTGGAGCAGAAGGGAGTGTCAGACTCTTACTGACTAAAACCCACCCGTGTTCCTTCCTTAGCCCTTTATGTTCCAGGGCAGCGGTAATCCTTTCGGACAATCCCGCTAATTATATAACTCTTCATTATTTTCTTTGAAAGCTAAGTATGCCAGCCTCAAAAATGATTCAACAATAGAAAAAATCTGCAAGCCTAACGTTTAATTATGCCGATGTGACAAAAATTTTCAATACTACTTTCAAGGAATGCAAAAGAAGTACCTGTGGATCGTCGTAGATGGCGTCCTGTAGTTTCTGCCTGACCCCATGGGAAGAAGGCATGAGTTTATGTATGTTTGTATGTTGTAGCGTTGTGAGGGTCTCAACGGGAAATAGTCGACTGATGCTAAATATTTCTCAATTAGTAAGTTGTAAGTCACATCACTAGAATCATGGCACAACACTAATTTACTAGTAACACTCTGTCATTTTAACATCCGCTTGCTCACCAAGCAGGAGTGATTCCCTGGTCCTCAAGATACTGGTACCCCACATCTAGGGTGAGTTCCTCATTAATTTGGTAATTATACTGTACTGGATAGCACTGGATAGCCCGTGTAAATATCTATCTACCAATGTTGTAATTAATTGCGCGGTTGTCAATGACGGCCACACGGTCCTTGATTGTCCAGTGCGTGGGAGACTGTAATATGTATGTATTGCTGCTGCATCCGGGCTGTGCAATGCCTCACAGTGTATCAGAAGTTAAATAGCGAGCCATCTGCTAGGATTATTGTTTATCTTGTGTTTTATGCTCGCTTGTTGCATACATAACCTCATATCGCATCTGTCATTGTGCCATGCTGTCCTTACAAACTATCTGCCTGTAAACCGATGTGTTGGGTTTTACACCGTCCTTGGTCGGGGAAGAGGGAATGAGGCTGAACACATCGCACGCGGCTTGCTGCTTTGTGTGGAATTTCACGGAATACTGTATTGAAGAGAATCCTCAGGTCAGGTGATACACCTTGTGTTGTCATCTGACATTATGCTGAGCTGAGGCCCTTTTAGCATTATAATCATTATTTTCTGTATTTTATAGTTCGGTGTACTTTTTGCTGTAATAAGCATTTTTCTCTCTTTCTTCCCTTTTACAAAAACTCAAGTCACATACCAAACTAACAAAGAATTACAGAAATCGTCATCTCATCTCATATCGACAAAAGGGATTTATTTCAGCCAACCGATGAGTTGTAAATCGTAAGATTTTCGCCACCATTTGATCTTGCGCAGTCAACTTCTGAACTCTGGTTCCCAGGAGTACCCTTAGCTCACTCAGCCTGAGGCCGTTTACTGAAGTGTGCTTTGAAAAAAATCAACGAGAAATAAAAGTGACGCGAGCTTTTCTCCGCTATGTAATATGTTCTTAACGCTGTTCAACGCCTGCCAGTCACAATGACTTACTTGGAGTTTTCTAGTTCTTTCTGATTTTTTGCGTTTATTTACATCGTATTGTTTCAGAAGCTTCAATATCATCAGGATAGTGCTGGAATATAGCAGTTCGTCGTGGATGTGGTATGACAGCGGCTTCCATGCCCTCATCTGTCATCAGATAGGCAGTCACTCCATTGTAAAATACTAGTATCCGGCTGCATTCGGTTGGACTGGAATCCAACCTCAACGTAGTTGGGAAAAGGCTAGGCAGATTTATAAAAAGAAAATTGTATAAATAATAAAATTAACGGTTGAATATTTGTTTTTAGCGGTATTTTATTCAGCGATGAATAATTATTATCTAATCATCCATCAAATTATATTCATTAGTTTGCACTAAAAGCTACGGTTTCCAAGCTTCAATATTGAAGCAACCTCTTGAGCAAACTATAATCTTTTAATAAGTATTTACATACCTAAGAGTTTTCTTCAAGCCGAAGTGCTTGAAGCTGACTGTGCTTTTAAAATCTTCAATTTTATAAAGACTTTAATAGCACAGTCAGCTTTCGAGGAAGTATTATATTTCTCAAGTACTGTGGCCCTCTTGAAGATCGGCTATTAATTTCATGCACTAGACTTGATCGTTCTGTCATTAAAAAAAAAACAATTGATGTGAAGCTACAAAACAGACTTTTTCTCTGAATCTGAGTTATATTTAAAAGATTTATCACAGAAAATATCTTGGGCATATTCTATACTTACATCTATTCAAATAAATAAAATTGAAGTGTCTGTTTGTAATTTCAAAATAACGACTTTTTACTATATGCATATGTAAGTATATACGGTACTTACAATTATTAAAAAGTTTGTCTATCTATCTGTCTGTCTGTTTGTTGCGGCTAATCTCCAAAACAACTTTACCGATTTAAACGGGACATCACTGATAGATAGCTGATGTTATAAGGAGTAACTTGGCTACTTTTATTTTATAGAAAAAGAATTAGGGTTGCGCTCAAAAAAAATAAAACTCATGAAATCCAATTTATTTTCCGACATGCACACGAACGAAGTTGCGGGCACAGTTAGTTATTATCTGAATAAATCGCTAATCTTTTGTTAAGTTGGTTACGTACAAATACAGTATACAAATTGCACATCACTGAGCTCAATCCTCAGCTACGCTTATCGATCAAATTACATACTAGAGGAACTCGAAGGAGAATTAACACCAAACGAGCGATTGCACATTCTATCCCCACTCTACTAAATTATGTTTGTTTAAACAGGGATAGAGTGTACTGTTTTGATAGATATATTCATAATTTAATGTGGAGAATATGAAAACAAGAACACTCTTGTTTTGGTTCAATTTTCGTTTGGTTTAAAACCACCTTAGGAGTATTTCTTTATTTATATATAATTTATTGTACACCACAAAAATATATCAAAACAAAAAAATCGATCACTAATAATATACAATGGGCGGCCTTACCATGCTCTTCTTTCTAAGACCAACCCAATTTAGCTTTCCTTATTACGAACTAGCTTTCGCCCGCGGATTCAGCTGGTATGTCGATAAAAAGTATGTAAGTTTCATTAATATCCTCTCTTAGGGTTCAAAGTTCCCCATACCAAATTTCATCCAAATCGGTCGAGCCGTATCAGAGAATAGATTGAAAACAGACAGACATTTTTTTTTAATTGGTTGTTTTTTATATATATAAGTACAGGTTATTATATGGTATTCAGCTGCATCCGGTTAGGCTGGAAGCTGACCTCAACATAATTGGGAAAAGGCTAGGCATGCGGTGATGATGATCAAGTACCGGATATACGAGCTTTCACATGCATGTGAGAGAGAAATTATTTAATGATTTTTAAGAATTGTTTAATAATATTTTTATCAACTTCCGGTATATGAAGGTATTGTAAATGACTACTATTTCCCCCACTATACGAGTGAATCTTGCTTTAAAAGGGGCGGACTGTCTCTCGACAGATCAGAAGTTGTCCGATAGCGGACACGGCACAATGGTGGTGCTCTGCACTGTCAGGTATGTTGTTTTAAATAATGTTATAATGTTGAATTTCTATTTTTATGTTGTATTTTTTTTTACTGTATTGTTATTTCTACATTCTAATATGATATTTATTGTTGTTATGAAGTATTGCTGTGTCATTTACTGAACAATATAATACGAACCTATTTGTGTCTATTATTCTACCCTACCTCCCACATGCATTTAGTAAAAAGTTGTTGATTTTACATTACAAAATCAAAATATTTTATTTCACATAAACCAACATGGGTACCTATGAAACGTCAGAAGATAGGTGCATTGTTCCAATTGGTCGTTTCCTATGGAGAAGACCCAGCAAGAAACTCCACGGTTACTCTTTTAAAAATAATTGGCTTTACAATGTTTTCAAATCACAGTAGGTAGGTATGGGACTGGGATGTCAACAAGTACCAGGTACTTGATAAAATAAAAAATGCTCTACAGATCTAAAGTTTACAAGGCCTACAAAGTCCTTACATTTACAAAATATAGAAGAATCCATCAAAAGGACATATAAAATACTAGCTTCTGCCCGCGGCTTTGCCCGCGTAGATGTCGGAAATTATCCCACGGGAACGTGCTAACAGGATAAAATGTATGTGCTTCCCCAGGATGCCATCTATCTCTATGCCAAATCAGAAGTTCAATGGTTTAGGTGTGAAAATGTAACATACAGTTTCAAGTTCAAATCCTCCCATTAAAAACTGAATTACCCCTTTTTGCCCCGTCAGTGGTAAATTTTCGACAACTTTACATACTTATTAGTAATTATTTTCTGTCAAAAGTATCAATACTGAGTTTCGAGTTACTCGGACCGCGCATTCAATTTCTTCCACACAAACTTAACACCCCTTTGAGGGGTAGTTTTGAAAAACTTATAATGATAAACTTTATTACTTACTTAGGCAAGTATTCTTGCCAAGTTTCAAGTTTATTAACTAAATAAATAAGATTTTTCATATAAACTGTATCCCCCGCTTTTCACCCCCACAGGGTGGAATTTAAAAAAATCGTGTGGGATTATTCAGAACTTGATTCAAAGATTATTTATACCAATTTTCGAGTTTGTCAAGCCACGCATTATATTCCTCCCTTGTAAATTTAACTACCCCTTTTCAACCCGTTAGGGGTAGATTTTCGAAAAACCCTGATACACATTATTCTTTACTTTCATTATTAGGTATAAATACTGAGTTTCGAGTAAATCGGACTGCGAGCTAAAATTCTTTTATACAAACTTTGAAATCCCTTATAATGGGGTAGTTTAGAACAAAAAAAAAATTGTCAATCTTCATAATTTATTTAGTATTCGTGCCAAGTTTCAAGTTTATTAACTCAAGGAATAAGATTTTTCATACAAACGAATTCCCCCCTTTTCACCCTCGTAGGGGTGGAATTTCGAAAAATCCTTTCTTAGTGGATGCCTACTCTTCACGAAGAACACACCCTCCAAATTTCAAGTCTGTAGGACCAGCGGTTTAGGCTGTGCGTTGATATATCAGTCAGTCAGTCAGGACTTTGAATTTTATATATATAGATAAAAACCTATTAAAACCAAGTGACATGGCTGCTTTTATTTATTTTATTTTTAATGTTCACCCCACTATCAATCAACAGCTCACTGCAGTTGCGTCAAAGTTACAGCATCTTACAGTCTGCATACACTGCTCAGTGATAGTGACTACAGTTATCCAATAAAGCCAATAAACAACCACTAATAAAGAGTTGAAACTAGAATTTTCTGTATGTAATGTCAAATAATAAAAAGACTATGTCAAAGAAGTGTGTAAAAAATAAATAAATATCGTAATTTGAGAGCAGTTAATAAACATTTACGTAGTTATACCGTTAATGAGGACCAGACACTTCAATTTAATTTGTTTGTATAATTACAGTCTCTCATGGCTGCTTTTAAGTGATCATAAAATCTGCCGAAAAATATACAACAAAAATGTCTAAATTTAGATTTAATATTAATCACTTTCCATTTCTGTTTGTGGCAACGAAATGATTACCCAGCGGTACACCAGCAATTTTTGCCGAAAAAAAAGCAAGGCTGTATTAATCTCGTATTCAAGCTCATCCTCCTTCGTAACGAACTCCCGACATTTTCCCCAAGGGAAGGCGTTACCGTCTCACAGAAGGCTTTCCTCGCAAAGCTCTTGTCAAGCAGATGCTTTGGATTTTAAACGTTATCGCGTATTTCTTTGGTCTGCCACAAAAGATATGAATCTTTTATTTCGATGAGGTAACATAAAAACAAGAGGAGGTAAAAGATTGTAATTGGGACTCTGAAGGTAATGTATCCTTTTGTATCTGCTTACCAAACCGTGTTTTTTATTTAAGATGAACGTCCCATGCGGGGACGACAATATGATAATAAGAGAAAACACTGGTAATGCAGGCTGGCATGTATTTTGAAATCATCAAATACCTAAATCCAAATATCGAAATAAAAACGAAGGTTTTTCACAAATAATCTATAATAAATGCATAGTGTTGATGGGCCGACTATGGGTTTTGCTAATCATCCGATAAGCTATAGTGACTTATTGGATATTATTTTATTTTTCAATTCTTTTCCTCAACAAAAAACATTTTTTAATTATTTCTTAAAAAAGAAATAAAAATATTTAAAAAATAGTGGTCGGCTGGAACATCATTCAGCTGTTTTGTAAAATGGCTAGTGGTTGTGCAAAATAGCGGATTCGACTATCCATTTGCGACATAATATACAAAATATGTCAAACTTTCATTTATTTGTGAGGTAAAATCAAAATATTTTATTTCACGTAAACCAACATGGGCACTTATGAAACGTCAGAAGCTAGGTGCACTGTTCCAATTGGTCGTTTGCTATGGAGAAGAGCCGGCAAGAAACTCCACGGTTACTCTTTGAAAAATAATAGGCTTTTACTATGTTTTCAAATTACAGTAGGTATGGAAGGAGTACGAGGTACTTGATAAAATAAAAAATGGTCTACAGATCTAAAGTCTACAAAGCCAACAAAGTCATCATATTTACAAAATATAGAAGAATCCATCAAAAAGACAGATAAAGTAAAAAAAACCTATTAAAACTAAGTGACATGACTGCCATTACAACCACTAATAAAGAGTTGAAACTAGAATTTTCTGTATATAATGTCAAATAATAAAAAGATTAGGTATGTCAAAGAAGTATGTAAAAAATAAATAAACATCATAATTTGAGAGCAGTTAATAGACATTTACGTAGTTATGCCGCTAATGAGGTGCCAGGGAAGCCACATGTGCAGAAGAAATCTTTGCAAACTACCTTGTCTTCAACGTAGTCTTTAATCGTATAATATGCTTTTTTGAATAGGACACGTTTAAAAGTTTGCCTATTGAAAAATCAGCCCTAAGGCAACTCTAAATTTCCTCTTTTTCATTCGCCAAATTGTGGTTTAGTAGCTATTATTAGTATTAGGACAACCAATAATTTCGACAGCAGTGAAACTTGATGGAGCCAATAATTAATAATATGCAGTTATAATAATAGAGCTCACATAAACCCGTAATCATTTATAAGATGCATTGAACGACAACTAGAAAACAATGCTTGAGACGACCCTTTGTAATAACTTCACTCGTACAAAAGTCGTTTCGCGACGGGGCGCGAGAAACGGAGCCCAATGCCCCGCGCGGTAATGCGTTTTTATTGTATTTGTATGAAGAAATTACGTGCGGTGGCGCGTGCAGTAGTGTAAGGACCGCCTTTTTTTTTGGGGTGGGAAATCATCAAATGACCTCTTCCGCTCTGGGCTTAGTGGGAGGGCGTGTCAGACTTTTACTGACTAAAACCCACCCGTGTTCCTTCAGTAGCCTGTGCCAGGGACCACGGTATCTTTTTCGAACAACCCGCGGCCCTGGCAGGCATCTGCCCTAGCGGACTCCATCAATTCGTGCTGACATCTCTTTGAGGCGCGCGTGGAACACAACGCGCCGTCGTCGACCCGGGCCTGGTCCTTACCGGGCGGCGAGCTGCCCATTGCTCGCCGCCCGCAAGTGTAAGGACTGCTTTAGGCCCCGTTCTCAGTCTCGAGCGACACGAATTGCAACGCGACTTGCGTCAAACGACACGAGCGCGCCTGTTTCCGTGGGTCGGTCCGCAAGTCGCGTCGCGGTGGCATGTGGCATGCTCTAAGTCACAGATTTATAAGATATTTATACATAAATACAAACATAAACTCGGGCTTTCTTCCCATCGGGTTAGGCAGAAACTACAGAACGCCACCTCCTACAATACTGAGAAGAGTGAGCTAACACAATAATAATGATATTTCCATGATAATCTAGTCAAGTCATTGCGACATTGTTTATGACAGGGGTGTCAAAACGACTAACGTTTGACGCGGTAGGACGAATCTAACGATTTAAATGTTTGTTCTGGACCACTTCTTTCATTTCTCAGCAGTTTCTGCTGCAAGACGCGTGTCGCTTGAGCAAAAGCTTGAGACCAACATATTTTAGTCTTTACAATCCGGCCGTCGTGAGAATGCGTTCCTGACTCCTGTCAGTATGACACTTTAGCAGCTAATAAAGATCAAATTCGCAAAATACGTATTTGTTTGTGTAAAACGGACAAGTGTCAAGAACGCATTCTCTCGTCGGCGGCTCTGTAGCTTATAGTCTCCTGAGGCCTTACCACGAGCTCTTAACGCGATTCAATTTACGCTCAGGGATCGAGATGGCGCTAGACGACTTGTATAGCTCTGTCTCTTTCCAACAGCCTAAACTGGATCGCGTTAAGAGCTCGTGGTAAGGCCTCTGTTAGCATTAATAGCAATCTAAATGGACTCGGCCCAGAATTCGGCTACTTGTTTGGCGCCATCACCAACGTCCATCAGTTCCTGTAACGTGCAGCTGACAGGACACGCAGGACAGGATATTAAGTGTCCTATCGTTTGAGAAACAGCACCACATTTACACTTCAAGGCGGAGTCGTCTATGAATCTTAATATGAGCTTATAGTAATCTCCGAAAATGATATCGTATTTCATTTCTTTGCGTAAAAATAGAAACGTCCGAAAGATATGCCAGGTTTCATCCCTCTTGATCATTGAGCACTTTCCTAGGATTTATTTCTTAACAATAATCTTTTCTGGTACTGCAGTATCATCAATCTTTCGAGGGTAGTTGTAAATGTAAGTTTTATCTCATCTGCCTTCACTCTTACCTGGTTCCTTTTAACATTTATCTCCATTTAAAACGGATTATTTCTTGGCTCAAGAATATCCTTAAGAGCTAAATTGGCTTTGGATTTATAATTATGTATTTTTAAAAGCTATGAATTTAAGGCACCTAATGGGTGTCTGAAATTATGAGTTTCAAAACACGGTTATGTCCTCACCTAAATCGTTTTGGATTTCCATTAAAAACTGCCTACAAAGCTTTTTAATATTAGTCATTTACTTGCCTAAATATTACCCAAGTAATTGCCTATAAGGTACATAATTACCTACCCGTCAAAGTCTTTTTTTTTTTTTGAGGATGGGAAATCATCAAATTACCCCTCCCGCTCTGGGTGGAGCGGAAGGGAGTGTCAGACTCTTACTGACTAAAACCCACGCGTGTTCCTTACTTAGCCTTATATGTTCCAGGGCAGCGGTAACGCTTTCGGATGATCCCGCTACCCTGGCAGGCTTCGGCCCTATCGGGCCCCATCATTCGTGCTGACATCTGTTTGAGGCGCGCGTAGAACACATACGCGCCGTCCGGCACGGGCCTGGTCCTGATCGGACGATGAGTTACCCATTACTCTCCGCCCGCAGGCCCGCGCCTACGGTGGCCGGGAGTCGTCACGCGGCTCCCGACGCCCGGAGCGTCTCCCGCGGCGGCTGAGGCGTGAGGTCCGTTCCCTCGTCCACCCCGCCGCCTCCTTCGCTAGCATGACTGCTTCACAGACGGAGGTGACTGCCTCCCACTCCCTCTCGCCCCGGACCATGGCTTGAACCAGGGCCGGACGCGAGAGGTCGCCGCCGCTGCTGATCGCCTCTACGAGGACACGGCGGTGCTCTGCCCAAGCGGGGCAGACCTCCACCGTATGCTCCACCGTGTCCTCTGGGCGATCCTGGCAGTGATGACACGCGGGCGTCTCCTTCCACCTGATGATATGTAGGAACCTCCCGAAACATCCGTGTCCGAAGAGGACCTGCGTCAGACGGTAGGTGAGGACGCCGTGACGCCTCTCTAGCCACTCCTCAAAGCGGGGTCTTACCGCCGCTATCGTGGCGTGCCCTACCCGTCTAGGTCTTAGCTTATGTTTAGGGTTCCATACCTGAAATGGAAAAATGGGACCCTTATCATCACTTCGTTGTCCGTCTGTCTGTCCGTCTGTTAAGATCCTTTTTCTCAGGAACGCGTGGAGTTATCAACTTGAAATTAATATCAAATACTCAGGGCTGCAATCTCTTGAAGTAGTGTAAAAATCAAACTTCTAATTCTACGCAATAAAAAAATACTGGCGTATATGATGTGTTTATGCAGCATATTTTCACAAAATCTGTAGGGTATTTCCCGTTGACCTAGAATCATGTAATATAGCAAGAAGCAATGTTATGTAGCACAAGTAAAGGAAAAAATCCGAAAACCGTAAAATTTTAGTTACATACCTACAAATTTGTACGGAACCCTCGGTGCTCGACTCCGACTCGCACTTGGCCGGTTTTTTTTCACAATAAAACTATTAAAAGCGTTTAATAATAGGGTTTAAAGTATGAAATTGCCGTTATTTTTGAATACGAGTTCCGACGCCCAACTAACGCGGCAGAAACAGCTCGCAATATTAATGTTGCGTTTGGAGAGGGGACAGCTAATGAACTCACCGTGCGATTTTGGTTTAAACGCTTTCGTGATGGGAACTGTGATTTGAAGAACGAACCACGTGGAAGACCGCCCACACAGGTGAATAACAATGAATTGAAAGAGATGGTGGAAGCCGATCCGAGCCAAACTACCCAGGAATTAGCGGCATGGTTTAATGTTACCTTACCAACAATATTGACTCATTTGCGTCAAATCAATAAAATAAAAAAAAATATGAGAAATGGGTGCCTCATGATTTGACTGATCTGCAGAAAGAAACACGTGTTGCCTTGTTGAATCAATACAGAAATGAAGGAATATTGGATCGAATTGTGACATGTGATGAAAAGTGGATTCTTTACGATAGCCGTAAGCGAAAAATGCAATGGCTGACCCCAGGTCAAAGGCCGCAACAGTGTCCTAAACAAAGCTTACCAATAAAAAGGTAATGGTAACTGTTTGTTGGTCTCAGCATGGTGTTATTCACTATAGCTTTCTCCGATCTGTTCAAGCAATAACGGCAGATGTCTACTGTGCCGAACTCCGAACAATGATAGCAAAACTAGCAGTGCAACAGCCCCGACTCATGAATCGATCTTCACCATTATTGCTCCATGATAACGCGAGACCTCATACAGCACGAGAAACCGTTTTAATTCTACAGGAACTGCAATTAGAAACCATTCGTCACCCTCCGTATTTGCCAGACCTTGCTCCAACGGACTACCATTTTTTTCGTGATTTGGACAATTTTCTACGTGATAAAAAGTTTTCTTCTCAGGAGGCAGTACAAAATGCTTTCACACAGTTTGTCGAATCTAGATCACGAGAGTTCTATCGCAAAGGCATAAATGACCTTTCTATTAGATGGCAACAATGTATAGATAATAATGGGAATAATTTGTATTAAATAAATTGTTAAATTAAAAAACAAAAACAGTACAAATCGTCAATTTCATACTTTAACCCCTAATATTTCTCAAAAACCTTGATACAAAAACCATTTTGTTTACGCCCAATAAATATACTGCGGTGCATATACTCGTACCTATTCCCCATTCATTGGAATTAATGATCACTAACCTTGGCCAATGATAAACGACTGCAGTATACCAACCTGTGGAGCGATAATCCGCTGAATATTTTAACAAGCACATTTCATTGTACCCTTGGCTATTTTGCTTTGTTTTTTAAAAACAGTACTGTTTGTTTGCTCTCTGATTTTGTTTGTAAAGTAAGTAATACGATTTTACAATGTTTGTTAATTCTCATATCACGAGAGCAGTGGTTGCCTGGGTTACTACCACTAATACTACCACCTGGGCCCCAATTTACGAGTTGCACGTCGTGGGTTCTTATCCAACCAGGCGCGTTACTTTGTGTAATTTATTTCATCACAACTGCTCTCAAAACGGTGAAGGAAAACATCGTGAAAAAACCGGCAAGTCTTAGTACCAAAAAATTGAAGACTTGTGACATCCGCCAACCCGCACTGGGCCCGTGTGATGGATTATGGCCCATTCCGTGACATAGAGAGAAGGCCTGCATCCAGTAGTGAGGGTCATATAGGTTGATTATGCAGCATAAAAGTTGATTTTAAACTAATTTGGTATAGTAACTATTTATTCATTTCTATAGAAATCGTCATTACATTAATATTTCATACCCCAGCATATTTACACGCGTAGCGGGATCGTCCGAAAGGGTTACCGCTGCCCTGGAACATAAAGGCCTAAGGAAGGAACATGGGTGGGTTTTAGTCAGTAAGAGTCTGACACTCCTGCTCCACCCAGAGGGGGAGGAGTCATTTGATGATTTCCCATCCTCAAAAAAAAAAAAAAGCATAATTACACGTATTTATTTATGCGTCAACGTTTTAAATAATGTCAACATACAAAGTAATTACACTGCTATTTAAGTACATGAAATGAAAAGCAAATTAACCTTTTATTTTACATTCAATAGCTTTCCCCTTTTCAGTGGTTTAAAAGTAATCAGTCTGAGTGCAAAACAAAAAGTACACATATGTGACGTCACGAAAAGTTACAAAAATTAAATGTTGGTCTTGAGTAACCTAAACTGGAGACTGGTTTACAGATCGTTACACGTCAGAGCATATAACGTCTCTTTACCCCAAAAAGTAGGTACGTTATGCCAGATAGGATTGGAGTATATATTTTCCATAGAACCTAATTAGGTCATGAAATTAAGATAGCTGACGACAAGGTCCGTTAAATTCCTATAATTCAGCTGCATCTGGCTAAAAATCTAAGCTAAAACCGTGATCGTGATGACAAATTCATTTTGTTTTTATAATAAAATATAATGTAGAAGCGACGAAAATGGACTTTAAGTATTAGTTGGTTGTGGAATGAAATAAAACTAAGGCACAGTGTGATAAAAGGATTTTGCTGGGAAAATTATGATGAAAAGTATAACATAAATTGGAAACACAAACCAAACCTTTTGTCAGATACAAGAAAAAGCCATAAAAAAGAAAAGAATAACATTCAAATAAAAAATTAAAAAATCTTCTAAAAAGTTTACCACAGCCAAGAAGTTTGCAACACATTTAATTTCACCCCGAAAGTCTGACAAACAGTATAACCATGTCGGTATTACCGGCACTCGCAGCTCAGTTGGGAAAAAGCTAGGCAGATGATGAAATTTTATCTTTCCAACCCCAAGTAGGTATTTAGGCCAGTATGTAGACTAAGAAGTGCAAAGATTGGGTTTTGAGCCCTCAACCACAACTTGTTACTCCTTTGACAGTCAAGTTTTTCACTAAATTCTTCTAAATTAATCCTTTGATAAGTGTCCCTCTCAATAATTGTAATTAATTAAATGCTTACTTACATACCTACCTACCTTCCAAACGCTTAATCATCGGGGAAAACCTACTGCTTCAAATGAAGATAAAACTGCTTTTTCATGCAAAACTAATTTGTAAAGAGGTGTGTTTATATGTGGAAATTAAAGCACACGCCTTATGATTCTAGGCTAAAAAGAGGCCTATGTTTGATCTGCAGTATCGTTTGGTCACCTACGGTATTATCGCATGAATAAGCAGCATATATACAAGTAACTGTAGTATGATATGAAATTATTAAAGGACAACCGTTGATAATATCATATCTACTGGAAATTCAGGTTGTCTAGTTAGTACCTTAGTACCGTATACAAGGTGAAGACGGCAATACAACAATAAATTAAACGGCTTATATCTAATCACGTTCCCAGTCTGCATACGAAAATTCAATCAAATAAATCTAATAGCTTATTCACGATAGCTAGTTAAAGATTGGCAAAACCCATTCTTGGCCCAACCCTAGTATTTTGTTTGTTTGAACAAACTACTTTTTTTATTTCGGTGCTAGGATCTATTTGACAGTTCTAAAATACTCTTATGCATTAGTATTACCAGTGTTTTTTTATATTGCCATCTCCACATTGTATAGTTGGAAAAATGTGCCGTTGGTGTACTGAAGATAACATGCAAAATTAATAGAGAAAGTTCCTAGTATTTCATTATTCTCATCATCATATTGTAACATAATGTACATACTCACAGTTATCTTCATTCATTCCTCCAGGTCAGAACAAGCAAACTGTTACCGTTAGGCACTGATCTGAATATTCCTCACGACACGTTTTGTGCACAATCAGTATACAGACACAGCTCCAACTTTAACATGAGACTACGACGATTTAGTGACATCCAAGGGTTGGTAATTTCGCCCACATTTATATCATTTTTCCTATAAAGACTATACTTCTAATACAAAATAAATATAGATTTTATTGTATTTTATTAATAATATATTTTATTATGACAGTTTTGACAACGACGTTTAATACGTCGCCATGGCAATGTTCCTTTCAAATCCTTACCTGCCTGTATCTTTTTAGCTAATTATATGTATACTTATACAAAATTAATCACTGGCCACTTTCATATCTCAAATTCATATTTTCTACGTGATGCTATTCTACGAGCTGACATTATAGATCCACGCAATGCAAGGATCAGTTCGGTTTCCGCCTGTAAAGGGAATACAACTAAAACCCTGATACTTCAGGGCTACCTATCCCGGGAATACCCAGTGTACCTCTCCGCTCCGGTACCTAACGGACCCTGCCTACGCCTCTGTCTTCCGTCCTCCGTGAGAGGCTCCTAATTGGGCCGCGCCTCATCTGGCGGGCTGACAGCGTCCCCGCCGTGTCTCTCTCTCCTGCTACCGTACTGCGTCCTGTCCTGCTGCGTGGGCCCTCCTACGGGTATCCTCCGTGCCGCACACCCACCAGCACCTACCCTCACCCTCACCTGCACCTGCACCTGCACCTGTACCTGTACCTGCACCTGTACCTGCACCTGGACCTACATCTGTACCTGCACCTGTCACTAGCACCTGCCTCGCGTCTACCTTCTCAGTTCCAGCTGTACCTCAGCCTCCTCAACCCACCTATCACGTATCGTCATCCATACACCCCACCTCCACATACTACACACCACTCTTCAGCCCATCTCCATCTTTTAATTGCTTGTAAATATAACCCTTAACTTTAAAGTTTAGCTTTACTTGTCGCTATACGACAATATCACCTATAAACTTCTTACGTAAGTTCAGCGGCACCGCTGAACTTACTGCTTGCACAAGCACGGAGTTGTTTAATCAACCTCATCATCATTCATTCTCCCGCCCTTATTCCAATTTATTTGGGATCGGCGCAACATGTCTTTTACATACATACTTCTCTATTAGTCGTCATCTCCGTAGTCACCCCCATCTAACCGTATCATCATTGTCACAGTCCATCTGTCGTTTCTGTGGTCTTCCCCTACTTTTATAATCATTAACTTTCATATCAACTCAAAATTTTCCTCGCGACATTTTCCTGATTCCTTCGTATTACATGCCCCATACCATGACAACTGATTTAATTCGACTTTTTAAATCAACCTATATCTACAGATTTAACGGTTTCATTCGACAGAGACAAGATGTGGATACAACATCCGAGCCTCTGTGATGTTCAATTGTTTTTGTTCAATTCATTTTTACAATACATCAAAGATCCGTGCTTGCATCGCTGGGTTGACACAGTTAGGATTTCCATCAACACGCTGAGAGAGGGACTTTCACTGTCGAATACGTATACAGTCAAGTGCACATCAATGCCACAATTTGACATTAACAGGGACATGGACCACATGAATCCGCCATGAAGGCACCTTATTGTCGTAGCAGTGAATTCGGTCTTCGTAGTGCAACAGCGTTAGTATCTCCTGTTAGACTCGAACAATGAATGATTGTGAGAGTATTTACAATACAATACACTGCCAAACAGATTTGGTTTGTTGCTTTAAAGACCCACTGTTACAAAGTGGAACCGGGAATACTCTAGTTGAACATGCCATCTTCGTTCTATTATAACATCATTAGCAGGATTGGTTATTACTACAAAACTACTTCACTTAAGTTAAAACTATGTACAAACAAGATCGCATCACAATTCACGTCTAAACTTACCAAGCTGTCGCCTAACAAATGTGTTTATCATAGATTTAGAAATCTGTATAGAAGCGAAACTGATAATGTTTTCGTTTGTTGTGCGAACGCTGATACTGCCAAAATAATTACCAACCATCTCCTTTGACCCGCTACAAATAATAATCAGTTTATAATGTTACCACTTTAAGGTTCCTTAAAAGGTTCTGGAGTGGTGACCGCGTACCGGAAGACGTAGCGTTGGGAGGCCACCCACAAAGTGGACCGATGACCTTGTGAAAGCTGCAGGAATCCGCTGGATGCAAGAAGCACAGAACTGTTCAATGTGGCGGTGCTTCCGGGACGTCTGTGTCCAGCCTTTTGACTGAAATGATGATGACCAAGATGAATCTTATCACTGGCCGGTCTATTATATAAAAAACTCACCGTGAAAACTAAGGTGAAGTGAGCTGTATTTTTACCTAATGCTAGGGCTTGACCGGTTCGGACAAGTTGGTTTTCTTTCCAAGTTTTATTTCACCTTTTGTAATATGCCTAAATTCGAACCGGGATGTTTCTACAAGATCACTACTGCTTGATCTTTAAACAGAGGCTGCCATTTCTGTCAATTATCGACAGCACCACACTGACGTTTCTGAAGTTTCTTACGCCCGGAAACTGTAGGCAATAATTACGATGCGTTCTGTGCTTGAATATCGCATCTACACATTCTTATTCTATGTACGTAGCCAGCCGGCGTATTATTTATGACGTCACATCCGCATTACGCTATCGGTATTGAGATACGCCAGTTAATAAACAGAAACGTTTATTAGTGACATCTGTTGTATGGTTATCGTGAAACTAGTTTATGGGGTGTTCTAGTCATTTGATACGGTGGTTGGCTATGTTTAATATTAAATGAAGGTAATCTGTAATACCAGCGTAGCAACAACAATGGCGCCGACGTTTTGTTCACAAACTAAACTATGTAAATTTAAGTTCAGTGCATCTTTTTCTTTCTATTTCATTGAGAAAAGGTCAGGAGATAAATATTAGTTTAGTCCTGTAGCTCTTCTCGTACAGAGAAGGCACGGACATTGATCACAACGCTTGCTCAAAACCGATGCCGATGCCTGCCAGGGTCGCGGGTTGTTCGAAAAAGATACCATGGTCTCTGGCACAGGCAACTGAAGGAACACGGGTGGGTTTAAGTCAGCAAAAAATCCGTCACATCCTCCCGCTCCTCCCAGAGCGGGAGAAGTTATTTGATGATTTCCCACAAAAAAAGAAATAAGGTTTCCTCACGATTTTTTTCCTTGATCAGTGTAAGTAATATCCAAAATAAACTCATTAACATTACTCACAGTTGCTTCACTATTTAGTATGTTTAGGCCACCCCAATGGGAATTATTTAACCCTTAATATGCCGGAACATAGATCCACGACAGACACAATGGCTTTTTAATTGTGTCTGTAATTACGGTATTCAACGGGTTAAGGGTCACAAAAGAGGCTCAACTGTTACACAGATGAGGCTCTTTTTCGAGTGAGGCAATTATTTGAAGTTCGATTAAATACATGCCTTTGCAATATCCGCAATCTCATGCATAAAAAAGAGCATTCAATCCAGTAATTGCTTAACCTACTTCCTACTAATATTGTGAACGCGAAAGTTTGTGAGGATGAAGGATGCATGGATGGATGTTTGTTACTCTTTCACGCAAAAACTACTAAACGGATTTGGATGAAATTTGGCATACAGATAGTTTATAACCAGGATTAACACATAAAATACTGTTTATCCTGGTATTCATACGGGATCTGAACTTATGCGGAGAAAACCGTGGGGCGCTGCTAGTGTAAGTGTATTTGCATTTCACCGAAAACAGTATTAGGTTGCATAAACATGGAGCAAGTTCAAATTCACAATTGCAAGCTGCTACTGAGAATTTACAGGAAACTTAGTAAGTCTTTGCCCATATCTAACCAATCCCTAGTTTCGATAATCTAACTTGCAACCATCCTTTGTGACATTTCTTAAGCAGGGTTAAAGGAACAACATTATGTTCAAATCAAATCAAATCAAAAGTCATTTATTCAAATTAGGCTGAGAATCAGCACTTTTCGAACGTCAAAATTACAAAAGACAGTCCCCCAAAAACGCCCGCCCTTCGCCACTTCCTAGTGCTATCGCTGGGAAAAAGAAGTGGCGGAACAAACTCCCCAGCAGCACAGCTGTCTGTTTAGTTAAAAAATAGTTGCATGTATACAATACTAGGAACCTATGTTCAGTAATGAACATTACAAGAAGCTTAAATTATTTGCCATATTATGTCAGCTAGCCACGCCAATATACCAACAAATATAATAAAAACTATACGTACTCAAGCTAAAAAATAATTAATAAAAATAAAAACTCACTACCTAAATAAAAGCCTCCAGGCATAAAGGGCGTGACAGCTTACATATTTATGCATTGCTGGGTTCGTCACATAGCTGTCACTTGCAGTCACAGATGATG
Organism: Apamea anceps; assembly: GCA_951799955.1. Lineage (NCBI taxonomy): Eukaryota > Metazoa > Arthropoda > Insecta > Lepidoptera > Noctuidae > Apamea > Apamea anceps. Next base: position 17,229,814 of record OX637506.1, read on the forward strand.
AACTAGGACCATCGATGTGAAATAAATGAGTTAATACTAATAACAGTAACCTGTCAGTACCTAAGCTAATTCTGGAGAAAGAACATGAACATTGTCTTGCGTTAATTAGGGCGACCAACTATTCTTATCGTGTAAGTAGTCGTTGATGGAATAGTAGTGGTTCGTGCACAATCTGTGATCCGCTATGCTTTGCGTTAGGAAAAAGAGCCACTATGACAAACAGATGAGGTTAAAGTAAACAAGGTATTATTTACACACGAAATGTAGATTAGATGAAATTCGTTATTACATTTTATTTTTTTGCTGTAGCTTCTAAGTATGTCTTAAGTATATTTGGGTATGTTTCGAGTTTCGCGGAGCTTATGACTAAGTAATAACAGCCGCATGGGTAGATCGAGCAGGTTAAACTACACTTGCCGCGGTTGGTCCGTGGATGGGTGACCATCTTCATATACCAAGTACCCCTCCGTGTCTCGGAAAGCACGTTAAGCTGTTGGTCCCGGCTGTCATTTGTGGATCTTTGACAGTCGTTATGGGTCGTCAGAAGCCTGAAAGTCTGACAACCAACCTTACCAAAGGGTATCATATTTACCAGTAACTGGGTTGTGGAGCTGAGATAGGCAGTCACTCCATGTAAAATACTAGTATGTGTACATATTTTTATTTGTACATAAACCTATTTGTAATTTAAATCTTCGTACGGCCGGGTTCGCACCAATTCGCGAAGTAGCCCGCGAATTAAAAATTTCTTACGGTTTTTTGCAAATTGCAGCGCTATTTTACAAAGTATGGTGAACAAAATTCAAAAATACCTTCTCGCCAATTATCATTAACCCTTAAAGGCGCAAGATATGTTTTGCAAATAAATATTATTACTTCTTAAGTCAATATATCTAATTAGGTACTAAATTATTATCATTTAAAATATCAATGTTAGCTCTCAACCTTTGCAAGAATTATAATTGAATTTTGCGGGCTACATTGAAGGAATTAGGGTAAATACTAAAGCGAGATTGACAAGTGCAAGTCAAATTAAAGGTGTTGGCAGATGCGCGTTTAGTAAACAGGGAATAATCTAGTTACTATAATCTCTATGACGGAGAAGGTACATGTCTCTCATAATCATCAACCATATTTTAATTACTGTGGGCGTATTAAGGGTAGTGTTGGTTATTACGAAAAACCGTTTGCAGTTCAAATTAAATCTAAATTTTACGAACAAATTTATCTCACTAGCTAATTCAATAATGTAGGTATACTACACAATACAGAACGCGAAGCAGTTTCTAAGCACATGTTGTCCAGTCGATGTCCAATGATCAAGAGACCGCTCCACACCGCTCTGCAGGGCTCTCGTCCACTTGCACGAACTCGGCTAGACTGTGTCGAGTGCCACCAGATGGCGCTGGCGTACCGGATAGGACTTGATGGCGATATATATTACACTTCATATAGGCACACGCACACAGGCGCAACGCGACTTTAGTAGAACAATTTCAATTACAGAATCGCGTCGCACCGTCGCGTCAAGCCTGTCTGCAGTAGCCTTAAAGATGTCTCCACCACAATTTCTCTTGAATACAGAATAAAAATTATGTAATAAACATCTTTTCCTACAAAATTGTCTCATGCTAGGTAAGCTTTTGAGAATAATATCTTTTTAAGTCACTGATCTTGACAGCCCGTCGGCCTGGCTTAGCCCTGTCAACTCAATTTATCCTTAAGCGAGTTTTTTAATACTCATTTTCTATTTATATTTTTGTCGCGACGCCTGAAGGACAAAAAGGCTATTTTTGTTCGAGAATCTCAAGTATTTGTTGGTTGTTAGGTTTAATCTTATAATGATATGTGATACTCCTACTTAAATTTTTTGAGTGGGCGAAGCAGAATAAGTGGAACAATTTACGATTGGGTCCGACACTTCGCACGTGCTGGGTGCTTATATTTCATTTATTTATTGACACGAGGCCAATATTTATACAGGGTTTAAGGAATGACCGATGACCGATGGAGCAGATTAGTCCTGGAGTGGAGATCGCGTATTGGCAAGCGTAGTGTGACACCCCCCAGCTAGATGGACGGACAACCTAAAGAAGGTGGCCGCTACATCATGGCCGCAGTGACGCGTATCATGAAAATGATGGTAACGGATTTTGACGTTGTCAAAAATCGCTCTCTAGTAATTTTTTTTTTCTATTGACAATGGGCTCACTCTTGACCTCAATCCAGCCCAGAGGCAGGGATGAGATCTACGGCGGAATGAGCTTGACCAGAAAAAGCCTATTCACTCTCGCCTTGAAGAGATTGGGGTTGTATGAACTCGGGAATGCAGACGCAGGCAGACGATTCCACTCCTTAGCTGTGCGCATCAGAAAAGATGATGAGAAGCGCTTAGTGCGTATATATGGTATAATAACCAAATAGGGGTGGTATCTCGCAGTGCGTCTGGACTCTCGATGGTAAAAAGGTGAAGGCGGGATGAGCTAATGTAGCTCTTGAGCACACTCCCTGAAGTACAGTCTGTAGAAGACGGACAACAACAGTCAACACTTCGCCAGTGAGCCAAACTGTGAAGCTTTGCCTCCACCAGCCAATGAGTCTCTTAGCTCTAGTCTCCACTGAGTCTTAAGCGGCGAGTTGGTATTTAGCTGAGCCATCCCACAGGTGACTGCAATACTCCATACACGATACACCAACTTATTTTCATAAGTAATATTTCAGTGACGTCAATCGGTAAATTGCAGACGTTTTGTGACGGCCATCGATCTAGGAAACCGTAGCTTGACTGGTGTTAAGCAGTATGAATTCATTATATAGTTAATACTGCAGTACTGATGAAACTACAACCATTCATGCTAAGACAATTTCCGCAATCTGAGGTAGTATAGGCTCTTAAGAGATATTGCATTATTAATTTAAAAGTTAGTGCAATCATTGACTATTTTAATTACGCTTTATTATTGTTCACACACTATGTGAAAATATCCTTTCGAGATTATCTTTGGTGTCAGATTTTTTAATATATACAGAATTTAGTAAGTAGTTTGTTATTAATGATCTACTAATTAGGTAGCCAGTAAATAGATTACAATAAACACGAACGTACATACTGTTACCTTTTTGCCAGAAATAATTCTTTAGTCGCCTTTTGTAATGTTATTTTGGCATCCGTCATTGTTACGTAAAATACATAGGTACAAATTGCGTACCTACTGAGAAAATTACATTCAAACGAAACATACTGAAGAAAATATAAGTACGGTAAGAAAAGAAAGTATAATAAAGAATTTCGTCTTATCTCCTCACGTCCTCCTTGAAATCCTTGCAGTAAAGACAAGATAACGCGGGAAGGAATAAAATAAATCCAGTTTCAAATCCTTTAGAAGACTAAAGACCCAACAGATTACTTACAGATAATGTAGGAATTGGAAAAAGTCGTACTGCTAAGCTAAATATTTGTTTTTTTTTTTATTCTGAGTAAGCAGAGGCCGGGGACCTACATAATTACATCAACATCCGTCATGCCCCAGATGACAGGCGACAATCTAATAATTCCATAAGTTTCTTAAACAGCACCTGAAGTGAAAATGTGTAAAAAAATACAATTAAATTGCATTATCAGTTAAATTAAATAGGGTTCGCCTGTAATTCTGGAAAAATCTCACCGTGAAAACAAAGCTAAGTGTGCTTGACGTGAGCTGTTTCCACCTGATGTCAGGGATTTACACTATTGACAGTTCACCCAAGTTTTCACGGTAATTTTTTTACAAAACAGAATGACTGGTGTCTGAAAATACATATGTCCATAGCCATTTAAAGTTAGTACAGCATCTCACAATGATAATAAAGTCGTGTGGAATGAAGCATCATTCTTGATTTCAGATAAAGTAAAGAATGATAATCTTTATTTTATGTCTAAATTTCAGAATTTTCCTTTTAATGATACTTTATCCAACCTTAACTAAAAACAGACATAAATGAACGCATTATGCTGAGTAATAAATGGTTTTATTCTTTTCAAAAAAACCTCTCACTATAATTTATTATGCCACCATAGTCAAAACTCTACAAACAATTAATTACGTGTGAAACAAAATCTCCACACTCGCCCTCAAAAGTATCCATGTTATCATTAAAATTAATGAAAAAGTAGAATGTATTTCCTTTGACACGACAAGATGTCAACACCAAACTAATGATGGAGTCGCATGCCATATAAAAAGCAACTGAGTGTATGAAAACGTAAGGGTTCCTTTCAAAATTAATTAAATAAACACGATTCCATGGTCCTCGGGTACCGTACGCACAATGAGAATGGAGTCGCCTGTAGAATTTTTTTATTTGCAGAATGAATTTATTTGTGTCATGTAGGGTTTTCATGTTTTTCAGTTTTTAATTCATTTTGACTCCTTTTTCTAACCAGTTGAGTGTTTTATTTGATGGAACAGAGTGCAAAAAAAAGTTCTATGAAAATACATCCACTATAAACTTCGTTCGACGTTTTTTAAGCTAAGAGTGCAATTAGCTTAAAAAACGTCGAACGAAGAAAGACTATTACTGCTAAGAATTAAATTAACTTAAAGAGTAGGTAATTAAATATGTTTTTTAGTGTACTTACGTACACAAGCGTGAGTAATTATGATAGCTTGACATTATAGTTTTCTTGAAGACTGAGCTTCTGACAGCATAAATAATTGTTACCAACGCGTCACTATCTTTTAATGGGGAATGTCAGTCAAAGCCACGGCCGATAACACATTTGACATTTCGTCATTAATTGTATTTCGTGTTCATTCATTCGTTTACTATTTCACTATTTTCTGTCATTTCTATAATTTAAATCAAGAATTTTACATGGAATGTGTCAGAATTTAAAATCTAACCTGACTACCACAAAACAGTGTTTATCAGTTGTTTAGGCTAAACACCTTTTAAACACGACATAATTATATGGACTTTAACATAACACTGACATTAAACACTCGTTCAAGACCCTTAAAGTTTTCCTAGTACTTAATCAATTTCTTCGAAATGTTTCTGACACAACCTCGAACTCTGTATACGCGCCATTTTCGCAAAACGAATATGAAACCATCTCATGCTTTGTTTTATTAGCTTGATTCCGGAATTAGCTACGACAGCGCCATTTTGAAAGTTGCCTTTCCCATTGTGAACGCGGATGTATTGAGCACAATTTGTTATATTTTCTCTTATAACAAAAGGCTGTCAATAGCGATTTCAGCAATTAAACAGACTGAAGACCAATTCTCGTAATTAAAAACGTTCAAAATGTGGTTGCAATCTCATCTCAGCCACAGTCATTAATTGATAAAAATGTAGATGAATTAGTAGTATTTTTGGCAAATCCAAATGATATTATAATGCAACCGTTCTTGTTAAATACGGGAATAGCCACTAAGGTGTGCGATTCCTGTATTTATTTTCTGTATAACGTTTAAAATGCCAAATAGAAAAGTTTATATTGAATTTAATAGCGGGAACACCACAAAATAACAGCATCTCGCACTTTATTCTCTTACAAACTACCATCAAAATATTGAATGAAACGTCCCCAAGTTGTTAGGACGCCAACCCAAGATTCACGAGGTACCTATGAATAAAACAAAAGAAATCTTTCGACTCTCGAAAAGGACTCGAAACACTTTAATGTACCACGTGTTATGTTGAAAATATTATACGGTTACGGCCAATAAAATGGCGGAATGGTGGTTATAAATTTTAAAACGCTGAATGAAATACATATATTGAGATGTCGGTGAGAAACTTTTGGTTTAAGCAGAATAGTACCTATTTCTTATTCCAGAATGAGCTGCTTGAATCTCGATTTTAAAGTAGACTTTGGTACAGATTGTTTCGAAATCTGTTAGTTTTAAATCGGAATCATGCTTAGTTATGAATCGGCGACTAAAATCACTTTTTTTTGGTTGGGAAATCTTCAAATGACCTCTCCCGCTCTGGGCTGAGCGAAAGGGCGTGTCAGACTTTTACTGAATAAAAACCCACCCGTGTTCCTTCAGTTGCCTATGCCAGGGGTCACGGTATCTCTTTTGAACAACCCGCAGCCCTAGCGTGCCTAAATGCTTATTTGAAATAAATGACTTTGCTTGATCATTGCTTTAGAATATATGTACCTTACATTAAGTCAACTTTTATCCATTAACTAAGCCTTTTATGTATTTCGCATATCAAACGTCGAGGCTCTTTAGTCATTTACTTACTTCTGGCTTTACTGAGCTTTTGGAAAATCGAGTTGGTTTTATCATATGGAGAAAGATTAAAAAAACAAACAATCTATACATATAATAAAATCGTAGGAAAGTCAAAACTGTACATTGAATATTTTTTAAAAAGAATACTTGGGGCGTGATCTACAATCGATATCGAAGCCAAAAATATAGTTTTTAGAATTTTTGTCTGTTTGTCTGTTTGTCTGTATGTATGTCCGGGATAAACTCAAAAAGTACTGCATGGATTTACTTCAAATTTTGCATGAATATTACTAAGAGGTCGGGTCAACATATAGGCTACATATTATCACGCTATCACCTACGGGGGAGGAGCTGTGAATCTTTATTTTTCTTACGCATTCTGTGACAGCGTGTAATCTAACGACGCATATTTAAATGTTGTTTTTGAGTAAGCCATGCTATTATCAAGCTTTACACTATAAAAACTACGCCATTTAAGTAACTTGGGCAGAGAAACATAGTTTAATGAATGTTAGTAGTATAAATACAACTTACAAGCAGCGCCATCTATGAGATTTCATAAAAATCAAATCAAGTTACATGTTGACACTTTTTGGAAATTAATTTAAATTTGATCATGTTGGCGAGGTTAGTAGTTAGTTATTCTTAAAATTCATAGATGGCAATGTGCATTTTCTTCATAAAAGTTGCATCGTTTAGTTCATTTTGACAAATTCAAGTTCCAACAAAACCCTCAAAATCTTGAGCAGAGTAGAGGAAGACAATTTAAAAAAATGCGGTGTTAAGTAGTACATTGATGATGATCATTTCTTCATCAATTTCATGTTGTTAGTACAAAATAAACATTGACTATTAATATTTTGTTCGCGTTGAGCAAAACCAGGGTTTTTCTTGGATGCTCCTGGTGGAACAGGAAAAACATTTGTTACCACTGGCATACTTGCAGAGGTCAGGATGCAAGGCAAAATTGCTATTGCTGTAGCGTCGTCGGGAATCGCTGCCACACTGCTTCCGGGTGGCCAGACAGCACATGCCATGTTTAAACTTCCCATTGATTTAGAGAGCGCCGAAACGCCTGTTTGTGGTGTGTCACGTAACAGCGATAAGGGACACGTGCTCAAGGATTGCTCTCTGATCGAATGGGATGAGTGTACGATGGCCAATAGGAAGGCAGTTGAGGCCGTGGACAGAACCCTGCAGGACATTCGCAGGAACGAACATTTGATGGGTGGTGTCACAGTTCTGTTCAGTGGCGATTTCCGGCAAACGCTTACCGTGGTGACGCGGGGATCGAGAGCTGACGAGGTGAATACTTCGTTAAAACGATCTTCGTTGTGGTCACGAGTTTGTACGCTGCGCTTGACCATTAATATGAGAGCTCGGCTCGGCGGCAATGCACGTGCTCAAGAATTCTCCAATGTCCTTCTAAGTCTTGGTGAAGGCACTCTACCAGAAGAGAGAGATGGACAGGTGGTGCTTCCAGAGTCTCTCGGTAGAGTGGTATCCAGCTTAGAAGAACTCATTCGCTGTGTGTACGGGGATATCAGTCGTATACCGCACCAGCAGAATTCTTGGGTGTGTGAGCCATTCTCAGCCATTTTGACGCCCAAATATGATCACGCTGCAGCAATTAACGAATGCATTCTCTCGGAAATTGAGGGGAATGAAGTGGTCTACACCTCGATAAACACTGTTGTCGAGCAAGATGACGCCACACATTATCCCGTGGAATTTCTGAACTCCCTGTCAGCAAGTGGACTTCCAGCGCATACCATCAAGCTGAAGGTCGGTGTCCCGATTATGCTTCTTTGGAACCTATCTCCTCCGAAGTTGTGTAACGGGGCCCGCCTTAAAGTCATCTCGCTCCACAGCACACCATTGAGGCGGAAATTTTTACGGGTTGTGGCGTCGGCGAGGCAGTATTTATACCACGCATTCCCCTCATACCTCATAACTTCTCGTTCCAGTTCAAGCGCGTACAGTTCCCCGTGAGTGTTTGCTTCGCGATGACCATCAATAAGTCGCAGGGGCAGACTCTGAGGGCAGCGGGTGTCGACCTCAGGACGAGTTGCTTCTCAAACGGGCAACTGTACGTCACTTGCTCCCGCATCACCAGTCCTGACTCTCTTTACATTTTGGCTCCTGGCAGTATAACTACCAACGTAAACTACGTTGGTAGTTATGCTACCAGGAGCCATATGGAAGTGTTGTAAGGTATGATACCTTTGAACGTATTTGTACTCTTTTGTGCCCTGGAATGTATTCCTGTATTATTTTCTCTATTTCCTTCAGTCACATCTTATGACTGAACGCAGCAGGATTCCCATATAACTCTCTTCACTTGCTTTGCTTGCAAAAAAAACTTATATTTTAATGCTATTTTAAAAGTTGTTTACATAAAATGCTATAGCGACACTGGCATCTTAGGTATTTTTGGTGCTGTAGAGCCTTCACGCAGACGACGTCGCGGGCAGCAGCTAGTGATGTGATAAAAGTTAAAACTGCTGACTTGCTGTTGCAATACAAAAATCTGAAGAAAATACATTTACGAAGTTCGACTTAGGTGAATATCATACTACCACGCGGCACGCTCCAGAACGCGGGACACGCACTCCACGCGTGATTTCTCAAACAAATTCAATATGAACGCTTTTCCGGTCTTGGTATTTGGCTCCATTTGCCACCTCCATCGCGTGGCGCTTTGTAGTGCAAGATCCGCCTAAGGCTTCCTTTAAAAGGCTTTGCGCATTTCACATAAACAAAACAGTTCTTACAAGTTTCTCAGTAACTAATTAAATTGCAAGCACTAACTAATGTCAGTAGTGTGACGTTACTTTGTGCATTAGGAGCCAACTTTAAAGCAGGAAACTGACACGAAGTAGTTTGGCAACAGCTGGTAATCAATAAAGATAAGTGCAAGCTGTAATGGCTTTAAAGACTCTTAGGAGAGGCAAACAGAGGGTGGAGGGGAACGGCGAGAAGCTAGATTGGAAACCGGATGGTTTTTGGGCTAAGAAATGGGTTGAAGAAATGTGTTGTAAGCAGGAAGTGCGCATTCGAGTCTGCTTGTAAGTATGGTTCTATACAGGGGCGCGATTTAGTCACCTGCATCCGTCAAGGTGATTCTACCCGTCAACTATAAACAATTTTCACTATGAATATCATATCCGATTCGTGAAAAAAGAAAATCAATCTCCCATACTACAGTAAATAGACTATTTCGAGCTTGTCTGAAAGGTTTTTTTTTTTTGTTACAAATAGGATAATTTATGGATTTCGTAGAAAAAGTGGTTCAGTAGGCCAAGTAGTATTATCTTCTTGACAAATGCAAGTGACTAAGGACAGGTTGTTTCATGTATACTTGACTCACGCGTAAACGTCAAAAAAGGCGCTAATTATCGTCAAACCAAACAAAAGCGTTGTTTCACAAAGTTATAGCTTTGACTCGAATAATTAATGTCTTAATCAAATAATAGCGATTTACGAGTACGTAGTCGTATATTTGACGTACGCCAAGGCCAACATTTTGTAATTGTAATTTTGAAACAACGGTTGTTTTGGTTTGACGATTTTTACCGCCATTTTTTACGTTTATGCGTGCGTCAAGTGGACGTGAAATAACCCGCCTTATATCGCCACCCTGTATTGGTGCAAGCATGGTGATAATTATACACCGCCGAGCAATGAAAAAGTTCCACCCACAAAATACCGACAAACACCTTAATATCTCCTAAGACATATAATTTTTAAATTTGAACACAATATTTACGTTTTTAGTTGGTAATATGTACTTCGATATTGCAGACGGCGTCATCAAGCTAGCCTTTCTCGTTTAGGAGTAATTTGGTGCTATGTCACTGGAACTTTTTCATTGCTCGCGAGTGTATAATCAAAACAAAGGACGATGATGTGGAATTAGAGGAAGTCGTGTTGAAGTATAACTTGCCTATGGCGTTAAGTGCGCCTTATACACGTGTGCTTAAAGTATTCAATAAATAAATAAATTTGAAAAAGAAGTAAAATATACTGCAGATCTAAAGCATAATACTAAAGAAAATTCTGGAGAATTTATCCAACTATATTCTCCAGAATTTTAGATATAAGAGTTTTCCAGGAAGTTATAAAATATAAAACCTTAAATAATTGTTATTTCGTCTATGAAACCCCTCTAATACAATATTTTCTTTAGTTATAAAAATCTTGTTTCAAAAATAAGTACTTAGAAAATTATGTTGTGCCTACATTTGTTACCATTGAATATACATAATAAAGAAAAACAAATAAAGACCCTTTTAACCCTTTTACTTCTTGAACAAATAACGTTGAAGTTAGGGTAAGAAAGCGCGGTCGAATAATTTCGTAAATCCACATTTTCATGGGTTAATTTTCACTCTTAACACTTTCTGCTTGACTGTACGGTCAATACTAATGTGGAGCCACTAGGAAAGTGGATTTAAAAATAATTATTTTCAGTAGCAGTAAGACCAGCGGAGGTTCAGTGAAACCCAAGCAGGTACTTTACTTACTTACTTGTAAATTATTTAATCACTACTGCTCTCTAAACTGTCAAGAAAAACATCATGAGAAAACCGGCATATCCTAGAACCAAAATTCGAATATTGACATTTACCAACCCGCACTGCGCTCGTGCAGTGGATTATGGCCTTCTCACAGAGAGGAGGCCTGTGTCCCAGTAATGGGAACATTTTAGGCTAATTATACTATTTCAAGTAGGCTCTGTTGGGTAACATTTTTAGCACAAACTCGTTTAGGTATTACCACGAAGAAACAAGCCAGTACATTATTGCCGTTTTTCCATATATGGAAGTACTATTGAACAGGGAAACTGGAAACTTTAATCGTAATCTACATATAATATAGTTTATTTTATCAATTAACATAATTAGTATAGCCGGAAATAACCATTGAAAACAACTATCAAGCTTTGAAAATGCAAATGATGCAGTGCAACACTGTTACCCAAAATTCTTGCCCCAGCATAACGCAATGCGAAAAAAAAATCGCCACAACAGTGCATGTTCTGCAATGTCCTGCATGTTGTGCATTCCTGCATGTTTTTTTATAGAACCACAGTGCCACTTTTACCCCACAAACTCACCTACCCGCTCATTTCACAGCCCCAACCTAAGTGGTGGATTCACAAGAGCGTCGAGTGGTTTTCTAAGTGAAAACAAATGCTTCCCACCACCCGCGAAGCGAGCAATTTATTCAAATAAAACAAAATAGCGCCCACTCCAACCCACAGGACTTTTAGAATAGAACTTTCTGGAATTTTGACTTTCTCTCCTTTACACGTTTAGAAATAGCCTGGTTTGGGTGCCTGGTGGGCTAATTATTGTTGGTTTTCTAGGAATGGAAGTGCGTAGGTAGTGGTAGAAGTTTCAGTACATAACTTGAAGTGGAGAATTTACGTATAATTGTGCACTTCAGAGTATTCAATGAAGCATCCTATTCAGTTTGTATTATGCGACTATTCAAAAGCAAATAATCGTGAAGCAAAAACTTTTGTTATCAAAAATTTGACTAAATACATAGCAATCCTACTAATATCTATTTGTATAAAACATATATAAATGAAAATTATGAGTGACAGATCTATCAACACAGCTCAAACCACTGAACGAATTGGGCTGAAATTTGGCATACAGATAGTTATTATGACGTAGGCATCCGCTTAAACGGGGTTTTGGAAATTTGACGTTTAAGAGGGTGAAATGAGGCATTTAGTTTCTATGAAAAATCTTGGGTAGAAAAACAATAAGATAACCACGCGGACGAAATCACAAATTAAGTGTTAGTAATATTATAAATGTGAAAGCTTATATGTTTGGGCATTTGTTACTCAATAACGCAAAACGGCTTAACGGATTTGGATTTTTTGCACACATATAATAGTTTATAACCTGGATTAACACATATGATACTTTTATCCCGGTACTACATTCCTGTGGAATAGTTTCCGACCTCCCCGTGGGCGTAGCAGCTGGCAAAAGCTATCAAACGTTATGATAAAATAAAAGGTTTGCTAGAAATTGTACCAATAATCGGAATAAAGACCCGGATGAAATTTTTCTCATCCGGGTTGGTTGTTAGTACGAAAAAAATATTGATCCACTGTTGAACCCCCATAAATTATAACCTGTCATTTTTGACACGACCTTAATGAACATGGGATTTATCGGGTATCAACCGTTCAAGAATAGTGACATAATTTTAATAATATCTATCTACATTATTCCAGTGGAACCAGCGGGGTAATTGCGTACCACATTATCAAAGGCAAAGGCTTTCAATTTGACAGTTCAACAACATTCATTTCGTTATTTACGTTGTTGAATACCAATATTTTCTTCATCAAAGGTATAAGAAGTATGGTTCTAGAAAAATACTAATAGCTATAGGATAGGTTTTTTTAATTTTTTGCATAGTGAATCTAGGAGTTGGTTTATTTTTTTTATTTTTAAGCCTCTATATTATTAGACGTTGGTACTTATCCGTTAATAGATCGGATAATAATTCGGATATCAAAATAATTACGCATGCCACTACCTCTAAGTGGATATTACTCATTAGAAATTTCTAAATGAGGAGAAATTTTAAGGATTCGTTTTGATGTTTTTTTCAACGTTTTAGACCTTTTTGGCAAAGACGTAACGCACACTTTCCTGCTAATTTCTTACATCGGACTTTTCTCTTTTTATTGGATCTTTATTTTTTTGTTTTTATCTGATGTATGTGTTTGGTGTATTGTGTGTCTTTTAATCTATGCTAAATAAATGTATTTTCTTTCTTTATTTCAATCTTAAGAAAATGGGGAAAACTGAACAATATTGTTTTTATTATAGAAACGCTCTACGATGTTATGTTATCTATGTAAATTTTAGGCCGTATTCTCTTAGAATCTAAGATAGGCATACGACCTTAGTTAAGCTCTTAGCGAAGGAAAATAGCGGAATAATAAAAATTTTCTATATTAGCATTTGGGCCGCCGCGCCGTTTAGGACTTACCTTTTATATTTTCTAAAGCCCGAAAAAGAATTTAAAAGATTGAAATTATCCACACGAGAAAGAACATTTGGTATCCCCAAAAATGTTGAATACTAGCTGCACCGTAATTAGGACACATAGCTTGATGACTACGCAAGCCTTAGAGCGACGCTTTATCCCGAATTTAAGCCCAATGCTCTTAGTACCTTTTACACCAAATAGGACCGAACTAATCGTAGGCTTCTGTAATAATAAAATGTAGGCATTATTTTAAACTACTAAAGTTTTGAGACACGTGGGTGTTGATTTAACTTTGAATAACTTTTAAGGTATGTATTATTAAGTATACTTTCAACACTGTTCACGGTCTGGCTGTCTTCTGTAAGCTAAAATGAAAACTAATAATTTTCTATGAATCAGTGAGTTTAACGTCGTAATATAGAAAGTAGATTGTTACATTTTAGTTTGTGCTACGGCATTTCGGCAGCATTCGTACCTACAGGGAAATAATAAAAAGAAAATATCTAATTTTATTTTCAATCAATCAATCGTTTTTGAATTAGGCATTCGAAATTGTAATCAAATAAAAGCAACATTTATAATAAAAGCAAGCATTTACTGTTGACTTGATTAAGTATCAATTTGAGTTAATTTAATGGGTTACGCGTGCCCAATTAAATTACGGGTCAGTCCCTTTTAAGGAGAGGAGGCCTGTGTCCCAGGTAACATTATAGGCTAATTATACTAATTCGACGTTCCGACTGGCAGAAAACCACAGTTGTTGACATAGCTCACAGAATAAGTAAGCTTCATTATGTCTGACAACCCACTGATTACACCAAATCTCAACTTACACAGAAAATCTGTGACACCCACCGCGTATGTCGCAGCCGCTATGACACTGTAAACTATGACAAAATATCTGACGTGAGACGGAAACGCGTCATAAAAATGTCACTTGTTCGTGATAACTTTTATGACTAAGCCACACTTGTTGTCGACATATAAAAAAATAACTGGATTTTTTGAGCGTGAAAAAGGTAAGTTACGAGTGAATTGGTGCAAAGGGTTTTATGTATGAAGACCGGACTAAGTATATAGGTCTAAAATAATGATAAATCATAAATGATTTTATTTTGTAAGTAGGTTTGTACAAACACTTTTACACGTCAATCATATTTTTAAAACTAGATGAGGTCGGCGTTTCCTATCTGACTAGTCTGAGAAGAAAGGCCGAAACAAACTCAGACGTCACAGTCTCTTTTAAAGTCCAGACATAATCTTGGTCAGATCATATGAAGACCATGTAGGTCGATGTCTGAGATGGTCTTTTGAGGAAAGAACCACACAGATTGAGATTGAGATTAATATTGGTTAACATACTTAAAGGGAATGAGGTATTAAGTACTAAAGGAATTTATGAAGTGGATGATGGTGAAGGACACACCAACTGTTTTTGATGTTGGCCTTCAAAAACGAGCAGTGGTGGGCCAATAATATCGGCTCCGACTTACGAGTTGTTGGTCGTGAGTTCGAAGCCAGACCGGCAATTTACTTTTTGTATATTTAATTTCACTCCCGCATTCTGAATGAAAGCTTACCGGAATAGCCCGAAGAATTGCCAAAGTTAATTATTTATTTATTTAATTCGGGAAATCAAACAGTTACACAAACATCGTAATAAACATGTAGTAAGAAAAAAAAAGACATTACATATGTGTAGCTCACGACGTTGTCCACATCTTAAATATTACAAAATTAGTATGGAACTATTTGCACACGAGTGAAAGTTAAAAGGCAAAATCTTAAGATTACTTTTAAATGAAGGTAAATACTATTTTACGATAATAGAGAAAGAACAAATCAAAACAACCAAAAATCTAAGTCACTAATTAATTTTATCAATGAGCTTCTAAACTTATAAGCAAAAAATGTAAACAAATCCAAATTTGTGAACACCGTGTTAAAATTATTAGCTATACGATGAAGAGGTGCGCAAACTCCAGCGTTAGTGCGACAGTTGGAAACCGCAAAAAGCGGACGTGCGCGCACCTGTCGTCCAATGACAGTTCTCGGAATAACGTAGTTTTAGTAAGATCCATGCAATCATATCTGCTTTTACACAAGTCATAGAGAAAAACATAGTTTCTAGGAAAAGGGGTCTATACTTTAAGTTCAACAGTTCAACATTCTTTTGGCGTAAATTAGGGGGAAAAAAGTTATGACGACACCGATAGTGTAAGGCTTTGAGGAATTTACGCTGGACATTTTCTAAGCTGTCTATGTATTTTTGATAAAGAGGATTCCAGATTATTACAGCGTATTCGAGTTGTGACCTAATAAATGACTTGTACAAATGTATATAGGTATCTATGCGCTTAAATTCAGTAGTAGATCTCATAACAAAACCATACATCCGAAAAGCGTTGTTAACAATTTTTTGAATATGCTGATCAAGGTGAAGTTTAGTATCCAAGATCCTTCACTGACATGCCTCTATGCAGTGCAGCGTTATCTAATGCGAAAGTGCTCCTTATAATATTTTTGTTTTTGGTAAATGTAATACATACACATTTAGATGTACTTAATTGGATTTTGTTTTCTACGCAGT
Source organism: Apamea anceps (assembly GCA_951799955.1). NCBI lineage: Eukaryota > Metazoa > Arthropoda > Insecta > Lepidoptera > Noctuidae > Apamea > Apamea anceps. Next base: position 17,245,663 of record OX637506.1, read on the forward strand.
AAACAGAAAATCGATTAAGGTCCTCTTGAAGTAACAAAGAGTCAGCATGGCTGCGAATTGTTCTGGAGATTTTAAGGTCATCTGCATACAGCAAAATTTTCGAATGTACGAAACAACTACAAACGTCATTGATTAAAATAACAAAAAGAAGAGGGCCTAAAATACAGCCCTGCGGCACACCAGAAGAGACGTTTACTGAATTAGACGGATAGTCCTTAATCACAACTCTTTGCGACCTGTATGTTACATGTGATGCAAACCAGCGAAGTAGATCTCCACGTATGCCATTATACGCCAACTTTTTGAGAAGCAGCTCATGATCCACCTTATCAAAGGCTTTCCCAAAGTCTGTGTACACAGCATCTACTTGTACCTGTTGATCCATATTATTAAACAAATAATCAGTAAAAGCTCCATGTTGTTGAGTAAGAATAATGCTATGAACGGTTTGGTATATTGCTGTATGTACAAGTCTCTCGAAAATCTTGGATAAGGCAAACAGGATAGAGAAGGGGCGGTAGTTTTCGACATCGTTTTAGAACCTGTTTTATGTAAAGGGGTTATATTGGCTCGTTTCCAAACTTCATGAAAGTCCCTCAGTCATACATTTATTATAAATGAAGTGTAATGGAATATTGTTTTTTTAATAAAGCAAGCTGGTGATCCGTCTGGGCCTGGGCCTTTTGTTATATCTAATGCCTTTAAGGCTCACAATACCTTCTTATCCGGACTAAAAACTATGTGGTTAATAATTACACAATTATCCGCACACGTTTCAGGGGGCAACCATTCACTTCTATTAAAAGTGGTAGCTTCATAGACCGACTGAAAAAAGTTTGAGAACATATTACAGATCGCACTTAGAACTTAGATTTTTGTAAAATGCTGTGGCTGGTATACCAGCATTAGCTTTGCGATTAGCAACATAACTCCACAAATTCTTAACATTTTCTTTTAATATTGTCCTTGACACCATTTATATACTTAATATTATTTTTTGGCATTCTGTTTGGAATCTCTGTCTGAGAAAAGAGAACTGCCCGTAATCTGACAGGTTATTATACGTTTTTCACTTAATCCAGGCTTTATTTTTGTTATTGAATATGCGTATAAGTGATTTGGAGAACCATATTGGGAATTAAGTGGCACATTGCTCGCAGAACTGCTTACCGATGGGGCGAATGGTTCTGGAGTGGTGACTGCGTACTGGAAGACGTAGCGTTGGAAGGCCTCCCACAAGGTAGACCGACGACCTTGTTAAGGCTGCAGGAACCCGTTGGATGCAAGAAGCACAAAACCGGACGAGCGAAGTGGTGCTTGGGGAGGCCTATGTCCAGTAGTGGACGTCTTTCGGCTGATGATGATGATGACCTGGCATGGTGGATTACGCCCACTCTCTCTCTCTCTCACAGAGAGGAGGACTAAGTTCCAGCAGTGGGAATATTATATATTGATTATGCTATGCGTATGCTTCAAAAACGTCAAGTGCATAGTATATGACCAGTTGAGGAATGAACGTGGACGACAAAAAAAAATATTACCTCATGAAAATATATCGTGAGGTAAGGTACATGTCTTAGTACGACCTAGGGTTTTATTGGCCCTATTTCTCCAGGACACCAAATAGATCATTGACGAAATTGAAACCTTTCGGGCACTCCAACCTTTCTCACACCAAGACAAATTATTTGAAATTGAAAACAAATAATGTAGCTACTTACCATAAAATATTTTGGACTTATAAATATTCAATTTTGAAGAATCTAAAGCAAATCTCAACGACAACAACAACAACGACACGACAACACAGGCCTCCTCCAGGTGAGAGGTAGGCCGTGATCCACCACGGGGGCCAGCAAGGGTTGGTAAATGTCCCATGTAGTCGAATTGGTGATGAAATATTTTATATAAAGTAAAACGCCTGTCTGGATTCGAACTTCGAACCTTAGACCTACAATTCGTTAATCGCGGCCGTTACCACTGCACCACTACTTTTGGGCCATCATAAATTACATAGCCAAAATCTACAAAGCGCACACAACGCAACTCTACTCTCACGACCTTCATATAACAATATTTTATAAATTATAGCAAACCAACCTATTGAATTTAATCCAATATATGTATTACATTTAAATATTAATGCCGGTGATTTTAGTGCCATGGCTTTCAATAAATCGTTTCAATTATGAATAGGGAATATTGTATCGAATCAATATTTTATTGCGTCGCTACGAACGTTTCAACACTATTCATATGCATCCATTATTTTAGCTAAAATTGTGATTTAATATTTTGAATAAAATATTATGTTCGGAATAAGTAATTTGCACCTGCACCCTAATTGCGTAACACACAATCAATCGGAATCGGTTTCATTTTGACAGTTCAACAACATTCATTACGTTATTTACGTGTTGAGCAGACAAATTTTTCGAACTTATGAAGCAATGGATTAGCAATTTGCTTCAAAATGATTCAGATTACGATTGATTGTGTGTTACGCAATTAGGGTGCTGTATGTGATTTCAGCTAGGAAAATCGAGAATCAGTAAACTTGATTACAGACTAATAATAATAAAATAACAGAAACTGTTATTCACCATGTAATAATAGATAGATAAATCGCACTATTTCACTCTTATAGGGTACATACAACTTAGCTTACGCAACCAACTTACTTATTTATTTATTGGTCTACCAACGATTGTTTACACCAGTTATGGGCATAAAAAACAAGCAAAAACAGATAAACAATAGTGTACAATCACTTAAAGGTAAACTCAGCATACAAAACGAAAGTTGTACGTACGATACAGAAAAAAAAAATTCAAAGAAAACTACCCTAATTTATATCAACTACTAGTATCCAAAAAGTTACATATAATTTAGACCCTGAAACAGAGAACAAAGAAGACCATCTTCCAGCTCCATCATCAGACCCTGGTTACCATCTAGCACCAAAGTTCTCGTCAAGACGGATCAAACGAGTCCAAACTAGATGGGGTTGTGTCGTTTAGCTACCGATTTTCTATGGCCACCTTCCGGTTCCATCATCAGATCAGCTCAATGTCATAATAATTTTGCATTGTAATCCGATTTACACATGCATGCAAAGCATCAGCTCAATCGGTTGAAGATATCTGCTTCAAAATTGAGTTGCAAGAGTCCACCCAAACATACATACATACATTGCCAGTTAAATAAAAGCTTGTAAAATCATTGTGTGCCACTATTTTAATTTATTAATAAAGACTGTAAGTAGTGAATAAAAGTGTGAGGGGGTGTGTGTGTGTGTGTTAATCAATTAATTAATAATCACTGAGTCGCCTTTTGCCTTAGATTGCTTTACTAATGAGTGTGGTTATTAAAAACAGGTCATTTTTGAAAACTCTATTGATTCTACTTTCTCAACGAGCAATAATGATTAAATCAACTATTCAATTCGCCGGTTCCGTAGAATAAAGGCAGTGGCAAAAACTCAATTTTTAAGTAAAATAAAATAACCGATTTTTATTTCGATAGGGATTTAACATTACCTACAACACAATTTAACCAGGTATAGAATTTATGTAATGCCGGTAGTTCGAGTGTAATAATAATATAAACTAACATTTAAAATAATAATACATATGTACATGTGAAAAAACAAGCAAAAGAATCACAGGGCAACAAAAAATTCGTCCGCATCGCTGTCACCAGGAACAGTGCCCAAAAGGCTGGCAGCATTGCCACGTTGTATGGCGATGCTAATTCTTTGGCCAAGAAACAGCACCCTAATTGCGTAACACACAATCAATCGAAATCAGAATCATTTTGAAGCAAATTGCTAATCCATTGCTTCATAAGTTCGAAAAATTTGTCTGCTCAACTCGTAAATAACGCAATGAATGTTGTTGAACTGTCAAAATGAAACCGATTCCGATTGATCGTGTGTTACGCAATTAGGGTGCTGGCCAGCCCTCTGGTCACATGAAGAGTCGACTAACCGCTTGGCGATATCTCAAAAAACCAAATGGGCACTCGGACCCTATGGCCCTAGTGTTTCAACCCGAAACGGCTCGAAAATATAACTCCCAATCAGGCTGGAATATTACCTACTTAAATAATCCCAGACAAGTAAAAACAAATTAAACTGGTTTTATTGCCTGTTATATTTTATCAATTGTTAATTAACCTGAACATTTAGATATCGCGGACTTTTTTATAGGTATTTTTATGTAACTTTTCTATGGATAGTATTTTATTTTTGAATACGAATGAATAAATAGGTAACATTATCTAAAAATCGGGCTATCCGAATGTCTTCTGCTGATGTGCGCAGATGATTTAGCAAACAAACCTTACACCACAACCTGTCGGATTTGCGAAAAACATTTTAATGTACAGGCCAGCACTACCAACAAATCGCAAGGTTATAAAGATGAATGCGATCCCATCATTAAATTAGTCGGACTTCCAAAGTAATCGGCCGTAGGTAGGTAGTTTAAGGAAAAAAAAAAATACGTAATAAAAGTGCCTAAAAGGCAGAAAAAAATATACGTATCCTGTAAGTCTCTCGACCAATTACCGATGGCCGACTTGGAAAACTATGTGCTCATTAGTACTAATGAGTACTCCTGAATTACTGCCTAGACTAGAAAAACAGTATCTATTAACAAAGAAATTAAATCCATATTTCTGTAACGTGAACAACGAATTTGTTACACAAAGGGGAATGAAAATTACGTGTTGTAGATACATAGTCAGTAATCTTCCGTCTTTTGTTTTAGTCTTCGGATAAGCTCCATTGTCTGATACGTCTTTAATTAGGGCTATCGGATTATATTATGTGTTAATTATACCTATTTTGTTGGCGCATTAGTCGGTTCGCACGAATTTACTCGCCTAAAACGGGCGAATCATTAATTTTAAATAATATAATTTTTTATATAGGCGACTCGCATGATGTTAATTTATTTGTGAGTTGCCGATATTGCCAAAAAGTATAGAAAATAACGACACTAGCGCACAGAAGTGATAAGAGTTAAATATTATAAATTCAAAATGTGCGAATTACCAAATACATAATTATTTCTGGAGTTGTCATTTTGCCCACAGATAAAATAATTTCGTGCGAGTCGCCTATACAAAAAAAGTAAAAAGTATAAGGTATTTTAAAAGCGACGATACGCCCGTTTTGAGCGAGCGAATTCATGCGAATCGACTTGTAAGCCATTTTGTTACGTTCAAGGTACGATTTTTAATAACCTTATTATTCTAAATTAACTTCTGCTTTTCTGCGTTGGTAGCTAACAATAAAATAATTACCTGTGTTAGGTAGGTACTAAAGTTACTCCTGTTAATTTAGTTAGTAAAATTCTTGCGCAAAGCTCCAATTTATATGTTTTAAAATTAGTTTAATATCATGGATACATAAAATATGAAAGCGTTCTTCATTCGTATTATTTATTCTTGCTTTTCGTAGTCTTGTAAATACTAAATAATCTTCTGCTAAAACCAGGAGTTTAATCCCATCATCGCCTAGTCTCATGGATGAGACTACCAGTCATCCAACAAAGATCTACGCGACACCTAAACTTACCCTACGCTACACTAAAAAAAACCATCTGTCCATATCTAGCCCAAAATACCCGATCTTCGTCTCGTCTCATCTACCTGCTACCAGTAACCCAGTGAAGATCGTCGCACCACCAAGCTTGAGGGAAACCTACCCCACGCTACACTCAGGAAACCGTCGGTCCCAATCTAGCCCAAAATGCCCGATCTCCAGTCTCCCAGCAAAGATCTTCGCCCCACCCAGCCTTGAGAAATCTACTCTACGATACAATCAAGAAACCATCGATCCCTATCTTGCCCAAAAGCGCTTATTCTAAATAGCTCATCTACAAATCATGCTATCAAACCTATATTTATCAACCTAATTATCGAAGCAGATATTAAATTACGTACTACAGTTAATACATAACCGTTATATATAGCCATAGACGGATCGCGTCAAGTCAATTGCGATTTATATAAGATAAATAGGGGCCAGATATGGTAATGTGAACATCAATCATTATTACGCCCCGCGCTACCTTTGAAAGCTGATATTTGCACTGGTTTGATTTATAAGCGGAAGCGAGAAGATGAATTATTCATATTTATTTTTAGACTAGTAGATGAACATAGATTGAGGGGATTGTGGATAAGTAATAAAAGTCGCACGGGTTGGTCGATCAGAGTCAGCTACTTGCCGCGGTTGGTCCGTGGATGCTTTACATACCTACCAATAATTATAATAATTACTCATTCGTATTTCAACAACGCCTATAAGCCAGATTTACATAAAACCCTTCGAAAGCTTATGTCAATCGAATATATAATTTACTTGCTGATAAAATGTATCTTTGCCTAGGACTTAAAGACACGTATAGTCTTAAAAAAACGCCTACCTATAAAATTTCAAAACGAAGAGGCAGCTTCTAGTCGGTCTAATTTGGCAGTTGACGATGACCTTGCCGTAGATCGTAACCTAGCCCAAGGAGTAGGTATAGCGTATAGGGTACGTGAGAAAGGTTTATCCGGGTAAAGATAGGGTCGTGCGTGTAGTTGACGTGGTCACCAAAGGCGGTATTATCAGCTAAAAATACAGTCCACTAGATTTTCTATTACAATATAATTATGTAAATTAAACACTTTTCATATCAACTTCCTCTAATATTTTAATTTTTCTGTCAAATAAAATAATAGATACTGAATTATTTAATATTTATTTAGTATTTCTAACATTTTTTTTTGTTTTTAAAACGTTGCCCAACACTAGGAATTTCTCCTGTGTCGTGGGTGCGTTTACAAACATTTAAACTCACATACACAAACAGCCCAGACCCGGAACAACTACTTGTAGGCCATACAAATATTTGTTCCGTGCGGGAATCAAACCCGCGACACGCAGCGCAACAGTCAATCGCTTAACCACTGCGCCAACCGTGCCGTCATTACATTACGTTACTGTTTATCTTTTGACACCTCACATTGACGAATGTCACAATAATGTAATATTAGATACTGTATACACTATCGCTTGGATTTCACCTGAATAATATCGCAATATGATACTGCCGTTAGGTTTTCTGACACCATATTTCAACCAATAATATTATTGTAATGCATTGTAATGATACTCTGTATACTATACTTTTGACCTGTAATCTCAGTAACATTATTTACGTCAACTTTAACTTTATATAGTAAAACTGTTACAAAGAAATCACAATTGAAATGACTATCTTATGATCCTGTATATTTCCTGTAAAATTTAGAATTACTGGTTGCCGTACCATTCGGTGGGGGGTGCGAGTTGCCTTTAGTTACCTCCACAGTAGTCTAAAGAAATGTATTAAAGAAAATACTCCTTATTTCTGTTCAAACACACGCTACGTCTTACAACTTATACCATAGCCTAAACGCATAATATATGGCTCATAGGCAATCGTAAATAGTTGATAATGTATGTTTGCACTAAACTTAGTCGGGTTATACAATAAGCTGTACATTTATCTCTTTATGTCACATACTAAACTGCGCATGTCTACTGTATAATAATTTAAAGTTCATTCTATCGCTTAAAGATGAACAGTTTTTCTTTGGAGGGAGCTCAACTTGGAAGGCAGTTCTGTATCCGGTTACATTAAGATGTGGTTGGCTAATCGAAATGTTTAATATTAAGGAATAAGTGGTTTCATGATCTATAACAGCTGTAAATTGTACGTTTTTATGAACAAATAACATTCGCAACATCCATAGGTAGGTTTTTTGTGTAACAAAATGTGTAAAAAAGGTTTAAGTACTGGAAGGCAACATTTGGACAGTCATTTCGATACAGCACAATTTATTCAAAACAAAATTAACATTTCACGAACTGCTAATAGCATTATAATGAGTTCACAGACAGAATAGATACTATTCCTAATTGAACTCCGTAAGCAATCAAATTTTAATTATCCTCAATCAAATTCAAAGGGAAGGCTCCATTGAATCAAGATTTCCCGAAACCTAAACAATTCCATTTACCTCTAATTATACAGTTGCTTTAAACAACAGAACAAAGCATTTAAAACGTACAGCATTGTGATACATACTCGTAAGTACGTCTAATTACCACTGCATGTCGACAAAAGGAGCGTCCCCAAAGAATAAACGGGAAAACAATCGCTTTGTTTCAAAGGTTCTAGAATGTACTCTAGATTTGTTATATCGCTCTGTTTGAGGAACAAAAAGTTGGCCTCAAGCGCATAGATGCGGGAGTAAAAGCTTTGGGCTAGGACAGCTAGGAGTTTAGAATTAAATGATTCAGAGCTCACAGATGTGAAACAAAGGAATTGGACTTTTTGGATTTAATAAGTTCCTGTTTCTAGGAAATCTAACGAATTCTGAGTTGGTTGGTTTTGAGGGTGACTACAGAAATTAAATTTCGCGCAGTATTTTATGCAGGGTCTAGTTGTCTGTAGTCGCAAGCACTACTGTTGAGCATGAGGTTCGATTCCCTGGTCAGGCAGTCTTATATCTTTTTGCATCTAGAATTTCTCAGTAGCAGTGCGGAGACAGGATTCGTGCCCGCTTGATGACAGTAGGTTCACCCCTTGTTATAAGGGACCCTAAAATAACTAGCAAAATGTGGATATACTATACAATGTGTGATGGAAAGGGTATATACATACCAAGGGTACGGCTTCTTTGGATGATATCAAACGATATTAGAAGGGTTTTTTAATCCTATCTCTATTATTATATTTATATTCGGAAGTTATGAGAATTTTTAATACATTGAAAACAAACTGGGCGCGCAAAATTACGGAAGAGATTTATCGTGATATTGGCAAGTAACGTGGAAAGTTATTGACCTACGGAGTGCGGCGACACGTTTGTTATGATTTGAATTTAAGAAACAATGAAACCGAAAATTTGGTATCAATTCTTTTGTTAGTTTAAGCTATGTATATTGATTCTGTACCAGCTGTTATCTTTAGTGCTTAAGGTTAGCAATAGGGTTTCTGCAACACATTGTATAATAGGTACAGCTCTGGCTAACCCTTCAGGTAATACAGGAATGATGTGATTTTATGTTATTCCAATCTCTTATAAATATTAAAAAGAGATGACGAATAATATTGTGATTTAGCTCAACGTCAGTTGTAATCAAATGCGGCTGAATGTTAATATTTATGCGGTGCTCCTGTCGCTAGGGAACGAGGAAAGCATCTGACGGAGTATCGTGGTATGACTTGTTTTGCAGGTCCTTTTTTTTTAGTAATTCACATTTCTTCCCCGCCAAACACACTTGATACGTCTCGCTCTACAACAGAGAGCGCGCGAAGTGTTGTTCACGTTATGTAGCCGTAGCATTAGAGAGAGAGAGACCATTTAACTGTCCAAAACATCAGTATACAGACATGGCATGTATAACATTATACATTAATTAAATAATCAGTGGATAATTCAACATCAAAGAACTATAAAGTTACGCGTGGTCAATTTCATTTCTTTCATAAATGCATCGGTATAGTAAAAAAATCGATGTTTGTTCAATAGTATGAAATATTTCTCCCTTTTTCCCGACTGTTGAATTTTTATGACAATTTTTCAAACGTTACTTTGAATATAAATGGTGATTGTTAGTGCTTCACGTCTGAATTCCAAATTTAGAATACATGGAATAATTGCAGTGCTCGGCTGCCCCGGGCTTTATTTTGTTGGATCTGTGTGAAAGTTGCAATTTTTTGATCATTGCTATGCTCCGGGACAATAGCGTAATTTGACACGTAATATACGAAAAAGGGTTTTTTTCAGTATTACAAACTTTTTTGTCACATGGAATAAAAGTGATTGCCATGTTGATAACGGGTTAGTAAAAAATAAATTAGTAGAAAATCCTACTACTAAAAATTATCGCATTTATAATATTTATAAATGCGAAAGTTTGTGAGGAATAATGGATGTTTGTTACTCATTCACGCAAAAACTACTGAACGGATTTGGATGAAATTTAGCACTCAGATAGTTTATAATCAGGATTAACACATAATATACTTTATATTCTGATATTCCCACGGGATCGAAACTTATGCGGGTGAAACCGCGGGGCGCTGCTACTTCTATTATAAATTGCATATACGTTATGTATGGTGATAGTTAGAAGCTAGTCACCTGAAGTTCAAGTGAATGTAAATAGTAGGTGGTAATTATCAGTCATTTATTTTCAGGGACAGTAAATTATAGGGCAACCTGAAAACGGAGTATTGTGACTAGAATGCGAATCCCGCACGCCCCGCCATAGGCAGGGGTGGAAGAGTCCGGCATACCCCTCTGTCACCCCCATTATGGAGAAAGTCCATGAGGAAGTCCGTAAGCAACAAACAAAAAAAAATTGTACAATCGGCCTTTAATGTTCCCACTGCTGGGACACAGGCCTCCTCTCTTCGAGAGGGAATGGGCTATAATCTGCAACGTGGGCCCAGAGTAGATTGGTAGAAGTCACAAGTCTTCGATTTTTTTATTTTAGGACATGCTGGTTTCCTCACTACTATATATTAGGCAAAATTTGCACTTGTACACTGAAAACAGTGATATTCACAGTGTTAACACTAGAAATAAGGACAAACTACGTGCCCCCTTTCACCGGCTTCATAAGGTTCATAACTCATTTGTTGGGCTTGGTATAACCTTTTATAACAAGATACCCTCTTCTTTGCTAGACTTGCCTTTTAATGCGTTTAAAGCTCAAGTAAAATCCAACCTTTGTTCAAAGGCTTACTATTCCATCAACGACTACTTACACGATAAGAATAGTTGGTCGCCCTAATTAACTCAAGACAATGTTCATGTTCTTTCTCCAGAATTAGCTTAGGTACTGACAGGTTACTGTTATTAGTATTAACTCACTTATTTATTTCACATCGATGGTCCTAGTTCATCATCTGTGACTGCAAGTGACAGCTAGGTGACGAACCCAGCAATGCATAAATGTGTAAGCTGTCACGCCCTTTATACCTGGAGGCTTTTATTTAGGTAGTGAGTTTTTATTTTAATTAATTATTTTTTAGCTTGAGTACGTATAGTTTTTATTATATTTGTTGGTATATTGGCGTGGCTAGCTGACATAATATGGCAAATAATTTAAGCTTCTTGTAATGTTCATTGCTGAGTTCCTAGTATTGTATACATGCAACTAACTATATTCTAACTGAACAGACAGCTGTGCTGCTGGGGAGTTTGTTCCGCCACTTCTTCTTCCCAGCGATAGCACTAGGAAGTGGCGAAGGGCGGGCGTTTTTGGGGGACTGTCTTTTGTAATTTTGACGTTCGAAAAGTGCTGATTCTCAGCCTAATTTGAATAAATGACTTTTGATTTTTTTGTTTTTTTTTTTTTTTTTCACTATGTTTTCCTTCACCGTTTTTAAAGCATGACCTACAATTCGTAAGTCAGGGCCATTAAGAGTAGGCCTGTGCTCTGTGTTAGAGTATTGTAAAATTACTAAGTTTAATTTTATACAGGCCACGTGAATAGGTGGGATAATTTATACTTCAGTAATAATAAATAAAGAAAGCTCAAATCCATCGTCCTTGTAAGAAGTAGGTTAGGCTTTATGAAATAACAAAGTACATTTTTCTGAAAAATATACGAACGTACCTACACGTGTATCATCACTTGGTGATTTCATCCTCGTGTAATAACGTACCTAGAATAAAATAAAAACCTATCATACCTGTTTCAATCTTTACCTTCAAAAACAAACCACAGTGTTCCAACAACAAACAGATTCTAGCAAAATTCTCGGCGCTATAAAGCCATATTTTTCTAATCAAAGCGAGTATTTCTCGTTTGTAGTAACAAATAGTCACAGGTGCGGAATAGAGCGCACAAAACAAGCTCAGTTACTAGGGTAGTAACGGAGTTTGTGACAAAGAAAATGACTTATTATTCAACAGCTAAAAAGTTTGCAGGTTCTGGAATGCGTTAGGTACCTATATTTTTCTGTGAATTACTCCGCAAACACGTGAATTATGGGAAGTAATATACATGTGTATTACTACACATACTCTTGAGCTGTACCAACAGAGCCATGTTTGTGCACGAATTTTGAAGAATTTTTTACACATGGTCTGGGTATTTTTGTAGTAAGTATATACTTACATAATTATGTACAAAAACTCCAGCCTACTTCCCATTGGGGTATGCAGAAGCTACAGGACGCCACCTGCTATGATCCTTACATACTTCTTTTGCTTCGTGTAAAAACTATGTGCAATTTCATTGTAAATGATGTAAGTATACAAATAATATAGAAGAATGTCATTCTCACAATGACTGTCATGTTCTCGTATATAATTTGTATACTTACTGACTACAGTGTTTTTAATTATAATCAAAAAAAGAAAATTGAGAGGTGTCAAGGGACACCCGGATGGAACGAAGTTGTTATTATTTTTTATGTATAAAAAACCTGTATACATTCAACAAAAATAATCGTCGCGACAGCACACTGTTCAATGCGAAATAGAAAGACGAAACGAAAATAACTGGCTTGCTTTCTATAAGAGAGAGAGAGAGAGAGAGAGAGAGAGACAGAGAAACACGCGCACGCCGCACGGCTTACAACTATAGCAAAAAGTGTCGTTCCAACTTTTGGTCTTAATAGATAAGGAACTTCGTTCCAAAAATTATAGCAGGAAACTTAAAAATGTACTCATACGAGTAGTTGATAATTGTTATTAACTTTATTATTGAAATATGTACTGGCGCGTTACCTTGATAGTGCTTTTTAAAGCGCACCAATAAGAGATAAAAAGCCCACAGTGCACACTTTGGCCTCATAACCTAAAACTCATCTTTCACTGTGTAACAGTTTGCTAAAGACGACGTCAGGGAAATATCGTCTTATAAACACTTTTCGGAGCAAGGCCAGCCGTATATTTAGCCAGCCATAGCCCCAAGGGAATGTTACCAGCCAGAATTGTGGTCAGTAAAAACAGAAACCAATAGAGTTTGATGTGCCCTGAAGGAATTTATACGGCTTGGGGCCCAAACTGGAATTAATCACGAACTGGTGAATACTTTATACTAAGAACTTTATAGTGAAACGTTTTAACAAGAGCCGAATCAATTACGGATGGAGTTAAATATATTGCTAGAAGGTGAGATGTTTGCAATAAAATAGAACACAATAAACCTTCACTAAACATTTTATGATGATTTGCATGACCCATGCGACTTTTATTTTAGTTTTTTTTTATTGCTAAATAAGCCTCCTCGTGATCTCGATTTCGCCTGATAGAAAGTGATGGAGGATTTCTACGATGGAATAAGCATGCCGTAGAGTTAAAAGAGTGCTTCATTTAAACACAACTGATTAAAAATTGCATTTAGATTTATTAGATGTCTGTCTTGAAATAACTATTTATTTATTTATCCTCACACTACTTTAACCGAAGGAAACAAAATGTGGGTTAGAATGTATCAAGTATAACATGATTATTAAAATTATCATAATGTATAAAATGACAAAATTTAATCGGTTGTATTGTATCGTTTTATAGCATCTTTTTGCCCATTATAACAAAGAACCATCCTTAATAGTTTCCGAAAGTGTGTAGCATTTTGCAAACTCCACACTGGATCAAAATAGTTTTTACAAAGACTACCACATAACATAATCTAAAACTAAAGAAAAATAAACCAGTTCCCATTTTGCGAACGTGTGGCGCTAAAAGTCGAATGCGACATACTTCATCCCAGTTAGTGACCCAAGACAGTGTTGCCATAACCTAGAAACTTTAATGTCTACCTTCAAAGCTAACATGAATGTTTGTTTTGCGAAGTTTAGTATAATCCAACGGACATAAATCTAGATCATTTAGTTTTAATTAATGAGCAAGACTGGGTGCCATCTTAATTCTATAACCACAATCTGTGTTATTAATATGCCTTTCAAATCATACACTTGAAAATGTTTTATTATATCGAGTTTTGATAAAATACGAGTAATATTGATCATTCAAGCTATTACTGTTTTGTTGTAATTCCAATAAATTATTCTTTATTTTAGTAAGATTCCCAAGAATAATGTAAAAAAGAGAATATTTATAGAATTTAAAAATAAAATTTTATTGAGTTTCAGTTCTAAGTATGGGGAATCCCCAAAATTTATTGTTTTTTTACTATTTTTGTGTGAACAGTATAGCTCTTATAGTTTCGGAAAAAAGTGGCTGTGACATACGGACGGACAGACAGACAGACAGACATGACGAAACTATAAGGGTTCCGTTTTTTGCCATTTGGTAACGGAACCCTAAAAATGAAATACCAATGTTGGATACCTGGCAAAAAACAAGCAAACAACTTGTTATAAATAAATAAAAACATTTTACATTCATAAACCATCTCAGGGTATCGTAAACACAGTCACATAGAGAGGTGATCAAATCCCTCAACTCCAACGACTCGATACCGCCAGGGATCGAGTAAATACGACATGTATGCCAAAAGCCTCGAGAAATAGGATTATTCAGACAGCCTGCCTTCAGGTGTTAGACAGTGTCAATACTGAAAAATTGAAAAGCATTTCAGAGAATGTTTGTATTTTTCATTTATTTTATTTTTAAGATATCGCAGACTATTCTTGTACAAAGTGTTGTATATCAATGAGAAATGATGCGATTTGAGCTTATCTACAAGCGACATGAAATGTTAGCCTGTTACATCTTTGGTATGGAAAATGGTGAGTCGAATGTATCGGAAAATATTGCTTGGAACACGAGAATTGGAGAACTTTATCTTCCCATCATTGTTTTCAGTGTTTACAAAATCTACGGTAGTTAAAATAAATAATAATAATAATATGGACACGACTCGCATTGTCAGGAGGTTCCTCTCTCTGGATCCCTGACCACCGGTAGCTTGGACCCTGTTCCCGATACCGGTGAGCTACTATTTTTATATTTTTAAATGTTTTTATACTTTTTATATTCTGATATTTAAAAATATAATTTATGTATTTATAGTGAAATAAGGGAATAATAATAATTTTATTTAATAAAAACGTTTACAAAAGGTTGTATATTTAGTCAAGAGTGGCAAATAAAAAAAAAATATTATTAAATATATTGTTTCTTTCTTTCGAACACCTTATAATATTATATTATGTAATTCTTATATTCTTACATTCATAGATCTTTGACAGTCGTCATGGGTAGTCAGAAGCTCGAAAGTCTGACTACCAATCTTGCCAAGAATATCGTGTTATCCAGTGGGTAACTGGGTTGCGGAGGTTAGATAGGCAGCCGTTCCATGTAAAATACTGGTATCCACCTGCATCCGGTTAGACTGAAAGCCCACCCCAACATAATTGGGAAAAAGCTAGACAGATTCTTACATCAACAATTATACAAAGCATTTGTCGCCTACTTAAGGGCACTTAGATGTTCCAAGTATGAATTATTAGTGTCAGCAGATGCTGTGCATGATAACGAGTAACGAAATAGGGGCGTATTTTTTATCTCATTGCCAGCAGTTATACAAAAAAAGGTGGTTTTATTACCGTAGGTCCCTATTTGTCATTAAAATAAGATTTATATACTAAATACGGATTATTAACTCAATTAATAATGTATTTGTGTATATTAATGTTAAATAGAATAATTATATTGTAGGTATTTTTTCAATTTGTTTTTTATGTATCGATTATTTTGCGCTAATTTTAACGTTTATGACCAATGCGGGTTGTAAGCTCAATCAATGTTACGTTAATGTTAAAAAGAATAATTATATTCTAGGTATTTTTTCACTAAAATTTTTGTATGTCCATTATTTTGATAGAATTTTAACGTGTATGACCAAAACGAAGCAAAAGAAGTAGTTGTAGAGTAGTAGGCGTTCTGTAGTTTCTGTCTACCCCGTGGAAAGATGGCGTGAGGTTGTGTATGTAATTGTATAGCTCTGCAAGTTTTAACAAACTGACTTACGTACAGTTTTTCATAAAAGATTAGTACCAACATTAAAAATTCTCAGTATAATATTGGGAGCAAGAGAATCCTTAAACCATTTTTAAAAAGACGATTCTGTACACTTCACAATTCTGTGAAGAGATAGAGCATTTATTTTTACACTTATTAACTCATTGAAGGACACTGAACGTGATACAATAGAAGTTTTATTGATATTACGTCTGGGGGAACTGGGGGTCTGGGCCGGTCGACCACGCCTATGCCATCTGAACAACTAGGCAACAGGGTACAATTTTCATGACGAAAATTGGTGTTCCTAAAATCCTCTCATAACAAAAGTGTATCTCTAGAAGCTGGTTTCATTTTTGCAATCTCTTCATACGTTTGCCTCGGGGTAGAAATTTTCTCGTAAAACCTAAAAGCATTCTGGTAGAGCATCCATACGAAGTAACAGATGAACTAACGGGTGGCCATGACAGAATGTGCTCGCATTCTTCCGTTTCCATGGGAACAATAACAACTACTGGCAAACTTGGAAATATTTTATGATATTCCTTGCCTTGCCTGAGAATGTTTGTAGGTACGTTTAGTTGTTAAAATTCCTGCAAATATAGGATGGTGGTGTTTTATTATTTAGGCTGGAAATAATTATAGATAATTCAAAGCTATTTTTAACCGACTTCATATTAGGTGCCTATTCCTAATAATCCATCCTGTTAGGCTAAATACTTTCCCAAAACTGCAATTTGTTTACCTGTAGGTATCTGTATGACATTTTGACCATTGAGCTGTGGGTTGCTACAAGTCAATGGCTGAAACAAGTTTTATTTTATTTTTTAACCGACGAAAAAAAAACGGACCATGCATAACTTTTTACAGAGTAGTTCGATTTTGATAATTCTTTTTTTATTTGAAAGGGTATACCTCAAAGTTGGTCCCATATAAATTTGGAAAAAAAAATCCAACCCTAAGGGTGGGAATATAGGGGTGATTTATTGTTCAGTCACAGATTTGAATGCTGAGTTGTGTATTATTACTCTACTCAGTGCCACATATGCCTGCTCTTTGGCAAACAATTAGTAAATTATAGCCTCAAAAAATTATTAAATAAAAACTTATTTAACAAAAAAAATAAAGCGACGAAAAAACTGAAAAGCAAAAAATAATAAACCTTTTTTATTTAACCTTAATAAGGTTAAATAAAAAAGGTTTAAGTTCTTAAACTAAAGTATAGGTACCTAAATAATTTTAAGTCGGCGCCGTTTAAATTTAAGGCAATTTAGTGATCTTTGTTTATAGATTGTTTGGCGCCGACTCAAAATTACTTAGGTATACTTACATTAGTTTAAGAAAAGTAAAAAGTTAAGTTACTAAGGTTAAATAAAAAAGGTTTATTATTTTTTGCTTTACAGTTTTTTCGTTGGTTTAATTTAGCCTATCTTATTCTACTACGTGGTGGCCCAGTGGTAACGGCCGCGACTTACGAGATGTAGGTCGTAGGTTCAAACTCTGACAGGCGGTTTACTCTGTCTAAATTATTTCATCACTATACGCTCTCAAAACGGTGAAGGAAAACATCGTGAGGAAACCGGTCCGTGTCCTGGAACCAAAAATTCGAAACATGTGAGAACTATCAACACGCATGGGCCACGTGGTGAATTATCGCATGCAAGGAGTACGCCATAACCCACCACGCAGCCCCACCTCATTGAGATGAAGGGCGGGCGTTTTTGGGAGACTGTCTTTTGTAATTTTGACGTTCGAAAAGTGCTGATTCTCAGCCTAATTTGAATAAATGACTTTTGATTTTCGATTTTTTTTTTTGAGGCCTGTGTCCCAGCAGTGGGAACATTATAGGCTGATTATGCTATCCCACTTCAAGGCAAAAGTCTCCCTTTCTTTTTTGCACTCCTTCTCTGTTTTGAGCTAGTGTGGACCAATCTTGTCTGTAGGCGCCTAGCTCGTCCCGCCACCTTCTCTTGGATCTGCCTCAATGTCACCGGAACCCTGACACAAAGAAACTAAAATCAAATAGAAACGAAAAAATGCTCACAGTTTTTTTGGCATTCATACTAATGAAATACCTAAAAACGCTGGCGTTATGACCTAGAAGCCTTAAGGGGAATTGGCCAGACATATACCTACTCGTATTAACAGGAAAGAGTGGAAAGCTATGGATCAGACCTTTTCCCAGCAGTGAGACAATATTGCTTGATAAAAAACACAATAATAACACTTAAATCCCCACCGCCGCATCTCTACGTTGACGTCGTGGTGGGGCTTGCGCACTCCAAACTTCAGGCCTGTGCCGGTAGAGTTTACCTTGCCGGTCTAGAGGAGGAGCCCGACCAAGAGAGATACAGAAACCCGTAGGGCAACATGTGGCGAGCTGTTGGGCAGTAGCGACCCCGCGGACTCTATCTCCGGGTAGAAGTCTTGTTCCTCACCTCTGGCTTACCTTAATTGGCCGGCTAGAGTGAACACTGAACCGCTCCTACCCCTTCGTTTCCTTTATTGGCCGGCTTGAGTGGAGATTCCACACGCGCAATAGCAAACGTGCTCGGGGGAAGCAAGTATTTTAGTAAGTGCTCGTAGGGATTTCAACCATCTTCCGGGCTCTAGGATTGTTCTGAAAGCCATGGAATACCTCTCAACTCCTCATAAGCACCTCAGGACATGTTGCCTCCGTGTCGCTACGTCACTATGTGCTACCGACCGTTTCCGTGGAACCATTATTGAGCGTGCAAGTCACCCCTCTGCCATTTTATCCATGTATATATAAAACATTGATCAGACAGGGGCAATAGTTCTACCATAATTCTTGGTAACCAGTCCACTTTAACCCATAGCCCCACTTTTTATTTTTCCATATCCTGCAATAGTCCTACACCAACCGGGGGTCTTCCTTGGGTGCACTTGCATAGTGCTCACAGGGATAATCGTTAAAATTCCTAAGGGTCCTCTGCGAGTTGGCTTAGGCCCCCCTCGTACGCCTTCCAAAGGAACGGGACCGCATGGTCCCGAGATGTCTAAAAACATAAATATTATTTCTATGTGTCTCTCTTAAATCCATAAACTCAACCTAAATAAATTCTCACATTCAGAATCTGTTTGAATATAAAATCCCTACAAACAAACATTTTTTTTTTACACTCGGTGGATTTGTACTGAAATAGCTCCACTCAGTAACGTAAAATGTTCCCATTTATTTTGTATAAGCCTTGGCTCTTTTCAGAAGCCAATTTCTGGATACTTTAGTTACTGTAGTGAAGTTGAAAGAACGAATTGATGAATTGTTGCCATGTAGGTATTTTATTGGTAGCTTAAAATCCAAGCATCGCAGTATTTTTGTTCTACTTCTTTGTGATATAACAATACTTCAACTATCTCGTTGGTCGCAATTGATAGTATAGGGGATGAGGAATACGGTGTAAAGTTCACTCATCCTCCATAGAAAAGGGAGGATCCTCCGACCAGACGAGTGTTGTGTCTGGTGGGCAACTGCCCAATGATTCAAATCGGGCCGTTCTATATATGCTTGTTGCGCGGTATACTCTGCTTGCAAGATGCAGCATTTTGCGTGACGTCAGTATGGCACGTTGTTCGCATGTGGAGTTGTAGATACAGCAGCAAAAGTACTGAGCATGAGATCCTGGGGTCGATTCCCAGGTCGGGTGTTAGTCAGTTTTTCCATCTGTAACTTCTCAGTAGCAGCTCGGAATCTGGATTTGTGTCTGGTTAATGACAATATGCTCACCCCCATTACATGGAACTTAAAACATAACAGGGGAAATGTGTGTACACTTCTGCCTAATCCTTCCAGAAATCAAGGAGTGATGTTAGGTTAAACAATACTACAAATAGATTTATCGATTTTATCACCTCCACTCAGCGTTGATTGGATTACAAATTGATGTGAATTTGGCAGTATAAATAAACATGCAATAATATAAAGCTAAAAAACTTGTTGGATACCATTCGGATATTTCGAAAATCAAAACGTTTAACAAGAAATTCCGTTGACAAAGCCTATTTATCTGTTTGAAAACATTCAAACTATGTGCATGGACTGCGGTTTCGCAGTAACAAATCAACTTGTACTGTTATATATCATTTGTAACATAACTGTTTGACAGAATCGGGTTTTAGTACGAACTATGAGTACTATAGCTAAGATGTGATTAGGGAACAATGATCTAGGTTGGTAGGTCAGATGCTCTGAGAAGTTTGTTTGATATTTTCGTGACCAAAAATATAGACTGAAGCTATAGGGTTATTCCACTTTCACAATTCCGCGTAGCATTTTATTCTATGTACACTTCGCCTTCATAAAACCCTTCATCAAAACACAATTATTTACGCTGTTCGTAACGATACTTAATCAAAAAATTTCAAAATTTCGAAGTATCCTCAATCAAGCAAAGGTCCAGTATACTTATTTGAAGCTCGGAATATTGCTCAATACGCCGACCAATTTTCATTATACGCCCTTCCACTCACAAGATTCTCGTTCCATCTTCAACAGACCGAAATCTCAAGAGTTTTGGAGTATCTGACGAGAATCGTAGGTGTGCAAACACCGTGGGCTCTTGACTCACTCGTTGACGCTGAATATACATTGAAACCTATAAATAAATTCAACAAAAGTGGGTCAGGTTTGCCATGGATAACTGGGTTTGAATAGGCTGAAAGTCGTGATGGAGATGGATTAATAATGTGTGTCAATATGTTGGGTAAGTAGTTTCTGAAAAAGGAACCTATGGTCCAACGCTGTTAATATTATTTATATATACTTAATCCGACGTAGACTTAGTGTTATTGTGGCATTTTCAACCTACTACACTTAGTCAAAAATTAACACATTAAAATAATTGTTAAACTGAGGAGTTGGAATTGTCCAAAACTACAGTCATAAAATTGTTCGCCAAAAGTCAGTGATTTAAGCAATTTATACCTTTATGAACGTTTATTCGAGCGAGTACACTTTTATAGATGTTTGACATTACATCGAAAAAAATGATATAAACCTAGTTTCTGGTACATAACTTTTAAAGAACATAAAACGCAGCGTTTCTTAGGTCTTACGATTAAATAAAAAATAAAAACATTAAGTTTGAATTTTATGAAAACCGTAAAACATGATGTAAGTAGTAAATATTTTATTTAGAAACGTAAAAAAAAACGAAGATCCGTCACAAGTTTAGGGTTATAAAATTTAAAATGTGGTTTTAAAATTTAACTGAAAACATGACTGAAGATACCTCTGACATTGTACCTACAAACCTGATTATTCTCTCAAAAGAAAATCTGCGGTTGACCAGTTTTCTACGAATTTGTCTTCACTTACTAGTTTTCATAATTTTCATTTCAAAATATCATAACATAACATAATCAGTCTATACTTAATGTTCCCGCTGCTGGTACACAGGCCTTTTCTCAGTAAGAGGTAGTGGGCCGTATTCCACCATGCGAATCCAGTGTGAGTTGGCAGAAAATTTAATAACTATATAAAAAATAGTAAAACTACATTCTTGTCAACGACAACGACCACAACTTTCTCCGGTTTGATTCTAAAAAGTTCACAAAAAAAGTAAACAACTTATTTTTTGACAATAATCAGAAAAAAATACCTTATTTCAAACAATTCTCACGCACCATATTTCTTTGCAAAGACTACATTTAAATAATCACGTACACCATTAACTGATCGGGCACATTAAAAAAACCTCCCTACATATTTCACCATCCGCCGACATAAACTATTCGGTGCCAACACTCTCCTACGCAATCTGTGTAATGTATTGCAATAAAAGCCTCGTGATCTGTGTTTATTCGGCCATTTAACTCTTATCTCCTCGCTGTTAGGCGATGTCACGCTAAAATAATAGTCTATTTCCCTTTGAAAGTGCAAAATTATCTAGAGAGGGGCTTTTGGAAAACATTTGGTCAATTTCGTTGTCCGGATTTGTACATACAATTTTAGTGTGATGTTTAAAATTAAATGTTTATAAATTATTTAAACTCTTCTGTGTATTATATTAAAACACATTTGTAATTTCAAATAATAATTATAAATATGAACAACTATCTGCGCCCCGCAGTTTCGCCCGCATAAGTTTCGATCCCGTGGGAGCATCAGGATAAAAAGTATCCTATGTGTTAATCCTGGTTATAAATAATCTGTGTGCCAAAGTTCAACCAAATCCGTTCAGTAGCTTTTGCGTAAAAGAGTAACAAACATCCATCCATCCATCCATCTATACAAACTTTCGCATTATTTAATAATTATTAGTAGGAAGTAGGATAGCTATTAAAGTTATTCTAGAAATTGACTTCTATTGGCTTTAGAAACTGGCACTCGAGAACCTCCTCCTTTTTTCGTCGGTTAAAAAGTTAAAAAAACACTAACTTACCTTTTTAGGGTAACGTAACCATTCTGAGACGACACTGCTTAAAAATTATTTTGACCTAGTTTCATTCGTATGCCTACAAAATGTTGCAAACTCCATAAACTTAGTACATAAATTCATTTACTTTTGAATTAAATGAAACATTAAAAAGAATAAACAAAAATTATGTCGTTTTTGTTGATTTAAAAACTGCCATTCTGTGAAGCAGTTGCGTTAAAATGGCTGAGGCCAGAAACCATTTTCAACATTGGGTTCATTAGACAATTTTTTTTTTTTAATTTTCTGCTTCAAGATCATTTTGAAAAAAATATGGTGAAACGTAAGATAACATTTTTTTTTTAATGTAGCCTACACTTTCTTTCTGCTGAGCAAAGGCTTCCCCCAAATCCTTGCAAAGCATCCTTTTCTAGACAATAACCTTAGCGGTATGCTGCGGAAGAGGTCGTTGTGACGCCACCTCTTCCTGGGTCGGCATCAGCGGCACCGTCCATCCTGAGGCATCCACTGTATGAAGACTATTGCCCAGCGGTCATTGTGCTTGCGGCTGACGTGACACGCCCAATCCAATTTCAGCTTGGCAGCCTTTTTGCTACAGATAACTTATTATACTTTTATTTATCTTACTGATGCGGGCGGAGAACGTTTACTGCTTGCTACACTTGCAAATTTTTGTAGGTTTGTACTTGAAATAATTTTACAATATATCACAATAGATTTGTGACATTGTAAAATTATTTAAAGTATCGCATTGCAAAAGGCACATCATCATTATTTGAGCCGAAAGACGTCCACTGCTGGATATATACCTCCCCCAAGCATCGCCACTTCGACCGGTTCTGTGTTTTCCGCATCCAGCGGATTCCTGCGGCCTTCTAGAAAACTTAAAGATTCATCAAGAACATGAGCAAACTCATTTAATATTTTCATCACAGAACTCTAAAATCAAGTTGTGCTCAACGAGTTTTTTGATGAAAAATAAAAGTTTTCAGTTTCAAACATGGCATTAGGGGACGCATTAACAGTACAGAAGAGGTGCAAATTATGTTGCCAGCCTGCACATTACCTCACTTACTGCTAGACAATAATGGTCCAACTTAAATTTAAGTTCCAGAAGTGTTCTTGTGGAATGTTATTTTAAAAGGAAAAAACAAAAAACAATGGTTTTATAATAGCGTAGGGAACAGAAGGTGGCTAGGGTCCCATAGACATGAAACTTGTCACTATATGCTCTGTGTCAATGTATTACTGTTTCCTCGTTGACGCACGCATTAAATAAATATTTAATTTTATTCGCTAATATTTTACATAAATATCTATTTTATTGATTATTTATTTATTTATGTAGCTGCCCGTGACATCACAGCGACACATCATCAGAATACCTGCGTTGCTTATTTTTAAATGTCGCAGCAGCATGCTGAGATAGGAGCCTTTTGGCGTACAGGACTTTCTTTTTTTTACTTTCTTTTAGTGCGATTTCTATAATTGTGTTTAGTTTAGTTTGTGACTCCCTGTACGAGTTACAATAAATACATTTTCTATTCTTCTTTTTCTCTTTCTATCATCATTATCATGATTGGCGGCGGCCCTGTTCCAGCCACTGCTGAGTACCTCCTCCCTTTTGTGCTTTCCTGGTCTGTGCGAGTCTTATCCAGGTCTTACCCGCGGCCTTCTGTGGGTCTTCCATTGCTTTCTATAATATTAGACGACACGGTTGGTGCAGTAGTTGAGCGATTGACTGCTGCGCTTCATGTTTCTTTGATTCCCGCACGGAACAAATATTTGTATTGCCTACAGGTAGTTGTTCCGGGTCTGGTTGTTTGTGTATATTAGTTTAAATGTTTGTAAACGCATCCACAATACAGGAGTAATTCCAAGTATGGGGCAACGTTTTAAAAAAAAAATTGTTTAATCATGTTTCTTATCTAGTTTCAAATTTCGAGGCTGGAGATGCTATAATCTTGTTTCTCTTCGATAAGGTTCCAGTAGCCCAATGAGTCTTTTGAGATGTCCGACCTCTTTCTACTTAGTTTGTAAGATTTTGCGCTTGTAACACAAAAATCAAATACCTAGATTACTGTTTATTTTTCAAATTCTGTGATAATTTTTCCTGTGAAATTTCAGACATAGCTCCATAATATGCATGAGTATGAGTGGAGGGTACAATTTTATCTTCTATATATATAAAAATCAAATTGCTGTTCGTTTGAGTCGCTAAAACTCAAGAACAGCTGGGCCGATTAGATGATTTTGGTTTTGAAATGTTTGTCGTATTCCAGGGAAGGTTTAAACGGTGAGAAAATATGGAAAAATTGCGAGGAAGACAGTAAAAACAACAATTTCATTTTCCCATATAAACTGTTCTACCTACTTTCCTGTCAAACGTTTGACGATCGTCCCTTCGGTACGGTAGACTCGTGTCCACTCGAATTTGTATAGTGTAAGGAGTAGTTAGGAGTAGGGTAGGAGTAGGGTAGGAGTAGGGTAGGGATAGGTTAGGAGTAGGATAAGAGTAGGGTAGGAGTAGTGTAGGACTAGTTTAGGAGTAGGATTGGAGTAGGGTAGGATTAGAGTAGGAGTAGGGTAGGAGTAGGGTAGGGGTAGGGTAGGAGTAGTGTAGGAGTAGTGTAGGAGTAGGGTAGGAGTAGGGTAGGAGGTAGGACACCACACGAATGAAGTAGCGCCGGGAAGCTAGAAATAATTTATATGGCAAAACAACGTTTGCCGGATCAGCTAGTTAGATATAAATATTGAACTAAATCTAAAATATGCCCAGTCGATTCTTACACGAAATTGGTCAGACTAATGGAAAAATAAACTATCATGCCTTTTCTCGTAACTATTCTGTCAACACATTTTTAACCACAAGCCCCTATTACCCAGTTTGACCTACTTATAGTAGGTAGTACTAAATGTTGAGGAAGTGTAATGCTGCGGTGTAGGGAACTGACTTGAGTCATGTTTCAACCTCCCTATCATTTTGCCTCAGTTTCCTTAGAGAGTGGCCACTGTACCAGGAAAATTTGATGAAAATAATTTGGAACCATATTTTACCCACAAGGAATCCAAGTGTCCAGGCAATTTGTAAAAATCTGGCGCCTAGGGCTCCTGCGTAATATATTATTTTATTTTTATATTAAGTATTTTTATAGTAAGTAACATTAATTTTTATTTTTAAATTGTACTTTGTTTTCTTAACTGAATAAAATTTTTATAATTATAAGTTGCTACGTTGAAAATGATGACAGGAGGTGGCGACGTCCCACGGACCATGACGTTGCGCTGAAATGCAATAATATTGGCGCTACTTCACTGTTTCATCATAAGTGCAACGTTTAATCCGGACGATAAATGTTGCTGAAGTGCATTTGTCGGTAGCTGGGTTAACGTTGCGAAATCGCAGCCACGCTGTAGGTCTGTAAACAATCAGTTAGGTTCAATGTTGTCAAACCTAGCTGACATTACGACGTCATTAGGTTATCTATACTATGTTTCATCTACGGCGTTGCATTGCGTAACGCAGCTTTAAAGTGCAGTCACACTGCTCCATTGGGTTGCGTTGCGACGTCGCATCGCAATAATTCGGCGTATCTAGTGCCTCACGTGCAGTGCATCGTCGTAACGCAACGCAGTTTTTTACGCCCTCTGCCAGTATAAAAATAACTGCCTGCACTGCGTTACCGCTCCGTCATCGCATCGCACCACCCCCAAACGCTTGTCCTTGTACTTACGTTGACGCGAGGCACACGATGACGCAACGGTCAGTGTGATATGTATTGTATAATAATATTATATGTAAAATAACGCAGTGATATCGCTCAGGCGACGCAACGCAACGGAGCAGTGTAGCCTCACTCTATACAGCATAACGCAACATGCGTCATTGCTTATCTATGAAAACATTCACCCAGATCCATTAATGTAGTATAGTCCTTGAACGGTTAATCCACAATCAAATAAGCACTTTCCTCTCTAAAAATAATCTCCTCGACACCTTCCAGTCTGGCTTTCGTCCTGGTCATAGCACCACCACAGCACTTCTGAACATGACGGATGATATATCATGTGCGTGTGAACTGAGGGACTAAACTGGTATTTAGGAAATAAAAATCGTAGGATTTAGTAGTAGACTTAAAACAATTGTAGAACAAATCTGGGAATTTGTAAATAAATATATTAAAAACTACAGCCCTTAAAGTGCGGTCCCTCAGTCCTCACACACCATCAGCCAGATCTCGGAAAGTATCTGAAAAATTAAGGTTTTGTGACTACAGGCATTTAGTATAGAATTAGTAAAGATATTTACTGAATAACAGACCACAAAAGAATCAAAGATAAAAAATATACAACGACTAAACTGTGGTCCCTCAGTCCACACAAGAAAGATAAATATTTTAGTGAATATTACCGAATCAAATAAATAAAATCTTTCTTTTTCTACATAGAGTTACTTACAGAAAAATAAAACCCTTAAGTGGATATAAGAAGTGGAGTGGTACTTCAACATATAGACAATATAAAACTTTGCCAAATTACAAATGGAGGTGAGGATTGAGGGACCAGATTTAATAATCGCTATCTTCAAATTGCGTAGATATTTTATTTCCATTTCTTTTTTACAAAATATTTCTCCATTCATATGTATTAAGATTAAATGAAAATAATCCAAATGTCAAGTATAATTATATATTATATTCCCAGATTTGTTCTACAATTGTTTTAAGTCTACCACTAAATCCTACGATTTTTATTTCCGAAATACCAGTTTAGGCCCCTAAGTTCACACGCACATGATATATCAGCCATGGAAAACGGTAATCTGACGGTTTTAGCTTTGCTAGATTTCAGTAATGCTTTTAAAACTGTTGATTTTGATGTTTTTCATGGCATTCTTTGTTCTCTTAACACATCTCCATCGGTAATTGACTGGTTTCGTAGTTACCTGTTTGGTCACCGGCAACGTATTTGCATCGGAGAGACCTTGTCTTCCTGGAGTAATACGTTTGCCGGTGTACCTCAGGGTGGCGTTCTATCCCCTTTACTTTTCGCAGTTTTTGTTTCTTTTAACAACTCAGTGGTTTCCTTTAGTGACAAAGTTAAAAACTTAGGGATATTTATTGATAACACCTTCTATTGGAATGCCCAGCTACAGGAAGTTAGCCGCAAGCTATTTGCATCCGCCGCGTCTTTGAAGAGATTGCGTAATTTCCTACCAACTGCCACCAAGATTGCGCTTG
The DNA here is from genome assembly GCA_951799955.1 of Apamea anceps. Classification (NCBI taxonomy): domain Eukaryota; kingdom Metazoa; phylum Arthropoda; class Insecta; order Lepidoptera; family Noctuidae; genus Apamea; species Apamea anceps. The sequence continues at coordinate 17,273,297 of OX637506.1, forward strand.
CACAATCGGTTCTTCTACCTATCCTTGACTATGCTGATGCCAGTTATCTTGATCTTACCCAAGACCAACTAAATAAACTCGAGCGGCTTCAAAATTTTCATATTCGGTTTGTGCAAATATAACCATGTTTCCGAATTTCGTGTGAAGCTCAAGTGGTAAACAATTCACCTACGCCGGAATGCTCATAATTATTCTTTCCCTTCTGTTTAATGTGCTCACTTCCCCTTCCACTCCTCGAAATTTTTAAGGTCATCAGATAACTTGAACCTCAAAATGCCTATGCATTCCACAACTTTCCTTGTTAAATCGCTTCACTGTCCAGGCCGCTCGCTTGTGGAATGCATTGCCAGTTGAAATAAAACCGCGCAGTCGTTCAAAAGGTGTTCAAAAGACTCGCAAAGGAACACTACTTGTCGTTGTGATCTTATTGTCCTAACTGCAATCATCTACAGTCTTCTTTTATTTTTCGTTGCTTATATATTTAGTATGTATGTATTTATGTATCTATAATTTTTGATATGTATATATCTGTGTATCTACTTTAGAGTATTGTTTACGTAATTATGCACCAACAACAGTCCCATTTTATGTCCAGGAATATCACTGTACATTTTAAGGTTGCCTGGAAGAGATCGCAGTAATGCAATAAGGCCGCCCAATGTATGTTTAGTTTAATGTATTTTTTATGCTATTTATTTTTGTGGTGTACAATAAAGTATATATAAATAAATAATAACAGAGATCCATAAGCAATTAAAAAATGAGTACTTATCTAAATTTATTTAAATCGCCCATTTATAACCCTGTTGATTGTAAATGTTTACATTACGCTGTCTGTGTGTTAAAATATTCAAACGTGAAAATGCAAATACAGGGCACACACATTTCGTATTCACTTTATACTCATATGAATAGGAGTTCCACACACAGAATGAATACACGAAAAGTTTACTTTAAAGAACTTTAATCATTGGTGAAAACCGTCCGCATGGTAGATTAAATAATTACACGTTCTGACCGCAGTAATGTTTTAATTTTCCGGGACAAAAAATACGTTTCGTTTCTCGTTAGGCTGGATGTCAGTGGTATCCAGTATAAGCTGGCTTCTTGTTCTATTGAAACTCCGTACTACGTAAGGCCAGCTCATGGTTCAAGTGTTACGACTGCCGTGCAGCGTACTCTACCTATGTTACTCATCAGGTGAACATCATAAATTCCGATAGTTTATTCGTAAGAACGCTGCTATGTCTACTATAGACTGACCGCTCAACTGAGACGTGGATGGAAATTTAAAAGGAGTATACCTACAAATACTTTGTCGTCCATTAATGTATGTAATAATGATAATAATATCGTCTAGTTAACGGAGAGTACTTGCATAGACACAACCTTGTAGCCAGGATAATCCATCAGCAGCTTGCTCTGAAATACAGCCTTGTGGAAACGGAGGTGCCGTACTACGGTATGTGCCCGACCCAGTTCTCGAAAATGGAAATATCACATTGTACTGAGATCGATCTATCATCACTGACGGGACTATTAATGGTGGATTATGGCCCAATCCCTCTCAAGGAGAGGAGGCCTGTGTCCCAGCAGTGGGAACATTATAGACTGATTATGTAAATGAAATAAAGGAAAATAATAATATTAATGTATGTAATGTTGTAATTTTTGGTGTATATCTTTTGTTGATATCCTAAAATACATAAATAAAAAGCGTCTTTATATACTTTCATACATTTTACTGCCCTGTGTCATCGTGATATCGTTACGATATTTTTTGTATTACTCTTGCGTGAAAGGAAAATATATACAACAAGCAATCATTTCACACATTAACAAAAAATAACACCCAGTGAAATACCTCATGATAAGCAGGTACACACGACGGCAAAAGGACTATAACAAGCCTCACTAAACGGGTACAATTACATTCCAGTGTAACTTTCACGAAACTCCAAGGGGCGAGTGCGACTGTGCGTCTGTCGGTATTCTTTGTAACAAAAGGCGCGTCCCTTCGAAGATATACTCGTAAAAACACTTATTAAGTTCCGTCTCGAGCAAAATAAGAAACTGCGGCAGAATGAAGTGATTGAATAACTGAATGGAATGATGAAACTTGAGTCAAAGGATGGAGACAAATAAGTAAAGGATTTTGCTGTTTTAGTTTCTTGAGATTTATTCGAATTTATGATTATTCAGTCATGTTATAAAAGCAAAACTGATAATGTAATTACTTCGGAACGGAAGTCAACATCTGCCTAGCTTCTTCCCAATTAAGTTGGGGTCGGCTTCCAGTCTCACCGGATGCAGCTGAATACCAGTATTTTACATGGAGCGACTTCCTATCTGACTTCGACAACCCAATTACTGAGTAATACGATACCCCTTGTTAAGACTGGTTCTCTGATTTTTGGGCTTGTGATGACCCGTAACGACAGCCAAAGATTTCAGATGACAGCCTGCATCGACGGCTTAATGGGCTATCCGAGGCACCGACTAACAATGGCAAGCGTAGCTTAACCTGATCGATCGACCCGTACGGCTGCTATTACTTAGCCACAAGCCCCTTCGGAACGGAAGTGCATTAAGATCATTGATTAAAATAATATTCGATTAATGTATCAAAAGTAAAATAGATCCGAATTTAGCAGTTCAAGTCACGGCCCAAGCCAATCTTAAACATATCAAAAGAACTGAAAAAATCTATTTTAAATCCGACCCAAAAGCCATATCAACTGAAGTCCAATAAAAACAGCCAGCGTACCGACTTTTAATTTGAATTAAACCGTCGTTTATAACTGTATCCGAGCGCTAACACGCCGTTAGGCATAGCGTAGGCCCAATTTGTTTGCGGTTAGGCCAGGTGCACAAGTGCTGGGGCCTAATTGTACTAACTGCATTAACTTCCACAGCTACTGCACTAATGAACCTACCGATAGTACATTTCCAGTCTACGTAGGTACCTTTTTATTTATTTTTTTTTAACTATCGTCAAACTGGATAGCAATTAGTGAGAGTTCCGTGCCACGTTTCAGGGTTTACTATTGTTATTTTTGCTGTAGTGACGATTGGATGTGTGACTAGCATTCGATAGTTAGTGAAAATACAGAACCATCGTATAAGTAAGGGTTCCGTTTTTTTCCTTTTGAGGTACGAAACCCTTAAAAACTAAAGAGTTTTTTTAATATTATTTTTTCTTATAAATTTGTATGCCCATGAGGCTGATCACATCAAGAACTCACTGTATATTGTAAGACCTATATTGTAACCTGTGTATCACAAATAAATTGTTTGATTTGATTGTAGTTGTTTTCAGTAGCTGCAGTATCTTGAACGAGCACTGACATCAAATTTTTGCGTCGTGAATAATATTATTGCTGAAGTTCTCTATTAATTGCATTGGCATTACAAAATGTTTGTGGTTATTGCCTTATAACTAGCAATGGGAAAGTACTAATGAACGCTGTGGGTGTCGACCTCAGGACGATCTGCTTCTCACACGGACAACTGAACGACCCTTGCTTCCACGTCAACAGTCCTGACTCTCTTAATATTTTGGCCGCTAATACCAAAACTACAAACGTAGTACACAGGGAAGTTTTATAAAACTGTGGCCGTTATTTTTATGAAATCGTGGTGTCTTGCGACTTCCATATGAACGAAGTAGCGAGGAGAAGTTACCTTATAATTTATCAGTTTTATGCTCTCATATACAATGCTTTTGTTGGAGACGTCTTAATTAATTAATTTAATTAGCGTCTGTTTTCACCTAAATATTCTAATCCTCTTAATGATTATTTCGCAAGATTCTCTTAATCAATAATGGGAATATTAAATTAACATCACCATCAAACAGTAAAGCAGTAAATCGTACACAAACTATCTAAGTTCCTGAATTTTGTTTATAGTTTACGACTCGCGATAAACTATAAACACGTTTGGGATCAGCATAAAACATGGGTGAGATAGTACTCGTAAAATGAAACGGGGTTAAGAAGACATCTTGTTTATCTAACAAAATAAAGTTTTAAGCTTTGAAACTCTAACTGCGGGTTTTAAGTGTGAACTGTATGGGAAACTTTTTAGTAGAGTCCGTCAAACGAAGTCCCGCAGACGCGGCGCTACAGGCATGCGAAGAAGACATAAATCTTCGTTTATTTATTTATCTTAACACCTTATTACAGGCACTGGTTAATAAAATGCACAATCTTAAATAGAGAAAGGTGTGTGAGGTAGAAGGGTTGTTGTATAGGAATGTTGCTAACTATCTAATAATAATTAGTTCTACTCATTGACACGAGACTTCTTTCGTGAGACAGTTTAACTGCGATTCGACGCGTGATAGCCATTTCTGTGGGTGCAGAGAAAGGAGGTGTTATAGTAATAAATAATAATAAAAAAAACTAACCGTCACTAGCCTAAAGCAGTGGTGGCCCAATAGGAACGGCCTCAACTTACTAGTTGTAGATCGTAAGTTCGAACCCAGAAAGGCACTTTACTTTGTATAAATTATTTTATCACGACTGCTTTCAAAACGGTGAAGGAAACCATCGTGAGGAAACAGGCATGTCCTAGAACTAAAAACTCAAAGACATGTGACAACTGCCAACCCTCACTGGGCCCGCGTGGTGGATTACAGCCCACTTCCTCTTACAGAGAGGAGGCCTGTGCCCCAGCAGTGGGGACATTGGAGGCTGATTATGCTACTAGCTTTAAGTATTTGTGGATAGCGTAAAAAGCGACTACAGGATTATTAAATCATAATAGTAAGTAAAGATAACGACATAAGTACTGTAAACCAGGGCCCCAAGTCTGCTATTTTTATAAATTCGTCATTCCAACACGATCCCATTCCCATCCCATTGTCATTTTGCTTAAAGTTCGTAATCTGCTAGATTCTTAATGGCGATCATTGGTCGATCAACGGTCTCGTAATGGAATTGTGTCATAATGACATTGTCGTATTGCCATTATTATAAAACCCGTTAGTAGAAATGATTTTCGAAAAACTACCACTACTTTATTTATGCCAGATTTCATTTAAATATATTTTTACATATTATTTATTAGCGTTTTATACAAGTCAAGTGTTTTATGTAAGTCAGTCATTCATTTATCATTTTGTACGGGATTAGCATTCTATGCCATTTCTTTCAATGGAGTGTCAGTGGTTGACCACTGAAAAATCATAATGACGCCGTTATGTTAGTAGATTACCAAACTTGTCAACAACAAATTATCAACAATTATGAAATCAATGATAGACCATTCTGACACTATTGTAATAGCAGACTTGAGGCCCTGGATGGATGTTTGGCTGATCGCATTATATTATATTTTGCATAATTGCCTCGCAATTTCAGGCATTCACTTTCAACTTAAATAAAACCTGGCTAGAAAACGCAAAAACTTTCTAAAAGTAAAATAGTGCTGTGTATAAGGATATAATATGACCCTCGTCCACATTTTCTTGACAGTCGATACATTCCCGGTCAGTCAACATAAGCGTCTTATCTATGTCAGCCTTCCTAGTGCATCACAGGACCCATTACCTATATCACACGAGAGTTTCCACGACATTTACCTACCTGCCTTTTGCAGCTAAAAATAAATATACCTACACGTCAAACGTCACGAAAATAAACATTTGCTGATGTTTATACCTCTACACACATAAATAAACATCTGTTTGTCTACACTGTTACATTTACGAGAGCGATGTCAAAGAATTGACACCTAAGCATATGTATAATCATTGTTTATCAAATTTTCATACTACATTACTTTGCCGTATTATAGCCATTTTATATGATTGTCAAAGACTGGCAGTTGTGATTGAAATATATGAACAATTTTAGTTGGTAGTCAATTTGATAAACAATTAATCAAAGTATGCCCGACTTGATCATATGTATTCAAAGTTAACCTGAATACGAATCTGTAAAGTTGATTGTATACCTAATTAACGTAAAATATGATGTTGTTGTTATTTGTGCAGTGCAAATCGCATTCGATGATATACTAGATCAATAATATCAATAACAGTGAAGTGAATATTGTAGCCCGAATCGGCTAGATTTATTTAGTCATTTGTTATTGTATTTATTTGTATAGTTTGTTAGACATTTTATTTAGTATTTAGTGCCTAGTGCCTATTTAGTACCATTTCAATTGGTACCTAGTGTAAATAATTAGTTGTGTTATATATTGTATATAAGCATTTTAATGTAATGTATTTGAAAAAATCCTTCCTTAGTGCTAACTTTCGCTACATAAGAAATTCTTGCATCATCATCTGCAGAGCCTTTTCTCAATTAAATAGGGGTCAGCTTCCAGTCTAACCGGATGCAGCTGAATACCAGTATTTTACATGGAACGACTACCTATCTGACCTTCTCAACCCAGTTACTGGGTAATACCCTTTGGTAAGACTGGTTGTCAGACATTCGTGCTTGTGACTATCCATAATGACTGTCAATAATTCACGAATTACAGCTGGCACCAACGGCTTAACATGCTATCTGAGGCACGGAGAGGTCTCGGTATGTATGTGAATGAATTTAAGATTTTTATTATAGAAATTGCGAATTTAACTAGTAAGTTAAACTGATGTTTTTGACTTTTATGTAATTACGCTCATTGTAAACCGAATAGTTGGCTGCAGTTTGGTAAACTGCACGTTAATCCTGAACTTATTGGTCTCCTAAGTAACATTGAGTTAAGCTATGGCCCACCAAATAGCTTACACTATCGATGCTTTGTGCCTAGAGGAGTTTTGTTACTCGATTTATCTGGACTTTTTGGGTCGTAATTTAAATGTAATTAGAGAGAACTGAGTGTGGCAAAAAAATAACTTTTTAAAGGAGCACAATTATAACAAAATACCCTCATGTATAAAAAAGTTGCACTCGTTCAAAGCATTCAAAATTAACAGGGGAGTTTCTTGCCCATTCTTCGTCATAGGAAACTACCTTTTGGAAGGGGCGACTAGAATACATTCTATTTTCTTGTAAATTTTGACATTTAAAAGTGCCTCTTGTGTGCCTATTTGAAATAAACGATTTGTCTTTGACTTCGATATTGCGCTCATAATACGGAAAATCCTAATAATGTATGCTCTAATTCACTTCACCTCAGATTATGGTGAAATAAGCGGAAATATAGTGCAAATTAAGTCTTTATTTTCAGCACAGAGTTTAAAAATTAATAATTTCACTAATAATCATCATTATATTTTCTTTGCTCCTATTTCATATATACATATTTATTTAGATAAGTATTATATACTTTATGTATGTATTTATTGTATTAATAGCTTCTGCCCGCGGCTTCGCCCGCATGGATGTCGGAAATTATCCCACGGGAACGTGCTAACAGGATAAAATGTATGTGCTTCCCCAGGATGCCATCTATCTCTACGCTAAATCAGAAGTTCAGTGGTTTAGGCGTGAAAATGTAACATACAGTTTCAAGTTCAAATCCTCCCCTTAAAAACTGAATTACCCCTTTTTGTCCCGTCAGTGGTAAATTTTCGACAACTTTACATACTTATTATTAATTATTTTCAATCAAAACTATCAATACTGAGTTTCGAGTTACTCGGACCGCGCATTCAATTTCTTCCACACAAACTTCACACCTCTATATCCCCCTTTGAGGGGTAGTTTTGAAAAACTTATAATGATAAACTTTATTACTTACTTAGGCAAGTATTCTTGCCAAGTTTCAAGTTTATTAACTAAATGAATAAGATTTTTCATATAAACTGTATCCCCTGCTTTTCACCCCCACAGGGGTGGAATTTTGAAAAATCGTTTGGGATTATTCATAACTTGATTCAAAGATTATTTATACCAATTTTCGAGTTAATCAAGCCACGCATTATAATCCTCCCTTGTAAAATTAACAACCCCTTTTCAACACGTTAGGGGTAGGTTTTTGAAAAACCCTGAATTATGTTACTCTTTATTTTTGGTCTTAAGTATAAACACTGAGTTTCGAGGTAATCGGACTGCGCATTCAAATTATTCCAAACAAACTTCAACACCCCTATATCCCCCTTTGAGGGGTAGTTTTGAATAACTTATAATGATAAACTTTATTACTTAGGTGAGTATTCTTGAAAAGTTTCAAGTTTATTAACCTAATGAAGAAGATTTTTCATATATACTGTATCCCCGCTTTTGACCCCCACAGGGGTGGAATTAAAAAAAATCGTTTTAGATGTATTCATAACTTGACTCAAAGATTATTTATACTAATTTTCGAGTTAATCAAGCCATGCAGTAAAATCCTCCCCTGAAAAATTGACTACCCCATTTCAGCCCGTCAGGGGTAGATTTTCAAAAAATTTTGATACACATTATTCTTTACTTTCAATATTAGGTATAAATACTGAGTTTCGAGTAAATCGGACTGCGCGCTAAAATTCTTCCATACAAACTTTGAAACCCCCCAATCCCTTATTACGGGGTAGTTTAGAAGAAAAAAAAACTGACAATCTTCATAATTTATTTAGATAAGTATTCGTGCCAAGTTTCAAGTTTTTTAACTCAAGGAATAAGATTTTTCATACAAACGAATTCCCCCCTTTTCACCCTCTTAGGGGTGGAATTTCGAAAAATCCTTTCTTAGTGGATGCCTACACTTCACGAAGAACACACCCTCCAAATTTCATGTCTCTAGGACCAGCGGTTTAGGCTGTGCGTTGATCTATCAGTCAGTCAGTCAGTCAGTCAATCAGTCAGTCAGTCAGTCAGGACTTTGAATTTTATATGTATAGATGTAAATGGCACACCACAGACTACCTACAGTATTTCTCTCTCTTCCCCTTTTTGATCCATCCAAAGGTCGTCTATAAAAGATTGCCCTTAGCGATAAGACCGCCCATTGTGTCACCCTTTGTAAACCTTCAATATTTTGATGTGTAATTTATATGGTGTATAGTTACGAGCACCAATATGTCAACACTTGGCAACTTTCAAATGCAATTTTTTCGTGAAATAACGAATGCAACGTAATACGACACATTACATAAACCTATGGGTTCGAAAACGCTATGTTCGTAACAGCATAATATTTCATTCAAAACAAAAGGAGTAAATCGTTTTTGAATAAAGCCGAGTGTATACATACTTTTGCTCGTGACTGTACATAATAAAAAGTATTTTATTCTGTTATCCTTTATTTATCAATAATGTCATTACGTTCATCCACTTTTAAATTATGCTCACTCGACAAAATGAATGAACATGCCGCTGACTTCTAGATTGATTTATTTTTATGTTCAAGCGATTCGCGAAATTGGAACAGATACGGTAAATATCTGAATTTATTGGGAAAATATGAAATGTAATAAAACGAAATATTTATATCCCTTCAGGGTGTGGACACCGAGATATTTATTCGTTAATTATTTGCTTCGATAATAATATGACGTTCGATGATGCACTGATTCGGTTTTATTTCTGAGAACGGAGTAAAATATGGGCTTGCAGTTAATTAGTGAGTCATAAATGAATGCAGCGTGAATGTTAAGTAAGAGCACTTGATTACGGTTCAGAATACATTTTCAGCAATCCGGGATTGCTTGGTCTGAAATCATTTCTTCGAAATGAGCAAGCGTGGTGATGAATACTTGTTCCCTGCTTGTATGAGCACGTAATTACGAAGCAGTTGGATAGTTAAAATGAATAAATATCGTAAAAGGTGAAATTAGAGTTAGTTAGCAAAACCCCCACAGATGTGATGGGGGTACCAATACCCCCCCTGATACTCCCCTGGGTATCAGGGGGGTATCTAAATCATCAACATCTGCCGAGCCTTTTCCCAACCACGTTGAGGTCGGCTTCCGGTCTAACCGAATGCAGAGTAGAGTACTAGTATTTTACATAGACCGACTACTTATCTGACCTCCATAACCCAGTTAGTTTTTTATCAATATCTAAATAATATATGATAAAAAATATACTGATGATTTTTTGGGGTCAACGTGGGATCGAATCGTCGTTTGATTACTTAAGGACGAGTTTAAAGAATCTGTTTTATTTCGTTTTATCGTGTTTAGATACTGATACCCATTGTGTCTGTGGAGTTTCGCTAGCTAATTAAATTTGACCCAGTATTATAAAAGTATTTCGGATCATTTTTACGAACAGTACCTACATCTACATTTATATTGGCCATAAAAATGTCTTTAACTTTTTTTTTTAACTTTAGCCATTAGGCTTAGTAAAGTTATCACACGAAATCACATTGCTTAAATTCAAACTCCTCGTAAGTTTCTAAGCATATTTTTTATTTATTGCATAAAATTAAGATTAAAACGCTTAAAGCACTTTACTTTGGATCTAAGTGCACTGTTTTTGTTAACAAACTTTGTTATCGCCGACTGCTGTCTATGTCCAAAGTTTTGCTGCAGTTACATTAAACTATGCGAAGAGAAATTAGTTTATTTGCGACACATTTAAAATTCTGTTTCATTTTGCAAAAACAAATTTTGCGACCAAACTTTTGTTTCCTTAATTTCACTAATAATTGAAGGACAATGTAGAGCACTTTTATGTAAGGAATTAAAAAAGCAGTTTTACAGCTTTTGTATAATAAAAATGTGAAACTGTTATATTTTATTCTTCAAATAAAATTTATCTGGCGTTTGGAAAATCGGCCCTCAATAAAATAAAATGTTTTTTTTTTTTCAAACATTATAATATTTACACAGTATAAGCTAACAGTTTTAAATAATATTAATAATATGTTCATGTAGGTATACATACAAAAAAGATAAAACGTGGCAATGGTATAAGGTGCCTAAAAGGCGCTAGCCTTTTAGGCACTTTTCCTGTTGACAGCAATGCTGATGAATTTTTTGATGTCCTATGATGTTTTTTACTTTTTGATGCAAAAATTAAATTATTTTTAAATGAAATATCTTATTTCGTAAGCTTAACTTTCAGAATCACAGAATGATACAAAACAGGATTTAGGTAGTTCATGGATCCAAAAAGAAAGCGACCAAACTCCCAAAACTTGGGAGAGGCCAATGTCCGACAAATACCTAGTCTGTGACAAGCAAACATATTTTCTTTTCTTCTTTCTTAATGGTCTGAGAAAACAAAACAAAACTTGCAATAAAATAAATGCCAACAAAATATCCCAGACAAAAAACCGTTAAAGACTTTCGACGTTCTGAATCAAAATACCGCTTCACAATAAGGACATTGAACAACTTCTCATTCCGTCTGGCGACTAACTTGTGTTTGTTGGAACGAGGCTCCCGTCTTCAATTACTAAGTGCTTTGTGCTAATAGAGCTATTAAGAAGATGGTATTGAGACACTGATAATGTTGAATCTTTTGCAGTTGATTTTTTAATGCTTTTTAAGTTTACAGACAGCTGTGCTGTTGGGGAGTTTGTTGCGCCACTTCTTCTTCCCAGCGACAGCACTAGGAAGTGGTGAAGGGTGGGCGTTTTGGGAGCTGTCTTTTGTAATTTCAGCGTTCGAAATCTGCTGATTCTCAGCCTAATTTGAATAAATGACTTTTAATTTTGATTTGGACTCCAGGAGACGTTGCGTCATTCTGTGTCTGGTCGCGTGGAGAGCATTTTACATTTATATATGCACATGTAGTTAAACCGACTCATAAAAGTTTAGAAAACATTTAAAAGAAACATAAATGTTTGGAAAAAGCTTTATTTATTTATTTCAATAATTATAATAAATCACAAAAAAAAATTGTCGTATCTTTGCTTACTTTTTAGGAACTTTTTTGTCTTAGCCTACTTATAACAAAAAAAAGAAACTTCAAATAACAAACTTACTCGAGTAGTTTTACTATATCTGGCATAATTATGATTCCGCGAAATAGTCATGACAAATGTATGTATACAGTATACGTTACACAGTTTTTTTTTTTTTTTGTTGTCCTGCATTTTGTCCCAGAGCTGGGCAAAGACCTGCCCGTTCTCCTTCCAAACCTCCCTGTCTTGTGCATTCTCTGGCCATGTTGGCCCTGCAAACGTTACAAGATCGTCACACCACCTTCGCCGTGGTCTACCTCGACGGTGCTGTCCACCCTCAGAAGTCCAGTGAGTGACGATCTTTGCCCATCTCTCGGGGTGCATGCGCGAGACGTGTCCAGCCCACTCCCACGTCAGCCTGGCTGTTTTTTCTTCAACATCCGCTACTTGAGTTATGGAGCCCAGCGTGGTGTTTCCGTTGCACAGAAACTTTTTAAATACATGGCAACCTGTTTTCGCCCTTCTATTTTTCTTTAATGATTTGATGATATACCTAAGTACCACGAATATCCCAGTATAGTATCCACTTCAGTAACACACCTTGCAAAAGCAGGGGAGCGATAAAATTTAATAAAATATTTATTTTATATGTAACTAGCTGTCTGCATCGTTCTACTTAAACCCACCCTTGAAAGCCTGACTTGGAAGCTTTTTATATTTTCTTCTCAATAAAAATACTAAAACGGTTCATTCAGTTATGTAGATGTAATTTTCTAAGAGCTGATTGTAATAAGGTGAAGGTAATTTCTGATTCTCAATTGGTACAAATCAGTCGACTTTGGTTTCTCAATGGTTTCTGCAACGTTTTCGGGCAAGATCTTCCCAAATCTGGTCCAGTCGCGGCAAACACTATGATTGTAATCAAAATTATACCAGCAATTTGCCGTCCTCTGCGCACTGATTGTATTCAAACTTGCATACAGTATGGTGAGAGTCAGGGGGCAGCTACTGGGCGTTTGTCCATGACGCGTGTATAGTTCAGAGAAACTGGGGGCGGCAAGATGCTCATAGCACGAGCACTTTAGGGTTAAAGTAAGTTTTCCTGTTATTTTGGGCTACTTGCGAGAACTTTGAAGTTTTCAACAATCTTGGCAAACAAGTCGGTCAGAAACTCGACAAGCTATCTTATTTTATTTTAGCACTAGCTTTTGAACATGGCTTCGCCCGCATTGACTTTGAAAAGCAACAAAAGTAACTTTAATCGAAATTATTCCACGGGAACGCACTTCCGGGATGAAAAGTATCCTACGTCATATTCCAGTGTTATGGTACATCGTCTTGCCAAAACGATATGCAGGCGTGATTGTTAACAAACATCCAAAATTTCACATGAATAATGTAAGTCGGATTAAACTGTTACATTTTGTATGGATTTATGAATGACGGCTCTTTCCATAAGCTTTTTCCTTCAAGCTCGGCAATGGGTAGGAACACGCCGAACCGGTGTAGTATCGTATCCGGATTAATATGGCAGCTTTCTCAACTGCTGTTCGATTTGCTCGTTTAGGATAAATAAAAGTGGACTGTATAGATATAGGCTTGCTGTATTGCCGATTAAATTCAAAATGTTACCACTGTCGCGGACAAACATAGACCATTATGGCGTATTAGAGTGTCGTCCGTCGCGGTGGTCTCCGAGGAAGCGAGTGTCCGCCGGCGCCCGCCTCGCTCACGCGCCGACGGCGATGTCGCGTAGGATGGTCACGTCGTCTGCGCGTGCCGGCTGCGTGTTTGTTGGGTGCGATTTCAACAACTGCCGGCAGATTTCTCCCGGTTTAACGATACATTCGATACCGAGTACGCGCCGGCTATCCGGTAGCCTGAATGTAACTAAAGGATTCAAGTACTGTCAGTGTATATTTTATTTTATCATTGTTAAAATAAGATTTTACTGACAGGTCTTGAACGCGACTTAGATGTGCTGACTGCGTTTAGTTTCATTAGTGAAATATACCCTAAGAGTCGGTACACACAATGCGGTGCGGCTACGGTGCTACTGCGGCGTCGTACATACAAATATCCATGGTATAGGTACCACACGGCGCGTTCCGGCGTCGCACTGCACGTACACCGGACTTCAACAAGGCGAGATGTACTCATTATAATGATTGTACTCATCATACTACACCTTTTTCGCCCACTACGGCGTCGTCGTACCGGCGCGGCGCCGCATCGTACGTGTGCACGCCCATACGGGAAAATTGTCTTCGCATCGTGTGTACCGCATCCAATGAGTGTTTTTAATGAGTAAACAATCTCGTTCGTAAACTCAGGACCCCAAGCGCGCAAGAAACTTTGCCCTATATTGCAAACACTAATACTGCATGAAATGCATTTGGAGCAATTGAAACTAAGTAAGTGCAGCTCCAATCGATAGTTCTAGAAACAGTGGGTAGATTACTAATCTATCAGATAATGGGTATCACTTTCAAGCTAAGCTATTTCAATAGAAAGAGGTTTTGTTTTTCACTTTGAAATCCGTTTTGCTTGGTAATTCTTTTATTACGCTTTTCAACATAATTGTTTAAGTAAGAGGCATTGGTGGCACAGTGGTAACGGCCGTGACTTACGAGTGAGTAGGTCGTAGGTTCGAACCCGGAGAGGCGTTTGACTTTGTGTAAATTATATAATTACCACACTACTCTCAAAACGGTGAAGGAAAACATCGTGAGAAAACCGGCATATCCTAGAACCAAAAACTCGAAGACATGTGACATCTACCAACCCGCACTTTGCCCGTGTGGTGGAATACGACCCACTCTATCTCTGTGAGGCAGGTGTCCCAGAAATGGGAACATTATGGGCTTAATGCTATGCTAAAGTAATGCTTGAAACTATGTTTAAACTTTTTAACAGATTGTATTACTATTATTTTTATACGGAAGTAAGTAAGTAGACAATCTTGATAGTGTTTTCCTATAGGGTTTTCAGCGTCACGTAATTCAAAGACCCATAGATTTCCATTCAATGCCAACTCCATTACTCTCTTGTGTATATTTATGCCTTCCACTTCAGTTTTCTTGGCATGCGTAAACTAAGTACTCCCTCTAGGTAATCCTTGTTTCAATAGTGCCTACCTATACAGGGCGGCAAGGACCTCGATGTACAAGCTGTAACCATGGATTCAGTACAAGCGTTGAAATTTTTCGTAGGATATTTAAAAAAAAAATTGCTATTCCATACATTTTGACCGCGTAGGTGTTGCACTTTTACAGGAAACAGCTGATATTTTTGTTAAATAACCAATGAATATTTTTTTGTTTATAAAAAAACGTTGCCCCACACTAGGAATTTCTCCTGTATCGTAGGTACGTTTACAAACATTTAAACTCACATACACAAACAGCCATACAAATATTTATTCCGTGCGGGAATCGAACCCGCGACACGCAGTGCAGCAGTCAATCGCTTAACCACTGCGCCAACCGTGTCGTCGTGCAACGCAGTTGCGTTCAAGATCATTTATTTTTATTTTATTTTTATTTTATTTATTTGGAAAAATAAACAGTGACACATTACATTTTATAGGAAGAAATACAAAAGATACGGCCAAATGTGTAACCAACAACATTTTCCACGGAATACACATAAAAAATAATAATCTTTACAAACCATGCTACTTAAACTAAAACCTACAAACTACAACAATTCAAGTCAAGAAAACATAGTAAAACAAAAGTAAAAGCAAACAAAGTAAAAACTAGAAAGCATGCAAATCTTAATTAATATTAAAATGACTATTGACAAAGTGTTTTGAGTATAATATTTTTGAAACTACCAGCAGAAAGAGCAAACATATCGATATGATGGAATTGTTTGTTGTAATTATTAGCAAGTCGCCGCAGGGGTGCCCGCATACCTGCGTTACTCCGACAAGAGTTAACTGCAAACAGCGGCCGTGCGCGCACCCCACGACTCATTGTCGTTCTAGGAACTATGTAACTTATTTTATTACGGATATCAATACAGTCATATACATTGCTACATAAATCAAACAAAAATACCGTCTCTAGGAGAGTGCGTCTTGATTTAAGGTCAAGTAATTTATACTTCTTAAGCAAATAATCGTAAGATAAATCTGTGTGGAAGCAACGGTAATGCATGGCTTTTAAAAATTTTCTTTGAACCTTCTCAATACGTTCTGAATACTTACTGTAAAAGGGATTCCACACTGGCACTGCGTATTCGAGCTGTGATCTGATCAGAGACTTGTACAAATATAAATAGGTAGAGGGACGCACAAACTCCTTCGCAGATCTCATCACAAAACCGTACATTCGATAGGCATTATTTACTATTTTGTCAATATGGGCATCAAGGTGAAGTTTATTGTCAAGGAGAATACCAAGATCACGAATAAGGGACACCCTTGATAGTGAAGTATTATCCAAAGAATATGGGTGCGTGAAAACATTCTTATTTTTCGTGAAACTGATACAACAGCATTTAGACAGACTCAGTTGCAATTTATTATATTTGCAATATTCACTGAACCGATCCAGATCTTCCTGTAATAATGCGCTGTCTTGCAGACTTTTGATGGGCCTATAAATTTTAAGATCGTCAGCATAGAGCAAGACTTTAGAATTTCTAAAACAAGTGTCAATGTCATTAATAAATAAGATAAATAAAAGTGGTCCCAGAATCGAACTCTGAGGTACACCGGAAGTTACACTAATATTTGTAGCAGATCTGAAACCGTTAACTACGACCCTTTGAGTTCTATTCGTGACATATGAAGAGAACCATCGGAGCAAATCACCACGTATACCGTTAAAAGAAATTTTATTCAGTAGCAACTCATGATCAACCTTGTCGAACGCCTTTCGAAAGTCAGTGTAAATGGCATCCACTTGAACACGAGAATCCATATTGTTGAACAAGTAATCCATAAATGCCACTAAATTTGTGTTAGTCGATCTTTTCTTTACAAATCCGTGTTGTTGTTGAATTAGACTGTGATGAAGGACAGGATATACTTTATCGTGGACTAATCTCTCAAAAAGCTTCGGCAGGGCTGACATAATGGATATAGGACGATAATTCTCAACATCCTGCTTAGAGCCCGATTTATATATTGGTGTTATGTTCGCACTCTTCCATACCTCGGGGAAAATTCCCTGAGCCAGTGATTTATTAAACAAAATATGTATAGGAGTGCAAATATGTTTAGCGGTAGCTTTGAGAAACACGACTGGAAGACCGTCTGGGCCTGGACCCTTAGTTGAGTCTAAGGATTTATGTAAGTGCCCTCAGTATCTCATTCGTGCTTAGCTCTATCTTACTGATGAGGGAATTGCGATCAGAATCCCCACTCGAAGAAATACCTCTCATGGAGGATTGTTCATAGACTGAATTAAAGAAATTCGAAAAAAAGTTACAAATTTCTTCGGGGTCATTGGTACTTTGGTCTTTGTATTTCATGTCAGAAGGTATACCAGAATAAGATTTCCGATTGGCAATGTACGTCCAGAAGTATTTAACGTTATTGCGAATGCCGTCCTCAACAGATTCCATGTATTTTATGTAGCAGTAGCCCAATTCTCCGGAAACTCGCGTTCGTGTCGCATGACGTCATTGCGGCTCGTCTCCGTATGTCGCTTATAAAACGGTGAGATATCCTGAAACAGCTATTCTCACTACAAGTCGACCTTAAATCACGAATCTAGGGACAATAATGTTGCCATTATGCGTCCCACGAAGTAATCCTTTCCACATAACGATGCGATTTTTTTACGTAATCGTTAATGTACTTTTGACCTTCTTTAAAAATGATTTTTAAGGCAAAAACATATTTTGAGCAGCATTATAAAGGTATTTCATTAACATTTATCAATTTAATAATCATTATTGTTTTCGTAACTCCATTTTTATTTTATTATTAACATTAATATAAGACCTCCGTACTACGGAATGCATAGCTCATGATGATTTGTCAAGTCATGTCATAGATATTTGTCACGTCAAAGTAAAGTCAAAATACAATTTATGTTGTTTGTTTACATTGGTCTACATATTAATAGGTAATTAAATAAAACAGAACGAGCTAATGATATTAAGTGATGATATAAGTAAGCTGATGACCAGCACAATAACATAAAAGTTTATCAAGATGGAGAAGAAGAGGAGAAGTGTTGTTGTTTTAAAGAGTGCGGTACTGCACCGGACCGTCCTGCTACATGCTTTTCCAACGAACGCTAGGGTGCTGTACCTACGTGTCCTGCCTTCATTACTTTACAAAGGCCCAAAAGATTGTCGGGAAATCCTTCCGAAAACAGATTTCACCCTGAGGCTCGCGTTAGGAGTCTCGTCACAACACGAATTCAATTTTTTTTTGTGGTCAAAGTGCCTCACAAACATGAAGACTGGGCGAAACGTGAAGTGGTCCGCCGATTCCTAAGCTCACGGACAACGCTTGACTCATCACGCCGACCTTTCGTGTAAACCAGTGATTATTATACTGTCCATGTGCTGCACGGATCAATAAGACTGTTTTTAAAAGGATTCATAAAAGTGTAGTTTTGTTCAAGCATATTTACGTAACTTGAAAAGTCACTTTTTGTTTATGGATAGATTTTAATAATTTTTATTGTAAAGGATAGGTCTAGATATAAAACGAATATTTCCGTTTAAATTGTAAAAATCGGACCATAAGTTTAGAAATTATATGGGATTTTGTATAATCAAAATGTGCCAACTCACTTTTGTAACAGTTTTTGTTCTAGAAACTTTTTATTGTGCATAGTTAAGTTATATACTAAGGTTTAATTAGCTTAAGGATTATGTAACGAAGATTATATAACAAAATTGTAAAGATATAACATGAAAAAAATTAATAAAAAGGGCTTGACAGAAAATTAACAACCAAAAGGGCTCAAAATACACAGCTCGCTTCAAAGTAACGTAGGCCGGGTATAAATAAAAGCGCAGTTTTTGACTGACACTGCGCTGCACGCACACCTATCCACGCGCTACCGGCGTCCCGCGACCAGTCTACTACTACGTATCTATTGTACCCTACCTATTGTAAATTTGTAACCCAGTGAGGATTATACGTATGAACTTTGCTTGTGTGTTTCTATTTCCTAACCCAACTTGTTAACGGCCTGCGCAACCTAACTACAAAGCCCTTCAATTATTTGCATACCTATATTATTTTGTTACTTATCTAAGTTTTACATTGAAAAAAATAAAATAAAGACATTTGAAATATTTATTGTTTGAAATGCTTTTGAACCACTTTATTTCTAGTTACAAAAGAACCTTTTTAAGAATACCTTACAGACTAATAAATAAATTCAGTATACATCCAAGTATAAACCACAAAAACATAATTATTATCACACCACACATGGGAGTTTACTTTTGGTCATGCTTCTCTGTAACATCTATACACAACTCCAGCCGGTCAAAATTCAAAGTCTAGTTCGACTGCAACGTCCTTCTTTCGGCACTTAAGACCTTGGCTCTTTCTCTCTCGATATCTGTCGATCCAACCGAGAAATGTACGGGAGCAAAGTGGGCACTACAGCTCTAAAATCCTCGCTTGCAGGAGTAGTACCGCGTTTATTGTGGTTGCGGCGCGATCGACCTTTCTTGCCCTCAACCAGAGTAAAGCCTGGCAAAGCCGTCCTTGTCCATTGACTGGTTTTAAATCCGGCGCCTTCCGCTTCTGTATCTCATGTGTCTCATTCATCGACGCTACACAAGCAACAACTATCCACAGTTGATAACTTTGGCGGAAGCCTGAAGTTTTCTTCGTGTGTTTTTCCTTGTGGTGATGGTCGTAGAGTCTTCTAAGATGTTTATGAACACATTTTGTTAAAATATAGGTATTTATTATTTTCTTTCGCAATTGACACAAACATGATTGACATAACCACTGTTTGACGTTCGTACGGTGGTCGACACAGATCATACGTCACGTGTCGACTGGTCATGACTACTCTTTGCATGTCGCATGTAAACTAAGGCATGTCGCGTGTCTTTCCTGCGTGAAATGCTCGAATCGTCATGGTGAGAATTGCTCGGCTTGATTTTGTCGCGGGAAAAGTTCGAATCGAACGTCAATAACGAACGCGAGATATGTGAGAATCGCTCTACAGGACTTGCATTCAATATGGAATCTAGATCTGTATAGTGAGAACTGTTCATAATCAGAGATATTGTGATATACCTTCCATTTAACCCAGGCTTTCAACTTGTTTTTGTAAATATGTATCAGCGATGGTGAAAACCAAAACGGAAACTTCGAGGATTTAGAACTGACGAGTGGAACGTTACATTTAATTATGCTAAAAATTATATTATAAAACTTATTTACTGCCACATTTACGGAGTTTTCTAACCCAATGTGCTCATTCCAATTAATTTTACTTAATTCCTCATTTATCTTCTCGTAATTAGCTTTATAATAGTTGAACTTTTTCGAAGACTTACGAATCATGTTTTTATGGGGGGGTTTAAACGGTATTAATAAACAGAATGGAGGGTGGTGATTGTCAAATGGTAGTAGATAGTCCGTGGGGTGGAAGACAGAGCATTCATTGTTACTGATGGCCAGGTCTAATAACTTCCCCGTCGGATTCTTGATAGCGTTGTACTGATGAGCATTAAGGAAATACATAAATACACTAAGATGTCCACTAATCGAAGAATTGCCACTACAAACTAGCCCCGATACCGATCCATTATTATTATAGGGAATCCAGTCAATATCAGGTAAGTTGTAATCGCCCAAGAGATAAAACTGCTCTACGTTAGTGTCACCAAGTAGAGGTAGTAGGAGATCAAAATATTGCACATAAATGGATTCAGGCGTTTTAGGTGGTATGTAAGCCGCCCCGATAATTTGGTTCTTCCCTCTAGTCGAGCTGGGAAATCTAAGGAGGACGTGCTCCAAGTCAGCTTCAAGAGCAAACCGAGGAACCATTCTGATAGAGCGCAATCCCCTCAATACAGCAACCAGAACGCCACCTCCGTCTTTTTTATTCGTAGCCGTACGGTCTCTATCGCACCTATGTACCACGTAACGAGAATCAATGAGCTCACCATCAAGTATTTCAGGTATTAACCAGGTTTCTGTGAGTATTATAATGTCGTAACAATTTGATAAAATATTCATGTATAAAATGTGCAGTTTAGTGCGGATCCCTCGACAGTTTTGATAATAAATAACCAAATTATCCGCCATTGAAATAGTTAATTTTACAATAAGATATCAAGCCAGCATTATATGTTTCATTAATAAAAAACAAAAGAGCATAATATTTCAATTTGACCGAATTCAGTAAGACAGAGTTACATGCAAGCAAACAATTCCGTAAGAAAAACCTAGATACTAACAAAAATCTCCAATACCAAGCAGTGAGACAGTTGCCACAGCTAACATCTAAGAATCGAGGAAACATTAAAAACATACATACTAACATATACCTAAAGCCACAATAAAGCAACAGTTGAGTAGAAATTATGAAGACAGAATTAAAAAATTGCACTCTAATTAGCTGATTATAGTTTGCTGAATATATATAAACACAAACAAAGGCCTCACTCCATAACCTATAGACTAAATGACCAGCGAGAGGGAACAACATATTTAGATATCTTTTGATTGCATGTAAACAACACAGGGATAACATTACACACCTTAAAACGCTAAAAACTAAAAAAAAAAATATATAGAGTGATGATTTTTACGCGGATACGCTCATTCTGCGATCTCGGGGAATGGGGGTTGACTGGCCGGGCTTGATCTTAGCAATGTCCTCTGGAGATCTAATTGCGAATGATTTTGGTCCCTCTTTCTCGCGAACGAGGATGGTTCCGTGCTTGACCCATAAGAACCGGTAATTATTCGCTTTAGCTGCATCGCGATACTCACGAAATAACTTCTTGTTCTTTAAAGTCAGATGTTCGTGCAAATAAATAGGAAAAGACGTACCCGATAATCCCAGTTTTTCGGTATTGAGCCCCTTACATAAACGTTGAGCGCTTAGAATGTTATCCCGTAATATGCGTGAGGTCAGTTTCACAATAATATTCTTGGGTTTATCATTATCTCGGTGGGCATGTGGAACCCGGTGTATTGACATAATGTCGCTCTGTTTTAAATTGCAATTTATGGCGGAACCAATATTGATCATAAGTGTAACCAGGTCTTCATTACGCCTTTCGGGGATGTTACACATTTCGATGTTGCAGTTTCGAGCGCTCTGCTCTAGGGAGTCAATTTTAGCAACAAGTTGTGATGTCACATGTTTAGATTCAGTGTACTCATGAATATGTTTACTAAACTGATCAACTTTTTTCAAAACATCAGACTGTTCATCACTAGAAAATTTAATCGAGTCCTTCAGACTATCAATCTCTTGCGTAAGATCATTATATTTAGTCTCTAGTTGAGACACATTTTGTTTTATAATACATTGCTCGCCACGCAATGATTGAATGTCACTTTTTATTTCCATTGTGGTCTGCGTTATTGTTGATAGTTCGTCCTTAATAGAAGTTACGCTGTCACATATCTTATTAATGCTACCATCCAAATCTCGTCGCCATTCATTAAGGGTATTCTTAAACTCCGTTGCCAATGTATTAATTGCCTCTGACCATTCCGAATCCGGTTGCTTACGTTTGGGTTTGCGCGTCGGCCCACTCGAATCACCGCTTGTTCCAGACACTTTGTGTAGGTCAGTATCCGAATGAAACTTGTTATCAGGTGAACGGAGCATTTTTTTGAACTCAATCTTTTAATATTTGGATCAATAGAGGAGAAATAGTAAATTTGCAAATATTCACAAATTACTAAAATTTTTGCAGTTCGCAGGATCCGAACTGAGACCGCGTCGTGCACAGCTCGTTTGACAAAAAGAGCCCCCGGCCACCACTCGACCAACCGTACTTAGAGATTCGTTGCGAAATTAAGGATCTGAACTTTAAAGCTCATGCACTTTAACGAAGTAATAACTCGTTACTAATGAGTTTCTTTGTTCACGGCGTTGAAGTTTAGACCAAGTACCCACACACAAACACTAATAAGTCAGTAGTACTTCACTGTTTTTGTTCAAAATTTGGGTGTATAATTGTTTATTACATGAACACTTTATTGAACTATGCAACACTGAGTTTAGTCAGTTAAAAAAGCCACAAAAATTGCCTTATCTTGAGCGTTTTAATAACTTTTCTTAAACTTTTGTTGTAGCGGTTGTCACAGACTGTACTTAGAGCAAAGTTCGAACGACGAATTTATAGAATCCATGGTAACAGGTTTTGCGTCGATGTCACTACCACCCCGTATTAATTAATTCTTCGGTCCATTTTTTACTACTAGCGACTAGTCAGATAAGGAACGCCGACCTCATCTAGTTTTTAAAATATGATTGACGTGTAAAAGTGTTTGTGCAAACCTACTTACAAAATGAAAGTCATTTATCATTAATAAACCCGTGTATGCTGCTTTCTTGGATCTCTCTAAGGCATTTGACCTGGTTGATTATAATATCCTATGGTCGAAATTGCGTGAGCAAGGTCTTCCTAATGAGCTCATTAAGCTCTTAGCCTACTGGTACGATCACCAAATCAACCAGGTCTGATGGGCGGGTGCTTTTTCAGGGGCATATGGGTTGGAGTGTGGGGTGAGGCAGGGAGGTTTGACTTCCCCGGCGCTCTTTAGTCTATACGTCAATAAGTTGATCGAGGAGCTCAGCAGTATTGGTATCGGATGCTCTATTGATGGGGAGATTATTAATAGTATAAGTTATGCAGATGATATGGTGCTGCTGAGTCCCTCGATTGATGGACTCAGACGGATGCTGGAGATATGTGAGAGATACGCCACGTCTCATGGTTTGTTGTACAATGTACGGAAGAGTGAACTTGTGGTGTTTAGGGTTGGTACTAAGAAGCCTGAGACAGTTCCTCCGGTATTTCTATATGGTGTACCACTAAATAGAGTGTCGCATTTTAGGTACCTTGGCCACATTGTGAATGAGGACTTGAACGATGACAGTGATATTGAAAGGGAGCGAAGAGCGTTGGCGGTCCGATGTAATATGCTGGCCCGTAGGTTTGCACGATGTACTAGAGAAGTGAAACTCACTCTGTTCAAGGCGTTTTGCCAGTCTTTTTACACGTGCAGCCTATGGGTTAGACATACGCAGAGGGCCTACAACGTTCTTCGCGTCCAGTACAATAACGCCTTTAGGGTGCTGTTGGGACTCCCGCGGTTCTGTAGCGCATCAGGGATGTTTGCGGAAGCAGAGACAGATGGCTTTCATGCTATTATGCGAAAAAGAACAGCATCCTTGATGCATAGGATTCGGGCGAGCACCAACAGCATTCTAAAGGTGATATCGAATAGAACAGATTGCCCGTTCCTGGAGCACTGGACCCGTATGCACAGCTGCAGGTCTGGTGCAGCGGGAAGGGGGCATAGTTATAGTCATAGTTATAGGTTTATGAATTAGTGTTTTTATATTTTATTTTAGTTTTATTTTATTTTATTTATATTTTACTCAGAATGTTACTAACATAGTTTTATAAGTGTTACTAACAACAATATGAATCATTTGTGTTCGAAATAAATAATAATAATAATAATAATTAATGTTGGATGGCAATCAAGCGGCCAACTTCTGTGATGGAGCAAAACCATTATGGCAGTCGCCATCTCAGAATAAAAGCATGTACAGACGCCAGCACATGAAGATACTACAATCTGTCATATTTCTTTAATAGATTTTCAACTTTATCTCTGAAACATTAAGGTTCAAGGTTGATTGGGAAAATTTGACAGTTTCGGGTAGCTTGACCTGTGTCTGTACTTACATGTGTTTATTCTGAGATAAAATATGAAAAAAGGCACATAAAAAAATATTTATCTTTTATATACCTTTTTCATATTTCAGCTATAAAAAGAGCTCAGGAACGTCACGAAAATGTCCGGTTCTTTTTTTAAACTAAGTCTAAAATGTAAAATGTCAATCAGCCTTGAATATGGCAAAACCATCACCGCATTTTTTCCTGACAATTTGGGAGCTTTTTGAAAGCCCCCAAACTGTCAGGAGCAGTGTAGTGAAACTCTTCGGGGATTTAACTCGACGGAACATTCATGGTTATGACACATGATGGTGGCAGGTATCCATTACCGACATCGTTTCCATATATCGCCGGTATTCTGTTATGTTTCTCGTAACGATATTAAGACTGGGGCGTTATTTCCATCATTTTGGTAGTACGGCTTAATTTTTTTTACATAGATCTTTTTTAAAGTTATTTTATGATTATTTTCTTCTATGTATCTTAATAAAACTAAACTTAGATTATAGTTTAGATTATAATTATTATTATTTTTATCTGTGAAAAATGGAATGTTAGGCTTCACAAATGTGAAGGGCCGGGAGGAACGCTGACACCTGAGATACAGGACATGTCCTAGTTTGGGTGTCAGGAGTTTCACACAAGGTTCATATACCTAGCCTATTTATATAAGGATATAAGCTACTTAAGTAATGCACTGTTAACCCTTTTTTTCTCTCCTTATTGTATTAGGCTTATGAAATAAATTATTATTATTATAAATTATTATTATTAAAGGTGAACTATGAAATGTTATTTTTTACGTTTAGCATAATCAGCCTCTAATGTTCCCACTGCTGGGACACAGGCCTCCTCTCGGTGAATGGGAGTGGGCTGTATAATCCACCACGCGGGCCCATTGCGGGTTGGTGTACGTCGCAGGTTTTCGAATTTTTGGTTCTAGGACATGCCGGATTCCTCACGATGTTTTCTTTCACCGTTTTGAGAACAGTGATGATGAAATAATTTACACAAAGTAAAGCGCCTGCCCAGAGGGGTAATTCTCGTAATTTTAAGAACGTTCACAGTCTGGTCTCAGTCTAAATCTGTAAAAAATAGGTCTAATTTCCCTACATTTTCACAAGTTTTTGACATTTGTTGGTCGCCGAGATGAGACTGCGACTAGATTTTGAACGTTTTAAATTACTGGAATACGGGCCCTGGTCCGAATTTACGACTTACAAATCGTAAGTTGCGGCATTTACGTTTGATCGTGAAGAAGAACTTTTTAAGTAGATAATACCGAAAGCCTGTTACAGTTCAATCACAGTTATTTTACCCTGATTTTGCATCACTGTCAATATCACTGAACTTTATTCTCGTGACAATAAAGTTGCTGTTGGGTTGCTGCAACTGTCAAGTCTGTCAAAATCACAGTCGCCTTTATTGTTGTTTTAATAAGGTTGCTGTTGTGTTGCACCAATCAGAGGTAAAATAGCTCTGAAAATCAAAACGTAATTTACACACATGCAAACTCAGACATTCGTCGAAATAATTTCATATGAGTTATAATACAAGAATTAATGATCGCATTGAACATTAGACTTTCAAAAGGCATTGAAATCCCAGGGACATGTCGTAAGCCTCATTAATTATTAACGATTGACATAATGCATGTAGTTCTCTTGCAGAATATTATACATAGTTCAGCGTGACCTCGGCGTTTGTAGCTTATTCTTTTCTTATTCGTATAACTGAAATTATATTCGGTATACTTCTTAAGTTTAAGATGCCACAATTTTTTAATTCTTGCCTTTAGTATTATTATTAGGTGTGATCACCTATTTCTGAGATTGCTGGTAAACCTATAATAGGCAACTGTGTAAGTCCGAGGCTATTGTGATCTATATAATAGTACCAACTGCAGCATTGGCAAATGCTACATTATAATTTTATCACGAACAACCTTCTTTTATAACAAATTCAATTTTATTTGTAACCAGAAAGGTGTTTTCTTCATTTTGGTTTTGAATTTTGAATCTAAAAGTGTCATGCCTTTTCTCCTACCGATATTATTCATTTTGAAGGATTTTTTGACACAAGACATTTTGTGAAAAATATATTTTTTCTTGAACTTACAACCAAATTATGAGTGAATATAAATATAATACATTGAACGACCGAGCTCTGTGCGGTCATTCAATTTATCCAAGGGTATGTTTGCTTTGCTATTGATTATTCAAAAGTTCTTATCGTTTCCTAAATTTTATTCCATTCTTCTCTTTGTAATAGACAGTGTTCCCGTAAATAAACGTATCACGTACGTACAGCATTTACAACTTGTCACGAGGCGAGTCAGGTTTCTTCATTCAGACTTGGTATGTAATTTAACTTTTCTTCAGCTCTGTTGTTATAAAAGATTCTGCCTACGTCTCGGATTATCATTTTCCGTTATTTTCTGTAGATTTGTCCGAAGACTGTAGGCGGATCTTGAAATTCGCCCCACCGCTAGCCTGGGACCAGACGACTGCAAGCTTCCTGTTGGGAATTGAACACAACGCTGGTGGATTCTGATACCGGCCAGTGAGGAGTCTTCCGACTGCTAGCGTGGAGCCTAGGACCTAGGAGTTACTATTGTCTCATTTTATTGAAAACAGTCATATAAATTGTTGCCTCGCTACCTGATAACCGATCGACTTGGTGCTAAGTTACCTATTTTAGGACGACCAGGTATTTATTTTGTTACAGGAGTTATAGGACCGTTTGCAAACGTTTCGTGACCGACGCGTAATAGTGAAATTTATTATAGGGCTCTAACACCAAGGACGTCGCGTCAGAGTTATAACTTAATCCTTTGAAGTATTAGGAACCGTGCTGTGTCCTTCATTAAGTTTTGTTTACAATATTTTTTTTTATTTTACTAAATTAAACGTGTACAAATGAAGACCTGTTTTTATTTCGCTACACTACTTAAGATAATACAGATTTAAGATACACAGAAGATGTTAGTGTATTTTAATAAAAAAAAATGGTTATGAATTTCTATTCTTATTTTTTTTTTTTATTAGTTATTGAGAAAAAACTTCAGTCGCTGATAAAGATTTCCCTAGTTCTGCGCTGACAAAGATTTTCCATCCGATGCACCTTAAATTTTCTCGTATTGTCTTTTAATTTAGGCTACATATCTGAAGCTATTCAATTATATTTAATTTTAAATTATTACATTATTTAATTTAATGCATTAAAAAAAATGTTAATAAACTATGTGTTAAAGTGGTAAGTTTTCATTTCGCTACAATAGGTAGATTTTTAGTACATTATATAGCCAAATAACGATAAGTGCACCCTGATTGCGTAATATAATTATACGTAATCATAGTCCTTGTGATCCTGACATTACAACAAAATCCAGTGCTTCTTATGCTTGAAAAGTCGATCCGATGATAAAATTTTCCGATGTCCGATGATAAAAATCTTCAAGGCCAAAAAGAGTTTCTTATTTTGAAGAACTGATATATACTTATTATTAAATGTCCCAGCATCATGCTGAGCCTTTTGGCCTCGTACAGGATTCTATTTTTATTTCATTCTACTTTTGATTTATTTTTTCAAGTAGCTTGTTTATGATATTTCTGTGCGAGTCCCAGTAAATACATTTTCTTTCTTTCTTTCCTTACTTAAATCTAAAATCATAATATATGTACAGACGCCAGCACATCAAGCTACTACAACCTGTCAAATGTCTTTAATAGATTTTCAACTTTACCGCTAAAGCTTTAAGGTTCAAGGTTGATTGGGAAAATTTGACAGTTTCGGGTAGCTTGACCTGCTGGCGTCTGTACAATAATCGGCTAACAAGTGTCGCAAATTCTTAGAACGAAGGGATCAAAGAACTCTACGTGTAAATGATGTATTTTGCATTCCACTAATGCCACAATTTTACGTAAAGCAACACAAGATAAAACTATCAACTATTTAAACTAGCTCACCATATCTTAAGGCTCATATTTCGGTGGCAAGGTAGTCGTAAAGTTTGAACTTTTAAGTGGACTGTCGTCCTACGTTCTACCGTATGGTACTGCCTTGGCAACAGCATGAGATTACCAACCGTTATTATTCAAAAGAATCGCTTTGGAACTGGGATATTACTTGGGCACTGAAATTGAAATTTTTAGTCGTATTTTTGTGTTGAAAGATCTTCATGAACCTAACACATTATTTTGTGTGGTAAACATTTTTCCTACGTGAAAAAGTTAGTCTAAAAATTTTCGGCAATTTCAATTTCATCTACCTACCTTCATAGGTAGCCATTCATATTTTTTTTAGGACAGAAAACTTTTGCAAGGCACAACTTTTCCACGAAAATATGTACCAAAAAATATCCCTCATGCCTGTTATCGGTACCCAAATTCATATCGGTACCAAAAAATTCATTTTGGTACTGAAACGATGGGACATAAATTTAAAATCTAGGCTTTAGATCGGAGAGAGTTATCACTCGGCTCTTTGTTGCTAATGTGTTCCATCTATCATGTGAACTGTGACGTAATTGGATTTCACTCTTTTGAAATGGAAGCCTGTGATATTTTTCTGGTTGGAGGAAAGAATTTTGACATTTGTTAAGATGAATTTTATAATTTATTGGTTTTGCACGTGCTTTCTATTGCTATAACATAAAATTTTAAAGTCTGCATAAAGGCAGTTAAATAATGGTTCAAATTGTAAGGTTTTAAATTTTCTTTTCAAAAATCGTTACCGATCAGTTTATTTATTTATTCAAACTTTACGCACACAAACGAGGTACAATTACCTATATATTGAGGAAGGGCTATTACAGTGTCGATGAGAACCTAGATGATAAGCGACAACCGTAATATTATCGTTCTGGAAATTAATTTATTGATCGCAATTAATTTTAAATGGCATGGTTAATTACATATTATTGTTTTAAAAAAATTACACTTAATATTGTATATTTTTATTTTTTTATGATAATAATAATTATTTATTTATTTAAGTAACAAGGACTTATTTTTTAGTAAACTTAATATCTATGTTAGTTTATTGTATTTAAAAATTATTTCATCCCATGGGAGATGACACTGCAGTAATTGATGTAAGTACATGCAATCGAGCCTGCTAGCGATCATTTTAAGGATATTGTTGGAGCTGGCCCGTACTCTGCGCACCAGGGATGCACATCTAATTCGCATCACATCCGTGTTATGTCATTTTGTTTTTATTATTGTATTACTTATATAGATTATTGAATGACAATGACAATCTCTAGTAAAATTTCTACACAATGTATATTGTTCTGAAATAAATGACTTATGACAAAGGTGAACTTAATGCATTAGGCATTATCTACCAGTCATCCAAGGCAGTTTTCATCTTAAGTATTCTAAAATACCTACCAAAACGCAAAAACGTACTTCATATTTACTAACAAAACACACGAATAACATTTTTTAATAAGTATTTTCCTACGATTTTAAAATGACAGTCTCAACAAAATAGTATAAAATACATAGGTGTTCGCGTTTACGCCGGGCAGCTTCGTATGTCTCTTACCCAGCGGAAGTAGCCACTGTCGCTACATGGCTATCAAAGTACCGATAGCAGTTAGCAAACGAACCCGTCTAGACTGTAGAATCACAAACCATAAAACGTAGGAAATGGAAGGAAACACGGAAATACATAGGTAAACTGTGTTATTGTAGATGAAATATTTCACTTAAGTATTATCGCACCGCTAAATTGAAATATATATGTATAAGTATATATACTTTTTTATGTTTAAATGGACTGTGTGAATGACGATATTTTTTTTTTTAAAACACACACTAGGAATTACTCCTGTATCGTGGGTGCGTTTACAAACATGCGTGCGTTTGCGTATATGGCTAGAAAGGGGGTGACTGTCAAGATGGCGTCTAATAGAGGAGTATGGAAGACAAAAGACATGTAGCGCCGACCCCCTAAATAAATTGAAATAAGGGCGGGAGAATGATGAATGATGATATACTTTTTTTTTTAACCCGGGGCCAATGACGCTGGGTCATACGCTGGCTCCCATGACCCGAGGCGACATAAATCTGTCATTATTCTTTTTTACGCCGATCGCGCAATTTTAGCGTTAGCTGGAGATACGATCTCCTTCTAACCGAACCGCAGGTATGCTAAGTGCAACGCCGCATACATAACGAGATATATTTTATGTGCATCTACTCAAAACGGGAATATGACCCAGCGTCATCGCTGGCGTAGTATTTTTGTGACATGCTTTTATTAGCTCATTTTATATTTGTTGTCAATTCACCTTGTTCTTTTTAAAGTTTTTGTTGAATATGGCACTGATAGACCACCCTGCGAGAATATTTGCGGTGTTAAAGGAGTCGGGGTCTGAAGAAGAAGGGTCAAATGCTGCTTCGAAAGTTGCGCGAATGAATCGCAGGTTTTGTGAGTGACCACACCTAGGAACCTTCGGGGGAGGTACCCGAAGTTTCCTGGAAGTCACAGAATATGTCAAATATGACCGTCTCAAAGGGATACGAAGACATCTAATACTTGTAATGCATGCTAGATTTACATGTGCCCAGATCATTTGATTCCGTACTGCAATAAAGCAGTAGTTCTATGTCTCTGAATGAGGAAGTAGAAGACTGATTTGTTACTATTATTATGATAAGAAGTTTGTTTGTTCGTTATTTTATTATGTACGATAATTAATTTATTATTATTTAGAATAATTTAACATAAATTTAAAAAACTATAATGTTATGTTTTCAGAGTTGATTTTGCATGCGCTATGTCATTATGTTCACGTCATTTGCCCCGGGTTAAAGTGCTGAGCAGACGATGGAGAATTTATCTGCGGAAATTTGGTTCCAAACGTATGGAGTTAAAAAGGAAAGAAAATAAATATACCTACGTTTATTTTCGGTCAACACAACGCAGAAAAAGAACACAAAAAAGAACAAGTTGGGAAAATATTCGTCACATCCACGCAAAACGATTATCGCTCAGCAAAAATCTACGCAAAACAGCACGTATATAACAAATAAATTACCGGGATTTCCAAGCGTTGCATCGTCGAGAACTAATTGTCCACCGACTGCTCTGCGATTTAAAGCCTTATAACCTAAAAATTGCGTTATGAGAAAGTAATCGCAATACCTAAAAATGAAGTCAAAACAATTTGTCTATCTTCAATTTCGACATGCCACTCCAATTCAACTTTCTTTGAACACATCTTGATATCTAAACCCAAACTATCTACCTCGGAAATTAAATAACCTCCCCTAAAACCCATCAATCACCCTTAAGGTCTACCCAAAAAGTCTGTAATCAACTCACGATAAGTTACTTGGCTAGAAAATTATCCAGTGCAAGACAAGCGCCGACAGTTTAATTACAACTGATAGCATTCACGCTTGCCGTCGAATAGAGTGGATCACACAGCTATTTCTATGCTAATGTTCAAGCAGGCATGTCCGTTGTAATACGTAATACCAACTAGGGATGTATAGGAGGCTACCTTACCGGAGGTGGAGGCACAGGTGCAAGGCTTGATTTCATGGAGGCAGAGGTTGAAAAATAGTGAAAATTATTAATAAATTATTATTTTATTGATTTTACTAAAGAAAAGAACTATATTTCACAAAAAAATAAAAAACTGTTCTGCGGGTTGTCACCTTCTACCCTGTCCGTTAGGTTAATCCTTTTTTAATAGCTGTCTTAGAACGTACAGACGCCAGCAGGTCAAGCTACCCGAAACTGTCAAATTTTCCCAATCAACCTTCAACCTTAATGCTTTAGCGATAAAGTTGAAAATCTATTAAAGAAATTTGACAGATTGTAGTAGCTTGATGTGCTGGTGTCTGTACCATTCTTTAAAATGCGTAATAATAATAATAATAACCCTGGACATTTCACACAGCGCCATCTAGTCCCAAGCTAAGCAACCTAATGCTTGTGTTATGGTAACAAGATAGCTGATAAACTACTTATATACATAATAAATAAATAAAATAAATATATAAACTACCTTATCTTATTTAAGGCTTCTTACAGAC
The DNA here is from genome assembly GCA_951799955.1 of Apamea anceps. Taxonomy (NCBI): domain Eukaryota; kingdom Metazoa; phylum Arthropoda; class Insecta; order Lepidoptera; family Noctuidae; genus Apamea; species Apamea anceps. The sequence goes on from OX637506.1 coordinate 17,305,975, forward strand.
ATTATTGTGTGTTGCTGCAATCACTAGTTCCATCTATCAAAACACGGTTTACCTAATGGACAGGGTGTAGGTGATTTCTTCGTGGTGCATAAATTAATGGGATGCCACGGGAGCATAACCATCAATCTTCGAGTTATATCTCCACCACAATAAAGAGTCTACGCTTAGTAAGAGCCCTTTTTTCTTTAGTAGACCTCCATTACAGAACATGACGACTGTATTCTCCGCAGGGTTAGGCAGAGGTTCTACAGTTATAGTACACCCACATTTCGCCAGTTATGTTTAAGGGCCGACATACACGGACTGCTCGAGCATTTAGCGATTGATCAACATAGACAGACCGCTCTTGCAGTCATAGTCAACAGCTTGAAGCCGCCATTGATAACTGCTGGAGCAGTCGTCATTCAAATCAGGTAACTGCGCAGTCAACAGCTCGAGCAGTCAGTGTATGCCTGGCGACTGCTTGACCGCACGACCGCCCAAAGGAGTTGCAACTGCTCGAGCGGTTTCGTATATATGTGTACGCAGAAGACTGCAGTTCACTATGCAGTCGCAGCTTGAAGCAGTCCATCCTGACTGCTTCAAGCAGTCCATGTATGTCGGCCGTAAGTTCCATGTAATAGGGGGCGAACCTTTTGCCATCGACTGGATGCAAATCCAGACTCCAGGCTGCTACTGAAAAATCCCAGGAATAAAAACTCAAAAACACATTGCCTGATCCAGGAATCGAATCCAGGACCGTATGCACAGCAGTAGCGCTTGCTAGCACAAGTCTAACGAGGCAGTCGTCTGTTACAACTCCGTTAAAACCTTGCGGAAGATTTTTGAAGTGAAAACTTTGTTAGCGGCGTTGTGCACTTTTTTGTGATGGGTAACAAATGTTAAACTCACGTCAGGACACGTGACCTGATCGAAAATTCGTAAGACGGACCTCGCGTCAGGACACGTGTCCTGATCGAAAATTCGTAAGACGGAGGGAGAGTAGACCGCATTCCAAAATATCAAAAATGCACAACGTTAATATTTAAGTTTTCACTTCTGCCGGCACTCCCGGAGTGCAACCCGTTTTTTTATTGCTAAATGAGCCTGCTCTTGACTTCGATCACGCCTGATGGAAAGCGATGGATAAGGTCTATGACGGAACGAGTGAGCCCAGAAGATGCCTGTTCACTTGCTTTGAAGGCAGACGGTTTAAATGTGGGAGGGAACACAGATGGCAGAGAGTTCCACACTGGCTATGCGCGTTATAAGCGTGGAGGAGAAGCGCTGACTACTACTCGTCGGGATATCAACCAAGTGGATGCGGAGGTACGATTTTTACGGAATTTCCGCATTTGCGGAGGCTGAGGCGAGGTTACACAACCCTAATACGTAATACCGACTCTGAATTGTTCGAAGAAAATTAGTTAGAAGACCACGGATCTTTGGAATTAATAATAATAATAAAACCTTTTATTCCATGCAAAAGTGGGATACATAAATAGTTTAAATAAATAAAAAAGAAAATAATGATGTTATTTACACGTATTTCAATTATTTTAGAAAATGTTTAAATATAGATAATAATATAGAAGTTTGTTTGCATGAACCCCTCCTCAAGTGAAGGTGAAGGCCTTCTCTAAAGAATTCCATGTGTCTCTATCTTGAGCTATTTGCGGCCAGCAGGTACCAGCTATTTTTATCAAATCTACTCGTCTGCCCATCTCGTGTGGGGTCTGCTTTTGAGACGTTTGCCGATAAGACCCTTCCACGTTGTTACCCTGTTGGTCTATCTCTCGTCCTTTAGCAATTTGTTTTCCAAGGTAGATGTATTTCTCTGTATATTTCAGAGTTTCATTGTCCACTGATATTTTTCTCTGTATACTATTTGTCATGACCATTGTTTTCGAAAGATTCATTTCTAGTCCTACCTGCTTACTAGCAGTGTTTAGCGAATCAATCATTTTTTGGAATTAGCGATATTTAATTAGGAACTAGACTGTGAAAGGGTTAGGTCAAGAATTTCTATTTATATTGAGTAAGGCTTTATGTCTCTATTTTAAGCCAGTACTGGGTTATCGGGTTTTTGATTCCTGGGTAGTCATGCCGTCTAATTTTAGGAATAGGTGTACCTGATCAATGAATAGTACATTTTTTATTTTTTTTTTAAATTAATTAAACAGGAACTGGGTCGTTTAATGCGTGAAGCAAAAAACCGGTCAAGGTGGAGATACTTCGGGGAGGCCTATGTCCAGCAGTGGACATCTCTCGACTGAAATGATGATGAAGAATTAAACAGGACTGCCGCGTTGGTCTAGTGGTCGTAAACGCTACTGCTGTGCATGGCGTCCTGGATTCGATGCCCGGGTTACGCAAAATGTTATTGGGTTTTTCCATCTAAAATTTATAGTAGTAGCCCGGAGTCTGGATTTGTGCCCGGTTGATGGCATCAGGCGATATATATATATATACCTCTGCCGAACCCTTGGGAGAATATACAGTCGCGATGTTACGTTACGAGCGTACGTTTGTGTGTCTGCTTGCATATCTCAACAAATATGAACTAATTTGAATAATGAAGACTGTTTCTGTCTTAAATGGCTGTTTTTTTTTTTTAATTACATATCAAAATCAAAATCAAAAGTCATTTATTCAAATTAGGCTGAGAATCAGCACTTTTCGAACGTCAAAATTACAAAAGACAGTTCCCCGAAAACGCCCGCCCTTCACCACTTCCTAGTGCTATCGCTATCGCATATTTATTATGTGACTCATACTTAGTTTTAGGAAAGGCAAAATACTCTCAGGCCAACAATCTAAAAATAAAATCCTTTTAAGTACTTGTAGATTTATACCTAAAAAAGTCGTTATATTATTAATAGTGCTGTAGGATTTGCCTAAAAGGATCTTCGAGGCTAAAGTAATATCAGTTCAGGACTACCAAAATTCATGCATAATCGATGAAGCTAGGAGTTCCAAGGGAAATTCAAGGAGTTGACCAATTGTGCGTGAAGTTAATGAAAGGCACTTTTTACATTAAAAAGTTTTTATGAAGAAAAATAGACGATGACAGTGTAAAATAATAGCTTAACTAGTTTTTGCTTTTACCAAAAGGACATTTTTATGACAGTCTACACTGTCCCACTGTCTGTAGTCAAACGCTTCTTTCCATATTTTTTTTTTAGCATAACGATTTATCCACAAGCCCGCACTGAGCCCACATGTTGGATTATGGCCAGAAGTGGGAACAGTATAGGCTGATTATCAGGGGCGTAGCTACCGCCGTATCAGCCGTATCAATGATACAGGGCCCCCGGGCTGCAGGGGCCCCCTAACGTGTGTAAGCAAAAATTAGTAAAATGTTATCCACAATGTCACTTCAATCTAGTGCTTCCCGGGAAAAAACCATATAAAAAAACTGTCATATGTAACTTGTCAAAACTGAACCAACTTTCTGTAGTTTTTCAATACATCTCGATAACAGAAAATGATGATATTGTATCTAAAGAATTAAAAATCTGTGAGTCCTTTTTGGGGTTTATAGCTGTATCCGATTGCAGTGCAGAAGGACTTAAACCTGAAATTTTTCATTTGGGCCCCCCAACTAATTTTGATACAGGGCACGCTACGCCACTGCTGATTATGCTTAATATAATATAACACCACGTCTGATTCCGTGAAGAGTTATGGCACTTTTGGCCGACCTGAGACTCGATCCCAGAACCTCATGGTCAGCAGAAGCACTTGCAACCACTAGACTAAAATCCATTCAAAATTACATTAAACATTTAAAACAATGTTGCCCCCATTATTGGGACGCGTTGCAATCGGAACTCGTTCTATGAATTTTTACGAAACTATTTTGTAACATATCTATGAAAACTCACCTCTTCAACATATAACAACCTATCCGATATTTATGCTCCAAAGTGAAGATCAGCTATAAAAATCCTTATGGGTTCATGGGTCGTAACTTCTACCGCTTTTACCTATTGATTTACACCGCTATTTTACTTATGCCTGTTAAACGTCGGCCATACTAAAATTTTTAGACAATTTTACGAGTAAAGGTTACGTTATAGATAAAATAAAATCGACCCTTTTTCTCCTGGATAGTCCGGAACGGTGGCGATTCGGTAACATGATGACACAAAAAAAAACTGCAAATTAGATTTATGCGGAACGAGCAAAATCGGAAAAACAAAGAATGAAAGTCTATAATATTTCAGTTTTCTGTAATATTCATCGTTTTTAGGCTACCGTACCCAAAGGGTGTCAACGGAACCCTATTACTACAAAGGGGGCCTAAAAAGGCCATTTCAAGAACGCGTATAAAGCAAAATTACCTATCTTATATTTGATTTTACATGAAAAATTCCGGACCAAATCATAAAATAAAAATGTATGAATAACTACATGATATTTCCGAGGGTTCACTTTGATCAAAAACATGAAATAATAACATTGCCTCGATAGAAAAAAATCACGAAGTAACCTCTAATTCTCATATTTTTCCGTATTGTACTCAATACCCTACTGCGACAAAAATTTGATAATTAATTATATTTATACGAGAGTAAAGGCTGTGCTTAGGCATTTTATGTAATTCCTTTTAGTTTTGGATTTATTGCGATATAACAGTTTTGGCACATACTACGTTTTTTTTTCTATTCTAAATACTGGCTTTAGGCGCGCTCTTAAGCAATACCTCTAAAAGAAATTCATTTCCTGAATTCGGGAATTCAGAACAAATATGAACCTTAGAAATTTAACTTTTACGAAAATTAGAGGAATTGCTAATGATCTGCCTCTAATTTTCGTAAAATTTCATTTCATATTTGGTGTAAACATTGTCGCATGAAGAAAATAAAAACCGTAATTTTATCGGTAAATTATTCATTAGAGTTTTTATTAATCAAATTGGTTTTTTATTTTTTATGATATGTATTGCACACAGATCATATTATGAATTGTCAGTTTGTGACCATTTTACGATTTTTAATATGATTAATATTAGTATCCTATTATGATTCTGCCAAAGTGGCCTTTTTAGGCCCCCTGAACAGCCTCCGTCTGACTGTCAGCGGACTGTATCTCATGAACCATAATAGCTAGTTGTATCTATTGAAATTTTCACAGAGTGTGTATTTATATTGTCGCTATAACAACAAATAATGAATATAAAATAAAGTTACTTAAAATTAAAAGAAGTCTCCGTACAAGAAACTTGTATTTTTCGGCGTTTTTGCCTTGTGGTACTTGCAACCCTTCGTGTGTGAGTCCAACTCGTACTTGGCCAGTTTTGTGGTGTCAGCTACGCAATAACACTAACTCGTTGAGACCTCGACGAGCATCAGCTGCTATTTATTAAAAAGCATATCTACTTACACTTTCCGAAGTCCAAATTACAAGTCTACTGAAATCCTATTCACAGGGTTCATTGGTCTATAATATTGTATGTTCCAAACAAGAGTGATGATAAATTAAGTTTGTAGGTTTCACTCCTACCAGATACCTAGTACAGAAATACGCCACTACTAGTGCTGCTCTGATGTCAACTTTCTGTCATGGCTGAGACAGACGTCTATAGACTTTTCTCCAGTAATTTGAATTAATATTATTATAGTGGTTTTGTGATCTCGTCCTATCTATTGTGTTTCTTCTGTCTTACTCCTTCTGTGTCTATATTTATATCGTGCTGTGTACGGACATTATATTTCCACAAATTGTAAGTTGACTTTTATTTTTTGTTCGTCCGTACATTTTCTACTAGAACTAAAACTTCATTGGTGGGTCTTTCACGTATCAGATAAATTAATACTGCGCTCTCCGTGTAAAACAGCCTATGAATGATGATGACACCGCTGTTGACGCTCCGACAATCATTGCTAGTACACAAACAACACACGATCGCATTCGTGTCATGTTGTCGTGAAATAAACACGAAACAGCAAAATTTCCATCAAATGAAGTATGCAAGGCCAGAGGACAAACGATCCTCACTCACTTCACACAACTCCGCGTACAATGTATGAAAAATTCATCATAAATTTCACTTTCAAGAAATTCGCAAACGTTGTTGAGATACCCTCGAATTCACACATGGAGCCAAGACGTAGTTGAAAATGCTTCCAGAGTTAATATTGACATTAATGAATGTGCCAGGCAAATACCTGAGAGTCAAACGGAATGGCGAACGAAGGGTATTTCGAGTGCCTAGGAAATTTGAGGACTGTGGCTGAATGTATTTCGCGCTGAAGTGTCTTGCCTATGTGTAATATTCACACTGCGAGTGAAAATTTGATTGACGTCAAAGATTATTTCGGGGTAAATTGAGTGTGACGGCGTTTTCGCAACATGTCAAAATGTTGATGTAGGTAATAATTCAAAGCCTTTTTTTACATCAGCCATTCATCATAGTTTACGTTCAAAAAACTTAATACGTTAACAATTAAGTACATATATAGAGGTACCTACTTATGATGTTCATTTTGCCAAGGGCATTACAAAAAAAACTAAACAAATATTAAGTCTCTACCAGCTACAATTCAATTTTCATCCAACTAATACTTTCGTATACCCAAAGCAATAATTCTTTTCTATGCGCGATATTCCTATTCTTCATTTGATTCCCCAACATTCTATGCACAAAAGTTCGTAATTTTGAAAGCATCAATACAATACCTTTTTAACAAATAAATCGTCTAACGCGGAACCTCACCCGATTTCGTTTGAGGCCTCATCACACACAATAAGAGTGATATCGACTGATGCCATCGACTTGAGGGGCACTCGTCGAAAGTAATTCTGTTTATTAACTTTAACTTGAGGGAAACGAACGATTTCTATTGTTTGAAGGAGATTGTAGGCATTATTAAATGGATATTATTAGCTTGTTGGCAACTGGCCGTAAACAATTGTTTCTCTTTGAAATATTTCGAGATGTGTCCTTTGGTATCCATACAACGGATCTTTCACAAGAGTTTTTACTTATTGCTAGTGTCTTTCGATAAATACAGTATCAAATGCGATATCGATATCTAAACACGATACAAAACAAAAAATGATTTGATGTTTTTTTGTTAGGGGTCAACGGCCGCTGGTAGTGATGCTACTTGAAGTATGAGTTGAGAAAATATGTTAAATCATGTTTAGATAATAGAATACCCATCACGTCCGTGGAATTTTACTAGCTAATTTAATTTGACCCTGTAATACTTCCAGAAACAGAAGGCTAATTCTCGTAAATTAAGCAGTCTCATCAAGGCGACAAGCAAATGTCAAAAACTTGTCAAAAATGTAAGGAAATTAGACGTATTTTTGACAGATTACGACCGCGATCAGACTGTGAACGTTCTTAAAATTACGAGAATTGCCTCTCTGATATATTGATAGTAAATCATTCTACTAGAAAATAGTCTTCAAAAATATACCTGGGTAGGTTGACCCTAACAGCATTAGAACACACCCAGCCTTAGTACATTTTTCCAACATATTATTATACGACAGAGACACAACATATAGGTACAGTGTATCGTTAATTTATTTAGTCTATCTAGCACAGCGCCGCTAACGAAAATGTAGAAAGATAAACAAAAACATTTACAAAATTACGCTAGCACACGACTAGGTCTGTAGGAGACAACAGTGATTATAAAATTAAGCATGCCTCGGCCCTGGAACATACGCCGATGGCTGGCACGTTGCGTGACTACGGCGCGTGACGGTGTAATAGTTGGTAACAGAAGGTTCATTCTATATCGTTATTGTTACATGTTAACGCTAAGCTGAAATGAAAGGGAGATAGAAATAAAGAGAGACGAAGATTTTAAATTTTGAACCGACAACAAGAAGAATAAAAGCTATTTGAAGAATATTTATTCCTCAAAGAATTCATTCAGACTGGAAGACACTTGGAGAAAATCGCCAGAAAAAAATAATACTATTCAACAGACGGTGCACACCTTTGGTCGTATATTGATACTTCAAGTCAATCTATGTCTATGGCACCAACTACTCCATATGACATACTTCAAATTATAAGATCGCTTAAAAATACTACAAGTGTTGGACACGATGGAATCTCTTCTAGAATCCTAAAGTATATCGCTTATCATATGTGTGACCACCTAAGCTTTAACATTAATGTGTATAACCACTGGATCATACCCGGAAAGTCTAAAAACTACTATCGTTAAACCCATCAACAAAAAAGTTAACAAGCAGAGTATGAACTTGTGACTGTCTGTCACTTACTCCTAATTTATTAACAAAATACGTTATTCTAAATTCTTATCTTAACACGGTCCCACGATATCGGCCGTCTTAGAAACGCATTAAATCTCAATTTTATGGTCTGACCTGACAGCTTGACATGTTACCCTAATCAATAACAAAATATTCTATTTATTTTAAACTGTAAAACAATATAACCTTTTTAGAAACCCAGCCCATTCATACTTAATGGCAAACAGTATAGAGCCAGTTGCCGGCGGACGGTTCGAATGTAATAATTCTACGAATTCCAAAGAATCTTGTGAAATATCCGATTTCTAATTTTAAGAGACAATGCTAGCACTCGCATATGGAAACCATTAGTTGGGTTCGTAGGCTGAAGGAATGGCCCCTTAAAACAATTAAGAAATAAACAAAAGGCGTTTTGGGTCTTTGTTTCCAAAAACTGTAGATACCTGAGCGCCTGCACGTGGCGACCTTAGGGATTGCAAGGAGACTGATGTAATAACTTAGGGCAGTGAGTTTTGAGACGGGAGAGGAGGCAGTTGGGGTTGGACCGCTTGAGGATACGGGCTTCCGAGCCCACGCTAGTTATATTAGGAGATTTGGCAAATGCCAAGCCAAGAGGCCATGTCCACGTGCGTTAGCTGTCGTAAGAAAGCGATTAGTATTGAATAAATTAAATACGGAAAGGTCGAAGCTCAGATTAGACTAATGTAATATTAGCGTATTATGTGTGTGTGTGTGTTGGTGCGACCGGGTGAGTCCTTATTTATAATAATTATCCTAGGCTGATAGAGTTATTAAAGTTCTTATAACTAATCAGACAGAAAGGTGTTGCTGGGGAGTTTGTTGCGCCACTTCTTCTCCCCAGCTTAAAACACTAGGAAGTGGTGAAGGGTGGGCGCTTTGGGGCTGTCTATAGACCTTCAAGAGAGTTGATCCATGACTCTATTAATCATTAATTCTTAATTTTTGACTCTGCTCTATTATCTAGTAAATCCTAGTACTACAATTCCTGAACGCTGTGTTATTGCCTCCGGCCAATAATAGTGCCTTAAGAGAGGTTATTCAAAACTCTATTAAATGATGGTTCTCGAGTTTCGAATCTTAATTAATTAATTCTTGAATGTTGTATTCTTTATCTCAGACCAATAATTCGGTCAGACTGACATGAACACGTGTCTTGCAGGTATGCTTGTTGTGCAAAGGGTAAACTTCCAGGGGTTTGGGTGACCACATCTACTATCTAATATTCAGTCCAAGGACTGATAGGGACCATGTCTCCTTATGAGCATGATGCCGACGCAATGCCGCTGGAACTAGCCGCTCCATAGTCAGACAAGGACAGTCGCTTGGTTGCCGCAGGAAAAGCCGCTTCGTCACGTTTATCAGTTCGAAAGAACTGCTAGGGACCATGTCTCCTTATGAGCATGATGTCGACACAATGCCGCTGAAAAGCCGCTTGCGTCACTTTATGGAAGTGTTTGCTCTGAGTGCTCCGAGTATAGATGTGAGGTATCGTGTGAGTAATGACTGATCAAATACCTATTACGCTAGCGTATGGGTTACTCACAATTTAACAATAATAATATACTTTGTATCCCTCTATGATTACTAGCTTTCTAAAACCACATTCAATCTATGTTCATAACTATGAATTCCTAAGTTTTATTTAACATTTCTTTCAATCCTTTCCTTGGTCTATTGATGAGACAAGGCATCGGACTTGTTCATATTTGGAATTCATTTAATCTATGTCGGTGGAAGAGTGACCAGTCTGGAGCCGAACCCTACAGAGCAGCACGGCGGAGGGGTGCTGCTCTCCCCGCAAGGGGACCTGACTTATTTTACTGACATTTCCAGATAATTAGGAAAAACGAAAATTTTATCAGCCTAGGGTAATTTAGGTACAGTCACAAACTGTTACAGACCTATTGCAATTATAACTCAAATTTATGACTATTTAGAAAAAATCAACATTCTTACAGAAGACCAGGAGGTTTCCGCAAGAATAAAACAATAAACATGGCTATTTTTGATTTTTATAAATAACGTCATGGGTAATGTGGATAAACGGACACATCCATCCATCCATCTATCATCCATCTTCCATTTACTGCGATATGACCCAGATTTTTGATTATGTTAATCATGACATTCTCCTCTGTAAACTGGAAGCTTAAGCGTTAGAGTCAATTATACTAAATCTCTATACATATAAATCTAAATACTCTTATCTGAAAAATCGCAAACAATACACAGAAATTTCTAAAATAAACATTAATACCAAAAAAGAAGAAACATATATGCATCAATAAAACGTACAGTTAAATATGGAGTTCCGCAAGGGAGCATATTGGGTCCTTTATTATTCATAATTTACATAAATGACTTGCTATTAGTAAAAAAAAATGTCTAAACGTTGACTGAACAACGTTTAGAAGCACCAAATATTAATGTTCAACACAAATTAACTGTTAGGTAGATACAGCTAAAGTTTTAGGTGTGACTATTGACAAAAGTCTGAACTGGAAAGCACACATAGAAGAATTAAATAAAAAAGTATGTTCTTCTGCCTATGCCCTCTATAAATCAAAACCTATTTAATTATAAGTACCATTATAACTGCCTACCATGGTATTGTCGGTTCGATATTGAGGTTCGGAGTTATATTTTGGAGAAACTCTGATAATAAAGTAATCAGTTTTAAGTCACAAAAAAGATGTACGAGTATAAGGGCTATGCTTTTATTAAAAATAACTGATAGTTGCAAACAGTACTTTATTAAATATAACATTTTAAGTCTGTTTTCCTTATTTATTTATGAAATGGCTAATTTTATACAAACCAATCCTAACCTATTTAAGGAATTATCGGACGTTTCTATTCGTAATCGACAGGATACTTATAAATTATGCGTACCAAGATCAAAAACGGCTTTGATGCATAAAAGTATTTTTTGGTTAGCACCAATCATTTATAGTAGAATCCCAAAACCTATTAGATGCTCTGTTTAAAATACACTGAAAAGAATATCTCATAGCCAAATGCTATTATACCATATCGGAATTTGCTGTTAAGCTTTATATTTTAATATTAAGTATTATTGTATGTGTATTGTTGTTTTATTTCTAATTGGTGAAATGTGGGTGTATACACTAAATTATTTTATTTCTGTAAGTAGGTTTCTAATACACTTTTACACGTCAATCATATTTTTTTAAACTAGATGAGGTCGGCGTTTCCTATCTGACCACTCTGAGAAGAAAGGTCGAAACAAACTCAGAGGTTTGTTTCAAGTCCAGACATAATTTTGGTCAGATCATGTGAAAACCGTGTAGATTGGTCTCTGAAATGGTCTTTTGAGGAAAGAACCACACAGATTCAGTGCACTTTTGCCTAACCCTTTGGGGAATTTAGGCGTTATGTTATGTTGTGTTACGCTCATGCGCTGTTCATTCGCTGCGACACAATTTTTTAAATATCGTAGCATCATGTTCGGATATTTTTGTTTTGGCCTCGTATAAGACTTCCTCCATTTATTGTCTTTTTACTTTTGTTTTTTTTTATATTTCTGTGAGTGTGTGTAGTTTAGTTTGTGATCATCCCGTGCGAGTTCTAATAATTACTTTTTCTTTCTTTCTTTCACATAGTATAATAACAGGCTATTTCCCTACACACCTGAGGTTCTAGTACATACCTTTGCTATTTTGTTCACCCATATGCCCTTCTGTATTTTTTACATTGTGAGATGACCCCACTCGTATTCTTGTCACGATCTCCTCATCAGTTTCGACCGCACAGAGCTTGTCCTGCACATTTAAATAATAAACTTTAAGTAAAAAACGAAGCTTGGAAGCATGTTTCTTTTTTTTTCTTCTAAAATTGGGAAGATTTGGGAGCGGGACATAAAATTGAGAATATATTAAATACTTTTCAAGTTTGGGCTTAGTTTTTCTGTTTTTCGTGATAAGAGTTGAAAGCCATTTGATAAGATGCTACCGTACGGTAGCATCCTACTTCCTACTAATATTATAAACGTGAAAGTTTGTATGGATGGATGGATGGATGGATGGATAGATAGATGGATGATTGTTACTCTTTCACGCCAAAACTACTGAACGGATTTGGATAAAATTTGGCACACAGCTAGTTTATAACCAGGATTAACACATAAGATATTTTTATCCCGATATTCCCACGGATTCGAAATTTATGCGGGTGAAACCGCGGGGCGCAGCTAGTTTTTTATAAACACCTGGAATTGGGAGGTAACTATCGTCGAGTCGAGTCGTTGAGCTACTTAAGTTTTGAGGTGATTACTGACAAAAGCGTGCACTGATTGGACAGGTCCATTCAAGTCAGTGTGATCATTTCCTCAAAAGACCATGTCAGACATTAAACTATAACACCTTACCGAAATTATGTCTGGACTTTAAAAGAGACTGTGACCTCTGAGTTTGTTTCGGTCTTTCTAATAAATAAATATCATCTAATCTACGTTCGCTATTTATTTGCCAAAAATGTAAACAAATATGAGTTTATGCAAAAACAACTTTAAGATTTACAAAATAAGGTTCAGTTTACGCTACAACTTCATAGATTTTTATAACTTTTTTTGATAATGCTAGTCACACTGAAATCAACTTAATAACCATAAAAATAAAGTTTAAATTTGTTCAACTTGAAATAACATCAATTAGAAACAAATTTGAATAGGCCTTATATTCCTTACTTTAGCCAGTAGTAAAACGTTTCATGTCAAGTAAAAGTACCTAGGTACTGGTTTTACTTTTGACCATTAAAAACTTACGAAACTATTGAAATCCAGACAGATTCAGATCCTCAGACCTTGAGCATGAAAAATACAGTTACTTCTAAAAAACTTTTTATTTCTTTGACTACAAGGGATCTTCGAAAATTAAGTCATACCTTACCTTTTGCGAACAGAAAGACCATATAAAATTATCAACGACTCTTTCAACATCGATTTCAAATCAGGATATCGTAAATTCTGGAACCTTTACCTTACAAGAAAGTTTCAGTAAAATCGAATTAAGTATACCAATATAATTTAGCTCATCTTAGGATCATTCACAGAGACGCCGTCATATCCTCATTTCCTGGCACAGAATTTTACGACATCATTCCCTTATCACAACGGGGCAGGCTTGAAATTCTAAATTTTTATTATATTCCACCATTTATAAGCAAAGTTGAGGTATATTAACGTATTAAAGTAAGATGAGAGTAGTCATTTTTTTGCGATATTTTCTGCCGAGGAAAATAAAACTGTATTTTTAACCGACTTCTAAAAAAGGATTCGGATGTTTGTATTTTTTTTTTTTATGTTTGTTCGCGCATAACACCGTCACTTGCCAACCGATTTGAAAAATTCTTTGTTGGAAAGGGTATTCCCAAATGGTCCCATAGAAATTTCATCTAAAACGGTTCAGTAGTTTGGTTTTTAAACCAAAATTACTGGTAAAAATTACAACTGAAAAGTGAAAAATAAAAACTTTTTGCAAAAAAAAAAAAAATCAACCCACTTCCAAAAACGACACTACAAAGAAAAAAATAACTTTAATTTCGGCAGTCGGTAGCTAACAACGAAAATGTGAACCCAAAGACACCGACTTCCGAAATTAAAGTTATTTTTTTCTTTATAGTGTCGTTTTTGGAAGTCGGTTGATTTTTTTTTGCAAAAAAGTGTTTTGTGTGTTTGCTTAAATCGAATTATTTTTCATTAAAAACATAACTATCTCAATTTTATCATAAAGTTGTAGTAAGATAGCTAAGCTATATTTTTTGGCAATTTTAAGAGTATCCCACGGACTTTTTATCCAACGAATTAGTTCCATGGATGAACGATAATTATAGTTTAAGAGAAAGAAATATCATATTTATCTACCACAGATTTCGGAAAATGGTGCAAACGCGTATAACCTACAAAACCGCGGTCATTGAAAAACCTTATTAGATTAAATACAGTATTTATATTATAAAGGTACCAGAATGAAGACGACACGAACACGATAACTGTCTGGATATTAAGGAGATCAAAAGACGAAAAGCCCACAAGTAATACTGCTACTAAATGCCGTATCAGATAAAAACAAAACCATTAGGGAATCCTGTTTGTATTATAAGCCAATTACGTCATTTTAATCACTCCGATCGCATGCTTTTTCAACCCGGTAGTTCTTTCATAGTTAACAAAAGATAAATGCTCTAATAGCAGTGCTAAAATATCATTTGATTCGCAGTTATGTGAAATTGTCATATTTCGGGAGTAATCAAATAATTAACTTTAAAGCCATTCTATAGAATCCTAAATAAATCACGGTTTTGATAGCTAAAATTGACGAATTTAAATCTGTGATGCCGAAGCATCACAGATTTAAATTCGTAAATTTTAACACTGCTTAGTTCAATTATTTCACGGCTGTGAATATGGTGAGGTCATTTGCGAATAAAATTGCAATCACAACATCATGTAGTTGTCAAAACAGTTATAAAAGTTATCATCATCATCCACCAAGCCTTTTGTATGTTTGGGTCTAATTCTAGACTAACTTGGGGCAGCTGAATCCCAGTTATTATACGTGGAGCGATTGCCTATCTAACCTCCACGACCCAGTAAAACGATACATATAATTAAAACAATATTGGAAAGTTAATAACATTAGCAGGCAAAGATATGTAATTATCAAAATAGAATTGAAGTGATTATTATAATAGAGAGAGCATTTTTTTTTATTCTGTATTTTTTAGGGACTTTTATAATGACAATGCGTATGACGGTCCCATCATTCTCTAAATAAGCAATGCTACGGATTACATTTGGGCCATGGAAATGGACAAACTCTTCCCATCAGATGCTACTGTGCAGTTTAGGGACTTTGAGAAAAATTATGCACACAGTCGTTTGATAAAACAATCTTGCGGTTTCTAAATGATCCTCGACCGTGCTAGTTTCTATCCAATAACATTCAAAAGAGTAAACTTCTGGTGTTTTGCTAACCATATAGCAAAACATCCTCTCAAAAACACATGGTCGGCAAAATACTAAATTTTAACACATACAAAATTATTCTTTGTCGTTAAATGTTTTACAATTTTCTGGCATTTAGACAGCGCTGTCAATAATTATGCTTATTTTTTTCATTGTCTGTGTCAACATTGGAATCAACACATATCGTTTTGTAATTTTGAGTGTGGTTGTTATCACAGTTTCGGTAAGGTGTTATAGTTCAAGTATTATGATAAGCTCAGAATTTGTATGATAGTATTTTGATCAAAAATCATAAATCTACTTCTTATAACTTACAGGCTGACCTCTTGGACAAGACACAATGTGGAAATATTTTCCACCTTGTAAGTACTATACATCATCATCTTGTTTCTTTTGCGACAAATTGTTGTCCAAAACTTATCTTCATCTAAAGCTTGTGTTATGTATTCCTAATGATCAATCCTTGTGTTGCTGTTTTTTTATACAACTACCCTAGTAAATGATTCTTCAAGCTTGTTGCTTGTACTGCCTGTACCATTTGCAACGTCTTCAGAATCATGTTTAATTATTAAATGCATGATATTTCAACGACCACAGTTGAGCACGCAAATCATTCCCAAATAAGTATACAAACTATTTCCTATAACACGATCTACTTATTAAAAATCTTAAAATTACTTACTGACGACAACGCACAGCCAAAACAGCTGGGTCAAGAAAGCATGAGCAAAGATATTGTGCTCAAAATTCGTTCATAGTGCTCAATTTCACTATAATTATGTATTAGCGACTCCCCCTTTTTTTTGGGTGGAAAATCATCAAATGACCCCTCCCGCTCTGGGCGGAGCGAAGGGAGTGTCAGACTTTTACTGATTCAAACCTACCCGTGTTCCTTCAGTTGCCTGTGCCAAGGGCCACGGTATCTCTTTCGAACAACCCGCAGCCCTGGCGGCATCGGCCCTAGCGGGCCCCATCAGTTCGTGCTCTCTCATCTCTTTGAGCTTTCACTATAATTATGTATTAGCGACTCCCCTTATATAACAAAAGTGAGCTCTTGTCTAAGAGTTGATACAGTAAATGTTGCATTATTTTGTTTTAGAATGCAATGCGTTGTTGCGAGAAGAATTCAGATACTATATATAAGCTCAACATGACAGCTGAGATAAGTGAATGCTTTGAATTAGCGAAGGAACCTGTTGCAGTAAGTATTAATTATATTGATGTTATTATTTCTTATCTAGTGCTATTATGTGCGCACAAGTCATAGAGCAGAAGCTTCTACCGTTTACTTTAGTTATGAAAGTACCATAGTTTTCATCTTTTTTTTCCAGTAGCATAATGATCAATCATGTATAAATCAGCCTATAATGTTCTTCCCACTGATAGGCCATAGGCATCCTCTCTGTATGTGGAAGTGGCACCACGCAGGCCCAGTGCGGGTTGGTAGATGCCACATGTCGTCAAATTTTTGGTTACAGGACATACCAGTTTCCCTCTCGAGTTAGGTTTGAACCCAGACAGGCGCTTTACTTTGTGTAAATTATTTAATCACCACTGCTCTCAAAACGGTGGAGGATTTTTTTTAGTGCGAACGTGAAATATGTAAAGCGAAAAAGAAAGGTTTTGCCCCAGATGATAATAAAATAGACAAGAAAAAACTGGAAGAACTTATGACCAAAGACTTTGGATCCAACGTAGCGCTACTGGTAGATGTGATATCGAAATATCTCAATGAGAGTTTGAAACATATGCACCTCCGGACTTCTGTGACTTTATGAAAATGAGAGTTGAAAATGTTTAACATTTTCCAAAGGGATGCAATTTAGCCGTATGATTATTCGTTTTATCTGAGTAATAACACAACCTAACACAATATAATTGCCTGTTAGTATTCCCCGAAGGGAACCTACAATAGACCCGTATTTTGCCAGCAATGTTAAAGTTATAAGTAATAGGACGCGAACCAGGTATTTCTAGCAATTGGGCATAAATCCTGACTCCGGACGGCTACTGAGGCATTCCAATTGGAAAAACTCAACAACACTGTCTGATCCGGGAGGCGGACCCAGAACCTCATAGCGAGCAGTAGCGTTTGCGACCACAAGAGGGCCTAAAAAGGCCACATTAAGCAATACCTCTAAAAGCTATTCATTTCCTGAATTCCCAGCAGGTCATTAGCAATTCCTCTAATTTTCGTAAAATTTCATTTCGTATTTGGTGTAAATATTGCCGCATGAAAAAAATAAAAACCGTAATTTTATCGGTAAATTGGTGATTTTTTATTTCAACAGTTTAAATGTTATTTCAATGTGATATGAATTGCACACAGATCATATTATGAATTATTAGTTTGTGACCATTTTACGATTTTTTAATATGATTCATATTGTTATCCTATTATGATTCTGCCAAAGTGTTTTTAGGCCTTTAGATCAATGACACAGTCCCAGTAATATGTATTCTAGTTTATTCTCAAATATCCGATATTTTATGACACAAACTCATTCGCAACATTACACCCAACGTTGTGCCGTCATGATCTTATTTCATTTCCTGGATTCCACATTTTCTGTCGTCATACTTTAGTTTGATTATTTTACGCTCTTCGTAATTAATTTTAGTTTTTGATCACAGCACTGCCATGAATGAAACTAAAACGCTGAATGCCAGGAAATTAAGGGATTATTAGCAGAATGTGTAAAAATTATTACGTGAAAAAAATTTCTGATAAAAAGATTCCGTGAACGGACAGCGAGCGATGGAAGTTACTGATTAAATTAAACGGGAGCAATTCAATTTTGTTTTATTTTCGACATTCCTCGTAATACGTAGTCAGAATCATATTGTTGATACCTACCTATTCTGTAAAAATTTCACTGTGAAAAGTTAGGTGAAGTGACATTCGACTTGATGCTAGGGATCGATACTATTGTCACTTCAAGCTCACTCCGCCTAAGTTTTCACGGTAAGATTTTTTCAGCATAGACTGGTTGGTCGTGAATATGGCGTAACGAGTTTTAGAAAAAGTTTCGACATAAAGTGAGTGACTAATAAAGACGTATACAGGGTTATTGGTAAAACATTAACAACCTCTCAAAACTATATCACTAATATCATTAACAATAACTTATCGCACCTTTAATGACAAACCGTTACTAAACGAATATTTTCATTAACAATGTTCTATGAAAAAAAAAAACTTTTCTGAATTTTGTGCTATAGTGCTAATAAATACCCATCATTATAACCTCAAAAGATGGCTCAAAGCACCTTTTAAATTCTATTGCGAAAAAGGCGTACATTTTTTTAATTTAAGCTCCTGTGTAAAATTTCATATTTTCGTTTAGTAACGGTTTGTCTTTAAAGATGCGTTATGTTCTATAACTTTATGAATTCATCAGATTTTAATTGATTAGACTTTCATACAAAAATATAAATACTTCAATGAACGAATTAGAATATTCGATTTTCTGTTACGAACTCTACGCGAAGCAATAAGAAGCGCTAGTTAGGTAAACAAACTGCCGTGTCTAGTACAAAATTCAGCATAAGGGAACGGGGGTTACATAGAACAATGAAATCTTAAAGGTTTGTTTTTGGTAAATATAATTATTATGTTTTGTATAAAGTCATAGAACAAAAGTTGTTTATGATTTTAGTAATCCAGCCCTGCAAGGTTGTTAGTGTTTTACCAATAACCCTGTATACAGGGTAGCAGTGGCATCGACGCGTTAGGTAACTGTAACCTTGAATTCAGCACATAAATAAATAATAAATGATATGATTTTGGGTTGAAGAAATTCTGATTCTGGGTTGAAGAATTTTGAGTACAAGCTCTCCCTCTGTTATTTTTTTTAATCAGCTGTTTCCTACAAATGTGCAACCTACGCGGTCAAAATGTATGGACCAGCTGATTTTTTAAAAATATCCAGAAACATACTGAATGCCACCCTGTATATTACGAGGATGGATCAAAAAGTAGTGAGAACGACATACTCCTTGGTAAGAAAAAAAATAAATACTGGCAGGCAAAGCTCAAATACATATTTGTAATATTAATAAAGAAAAAAATCTTCGTTTCTCTTTTGTCTTTTTTCTGAATGTAGTCATTTGTTTGCTTCGTGTCGGAACGTGTTCTCGAAAATGGAGAAAAACGAAGTGCGAGCCGTTATTAAATACCTCTGTTTAAAAAAGTTAACGACGCAAGAGATTCATTGCGATTTGGAGGCAACATTAGGGGAGTCTGCTCCGCCGTATTCCACTGTCGCAAGGTGGGCTTCTCAATTTCAAGTAGGGAGAACGAGCACGGAAGACGAACATTGTTGCGGCCGTCCATCGACGTCAGTCACCCAAGAAAATGTTGCGAAAGTCGAGAAAATTGTATTGAGCGATCGAAGAGTTACCATCCGATACTTAATTCAAGAAACGGGCATTTCATATGGAAGTATTCAATCCATATTGAAACAATCTTTGAATATGAGAAAAGTCTCCGAAAGATGGGTGCCGAGAATGTTAACCGACAGTCAGAAACAAAATCGACTTGACATTTCGAAGATATTGTTGGACAAGTTTCAAGTAGATTCTGAAAACTTTTTGTCTCGTTTCGTAACAATGGACGAAACATGGGTTTCATGAAACATTTTGATCCCGAGACAAAACAGCAATCTCCGCAATGGAAACGGCCATCATCACCGACCTTGAAGAAGTGAAGACCAAGACAAACCTTTTTTTTTTAAATGGATTGAAGCACGAAGATCGTATACGAGTACGTCTCTGTCATTCGAGTTTGTGACAGTATTTTTCTAAGACACTATGTGCCATGAGCCATGGGCACTGTGCCTATTAAAACGAACACAGACGAATCGAATTGTACACAATGTATCTAAAAACATGCGATGCAATGTGATAGAAGAAAGAAAGAAAGAAAGAAAATACTTTTATTTGCGGCAAATATGATGGATACAAAAGAACATAAAAAAAAAAAATTGTTGGTGGTAAACATGTGTCATCTTCACGCAAAACGGCAATCGCTCAGCATAATGCTAAGACCCTATACGAGACAGAGCCCCAGCGCTGGTTTTCAGTGGCAGCCGGCGTTGACGTGATGACGTTAACCAGTGCAGCATGCAATTATACATAAATAAATAAAAGCAACAATCAAAACAAGAAATAAAATAAACCATTGCAACCATTGCAGATAGAATCAGTGCAACATGTGTGTGTGTTTTATTATGTGATGGTTTACTTAGTAACTCACTCATGGCTCTGCCTACGGCTTCACTTGCGTGGATTTTATTATGGGTAGGTAAATAATAAAGACTAGTCTATCTAACTATCTCTGGTAATGTTTGGCCCCAAATAACGTTTGTTCAAATAGAGTTTGTAGGACATGGGTTCGGACCACTGACCCACATTATACATTTATTTTGGTACGTGTCTGATGATTTAGGTCTAAATCGTGAAATATGATTTTTTGTGTATTTTATGTTTACAACGAGATATTTAGAACATTTTTACCCTTAGAGTATGCTCATCTTGTAAAACTCGCTATCAAAAATATTAGTTCCACGGACGCTCACGTTGCTATCAGCGCCAAAATGGCGAAAATTAAATGTTGTATGTGTGTGTGTGTTTAATGTGTGTGTTATGTGTGTTATTTTGTCCTCGATAGTATGAGGTCCAGCGTACTTGTTTATTATAGGTTCGAACCCAAACCCAAAATACAAACTTTTTTTCCGGTCGATAAAATTAATACTGTGTATGCGAAAATATTTATCCCAACTACGGCTCCCTTCAATGTATGTGGTCACACACTTGGCCGGTTTTTCTTAAAGACACACAGACTGTACTATTTACATTTTTTAGGACATAAACCTGATTATTATTATTGCAATTACTCAATACAGACAGTGTAACAATTTTCTGGTATTTAGGTAGCGCTGGACATAAATACAATTATCGTATATATGGTCATGATTTTATCTTCCAGTGTCAGTGTTTAGCATTTGGTCAGCATGTATCGTCTTGTGATCTTGAGCACCGTTATTGTCACCGCTTTGGTAAGATATAGTATAGCTAATTTCATAAATACTTTGACGCCAAAAATGGCACCATATATATTTTGTAACCTAGATACCTTCATTGCCTGCCTAGCCATTTTCCAACTATGTTGGGGTCGGCTTTCAGCGAAACCTAGACATGTAGGTACAATTTAAGGAAAAGCAATAACATGACGAATTTATTATTATTTACAGGCTGATGTAGACAAGAGAGAATGCGAAAAAATATATAGTCCTGTAAGTACACGCTTTTATCTAAAACTAGCTGCATCCCGCGGTTTTACGTACATAAGTCTCGATCCCATGGGAATATCGGGACAAAAAGTATTTCTTGTTCTAACACAGGTCATGTTCTACCTATGTGCCAAATTTCATCCAAATCTATTTCGCCTGTTTGGCGTGAAAGCGTAACAAACAAACATAAAAAAAACAAAAATTTCTCTGAAAAAAAAAAATTAAATAAGTAAATAATTGATGATATTTGGTTGTTATTTGTTTAAAAGATTAATCCTGTCATAATATTATATTGCACAATTTTGTTGTAGGACGCAGCGAGATGTTGCAAGAAAATTTCCGACCTCCTGGATAAATTCTACACGACAGAGGAGTACAAGGAATGCTCTCAAGTTATCATGGATCCAGCTTTAGTAAGTTTATTAATATGATATTATACAAGCTGTTGTGTTGCATCCTCGCCAAATTTCAGGAGGCTGTTATGAAAAACATAAATAATCAAATAAAATTACGATTCCTGGTAAATAATGAATACATACTTGTTTTTTTTAGTTATTTAAATTTGACAGTATTTCAGAATACACCACTTTCAAAGAACAGAATCGCGTTATGGTATCGTACAAGCGGCCGCATTTTTATGTGTGTGTAAAAGGGCAGTTACAGTGCGGTCTCACACAGGCCGCGTTTTAAAATGTGTGTCCCATACATAGCATAATCACCTCCTTGAATTTGACGAGGATGCAAAACGACACCTTGTATATTAAAATCTTTGAAGCATCGTCACCTTCATTAATTTCGGAAGCATGCAATATGTGGGCTGAAGATTGCTGCTGGCTGATAGATATTTTGGAAATCTTGGCCAGCTTTACTCCAATTCGCCGCGTCGCGCCGCGACCGTGTCGCGGGTTCGATTCCCGCACAGAACAAAATATTTGTATTGCCTACAGGCAGTTGTTCCGGGTCTGGCTGTTTGTGTATGTGAGTTTAAATGTTTTGTAAACGCACCCACGATACAGGAGTATTTCCTAGTGCGGGGCAACGTTTATTAAAAGATTTATAAAAAAATTAAAGACGGCATTCGAATTCTTTTCCATGAAGAAAAATGTAAGATTTCTTCTAGGAAGGTTTCAAAGTGTCGAAAAATATAATTTCCTAACAGCTGGATGGAATTTATTTTCCAAATGAATGAAGGAACTTTATGTTTATTTATTTTGTTGCTTATTTTTTTATTATGTTTTCCAGTGTGAGCACGACCTATGTTTAGCTAAGAAGAGAGGTTTCGCAACTGATGACAACAAATTAGACAAGAAAAAATTAGAAGAAGTTATGAATAAGGACTTTGGATCCGACATAGATTTGTTAAATGATATCAAATCAAAATGTTTTAATGGAGACATCGATAAGTATGGACCACCGGAATTTTGTGAGTTTATCAAAATGAGGCTCTGCATTTCCGCGCAAATGTTGAATGTAAGTATAAGCGACAGAAAAAGACAAAGTCCCATTTACACGACGCAAGTGTCTTGCCTGCAGCATTAAACAAAATTAAAGTAATAAAATAACTTGCATCGTCTAAACACTGTTAGACAGTGCAACTTTTATTGATCCTCAAATTATGGTATACCACAGGCAATTAAATCGCACCATGTAATTTGGGAATAAAATATTTTAATTATACATAAAAAATAGTCTTTGGCTGATTTTACTAACGTTAGATCCGTAAATGAATAAAAGATTCACGTCTCACACTTTTTGTATGAAAAAGGGTCAGAAATAATTAATTATTCCTTGGATGAAGAAAGAAAGACAGGAAAACTGTTTATCTATCTATTTAGTGGGACTTGCACAAGAAGCTAATTACTTAAACCAAATAATATAATAAATACATAAAAAAATATAAAATAATTCCTGCACCGGCTGGTGTTGGTTAAATCAGCCCTAAGTAGATTTGTTGTGCGAAATATCAATCAAATCCATCATTGCACACTATCAGTAAATTCACAGTTTTTTTTTTTTTCACAGCATTGTCCCGAATGGAATGACAACGGAGCTTGCAAAGAATTTCAGGAATTAGTGCAAGAATGTGTAAAATCTATTTTGTAATATACAAGAGGCCGTAAACAGACAGGCATCGATGGAAATTAAATTAAACTAAAGCACTTTAATTCTGTTTTATTTTAGACGCTTTAGAAAAGGTTAAGTTCTATTCGTTTGTTAGTGTATCTAGTTAATGAGTAAGTTATAATAAATAATAATATTTGAACCTGATTGGACTTTATTTCATATAAAAATATGATTTAGTTCCTTCCTGCTAATTTACATAACATAATAATACTGCCTTGCATAGTGCATACAGGGATAATCGTCAGTTGGTGCCTCCTCATCATTTAAAATTGCCTAACGGGCCTCTGTGAGTTGGCTTCGGCCCCTGGCATGCCTTCCAAAGGTCCGGGACCCCAGAGTTCCGAGATACATATGTTAAAGACATTTCAATTATAATAATAATTCTTAATAACGAATGTGGTCACAGCTTTTGTTTATTTCTTGGAATACAATTCCAGATGTAGGAGTTGATGACATCATGTCTATTATTAAACATGATGCTGTAATAGCTACGCATGTAGATAATAACCCTAGATTACTAAACTATCGTTGAAATTTCTACAGCAAAATTACGATTCCTTATAAAAACAAAGTTTACGTCTTCCAGCGTCTCCCGCTTCAATGTATCTTCCTTATTACTTCCTAATTATTTCCGTCAGTGTACCACGTGCTGTCATTGTGGTCGGGTGTCACCTGTGTATAGAGTTATAAGGAGGAGGGTGAAGTTATATGTGCTTTGTACTCGTCTAAGTCAAGAAAAATGACAACAAACTTGCATAAAATGCAGAAGAGCCATAGAGTACAATATATATATATTACTAGCTTCTGCACGCGACATTGTCCGCGTGAAATTTCGGTCCCCGACGGATGTAAATTAAACAGAATAAATTGAAGACACGGTGGTCTTCAATTTATTCTGTTTTATTTCCATGACTTATTTTTACGAATGTTTAGTAACAACGTTACCTACGGTTTAGTAATCTAGGGTTAAAGAAGAAAATAAAGCAAACTGCATAATTGGCTGTTAATGTATGAAAATGGATTATTCTATTTCATCTATCATAAGGATAAAGCTAGCTGGGTAAAGTAGCCTAGGTGATATTTTAGTAGTACTAGGGTAAAGGTACCTAGTCTAGGTGATATTTTTAACATCAAAGAAGTAAAATTACTGAACTTAAACGAGAAATGAAATTACTTCCAAAAGGATTATGTTTGTAATGTATATTCAGCGATATTTTAGGAGCTAAACGCGATTTATCATAGTTTAGCAGCCTGTATAAAAGTAGAAAAATATATAATTGTAGATTTATGAACGTAAAAGGAGTATGTAAGCACCGTAACAGTTGGCGCAACAAACAAAACAATATTTGGACCCAGCAGGGAATCCCTGAAACTTTGTTCTGAACGAACACATAATAACAATTATGAATCACGGAATGGTACTCTGCAGTATATTTAAAAACATGCAATGCAGATCCTATCGATGCTCCCCCGGTATTACAAGGAAATCTAATAGGTACGTAAGGAAGTGGCATATTGCATATTAGCTCTGCTCACGTGGAGTACATTGATAGATATCAATCTTATTCCTTTCATCTTAGAGTACAGACGGCAGCAGGTCAACCTACCCGAAACTGTCAGATTTTCCCAATCAACCTTGAACCTAATGCTTTAGCAATAAAGTCGAAAATCTATTAAAGAAATCTGACAGATTGTAGTAGCTTGATGTGCTGGCGTCTGTACATATTAAACTCACGTGTAAATAAAATACAATGTCTCTCTGCCTATACGTAATAAATCGAGACGATCATTACTGTGTTTATAACTAGAAGGCCATTGGTTCGAGTGACGTGTTTCATGGATTTGTTCATTGGCTAGCTGGAGCCGCAGAGCGAATTAAAATTATACATTACGAACACAGAAGAGTTATATAAAAGAGTAACAAAGAACACTGAAGAATTATACATACAGAAGAGTAGCCAGATTCCTACGATTTACCTTTTTAAGATTCTCGGTATATCTAGCTAAATTAGAAACTAAATAAAAACGTAGGATTCTGTTTAGTTCCTAATTTAGCTAGATGTACCGAGAATCTTAAAAAGGTGGCCGTGCAGACGGGAAGCAGAAGGCATTGTGCGGCGTGCAGGATGACCAGCGGTTGACTACTATAGGCTGAGTTGATGACCTAATCATGAAGCACAACCTTTAAATATACATAATATATACATAATAATATACATATTCAGATTATAACGTTCCCACTACTGGGACACAGGTCTCCTCTCTGTGAGACGGAGTGGGCCGTAATCCACTACGCGGACCCAATGCGGGTAAGTAGATGTCACATATCTTTGAATTTTTGGTTCCAGGACATGCCGGTTTCCTCACGAACCTTTGAAAAACCCCCGAAAAACCTTTCGAAGACACACACAGGCACACAGGCACACACACACACACAGGCACACACACACACAGGCATGGAAGGAGCGACTATCGCAACCCAGCGCAGGGCACGCCACGATAGCGGCGGTAAGACCCCTCTTTGAGGAGTGGCTAGAGAGACGTCACGGCGGTCTCACCTACCGCCTGACGCAGGTCCTCTCCGGACACGGATGTTTCGGGAGGTTCCTGCACATAATCAGGCGGGAGGAGACGCCCGGGTGTCACCACTGTCAGGATCGCCCAGAGGACACGGTGGAGCACACGGTGGAGGTCTGCCCTGCTTGAGCAGAGCACCGCCGTGTCCTCGTAGAGGCGATCGGCAGCGGCGGCGACCTCTCGCGTCCGGCCCTGGTTCAAGCCATGGTCCGGGGCGAGAGGGAGTGGGAGGCAGTCACCTCCTTCTGCGAAGCAGTCATGCTAGCGAAGGAGGTGGCGGGGTGGGCGAGAGAACGCGCCTTGCGCACCTCACGCCTCAGCCGCCGGGAGACGCTCCGGGCGTCGGGAGCCGCGTGACGACTCCCGGCCACCGTAGGCGCGGGCCTGCGGGCGGTGAGTAATGGGTAACTCACCGTCCGATCAGGACCAGGCCCGTGCCGGACGGCGTGTTGTGTTCCACGCGCGCCTCAAAGAGATGTCAGCATGAGTGACGGGGCCCCATAGGGCCGTAGCCTGCCAGGGTAGCGGGATTGTCCGAAAGGGTTACCGCTGCCCTGGAACATAAAGGGCTAAGGAAGGAACACGGGTGGGTTTTAGTCAGTAAGAGTCTGACACTCCCTCCTGCTCCACCCAGAGCGGGAGGAGTCATTTGATGATTACCCATGCTCAAAAAAAAAAAAAAAAAAAAAAAGACACACCAACTTCTCCAAAAACAGTGCAGTGGTCAAGACATGCAAACCCATAGTTTGCATGTCTTGCACTGTTTTTGCCACAAATGGCCCACTCAACCTTCATCACTCCAAAAGAGCCATGACCTCCTGGACATGCACGAAGTGCAGTAGCCACATGCAGATACAATCTAGCTAAATGGGGTGTTGTATACCAATCATTTGTAAAAATACAGAGCCAGTCGTAGAATGCAAATCTTTATGCTCTTCTGTCACAGGCACTACTTTTTTTTTTCTTACTCCTCTTCTGAGGGGCAATTCTCGTATTATTTTAAGAACGTTCACAGTCTGATCTCAGTCTCAATCTGTCAAAAATACCACCAAATTTCCCTATATTTTGACAAGTTTGTGACATTTGTTTGTCACCGAGATGACACTGCGACTAGATTTTGAACGTTTTAAATTACAAGAATTGCCCTTCTGTTCATTTCGTTGCGAGATCCAAAACAGTTTCGTTCTCGGGACTCGTCGAGTTCCATGGCCTCTGTGATTTCTGATAGTTTCCACTATTGATGCTGGCCTTTAGGAGTTAGGAATACTGTGGCAGATTTGTCATAGGCGCTACTTTTAAACTTTCTTTCATTACTCATTCCTTATCCCATTTTACTTATCTTATCCATTCTCGTTACTGCCTAGCATTCTCCCAACTATGTTGGGGTTGGCTTCCAGTCTAACCGAACGTAGCTGAATACCAGTAATTTACACGGAGCGACTATCTATCTGATCTCCATAACTCACTTACTGGGTAATACGATACCTGTGGTAAGACTGGTTGTCAGATTGTCGGGCTTCTGATGGCTAAACGTGCTTTCCGAGGCACGAAGGGGTTACTTGGTACTGGCATTGGTTACCCATCCACGGACCAACTGCGGCAAGCGTAGTTTAACCTAATCGATCGACCCGTGCGGCTGTTATTACTTTAGGTATATAATTATTGACGTTAATTAACTCATTTCGAAGCGATTGTTCATTATCACTAATCGTCTGCGGTCTAACTACCACCTTATTTGAATGTGAGGTGACAATCAAAACCGCATTTGCTATTGATTGTAACAAAACATGGATGTATTTCAAATCTAAAATGAAATCTTATTAACTAGTTTTAAGGTTCGGATTTGCTTGGTTTTAAAAGCAGCCTAAACTATATTGTACTGTATTAATTACATGACTGGATCATACAACACATATTTTGTATGTAACTTCTGTTAGAGATTTAAATGGGCAAATTCCCTATGTAGGAATGTTAAGTTTTTAAGGGCTGATTTTTCCAACGCCTGTTAATTTTATCCTAGGAATAATTTAGAATTTTTGACAGATCTTCCATAAAAAATCTGTCAGACGTCAACTAGATTCCACGAATAAAAATTATCTGTCGCTTGATAAATCAGTCATAAATCTACGATGCTAGTAAGTTTAGATCAGTGAACTGTGTGATCAAACAAGATAACTCAATCAAGATCAAATAACGCTCGTTCTCACTCTATTTAAGAATGATATTTACCTTGCCATGTTTACAATAAAATGTAAACATTTGACATAATGTAAACATTTTGTTGTAAAAAAAACAAATGAAATATGAGTATACTCATAAAAAATATATTCATTACATTATGTCAAAAACCCATTGTTCTCATGAACACACAGACGGAAAAATTCTCATTTTTTTAACACACAAACGTGACAATGATAATTGCAGTAGTAGTTATTACTCAATAGAGTGCTACAATTTTCTGGTAGTTAGGCAGCGTTGGCAATAAATTATAGATTCGTCCAAGTATAAATATATATGCTCATGATTATATTTTTCAGTGTCAGTGTTAAGCATTTGTTTCAACATGTATCGCCTTATGATTTTGAGTATTGTTGCTGTCACAGCTTTGGTAAGACGTTTTTTTTTTATGGTGATACCTATTCAATCTGCCTCGGGATAAACCCAAAATAGGATGAAAACTGTATTATGCTAAAAAAAATTTTTTATTGTGTTATCGAGTAACATATAGACTACTTTTTGTCGCGGTAGCTCGTTCCCGTGGGATAATTTCCGACATCCACGCGTACGAAGCCGCGTGCATAAGCTAGTTCAAATTTAGATTGTACATCATTAGCAATTAATTTTTTCTTCAAATATCGGTTTTGCTAGCATCCTATCCTACTAATATTATAAACGTGAAAGTTTGTATGGATTGATGGATGGATAGATGGATGGATGGATGGATGTTTGTTACTATTTCACGCAAAAATTACTAAACGGATCAGTATAAAATTTGGTTTATAAGCAGAATTAACACATGGGATACTTTTATCTCAATTTTCCTACGGGATCGAAATTTGTGCGGGAAAATCCGCGGGGCACAGCTAGTAATATTATATTTCCTCCTTCGATAATTTTAGTGTTTGCAATTTATCCAGTGTGGCGATTTATATGTAAAGTGTGCCCCGCACAGTTTATAAATCAAGTATCATGTACATACTGTTACCAGCCTCTGCTTACCACCTCAGGAAAAACGGGCATGCTGTTATAAATACGTTACTTTATAATCTTATTATGTTACGCTTGTCACTTCCTGTTCCCCCTGCGATGGTTAAAAGTTCTAAAAGGAGGTATTTATTATTTAAAACATTTAACTCCAACCCTTACATAACATCATTATTTTTCTTTATAGGCCGCGGACTTAGACAAGAAAAGTTGTGGACGAATGTTTCATCCTGTAAGTACATACACTAAAACTGAAATGATATCTTTGTATTTTATAAGACAGAGTCTACCACTTTACGTTGACGCGCAAACTATAACCATGAATTCAACACATGATTCTAGATGCGTTGAAATTTTTCGCGCTCAAAATGTCTGGAATAGGTAATGGTTGCCACGTTGAAATTTTTCGTCGGAATCATGTACTGAGTCCATTGTACCAGGTTGCGCATCGATATCCATGCCACCCTGTATATTTTATTTAGCCTCATCGTGTCGCACTGCTTGGCATAGATTTCCCCTATTTCCTTGGAAATCTCTCTATTTTTGCGATCTCTGGCCATAATGGCCGAGTATATAGTATTAAATCGTCACACCACCTTCGCCGTATGCGGCTGACATGCGTATGCGGTTGTCTAACAGATTTTCAATAAACATCAATGAATTTCGTCTATTTTTATGTGATGTTATGTCTACCGACTAGTATTGACCGATAACCTATATGTGTGGTGCAAACAGTAAATATAAGTTATTAATTTCGAATCTTTTTCTTCTAGCATACAGTACATTGTTGCAAGAAAATTGCAGGGATGAAGGAAAAAGTCATGACTGATGAAATAAAGGATTGCTTTCAATTATCCAAGGATCCACGTACAGTAAGTGCATCTGCTTATCAGGGTTATTGTGGACACCTGTTCGGATCTGCACATCCGATTCGCCATAGTTTGTTAAATACCAAGGCCGGCCCGAAGCCGGATGCAGCTGAATACCAGTATTTCACATAAAGTGACTGCCTATCGGCCCTCCACAACCCGGTTACTGGATAACAAGATACCCCGTGGTAAGGCTGGTTGGCAGACTTTCGGGATTCTGACGACACTTAACAATTATCAAATATCTATGAATGATAGCCGGAATCAACGGCTTGACGTGCTTTCCGAGGCACAGAGGGGTTACTTAGTTAAATATGCGCGGCGAGCGTAGCTTTATCTGATCGATCGACCCGTGTGGCTGTTATTACTTAGCCACAAGCCCCTCTGGGCCATGCAACATAATTATTATATTCGATTTTGTCACCTGAGTGTACCATATCATGCCAACCTGAACAAGTGCCTAGCACGCTTTAATTCTTACCAGCGGAATGGATTTAATTTTCCAACTGAAAAAAGGAACTTCGTTTTATGGGTACCGAGTTACTCAGTAACTAGGTTGTGGAGGTCAGATAGGCAGTCGGCCCATGTAAAGTACTGGTATTCAGCTGCATGCAGACTGGAAGCTGACCTCTACACAGTTGGGAAAATGCTAGATAGATTGATCGATTTGAAGAAAATAAATTTTTCTCTACATAACTATGTTTATTGCATTATTTATATTACAGTGCCCGCACGAAGTATGCATAGCTAAAATTCAAGGTTTCGCCACAGATGATGATAAATTAGACAAGACCAAATTTCAAGAAGTGATGACCAAGGATATTGAAGATAAAGAGCTATTGGCAGACATCGTAGCCAGTTGCGTCAATGGAGACCTCGAGCAGTATGGACCCCCGGATGCCTGTGAATTTATGAAAATGTGGCATTGTGTCTCTATGCAAGTATTGAATGTGAGTAAAAATGCACACTAGAAAAGAAAGAAAACACGTTTATTTGCGGTAAATATGACGCATAAAAAAACATAAACACAAAAAAAACATAAACACAAAAAAAAAAAAACAAGTTGCCGCACATAAATGGTAACAAAAACAAGGTAACAGAGACATCAACGCACAACCAGTTACCATGGATTCAGTACATGATTCTGAAAACAAATTCACTGTTCCATACATTGTAATCGCGTAGGTATTGCACTTTTCTATGAAACAGTAGATTTAGTTTTTTGTTAACTGACGAAACATTTATACGCTAGAGGGTCTAGTCTAATCATGTACTGAAGTCATGGTTTCTGTTTGTGCGTCGATGTCCCTGCCAACCTGTACCTATATGTATGAATGATAAAAAAAACTATCATACTTTCATAATTTGCATAAATCTTTTTCACCTCACTCATCATGTTTTTTGTTACAGCATTGTTCTGAATGGAACGAATTCGGTGACTGCAACCAACTTAAAGAAGTAGTAGCAGATTGTGTGAATTTAATTAACTCTTAAAATTATTTTCTTCGATAAAGAAATAGGTCGTTACAGGACAGGGAGTGATGGAATGATGTTATTAAATTAATCTGGTTTTATTGAATTCTGTTTTATTCCCGACAAGTGATCCACGAGCTTATAGTCCCGTGGGGTTCGGTGCCAGGGACGAGGTTTAAAATAAAAATCCAAGATGGCGGCTGCGAAAATATCAAAATAACGAGAAATTTGAAAATCATTGCAGCGGCCATCTTGAATTTTTATTATCATACAAAAAGATAAACATTTTAACAGTTTAGTTGCGTTGGTAGGGGTACCAACCGTTAGTGTGTTACGTAATTACTTGGCGGGTCTTAGACTCGTAGATACACTATGCAGTCAAAAAAAAAATCTTCATTGATTTTCACAACTTTCCTTCTAAGAAAACAACAACTCCTGTTGAACATTGTTGTATCGTTATGTTTCCAAGCTTTAGTTAAATAATACCCAACCCCAATATTGCTCAAAAGTCATTCTCTATTTCAAATCTACCGTTCCGAAGCTCAAATTACAAAGATTCCGTACTTAGCTACAATAAATACATAGATGCCAGAAACGTTAATTTGAAGGGAAGAAGCGAACAATTGAGGTAACAACACACGACATGTGAAAACTTTCCACCGTTGTGACCGGATTGCCTCAAACGAGCCAAGTTCGCTGAACGGTACATTTACCCCACTACTTGTGCAGTTTTAGGGTGAGGTGCTACTGAAACAAGTATTGAAACTTACAATGTTATGTCTGTTATCTTACTTTTGGTGTAGATAATAAAGACAAGGCTAGCAACTAAGATGATCTTATTGTTAAACTTGAAAATGTTAAGTTTTAAGGGATTTTGTCAAGATCGTAAACGGAAACTATCGGAGGTACTTAGTATCTACCGAGCAATCCACGCCACAGAAGACTAGGTTTAATGTCTCAAACCTCAGCAGTTAGGAAACTATGAAGAAGAAGGCAAGATGAAACTCAAAGCATTTATTTCAATTAAAACAATTACAGGCATTTTGAGGCCTTTTGAATTGTCAAAGAGTCGATCAGTCAGAAAGATGCATAAGCTCCAAAGCGTAGTAGGTTCCTATAAAGAAGAAAAACGTATTAAGTTTTTATGGACAATAACGGGTAAGAAACTCCATGGACACTCAAAAAACTGGGAACTGAAAATCTGGGGCAACCGTCCAGTTTAGTAGTTAGTAACAAACTACAAACACAAAGGTTAAGAGACGTGGCGATTACTGCGATAATCGGCATTTATCTGAAGAGTTAAGTTGATGGTAGTTATTTGGAAGTTAAATGGTGGTCTTATTGGTGGAAAAACTACCTACTTGTTTCAGTATAGTATATTTTAACATATCATAACAGGGTTAGGCAGAGATGAACTAAAGTACAGACGCCAGTAGGTCAAGCTACCCGAAACTGTCAAATTTTCCCAATCAACCTTGAACCTTAATGCTGTAGCGATAAAGTTGAAAATCTATTAAATAAATTTGACAGATTGTAGTAGCTTGATGTGCTGGCGTCTGTACACCCACATTTCGTCAGTCATATTTAAGTCCCACGTTAGGGGAAGGCGAGCCTATTGCCATCAACCGACTCCGGGCTGTTACCGAGAAATTCCTAATTGAAAAAAACGAACTTTTAGAAATCATTCAGACCACCAAAATAAGGACAATGGTAAAAAAAATATATAAGAAAAAACGCATTAGATAGTTACAATTAAAATCATCAGCTAACAAAAATACACTTATAAATGTTGGTTACCTAATGCATAAACACATCCCTCCATTGTCTTTAAAATTGTGATGCGAGCATGCGCGCAGCAGGGCGCGAGTACAAGTACCTACCCATAATGGATGTTTATTCTAGAGTGCCAAGTATTTATTATTTTAGGTCAAAATCATTTTAATCAGTGTTTTTTTTTTGCTTGGGTATCTTTGGTTAGACGTACTGAGCGCTTGTGGTAAAATTTGTCCATCTATTTTAATTGGACCCTGTATAAAGCCATCATCATCATCATTTTCCTGCAAGAGTTCCATGTTACTTGTGGTCGGCGCAACACGTTTTCTTCTTCCATTCTCCCCTATCAACCGTCACGCTATCATTCACTCCCTTCTCTGTCATATCATTCCTCACACAATCCATATTCTTTCCTCTGGCCTTCCTCTCCTCTCTATTCGTCAACTGACTTGACTGCCCCGTTGGTCTCGTGGTTGCGAGCGCGACTGCTGAGTTCGATTTCATATTCATATTCATATTCATTTATTTGCATTCTACAAGGTATACAGATGTTCACAAAAGGCTTATAGCTAAGAGCCGTTGTAGACCCTGTCAGGGCACAGCAATATTATACATATATTTATTAAAAATCTAAATCGTAGAAACAAAAATCAAAAATAAAATTGTACATTTCCAGGTCGAACAAAGTGGTATTGGGTTTTGCATTAAGAATTTCTTAGTCACAGCCCGGAGTTTGGAAGTTGGCGGTTTAATACCCCCATGCCTCGGAAAGCACGTCAAGCCGTTGGTCCTACCTTTACTCACATGCGTTTTCTTCATTTTCTCCGCAAGAAACACTGGATTGAATACGAGTCTCTAATACCCTAAGAACCAACCCCTCGCCAGCTATAGCACCCCACCCTTTGCGTATATTAAGAGTAGGTGAGCTTTCATTATTGCATTAAGGGTTTTGTCTTGACACGACACTTTAACTTAGATGATTATGTTCGGGACCCTTTCTCTGTATAAAATAGAGATTAACTCCCTACTCAGGTAGGGGGGGCTTAATTTTAGTGTTATTCAAAATAAAGTTTTCAACTTTAGTGTCTTGTAATTAAGTGCCTAATTCAATTAAGATTGTGATAAAATGAGTATGGCTCTCTTGCCATCGTTAGTATCTAAGAGACTAGTTTTGCCAAGGGGTATCGTGTTACCCAGTTCCTGGTCAGATAGGCAGTCGCTCCATGTAAAATACTGGCATTCAGCTGCATCAGGTTAGACTGGAAGCTGACCCCAAAGGCCAAAGACTAGGCAGATTGATTGCTTTTGTGCTTTCGTATTTTTAGTTGGCAGGTAAAATCATAGAAATTTACGGTTTATCCTGTTGACACACTACGTCAATTTGCCGTTTTATAGTCATTTTATACAACTGGCTAAGAATGGCAGTTCTGATTTTAATAAACAGGCCATTTAAGTTGGTAGTAAATTTGCTAAGCAATTAATTTCCCAGACTTTACTTTGAACGAGGTTTTTAAGTGAATAAGTACGAAGACTGCCTAAACATTTATGAATATTCATGCTGATATGTTTAAAAGGCAATTAGCGACACCTAGGGGACCTGTTATTTTCTAAAAAGGCCACATGTATTGTATTGTATTGTGACATTAATACGCAATTAGTTTAATTTCTAGGTTGGGTAAAGTACTTATGAGTTCTTGTTGTTAGGTCATCAGCTCTGTGATTGAAATTCTGTCCAATAATTAAATGAAATAGTTTTCACTTTTCCCATAATAATTTCAAAACCTTGAACTTACCATCGTTTCTCGAGTAAGACACTTTGATGACAAACGAAAATCATTTTCACTCTCATAAATATTACAAATTTTGTTGTAATAAATTACGCTCACTGAAGCGTAACAAAGGTCATGACCACAATTCCGCAATAAATCAAAAACTTCCGAGCGAAAAACCAATTTATCAATAATTAACACCTCCAAAATCCCCATTTATGTGAACAAAGTTAACCAAAATCCGGCTAAACAGTGGAGCTATTTAGCCCAACATCAAAAACTGCAGTGGAAATTCAATTATAATGCAAATTCTGCTAAATTTTGTACGTGGGGGACAAAATGATAGTGGACCATTGTTGCCTGATGGCTCTAGGCAATTCCCTAATGAAAAACTTCACTCTTTGTTCAGTTAATCACCCTATTAACACAATAGAGGGCACTGTACTCAACTTATTGTTCAAATAACGGTTAATTTAGACGGGATAGTTTATTTTTGAGCTAATTTAGAAACTGTTGTCATGGAGATTTATGCTGTTTTCGATAGTAATCATATTAAATAATAATAATAATAAATCGTTTAATGACCAAATAGTGTTTTTATATTTCCTTATAACTAAGTACAATTAAACTACTTATAAGATTATTTTTACAGGGGAACATAATTTTATATTTTAACTTGTGGACTCCACACTAGGTCGAGCCTATCTCGTGGAGTCCTTAACGGCTTTGTTACAAAACAAGGTTTGCCTTTAGACCCAGGTTTAAACCATCATGCCATTTTTAAATATCGAACTATAATCCGACAAAGTTAAAGTTCTTATTGCCAAAACTGACGTTAAACCCGAGTCTAGGTTGTCAATTTGTAAGAACTTTACGTTTGTCGGAATAAAGTTCAAAATACAGTAATTGGTTCGACGGTTTAAGCTAGATCTAAAGTTAGATCTCGTTTTGTAATGACGGTAAGAGTTTTTAACAATTTGAAATATCATGGTACTATACGATACTGTAATGTAAAGAAAGTAGTATTAATGCTTTGATGCCTAATACAGGTATTTCTAGAAACACATAGTATTGTTGTTGTCGTGTTGAAAAAGCTTAAAACGTGACAAGACTATTTTACGTACTATTTTAAATACACAGGGGGTTTATTTATAATCGATGATTAAAGTTAAGCGACGTTCAAACGTTAAAAATGTATGGTTAAACAGTCGCTAATCACTACTTAACTTTAAGCAACGTTTATGAACAAAGGGGAATATGTCAAGAAAAATATTGTGCCCGAAGGCGCAGCAAGTGTCGCCGCCGCCGCCTAGTTATGTTACGAAGTTACTGGGATCGCCGGAAGGCTCCGAATACGAGTGTCACTGACTGGTGACATTTACTCTATCAGAGTGTCGCATCGATGGTTGCGTGGCGGCTATCTTCCGATGACAGTAAGTTGATGTCAAGGGAACCGATGTCGTACCACGTTCACGACGAACTACAGTATATTCTGGCCATAGATATAGTATATACGCTAGTAGTATATAGGTACTAAATCTATATATATGTCACCGGAAGATAACAAGATCCGCAAGCTTATAAATTTCCTAGAAAATTTATAAACTTTCATAGGATTCTAAAGGAGAGATAAATTGTATTATTTTACGCTCACATTTTCGCAAATTTATCAATTTGCGACGTCTCATGGTAAATTTATTAACTAACGGATATCCATTCGTAAGATTCAAAACGGTTCGACCAATCACAGAAGAGCTTTTAATTTTACGCTTTTTTAAAATACCACGGCAAATAACACACTGCTCTCTAATTGGTCGATGTTGACAGTGACAATGCTTGCGTCCATAGAATTAGGTACAATCAGACTTGCCAAACTATAAATTTATCAGTTTCGATTACCTACCTAACAGTATTTTTACTTTAAAACTTGGTAGGTACCTATATACAGGGTTACTTTTTTACATACTATGCTAATGACCCGTAACCTTAGCAAAATAAAACTATTTTCACAGTCCCAACACAGTTACAACATTAAAAACTTTACAAAAACACACGAGCAACCGGTTTGTTTATGTTCCGTGGCGAACAAAGGCGGTGGCGAGGAAGGAGAAGGAACACGTGACTTATTCAACCAGTCAGAGCACACATGGCGTTTGGTTATTGCTTACTTATTATTTACGCGTAAGTTTGGTAAGTTTATCAATTTGGGCGTAAAATAATACAATATATCTCTCGTTTAGAATCCTACGAAAGTTTATAAATTTCCTAGAAAATTTATAAATTTGCGGTTCTTGTTATGTTCCAGTGACATATACAATACATAAATACTGGCTGACTTCTTTTACCGTCTGGACCAAAACAGGGTACTTATAACAGTTGAACGGAGTAGAAGCCAATTTTTCATGAGATTTCTGTGCCATAGGCTTCTTCTTCTACTTCGTTCTCATTTTATACCCTGTTATTGTCCAGACGATAAAAAAAATCAGCCGGTATATACTATGACCACATCTGGTAAAGGCTATAGTGCGCCGTTATGCCTATTATGTCTATTTATCATAACATTAAGTTAAAAAAATGCCTAAAAATTATTGCAGTATTCTTCCTAATTAAATCAAAAACTCCAAAGCTAGGCAAGGAAATTAATCAGAACAAACTTATTTGTCGCCAAATCCTCTTCAATTCAACATCGATGATCCTTAATTACTATCATCCATCTTCATTTCAGTACCAATACAATGTTCAACGAATTCTCACCTCAAAAATGAAGGTGCTATAATAGAACATTAAGTTAAAAAAATGCCTTAAAATTATTGCAGTATTCTTCCTAATTAAATCAAAAACTCCAAAGCTAGGCAAGGGAATTAATCAGAACAAACTTATTTGTCGCCAAATCCTCTTCAATTCAACATCGATGATCCTTAATTACTATCATCCATCTTCATTTCAGTACCAACACAATGTTCAACGAATTCTCACCTCAAAAATGAAGGTGCTATAATAGAAATATATGGAGCGTTTAGATGAAATTCCTGTCATACCTTGGATTCTAAATGCTTTGTATGATCTTGGCATATGCTTCGTCGAGTCCTTATTATGTCGATCTATTGAGGGAGTACCCTTAAATTTGTATATTTGTGCGTTGCTATGAAGGTATTGGGCTAGTCATTTCCCTGTGGGCGAAAGGTTTTTAGATATTTGCGTTACGATGCGCCGATTCTCTTATTCACAAACTAAACTACATTTAAGTCCTGTCAAATTAAGACACTCCATAGACAAGTTTAGAGGTGATTAAAAATTGGCTACTAAAAATACGTCAATTTACGTCAGGCGCTGACTAATTTGACAGGACTAAACTAATATTTATCTTCTGTCCTTTTCTTAATGAAATAGAAAGAAAAAGATGGTTTGAACTTAAATTTACTTTAGATTGTGAACAAGGGAATTGGCGCCAGTATTAGATTTGATGTGAAACGTATTATTAACTTTTACAAAAAAATGTTTTTGTATGAGTGTCGTATCCACAAGGTGACGTAAGTTTCATCCGAAACGTGTAATTGACAAAATAATCTGTTACACGCTTAATCAATTACATGACTATCTAAAAGATAAACTAGAAATTATTCGAATATTCTGACGACTGTTAATATATTAAAGGTTTCTAGAGCCAGATGAATTCTGTGAATAAATCTAAATTAACTACAGCCCATTGATAAACATTCGAGAATTCACGTCACTACTCCAGCAGTGATTAATTAGTCTCGAAAAAGGGGAGAAAAAGCATACCATCTTAAATATATATTATTTAAGATGGTATGCTTTTTCACCCCTTTTTTCACTGCTATCGCATTACGTAATTAAGCAAACTTGTTGGTACTAAACGCTCGTGGTGGGTTCCAAGCTCTACTGTCTTAATTACGTAAAAAAGCAATAGCGATCGGGCGAATGTTTAATTAAATTAGTTTAAATTTTTCTCGTAAATACTGCTTTAAAGTTAAATGAAAATCAAGCAGGTCTGGAGTGAAGTTAAGCTCGCAATAAAATAAAGTACGCCACGCTGACTGGGTGTAAAAGAAACATGGAATGTTCGAAATGTAGTTAATTGCCTTGCCATTTTGATCAGATTTTCTTGGCACTGACATGCATGAATTTTATTGACTAATGACGCAAATTTTGTTAAGAGCAGAGCATTAATTGAAACATAGAAATATACATAAATAAACTTCCCATGGGGTTGGACAGAAACTAAAAAACGTCACCTACTACGATCCTTACCTCTTTTACCTCGTCTTTTACATCGTATTTTTTATAAATGATAAATGATTTTATTTCTGTAAGTACACAAAACACACGTCAATCATATTTTATTGGCTGTCTCTATATGAAAACACAGTTCATCCAATATCTTCGAAAAAACAGTTCGTCTTTAGACAGTAATATTGAATGATGAAAAACCCAAATCAATTTTATGTCAAACAGTTCACAAAATTTGCGTGGGTTTGAAGAAACTTTTAATATCCGTCAGGTGCTTTAGATCGCACATATTTGCCTTTCAAGATTGCAATAACATACTGCCAGGTTTATAAGCTTATGGGAAATAACCCCGTTCATAATATTATATCGTATTCATTTGTTCAGCCAAAATACACTGTTGGAGATTGAATTAAGTAGTTTTGAACTGGTTTGGCTATGAATTTGTTTGATATTCCAGTTGATATTGGTTCCAGAACATAATATCAATCTGCCTAGATATTTCCCAAGTATGTTTATAGGGTTCCAATCTAACCAGAGCAGCTGAATACCAGTATTTCACATAGAGCGACTGCCTATCTTACCTCCACAATCCATTTACTGGGTAACACGATACCCCTTGGTAAGATCGATTGTTATACTTCTGGGTTTCTGACTACCCGTAACGACTGTCTAAGCTCTACGAATAACAGCCAGGACCAACGGCTTAGTGTGCTTTCCGAGGCGCGAAGGAGTTCCGATATGTAATGAATGGGCACCCATCCACGAACCGCGGCAAACGTAGTTAAACCTTATTTAAACCCGTGCAGCTGTTAATATTTAACCACGAGCCCGTGCCAGAATATGTATATTAATGTACAGGTAACGAAATAGCAATTGCAATAGCTGAAAAATTGAATATTTTATTTATTTATTTATTGGTCTACCAACGACTGTTTACACCAGTTATGGGCATAAAAAACAAGCAAAAACAGATAAACAATAGTGTACAATCACTTAAAGGTAAACTCAGCATGCAAAACGAAAGTTGTATGTACGATACAGAAAAAAAAATTAAAAGAAAACTATCAGTGTTAAGTCGAACGTTTGATTGCAAAGTAAGTATGTGAATGGTCTATAAATAACAGTCGTGTCATGTCTCCATAATAATATATTTGTACATGAGTGATAATTACATAATATATTATTATGGCGACTGTAAACCTGTAAGTAGAAATAAAATATTTATTGTAGGGCAATGCTTTTGAAAGGACGTGCAGTTTTGAGTGACAAGTTTTTATAAGTTTAACATTCTCTCCATTGGTTAAAAGCCGTAAAATATTTAATGTTCTATTTTGAAGTCACATATCCATAATATGATATTCATGTTACAAATCTAATATTATAAATGCAAAACTAATTCTGTCTGGCTGTTCTATTCTGTGCCTATCTATTCATGCCTAAACCACTCAGCCGAAAGTTATGAAAGACAGATAGGCAGCCTGGAACCTTCTTGGATAGGTAGTTATGTTGAAAAACGATAAAACACAAAATACACCCTGACAAAGTCGCAGGCAACAGCTAGTAGTTTATACTGGATTGGCACACAATGTAGGAACCAAGATGATGTTACGTAGTACGACTAAGTAAAGTTGGCACGCCACGGTTGGATCAAGACATGTTTCGTGGTGTACATAATGACGACATGTTGAGGGCAGGTCAACTTGTTTTGCAAAACATAGGCGTATGTACAGTCACGAGCAAAAGTATGTATACACTCGGCTTTATTCAAAAGCGATTTACTCCCTTGTTTTTTAATGAAAATATATGTTGTTACGAACATAGCATTTTCAAACCCATAGGTTTATGTAATGTGTCGTATTTCAACTTTGCATTCGTTATTTGACGAAAAAATTGCAATTGAAAGTTGCCAAGTGTTGACATATTGGTGCTCGTGACTGTACACAAGACGTAAATTTATAATGTTGTCATGACGGTATACAGCCTGTTTTGTATGTTGATGCCAGCACTTTGCCAGTGACTGCGTCCTCCCGTGAATTCCCTGTTCCTTGGTAGTTTTATATTATTATCGTTTGTCGTAAAATAAATATAAACGATGTATATTGCATAAAATCCAGAACCTTTTGATTGGGAGAAGATATTGGCTCCTGTAAAACAAGTGTTTTACCCAGCGCAGGAGTTAGGGCTTCACTTTTTTTGTACACATTTTTTTCCCTCGTCCTAGTTTTCAACAGTAGGATGCACCCCAATCTTATTACAGTCTAGCCTTAACCCCAGCGCTGAAAACCAGCACTGGGGCTCTGTCTCGTATAGGGTCTTAGCATTATGCTGAGCGATGGCCGTTTTGCGTGAATGTTACTCATGATTACCCCCCCCCCCCCCAACTTGTTATTTTTTTTGTATGTTTATGTTCTTTTTTATGCGTCATGTTTACCACAAATAAATGTATTTTCTTTCTTATAAATAATAATAATAATATCCCTGGACATTTCACACAGCGCCATCTAGTCCCAAGCTAAGCAATGTAATGCTTGTGTTATGGTAACAAGATGGCTGATAAACTACTTATATACATTTTTTTTTTTTTTTGTAAATACATTCATATTATAGATAGAAAAACACCCAGACTCGGAACAAATACATGTAGGTCATACAAATATTTGTTCCGTGCGGGAATCGAACCCGCGACACGCAGCGCAGCAGTCAATCGCTTAACCACTGCGCCAACCGTGCCGTCAAACAGACTAATAAATAGACTAATAAATAATTTAATTATAGCCTAAACTATTAAATTGTCTTTACTAAGAATGTATCCAATAGCTTGTTTGGTACTTTTTATACGGCAATAAAGAATTTATTTCACAAGTATTTCGAAAAACCCTTACTCCTTTTCTACGTTATAAGGAAATCTCTGTGTAAAATTTTACCTTTCTACATCCAAGGGTTTTTGCTGGGCATTGTTGATGTGTTAGTTAGTGAGTGACTGAGTGAGTTGGGATTTTTTTATTAGATGTATTGATTGAAATACCCTCCACAAAAATGCCTTTGCCGTATTTAAATGCACATCTGGCGCCCCCCAGCGGACAGCACTTTAGCCATATTTCTGATTGGCAAATCTTTTTACCAAGTTTTATGCTTTGCTATAGCAAAGCATAAAACTAGACTATTAGTTCATGCCAATACGAATAAAAAACCATTTTATTGAGACTAATATTCCGGACATTTTCAATGACATCAAAATCATAATTTTTCATCTTGAGAGATACTGAAATTATTCTGGTTTTACAAGAAAACGTATAATCAGGCGCCTAAACTGATAACTATAATTCCCTGGTTGTCCCAACCCTATACATATCAGGGCGGGCAGCACTAGCGATCGACACAACAACAATCGATAGTCCAATTCAAAGACTACAATAGTATACTGTCTAGTCCAATTGTATTCGGGAGTGCGCGGGAGAGTGACGTGTTGTGTAAATTCCACTCAATATACGTGTGATATTATTACAAGAATCCATGTTTTAATTAGCCCCCCCCCCCCCCCCCTAACAGTACGTATAGAGTTAGTGTGCATTCATGTTACCTG
Source organism: Apamea anceps (assembly GCA_951799955.1). NCBI lineage: Eukaryota > Metazoa > Arthropoda > Insecta > Lepidoptera > Noctuidae > Apamea > Apamea anceps. The sequence goes on from OX637506.1 coordinate 17,349,123, forward strand.
GATAACCGGGCTCCAAATATCACTGGGGCTTGGTCTACTACCTTTTTTTTGTTTCATTATTCCCTCTCTAATTTCGTCCCAAACATGTCCCCGCCTATCTTTTGAGAGCGCTCTCTGATAAAAATAAAATACTAATATTAAGCCTAAGGCTAGTTGTACACACTACAACGTTTAATTAACGCAAGTTACGTTATGCGGTTAGTCGTTGTAATCTTGTTCTGGTCTACATAAATATCTTCTGTGACCATTTGGCGTTGTGTGTGTTCGGGAGTGTGCCAAGGGATCTAGTGGTTCTGGGTAAGTCATGGATGTTTTCTGTAAACGCTTGTAGGTAATAATTAAATTCGGATATGATCGTTTGGAGTAATCTTCATGTGACATATTTGGTTAAGCATCACTTTTTGGGTTAAATTAAATTCTTAAATTTTTTCTTTATGTTTTTAGCACCGAAGCCATATAAAAAAGAAACAGTTTACTGCTAATGATAATATTTATTGTTCTAGGACGTGCCTAGTATCATCATAATTCTCCTTCCCTCGTTCGAATTTATTTGGGGTCGACGCAACATGTATTTTTCTTCCATACTTCTCTATTAGTCGTTATCTAGGTAGTCACCCCCTTTCTAACCATAAATCATTCACACAGTTTATCCACCCTTTCTTTGGTCCTCCTCTACTCTTATAGCCATCATAGGTACATCAGGTAATAAACGACAATCTTCTCAAGGTAAGTACCTACCCACTTTCTTTTTCATTACTTAAATAAAACAGCTCTAGCAACTTAAATAAGTACGAGAGACTGAAAACACTCACGGAAGCAGATTACTAAAAAAAACTGCTGTTTGCTCTTGCGATCCTCCCCCTTGCCTTCTAGCAAATTAATGAATTCGTCGAAACGTAATTAGCGCTGCTAATTAATGATTCTGGAAGTCGTAAATCATCCTTATGGTATACCTACGTTTCCCTTCTATGTAAAAGAAACTATCCTATATTTATGGGTAGATATAATTGATAGGTACGTGTCTTAATAAAATCCTTTATTTTCAATATGAATAAAGTAATTAAATTTTCATTTAGAAGATAACACCAAAATAAAAACCAGTTACAAACTAAAATATAGCGTCGAAAACTTTATCCGCATCGCTGTCGACTGGTAATGTACTCAAGACACTGGCGGCATTGCCACGTTGTATGGTAATGCTTAGCCTCTGGCCAAGTTAAAAGCCAGCCCTTGGGTCATGAGAAGTGTCAACCAGTCTTTCGAAATTTCCTTAAAAAGACCATGCGCACTCGGACCCCAAGGTTTCAACCCCAAACGGCTCGAAAATATAATTATTAATAAGGTATATACGCTGCTTGAGGTTTACCGCAGCCGCAACAGCAATAAATAAATTATCAATAAGACTGGAATTTGTGCACTATTTGCTGAAATTCCGAGACTAATTATCTCCTTAAATACTTAGATGTCTAGCCAGGCTACGGACGCTAAAACATCTACATCGGCTCCATGTAGGGCCCGAAAAAGCGTCCGTGAATCCTTATTCTGCCATACCTCCATGCGATCATTAGTGTCACTAGGCGACAGTTCTCTTTAGCCAAGGAGACCGGGGTAAGGCCCTTGTCGGCCGCGACCACATCTCGATGCATCCCCACGTCGGCTTCTAGGAAATATAGACTGAGACTGAATATCTTTCGATTGTGGAGCGTCTTAGCACACAAGTACTTTATGGTCTTTATAGCGGTAGGCTACCTACTAAATTAGACAAATCGACTATAAGCGCCTGGACAATAAAAGTAATAGAGCCTACCTACGTACTGTACCGGGACAAAAAACCACCTAGGACTACTGAGAGAAATTATTTACTGAATGTTGTGAAAATTTGCTCAATAAAGCTGTCTTGTAAATGAAGATTCATCATCATAATAATTTTAAAGTTAAACAAATAAAAGTTAAAGAAACACCGAACGCATCTAGTTAAACTCAGAAGTTAAACATAATTTAATTTTAACGTGTAATAGTAGATTATTAACCAAGGGGATAAAGCAGTGTCTAAGACAGCTTTATCACCGAGGAAAATACTCTACTTTTCGTACCATTTGCGAAAAAATAAACTTAACGTTTATGTATTTGAAAAAAACAAAAACGCGGCAAATTCCTAGACTAATATTTTTTTGTCGGAAAGCAAAAGCATCAAGCTCATCATACGGCCTCGTCGGTTTTCGTAATTTTATTTAATAATCATAACTGCATAATAAATGCGTATTCCTTTTTCAAAAAATGTATAATGCTTTATATACAAACTCAATGGTGTAAACACAGATGTAGTTCAGTATAAATTTCGGTAAGTATTCCAAATTTAAATCACATTCTCCCCCTAGAGCATGAATGAAATTCAGTACAATTTTCTTTCCCTGTTTTTAACAGATTAAAAATGACTATTGTTATGTTCGCTTTTTGTGGCATAGAATGTCACTTTTTTGAGCAAGTGGTATGAAAAAGTGTTTTTTTGAACCATTTTATAGAAATAATCATCATTATCATTTAACCTGAATGATGTCCACTGTTGGACATAAGCCTCCCCGAGCATGGCCACATGGACTGGTTATATGCTTCTTGCATCATAATTATTCTAAATGAAGATTAGCCAATAGCCATTAATATGTTGCGTAACGTTAAGTAATAATTAGCGACTGTTAAACCATACATGGTTGACGTTTCAACGTCTCCAACGTTTATAAATAACGGGGAATAAAATGAAGTGCGTACTTCTTTGTCTCATTTTATAATGAAATAATATACTCAAGAAATAAAGCCCCAATCTTCAGTGCACTTTACTAGAACCATTAAAACAATTCTGTTTAATTAGTCTTATCTATATACTTATAATAAATCTGTAGAAGTGAAAATTCTGTACATTGAAAATATCAAAAATATAAATGGCAGGGGGTGTTACTAGACCGACACCGAACCCAAAAATGTGATTAAAAAATTTTTTGTCTGTCTGTCTGTCTGTCTGTTTGTTCAGGCATCACGCAAAAACTACCGGTTCGATTACGATGAAACTTGGTATAATTATTCTTTAATATCCTGGGCACCACACTGGGTACTTTTTATCCCGGAAAAGTATATACAATAAAAAACAAACTTAATTTTGCGGTTCGATCCCTAGATCCGATTACTGTACCAACCGCAAATAATAAGTTTGTCGTAGGTTAGGTCACACGCAGTGGAGTTCATTTTTATTCCTTTTACTTTTTAGAGTTATTTAGGTTTATTTTTATATAAGTCGTAGGTATAGATTTTAATTTTAAAGTATAGGTAGTATATTTGATAGTGTACGTAGTGACCGTAGGTTATTTTATAATACTGTTAGGTAGGATAGTCATTCGTATAAATATTAGTTTTTAGCGATTTTGCTTATTTATTGAGTTTAGATTGAGGGGCCCGTGGCTAAATAATAACAGCCGCACAGGTCGATCGGTCAGGTTAAGCTACGCTTGCCGCGGTCGGTCTGTGGATGGGTGACCATCTTTACATACCGAGACACCTCCGTGCCTCGGAAAGCACGTTAAGCCGTTGGTCCCGGCTGTCATTCGTGGATCTTTGACAGTCGTTACGGGTAGTCAGAAGCCCGAAAATCTGACAAACAGTCGTACCAAGGGTATCGTATTACCCAATAACTGGGTTGTGGAGGTCAGATAGGCAGTCGCTCCATGTAAAATACTGGTATTCAGCTGCATCCGGTTAGACTGGAAGCCGGCCCTGAACATAGTTGGGAAAAGGCTAGGCAGATGATGATGGAGTTTAGATTAGATATCGTCATAAATAGGTTTATTTAGGTAGGTAGGTATTTTATTTTAATAATAATAATAATAAGTATTTATTAGCACAATACAAGTTTGACACATTAAAATTCACATAATAGTTACTATTTTTTTTTTTTTTTTTTTGTCACTTACGTACTTAGGTAAAGATATCATATAGGTACCCTCTTAATCACCATTAATGAGACACAATTGGTTTTCTATTGTAATTAGCCACAAAGGGCCCGCGAGATAGATGGCATCCTGGTGCACATACATTTTATCCTGTTAGCACGTTCCCGTGGGATAATTTCCGACATTCACGCGGGCGAAGCCGCGGGCAGAAGCTAGTTTCTAATAAAACACTTCAAGACAAGGGTTCTTTGTGTAGTGGTATAACTGTGTCTAATAAACTTGCAAATTAATGTCTGTAAATAATGTGTCTGCTTGTTGGATGGCTACATGCGTTTCATTGTTTCAGGTCGTGGACCTATGATGGGCTATTAGTTGTGTTAATTAGTTCTTAACTGCTGACTTTTATTATTAAGGGCAGGTCTATACTAGACGAAGAAGAAATCTTGTTCAGAAGCTAGACTATCTCATCATCATCTGCCTATTCTTTCCCAACTATGTTGGGGTCGGCTTCCAGTCTAACCGGATTCAGCGGAATATCAGTATTTTACATGGAGCGATTGCCTATCTGGCCTCCACAAGCCAGTGACTGGGTAATACGATACCGCTTTGTAAGACTGGTTATTAGAGTTTCGGGCTTCTGTCAAAGATCTACGAATGACAGCCGGCACCAACAGCTTAACGTACTTTCCAAGGCACAGAGGGGTCTTGGTATGCAAAGATAGTCACCCATCCACGGAACAACTGCAGCAAGTGAAGCTTAACCTGATCGATCGAACCGTGCGGCTGTTATTACTCAGCTACAAGCCCCTCCTAGGCTCTATCTACCTACAGAACATAACAATATAACCCCTCTATTCATAATCGTTGCTTAAGGTTAAATAGCGACTGTTTAATAAGACATTTTGACGTTCAAACGTCAATTAACTTTAATCATCGTTTATAAATAAACCCCTTAATGGTTGGATTTCATTAGAGCCTATTAAGTCTGTATAGGTCAGTCACAAGGGAATATTTCATAATCTATACCAGCCTAAACTGCTGGTCCTAGCGACATGAAATTTCGAGGGTGTGTTTTTAGTGAAGAGTAGGTATCCACTAAGAAAGGGTTTTTCGAAATTTCACCCCTAAGAGGGTGAAATCTATGTAAAACATGAAGTTTGCTATTTTATGGTTTTCTAAACCACCCCCTAAAAGGGGATTGGGGGTTGCAAAGTTTGCATGGAAGTATTTTAGCGCGCGGTCCGATTAACTCGAAACTCAGTATGTATATCTAGGATCGAAAGTAAAGAATAATGTGTATCAGGGTTTATCGAAAATTACCCCTGACGGGCTGAAAAGGGGTAGTCAATTTTACAGGGGAGGATTTTACTGCATGGCTTGATTAACTCTAAAATTAGTATAAATAATCTTTCAGTCAAGTTACAAATAAATCCCAAACGATTTCTTTAAATTACCCCTCTGTGGGGGTGAAAAGCGGGAATACAGTTTATATGAAAAATCTTATTAATTTAGTTAATAAACTTGAAACTTGGCAAAAATAATGTAAGTAATAAAGTCTATTATTATAAGTTTTTGAAAACTACCCCTTAAAGGGGGATATAGGGGTGTTGAAGTTTGTGTGGAAGTAATTGAATGCGCGGTCCAATTAACTCAAAACTCAGAATAATAATTATGTATGTAAAGTTGTCGAAAATTGACCCCTGACGGGGCAAAAAGGGGTAATTCGATTTTTAAGGGATCTGAACTTGAAACTTTATGTTACATTTTCACACCTAAACTGCTGAACTTCTGATTTGGCATGGATTTGGTTCTTCGAGCCGGATTGGATAAATACATTTTAAAGCAGACGATCGGTTCACAATTTATTGATGAAAGAAAAACATTCCGAATGTTTTGCTTGCCGCAAAAAATACGGTAACAACTTCATCTATAACCATACATATTATAAATGAAAGTCACTTTTCTTGTCTGTCCGTGTGATTGCGTTGTTCCTCTAAACTACGCAACGGATTTTGATGCGATTTTTACCATAATTTAGAGATTTTTTTCTGGACGGTCATCATCTGCCTAGTCGTTTCCGAACTATGTTGGGGTCGGCTTCCAGTCTAACCGGATGCAGCTGAATACCAGAATTTATTCTGGAAGGTAGTTGTGTATATTACATTAATATTGATCGGATATATAGAACAAACATAATAAAGAAATCTGAATATTTTAAGTCGAAAAATGGTGCGAAGCAGGAGAGGGTCACTGGTTGAAAATAAGTTAATTTTAAATGACGAGACAAGTCAAATCACTACATCAACCACAATTAATTTAAGTACTCCTTCACAAGTATTTAAACTAAATAAATTAGGTTACCTACAAATATGGTAAACTCGTCAACATGTGGAAGGGTGACACGTTTTCTGAACCAAAATTAATTAATTTCCATCTAATTGATTTATTGCGCTTAATTAAGCGTCTTAACTCGACGTGAGCGGTTGTTTATTTAATTTAGTTTCAGAGGTGTGGAAAACTACGAAAATTACAAAAATACTACGAAAATTAAAATTACAAAATATTACGAACTTTTTTTTTATTTTTTTATTGCATGTTGGGCCTGCACTTGTACTCGACCTGGCGCGGTGGAAAGCGATAGCTGAAGTCTTTGATGAAATGAGCGTGCCCAAAAGATGCCTGGAGCGTACCCAGAAGAAGCCGAGATGATGAGATGAGATGAGAGATGAAAAGTCTTACACAGGGTAGCGGGATCGTCCGAAAGGGTTACCGCTGCCCTGGAACATAAAGGGCTAAGGAAGGAACACGGGTGGGTTTTAGTCAGCAAGAGTCTGACACTCCCTTCTGCTCCACCCAGAGCGGGAGGAGTCATTTGATGATTTTCCCAACCTAAAAAAAAAAAAAAAAAAACAGATTCTTACACAACCCTTCAAACAAAAGTGAACAGGCGTAAGGCCAACAGGTGTGGGTAACAGGTATAAGGTTAGTAGGTTATTTGACATTCTAGTCTAGGTTGCATGCTGCTATATCCTGTGAGAAACTTAAATATGTGTAATGCATATTGGTATAAACGTTTATAAAACTGTTTCATAAACCTTCCTGAAATAATAAATATTTATTTTAAAAACTTGTGCATAAACAACTAGTTTGAAAATATTTCACTTACGAGAGATATTTTATACTATGAGATATTTGCTCGTTCTTCTTGTCAAATGGGAAATCTTGAAGGATTTGGTATAAGAGTTTAACACATATTTAAGTTTCTTACTACAAGGTCAATCCACCTAAGCTTTTCTCAACCATTTTGGAATCCGCTTCCAGTCTAACCAGATGCATCTGGTTAACAGTATTTTACATGAAGCAACCGCCTATCTGACCTCCACAACTACTACTATGGTATGGTACGATGTAATATTCCGGCTAAATACACAAGAAGTTCCCATATTGACTACTAAACCTTTTCTTTTCGGGTAAAAAAATAATGAATGGGGAAATGCCAGAGTAGACCACAAAATTCAAATTTTCTGAAGTTTTTTTTCAATTTCCATGTCAGTGTCAGGTTGTATGTTGAACAATATAGGATTCACGACCGTAACGAGTATGTACTTACAGAATTATAATCATTAAAATCATTTAAGTCATAATATAATCCTATTGACGTTTACTGGTTGATAATGACTATTTCATGACATATCAATCAATAATATATTTATGATTTGTAGACCATTTTTTATTCTATTAAGTACCTGGTGCTTGTTGTCAGGCCTACGCTGTCTTCCCATACCAACTGTAATTTGAAAACATTGTAAAAGCCAATTATTTTTAAAAGAGTAACCGTGGACTTTCTTGCCGGCTCTTCTTCATAGGAAATGACCATTGGACCCGTGCGCCTAGCTTCTGACGGTTCATAAGTGCCCAAGTAAGTTTAAATAAAATAAAAAAATGATTTTGAATACGAACATTTTATTTTTGACCGTTATTATCTCTCTTCTGCAGTGCCTCGGGCATTTTTGCGGAAGCACGCATCGACTTTTTCGACGCCACCATGCGCAAGCGGTGCGAGTTCTTGGTGCGCAAGGTGAGAGCCAGCTCCAACGCTGTCCTGGCAAAGATTGCAGGGAGACTTGATGGTCTCTATATGATGCACTGGTGTAACCGGCATGTTGTTAAGGTCCATTAGCTATTATTTTATTAATCTGACATTTAATCATTCTTGTTTTTAATAATATGATAATTTATTTTGTTACGTGCTCCTTTTCACCGGCTTCATAAGGTTCATAACTCATTTGTTGGGCTTGGTATAACCTTTTATAACAAGATACCCTCTTCTTTGCTAGACTTGCCTTTTAATGCGTTTAAAGCTCAAGTAAAATTCAACCTTCGTTCAAAGGGTTACTATTCCATCAACGACTACTTACACGATAAGAATAGTTGGTCGCCCTAATTAACTCAAGACAATGTTCATGTTCTTTCTCCAGAATTAGCTTACTGACAGGTTATTGTTATTAGTATTAAATTATTTATTTATTTTACTTCGATGGTCCTAGTTTTTCATCTGTGACTTCAAGTGACAGCTATGTGACCAGAACCCAGCAATGCATAGGTATGTAAGCTGTCACGCCCTTTATGCCTGGTGGCTTTTATTTAGGTAGTAAGTTTTTATTTACATTTTAATTAATTATTTTTCAGCTTGAGTAGGTATAGTTTTTATTATATTTGTTAGTATATTGGCGTGGTTAGCTGACATAATTGCAAGTAATTTAATTTTATATTATATGCCTTGTAATGTTAATTACTTAACGCCTAGTATTGTATACAATCAAGTATCAAGTATTTTATAACTGAACAGACAGCTGGGGAGTTTGTTGCGCTACTTCTTCTTCCCAGCGATAGCACTAGGAAGTGAAGGGCGGGCGTTTTTGGGGGACTGTCTTTTGTACTTTTGACATTCGAAAAGTGCTGATTCTCAGCCTAATTTGAATAAATGACTTTTGATTTTGATTTTGTTGATGCAAAATTCAGATATGACCAAAATATTTAACCAAAACCCGTTATTTTCGTCCACTGCCGCACCATATTTCAAATATGTAATACAGCCAACACGACCTCGCACGATTTGTATCTTAAATTTGTTTATTTTACTTCTGACTTGTTTATTTTTAGTTTAGTGTAATTCTGACATTTAGGTTTCATTCAAGTTTTTAATTTAATTCTGTCATTTAGGTTTTAGCAATAATTTATAAATGTGTTTGTATATGTATTTTTATCTGTCGTTGTTTTATATGGGTCTCGGACCTGAAATAAATGAAATTTATGTATTTATTATTTCCGACAAGGCATCTACAACTTGAGCCTATAACTAATCACTGGATTTAGTTTCAAAGTTCTGCTTGTAACCTTTTTTATTACAAAAATTACATGACGGGTTGGTTACAAAAAGGTTAGTTACCCAAATAAAACTCCTCTCGAAAATAATGTTGGTACAAGTACATAGTTATACACATAAGGTGTTTATTTAAAAACATTACTTAAAGTTAAACGTCAAAAATATTTATGATTCAACTGTTTATAAATAAACTCCAAAACGTTATTATTATTTTTTTTTAACCTTTTACGAAGCAAACAACATATTATTAATGAAATAAACGAATATTTTGTGAACAACACCAATCTATTCCAGTTTCATCTCACAAATTTTAAATAAATTCTGTAAACTTTCAGTATAAATTGGCTAACTGAAAGTATTATTCAATTATGCATGTATTTACCGATCAAAATACTTATCTGAATGGGTTTCTTAGTAGTTTTCTAGTTTTGAAACCGGTGATATGAATAGATTTACGGTGACTTTTATTCGGTAAAGTTTTTATTTAATTTCCTTTCAAATAAGATTCTAACTTATAATATTAGAATAAATAATAACAGCCGCACAGGTCGATCGATCAGGTTAAGCAACGCTTGTCGCGGTGGGTCTGCCGATGGGTGACCGTCTTTACCGAGACCCCTCCGTGTATCATACCGAGACACTTCCGTGCTTGTGGTCCCGGCTGACCAACAGAAGCCTGAAATTCTGACAACCAGTCTTGCCAAGGGGAATCGTATTACACAGTAACTGGGTTGTGGAGGTCAGATAGGCACTCATGTAAAATACTGGTACTCAGCTGCATTCGGGTAGACTGGAAGCCGACCCCAACATAGTTGGGAAAAGGCTTGGCAGATGATAATGAATATTAGAATAGCCAAATTTGTTAAAAAAACAGAATATCTGAAGGCCAATTCTCGTATTTTAAAATGTTTAAAGCCTAGTCGCAGTCTCATCTCAGCGCCAAACAAACGTCAAAAACTTGTCAAAATATAGGGAAATTAGAGGGATTTTTGAAGATTGATACTGAGATCAGACTGTGAATGTTCTTAAAATTACGAGAATAACCCCTCTGGTAAAAAAGTAAACCAATGAACTCAATACATTAAATATTTCAAAATCGATCTCGTCTGCCTAGCTTTTTCCGAACTATGTTGAAAGCGCCTTCTAGTCATTTTGGATGCAGCTGCGTACTCGACTGCCTATCTAACCTCTATAATGTAACCCATTTAATGTAACGATTTACTAATACAAAATAATTATGTACTACCGCCAAAAACTATATCTGACCACCATAAGGACGTTTTCTGCTTGCAGCGCATGTTATTAGTCGACCTAAAAAGAATCCTCTTTTGTTTTACTTACGGACGCAGCTGTGGTCATCATGTGCAAGGAATTTTGTTTTCAAAATGGTCAGATATAGGTTTTGGCGATAGTACCTATTCCTGGCACACAAACAACCCTTAATCAACTTAGAAATCAAGAAAGAAGTTTGTAATGAAAATGAATATTTAAAGTGAAAAAAATTAAAAAAGGTGAATGAATTAATGCATGAAATGCAACGATCCCAGCTTGGTTAAACCAGACACGATTAATCGAATGAACCTCAAGATTCGCACTAGCTCCTGTAGCCTCATTTTCATGGTGCTACAGCGACCATTGCATATCAAGGAGTAGACCGGGGGGCGCGGTAATTGTAGGGAAGAAGTGCCCGTAGGGTAGGGTAGGATTTAAGAGCCTACCGGATATGTATCCTAAACAAAAATACAAAAAAAGAAAGAAAATACAAATAGCAAAACAAAAAAGGGAAACAAAAAATGTGATCTCGTAAGAAGATAACGAACTTAATTAAAATGTAGCTATCTACCCATCCGAAAAGCAATTACACACGACACGACAATACAAATTTGAACAAGTCACAATAGCCTACGCCCTTTTCCTTCATGCCAATCCCTCAGAGGTCAGTTTCTTTGATCGTCTGTTGGACAATATTGACATGGACGACATGGTCCTTTCACAGAAACACGGAGTTTATTTTTTTTTTTTCTAGACTCATTTTCGTCTGTTTAGGGGAATTGAGGTGTTGGGGGAGGTGTTAGTTTTGTAATATATATTAGAAATAAAGAAAGAATAACTTTTATTTGAACACAGTTCGTGAAACACAACACAATAAACCAGTGAAACTAATGTGTTAACAACTATGAATGACGAATTTAACAACAAATGTCTATAGCATTTGCCAGACAGATGCTGGCAGCTGCGGGATGTTGGTTGCTGGATGCTGGTTGCTGGGTATTAGGTAATTCTTTACTCACAACGACAATTTATGAGTAGTCGTTTCTTTAGAATGAGTCCGTATACACGCGGGAGTCTAGCAACTTCGTAAATTATGGTTTTTCTTAATGTTTGTAAATTTTTTCTGGGTGTTTTAACCCTACACAAAAGTTTATTTTTACCTTTAAGGTCGTATGGAGAACTATCATGAACTTTCACAATGCCTCGGAATATAAATGTGCTCATTACCACATACCTACTCATCATTAATGAATCTTCCAAGCGTCGAATAAGTTATGAAGCGGCTATAAACGTAATACGGTATTATAAGGGCTTTTACAAATGAGGAAACGGCGGCGCCACTAGTATTGGTTTCAAAATGTGGCCAATATCATTGTTGAGATATTCACGGATTTTATTTCAATCATCATCTCCCTGCCCTTATCCTATGTTACTTGTGGTCGGCGCAACACGTTTTCTTCTTCCATTCTCCTCTGTCAACCGTCACGCTATCATTCACTCCCTTCTCTTTCATATCATTCCTCACACAATCCATCCATCTTTTCTTCGGCTTTCCTCTCCCTCACCACCCATCAACATGTATATTCATCACTCTTTTAGTCACATGCGTTTGGTCCCTTCTCATCACATGCCCATATCAAGCCAGACGATTTCCTTTAAACTTTTCTGTCACTGGCGCCACTTTCAAACTTCCTCTTATATCTCATTTCTTACTTTATCCATTCTCGTCACTCCACACATCCATCTCAACATTCTCATCTCCGCTGCATGCAATCTTTTTTCTTCCGTCTTCTTTACAGACCAGCATTCAGACCCATAAAGTACGACAGGCCTTATCACGGACTTATAAATTTTCCCCTTCAACTATTTTATACTTTACTGCTTGCTTTTTACTTTCTCAACAATACAAGAAACAAGAAAATGAAATTCTCAGAAAATGAAAGGCTCGCACCCTATTATGGTACACCTTTTTCTAACCCTTGGGGGTACGAAGGCGTTATGATAAGTTATGACAGTCTTCTGCTTATGACAGCTGGTGACAGAAGCGTCTCGTCTAATGCCCTTGAAGCGGAGTATGAATTGCGTTCACAAGCCCTAGCTTTTGTGCGGCGCCAACAATAATAATATTTAAAAGTCATTTTCAGACAAAAACTTTTCAATACCTGATTGAAATACTAAAAGGAATTAACTAGAAAAAAAAAGTCAGTTCTACTGACCAGTTTTGTATTAATTAAGTTCTGGTCAACCAGAAAATATTAAGGAAATGCGATCACTAACGAGTCACAAGTGCCATCATACCGGTTGGTCATTGACGCGTAAACTGTAACCATGAATTCAGTACATGATTCTAGAAAGCTAGCTAGCGCAGAAATTTTACGTAGGTACTTACGTATGCTATCAAAATATATCCAGGAAAAGCAAATTTTCGAAAAAAATTAACGCAGGGTCCAGAATCATGTACTGAACCCATGGCAACAGGTTGCGCGTCAATGTCCCTGCCACCCTGTAAAGTTATTGTGTTGGTTGCAACAAAACTCGTCATCTAAACATAACTGAGCAAACCAACAAGATTTAATCAGCATCATTAGATCACACCAAAAGACAATAAATACTGCCACTTAAGCGGTGCATAAACTTCTCACAACCACCGACCACTAATGTCAGCCACTAATAGTCGCCTGCAGTTGCCAAGTCAGAGATAGCGCTTACTAAAGGTAGGTAATTAAGTGACCGCTGGATCCCACACAAAATAATGAAGGTTCGTAAAAGGAGTTTCCATAAAGCTGCTTTAGCGCTCTACATCTATTCATGTTTCATATTTCAATACGCTCTTAGTGTTTTCATGCTTTTGAATATTTGAGGTTTAATGTAGGTTGTGGTTGTAGTTTGTATTTATATGAGAAAAAGTTTAAGTAAATAAGTAAAACCAAAAGTAATTTATTTAAATTAGGCTGAGCATCAGTACTTTTGAATCTCAAAATAACATAAGACAGTCCCCAAAACGCTCGTCCTTCACCACTTCCTAGTGAGTTGCGTTGTATGCGCTTTGTAGATCTTGGCTATGTAATTCATGATGGCCCAAGAGCCAGTCTGTGTCCCAGCAGTGGGAACATTAAAGGCTGATTAGGTATGTAAACTTTGTCAAGAGAACTTACTGGTCAGTGCTGCACCCCTACCTTTATCAGTTAACATTTTCGCGCGCATATTCGTATATCCGTCATAACTACCGCCGAAAATGCATGAAGTTCGCAAAGCTACGTATGCCGCCGCAAAGTCTCGGGATTTGATTAGCATAAGGTTACTAAATCCCTCGGTTTGGCCTGCACATTTTATTTGCATAACTACCGGGAATGCACGCCGCTTGAAACTGTTTGCATTAACATTAATATCGTTTTAAATTATATTGTGAGGGATGTCCGTTTTAAATGGCTTTTGTAGATTTATTTTGGGAGTTGGTCTTAATCCGATTCCAATTTAACATTAAGTAAGAATAAATACTTCGGAGTGAGAAATATTACGCATTTTAAATTATTTTTTGGTCTATCTACAACCAATGGGCCAAACTTACGACCCAATGGGTACCTCTTAATGGTAAGCGACATCGCGGCAGGCCCAGATGGAGATGGCGGGATGAGCTGGTCTCCTTCAACAAGAACTGGTCCTTAACAGCTTTAAACAGAGAGAAGTGGAAAAAGAGTAGGAAGGCCTTTGCCCAGCAGTGGGACGTCACAGGCTTTTAATAATTAATAATGACAACCGTTACACTGTTCAACCAAATTAACACAAGCAAACATACACGCCAAGTGCACAAGCGATAGAAACAGCATGCAAAAACAATAATATATTTACGACGCTCCGGGCGTCGGGAGCCGCGTGACGACTCCCGGCCACCGTAGGCGCGGGCCTGCGGGCGGTGAGTAAGGGGTAACTCACCGTCCAATCAGGACCAGGCCCGTGCCGGACGGCGTGTATGTGTTCCACGCGCGCCTCAAAGAGATGTCAGCAGAAGTGACGGGGCCCGATAGGGCCAAAGCCTGCCAGGGTAGCGGGATCGTCCGAAAGGGTTACCGCTGCCCTGGAACATAAAGGGCTAAGGAAGGAACACGGGTTGGGTTTTAGTCAGTAAGAGTCTGACACTCCCTTCTGCGCCACCCAGAGCGGGAAGAGTCATTTGATGATTTCCCATCCTGAAAAAAAAAAGTACACAATATTAAGCGATAGAAACAGCATGCAAAAACAATAATATATATTTAAAAAAAAAACACAAAATTACAGTAGGTACTAGTACAGAATTGTCTCATAATTATTACACAATTTTAACAGGTGTACGTAGTTGACAATTATTTTTTTTTTTAAGCGTTGCCCCACACTAGGAATTCCTCCTGTATCGTGGGTGCGTTTACAAACATTTAAACTCACATACACAAACAGCCAGACACGGAACAACTACCTTTAGGCAATACAAATATTTGTTCCGTGCGGGACTCGAACCCACGACACGCAGCGCAGCAGTCGATCGCTCAGCCACTGCGCCAACCGTGTCGCCAATATGCCAGTATGACAATAGTTGGGGAAATGGTGCGTTACGTATAGTGGTTATCTATTTTGGTGGATTTCGCATACTGACACCTTTTTCCAATGAGCTGATCCTTAAATACTTCTATTGCTTCTTTTACGAGAAATATTTTTTTATTTATTTATTTACTAAGCAAGGCACACCAACGATACATATTTACAAGGGTAGTAACAATATGCAATCACGAGTCTTCAATTCTGTGTATTTTCATCACTTATAGGCATGCTCAACATTTACATTAAAAGGTTAACAATTCATTAAATTATTAGAATATTAGCAAAACATAAAATTTATACATAAAATAAAGTAAAAAATAATAAATTTAGTCACATTGCACTAATACAATACAACCATAAAAAATCATAATAAAATAATTGCACATAAGGTAAGAAAACTGGTAAATAATAAAAAGACGAAAAAAAAAATCATATACTTAGATCAAAATTAAAAGAGAAAAAATAATAACAAATATCGTAAGTCTAATTAAACTAAATTCAAATTAATTATATAAAAATTACGTCCACTTTAAGATATAAAATCATCTCTCTCTGTACTACGTAAGACATCTTTTTCCTTATACTTGACTAGCTGACCCGGCGAACTTTGTACCGCCTTAGAATATGAATTACCTTCATTATTATTTGTTTGTGAATTTTTCCATGCTTTAATGGTTATTCTGCTATTCGGGGCGGATACAAATCCAACAAATCAAAGATAATAAAAACCGGCCAAGTGCGAGTCGGAATCACGCACCGAAGGTTCCGTACAATTTAAAATTATTAAAAAATATTTTTATTATAAGATGTAACTAACAATTTACGGTTTTCGCAATTTTTCCTTTATCTGTGCTATAAGACGTTATTTCGTACCAAATTTCAAGATTCTGAGTTCACGGGGGAAGTACCTTGTAGGTTTTGATTCCCTTGCGAGTGTCAAAAATTTGCGGGAATTTGCGGCATAAACAGCTGTATCTTTTGATTGCGTTGGCTTATAAGTTTGATTTTTTCACAACTCCAAGGGTCAGTAGATCTGAGTATTGATATAAATTCCAGCTTGATACCACCACGCGTTCCTGAGAAAAAGGGTCTTGACAGACAGACGGACGGACGGACAACAAAGTCATCCTACAAGGCTTCCGTTTTTGTTTCGAGGCACGGAACCCTAAAAATCTATAGCCTTTTGTATAATTCTTGAGTTACAAATGGTGTAACTAGCCCGACTTTGTTTTATTTATATAGAAGATATATATAGATATGAAAAACGTTGATGCCTGACCTTTCTACCTAATAAATGAATGTTGTTTTTACCTTATACAAACATAACGGATCAATGCAGTCAACAATCGGAATAATGCAGCGTCGAAAACCCCTGTATAATTTAAAATACCCAATTAATTGAGAATTCACTTGTTTTTATAAGCGGTTTCAACAGACTCGAGTTGTTTAAACACGGGATATACTTACATGCATTCATAATCACCCTTGTGAGCACCGGGCTTAAAATTACAACCATATTTCCAACAGTGTAGACGTGGACTTATCTATTACCTATTTCATTAGTTATAATGAAATTATACGTCGCTGAACAGACCTATGCTATATTATTGATGTAATGTGTAACGTGACGGTATTTATTGGATATATTGGAATTGTTTGGGCCGTAACTGAAGAGAAACCATTATTGAAAGGCATGTATTTATTGAACTTCAAATAATTCCCATTTTGCTTCCCGAAAAAAAATATTGAACAGTCTCTAATGTAATGTGACACACAAACAAATAATATGTGTGACGACACGGTTGGCGCAGTGGCTGAGCGATCGAATGCTGCGCTGCGTGTCGCGGGTTCGATTCCCGCACGGAACAAATATTTGTATTGCCTACAGGTAGTTATTCCGGGTCTGGCTGTTTTTGTATGTGAGTTTAAATGTTTAGACGCACCCACGATACACGAGAAATTCCTAGTGTGGGGCAACGTTTTTCAAAAAGAAAAAGAAAAGAAATTAATCTCTTTTTGTGAACCTTAAATAATGACTAGATATTTTGGGACCTAAAAAAACTAAATATCCAAATAACTGCGATCGGCTTGGATGTAGCGTTCGCCGCACACTGCTTTGACATCGAACACACGGCTACACATCAAAGTACCTATATATTTCCAGTTTAGCTGACCTCGCATTGTATAGGTTTTTCGTACAATCAGAAGTCAGCTTATACTGGTTATTTATAACTTGATGTGTAGTCGTGCGTAGAAGGTCAAGAAGTTTTATGATCTAAATATACCATTATATTGATCAGTGCGGTGAAGCTGTCGACTGCCTCGGACACCATGGCCTATCCTGCAGTAGGAGCGCAGGTCGAATAGCACGGCACGCCAGCATTAATGACACGGGATCGAAACTTATGCGGGTGAAAACGCGGGGCGCAGCTTGTACACGAATATTATACTCGTATTTGCTGATCATATGCAGGGCTCTGTGTAATACGGATTTCGACATTCTTGGGTGGTATTTTATAGTGTTTAAAGTACGCAGTTATTTAAAGAATTTGTAGGAAGTTACGTAAAATTAGTTCTATTTAATTAAAACTAGAATTTACGATCTTAATTATTCACGTTAAGTGTCTTTAGTAAACATATTTTTTTAAAGTAGTCGTAATAAATTTTGGCAACCCTACATTTACTGCTTTTATCTAGTACTTGCTGCTTAAATAAATTAGGTGCAAAATACTTACACCGGTAAGTGCTTTTCTGTAAAAATCTCACCGTGAAAATTTAGGTGAAGTGAGTATTAAGTGAGATATGTCAATAGTGTTGTAGCGGCATCTACAACGCCACATGCGAACAACGCGTCATACTGACGTCACGCAAATCCTGCATCTCGCAAGCAGAGTTTACTGCGCACTTAGCATAGATACAATTTCCGAACATCAATCGTTGGGCAATTGCCCGCCAGACACAACACCCGTCTGGTCGGAGGATCCGCCCTTTTCTATGGGGGTTGAGTGAACTTTACACCTCCAAAGCCAAAGCCTCCAAAGTGTCAATCCCTAGCATCAGCCGATCGATTCTGTAAAAGTCTCACCGTGAAAAATTAGGTGAAGTGAGCTTAGAGTGAGCTGCCAATAGTGTCAATCCGTAGTATTAGTTGGAATGACAGCTCACTCAACGCTCACTTCATCTGAGTTTTCACGGTGAGATTTTTACAGGATAGCACTACATGCCTTTGTAGGTCTAATTTTAGCTTCCAGATCAAGTTAGAGAAAATATATTCAATATTTTCTCTTGTCCAAAACCATGTTGCTAGGCAACACCAATTACTTAATCCTATCTATCCTATAAGACCTTAATCCTATAAGATCCAATCTTAGTTATCACAAAAAGTGCCGTTAAGATGTAAAAATAATCATAATCAATTTAATTTGGTAATTATACCTTTTTCGACTTTTAGTTGTAGATAGTGAGAACTATCTACTACCTCTACTTTTTGAGCGTGTGTTAATTAATTTGGGTATCCCTCATGTCGTTGTTCTCGCGTATTTGTTAATGTTACTCACTTTGATCGTTAGTGGAAGCTTGTAATTGGCCATTGTTACACATTGTACTAGATTTTAAATTGTATTAGCTGTAAGTTTTCCTAAAATTACCAAAATAAAAAAATTAATCTGTGGCACTAACAACCCAAACAGTATGATAATAACATTGTTCTGTATAAAGATATTTTCAGTAATGGAAGATTAAGATTTTTCTAATGATAATAATCAGACCGTTACCAGAAGAAAAAACCAACAAAAAATCCGTAACATTCCCAAAAAAAAAAAATACTCCAAAGACATCTTTACATTTATAACATGTAAAACATTCAAGCCAATGAATATTTTAGTACCCCGCAAGTATCATAAAAAGCAAGTCTTCGATTAACAACGTAACGATACCAAGAAAAGCTTTCAAAAGACCATCTCTAACAAAAGATACTCTTTTAAAAATGTCCTATTATATTTTCCGAGCATTTTATTAAAACTAAACGCCGTGGAACTGCGTAAATATAAATGCTGAGCTTAAAATTCTCAGAGGCTTATAAATGGCCAGTATTCCATTATTTCAAAGCAATAAAGGACCTCTGTTCCATTTTTTAAATTGCTAATATATAGTATCTATGGCGAAACTTTTTTTTTGTGTGTTGCCATTGTTATCCTGTTTTCCAAAGAGTATTATTAGATAGTCGATGAGTATTTTAAATTGATTTTGGAATGCACAAACGAATTTTGATTATTTAGTTGAAATGAGATAAAATTGTTTAGGTAAAACTGCAAAATGAAATTGACCATTGTTGTTGATTTCTATTCTGCACTCCACCTAAAAATAAAAGATAAATGAAGACCTATACACACATTCATTTGCACCTATAGCGCTACAAGGTTCTTTTAGCGCGTGGCCAAAATCGGAACTAACGCCGTCTTCTTGTTTTTTTGAAATATAATGTTATGTTTAGTGACATTTCACTACACAACACAAATGTTTACCAACAGCGCCCCCTGCCAACGTCATACGAGCGCCAAAAGATCATTGTAGCTATGTACAGACGCCAGCAGGTCAAGCTACCCGAAACTGTCAAATTTTCTCAATCAACTTTGATCCTTAATACTTTAGCGATAAAGTTGAAAATCTATTGAAGAAATTTGACAGATTGTAGTAGCTTGATGTGCTGGCGTCTGTACGTTCTGTATTCATGTTTCTGTCATGTTGACAAGAACATCATTATTTTTGCGGGATACATCTAGCCTATTGATGCATTTGAAATTACCATCATCGTCCACATAACAAAACTACAACACTACGGTCCGGCCGTCGAGAGAATGCGTTCCTGACAACTGTCAGTGTGACAATTCTAGTAGCTCACAAAGATCATATTCGCATAATACGTATTCGTTTATATGAAACTGACAGATGTCAGGAACGCATTCTCTCGACGGCTGGACTGTAGGCATAACCCTTTGCAAAATTTGCCATGTCCACGTTCAGAAGATCGGATCGACACTTGTAGACAGGTCTTGTCCGGTATAAGTCACAATTACATACTGTCTGTCGAACAACTTTCCATCCTCTCAACAATATTGGTAACCTATCTCACTCAAATGATGACAGCAATGAACACGCGTAGTAGGCAAAGTGGGCGAAACATTTACATAATAACTATAAAACCAATTTCACGTAAGTAATAAAACACAGACAGGTTGACCATATATCTATCTGTACTCTATACAAATAAATAAAATTTAAGTGTTTGTTTGTAATGTCAAAATAACAGTGTTTTACTTTGGGCAATACGGTACTTATAATAGCAAAACTTTATCATTTTCGTCTGTCTGTTTGTTCCGGCTAATCTCCGAAAAGGCTGAACGGGTTTTCACTGGCAAATAGTTGATGTTATAAGGAGTAATTTAGGCTACTTTTATTTTAGAAAAAGAATTAGGGTTCCGCGCAAAAAATCCGCGACTACGATGTTGGTCCCATGGAGAAAGTTGTATAGTTTGACGGTCTGTACCACACCCTTAAATATAACCACATCTTTCTGAAATATGCTGTTAAATACATAATATATTTATTTTTATATTATGGTTATTGGCAGATCCAGAAAAAACTGTCTATTGAACACACCAGCCAAAATTATTACCACCGAACACACACGACGTTAGTAAATCAAAACAATTTTCACTTCCAATTTATGTAAACGAGCGAAGTTCGTGTTAAGCACACAATTACAAGTAATATGTAGCCCTTAGAACAGTAATAGGTACTAAGAAAGAGATAAATAGACACGTAATCATGATTTAGAATACAAGGGTAATTTCTCTTGTTAACATTTAGGAAAATTACCGCACCTGTGAAGTGTTCGGGAGGTATAAGGAGGAAAAAGTATTGGGGTGAAGCGTTTGAAGGAAAAACACCTGTTTTCACAGATATTTTCTTGGTAAATAAGTATGGTTTCATGAGAAAACAATGCTTGTACGTTTCCTGGATTGGATAATTTGAGTTCAGGAAAGGTTAGGTAGCTAGCAATTTTCATAGCAAATAATGAACCCTTAAAGTACGAGTAGAAGTATTGTAAGGTTTGCATTGAAATGACATTGGAAATAATCATACTTAATTTGGTGCTGACTTTTCCATCGCCAGATAAATTTTATTCGAGGAATAAAATTGACGTTTGACAGTTTTTATATGAAACTAGCGGACCCGGCAGACGTCGTTCTGCCCGAAAAAGCAGCGCCACCTACCGGGTCCAATTGTGTATACAAACCTTTTCCTAACAATAACAAACACAAAAAAAAGAATTATCCAATTGTGTCGGAAGTCATGCGCGTACATACATTTTGCTGATTCATTTTTATTTATATATAGACTAGCTGCCCCGCGCCCCGCGCCCCGCGGTTTCATCCGCATAAGTTTCGATCCCGTGGGAATATCGGGATAAAAAGTATCCTTTATGTTAATCCCGGTTATAAGCCATCTGTGTGCCAAATTTCATCCAAATCCGTTTAGTAGTTTTAGCGTGAAAGAGTAACAAACATCTATCCATCCATCCATCCATACAAACTTTCACGTTTGTAATATTAGTTCCTACTATAATATTAGTTCCTATAGATGATTTTTTAAATCTAATTTAACTAGCCTGTATTGTCCCAATGCAGATCAAAAGCCTCCCTCTCCCTATTCTACCCAATTCTGTCTTGATTGACTGTCTTCTTGCCACTTCATTTAAAAATATAAAAAAATACCAATCCATCGTATGTCTTGATCACATCTCCAGCCCGCGGTATTACTACATTTTCGCTTGCTGTTCGTTCTGACTTTTTTCTTTTTGCTCGGCTTCTCAGGGTCGTAGCAGCTGTTTCATCCTAGCCTGCAAGAATACTTTTTCATATCCGACTGGTAATTCCAGAGATTT
Organism: Apamea anceps; assembly: GCA_951799955.1. NCBI lineage: Eukaryota > Metazoa > Arthropoda > Insecta > Lepidoptera > Noctuidae > Apamea > Apamea anceps. The sequence continues at coordinate 17,371,237 of OX637506.1, forward strand.
GCCCTTTCAAACAAAAAAAAAAACAAACAAACTCATCATCATCTACCGAGGTTTTTCCCAACTATGTTAGCGTCAGCTTCCAGTCAAACCAGATGCAACTTGAATTGAATACCAGTATTTTACTTGGAGTGAAAGAAACAAACAAACTCTCCAGCATTATTATATTATGCAAGTGTAGATTGAAAATAAAATCAGGTTATGCAATAACCTTGGAAATATACACTATTGAAAAATAACAAAAAATATCTATCCATTGTACGGCAAGATTGCTAAGACAGAAGTTAAAACATAATCATGATCTAACGACATTAAAACAATACGAACAGAAAATTAAATCAAAATCAAAACTCATTTATTCAAATTAGGCTGAGAATCAGCACTTTTCGAACGCCAAAATTACAAAAGACAGTCCCCCAAAAACACCCGCCCTTTACCACTTCGACCTTTACTACTCGAAGAAGAAGTGGTGCAAAAAATCTCCCTAGCAGCACAGCTATCTGTTCAGTTAGAAAATACTTGATACTTGATTGTATACAATACTAGGTATTAAGTAATTAACATTACAAGACACAGAAAATCAAATTAAAATATTTGCCATATGTAAGCTAGCCACGCCAATATACCAACAAATAGAACCACCCCTTCAATATCAACCCTCAAACAGTCACAACATAGTTTCAATATTACTAATTATGTAAATAATCATTGCGAAGTGACGGTGCTTGTGTAAGCGTATGCTAATGTAACCAAAGCCACGGCCATCGTATACCAGTTAGTTGCTGCCTATTCTATTGCCAAAAGGATATATGACCCCGCATAATAGGTCGCCAGCGCTGTTAAAGAGCTATCGCGGAGCTAGGGTTAAAAGCCGTTTATATGAAGGTGTGGGGGATTTAATATGGGTCTAAGTTACAAGTACCTTGTGTACCTGCTCTTTGAGGATATATTTAGAAGTCTAAATAAGTGCCATTGTCGTCTGCAACATGTTAGCATACTCACGCTTGGTTGATTTATTAATATCACCCTGTGTTGTATTTAATATGAAACTGTTTCGACGAGAAAGTATGCAGAGTTGATACTTTAGATTTACCAACTGATTTATGTGCCTAGAGGGTAATTTGTTTTTTTAGATTTCTCACTTAGATTCTTCATTGTGTACTGTATTTTTTCCTGCCAGGCAAAAACAAAACAATTGCGCTTCCACGTCGTGAATATGTAATTAATCTAAATCAATTTCAACGAACCCATAAAAAAGTCACAGCTTCCGTTCTTGTGAAAGAAAAAATGTAGCAACAGTACTCTTTGAAAACGTTAAGAAATTGAAATAGAGCAACACTCGGAGAACGCGGCAGTTTCTGTTTTTTTTCTGTCCCGGGTACATGCAAACGATTTCCCATTTATATTTGCAATAAAAATTACTTCTGCGACCATTTTTCAGCTGCAAAACTTCGGAAATGCAGTTATTTCTTCCAGTTGAAGTTATCTTCACGCTCGATGACTTCGTCGAGTGAGTATTATTTCAGGCTATTGTTAAAAGGAGTAACTGGGTTGTCTTGTTTGTGACGAAAAATATGACGTCTTCTTCTTAGTGAGGGTTGAGATGTTTCCGACCATTTACGAGTATGTTCACCAAATGTACTCGTGTAAAGAAAAAAAAAGATAAAAACACTACAAAGTTAAAAATTATTTTAATTTCGGAAGTTTCAAAATTAGCAGTACATTACGATACGTGCGACTTACTAGACAACTTAGGTCATATGTAATGCATACTATTTATATACGATACATATGACCTAAGCCTGTGTGACCTGGGTAGCGGGATCATCCGAAAGGGTTACCGCTGCCCTGGAACATAAAGGGCTAAGGAAGGAACACAGGTGGGTTTTAGTCAGTAAGAGTCTGACACTCCCTCCTGCTCCACCCAGAGCGGGAGGAGTCATTTGATGATTTCCCATCCTGAAAAAAAAAAAAGCCTGTGTGACCTAAACCCGCACTTAAGTCACGCTTTTCTGTGTAAAAATGGACTACTTAAGTCACAGAAAAGCGTGACTTAAGTGCAGGTTTAGGTCATACAGTGCTATAATACTACACTACGACACAAGTGACTTAAGTAGTCCATTATTGCACAGAATGAAACAAGCGCTCGAGCGAAGCGATATTTTCACTTTGTAGTGTTTTTTTTATTATTTTTTTTGTATATATTTTTTTTCGCTTGTCTTTTTAGTTGTCTTTTTTTTTTTTGCTAAGTAAGTAACAGTGACAGGAAGTTATTATAACATTATTAACATATTATCGTAAGTGGAAAAAATACGTATTATCACAGCTAACTATAAAACCACTCATCAGAACTTGACCAATGGGACCAACCTATAAGTATGCTTTCAAATAAAAGAATAATTTCTCAACTCGATTTATAAATAACTCCTCCTTTTTTTGAAGTAGGTTAGCAATCTGATGGTGAAAGATTTCTAAGTGACCTAACCTGATTTTGCATTGGATTCATATGAGTAAATAACAGAAGTTTTAAATAAATCCTCGCTCAGTCATAATAAAAGCCACAGACAGTTTATTTTAAACCATTTCGAAAGTACTGTGATCGCGGATTACCCTTAAAAAGTAAAACAATGTAACATTAAATTATATTGCTAACATTACATTCCAGATGAGATAACACATGATTAGTAAATAGGCTAAGTTTTTGTGTGTATTGGGGCAGATATTACAGCGAAATGGGTATCTACCCTATCCGCTGAGCTACCCAAATGAGTTTTCCAATATTAATTCTAGTTCGAGATTCAATTCATTACTTTTAGTGTTTCGATTTCAGTTCCACTCGTGTGCCTATATTTGGATTAGAAAGAAGCGAATTTTGGTATTGTATTGTTAATGATGTTGACATAATTCATGGTAGTTTTGACATTATTAATGGTGATTTTGACATTTGTATTGGTGATTTTGACATTTGTATTGGTGATTTTGACATTTATATTGGTAATTTTGACATTATTGTTAGTTGTTTTGACATTATTAGTAGTTATTTCCATAATTTGCCAAATGTACCCAAGTACTAACACTAGTGTTTAAGATGTGCATGTTATTACTAACAAATTGGGTTGTATGTTCTGGATAAATAAATGATTATTATTATTATTATTTCACGTTGTAGGCACATTAATTTAAGCATAGAAATTTATTTGTTCACGGCTCTGAATACGCAGTTGAAAATGATGTCATGTTCATGAGTTATTATGGTTCCTTGGTTAGTTGATTTCTTCAACGGCTTTGTGGGTTTTAGCTATGTTCACCAAAAATCAATCAAACTGCCTAGCCTTTTCCCAACTATGTTGGGGTCGGCTTTCAGGCCAACCATCACGTCTAAATATACAGGATAAATTTTTATTCAGTGCGTAAATTTTTACAGGCTGTTCTACCCATGAATATGAACAACTTTCACTATGGGACCATCCCTGAAATCACAAAAAAAAATCAGCTGTTTCTTATAAAAGTTCAATACCTACTCGACCAAAATGTATGAATCTGCTGATTTTTTTTTCGTGATTTCAGAGATGGTCCCATAGTGAATGTTGTTCATATTCATGGGTAGAACACCCTGTAAAAATTTACGCACTGAATAAAAAATTATCCTGTAGAATGGTGCTGGGTTCGTCTTCAGTCTGAAGGAGCCGACCTAAACGAACCGCTATAACGTACGAACCAAAAACCGCATATAGTGGAGGTGCCCATCAAAAATGTACACTGAGCTAACGCGACGTTTTGTTTCGATGCATTAACTTATTTATTTTATACTTTTTTGTACACCACAAAAACACATCAAACACTACAAAATATACAAAAGGCAACTTCTACGCATCGATAGAACGTAACATCAACGCGGTCGGCAGCTACGTAAAGGTACGGTGTCTTAGAAAAGCGGTGAGTGCACATAACGGTCATAATGTCATGTAAATGATAGCGGCAAAGATTTCAAACTCAAACTCAAAATCGAATCATTTAATTCAACTAAACCAATTAAAGGCACTTTTGAATTGTCAAAGGGTCGGTCAGTCAGAAAGATGAAGCTAGTTACCCATTCTAAAGTGTAGGTACCTATGGAGAAGAACGGGCAAGAAACTCCATGGACATTCTTTTAAATCATAAAATTGTTACAAAATATTTGATTACATCATTCGTGTTGAAATTAACCATGTGAGAACGATTTAGAAATACGTGCACGTTAAAAGCGTCCGTTATAGAAAACGTAAAAACAATTCAGAAATTAAAATAAGCCGTGGCAGCTAAGAGATGACCAGTCCCTACTGACGGCGCCCGTTCACGAACATGTCGTATGGATCAGCACCATTCAGCTCAACCATTTTGGAGGGAACTTAATGTTCCAACACACACGCCACCACCAGCGAGACATTAGAGTGAGCATGACATACTCACAGCCGCCAGGGCACATTCGCGTCAATGAAAGACGTACCCAGTAAATGGTAGCTTTATAGAAAGTACATAGTGCTCACACGTGTGCTATGCAATTATACAATACTAAGCAATTGAATTTATACAATGCGAATATAGTTTTTTTCCAATGTTCAGCAGCTCCAACAATGTTTCCGAATGCTAATTAGTTTATGCGATTTAAATTGCTAGATACTGCGTCAAAAGATAGTCGCGTTTCTGTTTCGTTTTGACACCTCTGACACACAATGTCGCAGTCACTTGACTTGATTACCATAGAAATGTTGTATCATAATATAATATGAGCTCACTCTTCTCAGTCATCATAATCAGCCTTATAATGTTCGCACTGCTGGGACACAATCCTCCTCTCATGAGAGCGAGTGGACCATAATCCACCACGCGGTCTCAGTGCGGGTTGGTGGATGTCACATGTCTTCGAATTTTTGGTTCTAGATGTCGGTTTCCTCACAATGTTTTCCTTCACCGTTTTGAGAGCAGTGGTGATAAAATTAAATACTCAAAGTAAAAATACCTTAATGGGTTCGAACTCACGATCAAGGACTCGTAAGTTGGAGCTGATACCACTGGGCTACCACTGCTCTCAGTATGGACAGTTTTTCGCGTGACTAAGTACGGTGAGGGCAAATCTAGCGATTTAAATCTTTGAGCAGCGAGGTTTACGGTATCAAAAATACTCTCTAGGAATATACACTAATTAAATTTCATGGAAAATGTTTCATTGACGTCATTCACAGATAATCGCAGACGGTATGCAGTGCGTGGTCATCGTTTTTATAGAGAATCGTAGGTTTATGCCAGAAATAAAGACGCCCACGGTTGTTACATCCACTTCAAAAATCTAACGCCAAAAAGATAAAGAAGATAATAACCTACAAATAACCGACCATATCAATGTTATGGCCGCATTACCTCATCAGTAACTCAACATTCAAAGGTTCGAATAACAACATAAATTACAATTCCAAATTTTGAATTATTCATATCCTATTCCGAGGGAACGTATTCTGATAAAATTCGATACGTAATTTTGTGATGTTGTTACCTACTTTGAAACGGAACTCAAAGCGGGTGTATGTAGGTGTGTATCAGCCTTTTTCGAAAAATTTTGAAACTCCTACTGCGAAACGGAACTGCGCAAATGCACATCCTGTAGGAAAAGGATCACATTTGGGAATTAACAATGCTGCTCTCAGCTGTTTCATCCATTTTTTGTCACATGCGTCATTATAATGATATCTATCCTGGAAAATATATTGTTGTATCCAAGTAAGTGGAAATTATTTCGAGTTGGTTTATTTCTAAACAAAAACAAAAAAGATGTGTATGTAATTCAACTATTGCTAAAGCTTTAACATTTAACACGTTAACTGAACTGTAGTATTCCGACAACACATTGAAGTGGCCGATGCATGGCTGGTGAAGCAGACGAGTCCTGGAGTGGAGCCCGCGTATCGGCAAGCGTAGTGTAGGAGGATCCTAAATGAAAATGTGGCTGGGACAAAATGGATTCGAAAGGTGGAGGTCAGTGTATTGTGGCACAGCATGGGAGAAGCCTATGTCCAGCAGTGGATAGGCTGATGTGATGGGTCGATTGATTGACATTGAAGTGTGACACTTTATATCATACATCGAGAAAGAACAAGTAACTACCAGTACCCAGGCCCTATCAGAATACCAGCGCTGCGAATTTTTTTTTTTAATGTCGCTGCGTCATGCTGCCTTTTGGCCTCGTATAGGACTTTCTGTTTCATTTTTAATTTTTATTACTTTTTTTTATACCTAAATTTATTTTTATTTTTGACTGTATTTAATTTAGTTTATGATCTTTCTGTACGAGTCGCAATACATACTTTTTCTTTCTTTCTAACTGCTACTCGTCAAAAAACCCAAACAATAAACGAAACTCCCATCTTCAAGATACACCAGAATAAGCTTCCACGGAATCTTACCAGTTATGAATTACACGCGTATCGATACGCTGGGATGACTAATCGTTATGTCCAGACATCTCCATCCATCAGTAGGAACGTGATGTGTCATACTCGGCCATGGAATCGGTATACGTGATTGAGAGTCCATGAATCTTTGATACTATTGCTTAGTGGTAACATAGAATAAGGATCTTAATGTCTACATTTTTGGGGAATAATGAAAGTTCAAAATAAACTGCGGGATGATTGCGTAACACATTAACAGTAGCAATGGCTTTAATAATGATAGTTTAACAAAATTCATTGCGTTATTTACGTTCTCGTGCATACATTTTCGAACCGCCTGCTTCAGCTATTAGTTCGTCTTCGCTTGGCGTTCTTTCTGTAATTTTTTTCGTTTTGCTCGGCTTCTAAGGGTTCTGGCGTGATGTTAAATAGCCTATAGCCTTCTTTGAGAATAGGCTAGTTTCCTGAAAAATTCTAATTAGGCCGTCAGTTAGATTATCAAAAAATATTGGACCCGTATTTTTTCTTTTGTCAATTATATAGAAAATGATAAGATATCGCCCGTTAAAGTTCCGCGTGACGTCACCCCTTGCTACACTTTTTAGCATGGCGTGACGTCATGACCCCCACTCCCAAATTATGACGCGCTTTATCTTTGTCACTTTTTGTTTGATTGACAAAAGAAAAAATACATGTACTTACATTATTTTTCAATAATCTAACTGACGGACTAAATATACTAATTTTTTTTTTTACCCAGGAAACTATCCTATTGGGCTATCAAATGCAAAAATTAAGACGCAATGGATCAGCAATATCGTTCAAAATGTTTCAGGTTGAGATTGTGTTACGCAATTAGGGTCCAGGATGGTGCTGCACGCTCGCTTTGTACATGTGATGAGGATCCTATGACGTGTGGCCAAAATTGGAACTAACGCCACCATCTTGTTTTGTGCCAACATTTCACAAAACAATTGCACACAGGTTTACTTACAGCACTCCCCTGTCAACGTCGTTCGAAAGCTAAAAGATTTTTGTAGCAAAGTAAACGTACCATGTTCCTTATTTGAAATGAAGAATGTTTTTTTTTTTTGAGATATTTATAGCACTTTTAAATGTTATATTTTTTTTTTATTGACAATGGGCTCACTCTTGACCTCAATCCAGCCCAGAGGCAGAGAGAGGATGAGATCTACGGTGGAACGAGCTTGCCCAGAAGAAGCCTATTCACTCTCGCCTTGAAGATATTCGGGTTGCATGAACTCGGGAATGCAGACGCAGGCAGACGATTCCACTCCTTAGCTGTGCGCATCAGAAAAGATGACGAGAAGCGCTTAGTGCGTATATATGGTATCCCGCAGTGCGTCTGGACTCCCGATGGTAAAAAGGTGAAGGCGGGATGAGCTCATGTAGCTCTTGAGCACACTCCCCGAAGTGCAGTCTGTAGAAGACGGACAGACAGGCAACACTTCGCCGGTGAGCCAAACTGAAGCTTTGCCTCCACCAGCTTTTTATCGCCAATGAGTCTCTTAGCTTTGCGCTCCACTGAGTCTAAAGTGAATAAAGAGTTATATTCATTTACTCCAAAATTTAATTGTGCTTTTGTGTTGTGTTATTTGTTTTGTAAGCACTAAACAAATGATTCATCTATCTATCTATTCCCACCAGACATACGTCGATTGATGATATCTATGGATAGAAAATGAAGAAATGAGATCAGTTGACGTCATAAACAGCCGTCGCTAAGCACGATCTAATCCATTCATTTCGATTCAATTGATTGATTTCAGTCAGGTAGGAGTGGTAACACAATACTCGCTCTGGTTTTAATCTACAAAATTGATAAATATCTTTTGAGTTTGGGACATAACAGTGTGGTGGGGAGCATAATCAGCTGGGAAGCGGTGAGAACATTATAGGCTAATTATGCTCCTCACTGGCACTGGACCCGCGTGGTGGATTACGGCCCACTCCCTCTCGAAGAGAGAATGTCTGTGTCCCAGCAGTGGGAACATTATAGGCTGATTACGATAATGATGATTCTTACAACAATTATTTTTTTAATAACAATTATAAATTGTAATTAAAAATCATCGACGAAAATTTATGTTATTAAATTAACCTCAATTCATCTGCCTAGCCTTTTCCCAACTATGTTGAGGTCGGCTTCCAGTCTAACCGGATGCAGCTAGTACCAGTATACATGGAGTTACTGCCTATCTGACCTTCACAACCTAGTTACTGGGTAATATTAAACCCCTTTGTAAGACCGGTTATCAGACTTTCGGGCTTCTGACGACGCGTAACGACTGTCAAAGATCCACGAATGAGAGCCGGGACCAACGGCATAACGTGCTTTCCGAGAGATGGAGGGGTCTTGGAGTGTAAATTGATTTAAAAGTTCCAGTATTCAAATAAATAATCGAAGCACTCAGTTTTTAAGTGGCACCACTAATTGACATCCACAGGTACGTTTTTAAATTCATTTGTTTACATTTTCATCAGGCATCACTGTTAGAACAGACACAGACTGTCTTTTCTATAAGAATTTCTTATTCTATGGCCATACATATATAAATGGGGGAATTCCAGGAGCTATTGAATATGTTGGTTCAAGATTTCCATATTTATTGGAGGAATAGTGTTGTTTACTTAGATAGCAATGAGGTTGGGCAATTAACATTTTCTTATGAGGCTGAGTGATTACTTTTATGATCTACGGAGCCTTTTGTACCAAAAGCGCCCCGCGGTTTGGCCCGTATCGGAGTCGATCCCGTGGGAATATCGGGATAAAAAATATGATATGTGTTGTTCTAATGTATATAATTGTAAAGTTTCATCAAAATCCGTGCAGTAGTTTTTGCGTCAAAGAGTAACAAACATCCATCCATCCATCGTCACAAACTTTCGAGCCTATAATATCATATTTAATTTCGCGTTTATGTGTGTATTAAGTAGGAATAGAAGTGGGATAGTAAGATTAAGATTTTTCTAAGAAAACGATTTCTGTTGGGTATGTAAGATAAAGTCTAGTTTTCATTGTGAAACAGTAAGTACGGAAAATGAAGACAGATATTGCACCAACAAATCTTTAAACTTTAACTTAATTTTATGATTTTTTTACTTTGAATTATATTATTTTTAAATTTGTATGCCTTTCTAGGCAAAACGTGCTGAAACTTTTTTTTTGTAATCATTCCAACTGCTTGTAAACCTACACATGTTTTTGACAAATAAATATAACTTATCTTAATGATCAGTTGGAATGGTAATTAACTCTCAGTAACGACATAATTTAGGCCGACATGTTGTTCAGTGTGATTTAATATATTCCTTTTAATGATTTTTACATTGCAGAAAACATTTACGCAGCAATTATTTCACACCAGTTTTATAAAATACTCGAATTTTACAAAAATAGCCAGAGTTTTCTTCATTATATTTTTCTGGAATATACGATATTTCCTCGTGCAGAAGAACCATAAAAACCATAGAAAAACATCTTCAAAAATTATGAACCCTAACTCATTTTCCCCTCAAACATAAATCTAACAATATCATTACACGAACACACACGCACATCTTATGCAAATGGAGCTCCTCACGTGTGGTTATTAAAAACATGAATTTTACAAGCTTAATATTACGTGACACGTACGGCCGCAGTAATCCCTGGAGCACCAGTACTTCGGATGTCGGATTTAAATATGATTACTTTATATTACCGGTTTTCGAGGCAAAATGTTGACAATCTGGCATTTTGTGAAAAGGGTTTAAGTTTTCGGAATAAGATTTTGCAGAAATATTTTGATGAATTCGTGAAGAGTAGACAGTAGTTTGTACACAAGAAGTTGGATATTTTTGTACCTAATTATCACAATGAATGCCGCGAATAAACGTAATTGAAAAACAAACGATAATAACGTATTTAAGTAAAAGCTGTTCAGCCCAGTATTTTTTTCCTACTTCAGAAAATGTCTCTACAATGCATTGTAGAGATATTTTCTAGAAATAAAAGCTAGTTTGTAAGCTTACAGTCGTTTTTCAGTGAAAAGAAGTCTGAAGTATACCTATCAGCCAATCTACCCCGTAAATATCTCACCGTGAAACTTAGGTAAAGTGAGCTTGACGTGAGGTGTCATTCCACCAGAGAGGCAATTCTCGGCCGGAATTCCCGCTACCCGCTCCTTTAAATTTCTAATCTCGTCAACGCGACTTGACATAAATAGGTATGCGTCTTTCCATTTCTTCCGCTTCCGCGTTGTGCATCTGTCTTATCATTCTTTTCTAAAACATTCTTTCAATATGTCCGACCCGTTGGAGCGTGCTCTTTCGCAGTCAGTTCAAAGATTGCAATTATGCACAGGAAGTGCCATACTGATGTTATTTTAACCGTATTTTGAGAAAAAACGTAGAATGGTATCTATCTACACCGTTAAATTTTGTTTCTCGAAGGCTTGTGTATGAGCAAGAGGTATTTCTTATTCCGTTATGGCAAAGGTCTGGCAGTTTGAGTAATTAAAGTGGCCTACCCAAATGTCCTTTCTTTGGTATTGTTCGTCGAACCGTTGAGCTTCTTAAGTTTTGAGTTGAGCTGCACGATTTCTGACATATGCGTGCACTGACTGGACAGGTCCTCTCAATCTGTGTGGTTCTTTCCTCAAAAGACCATCTCAGACATCGACCTACATGGTCTTCATATGATCTGACCAAGATTATGTATGGACTTTAAAAGAGACTGTGACGTCTGAGTTTGTTTCGGCCTTTCTTCTCAGACTAGTCAGATAGGAAACGCCGACCTCATCTAGTTTTAAAATATGATTGACGTGTAAAAGTGTTTGTACAAACCTACTTACAAAATAAAATCATTTATCATTTATCATTAAAGCCAGTCCGAATCCTTTTATTACTCGTGCTTAGGTAGGCGACTGCAATTTATTTAAATCAAATCATTTATTTGCATAACACAGGTTCAGATGATGTTACAAACGGTTCATAAAGCACACTGTATTATAACCATGTGCGGTGTGCAAATATATTACGAACATTATGACACAATTATTCTTATTCAGTTTTCTTATTAAGTTACATTGTCATTGAAAATATAGATAGATAGCCAATTTCGTTACACATTAGATTAAATCAGAACTAATAAATTAAAACAGTAATGTCAAACAAATTAATAATGACATAGTAATTGTAATTATTATCATATTATTAAATTAATGTACAAATATTAATAATGCCTGTATTTTTTTTGGTTAGGTTTGGTTCTGCGATATCTTTCACTTATGGTAGCCTAGAGGGTTTTTGAAATCTGAAAGTGGTCTCTTGGTGACGGGGCTCCTGTCTTGAAACTTTTTAAATATATTTTTGGTGTTCTCTCATCATGCCGCACCTACTCAGCTATCAACGCTTCGCGCTGCATATGCTTGCTCAAAAAGCCTCTGGGCTGCCCTAGCATTATGTAAGATACTGCTCAAAACTTGGACCAGCAAAAGGGAGAAACAGTTTTTTTTTTTTTAAGATTTTCTCTTTTGGTGTTTCTATGTTTAATTCATTTAGAAAAACATAATTCTATTAGAAAATTCTCCATGTCCCTCAAAGCAAGTATGTTCCTCTTACTTCCTTATTAATAACGAGTTTTGCAAGAACGTTTATGAGACAACGGAGACTCCTATATTTCGTTTATCTCGAGCTGAACATAATCAAATGTTCACAAAATCACTGCCAAGAATATGGCATGTCTGTCGTAGAATATAATAGTATGTCGTAAAAACTTTCATAATCAAATTGTGAACTTGACACGCTACCGTTTATTCGTGACTTTGTTTGTTGTTTGTTAGACAAATATGCCACTTATCTTCATGCATTTCTTCCGGTGTTTTATTGACAAAACTTTTAGAGGCACCCATGTTGACTGCACGATGATGTTGGGGTAACGAAAACTTGTGGTTCAGATAAGTAGTTTTCACTAGGAAACTGAATAGCTTCATATTTATACAGTCAGGGAAATTAATTCTATAGAAAATTTACTACCAACTTAAATTGTCGGTACATTCAAATCACTACTAGTATCATTCTTCTGTTTCTTGTATTGTTTTCTTGTCATTCTTCTTTTTCTGTCTATCGCTATAACAGGACAAATTGGCGTAGTTTGTCGTTTGTGACTTGAAAGACAGTGGTAACGGCCCCGGCTTACGAGGTGTACGTCGTGGGTTTAAACCCAGGCAGGCGCTTTACTTCGTAACCACTTACTACCTAACAATGAAGTAAAAATAATTGAACATTTTTTTAGGAGTATCTTACCTACTATAATTCCTGAAATGTCGCAGAAGCTCTTTGTTAAAAGCATCAAACTCCGTAGACCGAAGAAAATTCTCAGAAGGATATAGATACAGCATCGCTCACAAACAGCAGTAAAAAATATCTAGGGTCGCATCTATCCGCCAATACATCTTCGTCGCCCGCTAAAAGCGGCCCCGTTCGTTTGAGCTCAAACATTTCGCTCTGCAATTTCTTTCGGCCGACCATCCAAAACTTAATACAATTCCGAAATCAAAAATCTGATTCCATCCACCAAAGTGAAGGGAATTGTTTCATGCGTTCGGAGCAGATTTGATTTTCATTTGACTGAAGTCAACTAGAAATGAAAATTTTGAGTCTAGCCGTCAGAAGGGGCCTGACGGGGGCCAGGCCTCCAACCGCGGCCTGACGATATTACTCTTGACATCGACACGGCCTTTTCGCTTCAATCTTTTAATCAAAGCAGTTAATTGCTTTCAATTTTACGTGGGACGCGTTGGGTCGGATGACAGATGTTAACTCCCTTTTGACATGACGTATTTTTATGTTCTTGTTAGATTAGGTAAATTTTTTAAATTTTTATAAGGGTAGATACGAGATGTACAGTGAAAACCAAAAGTTATTTGTCATTTTTCCATTTCGGCTGTGATGCCTCATTATGAGGGATTATTTGATATTTTTTATGATAAGCCAAAGGTAGACAAATATTGTCCCGTCGGGGGACCGCTACTATTTTAAACTTTAACAGAACGTTGGGCTAATAATTAGAGCGGTTCCCCGACGGGACAACATTTAATCAAAAAATTTCATACGTACTTACTTAGGGTCATAATTTCAAAGTAATTTTTTTCTTTTTATAGGGTTTCACGTTTATACCTTTTTAAATCATAATGTGGTGTGTCAAAGCTGAATTGGAAATATGTCAACTAACTTGAAGGCCACTGTAGATAGGTTTAGTGACGTATGTTATAAAAAATCTGATCAATCTATTAAGCGTACACACCTCGATAATTTCATAGCTATCCATGCTGGCTCCGTGGATAGTTATGAAATTGGCGGGTTGTGTTTGTTTACGGTATAATTGTGATGATGCTTATCACGAGTTATTGTTGTTTTCCAATATAAACAAGACGTTTTACTAAACAAGGTTTTGCCCCTTATTACTAAACAAGGTTTTTTTTAAGATCAGGCTTAAACCACCGATATAGTTCCTTATAATTTTTTGAATAAATGTATTATATTATTATAGTTATTGAAATATGAACCTAAATGTTATAGAAATTAAGTTTTTTATACAAAAATGACAGCTTAGTTCGCTGCTAAGTTGTCATTTTAGTATTTACGTTGCCTAAATCGAAATCAAGTTCGAAATACAAATACTGGCTCAAATGTTTAGGCTAGAACTAAAGTTAGATTCTGTTTTGTAATAAGAAGGTTAATGTTTAAAGTTAAAAATATAACAAATTTGTGATATCAGTTAAGCTCTTATACCAAATCTTTCAAGACTTGGTATATGACAAGAACCCATATGACAAGAACAACTGATTTTAAGGCCATACGTAGTAAAACAAGGTATGCAAGGTAGTAAAACCCGAAACTTGTTACCGTAGGAAATTAATAAACAGTCTAATTCGCGTGCACCGACGAGTTATCATTTCCTAAAAGTCTCATGAAATTCAAATTTGTTTCCTCGAGCAAATATCTCGTAGTATAAAATATCTCACGTACCTAAGTGAAATATTCTCAAACTAGTTGTTTATGCACAAACTTTTTAAATAACTATTTGTTATTTTACGAAGGTTTATGAAACAGTTTTCTTTTATTAATGGTTTCCTTTCATAGTTACGAGTAACAAGCCGTGTGCCCGATGGGTAAAAATTACGAAATTTCATCCCCTATTTAACCCATTTAAAAGGTGAATTTTCAAAAATCTTTACTTTGTACTCACCTTCGTTATAAAAGAAACTCTTGTGCAAAATTTCATGCTTTTAGACCCCAAGGCTAAAGCTAAGGTTAAGGCCGTGCGTTGTCTGTCATGAATGAATTTAAGATTTTTATTAAGCCGATTTTATACAGAATTGAACCAGAAACTGGAACCATGAATTCAACACATGATTTGAGACCGGTATCGTGATTCTAGCGTAGAATATTTTCGTCAATTGTAGAAAAAAAAAATCTGCTGTTAGCAATCAAAATGTACTGACCGGTATTTTTTTTTAATACCATACTTTAAATTTCAGCGCAGGGAGTTCAGTGTCATGTTCTGAATTCGTGATAACAGATTGTGCGGCGATATCCTTGCTACCCTGTATACAATTGACTTAGTAATGACAAACGCTAGTCTACAATCATAACATCTTAATACGTATCTAATTCTGTGAACTGAAGAGATGTCCAGCTTCTGAATCAGAATTGTTCTATTCCTGTTAGACTTGTGTACCAGGCCAGTAATAAGTAAAACCAATGCACTCAGATCTAAGCGTCTATTTCTGTATTCTCTACAGATTTCCAATCCATCTGGATTAAGCCAAAAATAATACTGGGTCAGACAAACTGGACTTCAAAAATATAGCTTACACTAAAATATTCATCAGAAAATGTCCATTAATCCTGGATATTTTCATCTTTCTCATCACTTCAGTCAAAAGACATCCACCGCTCGACATAGGTCTCCTCCAAGCACCGCCTCTTCTACTGGTTCTGTGCTTTTTGCATCCAGCGGATTCCTGCGGTCTTTGCAAGGTCCTTCTGGGAGGTTTTCCAACGCTACGTCATCCGGAACGCGGTTGCTACTCCAGAACCTTTCGGCTCCAGCGGCCATCTGCTCTGTAAGCAATGTGCCCTGTCCACTGACACTTAAGCTTGACAATTCTTCAGTTTATGTCAGTGTATTTTTCTTACCAATCTTTATAACCAAACAAAATTACTTTACACCTACTTTTTCTTGGGTCCTGCCCTGCCAAAAAATTAAAACAATAATTTACTAGATGACACATCTTTTTGAAGCCATTATAGCATTCTATATTTTGGCGTCGCTTGCCTGGTAGAGTGATTTAGGTGCTGCCATTAGTAAGCCTTCCACAACTATCGATACCTACCCAACGCATCTGCGGAGTTTAGCTAGCTAATTTAATTTAACCCTGTATATTTGCCATCACCTTGATAATAGATATCTATAGCTGAATTATGAAATCAGATATTATTGCGGAGCTATCCAAAGTAATATATTTACGCTCGTGACAATACCTAGTTATCCATAACTAACCGATTCACATAACCATATAAACCTCAATACCCTCAATTTACCGCAACGACAGTATTTCACACTAAAACTGATAGTAGTTAATGAGGACAATTCTATTTGGAATGTAATAGCCGTTTCCAAAACTAAATAGCGGTCGCCTAACTAATTGGCCTGGCCTGGTAATCTGGCCCGGGCCTTATTAATTGCTTTATCAATCGATTGGAGGGATATGGGGGGTATTATGGCCCTTGATCTAACGGTATGACTAAAGGACAGAAGGTGACATATCTTTATCGCGTCGACCTCCCTTGTGAGAATAGAGATTGGTCATTTGTAATTGATTTGGACTGATTGTTCACACAGCTTTCGATGGTGGTTATTGGTGCCATCCAATCCTTTTGGATGGCATTATAGTATAGGTAATCAGTTAACTGGGTACACTTTGAAAATTAATGTTATAGAATAGAAAGCTAGAATATACACTAGGCTGCCGCGTAATGTGCGTTGGTTTATCCATACTAATATTATAAATTCAAATGTAACTCTGTCCGTCTGTTACCTTTTCACGCCTAAATCACTGAACCGATCGTTCATACCACAGATAGGTAACCTGGCACCTAGAGCAGCTCTCAG
This sequence comes from Apamea anceps, assembly GCA_951799955.1. Taxonomy (NCBI): domain Eukaryota; kingdom Metazoa; phylum Arthropoda; class Insecta; order Lepidoptera; family Noctuidae; genus Apamea; species Apamea anceps. The sequence goes on from OX637506.1 coordinate 17,387,842, forward strand.
AGACGGGAAAGGTTACTTTTCAACCCAGAATACAAAATTATTAAAAACAAAATACATAACACACACCGACGATCTTGTTAAAGCCACAGGAACCCATTGGATGCGAGAAGCACAGAATCGGTCGAGATGGAGGTGCTTGGGGGAGATGATGACATAACATCCCCACTACTGGGACACAGACCCCCTCTCTTCGAGAGAGAGGGGGCTAAGAATCTACCACGCCAGTGCGAGTTGGTAGATGTCACATGTCTTCGAGTTTTTGGTGCTAGGATATGCCGGTTTGCTCACAATGTTTTCCTTCACCGTTTTGAGGGCAGTAGTGATGAAATAATTTACACAAAATAAAGCGCCTGTCTGGGTTCGAACCCACGATCTACAACTCGTAAGTCAGGGCCTTTACCACTGGGCCGCCACTGCTCTCAAATCTCTAAATACAAAATACACACACAAAATGTACGAAAGTTATGTAGTCAGCTTTAGAGTTTTCTGTGATAAAATTTTATCCCAAACACATAATAAGATCCACCGATATACAGACAAGAGAGCCACTCCAAAAAGATACTGGTTTCAAAAGGGGCAGAAAGACATTAAAAGATATCTTTTCAGGTCATGAAAGATAAGACTGAATGTGCATGCAACGGAAACTGCTCTCGAGTACAGTTTTCGTATTCACAGGCAAGAATTTCCTAGTTTTGATTCCGTAGATTTCCGGAGACAGAATGGATACCCTTTTATTATTTTGTGGGAAATATTTTTGTGGTTTCTCAGTAATGCTTTTTGGGAGATATAGATAAACATAACTTCTAAAGGAGTAAGTATACAGATTATTTTATTCAAAGAAATACCTAAAAAAAAAAAAGTCTCATGTGTCGGATTTCTTATAAATTGTGACCGTAAAGTAAAATTACGAATGCCAAATTCATATTGCTGTGGGAAATATTTTTGTTATAAGTATATTTTTTTAGAAGAATGGTTGAAATATACATTTTTTGGTGTCGGGGCTTGTGGCTAAGGTCGGGGCTTGTGGCTGAGTAATAACAGCCGCACGGGTCGATCGTTCAGCTTAAGCTACGCTTGTCGCGGTTGGTCCGTGGATGAGTGACCATCTTTACATACCAAGTCTCCTCCGTGCCTTGGAAAGCACGTTAAGCCGTTGGTCCCGGCTGTCATTCGTGGATCTTTGACAGCCGTTACGGGTCGACAGAAGCCCGAAAGTCTGACAACCAGTCTTACCAAGGGGTATCGTATTACCCAGTAACTGGGTTGTGGAGGTCAGATAGGCAGTCGCTCCATGTAAACTACTGGTACTCAGCTGCGTCCGGTTCGACTAGAAGCCGACCCCAACATAGTCGGGAAAAGGCTAGGCTGATGATGACACGAGCAAAAGTATGTATACACTTTATGTATGGCTTTATTCAAAAACGATTTACTCCTTTATTTTTTAATGAAATTTTATGTTGTTACGAACATAGCATTTTTGAACCCATAGATTTATGTAATGTGTCGTATTTCAACAAAAGCCAAAAAATCGCAATTGAAAGTGGCCAAGTGTTGACATATTGGTGCTCGTGACTGTACATTTTATACAGTGTAAAGGTGAGGCAGATTGTACAGTTAACTTTATTTAAAGTATTACAAGTTATTACTTATAATACAATACGTCCCAAATTTATTGATTTAATTTCATTTCAAAATTAGTAACAAAAAGGCTTTATATTTATAACTTTAGTAGTATCTTCTATAATTAACTAATTCTACAAGAACCCCAATCATAATTTAAAATACATCAACCGATTTTTCTACTGTTTTAAGCAAAATTTCAAATACAAAAAAAGCAATCTGCTACTCATTTATTCCTTTCTTTCCGAAGAAATACTTCCCGTAGCTAATCAAACTGAAATTCTTCGAAGAAAACGTATCTCTACCTGTATTTTTTCTCGAGCTGTTAACCAAATCGAAAGGGAAGGGTTTAATAATTCCCTGAATTCATTTTCAAGAAAAATGGGGGATGATTAAATTTTCGAATCGTCGTTCTTTGTGGCTTTGTTAATCAGTCGTTGATGTAGACGTGTTTTGTTTTTATTACGCCCTTTTTTTTCCAGAATGCTCCGAGAAATCATTTCTTTTATGTTACCGGTAAATTAGACTTTGGGTTATGTTTTATTATGGTTTACTAGCTGCGCCCCGCAGTTTCACCCGCATAAGTTTCGATCCTGTGGGAATATCGAGATGAAAAGTATCCTATATATTATTCTTGGTAATAAACCATCTGTGTGTCAAATTTCATCCAAATCCGTTTAGCAGTTTTTGTGTGAAAGAGTAACAAACATCCATCCATCCATCCATCCATACAAACTGTCACGTTTGTAATATGAGTAGGAAGTAGGATTTTATGGAATAAAAACATAAAAGTAAAGAAAGACTTAGTTTTCCTCCGGCCGCAGTGACAGCTGTATAATAACGTACTAATAACGTTTCAGTGACGTCATTCGATGGTCAATTGTGGACGCCCTGTAGCGGCCACAACTTTCCTTGGAAAATGTAGCTGTAGATTTACATTTAAGTACGTAACTGATAATTTATAGAGGCCAATATCTTTATAGTTAACATACAAGGAGCTGATCACCGTTTATCGAGTGTGAATATTTAAAGAGTCATAAGAAATGTAATGTAGTCTTTATAAACAGAAACAATTAGATGGCAAATAAATAATCATTTTATAGTTAATTAAAACCCTTTAAACACACTCCATCCGCATACTCTCAGACAGCATGGCTGTTCTGCAAGCGCGGAACAGCAACACAGTTGATTCTGGGCTAATATACGAGTGCCACCAGCGCCTCAACCAGGTGGGTAGCCTCAATAACATAACCATTCAATGGATCAAAGGACACAGCGGTTCGCGAGGTAACGATGCAGCCGATGAACTTGCCAGAAGGGGGTCGAGCATGGCACCAGTGGGACCTGAGCCCATCGCGCCACTTCCCTTCGGTTACATACGTACTCTGGTAAGAAAATGCACCAGAGACCAACACGACAAACTTTGGACGGAGCTAGGCGAATGTAGGCAGGCCAAGGAAGCACTACCCACAATTAATGGCCGCCTCACGAAACAGGTTCTCCGTCTAAATAAACTAAAGCTGCGTACAGTTACTGCGGCTTTGACTGGCCATGGGTCATTTAACAAACACCTCTATGTCATAGGAGTAACAGACAGTCCGCTGTGCAGGGCCTGCATGGAGGATGACGAGACAGCGGCGCATGTGCTGCTAAACTGCCCGGTGGTCGCCACGTACAGGGCAAAGTAACCTTCGGTAACCCAGGTACCCTACGTGAGACGGTCAGTAACATCAAGGCGTTGCTGGCCTTCCTTGAGGAGCTGGGGTGGATCGAATGACCGATGTTCCCACCCGCACGCAAAATACGCGCATTGTCGTGGAGTTGCGGACACCAGCCCGCTGTACCTACCTATTAAACCCTTTAAACTCATACATTTTCATGTATTGTCCCACCGTAAATGATTGTCCCAACCGGTATATTTACGAGGCGTCGACCTATACTCGACATGACGGATGATGGAATTAATTGCATTCGATTGAAAGTTAATTAATATGTATAGCAGGTAACTCTGATTACCTGTGTAAGCTTAGTTTTTTTAATTAGTTAAGCGGGGAAGGCATTGAGAGGTTTTATATTGCGATTATTAATAAAGCATTATTATTCTCTATTATTACATTTTATACATATTATTTACATTTTTAAATATAAGTAGTACTAGCTGCACCCCACGGTTTCACCCGTATAAGTCTCGGTCTCGTTGGAAATATCGGTATGAAAAGTATCCTATGTGTTAATCATGGTTATAAACTATTTGTGTGCTTAATTTCATTCAAATCCGTTCAGTAGTTTTTGCGTGAAAGAGTAACAAACATCCATCCATCCATCCAAACTTTCGCGTTTATTTTATTAGTAGGATTTATGATTTTTTTTACTATAGAGTCTCATACTTCGACATCCGCAAACGTACGAAGGGTTTCGATATCGCAAATCAAGTTATGGAACTGAAATGGAGTTGGGCAGGACACCTGGCAAGACGCAGTCATGACAGGTGGAGTAAGGCATTGACCGAGTGGCGTCCTAGGACTGGGAGAAGTGTCAGTTTCGGTCTTCTTGGCGGCGAGATGGGCAGACGACATTGTTACGTCTTTTTATTTACAGTTTTTTCACCATTTGTAATGTTTAAACTAGGTATAATAAATATCTGAGGTCTAGCTGCAAGTAATATTAAGTAAACACCAAGCCACATCTGATGTTACATAAAACTACGCTTATATTCTGCGAACCGAAGGGTTGGGTAGAGGTATGGTGGTGGTGACGGTGAGGTGGTGGTGTGGTGGTACCCACATTTTACTAGTTATCTTTAACTCCCATGTAATAGGAGCCGAGCCTATTGCCAAGCAAAACATGTGCCGGGCGCAGATCCAGACCCCGGAGGTACCAACTGGGAATTTCTGTGAAAACAAGATGTGTACCTACACAATAGCCAATACAAAGCACACACAAGGAACGATCGTTTGAACAGACACTGTAGAGGCATAGATTCAAAGACATTTGTCTTTGAATTTAAGTCAAGGATTTCCCTGTAGAGGCAATACCTTTCAATGAAATTACCTCTATGTCTTAGGTGTACTCCTACGCAAGCTATCCTAGAGGCCAGATACAAATGCTTGTAAAGGTGTTCACCTATTATATCGTTGCGTACCAGAACCGTAAATGCATCGATACCTACGTAACACAAAATTTAAGAAAAGAAAAAAAGGCGGCCAAGTGCGAGTCGGACTCACACAAAGAATTCCGTACCACCGTACAATATTTAACACATTTGTTTAACACGCTTTTTGCATAAAGTAAAAAATTACAGAGGGTCCCTTTCATTTATATTTTGTTTTTATGATTTGTTGTTACAGGCAGCGGCCGTAGTATTACGCACTTTGAGTAAATTTAAAATGTCTACATATTAAAAAAGACAGCCCTGGGACAGATGGACGGACGGACGGACAGTGGAGCCTTAGTAATAGTCTCATTGGCCCCCTTTGAATACAAAACCCTAAAAATGGTTTATTCTGCACAAACAAGAAACACCTTACAAAAAAATACACACACTAATAAAAAGTTGCCAAAAGCCTCGTATTCAACACATAAAAAATCAAAAGTTTAACAATATCTGTGGTGCTGGTAGGTGATAATGTTAGTCCGTCCCACGAAATAAATCCCAGAGGCGAAGAAGACGCGAAAGAAGGCAGACGCGGCGTTACAGGCATACGAGAAGCGAAGTCATAAATCTTTAATTATTTATTTATCTTAATATCATATTACAGCTAGGTACCAGTTATTGAAATGCACAATATTAAATAGAAAAAGGTGTGTGAGGTAGGGGTATTGTAAGAATGTTGCTGGTCATTGTACAAAAAAAAAAAACAGTTGATCCATAGATTTATGTTCGCATAACTCGACATAATGTAAGAACTGTTTTTTTTTTTCACGATATAGGGTTGGTCCCGTAGTAAAAGTTGTTCATAATGATGAGTACAATGACCCCTTTTAAGGATTAAAACGACCAAAATTTAATGGTGTATAATAATAATATTACCTAGTTCCACATAATACCGCGGGACTTCTTGGTGGAACGGACTCGTAAAATGTGTTTTTTCCATATACACGTTCAACGTTTATAACAAGGGCATGCTATGACACAGTTTAATGGAAAAGCGCCCTAACTCACAGGAGATAAACGGGCACTTTACCTAGTGCATTCAACGCAATATTACTGAAGTGTAAATCACTTTAAGAGCTTGCTTAAGAGAAGTAGTATGAAGAAAAAAGACACAAGTTTTCTTCAACAGTGAACTGGGTTCCGCAGTAATATTTTATAACCTGAAGTAAACTTTAACAGTAGAAGGTAGGTATTTTGAAATTTTGTGTGTCAAATACACTATTATTGGGACCAAAATCGTAATCACGAAAAAAATAAACAGCCGTCCCATACATATGGGTCGACTGGGTATTGAAGATTATTTTGTATGGGATAAATAAAAAATCGCTTTTAGCGATTTCACCTTCCATTATGTACCTACCTATCTGTTATTATAAATATCTGTTATTTATTTAATTTACACAATAAAGAGTATTCTAGACTATTTTATAAACAGACACTCGTAACTTTACACTTGTCTGTCACTCGTTGGAAGGAAGGCATGATTAATAAACTATAGCTGTTGTAAACTGGTAATTACTATCTCTTTAATGTATGACGATGACGACAGCACGGTTGGCGCAGTGGTTAAGCGATTGACTCCTGTGCTGCGTATCGCAGGTTCGAGTCCCGCATGGAACAAATATTTTTATGACCTACAAGTAGTTGTTCCGGTTCTGGCTGTTTGTGTATGTGAGTTTAAATGTTTGTAAACACACCCACGACACAGGAGAAATTCCTAGTGAGGGTAAAAGTTAAAAAAAGGAGCCTAAACAAAGGTTTCTACGGAACCCTACAACATGAAATGAGGTCACGGGTCCTAATCTTTGTTAACTTTTTATTTTCTTTCGCTTATTAAAGCTATTTACCGCTCGCAGTTCATAAGCAAGTGGTTTTCCTCGCTTTATCCCATCTTAATCCCATATCCTTAATTTTTTTATCCAGTTTGCACAACAGAGAGTAGTGTTACTGTAGCAACTTGAGAGCAGTGATCATGAACTGCCAAGTGATTTTTTCTGGATAACTGCATTAAAATATAAATAGCTCGTTGCGTCCCGCGGTTTCAGCCACAGAAGTCTCGATTCCGTAGTAATATCGGGATAAAAGTAGTCTATGCCTATGTTCAGGTCATGATCTATCCATGTGCCAAATTTAAGCGTTCAGCCGTTTTAGCGTGAAAACGTAACAAACAAACAACCAGAAAATCTCTTTTTTATTTAAACTAGCTTCTGCCCGCGGCTTCGCCCGCGTGGATGTCGGAAATTATCCCACGGGAACGTGCTAACAGGATAAAATGTATGTGCTTCCCCAGGATGCCATCTATCTCGCGGGCCCTTTGTGGCTAATTACAATAGAAAACCAATTGTGTCTCATTAGTGGTGATTAAGAGGGTACCTATATGATATCCTTACCTAAGTACCTACATAATAAAAAATAAAAAAACTCAATAACAGAAAATAAAATACCTACCTACCTAAATAAACCTATTTCTGATGATAACTAAACTCAATAAATAAGCAAAATCCCTAAAAACTAATATCTATACGAATGACTAATCTTACCTAACAGTATTATAAAATAACCTACGGTCACTACGTACACTATCAAATATACTACCTATACTTTAAAATTAAAATCTATACCTACCACTTATAAAAATAAACCTAAATAACTCTAAAAACTAATAGAAATAAAAAAGGTCGCACTGAAAAACACGGTTTAGAATTGCAAGTAGCAGTTAAAATAAGAACGAACGCTCGCCACTCAACACGTCCGTTCAAATCAAAGTTCAAAAAATATCCTTATATACGGTAGCGATCCGTGGCGGCCGCGCGCCACGCGTGTGCTGCGAACGGTGCAAGCCAAATTCAACCTTCAGCACTACATTTAGAGCATAACTTTAGTGAACTCCACTGCGGGTAACGTAACCTACGACAAACTTATTATTTGCGGTTGGTACAGTAATCGGGTCTAGGGATCGAACCGCAAAATTAAGTTTGTTTTTTATTGTATATACTTTTCCGGGATAAAAAGTACCCAGTGTGGTGCCCAGGATATTAAAGAATAATTATACCAAGTTTCATCGTAATCGAACCGGTAGTTTTTGCGTGATGCCTGAACAAACAGACAGACAGACAGACAGACAAAAATTTTTTTAATCACATTTTTGGGTTCGGTGTCGGTTTAGTAACACCCCCTGCCATTTATTTTTTTGATATTTTCAATGTACAGAATTTTCACTTCTACAGATTTATTATAAGTATAGAAGATATTAGTTAAAATAAGTTAATAAAAAAAATAACAGATTGTTTACAATTAAAAATTTACCCTAATAACCTAAGGACCTGTGCTCGGGTTTTTAACGTTTATGATACAGATCTTTTTTTTTTGTGGATGGGAAATCATCAAATGACCCCTCCCGCTCTGGGTGGACCGGAAGGGAGTGTCAGACTCTTACTGACTAAAACCCACCCGTGTTCCTTCCTTAGCCCTTTATGTTCCAGGGCAGCGGCAACCCTTTCGGACGATCCCGCTACATGATACAGATCTTAGACGTTAATTTTTATGGTATTACATATAATCAGACATAACGTACCCTAGAGTATGATTACACTTAGGTAGGTATACAACGTTATAATTAAACATATTCTAAATAAACAATATTATGTAAATTTTCGTAAATGTGACTACAAATGTAAATTCATGATTGCAAAAATGTTAGCGCAAATTGAAAGAGGTCCATTAGTTATAGAACATTAGGCACACTTAATGGATAGGATAACCGTATTCCTTCAGCACTAACTGTAGGCCTTCATATACATTAATACTCCTAACACAATAATAATAACTTGCTGAACCTCTACCGACTCTAAACCTTTCTCTAATTGTTACTGTCATGATAACGGTCACAGCTTATTTGCATGTCAGTTTTCATTGAGGAGGGATAGTTCTGTTAAGCCTCAGTTGGCCGGTGGGTTAGGAATTTTGGGTTATTTACGATTATATTTAGGGATTAGCGTTATTGGGGCTTATTAGGACTCATCATCTGCCTAGCCTTTTCTCAACTATGTTGGAGTCGGCTTCCAGTCTAACCGGATGCAGTTGAGTACCACTATTTTACATAGAGCGACTGCCTATCTGACCTCCACAACCCAGTTACTGGGCTGATTAGAACTAAACTTCTTAAATAACTATGTTTTTATTTATTTATTTTATTATCTATGTAAAACACAATAAAATACATAGGGATGTGACATAATTCTCGTATGTTTTTTTTTTTTTTTATTAAAAAAAATATATATTTATATGAGTACAAAGGTACTGCTTATTTCTTAAGATATAAAGGAGAAGTAAAAATGAAATGTAGACAATAGTGTGTGAGAACAAGAGAAAAGAAAGTTTTTATTACAGCTGGTAAGTGAAAGATATGCTGTTGGAAGCACAGTCAGATATAGTATTCTTGAGAAAGAGTTTGTTCATTTGTATGCAAGTAAGACCTATTTATTTAATACTTTAAGCACAGTATAGAGGTAGACTTAATGCCATAAGCTTTCTCTACCAGTCAACCTTTGGGTGATGCAGAGAAAAACAGTGGTAGGTGCAAGGTAGTATAAGCACAAATAAATATACATAATTACACGAATAATGAATATACTAAAAATTAATAAACAATGAGAAAACATTACCGGTGTGATGATCCTGCCAGCTTCTTGCGAATATGCTAGCGAACTTTAACTTAAAGGATAATTGGTTGGTTGCCATCCTGATGTCCAGGGGGAGCGCATTCCACGGAGCGATAGATTGAACGAAGAAGGAAGAGTGAACGAAGTCTTTGCGTGGCCTATTAGGTCGCCAAACAGAATTACTGTAGTCCAGCAAATAAAAGGTACATGAAACTTTCAATCGTTGAACTTTGGTGATGGTCGCATCACAGTAAGGTAACATAGAAGCACGTGAAAGTCATCTATAATTAATCAGGTGTTGTATTGTAACAGGTAACAGAAAAGTCGAGATTTGTGTAATGATCTCACTGTGAAAGTTTAGGTGAAGTGAGCTTGCAATGCATCAACCCACGTGGTGGATTACGGCCAACTCCCTCTGACAGAGGAGGCCTGTGACCTAGCAGTGGGAACATTACGGGCTATTTATCAGCTTGAAGTGCGCCGTAAATCCATAGTATTAAATGGAAGGGCAGCTCACTTCAAGCTCGCTTCACCCAAGTTTATATACAACGTGATTTTTACAGAATACACGGGCAGGTCTTAATTTGAGGCAAACCATCGCAAAAGTCAATTTGTGCTAGGCATCGATAACCTATCATTGAAATAAAAAAAAAAAATAGGAAAGAACCTCAGAAAATCTGGACAACCACCAAACAAAAATAAAACAACAGCAAATTGATGAAAAACTTCTGTTTTCGCAGGCTATTGGACGACCAAAGCCTTAACTATCTTGGTCATAAACTATGGGATTAAGGAAGACCCTTGCGTAATTTATTATTGTATCAAGGCTGTAGTGTTATTGTCCTATAAGTCATACTCCTGCTTAAATGTTGTGTGTAAATCATGCAAAATTTTCCATTATCAGTGCCTACCGTCTCTCAACCTATACTTGGAATTTGCAACGAAAATGCATTTATGTTCCACGAAGTTTAGAACCTAAACTCGGAAAAATATTGTTTCAAAGAATATTATAAATGATACGACCAAATTAGTGATTATTGTAACACAGCTGTGGATGTGGAGAGCAGTGGTGGCCCAGTAATAACGGCCGCGACTTACGAGTTGTAAGTCGTAGGTTCGAACCCATACAGGCGCTTTACTTTGTGTAAGTTATATTGTTCATCACCACTGTCTCAAAACGGTGAAGAAAAACATCGTGAGGAAACCGGCATGTCCGAGAACCAAAAATTCGAAGACATATTGTGACATTTGCCAACCTGCACTGGGCTCGCGTAGTGGATTACGGCCCACTCCCTCTCAACGAGACGAGGCCTGTGTCCCAGCAGTGGGAACATTATAGGCCGGTTATTTAACATAGCTTTCTGTATTGTTATTTACCAACCAACACTCTTCCAAACTCTGTATTTTGAGCACCACTTCCAGTCTGGGCCAACTGCAGCCGAGTATAAAAATACTTTGCCACATCTGCTGGTTGTTTTCGAAGCTAAGTAGGAATAGACGTAACTATGTTAATTTATTTTACACCATACTGTGCACACGTAATATAGTAAAGAAAAGTTAATAAAAAACAAATCCAATCATACCATGGTAATTTCTGCAATGCAATCTTAGTTAATAATCTCCTTGAGAAAGATAAACGATGCATGTAATGGTTTAAAAAATAATTAAACACAAGATTCTTGCTTTATACTTTATGCTCGCCGTCCAGTAAGGACCAGACCCGGATCGACAGCGCATTGTGTTCCACGCGCGCCTCAAAGAGAAGTCAGCACTAAGTGATGGGGTCCGCTAAGGCCGATGCCTGCCAGGGTTCCGGGTTGTTTGAAAGAGTTACCGTGGTCCCTGGCACAGGCAACTGAAGGAACACAGGTGGGTTTTAGTCAGTAAAAGTCTGACTGAGTCTCCTAACTCGTCAATTTAAACTCAATTCAACATTTCTTCCATTCACCACTAAGTAAATACATACAGTTGCAATCAATTGAGATTTCTGTCCCAATGCCCTTCATTTGCTATAAATCTACGCCATCAATTTCAAGCAATGGCGGTCAGTGACACTTTAAGCAAAAGAAAGTATTCGTGGATTTTGATTGGCTGAAGATTTAAGTATTCTACAAGAGCCACTTTATAACTTACATGTGAAGTTCAAGTGAAAAGTTTTCCTTCAAGGTTGTCTGCGGCTAAAGAAGTTACGTTAAGTGTAGGATAAACTACTCGTACATACATGTTGGTTTTCTTTAAACTATAGTTTGAAAAGTTTGAGTAACATGTGAGATATTAGAATTATGAGATTTCTTTGTGCTTACAGGTTATCATCGACGGAGATGGTGATGAAAACAGGGACTTCTCATGTGATCCAAAATTTTGTAAAAAAATTAAGGAAAGCTATTGAAGTCCTTTAGGCACCTGTCCCACAGCAGAGGAAGCAACTATGTATCAGCGCTTTTCGTGCTCAAGAAACGTCCAGAAGATTGTAGGTCCCGGATTAGTAAAAGAGCTACATATAAGTCGATCGCTGTCGGCTGACTCCCCGGGCGAGAACTCGTTTGTCTCAGCGATAAGAGCTATCAAAGAAAGTACTCGCTCAACGCTAAGCGGGCAGAAACTCACTGAGAGACTCACGCTTGGTACAGGTGCCAGTACATCAAGCTACTCGAAACTGTCAAATTTTCCAAATCAACCTTGAACCTTAATGCTTTAGCGATAAAGTTGAAAATCTATTAAAGAAATTTGACAGATTGTAGTAGCTTGATGTACTGGCGTCTGTACATACTATTTTTGCTTCATTAGTCAATTTGAAAATGTGTACAACAATACTCTATTGCTAACTGTGGAGGCTTGTAAATAGCTTGTCGTCATTTACCTCACTACTACTTCTGTATTTGATAGCTGTAAGCCACCCAAATACAATAAAATAAAATAAAAATTAAATAAAATAAAATAAAAATATAAATAAAATAAAATATACCAGCGAGTAATTGCTCATCGCCATCGCACACTCGCTGCTTGTTGCTCTCCAACTCGTTTTTAGTTGCTAACTCTCCTCGCTTCTTGTTAACCATCGGTGGGCAGTTGCCTCAAATATGCAACGACCAAGTAAGTAAGTCACAACAGTGAGTGACCAGTGGAAGCCCAGTGGTAACAGCCGTGGCTTAGTGTTGTAGGCCGTAGGTTCGAGCCCAGATAGGCGCTTTACTTTGCGTAAATTATTTCATCACCACTGCTCTCAAAACGGTGAAGAATAACATCGTGAGGAAACCGGCATATCCTAGAACCAAAAATTTGAAGACATGTGACATCTACCAATCCGCACTGGGCCCGCGTGGTAGATTATAGCCCACTCCCTCTCGAAGAGGGGCTGTGTCCAAGCAGTGGGAACAATATAGGCTGATTATGTAATTAATGTAAGTCTGTGACCTTGTTCTCTACGCTATAAATTTATTTATTTATTTATTTATACATACATAAACAAAAATCACATACAGTTTTAGGAATTGTGAGCTCGTCACTTACAGAAGTGCACAGCACTAGCACAGAAATAAATAGTAAGTACAACATATCGTTAGTTAAGTTACACAATATAAGATATGAACGAAAGTAAAAGTACCTAGCATTAAAAATTAAAATGAGCAATGTTCACAAATACGATCGAAAATACAAAAACAATTAAAAAAGCAACAAAAAGAAGGAGGCGGCTGGCAGGGAAGGGAAAGGAAGTACTTAGATACAATTAATAATGGGTGGCTCGTGTCGCACAGACGACTCGAGACTCGGAGCTGGATACTCGAGACTCCGAGCTGGTTAGAAGTAAATAGAACGAATGAATGAATTAAAATAAAATAATATATTGTATATAGACTACATATTGGAATATCATAAAACCCAAATATTCATCGAACTGCCTGGACGAAAACGGGTCCGCTTTCCATTTAATACTAACTTTGCCTACGTAATTCAACATCTCATGAAACTGAATCAGGTTCACCCAGCCGAAATATTTTTGATTTAGTTTAGACAACTTAATATTCTAATGCTACTTGTATTTCTTAGACTTGGTATAATATACTTTTCAAGCTACCAAGTATTTTTTTTAAATAAGTGCCATATTTAGAAGGCTAATTCCCTTGTTAAAAAATGTTCAAAATCTAGTCGCAACTTTATCGCAGCAATAATCAATGTCACAAACTTGACAAAACTTGAAATATAAGTAAACTAAAGGTATTTTATGACAGATTGAAATTGGGAACGTTTTTAAAAATACGAGAATTAAGCCTCTGATCACTGGTCCATTGGTCCTTCTGTCCGAAAGTTTAAAAAACTTCGGTCATTCTGGTCCTCATAAGGAATTAAAACCTCCCCCTTAAAATAATACTGGCCACAAACAACATCAGGACATCAAAAAGTTTCATTGAAAAAAGAAGATTGCAGCACACTCGACACACATAAAGTTGACAACGACGCTCGTACTACGAGAATTATCTATTGCTCAATAAATCCCTCAATATGGCGTGCTGTTATTGGCGACAGACAGGCGTCTATTTTACGCCTATCTTGACAGACGTCGAGGGTTCCGTTCGTGGAGAATCGATTTGTAGGGTTGAATTATGTTTGAGCTCGGGTGTAGGCAATACTTAGTTATGGCCGCACAGAACAAATATTTGCATGGCCGATAGTTTGTCCAGAGTTAGCTATTTGTGTTATGTGATTGTTTTATTTATTAACATATGCACGATGCAAAACAAATCCTGGTTTAATAAATCAATTATTATTGGTAACCCTTGCTTAAACAGTTGGGTAATTAGTATCTGATATTGATAACTAAATAAATATTTATTTATAGTACACAAAAACCAAATAGTATCATTGTACTAATTGTTGTGTGTGTATTTTTTATGACCCCGGTAAAATTATTTCAGAATCCTTTGTTGAAGCAAACTGAATATTATTATAAATAAACTCACCCCTTCTTCCGGGAATAGAGGGAGCAGAAACTACACAATACCACCTACTATGATCCTTACATACTCCTTTTGCTTCGTTTACGTCCATACTGGTCATACACGCCCGGCAGTTGCAGGTACAATGACCCTTCACTTTTCTGTAGTTTTATACTTATCACTTTACCGTTTACCCCTTACGGGTGAGATACATCTGAATGAACGACCCTAACCTTAGTAATTTGTATCTTTCTGATAAATGTGTGGCGGCATCTACACCACCACATGCAAACTACGCATCATACTGACGTCATGCAGAATCCTGCATCGCGTAAGCAGAGTTTATACAACGTCCCGATATCAATCGTCGGGCTGTTGCCCACCACGGATATCTATGTTACCCACCAAACACGACACTCGTGTTCGAAGAATCCTCCGTTTTTTATGGAAGATGAGTGAACTTTACACCTTGTTCCTCATGCCTGTATAAATGTAAAACATGGTTCTAGGAGACACAAACTTGGAGACCAAGTTAATTCAGGAAATTTATTGCCGAAAGAAAAAAGAAGAAAAAAAGAAGAGAAAAAAAAAATCATGTTCTAAATTTCAAGTTTAATAACGAAATTCATAATATCTCATTTCAATGCCTACAATATGAAACTAAAATTCCTACCTACTAAAAATTCAACCGTAGCGAAATGAAATCTCCGTCAAACTCAAACATCGAAAGAATTTAAAATTCTCGAATACAAAATCTTGCCATATTTCAAATTCGATATAATGTACCTAGTTTCTACCAATGATACTCCGATATGCCAAAAGTGAGTTTCCCTGTACCCCGAATGGCAATATGTTCATAATATTATAATAGAAAATTTACCTATTTCTATGATCCCTTGTTCTATTATACGGTGGAATAGCGTATGTACATAATATTATTGTACTGCGTATATTCGAAATGTGCTATTCAATACGCTTGGGTTATTTGCGCAGGAGAAATGTGAAGATTTAATGTTATCTATTTACTACGAAGGTATAAAGGAAAACATGGCACGTGATAGCGCTTTAATATTCCTATTTATAGAAGCTGAAATTCTAAGAGAAGAACTCGCTAGTTTAAGTACTACCGAGCCACTATTTCTTCAGCCAAGAAACACTGCTTCGAGACGAGAATTCGGGAAACTACAGACACATGAAAGTACTTAAAGTTTCTGAGGTCATCAATTATATACCAGAAAACTTCTGCATATTGTTGATGGCTTACAACTCCGGGTTGTTATCTGTTTCTATACTGCCAAAAAGGCCTATCCAGTAGCATAATCAGCCTATAATGGACCCACTTCTGGGACACAAGCCTCCCCTCTGTGAGAGGGAGTGGGCTATCCACCACGCGAGCCCAGTGCGGGTTGGTGCATGCCTCACTTAAAATAATATTCACAGAGAATCAAGCTATTTATTTGTCAAAATGAGCTTTAAAACTGATCCTTCCTGAACAAAAAAGTCGAACCTAGAATTAATTCTACTAATAAAGTGCACCCAATGCTAATACAATTTGCACTTCAGTCGCTCCAAAGCTAAAGAAACAATAAAACACATTAATTAGTTTACTCCAAACACCTAAACAAGCTCCCTCGTCCGGGAAAAGTGCTAGGAATTTATGTTATTTACTTTTAAGGGACTGGACAGACGAGCAATAACCATGATGATAAAAAAATAAAGAAAGAAAATAATATATTATGTTTATTATCGGTAAACATGATGCAGAGAAAGAACGCAAATACAATAAAGAACAAGTTGTGGGAAAAATATGCGTCGCATCACGCAAGACGGCCATTGCTCAGCATAATGCTATGACCCTATGCAAGACAGAGCCCCATTGCTGGTTTTCAGCGACAGCCGGCGTTGACGTGACGACGTCAACCACCACAGCGACAAAAATGTGATCGGGCAGATAAATGGTACGCAATTCTTCACAGTACAGAAATGATAACCCTGTAATATAGAAAATATTTTTTCCCTGATGACACAATTATAGTTTACAGTCGAGTTCGACGACTGTCATATGTTCATCGATAATATCACAGCCACAAACGCCGTAAAAACAATACCATGACTACTAGTGTAGTTATTTTTTAGCTACCACAACAAAACTTCAAGCCGCCTCATTCACAGTTGCCACTATTTAGCGACATTTTGTCGCTGTGGTGTGGTACCAGTTGTGGCACGTCTAACCAGAGCCTTACAGCGAATAGCAGTACATAGTTATCAGTACTTCGATGTAAACAGAAAACTGTCTTCCTTTTGTAAAGCAAGTTTTCACCTGTTCTATTCCACAAACTCAATTTTAGTTTGTGTCGGTTTTTTACTCCCTATAGAGAATTCAAGGGAAAATTCCATATCTATGTCAAATACGTCGTTGGACGAAGAACACGTTCGTTTAACTAATCTACTTCGTGTTGGAAAAATCACTTCAATAGAGTTTTTATTTTTTAATTTAGGCTGTATTTTAAAATCATAGGTGCTATAATCGCGTACACGCTATGCATAAGTATATTGGGTGTCAATGCAAGGATAATAAGTATACTAAATTTTTAATTAAAAAACTATTTTAATTGTATAATATATTTCTTTTCTTAATAATTTGTATGTCAATTGACAAAACATAGCGCACTACCTAATTTTTAAGATCTTGTATATAATTACTACCTATGTTTACGAATAAATAAATGAAATAAATAAATGATTATGACTACGCTGAGAGACAATATCCCATACTAACACTTGCCTGTTTCTCTAAGATTACCTTAGTAATTTCAGTGTAGTAGTGTTCTGTTAAATTTAACACATACCCGTGACACCGGTTTTCCTAGTCTGAAAAATATTACAAAGTAATATTGTGAGAGAAAACGAAATTTATACTAATATTATAAAGAGGTAAATTTTTGTTTGTAAGTTTTAATAATATAATAAGTTTTAATATAATATTGTTTTAATAATCTTCGGATTCGGATTTGAAAAAATATTTTTTATTTGATAGTCCAATTCTTGAATTATTATTATTATTTATTTCTTTATAGTTAATTAAAACGGCACAGGTAAAATTACATTAATTAACATAAAATTATAAAGATTAAAATAAAATAAGCATTCAAATAACATACAATACAAAAATTAAATTCAAATTCAAAGATATACAATTCGTGGATAAAACTATTAATAATTATTTGCGTAAATGTTTTAAAGAAACATCATAAACTAACATAAACTACCATGTAACAGTGAACACCCTCGCATATTGTCTCTCACAAAACACCAGACAGGCACGCATTATTTTCTTCCATTCATTAGCAAACACATCACATTCAGGACCGGCAGTCAGGAGGGCGTTTAGCATCCTTAGGGTTCGACATACCGGGGATTCAGCTATAGCAACCGATCTAGATAGCGGTAGTTGAAGAAGGCTATAGGCTATAAACATCACGCTAGGACCCTAAGAAGCCGAGCAAAAAAGTCAGAACGAACGCAAGCGAAAAATAAATGGGTGGTGGGTGGTCTCAAGGAATTTCACACATTACGAAGTTGCAAGCAGATGTTAGTGAAAAATATTTTTCTTTTTCATACAATTTTATCAACAGAACTAAAAATTAAGACCGTTCGCATTACACCAAACATTTACATTAACCATTAATTACAAATTAATCTTTATTGATGAATACACGGTAAAGCAGAAAATTACCCGCGGAATATTTAATGATTTAATAACTGCAGCCGTGTCACTCGTCGTATCCCTGAATTTTCAATCACGTAGACAAATTGTCATTGCTTTACTGAATCATTTTTATAAAATTAATTTTCGCAGTGTATTTTAATCTGGTTACTCAATCTGAGTAGCCTTTTCCCAATTATGTTGGCGTTGGCTTCCAGTCTAACCGGAGGCTGCTGAATACCAGTATTTTATATGAAGCGACTGCCTATCTGAAGCCACTCCCTCTCACTGAGAGGAAGCTTGTGTCCCAGCAGTGGGAATGTTACAGGCTGATTGTGCTGACTGCTACAACCCAGTTCCTAGTTTCTACGATACGTGGATAAAAGTTGATGTCAGACTTTTAGGCAGTTGACTACCTGTAACGACTGTCAAAGATCTATGAATGACTGCCGGGATCAACGCAGAGGGGTTTCGATATGTAATGGATGGTCACCCATCCATGAACCGACCGCGGCAAGCGGAGCTTAACCTGACCGACCAGTGTGGCTGTTATTTTTTAACCGAAAGCCCCTCCTCACGTATTTTAATCTGGTTACTGACGAAAACAATTTAAAGGGAACTTTTAATCAGAATTACAAGAATGACTCAGCATTAAGATTTTATGATTGAAGCCTTCTCGGATTTCAGGTGGACAAGATTCCTTTTGGTGCCGAGACCACGGATTTAATTTCGGAAATTCGAAAAGTTTATTGCCTTCACAGATTGTTCTTAAGAAACTTGTTCATTTTGGATATCTACCGCAAAATAAAGTTGGTGAGGAAATATTGTATTCTTAAGTTAGAAGCGAGCTTGTCTGCCAACTTGGTTCAAGTTGAGACGAGTATTTTTATTCATCGGGGATGTCCTTCGGTGTGCTTCGAAAGTTTTGAAGTAAGGGGCTTGGTACACTTGTTACCCGATTTTTCCTATGGCGTGATATCTTTTGAAGTGAAGTAATGAAGTGTTTTTTCTTGTGCTTGGTAAAATTGATGGTTTTTCACTGAAACCTTTTATTTTTGGCCTGAATCGTTATTTGCTCAAGTTTTTGCCGTAACTCCGTCCTCTCTTGTGCATAAAGCATGACCTAATGTTTGCTAGGTTCAATAAAAGATAAGGTTATTTCAAAGACGTAATATATAATCTAAACATGAATAATAATTTAGACGCACTGAAAGCACATTTCAAATAAAGCTAGAATTCTGAATCACTATTTAGTGAAACAGGTGAAATTAGTTCGTGAAGACGTGACACATAAGAAGACGCTCAAAGGGGAGTTCTTAGTGATACCTCGTGTTATTAGAAACAAAAGTGGCACTAATTAGGTGAACACATGGTTAGATCTATACCTACCAAAGAAGGGATGAGGTGCTTAGACACACTCTAATGGCCCGCTTTCGAAATGCTTTTATTCTGAAGAACCGATTTGACGTCTACTGATAATAAAAGTTTGTAAGGTCAGGGAATTTAATTGTTAAGCAAATTGACACTCAACATCAATTTGGCGTGTTTTAATACAACTGTCAAAGAATCAGACAGTTGTGAATTGACTTACGGACAATTTATGTTGGTAGTCAATTTGCTTATATAAATTATAATATATATGTATATATGATTAATAATATATAATAAATAAAATAAATATAAAAAATATATAATTATAAATTTCCCTTAATTGAATTTCATTAGTAAAATGATAAAAAGTTATGAAATTCAATGAAGATGAAGATGAAAAAATGTTGATTGATTTTTTCAGCACCTGCTCTCAGGTGGTACCCAACCTTGTTTTTTTTTTAATAAGAGTATAATTAAATTGACTTGTTCAAAGCAAAATTAAGCCTTCCAGTGATGCATGCAAAAAACAGGTCAAGTGCGAGTTGGACTCATACAGGAAGGGTTTCGTACTACAACCCAAAAAACGCCGAAAAAAACACGTTTCTTCTGTGGAGACCCCCATTCATTTTTAACTTTTTTATTTTTTTTATTATTTATTATTATAGCGGCTATAAAAATACACACTATGAATTTCAAATGTCTACCTATTAAGGTTTGTGAGATACATCCCACTGACAGACAGATAGACGGACGGACGGACGGATAGATGGATGGACGAACGGACAGCAGAAGCTTAGTAATTGCTGTTTGGCTGTTTGTGTATGTGAGTTTCAAATGTTTGTAAACGCACCCACGATACAGGAGTAATTCCTAGTGTGGGGCAACGTTTTTTCTAAAATGAATGAATAGGATCCCGTTGGCACCACGTTTCTAATTAATTAGAGTCACGTTTCATGTTTGCCATGCCATCAAAGTGCTGTTAATTTTTACTCACAGAAGGCATCCTAAATTCTCAGAAAAGATACATAACGGGCGGATGGACGGATGGACGAACGGACAGCAGAAGCTTAGTAATTGCTGTTTGGCTGTTTGTGTATGTGAGTTTAAATGTTTGTAAACGCACCCACGATACAGAAGTAATTCCTAGTGAGGGGCAACGTTTTTTTCTAAAATGAATGAATAGGATCCCGTTGGCACCACGTTTCTAAATAATTAGAGTCACGTTTCATGTTTGCCATGCCATAAAAGTTCTGTTAATTCTTACTCACAGAAGGCATCCTAAACTCTCAGAAAAGATACACAACGGACGGATGGACGAACGGACAGCAGAAGCTTAGTAATAGGATCCCGTTGGCACCACGTTTCTAATTAATTAGAGTCACATTTCATGTTTGCCATGCCATCAAAGTTCTGTTAATTCTTACTCACAGAAGGCATCCTAAATTCTCAGAAAAGATACATACGAATACGTGGAGTTCAAGGGATAAGTGAATGAATATTCTATAGAATCTCATGTGCGAGGTCGTGCACAAGGCTCTCAAGGCAGTATTTCAAGGAACCTACTCATTTATAAAGGATCATACTCGCTGTATATATTACAGCAGTCACTGTAGACTTTTGTAAGGTTGCTGTTCTTTGAGTAGTAGAGAAATGTCTGATGTCGTAAGTTGATTAAATTAGAAGTGGAAGAGCTACATGTGAAAGGCTAAGGAAGTATTTCATACATATCTCTGCTACTTAAGTTAGGTTTTTGTAAGACTGTGGTAGCAGCCATATCGCGTTCGCAATTTACCGTCGAATGATGTCACTGAATCGTTGTTGAAAGTAAGTTGGTATGTTCCCTTGAGAGCATATTTGATACAGAAAGAAAGGAAATACATTTATTTGCGACAAAAATGACGCATAAAATCAAATGAAAATCAAAAGAGAACACAAACACAAAAAAAAATAACAAGTTGGTTGACAAACTGCGTCACATCCACGCAAAACGGCCATCGCTCAGCATAATGCTAAGGCTATATACGAGACAGAGCCCCAGCGCTGATTTTCAGCGACAGCTGTTGACGTGATGACGTCACTGTAAAGTCAAACCCCGATGCCCTCATCACCATTATGACAGACGTCACTGAGCCGTTATGTGGTGGCCACTGCTCTTCTATGAAACTACAAGGAAAAGTGACTTAGCAGCGTCATAGGAAACTACTGTGTGCAGGACTGCTACCCTCTTCATTTAGGCCCAAGAATGGGTATTTCAGGCCCCCATGACTGCCAAGGTATGATCCATTTTATTCCTGGAATCTTATAGTCCTCCTCATCGATTAAAGTAGCGGCCACCCTTCAACTTGAATAAGCACACTGCCTCGAACGTGATTTAATTTTGTGCAACATTGAATTTAGCCTACTTACTATTTTACGCAAACTAAATAATTACATATAGTATAAGACTTTTTGTTATTTTGATCTTTAAGGTAAATAGTATTTAAGTAAACTAGGTATAAAATAACTAATTAATGCATTTTTGTCATTATATCAAGACTTCTAATGTTAAATATTGTAAAGAATTTTATTGTCCTACAATTACCATAAAGTATGCTCATGCCGCCTGTGATACAGGTTTATCCTAGTACAGGCATCTAACATTATTATACCTTAGTAAGTTATTTCTAAGACTTTATGTAAATATTCTACCAATTTAATACTTAATAAAATATATTATAATTAAATATTATTATTATTAACTTCGCTCAATTACCCAGTGCCCAAATGGGTTGCTATACGAAAAACCCGGCCACAACAAGAACAATAAAGTAGGCCTGCAGTATTGTATGTATGTATATGTGATGAAGGGCTTAGGTAACTCTTTGTGCATTTGGTTAAATTCCTGGAATGATAGAGAGGTGAGGTTTAATATTTAAGTACCTACTACTGCAGATGTGCAAAATGTTCACTAACAAGCACGTTTTACTGAGAAACAAGTTGTAGTCAGCAACCAACTTTCCCTGAATAAATACACACTGCAACTCGCCTTGCTACCAGTTTGCTAAAATAACATAGTCAACTAGAGCAATAAAACTCAGGCTTGATCGAAGCTGTCCGTTCGTGGATGGGTGACTACCCCTTACATTATCGAGACTTCTCCGTGCCTCCAAAAGCACGTTAAGCCGTTGGTTCCCGTTTTCTTTCGTAGATCTTCGAGTACCGGTACGGTCTTACCAAGGGGTAACTGGGTTGTGGAGGTCAGACAGGCACTCGCTCCGTGTAAAATACTGGTACTCACCTACATCTGGTTAAACTGGAAGCCGACCGTAGCATAGTTGGAAAAAGACTAGGCAGATTGTACTGATTTGAGCATTGATTAAACTATTTTATTTTATTTATTTATTTATTAGGGACAAAAAACAGTTACATGCTACAAAATACAGAGAAATATTTAAACTAAGATTTAACAAACACGTAACCATTGTCCACATTTTAACTAAAGGTTAAAAGAAGTGCTAAAGACAAGTAATAAAAAAGAAAAGGAAATATAAAACACTAGTCGCTGCCACAACTATGCTGTGTTACTTAGCTTAGCTGAATTTAACTAAAATACTCGCTAACCAAAATATCCAGAGCAATTCTAAAGCACGCAAACAGTTACAAGTAAACATGCCAGTGGACATCATACATCAAGCTATTATGATAAACAGATCAATAACGACTGATTACGGGTAATATGATTGGATACGATGCAATAATTGGTTTACATAGGTGATAATAGGTATATTAGTAATGCATTAGGTATCTACACCGTTAAAGTTTGATCGTTTTAATACTTAAAAGGGGTCATTGTACTCATCATTATGAACATCTTTTACTACGGGAACAACCCTGAAATCGTGAAAAAAAAATCAGTTGATCCTTACATTATGTCGAGTTATGCGAACATAAATCTATGGATCAACTGATTTTTTTTGTAAATCAGATGTAAACTACAGTTAGTTTTTATTTAGGTACCTACACTGATGACGTAGAAAAAATAAGCTCGTAATAAAGTACCTACTTAGCATAATCACCCTGTAATGTTCCCAGACTGGTATACAGACATCTGTGGTAGGGAGTGAGCTATAATCCACCACGCGGGCCCAGTGTGGGTTGATAGATGTCACACGTCTTCGAAGTTTTGGTTCTAAAAATGCCGGCTTCCTCACGATGTTTTACCTTCACCGTCTTGAGAGCAGTGGTGATGAAATAATTTACACAAAAACCTACAACTGGGCTCAAACCTACAACTTATAAGTCGCGACCGTTACCACTAGGCCACCTCTCCTCAACAACGCTAGCAGCTCAAGATATAATTTCATTTCTATTAATTTATACAAAAAAACTTTTTTGCAAAAAAAAAAAACAACCGACTTCCAAAAACGACACTACAAAGTGAAAAATAAATCTAATTTCGGAAGTCGGTGTCGTCGGGTTCGCATTTTCGTTGTTTGCCACCGCCTTCCGAAATTAAAGTTATTTTTCACTTTGTAGTGTCGTTTTTGGAAGTCGGTTGTTTTTTTTTGCAAAAAAGTTTTTATTTTTCACTTTTAAGTTGTAATTTTTACCAGTAATTTAGGTTTAAAAACCAAACTACTGAAGCGTTTTTGATGAAATTTCTATGGGACCACTTCAAAAGTATCGTATAGTAGAAGTCGGTTAAAAACAAAAAGAATACCCAGATCACCAACAACATTATAGTCCTAACCACCATTTTAAAAGCTACAAAACAAAACCTATCCAGTTACTTGTACCTATTAGCCGGAACAAGTACGTAACACAAAGTTTGAAGGCTTTATCTCAAATCGTTGACAACATTCCAACTCGTTTTGTGAACAATGCGATTTTAGGAGTTCGCCAAGCTTGTTTATTTGCTTTGAGATAGACTTGCGACAAACTGTCGATAGGAAAAGAATGCGAGAAAGGTAGGAATGAAATTGGTGTGGATTTTGTTGTTTATTTTATCGTCGTTCGATGCGTAGAATTGCACTGGATTGTGTTCTAGGGTAAAAATGAAATGTATATTTTTATTCACTACACATATACACTACGGAGATAGCGGGATGAACTGGACTCCTTCCACAAGAACTGGTCCTTTGCAGCTTTGAACAGAGAGAAGTGAAAAGAGAGTTGGAAGGCCTTTAGTTGCTCTGCAGTGGGACATAACAATCCTACTATTATAAATGCGAAAGTTTGTAAGGATGGATGGATGGATGGATGGATGTTTGTTACTCTTTCACGCAAAAAGTGCTGAACGGATTTCGATGAAATTTGGCACACAGATGGTTTATAATCAGGAATAACACATAGGATACTTTTTATCCCAATATTCTCACAGGATTGAAACTTATGCGGGTTAAACCACAGGGCGTAGCTAGTAACACATATATTTTGACCTAGTAGTAGTGAAGTCTGGCCACCAATGTGACTTTTTAAATTCATACTGTACTTTCTGAGTTGATCTTGGACATTACTGATATGGTGAAGGAAAAATATTGTGAGGAAACCGACTTTTAATTAACATAAGTCTGAAATTGCCAAGCCGTCTTCAGCAAGCGTGGTGATCAATACTCGTGACTTCTCGGTATGAGAGGAAGCTTTTGCCCTGCAGTGCGACTGTAAAAGGTTAGTATTATTTAATTATTTATAAATATTTTAACTATTAAAACAGCCAGTCGATTTTTATTTAAGAAGGCGTAACTTTCTTTAATAATATGCCTCTTCGGACTTATCTAAATGAAAAAATATTTGCCTAAAAACTTTTCGCAATAGCATGATTTTATAAGGCATTGACTAAAGAGCCAAGGCATTAACCTTTTCTGCACCAAAGCAAACACACTAGAAAGTTCTTAGCAAAGCCATTTTTTGTACAGGAGGCACCTGCCTGCACTTGAACAGTTTGTTGGCCAGATTGGCTTAAAATTTGAACAAATGAAATAAACCAACTTTGAGGGTATTAATGTAACGTAGACTATGAAGGAGTAATATTTTTTGTATTTATCTGTGAAAGCTTGTTATTATTATGTTTTTTAGTCTGTAAGCCTTCCGAAAATATAATATATAAAATAATAATAACCAAAACACCGAATACACGAATACAGCTTGAAATTCAAGATTCTATGGATGTTTATTCAACCGAGTGGCAAGAACTTTTAATCGTATTCACTTAAAAATCTAATAATTCATCCATACTCAAATTCATAGACAAGCCTAATCAAAAGGGACAAAAGCTAAACTACAAAAGTTCCACATCGAATAAGAAAATTTCCATATCAATGGAAACATAAGTTGTTAAACAGATCTCTTAAAGCCAACTCAGCATATGTGGCTCGGAAAGTTCTCGAACTGCTTTTGAAAATCTATCGCACTTCGAGTTCTACTTTGAGGTTCATTTGAATCTTTCTTCGTTTGAAATAAGATCGTTTTGAACTAGCAGTGACGTTCCATAACTTTCTACTTTTGAATTTTAAATCTTATTGAATTTCGAACTTGATTTTAGTTTAAAGTGAGTGTCTGACACAAGGATGGAACGGAGCGAGAGGGTTGTGAAGGCATGGAATTAGTAAGTACTATAAGTGTAGGTAAGTGGAGGGAACTCTATCGAAATATTGTTCTGTATTTTGATGCCTTAAACGAGTGTAAACGTCCGGAATGCGTTTCTGAATTCAGCAAGTGAATGACCAGGAACTGAAACCAGAACGTTCAGAATTGCACACTATTTTTATTACGAATATAAAACGAAATATAAAACAAAAGTGAATCAGCATTTTATAAACACAGACATACCTATATGTCTAGGGGATAAAACAGCTTTTTTCAAAATAATAAAATAGATTGTGATCGATCAGATAATTATTATTGTAGAGATTCACGAGAAGTCCACAGATCAGCAAAAAATACGAGCTATAAGGTAAATAAAATATAGTCCGCTATGAAATTGGAAACCTAAAACCCTGGCTCAAACGTAACCCGTAACGTAACTTAAGCTTAATGGACTCCTAAACACTAACACGAAACTGTTGTAAACATACTTAAATCGAAAATTTAAACACGGCCAATTTCCCCTCAGACAAGTTAAACTGTGCCCGATATTTACTCCGTACCTACGTAACGCTGAGAAAAATAGCAAGGAACGGATATCAAAGCGGATAGGTGGGTGCTCAGTGAGGGCATAGAACTAGAAAAGCGTACAGAAGTGAAACTCATGTCCAGTGGCAGAACATTGCTTATCAATTATCATAATTATCACAATATCACCTCGTACGAACAATAATTATGTCTAATACAGTGTGTTAAAATTGCCGAAAAGGTGTTCTCGTAATACGTAAATATTAATGCGTAAGTTGGTGTGACTGAAATAATAATAATTTTTATTTAATTTAGGGCTGATTTTTCCAACGCCAGATAATTTTATCAGAGGAATAATTTTGAATTTTTGACAGTTCTTCCATATAAAAACTGTCAGAAGTCAATTTTATTCCACGAATAAAAATTCTCTGTCGATTGAAAAATCGGCCCTTACACAAAGGTCTTACAATAATATTAATAGTATTTAAAAAAAAAAATGGGGCGAAAAGATCACTGTGCATCAATTCATTAACTGCTTCCCAGTCTCACCTAAGCAACACCAGAGTTTTTAATTAACGAAGATTTTCCCAAACGCAACGTACGCTGCAAGCGACCATACAGTCTTGACGGTTTTGAATGATTCCTACGCCCTGTAACTATTTACGAATTGTGTTAAAAGCTTCTCGCTTCTATGCATTCTTAGTCTATGTTGAAGGCTAGCGCATAAATAAAAGATTTTATCACGCCCGCAACGCTTCTACATTACAGAAGTTAAGCGGTTATTTGTCAGACATGGAATATCAATATCGATACTGTTTAGGGTTGAATTTTGTATGCATTTTAAAGTTATCTGATTATAAAATAGCGATAGATCGGTGAAAAATTCTGTGTGCATTTTTCAGATCATTTATCATATTGTAAAGATGTTCCTTTTTTAGGATATGTGACAATTAGGTGAGCAGACGAGTTCTGGAGTGGAGACCGCGTATCGGTAAGCGTAGTATGGGACGCCCCCCAGCTAGATGATCGGACGACCTAAAGAAGGTGGCTGGGGTAGACTGGATGCGGAAGGCGAAGGACAGGGTGTTGTGGCGCAGTCTGGGAGAAGCCCATGTCCTGCAATGGAATGCGATAGGCTGAGTTGATTCAGGTGCGCATACCTAATTGTCAACTTAAAGTCAGCGTACCTACTTAAAGTCAGCGCACGACATTTGATAAATTATATTTTTTTTATTTCTGTATTTTGTCAAAAAACACTACACTTTTACTCGTCAAACTTAAAATATTTTTAAAAACTAGAATATGAGTTCGGTATATCCTTTCCGACTACTCTGAGAAGAAAGACCGACACAAGCTTAGAGGTCACAGTCTCTTTTAAAGTCTAGAAATAATGTTAGTCATTTTGTGGACACCAGTTACACACAACTTACAAAGGTACCGCAATTAATTTTAGCAGTGTTAAAGTGTATCAAAATGGTGATTTTTGAAACCGGATGTCGGATATGATATTTGTTTCAAAACTGTTTTTTCACAAGCGATTTTTTGTGATGTGACATAGTAGTCACTTCAATCAATCAACTCAGCCTATCGCAGTCCACTGTTGGACATAGGTCTCCCCCAGACTCCGCCACAACACCCTGTCCTCCGCCTTCCGCATCCAGTCTACCCCAGCCACCTTCTTTAGGTCGTCCGCCCATCTAGCTGGAGGGCGTCCCACAAAACGCTTACCGATACGCGGTCTATACTCCAGGGCTCGTCTGCTCCACCGGCCATCGTTCCATCGACAAACCTGGCCAGCCCACTGCTACTTCAGTTTGCTTACTATGCAACCTATGTCAGTAACTCCGGTTCTGTGTTGGTCAATTACACCCACAAAAAAAAAATCTGGTCTTCTATTTGAAAACTAAAATCAAACAAACCTAATAATTAAAACTATCATTTTCAAACTTAAATCAACGAACACATAAATTAACATTTGATCTCGCTAATGAACGTGCATTATTAGCATGCTATAATTAAAATTTTAATAATATTAACTCAATGCGGATTTTCAGATTAAGTCTTAATGCAGCTACGATCCGATGAATTACTATGAACAATGATAATAATTGCAAACTCCCGATTGGAAAATGTATTATTTTGTAGGTTCAATAATAATAGCCTCCCCGACCGATTTCGGTCACGGTGGCCGATCTCAACAGAGATTAGCCAGGTACGCAGGAGATATTATAGTGCACAAGTGTTTGGGTAAACACAGGTGCACTCTCTGTTCCTTTACTCTCATAGTCCGATGGGACGGCAATCCCACACGACCGGGGAGAGATCAGGCGCAGGACGAACGCGCAACGGCTTTCCGTGCGTTCTGAGTCACGGGGGTATTAAATCGCCAACGTCCAAACTCCAGAGACTGACCGGACTTACTAAGAAATTCGTAATGGAAAACCAAATAATAATACTTAAAAAAAAAAAAAAAAAACATTGCCCCACACTAGGAATTTTCTCCTCAGAACATTTAAACTCATATACACAAACAGCCAGACCCGGAACAACTACCTGTAGGCAATACAAATATTTGCTCCATGCGGGAATCGAACCCGCGACCAGCCACTGCGCCAACCGTGTCGTCAAACTTTGTTCGACCTGGGAATCTAACCCAGGGGACGCTCAGCAGTCGCGCTTGCAATAGACAAAAGTGTCAACATTTTTTGTGGGTGAGTACGAGTCTTTTGACAATGTGTGTCTTATGTCTTTTTTTTAAATTATTATTTTTTATCTGTAATTGTGAGTTTTGTTCGTGCAGAATAAAATATTTTTCTTTCTTTCTTTCTTCTTTTAACCACGACACCAAAGAGGTAGTTACTTAGTAGGTTACTTTGTATTCATACGTACAGTGCCCTCCAAAAGTTAGTTAACACTTTTCCATTGCAGCTGTAATGCCACGTTATGATTTAAAATTACAGGTTAAAATATTTGAACCGTTCATAACGTTTTTATTGAATAAGGCCTGATTTTTCAGTATTCAAATAATTTTTATATGAGGAATTAATACTGCGGTTTGACAGCCTTTGTATAGAAAATATCTCAAACTGTCATATTTATTCTTCATAATACAGGGTGGCAATCGACGCCCAAACTGTAACTGATTCAGCACATGAGTTTAGACCCCATAGTGTCGAAATTTTTTGTCGTTTTTTAAAAAGAAATATTACTGTTCCATACATTTTGACCGCGTAGGTATTGCACTTTTCTATGAAACAGAAGATTTTTTTCTGATAACCTATGAAAAATTTCGACGCTATGAGGTCTAGTATCATGTGCTGTATCCATGGTTACAGTTTGCGCGTTAATGTCCCTGCCACCCTGTATAAAAGTTATCTGACTGACAAATCAGCCCTAATTCAATTCCCTTTACCTATAACTTATAAAAAAAGTAATCCCTTAGGATTACCTGATATTTTATTTGAAATCATAATGTCGAATCACAGCTGAAGTGGAAATAGGTGACGCCCTTTAAATATTTAAAGGGTACGTGAATACATAGGTTTACCTAAAGAAGGTTTCAATTCCACCAAAGTTCATTTGTCAATGAGTGGGTAGTACCCGGGTAGGTCTCCGCTTTGATCATCATAATCCTTTACGTGATTTTCCTATTTTGAGAATACGTAAAAAATAATAATACCATCCCAGAACTATTTATAGATCACTAGCTGCACCCCGCGGTTTCATCCGCATAAGTTTCGATCCCGTGGGAATATCGGGATAAAAAGTATCCTATGTGTTAATCCTGGTTATAAATCATCTGTGTGCCAAATTTCATCCAAATAGTTTCAGTAGTTTTTGCGTGAAGGAGTAACAAACATCCATCCATCCATATAAACTTTCACGTTTACTGAATACTTTATTTAATTATACTTTAAGCGGATAAGCTGAAGTGGGACTGGGCTGGCCACGTTTGCCGTATGCCCAATAAGCTGTGGGCCAAAATAACCACTTTCTGGAGCCCCTATTAGTTATTCTGTGCCCTGACACAGCTAGAAGACCTCGCGGCAGAACCCGTAGAAGACGGCGGGACGAGCTGGAGAAAACAAACGACCAGTGGTCCACGTGAGCCCAGGATTGAAAGAGGTAAAAGTCATGGAGAGAATCCTTTGCCCAGCAGGCCAACAGTAACAGTATACTTTAAGCCTACAATGCACGGATTCGAACGGAATGCCTTTTTCTTTTTTTTTTTTTTCAGGTTGGGAAATCATCAAATGACTCCTCCCGCTCTGGGTGGAGCAGAAGGGAGTGTCAGACTCTTACTGACTAAAACCCACCCGTGTTCCTTCCTTAGCCTTTTATGTTCCAGGGCAGCGGTAACCCTTTCGGACGATCCCGCTGCCCGAACGGAATGCCTTAGGCATTTTCTTAGTGAGAAAATAGTAACACAACATAACGTCTGTATTACCCCGAAGGGTGAGGCAAAGGTCTACCTCCAGTACACCCACATTCGGCCGAACTTATTGCCAGCGACTGGGCACATATCTCGTCTCCGGGCTGCTACAAAAAAATCAAGATGGCAAAATAAAAACAGTACGGAAAGAACCATTACGGAATAAATTACTCAACCCAGATTTAAGACGGCCTTTTTTTGGGTTTTCGCTAAGATGCTGGTGTTAGAGATATTCAAAACTATTTTTTTATATTTTAACCTCAAAAGAAATTCCCACGATTTAGTTCTCAACATAGTTTCTAGAACAATATATACCAGTCAGCTGCACTTGTGAAATCTAAGCACATATTCTCGTTTAATCAAAATGCATTCAGCTGTTTAGATGCCAAGCGAAAATAAATTCATCACGAAAGCGGAGCATGCTGTATATCTTTGTGAAAAATTATACCCTTTTTCCAGGAAAATGGAAAAACTTGGGAGAATAACGTCTTATTCTACTTTAGTATAGTTTTTTAATTGAATAAGCAGGGCTTAGTTTGTTTTCTCAAGGACGGAGGAATAGTGAAGCTTTGCGATATGAGCCAGTCGTTGTTGTTGCTTTAACGCCGTACTCAAAAACCTAATTACTTTTAGCACAGAGTGTATTACATACTAGGAAGAAGCGTGAAAATATTATCTTCTATAATTCAAGAAAAGTAAATAGCGAAAATCGTTGACTGCGAGTGCGGAGGTCAAATCCGATGTATTTTCATTAAGAAAACGCAGATAAACCGAAATCCAGACAATATATTATTATCCACCCATTCATCAATCTTCTAATTCAAGAGCCTTCGGTCGTAAATGCAGGCAAAATGTAAATTATATTATACTGCATCCATCAATATCTGCCCTGAGATGTCCATTACGGAACACCGACCATCTCACTACAATAGATGATCCTGGAGATATATTTACATAATGTACGCTTTTCATATAAGATGACGTATTATGACGGCAGAGTAATGATGCTGTAAGTTTACAGGTGAATGATAAACTAGCTAAGTTTAAGAGAAATCATTTATTAATTTGAGCATGAAGAGGCAACTTTTCTAATACCATTATTAAAACTAGATGGAACTAAATGGCGACCCGTTGCTTTGAATGGTGTAGTATCCAAGGACGTACGAAGCGACTTTTTTTTAGACACTATAATATCCTTCGGTCGGACGGTTGAGTGGATAAATTAGCTGAAAAAAGTGCATGCGTGTCTAATAGCAGTGACCTCGAGGTTTAGCAGTGAGGCATCTTTGGCATGTATTTACCCTAAGAGTGACATTGGCTGATAACAGTCACTCGTTTAAAAAAAAAACAAAAACATATTCTCCAAAGCTTCGAGTTGGTTGCGCGTACCACGTCCCCATACTGCCATATTTCGGCACAATCCTGATGATGTTCAAGCTGTTGAACCACTAATATTATGACCACTTCTAGTAAAAGCGCCATAAAAAACTTTACCAAAATCAACATCATATACCTACTTGTTTTGGTTATATTGGTCCTCGGCGATAAAACATGCCATAAAATCTCAAACGTGAACATAAACCTTCCAGTTAGCTTAAAAATTGATGATAGCTCGACGAAATAAACAGGGAGTTGTTGGCAATAATCCGAATGCGAGCGTGTCATACATTCAAATTTATGCAAAAAGCATAGCTCAGAGGAAAATGCCGTTTGAAAACACTGCCATTTGAAAACCAGTACAAGAAAAGAATATTTAATTTTCTAAATTGAAACTGGATGAATTTAAAAACAACTGTGTTGGCGAAATTGTGTGACTGGAGACCCAGTTCGATTTTGTCGGTGTTGCTAGTTGGTAAAAAATTGACCTAAAAATATTTCTAGGCTGAATATTATTTTGTACTCAGTAGATCTTCTAAGACACTTTTACACGACAAGTTTTTGGTAAATATTTCAAAACAAGATGGCACTGGCAGAAGAAATGCCGCAACAACTCAGAAGCAACGGTCTCTTAAAGTTCAAAAATTATATAATTAAGATATTATGTGAGTCTAATCATGCAGGGCAATGTTTGGAGGAAGTCATTGCAACTTTGAATATAGGACTGTTCTGGCAGATTAAGTAAACACGACCACGTAAATTAATCATTTATTATCGATCAATGATTCTTGTATAACTGTTTTTATCTTGGCACAGTACTGGACGCAAAACAAACGAAAAAGAAAGAAAATAAGTTTATTTGCAGTTAACATGACGCAGAAAAAGAACACAAACACAAAAAAATGCAAGTTGGGGAAAAAATGCGTCAAATTTACGCAAAACAGCCGTCACTCAGCAATAATAATAGTAAATTTCAATACGCTTTAAATTCCATAGGTCTGATAACAATTTAGCCAGGAGTTTAGTATTTGCATTATATTAATACGTTTCAGTTTCAATATCAAATCCTAAAAGCCAATTGTATCTCACAAATAAACATTCTTAGTTCCAAAATCATAAACCGTATTACTAAATAACACAGTTATTCAAACCAAAATCCATTTGGAAGTAAATTCTAAACTGCTTACAAACACACATTTACTTTTGAAGTAAATAGTAGGTACATTCGGTTTGCTTGAAGTTTGTCAGTATTTGTGGAATGTTCGGTTACAGTGCAAAACAGAACCGCGAGTGACTTGAGGTGTTGCCAGCTTCGAAAATGGCGTGTTAGAATGGCAATACTTACATCTAAACATATTATGAATTCAAGACGCTTTTCGTGTCTGTGTGTGTGGCTACGTTGTTGTTCTCACCTTCGCAACGGATTTCGATGCGGTTTTCATAAACATTTAGGTAATTTATTCCGAAAGGTTTATGTGCATTAACATATCGTCGCTCTTGATGTGAGACCTCGTAAATACGAACCCGTCAATTTTCCAGGAGAGACAAAAAACTGTTTTGATAATTATGTATATTGCATGCTTTTGGTTATTTTATTGAATATTAAATAAAATACCGTATGTTTTCTTGTACGTACATAAAAATCACCTTGGCATGCTTTGTATCTATTAAACTTACAAAGTCCCACCTTACAAAGTGCTTCAAAGTCTTGTTACGCGATGTCACTAAAAGTCAGTTTTTTAAGTGAAGTAAACCTCCTGTACATACTATAAGTCCATTTACAATAGCATTAGAAAGAAGTTAAAAAAGGTTATTTTTAATGCACACTTTGTAACAAAAATACAATAAACATTGTTACATTATGATAGACGCCGAATTTATTATGATCTATTTTTACAGCAGCTGTCACACTTAATTGTAACCATTTTAACTATTTATATTATGAAATTATGTGGCTTTCATTTATTTATATTATATAACTCCAATTTTAAATTACAGTGTCAATGCTAAAAACCTAAAAGAAGCAGGGATGAACAATACTTGGAACGTTATTCGTTTCACTATAATTCTACCGAATTTTATTTTAATTAAGGTGGATGCGCTGCAGTAGCCCGCGAAATCAGACGAATTCGGAGCAATTCTAATTTAAAGGGATGTATTGATGATTTTTAAGGTTAAAATTGTATTATTGCCTACATATTACTTATTGTTGCGCATCATATTATTTTTATTAAGATACAACCTTACACTGACCTGCAAATTGCAAAAAACGCAAGAAAATTAGAATTTAAGCATCTCCCTTAAAATTGTTTTATCATAACTTTGAAATAAAATGTTTTGCATTCCTGCTTCTACGAGCCTCTTTTTTCTAATGCTATTATAAATGGAGTATAGGTATCACCAGAAAGATAGAAAATTGCGTGGTGTACAATTTCGCATCAACATGTAAAATTGCCTAATAATTGAAGTTACGAGGTATCACATCTAGAGCGACGATTTTGGCTTTCTGTAGCATTTTTCTTTTTGTTATTAATAAAATATATATATAATTTGTTTTATTTATATTTTTGACTGTGTTTAGTTTAGTTTGTGATTTTCTTGTACGAGTCGCAATAAAAAAAATTCTTTATTTAATTAATATTAAACTTATATCGCTCTCTAGTGATAAGCATAACGGGTGTAAAAATACCATTCACAAAGCCGAGAGTCACTTGTTCTACCTGTTATTATGATTAAAAAAAAAATGTGTGCTTGTCCTTTAGTGTCGAAGAAACGAACCTTTATCATTAACTTTATATTTTATGATTTTACTACAAAAAGAAACATAATTATACTTGAATATTATTAAATATACATAAACCCACACCTCCTCCCCATGGGGGTAGGAGAAACTACAGACTACCCGCTACGATCCTTCCAAAAACAAAAACCAACTATAAATTTACATTAATATTTGGCTATAAGAAACCTTCTGGGCGTAGAGAATCAGGTCCGCTAATCCTACCCACGTGGACGTTTTAAGACAAAATTGAACCAAATAAGAACAGGGCCTTGAATTGGGAACCTGTTAAGAAGGAACACGTGCCACAGACTACATGTACCGTTGTTTGATCATTGGCTAACACTGGATCTTGTGAGAGCTAAGGTACACGTGCTTGGTATTAATATAATAAAAATATTTGATAGTAAATATTTAATTTAGCAACCAACCCGCACTGGGCTACCAACAGCTTAGACCCCATAACGTCGAAATTAAAAAAAAAAAAAATATTGCTGTTCCATACGTTTTGATCGCGTTGGTATTGCACTTTTATAAGAAACGGGAGATTTTTTTTTGATAGCCGACGAAAAATTTCTACGCATGGGGTCTAAACTCATGTGCTGAATTCATGGTTACAGTTTGCGCGTCGATGTCCCTGCCACCCTGTATACCGTCATATATATTTATATATATACACCTATTGCTATATACGAGTACTACCATAATATACTTTACCTTTGCCCAGCAGTGGGACAGTATAGGTTTACAAAAAAAAAAAAAACATTTTTAGCGAAATGTGGGTATTGCCCATTGGTATTTTGGGTGATGTTATGTTAAATGGATTTAAAACACTGTGTAAATTTCCAATGTGTTTAGGTTTTGCGAATGTGTGAGGCTGAGTTAAGTTAGTAGGTACCTATAATTCAAATTGTATTTATGTTTCAAATTGACGTTATTTCAAGTTTTTTTTTTTGTTTTTAACTTTGCCCCACACTAGGAATTACTCCTGTTTCGTGGGTGCGTTTAAACTTACATTTAAACTCACATATACAAACAGCCAGACCCGGAACCACTACCTGTAGGCAATACAAATATTTGTTCCGTGCAGGATTCGAACCCGCGACACGCAGCGCAGCAGTCGATCGCTCAGCCACTGCGCCAACCGTGTCGTCAACCAATATCAACTTTATTTTAATGATAATTAAGTTGATTTCGGAGTGACTAGCACTCTTAAAAAGTTATAGAAATGTTTGAAGTTGTAGCGTAAACTGAACTTTATTGTGTAGGAATTAAAGTTATTTATCCATAAACTAATAGTTGTTTATATTTTTGGCGAATATGTCGTGATATTATTATTATAGATACATAATATAGATTACATAATATTAATAGGGGTTAAAGTATGACATTGCCGTTTTATTGTAATAGGTACTTCGAATTGACACAGAACCTTCATGGTTTGAGATTTTTGAGTGAAACTTTTTTCACATGGTACCTATGAAGTTCTTCTTTTAACAAATGTGCAACATTCGATTATCGAATTTCAGTAGTTTTTTTTTTTATTCATCTTAGACAAGAAAGATGGATACTTCGAAAATTCGAGTTATTTTTGAATACGAGTACCGATGCGGAACTCATATTCAAAAATGTATGTAATGTACTCAATTATTTTTGATTAAATAAATATATTAAATTAAAAAAGACGAATTTCGTTTTTCAGTACAAATCGGCAATTTCATACCGATAATATGTCTATCGTCGGGTGATTTTCCTGCAACGCAAATCTCATTTTATTATCTCATTTAATGTTATTGATACAAAAGATAGCCTTACCTACCCTTAATCCCATCCTTAATCGGCTTTTTTATTACGGTAAATGATCTGTGACCCATTTGAACCATGATCATAACAAGACCAAACCAATCAAGTCTATATACTGTAGAGACTATAAGCCTATTTGGTGCTTACATGCAACCTCCGCGAGTCAGTTAAAAGTTATTGGCATGAAATACGAGACAAACATTAACTTAGTTTACATAAGAGGGGCAATTCTCGTAATTTTAAGACCGTTCACGGTCTGATCTCAGCTTCAATCGGTCAAAAATACGTATAATTTTCCTACATTTTGACATTTGTTTGTCGCGGAGATGAGACTGCGACTAGATTTTGAACATTTTAAATTACGAGAATTGGCCTTCTGATTACAAGAGATTAGGCGTCAGATTTGGCTGACAATCCAAAAAGAAAAATATGTCAAAATACGTAGAATGATTTCTAGGAATAATTCTTGAACATACGTGATAAACCGTAGTTTAATTGATTCCTCCAGGTACCCTGAACAGCACATCAGCTCTTCACAGTACGCACGACGATACATTAAGCTATATA
Source organism: Apamea anceps (assembly GCA_951799955.1). Lineage (NCBI taxonomy): Eukaryota > Metazoa > Arthropoda > Insecta > Lepidoptera > Noctuidae > Apamea > Apamea anceps. The sequence continues at coordinate 17,425,335 of OX637506.1, forward strand.
TATCCAGTATAAGCTGATTTCTCATTGTACACAAAGCCTATATAATATAAGGTCAGCTAAAACTGGAAATACATAGCTTGATATTTCGTCGTGTGTACCTAATAAGCCTCGAATAGCCAAGTAATTGAATACTGGCTCTTTAGAAATTAGACCAATCTTTACATAGACTTATCAAAGGCCTAGATGATCTGACATTCAGACGGTGAATAAATACACAATAACTTCCAAATTATATTTTTTGTAGCCTACTTTAGTTTCTAGAAAAAAAACTCCCTTCATATAATCAAATTCAGCTTACAGTATAATAAATGTTACCAAGACATATTACCATAAATTGCTATGATTACATTGTGTAAATTTTTTCATCTGGCTCCAAAGGACCAGAATTAATAGCCGAACCTTAAAACCATTATTAAAAGCATATTTTAGTACCTAGCAAAACATTTTTATGACCTTAGGGGAATGTTCCAAAATACATGCCTTTTAGAGGGAAAGTGTGTTAAGTGTCTGCAATTTATAGGACCTATAAATATACAGAGTGTTGATATTAAAACACACGTCGCCCGTGAAACTGAATTAAGTTATATTTTTGTAGGTAAATGTTTTGTAGGGTTTTCACGGTCACGAACAGCAGGTTTTGAGAAATGTTTAATAATGTTTGCTAATATTAAATCAAAATCAAAAAGTATTTTTTTTTAATTAGGCTGAGAATCAACACTTTTCGAACATCAAAATTACAAAAGACAGTCCCCCAAAACGCCTGCCCTTCACCACTTTCTAGTGCTATCGCTGGGAAAAAGAAGTGGCGCAACAAACTCCCCAGCAGCACAGTCTGTTCAGTTAGATTTATAGAAAATAAAATTTATAGAAATAAAATTTATAGTAAGAAGTATTAGCATAGCATTAGCCTGTGTCCAAGCAGTAATAATAATATAATAATAATATCCCTGGACATTTCACACAGCGAGAACATTAAAGGCTGATTATAATCAGCCTACGCCAGCCAGGAAGTAGTGGTCTGTAATCTACAACGCGGTCTCAGTGCGGGTTGGTAGATGGTACGTCTTCGAATTTTTGGCTCTAGGACATGCCGGTTTTCTCACGATGTTTTCCTTCACCGCTTTGAGAGCAGTCGTGATGAAATTATTTGCAGAAAGTAAACTACCTGGGTTCAAAACCACGATCCAACGAACTCTCAATACGGAGCCGTTACCCCGAACCACCACTGCTCTAACACTAATGGCTGACTTTTACAACGCCAGATAATTTTAACCGAGGAATAATTTTGAATATTTGACAGTTCTTTCATAAAAAATCTGTCAGATGTCAAGTTTATTCCACGAATAAAATCAGCCATAAGCCTAATACATGAAGTTAAAATCTTTACGAGTAAATATCAGATAGGTATAGTTATTTCATACGATCTTCTTAAGTTTTTCAGTTAGATAATATGAACCTACGTATAAGTACCTACTTATACTTTATACTAAAACTTTACTTCTAATAGAAAAAAAACGTATCATACTTTCGAATCGATTTTCCGCGATTATGTATGAAAGAAACATGACATTATTATGGTTATTTCGTCGGCTTGTATTATGTGTAGAGAATATCTTTATTTTTATCTAAGTTCAAGGGCATAAGGTTTTATTGATATTGGCTCGACGCCTCCGAAAGTGATTTGCCGGTTTCTCATGTTTTTTTTTTTGCAGAATAACGTTGTATCAAAATAATAATAATGTAATCGCCATTCAGTGTCAGTACCTATTATCCTTTATTTATTGTATTTCAGGCCGTTGCCAAAATGGGATGTGAAGTTGAAATGTATCATGTGCCGAACTTTCAAACCAGAACACGACATTTTTATGTTAGACTGGGGTCAATTGAAACGTTTTTGAGATAACTGTTTTTGTGTCTTCGATTTTATACCTTATCAGTTTGATAATAGATTTTAATTGTGGCTAACACACTCATTACAACGCTGACGACGACGAAGTGACGGGTGTTTGTTTATTAACTAAACATTATTGACTGATTTATTAATGACTGTATAATGACTGTGACTGTGTAATAACTGTAAATATATGACTGAACTTTTTAATAAATAACCTTCAGAAAATATTTCAATAGTTCCTGGATCGGGGTCAATTGAAACAAAATATAGTATAATAAGATGTAAAAAGCACAAAAAATAATGATCTGCATTATTTTTGCATAATCTAGAATAACATGTTAGAACGCACGTATTGACGATTCATTTCGCATAAGAAATGGCTTAACACCTACTTACTTGACGATCTTCTTAGAGCGTCGATGACAATCTCAGTCAGCCTAGAATTTGGCTACGAGCTTGGCACCTTCAGTAGCGTCCATCAACTCCAGTAGTGTGCAAACAACAGGACACGCTGGACACGATATTAAGTGCCCATAAAGTACGATGACTTGACGGCGTTGCCACTAAAATAGGCCATTTTACACGCGTAAATCTCTAATACAGCTTTTATGGAATTGGACAGATTGATAGCTTGGAACCTGGAGAAGGACAATGACTACTTTTGATGACATACAAAATACTCGCAAGTGAGGTCTCGGACAATAGCTAACAGTAAGTGATAAATCTCACACAAAATCGAAGGTTACTCACCAGAAAACATTTACATAGATCGAGTATTGACGTAGTGCTAAAAATCGACAGCAGAAATCTTAATAGCATTTCCATTTACCTACAACTGTAGATTCAGTTAGTTTTTTGTTACAGACAGATAGAAACGGAGTTCGACTAGGTAAAATCTGAATACTTTTTCCTATCAGAGGAAAATATCTAGACATGAGTTACTACCCGACCGGGGTTGTATCGTTTGCAGAATACATTTTCTCTTTGAAAATAAAAATGAACTACTTACACTAACTCTTTAGTATGCAGGTGATGAATCTTGTTCTATTTAATTCCTTTCGATCTGAATACATAATTTTTCGACTGTCGAGAAATAGATTTTTTTTTCTCTTTTTTTCCTGGTGGGCCACCTGCCCATCCAGAGTCGATTAAGTGCCATGCCAGCGTCTAATAAGAGAGGGTTAATAAATCCTCCCGCAATATAAGATAAGAAACTGATGAGATGTTTTAAAATTTGATAGCAAGAACTTCAAATTTTATTTAAAAAAAAAAAACAATGTTGTCAAAATCAAAGCATTTATTTCAAATAGGCACATAAAATGCAGTTTTGACCATCAGTCTATAATATCCATATTTCTGGGACACAGGTCTCCTCTCTATGAGATGAAGTGGGCTGCAATCCACCACGCGGGCCCAGTGCGGGTTCGTAGATGTCCCATGTCTTCGAATTTTTGGTTCTAGGACATGCCGGTATCCTCACGATGTTTTCCTTCACCGTTTTGAGAGTAGTGATGGAATTATTTACTCAAAGTAAAACGCCTGCCTAGGTTCTAACCTATGACTTACTGTGAACAGTGGTGGTCAGTGAAACTACCACTGAAACCGACTATGGAAATATTAGATCTTAAATTCGAGTTCAGAAAATTATTATCAAACCTAATAAATTCCAACTCGAGTAACGAGCACACATACACAACCAACTGTGTCTTCACCCTCATATCCAGTTTAATAAATCAAGCCACTCCTTCATATAGATAACAATGTAAGGACAATGGAATGTTATACCATGGTTAATGGTGCCTACACAATGGCCCAGGATATTCCCGTACGGTTAATAAAGGAGCCTTCCGCTAAAGCAAACTTTATCGTTTTGCCCAACTATTTGATATTTTATCGCATGGAATACTTAGTTTGTATTTATTTATTTACTAACTAACCGTCTCTGCTTCGTATGGCTGCAATGTCGACAAGTCAACACATTGAGATTTTTGTGCTGCATCTAAGTTAAATATTAATGTATTATTCACATTATCTTTTTGGAATAAATGCTCTAAATGATATGGTAAACGGATAACGGACTTTATTGCAGTTTTTTTTTTATCTAAGCAATCACAGAGATATAAAACGCGACTTTGTTATAAACTACATATGTATGTAAGGATAAAGATACGATGTACAGACTTATAACGGGTATGAGACAAAACAAATGGTTGTTATAAGCGGAGATGAAGTTAGGTGGAAATATCTGTTGTGATATTAATTAAGTTGTTCATGTTGTTAAGGGCAGATTTTTCAATCATCTGATAGCTTTATTCGAGGAATAATTTTCAAATTTTCACAGTTATTTCAACTGTCAAACGTGAATTTTATTCCTCTAATAAAAGTTATCTGGCGATGGAGAAATCAGCCCTAAAGTTGTCAAAAAATAAAAGGCTCGTTTTGACATTTGAGAAAGCTTTCTTGACACCTGTCAGTTTCATACAAACGAATACGTGTTTTGCGAGTTTGATCTTTATTGACTACTAGAACTGTCAATGTCAAAACGGGCCTTTTATTTTTTGACAACTTTACTTATTTCTACACCCCGTCGCATCGCATCCCTTTGCATCCTTCGATTTCCCTTAGCTTTCTTTCTGACTTTTTTTTGTTTGCTCTGCTTCTAAGGGTCCTTGCGCTGGTTATTAAATTAAAGCCTATAGTAGCCTTTCTCAAGAGTTAGGCTATCAAATGCAAAATGTTTTTTTTTTATCCGACTTATAAATCCAGAGATTAGTGCGTTCAAACAATCAAAAACACTCTTCAGCTTTATTATTAATATCGATATACGTTGCATAAATTTATTTATTTAAGACAAAACAAATGGTAATTATTATTAGCTAACTTTTTCAATAGTGCTAGCAACTCTGAAATCAACTTAATCACTATTAAAATAAAGTTCATATTTGTTTAACTTGAAATAACACCAATTTGAAACATAAATAAAATTTGAATATGCATAACATTCAGTATTCCTGTTTTTTTTTTTAACTTCTCATGAACTATCCAACTGTTGTTACTGCCGAATTATTAAGTATTGTAGGTACAACAACTTTGTATGAGTATATGTGTCCTGAAAACAACTAAGTACTTACAATTTCCTCATTATTAAATCTACAAAGACTTTATTTACTTCAGTCTACAATAATGATCTGTCGGCTGTTATCTGAAAATACACTTAGGCTGAAATGTCTGCAACATACTATTTGATATTGGCATATCAAACGGCACATTTACTAACAATATCAATATCAAAGATACCCAATTCTCGCGCATAACTGCTCAGTGGCAATTGTTCGCTGTTGCCGCCAGATGTCGCTGAAGTAAACTAAGCATTTTACAGCCAATGAGCTTCGGTTTCAAACTACCAATCTATTATAACTGGTAGTGTTATTAAAATTTGAATTAATTAAGCTTTAGATTAAGTTAGAATGAAGGTCTGTATAAGGTTGGCTATTATTAAGATGGGAGTTATGTGGAAGATCATCCCACTGCTGTGCAAATGCCTATTTTTGATGCATTCAGATAAAAGTTATCTATATGGAAAAATCATCTCTTAGAACTGATTTTTCAATAGTCGAACAACTTATATCTGAAGAATAATTAAAAGAGTTTGACATATTATTTTCTATACAAAAACAGCTTTTGTATAGAAGTTATCTGGCGATTGAAAAATCGCCTTAGACGATTATTGATTTTGATGAATGATTTGGATAGCTATTATTTAGAATAAAAACGCATTTATTAAAAGTAAAAGAAAAGTGTAAAAAGTAAAAAAAAAAAGTTTTTTTTTTAATTTTTGATGCATTACCATAATCATAAAAACTGAGACTGCGTAGAAATTTCACCTATTTATCTATTCAATAGCTTAAAGGAGCCTACAGTTTCCTTAACCACTTGGTTCCCGCCTCCCCAAAGGTTCCTGCTAAGGAAAAACTACAGAAGCTACGCAAAAAACCCACTTATTCGCTTAACTCTTAAAGTTTCTTTTCCATTACTTACTGTTACGATAAGGAGACAAATAATCCATTATTCAATCCATTTATTTCCCAAAAGTTTATTTTCGCTTTCCATTTTATATATTTTTTTGGTGTAATCTGGTGGAGTATTCTCTAAAGTCGCTCTTGTCTATAGTTCACTGGCTCCACATGATAAAACTGTTTTGTTTACGACGCTAGCAGATGGCGCAAGCTATTTCGTTTGTCTGGTGCCCTAGTAACTGGGTGTCTATAGACTTATGTGTTGTCATGTTGGCAGCGGGGAATTTTTGGCAATTATTGTTTTGGAGTCTAGAATATTTTTTAAAAGAAAATACATTGCGTTGCGTGGTTGTTGTGTTACGTTGTTGGACGTTGCGTGACGTTTTTGGTTGTTGTTGTCGTTGTGCTTAAAGTCTATTTACACTAATGTTTCAAATTTATGTTTTTTCAAGTTAAACAAATATCAACTTTATTTCAATGGTAATTAGGTTGATTTCAGAGTGACTAGCACTACTGAAATAGTTATAAAAATGTTTGAAGTTGTAGCGTAAACTGAACTTAATTTTGTAGAAACTAAAGTTATTTTTCCATAAACTCATATTTGTTTATATTTTTGGTAAATATATCGTAAATATATTATAATAATAATAAAGCTGAAAAATGTCAGTTTTATACTCAAGAATTATTCAGTAGCAGACTGGTGTCTGAATTTGTGCCCGCGGCTGATGACAATAGGTTCGTCCTCATCCTCATCATAGGGTCATGGTACAAACTTATCTGGGGATTTGTAAATGTATGTACTTACTATAGGTACGTACAGCTCTGCCTAACTCCTCGGGGATAACGGACTCAGCCACAAACGGAATCTTAGAACGGATGTACACACATCCCAGTACCTCCAAACCTATTTATATAATTGAAGGTCTCAACGAACCCAAAATATATTGAGTTACCCCGCGTAACGTCACACCCACCATTCTTGCAGTACGACGCATACTGATGCCTATTTCCAGAAAAGTCATGATCCTAGCACATTCTTCAGGTGCAAGAGGCATGATAAATGTCTAACTTAGCTTTTGTAATAAGTCTCATCGACCAAGAAAAAATTTGAAAACAAAAACAGAAACAAAAAAATTAATGATGAAATTGTAATTCGAAAAGGATTATTTTTGTTTTTAAAGCTCTTTTCAGCCATTTCCTAAAAGAAGGTTCTCGACTATGAAGTATAAAACAAAAAATTGGAAGAAAAAAAATCTTTTTAAAAACAAGATTTTATTACTTGTTATTAAAAAGGACTAAAAAGTTAAAAATAATTTGAACCTGATTAGAAATAAATAAAAGCGTGTTACATTTTGATGGAACATTAAAGAACATTTAACATATTACACCTTCATTATTTTTGTTTTGCAATCAAAATGTAACGCGCTTTTATTTATTTCTTATCAGGTTTAAATTATTTTTAACTTTTTAGTTCTTTTTATTAACAAGTAATAAAAGCTTGTTTTTATTTTATTTTTTTTTTTTTTAACTTTTTAGTATTTTTGATGCGAGATTCGGCGTAGTTTGTAGCGCGTAGCAGTGTTTTTCCGTTATATGCGTTTACTGCACTTAAGCTACCTATACTTACATGATCAGACCCTGGTTACCATCTAGCACCAAAGTACTCGTCAAGACGAATTAAATGAGCCCAAACTCGATGGGGTTATGTCGTTTACGAGTAATCACCGAGTTCCTATGGCCATATTCCAGCTCCATTATCAGACCCTGATTATCATCTAGCACCAAAGTACTCGTCAAGATGAATCAAATGAGCCCAAACTCGATGGGGTTATGTCGTTTAATTACCGAGTTATTATGGCCACCTTCCGGTTCCATCATCAAATCAGCTCCATGTCATAATAATTTTGCATTGTCACTCGATTTCCACATGCATGCAACATTTCAGCTCAATCGGTTGAAGATATCTTAATAATACATACTCGTACATACATACATCGCAAGTTAAATAAAAGCTTGTAAAATTAAACTCTTTTTCGAGTCCTATTTATTTCGAAAGTATATCTTGTGTACTTAAAAAGTTATTCCAATTTTAAAAGTGTGATACTAAGTTTTGCAGGCCAGTGTACTTTCTTTTGCATGAATATTGGAATTTATTTGCTAAATAAAGGCTATCTACACATTTTATTTAAAATAGATTTAGAAGACCAATTGAATAAATCTTTTTCCCTCATTCAATTTGGGTTTCAAATAGGTACGTATAAATAAATATTTCTGTGAATATATTATAATAACAAAGCCGTTATTTATGTCTTTCTGTGTAATCACTTATTTATTTTAAACTAGACTATGGATTTTGATGTGGTTTTCAGAACCATTTAGAGAATTTATTCCGGAAGGTTTATGTGTATAATATGATAATATTTAACGTCGATAAAGGATAGAAACATCTATGTTTTGACATTTCACCACATCAAAAGGCCAATTCTTGTAATTTAAAACGTTCAAAATCTTGTCGCAGTTTCATCTCGGCGACAAAAACTTGTCAAAGATGTAGGGAAATTAGAGGTATTTTTGACATATTGAGACAGATCAGGCTGTGAACGTTCTTAAAATTACGAGAATGGCCCCTTTGTAAATAGCACCCGTGCGAAGCAGGGGCGGGTCGCTAGTTTTCTTGTATTTTAATAGCCGTATGTCAATATTAGTAGCAGACACCCCAAGTTTGTTCACTGCTAGGCAATCCTATTTCCACCATACAAGTTTATGTAAATGCGTAGGCCCGTATCTCTTGGGAAATCTGTAAAAAACCTTTATATTACCTTGTAGCATCGATGCTTTATATACAAATGGAGGTATCCCTGGATAAAAGTGTCTACAACAATAAGACTATTTTGTGTTCGATTTTTGTTCTCGTTTTATTTTCGTTTGGTTGAATTTTAAGGTGTTTTTTAATAGCAATATTATTCTTGTCTGGAATCTGAAATTGAAAATACACATTATCTAAATGATTGGAATTTTTGAATAATAAATAGTAGTAGTATTAAAATAACAGAATTAGTAATATCTTACTAATTTGGTTGAAGAAGAAATTAAAACGCAAAAGCTTCTGCCTTAACTCTCACCCTTTCCTGAACAAAAGACTTATTTATTTGTCGTATATTATGGTAGTGGTCTGACTGACTGATACATCAACGCACAGCCTAAACCGCTGGTCCTAGAGAAATGAAATTTGGAGGGTGTGTTTTTAGTGAAGAGTAGGTATCCACTAAGAAAGGGTTTTTCGAAATTCCACCCATAAGAGGGTGAAATGGGGGGATTTGGTTTGTATGGAAAATCTTATTCCTTGAGTTAATAAACTTGAAACTTGGCACCAATACTAATCTAAGAAAATGGAAAACCATTTTATGTTTTTCTAAACTACCCCCTAAATACCAAAGGGATTAGGGGGTTTCAAAGTTTGTATGGAAGAATTTTAGCGCGCCGTCCGATTATCTCGAAACTCACTATTTATACCTAGGATCGTAAGTAAAGAATAATATGTATTTAGGTTTTTCGAAAATTACCCCTGCCGGGCTGAAAAGGGGTAGTCAATTTTACAGGGGAGGATTTTACTGCGTGGTTTGATTAACTCGATAATTAGTATACATAATCTTTGAGTAAGTTATGAATACATCCCAAACGATTTTTTTAAATCCCACCTCTGTGGGGGTGAAAAGCGGGGATACAGTTTATATGAAAAATCGTATTCATTTAGTTAATAAACTTGAAACTTAGCAAGAATACTCGAATAAGTAATTAATAAAGTTTATTATTATAATTTTTTCAAAACTACTCCTCAAAGGTGTGTTGCAGTTTGTGAGGAAGTAATTGAATGCGCGGTCCAATTAACTCGAAACTCAGTATTAATACTTTTAGCAGAAAATAATCTATACCTACTTATAATAAATCTGTAGAGAGGTCAATTCTGTACATGAAATATATTTCCAAAATAACTATCAGGGGGTGATTAGGGATCGATACTGATGCCAAAAATGCAATCAGTAAAATTTTTGTCTGTCTGTCTGTCTGTCTGTATAACCGTTATAGAAACAAAAACTACTCGACGGATTTTAACGAAACTTGGTACAATTATTTTTCATACTCCTGAGCTGGTTATAGTATACTTTTCATCACGCTACTATGAACAGGAGCAGAGCAGTGAAGGGAAATGTTGGGAAAACGCTCGAAACGTTTTAAGCTCCATTTTTAACACTCTCAGTCATCCTTAATTAAAAAAGTTAACATTATTAACTATTCCATAAAAAAGAATCATAGAAATCGGTATAGTAACATCAAAGTTATACATGAAATACGCTAATAATATCCCATCGCGCGTGAATAATGAATCACGCTCGACGCCTACCGGTTCGATTACGATGAAACTTGGTATAATTATTCTTTAATATCCTGGGCACCACACTGGGTACTTTTTATCTCGGAAAAGTATACACAATAAAAAACAAACTTAATTTTGCGGTTCGATCCCTAGACCTGATGACTGTACCAACCGCAAATAATAAGTTTGTCGTAGGTTATGTCACCCGCAGTGGAGTTTTGCACACGGTTATGATACTGTAATATTTTATCTTAAGATTAGAGATGGGCCGACTACATATAGTATTTGCCGACTAACCGACTAGCCGACTAACCGACTAGCCGACTAATCGGTTTTCAAAATGCCGATTAGTTGGCCGACTAATCGGCAATGCCGATCATTCTAATACCTACTTGCTAGCTACTACCTAGCTTAATTACTGACTGATTAATACGTTCTATCTTACCTTATTGGTTTTTGAATATGTTTCAAGACTGTAACTTTAGATTTAAAATCTATATATGTTACCGGCCAAACCCGATTTTAGGATGAACTAGTTTCGCCTAGGCCTAACCAGTTCTCCCTACACGCGATAGGACAAACCATTATAGCCTAGGCCAAACTCGTTCATCCTGTTACCGATAGGATAAACTAGTTTAGCCTAGGTCGAATTGGTTTTAGGATAAACCAATTCGACCTGGGTTAAACTGGCTTCCAACTGATGAACTTTATGATGTGATTGACGCAGCTCATGTAGCTGTGGGTCATGGTGATCGTGATAGGATGTTAGCCGAAACATAAAAAAAAATATGCCAATATCACAAAGGAAATGATAGGCCTCTATATTATCAATGTGTGATGTTTGTCAACAAAAGAAGACAAAAACGAAAAGAGGCAAATCAACAAACAGGGTGAGTAAAGAGGGGTTGAAGGGCGCGAGGGGGAGCCAGAGTTGATTCGGGGAGTCTCCGTTCGTACAGGCAGTGACATGCGTTCCGACTAAGCAAATTTAGTTCAAACTAGGACGTACAGTCAACAGCAAAAGTAGACGATCAAAATCAGAAATTCAATACTAATGAACGGAGTATATGGCAGCTGTACTAGTGGTAAATGTTTGGTCTAATTTAAAATCACATACTTTTGAATAATTTCGACGCCACACCGTTCTGACACGAACTCCGTTCATTAGTATTGAATTTCTGATTGTGATCATCTACTTTTGCTGTTGACTGTACCAGTTTATCCTAAAGCATGTAAATTCTAATTAGGATAAACCGATTCGACCTAGGCTAAACTGGTTTATCCTATCGGTAACAGGATGAACGTGTTTGGCCTAGGCTATACTGGTTTGTCCTATCGCGTATAGGGAGAACTGGTTTGGCCTAAGCGAAACTAGTTCATCCTAAAATCGGGTTTGGCCGGTAACATATATATTAAATTCAAAGTCCTTTTTTTTTGAGGATGGGAAATCATCAAATGACCTCTCCCACTCTGGGTGGAGCGGAAGGGAGTGTCAGACTCTTACTGACTAAAACCCACCCGTGCTCCTTCCGTAGCCCTTTATTTTCCAGGGCAACGGTAACCCTTTCGGACGATCCCGCTACCCTGGCAGAAATTCAAAGTCCTGACTCACTGACTGACTGATATATCAACGTACAGCCTAAACCGCTGGTCCTAGAGACATGAAATTTGGAGGGTGTGTTCTTAGTGAAGAGTAGGTATCCACTAAGAAAGGATTTTTCGAAATTCCACCCCTAAGAGGGTGAAATGGGGGTATTTTGTTTGCATGAAAAATCTTATTCCTTGAGTTAATAAACTTGAAACTTGGCACCAATACTAATCTAAGTAAATTATGAAGTTTGCCATTTTATGTTTTTCTAAACTACCCCCTAAAAAGGGATTGGGGTGTTTCAACTTTGTATGGAAGAATTTTAGCGCGCGGTCCGATTATCTCGAAATTCACTATTTATACCTACGATCGAAAGTAAAGAATAATGTGTATCAGTGTTTTTCGAAAATTACCAGTGACGGACTGAAAAGGGGTAGTCAATTTTACAGGGCAGGATTTTACTGCATGGCTTGATTAACTCGAAAATTAGTATAAATAATCTTTAAGTCAAGTTATAAATCCATCCCAAACGATTTTTTTTTAATTCCACCCCTGTGGGGTTAAAAAGCAGGGATACAGTTTATATGAAAAATCGTCTTTATTAGGTTAATAAACTTGAAACTTGGCAAGAATACTAGCCTAAGTAAGTAATAAAGTTTATTATTATAAGTTTTTCAAAACTACCCCTCAAAGTGGGATATAGGGGTCTTGAAGTTTGTGTGGAAGTAATTGAATGCGCGGTCCAATTAACTCGAAACTCAGTATTAATAGTTTTGACAGAAAATAATTAATAATTATTATGTAAAGTAGTCGAAAATTGACCCCTGACGGGGCAAAAAGGGGTAATTCGGTTTTTAAGGGGAGGATTTAAACTTGAAACTGTATGTTACATTTTCACACGTAAACCACTGAACTTCTGATTTGGCAAAAACATAGATGGCATCCTAGGGAAGGAGATACTTTTTATTAGGGTAGCACGTTCCCGTGGGTTAATTTCCGACATCCACGCGGGCGAAGCAGCGGGCAGAAGCTAGTTAATAATAAGTATGTAAAGTTGTCGAAAATTGACCCCTGACGGGGCAAAGAGAGGTAATTCGATTTATAAGAGAAGGATTTGAACTTGAAACTTTATGTTGAATTTTCACACTTAAACCACTGAACTTATGATTTGGCAAAGAGATAGATGTCATCCTGGGGAAGCACATACTTTTTTATCCTGGTAGCAGGTTTCCGAGGGATAATTTCCGACATCCACATGGGCGAAGCCGCGGGCAGTAGCTAGTGATAGATACAAGGTTATTATAGTTATATTCAGGACACATCCGCTGCTAAAAGCGGCATATGAATATTTACATTACTACACGTGGGTATAAAAGCTAACTTATATGCTACTTAGGTAAACTCTATAATACAACATACCAAAACTTGATTTATTTAAATAGATTTCCATATATTGCTGTCTCCCTTTAAAAACATAAAAAATGACAAGGAGACCATGAGCGGAGGTAAAACAACTTCTTCACCATAGCATGACCATAAAGGGGGTAAATATTTGTTTGAATTCAATTCTCTGTTATCAGATTAAACGGATATGGCTTTAAATTATTACAAGTTACAATATCCATGGGAATGGACCCTCATGGGATCGGTAGGTAACAAATAACTGTGTTTGTATAGGATCGTCCACAAGGGACAATCAAACCAGAGTTCTGAACTACATATAACCGTAACTTTATAACAAAACAGTGAAATTGGAGACACGAATGAACCTACGTAGTAGGTATGTATATAATTTTGTAAAAAATAATTATACTGGCGGAACGAGCTGGATGGAAGGAATGGGTTTTGCCCAGGAGTTAGACAGCGTTAGCAAGCAGAAAAAATAAATATGGCGTGGGTTTTTGTTTAGGTTTAAGTATGTAAGTAGGCCAAGTCGATGGAAGGATGATCTTGACTCATACTTCTTATTCTTAGCATATCGATAGCAATCTAAATGGACTCAGCCCAGAATTCGGCTACTTGTTTGTGCGCCATCACCAGCGTCCATCAGTCCCTGCTGATGCTGCTGACAGGACACGCGGGACACGATATTAAGTGACCCATCGTTTATGAAACAGCACCACATTTACATTCTCAGGCGGGGTCGTCTATGAATCTCTACCTCAACAGGTTTTCTGCACTTCGGCCAACCTGGGTCTGGAGTCTGTTTGAAGACTTTCAGGTTACCCAAGGCAACTCATGTCCAGGTGGGAGGTCTTCAGAACTCAAAATTATATTCTTAGATTAGATAGGACAGTCAAACAAGCAGCCAATAATATTCATCTTTCCACTACACTGCCATTTTTAGGGTTCCGTACCCAAAGGGTAAAAACGGGACCCTATTACTAAGACTTCGCTGTCTGTCCGTCTGTCTGTCACCAGGCTGTATCTCAAGAACCGCGATAGCTAGACAGTTGACATTTTCACAAATTATGTATTTCTGTTGCCGCTATAACAACAAATACTAAAAACAAAATAAAATAAATATTTAAGAGGGCTCCCTTACAACAAACGCGATTTTGTTGCCCTTTTTTGCTCGATATCAATAATGGCAACAGGTAGGCACTTGAAATATTCACAAAATACCCTGTTATATTTTTACTTTAATAATAAATAATTAAATTAAAATAAAATAAATATTTAAGGTACGGAACCCTACGTGCGCGAGTCCGACTCGCACTTGGCTGGTTTTTTAATCTTATGACGTACACGATACGACACAGACACGAGACAAATAGAAAACACTGTATTTGGCAAATAAACAATATCATTATCTTATCTTGCACATAAGAGAGTTATGAAAAATAATTGACTATTCAGCGCACTCACAACATGATTTAAAAGTGTATTTTCAAGTTAACTGCGCGTGTCCTACATAGATGATCGTCTGTATCTATTTTCATCTAAGATTTTAAGCAGGCGTTACAAGGCAGGGAAAATGATAAAAAATAGGTTTCACAAAAATGTGAGTCTATTTTCGATGTATCAAATAAGATATAGGTTATTGATCACAGTCAGGTACCTACTGTAAATAAACCCACATCGGTAAATATTATTTTGATAAGAAAAAAGGTTATTTTTAACAATTTACATAAGCAAGGTTTTCCAACATTCTCTTCAATCTAGAACTGACAGAATATTAAGATAAATATTCGATACTGCTTATACGATTTCTGTGCGGGTTATGATGTGTACTGGAGGAATCTATTAATCTGTAATGTATAATACCTACCTACCTAAGGAGTATAATGCCCTGAACGAAGCCGAGTATTTGAAGGTTCTTTCTGTTTTTGTACTAGACAATATCTGGGAACCTTCTGGTTACGGAGATGTTGATGGTCAAAGTTCCAACTTCTTTTTTACTTTTTTGCAAAAACAAGTTGAAATGTTATAACTTCACTTTAAATATTCCCATGATCCCTGTATCGCTGCATTCATCCATAAGCACAATGTTTTGCGTGCGTTACATTGCGCACTACCGTAAACAGCGAATTTTCACACCAAAAAGAAAGATCGGTTCCAAGCAATTATTTTTGCTCAATAGTGAATACTCAATACTTTATTGCATTCCACATGTCGTTATTCTTAGGTGGTAAACTTACAATTAGATCATGTGGACCCTGTCGGGCACAGCAAAATTAGTGAGTTAGGAGAGAGAAGCCTTAATTGTTAATTTTATAACATTACTTATCAAACTAATTACAATTTATGTGGATATTATATGAGATAAACTAATAGCTTGAGATATGTGCATAATAATAATTAATAGATAAATAAAATTTAAAGTTTCGAGTACCTACTTAAGTTATTCTATCACTTAGATATTCGTTTACCGAGTAGTAACCTTTATTTAGCAAAGTTTTTTTTAAAAATATGTTTATTTTCTCTTCTTTTTTTATTGGTGCGGGTAGTTTATTATATAATTTAATGGACATTACATAGGGACTTGTAGAGTGCATTTTTAGCCGAGAGCTTGGTAAGTTTAGTCTAGATCGGTGTCTGAGTAGATAGCGTGTCTGAATGTCTTCACGTTTTGAATAAAATATCAGCTCATAGTTACGTTGTACATATGTACAAGATGCATCGATAACGGCTTCGTGAAGGGTCATTTTACACCTATTTACCTAGTAAAGGTGCAAGCCAAGAATATTCTAAAATTTTTTTTTTTTTTTGTGTTAAATATTTCAATTCGACAACCTTATCATGCGAAACAAGGAACAAAAGATCTTTATATATTATGTTTTATTTAAAGAATCCTTCAGAAATATTTTTGATATTCGCCCCTTAGAAATACTTTAGACATTCAATAAACCCACACAGTTCAACGCTCTAATTAATCTGGCATAGTTTCCCAAAAGGTACTTATTTCATTAAAATGTTTAGCACAAGTTTTACATCAACAAGATCCTTCTCAATGGAAAGAAGCAATAAAAGATTTCTAAGCATTTCATGATTTATTTAAAATATCCTTTTAGGAATATTTTCGGCCTTTGACTAACAAAGCCACATAGTTTCAAAAGAAAATAATAATTAGAAAACATTTTCACCAATGAGAAATTTAATTTCCATCTAGCCACAATTTCTTGGTTGCCTTTATTTCGCCTTCTCCTCGCCTCCACGAGGCAGACCTAGGTACTGCCCACCTAATTGTAAGACCTTTTCTGTATGTAATTAAAACGTAGCAGTCAAAAGTTCCTTTGTCTATACATTGCGGGGCTTTTAGCTTTTGTACTTTGTAAAATTTTAGAGTAATTAGACAAAAAGCAATGGTTCGGAAAGTAAGGTGCTATAAAAAAGCTTGCTTGTTATGGATGTAGGTAAAAGCCCGTTGATCTCGTGATGGCAACCGTGACTACTGTCCTGTGTCGGTTTCTCAGGTCGGGCAAACTGTGGTCGGGTTTTTCCATTAAACATTTTTCAGTAACAGCCCGGAGTTTAGAAGTTGGCGGTGTGATACCCCCGTGCCTCGGAAAGTACGTTAAGCCGTTGGTCCTGCACCTGATCTCTCTCCGGTCGTGTGAGATTGCCATCCCATCAGAATATGTAGTGAGGGAAGAGTGAGTTCATCTGTGTTTGTGACGGCATGCAATGCATGCATGCGTCAGTCATCGTGCAGCTCAACCCTATTTTGGGGAGCTCGACGCCCCGTTACACGACGCTACCTACCAGATATAATATTTTTTTAAAAAAAAAACGTTGCCCCACACTAGGAATTACTTCTGATCGTGGGTGCGTTTACAAACATTTAAACTCACATACACAAACAGCGAGACCCGGAACAACTACCTGTAGGCAATACAAATATTTGTTCCGTGCGGGAATCGAACCCGCGACACGCAGCGCAGCAGTCGATCGCTCAGCCACTGCGCCAACCGTGTCGTCGATATGGTATGGTATAGCCTGCGCAAATGTCCTGTATATCTGGTAGCGTACTTACAAAATTTTCAAAACCACCAGATAGTTATAAAGTCATGTATTCAATCTAAGCTGCATGAACTCGCTTGTTGGTAACAGATCTGAGTTTACCATAGATATTCTAAGGATGAAATGGAAGAGTTTTGATAAATCAAAAGAACAGAATTCACTCACAGAATCTACAAACCCAATCCTCTCATTCCCCTTCTGCAATGCATTTACTTTGCTTATTCATGGGACTTGTGTTTGGTTACCCAGGTTAGCTCGACAGTTAGATACAGGCAAACTGCGTTTACCAATCAAAGGTGTCCATGTATTCTGTTTGTGTTTAAGGCTAGCAGTCCACATGCAGTCATAAGTAAAGAAGATGCACCGTGTAAGAGAGCTAAACTAAGTTGTGAAATGATGAATAATTTAATTTATTGTTCTGTGTCTTGTAATGTTAATTACTTTACATACCTAGTATTGCATACAATTAAGTATTTTCTAACTGAACAGACAACTGTGTTGCTGGGGAGTTTGTTGCGCCACTTCTTCCCAGCAAAAACACTAGGAAGCGGTGAAGGGCGGGCATTTTGGAGGACTGTCTTCTGTTATTTTGACGTTCGAAAAGTGCTGATTCTCAGCTTAATTTGAATAAATGACTTTTGATTTTGATCGACATAGTTTCCTTTGCATTGGATTGCCAAAAAAATCTCCTTTTGTTGCTTGACTACCTACTTTAAAAGATTTAAGAACTGAATAAGAGCTCATGTACATAAAGTAAATCGGACGGTTAAGCACAGAATTAACATTGGATGGATGAAATGGCGGCAGGTCACGGAAACAATCTGTGACTCCCGTATGGAGAATACTTAAGGGGAAGATATACAAAACCATGGTTAGACCTGCTGTCTTTTATGGATCAGAATATTGGGTCACAAAAGAGATACATGAAAGGCAATTGCATGCAGCTGAGATGAGAATGCTGAGAGGGATGTGTGGTGTTACACGAATGGATAGAATAAGAAATGACTATACAAGAGGAAGCCTGAAAGTGGCACCGGTAATTGAAAAGTTGTGTGGAAATCGGTTGTCATGGTATGGGCACGGGTAACGGAAGAATGAGGAAAGTTTTGAGTATGAATTTCGATGGCTATAAGAGTAGGGGAATACCAAAGAAACGATGGATAGACTGTGTGAATGATGATATGGTTAGAAAGGGGTGAAATGTGATGAAAGGGACTGCGTGGCTCGATAGCCTAGCAGTTTTCAGGAAACTAGCCAGCTAGGGGAGGTCTGAAGGGCGATCCCTTCAGACCTCCCCTAGCTGGCTAGTTAGTTTCATGTTGGTTTATTCCTATAAACCAACATGAAATTTACCCGGGTACGCCGGGAACAGCTTGTAATGAATAAATAGATTTTTTTTACTCTTCTATTGACATTCATTCCATTGGTGGATAGTCAGCCTAAAGGGAAGAAGAAACTGCATTGTTAGTATGAAATGCTAACAATCTTGTGATCGAATAGTGGATCAAAGAAGCTTACGTCAATGTGAAGCACTATTAGTCTGTAAGCTATTCGTGTCTTTAAGATACTATTTTTATCTATACCTACAAAATGGACTATAAGATGTCTTGAACAGAATCGGTTTTACTTTAATGTAACTTTAATATCATTTTGTATTTACTGAGAAATGTAAAGACGAAGTTTACCTAAGATTAGAAAATTAATTTTAATTCGATTCGGTTTCTATTTTGGTTTCAAAAACGGCTAACGGATTTGGATGAAATTCGGCACAGAGATCGTTTATAACCTGGATTAACACATAGGGTACTTTTAACCACGATACTACTTTCCTGTGGGATATTTTCCGACATCCACACGGGCAAAGCCGCGGGCAAAAGCTAGGCAATAATAAAAAATGTGTGAGAATGTAAAGTCTACTCACGTTAGAGTTCCGAAACTTATCTTGTACTATATCAGTGTAAGATGACCTATCCAAATAAGCTACTGGACCTTTAGAATGATGTTAGCTAAGCATTTCTATGTACGGTCACCAAGTAACAAGGCGGCTCGTCGGATATAGTTGAAGTTTAGTAAGGAACCGATGGAATTTTTCGAATAAAATTAATTTAATCAATAGAAAACAAACAGTTAATTTATCTAATTAAATTTCATTCAGAAACATCCATCGGTTTCTTACTAAACTTCAACTATACCGGACGACCATGGTTACTTATACCTTTCGGTGAATGTATATACATGCTATAAGTAAAATAGACATACATAATCAGCCTATAATGTTCCCACTGCTGGGACACAGACCTTCTCTCGGGGAGAGAGAGTGGGCCGTAATCCACCACTCGGGCCCAGTGCGGGTTGGTACAGTAAAATATCCTTTCACAAATCCAATATTCCTACAAACCACTATCCCAAAGATATTCAATACCTTTCACGTAATCCAAAGTCTATATCATAGGTCCCTTTTAGCAATAGCCCGAACTAAACCTCACCCTTACAGTATTAATAGACAATAACAAGTTTAAATTTAATTTACGAAACAACGTTCTGAACCCGGTTAGTAGATTAGGAACTGGTTTCAGACTAATTTAGCGGTCCCACTGCCTATCCTGGATATACATAACTTGATCAGTGTCAGCCCTTTCTAGGTAATGGAATAGTAATTTTTACAATAGGTTTTGTGTTGTTCAATGTAATGGTGTAGGGAGTGCCTTTAGGCAACTAATTTGGACTAAAAGTAAACATTATTATATAGGGTTAGTCTTTATTGAACGAGGACTTGTGGCTAAATAATAACAGCCGCATGGGTCGGTCGGAAGGTTAAAGCTATGATTGCCAAGGTCGGTTCGTGGATGGGTGCAGACTGTTCATAACATATCGAGATACCTTCGTGCCTCGAAACGCATGTTAAGCTGGTAGTCCACGTAATTCGCAGGTCTTTGACAGTCGTTACAGGTATTTAGAAGCCCATGTCTGGCAACCAGTCTTGTCAAAGGGTGTGGTGGTACCCATTAATTAACTAGGTTATTGCACTGGATAGGCAGTCGGTCCATTTAAAATACTGGTATTTATTATTTATTTATTTATTTCAGGCAACGCAGGCCCATAGATAAGTACCTTAACCTAAACTACATATTTTTAGTATAAAATAGTACTTCACTAGCTAGTTCTTGTGGTATTTGTCCACGGAAGCGACGGAACATCCCATCCTGCGGCCAAAAGTCTTCTTCCATGACGACGGGCAGATAACAATTCGGTACACGCACCACAAACGCCTTGAAGTTGACGTTGCGGTGCGACTCCAGTAACTGTACCCTCGGCGAGTACCTCGTTTTCTGGCGCACGTACTCCACGATGTCTTCCGCTTTAGTGGTGTAGTGTAGGCGGGAGATGTACACCAGTGTGTTCGGCTTTGCGGCACGTAAGCCTTCACTGCTCCGTAGGAGACTTCAGGCTCCGTAGGAGCTTTGCCGCAGCGGTTCTTGTTCATTAGCAACATCTGGTTAGATTGGAAGCTGACCCCAAACTAGTTCCAAATTAGCTAGGTAGATTGAAATGAATTCAAATACCCAACAAAAATAGCGATACCTATACGCTACACGAGTAAAATAATGCGTACGACCGCGACACACCTTTGGCAGTCAACTGTGCTACCACATTATGGAATGGCTAATATTTATCACGTTACCAGCAATTTTCATAAGGAACAGCAGTGTAATTCTGTAACCAGCTCACCGTGAAAACTTAGGTAAAGTGAGCGTGGAGTGAGCTGTCATTCCTACTAATGTTAGGGATTGACACAATTGACAGCTCACTCTAAGCTCACTTCACCTAACTTTTCACGGTGAGATTTTTACGGAATCGATTGGCTGTAGTTCGTAGTCGGTACCAGAACATTAAAAGCTACAAGCTAAATACTCAGTGACGAACTCATTAGAACAAAGAAAATACAGAAGAAAAAGAAATGCTAAAGTGACTCTGTGTGTCTGTTACCTCTGCCAACGAATTTAAATTAAATTTTGCACACAGGTAGACCGTGACCTGCGTGATGCGTTAGGGCATTGGGTACTTATCCCGCTTGTAAGTTCCCGTGGGAAATTTTCCGACATCCACGCGGGCGGGAAGCTAGTGTGGTTAATAAAAAGAAAAACACCACGTTTGGCGGACATATTCTTAGATAATTTAATGTTATTAGACAAGAGGACGCTCAAAATACTTTACGAAATCATCCAAATTATTTATTCATCCACAATCTACCACTTCCTAGTTCCAAATGCTATAAATAAATTGCAACAAAACCACGTTATAATTAATTATGAATTTCAGCATTTTGAATAAAGTTCTGAACTAGTTAATTTGTGGTTTTACGCCACACGATATTAGCGAGCCAAAGTTGATACGGCACTCGATATTGTGTAATAGTTTTGATGCCAAATACCACTAATACCTAAATTCAAAGGCACTAAACCGTTGGTCCGTTTACAGTCAGTGGTCTGTACACATTATGGAGTTGAATTTATGAAAAGCAATACACCTCTGGTTTTAGTAGTAGGAAATCTCGGGTTGGCTGTTGCGGTTCCTTGATTGAAATAACATACTGACAAGAGCATTAATAGGTAAGAGATGTCCCTTCTAAGCAGATCGAGTGGAAGAGCTTCAAGCTTACTCTTCTACCACAAAACCCTGAATATGTGTCACAATGAGTTTCCTTTTCACAACTCGCGAGCAGAGTTGCGTTACTAAAAATTTGCTTCTATCTTTCTTGTAGGCGCTGTCTGTATAGTTGTTACCACTCTAAGCGCCCATTATTATCAGCAGCGGTACTGTCTTGTAATCCACTTGCGATGGATGATGCGAGGATGGCGTCTCGATTTATTTACTAAGGATTGCAATAAGTAGATGTAGGGAATAGTATAGCATAATCAGCCTATAATGTTCCCACTGCTGGGACACAGACATTCTCTCTGTGAGAGGGAGTGGGCCATAATCCACCACGCGGGCCCGGTTCGAGTTGATGGATGTCACATGTGTTTGAATTTGTTGGTTCTGGACAGGATGTGCCGGTTTTCCTTCACCGTTTAGAGAGCAGTGGTAATGAAATTATATACAGAAATTAAAGTGTCTGGGAACGCGTGGTGAGTTATCCAGTTGAAATTAATACCAAATACTCAGGGCTGTAATCCCTTGAAGCAGTGAAAAAATCTTATTTCTAAGTCAACGTAATGAATAGATACGGGCGTTTATGTTCCGAAATCAAAACCTAT